>OX422207.1:777939383-782739383 GCA_949130495.1 Sambucus nigra
TCCCCCTTTGGCTATTCTGGGACAAAAACCAACAAAAATACTAATGGGCCGTCAAGCTGTACTAGGCATAACAAAATGTCCCACCCAAAATAAAAATACAATTCTTGACTCAAACATCCCAAATGATCAAAATCTTTGCCAGTGAAAGTTGCCACTTAGAATATAATTCATGCACACTTAAGCAAACACATTAAACGCATAGGTACTATCAAAATATTTAATGCAATTAAAGTAATTACTCCCCCTAAATTAATTCTCCCCTTTATCAATTGTGATCTACCTAAAAAGGTCGCGACTCCTTCTAAGTTAAATCTCCCCCAAACTAAGATACGATTACAATACAATAGGATTATATACCATTTGATCTACCTAAGAAGGTCGCGACTCCCTCTCAGTTAAACCTCCCCCAAACTAAGATACGATTACAATACAATAGGATTAGATACCATTTCTCCTCATATCATTCTCCTCCTTTTTGTTTAGGAATAGACAAAAGTTAAAGAACTAAAAACATTAACTTTTCTACCCCAATTAAAGCATATTACCCTTAAACGAAACAAGGGATAAATAAAATGGGATAAGAATCTAAACATGAAAATGTGCAAAAGTGATGAGAACATTAAAACATATGGGCAACAAACGTCATAACCAATCCAATAAATACTAACTATGATGCGAAAAACAAATGATACCAAATTACACATAAGATTCTAAGCATGTGATATCAAACAAACTACGCAACAAACAAGGTACCAATTTTGAATTGAAGCATAAATGGACTAGCTAAACATGGCAAAGACATAAACACAATATCATATATATGTATACATAATAGATACAAGCTAAGCATAAGTACACACATATAAATATAAACACCAAAATGACACACACAAAATAAGATAAGCTTTTCACACTCGTAAGGCAAAAATGTGTCATATGGAAACGGAAGTGTTGGGGTGTGAACTAGCAACAATTAAATTTAGACCCAGTCACTTAAAACATGTTCACGTAGTTCTCAATTGATTGCAAACTTCATCACATTTGAATATAACCTCATGTGACAATATAGATTGAACTGAATGAACAAACATGCACAATGCATACATGCCTTGCATGTTGATGATTCTACAAACCAATAGAGTCATGACATTGAAAATGAAACTAGGATAAACGGACATTGTGTAAACCGTTGATATACCATCCAATCTCCCTCAATAAGCATTTATATTAATTTTGAATGAATATATCAATCAAATATAAGCCTTGGAAAATATTTTTCTTTTTAATGCCATATTTTCTTTTAGGCCTTTGGACCACGTATTTCTTTTAGGTCCAAACAAACGATGGCTTACTATTTGCAAAGGATAAATAAAGACTTTCGGAGCCCTTCCCCGTGCACATTTATATTGATCATTTTTTTATTTCTCACAAATCTCACGTGCAACTGATTTTGACATGCACTAGTCCTCCTAGGTCACAAATATGTAGATGAAAAGATTGGTAGGAGAACACCTCACAAAGATCAAATATACATATGAAGTTAAAATTTCAAAAGAGCTCGTGCATGTGTGAAAAGAGGCATATAAAAATAGAATCCATTTAATCAACACAAAATCCAACTACTCCATGTAAGCATGGTAAAGAACATAACAAGGATTGACAATCTTAACAAAAAGTTCTAGCCACATGCGAGCGTAAAAGATGGGATTCAAACATAATTATACGCCACATAAAGTGTGTCAAACTAAAATACACAAAATAAAAATCTTTTTGAGTTTTTGAAATTTTTTAACCAAAAACAATAAAAATATATACTCAAAAGGCAAACAAAAAATTATTTGTATTTTTCATTAATCCTAAATTATAAAAAGATGAAACAAAAATGATAAACAAAAATCTTTTTGTATTTTTCATTTAATGAAAACAAAATGAAGGAAATATAATACAAAAGATAAACAAAAATCATAATTCTAGAATGTGATAAAGCATGGAGCATAGACTAGAAAATGATTTAAAAAACATACATTTAGCATGTGAATATAGCATGAACTACAAAAGTTAAAGTATGCAAATAAAACTAACACATTCAACCTTTAGATTTTGCAAGGGAGGAAGCATGTGAAAGTAAATGAGAATCAAATACCCTATCTTGTAAAACTACCAAGTCGGATCTCCTAACCCAAACTAATGATGAGTGACTATCTCGGGGTGTAGGAATCTTGGCTACCTTGGTTGCCTTAAATTGGGATTTTCTAGAAAATCTTTTAATATCAAAATAATATTTCTTAAGATGACCTTTTCAACCATAATGTGCACAATTAAAAACATGTCGAAAAGTTTTACCTAAGGAGTGATCTCTAAAGGCTTTCATAGGCGATTCTCCTAAAAGGCTTTGTGAGTTGATTCATTACAAGAATCGAAGCCTAAACCATAAGTGTCATTTTAAATTTGGACCGTTCCTAATATTTTATCTAATTTTTCTGAACGACACTCCAAATCAAAGACATTAGTAGAGTCTTTTAATTTGTTTTCTAATTCTAGAATGTTAGACTCTAATAACATATTTCTCTCTTCAAACTCGAGAAGCTCCTTTTTCAAGGATTACATTAAACCTCTAAGGCTATCTCTTTCGCCTTCTACATATTCTAGCTTCTCTCGAAGAGATCTCTCTCGTGTCCTAAGGTCTTCCACTAACGAACTATCATCAATCACCTTGACACGTTCTTTTAAACAAGCTTCTAACTTCAAATTAGCTCTTTTTAATTTAATAGATTCTTCATAAAGTTCTTGAAAAAAATGTTGAAGTTCACTCAAATTAACCTCTTCTTCATTTTCACTCTCTCTTTCTTCTTCACTCTCACTACCATGAAAAGCAAGGGAATCATAAACAATAACCTTGGAAGTGTCGTGTGTTAAAGTTTCATCAATAGACAAGTTCTCATTATCACTCACATGACTAGCCATAAAAGCTACAAAGTTGGGCTTAATGGGGGAATTGGGTCCCTCTTCCTTATCACTATCATTAAGGGTCGCATTATATGAAATAGTTTGCTTACCCTCTCTCCTTAGTTTACTGGGGCACTCAGAAGCCCTATGGCCATAACCTTCGCAACTAAAACACCTATTTGACTCGTCCCTATTTAAATTTTCTTTAGAAGTTTTAGAGATCCTCTCGGCTTTATCATGCTTAGAAGTTTCAAATTTCTTAAAGTCATTTTTTAATTTATCTTTGTTAATTTTAAGAAACTTTCAAAATTTCCTAGCAAACAAGGCTATATCTTCTGAGTCACTATCACACTCTCTCTCCACTACTTGTTTTTCCTCTTTTTGGGATTTTAAAGCAACGCACTTTTCAATTTTCTTTTCAGTTTTAGAGGGAAACATGTCCAGTTCATAGGTTTGTAAATCACCTACAAGCTCTTCTAATTTCGTAGAGGCTAAAGTTGGTAAAGAATTTAATACGATCACTTTTGGAATAAATCTATCGGGTAGGGATCTTAAAATTTTCTTTATTACTCGGTTGTGGGGTATTTTTTTCTCCCAAGTTAAAAGATGAATTAACAATATCGAAAAGTCTAGCATAAAATTCATCAAAAGTTTCTTTTTCGTTCAATTTGATGGTTTCAAATTGAGTGGTGAGGTTTTGGAGTTTCGAAGCTTTAACGACACTTGTACCTTCATGAGTGAGTTGTAAAATATCCCAAGCTTCTTTAGCGGTCTCACATGTCATAATGCGTCGGAATTCATCCGGTGTGACAGCGCTAAACAAGGCATTTAAACCACGAGAATTAAAATTAGAATGTTTAAACTCATTCTCACTCCATCTATCGGTCGGTTTGGGAACACGTTCATTATCTACTAAATGAGTTGGTGGAGACCACCCGTTAACTACCGATAACCAAACCCTCTCTTCGATAGATTTAAGTGCCGATTTCATTCGCGCTTTCCAGTACGCGTAATTAGAACCATCAAAAATAGGAAATTTTGAAAATGGGAAAAATTCCATTTTAGCCAAAAATAGTTAAAGGATCTTTAACGAAATAATTTATCGTTTTGGCTCTGATACCAATTTGAAAACCCCCAATTTTTGAAATTAAAAATAAAATTCTTTTTACTTGATATAAAGATTAATTTCCTTTTATAAAGAAATGCGAAAGTGTAGGATGATGGTTCAAATTAAAACAACTTAACAAAATTTATTTTTTCTAGAATTAAATTTACACAAAGTGAAATTAGCTTAAGCACACACACAACAAATTAGCTTAAACACACACAACTTAAATTTCACTTAAACCAATTTAATTAATCCAAGTCCTAGAAATTTGCCTAAGTCATATTTCTCATTTTTAACAAATTAGGCCAAACCAATTTTAACACATTAAATAAATGACTTGAATTAAATTAACTAAACATTATACAATATTTAATTTAGCACCAAATTAAACATATAATGATTAAACAAAATTTTATCTTGAATTACCTAAGCATGCGTTCTAGGTGAGTATAGCAAGATAAAATAGATAATGAATCACTACGCCGCGATGTACCAAGAAAAATCCACAACGGGAAACAACCTCAAACGACCCTAGCCTCAAATCCACTAAGTACGAAATTTACAAATACAAGAAATATGACTTACAACACTCGACTCGATCCCTCTCAAGCCCCAACGCGTCTTCTTGTATCAACCTCTGCCTAGCGAATAACCACGGAGCTCCACCGCGGTCTCGGAATCCACCGATCGGACTTTATATGGTCACCGTCACCCGAATTAGGAGCCTTTCTCCAAGTTGGTAAATCAACGCAAACCTCTTCTTCTTTGTGGGATTTAGAAGTAAACCCAAACGTCTCTTGAAAACGGTAGAGATGAAAAACCAGTGCCAAACACTCCAAGAAAAGTATATATATATATATATATATATATGTGTGTGTGTGTGTGTGTGTGTGTGTGTGTGTGTGTGTGTGTGTGGAACTTGGGTTAAACAAACAATTGGGTGTAAACTAGAGTGTCAAATGAATTTTTCTTTAAAATATGAACACTAAAACCATGAACGTTTCCTGGAAGAACTTGCTCTCAAAAACTCTCTCTAGTTGTTAGAATGGAATGAAAAGTTAAGTTAGAAAAGTTCATTTTCGCACTTAAGAAGTTCTATTAAAAGATAGTGGGAACAAGAAGTGGGAAAGTGGGTAAAAACTGCTTAAAGTTGCCAAATACCTGTTCCCGCCAAATCTCGTTCGAATGACATTTTCATTCGAACGAAATCTCATTCGAACCAGGCTTCTAATGAAGTTCCAGTGTGAACTCGTTAGAAATCTCGCTGGAAATCTCATTTAAATAGCCATCTCGTTCGAACGATATTTCGAACGAAGTTCTAGTGGCCAGTATGGGAACTCGTTGGAAAACTCGTTCGAACGACAATATGGTTCGAACGACAAACTCGTTCGAACGACATTTCGAACGAACTTCCAGAAAGTTAAAAAATTCGATTTTTAGCCTAGAAACTTTATAAACTTGATTTTAAAGTTTTAATAAAATCTTTCTGAAAAATTAAACAACTTTTTTTTAAAATGAACAACACCCAATATAAAATGTTCCAAGCTCCTACATATATACAATTGCATTCATACCTTAGGAGCAATGGAACAAAGTTGATGACATAGAAACAGGCACATTAAACACGGCAATTTGATGAAGCATTATACTCTTGGTCGCTACGTCTTCAACAAATACGTCATAGGCTTGAAGGAAGATCAATGAACTCTATCCTATGACTCAAACGTTTTTTTTTCAGAATTGAGCCAAAACTACAAATGACTCAATTGGAAATTTGTGTCCTTACAATCCTATTGGCTATCAAGTGATTTTGTTTTTTCTTTTTTTGAAACTGGCTTATTTACATATGTTAGATTTAATAGTTATGTTATATATGAAAAACGCGTGTGATATCGATTTAAATTAAATTCGCAAGTTTCCAAGTAACCCTTATTTAACTAGCGTCTACTTTTAAACCAAATAAATTCAACCCTTAAACATGCATCTAAATCAACCCATCAAATATAAAGCATGCGACACAAAGTTAAGGAAAAATCCCTGAAGGGCAAAACCTTTTATTTCTAGAACTTTAAAGAATTTACAAGACCATTGACTTACATACAACCTGATAATCGCCCACAAGTGTAACGCACGGTGTCTTCGGTAAGCCTTCAAAGCAACGGCTAGAAACAGTGTGACACAGAAATACCCGCAGGTGTCGGTTCCTATGTCGGCGGATGGAATTTTCCCTTTCCAGGAGGGCAGCAATGAAGAAGAGAACGGCTTCTCCACAAGGGTTGAACAAACTCAAAGTTGTGTTCTTGGGTTACCAAAAAGATTCACAAAGGTTTGGCAATTGTGTGAATCAAAACATGAGTCTTGGGACTCAAAAATATGAAGACTAGAGTAATTTGGACTCTCAAAAATGTCTTCTAAAGTCTTACAAAACAACTCCCCCGAAGTTGGTATTTATAGGAAAAAATATGAAGAGTCCCACGTTCTTAAAACTCTAAAATTCTATCCAGCGTACAAAAAAAACAGCATTCTTTAAGGAATTTTCTCTATCTTCAAAAGGTCATAACTCCTTCACCGTAGCTCGGATTGAGGTGCCGTTTTTTCCAGTATCTTCGTTGCGGCGATCTCTTAAACTTTCCATTTGACCAGACCTCCTAACTATGGATTTGAAATTACGAAAATGCCCTTGAACTCTCCTATCGTGCCTTTTTTCACTGTTTTGACTTCCCTTGCGTACCACTTGCATTAAGTCCCTAAAATCTTTGACCGTGAAGTCGTTGAGGCAGATGTGGGACATATTAATGGAGATGTTGAATGCTTGATTCTCGGAATTCGGATTGAGGCCGTCGAGTGACATCTTGAGGTGACGTGCCAAATGTAGCGGCGTACGACATACATAAATGTAACATGTTGGACATGAGAAAAATGTCCTTACAAATCTCCCCCTATGTCTATGCCGGTACATACATAAAAAATCCGAATGATCAAATATGAAATTGCCTATACAAATCTACCCTCCCATGAACCCAAAACTGGAAAAGGTACAAATGAATAGTCTTCATCGTTTGTTCTTCAAATCTTCAGGAATCTCAAATCTTTTCTCATCAGGGTGTGCAATTCAGAGATCATCAATGTAGTACCTACACACATGAGATAAAGAAAAAAATACCAAGTGACGTATCGAGATTGAAATGAGATAAACATAGATACCAATATATGATAAGCATAATGTCAAATCTCAAAACTCCCCCAAAATTCAAACTCCCCCATCAAATGATAATTCTTTCTCCCCCTTTTTATGATGTCCCCAAATAGACAAATAAGAAGAATGAATCAAAAAAGCAAAATCGGGGTGTCGCGGTATACAAAAAAATACACAAACTATTTTCGATTTTTTTTTCAATTTTTTATACAAAAAATAGATACCATTTTGAAAAAAAATGTAAAACATGATACAAAAATCACACTATGGTTTTAAACTCAAACAACCAAGTCATGATAACGGAATGAATGGGTGTGAAAACATTCGATAGGTAAATCAACTCAATCAATCATATGTGCACGATGCATATGTGTACCCCTAACGAATGAGCATCAAAAGTATCCTTAGGTGTAAAAATTTGTTGAATTTAGATGACATCGTCTTATACAAATCAACAAATCAAAGTCAAATGATTTCCACACCAATAACGTCCAAAACTATGTAGCGCATTTTCAAGCATATCAAGGACGTGAAAACCCATTTTAAATTCTCCAACCAAACTCCCTCAAATATATTATCTTTTAGAGGTAATCTAAATTCTCAAACTTTGGAGAATTGGTGCAAAAACCTAATTGGCCCATAATTTGGCATGAATCTCTTTTTATTGCCTTTAAATTTTTTTCGGGTATGGTGATCTTATATTGTTCTATTTTGTTCACTCCCTGTACAATCACGCGGGTTACCATATGGTATAAAATTTCATATGTTGAGGCATTCCTACCCGATGAATTATATATAAAGTGAATCTTATACAGCTTTCTAATATAATTTTATGTATGGAGTTGGGTGAAGATGCGATCGTTGCATACACGATGATATGATGCTCACTCTTTAAATTTGATCACGACAAAACCCAAAATTTCATTTTTTTTACCTGATACAAACACGGCCCATTTAAAACATGAGACAACCTGAATAATTCTAAATATATTTCACATTCGGATCCATGGCCACTAGTCTCATGAATTCTCTATTAATCCATACATGCATCGATTTTTGTTTTATAAACTAATGCTATAAAAATAGTATATGATTCAAGTGAAAATCTTTCGCAACAAGTAGTATTCGGGTAAGTCCGGAATCATATTCCTCAGGGATTAAACTCTCATAAGATAAAGAAGATAAGTTATATGATACTCTCTACATGTCACAAAGTTTAAATGTAAAATATGATTTGTTGTTTGAAGTGGTGGGATTAATTAACCTCTAAACTAACATGCGTCTAATTAATAAAGAATGAGTAAACAATGAAGATACTATGAAACGAACTAAGAAAAGCTTGAATTCGAGAGATAAAAGGGATTCCGGATCATTGTTCCAACTTTGATTCACTAAGAAAATAAAGGGACTTGGTTCAAATTGATTGTAATCGAGCATACCTAATTAAGACTGAATATCAACTATATAGAGACTAAACTCGTCAATGGAGGATTAGGTGTTAATTAGGTATGGTGGTTTGGGGTTTTAGTAAAGCTTAAAATACTATTCTTGTAATACAAGAGAAGTTATGAAACTAGAATACTCCAATACCAACACATGAAATTCCATTAGAACAATTGGAAAAAAAAAACTAAATATGACTTTAAAGCATCCATGGTGAGATCATGATCCCCAACCTAAAGGAACAGCTGCTCATGATAAAAACTAGGTAAAACAGGCAAGAGACATTCACAAATGAATAACCCATCAATTTATAAACCAACCAACTAAAGAGAGGTCAATAAATAAAAGTTAAAGTAATGAGAACAAGCCGAGATGGAGTGGATGATAAAAAAATGCAATAAATCCAACTATATTGATGTATTCAATGCTTAACAAGAGAGAGAGAATCATAAATTTCCTTGACCTAGGATAGAGAATAGAGAGTTTCAACAAATAAAATAATATCTAATTTTCTTACTTCACAAAAATCCAAAAGATAATAAATATCTACAAACCACTTACTATTTATAGTAAGTGAAAAGAAATCACCTGACAAGAGTGGTTAAAATCAAAACCAATAAAGGAAACCAAAACCCAAAAAGAGAGAAGATTCGCAGATCTGGGGGACGGGTCGATCGCGGGACAGAGACCAGTTGATCGGGTCTTGGAAAACTTCCTACCTCGATTCAAAGCGAAACCTGAACAACCGCTTGACAGCATGTCAATGGCCGATCGACCGAGGTCTTGAAATCTTGGACTCTTTTCTCATTTTATTCCACACAAGGTACCTCAAAGTAAATTGATCATAACTTGGTTGTTAGGAACCAAATTAACGCAACTTCAGGGGAAATTTAGTCATTTATACATTCGTGCTTCATGAACAAACTCTTCACGGATGTTGTAGCCCTACGAGTCGACTTTGTGTAGCCTCCAACGACATGTCAATATGGTTCCTAATGACCAAGTTATGGTCAATTTACTCTGAGTCCCCTTGTGTGGAACAAAAGGAGAAAAGAGTCCAAGATTTCAAGACCCCGGTCAACCAACCCTTGACATGCGGTCGATCAGTTGTTCAGGTTTTGCCTTTAATTTGATCCAGGAGGTTTTCCAAGACTCGATTTATCGGTCTATGTGATATCGATTTCAACAAATTCGTAAATTCCAATTTAAACTTAATTAATTGGAGTCAATTTTTAAACAAATTTTATTTAAACCCTAACACATATATCTAGGTGGGTTAAATCAAACCAACACAAATAAATTACTAACACACAGATTTCAGGAAAAAAAATAAAGGGAAAACTTTTTTATTTCACTATGTAAAAGTAAATAGTAACTTACATACACAATGAAATCTGCAATGAATATCCGCAGACACGCAACCTAGAGTCAACAATGAATCAACCGCCAAAAACCCAAAAGAACACGTAGCTCTGAATCATCCAGGAACACACATAAGTACCCCTAATGACAAGAATTCGTCAGCAGTATATTTACCCTCTCTATAAGAGCAAATAATTCACTAAATTTTTGGTATTTTTGTGAATTGAAAAATAAAGTTTTAAACCATAAATGAAGAAGACAAAATAATTCCGCAGTTTGCAGTTTTCGTGTATCTGAAAAACTCAGGTCTTCTTGAGGAATAATGACTCATTTAACACGCTATTCATAAAAAAATTGAGTTGGTGACTTCGCTCGAATGAGATTAAGGTGTCGCTCGAATGACTTTATATGTCGCTCGAAGCGACTTTACGCGAGACAACAAACGACTTTAGGAAACCCAAACAGTAAAGTGTTGTTTGATAAACTGCTCAAGCGAACTTCAAACGAGACTTTACACGACATGTATTATCGCTTGAAGACTTCATTCACACGATTTATCCATGTCTCTTGAACGACATAGACATTTCATTTGAATGACGAGAACGAAAAATCATTTTCTCTTAAAAATTCACATCAACACTTAGAAAAAAATATTTTTACGAAAAACAACGCATAGATGTTTAAAAACATTTTAGCAAAATTATCCCAACACTTTAAATGAACCATTAAAGGACTTAGACACAACCATATCAAAATCTATCTCGTAGAGGCTTTTCTGTTGAAGAGTGTTGATTTTCATAACCGTCTTGATGCATGATTGAACTTGAACTTTTCTTTGACGATTGTAATGGTATGTGACATACTCTAATGTAAACCGGATAATATAAAATATGTCTTTACAAATACCCAACTATCTCTATTTTGGTATAAACTAAAAACATCTAAATAATCAAATCAAATGTCTTATCCAATTCTAATACCTCCCATGAACCCAAAACTGAAAAGGTACTAAAAATGTTCAACTTGAAATCTTCAAAACTCCAACTTTTCTTTGTCATCATCAGGGCATGCAATACAATGATATTCAACTTTTTGTACCTACACACATGAAACAAGAAACCAAAACCTTCATGACGTATCGAGTTTGAAATGAGATAAAAATAAATCAAAACAAAGATCAAATCTCAAATCTCCCCTGTGATTTAAACTTCCCCATTAAATCATAATTCGTTCTCCCCCTTTTTATTTTTCTGAAATAGACAAGGAAAGGAATAAATAAATAAACATGGAGTGACACGGCAATCAAAGTAAATCAACTATGATCGTCAACGATAAACTTGAAAGCATTCACCAACTATTTTTTATTTTTTTATTTTTCAAACAAAAAAAAATCTCACACCATGAATTTACACTAAGAAAACTAAATCATAGAAACAGAATGAATGGGCATGAACATATTCAATAGGTAAATCAAATCAAACATACATAACAAATGTTCACGATGAATATGGATACTCCAAATGAATGAACTTCACAATCATCCTTAGGTCTAAAAATTGTCAAATTCAAAGGACATTATTGACTTAATCTAATCAACAAATGAAACTCTAAAATGATTTTCACACCAATAACGTCTAAAATTATTTAATATTTTTTCAAGACCTTGTCAGGACGTGTAAACCCGTTAATTTATTTCCAACCAAATTTCCTCAAATATATATTTCTTTTTCAAGATCTTTTGTCGTTTCTATTATTTCTCAACTTAGAGAAATCCTATTGGCCCCATTTTTGGCATAATATTCTTTGTATTGCCTTAATTTTTTCTTGGGCTCTTTTAAACGATGGATTTCATGACGTGATTATTATTCACTCGTAGTCCTTTCCCGTGTTCACTTATCATTTCTTTATATTAAACAAATTTCTCACGGGTAACGGTTCTTACATGCAATCTTTCATTGTCAAGTTTTATCGCATCAGGTTTGTTTTAAAGACAAGATTGAGGTGGAAACGCTTCGACCAACATGTGTTAGACAAGTACAATAATCAAAAAAATCCATGCAAGTGTGCATTCAAGGAAATCATGAGTCAAACATGTAGAAAGTAATCTCAGATCTCATCTTAATGATTCCAAACATTATAAAGCACGTGGATGAAATGATGTATCATATCAAAACACTATCTAATAGTCACATTGATATAGAATGATGTTGTAACTTGGTCATCCTAAAGGTCCATCCATAAACAGTGTAAACAAAATATAAAACTCTTTTTGTCTTTTACCAAAAATAATTTATCAAAATAAAATCTTTTAAGATTTTTCAATTTTTTTTCAAAAAAATAGAGAATCTTTTTGTATTTTTCCAAGATTTTTCAAAAACAAAAATTGTTTTGCTTTTCAAAAACTATATCAAAAAATGAAAAATATAGATACAAAAGTGGTACACACTAGCAAGAGGTATAAAATATCATTATGAAAATCATCATATGCTAGCAAACAAGTCTATACCTCAACTATTAAGGGGGTGGAGTTTTCCAAAAATGGTGACATCCTATGAAAAACATCCATCAAGTCATGTGAAGTATTAAATAAAAATTTTACTTGCTCCCTAATATGTGCAAACTCTCTCATGTAATCATCCGGAGCATCATGTGTGGGTGCGTGTGTGGGAACACGTGGCAAAACTCTATGTCACACACTACCCAACTTAAAACAAAATTCCCTTAGGTATCCTCTCTTTTTGCAATGGATGAAAACATACACGGGCCTAGAAATACCTATCCTAAAATATTTAGGACTCTCTCTCCTATCCGGAATGGGACGCCTAGTTGGGTTGAGTTGAGAGCCATATGGATCAATCACAAATTTTGTAAGGACATTATTTTATAATTTCATTATCAATTAATTATGTCGTATACCGTTACAAACATCGAAGAAGTTCAAGAGAATTCTACATCAAGACGAATCCGAATATATCAAGGTTCTTCATCAAAAAGCCTTCGCAAAGTTTACTTTGGTAAGGTTATGTTTTAAATACCTTAACTTTGCACTTAGAGCTTTGGGATATTTTTACAAAATATTTTCTAAGTGTTGGAGCAGACTTTTTCATCAAAAATTTAAGTCCTATAGCGTTCCGCGATTTTGACCTCAGGTCATTCAAGCGAGATCTCATCTCGTTCGAGCGACATGGAGATGTCGCGCGATGCCTTTCAAATGACACGTGTACTTCGTTCGAGCGAGATACGTATTTCGTTCTAACGATCGAGGCGACATGATTTTTTTATAAATACTCATTAAATGGTTTCGTTTTCATTAAGAAGTTCCAGGGTTTTGAAAGACAGAAAACTGTGAATCTGTAGAATTCTTTTTTACTTCTTCATTTAGCGTTTAATCTCTTTTTGTTTCCAATTTACAAAAATCCCATATGCTTTGGTGAATTATTTTGGTGTTCAAGAACACACTTTTCTTTTGTTCAAATTTGTAAGGAGAACTCGACAACCGGAGATCTGCGTGCTATTGTGGAGTGAGTTTATACAAAGTTTATGACTATGTGTCATTGAGGATCTTCTGCGTGTTGATTCTTGGCTGAAGATTGCGTGTCTGGATTGCATGTCCTTGTGGTATAGCTGTGTGTGAACCATTGATGATTTCTAGCCATTACTTTGAAGGTTTGACGAAGACACCGTGCGTTACTCTTGTGGGTGAAAGCAAGATGGTATGTAAGTCAATGGTCTTGTAAACTTTTCAAAGTTCTAGAAATAAAAAGGTTTTGCCCTTTGGGAATTTTTCCTAAAATTTTATGTCACATGCTATATATTATTTGGTTTGATACGTAGTTGCATATTTTGGGGCTAAATTAATTTTATTTAAAAATAGACTCTAATTAAATAAGTGTGCCAAAGTAGAAATTTATGAATTTAATCAATTATCACATAGTCACGTATTTTACAAATTGGCATCAGAGCTTTATTAAAAGCGAGTGCATACCTTTTACAAATTGGTATGAGAGCTTTATTAAAAGAGAGTTTATACCTTTTACAAATTGGTATCAGAGTCGGTTACACTATTTTATTGCATATTCCTATTTTCTGCAAAATTTGTGTGATATTGATTTTTTTTTGAAAAATCAGTTTTGTGAAAAATTGCAATTTTTCAATGGAGCACTTATGTAATCAGATGCCCCCCTTTGATGACATGGGGCAGAGTTTTGATGATATGAATCATTTGAATTTGACATTTGACATTTGCTAAAATAATTGATTTTTTGGAAAAAGAAAATTCTCGTTTTAAATCGGCGATGGATCTTTTGCAAAAGGTTCAAAATCAAAGAGATTTTTATCGTGAAAAAATTGTTTCTTTTTGAATTTGATTCCTTAAAAGTTGTCAAGAAGGAAAGTGACGATAGAGTCCTATTTTTAGAAAAATAGTTGGAGGACTTTAAAAATTTTAGTGGATGTGTTTGTGACAAAGAGGATAAAAATATTTTAATCAATGAGTTTGTCGCACGTGAAGAGACTCTTAGGAAAAAGTTTGCTTTAACTCAGGGGGAGAGAGGTACCCTTTTAGGAATTATTGAAAATTTAAAAAAGAAATCCCTGTCTTTGGAAGAATCTCATTTGTTGCTTGAATCAAATATTTTGAAGTTAAAAATGATTTAAAAGATTCAAGTAGGTTTGATAGTGATGGTAATGGTTCATCTTGTTCTCATACTTCTAGTGCTAGAGAAAAAATCATTATTTGTTTTAGAGGGTCAATTAATCCCAAGGACGTTAGAAAAGATTACACTTTAGGTAACATTCATCCCATTTACACATGTTCACATTGTGGTAGGAACGGTCACCTTAGGAGATTTTGTGTTGATCTTGGAAGTTGTCCTAGGAAGTCAAAGTCTAGTGTTTTGTTGGTTTCCAAACCCCCGTGTCGACGTGTTACATTGGCTTGGGTTAGAAAATCACTTTTTGGATACGCTAGATTTTAGAATAGTTTATTCTCCTTTGCTTGCACTTGACTCTTCTCTTGCCATATCATATAGATGATTGTGTTCGAATGTTTGTCATACGCTAGTTTTTTTGTCTCATGATATTTATGTTTACTAGCATTGTGACATGTACTTTTTGTGTAAAAAATTTTCTTTTCAAAATTTTGAAAAAGAAAAAAAGATTTTATTTTGATAATTTTTTTGAAAAATCCAAAAAGAGTTTGTATTTTGTTTACAACTATTATGGATTCACACTTAGGATGACCGAGTCACAACATCATTCCATTTTTCATGTGACTATTTGATAGTGTTTTGAGATAATATATCATATCATCTTTGTGCTTTATAATGTTTGGAGTCATTGAGATGTACTTAAATGTTACTTCCTACATGTTTGACTCATGATTTCCTTTATTGCACACATGCACGAATTTGTTTGATTATTGTGCTTGTCTTATCACATGTTGGTTGAGTGTTTTCACTTCATTCCTATCTTTAAAAATGAACCAAGCGCGATAAAACTTGACAAGAAAGTAGTGCATGAAAGAGTCGTTTATGAGTTTGTGTGCTTTATTTGAAAATGGGGAAGGACTGCGAAAGGTTCATTTAGCCTTTGCGAATACTAAGCCATCATTATATCGGACCTAAAAAAATAAAGGAGTTTTATTATCCGGGATCCAAAGAGGTTTAAAAGAGCCCGAAAAAATTTAAAGGAAATAAAAAGAAATTCATGCCAAAAAGGGGCCATTAGGTTTTTGCACCAATTCTCCAACATTTGAGAATTTAGATCACCTCTAAAAGAAAATATATATGAGGGAGTTTGGATGGAATTTAAAATGGGTTTGCACATCCTTGAAATTCTTGAAAAAACATTAAATAGTTTTGGACGTTATTGGTGTAGAAATCACTTTGACTTTGATTTGTTGATTTGCATAAGACGATGTCATCTAAATTCAACAATTTTACACCTAAAGATATTTTTTTATGTTCATTCGTTAGGGGTACACGTATTCATCGTGCACATATGATTGATTGAGTTTATTTACCTATCGAATGTGTTCACACCCATTCATTCCATTTTCATGGCGTGGTTGTTTTAGCAAAATCCATGGTGTGATATTTGGTATCTTATTTTTGTACGAAAAATTTAAAAAATAAAAATTAGTTTGTGGATGTTTTTTTAGATACTCCTTTGCATATGTAGTTTGATCAATGTTTGCTATGCTTTTATCGTGACACTCCGTGTTTAGTTTGTTTCTTCTTATCTGTCTATTTTGGGACATAATAAAAAGGGGGAGAACGAATTATGATTTTATGGGGGAGTTTGCATTATGGGGGAGATTTGATTAGATTGATTGATTTATTCTTATATCATTTCAAACTCGACGCGTCACGAAGGTTTTTGATTTATCTCATGTGTGTAGGTACAAATATTGATGATCATTATTGTTGATGTAAAAAATTAGATTACTCTAATTATTCAATCACAGATAAATAAATGAGAGAAAGAATTTTAAAGTGGTTCAGCCTTATGAGAATGGCCTACGTCCACTGTTGCTTTATTGCTGAGTGTTTGGGAATTCTCGATTATAAGTTCTATCAAGAAATTCCGGTGTGGATTCGGGGTCCCTTTACAATGAGGATTGTACAATGTATTTATAGCCCTGAGGTTGTAATGTGAAAGGGTAATACATTAAATGATATACATATGAAAGGGTAATACATTTAATGCCATTTTTGCGTGTGCGTCTGAATGATAAGCATTTAATGAGCAGTTAAACTATTGGTATCCTGCTTCGAGGTGCAGCTCGGACCGCCTGAGTTGCTCGGACCGCTTGAACTTCTCGATGCTAAAGAGTTCTTCGGAGAGGTCTGTTCCTCGGAGCGTATGAGTTCCTCGGAGTAACATGGTTCCTCTAAGCGTGTGATCATCTCAGAAGAGCTTGTTGTTGTCATGTAGATAGCCATGTGTCTTCATATGATTGGTCCATATCAGCAGATTAAATTTGGTATCAACAGAAGCCCCCAATGGTTCATAGTTCGAAATTTGAGGAGTATGGAACATTCTTTCTCGGAATATGGTAGCTTTAAATAGTCTTCCTGATTTTTAGGATCGTTTCCCTTGTATTTATTTCTCCTTCCCAATTCGTAGAATCATGCTTTTTTGGACTTTTCTGCGTGCTTCGATTCTCGCGTCACTTTTCGTCTTTTTAGCCGCTGTTTCCCTCTCTGATTCCCGCGCTGTTTTTCATCTTTTTAGTCATCGGTAACGTAATCATCCTTTTTTGTAATCATTACTTCACCATTTCCCAAGGCAAGGTATTTAAACTTCCCAGATACTCCCATCGTCTTCTACTTTTCAAATTTGTGTTTTCGAGTTTTTCATTGTCTTCTACTCTCTTGTGTGTTCATCTCTTCCATCGTTCGTTGTCAACAGCTCTCCTCTTTTTCCGTAAGATCTTCTTCTTTCTTCTTCATTTCTTTTATTCATCATCATGGTTTACCCTGTTGAGTCTCTTGAAAAGTTTCGCTCTGATTTTTCCATTCCCTCTTGGGTTGTCTTGGAAGAGCTTTCTGAGCCTTCTGATTATTTCAATTTGGCTGAGGGACATTGGTTCCCCAGCCTTTTTATTGCTGAGTGTGGATTTTCTTTTCCACCAAATCCCTTGTGTCTGGAATTCTGTCATTATTTTGACGTCGTTCCTGCAAGAATAGCCCCCAACACATGGAGAATAGTTAATGGGGTGCATAAATTAAATCAAGTCCATGGAACTCGCATAGGAATTCCAGAAATCATGTACTGCTATAGATGGGCAGTTAATGATAATATTTTTTTATTTAAAAACTAGATTTTTAAATAGAGCCTTAGTAGTCAATCTCCCTGATGCCAATAGGGATTATTTTGAACACGAGGTTGTCATAAAAAATTGGCAACACCCTCCATTAACTGGAGATGAGGTTTACCAGGGTCCCAGATGCCCTCCTTATGGCAATGGGATAGGTTATTTTTATTTCATTTTATTTATTTTGAAATCATGTTTCTTTTATGTTTGATAAAATGTGCCACTAATATCTCAATGTTTGTTTATTTGCAGTTGATAACAAAAGAAAGTGCCCAAAGGAAGCAGATGTTAATGTAAGACATCTGAAACTTATCTGGAGTCTGCATCAGAATGTTACCGACGATCACATTAGGTCGGCTTCGTATCTGCTCCAGTACAAGATCTACACCACTTCTTTCACTGCTCGTCCAGTGATAAGTGAATCAGAGCCAGTACCAGCTTCCACAAGCTCATCGTCTGAATCTCATATTCCATTAAGTGAAAGGATGAAGAAGAGAAGACCTCCTACCCTGTTTGAGAAAACTGCCTCTGGTTCTGGGGAGGCAAAAAGGAGTAGGATTGATGTCCCAAGGGAGGGGACGAAGAAAAATAATGCACCCTCCTCAGCTGCTGCAGTTGTGAAGGTTGCTGAGAAGCCCGCAGTGGCTCCGAGCAGGTCTGCTGCTCCTGGAGAGGTGATTGTGATATCATCGACCAAGGGTTCTTCCTTGGTTGAATCTGTTCCTGTTCCCCCGAGGAGGCTGAAGAAAAGCTCCTCAGTCAATTTGGTTGATACCATCACTCAGCCCCCAGTTACTGGAACTGGGGTTCCAACTTTTGTTCCCCCAAGCTCTGCCATGAGCTCGGTAAAGTCCTGGATCATTCCCGAGGTCCAAGGTACTGAAGAAAACCTTACTCAGGACATGGTCACCTCACTAGCTGCTCGTCATCTTGCTTCTGTAAGTCTTCTTACTTTTAACTTTTCATATTTCCTTTGTCATTTCTGTTTCTAACTTGCTTTCTTTTTTCTGTTCACAGTTGACGAGCTTCTTTAACATAATCCTGAAGAAGGATGAAGCAATTAAAGCTTCATGCTCCTCGTCCAGTGTGGAGGGAGCTCTAGAAGAGGCTATCAAGTCTTTGGAAGACTCTTGCCAGAAGTATGCCACTGATAAGGCTGTCTGGGAGAAGAAGTTTGCCTCCATCGAGCAAGAAAAAGCTCGAGCTGTTGATGCCTCCAAGGAGTTGGAGAAGAGAATAAATGCCCTAGAGAAGGCTAATAAGGAGCTTGAAGAGAAGCTCAACACTGCTGGAGAGTTTGAAGATAAACTCAAGGCTGCCGAGGAGGAGTTGGCTCGGCTTCGGGAAGTAGGTCGGCAGAAAGAGGAGGCAGAAAATAAATTGAAGGCTGTTGAGAACCTGCTGTCCGAGCAGCTCTCCTCGAAGAAATTCAAGAGGAAGATGGCTGTGAAGAAGTCCTTCAGCGCTGGCTGGGACAAGGGGTGGAATAAAGGGTTGGCTGCTATGGTATCACAAGTGGACTATGGCATCCTGAAGTACTTCAGAGATGGATGGGTTGCAGCTCTCCAGGAAATGAAAGTTGATGAATCTTCTGAGCTTTTCCAAAAACACATTCCTGGTTCCCCTCCAACCCTAGAAGACCTTGAAGAGGACGAAGCTGCCTCAGAAGAATCTTCTATGGTGATGGGAGAGCATCCCCCAGTCATTCAGCCCGCTGCCAAGGAACTTTAGCAGATCATCAGTTCCTCTGAGCAATTGCCAGTGCTGCCCGAGCAACTATCCATTCCCTCCGAGCAACCTACATCTTCATCCCAGCCTCCCGAGAAGGTTTTGGGAGATAAGGAGAGGTGTAGAATTGTTCATGTTTATCTTTATTTTCTTTCTCTTTATCAAATGTAACCCAGAATATGTAACTCTGAACTATGATCTAATAAAACTTGAACTTTTTACATACTGTTGTCTATTTTCTATTCATACTCTGCTTATATTTTTTATTAATGATTGCTCTTTCTTTCTCTTCTAGTTTCTGGCCAGGATGGAATTGCTATCTACCCATGATACTAAGTTGCTGCGACAATGTAATGAATACTTTAAGGCTGGTCATACAGACTTGAATGCAGCACAAGTTGTAAACATCCTCAACCAAGATGCTTCAGAACAGGAAGTTGAAGCATATCAATATCTGAAGTGTCTACTCGATCGGGCAGTGGCTAATAATGTTGCCTATTATGAAATGAACGAGGATCTTCAAAGCATCGTCGAAGACCTTCATCTTCAATACAAAGAATCCACTGCCCTGTTGCATGAGGGTTACGAGAAGAAGTACCAGTAGATCATTGCCGACAACGGCTACGAGAAGCTTTTTGCTGGGTACGATGTAAGGGAGAGAACCTTGAGAGGTGAGGTCGAAGAATGCAGACAGATTGTTGAGTTGCTGGAAAAGGAAAACAACAACCTGCAAAAGGAGCTGTCATATTTGAAATCTGCAGCTTCCACTTCTAGTCCCTTGATCCCAGTGACCGACGAGGGATTTTCGTTCTTAGAGGTTGAGAACGCCAAGTTGAGGGACGAGTTGGAGACTTTGAAGAGCTCTGGCACCTCTTCATCTTCTCGTGGTCGAGCAAGAGCTCATCGGGGACGAGCAAGAGCAGCTCGGGTTCTTGTCGAGGAACAGAGGACTCAGTCTGCCTTAGAGAACCAGGCTTTCCAATTAATGGCGAAGAACCAGGAATTGTCTGATATGTCAAAGAAGATTAGGGACCTGGAAAAATATCTCTCTGCGCAGAAGTCAGTCTTGGAGAATAAGGAGCTTTTCATCAAGAATCTCCACGAGCAGATGGAGAGGCTAACATATTAGTTCCACAAACAGCCCAGGGAGTTCTGGATGGCTGGATACAATGAAGCACTATATCACTTGGACGATCGTATCCAGAATGCCAACAATGAGGGCTATAAGCAAGGTTGGCTGAATGCCTTAGGTGTGTTGAAGCTCGAACAAGGTCATTATCTGTGGGACTACCATGATCCCGGGCTGCTCAACTTGCCTGTGCCACCATACAAACTGGACATGAGTTGGATCCCTACTCGGGCCATTCCTCGGAGATTAATTTCAAAGTATCTCGGTGATTACAATTTACATTCTCAAACCGAGGTATCTCATCCCGAGCATCTCTTAGATCGACCATCCGTGATGAATGTCAGGATGTTGAAGGATCTCAACTTCATCAATTCTCCTCTGTCTTTAAATGATCCGCCTGCTGGCGAGGAACCTGTGTCAAAAGCATAGGGGAAGAGACCAGTAGAATATGAATTTTTGATGTAATAGTTAGTTGGCATTTCAATATCAATGTACTTTTCATTTTATTATCAATGTAATTTATTTTGAATTCAATGAAAGACTTTCATTTTTGTTTGCAAATCTTGATTGCTTTTGTCTTGTAATTATCAAACACTTTATATTTGTGCATATTTGTTAAAAAGATAACAATATTGTGTTGTTTGTCAACCAACTCAGTAACAATTAAAAAGTTACAAGTATCAATACTTATGTTCGATCACTTAATAATAAAGTAATGAGTATAAAAATGTTGTTTAAAATGTTTCCAACCAACCTAGGTTGTTAGATTCTCCATGTCGACCAACTACAGTTAGTGGGTTTTTATCCCCGACCAGTTATAGTTAGTCTTTTTGAAATAATTTTACCCATAAAATGTTTCCGACCAACCAAGATCGGTAAATTTTGCTTGTCGACTAACTACAGTTGGTGGGTTTTTATCTTCGACCAGCCATAGTTAGTAGACTTTTATCGCTTTCTGGATGTAATCTTACCTCCCGACCAACATAAGTTGGCATTTGCGAGCATATTTTGAAATAATTTTACCCATAAAATGTTTCCGACCAACCAAGATCGATAAATTTTGGTTGTCGACTAACTACAGTTGGTGGGTTTTTATCTCCAACCAGCCATAGTTAGTAGACTTTTATCGCTTTCGGGATGTAATCTTACCTCCCGACCAACATAAGTTGGCATTTGCGAGTATATTTTGTTTCCTAGCGAAACAGGTTGGCATTTTTAGGAATATTTTGTTTTCTAGCCAAACAGGTTGGCATTTTTAGGAATATTTTGTTTCCTAGCCAAACAGGTTGGCATTTTTAGGAATATTTTGTTTCCTATCCAAACAGGTTGGCATTTTTAGGAATATTTTGTTTCCTAACCAACCAAAGTTGGCATTTTTTAGGAATATTTTGCTGAGCAGTCTGGAGCTTTGCCGAGTAGTGTGTAACACTAATATTCCCCGAAAAATTCTCAATAAAATAAAGAACTTTGGCAGAATATCTTTATTTTATTCATAATGATGGAACTGCATTACATGGGAATATACATCACTGATAATACTTGCGTAGGTGCTCTGTGTTCCATGCATTTTTAAACTCCTCTCCCTCTAGAGTTGCTATTCGATAAGTTCCTGGTCGAATAACTTCAGTAACTCGGTATGGTCCATGCCAATTTGCCTCCAGTTTATTGTGCTTTTGGATTACTTTCTTCAGCACATAGTCTCCTTCATTCAGGTCGCACTTCTTCACCCTCTTATTGTAGAATAAAGTTGTTCGTTGTTGGTATGCAGTATTTCTGATGGCTGCTTCTTCTCTGACTTCCTCGAGCATGTTTAAATCCAGCCTTCTCATTAAGTCACTGACAGGGGAATTGAAATTCAGTACCATGTGTGTTGGGAGGCCCAACTCGGCAGGTATGACAGCTTCACTTCCAAATGCCAGCATGTATGGTGATTCTCCAGTAGGTACTCGGGGAGTAGTTCGGTAAGCCCAAAGTACTGATTGTAACTCGTTGATCCAGTTTGCTTTCGCATCATCCAATCTTTTCTTCAAGCCATTTAGCAGCGTTCTGTTTCTCACTTCAGTTTTTCCATTGCTTTGAGGATGGCCTGGTGCTGAGTGGACCTTCAAAATATTTGATTGATGACAATAGGTCGCGAACTCCTCGTTATCAAATTATGTTCCATGGTCTGTGATGAAAGCATGGGGAAGACCATATCGACAAATGATGTTCTTCCAAATAAATTGGTACATCTTCTCGTACGTCATATCAATTAGTGGCTCAGCTTCTACCCACTTAGTAAAATAATCCACTGCGATGAAGAGGTACTTGAACCTTCCTCGGGTCGTTGGCAGTGGCCCAACCAAGTCAATTCCCCACATGGAAAATGGCCAAGGGGAAGTTATGGGTGTCAACAATGCTTGTGGAGTTCTTCGGATGGAGGAAAAGCGCTGGCACTTGTCACATTCCTTTGCATAGTCTATACAATCAGCCCTCATCATCGGCCAGTAGTATCTCTGCGTCATCACCCTTTGTAAAAGCGTCCGACCTGCTACATGTGCTCCACAGGACCCTTCATGGATCTCTTCGATTAATTCTTTTACCTCGGAGGGATGTACACATCTCTGCAAACCTGCCATAATTCCTCGTCTATAAAGAATACCGTTAGTTAATACATACCGAGCAACTTTAAACTTCAATTTCTTGGCTGCGAACTTGTCAATTGGCAATTCTCCTTCCGTAATATATGCCCTGATGGGATCCATCCAAGATGGTCCTAAATCAAGGGTAATAAAGTTCATCGCCAGATCTTCATCTATACTCCGACCAGCTAAAACTTCAATTGGGATTGTTCGTCGTAGCTCGGTATGAGTAGCTGATGCTAATCGAGCTAAGGCGTCTACTCTCGCATTCTTCATTCTTGGTATTCTGACCAGCTGAATAGCAGCAAATTCTGACACCAGATCCTTTGCCTTTGTATGATATCTGATCATTAATTCTCCTCTAACTGCATATACTCCCATCATTTGGTTTATGATCAATTGAGAATCACTGAAAACAATGACCTGTTGCGCCTCCATAATTTTTACCAAACTAAGTCCTGCAATCATGGCCTCATACTCAGCCTCATTGTTGGAAGCTTTGAATTGGAAACGCAAGGCGTATTCCATATCAACCCATCTGGAGTGCTCAAAACTATCCCCGCGCCGCATCCTGCAGTGCAAGATGAGCCATCTACATATAGTCTCCATATAGGTAACTCGTCTTCAAATTTCTGATCAGTCAGAATTCCTCGGTGAAATATTTGCTGCTTCCTTTTCTCCTCGAATTTTTCTTGCTCTTCGTCGATCATTTCTTCTTGCCCTTTTACCAACCGGAGTTGGTCTGAGCCCGAATTCAATGATCTTGTAACATCCACTTGCCCTTTTACCAACCGGAGTTGGTCTGAGCTAGTGTTTGTTGATCCTGTAACATCCACAGGTTGATCAGCGAGCAACTCTTATTTCTCATCCGGAGTCCTCACAACTATCTCTGCGTCACATCCTGTAACATCCACACGCCCTTTTACCAATCGGAATTGGTCTGAGCCTGTGTTTGTTGATCCTGTAACATCCACAGGTTGATCAGCGAGCAACTTTTGTTCCTCAGAGCTATCAGGATAGGTGAACTTCGCTATAAAATCTGCTACAACCTTCCCTTTAAGCGATGATCTGGGTTCATAGACTATATCATATTCATCGAGCTCTATTGCCTAGTACATCAATCTTCCTGATTTTTCTGGCTTATGCAGGGCTTGCCTCAATGACATATCAGTATATACTACTATGGTATGAGCCTGGAAGTATAGCTCATTCTCCTACTCGCTTCAATTAACGCTAGTGCTAACTTTTCCAGCCTTGGATATTTGATTTCTGCTCCTCGAAAGGCCTTACTTGTGTAATAAATTGGTTTTTGCACTCCATTCTTCACCCTGATCAACGCCGAGCTAACTGCATTCTCGGACACTGCAAGGTACAAATACATTTTTTCTCTCATTACTGGCCTTGATAACAGTGGAGGTGCTCCCAAGTATTTCTTCAAGTCTTGAAAAGCCTTCTCTTTAATAAAAGATGGACCAAGATGATGTCGACCAACAATATGGATGGATGACCAGAATATCTTGAATCCTTAGATCAGAAAAATAACATTCGATGTAAAATTTAAGCATTAAAAATGTTAATTAAATGAATAATTATCTAATCCACTATATCGTGTGATTCCGATAAAGAAACCATGTGATGTGATGAACGAGGGGCCAACATATCAAATTTGTGCCCAGAGTCTTGATATGGTCATAATTTGTTTTACTGATCCTCTTTTACAAGAGGTGGGTAATGATTTTTCAGGTGAGAGAAAATTATTTTTTATATTGATCCCTTCCTATTCCCTATTTGGAGAGATAAAAATATGGTGAATGATCGAAGTTATTACCAAATTTATATAAAAAATCAATCAATTTGACTTTATTGACATAGATGGAAAATGAACCAAATTAAGTATATAGTTCACAAAAATGAATGCAAAGAGACTCAAACTTAAAGAGAGAGAAAGTAGATCTGGGTCATGATTTCCATGAGAAAACTTTTTATTGTCTTTAACCTTTTCCCATTCTCTGATTAAAAATGTAATGGGAATTTGAATAGTCATCAAAGATCTTACAAAATTTATAATGAAAATTATCAAATCTTACCACCATCATATATATTGGTATATGTAATCATTTAAAATATTTATTCCATGATATAAAATTGAAACTTGAGAATCAAGTAAAAAGTTATGATTTATGAAATCCACTATTTTTCAGATTTCTAAATAAGAATTAATCTAACAGTTATGATTAAAAAATCATGATATGTAACATTTTGCAGATAAAAATTGGACAACTAATTTATGTATATAAACATAAAAATGATGATTGAATCAACAGATGTATGTATAATTCATTATACGTAGAGAAAATAAAAACTTAGCTTTTGATGGAGAACAATGCTTGTAACACGTTCCCACAGACGGCGCCAATCTGTTGATGTAAAAAATTAGATTACTCTAATTATTCAATCACAGATAAATAAATGAGACAAAGAATTTTAAAGTGGTTCAGCCTTATGAGAATGGCCTACGTCCACTGTTGCTTTATTACTGAGTGTTTGGGAATTCTCGATTATAAGTTCTATCAAGAAATTCCGGTATGGATTCGAGGTCCCTTTACAATGAGGATTGTACAATGTATTTATAGCCCTGAGGTTGTAATGTGAAAGGGTAATACATTAAATGATATACATATGAAAGGATAATACATTTAATGCCCTTTTTGCGTGTGCGTCTGAATGATAAGCATTTAATGAGCAGTTAAACTGTTGGTATCCTGCTTCGAGGTGCAGCTCGGACCGCCTGAGTTTCTCGGACCGCTTGAGCTTCTCGGTGCTAAAGAGTTCTTCGGAGAGGTCTGTTCCTCGGAGCATATGAGTTCCTCGTAGAGGTCTATTCCTCGGAGCGTATGAGTTCCTCGGAGTAACATGGTTCTTTGGAGCTTGTGATCATCTCAGAAGAGCTTGTTGTTGTCATGTAGATAGCCACGTGTCTTCATATGATTGGTCCATATCAGCAGATTAAATTTGGTATCAACAATTATGTTGCACACTTGATGGGAAAAGCTTTGAGATTTGATGAAGATTTTTGAAGAAAAGTTTGAGATATTGCAAATTTGTACCATTTTAGTTTTGAGATTTATGGGAGGGTAGATTTGTATACGTATTTTGGTATTTGATAATTTGGATGTTTTTTGTATGTAATGGCATATAAATATGGGGAGATTTGTAAGGACATTACATTATATGTCCGTTATCAATTAATTATGTCGTATACCATTACAACCCTCGAAGAAGCTCAGGAGCAATCTACATCAAGACGGATCAGAATATATCAAGGTTCTTCATCAAAAAGCCTCTGTAAAGTTTACTTTGGTTAGGTTATGTTTTAAATACCTTAACTTTGCACTTAGAGCTTTGAGATATTTTTACAAAATATTTTCTAAGTGTTGGAGCGGACTTTTTCATCAAAAATTTGAGAATGACTAATTTTTCTAAGTCCTGTAGCGTTCCTCAATTTTGACGCCCAGGTCGTTCAAGCGAGATCTCATCTTGTTCGAGCGATATGGATATGTCGCAAGATGTCATTAAAATGACACATGTACTTCGTTCGAGAGAGATACCTATTTAGTTCTAACGACCGAGGCAACGCGATTTTCTATAAATACTCATTAAATGCTTTTGTTTTCATTAAGAAGTCCCAACGTTTTGAAAGACAGAAAACTGCGAATCTGCAGAATTCTTTTTGACTTCTTCATTTAGCGTTTAATCCCTTTTTGTTTCCAATTCACAAAAATCCCATATGCTTTAGTGAATTTTTTTGGTGTTCAAGAACTCACTTTACTTTTGTTCATCTTTGTAGGGATAACTCTATAACCGGAGAGCTGTGTGCTATTGTGGAGTGAGCTTCTATAAATTTTATGACTGCATGTCATTGATAATCTTCTGCGTGTTGATTCTTTATTGAAGACTGCGTGTCTGGACTGCGCATCCTTGTGGTATAGCTGCGTGTGAAACATTGTTGATTTCTAGCCATTGCTTTGAAGGTTTGACGAAGACTCCGTGCATTACTCTTATGGGCGAAAGAAAGATGGTATGTAAGTCAATGATCTGGTAAAATTTTCAAAGTTCTAGAAATAAAAAGGTTTTGCCCTTCGGGAATTTTTCCTGAAATTTTGTGTCGCATGCTATATCTTATTTGGTTTCATACGTAGTTTCATGTTTATGGGTTGAATTAATTTTGGTTTTAAAATAGACTCTAATTAAATAAGTTTGCCAAAGTATAAATTTGTGAATTTAATCAATTATCACATCGTCATATTTTACAAACTCGGGATCCGGCTCAGGTGCAACATGGGAAGTAGATGCATCATCATCACCTATTCCTAGTCTCTCAACATTACCAAAAAGTGGGAGCAAGGAGCATCTTTCCAGCCTTATTAGATGTATCCTCTAGAGTGACATTTACCTCATAGGCTCGTTCAAGATATATCTCTAATTATAACACAAGACATTCAAGTTCACTCTTTTTATGACCTATGACGATCAACTGCTCACTCAAAGTTATCTTTACCTTCTCGAGTTGACTCGCCGACGCCTCAAAACCTCTAAAACTCTCTACCTCTCTCTCCAAATCAATCACCCTATTACCTAACTCCTTATTCAACTTTTTCGTCTTTAAGGTGTCGTCATACAAATCTTTAGACGCTATTTGGATCTCACTTTCACCTTCACTAGCGCATTCACTTTCACAATTGCTAGAAACACTCAAATCATCCTCGGGGGTCTCACGTGCAAAAGAATCATCATCATCGTGGGATAAACTAGGTGTGCTCACGTGATTGGCTAAAAAGGCAACACACATCCCATGTGAAGATTCATTTGTCGAAATCCTTCACTTCTTTCTCACTATCTCTAAGAGTGACTAGCATGGCAATCTTCTTTCCCTTTCTCTTTATCCTAGTGAGACACTCAAATTCCTTATGCCCCCTCACCCTCACATTCACAACTTCTCTTTTCTTCCTCATTCTCTTTCTCCTTATCTTTCTCACCGCTCTCTTTGGCCTTATCTTTCTTTTTATTTTTCTCAAAAAACCTTTTATTGGAAGAATTTTCTTTTGAAAATTTGAGAAACTTTTTGAAATTTTTAGCAAGCATGGCCATATCAAAATCAAACTCGCCCTCAGACTCGGAATCACAAACTCTCACTTTCTTTTTCTTCTCTCTCTTGGACATTTCCTCTCCTTTCCTAGACTGGGCTCTAAGTTCTATCCCTCTATCCTTAGGCTTGACGGTGTCATGAAACATGTCAATTTCATATGTCTGGAGGTCTCCTACCAATTCTTCCAACTTAAGATTGCTTAAATTTCCTTAGGAATTCAAAACAGTCACTTTCGGGATAAAACATTTAGGCAACAGTCTCAAAATCTTTTTAACCACTCGTGCGTCAGGAATTTTCTCACCAAGATTGAAACTAGTGTTGACAATGTCAGATAAACGTGTATTAAAGTCACCAAAACACTCAGATTCAAGCATGGCAATCGTTTCAAATTAAGTAGTTAAATTTTGCAATTTAGACTCTTTTACTGTAGTCGTGCCTTCATGGGTAAGTTGTAAAATATCCCAATAATCTTTTGATGTAGTGCTTGGCATGATACGTCAAAACTCGTCAGGGGTGATGCCTCCAAAAATGGCAATTAGTCCACGAGAATTAAAAGTTCTCCATGTAAATTCATCCTTAGTCCAGTCAGTCACGTGCTTAAGATTAGTGACATTATTAGCGGTGACAGTGGGAGGAGTCTATCATCTTTCACAAACAACCCAAACTCGCTCATTGATTGCTTTTAAATGTGATTTTATACGGGCTTTCAAGTAGGCATAATTAGACTCGTCAAAAATTGGCACTACATTATATAAGTTTTTCATTCGGAAACATTGCGAAATAATTTCAAAAATAGATTTTTCAAAAAGAATCAGTATCACAAAAATTTTGCGAAAAGCAAGGATCAATCATAATAACTTAGTGCAATAGGCTCTGATACCAATTTGTGAAAGCTATGTGATATCGATTTCAACCAATTCACAAATCCAATTTAAACTTATTTAATTGGAGTCAATTTTTAAGCAAATTTTATTTAAACCCTAACACATACATCTAGATGGGTAAAATCAAACCATCACAAATAAATTGTTGACACGCAGATTTCAGGAAAAAAATTCAAAGGGAAAACCTTTTTATTTCATTATGGAAAAGTAAATCGCAACTTAAATACACAATGAAATCTGTAATGAATATCCACAAACACTCACATAGATACGCAACCTAGAGTTAGCAATGGATCAACCGCAAAGAACCCATAAAAACACCCAACTCTGAATCAGCGAGGAACACCCATAAGTACTCCTAATGCCACGCAGTCATTAGGCGTAGATTTACCCTCTCTACTAGATAAACTTCAACAAGATCATATCCTGGGTTCGAAAAGAATTCACTAAACTATTGGAATTTTAGTGAATTAAAAAACAAAGTTTTAAGCCCTAAATGAAGAAGACAAAACAATTCTGCAGTTTGAAGTTTTCGTGTATCTAAAAAACTCAGGTCCTCTTGAGGAAAAATGACTCAATTAACACGCTACTTCGCTCGAACTTGCTCGAACAACTTTAAATGTCACTTGAAGTGACTTCACACGAGACATGAAATGACTTTAGGAAACCAAAATAGTAAGATGTCATTTGATAAACTGATCAAGCGAACTTCAAACGAGACTTCGCGCGACATGTATTGTTGCTTGAAGACTTTGTTTGCGCAAATTAGCCATGTTGTTTGAATGACATAGACGTGTCGTTTGAACGACTATAATGAAAAATCCTTTTCTCTGAAAACTTTTCCTTAACACTTAAAAAAATATTTCGACGAAAAACAATGCCTCAGATGTTTAAAAACATTTTAGAAAATGTATTCGAACACTTTTCAACATAGCCTTACCAAAATCTATCTCGCAAAGGCTTTTCTATGAAGAATGTTGATATTTTGATTTGTCTTGATGCATGATTGAACTTGAACTTTTCTTCGACTGTTGTAGTGGTATACGACATACTCTAATATAAACCGGACAATATAAAATATGTCCTTACGTATTTATTGATTTATCTTTACTTGGTGGCTTTATAAATTTATGGGTTATTCATTTATGAATGTCTCTTACATGTTTTACTTAGTTTTCTCATGATTGGGTATTCCTTTAGGTTGGGGATAATGATCCCACCTTGGATGCTTGAAATTCATATTTAGGGTTTGGTTTATAATTGTTCTAATGGAACTTTATGTGTTGGTATTGGATTATCCTAGTTTCTTAACTTCTCTTGTCTTGAAAGAGTATTATTTAAACCTTTACTACAACCCCAACCCATTTAGTACCATAACTAATTAACCCTTAATCCTCCATTGATGAGTTTAGTATTTACATGGTTAATGTTCAGACTTAATTAGGTATGCTTAATTAGAATCAATTTGAACCAAGTCCCATCAATTTCTTAGTGAATCCAAGGTGGAAGAATGATCCTCAACCCCTTTTATCTCTATAACTCAAGATTTTCTTAGTTCATTTCATTGTATCTTCATTATTTACTCATTCTTTATTAATTAGACGCGTGTTAGTTTAGCGGTTAATTAATCTCACCACTTTAAATAACAAATCATCTCTTACACCTTAACTTTGTGACGTTTAGAGAGTATCATATAACATATCTTCATTTTCTTATGAGAGCTCAATCCCTGAGGAATATGATTCCGGACTTACCCAGATACTACTTGTTGCGAGAGATTAGCACTTGAATAATACAATATTTTTAGAGCATCAAGTTTTTGGCATCATTGCTAGGGATTGGAAATAATTGTAAGTTATAAAACGTTCTCTTTACACTTTTTCGTTCTATATGGTTACCATGACAACATGGTTTCCAAAAAAAAAACTAATCCAAAATTCGATTATGTAAGACGCGAGCAATAGCACTTCAAATCCTATTATTTAATCCTCACCGTCTAACTAATGTTCGGACTATTGGAGACCATCTCCAACTCCTTCCATTTTAATCTCATCTCATATCGGATCCTACTTTGATCCTGACTCCATGGCCAATAATCAAAGTTAGCACGGTAGTCGAGGGGAAGCTGAGCCTTTATATAAACACGTGAGAGACTTTTTACAATTGGAGAGGACCACCTCTTCGTCTTGCATCATTTTTCCTTATAATGCTGTGCAATTACATTTCTACAATGAAATGATTTAATTATTACCCACATACCACGGCATGGAGAATGAGCAACCATACTTACAAGTGAGAGAGAGTGAGGAGGTGTGCGCTACTTTTAGAGACCAAAATTGTCCTCTTGATATCACACGACTCAAACTCTATCCATTCTCTCTAAAAGAAAAAACAAAAACTTGGCTTTGGTCCTTAGCTCCGAACTCTATAGGAAGTAGGCGGGATATGCAAGCCCATTTTTTTAAGTTTTTCCCCATCCACCATACCAACTCTCTTAAGGGTCAAATCCAAACCTTTTCCTAAGGCGAGGGTGAGACCTTCGAGAGATGTTGGGAGAAATATAAGAACTTTTAAATAAATGCCCCTATCACGGTCTAAAAAATAGAGACTCAGCTCACTTTTCCACAACGGGCCTTCACTCATGGACAAACAAATGGTGAATACCATGTGCTTCAATGAGTTCTTTGGTTCAGATCTAGATGATGCTTGGGTACACTTTAAGTATTGTGCCGAGACCACCCAAGTTTGGGATACTAGAACCCCAGCAAACCCAATCCGCATTATTCCACTCCACCCTCCTCTAGCCATGGTATATGTCACCTCATCGATGGGGATGATACGTCTTTGTGTTTAGCTCAACTAGATAAGAGATTCGAGGCCATGGATGCCAAAAGTCGGGAGTCCGTCGATCCTTCTCCTTCTCGCATTGAGAAGGTATGTGCCATTTGTGATATTGAGGATCACTCTATGAAGGATTGTCCTACAATCTCAGCCTATAAGGTGATGATTCATGATCAAGAAAACACAATGTCTACATATAAAAATCAATTGATGACTCCTCTCGAAGAAGGATACATTCCCTCTTGGACAAACCATCTCGGTTTCTCCTATGCTCAACCCCAATAATAATAAAATCCTTCTCATTTGAATTATCAAGGACCACCCATACCTCTGAATTACCAAAAACCGTACTTGCAACTTCTTCCTCCCATATGCATATGTAAGGTCCCCATCGGGACCTCTTCCTCTTATTATTCCTCTTTATGCACACCCTAACAAGAAAATTCTTGAAGATACCCTTCATGATTTTATGAATGCTCAATAATAAAAATGAGCAAAGCTTTGCAAAGATTAAATCTTCAATATCTTAGTTGACCTTCTCCTTGTGAATTCAATAAAAGGTTAAATTTTTGTCACAACCTCAATGGCCCATTGGGCAAAATAGTGTGAATATTGATATCTCGAATCCCCCTCCCGATCAAGCAAAAGCTATTACTGTCCTAAGGAGTGGGAAAGTCATCGATAAGACTATCCCTCCACTACACCCAATAACTAAGGAAGTTTTGTTCGACCCAATAGAGGTCAAATACGCTTTCTCGAGAGAGAGTTATAAGGAGCCGATAATAGAGCCGAAGGTAGTTTCAATGTGTCATGTACCCGTGCCTTACACTCGAAGGCTTATAGCCCCGAAAGGCAGTGTCAACAATGTCAACGTCTTGAGATGTTTAATAAAGTGAAGATTCCTTGATGTGATATGAAAAGTTCCCTCCTACGCTAAGTTCCTAAAGGACTTGATTACGGTGAAGTGAAAACATTTTGTTAAGAAAAAGGCATTCTTGGCCCAAAATGTGAGGGCGATAATTCAATTTGAGCTACCTCCAAAGTACAAAGACCCTGATTGTCCGACTATATCTTGTGTGATAGGTAATTTCAAAATCGAGCAAGCCTTGCTCGACTTAGGCGTGAGTGTTAACATTCTACCATACTCGGTGTATGAAAAACTCAACTTAGGAGACCTAAAGCCCACCAAAATAACTCTCCAATTAGAGAATCACTCCATTAAGTTTCCGAGAGGGGTTGTGTAATATGTAATCATTCAAGTTGACAAATTTTACTTCCCACTGGACTTTATGGTCTTGGACACCCATCATGTTGCTCCCGGTATCAACAATACCCCCTTTATCCTTGGTCGTCCATTTGCAACAACCTTTAATCCCTTGATTAACACTACAAATGAACAAATGAATCTCACATTCGGGAACATGAGAAAATGGGTGATGATGATGATGTCCAAGAGGTAGGCCTCATTGAGGAGGAAGTCCAAGAGAATTTTGATGCCACGTATTGTGAGGATTCTTTAGAAGCATGCCTAGTGAACTTAATTGACTTATATGAGGTTGAGAGAGTTCAGGAAGTAAGTTGGTGTTCCAATTTTGAGGACTTACCCCCCCCCCTCCCCCACCCCCCGTGCGACTTGTACGAGTTACCCTCGAATGTGCAATTGCCTTCTGAACTTAAATATGTGTACTTGGGTGACAATGAGACATATCCAGTCATTGTCTCATCTCACCTCTAAGGGGGTCAAGAAACAAAATTTATGGACCTATTGAGAAGTCATAAGAGTGCCTTTGGGTGGACTATAGCGAATTTAAAAGGAGCGTCTTAAGGAGGAAGTCAAACCCTCCCGTGAAATGCAACATAGGTTAAATCCGGTGATGAAGGAGGTAGTTAGAGTTTAGGTGATTAATATTCTTGATGCAAATATAATCTACCCAATATTAGACAGTAAGTGGGTGAGTCTAATTCATGTTGTTCCAGAAAATCGAGAGTCACCCTCATAAAAAATGCGAAATGGGAGTTTATAACCAAACACACCACCACCGAGTGGTGCACATGCATTAATTATTGAAGAATTGATTCCATGACTTTAAAAGATCATTTCCACATTTCGTTTATCAATCAAATGTTAGAGCCCGTGTCCGACCACCCGTATTATTATTTCCTCGATCGTTATTCAGGTTATAATCAAATCGAGCTCGATATTCAAGACCTAGACAAACCACTTTCACATGTCCTTTCGGTACATTTTCCTATAAAAGGATATCCTTCGAGTTGTGTAATGCATTAGATACATTCCAAAGGTTCATGTTGAGCATGTTTAGTGATATGGTAGAATAAGCGTTGGAGGTATTCATGGATGGCTTTAGTGTCGTTGGAAACTCCTTCGACCATTGTCTTTCCATTCTTAAGAGGGTTTTGTCTAGGTGAGTTGAGAAGAATCTCGTCTTAAACTGGGAAAAGTGCCACTCTATGGTCAGTAAAAATATTTTCCTCGATAATATTATATCCTCCGATGGTATCGAGGTGGGCAAGGCAAAGATGGAGGTGATTTCATATTTATCGGTCCAAATTCACTCAAGTACCTAAGGTCTTTCCTTGGGCATGTGTAGTTTTATCTAAAACTCATTAAGGACTTTAGCTCCATTGCTAGGTCCTTGTGTAATCTACTCTCAAAGGAGACCCCGTTTGAATGGAGTGATTCTTGCCAAGTAGCTTTTGAGGAGTTAAAAATCATGTTTACCAACTCCCCCATAATTCAAGCCCCAAATAAGACCTTGCCCTTTGAACTCATGTATGATGTGAGTGATTTTATGATTGGAGTGGTTTTAGGAAATAGGAGCGACAAAAAGCCCCATGCTATTTACTATGCTAGTAGAACTCTAAATAGTGATCAATTGAATTATTCTACCACCGAAAAAGAGTTGCTAGCAGTTGTTTTTGCCATGGATAAGTTTCGAGCTTATTTAGTGGTATCTCCCATTGTGTTCTTCATGGACCACGCGGCATTAAAATGCCATATTTCAAATAAGGACGCCAAGTCGCGTTTGATTAGGTTAGTCATTTTACTCTAAGAATTTAATTTAACGATAAAAGACAAAAAAGGAGAATAGAATGTTATTTCCAGTCACTCGTTTAGGATAACATTTGAGGCACCTAGAGATTAACTACCCATCGATAAATTCTTTCCTGATGAAGAATTATTCTCCAATTCCTCTCTTTTGTGGTTTACACACATTGTGAACTACCTCGTGATGGGATCCATCCCTTCTCATTAAAGAAAATAGTAAGTGCTTGACTTGGGTGCGCATGTTCTTCTTTAATGACCCGTATTTGTTTAAGTACTGTGCAGACCAAATCATTCAAAAATGCGTTCCGGATGAATAGATTTTAAGCATCATTCTTTTTTCCCACTCGGAAGCGTGTAGGGGCCACTTTTCCTCAAAGAAATTTGTCGCAAAAATCTTACAATGCAGATTATATTGGCCCACACTTTTCAAGGATGCACATGGATTTTGCATCTCATGCGAGCGTTGCCAAAATTTGGGCATTATTACTCGTCGAAACATGATGCCTATATCCCCCATAATTTAGATTGAAGTCTTCGATTGTTGGGTCATTGATTTTATGGTCCCGTTTCCCCCTCATTCGGTAACCTCTATATCCTTGTAGCAGTTGATTACATTTCCAAGTGGGTGGAAGCGCTCACTTCACGAACTAATGATCATAGGGTGTTTTCAAAGTTCCTAAAGGAACACATACTTTCGCGATTCGAGACTCCGAAAGAGATAATCATTGACAACGGAACCCATTTTTGCAATAGTCGGTTTGCCAATCTAATGCGAGAGTATGGGGTCGTTCATAAGGTTGGAACGACCTACCACCCTAAAAAAAGTGACTAACTTGAGTTAGCCAACCGAGAGATCAATCATATCCTAGAAAATATGGTCAATCCCGACCGCAAGGACTGTTCTATAAGTCTAATTGATGATTTGTGTTCCTATAGCACGACTTTCAAAATATCCCTAGGTATGTCCCCATTTAGGCTTGTGTATGGAAAACCTTTCCATTTACCTATCGAACTTGAACACAAGGCCTATTGGGCAATTAAAAAGTTAAATTTTGAGATAGATAAGGCCGAGAAGAAGCGAATACTCCAACATAATGAGTTGGAGAAAATCCGAAATGATTTGTATGAGAGAGTGTGAATTTATAAGGCGAGCGTAAAAGAGAAACATGACAAGAATATCTCGCAAAAATTATTTCACCCTCTCCAAAAGGTCTTCTTATACAATTCCCCATTGAATTTATTTTCAAGAAAATTGAGGTCGAGGTGAACGAGTCCATATTTAGTGAAGACAGTCTTTCCTCATGGTGCGATTGAGATTGAGAACTCGAAGGATGGTAGTGTGCTTCAGGTGAACATTAAACGCCTTAAAAAAAATTTAAAATCATTTGACCCATCAATGAACAAGATTATGTTATCTGACTCCATTTACGGGGTTGGATAGGTTCCCCTATAGACACCTCATTCTAATGCCCCCAATTCTCTCCTTAGGTCTCTAGCACCTCCCTATTTCACTACAAACTCTTGGTCATACTCTGAGTACCGATCTAGAGACCATCGAGCGCTCCCGAGCCCCGTTTGACTCCGATCAACTCTATCGTCAGAGAAAAATTTCATTGAATCTTTAAAGGGCTCTGAATACCCATTCCAACGGTCCGCCCTGTGCACAAATCGACATAACCTTTCGGACAAACGGACCATTTTACTATAAAAAAACAATCTCGAGGCCACTAAGCTCTCCTAGGCCCCTATTTCACCCTAATAAACTTCATAATCATACTGAAATATCAATGAATCCTCTAAGGTCACTGAATCCCCATTACCATGGTCTACCCCATGCCCGAAACTACATAACCGCTTGGACGAACAATCCGTTTTCCCTTGAAAATTGATCCGGAGGCCACTGGGTGCTCTCAGGCTCTATTTCACTAGGTTCAACTCTTCATCTCAAACAACACTGAATGAAGCTTCAAAGGGCACTAAATACCCTTTCCAACGGTCGACCCGCTTTACTATGAAGGTCACCAGGCGCTTTCGGGCATCGATTGACCAAAGTCACCTCTTCAAACCAAGCGAAGCTCTTTTGAATGTCAAATTAACTCGCTTAAACTTTCTAACGTTCTTCCCCGTGTGCAATTCTTACTTCTGGTTTGGACGAATGATCAATTACCATCCAACGATCCCCCATCTAAAGGACCAAGCCCCATTTGATCCAAATTCAACTCCCAGAACCAGGAATGAACCCAAGTACTTTTGAAGGTCTGTGAATTAACTTTCTAATGGTATGCCTCGTGTGCTATTTGGATCAATGGATAGAATTCTACGATCGTTTTTTCAAAAATATTTGTACGAAACTGCCAATTAGCAGGTCCATTTTCTAGCCTATCGGTGTGACACCCCGCTTAAAATAATAATGGGTGGCCAGCCCTATACTACATTTAATAAGGAATCTCAGATGGATCATACTCAGCATCTACTGATGATAATAAAATAGATAAGGCTAACTACCCAAAAACTATAAAAGCGGATGCCAAAATTAAATAAAACATACAATGGATATCATCCCCACAATATGCAACTACTAACAAAGGTAAAATGTACACAAGTACCATGATAAAAGAACTACTAAACATTAAAAAAAAGAGTAAATAAAAGGAAATATAGCCATATAAGTTGTCGAGTCACAGACAGTACAACATCCATATGGAAGAAATATAAACAGGTATAAATAACCCTCAGGTGTAAACCCGATATACAAAGTGAATCCTATCTAGATTTTCAAAGGAATAGAAAGCTACTACAATCTAAATCCCTCAACAGTCCGCAACTGCTACGACTCCCAAGACACTGGATAGAAAAGCATCTGGTATCCATGCGGTGGAACACCTGTAGTAAAAAGTGTGTGTGTATATATATATATATATATAGCAAAAGAGAAATACAAACACGTCAAAGCCCGAGGTGTAAAAATATTTGCAGCAAGTGTATTAACTGTGCATAATAAATATAAATGCAATATTTCATAATTTAAAGTTGGGGCGCACTCTCGTGAAATCCCAAACTCATCTCTCGTCTACCGCCCGCACCTATTCGTGTCCCGGAACCATAATTAAGCTACCCGACACAATTAAGGACAACCTACCTAACTATATGCATGGCCTATACCCGCATAACCCACCATCCTAACATAACCCAAAAATCTATTCCATCCTAACCCCACATAAATATATATACACATATGTATATGCCTTTCCAGGATTTATTAGTTTTAGTTATTTGCTTAAACAAATTATTAGTCTAAGCACGACACACATCATCATAAGTTTTAGCATAAAGAATTTATTCTCCAAATAACATACATCCGATTCTTAAGGAAAAAACTTCTCTCCACTCCCAACATTGCACTACGTTTTGTGCGTGGGGCATCTCGCAAAGTGAAATCCAAACAAGGAACCCCCTGATACACTACTCCTTGACAATGCTGATCGTAGGGATCCATTATATCCTCCGCACAAATCCTACTACTTCAACTACCTAATTATTGAATACCATCTCTAAATACACAATTGAATCTCTATTTAAATCCATGGGGTCGATATAATCGCAATTATATCTAAGTACGTTCCTTCGACCCTGATAAACTAGTACACCAAAATCACCCATGATGTACATACTAGGAAATTCATATCACCTTCACCTATAGGATATATATATATATTTTACCCTAAATATATATAAGTAATCATTCATTCCTATAACCACGTATACATAACGCACATAATGCACACTTTGCAATACACATAACATAAACGGTTATAGGATACAAAAAGACTGCACCATGCTACCATCTTCCAATAATTACTCACTTTCTCCCGGGGACACCACCTATCGGACTATTATCACACCTCCATGGTGACAAAATCAATTCTAATGTATGGTAAGCGGTCATAGTTCCTATCCAGAAAGTGAGAATGAATCATACCCAAGACTTCTAACCCCTAAAAATAAAATCACACAAATAATAATGGACGATTATGACCTGGGGACTATCCGCACCCTGCTCCTCAAGCCAGGGTCGCACCCACATCGCGCAACCTCCCATGATAGCATGTGCCGAGTATGCTCACACGATAAGTATATATATCATTCACACTATATATATACATATATACCTTCATATGATCACATCATATATACAAACCATCACACACGGTATAGATATTCTCGCCATATGTACACACATATATACATCTCTATACATATATATATCTACCTATAAACATACCATCTCTCGTTCGTATGTATTAAAATCTATAAACTCGTCTATAACTGTACATAATCCTCATTATACTAGCCGTCGTTCCAAGCGTATTAACTTAATTTATTATATAAATACGATCCCTCACTTGAAGTATACATATTTGTTGCCCCTACGATGTGAATAGTCTTCCAATGCATCCAACATTAAGGTTACTAACCCACCGTTTAACGAATGTAACAATAACTATACATCCCATCTATATCTAAAAGCACATCAACACATGATACTCATCTCGGTCACAGGTAATCACCTAACTAATAGTCAGTAAGCCTCAAGCTCAATCCTAAATTCATTTTATGATCCCATCATATTTTGGGATGCCCATCGTTAATCACGCATAGATATACAGTAACTACCCCGACTACCATTTGACACAATCCTATTCTAGTCAATAGAACAATTCAATCATTCTCAAATTAGCCTACTATTCAATTTCTCCTATGAACCCTTAATCTTATTGCGTTCAGAATTTATTCCTTTAGTTCAACATTACTGAGGATACGCGACCACTCTCTCTCGTTCACCCCCAATCATAACTTAATAGAATCCACTTGCTATAAGGATTCAACACAAACGTCGGCCTAACGCCTTCACACCATGCCTTTACAACTCCCTCGAAGAGTCCTCAACCTTACGTGATATTTTAATTCACTTCTAATCTCAAAATAGGATTCCCATCTCTAATAAGATATCTCCCACAACATCAATGCAATAAACTCCAATACATATGTAAATACATTTCCACAAAATAGCGCAATACTTCCCCATGATCCTATTATGAGAAAAACTCCCAATAAATCTCCAAAACGTATCCCTGTAATCATATAAGAATATTCCAAATCGAAAAACCCAATCGAAATGGAGAAAAACTCACTCTAGGAAAATTTCTCAAAACTGACCTCTTTCTGAATCGATTCGGCCCCTCCGAATTGATTCGATCCCAATAGTGAATCGATTCCGTCCAAGCGAATCGATTCGGTTCAAAGGGGCCTGTAAGTCTGCTACATATCGAATCGATTCGCAAGGGGAGAATCTATTTATACCTAAAGACCTGATGGTTCTGCAATATGGCGAATTGATTCGCAACGGGCTAATCGATTCGGCCTGTTCAGCAAGCCACGAAAAGGGGTAATTTATCCAAAACCCAAAATTTCCAAAATCCAATTTATATCACTTACAACCATAAATCTCTAACCCAATCAAGTTCCCAACACCAAAACCCATCCTATATCTAGTCTCATCATGTTATACACCCTTAAACCCAAGTATGAACATCAAACACAAGATTTAAATACTCTAAATCTACGTTTTGAAATATATACCTTAAATTCAATTCTTTGTCCACAAATTATGAAATAAGATACGCAAATGAATTATTTACCAAGATTAAACACTTGCCTCAGAATTGTAGAGGTTGAATCATCCCTGAGATCGTGTACGGGACGGAAATCTTCAATCTTTCTCCTCTCTCTCTTCCTTTATTCTTCTTCTCTCTTTCTTTCTCTTTCTCACAAATGAGATAGGCTGATACGTAAGCCTCTTAAGCCTTTAAAGCATAAATCCCAGTTTTAAATGATAATACACACTTTAAATGAGTCGTTTACTCCAATTCGAGTCAAACTAACTTAAAAATATTCCGGAACCGAAATAAATCCCAAGGACAGTCATTTCAGCTATCTCGACCCATCCGGAACCAATATCACACTCAAAATCTTCATCTGGAATATTTTATAACATCCTCAATTTCCAAATTCTAAAACTCTCCAAGTTAAATAAAATTTTATTTCTCCCTAAAATTTAATTTCTCATTCCAAAAATCATGGGGTGTTACAATCGGTAGTGTTCCTAGGTATACCTATCAATTAGAAAAGCTACGGCTATGAAGATCGATACCCCTACCATCTAAATAGAGGGCATTACCTCACCACCAAATCACACCACGGATCCATCAATATCAATGATCTCAGCAACATTCTTTCGCAATCAATAAAGTTTCCTTCTATGAAATTCTTTTCCATCTTTCATTCCCATCCTTTTCATACTCAATTTAGCAAAATCTCATTATCTCTCATCCAAAATTAATCTCAAAACTCAAGGGAGGTCATCAAGGATCAAGATCAATCCTCAGTTCTCCAAACAACGTCAAAAAATTCTTCTCTCTTTAAATTATTTATTTTCACAATAGTTATATAAATTCTTAATCTAGATTTTACTTTAGTTCATTCACATTAATATCTCATCATTTATTAGTTATATTGCACATACTTTCTTTTTTATATAAAAAAAGAGGGTTACATCTATAAATTCCAACAGGATTATTCACCACAATTTTTCAAAACTAAAATACATTTTCTACACACACATATATAATAAATTCCCATTCGAATATATTGGAGAAACCCCACCCCTTATTCTTCATGAAAATTACGTGGAATTTAATGCCTTTATATGCTATGTAGGCGTTTCCGGCTAAAACCCGAGACTCGAGTCCACTTTTCCTATTTTTGCATTTTTCATCTTTTCATCTATAGATTATTTTAATATATAATATATTTGTGGTCCTTATTGATATTTTATCCAACATATATTATCGTTTCTTCATAATGATCAATATATCGATAAATGCATATATCGTATTTTCTAAATATTATTTTGGGAGCATTCCTTTGGATGACCTCACTCTATCTTTTCCATGATATGAGTTGGGAGATTCCAATCTCCATTTATATATACATGCACACACACTTTATGGAGAAATTAAGGAAAATAGTAATACAAGCCCATGAGAGACCAAAAGGGTGGGATGCGTGCCTAACACCCTCTCATTCCATAACTTAGCCCCCGAACCTCTGAACTATTGATTTCAAATGCATCAGTTTGTCTTTGATGCCTCTCTCTCGAGGCAACAACATGTTATTTTGCTTGTTTTGTGCAAAATAGGTTGGTGTGTGCATATGCACCAACTTCTCTGTTCCTTTTTTTATCCTCTATTATTTCTTGCAAATATCTACCTCATGCTTATATAACTACTCACTCACTCCCATTTACACTTCACATTACTTAGGATCACTTATATCCACAAGTTTCACGTACCTCCACTTATCACACTTCTATATATCCATGCTCAATAACACTTATCACACACCACATAGAATATCCATTCTTAGTTGTCACTAACATACACCTCCACTTATCAAACTTGTATATATCCATGCTCACTCACATTTGTCACACACCACTTGTAGTTAATCCATGATTAGGTTCACTACCACACACTCACTCATAGATAGACACACATCACTCACTACCCTCATATATCTATGCTTAGTTTAATATTTATGCTCGATGTTAGATTTATACTTGTACATTTTTCCCTATTAGTATAGTACTCATCATGCCAAATAAAATACTCTCTCCATAATATGCTAATCAAGAATCATGCATTTTGCACACTACATCACCAAAAAGCATGGCTATTGACCAAATGTTATCCCGTAACTGGTGGGGCACTTCATGATGGGAGCTGGTCCGGCAAGTCGCAGTTAGCCTAAGCACTATGAATCTTGTCTTACATTGGTCAAGTACCATTGATATATATCGAACTGTTCCCCTTGCATCATACCACTTGACCGAAGTCATGACGGGAGGTATATCACAGAGAACTCATTCATGTATGTCAAGTATATCGAATTTTCTCTCACACATATTGTCCCCACGAGGTATAGAATGAGGCAATTCACCTACACTCAGGTATATCAAATGGCTATTATCCTTAAAAGCAAGACGTATATCGTGGAAGTCATGCCAAAGGGGGGAACTCTTCCAATTAACCCAACAATTGAATACCCTCATATATGTGTCAAACCTAGAGCACTCATATTTAGTTTGTCGGTTACTACCTAAAACTCTACAGAAATCACGGGTCGGCTTGCCGCCCAAATTTCTGCGCGATTTCGTCTTTTTCAAAACGGGACCCTGTCCATGAGCCTGGTAACAAGTCAAATCATGTTTCGATTATTTTTCAAACCCAAATATTCCCATGCTCGAGTTCCGTCCGACATTTCTTTCTGCATTTTGGTAAACCTAATACAAGTGAGAAGATAATAATAACAACAACAACAACAACAACAACAACAACAACAACAACAACAACAACAACAATAATAATAACAACAACAACAACAACAACAACAACAACAACAACAACAACAACAACAACAACAACAACAACAACAACAACAACAACAACAACAATAATAATAATAATAATAATAATAATAATAATAATAATAATAATAATCATGATGAGACCTTTTTTCGCGTTTTCCACTTTCTTTACCTAAGGTGTCGAAAACATTTTCCCCCTCTTTTATCAAAATAAAAAGCATTTTTCCTTCCTTTCACCGTAAATATTTTTCCTCCTTTTTATCCAAAAAACATTTTGCCCTCATCATTTTCAAAAACGTCAAAAATATTTTCCTCCTATAATAAAAGTCTTTCCTTCTTCTCTTTAAAAAATAAATCCGAATCATTTTTCTTTCTCAAGTCGATCGCCTACCCGACCCTTGGCCTTACTCCCTATTGGCTTCGATCTTCCTTCGAATTGCCCTGAGGCTCTTTTAGTTCCCTCGCTACTTCCTCCGAGTCTGGATACCATTTTCACCCACTTTCCATGGAGAACGCAGACCAAGTAGCAAATGTGCATCCATATTTGATGACGGTCCTAGCTAACTCACTACCAAGATTGAAAACCTTTGAATCGAAGTCATGAGATGCAAAGAAATCGAGTCTCTATTTCCTAAGAGCCTGAGGTCCTCTTCCCTCATGCTAGGGGTTTTCCCGCACCTGAGCCTATTTAGTTCCCTGAGGAATATCATCACGCTCCTCATGCCCCTTCTATTGATGGGCCACTACCAGCTCAGCTCCCTGTGATGAATCTTGCCCAGCCAGGGGCTAACCTATTCGTGATCTTTGATCCAAAGGAAGAAGAATTGAACAAAGTCAAGGAAGACCATAAAATGTTGACCAAGAAGTTTGACCAAGTATGAATCTCTAGGAACTATATGGATTACACCCATATATCTCCTTATCCTAAAGTAAGGCTGTCGAAACAGTTTAAGATGCCTAACATTGAGAAGTTAGGGGGTAGTGGATCCCAAATTATTCATCTCCAAAGTGACCACCAAGCCATTACTCTCTTAGGTGCCTCCGAGGAAATAATGGCCCCAAATGTTCCAACAGACATTGAAGGACAGCGCTCTTCGCTGGTTCTTATCTCTCAAGGAGCCTAAATTTCAAAATTGGGAGAATGTTGCCCATGAATTCATGTCACAGTACAAGTATAACAAGGAGTTATAGGTTACCCTCTGTGATTTATAACTTTACAAATAAAATCTCGAGGAATCTGTCAGTAAATTTATAGAAGGTGGAGAGGGAAACTAGCCATAATGACCAATCGGCCTTCCGAAGAGTAGCAAGTCAGTATTGTAAAGAAGAACTTATTACCCCATGTTCGAACAATGATGGGAGGATAATACTACCCCAATTTTTTAGCCATTTGGGAAGTGGGAGTGGAGATTAAAGAAAGTCTTGCCAAGACAGAAGCTGAGCCGAAGAAAATACTCAGACTATTCACTCCTAGAAAGTACGAGAAGGCTGTCGATACCATAGTTTCAACCATAAATAACATCTCTCGGCCTGCCACTTTATGGGCGCGAGAAAGATGCCCTAACCTAGTCAAAAAGTAATATATTGGGCCTCAATATCCCCTCTCTAAAGTTTACCAAGACCTTTTAAGCCGAAATCTTATCAAGTTATTGGACCCTCGTCTATTACCAAACCCACATCCCAAAAATTTCAAAACAGATGCCCATTGCGATTTTCACCAAAATGCTGAACATACCAATGATCAGTTTTTATACCTCCAAAATTTAATCGAATGTCTGATTGATAGGGGTATCATCGCCCTATCAGCCAATCCTAAACTAAACACTACCCATAATCCACTCCCAAATCATAAAAATATTATCTTCTAGAAGAAGACCCATAATTTTCTCCATCTACCCAGATCGTACCCAGTAAATCACCCATCATACCCATATTTTTCCCTAAACCCCTCCAAGTTTCCCCACATTTTCTCCTATATCCTACCCGTTTTGTCGATCAGGCTCTGTCACTTATTACAAGGTTGTTGTTCATACTTGTTTCAGAGGGAAATATATAGAATTGTCAGCAGTCTTGAACCAGCTTCTAGAGTTTGGGTTGAAATTGACCTAAAAAATGACCATTGACTGCCAGAGATTTAGTACGTTTTTCTTGGAAGCTCGAAAGTGGGCTCGAGAGTTAGATAATTGGGTGGTACCTACCGATGAAGTTAGCTTAGATGATGTCATCCTAATTATAGCGGAATTATTCTGATAGACGAGTGAAATTTATAATATGTCCGAGCTACTAAATGCTTAGAAATTACAAGGGTGTCTGGTCCCTTCACTTTTACATGTCCCCGTTGAATGGGAGGATCCATACGAAGAGGCTATTGAGGTTGTGGAGTGTAATGACTTCTCATGGAAAGATGATATCGTTGCCACCGGATGGGGAGATGAATTCGATAGTTCAGATGAAGAGAAGATCTAGAAAAGACAAGCCCAATAGTCAGCATATATAGAATGATATCGTTTGAAGAGCTGCTAAGAAAGATTAACAATGTGTCTGAATAACCCGAGATAGATGAGGAAACTAGGTTTCTATTTTTTCCTCTTTTGTGAACCATATGACTAGATCAGGGAGGCATTATCAAGTTCTAAACCTACAACCATCGGCGATTGATAAAGGAAAAGGTGTTAAGAAACTTCTTATGCCAAAACTCGAGGAGAGCAAGATCCTCGATCAGTTAAAGAAAATCCAAGCTAACATCACTCTGTGGGGACTCTTTATGTCTTCCCAGCAGCATCGGAATGCCTTGGTTAAACTATTTACTAGACCCATCATCCCTCCTTCCACCATGCTAGAAGAAGCAGTGAATCTGGTCGAATCTATAACATCTTCGAGAATTCTTTCCTTATTCGAAGAAGAAATATCTAAGTTTAGAACAAATCATAACCATGCTCTCAATATTTCTGTCGAAGTCATGGGAAAGATCGTCCCACTTTCACTTATTAATAATGGATTAGCTACTAATGTTTGTCCATTGATAACCCATAATTGCCTGGGACTGAAAGTTAGCAACCTTGCTCCAACCTCCGCCGCGATGCGTGCTTAGGATAATACTCGTCGGGAAGTGATGGGATCCACAAAGCTTATAGTAGGGGATGGCCCTATAAATCCTGATACTGAATTCTAAGTCATACACATTTTATCTTGTTTCAATTTGTTTCTCGGAAGACCATAGCTCCATAGTATCAAGGGTGTGTCTTCTTCCTTCCATCAGAAATTACAATTATTCGCCAATGGGTAGGTCATCACCATCTCGGGTGATGATGATAATACTGAGAGTGCAAGCACCAATAATCCGATAATAGAGACACAACATGGGGTAAATCATATGCTTATGTCAGCTTTCCGAGTCGAACCACTTTCTCTCCCGGCGGGGGAGAATTTTAGAGATAGATTTTGTCCAGAATACAACCCTCATGGCAATGTCAATATGATATAATTATTCAAGAGAATGCACTTTATGCTCGGACTAGGGATGGGAAGATCAAAATAAGGAATACTTGAACCTATAATACTGAAGAAAAAATTTCCTCCTTACGGCTTGGGTTATTAACCATCAGTAGAGGAACTCAGAATGATCCGCCAAACTCGATTGAAGAGAAGGGCGGAAGGTGCCAAGACTATCTCAGGAGATTCCTTAAACGGAAGATTCATCAAAGAAGGTGAAGATTTACCCTTTTGCGTCTTTCCTGAATTGTGGGATGATCATGTGGAAAGGAAGATGAAACCAGGAATTGAAATCTTTTTCCAAGACATCTACTCACGGGCCAAAATTTCCTAGGATCATGTGCAAACTCTCATTGAGAAAACTATAGTTACAACCGGAGATTCTAAGTGAAATGACTCCGAGGATTCATTCAACTTGAATACATTGGGGATTACACTCTGCATGGCCCACTCAAGCGTTACATCATCGGATCTATCCCGCCTAATTAAAGTTACTGATGAACCTCTCATTAACTAGAACGTTGTGTTGATTCCCCATGCTAAAGTGAAAACTAACCTCAATTGATATACCCATATATACCCTCGGCCGGGACAAGGGTGTCCTCCCCCCAGATGAGGGCTCAGGCCCAGGACGAATCCAATGACCATGGCCCTATCACCAGAAGGATTAGCCACGGATGACCCTTCAAGGAGCCGACCCCTTAGCTTGGCCCAGACAACCCTTCAAGGGGCCAACCCCTCATCATGGCTCATACGACCCTTCAAGGGATGACCCCTCATCATGACCCAGACGACCCTATAAGGGTACGACCCCTCATCGTGGCGCAGATGACCCTTCAAGGGGTCGACCCCACATCATGGATCGGATGACCCTTCAAGGGGCCGACCCCTCATCATGGCCCAGACGATCCTATGAGGGGCTGACAATACGAGGCCACATTCAGCCGGACTTGATGCCAGCATCCACTTTAGCCTCGACCCAAAATCGTAGGCTGAGGGTGAAATCATCACAGCGTGTGATTTAGGATACGCGTGGAACAGTGCATGTGGGACTCATATGGCACGTGGACATGACCATTATAACAATATCACCCCCTCACGTGACGCAATATTATGTCATTGTTAATCACAAGTGGCACTTCCAGGTGTGAGTAGGGGATTGTTCAGATCATCACTCACATGCACCATGCATGCTTGGGGGGTACACTACTCCCCCCCAAGACCCATATATATACTTGTCATCTTCAACCCTAGGGGGGATCGAGAATTGAAACCCTAGCTAAAAGTCTGCTTGTTCACATAAGAGAGAGGGTGAGCTTATGCGCATTGTATCCAAGGCCATTGGTTCCCATATTTAGTGGATCAAACACTCACAGGGGGTGTAGGCCTAATTGGATTAACCACTATACATCATTGTCTTATTCCTCTTATACTCATCCCCTTATATATACTTACACATATATACATCTCTATGGCTGCCATTGTTGTTGTTACTGTTTGAGCTCATCATCACTCGTCTGGTGGTACTAAATCTTAGCATCATTAGTTTGGCGCCGTCTGTGGGAACGAGAAGATATCCCTTCCTTTATACAGCTTGAACTCACCGGGCACTCTGGTGGTGAACCAGTTCTCCCCCTTTGGGTGGAACTATTTCACCATTGAAAGAGACCCATCAAGGTTCTCAAGCTCATCAGTCTTTTGACCATCCATCTCTCTATAGCTCAAACACATGGAAGCAGAGATGCCACCACCGCCTCCAACTGATAGGGGAGTAGGGCCTAGCTCCATTCATGCACAACCTCAGCCTGGGATGGTTAATGTGGTGGTAGCCCTGAAGCCTTTAGCCGCAAACCAGCGGATTATGCAGGAGCAATTTACAGCTCTCAGCTAAAACATACTAAGACCACCAGAAGTCTCACCGGATATGATCACTCCGACAGCGGCTCTAGGGAAACATGAGGCTAGGGGACCACCCCAGGCACCACGTAAAGACCTTCCACCTCTATAATGGCGGAAGGATGTTACTGACCCCCGGCGTCTACACCTGGGGAGGCAAGGAAACCCTTACCCAGAAGACAGATATGATGATTTGGAGGTGGAAGAGGCCCCCATAGAGTGCTGGGAGCCGTATGAGGTCTCCAATAATACTGTGCAACCTATCCAGGAGAGCAGAAGGAAGTGTGAAAGACAAAATCCCGATGATCGTCCGAGAGGCTCTGCTTTCGATCATCTGAGCAGGGGGTCAGCCTTTGATAGGTTGGGCCCTGCAAATGACCTGTGGGAAAAATTATCCCGATTAAGAAGTATTGCAAGGTCCAGAAGAGAGGCAGCAGATGGACGATCCCGTGGGGGCCTACCCCACGGAAGGGACGATGTCCAGGGAGAAGTAAACAGCCGACATAGGCCTACCACAGCAGAACCCATCGTCCACCTCAAAGAGGCGACGGGGGATAACATCGGCCAAGATGACCCTACAAGGCCTTGGAACGACTCGATCAAAAGGCTGGAGGATAAAATTGGTGACATCCTGAAGAGCCAGGACCCTCTCTAGAGAGGATACTCCATAGGCTCACCCTTTTTGGCGAAGATAGTCAACTTCCCAACGCCATCCAAGTTTAAGCCACCCGTGGTCACGACAATGTATGATGGGAGTACCAACCCTGTCCATTATATTGAGATGTACCAGTCACCGACAGACATATATTCTATCTCAGATGAGATAAGGCGTCGTGCCTTATTCGACACTCTAATTGGGGTTGCACTCTGACTGGGGATGCACATGTCTGGTATATATCTCTTCCAAAGAACTCCAATGAAAGCTTTAAGGAGTTAGTAGACCAGTTTATCCATAACTTTTGCTTTAGAGTGAGGCCACAGAAGAATACCACACACCTGCTCTATGTTAAGCAGGGAAAGAATGAGAGCCTAAGAGACTACATAGTCAGATTTAACAAAGAAAAGTTATAGGTTGAAGACTATGAGGAAAGCATAGCCATGACATCCCTCATTAGAGGTCTCTAAAAGGGGAAGCTTTTATGGAAGCTTGCTGAAGACCCTCCAAAGACGATGGCTGAATTACTGTCGATAGCAGGAAAGGTGATGAATGCCGAAGAGGCGATGGCCACAAAATACGAAGATGAAAAAGGAGGCACTAGTGGGGGTAAGTACCAGAAAAAGAATAAAGAGGGGAAGAAAAGTCTAGAAGATGACAAATTTGTTGATTACACCCCTCTGAAGGTCAGTTGCAGACACATTCTGAATGAGATAAAGAGTGACCGATCCTTGAAATGGCTCGAGAAGTTGAGGGCAGCCCCTCACAAGAGGAATAAAAACCTGTGGTGTGAATTTCACCAAGACCATGGCCATGTGACCGATAAGTGCTTTGCTCTGAAAGACGAAATTGAAAAAATGTTAAAAGAGGGGAAGTTAAGGAAATACATTGACAAGATTTCCTTCAAAAGGGGACGACCCCAAAAAGAAGAGAGGAGATACGTTGAGAGAAGATCCTCCAAATAGAAGGGATGACCCTTTAAATGATGAGGATGACCCTGATCTCCTACCCAAGAGATGACCAGGGCCCTGTAAAAAGACTTAATGTGATCTCACTCGACGTTGGGATAATCTTCGAGGGTCTAACAGGAGGAGGGTCAGAGGTCACCGACAGGAAGGCACATGTAGCTGAGGCCAAGGCAGTGACAAAAGTTGTACGCTCAACCTCTATGGAAGTAAAGTTAAAAAAGAGGAAAAAAGTTGACATGGACACTCTGATAGTGGGATTCTCAAGAATGGACTTCAAAGGCCTCTTGGTCCCACATGATTACCCTCTCATCATCACTACCAGGGTACACAGATGCGAGGTGCTGAGGATCTTAGTAGATGGGGGTAGTTCTGCAGATGTGATGTTCTGGTCGTGCTTCAAAGCCTTAGGCCTCAGTCGTGCTATACTCATCCCATAACATCACCCATTGATTAGTTTCAGTGGGGAGAAAGTTCATCCTCTAGGAGTGTATGAGGTCGATGTTAGGATGGGGGACGAGAGGCCGAGATGGCTTACCAAGAAGGTTAAATTTTTTGTAATGGATGAACACGTCTTTTCAGCCTATAACATTATAGTGGGGCGAGTGGCCCTCAAGGAATTTGAGGTTGTGCCGTCCACGATTCATCGGATGATAAAATTCCCGACCCTTTACGGGGTAGGGGAAGTCTGGGGTGATCAGACGACGGCATAGGAATGCAACTTCAATTCTGCCGAAGAAAGAGAGGCGCATAAGAAGGCAACGACCACTTACAATATTGACACCCTCGACTCGAGGAATGAGACAAAGTTAAAGAAAGGAGAAGACGCGAAAGAGGTAGAATCCATCATCCTCAATGAGGATGAGCCAAAAAAAATCATCTAAATAGGCAAAGCTCTTAAGACAGACATCAAAGAAAACCTCATCAAGCTGTTAAGGAGAAGACATAATGTCTTCGCATGGAGTCATGCAGATATGCTGGGGATCGATCCTGAAATTATGAGCCATAAGCTCAACGTGGTAGAGGTCGTAAAGCCAGTGAAGCAGAAGAGGAGGATTTATTCTCGAGAAAAGTATGAGGTCATTAGGGATGATGTCAAGAAGCTAGAAGATGCGGAGTTTATCAGGGAGGTCATCTATCCCGAATGTCTATCCAACGCAGTCATAGTCCCCAAGGCCAATAGGAAATGGAGGATGTGTATAGACTTCACCGACCTCAATAAATATTATCCCAAAGACAATTTCCCTCTTCCCCGCACTGACCAGATGGTAGATGCTACCGCAAGCCATGAGTTCATGAGGTTCATGGATGCCTATTTAGGTTACAATCAGATCTTCATGAGACCTGAAGACTAAAAAAATGGCTTTCATTACCGACAAGGGGACATACTATTATAGGGTCATGCCCTTTGGCCTAAAAAATGTGGGAGCAACATATCAGCACCTTGTGAATAAAGTATTCAAAGACCAAATCGGGAAGTCTATGGAGTTTTATATAGATAACATGTTGACCAAGAGTTTGAAGGTCGGGGATCATGTGGCTAACCTCGAGAGGACCTTCAACACAATGGAAAAGTACAGGATAGAGATCAACCCGACCAAATTTGTCTTCGGGGTCAGAGCTTCTTGGGGTTCATCGTCAATTAAAGAGGTATTGAGGCCAATCCTGAGAAGATAAAGGCCCTCATAAAAATGAAGACCCCCAAGACCATTAAAGACGTTTAGAGGCTCATAGGACGAGTGGCTGATTTGAATAGGTTCGTATCCAGAGCCACAGAAAAAGTGTTTACCATTCTTTAAAATCCTCAAAAAGGCCTTTGAATGGAACGAAGAGTGTGACCAGGCTTTAAAATAATTGAAGTCGTACTTAGGGTCCCCCTTGTTGTTATCACGACCAGTGCAAGGTGAACGAGTACATATGTACCTAGCCGTCTCAGATTCAACCATCAGCGCGGTAATTATGAGAGAAGGGGACGGGGTATATAAGCCCGTGTATTTCAACAGTAAGGCACTCCAGGGGACAGAGCAAAGATACCCTAGGATGGAGAAGTTAGCATATGCCTTGATCCATGCATCAAGAAAGATGCAACCATACTTCTAGTCCTATACAATGGTCATCCTCAGTGACTCTCCTCTCAGCCAGGTCTTACACAAGCCAGAAAAATCAGGGAGGATAATGGTTTGGGCCATAGAGCTGGGAGAGTTTGACATTGTGTATCACCCTAGGGTGGCCATTAAAGGGCAGACATTAGTAGATTTCATGGCTGAATTTACTTAGGAAGATGATGAGGCTGAAGAGGAAAGCCTCGAAAAGATAGACAGCCGGCAAAGTAGAATTGTTGACCCATCCGCAGGTAAGGCTGATACAAGCACCACTAGAGAAAAGGTTACAGAAAAAAAAGAGGGAAGATATCTCTTTAGACAGGGGTCCCTCACCGAGGGAAATTTCTCAGACGAACGGGCTGTGTGGAACCTCTTCATTGACGGGTCCTCTTGCGAGAGCGAAAGTGGGGCTGGATTAATACTATCAGCACCAGACGGTACAGACATTAAGTACGCCCTGAGGTTCAACTTCAAAGCCTCCAACAACGAGTCTGAATATGAAGCCCTGATAGAAGGCCTCTCCTTGGCTAAATATCTTAGTGTCGGCCACATTTTGGTCCATATTGGTTCAAGGCTAGTAGTGAATCAGATACTGGGATCCTACGAGGCTAAGGATGAGAGAATGGCCAAATATCTTAAAAGAGTAAAGACACTATTAAAGAGCTTCGAAGAAGTAAAGTTGAAGAGGATATCTAGGCTAGATAATGGTCGAGCTGATGCACTTTCTAGGCTAGCCTCAGCGACTATGACAGATATCCGAAGGACAGTCCCAGTGGAAATCTTACCTCGACCAACGATTGAAGATGCAGGGGGAGCACTTTGCTCTTGCTTAAACATTGATAGGGAACCTTCATGGATTGACACCCTTGTTAGGTACATTAAAGAGGGGGAGATTCCAGAGACAAAATAAGAAAGGAAGAAGTTGAGATACAGAGCTACGAAATTGACTGTCATCAGAGACACCTTGTATAAAAAGGGATTATTTCTCCCCTGGCTCAGATGCGTGCACTCGTCTGAGGTACCACACATTCTGAAAGATGTTCACGAGGGGTCATGTTCAAGATATATTGGGGTAGGTATTTAGCAAAGAGGATAGTAATCCAGGGATATTGGTGGCCGACCCCGGGGAAAGATGCCACGGTATACGTAAAAAAGTGCAATAAGTGTCAAAGGTTTGCCACCATCCCTCACCAGCCCCATTAGCCTCTTACCTCTATCACATCCATGTGGCCATTCGCAATATGGGGAATCGATCTAGTAGGACCGTTGCCTAGGGCCATCAATAACAATCGATACCTGATCGTAGCAATTGATTATTTCTCAAAATGGGTGGAAGCATAACCGATGGTAACGACCACCGAGCAGAAGACCTTCCAATTTATTTGGAAAAATAATATATGCAGATATGGTCTACCCAACACCCTCATCTCATATAATGGAACTCAATTCAAAAATGTATCCTTGGAGAAACACTGTGAAAGAACGGGGGTAAAACAGTTCTTCTCTACCCCAGGAAGACCTCAAGCTAATGGGCAAACTAAAGTCACAAACAGAACAATCCTAGATGGGATCAAGAAAAAGCTTTAGGAGGCAAAAGGAAGATGGCTTGAGGAGTTGTACGCTGTACTGTGGGCCTACATGATGATGGCAAAGACTCCCACTGGGGAAATCCCGTTCATGCTGGCGTATGGATCAGAAGTCGTCATCCCCACTGAGATTGGGTTTCCTACTAATAGAGTCCAAATGTATGACCCACGTAGAAATATGGAAGAAAGGAGACTTGACTTGGACTTGATCGAGGAAAGAAGGGAAGACGTTGTGATAAGGCAAGCTGCCTACCAGCAGAGGACTCTCAGGTTTTACAACCAGAGGGTGAAGCAAAGTCCAATCGCAGTGGGGGACCTAGTCCTCAAAAAGACTTGGCAAAAGCCTAACAAGCTCCACCCAAATTGTCATGGACCATATAGGGTCATTGATGAAGTTGTCCCTTGAACCTATAGACTAGAAAACCTTGAAAGGGAACCCTTTTCAAACCCCTGGAATGCAGATCATTTGAAGAAGTACTATCAATAATGTAATGTCCTATCGGACCACAGTTGTAATGAATGTGTTGCTCCAATAGAACACTTAGAATGTCAATGAGAATATTATATTATATCTTCATCCTGTGTTTGTTAATGATGGCATGATTAGGGTTATCCTTGTTCAACCACCCTCGGCTATGATGAGGGAAAATGGTGGGGATGACCCCATATTTACCCTCAAGTAAGATGAGGGGGGACTTGAAATTTAAAACATCAGTTAGTTGGTGGAAACCACCCTCGGCTATGATGAGGGCAAATGATGGGGATGACCCCCCATTTACCCTCAAGAAAGACGAGGGGGGACTTGAAATTTAAAACATCATTTAGTTGGTCGAAACCACCCTCGGCTATAATGAGGAAAAATGATGGGGAAGACCCCCCATTTACTCTCAAGAAAGACTAGGGCGGACTTGAAATTTAAAACATCATTTAGTTGGTCGAAACCACCATCGGCTATAATGAGGGCAAATGATGGGGACGACCCCCATTTACCCTCAAGAAAGACGAGGGGGGACTTGAAATTTAAAACATCATTTAGTTGGTGGAAACCACCCTCGGCTATGATGAGGGAAAACGATGGGGACGACCCCCCATTTACTCTCAAGAAAGACGAGGGGGGACTTGAAATTTTAAAACATCACTTATTTGGTGATAACCACCCTCGGCTATGATGAGGGCAAATGGTGGGCACGACCCCCCATTCACCTTCAAGAAAGACGAGGGGGGACTTAAAATTTAAAACCACATAGTTGGTGATAACCATCCTCGGCTATGATAAGGGCAAATGGTGCCCCATTCACCCTCAAGAAAGAAGAGGGGGACTTAAAATTTAAAACATCATTTAGTTGGTGATAACCACCCTCGGCTATGATGAAGGTAAATGGTGGGGACGACCCCCCATTCACCCCCAAGAAAGACGAGGGGGAATTTAAAACCACTTAGTTTGTGATAACCACCCTCGGCTATGATGAGGGCAAATGGTGGTGACGACCCACCATTCACCCTCAAGAAAGGCGAGGGGGGACTTGAAATTGAAAACATCACTTAGTTGGTGATAACCACCCTAGGCTATTATCAGGACAAATGGTGGGGACGACCCCCCATTCACCCTCATCATAGACGAGGGGGGACTTAAAATTTAAAACATCACTTCGTTGGTGATAACCACCCTAGGCTATAATGATGGAAAATGGTGGGGACGACCCCCATTCACCCTCAAGAAAGACGAGGGGGGTTAATAGGATGCTTAATTCAAAATATCATGAGTTAAAATAAATCACGCAAGAGGCAGGCATAAAAGACAGGAAGAGGCATTATACTATAAACAAAGTGTTACAAATGCTTATCCAACAAAAATAAAATACAAAAATATTTGTTACATGAATAGGGTATTGTCTACAGAAAACCACCCTATTGAGCGACATCGGAGGGCAGTGCTTCAACATCAATAGGAGTCTCTTCAACGACCAAAACAGGTCGATCCTCAGCTGTGCCGATACCTTTGATGTGCACTTGGGACTCCACATGGGCTAAAGCCTCGACAATAAGGGGATCGTCCAACTGAACTGCTTCCAGAGAGGGGCGGACGGACGATACAGCATCATCAAACTTAAGGATGACCCACCGACAGGCCGTCTTGATCCCCCTCTCCAAGTATTCAAGACCAAATCCATGAAACTCATCTGAAAGCTTGTAGGCCTCCATTGCATCGACTTCGAACTTTCTCACTGCCTCAGCAAGTTCAGCCTTGAATTGGACCCCTTGGTTGGTCAAGGCCTCTTCCTTCTCTTTAATGAGGTCATCCTTCACCTTCAAGGCGACATCATGCTGCTTTATCAGCGCATCTAAAACCTTAGCATGCCCAATCCTTGTAGTTTCTAATTCAGTCTACAAGTCAACCTCTTGCCGAATGGCTCTCTCGGCCTCATAAATTTTTTGTTGATTTTCGGCCATCCACTTGGTGGCCGAGGTAAAGACGGAGATAAGCACTTATTAAGAGATCGAAGGAACAGTTTGTAAAAATCTGACTAAAGAAATGAAGTTAAGAGTACCGGAGCCAGAGTATGCAGACCGTAGTCGTAGACCTTGGCCGGGGGCATCTTTGATAAAAAGTCATAATAAGGGGTCGAAGGAGAAGAAAATAAGGAAGATTTTGCTGCCCTTAGATGGGATATGACAGAAGAAGGTTCAGCCTTCAGAAACATCAGACTTTGGGCCCAGAAGGCACCCATGGAGGAGGCGGAACTAGTCCCTTCGGTGTGTGTCTGAGGGGCCTCCACCCTCACCCTCGTCCTAGAATCTGGCCGAGGGTCAACAAGAACTTCTGGCTCCTTTCTTTTATTACTATCGACGGTTGTCTCAACATGTGTCAGCCCCACGGCCTTTGTCTTTCTCGGAGGCTACTGAGGCACTTTGCCTTTTTTCTTTCCCAAGCTAGATAGTAAACTTGGAGCAGTCATCTCCCAGAGCTAATCAGATATATTTGCAAGACGACATGAAAAGAAGACGATATATTAGAAAGATACAGAGACAGATGAAACACTTGGAAAAATAAAAAATTGAGCAAAAAACCACTCACATAATTCTGTCAGGGGGCCTACCCTCAGACCAGCTTCTTTGAGGAAGCGAGGGGTCATCAAATCTTCAAATTTGTCAAGTTCACCCTCTTTCCCTCGCTCCCTCAGATAGTCAACAATGACCCTCTCCTCCAAGCTGAGTCTGGGGTCTAATCACGCTTTCATTAAAGGGTTGGACCATACCCTTGGGACCCTCGAACTGTCTTCCACGGGCTCGCCCTCGACGGGGAATTCCCAGTCCCCGGAGATAAAGAAAAACCTCTTCTTCCAATCATGATTAGAAGTTTGTGCCACATGAAGAAGTTTTTTATCGAACTTCCTCGCCCCCAGATGAAAATACCCAGGTTTCTTGGACGATGATGTGATATTATAACAGGCTATGAATAAATCGGTCGAGGGTTCATCGGTAAACATATTCTTCCAAAGCGAGATAAAGCCAAGGATAGTCCTCCACGAGTTGGGAGGAAGTTGAGAAGGAGAAACCCTAAGGGCATATAGTATGTCAACTATTGCAGGGTGCAGAGGAAACCTAACACCTACCCTTAACATATGCTCGTAAATAACAATCTATCCCTCGTCCCCCTGGAAGACTCTTCCACCTTCAGTTGGGACCCTCATACTTATAATGGATTGTATACCAAAGAGATGCCTCCATATTAAGAGATCACGATCCTTAACTGATGATACATAAGTCGAGGCACTAAAAATATCAACTTGACCATCGTCATCATCAGAACTCTCATTGTCATCCTCAACCCTCTCGTCCTCGAATACCTCAGCCTCATCGCCTATCGGACGGCCATCTGGAAAGGCTACCAAAAAATAAAGAAGGGACATCCTCAAAAGGTGTTGTGCCCTCGGCTTGGGCTAAGATTGGACGTATCTCTCCTCCCAGAAGGGCCAGCACCAATCGGCGATGATGCTCTCTCGTTCATTTCTCCTTTATATGTCTAACTATCAGCTGGACGACAAGACAACCCAAAAGACTCATATATTACTATTGTGACTAAAGGAATGGGGAAGATGGGTCATACCCATTTAGGGTCGACCTCTCATCTTCGCTCGTCCTCTTCTTCTATTCGCCTAATCTCTACGAAGAATTTCTCTCTCAGGGATGGGAATTCCTCGGCTAAATCATAAAGTCTTCTAAGCATTCAGGGGAACACCCTACACTTCGAAGGAACTTGTTTAAGCAAACTACAAATAAGTTCACAGTTGACTAAGTTTGACACTTGGATCAAACCTAAAAAAATGAAGAGTTTAGTGGAAGAACACTCAAGAATGGGAAGAACACAGTTGGCCGGAGAAAAACATCGAAAAGTGCAAAAAGGCCCTAGAAAAACCACAAGAGGCACTAAACCACCGCTAAGAGACGGAGGATGAAATCTGAGTAACCTAAAACATAAATATTACCCTGCAACCACCAGTGCAAGATGGGTCTACACGCTGAAAAAGCAATGCAACCAAGAAAAAATGAAAAGAAGCCCAAAATAGAAATTGAAGAATAAAAAAGGAATCTATGGCAGAAGAAGTTACCTGAAGATGAAGACGACGGTTGAGCGAAGCTTGATACAGAAAGTTGCAAAAATAGCGATGGAGCTATTGAGAAACTAGAGAGAGAAAGCTAAGGCACGAAGAAGAAGAAGAAGAAGAAGAAGAAGAAGAAGAAGAAGAAGAAGAAGAAGAAGAAGAAAAAGAAGAAGAAGAAAAGAAATGACTTGAAAAATCATTTAAATATCTTGATAGTAAGTGGGCCCATTAACCAAGGTTGTGCACAGCCCACGATGTGAGGCGTCATTAGAAAACAAAGCCCCAAGCTGAGTGTGCAGCCGCCACATCTGGGAAACTGAAATGATGATGAACACCTAACTAAGCAATGTGACAGATGTCACTTATCCATCCGACCACACACGAGAGTCCCAAGGCAACATTACCTCAATAATATCGATGGCTAAGGGCTAGGGGTGATTGATATACCCATATATACCCTCAGCCAGACCAAGGGTGTCCTCCCCCCAGACGAGGGCTCAGGACCAAGACGAGTCCAATGACCACCGCCCCGTCACAAGAAGGATTAAACACGAAAGACCCTTCAAGGGGACGACCCCTTAGCTTGTCCCAGATGACCCTTCAAGGGGCCAACCCCTCATTATGGCTCAAACGACCCTTCAAGGGGCCAACCCCTAATCATGGACCAAACGACCCTATGAGGGTACGACCCCTCATCGTGGCTTAGACGACCCTTCAAGGGGCCGAACCCACATCATGGCTCAGACGATCCTTCAAGGGCCCAACCCATCATCATGTCCTAGACGACCTTATGAGGGGCCGATAATACGTGGCCACATTCAGCCAGACCCGATGTCAGCATCCACTTTAGCCTCAACCTGGCATCTTAGGCCGAGGGTGATGTCATCACAGTGCGTGATTGGGAGATGCGTGGAATAGTGGGCGTGGGACTCATATGTCACGTGGACAAGACCATTATAATAATATCACCCCCTCAAGTGAGGGAATATTATGTCATCATTAATCACAGGTGGCACCTCCAGGTGTCAGTAGGGGATTGGCTAGATCATCACTCACATGCATGCTTGTAGGGTACACTACTCCCCCTAAGACCCATTTATATACTTGTCATCTTCAACCCTAGGGGGGATCGAGAATTAGAATCCTAGCTAAAACTCTGCTTGTTCACAGAAGAGAGAGAGTGAGCTTATGTGCATTATATCCAAGGCCATTAGTGCCCATATTTAGTGGATCACACACTCACAGTGGATGTAGACCTAATTAGCTGAACCACTATACATCATTGTCTTATTCCTCTTATACTCATCCCCTTTTATACACTTACACACATATACATCTCTATGGCTGACATTGTTGTTGTTACTGTTTGAGCTCATCATCACTCGTCTGGTGGTACTAAATCTTAGCATCATCATCGGTGTTTATCCTATTTCCTCTTCTTTTGTTGTTCCTCCCTATTCTGATGTAATCGAGACCTCCTTCGATGAGGTTCTTAACTCTATTTTTCCCAATAATGAAATAAATGAAGATTTTAAGTATCTTGTTGTGACTTATATTAATTGTCTAGATTCTAATCAAAATCTTAATGATGATGATTTTACAAATGACTAATTCTTAACTAATCTTAATAAGGTTAATAACAAACAACATAAATGCATTTAAGTTAATGAAGATGAAATTTTTGTTATTAATCTCGGTTCTAGTAGCCAACTGCACAAGATTAGGATAGGGTCTACCCTTGACGAGCATGAACGCGCGCAAATTGAAGAATTATTGAAGGAATTTGTGGATGTCTTCACATAGTCCTATAACGACATGCCCGACATCGATCCCTAGATCGCTTAGCATGAGATTCTAACTCTCACAGAATGCAAACCGGTCAAATAAAAATTATAAAAGCTCTGCACCGAATGGTCGCTCAAGGTTAAGGAAGAATTGGTCAAACAGTTGAGCGTGGGTTTCATTCGGGTGATCGAATATCACACATGGCTAACAAATGTCGTGCCCATGCCGAAATCTAAAGGAAAGGTTCGCATGTGCGTTGACTACTGAGGTTTGAACAATTACTCTTTGAAAGATGATTACGAGCTACCCAATATCGGCATGATTATGGATAATATAGCTAGTCATTCTCTCATGTCATTTGTTGATGGTTTTATCTGATATAAACAGATCAAGAGGCACTTGGATCATCAAGAGAAAATCGCATTCATCACCCCTTGGGAGCGTTATTTTATACCAATATGCCATTTAGTCTAAAAAATGCAATGGTTACCTACATCTTGCACGATCTGATACACAAAAAATTCGAGGTCTACATAGATAATATGATTATTAAGTCTAAGACTAGCGAAGGTCATGTCCCCGCTCTTCGAAAGTTCTTTGAACAACTACAGTTATACCAGATGCGACTTAAGCCAAATAAATGTATTTTTGGGGTTACCAAAGGGAATCTCTTGGGATTCATGGTTAAATAAAAAGGAATAAAAATAGATCCCATCAAGCTGAAATCCATACTCGAAATGCAACCACCTCGAACAGAGAAGGAAGTTTAGAGATTCCTTAGAAAATTATAGTATATCAACCGGTTCATCAGCCATTTGACTTCTATCTGTGAACCCATCTTCAAACTCCTCCAAAAGGATTCAACCAAAGTTTGGAACAAAGCTTGACAGGAGGCCTTTGACCGAATTAAGAAATACCTAACCAGTTCTCCAGTACTCATGCCACCACATCCTAGTCTCCCCTTACTCATATACCTTACTCTAATAGACACCATTGTTGGGGATTTGTTAGACCAATACATTAAAGATTATTGCAAAGAGAGATCCATCTACTATGCAAGTCATAATTCGGTCGGGTATGAAGTTAACTACACTTCCTTAGAGAAAGCATGTGTCACCCTTATTTAGGTCACCCAAAAATTATGGAACTACATGCTCTCGTTTCCTATCAAACTTTTATCCCGAATGGATCCTATCAAATAACTTCTTGAGAAACCTTAACTATCTAGCCGAATGGCCCAATTGTTGATGTTGCTAGTCGAATTTGATATCGTGTATGTCACGCAAAAATCCATGAAAGGAAGAGCCATCTTTGACTACCTCGTCGACCACCCTTGAAAGAAATCGATATTTGGATTTCCGAGTTCCAATTAAAAATATCCTTTGTACCTCCCGAGAAGACATCTGTTGGAAAATGTTCTTTGAGGGTGCTGCCAATAAGAAAGGGATGGCATTGGGATACTCATAATTTCCCCTGATGACTCTCACACTCCCATTGCCATCAAGTTAGATTTTCCCTGCACCAGCAACGTGACTAAATATGAAGCATGCACGGTAGGCCTCAAAGTCACTCTCAAGAAAGTAATGCAATGCCTAGATGTCTATGGGGATTCAGCCCGCATCATCGTCCAAGTACTCAGAAGATGGAAGGTTAAGGATGAAAAACTCTTACCTTTCCACGCCGACTTAGAAGAGGTTACCTCCCAGTTCCAATATATAACCTGGTACTACCTGCCTCGAGCAAAGAATAACTTGGGCGATGCTCTTGATACCTTAGCCTTCATAATTGATATACCCGAATAAATAACGATGGCCCCCTTCCTAGTCCAAAAGCAAGCTAAACCAACCCAGTGCTACCACATTGAGCTCATCATAGAAGAAAATCCTGATATATCCAATTATTGGCACTACGATATTTGGCGCCTCATCAAGCATGGTAGCTGTCCATAGGATTCTAACTAAAAAGACCGAGCAACCCTCCGCAAAGTGGATGACCAGTATATTGTCTACGATAAAGCACTATTAAAGAGAAATTTTGATGGAACCTATTTACATTACATCGTTGGGTTGACATTGAAGAGATGATGCAAAAAATTCACAACGGGGAGAGTGGACTCCACATGAATGTCCAAATGCTTGCCAAGAAAATCATTCGACACGGTTACTATTGGACTACCATGATTCAGGATTGCACCGCCAATTTTCGAAGGTGCCTTATATGCTAATAGTTTTCCAATCTCAAGCATTTGCCTTCGTGGGAATTGTGCAACATGACTTCTCCCTGGCCATTCTCCACATGGGGCATCAATATTATAGGGAAAATTACACCCAAAGCCTCTAATAGTGATGAATTCATCTTGGTTTCCATTGATTACTTCATCAAGTGGGTCAACGCCGAGTCATATGCAGTATTGAATGGTAAAATGGTGGCGAATTTCATTTGAAAAAATATCAACTACCGATATGGGGTCCCGCATGAGCTAGTGTTAGACAGGGAATTCCATTTCGAAGAAGAAGCAACGAAAGTGGCCAACGAGGATGGAATTCAAAGACACAAATCTACTCCCTACCGACCTCAAACCAACGGCAAAGTCAAAGCTGCTAATAAGAACCTCAAAGCAGTCATCAGTAAAATGTTCGAGAGATAACGAGATTTGGTTGATCGGGTCCCTTACGCCCTATGGGGCTACCACACTAGAGTTTGAGCATCTATAGGGGCTACCCCATACTCTCTGGTATTTGAGATGGAATCGGTCCTACCAATCGAGCTAGAAATTCCTTCACTACGTGTTATACTTGAAAGAAAAGTTAACGAGGAAGATTGCCATCAGAGCTGTCTTAACGAGTTATCACTCTTGGACGAAAAGAGACTGAAATATCTATATCACTTATAAGGGTACCATTGCCGAATATCATGATCATTAAATAAGAGAGTCAAGGATTGTGGTGTCTGAGAAGGATATTTATCCCTCAAAGAAATTATAGATCCCATCTAGGACCCCAGAGGGAAGTTCAAGCCCAATTAGAGTGGCCCCTATATTGTGAAGAAGATCCTATCTGGTGGCATCGCTATGCTCACCGACATCTATGGGGAAGAGATGACTCGTCCAATTAACCTGGATCGTCTCTAAAAATTATACCCTTAGTTCAAAATCTCAGCGCGCTACGACTCTTCTCATCTCCCTTCTATTTAAAAAAAATCTCTTTATTTCCTTCTATTCAGAACTACGTGGAGCATGATTCTCTAAGAAATCTTTTTACTTTCAAAAATAAAACTTTAGAATTTTTAAAACCCCCAGAGGTACGTAAGTAGCTCATATTCTTCACATGAGCACGATCCCTTTCTTCTTCAAAAAATACTATTATTTTCTTATCTTCGAGAATTATGGTTCATTTTTATCATTTACATGAACAAAAGGAATATGTATGCCTTAGCGATTAGTGTATATAATTCAAATGCAAAAGCTCATCAAGAGGAACAGCAATATATTTAAAATTTTCTTTATTCCATAAATAAAAAATATTGTTAGAATTATATCAGTGTAGGGAGTCAAACTACTTCCCCTCGCCAACCTAACATTATTTTCATAAAAACTAAAACAAGACAAAACCATTCATAAACAAACCTTCCAATACATAACCAAACATAACACCATATAAACGTTTCACAGATAAAACTCCCTAGGAATCCTACCCGCAACTTTCAGAAGAACCAGCCCCATTATCATCTACATATTGGGGTCCCCAAATCTCTCATGCTTGGATGGAATACCAAAAGCGCTCCATGGAAAGGTAAGCTCTGAATATCCTAGGGAAAAACACAACACCTCCCTCCATGGTGTCAAACATGGTGACCCAGCTCTGTCTACTCTCTTCAGCCATCATTTTAGCCATTACCGTCCACTACAGCCACTTTATGTAATCCCCATAAACATGCCAAACTCTGCCAACAGATTGGGAAGGACGGGTCGATGGCTGAAGATTCTCCCACAGAGAGCCCAACCACATGCGCAAACGTTCTGTCAAATCCTCCACAGGAAATAAGTCTAGTGTCCGAGGTGGCACAATCTTCTTCCATCCAAATTAACGTAAAAATTGCCAGGGAAAGTAGAAAGAAGTTTGCCAGAGTCCAACTAATTGAACATACTAGTATTCCCCCAGTTATAGAATGGGTTCCAACTCTCCCCACCAAGGCACTAACCAACACAAACCTTGAGCCTCGTGCTCCACAAACCAGTTCTCCCATCTCTTGATATTCAGGCCTACGTTGATAAAGTAGCGATTAAAGAAATTTGCCATAGCTTTCAAGGGATATTAAGGAGGAACCGTCATGCGGAATCTCTTTGACAACTACATGAACAACATAATTGGGTAACCCCTCAGGAAGTCATAACAAACATCCCGCCAAGCATCTATCCCATTCAGGGTCTTTTCCAGTATCACCGTTGTAGAATTGGAATGGTATGACATCCATGAAGCGATGGCTGTAAGTTGAGGGTCCACCAACAGGTCCCCAATCACCATCAGTAATTTTAAAGTTAAGCTAAGGATAACGGCTCCAATATATTCTGCATCACCAACATCCTATAGATGCACATAATGTAACACAGCCTGGAGGGATATCATTCCTCCCATAACTAATAACCGAGCCGCCGAGGGAGAAATATGGAGAAGTCCTGCTAATAGCTACCGAGGAGATCGAGAAAATTCAAGCATAGCCGCCACAACACTGGGATTTATCCCCAGTATATCAGAGCACTTCATAAGTCAGATAGACTTCGTCGAAGACAAAGAAAAAGACATGGTCCTTGGGGTACCAAGATTATACCATTGCCATCAGCATGTTCCATTCAATGGGTCGATTGCGACATAATAAAACCCGACGCATGTTGAAATCATCGTAGTCTACATTATATGAGCACATAGCCTCTAAGATTTTGAGGTAAGAAGCGAATTCAACACTTTAGGGAAGATCCATATTGAAAATAATGATAAAAGGAACAAGAAGTGAGAGAAAGAAAGGAAATATGGATGGATGAAGAAAATACTCCACCATTATCCCTTTTTATAATTGAAAAACTTGGCTAAAGACAAAAGTCCTGTAAAATCTAGAGGAAACCCTACCCCATCAAGGACTAAGTCGTTGAAGATAGTGCAATCAAAGCCCTGGGGTGATTAGAATGAACTAAACTACCAATAGGTAGGACAAAGAGTATGCCGATCGGCACCCCCTATTTTTGGAAAGTTTCCTTATTCCTTTTTTGTCAAAATCAAAAACTCAATAAAAATATTTTTATTTTAAGGAATTCAGAGTTTCCTTCTCCCTATATTTTTTACTCATCCTATTTTGAAATAAATTTTCCCTTGAATTATTTTAAATCCTTTTTACGGTCTCAACAAACAAAGTAAAAATTGCATGTGCATTAAGTCACTAAAGAAAAAATTGATTAAAAAAAAATTATTCCATTGCATATATATTGCTTTATTACATTTTCCTTGTAGGAAAAATACAAAAATAATGGGACTTAACCCAATCCCCCACATTCTAAACATTGTGTCAATCTCACATACACACTCTCTCTTACATACAGTCTCTATCTCTCGCCTTCTCTTTATCTCTCTCTCTCTCTAAGCCCCCCATCCCTACGGCGTATGCGCTTTCCCCGATGACGAGCTGAAGAGCCTCGACTACCTAATCCAGACCCTTCCCCAGACGAAGCAGATGGAACCAAGAAAGAAGTAATAAGGATTGAATTTCGGATATGAGACGTCGCGGAAGCCACCCAATCCCGAATGTTCCTCAGCTAGGTAGTTGACACCCGAAAGTGCTACAAACAAAATAATAAATAATAAATCAGTCAGTCTGAGGCAAAGAAGAAATCTGAAGGACAAAAGTCAACAAAAATGAAAGGTATACCTTGGTTGAAGGAAATCCTCTATGAGCCCTAGCACCTTTAGGTCCATCGCATTGGGGAGATGAAACATACTCATCGATTCTCAATTAGGTCATCGGATGTTATAAGAAGGAGGAGCCAATCGCAGAAAAGGAACCTCTGATGTCGTCGCCGCTGTCAATGTCGATGCACCACTAGTACTATGGGCAGACCCCATTGGCCGACTCGTACCCCTACCCAAAACCCCAGGGGGAATAGTTAGAATGTCATATATACTAGGTAGCATCAACCATCTCGACATGAAATCCATATAATCATACGTCGCCTCCGTGTTAGTATACGACGAATAAGGGTCGTCGACCATCGCCGCCACCACCGCATCCTTCGACATCTCCCGTACCTGCCTCATGTATCTCAGGGGCATCGCAAGTGGCACCATCACCTCTTCCTCCACCACCTTTCGAACTAATCTCTTGCCTAGGTACCTGAAGTAGCCAAACTCGTGCACTAATAGTCTACGCAACTGCGCGTTCCCCCCGGTCACCCCCGTGTGCTAAATGGTTGTTCCTTATGGATGGAAGGTCACCTTTAAGATCCCTAACAAAAAATAAATATCTAAAAAGATCATCAAGGAAAAATGGTCTCAAGAATTTACCCGATTTCTCGTAAGGCCATTCAAAACCCGATGCACCATTGCCAAGGAAAGAGACTACCTTGATTGCCGATTGGAATTTTGCCACCAGTACATACGGCAGATGTCCCCCACCAACTCATCCTTCAAACCTATCAAATGGGCATTAAGCCCTATCACCTCATAAAACCACGTCTACAAAGGTCAAGGGTCATCAATTAAGGAATCAAAAAATAAATAAAATGCATAAAGGAAAATGAAAATGCATAAGGGAAAAATTCCTAAAGGAAAGAATACATCCAAAAAATCGTGCCACAATCGTTTGGCACATCCTAAACCCTATCGGTTGGAACCTCCATAAAATTTTAAACAAAAATTCCCAAAAAATGCTGAAAATCTCGAAAATTCCCTAGAAATTTCCTAAAATTACACCATGAATTTTAGAACTTCTTTTACCAAGAAAAATATTTTTCCAAACCCCTAAAATCCCCAACTAAATTAATACCACATTTTCTCCACAAATTACATCCCAAGAGGAATTTCCAACTCCAATTGGATATCTCCCTAGCAACATCTCTATGGGACAAGACATAAATCAAAGAGAATTCCCCAGAAAGGTTGTACCCAATCCTCGGATTAATATATTTTCCCCAATAATGTCTCTAAAATATTCTAGGAAAACCATACACCACGCTACGAACTTAAGCCCTCAGCATTGGCTTCGAGCCTCATAATTGGTCAGCCCTACTTAAACCCTCAACATTGGCTTCAACCTTTAGAATTGGTTGCATCTACTCAAGCCCTCATAATTGGTTTCGACCCTCAGAATTGGTCGCTCCTACTTAAGACCTCGGAATTTTCTTTGACCCTTATAAGTGGTCACTTTTACTTAAGTCCCTTAGTATTGGCTTAGACCCTCATAATTAGTCGCCTCTACTTGAGCCCTCAGAATTGGATTTGACCCTCATAATGAGTCACTTGTACTTAAGGCCCTCAGAATTGGCTTGGACCCTCAGAATTTGTCACTCCCCACTTAAGCCATCATCATTGTCTTCGACCCTAAGAATTGGTCACTCCTAATTAAATACTTTATAATTATCTTTGACCCTCAGAATTTGTCTCTTCTACTTAAGGTCCTCCGATTGACCTCAGCCCTCATAATTGGTCGCTCCTACTTCAGCCCTCAAAATTGGTTTTGACCGATAGAATTGATAACCCATACTTTAGCCCCCATCATTGTATTTGATCCACAAAATTGGTCACCCCTACTTAAGCCCTCAGAATTGGTCACTCCAACTCAAACCCACAGAATTGGCTTCAACCCTCAGAATCATTCGCTTTTACTTAAAGCACTCAGAATTGGCTTCAACCCTCATAGTTGGTTGCCCCCTACCCTAGGCTCTAAGAATTGACCTCGACCCATAGAATTGGATATCCCCAACATTTCCTTAGGTCCTTAGAATTGACCTCGACACTCTGAATCGATTATCCTCATCCCTTTTGGTCTGCAGATTCGACCTCCTTCCCAAAACATCATGTGGTGTCTATTCGACGGATTTCACTTATTCTAGGATCACACTTCTAGGTGATCTATATACACCACAATCTAGGACCCCCAAGTCTCTCCTTAGGTCCCTAGCACCTCCCTATTTCACTACAAACCCTAGGTCATATTCTGAGTACCGATTTAGAGGCCATTAAACACACTCAATCCCCATTTGAATTTGGTCAAACCTATCATCAAAGCTAAAGCTCATTGAATATTAGAAGGTATTTGAATACTCATTCCAATGGTCTACCCCATGCACAAATCGACATAACGGTTCGGACGAACATACCATTTTACTACTGAAACCCAATCTGGAGGCCATCGGGTGCTCCCGAGCCTCGATTTAACCCCAATCAACTTCATCATCAGAGAAAAAGCTCAATGAATCCTCGAAGGTCACTGAATCCCCTTTCAAACGGTCCATCCCATGAATTAAATGGCATAACCATTCGGACAAATGATCCATTTTTCCCTAAAAACTGATTCGGAGGCCATCGCACGCTCCCGAGCTTGAATGACTATGAATAAAACTTCTAAGGGCACTGAATACCCTTTCCAACTGTCTACCCCATGTGTGAATTAGCCTTACGGTACAGACGAATGACCCGTTTTACACCGAAAGTTCATCGAGTCGATTGACCAAGTCAACTCTCTGAACCGAGAGAAGCTTTTTAGAATGTTTAATTACCTAGCATAACCTTTCCAATGGTCCATGTCGTGCACAATTTTGACTTACAGTTTAGACAAACGATCCATTATCGTCTAAAGAACTCCCTTCCATAGACTGACGAGCGCTTTTGAGCCCTCCCAAGTCAACTTACAGACCCGGGAGAGGCCCAAAGGACTCTTGAAGGTCTCTGAATTACCTTTTTAACGGTATACCCGTGTGCGATTTGGATCAATGAATTATGTTCTATGACCATTTTTTCATGAAAATCTGCATGGGACTCCTGATTGGTAGGTCCATTTCCATGCCTATCGACATAGTGTCTAGGGTTATATGCCGATTGACAGGGCTAGGGCTATGACAAATGAAACCCCCTACCCTATAAATAGAGGGCATGACCTAACTCCTAAAGTCTAATCCATCAACATATGTGATCTTAGTAACATTCACTCGTAATCAGCAAAGTTTCCTTGTGAGATTTTCCTTTCCATCTTTAATTCCAATCCTTTTCATACCCAATTTAGCAAAATCTCATTCTCTCTCATCCAACATTCATCTCAACACTCAAGGGAGGTCATCAAGGATAAAGATCAATCCTCAATTCTTGAAAGAAGGTCCAAAAATTATTCACTCTCTTTAAATTCTTTATTTTTGCACTAGTTACATAAATTCTTAATCTGGTGTTTACTTTTGTTCATACACATTAAAATCTCATCCTTTATTAATGATATTTCACATACTTTATTTTCTATAAAAAAAAAACAATATAAAGAAAAAGAGGGTCACATCTATAAATTCCAGCGGGATTATTCACCATAATTTTTCAAAACTAAAATATATTTTCTACACACACACAATTAATAAATTCCCATTCGAATCTATAGGATAAACCCCACCCCTTATGCCTCATGCGAACTATGTGGACTTTTATGCCTTTATACCCTACGTAGGTGTTTCGTGCTAAAACTCGAGACTCGAGTCCAATTTTCTCATTTTTTCTTTTGTCACCTTTTCATTTGTACATTATTGTAATATATATTATATTTGTGATCCTTATTGGTGTTTTATCCAACCTCTGAACTATAGGTTTCTTAAGCATCATTTTATCTTTAATGCATCACTCTCGAGTCGATGACATGTTCTTTTTCCTCTTTCGTGCAACATAGGATGGCGACTCCATATTTTTACATCACCCCACATCGACGACGTTCGAAGCGCTCCTTAGAGCAAGAGGGAGAGAGACCATCACCCTTTTCCCCCAAAATAGGAGATGGGATGGACACACCCCCGAGCCTCAATTTTTGTGTCGAGCAACCCCAGAATGTGAGGGGTTAGACCCTTTTTGTTATGGGCCATTTTACAGTTTTCATACATCACTGTGCCCTTCACTGCGTATGGCACACTGAATATAGAGCCATTTTTAGGGGATTGCCACATTCCTTTTTGGGTTCATGGCAATCGTTCATTTTTGCTCACGTATATGTGTGTAACCATCCCTAGGCATACCAATTGGTGTTCAATAACTTTTATATGGGTTAAGAGTCATTTGGTTTGTAGGGAAGCAAAGGGGATGAGGAAACAGAGCCCTGTTCGACTGACCCTCCAAACACGGTCGACCGGTTAGTTGCTATAAAACCTTTGTCCCGGACCCAAGGCAAAATCGCAAAACATGGTCAATCGGCCCCCCAAATGCGATCGACTAGTACCAAGGGTCATATTCTCTATTTCTAAACTAAGGAAAAATAGAGAAACCTGATCGACCGGTCCCCAAGCCGCTGTTGATTGGTCCGAGCTTCATGCACGTACTGTCTCAGCAAATCATTTTTAAAAAGGGCAGTCGACCGGTCTCCAACCCACATTGAACAGGGGTACTTGCTACTTTTCCCAAATCGATTCATTTATTTCATTTTCACCCTTATATCTCCCCATCTCTTCCAACTTCTCCTCTTACCTCTCCATCCCAAATCCAACAAAAGCAAGCCCTAGGTCCATTTTTCTACCATTTTCACCACCAATCATTCCATCCAACTTAAAAGGTATAAATTCGTCCTATTTATCTTTTTTTTATATATTTTTGGCAGGTAATTGTCATGATTTTAAGGTTTTATGTATATTTTGACAATTTGTGAAGTTTTTGTTAGGTGTTCTCCAATTGTGTTGATGCAACATATTTCATTCCTGATTGTTGATTTATAATCAGTAATGAACACAAATTGTTATTGGATTCTTGTTTTTATTCATGAATGGGGTATGTTGTTGGTTTAAATGGCACTCACACACCCTTATAGCATATTGTGCACACGAAGTGTTTGTTAAAATGATTAAATCAATTTTTTTAGATGTTTAGCATACACTTGCATTTTTATTACTCATTGTCGCACCTTGACACATTTTGTCACAATGTGGTATGTTTTCACTTGATTTCAGGCACTTGCACACACCATTTCAACTCGTTCATCAACTAACTTTTAATTTCTCTTTATAATTTTGTGTATTGCCTAATTATTATTTTGTTGGTTGAAATGGACGAGATCAAAAAGTACGATTCAACCAAGTGTGTGCCCTTCAGGGGTTTTGAGGGGTTCCGTTGTGAAATGGAAAAAGAGTACTTTCATGACTATTTTCATACTCACCACAGGCTGTTGTCCAACCATTATGCATGGAACCTTGACTATTTGATGGAAGTGACGTGAGTCCTCCTGCGCCGTCACAATTGGAAGCATTTCCTCGCCATAAATGGTCGCATCAACAAGGAGATGGTACATATTTTTTATGTAATATTCGTGATGGGGAAAGGGAGGTGGACATCATACGAGGCTATTATGAGGAGTTGAGGATTACTTTCAGCCGCTCAGACTTAGCGAGGTATATGGGTGGAATTTCAGACCCCGAGTTGTTGGTACGTTTTAAGGATGGGAATATTTTTGGGCTTAATACATTGATCTAAGCACTGTCACCATGAGAGGTATGGAGCAACAAGAAAGAATTTCGAGCGGTTTGCATGGATGATTTTCCCCGATTACTACACTATATATATGTAGACTCATTTATGGCCACCAGCAACCGATCGGAGGTGCGCCCTAAGCACGCGACATTCATCTACACGCTCATGAACAACTTGGGCAACATTAATTTGCCCGATATTTTTTGAATATGATGCATGCTACCTCCAAGGAGTGAGCCCATTGGTATTCCCTCATATTTTGTTCCCTCATCCCTTATATTTGTCTCCAGCATGGCTGCCCCGAGTTAGATGTTGAAAGAAAGCGTAACTCGATGAAGATCTTTATAAAAAAAAGTATTTTAAAGATGTTGGGTCACCCTTGGGGACAGCCGTGTAGCAAAAGACCAAGGACAGAGGCTATCGACGACACTGATGAGGAGGTAGAGATTAGAGAGGCTGAGCAAGGCCCACAACAGTAGTAGTATGATCTGGCATTTCTTGCGTGCATTTAGCAGAGATGGAGTTGCATGCAGACCGTCGATTTGATGTATTCGAGGCCGACTATCGATGAGATTTTAACATTTTCCACTCGACGATGAAGGACATGTACACTTTCCAATGATATTGGGATGTGCAGCTTCCACCATATTATTAGAATCCTTATGCACCGCACGAGCTTAATGCCCTGGGATCCTCTGGTGATCCCGATTTCTAAGTTTTATCGTTGTAATGGGGAATATATATTTTTTTCTTTCTTTCTATTTATATTGTATTAGGTTGTTTGTGGAATTAAGGGATTTGAAATGATAATGTAGTTATTGGTTATCTATTGGATTTTGATGTGAGTGACCCCCATTTTTATAAAATCAAATGTTCACCATCAATTATCTAGTATTTGCAATTTAACCCCTTTATATTATTGTGATTGACGACATCGTTTCTTTTAACTTAATTCTTGTGGTAAATATTTTTGTTTTTTTCTATTTTTATAGGGCTCAAGTTGACTACCTCGGGGATCGCTCCAAATTGGGGTGATTTATTTTTATCCCTCTTTTCTTCATAGTGTCTTTAATTGCATTGGGGAAAATGTGTGTTTCAAGTTAGGGCGTGTGTGATTAGTCGTCTTGATTTCTATTTTATCATCGTGGGCCATGTGTATGTTTATTAATTAAATTTTGTAATAAACTAGAATAATTTCCAAAAAAAAAATCTTTACTTATTTTCTCTTTCATGGACCTCTTGCCCTAATTTCGTATGATATATTCAATAATTGCCATATCCAATTGTTAATTCAATGATGCATCTTCTATTTCTTTCATGTTATTAAACTTTAGTCCTCAAATTATTCAATATTGAGAATAAATGCATGAATTAAACTTTGAAAACCCATGAGCACTTAAGGAAATTTTATAAATGATTCGGTAGGAAAATTATAAGTTGGTATCTATTTCTTGCTTTGTGTACACTAAAACCAAGTGAGATTTGTGCTTTTCTTCATTTGTGAGTGTTTATACACTACTCTGTCCTCCTTGAAAACATTGATCTCACTATTCTTTCATTTAATCGTTCATTATTTGACTCCACTTATGAAATGTGTTACTTGAGAATGATTTTCGAAGTTGTTTTGACTCGAGAGTTGCGTAAACTTTAGGAAATGACCATAAGCCATCTTTGTTATATCACCCATATTGACCTTGACCTCACCTTATATATTTCCCTAGTCAACCCCTTTGCGCCTATACCTTTGATCAGAATGTTACTTGGGATTGAATGATGTTATCGTTATGTGATTGCAATTAAGCAAGTGAACGTGAGAAAAAGTGAAGTGAAAAACAAAAGAAATGTGAAAAAACAAAAAGAAAACAAAACAAAAAGATAATAAAATGAAGAAAATGAAAGAAAGAGAAAGTTTGTCCATGTTTTATATAGTGTTCGATAACCTTAGTCACTTTCCATTGTCATATTCAATTCTTGTTATGGAAATCATTTTCCAATTTTAAGATTTCCCACAATTTTCTATTATTCGGAATTTTCATCCCGAACACCTTTGAATTACAACCCTATACAAGTCCCATATTCAAAAGTTTAAATAATTGCGATAATTTATGAAAATGCATTTCACATCATTTAATGATGATATCCTTTCATTGAGATTGCAAAGTTTTTATTTTATATATATCGTTCTTCATTGATGATATGTGTGCGATGTAGTTTCCATTTACTTTTACTCATTATACCCGCATATCCCGTGTGTTACACCCTATTCCGGGTGCTTTTATTTGTCGAGTGTAATATCCGAAGACGTTTGGGTGGAAGCAGGCTCTAATGTTTATTCGGGCTATAGGCGTTTTTACTGAATCAAATCTTTTACATATGCACGCACACCACTCACATTTGAGGTTTTAATTATATATGGTTATTCTTTCAATGTTAATAGTTTTGGATTATTGGGAAAAATTCTCTTTTGCTTTATTAATAATGTGTTGAAATATTAAGTTATTATTGAGCTTGGAATATTGGTTGGTTGGGCATGCTTTGAAGGAATTTGATGTTTGTGGGTTCCATCCCTGAAAACTCTCATGACACAACACTAATCCACTAGGGTAACCTAGGGGCTTAACGACTTATTGCACATGCTAAATGCAATCGTTCACCCGTGAAAGTGTCCTTTATCTCTTTGGTACATATCTCATATCTCAGGATTTACTTGTAGTTCTTCTTGCTTTGTATTTCATTGCTAGGGACTAGAAATGTGTAAGTTAGGGGGTGTAATTCGGCTCGAATATTGCATTTATTTACCCTCTTTACTTATGCAATTTATCCCCCTCAGGTACTTCAATTCCTATATTTATTTTGTTAACTAGACTACCTCTATTTTATCTGTTTACATGTTTTGAGAGGTATAATTCAGCCTTTGTATGTATTATGGTGTGTAGCAGTGCAATTGGTGCTATTTCGAAAGTTTTCATTGCAGTATGCAACTTCGGGAGCATTTTAATCATTTTAGTGTTCGAGATTCGTGCCCAAACTCTTCATGAAACTTGTATCCCTTCAAGTCAGATTTATTTGGCCTCCTATAGTTTAGTAATCCAGTTCCTAGCGAGCATGTTATGACCATTTTCCCGGGGAGCTCCTTCTTAGTTTTTGGGACAAATCATTTCTTTTCCATTTATTTCTTTTACAACTTACTATATAAGTGGGTTTTTATTGTATTTAGTTTTTATCTTGTTTTATTTAGTTCTTAGGATAGAGAAGAGGGTTTTTAGGGGATTTTGGGTGGAACTTCTTGTAACACCCCATATTTTTTAGGATTTAGAATTTAATTAATTCAATGATATAGGAATTTTATCTAGAGGATTTAATTAAATTAGTGAATTAACAATTTAATTAATTCGGATTATTTTTTTAAAATTTACGTGTGTCGTAAATTGAGTTCGAGGTTGGATATTTTAGTAAAGTGAATCGGGTGGCGATTCTGAGTGCACAGATGATTTCGAATAGGTCGAGATAGTCGTAAACGAGTACCCGAGGGTAATAATTGGGCCTCGGGGCATTTTTAGGCCTAACCGGACTCACACGGGGGTGTTTGGGCCATTTTAATTTGGGCCCATAAGCTTAAAAACAGGATTAATGAAATAAAACCTAATTGATGGAATTGGGGCAGTCATAACTCAAGGAGAGAAACCCTAGAGCTGCAGAGGAAAACAATGGAAGAAATTGGGGATCTTTTGGGAGCCAAACTAAAGGAAGAGGAGTGTTTTCTTCGTCAAACATTCGTCTATAACAAAGGAAATCAAACCCTATGAAATTATCCAAATAAGTAGTTAAACTTTCTTTCATTTAAATTACAGTATTATGATTCATATCATGGTTGATGTAAACCATATTCATTTTAATATGAGTTAATATAGCAAAACAAATTTGGAGGGTATCACATGTTAAATCTGAGTTTCGGGGATTTAAGAATTAAGGGTGAAATTGATGTTTAATTTATGTGAGAATAATATCATATGAGGCTAGAATATGATTTAGAATCGAAAACCTGCAGAAATTGTTGTTGAATTCGGATTATTGAATCGAATTGAGAATTGTGATTTAAGGGATATTGAGAAAAACTCAATTTATGAATTCGATAAATTTAATGAAAATCACTAGGGATTAATGTCATATATTAGTGTTTTAACATGTTTATCTATGAAATAAATATGGGAGATAAAGTAATCGAGGTCTGCATTGAATTTGGAAAACTTCGGAGTTTAAAAACGGTGGAAAAAGCAATCGAGGAAGATTACTGATATCTGGTCGGTCGATCGATCAACCCAATTCATTAATCGATCGATTCCTTAAGTTATTACAAAACATGAGATTGTAGATATTTTCGTCATGCTAGGGTGGGCACCGACCTCATATTTTTTTTAATTTGATATGATTTTTCTACGATCGAGTGCATGAGACTGACATCTTTAGGAATAAAAAATTCGAGTTATTTGAAGATGTCCGTAGATGAGTGAAGGACTTTGGAAAACTATCAAGGAACATTATTTTATCCTTGGATTATATAGGTATGAATCCGGGGTATGGATTTAGTAATATTTATAATGAACGACACTCGATAATATATGTAAAAAATATTCGAACATAGTCGCATGGGAATTTTTGATGAATTTAGCATACGGGTTGGTATCTTAAGGTGGAATTTAATTGATAGAAATTAAATGGAACCTAATACTTAGAGTCTTATGATATGAGTACTAAGAAGTATTAAATTTAATAAGGGTGTCAAACTTATTAACCGAATTTGGTGAAATAAATTCTAAAACATTAAAATACGGACCAATAAAGGGAGTCCGTGCATTTTGGCTGAGTGACACCACTTGGATAAAATTAATTGAGGTGATAGTAATTAAATTAAGGGTCGGGGTTTTGATTCTGATATTTATTAAGCTAGTGCTGCGAGAGTTAGGCACAGAGTAGCCGGTTTAATTTATTATAGAGATATATAATAAATTAGTGAATAGTGAATTTAACGAGAGGTGTTAACCTTAATAGGGAATTTTCGTGTAACAAATTCTAAAGGGTGAATATATGAACCATATGAGTAAGTCGTAGTATTGTAGTTGGGTGACACTACTTAAATAAATTAATGAATGTGAAATTGACTAGATTAATCGGTGTAATTTAAAATGTAACGAATTTGGAGGATGAGCGAACCTATGACTTAGATCAGTAGGATATGAGTGAATTACCCACTGAAATATTTTAAAGGATAATTGGTACACTTTGATTAGTGATAGATACTCGGTAATATATGATAAGAAGTGTATTTAGAATTAAATAATACGTAGGATATTCCAGAGAGATATATATGCTATGTATGGAATTTATGATATAGGTAGTGTGTATACCTATACTGATTTGTATGATTTATTATATGTATGACATACCTACCATACTTTGCTATCACGGGAGGTTTCGAAGGATACATTATTATCTTGAGGACCTTTTAGGGGGATACTTGACTTGCACCTCAGAGATAGGGCCTAAGGAGGACTTATCGGTGAGTTGATAAGTTTGGGTGATATGAGTGCATAGGTATGTGTGTAACCCATAAAGTCGTGGTCTATGTTTGCCTCCAATATATGTGATTTTTATTGATACGGTTCCAGAGTGATTCGGAATCTGTAGTCCTTTATACAGTGCGTAATATATCGGGACTTGATAGTAGAGTATGCATGCACCGCAAGTCTCAGCTTAGGGGTATTGTATTATTATTTGATTTTCACATGTTGTCAATTAAAGAAACATAAAATTTGGCACCAGTCTAATTAAATTACTTAGTGGTTAGTAACTTTAAAAAGTTCTTGGTAGTGATGATAAGAATGAGCCATATGAGACCAACGTTTTATTTTGGTTAATTAGTTATTTCCATTAGTTAATTAGTTGTTTTATTAGTCTTGCCATGTTTATTTCCTAGCTTAAGGGTTGGGGTCACATTTCTATCATTAATGGGTATTGAGCTTTGAAATCTAGGTTTTGGGTAAAAATGCATTTAATTGAAACCTTATGTATTAAAGATGGAATATTAAGCTTTTAACTTTCTTTGTCATACAGCGTTAGTGTTTATAGAGATATTACGAAATTAATCCATTTTTGACCATTTTCGGTTGAAAGTTTAATCTTTCATTGTTGAATTAATTTTCTTCATGTTTGATGTTTATAATTAAATGAATATGCTTGGCTAAATATTTTCGAACCAAAATCCTTAATGTGTATTGTTTAGCCCATGGTGGGGACGTGATCGTAATCTCATTTTATTAATCTTATTTAGTTTTAATTAGCGTAATTAACTCTTTTTCTCCGTTCCCCCTTTTAAACCATCATCACCTTTTACACTTTTATTTTAGAAGTAATAAATCATTTAAAGTCTTTAAAACATTCCATGTGGATTTTCGATACCCAGCTAACCGCTATAGTCCATTTGAGTGTAGTTAAAGTTTAGGTTTTTTGCTTTGCAATCGGAAGTCGATAATAAGGATTCGTGTATCTACACGCACGCTCGGTTTTCACCACATTAAAATGAGAATTTATACCTACATGTGTAAAAATAGGTGAAATCTTGTTGAAGTTTGTGTATTGTTAGGGTGGGGAAAACAATGTAGGGCACGAAATGGGGTGAGAGATATAGAGGAGTAAGAGAGAAATTAGAAGAGAAGAAGGCAGAAAAAAATGAGGCAACGCCAGATCTACCTGCCTGATCGATCGATCGATCAGAGATCATCGACCGATCAATTCCCCAAGTTTCAACGCATTGACCAGCTTTCAAAGCAATTCTATTTGATCGGTTGACCGCTCCAACCATTATCGTTAGACCATGTTTCTAAAAAAACTGACCTCCTTGTATTTTATTTATCCAATAGTTGCTTCTTATATTTTTTATCAAGCAAAGACATGCTTGGAATTTCTTTTTTAGCCAAGAACTGCTTGCAAAGGTATATATCTTTTTAAGCCTACACTTGGTTGCAATGTGAAATAAGGGGGGATATAAAAAAATTAAAATAAATAAATAAAAACTATATATGATTAAGGTATATATATAATTACTATAAATAAGTATATAGACTACAATATTAATATAATGATGCAATAAGTAAATATATATATATACAATGAAAATACTAAGGTGAGGATGAAATTTACAATGGGTGACACACAAAAAAAATAAGAAAAAATATATGCAAAGAAGTGAGTATGAGCGACTGAAAAATAAAGAAAATAGTTTTGTGCGTTAATTTTTTTAGTTTTCTAACAACCGCATGTCCAGGACACACAATCTCCATAAATTCCAGTTCGTTGAACCTATAAAAATTGTCAGAACCAAGCATGCACAAAAAAATAAAGAAAATAATTAACTCATTACACTAAAATCTATATTGAAATAAATAAAAAAATAATAGTCAACTATGTACAACCTAAATTTCAATTACTCAATTAACGTACAAAAGGAGTTGGAAATTCTAAGGGTCCTCCCAAACAATGATCTGAGTTTGAGGGATAATTGGCGGTCCCTCAATTGACTTCGTACCTTCCAAAAAATAAAAATTATGTTTAAACAATGAAAGGTATGTGTATGGCGGAAAAAAAGAATCATCATCCATTAAAAGTTTGAGGTAGGTGATGGGGGATTTGGATGCTAAGGGTGACAAGATCACATTAATCTCGAGAAAATTAAAATCACCTCCTCAAGTTTTTCCAATTGGAAGGGGATGTGCGGCAAGTGCAATCGAATAGCTCATGAGATTAAGCATCTCAAAATAGCATTCCCGTTCAATAATCGAGTCATAGTCCTCAAGACTTTCAATCAATTCTTATGATAAATTTAATGGTTTGATAATAGTGGGGAACTAAGGAAACAAAGGACTTTCAACCTCAAAAGAATCTTAAATATTAATTAAATGTTAAAATTCTAAACTTCTTGGATCACTCTCAATTATTTCTTCCTCAAAAAGGGGTGGAGATGAAATGCACGTTTCAACCTCGACCGAGCTTTGTGAAGAAGAAATAATCTCATCGTGTTGGCCATTCATTTCTAAAGACCAAGCTTTAAAGACTCTCGGGTTGGTCATTCAGTTCCTTGAAATCTAACTCGTGAGCAAACCAATAAGAAGACATAACATCTTCTTGGGAGGTTTTCTCATAGTTAAAGGATTCCCCGCTTCCCAAAGTTTCTTCCTAAGGCCATGATGGATTACTTACAAATTCTTGAATTTCACGCTCAAGCCGTTCATTTTCAAGAATTTATAGGCATTCTCGCATAGTCTTAGGAGTGTAACATGGAAAACTATTCTCATAACAATTAACGTTATCTAAAGAGTCATAGCGAGACATTTCAAATTAGGCAATTCAAAAATGCAACGAGAGCCAAAAATTCAAGATTCTCGAAACAATTTAGAACAAGTCAAAAAGAAAGACAAAATAAAGAATAAAAAAACAAAGAAAAGAATACTGCAAAATAATAAGACAATTACAATTTATAACAAAACATTCCCCAGCAACGGTGCCATTTTGATGTGACACAAATCGAGTGTCTGTGTAGATATGCTAATCGTTGTTATCGACTTCCAACCGCAAAGAAAAAAAATCTAAACTTTAACTACACTCAAATGGAGTATAGCGTCTAGTCCGGGTATCGAAAATCCACAGGGAATGTTTGACAGACCTTAATTGATTTATTACTTCTAAAAGTGTAAAAGGCGATGATGGTTTAAAGGGAAAAGGGGGGAAATAGTTAATTATGCTAATTAAAAATAAATAAGATTAATAAAATGAGATTAGGATCACATCACCGCCATGGGCTAAAGAACACGTATTAAGGATTTTGGTTCAAAAACATTTAACCGAGCATATTCAATTAATTATAAACATCAAACATGAAGAAAATTAATTTAACAATGAATGATTAAACTTTCAATCGAAAACGGTCACAAATGGATTAATATCGAAATATTGCTGTAAACATTAACATTGTGTGACAAAGAAAGTTAAATGCCTAATATTCCAACTTTAATACAAAAGGTTTCAATTAAATGCATTTTTACCAAAAACCTAGATTTTAAAGCTCAATAGTCATTAATAGTGGAAATGTGATCCCAACCCTTAAGCTTGGTAATAAACATGGCAAGAACAATAAAACCGCTAATTAACTAATTAACCAACAAAAACTAAATAGCAAAGCAAGAAAGTTAATTAACGAAATAAGAAGTAAACAACAGAAGCTTGGATTAATGAAAGAGATAATGAATAGTGTACTTACCCTAGAGAGAGAGAAGTTACACCCAAAATACCCTCAAAACCCTCTTCTCTAACCTAAGAACTAAATATAAAATATATATAAAAACTAAATAAAAATAAGATGTCTTCAAATACAACAAAAACCCACTTATATTGTAGGTGGTAAAAGAAATAAATGGAAAAGAAATGATTTGTCCGAAAAACAAAGAAAGAGCTCCCCGGGAAAATGGTCATAGCATGCTCGTTAGGAACCGAGTTAACAACCCGTCAAAGGTCACACGAAGCCAACTCTAAGGGATACAACTTCTGTGGAGAGTCTGAGCACGAAGCTCAAATTCTGAAATGACTACAATGCCCTTCAAGTCGCATACTACATTGAAAACTTTTGGAATATCACCAATTGCACCGTTAAGCACCATAATACCTACAAAAGCTCAATTGTACCTCACAAAAAATGTAAATATGTAAAATAAAGGTAGTCTGGTTAACGAGTATAAATATAGGAATTAAAGTACCCGAGGGGGCTAAAATCCATAAGTAAAAAGGGTAAATAAATGCAATATTCGAGCTGAATCATAAACACAGATGGATGTAGAATGTGATTTGTGTTTGTTTTTATGGGGACCAGAGTTACGAGGAACATGAACTGCACGTGTTCAACACGGTCCCATAAATTCCTTGAGTTTAAAATCAATTAAGAATCCTTCTCACACAGGACTCCTCCATGTATATCCCTTGGGACGACTTAAATTGATTAGAGATAGGTTTGAACTTCTAAGGATAATTATTAATGGAGTGTTGGAGTATCTTAAAATCCTATATAAATGTAAACCCGCCTATCTTGGGGACAACCATGTGATACTATAACATCGGGCAGTATTACAACTCTACCGACCTATTCTCTAGGTTAATAAAAGAGAAACTCCAAACCCTGTTGATGAAAGCACGTTGTCAAACCATTTATATTCTTGTGTTGTCTATTTTTTTATCCTCTCCTTAAGTGTTTTTCGTATTTAGATTTTATTCATTAAATACAAATATTATAGGAAATTATCACTAAAATCGACGTCATCTATGGGAAACGATCGGAGTTTTTTGCCACTAGCTAAATCTCTAAGATGTATCGCTCACCCAACCCATATTATGTGAATTTAAATGGATATGAGGGTCATAAACAACACAACTATGGAGATCTAGAGGGTAATCTCCTCAACCATAAAGATTATAATGACTAGGAGGGACGTCAGCTGACCCCTCCCTCTAAGAGGGTTAGATCTAATTAGGGAGGGTAATCTCTAAGATGTATCGGTCCTTAGATGCTTGTTATCATATTAGGGAGGATAATACGATGAAAAGTGATGAGCTTAATATATACAAACAGATATCAAGTCTCATTAATAACTTTGAGAAGCATCTCTGTGATGAAAGGACTAACAACCGACTCCTAAATAAGCAAAACATCACACTTTATCGACATCTAGAGAAGCTAGAGAAATAAGCCCCAAAGATAAGAGCAAGAATGGATGTCGCCCATGAACTCGTATTCATTGGGATTAGGCGAGTAGATATCACAATTAAGGGAGGAGCACCAATTGGCAGAAGTAATATTCTCCTCATCTAAAGTCCATTAAAGGGTGACCATGCCTTGATGACTAATAGGGAGATTGGTAGATTTATGACCTTATTAGAAAGGAGGTACAGAGACACCCATCCATCAAGGGGCTCATATTGCTAAGGATCTCACTAGAAGATCACTCGTCTGCCATAAAAAATTAACGTTTAGTCGATCTATGGAAGAGTTTGAGTCTCTAAAAAAGTTTGCACCCCCAAGATTCAAGATTTATGACAGGAAGACTAATACCACCATTCACAGTAGGCAATATCGTGAGGCAATGATTCCGTGGAACACTAACAAAGAATTGATGTGTCTCAAATTTTCCCATCCAATCTTGGATACATTACCAAAAAGTGGTTTGATATGCTGCCTCATTGCTTCCTTTAAGAAACTAGCGGAATCTTTCACAGCCAAATTCATTACCAGTAGTAGCCATGCTAAGTGGATAGACTCACTTCTGATGATGAAGAAAAATTATCAGTAAACACTTTACGAGTATGCTAGAAGGTACTGAAAGGTGTACAATGAGGTGGAGGATTGAACCAAGCAAGTCACGGTGGAATCCTTCAAAATTATCCTATTGAGCAGTTTTATGCTCTACTAGTCCCTTACTAAGCGAGAGATCATCACGGTCGACAACCTCATAGTTAGGATTGTAAAATATGCCAAGGTCTAAGATAGGATTCCCATATTTGACTAGTATGGAGGGAGATAAAAGAAGCCCAGGAGTGGGGATAAGGAGGGGAAAAATAATGAAGTGGGCAAAAAGAAGAATGGGAAATAGAAAGAAGAAAAAGGATCCTGAAAAGTCATTTAGGGCAGTTAACACAGTTTCCTCTAACTAATTTACAAGATCCTCTAGGAAATAAAAGGGTAGTAGTATTTCAAATGGCTCGATAAGATGTTCAAGGATTTAAAAAAAGGAACCCGGAACCAAAATGTCCGCATCACAAAGATCACGGCCAGAAGACCAAAAAAATTTAGGCAATGAAGTCCCATCTCGAGGAGCTAGTTCAAGCAATTCACTTAAACGACTTCATAGAGAAAAAAGAAGGTGCAGTACATCCCATGCGTGAGCAGAGACCAGAAAATATCCTGGAAGATGATATGTGACAAAAATTTATGATAATACATGGGGTCCCTTGATCGAACAATGTATTGGACTAATGTTTGGGCCATGAGTCTATAGTCATTCATAAAGTATCAAACCCAAGATAAATTAAGGGTAACACCCTTAGGATGGAGGGTAAAAACCTCATGAAAGTCTTGGAAGCCTTTCAGATTGACCCAACCAAGCCCATTACATGAAAACACTAGTGGATAAAGGATATTAATTACACGAAGAACATCATTTTTACCAATGATGATTTAGTTGAAATGCGAACCACCACCACGACACTCTTGTCATCACTCTCAGAGTTGCCAACTGGGATGTGGATAAGATTTTGGTAGACCAAGGGAGATCCTCAAAATTAATGTACCTTATAATGTTTAATAAGTTAAACTTGCATGTAGAAGACCCACAGAAAGACACTGTTCCATTGGTCAAATTTACAGGAAGAATGAACTTGCCCCTAGGAAAGGTAGTTCTCCCTGTTTGGGAAAAAGGGATATCCAAATTATTGAGTTCCTTGTAGTGGATATAGACTCCCCATATAACACTCTCCTAAGCATAGGGTGGTTACACGCCATGATGGATGCATCATCCACCTACCCTTAGAAAATAAAGTGCATCATTGACAAATGAGTCAAAAAGATATGTGGGAACCAAACCTTAGTCAGAAAATGCTTCATAGCCGCCATCTGACCTAAATAGGTGAACAAGGAAAAATTAGTAGATCCATAAGAGGTATAGTTTCCTTCCAAATAACAATATAAGTATGGACGACCTGGTGTTGAGTAAATCAGGGTTACCCTTGTCGATCGCATTATGGAACCCATACAAGCTGTAGTGTTTGATGATAATCCGCTCGAAAATAAGTTTTTGATCGATTGTTCACTCATGGTAGAGGAGAAGAAATATTTGTTTATTTTACTCAAAAGAAATCAAGACTTATTTTCATAAAGGTCATATGGCATGCCAGGAATAGACCCGTAAGTGATGTGTCACAAGCTCCATATGGATCTGTGCATCCTCTAGTGGCATAAAAGGCATGGAAAACTACACTCTAGAAAGATAAAGTTGTTGAATAGGATGTGGGCAAACTTTTGGAGGCAAAATCCATAAAAGAAGTCCAATTCCCCAAGTGGGTGTCAAATCCTGTAGTAATAAGGAAGTGCATTGGGAATTCGAGAGTGTGCATAGACTTCACTGATCTAAATCGTGCATGCCCCAATAATAGTTTTCCCTACTAAAGATAGACCATCTGGTCGATACCAATGCTAACCATGATCGTATGATCTTCCTTGGTGCCTACTTTGGGAACCACCAAATCCCATTATTATCTCCCGGTCAGGAAAATACCTCGTTCATCACCAATTTGGGGCTATATTACAACAGGGTGATGCCATTCGGATTGAAGAACGTTGGGGAGACCTACCAGAGACTTGCGGCGAAGATGTTTAAAGACCAATTAGGAGATACAATGGAGGTATATATCGATGACATGCTTGTAAAGAGAAGGAGGAAAGGATATCACCATGCATACTTGGCAAAACTTTGAAGTACTTCATTATTACAAGATGAAGCTAAATGTGATGAAATAATCCTCTTGGGTATAATTGGGAAAATTTCTTGGATACCTAGTCAGTCAAATAGGTATCAAGGCAAACCCTGACCAAATTGAAGCCATGAGGAAGGTGAAGCCCCTAAGATGTGCGCGAGGTACAAAAGTTTCCTAGCATGTTAGGCACCCTCAACCTCCTGATATTTAGGTCCTCAAAGAAGTGCCGACCTATTTGGAGAGATGTCTATGTGGTCGGTAGAACTCAGGAGGGTTGATATTAAGTTTCATCCGTAATGACTTAAAAGTTCCTATCACTGAGAAATAATGTACCGCAAAGAGGTTCCCCGAACTCGGAAAGCAATCAATTTAAAGAAGTTTGACTTTTAGATTTTTAGTTTATGACATATTTTTGTTTATTTCAATTTTTAAAGTTTCTTTAAGAGGTTCTTTAAACTTCTCACACTTATGCTTTGTTATAAGTGGAAGGAAAATGATTACTTAATAAAGAAGGCCAATTAGTTGAATGAATTCTCTTGAACTTATTACTTATCCATGTAATAATTGTCTTTTCTAAAAAAGTTCTTCTTTTAAACCTAACTAATTGAGCCACCGAAAATCAACTTTGGATATAGGTCAGCCAACACAAAAAAAAAATTGGCAAATAACAAAACATGAATAATGGCTTATAGATGATGAAAGTCCTATAGGGAAACATTAGGCATCCGTGACCAGTAAGGTCATAAAAATCCTCGCTGGAGAATGACCCCACAAACATATGCATTTTTTATTTTCCAGCTCTAGACCGAAGGTTAAATGTTATGGCATCACTTAAAAAGTAAGACCAAAAGACCACACATTATATAGGGAACCAAAAATGTAATAATTTCCATTAACACCTCTAAGTTATTATAGGGAAATTGAAAAAACTAAACAATTTACAAGAAAATGGCGAGTATGGTTGTATTAATAACGCGGCTGAGATGACTCATTAATTGAACTCTCAACTCCAACAGGTGGAACATCCAATGCATGAGTAACGATCACAGTGATATCTCAGATCCCTGCCAATCCACCTGGACTCACCCTATCAACCAAGTATTGTGGTTAGTAGAGTTCACCCTCTCCATCAAGTCAAAAATTGCCAAGATATTTACTAATAAGGCTGACCGAAATGACATAATGGGTCATGCAAATTCCACAACTCATAATCCTGTGAGATATTCACCATAGCAAGGTCATTAAGACATTTGTGCTTGTAATTAACATTTTGATCATCGCTCAGGGAAGAATTCATAATGAGAGGATCTTTATCATAGTTGTCCATCCAAACTTACAGAGATTGTTTGTGGAGATGGAACATGAGACAATCAACTTTCTCGATCATTATTTTGATAGTTAATACTTTGTTATGTAAAGTATCCTCGATCTTTTTTAGCTCTTCTGCTAGGTGATTTCCCTTTTGCCCTTGAGAGGAAAACTGGATCTTTGCCTTTTTAGTCTTCCCTAGCTCCTCCCTCATTTGGGTGTTCTCCTCTTCTAAATGGGAAGCGCCCTCCCCAACTTGGTCACTCGATTGGGAGTTTTTTTGGATCTCAAGATCAACCTAAAGTTATTGTTCTCTTTTTCAAGGATAGTGGCGATCTCTCCAATGCCCACTAGATCGGCATGCAAAAAAATTCCTTCCTTCAATGAGTAGATTATATACCAGCCAATCTCTCATCAAAGCTGCTCTTTCCTGTTAGCTCGTTAAGATTTCTTCAAAGTCGACTTTGAGATTAAATAACGACTCTTTATGGTTGTGTTGGGCCGTAAAAATCATGTTATAAAAGGCAAAGTTATCTTCAATAGCTTGATAAAAGAGGCGGCGAAGGTTCAAATATGCCTATTTCGCTTGAGCGGATACATCAGAACCTAGGTGCTCGTCAAGATTATTATCCTCATCATCTTCATTATGACCAGTAATAAAATGTCTCCTACGTCTTTGTTGAAAGCTACCCTGAACAGTGACTAGTGTTACAATCCTTATGTTAAACTGCATGAATAAGTGTCGGATATATGAGTATTCCAAATAAAAAGAAGACTTGAAAAAATCGAATAAGACAACAATGATTGAATTAAACCATTAATCCCATTATAGGGATTACAATTGGTGCTTGACCCTACATCAATGGGAAACAAATAAGAAAATACAACGCTCCCTACACATAAGACCTTAAGAAGACATTTTTTACCTTCTCCTTCTCGGTTGCTGGCTCAGTTATTGTTTGGTTCAGATCGGTATCCAATTCATCAGTTTCCTGAGTTTGATTAGCAACCTTCTCCTTTGTAAGAACCTCCTCCTCATTGTCCTCGACTTCATCCTCAAATTTATGGGGGAGCCTGGGTAATGTTCGTTGAAAAGTTCTGACCCCTCGACGGTGCCGACCTTAACCAAATCTTCATCCCAACTATTCTTAAAAAATACCTTTTCAAGGTAGGTAATTTCAATTTCATCATTTACAAAGGCCTTGTCGTATCCACGGGTGAGTACATATTCTTTGGCCTTCGCCAAATAATCTAAGGCTTCTTTGGCTTTGGCCTTAGCCTCAGTTTCATGCATTTTGGCAAAGTCAGCCTCTACTTTTGCATCTCTAGCTTCCTTTTTAGCTTACTCGGTGGTGGCCATAAAATCCACGGAATCATCAATATTCTTCTGAAGAGCGGTCGTCCCAGTCTCCAAGATATTGACCTTATCATCAATCTTCTTCTTCTCGTCCACTGATTGTCATTAACACGTCGAACAGCCACAAGATATTTGCGTAACTATTCAAATGCGACCTATGCTCAACAGAAGACTCATTAATTCGATCATTCCTTTCCAATAATTAATCAGAATCAATCAAAAACTAAAAAACCAAAGGATAAATTGACATAAAAATGTACAAAAGACGAACATAAATGAAAATATAGAGATGATCAACTTATAAGCGAAAGATTGTGATTGTCATGCTCCAGTAACCTTGAATGGTGAAAGGTGTACACAACTACCCTATTTATGGGCAAAACCCCATATCTAATCATGTCCCTAGCCATATCAGGACAAGAAATGACAGATTGGGCAACACCCTTGCCCTTATCAGTAACTTTTTCCCACAATCTCCAATATATGAAGATGCTCCTTCTTTAACCTCTTTGAAAGAGGCTCATGATCATTGATATAATAGTTATCAAGGTTTATGGGGTTAGAGGAACCCCCCAACATCACTTTTCTTTCTCGTTGATCGAGCAAGTTCTTTTTCGTTGCCTGATGGACGAGCCGGAGGATACGATTTTGTACTACCATGTGTGGCACCAATATTAGCATCAATCAAATTGGTGATTTTTTGCTTCTCCATAATGCAGCGAGAAATGGTGGAAGGTACTGACAAAATTTTAAGTTTTTTAAAAGAGTATGATGTTGTTTCCTCGGTCAAATCCTCTGCTCGAATACTTATGCCCTCTTTGAGTTAAGGGAAGTGGAGGCCTCTAGGTCGTCTGAGGTTATAGGGATAATTAGCCTTCCCTTTATTAGCCTTGCGATAAGTAAAGTGGTGGTCCTCTCATAACCGATCAAGAATGTTTCCGACCTTTAATTCTTGGCAACTCTAACTCAGCAATTGATGGAAGATTAACAAAATTAACGTCACTGTCACGAGAAATTTTCTTCTAGATCTTCGCTACAAAATGATAGAGGCACAAAGCATTAACATCAATCAACGGAGAATTATTCATTACCCTTTCGAAGGGAGTCTTAGCCCTTCATATGAGATATCTTCAGAAAGGGGAGAATATTTCTAATTTTTCACAATCAGACTGTGATCCAAATAATCTTTATTGGAACCAGGGATCTATTGGCTTCACTCATCTTCATATAATTAATATTCTCAGTAGTCTTCACCCATTAGTAATAGTACATATTCTCAATTATGTCGAAATGGGTCCCGTACATCTCCTTAATACGATTGACCCCATTAAAAATCCTCCATATAGCGGGGGAAACATGGATTGGGACCACATAGAAGTATTAACAAATTCCTAAAAATAAAAAATTTGGGGGAAAGTGACCCCGCACTCAGTATTGAAGATTAAAGGCAAACAGTGGTCTTTAGAAAGGGCACAAAGGTCATGAGGACCATCAACTAATTCTACTAATACCCATGAGGGGATTCGATAACTAAATTTAAGTTCTTCCAAGGTGTTCTCATCGATAACATAAACCATATTTAAATATCAAGAGCTCAATTAACGAATTAAATAGAGAAAGAGGAGATGAATGAAATGAATAGAGAGTTTCAAGGAAATTCTTACAATGAAGTGAAGGAAGTAATAAGCTCTCCTTTGAAAGATTGAAGATTACAAGCTTTTCAAATGAATTGTAAAATAATCAAAAGTGTGGGAACCATCACCTTGTAATTGGAAGTTCCCTCAGGATTCTTAAAAAATTATCATTACACGCACGTGTGACGATTGATGAAGTGGTGGTTCACTGCCTGAAAGAAAAAAGGGAATATTTACCAGCGTACCCATGGATCGCTCAACGATCAAAGAAAAAACTACATTCATCACCCCTTGAGGAACCTTTTATTTCACTATTATTCCATTCGGTCTCAAGAATGTAAGATTTACCTACCAAAGGGCATCCATAACCTTCTTGTATCATTTGATGCACAAGGAGGTCGAAGTCCACGTAGACGACATGATTATTAAGTCTAAGACTCGGAAAGGTCACGTTCCTGACCTCTGAATCGAAAAATTAAGGCAATACCAAATGTGATTAAACCCACATAAATGTGTTTTCGGTGTCACCAAAAGAAAGCTTTGGGGATTCATGGTTATCGAGAATGAAATTGAAGCATATGTTGCCAAACTGAAAGCCATAATCGAAATGACACCGCCCTGAATGAAGAAGGAAGTCCAGGGATTCTTGGGAAAATTATAGTATATCAACTGGTTCATCAACCAGCGGACTTTCATTTGCGAACCCATCTTCAAACTCCTCAGAAAGTTTTCTACCAAAATCTGGAATGAGGCCTGTCAGGAAGCCTTCGAAAAAATCAAGCAATATCTTACCTGACCTCCGATACCTATGCCTCTGTATATAGGTGTCCCTTTAATCTTGTACTTAATCGTAATAAATACTGCAGTAAGGGCTTTACTAGCCTAATACATTAAAGAAACGCATAAAGAAATAGACATCTACTATGCTAGTCAAAAGTTGGTCGGGTACGAAGTCAACTATACTACATTAGAGAAAGCATTTACGGCACTATATTCTTACTTTCCCATCAGACTTGCGTCCCTAATGGATTCTATCAAATACCTGCTTAAGAAACCCGCCATGTATAGCCAAATGGCTCGATGGTAGACATTTTATTTGAGTTTGATATCATGTATGGTACGCAGAAAGCCATAAAAAGGATAGCCATATCCGATTACCTTGATGTAACAATACGCGTAATTTTGGGCTATTTTAATCAATTTTTGGAAAATGAAGGAAAATAAAGTTTTTGATAAAATTATTTTTATTACTCAAATATGTTGGTTAATATTTTTAAAGGCGAGAATTTCAAACGGTTTCGAAAACGGAGTTAAAAAGGATTTTGAAATGATTTTTAAATGTTTTTAACTCTTGGAGTTGTTTTGAGTTCCAACTCTTCATTTCTTTGCCTTATTTAAAGGAGTCTTTTGGATTCCAACTCTTCATTTCTTTGCATTATAAAAGGAAGTCGTGGGCAACCCTTTTAACCTACTTTTGGCACAAATTTTGGCAACAAATATATTTTATATTCCTCTTCTTTTTATATACACATTGGCCCTTGAGATTTGTGAGTTCCAACCTTAGATTAGAGGTGTTCTTGGGGATATTTTGTTGGAGGTTCTTGGAGGAGATTTTGTAGATCTTTTGTGTTGATCTTAAGGATGTGATCATTGGTTTCTCATCATGGTTTGAGGTATGGAGTTTTACACAATATGCTCCTTAAATCTTGCGAGTGTCATTCTCTTTGAATTCTTGTTAATTGAACTTATATTTGAATTGATAAATTCATTAAAATCTGGAAAATAATTGTTGAAATTATTTTTATTCATGTGGTATTATTATATTGTTGATGAGCACGTTGTCATGAGATTTTAATATGGCACGGATGTTGAGTACCCGCCAAAATTCCTGCTTTCCGGGCTATGGCTTGATAAAGCATATACAGATGTGGTGAGGCCTGGTGACCCGGTTAAAGTGTTGTTGAGAAATTATATTGATAAATGCTTTGAGATTTGCATTTTGATTTGAATATTCGTACTCGTGTTGTTACGTTTTATTCGTTGCTAATCCGTATTTGTTGAGCATAATTCCTGTCGTATTGTGTACTTCCCCATATTTTCTTTTAGTGGCAGGTTAGCGCGGATTTTGGGGGGCTATGGAGATTGATTTTAGCGAGGATTATTTGGGAAAGATTTGTTTTATTTTGATGTATAGAGCATTGGATATTTACTTTAGTTATATTTATTCGAGAGACTTATTGTAACTTAAGAGATTGAGATTAGTGGATTTATATTATTGTGGGTTTATTTAGATGCTCTATACCTTGTTATATTGTGGATTTAGTTTAGTTTTATCGCATTAGCGCTCCGTTCGCTCTCTCCGGGCGGGCGGGGTGTTACACTTGATGACTACCTCATAGAAGAGGTTGACGTTTGTATATCTTAATTCATGAAAGAAGATATTCTCTGCACCTCTCAGGAGGACCTTGGATGGCAAATGTTCTTTAACGGTGCTGCCAACAATAAGGGATACGGCATTGGGATACTCCTGATCATTGCTGATGACTCTCACACTCCCATTGCCATTAAGCTAAATTTTCCTTGCACCAACAATATGACTGAATATGAGGCCAACACTAGAGGCCTCAAAGTCGCCCTCAAGAAAGGTATCAAACACCTAGATGTCTACGCGGACTCCACCCTCATCATCGGTAAAATCCTTAAAAGATGGAAAGTTAAAGACGAGAAGCTCTTACCCTTCCACCCCCACCTTCGACTACTTGTTCTGTGCAAATGACATCTTAGCCAATCCTCTTTCTACCTTGGCCTTTATGATTGACATGCCGAAAGGAATAACGATTACCTCTTTCCTACTCTAAAAAAAGCTATGCCAACCCACTGCTACTATTTTGAGCTCATCACAGAGGAAGATTATGATATGATCAAGTGTTGGTACTACGATATTTGGTGCCTCCTCAAGAATTGTCAGTATCCCCAAGACGCCAACAAGAAAGATCATGCATCCTCCGAAAACTGGCTACCCAGTATATCATTTGCGACGAGGCACTATTTAAGAGAAACTCTGATGGAATCCATTTGCATTGCACGGTAGGGGCTGACATTGAAGAAACAATGCCGAAGATCCATAGTGGGGAATGCAGGACTCACATAAATAGTCATATGCTTACTAAGAATAATATCCGTCAAGGGTATTATTAGACCACCATTGTTCAATATTGCAAAGCCTACGTTCGAAGACGCCTCAAATGCCAACAGTTTGCTAATCTCCGTCACTTACCTCCATAAAAATTGTACAACATGAATTATCCATGGTCATTCTCCACCTAGGACATTGGCATCATAAGGAGAGTCACACTCAAAGCTTCAAACGAGCATGAGTTCATCCTGGTTGCCAATGATTACTTCACCAAATGGGTCGAAGTCAAGTCATATGCAGTCCTGAATGCCAATAAGGTCACCAAGTTTATCCAAAAAAATCATCTGTCGATATGGAGTTCCACACGAGTTAATATCAGATAATGGGTTACATTTCGAAGACGAGGTCACAAAACTAGTCGATGAGTATGGGATTCAGAGACACAAATCATCTCCCCACTAACCCCAAACCAATGGTGCAGTTGAAGTATCCAATAAAAACCTTAAATCCATGATTAACAAAATGACCTAGAGTTGCTGAGATTGGGCCGATCGGATCTCATACGCCTTCTAGGGATACGGCACTTCAGTAGCAGGACATTTATTGGGGTTACTCTTTACTCTTTAATATACGGCATGGAAGTAGTCCTACCCGTTGAGTTGTAAATACCTTCCCCATGCATTATGCTTGAAAGTAGAGTCATCGAGGAAGATTGGTATCAGAGCTGTGTTGACGAATCATCACTCTTGGATGAAAAGAGGCTGAATGCCCTATACCACATATAAGGGTACCATTAACGGATAGCGCGATTATGTAACCAATTATTCAAGGACCATGTTATTCTAGACGGATACTTATCCCACAAAGAAATTATAGAACCCGTCTGGGACCCTAGGGGGAAATTTAAGCTAAACTGGAGTGGCCTTACATCGTGAAAAAAATCCCGTCAGGTGGTGTCATTATGTTCACTGACCTTGATGCTGAAGAGATGGCACGTCCAGTTAACTTGGATCATCTCAAGAAGTTTTAACCTTAGTACGAAATCTCAGCGCACTATGACTCCTCTCATCCCCCTTATATTCTTAATTGAAAAAAATCTTTAGTTCCCTTTACCCTTAACTACGTGGGGATTTGTCCTCAAAAAAACATTTTACTTTCAAAATGAAACTCAAAAAAATTTCAAAACCCTCTGAGGTACGTAGGCAATTCATACGCTTTACATGGGCATGGTCCCCTTATTTTTCACAAAATTCTATTCTTTTCTTACCTCGAAGAACGATACTTCAATGTACTGTTTACCTGAATAAAATGATTATGTATGCCTTAGCGATTGGTATAATTCAAATGTAAAACTCATCAGAGGCACAATAATATGATCAAAATCTTTTTTATTCCAAATAGGGAGTTCACTACAATTACATGAACTATTAGAGAATGGAGTCAAAAATAACCACCCTCACTAACCAAACTATCCCTAAAACAAGCCTAACAAAATTATTCTCAAATCTGAAAAAACCAAAAACCATACAAACGCATCCCAATCACACAAAATCTTGACATAAGATAAACCCAGATTCACAAAGAACCTATCCATAGCTGCCGGAAGAACTAGCCCCATCGTCATTCTCTCCTTAAGGCTCTTAAGTTCCCCTTACTAAATGGTATTCTGAAGGCGCTCCATAGAGCGGTATGCCCAGACCAGCCTGGAGAAAACCACCACTCCCCCTTTATAGTGTCAAAAAGGACAAACCCCCTTTGTTCGGTCTCCTCCACTAATATCTTTACCATGACTCACTTCCATAGCCATTTCAGATAGTCTCTGGACACATGTCAGACCCTTCCTATGAAATGAAATGGACGGGTTGACGGCCAATGATTCTCCCATAAAGAACCTAGCCTCATCCGTATGGATTCAGATAATTCTTCTGCATAAAATAAATCTAGTGTCCGAGGAGGCACCATTTGATCCCATACTGACCTAGAAGACGATAAGGAAACTAGAATGAATTCTTTCGCAGGCTAACTTAATGAACATACCAGCATTTTCCCAGATCTAGAATAGGTTGTAGATCTACCCACCATGGAACCGACTGGCGAAGGCATCAAACTTCGTTCTCCATGAACCAATTTACCCAGTTCTCTATAGATAGGCCAAGACTGATGGAGTATCGAGTAAAGAAATTCGGCACGACTGCCAAGGGATACTCAGGGGCAATCTCCATACGGAATCTCTCAGCCAAACACATGAAAAACATTGTTCGACTCCCTATCATAAAATCATAGAGGCCTTCCCACAAAGCATCTAAAATGTTCAATATCTCTGCGTGTATCACCACTACATAATTGCAATGATACGACATACACATTTGTGATTGCAGCCAATTGAGGATCTACCATTGAGTCCCCTGTCATCGATAAGAGCCTCGAAGTTAAGCTTGAGACAATAGCTCTGGAATGGACCACATCATTTAAATTCCTCATAGGCACGAAATACATATCAGTGGGAAGAGATATAATCCCCCCAGTGTACAATGGCTGAGCCGCCAAAGGGAAAATGTGGAGCAACTCCACTAACAGCGCCCGAGGAGACTGAGAAAATTTTAGCATAGCCGCCGCTACACTGGAATTAATTCCCAACATGGATGAGAACTCTTTGTAGGTCGGATAGAACTCATCTAAACCAAAGCATAAAATGTGGTCTTCAAGGTACCAGAATTTCACTATCGACGCCAACATGTTATAATCAATAGCTCAATTACGCCACAAGGAGAATCGATGCAAATTGAAAGCTTCATCGTCCAAGTTATACAGACACCTAAATTCTAGACTTTCAAGGTAGGAATAGAATTATGCGTGCATCAGAAGGGCCATTTTGTAAATAAGGGAGAAGAAAGTGAAAAATAATAAGGAAGAGAGAGTGAGAATGGATGAAAAACTACACCCCCTTTACCCCCCTTTTATACATAAAGGCCTTGGCTAAAGACAAGAAACCTAAGGATCCCAGATGAATACCTACCCTACAAAACACTCTAGGCTATAATAAAGTGCAATCAAAGCCTTAAGGTGATTTAACTTGACCCATATGCCGATAGGCAGGACAAGGAGTATGTCGATCGGCAACCCCCTTATTTTAGAAAGTTTTATCTTTCCTTTTTTATCAAAATCAAAAACTCAAAAAAAATTCCTTATTTTAAGACATTCGGGTTATTTCTTATAAACTTATCCATTTTTACCCATCATTTCTAATCATAAGTCTTTTCCTTGAGTTATTTATTTTATTTTCTAAAAAATAAATATCCCATCATTTTTATAGCGTCAACAGCAAAGTAAAAAATGCATGTAGAATAAGACATTAAAAATATAATTAAAAATAAAAATCTTCTTCATATATACACTACCATTGCATGATTACATTTTATCAGGTAGAAGAAGAAGAGGAAAATGAAAAACAATGGGACTCATCCCGAACCCAAAATATTTCTCCCTCAATCTCTCTAAACCCTCAATCCCTACAACAGACATGTTTCTCCCGACGACGAGCTGTAGAACCTCTACTCTCCGAGATCGAGCCCGATCCCTCGTCTAAGGTAACAGGAAGAACCAGATAAGAAAGAATAGAGTCCTTGATATAGGTAGTCGCAGAGGCCACCCAGTACCTGATGTCCTTCAGCTAAGTGGTCGGCACCCGAACGTGCTGCAAGAAACACAGCATAAACAAAAGGCAAATCATTCAGTAAAAATCAAAGTAAGAATCAAAAGGAGACAAGACAAGAAAAGATACAAATGGACCTCAAATTGAAGGACGTCCTCTGTAAGCCCCATCAACCCCAAATCCGCTGCATTAGGACGATAAGGTAAGCTCAGTCACCCCCTCTGGTCAATCGAAAATTATAGAAGGGCAGAGTAACCTGAATGAGTGGAGCCTCCTCTACCGCTGTCGACGATATGCCTCCTATGCTGTGGGTGGATCCGACCAGCCTACTCGCACCCCTAACCAGAGTCGTAGGAAATGAAGGCATGTTCATTACATCATAAATGCATGAGGGCATCATACAGCTCGTCATGAAATATGGGTAGTCATAAGTTGTCATCGTGTTCGCGTAGAGCGAATAAGCCTCGCCAAGCATCATCGCCATCTTAGCCTTGTATGACATCTCCCATACCCACCTCATACACATCAAAGGCACCGCAAGTGGGACCGCTATCTCATAATCCACTATCTATTGCACAAAACTCTCTCCCACGTACCAAGAGTACCTGAACCTATGCACCATCATCCTTCGAATCTGTGCACGCATGCCTATCACCCCCGTGTACTGAGGAGCCATCCCCTAGTGATAAAAGGTCACCTGCAATTCCCAACAAAGATCAGTATTCGTGAAAAGAAATAAAATGCCCAAAAGAAGATTTAAAAGAAGAAAAATAAAGTAACATAGCCGCTCGTCAACGTGTTCAGAGCCTGTCACAGCGCCACCAGGGACAAAGACTGGTTCGATCGCCTGTTGGATTTCCACCATCGGTACATTCGGTAGAAGTCACTCGAGTCCCCGTATTTTAAGGATATCAACATTGAATTGAGCCTAATCACCTCATAGAACCACATATGCAGAAAGGACAGAGTCATCAAAGAAAAAACTCAACGAAAATGTAAGAAAATACAAGAAAAGAAAATGCGAGGATTACCTCCAAAAGGTACGTGGCCCTCATAAAGGTCTACAGGAAGGACCGGCTGAATGCATCCAGAGAAGAATAAAGGGTATCAAAGTTTAGGATCCCCAATCATAAAGAAAGAGATAAAAAAAAACTCCTCAAAAATGGCAACACTCAGGAATGGACGACATCGCCACTCCTCACTAGAAAGAAACCACCCAACATAAGAAAGATAAATAACTGGGTCATCTGCCTCACCCGTTGCCCGTTAGTCTCATTAATCCTTCTACTCAAGAGAACCTTCATAAGAGAGGAAAAACGGATCAAATATCTAAAAACTATCCTACCCACAACCCACAATGCTGCATGAATCGCCTTCGATATCAACCTCACAGTACGATCCACCTCCATCTGCATACCCTTGTGATTTACCCCCAGCAGATGCTGAACGTCGATGGGCGCCATGGTCATCTCCCTAAGAACCCAAGTGAATGGTGTGGGTAGTGTCCCACTACCTCTCTCCTAATCCAAAGCCTATGCTAGGCTGCCAAAGCTAGAAAATGTAACTACCCAGTGCACCGACGTCGAAAGACTCTCCCACACATTCTTCAGCCACTTCATCCCCTAAGAATGCAGGCTCGAAGGAGCTATATCAGTCTCTAAAAATCAAAAAAGAAGAAAAATAAAAAAGAATGCCAAAGGTCACGATACTTACATAGCCATTAGAGTTCCACACCCTAGAAGAGTGGTGGTGGGAGGTCTCATATATAAGAAAGCGATCCTCATCTACTAGCTCATACAAGTCAAAGGCATTCTCATTGCCCAAAGCAAGGGGCACCCTCGCTCTCCACTCCAGGCTCGCCCAATCATCAAAACTCAACCACTCCAAGTTGTAACCCTCGCTGGGAGAAACCTTAATTTGAATTCTTGAAGAAGGAAGGACTTAGAAATGGATTTTACAGAAAATAAGCTGAAGATTTATATGCATAAAGATTTGAAAAATGAGGAGGTTTTGCCCCCTTTTTATAGGAGTCTAAACGGAATGTTGATCTGTAGACCCCTTCTCATACCGATAGGCACATACCTATTCATCTGCCTAAGGAAGCCTAGGACTCTGTGTCATTTGCCAAATGGTAACACCTATAACATGTCGATCGATATACCCCCTAAAATTTTGTACAAAAAATACCAAAAAGTGCCAGAAAAATCCAATGATTCTCTAAAAAAATCCTAAAAATTCCAAACAGGTATTAGAACATTTCTTCACCAAGAAAACTATTTTAAACTCCTATAATCCACAGTCGGATTAACATCACACTTTTACCCTCAGCACGCATGCCGGAAAATGGTGCATCCTAAAAGTCCACTACAATTTCCCCAACGGAACCTAAAATCAAAGACTTCCCCAAATCCCGAGCAAACATTTCCAGACTAAACTCCCAATCCATCCACCGTAAGAATTTCAACTTCCCCAGCCAAGCTATCTCCTCTCAAAAGACATGATCTGGTCAGATGTCTTTCCTGAGTAAAACCCCAAAACAATACAATTGTCAACAAAGTCACAAGTATGAAAGACTCCCCAGAGAGAAAACCTCCCCGTGTCACAACTTAAGGTCCTTACAATTGACCTCGACCCTCAGAATCGATCGTCATAACTTTAGGTCCTTAGAATTTACCTCGACCCTCAGAATCGGTAGCTACAACTTTAGGTCCTCAGAATTGACCTCGGCTCTCAGAATCGGCCATCACAATTTTAGGTCCTTAGAATTGACCTCAAACCTCCGAATCGAACGTCATAACTTTAGGCCCTCAGAATTTAACTCGACCCGTAGAATCGGTCACTATAGCTTTAGGTCCTCAGAATTGACCTCGACACTCAAAATCGATCATCACAACTTTAGGTCCTCAGAGTTGACCTTGACCCATAGAATCGCTCGTCAAAAATTTAGGTCCTCAGAATTAAAATCGGTCGTCACAACTTTAAGTCCTCAGAATTTACCTCGACCCGCAGGATCGATCTCTACAACTTTAGGTCCTCAGAATTGACCTCGACTCACAGAATCGGTCATTCCAGCATTACCTTTGGTCCTTAAAATCGACCTCGCCACCTGAACCGGTCATCCTCATCCCTTTGATCCGCAGAATTGACCTATTTCCCAAACAGTCTTCTCGCTATTTAAATTTCCTTATTTTTGCATTATTTATTTAATCCTCATTTTAGCATTTCATCTTTGTCAGTCCACACATATTAATAATCCCATTTTTATTAGTAATATTGCACGTAAGATGTTTTCTATAAAAAAAATAAGAAAAAAAAGGTTTACTCATAACTTCCAAACGGGATTCCTCACTATATTTTCTCAAATTAAAACATCATTTTCCTACACACACACATCTAAATAAAATCCCCGGTTGGATTTGTAAGATAAACCCCACCCTCGTGTGACATGCGAACTACGTGGACTTTGATGCCTTTTTAGGCTATGTAGGAGTCTCGGGTCAAAACTCGAGACGCAACTCCTATTTTCCTATTTTCATTCATGTATTATTATACATGTTATTCTTATTCTCTTTTTATTTAACACATATTATCGTTTCACCATAACGATCGATATACCGATGAGCGCACACATTATGTTTTCAATTATTACTTTAGGAACACTCCTACGAATAAGCTCACTCCGCCTTTCTCCATGGCGTGAGTTGAGACATTCCATTATCCATTTATATATACATTGCACACACTTCAAGGAGTTATTAAGAATAATAATAACACATACCCATGAGAGACCGAAAGGGAGGGATGGGTGCCTAACAACTTCCCATTCCGTAACTTAGTCTCCGAACCTTTAAACTAATTGGTTTCGCAAGCATTAGTATGTCTTTGAAGCCATTATCTCTAGGAAGAAACATTTCTTTTTCATGTTATGTGAAAATAAGCTGGAGACTGTATCTATTTACATCACCCCACATTGACGACGGTCGAAGTTCTCCTAAAAAGGGAGTGAGACCTTTTTCTTCTCCCCCTCCAACCATGCGCGCAAGAGTCAAAGACCCTCCCCTCGAAAGGGAGAAGGAAAAGGAAGAAATGGGGGATGGACGCTATATAATATCTATGGTACACCGTCTTGTGTTCTTATATTAACACAAATGCAGAAGACTAATACCAAAACCTATATTGGTGTAAGATTGAAATTCAATGGAGGTCCTTACGTATACGACAAAAAGGAAGTAATATACAGAACTGAACATGGATGCAGCATGTTTAGTAACCACACACACCCATACGGGAAGAGGTCGAGGAGTGATAGAATCGCCATCAAGAAGAAATTGATATGGTGCCTGCTGATTGCGAAAATGAAACAAAAGATAATCACGAGTGACAAGAGAGAAACTTTAGTGGAAGATAGGATTAAAATTGCTCATATGATATAAGAGGCGAGCATCTCTCTACCACCACCAGTTGATAATTTTAATATAATGATTGACTACGAATGGTCAACTTTTTTTCCACAGAGACTCTTTTTTCTATAAATTGTGATTAAGTCATGTATGTAACTAACCTAGAATTGGAAATGATTGTTTCAAAGTATGTGGTGGCATAAATTTGGTATAATCCAACTTAGAGTTTTGTTTTAAATTTACTATTATTAAATTAGAGATTGGTTTATTTTTTAATGACTACAATTTTTATTATTGAATTTAGGTTGACTACAGTATAATGCATAAAAATGTGTTTATCTTTTGGGTTAGATATAACTGTCTTTTAACATATTAATTTGATGCCACATTTTATGAGCCAAAATCTATTTGGGATGGTTACTTATGCCCCTAATACTGAGTTTTAGTGGACAACAAGCATCTGTCCTTAAAAACACATAATAGTACTTGGTTTTAGAATAACGAAACTAAAATGACAGCGTGCTACTATCCTAAAAATTCTAAAAGAGTAGTTGTTATTGTCCTTCTTGATTTTTCCAATGGCCACCTATTAGGAAAGCTCTTCTTGAGCTTATTGTTGTCCTAAATACTATTAGGAAAATCAAATGAGATTTTAGGATAGAAAATTTAGCGTCCTTATTTGTCATTTTTCTAGTAGTGATCTCTTATAATTCTTATGAATCATGGATCCTATTTGGAAATAGTTGTTAGAATTATTGTGGTGGTCTCTGACACATTATTGTTGTCTAAACTTATATGATAAATTGTTGGGTAACAGTATAGTTTAGGAGATTATTGGGACTTGCAGTTTCATATGTACTTTATTACATTAGTTTAGTTTCATTTTCATTCGTTTTCTTTGTGAGAATGTTGTATTAGGATTTAGTGGGTCATTAGACATCACAATTGATTTAGGGATTTCAGATGGAAGGATTATGTTGATGACAATTATATCTTTCGAGTTTTAGGTTATTGAATTTTTAGCGTGGTGATGGAACTTATTGTGGTCGGTGGTTTAATTATTTTTGGATGAATTCAAATTATGTCTTGTGGAATTTTTTTAAATATCTCATATTTCTACCACATGCTAAGAATGGTATTTTAATTATAATGAGCTACAAATCTTGGTTTCGTGGATTTACCACCCTCAATATAAAAATATGTGGGTCGTTACACTAAAAGAACTCACAAAACCTAAGGGATAATTGGTTTGGGGGAAGCATGATTCTAGCTTCAATGATCATGAAATAATATATTCACTGACACCCAGGCATATCGTAGTGATAAATGATCCTCATTGGGTCTCTACCATAACCCATTCAGTGATATATTTCCTCTCGAAATCATTAATATCGGATTAGATCATGACATAAACCATGTTTTTTTAATAAGAAATGAAGGAAAGAACCTAAAAGAACAAAGAAGTAGTAGGATAACTTCACTTACAAAGATGGGAGAGATGAGAGTCATTGGAAGTACTCAAAAGTGCTTGAATATGCTTTGAAACTGAGAATAGTTGGTCGCCAAGTTATCCAGACCATTTTAGAGGCAGTTGTCCTAAGCATGAGCCCCAAAATGTACGCTTTCATTAGTCACAATTCCCTGACTGGTAGCTCTAAGATTCCCTAAAACAAAATCTTCTCATCTACAAGATGAAAAAAAAGACTATTTTACCCCTGGACTAGAACAAGACCATGCACTGCAAGCACTGAAAGGCCTTAGGAAAATTGTGAGATCCTTTATTTTTAATCTATGAGGCACATGGGACCCAGCTGATGTGAGCCACATGCATGAGAGGCGAGAATGACCGAAAAAAACTTTTTATGATAACCTCCAAGCTATAAAGTAGATAATTCATGAGAGTGTGGAAATATTATAGGGGTATTGATGTTCACCATTATAAATAGTTGTAACCACCCCATTAGCGGGCGAGGATTTTCAGGACCTGGTAACTCTACCAGATTTTACTTTCACTCATAAATAAAGAGCTATTTCTCACCATGTATGTAGGAATTACTTTTCGAACCACATACATCTTTGTGTCCTCTATTACTGTACTTTTTAATCTTTGCTAATATGTGATGTCTGAATTGTGTGATCGAGTTAACCATACCGGTCAGTTTTGTGCACTTATAAATATTTGGAATGTCAGTGATTGACTATCTTAACCATTGAAAATATGGGTTGTCATGGCAATAATTTTACTTCACTTAATGATTAAATACTATTAAAAATTAAAGTCTCCTTGAAATTGAGTATTGCTTTTCCATTATCATGCAATTTGAGATACTATTATTGATTGTAATATGGTGTTATAAATTTTGTTCATAGTAAAAAAAATCATTTTTTATATAATTAAACACATGTTGCATGATATCCATATCTAAAAAAATAAGCTTCATGCATGAACCTTAATTGAAGATTAACTCAATTTACTTGGCAAGGCTCAACTATGCTTTATAATAGGCTAAGGAACCAGGGTAAGCAGCCTATATGGAAGCGATCTTGGAAATAATGGTAATTTTATAATAATTTAATTTTAAATTATTATATTCATAAATATTCAATTATTATGGGACCCATATAAGAATCTATAGGGGAATTGAATCTAAAATAGTGATAATTGTCAATTATATCTCGAATTCACTACATAATGTAAATCAACATAAAATATATTTGATTCAGCAAATCAATCATGCATATGTCCATGGGAAATAAGTGGATGTTTGTTTAATAGGAGAAAGACGATTCTGAATGCTAAGGTTGCTGATTGATAGTCCTTATTGTGATTACAATTTGGAACTAGTTAACAAATTGTCAATGTGTGCCCTCCTTAAAATGGGGGGTCTTATCATGCAACTAAATAGTCCTAACTAATTACAACATTCTCAAATGTAAAGTCAAACTATAGTCGGTCTCTCCTTGAGATTATTTCCATTGTTGTAATTTAGCTAATACAGGACTGTGATATTGAAGAAGTTGTTGAACATCATCGTTGTTGTAAGGACATAATTTTATAAATGTCCGTAACAATTTAGTATGTCGTATACTGATACACCGTCGAAGAATGTTCAAGCTCATATGCGCGTTAAAGACAGATCCGAATTATAAGAGGCTTACAAGAGGATTCTGATGGTTTTTTGTCAGCGATCCCGACGAGTATCCCAGGGCGATTTGGACCGCCAAAGGCAAACTTTCTGGACGAATTTAGGCACCGATCCGGATCGGCCTCCCAGGGACGATCCGGACCGCCTCCGCAGATAGACCCAGATCTGCCAGATTTGTTTTTACCGACTCAAACTCTCTTTATAAGGGTTATTTCGGAGTTTTTTATTTCAAGTCTTTGGGAAAACATTTTGAAGAGTTCAAACACCACAAGACTTCAAGTTTTGATGTCCCAAACATCTTTTTTGATTCACACATAAAATTCTCAATCCTTTTGGTGAATCTTTTGGAAACCAAGAACATTTTTTTCTTTTGTTCATTCTTTGTGGGGAAAGCTCTACAACTGAAAAGTTGCGTGTTATTGTAGAGGGAGTCTCTGTAAAAATTTAAGACTGCGTGTCTGGATTGAGAGTCCTTGTGGTATAGCTGCGTGCGAACCATTGTCGATTTCTAGCTAACCTTTGAAGGTTTGACGAAGGAACCATGCGTTACTCTTGTGGGCGATATCAAGGTGTATGTTAGTCAATGGTCTTATAAACTTCTCAAAGTTATAGAAATAAAAAGGTTTTGCTCTTCAGGGATTTTTCTTGAATTTTGTGCCGCGTGTTATATCTTATTTGGTTTGACATGTAGTTGCATGTTTAGGGACTGAATTAATTTGGTTTAAAAATATACTCTAATTAAATAAGTGTGCCAAATTAGAAATTTACAAATTAAATTAAATCGGTATCACACACCGCTTTCTCAAATTGGTATCAGAGCAAATTACGCTAATTTATCGTGTATTCCTATTTTTCACAAAATCGTGTGATATTGATTTTTTTTTTTTGAAAAATCGTAATTTTCTCAATGGAACGCCCATTTAATAAAATGCCTATTTTTTATGGGAAAAATTATGCCTATTGGAAAGCTCCTATGAAATCTAGTTTAAAATCCATTGACGAGCATGTTTGGTTGCTTTGTGAAAATGGGTGAAATCCTCCCACAATCACTGCTAATAATATCACCTCTTTAAAACCCGTGTCGGACTGGACTGAGGACGATTTTAAAATGTCTAATTTCTTGTGGACTTAGTGCTATTTATGGAGCCATCACTCCCGACGAGTTTCACTGAATTATGACGTGCACCACGTCTAAAGAGGCTTGGATGTCATTCAATTGACACATGAGGGTACGAACGTTGTTAAAGAATCAAAATTACAAAATTTGGCTACCCAATTTGAGACTATCACCATGTATGAGTCTGAATACTTTGATGATTTTTATGCTCGTTTGTCGGACATTGTTAACACTATTTTTAATTTGGGTGAGGCGATTGATAACACGTGTGTCATTAAAAAGATTGTGAGATCTCTCCCAAAATATTTTATTCCTAAGGTCACGATTATAAATTCGTTAAGAACTTTAAAAAACCTGAAATTGGAAGAACTTGTAGGAGATCTTCAAACCTATGAGATTTATATATTTCCTGACACCGTTAAGCCTAAGGAGAGAGGAGTTGCACTTAGGACACACTCTGAGAAGAGAGAAATGAAAAAGAAAGAAAGAGTTTGTGAGTCCGATTCTGAGGGTGATTTTGATTTTAATGATATGGCCTTATTTGCGAAAATTTTTAAAAAGTTTCTCAACATGAAGAAAAATAATTCTTTCAGTAAAAATTATTTTGAGAAAAACAATAGGAAACAAAAGATGGTTCGAGTGAGGGTGAAGGTGAGTTTGAGTGAGCAGTTGATTGCTTTAGCTAGGGAGAAGTGTGATTTGACCAACATGGTGTCTAGACTGACGACACGTGTATCCCAACTCGAGAGTGATCTCGAACGTGCCTGGGAGGTTAAAGTCGCTTTAGAGAATGCATCTAAAAAGGCTGAAAAGATGGTTCTCAATCCCATTTTGGGTAGTGGTGAGAGTTTGGGAATAAGTCATGACGGTCCTTCTACTTCCCAAGTTACACCCGAGCCGGTTCCCACTTTAGTGTTAGATTCACGTGAGTCTCACCCTAACCCACCTAGGCATCCCATTCATAATAGGAGAGAACGTCCTAGAGTTTTTTAGAGAGGTGTTCCTAGGCCTATTTATGTTTGCTCCCATTGAAAAAAGAGAGTACACCTTAGGAAATTTTGTTTTAAGTTGGGTTATGTGTCACGTTTTGCTACTACACGTTTTTCTGCCACACATGCACCTACACATGACACTTTACATGCTCCTAGAGACTACATGAGAGAGTTTTCACATTTTAGTGAGCTAGTTAAGTCTTTAGTCAAAACGTCACATGATTTAATGGAGGTTTTTCATAAGTTGTCACCACCTTTGGAAAACCCCTCTGCACCTAACGATTGAGGTTTAACTGGTTTGCTAGCATAGGATGTTTTACATGATGATATTATATACCTATTGCTAGTGTTTACCATGTTTGTATGTTTTCCTTTTTTTGAAAAATTTTAAAAAATACAAAAAGATAAAGAAGTTTTGTATTTTGTTTACACCTTTTATGGATAAACACTTAAGATGGCCATGTCACAACATCATTCCATTTACATGTGATTTTTTTATAGTGTTTTGAGGCAATACGTCATGTCATCCATTTGCTTTATAATGTTTGGAGTCATTTAGATGTAATTAGTCATTACTTCCTATATGTTTGACTCATTATGTATTTTATTGCACACGTGCACGATTTTTTTTATTATTGCACTTATCTATCACATGTTGGTTGGTTGTTTTCATCTCAATTATGTCCTTAAAACGAACCAAGTACAATAATACGAGAGTAATAAAAGTAGTGCACGTAAGATCCATTGCCCGTGAGAAATTTTTTTAAGATTGAAAAAATGATGAGTGAACACAGAAAAGGGTTGCGAGTGAATAATAATCATGTCGTGAAAACCATCGTTTGAAAAGAGCCCGCACAAAAAATTAAGGCAATAAAAAAAAGATATATGCCAAAATTTGGGCCAACAGGATTTTCTCTAACTTGAGAATTTTATAACCTCATTAGCAATATTTAAAGAATATTATTTGTGAGGGAGTTTCGGTTGGATATGTATCAATGGGTTTGCACGTCCTTCGAAAAATTCTCAAAATGACACTAAATAGTTTTGGACGTTATTGGTGTGAAAATCATTTAGACTTTGATTTGTTGATATGATTAGGAGGATGTCATTTAAATTCAACATCTTTACACCTAAAGACTATTTTTTATGTTCATTCGTTAGGGGTACACGTATGCATCATGCACATATTCTTGATTGAGTTGATTTACCTATAGAATTTGATCACGCACATTCATTCCATTTTCATGATAAGGTTGTTTTACTAAAAATTCATGGTGTGATTTTTTTGTAAATTGGTTTGTGTATGAAAATTTTGAAAAATCAAAAATAGTTTGTGGATGATTTGGAATACGTTTGAGTTACTCCTTTACATGCATAGTTTGATTCGTATTTGCTACGTTTTATCGTGACACTCCATATTTAGTCTGTTTCTTCTTATATGACTATTTGGGGACATAATAAAAAGGGGGAGAAAGAATTATGCAATCATGGGGGAGTTTTTAGAGTATGGGGGAGATTAAATGCCTTAATGATTTATTGTTATATCATTTCAAACTGAATACATCATGAAGGTATTTTCTTTGTCTAATGTGTGTAGGTATGAAGATTGAAGATTCTATGTTGCACACCCTGATGAGAAAATCTTGGAGATTTAAGGAGATTTGAAGTTGAAGAAGTTTTGAAGAAAAGTTTGAGAACTGGAAAATTAGTACCTTTTCCATTTTGGGTTCATGGGAGGGTATTATATTTGTATAGGTCATTTGGTATTTGATAATTCAGAATTTTTATGTATTTACCGGCATAGACATAGTGGGAGATTTATAAGGACATAATTTTATAAATGTCTGTAACAATTTAATATGTCGTATACCGATACACCGTCAAAGAATGTTCATGCTCATATTCGCATTAAAGACGGATTCGAATTACAAGAGGCTTTCGATGGTTTTTTGTCAGTGATTCGGACCGGGTATCCCAGGCGATTAGGATCACCAAAGAAAAACTTTCTGGACGGATTTAGGCACCGATCCGGACCGAGCTCCCAAGGGCGATACGGACTGCCTCTGCAGATAGACCCAGATCTGCCAGATTTGTTTTTACCGACTCAAACTCTCTTTATAAGGGTTATTTCAGAGATGTTTATTTCAAGTCTTTGGAAAAACTTTTTGAAGAGTTCAAACACAACAAAACTTCAAGTTTTGATGTCCCAAACATCTTTTTTTATTCACACATAAAATTCCCAATCCTTTTTGTGAATCTTTTGGAAACCAAAAACTTTTCTTTTGTTCATTATATGTGGGGAGTCTCTGTGAAGATTTAAGAGTGCGTGTTTGGACTGCGAGTCCTTATGATATAACTGCGTGTGAACCACTGTTGATTTCTAACCGAACTTTGAAGGTTTGACGAAGGCACCGTGCATTACTGTTGTGGGAGATATCAAGGGGTATGTAAGTCAATGGTCTTGTAAACTTATCAAAGTTCTAGAAATAAAAAGGTTTTTCCCGTTGGGGATTTTTCCTGAATTTTGTGTCGCATGCTATATCTTATTTGGTTGGACACGTAGTTGCATGTTTAGAGGCTGAATTAATTTGGTTTAAAAATAGACTCTAATTAAATAAGTGTGCCAAATTATAAATTTGTGAATTAATTTAAATCGGTATGACACACCGCTTTCTCAGTTGTGAGGCTAGACACATTCATCCTTATTCGACCTTTGTTAAGTTGGTGGCTAATTATAACCAGTGATAGTATAGGTATTCCATGACATGTGTTATGCTTTGTGGGACATGTTAATCTCACTCACCTTCGTATTCCTAATTGAATGAGATACTACAATCATATCTTTATTAGGATTTAGTATCATTATTTTGATGGGGATTTATTAAATTAATTTTATTATTTTATAATGGGATAGTCTTATATTATATTACAACTTTGATGGTAAGCAAAGTTAAATCCAAATTATGGGAAAGTTCACTTTCTTCATATAAATAGTCCATAATTTACATCAATTACACACATTAAAATCATCTAAAAAAATGTGTTCAAATAAGGCCATGAGAGAAAATCAAGTTCTAAGAACAAATAAGTGCAAAATTAATTCAAGATCAATATTTTATGCCTCATGAATTTTAATAGAATATACATATGTATGTTCACTCTTCTTAGCTTTATGGTTATGTGTAAAATCATGAAGTCCTTCAAGATTCTAGGCTTTATCTTGTACCAATGTCTTTGGTCATATGTATAATATTTATATTATACAAACAAAGATGTTTTTCTAATTTTATTTTATTTTGTTAATTGAAAACATAAAAAAGAAAAGTAAGGGAGTTTCCAATTCATTCCACTAAAGTTCCTCACATTTAGTGTATATTGTATATTATTTTATGAACAAACCAAACATGTAAACATAAAAGTTACGTATACATTACAAAAATTCATTTATACATAACAAAAAAAGTTGTGTATGCACTACTGATCATGGGCCTTTATAAAAAGCGATAAATTATAGTTCGACCTTATTTTAAAAAACAGAGTATCATAAATAACTAAATAAATAATATTATGCCAAAGTGAATTCTATTTCACCCTAAAATAAAAATAATATGTTTTAAACGCTATTTCGGTGTCAACATAAACTAATTAGTTGAATATTTTATGTTCAAATCAATGTGAGGATAGGAAGATTATACAGTCATAACACTTAACATAAGTAATGGGCCAGCCCGATAGCGGATGACGTAAGGATTCTTAACCCAAAAAAATCGGTCGGCTTTCTCATAAGTTATCTTAATGCATCTCCAACAATTGTAAAAGTGGATTTACTGTAAAATTTTCAGTTATTACAAATTCTTCATGATCCAAAACTATTAATAAGGTCCGTGACAACTTAGCAATGTATAAAATGATGGTATAAAAGTCCACATTAATTATACACCGTCATATCATCTTTCTCTCTCATCTCAAACTTTAAAATGCTATATCTTTTATTTCACGTCTCTAGTTATATATATATATATATATATATATATATATATGTGTGTGTGTGTGTGTGTGTGTGTATGTTTGAAAAGCATTTGTCGAGATCTGTTAAATAAGATCCATATTAAATGTATAATTGAAAATTAATAATGTTTAATCATTTTACTTGTGTTGAATTTGAATTGGTCTTTCATATTTTTATACTAAAAGTTAAAATTATATCATTGGAGTACAGATTAGATAGTGTATACTTTTAGTGTGAAACGTGCTTTACATATAAGATTTACATTAAAAATATGAGAAACGCTAGAGAGACATTCTTTTTTTACATAAAACCAAAAGTTAATCATGTGGACATGGCACAACATTAAGAAAGCCAAAACCATTATTTTCATCTCACAAACCCATTTCTCCAGTTAAGATAAATTTGACAGCTAAAAAAAATACACAACGCAGCAACCCATTTCCCTCCAAAAATTTCACTCCCAAAACTCCTCCGATCTGAATTTTCCAGCATCGGAGATAAAGCACCAGCTAGAATAGCGGCACCATTAAAATTAGAAGGGAGAAAACATGATTTCAATTAGGAAAAAAACAGTAAGTCTATTGTAACCAAGTGCCCGAAAATCACAAAAGCAAGTCTATTACTTCTTGTCCAAAAAAAGGCTATTATAAAATTACAAAACAAAATTTTAAATGACCCAAAATTACAAAACATAATTTCAAGTGCTATGCATTCATCTTATACATCTTCATTAAGATTCCTTCCTTTGAGCATCATGTCGAGTTGTGTTGATTTCATACACGTCATTCCAAAATGGGTTATAATGACCTTACAAAATTTTAAAAAAATTAATCCATAAGCAAAATATCAAATGGAATAAATTAAAAAATGCAGTCCATATATAAAATGCAGAAATATATACTTGTAGTCCATAATAAATTGTTCCATCACCGTGTGCCCTGTACTCGTGTAAAATTTCATGTTGTGTGCCTTGTGTGAAAACATTATGCTCCAAAATAGATTAGCCTTCTTCCCCTTGATTACAATCAATAATATACCCATCTTGAGAAGCCTACAAAATAAATTATCCATTCTAGAAACTTGTAATTTTTTCAAAGAAAAATAATGAATTAACTAACCTGTTCAAAATTGATGTCGTCAATATTATCAGATCTCTTCTTCTCTTTTTCTTCTTTTTTTCTTTCTAACAAATTTCTCTATCTAGATTGCCTCCTTTTGAAAGGTGGCTGACTTTCCGGCACATGGCCACAAGACTACGAGCATTGCCATTTTCTTTTGTGATAGGATTAATATTGCCACTAGCAAGTGATGAGTGAAAGTGAATATTTGTCTCACTTCTCCCATATGCATCATCACCTTTTTCCATTTCATTAATTAACCACTTAGTACAATGCATGAAAGAATCGTCGTATGCCTTGAAAGATAGATTGTTACAAGCTATACTTGGCATTCAGGTATCTACTTCAAAAGAAACTTGTCTAAAACTACCTATAGGGGTAGGGGTCGGGTTACTGGTGTGAGACGGATCCAGAGAGAGGGGAGTTCGAGTTATAATCCAAAAATGATTCATATTGGTCTTATCTTCATTGTCCATCGCTAAGTCTGTTGCTTGATAAAAGGTATTACACATCCTATCAAAACGTTCATTTTTTAGATTTCATCATCCAATTTGAGTACATAATTTCGACCTTTATTAGGGTTGTAAACGGTTATTCGAAAATCCGGATCCGTCCGATATCCGAATCTGAATTTGCGTATATTTGTCCCGAAAAACGAAAATGTATGCAAATATGGATACTCTATAAAAATATCCGAGAAAACGGATACGGATACGGATAGTCCTAATATTCGACACGGAGTATCTATTTTACCCGATATTCGTTTTATCGGAGATCCGTATCCGTATAACATGCATTTAAAATATTAGTTATATAACATTTTATATGTAAACTAAAATTTAAAATAAAAGTTTTGCATAAATATAATTATAAAAACTTTAGAAATATAACCTAAATTCCTAACCTAATAAACACCACACGTCGTTTTTCCCCCCATTTCCCAAAGACCATTTCTCTTCCCCGTGTTGCCCCTCTTCCCTGCTCTAAGCTGTCGCCGGTTATCGCCCAATCATTCCGATCGCTCATGCGCCCCAGTTGGTCCGGTCCAATAATAGGTATGTTACATACCTGTAATTTACCAGGTCATTTACATACCGTATGTAAATGACCATTGTGATATACCATTGTAGAATTTTTTATCCAACTATAGAATTGTCATATACCATTGTGACATACATGTGATTTAGCAGGTATGTTAACTCTATATTCGATCCAACTGTAGAATTTTCTTCTATGGTTTTCTAATTATGGGGTCCCCTGTTACTTCACACAGTTTTTGGGTATAGGTATTTTAAGGCAATTTCCTTAACTACACTTTTTTTCATAAACGATGGTCGTAAAAATATTTATATATTTTTTTTATTTTAAACCCTGAATTTATATATAAGGCATTTTTTTACTGATTTGATTTAACATGAGATTAGTATTGATAAATTTGTGCTTGATTTTTCATTCCCAAAATTGATTTTTTGTTTATCATCTTTTTAACTTTATGATTGGTTCAACACTCTACGATTTTCAGATTTTGGTTTTCTGCACTTTGTGATTTCTGCTCTTTGGTACTCATCTTGGTAATTATTCTTGGTCCATTTGTTGGCATGAATTTTTTGTGCTTCCTTTATTTATGATATGAGCTATATTCATGGATATATTATGTTGTATGGAGACCTGAATGTAATTCTTTTGTTATTTCATATGAAATTATTATGAGTTTGCTATTTTTTTTATTCAGGGTCGTTTTAATTGTTTTAATCTCAGTACAATTTTATGTTATTCGGTGTTATTTTATGCACATTAAAGGTTAGTTATTTTTCTCGAACCCTCTTTTATAATTAATTTGATGCTTTACACATTATCTATATCTTACATGGAATGAAAAATTATATATTTAATTCATTGATTACATTAGTGTTTCATAAACTATGTGTATCTTAAACAATAAAAACGAATAAGGATATTATCCAAATCAGGTAAATTCGAGAGGATACGGATAAGGATAGCTGAAATTATTATCCGGGCGGATACGGATATGGATACGGATAGTGTGAAGACTTGGCAGATACGGATGTGGATACTATGGTATCCGCTTCATATCCGTCCGTTTTACACCCCTAACGTTTGTATGACACGTATTCACATCTTTTCTCCATTTACGAAGAAGATATTTATCGGGCACTAACTGGATTTTTTTTAATCAATATTGTGATAGCAAGTAGACATAGGATACCCCTGAACTCAAATAATCAACAACTACATTTAATATCAACACTGTCTATAAAATGGTATTGACGGTTTATCTCTCCAGTCATATCTTCTAAAATAACATACACGACATAGTCGCATTACTCATTAATATTACTCACCTCACATAAAAGCTTTCCCGTTAACTCCTCTTGAAACTCCTTAAATTTTGTATTTGTGTATACCTCCTAAAAATGTTTTTCAATGGCATATAGATTAACATATGGGATAAAGGAGTTGAAGTTATCTTGGTCTTCTTTTTTTTACTTTGCTACATAAGGCATTTTCATACTATTCGACGAATTGTTTTAGAGTCGTCTTCGAGTTCACATTTCGATAAAAAAATAATTCATGCTCTCATTTCTTTGAATTGGTGAAATTTTCACCCAAAAGATATTTTTTACAAATGGGCAGACCCAACGACCCCTCTCGTTATACAAACTGACCAACCAATTCCAATGTAGTTGAAATTTTCAATGAAACAATTCCAATGTGTCTCAAATTATTAAAGTCCATTTTAAACTCCATGAGTAAAAAAAAGTTATTTAACTCAATTTTACATCAACATTTCACAATGATGATTCAATCCATTTGAATCGACGCTTCAAACCAATCTATGTTTGTTCTTTTAATTAGTAAATCAATTAAAAATATTATTGTTGAAAATACAAATAGAGTTAAAAATAAATAAAGGGGAGAAAGTACCTTTAATTTTAATGGTTTCGTTGTTCTTGTTGGTGCCTGTCATCGGTGCCCGAAAGTCAAATCGAAGGAGTTTTGGAGGGAAATAAGTTATTGTCTTATGTTTGTTTTTAGCTGTTAAAGTTGTTAAAGTTGTATTAACTAGAGAAATGGGTTTGGGGGATGAGAATAATGGTTTTGGCTTTATTAATTTTATGGCATGTCACATCATTAAGTTTGGATTTTTAGTCCAAATAAAAAGTCTCTCCAGTGTTACTCTAAAGATATATACTGCCATTCAAGATAGTGTTAAACTTTGACTTCAATAGGATTTTGTTTCAATTTCGATTTTGATCTCCATATTCTCTATTTTTGTGAGCCAGAATATCAAAAATATATAACACAAAGTTATAGGTTGATCATGCTCACTAATCTTCAATGTTCTTTTCCTATCACCTTAGACTTCATGATTACAAGATTGAAATATTATTGTCTTCAAATAATGGTGGTTACTTTGCACTATAGGTTACTGAAGTTATTTCTTTAAATTATTAATGTTTAACCACATTTTATGAAGATGATACTTCAAATATTGTTTTATTGATAATGTTGATTATAATATATAGTTGATAAAGTTATTGATTCATGAGAAATAATGGTGTGTAATTTATTTAAGTACGCGTGCATACACTATAATGAACATTTGTTTATCGTGTACACACTCACGAAATACAATTAAAACAAATGTAAAATTGAAAAAGAATATTTTAATATCTTCATGTAAATTAAAGATCTATTTCATACATTTAATGATAAGAAATATAAATTCAATAGGTAGTAACAATAGCCTATGCTACAACTTAATCCCCATTCCACTACTCTTATGTACTTCATGTTGGAAGTATTACTGTATCTATTATATACGTCTAAAACGATAGATTAGAGGAGTTATGAGCATTTAATATATTACCTATTATATTTTATAATCTATATTATACCTTTTGATATATTAGAAAATTATATTTCCTCAAGAATATCAATGGTTAAAGAAAAAAATGACATATAGTGAGAATGTCTCATAGATTTCCAAAGACCAAATTACGTAAGACATCTCTTCACCTCACCGCCTCCAATTCCTTAACCGTCTCTCTAAACATCTACAAAAACATATTTCAAAGAACTACTCTTTTTTCCATATCAACATCTTATTTTTGACGTACATGAGAAAAGAATCTTTCTAACGATAGTACGGATTCATGAACCTGCAACCTTATTTTAGACGTATATGATAGAAGAATCTTTGTAAGGATAGTACGGATTTATGAACCTGCAACCATCAAGGTTGAAGATAAAAATTTGAAACAGTAGGGGGGTTAGCAGACGTTTAGAGCATAATCTGAAAGCAAGTCAGCATATTTAGGAAAACACCAGCCAGTTGGGTACGACGTGGTTTATGACTACAAACCACGATGAAAGGTTTTGATTCTTTTTTCGGTCGTCGATCAAAATCGAGATCGATGAAACGGAGATATTTATCGAATAAAGATTCTAATTCCATTGTGTCTCAGTACCGATCAAAGATCCCGGGTCTTCTATTTCTTTCGTCGGTCGATGAAGCTCTTCAATTTCATTAATTAAATGTTCATATATGCCATATCAATTTTGGTTTTTAAATTTCTGTTATAGTTGGGTTCGTTTTGTTTTGTTCAAATCTACTATTTAAATTTTGGTTATCAATTTCATTAAATGTTCAGATCCGCTATTTCAACTATTTTAGTTATAGTTGTTTCATTTCGCTTTGTTTTTGTTTTCAATTTCAAATTAACCTGCTATTTTAGTTTAGTTTTGTTCTTTATGATCCATTATTGCAGAAGTCTCAATAGAAGATGATGATAAAGACGATTTTTTTTTTTAGTTTGACGATGGTACTGTCTTTAGTTGTAAATTCTATGGTGTTTGTTTCATTAAAAATCATAAATAAACTGATATTTTTGTATTGGAATTGTTTGTAAACTTATTGTTATTTTTGTATAGTGAACTTCATTTATATTAAAAGAGGATACAAATAGAAATATAAAAAATTCTTTGCAATGAACAAACATGTAGGAGACTTTAAAGTTTAGAAGAAGACGCTATACAAATCATTTATGAGATTCTTCTGTGGCTTCATTATGAACACTAACTTACAATATTTACCAACCAAAGCTCCAATGGCCGCCTGATTCCTTCAACTGTCTATAAAGGACTACAAACATATATTAATTTAATTCAATGTCAATTGTCAAAGCAAATTTAAAAACCGTAGACAATTTACAAAAACAAAAATCAAGGCACTATTTTTTTTCCTCACATTCAACAAACTAGCGATTGATAATAGAGAAACTGTTGTTCATGAAATCAAGCCCAACAATAAAAGAATGGTGGTAATTCATAAAATAGTAATATGCAATAACCAATTCTATCTCATTTTATTCTTATACTAAATGTTTTCATGTATTATTTTGTTTCAAATGGTGTTGGAGGTCCTAAAAGGGAAGACAACAACTGGCCACCGTAACGGTCTGCATGCCTTGCCTACTACTTTTTGTTAGAACAAAATATAGGGTTTATTGATGAGAAGAGGAGAGACGCCATTTAATTGTTTATATTTGATGATTCAGAATAATATTTTGGGTTTAAAACTTTTCTTTGTTTGGAATAGAATCAGTAAAAATATTAGATTTGAATGGTGAAGTTCTATTGGATCTGTGAATTTATCTAATTTTATAAGTGAAAGATAAAACTTTCATTTAACCTAATATCATACATATAAGTTTTGATATAACATGTCATCAATTCTATGATTTGCATATTACTCGATCCTATAATGTACAGAGATTTTAAAATTCAATATTGAATTGTAGGTTTTTATGTAAACTAAATTTCTATTGGTGATTAATATGTTATAACTAATGGCAGTTATAGCGTACTTCATAGTATGCTATAACCAAATTAAAGGGAAATTAATGTCAATCAGAACATCTATATGTTTATAACAAGCTTAGATTCATTGATGGATGTATACCTAAAGCTAGAGATACTGATCTAATTCATATGAATCTTGGATTCTAAATAACAACATTAGTATTTATTAGATTTTGATCTCTGTTTCAAAAGAAATTTCAGTAAGTGTGATTTACTCGGAATCTTCTTATGAGATATGGCTTGGTCTCAAAGATCGTTATCAACAACAAAATGGACCTTGAGTTTACTACGAAGAGATCTTATGAGTCTTGTTCAAGGTCAATATTATTTAGAACATATTTTACGAAATTGAAAGCAATTTGGGAAAAACTTAGTAATTAAAGACTGGTTTGTTTTTGTGAAAAATGCATTGTGGAGGGACTAAAGCTTAAGTTGATTACCATTACATGGAATATGAATGTCCTTTCTTATGGGATTATACGATTCATTTACTCAAGTTAGAGGTCAATTACTCATTATCGATCCAATACCTCCTATTAATAAAGTGTTCGCACTTTTTTTCCCAAGAAGAAAAGAAATGGGTTATAGGTGTTCATAGCATGAATTCTAGTACTGAAAATGCTAATTATATGGCATTTTCTATTAACAATGATATAACGTGAATTCAAATCTAGTCAATGCTCCAATAAAACGCAGAAGAAGGAGATACCAGTTTGCAAACATTGTGGCTACATTGGTCTCACCATTAAGAAGTGTTATAAACATCATGGACATCCACCAGGATAAAACCAAAACAAAAAAAAAATCTCTTTTCAAGCTTCCATAAATCAAGTTTCTACTACTGAGTATGATCAAATTACACAACAATGGAGTTTTTGGTAATTTTGTTCAGATGTTGAATCCTTCTCAATATCAACATCTTAAGTCCATGTTATTTACTCAATTGAATGTTGCTTTTAAGCCACCAATGAACATTAATAGTCCTTACACTTCGTATGCCACATGTATATGCATTTCTGTGTCTTTTAATCCAATTTTGGCTTCTTCATGCTATTTGATAATCAATTCTGGTGCAACAATTCACATCTGCTCTATATTTCTTCATTTTCTTATCTAAAACCTGTTACTATTTCCTTTGTAACATTACCTAATCATACTCAAATTCTTATATTTTCCTTTGGAACATTCCAAATTAGTCCTTCCTTGTTACTTAAAAATGTTTTCTTTGTTCCTCAGTTCAAAATTTATCTTTTAACTGTAAGTGCTCTCACTTTTCTTCTTTATTCTCTGTCAACTTTCTTACTCATTCTTGTGTTGTTCAGGATCTCTATAATATGACGATGATTTTCAAGGGTAAAAAGATTGAATCCTTATAAGTTATTAATACTAATCATCCTCTTGCTCTCGTTTCATGTATTGAGTCATGTCCCTCTGCTATTGATTCATATAATTGTCATTGTAAATATTTTATTTCATTTATAGTTGATAATGTAGCCTCTCGTGTTTGGCATGTTAGACTAGGACATTTACCTTTTTGAAAACTTGATGTTCTAAGAGAACAATTACAATTGAATTCTTCTTCAAGTAATAAAGATGCTTCGTGTTATATTTTTCTTTTAGTTAAACAAAGAAGGTTATCTTTCACTTCTCAAAACCATTTAGCACAATCTCTTTTTAATCTGATTCATTGTAATATTTGGAGTCCATATCATGTCCCGGCTCATTCCGATCATAGATATTTTTTAAGTCTTTTGGATGATTGCACAAGATTTACTTGGTTATTTTTTATGAAACATAAATCTTAAGTTAGTGCTATAATTCCTCGCTTTTTCTCCTCTAATTGAGACTTAATTCAATTTTGTTATTAAACAGTTTCGATTTGATAATGGCCCTGAACTTTCTTTTACTAATTTCTTTCACTCTAAGGGTGGAATTTACCATTTTTTTGTGTTTAAACACCTTTATAAAATTTGGCGGTTAAGAAAAAACATCAACTCTTACTTAATGTTACTCGAGTCTTATTTTTTCATTCTAGAGTTCCACTTAGTTATTCGAATAAATGCGTATTGACTGCAACCTATCGTATCAATTTAATTCCCTTACATGTCTTACAAAGTAAGTCTCCATTTGAACTTCTTTATCACTAACTGTTGAGTATTCATCATTTCGAGGTCAGTATAGCAAGATAAAATAAACAATAAACCACTACGCCGTGATGTACGAGGAAAAACCCACAACGAAAAAAAACATCTCAGACGGCCCTAGCCTCAAATCTACTAAGTACGAAATTTACAAATACAAGCAAGATGACTTACAACACTCGACTCGATCCCTCTCAAGCCCCGATGCGTCTTCTTGTATCAACCTCTTCTTAGCCAATAACCACGGAGCTCCACCGCGGTCTCGGAATCCACCGATCGGAATTTATATGGGTAAATCAACGAAAACCTCTTCTTCTTTGTGGGATTTAGAAGCAAACCCAAAACGTCTCTTCAAACGGTAGAGATGAAAAATCGGTGCCAAAACTCCAAGCAATGTGTATATATATAGAACTTGGATTAAACAAACAATTGGTTGTAAACTAGAGTGTCAAATGAATTTTCTTTGAAAGATGAACACTCAAAACCAAGAACTTTTCTTGGGAAAATTTTTCTCTCAAAAACTCTCTCTAGAAATTAGAATGGAATGAAAAGTTAAGTTAGGAAAGTTCATTTCCGCACTTAAGAAATCTGTCAAAAAGTTAGTGGGAAAGTGGGAAAAACTGCTCAAAACTGCCAAATACCTGTTCCCGCCAAATCTCGTTCGAACGAAATCTTGTTCGAACGAGAATTCTAACGAAGTTCCAGTGTGAACTCGTTAGAAATCTCGTTGGAAGCTCGTTCGAACATCATGTTCGTTCGAACGAGATTCCAGTGGCCTTATGGGGAACTCGTTCGAACGACTTATGGTTCGAACGAAAATCTCGTTCGAATGAACTCCCATAAAGTTTGAAAAATTCGATTTTTGCCCAAAAACTTGATATTCTTTATTTTAATGTTTAAATGAAATCTTTCTTAAATTAAACAACAGTTTTCAATAAACGTTCACCCATTATAAAATGTTCCAAGCTCCTATATCTATATTAAAATGCATTCATACCTTAGGAGCAATGGAACCATGTTGATGATGTAGAAACGAGGCACAAACAAACTCGGCAATGTGATGAAGCTTTATACACTTGGCCGCTACGTCTTCAACAAACTCGCCATAGCCTTGAAGGATGATAAATTAACTCTCTCCTATGACTCAAACGTTTTTGTTCGGAATTTAGCCAAAACTACAAAGGACTCAATTGGAAATTTTGTCCTTACAAATCTCCTCCTTTGGCTATTCCGGGAAAAAACCAATAAAAATCCTAAAGGACCGTCAAGCTCTACTAGACTGACAAAAATGTCCCACCCAAAATAAAAATACAATGCTTGACTCAAACAACCCAAAGAATCAAAATCTTTTCCGGTGAAAGTTGCCGCTTAGAATATAATTCCTGCACACTTAAGCAAACACAATAAATGCATAGGGAATATCAAAATATTAAATGCAATTAAATAATTACTCCCCCTAAATTAATTCTCCCCTTTATCAACAATGATCAACTTAGAAAGACATCTCCCCCTAAGATAAATCTCCCTAAACTAAGATACGATAAATAATAGGATTAGATGATCAACTTAGAAAGTCGTCTCCCCCTAAGATAAATCTCCCTCAACTAAGATACGATAAACAATAGGATTAGATACCATTTCTCCCCCTATTATTCTCTCCCTTTTTGTTCAGGAATAGACAAAGGCTAAAGAACTAAACATTAACTTTTCGTCCCCAATCAAAGCATATTACCCTTAAACTAAACAAGGGATAGATAAAATGGGAGAACAAGCTAAACATGCAAATGTGCAAAAGTGATAAGAACATTAATGCATATGGGTAACAAAAGTCATAGCTAATCCAATAAATACGAATGGATACCAACTGAGATGCAAGAAGGAGATACCAATATGATACATAAGTATTAAGCATGTGATATCAACAAAGAATGCAACAAAATGGATACCAATTATGAAATAAAGCATATACGGACTAGAAAGCAAGGCAAAGACTAAACAAAAATATCAAATATATGTATACATAAGATATACCTAATAGACACAAGTACACATATATAGATATAAACTCACAAATGACACAAAATAGCTTTTCACACTCGTATGGAAAAAATGTGTCATATGGAAACGGAAGTGTTGGGGTGTGAACTAGCAACGATTAAATTTAGACCCAACCACTTAAAACATGTTCACGGAGTTCTCAATTGATTGCAAACTTCATCACATTTGAATATAACCTCATGTGACAATATAGGTTGAATTCAATGAACAAATATACACAATGCATACAATCCTAACATGTTGGTGATTCTACAAACCAATAGAGTCATGACATTGAAAACGCAACTAGGATAAACGGACATTGTGAAAACCGTTGATATATCATCCAATATCCCTCAATAAGCATTTATATTAATTTTGAATGAATATATCAATCAAGCATAGGCCTTGGCAAATATTTTCTTTTTAATGCCATATTTTCTTTTAGGCCTTGGACCACGTATTTCTTTTAGGTCCAAACAAATGGTGGCTTACTATTCGCAAAGGATACTAAGTCCTTTCGGAGCCCTTCCCCGTGCACATTTATTTTTTATTTTTTATTTTTGCACACAAATCTCACGTGCAACGAATTTTGACATGTGCTAGTCCTCTTAGGTCACAAATATGTGGATGACACGATTGGTAGGAAAACACCTCACAAAGTTCAAATATACATATGAAGTTAAATTTCAAAAGAGCTCGTGCATGTGTGAATAGAGGCATATAAAAATAGAATCCATTATATCAATACAAAATTCAACTACTCCATGTAGGCATGGTAAAGAACATTATAAGGATTGGCAATCTAAACCAAAAGTTCTAGCCACATGGGAGCGAAAAAGATGGGATTCTAACACAAATTTATGCCACATAAAGTGTGTCAAACTAAAATACACACAAAATAAAAATCTTTTTGAGTTTTTAAAATTTTTAACCAAAAATAAAAAATATATACTCAAAAGATAAACAACAATCATTTGAATTTTGCATTAAGTTAAATTCCAAGAGATAAAAATCCAAATGATAAACCAAAAATCTTTTTGTATTTTTCATTTTTAATACAAACAAAATGAAGGGAATATAATACAAAAGATAAACAAAATCATAATTCTAGCATGTGATAAAGCATGGAGCATAGACTAGAAAATGATTAAACAAGCATACATTTAGCATTAGAATATAGCATGAAGTACAAAAGCTAAAGAATGCAAACAAAACTAACACATTCAACCTTTAGATTTTGCAAGGGAGGAAGCATGTGAAAGTAAATGAGAATCAAATACCCTATCTTGTAAAGCTACAAAGTCGGATATCCTAACCCAAACTAATGGAGAGTGACTATCTCAGGGTGTAGGAATCTTGTCTACCTTGGTTGCCTTACCTTTGGATTTTCTACGAACTCGTTTTAGATCAAAACAAAATTTCCTAAGATGACATTTTCGACCATAATGTGAACACTTGAACTCACGGCGAAAATATTTACCTAAGGAGTGATCTCTAGAGGTTTTCCTAGACGATTCTCCTAAAATGTTGGTTTTGGCTTTATGTGTTGATTCACTACAAGTATCGAAGCCTAAACCACACAAGTCATTTTTTATTTGGACCGTTCCTAAAATCTTATCTAGTTTTTCGGACCTACACTCCAAATCAAATTTGACTTTGCTAGAGTCTTTTAGTTTAATTTTTAATTCTACAATTTTAGACTCTAACAACACATTTCTCTCTTCAAACTCGAGAAGCTCATTTTTCAAGAATTCCATTAAACCTCTAAGGCTATGTCTCTCGCCTTCTATATATTCTATCTTCTCTCGAAGGGATCTCCCTCGTGTCCTAAGATCTTCCACTAACTCACTATCATCAAAGACCTTGGCACGCTCTTTTAAATTTGCTTCTAACTACAAATTTGCTCTTTTTAATTTAATTGATTCTTCATATAATTCTTGAAAAGCATTTTGAAGTTCACTCACATTAACCTCGTCTTCATTTTCACTCTCTCTTTCTTCTTCACTCTCACTATCATAAAAAATAAGGGAATCATAAACTATGACCTTGGAAGTGTCATGTGTTAAAGTTTCATCAATAGATGAGTTCTCACTATCACTCACATGACTAGCCATAAAAGCCACAAAGTTGGGCTTAATGGGGGAATCGGGTCCCTCTTCCTTATCACTATCACTAAGGGTCGTATTATATGAAATGGGTCCCTTTCCCTCTCTCCTTAGTTTAGTGGGGCACTCAGAAGCCCTATGGCCATAACCCTCACAACCAAAACACCTATTTGACTCGTCCCTATTTAAATTTTCATTAATAGTTTTAGGGATCCTCTCAGCTTTATCATGCTTAGAAGTTTCAAATTTCTTAAAGTCATTTTTAAATTTATCTTTGTTAATTTTAAGAAACTTTCAAAAATTCGTAGCAAACAAGGCCATATCTTTCGAGTCACTATCACTCTCTCTCTCTACTACTTGTTTTTCCTCTTTTCGGGCTTTTAAAGCAATGCCCTTCTCAATTTTCTTTTCAGTTTTAGAGGAAAACATGTACAGTTCATAGGTTTGTAAATCACCTACAAGCTCTTCTAATTTCGTAGAGGCTAAAGTTGGTAAAGAATTTAAAATGGTCACTTTTGGAATAAATCTATCGGGTAGTGACCTTAAAATTTTCTTTACAACTCGGTTGTCGGGTATTTTCTCTTCCAAGTTAAAAGATGAATTAACAATATCGGAAAGTCTAGCATAAAATTCATCAAACGTTTCTTTTTCATTCATTTTGATAGTTTCAGATTTAGTGGTGAGGTTTTGGAGTTTCGAAGCTTTAACGACACTTGTACCTTCATGAGTGAGTTATAAAATATCTCAAGCTTCTTTAGCGGTCTCACACATCATAATGCGTCGAAATTCATCCGATGTGACAGCACTAAACAAGGCGTTTAAACCACGGGAATTAAAATTTGAAAGCATAAATTCATTCTCATTCCATCTATCGACCGGTTTGGGAAAACGTTCATTATATACTAAATGAGTTGGTGGAGACCACCCGTTAACTACAGATAACCAAACCCTCTCGTCGATAGATTTATGTGCTGATTTCATATGTGCTTTCCAGTACGCGTAGTTAGAACCATCGAAAATAGGAAATTTTTTAGAATGGAGAAAATTCCATTTTAGCCAAAAATTATTTAAAGGATATTAACGAAATAATTTATCGCTTTGGTTCTAATACCAATCGGAAAGCCCCCCCCCCCCCCCCCCCCCCCCAAGAGCCCCAATTTTAAAATCAAAAGTCTTTTTATACTTTAAAATCAATTTCCTTGTTGAGAAATGCGGAAGCGTTAGATGATGGTTCAAATTAAAAAAAAATAACAAATTTTAATTTCTTCTCAAATTAAAATTAAACCAAAGTGAAATAAGATTGAAACACACACTTATGTTAATTTCACTTAAACCATATTAACTCAAGTCCTAGAAAATTTTTCGAAGTCATGTTTCTCAATTTTAACAAATTAGGCCAAACCAAATTTTAACACATTAAATTAATTACTTGAATTAATTAAACATTACCCAAACTTAATTTAGCACCAAATTAAACATGTAGTGATTAAAACCAAATTTTATATTGAATTACCTAGGCATCCGTTCTAGGTGAGTATAACAAGATAAAATAAACAATAAAACACTACGCCGCGATGTACGAGGAAAAACTCACAACGGAAAAAAACCTCGGGCGGCCTTAGCCTCAAATCTACTAAGTACGAAATTTACAAATACAAGCAAGATGACTTACAACACTCGACTCGATCCCTCTCAAGCCCCGATGCGTCTTCTTGTATCAACCTCTTCTTGGCGAATAACCATGGAGCTCCACCGCGGTCTCGGAATCCACCGATCGGACTTTATATGGTCACCATCACCCGAACTAGGAGCCTTTCTCTAAGTGGGTAAATCAACGAAAATCTCTTCTTCTTTGTGGGATTTAGAATAAAACCCAAAACGTCTCTTCAAATGGTAGAGATGAAAAACTGGTGCCAAAACTCCAAGCAATGTGTATATATATGGAACTTGGATTAAACAAACAATTGGGTGTAAACTAGAGTGTCAAATGAATTTTCTTTGAAAGATGAACACTCAAAACCATGAACTTTTCTTGGGAAAATTTTTCTCTCAAAAACTCTCTCTAGAAGTTAGAATGGAATGAAAAGTTAAGTTAGAAAAGTTCATTTCCGCACTTAAGAAATCTGCCAAAAAGTTAGTGGGAAAGTGGAAAAAACTGCTCAAAACTGCCAAATACCTGTTCCCGCCAAATCTCGTTCGAGCGAAATCTTGTTCGAACGAGAATTCTAACGAAGTTCTAGTGTGAACTCGTTAGAAATCTCGTTGGAAGCTCGTTCGAACATCATGTTCGTTCGAACGACACTTCGAACGACATTCCAGTGGCCTTATGGGGAACTCGTTGGCAAACTCGTTCGAACGACTTATGGTTCGAACGAAAATCTCGTTCGAAAGACACTTCGAACGAACTCCCTGAAAGTTTGAAAAATTCGATTTTTGCCCAGAAACTTTATTTTCTTTATTTTAAAGTTTAAATGAAATCTTTCTGAAATTAAACAACATTTTTCTATAAACGTTCACCCATTATAAAATGTTCCAAGCTCCGATATATATATTAAAATGCATTCATACCTTAGGAGCAATGGAACCATGTTGATGATGTAGAAACGAGGCACAAACAAACTCGGCAATGGATGAAGCTTTATACACTTGACCGCTACGTCTTCAACAAACTCGTCATAGGCTTGAAGGATGATCAATCAACTATATCCTATGACTCAAACGTTTTTGTCCGGAATTGAGCCAAAACTACAAAGGACTCAATTGAAAATTTTTGTCCTTACATATTGTAGTATTTGGAGTCCATATCATGTCCCGCCTCATTCCGATCATAGATATTTTTAACTCTTTTGGATGATTGCACAAGATTTACTTGGTTGTTTTTTTTTAACATAAATCTGAAGTTAGTGCTATAATTCCTCGCTTTCTCTCCTTAATTGAGACTTAATTCAATTTTGTTATTAAACAGTTTCGATTTGATATTGGCCCTGAATTTTCTTTTACTAATTTCTTTCACTCTAAGGGTGGAATTTATCAATTTTTTGTGTTGTAAGACCTTTAAAAATTTTGGTGGTTGAGAGAAAACATCAACTCTTACTTAATGTTACTCGAGTCTTATTTTTTCATTCTAGAGTTCCACTTAGTTGTTCGAGTAAGTGTGTATAGACTGCAACTTATCTTATCAATTTAATTCCCTTACCTGTCTCACAAAGTAAGTCTCCATATTTGAACGTCTTTATCACTAACTGTTGATTATTCATCATTTAGAGCCTTTGGTAATTTATGTTTTGCATCTACGCTCACTTAACATATAACTAAGTTTGAACCTAAAGCTCAAACATGTGTCTCTGTTGACATCATCTTCAAAAAAAATCTCTCGAGATGTTATTTTTCATGATCATCTTTTCCCTTTTCATACTATTACCCCTTCTACAACTTTGGTTGACCCTTTTCCCGACTTTTTTCTACCAATATATCCGTCTGATGTTCATACTATTCGTCCTCAATATGAACCTCTCCAACCAACATGTACATCATCTGACCTTGTTCCACCACGAAGGACTTGTAGAGTTTCTAAACCTCCTTCTTATCTCAGAGATTACCGTTACAACCTTCTTAATAATTCTGAAGGCAGAAAAGTGGGTGTATTTAAAATTTTAGTCTCTATCATCTCCAAATTTTTGTGAAATAATAGAAAGGTAACTAAGCTAAACCAACTAAAATTGGCTTCTTACAAGACTAATACGTCCCACAATTATGCTCTCTTAATCTCCTCCTAGATTATAGGAATTTATAGTAACTAACCCATCCCACCTCTACAGTCCCGAAATTAGTGGAATTCGTAATTGTTTGCAATACCAAAAGAATGAGACAGCTGTCCCAAGTGAGAAAAAGGAGGAGAGGTCCGTATTGATCATGTGCGGTCTTCTTGCACAGGGGCATGGACCCAACTTAGTACAGTGTTACGATACACTATCTCCCATTGAGTAGCAGGCTCCAGAGTTTGTGTATCCTTTTAGAGTTCTTTAGTGTCTAAATGTCCAAATCTTGCGGTTCAAGTACAGTAATTGATAACATGTAATTACAGTAAGGATTACATGTAGTTACTGTAAGTAATCAAAAGAATAGGATTACATGCTAACCATGCTTGTTATTATAGCCTTTTTTTGTGTTGTTCAAATTATGAGTTTGTTAGCTTCACTTTCTAGCTTTCCAATATGTTAATTTTGTGTGCTATTAGTAGATATAGCTATTTATATATTTTAAGCTCCCAGCACCTCTTGTTTTGTTGTGTAACACCCCCTGCCTCTCTTGCAGGGGTAATGAGTGTAAAAGAAAAGGAGATGCATGTGTAATATTTAAAACGAGAAGGTAGGTATCCGAAATTCTAACAAACTAATGGGAAAAATCATGTAATTTCCATTTTTTAATATTAGTAACAGAAGTAACATTTAGATATTGCTAGTTAGCTATGAACATATTGCAATTGTGTATAGTTCAATTTTCTCGCTCAATGAGAATTTTTTATACTAAATAAAGGAAATGTTTCCTTTCTTTTAGTTTTCCTTCCATTTTCCACTTTGCCAAACTAAAGGTTAGTGAACCAGTAGCTTCATTATGAAGTATGTATTACCTGAATGGAATTTCTTCACTACATTACAGAAGTACCTTTGTGTGAATTTCCATGAGTTGTTTATTTTGTTGGGTAACCGTACTTTAATATCCAATTTCATAAAGTGATGAAGATTACACTTCATCCGAATTCAAACTTAATACACATAGCTCCTAACATTTTCTTCCACACAAACTGAGTGACATTTGATGTGCTTTCGATTATAAGGTTAGAGGTGTTATTTTAACTTGTGAAATTTGGACTTACTTTAATTTATTTAATTTTGAATTTTCTCTTGAAAACAATATATATTTGAGACGAATTGATGTCATATTTTATCTTTATACTATGTTTTGATCTAAGCACAACATTAGATTAGATGAAAAAAAAGAACAAGACCCAAAAACATGTCAAGCGTTATTACCCTTGAAATGTTTTGTACATGGTAGGGGTACAATCACAAACAGATCCAACCTAATCATTTGAAGCACAATGAAAGTAGCACCTAGGTCAATGACATCGATCAACTTTCTACTACTGAGTATGATCAAATTACACAACAAGGCAACATTTAAGTCCTTGTTATTTACTCAATTGAATGTTGCTTTTAAGCCACAAATGAACATTAATAGTTCTTACTGTCAGAACAGATTTTCCAAAGCTAAAAGCTGTTAACGTTAACGTATTGGTGCAAAACATTGAAAATGACAAAGTGTTGCTTTGGTAGTCCCACATCGGTTTGGAGTCTAAAATGAGTTGGGTATATTTATAATTTATTTGGAACTAATGGACAAGCACTTTGAGCATTAGATGTTTTGTGTGTATGGGTGGGGAATTTATTGGGCCAAGTCACACGCGCGCCGCCGCCGTCCGTCCTGCCTGGCCCGTGCCCGGGTCCGGGCTTGGGCTCATTAAAATAATTTTTTGGACAAATCCAGAACTGTTTTTTCGGCTTAAAAAAAATATTTTTTAACCGTTTTTTAATTCCGAAAATTAAAACGTTATTATATCTGAGTTGAAATTTTCAACCCAGTTGCCCACTACGTACCAGATTTTTCTCTCTACGTTTTTGTCCAACGTCTCTTTTGTTTCCCCATAAAAGAGGTGTTCCACCTCCGTTATTAATATACATGTTCTGCAACTTCTCAACACACAAAAACTGCTTCTAAATTTTTTTTTCTGCACTGGTATAATAAATCCGCCCCATATTTATTATTAGACTCGAGCAATTATTACGAATGGATGTACATGGACCGGATTGATTCTTGTGCTTTATCAATCCGTATTTTAATTATTGGAGGCTGTTTTATCCTGGGGGTGGCGAGGCTTTCAAACTGTCAGCACACATTGGGCAGAGCCGCAAAATACCTTAAAGAGAGCGACATTGTCCGCGACTCAGCCGTGTTCTAGACTGTACCTGCGTCCGGGATTTCTTATATTTTTCTGTCCCAGATTTATTTGCTCCTAAATTGGGTAATTTCGTTCCTAATTTTTAATTCTGCATTTAATTATTTACTGCTGCTACAACAATTTTAAGGTGTTCTGAAATTTTGCCATGGACGAAATTAAATCAAGTAACCTAAATAAGTCTTTCAAATATGAAGGCACCCATTTTAAACGTTGGAGCAAAAAATTGATATTTTATTTAACTACGAAAAAAGTCACATCGTGTGTTCAATTTGACAAACCCGTAGTAAATAATCCACCTACTGTTGAGGAAATCAAAACAATTAGAACTTGGAAGGAAAATGATTTTTTGTGCAAGAACTATATTCTGAATGCTCCAAGTGACGAACTTTATGACTATTATGCCAATTATAAAACTGCGAAAGATGTTTGGGACGCACTTTTTAAAAAATATGACACGGAGGAGGCGGTGCTAAAAATTATGCCGTCAGACGTTATTTAAAATTTCAAATGACGGATGACAAATCTGTTGTTGCTCAAACCCATGATTTGCAAATGATTGCCCATGAAATTATTTTCGAGGGCATGGCTTTAGATGAGCAATTTCAGGTGGCTGTAATTATTGATAAATTGCCTCCACTGTTCAAAGAGTTTAAAAATATTTTGAGGCATAAGTCTAAAGAATTTTCACTAGAGTCACTTATTACTAAATTGAGAATTGAGGAGGAATCCCGAAAACAGGACTATAAAGATAAAATTCTTGTTGTGTCTAACAACAAAAATCAGAAAAAGAACCACACTCCAGCTATTTTAAAAGCAAACGAAAAAAATATGAAAAATCAGAAAAAGAGCCACAACCAGAATTTTAAAAATCAGACTCAGACTCAGAATAAGTATAAGAACCCTGGAAATGGACAGTCTAGCAACTCGGGACAGTTTCTCTGTTTCAAGTGTGGCAAGCCTGGCCATATGGCTCGCAAATGTCGCAGTGTGCCACAAGCACAAGCGAATTTGACCAAAGAGGACCTATGTGCTATGATTTCAGAAATCAACATGGTTAGCGGTGCCGAAGGGTGGTGGTTGGATACTGGCGCTTCCGGCCATATCTGTTATGACCGTAGTCTGTTTAAGACTTATTCTGAGACTGCAGATAAGAAGGTGTTGTTGGGTGATTCTCACTCCACTGAGGTTGCTGGTACTGAAAATGTGGAATTGAAGTTCACTTCGGGAAAGACTGTTATCCTCAAAGATGTTCTTTACACTCCCGAGATAAGGAAAAATTTGGTTTTGGGCTATCTTCTCAACAAAGCTGGCTTTACTCAAACTATTGGTGTTGATTTATTTACTTTGACCAAAAATAAAATTTTTGTAGGCAAGGGTTATGCCACTGATGGGATGTTTAAATTGAATGTTGATGCAATGAATAAAATTTCTCCTTTTGCTTATATTGCTTGTTCATTTAATGTTTGGCATGCTAGGCTTTGTCATGTTAATAAACGACTAGTTAAAAATATGAGCACTTTAGGATTAATTCCCGAATTACCATTAAATGATTTTGAAAAATGTGAATGGTATAGTCAAGCAAAAATCACTAAAACACCACATAAATCTATTTTTAGAGAATCTGAACCACTTGATTTAATTCATTCGGATATTTGTGAATTGGATGATGTCACAACTAGAAATGGCAAACGTTATTTTATAACGTTTATTGATGATTGTTCCGATTATTCATTTGTGTTTTTAATGAAAAATAAAAGTGAAGCATTTGACATGTTTAAAATTTTCCTAAATGAAATTGAAAATCAATTTAATCGGAAAATAAAAAGGTTACGTAGTGATAGAGGCACCGAATATGATTCTGGACCATTTATTGAATTTTATAAAACCCACGGTATTATTCACGAAAAAACTGCCCCTTATTCGCCCGAAATGAACGGTAAAGCCGAAAGAAAAAATAGGACATTAACTGAATTACTTGTGGCTAATTTATTAAATTCAGGGGCTGCCTCACATTGGTGGGGTGAAATTATTTTGACTGTGTGTCACGTACTTAATAGAATTCCTAAGACTAAAATGAAAATATCTCCTTATGAAATTTGGAAAAATATTAAGCCCAGCGTGTCATATTTTAGAACGTGGGGGTGCTTAGCCTATGTACATATACCCGACCCTAAAAGGTCTAAATTGGCAAGTAGAGCATATGAGTGCGTTTTTATAGGCTATGCTATTAATAGCAAAGCATACCGATTTTATGACTTGAAAAATCAAGTAATTAATGAATCAAATGACGCCGATTTTTATGAAGATAAATTTCCTTTTAAATTGAGAAATAGTGGGGGCGAGTCATCCACTAATATTTCTTTAAATAAAAATAAAGAAAATAATGTGTTGATACCAAATTTAGTCTGCTGACATGGATCAATAAAGTGAAGACACGTGGCAGTCTACGTGGCAACAACAAACACTTTCGAGGAACTCACACGCTCCGAGGAACCATACTACAACGAGGTACACTATTTCCCCGAGGAACTCATACGCTTCGAGGAACGAGAATTCTCCGAGAAACTCTTGAGCACCGAGAAACTTAGGCGGTCCGAGCAACTCCGGTGGTCCGAGCTGCACCTCGAACAAAGCATTAATAGCTGGATAACTAACAGTTTAACTGTTCATTAAATACTTATCATTCAGACGCATACGCTTAAGAAGCATTGAATGTATCACCCTTTCATATGTACATCATTTAATGTATTACCCTTTCACATTACAGCCCCAGGGCTATAAATACATTGTACAATCCTCATTGTAGAGGGACCGGAATTTCTTGATAGAACTTGTAATCGAGAATTCCCAAACACTCAGCAATAACATAATAGTGGATGTAGACCATTCTTATAAGGCTGAACCACTTTAAAATTTCTTTGTCTCATTTTATTTATATGTGATTGAATAATTAGATATGATCTAATTTTTTACATCAACATAATGAATCCATTTTAGAACTTCGAAAAAGTAAAAGGGCTCGTGTAGAAAAAGATTTTGGTCCTGACTTTTATGCTTACACTTTAGAGGTAGATCCTAACACTATTCAAGAAGCTTTATCTTCTTTAGATGCCGATTTATGGCAAGAGGCTATTAATGATGAAATGGATTCTTTGGAAACAAATAAAACTTGGCATTTAGTATACCTTCCTCCTGGGTGTAGAACAATTGGGTGTAAATGGATTCTTAAAAGGAAATTAAAACCTGATGGCACTGTTGAAAAATATAAGGCACGTCTTGTTGCTAAAGGTTTTAGACAAAGAGAAAATGTAGACTTTTTTGATACATTTTCACCCGTGACTAGAATAATGTCTATACATGTATTATTTGCTATAGCTGCCTTAAATGATTTAATTGTACACCAAATGGATGTTAAAACTGCATTTTTAAATGGAGAATTAGAAGAATAGATTTATATGGATCAACCTGAAGGTTTTACTGTACACGGTCAAGAAAATAAAGTATGTAAATTAGATAAATCTCTGTATGGACTCAAACAGACACCTAAACAATGGCATGATAAATTTGATAGCTTAGTCATCTCTAATGGGTTTAAAATTAATGAAAGTTACAAATGCATTTATTATATATATGTTGAGAACATTTGCACTATCATATGTCTTTATGTTGATGACTTGCTTATATTTGGTTCCAATATTCATGCCATAGAAAATGTTAAATCATTATTATGTGCCAATTTTGATATGAAGGATTTGGGTGAAGCTAGTGTAATATTAGGAATTAATATTACTAGGTCAGAAAAGGGACTTTCTTTGGATCAATCTCATTACATTGAGAAAGTTCTAAAGAAATATAATTACTTTGACTGTAAACCTACTAGTACTCCATTTGACCCTAATGTAAAGTTATTTAAGAACACTGGCGACAGTGTAAATCAAAAAGCTTATGCAAGCATTGTTGGTAGCTTACGTTATGCTACAGATTGCACTAGACATGACATAGCTTATGTTGTGGGAGTACTATGTAGATTTACCAGTAGACCTAGTATGGAGCATTGGCATGCTATTGAGAGGGTCATGCGGTACCTTAAAAGGACGATGAACCTCGGATTACACTATAATAAGCATCCCGCTGTCCTTAAAGGATTTAGTGATGCAGATTGGAACACCCTATCTGATGATTCTAAGGCTACTAGTGGATATATATTTAGCATCGTTAGTGGTACAGTTTCTTGGAAATTTAATAAACAAACTATTTTGGCTCAATCCACTATGGAGTCTGAGATGATAGCGCTAGCTACTGCTAGTGAAGAGGCAAGTTGGTTAAGAAACCTCCTGTCAGATATCCCATTATGGGAAAGACCGATACCTGCCGTTTTGATTCATTGTGATAGTACCGCGGCTATTGCAAAAGTTGAGAACCGTTATTATAACGGTAAGAAATGACAAATACGTCGTAAGCATAGTACTGTTAGAGAATTTATCTCTACGGGTGCTGTGAGGGTGGATCATATACGGTCTGAACAGAACTTAGCTGATCCTTTGACGAAAGGACTAGCTAGGGAGAAGGTGTGGAACACCTCGAAAGGGATGGGACTAAAGCCCTTGGATAAATGAGTCATTTGTGATGGTAACCCAACATATGGACTGGAGATCCCAAGAAATATGTTCAAAGGGTAATAACAAGTCACAAGTGATATGGGTTGAATCATGCGATTATTAATTAATATAGAACGGGGTTTTACTCCGAGTCCATCCCTAAGGAGCATGATATCCTGAAGCGAGTTAAGGATGAGTTATGATAACTCTTAATGAGATCTATAGCTTTATTTTGAGTGGGGTACTTGGCTACAGGAGTATTCTTGATAGACTCACCTATGTGAATGTGGAAGTGTGGCCGCTTCCTATGGATATTTTGGGCAAATTCCTAGAGCGTTCATTATACTGGGATAGAAGCACATGGTCGTAACGTGCTAGCTATTAGACTTACATCCAAGTAGGGTTGTGTGTGGGATGTTATGAGAGATAGAGTTCAAAACTAAGGTTACTCTAGTATATTCTGAATCATTTTTACTACGTAAAGGTTCAACTCAAAAGACTCCTTTTCTTATGCACAATTCTATAGATTAATGCTCGATAAAAATGTTTTCAAATTTTGCAAGTGGGGGATTGTCAGAACAGCTTTTCCAAAGCTAAAAGTTGTTAACGTGTAGGTGCAAAACATTGAAAATGACAAAGTGTTGCTTTGGTAGTCCCACATCGGTTTGGAGTCTAAAATGAGTTAAGTATACTTACAATTTATTTGGAACCAATGGGCAAGCCCTTTGGGCATTAGATGTTTTGTGTGTATGGGTGGGGGACTTATTGGGCCAAGTCACACACGCGCGCGCGCCACCGCCGCCGCCGTCCGTCAGGCCCGGCCCGTGTTCGGGTCCGGGTCTTGGGCTTGGGCTCATTAAGAAATAATTTTTTGGACAAATCCAGAACTATTTTTTGAGCTTAAAAAAATTTATTTTTTAACCGTTTTTTAATTCCGAAAATTAAAACGTTATTATATCTGAGTTGAAATTTTCAACCCAGTTGCCCACTACTTACCAGATTTTTCTCTCCACGTTTTTGTCCAACGTCTCTTTTGTTTCCCCATAAAAGAGGTGTTCCACCTCCGTTTTTAATATACCTGCTCTGCAACTTCTCAACACACAAAAACTGCTTCTAAATTTTTTTTTCTGCACTGGTATAATAAATCCGCCCCAGATTTATTATTAGACGCGAGCAATTATTACGAATGGATGTACATGGACCGGATTGATTCTTGCGCTTTATCAATCCGTATTTTAATTATTGGAGGTTGATTTATCCAGAGGGTGGCGAGGATTTCAGACTGTCAGCACACATTAGGCAGAGCCGCGAAACACCTTAAAGAGAGCGACATTGTCCGCAACTCAGTCGTGTTCTAGACTGTACTTGCGTCCGGGATTTCTTTAATTTTTCTGTCCCAGATTTATTTGCTCTTAAATTGGGTAATTTCGTTCCTAATTTTTAATTCTGCATTTAATTATTTGCTGCTGCTACAACACTTACACTTCGTATGCCACATGTATATGCATTTCTGTTTCTTTTAATCCAATTTTGGCTTCTTCATGGTATTTGATAATCAATTATGGTGCAACAATTCACATCTGCTCTATATATTCTTCATTTCTTATCTAAACCTATTACTATTTCCTTTGTAACATTACCTAATCATACTCAAATTCTTCTATTTTTCTTTGAAACATTCCAAATTAGTCCTTCCTTGTTACTTAAAAATGTTTTATTTGTTCCTCAGTTCAAAATTTTTCTTTTTAACTGTAAGTTCTCTCATTTTTCTTCTTTATTCTCTGTCAACTTTCTTACTCATTCTTGTGTTGTTCAGGATGTCTATAATATGACGATGATTGTCAAGGGTAAAAAGATTGAATCCTTATAAGTTCTTGATGACAATCATCATCTTGCTTCTGTTTCATGTATTGAGTCATGTCCTACTGCTATTGATTCATATAATTGTCATTGTAAATATTTTATTTCATCTATAGTTGATAACGTAGCCTCTCGTGTTTGTCATTCTAGACTAGGACATTTATCTTTTTGAAAACTTGATGTTGTAAGAGAACAATTACAATTGAATTCTTCTTCAAGTAATAAAGATGCTCCGTGTTATATTTATCCTTTAGCTAAACAAAGAAGGTTATCTTTCACTTCTCAAAACCATTTAGCACAATCACCTTTTAATCTGATTCATTGTAATATTTGGAGTCCATATAATGTCCCGACTCATTCCGATCATAGATATTTTTTAAGTCTTTTGGATCATTGCACAAGATTTACTTGGTTATTTTTTATGAAACATAAATCTTAAGTTAGTGGTATAATTCCTCGATTTTTCTCCTTAAATTAGACTCAATTCAATTTTCTTATTAAACAGTTTCGATTTGATAATGGCCCTGAACTTTCTTTTACTAATTTCTTTCACTCTAAGGGTGGAATTTATCATTTTTTTGTGTTTAAACACCTTTATAAAATTTGGCGGTTGAGAGAAAACATCAACTCTTACTTAATGTTACTCGAGTCTTATTTTTTCATTCTAGAGTTCCACTTAGTTGTTCGAATAAGTACGTATTGACTGCAACCTATCGTATCAATTTAATTCCCTTACATGTCTTACAAAGTAAGTCTCCATTTGAACTTCTTTATCACTAATTGTTGATTATTCATCATTTCGAGCCTTTGGTAGTTTATGTTTTGCATGTACACTCACTTAACATATAACTAGGTGTGAACTTAAAGCTCGAGCATGTGTTTTTTTTTTATATCGTGTTGGAAATAAGGGTTACAGATTGTATGACATCGTCTTCAAAAAAATAATTATCTCGAGATATTATTTTTCATGGGCATCTTTTCCCTTTTCATACTTGAGAATGTATGTGTGATACTGATTAAACCGAATTCGTAAATTTTCAAGTTAACCTATTTAATATATGTCAATTTTTAATCCAATTTAATTCAGCCCTAAAACATGCATCTAGGTGTAGTGGATCATGCCAACTCAAACAAATATGAATGGTTGACTCACAGATTTCAGAAAAAATCCCCGAAGGGAAAAACCTTTTATTTCACTAATAATACTCACAATGATTACAAGAGAAATCTGTAATGGCTTAATCGCACTACACCCATATAGGAGGCAACCTAAATTATCAATGGAATTCCGCAGTAACTGCACATGAACCGCAGTTTTATCAGCCTATGAGCATCCATGAGTACTCCCTTTGACACGCAGTCATGTCAGCCCAGCACCTCCCTCGAGTGGCACCTAGATCAATAGTAGAGATCTTCTCTATAAAAGAAACTTCACAAAATTGTGTTCTTGGTTTCCAAAATAATTCACATAAATATTGGGATGATTTGTGAATTGAAAACAAAAGGATTTGAATCCTAAATGAAGAAGACAAAGGATTCTTCAGATTTGAAGTGTTTCCAGAAACTAAATGTCAGGTCTTCTTAATAAAAACGGAGTGATTTAACACACTTTATATAATAAACTTAAGGTGGTGCATCGCTAGAACGAAACAGCGATGTCGCTCGAACGAAGCAAGTTGTCGTTGGAATGACTACTTCACACAAGATGTCATGTCACTCGAACGACTGGCTTATCTCGCTCGAACGAGCTGCTTATAAAAATAATTTTTTATTTCGTCAAAAAACTCTGCTTCTACACTTAGAAAACATTTTAGAAAAATTATCCCAACACCCTAAGTGAACCATTAAGGGATTAAAACACAATCTTACCAAAATTAATCTCGAGGTGGCTTGAATGTTGAAGAACTTTGATATTCGAATTCGTCTTGAAGCATGATAGAACTTAAATAAGCCTTCGACGGTTGTAGCGGTATACGACATACAATAATGTAAACAGGACTTATAAAATATGTCCTTACAAATCTCCCCATATGTCTATGCCGGTGTAAAATAAAAACATTCGAATTATCAAATACAAATTCCTATACAAATATAATACCCTCCCATGAACCCAAAACTGAAAAGGTACTAAACATGCAAGACTAAAAAAATTCTTCAAAATCTTTAACATCAAATCTTCAAATCTTCAAACTTTTCTCATCAGGGTGTGCAACATATGACCTTCAATTTTGTACTGGCACACATGAGAAAAAGAAAATACCTTCATGGTGTATCGAGTTTTAAATGATATAAGAATAAATCAATAATCAAATCATCAAATTATCAAATCTCCCCTATAATGCAAAACTCCCTTATAAAATCATAATTCGTTCTCCCCCTTTTTATTTGTCTGAAATAGACAAAGAAAAAAATAAACAAAAATAAATGTGAAGTTGTCACGGAAAATATTCATAGCAAACGTGAATCAAACTACGCTCATTAAAATGAGTAACTCAAAAGCTTTGCACAAACTATTTTTGATTTTTCAATTTTTTCAAATAAAAATGGAAAAATAATTTTACAAAAATCACACACCATGAATTTACACTAAGATAACCAAGTCATCTAAATGGAATGAATTGGTGTGAATAAATTCGATAGAAAAATCAATATAATCACGCATAACATATATGCACGATGAATATGTGTACTCCTAAAGAATGAATCTCAAAATCGTTCTTAGGTGTCAAAAATATAAATTTAAATGACATTGTCTTAATCAAATCGACAAATCAAAGTCAAACATGATTTTCACACCAATAATGTCTAAAACTATGTAATGCTTTTTCATAACTTTGTCAGGACGTGCAAACCCGTTTTATATTCCATCCAAACTCCCTCATAAAAAATAATGCTTTTTATTTTTATTTTGAGGTGATGAAACAAAATAAATTGGGTCACTTTTGTCATATTTTCCTTTGTATTGCCTTTAAATTTTTTCTGGCTCTTTTCAACCTCTTTGGATCTTGGGTTCTATTTTTGTGCCACACTTTTTCTAGGTTTGATTTAAACGGAATCTTAATCGCAAAGGATAAATGAGTACCTTTCGTATCCATTCCCCGTTTTTCAAATAAAGCACACAAACCCATGACAACGGTTCTTACATGCGCTACTTTAATTGTCAAGTTTTATCGCATTTGGTTCGTTTTAAAGACATAATTGAGATGAAAACACATAGACCAACATGTGATAGACAAGAACAATAGGCAAACAAATCCATGCAAGTGTGCATTAAAGGAACTCATGAGTCAAACATGTAGGTAGTAACAACAAATCACATCTCAATGACTCCAAACATTGTAGAGTACAAAAATGAAATGGTGATGCATATCAAAACACTATCAAATGGTCACACTGATATGGAATGAAATTGTTACTAGGTCATCCTAAATGTCCATTCACAAACGGTGTAAAACAAAATACAAAATTCTTCTTGTCTTTTTTCAAAACATTTAACAAAAAAATCTTTTTGGCTTTTTCTAATTTTTTCTTCAAAAAAATAGAATATCTTTTTGTATTTTTCCAAAAATATATCCAAAAAAAGGAAAACTTAACTACAAAAATGATACACACCATTAATAGGCATAAAATGTCATCATGGAAATCATCCTATGCTAGCAAAGAAGTTTAACCCTCAATTGTTAGGTGCGGTGGAGTTTTCCAAAGGTGGTGACATCTTATGAAAAATATCCATCAAGTCATGTGAAGTCTTAACTAAAAAATTTACCTGCTCCTTAAGATGTGAAAACTCTCTCGCGTAGTCATCCGAAGCATCATGTGTGGGTGTGTGGGTGTGAACATGTGTAGTAGTAAAATGTGACACATAACCCAACTTAAAACAAAACTCCCAGATGTGTCCTCCCTTCTTGCAATGAGTGCAAACATAAACAGGCCTAGGTACACCTCTCTCAAAATATCTCCTATGCACTCTCCTATCGGAAACGGGATGCCTAGGTGGGCTAGGTTGAGAGACATATGAATTTATCATCGTTATGACATATTACTCGTCTCTCAACATCACCCAAAATGGGATTGAGAACCATATTTCCAACCTTCTTAGATGCATTCTCTAAAGGTACTTTGACCTCACGCTCGAGTTAGGATACACGTGTCGTCAGACTAGACACCGTTTTGGTCAAATCACTATTTTTCCGATTTAAAGCAATCAACTGTTCACTCAAATAAACATTCACCTTCTCGAGTGGACTTGCTTTCGCTTCAAAAACTCTAACTCTCTCTCCAAGTCTCCCACCCTAAGACCTAACTCCTTATTCAACTTCTCAGTCTTTAAGGTCTCGGCGTACAAATCTCTAAATGCAATCTGGGCCTCACTATCACCCTCACTAGCGTATTCGCTCTCACCCTCGCTAAAAACACTCAAACTATCATCCTAGCTCACATGCACAAGTATCCTCATCATCATGGGACAAACTAGGTGTGCTCACGTGACTAGCTAAAAAGGAAACAAACTTCTCATGTGAAGACTCATACCCAAAATCCTTCAACTCTTCCTCACTATCACTAAGAGTGGCTGGCATAACAATTTTCTTGATCTTTCTCTTTAGCCTAGTGGGACACTCAAAAGCTCTATGGCCTCTACCCTCACATTCAAAACACTTATCCTCTTCCTCACTCTCTTTTTCACTCTCTTTTTCATCGCTCTCTTTGGGCTCATCTTTATTTTTATTTTTCTCAAAAAAACTTTATTGGAAGAATTTTGTTTTAAAAACTTGAGAAATTTTTTAAAATTTTTCGCAAGCATGCCATATCAAAATCAACCTCACTCTCAGAGCCCCTAGTCTTGCCTCTCAGGTTAAAAAGACAGACGCACTAGAAATCGAGAGCTTCTATCAACAATACTATGAAAAATATGTTATTGCAGTGGACAAGGGAGAAAAGGATGATAGGTTTTATCTTCTAGGCGTCACCCGAGGATATTTCGCTTGTGCTAAGGATCACTCGACCGTCTTTACCTTGTTTCTAGACATCACCTTGCCGACATTTCCTTGGTATTGGTAATCACACGACCGACATTTCCTTTTACTTGATTAATCCAAAAACTTAAAAGACCCTTCATATCTCCCTGGGGCAACCTCTTTTGTATGGCCCTCCATGGCGCATCTCATTAGGCGACTCCATCTCCTTACATTAACCCCACATCGACGATGGCCGAAGTAACCTTCCAAGAAATGGATGCTAGACCACATCAGTGGAGGCTCCTTCCTACGAAAATGATCGTTTATAGGTATCTCTTGACCCTCCAATTTTGTCACATCTCTATTTGTCCTCCTATTACTTGCAAGAAAAATAGAGTTGGAAGCAAACGGGTAAGAGCCCGAGGTGAAAACAGTTTAAAAAAATATAGCAAGTGTTTAATTGCATTAAATAGCAAATATTATATACGTGTCAGTTACGTTCTCTCAAAAATATTTTAAGCGAATAAGCAAAAGGGAAATGATGGTATCAATGTTAAAGCGAACAACGTTATAAGGAATGAAGCTAAAAATGGGTGTTTGTCCGAGAGGCCCGTGACTACGCGGTCAGTTCCTACGAGTTACATTGGTCCCGTGCGAGGTGTTAGTGCCTCTTACGGGGCCGCTTGGAGGCCGACTGGGCTTCAAGTGTTTGACTCAGAATGGCTAAGATCAAGAGGAACTGATAGGAAGTTACAATTCTCGACCTTTAGACTCTTTCAAGAAAGAATCCAATGGAACTATCTTGGGGATGCTTCACGACATTTGGAGGATAATGCACAATCGTGGGGATGTTACTCGACATTTGGGACATAGGTTTTTAAGATGGTTTACATTATTTATCTCAGTCTTACTGGCTATAAGAACATCATCAAGACAAAGATCTGAATATGGTCTAAATGTATTATCCATTCTTCTTTGGGATAATTGAGGAGCATTCAAATGTCTTTCTTGATGTAATAACTCGAAACCCTTAAGGGTATAACTGGTAATAAACACATGGGTTAACGGCTATTTGGACGAAATGTAAAAAATGGGGGACAAACCTTACGAAAGTGAATTTAAAAGTAAATTATATTTATATCATCCACATGGTCATTTTGAGTGCGCCAACATGTCCGGAAGGGTCGAAGTAATCAGAAAACACTAGCCGGTGGTTTCGTTTGGGTCCTAGGGTCAATAGTTCTTCCTTGTAGCTTATACAACAGTGATTTTATGACATAGTCAAATGTACGAATGGCTTGTACTTTTAGTATTCGACTTCCAACCATTAACCCATGCGTTTATTACCGGTTATATCCTTAAGGGTTTTGAGTTATTACATCAAGAAAGACAATTGTATTTATTGATGTATTTTTGAGAAAACCTAACCGATGCTATCCTTCTCTCCCTCTTTCCCGATCAAAAAATTCCAAATTTAGAGAATTTGGGGGGAAAGTAAATCGCCCCTGAACCACAACAAGGGTTTGAATCCAATGTCCCCCTATTAATGGCTCTAAACATATTTGGGCATGGGGATATAGTCTTATATTCTTTAAAATAAAAATGAATATTAAATAAAAATGGGTGTAAAGGGAATATTAGATAATAAATTTAGGACATATACCTTTACTACTAGTTAAGATATCCTTGGACGAGTGTCATCTCGTGAGGGTTTTCAGGGATTACACCCACGAACATCACATGGTTTCCTCAAAATATGCCCAAACCAACATGCGACAAGCCCAATAATAGCGAAAAGAATTTCATACGCAACACTCAAACGACCCTGTAAGAGACACGAACACCTCACACAGGACCAATGTAACTCGCAGGAACTAACCACGTAGTCATGGGTCTCTCGGTTTGAGAATATGATGATAATTTACCACCAGAACCTGACGCAACATCTTTTGACACTTCCACTCGAAGTGCGATAAGATTTTTTCGCATTGGACAATACTTTGCCCAGTGTGAACCCTTGCAATTAAAACATCCAGAATATAACTCATGAAATAAATTTATAAAAACATGTAGTCGATAGATTTTTTGTTTAAAAAAATAAAAATTAAAGAATATGGATCTAGCAAATTCTTTATCCGTTGCACGTGAGATTTGTGTGATATAATATATATATATATATATATATATATATATATATATATATATGTGTGTGTGTGTGTGTGTGTGTGTGTGTGTGTGTGTGTGTGTGCGCGCGCGCACGGGGAAGGGGTCCGAAAGGAATTATTATCCTTTGCGAATAGTAAGTCACCGTTTATTTGGACTTCATTTTTCCCTCGTCTCTTACACAGCTTAGTCAAATAAAATAAATTTGGATATCCAAAGGGTTTTTGGGTGTCGTTAATGGTGTAAAAAAACTGTGGAATGTGAGGTGTCAGTGCCTCTTACGGGGTCGTTTGGGGGATGGTTTGGGTTTTCACTCAATGACTTATTTCTAAGCCTAATCTATATATTTTCACCCTTGAAATCCTTCTACAGTCTAACCTAAGTCAGTAAATCACACCATTGGTGTCAAAATTGAGATTCATCTAAAATTATTAATGCAACATTATTCAATCTAGCGATTTTAATAGTTATTTTTTACGACGGCTAAACAATTTAAACGGACATGTATATTATCTGAATCCAAAGTATCCGAGCGAATACGAATATGGATAGTTGTTTTAACTATCAGACGGACCTAGAAGTACTGAATTGACGTTTATCATACGTGCGAAACTTAGTATCCTTTTCAGGATAGGTTTGAGTACTCAAAAATTTACGACGTGAGATTTATCGACAAAACATAGGCAGGAAGCCTTAGGCCAAAATTAAGTATTCCTTTATAGTCTTTTGAGTGATTAATAAAGGCTAAGAGTTGAGTTCATGTACGTTTTTGTCTTGTGTGTGATGTTGCCTCACATTTGTCGCAATCAATTGCCCAATCTCTCCAAACCTCTGCAGTCCAGTTGCACCTAATCACAACATGATTTATAGATTCAATTTCATCCTTGCAAATCACAGGGTTTGAATTGGATTATGGGAAGAACATAAATGGTAAACTAACGTGGATAAGAAGACTAAGGGGTCGTTCGAACGAAATGGATCTCATTCGAACGATATATGATGTCACGCAAATGAACTGGATTATGGGAAGAACTTAAATGGTAAACTAACGTGGTGAAGAAGACTAAGGGGTTGTTCGAACGACATGGATCTCGTTCGAGCGATATATGATGTCACGCAAATGATCCTAGACCTCATTTGGAATATTTTTTTAACTTGAAAGTTTTATTTAAAAAAAAATTATAGAGTGATAAAATAAGTAAATAAATAAATAAATAAATAAATAAAGAGATGTTTTGGGATAAATGTTTCAATCGACTAAATCCTTAACAGATTTGAATTTTGGATTTTACATACTTTTTTTCCTGGGTTTGGTTTCTGGGTCTGGAGTATACTGTTTTCTTATAGGGTCCTTTATATATTGTTAAAAATGGATTTAAACAAATACAAGTGCATTTATATACCTCCTCCCAAAATTTTTAATTCAAATACCTGTTAAAAAGCTACTTTGGTACTTTATTAATTAAGAGGCTATGCCGGATAGGATAAGATCATTGGCTCAAACTCATTAAGATGGTGTTTTTGCACAATTCAATCAAAGGAGTATGCCACCTACGCCAATAAGGAGTGTTGGGCATTGATTTGAGTGGATGGGTCTGATGGTTTAGCATTTGAGTTGATTTTAGCCCGCACATATGCCGGTCGAATCAGTCTTCAAAATCACTTTCCTCAACCATAGGAAAAATCTTAATTAATGAATATTGGAATTGGCCAGGAGTAGCTGGAGTTAAGAACAACTCCCTTGGTGAAAGAATCAAACTCACAAACTCTCGCTTTTTTTTTCTTCTCTCTCTTGGACACTTCCTCTTCCTTCCTAGACTGGGCCCTAAGTGTTATCCCTCTATCCTTAGGTTTGACAGTGTTGGGGAACATGTCAATCTCATATGTCTGGAGGTCTCTAATTAGCTCTTCCAATTTTAAATTGCTCAAATTAACCAAGGAATTTAAAACACTCACTTTAAGGAAAATGTCTTAAAATCATTTTTAACCACTCGTGCCTCTTAAATGTGCTCACCAACATTGAAACTAGTGTTGACAATATCAGACAAACGTGCATAAAACTCATCAAAACACTCAGTCTCAAGCATGGTAATTGTTTTAAATTAAGTAGTTAAATTTTGATTTTTAGACTCTCTTATCGCATGTGTGCCTTCGTGGATAAGTTGTAAAATGTTCCACACTTCTTGTGACGTAGTGCACGTCATAATACGTCGAAACTCCTCAGGAGTGACGGAACCAGAAATTGCATTCAACCCACGTGAATTAAAAGTGCTCCATTTAAATTCATCCTCAATCCAGTCTGTCGTGAGTTTTAAAGTAGTGATATTATTTGCGCTGACAGTGGGAGGAGTCCAGCCTCTTTCACAAAATATCCAAATACGCTCATCATTGGCCTTGCATTGTGATTTCTTATGTGCTTTTTAGTAGGCATAATTAGACCCGTAGAAAATGGGCATCCGATTATATAAGTGCTCCATTGGAAAAATTGCGACTTTTTACAAAATATATTTTTCAAAAAAAAAATCAATATCACAAAAATTTTGCAAAAAACAAGGATCACCCAAAAATTAGAGAAACCTACTCTGATACCAATTTGAGAATGTAAGTGTGATACTCATTAAATCGAATTCGCAAATTTTTAAGTTAACCTCATTTAATCTGTGTCAATTTTTAATCCAATTTAATTCAACCCTAAAGCATGCATCTAGGTGTAGTGGATCATGTCAACACAAATAAATATGAATTGATAACTCACAGATTATAGGAAAAATTCCCGAAGGTCAAAACCTTTTATTTCACTAATAATACTCACAATGATTACAAGGGAAATCTGTAATGGATTAACTGCAGTAAACCCACATAGGCCGCAACCTAAATCAGCAATGGAATTTTGCAGCAACTCCACATGAATCGCAGTTCTGTCAACCCAGGAACACCAACGAGAACTCACTTTGACATGCAGTCACATCAACCCATAACCTCTCTCAAGTGGCACCTAGATCAGCAGTAGAGATCTTCTCTACAAAAGAAACTTCACAAAATTATGTTCTTGGGTTTCAAAATAATTTACATAAAGATTGGGATGACTTGTGAATTGAAAACAAAAGGATTTGAACCCTAAATGAAGAAGACAAAGGATTCTGGATATTTTCAGTGTTTGCAGAAACTCAAACGTCAGGCATTCTTAACAAAAACGGAGTGGTTTAACATGATTTATATAACAAACTTAAGGTGGCGTGTCGCTCGAATGAAACAGTAATGTCGCTCGAACGAAGCAAGCTGTCGCTCGAATAATTTATTCGCGCTAAATTCCATGTCGCTCGAATGGCCGGCTTATCTCTCTCGAACAAGCTGCTTAAAAAAATATTTTTTTTATTTCGTCAAAAAACTCCGCTTCTGCACTTAGAAAATATTTTAGAAAAATTATCCCAACACTCTAAGTGAACCGTTAAGGGATTAAAACACAATCTTACCAAAATTAATCTCGCGGAGGCTTGAATGTTGAAGAAATTTGATATTCGGATCCTTCTTGATTCATGATAGAACTTGAATAAGTCTTCGACGGTTATAGCGATATACGACATATAATAATGTAAACAGGACTTATATAATATGTCCTTACAATACTAATACCCCTTCTACAACTTTTGTTAACACTTTTCTAGACTTTGTTCTACCAATATATCCTTCTGATCTTCATACTATTCATCCTCAATATGAACCTCTCCAATCGATATCTACATCATCTGATCTTGTTCCACTAAGAATGTTTGTTAGAGTTTCTAAACCTCCTTCTTGTCATAAAGATTACCATTGCAATCTTTCTAATAATTCTCGTATTCCTTCTACATTACTTTACCCTTTGAATGACTATCCTTCTTATAAGTCATTATTTAACTCTCATGGCACTTGTCTTTTGAATGTTTCATCTTATTTCGCGCCTCAATTTTATCCTCAAGCTGTGAAATATCCTCAATGGAGAGAATTCGTGGCAATAAAATAGCCAAATTGGATAGTAATAATACATGGACACCTAATACTTTACCAAAAGGGAAGCATTCCATTAGTTTTAAATGGATCTATAAAATCAAATATAAGTCATATGGTTCTATTGAAAGACATAAATCTCGTTAAGTGGCTAAGGGATATAATCAACAACACGGCTTTGATTTTATTGAGATTTGTTCACCATTTACTAAGCTTATTACTGTCAAAATACTAGATGATAGCAAATAGAATTTAGTTCCATTGGATGTGTGGAACGCCTTCCTTATTATTGATTTATTTGAGGAAGTTTATATGGACTTAACTCTTAGTTATCCTATATAGGGTTAGAATCTGGTCTGCAAGTTACAGGAGTCGATTTATAGACTTAAACAAGTCTCAAGACAATGGTTTTTTGAGTTTTCCCAGGCTCTTCTTCTACATGGCTTTCAACAATCCAAATTTGATTACTTCTTGTTCATTAAAGGTTTTGCTCCTACCTTTATAGCATTACTTGTTTATGTTCATGACATCATTATCACTAGTTCCAATTTGATAGCAGTCAGTGCACTCAAAGCATTTCTCCATAGTCAAGTCAAACTCAAGGATTATGATTCATTAAAATATTTTCTTGAACTTCTGAGAGTATATTTATTCCTCAAAGACTTTACACTCTTCAATTGCTTTAAGATACTGGTTTTCAAATTATTGAGTAGTTTATTATTAGTTAGTAGATTGTTATTTACATTAATTCAGTCATTTTATAAGCCGATTATGGTTATTTTTATAAACATTTGTAAGCTATTTCAATAAATGAGAAATTCAATTTTTTGTGTCTTTTAGTTCAATAGTCTATATCCGATTTTTTAGTAATATATACATTAAATTTTTTAATTTTTTAATGGATTTTTTGTAATTTTTTTAGAAAACTTGCAATTTCTGCATAGAATTTTAGAATCTATACAGGAATTTGTATAATATACATGTTTTAGCTTTTTATATACCCTAACTTATTAGGTTACATTAAGGGGTGAGGGACCTTAGTGTAAAAAATAGTGGACTAGAGCAAAAACTATTATTAGACAGGAACTAAAATGGAAAGCTCATTTAAAAAAACATGTTGATTCATATACTAATTTGATGTTGCCATATTTAAAACTTCACTATTCACATGTTATCATTTTCCATAATCTACTTGGAGTCTTGAATTTGTCATCTTTTTTGCTTATTGTTTTTATAAGGACAAATTTCCAATTGAGTCTATTTATTTGTAATTGGCTTCATTCTGGACAAAATATTTAGGCCACAGATTAGACTTTATATTGTTGAACTCGTTAACCTGTGATGTGTTAATGAAGATGTAGCGGCAAAGTTTTAAAGATTTTTGCACTTCCTATCGTGTTTCATGACAAGTTTGTCTTCGTGCTTCCGAGGATCTCGCAGGTTTGGATGCATTTGATTATGATCCTTGGGAATTTATTCTGGGTGATTTATTTTTTAATAACATGTTTGGAAATATCTTTTAAAACAAATTTAGAGAAAAATATTTTTTTGGCTTAGTTCATTAGAACGAGATTTAAACTTGATTAGAAGGAAATGTTAGTTTCGATCGAATGAGGTTGAGTTATGATTGGAAAGAATTAAGGATTTCGTTAGAACGAATATCCGACGAACATGCAAAGGGAAATTTCTTTCTAATAGTGGCTTGTTCATTAGAAGGTCCTTTGAATGAAATTGCTTGTTGATTCATATGAGAGTAGGTTTCATTTGAATGAGATAAGCATTTCGTTCGAAAGAACCCAATGATTTTTCTTGAACCAACCCGCCACCTTGAAATTCACATTTTTATATTTATAAGCATGCTGTAATTAAATCTACAAGAACTTTTGGCTAAAAACATTTTCTCATCCTTATACAAAATTTTCCAAACCCTGGTTTAATCTACATAGTTTAAACATACCAGTTTTATTGTTTTAATGCTTTGATATCTTTGTTTGAGGGCATCATAGTTTACTTCTTTTATCATCTGGATAGAGAAAAGTTTTTGTGCGATGGACTTCGTACTTGGTTTGCTATGTTGCAGTGAAGAAGTGGTGATTCCGTATTTCGACTCTGTAGACGATTATTGAGCCTCCTTATACACACTTAGACGTGTGTGGACTCATACGTTGTGGCATCTTGCATGGGTGGACTTCTGCGTTGCTTTATTGTCTTTCTTTTGTAAAACTTTATCATAGTGATCTGTTTAGCTGGGCCATCTGAGGTATTTTTAGTTGTGGGTTTTCCTCTTACGTCACGTGTTACGCGATTCCTTACATATTCTATATGCCAATCACCTATATATAAGTGAACCGTGTCTACTAATAGAATTTTGATTGGGTAAATCTATTAATTGATAAAACTTGGCTTAAAATTGGTGCACATGATTTTGATTGGGTTAACCTGTTTAAAGTTTATTCATTACATTTGAAAAATATATCAATAGAATTTTTGTTTCTGAGACCATCCCTAGCTAAGCATATCCCTATCTCAAATTGGTATGAGGAAGGTTACACTAAATTATTGTGTGATCTTTATGTTGAGTGACAACTCTTTTAGGGTACTAATTTTCTCAAATTGGAATCTGAGATAGAACACTAGGTTAACGTGTTTAGATTCGATATTTTTAGTCATGAATTTTAGTAGTTTCGATCGTCTTATCTATCCAATGTTTGATGTGTCGAACTATGTATATAGAAAAATGCGTACGAAATTAAAACTTAAAGCAATAGATGAACGGGTATGGAAAGCAATACTTAATGGTTGGTTCCCAATTACAACCTTGGTTGATGAAAATAGGATACCAAAAACATAAAATCATGGAGTGAGGCTGAGCAGAGGTTAGAAAATTATAACTCGAATGGTTTAAATGCTATGCCTTGTTCTGTCACCCTGGAGAAGTTATGTCGTATTATGATTTACGAGATGTCTAAAAAGTCTTAGTACATACTCCATCTCACCTATGAATGAATTAGTGCTATTAAGGATTTCAACCTCCAAAACCTCACCATTCAGTTTGAAACCATTAATAAGTTAGAGAGTGAGATCGTAGATGAGTTATATGCTAGATTATCTGATATAGTGAACTCGTCTTTTAACTTAAGAGAGAGAATAGCCAAAAACTGAGTAATTAAGAAAATATTATGGCTGTTACCTAAAAGATTTAATTCAAAAGTGACGATTTTGAATTCCTTGAGTAATTTAGATTCTACAAAACTTAAAGGGCTTGTAGGTAACCTAAAACATATGAGATTAACATGTTTTTTACCAAAACAAGAAGAAGGACAAGGGCATTGCTTTAAAAGCCCGGAAGGAGGAAAAAACTATTTTGAATGATAATTATGACATCGAATACGAAGATGTGTCCATGTTAGAAAAGAAACTAAAGAAATTTCTCGAGTTCAAAAGCAATCAAAAGATGCAAAAACATTTAAGAAAACATGTATAATAAGGTCGATCACTTCCCTAAAAATCATAATAATAACTTTAAGAGGGATGAGTTAAAACGATATTTTAGTTTTGAGGGTTATGACAACAGGGTAGTTGACTGCCCCACTAAACTAAGGAAAGAGGGAAAGAAATCGAAGGTGTATAATGCCACCCTTAGTGATAAAGATTTGGAAGATGTATCCTGTTAAGCGCAATTACACAGCAATCAGGGCTAGTCACGTGAGCTTTGATGAGAGTTCTTTCCATGAAGATATTTTTAAACATGACACTTCCAAGGCTATTGAGTTTAAATCCCAGGTGAGTTGCGGTAAAGAGAATGAGGATGAAGAATCGGAGGAAGAGAATGAACTTTAAGTTGCCTTCCGTGAGTTGTATAGAAAAATTTGAGAGTGGAGAAGGCTAACTTGAAGTTGGAAGGTAGGTTGAAAAATGTACCGTAGGTAACAATAAGAGTGTTTTGATTGAGAAACTTAGGGCATGTTATAGGATTATTCAAGATAAGCTAGAGTATATTGAGGGTGGGAAAGATAGCCTTTGAGGTTTGATGGAGATTATGGAGAATGAGATGTTTGAGTTTGAAGAGTTAGGCATTTACTTGAGTCTAGGATAGTTGAGCTTGAAGAGAGACTGAGAGACTTGAGTCGTATCATATTTAATTTGGAATATAAGACGAAGGAGTTGGATAAGATGTTAAGAACCGTACAAATCGAAGATGTCTAGTGTGGGATTGGCTTCAATGATGAAAATACTTTCGCAAACCAGGCCAAGACCATGTGTTTGAAATGATCAACCATTAATAGGAATGTTAGAAACTTTTAACACTTGGGTAACACCCCTCTCCATGTCTACACATGAACACATTATGGTACGAAAGGTCAGCTTAGGCGTTTCTATTTTGATCTTAAAAATGGCCCTAAAAAGTTGTTGCCAATTTTTAAAATACCGCAAGTGCACGGGCTATTATAGAATAGCGAGTGTAAGTACGGATCGAACCCACAGATATTTGTCATTTTTTTGTTCAAAATAATTGAAACTGTCCAACTAGACTAAATGGATTTATAGATGATATATGTAATTGTAAACTAAGCTAACACAAATAAAAAGTGACACTACAAAGGATATAAACTACTAATGAGAAACAAGGACGTTAGATCCATTTATCACATTCAACTAATACTATGCAATAATTTAAACTACTCATTCCCAATTTTATAACTCAAATTAAACCGACTCTCGTCATATTTAATTCGAAAAATAACACGGTTAAGTTCAAAATAAAATTTAACGTATCTAAATTTAGATGGCTAAAATCATGATTCCCTTCAAAAGTTCACTTTTAAATTTCAAAATATAGTCTTTAATCATGGGCTATTAATTAATTTAAGAAAAGTATAACAAATTAAAAAGTACTCATACATAAAATGCAAAAAAATGATCTTTTTTAAACAAAGTCGAAGGTTTAAAACACACTCTCGTGTCGTTTTAAATGAATACCGAATTTTTAAAACCTTTAGCACGTATAAATCATGTACAATATTAGTCAAACATGATAAATTTCACCTAGTCCTAGTAAAGAAATTACGCTAACATAATTGAAGACATAATAAAATTGCAAGAATGAATATTATTTTTTATTAATAAAACTACTTACAATTGTTGTGCCTCACAAATAATCTTAACAAAATTCCTCCCATAAAGATACAATTCTTGGCCCTTAAATATAAATAAGACTCTCAAAATAAGGGAACAAAAAGTTATTCTAAAGTTTCTCTCTAATTGTTTTCTCCCCAAATAATGAGCCTAAGGGGTCTTATTTATAGGCTTAGGGGTGAGGTATTTGGATAAATACAAAACACATATTTTAATTGGTTGAAAATGAATTATAAAATTCATAATCAATTTTAAAAGGTATTTTATGACAAAAAAAACTTAGGTTTCTTTATGATTGGGGCCTTTTTTAATTCAGTCTGAAGTTGAAAATTTCAAATTTGGGCGGATCTAATACATCTGATATGCCTAGGCATGTGTTTGGCAGTAATAGATGCACGGCCCTAAGGACATGTTTGGCTGCAACATTTCGGCCATTTTGGGCTTATACAAAGGTGTACCTTTTACCACAAAAATTAAGTGTCAGGTGGAATAATCGATCCGCTGACCTGTTCCTTCTTATGCGCGCCCGAGACCACCAGGATGGAAAGCCTTTTCATTTATATAACTGCTTGAGAAATATATAACCCAATATTCTTCCAAGATATTCCATTATTTTACTTTGGCCCCTTAACTTTATACTTCTTTCAATTCTTTCCACAATCTTCATATCTTCACTAAATGACCTCGAATCGTCACAAAACATCAAAGGTACCGATAACAATATAAAATAAATTATATTAATTAAATTCATCCCCTTATAGTTTAAAAAATTATAATTTTACCCATAATTGCATTTTAGACCCCCAACTTTCACAACTTTTTCGTTTTAGCTCCAAATTTAACATAATTTCAAGGAGAACTTTATTTTGCCTAGATAAACATTTAAAAATTATTTTCAGGCCCAAAAATTTTTTAAAACTATGATTTCACCCCTGGAGTTACTAAAATTGTATTTTTAACTCAACTTTTATTCAAACTTGCATTTGTCTTTTATTTTACGAAAAAGACTCTAAATGCTCATTATTTAGGATACAATGGGCCTAACAAGGCCTAGATTTGGGCATAATTCATAAAAATAATGCATTCATTAAGTACTCCCGGACCTAAACTTTGCTATTCCTCGAGCAAAACTAAAGTTTTAAAATCTAACTCACTTTCGTAGTAATCACGATTGCACTTAGCACATGCAACAAGCCGTTAAACCCCTAGGTTACCCTAGTGGACGAGTTTTTTCTCGTGAGGGTTTGTAGTGAATATACCCACAAAATTCAAAAACTTGACTCAATGCAGAAGACAATAAAGTAATATAACCAACTTTGAATGCAATCTTCATAAATATAATAGAACATCACTTTTCAATCTCAACTTATAGTATTTGTGTGCATAGCCAATATAACCGTCCATTTCAAAAGATTTTATTATTACATTTCTTATTTGAAAGTTTATTTTGATTTCAAAATCTCACAGAATTCACTCACAATCGAACACTCGAAAAAGGGTTGTTTTCTCTCAGTGTATGTCAATAAAAGAGTAAAATTAAGTGAACAACTTTCACATATACATGACCAAAAATGGACTTTTTTATAATGGACGAATAATCTCATGAACAGAAAATCAATTACTTTTTTAAAATGTTGAATATAGTTCCTATTCATCTTCTCTTCACATGATAACTAACTTCACTTGAGATCGATTCGGACTTTCTTTGGTTGTATTGTAGGCTCGGGTTTTACTAGAAAGAATGGTTTTTGGAGTTCAAATTTCTGAGAATATAGATATTTTCTGTATTTTGACTTTTAGACACTTTTTCTCGCCTCCCTTTTTCTTTTATATTTCCTTTTTCTTTTTAACTCACATTTTTTTCATTTTTTTTCATTCTTCCCCTTTTTTCACACATCATTCTTTTGCAAAAAAAAATTGCCTTTTTTTAACCATAATTTGACCCTAGTATTCTCAAAAATGGGTATGGCTTTTCTTTATGGTCTTTAGATTCCCAGTTGGAGTTGGGTAGGATAATGGATTTTTAATAAAAGGCTTATTTTCTTTTTGGCTCAAATGGGCTTGCAATTGAATAATGTAAAAATGGTGAAGTTAGGCTTTCAAATGAGGGCCTAATCTCATTTCTCAAGTTTGGTTGAGATAATTTATGTCTCAAGATGACTTACTAAGACTTCTAGTGCTTTAATATTCATATTTTGACTTTTTATTTTCAGTAATCGAACAAAACACTGAATTTGAGATCGTCAACGAATTTATCACTGAAGCAAAGTTTGAGTTATTGTAACTCTGATTGATTTAAATCTCTCACAAATGATGAATGGCACAATATCTCATTGAGTTAAAATCACCACATTTATTCATTAAGAATATTAATTTTCGCCTCAATATCCATTTTCGATCATATTATATGGCTACTGTGTAAACATTTCACAAGTTCAGATATCCATGAATTAATTCTATATTAAAAAATCATTTCAAAACTCAATGATATTGAAAATCTTTTTGGATTTTTGTGACTTTTTAATTCTTTTTTCAAAGCGGAGAAAAATTACCTGAATATCCCCCTCCCCCCCAAACATAATTTATAAATTGTCCTCAATGTACAAGACAAAATTTAAAAAGCGGGAAATATATGAAAGATATTACCATAATGAGGGACTTTTTCCAATGTACAATTCCTGTAAAATGAAAATTATGATGCAACAATAATGATCCAATTTCATGCTCACTCTTGGTACACAGGGTCTCGGATGAGAATGACCTCCACTTTCCGATCTCGCAATTCCATATATGGCTTCAACCTTTGACCATTAACTTTAAAAAATTTATCATTTTTAGGATTCTCAATCTCAACCGCCCCATGTGGGTAGACTGTCCTAACAATAAAGGGACTGGACCATCTCGACCTAAACTTACCAGGAAAGAGATGCAATCTAAAATTGTATAGGAAGACTTTATGTCCAGGCTCGAATGACTTCCGTAGGATGGACTTGTCATGGAATATTTTTATTTTCTCTTTATACAATTTTGCATTTTCGTACGCATCATTCCTAATCTCTTCCAACTCATTGAGTTGGAGTTTTTGGACCTCTCTTGCAGCAGGTAAATCGAAATTGAAGGTCTTAACTGCCCAATATACCTTGTGCTCTAACTCTATTGGAAGGTGACAGGCTTTTCCACAGACAAGCCTATACGGGGACATACCAAGTGGCATTTTCTAGGCAGTGCGATAAGCCCACAATGCATCCAATAACCTTAAGGACCAATCAATTCTATTTGGATTCACTGTCTTCTCGATTATTTGCTTAATTTTCCTATTATACACTTCTACTTGCCCACTGGTTTGAGGGTGATAATAACACCCTACTTTGTGTGTGACCGAGTACTTTTTCATGAGACTCTCGAAGGATTGATTACAGAAATAGGTTCCCTGATCACTTATGATGGCTTGAGGCGTGCCAAAACGAGAGAAAATATTTTGTCTAATGAATGTGACCACCATATGGTGGTCAATTGTCCAACATAGTATGTCTATAAGCCACTTAGACACGTAATTAATCGCCAAAAGAATGTAGAGGTTATCGTGGGAATTTGAGAATGGACCCATATAATAATTGACCCAACAGTTAAAAACCTCGATAATCAAAATGGGGTTTAAGGGTATCATTTGTCTACGTGTAATCTTTCCTAACTGTTGGCAAAGGTCACAGCTCCCACTGTAATCGTTAGAGTCACAAAAAATGGTGGGCCAATAGAATCCACCTTGCAAAATCTTTGCAGCGGTCTTCTTAACGCCGAAATGACGTCCACAGGCTTGGTCATAGCAGAAAAAGATTACACATTGAATCTCATGATCGGACACACTTTTGAATTATTTTATCAAGGCAATACTTAAAGAGATACGGGTTATCCCAAAAGAAATGCTTGGCTTCTTTTCAAAATTTGGAACGATCTTGTTTAGGCCAATACAGAGGCATTTCACTTGTCACAAGATAATTCACAATATCGGCAAACCATGGAAGCTTAGAGATAAGCTTCAGTTTCTCTTCGATAAAGGACTCATTTAGCAAAAAAAAGTTATCGGATGATTCAACGGTTAACCTAGATAAATGATCACCCACTACATTCTCACACCCTTTCTTATCCCGAATTTCAAGTTCAAACTCTTGCAGTAATAGGATCCACCTAATGACATGGGCTTTAGCATCCTTTTAAGACAAAAGGTATCGCAGCGCCGCGCCAAGTGATCGGTGAAAATGACAACTTTGGATCCTATCAAGTATGACCTAAATTTCTCAAAAGCGAAAACAACAGCGAGGAACTCTTTTTCAGTCATGGAATAGTTCAATTGGGCATCATTAAGAGTCCTAACGGCATAATAAATGATGTGAGTAAGTTTCTCATTATACTGACCTAGAACTACACCTATGGCATAGTAGGAAGCATCACACATGATCTCAAATGACTGACTCCAGTCGAGGGGTCTCATAATAGGTGTTGAGGTCAATTAATTTTTTACCCTTTCAAAAGCTTAAAGGCATTCTTCAGTGAAATTGAAGGGGGTGTCCTTGGCAAGAAGATTTCACAAGGGGCGAGAAATTTTGCTAAAATCCTTAATAAATCTCCGATAGAAATCGCTGTGTCCTAAGAATGACCGAATATCCTGCACAGTTTATGGGGTGGGAGATTAGCAATGAGATCTATTTCAACTTTATCTACCTCAATTCCCTTTTCACAAATGATGTGACCTAACACTATGCCTTGTTTTACCATGAATCGATACTTCTCCCATTTAAGCACAAGGTTCTTTTCCTTACACCTCTTCAGAATGAGGGTGAGGTAATGGAGGCACTCATCGAAACAAGACCTAAATACAGAAAAATCATCCATAAAGACTTCGAGATAACGCTCCACCATATCCGAAAAGATACTCATCATGCACCGCTGAAAGGTAGCGGGTGCATTGCATAACCCAAAGGGCATGCGTCGGTAAGCAAAAGTACCAAATGAGTAAAAGTGGTTTTCTCTTGATCCTCGAGATGGATGGGAATTTAATTGTATCCAGAGCAACCGTCGAGAAAACAGTAATATGGATATCCAGCTAATCTCTCTAGCATTTGGTTTATGAAAGGAAGAGGAAAGTGATCCTTCCTTGTAACAGCGTTCAACTTCCTATAATCAATACACACTCGCCAATTGGTTTGAGTACTAATGGGTACTAACTCGTCATCGTTATTTTTCACCACCATAACACTACATTTCTTTGGGACAACTTGAACGGGACTTACCCATTGACTATCAAAGATGAGGTAAATGATACCTGCATCGAGAAATTTTAGCACCTCAGCTCGGACGACATCTTTCATGTTAGGATTAAGTCTACATTGTGCTTCATGGAAATTTTTAGCATCGTCTTCTAAGTGTATCATATGCATGCACACCAAGGGACTTATACCCATAATGTTGGTTATGGTCCGTCGTATGCCTTCCTTTTGTTCTTTGAGAATACACAATAGTTTACCTTCATGTTCTTATCCAAGTCAGACGCGATGATAGCAGGCAAGTGTTCAAATGGTCTTAAGAACCTATACTTGACCGTTTCAGACAGTGGCTTCAATTCAAGCTCAGTAGCTTTCTCTATCGAGGGTGGAATAGGTGACGTGAAAAGTGAGAGGAGTTCAGGCTTATGCTTCCAACTTCTTACTTCCATGATAAAGGCGGAGTCAAGAAGGGCACTGACTTCTATAATTGACTCTTCGACATCAAATTCGGACCCAAAAATGAAAGACATGTTGTTAAAAGGTCGTCATTATAAGTTTGTTCGAATGTCTCTTAGACGATACTATTAATCATGTCGATATCCATGGGTTCATCGTCATCGGGTGGTTGTTTGGTCAAATTGAAAACGTTAAGGTCCATAGTCACGTTCCCAAAGGATATGTTCAATTGTCCACTACGACACATAATGACAGCATTAGATGTGGTGAGGTAAGGACGACCCAAAATAATAGAGATTTATGCAAGCGGATTTTGCACTTGTTGGGTGTCCAAGACAAAGAAATCGAGGGGAAATACAAATTCAACCACTTTAATTAGGACATCCTCAACGATACCTATCGAACTTTTCATAGAACGATCATCTAAGGACAAGGTAATCCTAATCGGTTTCAACCCCCCCTCCAACCTAGTTTCTCACACACGGTGTACGACACAAGGTTCATGTTTGCTCCTAAATCTAAAAGGGCTTTCTCAGTGATGTTCTACCCTTCGATAGAGATCCGGAGTACAGAGATCCTTATACTTGATGGGAGTTCAATAAGAAATGATCGAACTTGCTTGCTCGGATAGAAAATATTTCTTGAGTACGTTGGTGCTTATCTTGAAGGTACAAAGGTCCTTCAGAAATTTGGCGTAGGACAGATGTTGTTGAATAGCATCAAACAGTGGGATATTGATTTAAACTTGCTTGAATACTTCCAACATCTTATCAACTTGTACCTTTTTTCTTTTAGGGCACCAATCGTTGGGGAAACATAGCTTTAGTGACATAGGTCTCTATAGATGTCTCAGAAGGTGAGGGTGAGGAGGAAGTTGGATCCACGGGTGGATATGCCGTCTCCTTACATTTCTCGGATTCACTCTCGGTAGGTGGTGAAACATTTTTTTCACTTTCTTACAGTACCTTAGCGAGATGATGGCTTTCGCATGATCTTGGGTGTGTGACGCTCTCGTGTCGTCTTGAATAACAAATTCACCCCTAGGCATGTTACCCTTCGGATTGCGTTCCGGTTGATCTGGGAATATTCCTTTATTCCTTTCACTCAACGCGTTTGCTAGTTATCTCATTTGAACCTCGAGTTTAGTAATGGCTTGAGTGTTCGCATACATGCTTTGCTGGGTAGATTGGAGGATATTTTGAGTGGTTTGCTGGAATTGAAGGGTACTTTGGGCACGAAGGTTCATCGAATCCTCTAAAGATTGGATCTTTTAGGATGAGGGAGTCGATGGCGCAGTGGCATTCTTTCGAAAACTCGGGGGGGGGGGGGGGGAGGGGTCACCGGGAAATTGACCTCCACTTCCTTGGTATTGACCCTTGGACCATGAAATATTGGGGTTGTCTCGCCACCCTGATGTGGCCACTTTGGCATTTAAATCATAACTTTGTTCAACTTGGTGAGTGAAACCCTCATTGGACGTAGTGGAACTAGATTCTCTATTAGGTGCCCATTGCTGGGACTTTTTCCTATGGCTTCTAGGAATACCCATGCGTCAACCCCACTTTTCTCAGTAAAATTACCATTACATAGGGACTCGAGCATAGTTCGAGTATTATAATTGAACCCCTCATAAACAATTTGGACTTGGCGTCCCATCTCAATCTCATGGTGCGGGCATTGCAGTAGTGAGTCCATGAATTGCTCCAAATACATCCACAAGGCTTCTCCCACCTTTTGGCTAAATGTGTTGATGACGTGACGTATCGACGCCGTCTTTTGGTTGGGAAAGAATATTTGCAGGAAGGTGACACTCAATTGGTTCCACGTGGTGATGGATTGTTTTTTAACGAGAACGGAAACAATTTAAGTTTTACAATCTCGTTAGTGAGTTGTTGATACTTAATGGTTCCACAAATTTCTTCAAACTCACGCACATGGAGGTAAGGATCCTCTTATTCAGTGCCACGAAACATGGGCAACAACTGGATTGTTCTTGAATAGAATTGGAAATTGTTCGCGGTATGCTAGGGTAGACATATACACGAAGGTTGACTAGACCTAGTCGGATAAAGGTTATCTTTAAGGGCATGTGGTGCTAACTCGTCTCCCATATTGGTGAATATAGAAAATCTACCTATGTAAGTATCAGGAATGCTAGACTCCACACTCGACAAACGACCGGTATGATCTCGAAACCAACTTCGCATACACTGAGCTCACTCGAATTTTTCTCTATTTTTTTTCTTTTGATATTTTTTTAACTAAAAAAACATAAATATTAGTTGCGGATTTTTTATTTTTATTTGGAATTTTTCTTTGTATTTTTTTTCTTTTATGGAACTTTTTTTTTACTTACAAAAATGCGAAAAGTAAGAAAAACTAGTCCGAAAGTCACAACTTTTAAAAAAATCGAACAAATCCCCGGTAACGGCGCCAAAAACTTGTTGCCAATTTTAAAACACCGCAAATGCACGGGCTATTATAGAATAGCGAGCGTAAGTACGGGTCGAACCAACAGAGATTTGTCAATTTTTTTTGTTCAAAATAATTGTAACAATCAAACTAGACTAAATGGATTTATATATGATATTCGTAAATTTAAACTAAGCTAACACAAATAAAAAATGAGACTACAAAGGATATAAACTAGTGTGTGAGAAACTAGGGCGTTGGATCCATTTATCATGTTCAACTAATACTATAAATAATTTAAACTCGTAATTCCCAATTTTTTAACTCAAATTAAACAGACTCTCGTCATATTTAATTCAGAAAATAACACGATTAACTTCAAAATAAAATTTCACATCTCTAAATATAGAAGGCTAAAATTCCTATTCCCTTAAAAAGTTCACTTTTAAATTTCAAAATATAGTCTTTCAGCATGGAATATCAATTAATTTAATAAAAGTATAACTCATCAAAAAGTACTCATACATAAAATAAAATAATAATAAAAATTTAAACAATGTCGAGGGTTTAAAACACACTCTCGTGTCGTTTTAAATGAATACCGAATTTTAAAAAGCTTTAGCACATATCGGGAACAAAGACGAAATTAAATCATGTACAATATTAGTCAAACATGATAAATTTCACCTATTCCTAGTAAAGAAATTAAGCTCGTATTAGTGAACACATAATAAAATTGCAAGAATAAATACAAATTATTAATAAAACAACTTATAATTTTTATGCCTCACGAATAAACTTGACAAAATTCCTCCCGCTAAAATACAATTCTTGGCCCTCAAATATAAATAAAACTCTCCAAATAAAGGAAACAAAAATTATTCTAAAGTTTCTTTCCAATTTGTTTCTCCCCAAATAATGAGCCCAAGGGGTTTTATTTATAGGCTTAGGAGTGAGGTTTTTTGGTAGGAATAAAACACCTATTTTAATTCATTGAAAATGAATTATAAAATTAATAATTAATTTAAAAAGGTATTCTACGCTAAAAAAAGTTGAGGTTTCTTTACGATTGGTGTCTTTTTTAATTCAGATTTGGACTGATCTGATACATTTGATACGCCTAGGCATGTGTTTGTTGATATGCCTAGGCATGTGTTGGGAAGTTGTAGATGTATGCCCTTAAGGCCATGTTTGGCTGTAGCTTTTTGGCCAATTTGGCCTTATACAAAGATTTACCTTTTACCAATAAAATTAAGAATCAGCGAGAAGAATCGATCCCTTGACCTATTCCTTCTTATGCGTGCACGAGACCACCAGGCTGGGAAGCCTTTTCATTTATATAACTGCTTGAGAAATATATATCCCAATATTCTTCCGAGATAATCTATTCTTCTACTTTGACCCCTTAACTTTATACTTCTTTCAATTCTTCCCACAATCTTCATATCTTCACCAAAACTTCAAAGGTACCTCTAACAATATATAATAACTTATATTAATTCAAATTCATCCCCTTAAAGTTTAGAAAATTATAATTTTACCCTTAATTGCATTTTAGACCCCCAGTTTTTATAACTTTTTGTTTTAGCTCCGAATTTAACAAAATTTCAAGAAATCTTTATTTTGCCTAGATAAACATTTAAAAATTATTTTTAGACCCAAAACATTTTTAGAATTATGGTTTCACCCTCCGGAGTTACTAAAATTGAATTTTTAACTCGAATTTTATTCTAAATTGTATTTTTCTTTTATTTTACGAAAAAGACTCTAAATGTTCATTATTTAAGATACAATGGGCCTAACAAGGCCTAGATTTGGGCATAATTCATAAAAAATAATGCACTCATCTAATAGCCCCAAGCCTAAATTTTGCTAGTCCTCGAGCAAAATTAAAATTTTAAAATCTAACTCATTTTCGTAATAATCACGATTGCACTTAGCATATGCAACAAGACGTTAAACCCCTAGGTTACCCTAGTGGACGAGTTTTATCTCGTGAGGGTTTGTAGTGAATAGACCCACAAAATTCAAAAACTTGACTCAATACAGATGACAATAAAGTAATATAACCAAGTTTGAATGCAATTTTCATAAATATAGTAGAACATCACTTTTCAATCTCAACTTATCGTGTTTGTGTGCATAGCCAATGTAACCGTCCATTTAAAAAGATTTGTTACATTTCTTATTTGAAAGTTCATCTTGATTTCAAAATCTCACAGAATGCACTCACAATCTAACACTCGAAAATGGATAATTTTCTCTCAGTATATGTGAATAAAAAACTAAATTTAAATGAACAACTTTCACATATACATGATAAAAAAACAGAATTTTTTATAATGGATTAATAATCTCATGAACGGAAAATAGATTACTTTTTGAAAACGTTGAATCACACCATAGTTCTTATTCGTCTTCTCTCCACACTATAACTAACTTCACTTGAGATCGATTAGGACTTTCTTTGGTTGTATTATAGGCTCGGGTTGGGCTAGAAAGAATGGTTTTTGGAGTTCAAATTTCTGAGAATATAGATATTTTTCTGTATTTTGACTTTTAGACACTTTTTCTCACCTCCCTTTTTCTTTTCTCTTTCCTTTTTTTTTAACACACATTTTTTTCATTCATTCCCTTTTTCTTTTTTGTTCACACATCATTTTTTTGCAAACTTTTTTTTAGCCTTTTTATTAATCGTAATTTGACCATAGTATTCTCAGAAAATGGGTATGGCTTCTTTTTATGGGCTTTAAACTCCTAGTTGGAGTTGGGAAGGGTAATGGATTTTTAATACAAAATAATGCATTCATCAAATACTCCCAGACCTAAACTTTGCTAGTCCTCGAGCAAAACTAAAATTTTAAAATCTGACTCATTTTCGTAGATATCATGATTGCGCTTAGCATGTGCAACAAGTCGTTAACCCCATAGGTTACCCTAGTGGACGAGTTTTGTCTCGTGAGGGTTTATAGTGAATATACCCACAAAATTAAAAATTTTGACTCAATATTAAAGACACAAAAGTAATATAACTATTGATACCAAATTTAGTCTGCTGACATGGCTCAATTGAGTGAAGACGCGTGGCAATCTACGTGGCAACAACAAGCACTTTCGAGGAACTCAGACGCTCCGAGGAACCGTACTATAACGAGGAACACTGATTCCCCGATTAACTCAGACGCTCCGACCTACAAGAACTCTCCGAGGAACTTTTGAGTACCGAGGAACTTTGAGCACCGAGGAACCTTAGGCGGTCCGAGCAGTTTAGGCGGTCGGAGCTGCACCTCGAACAAAGCATTAATAGCAGGAAAACCAACAGACTGACTGTTCATTAAATGCTTATCATTCAGATGTATACGCTTAAGAGGCAATTAATATATTACCCTTTCACATGTACAGCATTGAATGTATTACCCTTTCACATTACAGCCTCAGGGCTACAAATACATTGTACAATCCTCATTGTAAGGGGATCGGAATTTCTTGATATAACTTGTAATCGAGAATTCCCAAACAATCAGCAATAACAAAACAGTGGACGTAGGTCATTCTTATAAGGCTGAACTACTTTAAAAATTCTTTGTCTCATTTATTTATCTGTGATTGAATAATTAGATATGATCTAATTTTTTACATCAACATATTGGCGCCGCCTGTGGGAAACGATTGGTAATATCATTTTTCTTCAAAAACAATCCATCACAAATGGTTGATATTCCAGAATCTAGCAATTGAAACGCTGGAAGCCCTCCAAATCCATCTGCTTCGCCAAATATTCCAGATCTGGCTGGAATAATGACAAATCTGGCTCAGGGCCAGACCGTCATGCAAGAAACTATGCGACCACTCATACAAACCCTCCATGGCGGTGCACGAACCCATTCAAGACCAAGAAGTATTCAAAGAAATACCCGTGCATCTTCTTCGCGTACTAGGCGTACCAATTCATATCACAATGAGGATTCTGAAGATTTTTCTTATCAACCTGGACGAACTTCGTCAGTGCGAGCCATAGATACTGAACAACGTATTACTCTCTCTCCAGAAAGGACTAGTCCGCTAGAGAGGTTGAGAAGGGTATCACCTTTCAATCGATTAAGACCTAGAAGGAGTAGAAGTCCTCCTAAAGTCGCATCGAGAAGTTTTTGACGACCATCAGATTTAAGGGAAGGATCTGCCCAGTCCCGACCAGCTACTCGTCAAGATAGATCCCAAGAAGCCACATCAATTCGATCAGCTGCTCAAACCAACAGGCCCGAGGAAGGAAATGATGCATGGAAAGGCTCTATTCAGAAGCTGGAGGATAGATTAGGGGAAATGGCTAAAGCTAAGAACCCTCTACAACAAACTTTTGGTCGAGGAACACCTTTTGTCCAGGCCATTGTAGATTTTCCAACACCATCAAAGTTTAAAGCACCTGTTGTGACCCCCAAATATGATGGAAAGACTGACCCTGTCCTTCATATAGAACAATACCAAGATGCAGTCGACATCTATGTTATTCCAGATGGGATGAGATGCAAGGCATTCTCAGGAACTCTTACCGGATCTTCTCAAATGTGGTATAATAATCTTCCTCGGGGTAAGATCTCAACTTTTCTTCAACTGGACGAGTTGTTCAGTGGAAAATTCTGTTTTGGGGCAAAGCCAGTTAAACGAGTAGCACATTTGTTAAGTGTTAGATAAAAAGCTGGTGAGAGTACCAGAGATTATATAACTCGTTTTAATAACGAGAAACTCGAAGTCATTGATTATGAGGAAAAGACAGCGATTACCACTTTGATGAGTGGACTACTGCCCAACAAGCTGTACTACACTTTGGCCAAAGATCCACCTAGAACCATGTCAGACCTGATGGGAAAAGCGTCCAAGATTATGAATGCCGAGGAGGCTATGGCTGCGAAGAAGAACATGGATGCCAAAGAAACCAAGGTGGAAGGTGATAAAGCTAAGAACAAAGAGCATAAGAACAATGGTAATGACAAACATTCAAAAAACAGGTCGGTATGGGACGTGATGAAGAAATATGATAATTATACTCCTTTAAAGAAGGATATCAACTATGTTCTAGAGGAAATCAAGAACAACGAGGAGTTAAACTGGCCAGGGAAGATGAAGGCAGACCCTGACCGAAGGAATAAAGCAAAATATTGTGAGTTTCATAAATATCATGGCTATATGACAAAAAATTGCATAGCTGTTCAGAACGAGATTGAAACACTCATCAGACGAGGAAAAATGGCAAAGTATGTTGATCATGGAAGCGAAAGAAGGAACAATGACCGAACAAGAGAGAGGTCTAGATCTCCTCGTTGAGCAGAGGAGAACAAGAAAAGAAACCATGAAGTTGATCCAGAAGATGACCCCGATCTTCCCAAGAGACCAAGGCAGCCAAAACGAGAGGTATTTTCAATACTCTTTGGGACATTTAATTGTAATGTTATTACAGGTGGAGATGCAGGAGGAGGAGACCTTACTGCAGAGAGAAAAGCTTACCTCTTTGGGGCTCAAGCTTGCTCGTACATTCAGCAAATAAATCTAGCTGAGGAGGATCGCCCGAGAAAAGTGAACAAAGAGAAATTGGTCATTGGTTTTTCAAAGAACGACCTCGCAGGAGTTTTGTATCCTCATAATGACCCATTGGTGATCAAAATGAGGATGAAAGAGGTAATGATCTCAAGAGTACTGGTAGACAATGGTAGCTCGGCAGACATCATGTTCTACTCGTGCTTCGACAGTTTAAATCTAAAGCTATCTCAACTGGATAAGAATGTTCTACTCGTAATGGATAAGAATGTTCAATCATCATACAATATCATCATGGGAATAATAGGATTGAAGAAATTCGAGGTTGTACCATCTACAGTGCATCAGTGCCTAAAATTTCCAACAATTTTTGGAGTAGGAGTTGTGAAGGGTGACCAAAAAGTATCTCGGGAATGCTATTATTCATCCGCCGAGTAAGAGGAACTGGAGGAATCAAGGAAAAAGACTACTACTTATCAAGTGGAAGAAGGGGCAGAAATTGAAACATTGGATCCTAGAGATGAGTCGCAACTCGTAAAGGGTCAAGTGGTGGAAGCTACTAAAAACATCATTCTGGACGACGAGCACTCTGAACGAACTACTCAAGTAGGTTCATCATTGGAAGCCTCACTAAAACAGGAATTGATAACTTTCCTTAGAAGCAGAAAGCAAACTTTTGCGTGGAGTCATGAGGATATGCCTGGGATAGACCCAAATTTCTTATGTCACGAACTCAATGTGAATAAGGATATCAAGCCTGTGAAGCAAAGAAGAAGAGTATTCAGTCCCGAGAAGAATTAAGTTATACAAGAGGAAGTCGAGAAGCTTCAGAAAGCTTGCTTCATTGAAGATGTTAAATATCCAGACTGTTTAGCAAATGTGGTGATGGTGAAAAAGAAGAACAACAAATGGAGGATGTGTGTAGACTTCACCGACCTCAATAAAGCATGTTCAAAGGATCATTTTCTGTTACCCCTAATTGATCAACTAGTGGATGCTACCTCGGGACACGAGCTGCTGAGATTCATGGATGCTTATTCTGGCTACAATCAGATTAAAATGAAACCTGAAGACAGGGAGAGTACTTCTTTCATTACCCCTAGGGGAACTTATTATTATAATGTTATTCCCTTTGGTTTGAAAAATGCAGGTGCCACATATCAGCGGCTGATGAACAAGGTCTTTGCTGAACAAATCAGTTGCAATATGGAAGTCTATGTTGACGATATGCTGACAATGAGCAAGAAAGCTGCCGATCATCTAGTTGACTTAAGTCAGACTTTTGATCAACTGGATAAATATCAAATGAAGCTGAACCCGACGAAGTGCATATTTGGAGTACGAGAAGGCATGTTTTTCTGGTATATTGTCAATCAACGAGGCATTGAGGCAAATCCTGAAAAGATCAAAGCTCTATTAGGGCTGCGATCTCCGACGACGAAGAAAGAGGTGCAAAGTCTTACAGGACGAGTAGCAACATTCAACAGATTTGTATCGCGAGCAACTGATCGATGTCTCCCATTCTTCAAGACGCTCCGAAAGACTTTTGAGTGGAATTATGAATGCGAGCAGGCTTTCCAAGACTTGAAGAAATACTTGGGAGCACCTCCACTGCTATCCAGGCCAGTAATGAAAGAAAAATTATATTTGTATCTGGCAGTGTCCGAAAATGCAGTCAGTGCAGCATTGATAAGAGTGGATAATGGAGTACAAAAACCGATCTACTACATAAGTAAGGCCTTCCGAGGAGCAGAGATCAGATATCCAAAGATGGAAAAGTTAGCACTGGCGCTGATTGAGGCGAGTAGGAGAATGAGGCCATACTTTTAGGCTCATACTATAGTCGTATATACTGATATGCCGTTGAGGCAAGCCCTTCATAAACCAGAAAAATCAGGGAGATTGATGTATTGGGCAATAGAACTTGGTGAATATGATATAGTTTATGAACCTAGATCATCGCTAAAATGGCAAGTTGAAGCAGATTTTATAGCAGAGTTCACCTATCCTAATACCCCCGAGGAGCAAAAGTTGCTCGTTGATCAACCTGTGGATGTTACAGGATCATCAAACACAAGCTCAAACCAACTTAGGTTGGTAAAAGGGCAAGTGGATGTTGCAGGATCATCAAATTTAAGCTCAGACCAACTCAGGTTGGTAAAAGGGCGAGAAAAGATGATCAACGAAGAGCAAGAAATATCAGGGGAGGATGAAAGAAAGCAGCAAATATTTCACCGAGGAACTTTGTCAGATCAGAAGTTTGAAGACGAGTTACCTATATGGAGGGTATATATAGATGGCTCATCTTGCACAACAGGCAGTGGGGCAGGGATAGTTTTGAGCACTCCGGACGAGGTCGACATGGAATACTCCCTACGTTTCCAATTCAAAGCTTCCAATAATGAGGTTGAGTATGAGGCCATGATTGCAGGTCTTAATTTGGCAAAAATTATGGAGGCGTAGCAGGTTATTATTTTCAGTGATTCTCAATTAATCGTAAATCAAATGTTGGGAAGATATGCAGCCAAAGGAGAATTAATGATCAAGTACCATGCAAAGGTGATGGAGTTGGTATCAGAATTTGCTGCTATTCAGCTGGTTAAAATACCAAGAATGGAGAATGCAAGAGCAGATGCCCTAGCTCGATTAGCATCAGCTACTCGTACGGAGCTACGAAGAACAATCCCAATTGAAGTTTTAGCTGGTCGGAGTATAGATGAAGATCTGACGGCGAACTTTATTACCCTCGATTTAGGATCATCATGGATGGATCCCATCAGGGCATATATTGAGGAGGGAGAATTACCAATTGACAAGCTCGCAGCCAAGAAATTAAAGTTCAAGGCGGCTCATTATGTACTGACTAATGGCATCCTATACAGACGAGGAATGATAGCAGGTTTGCAAAGATGTGTGCATCCCACCGAGGTGAAAGATTTGATTGAAGAGGTCCATGATGGGTCCTACGGAGCCCATGTAGCCGGTCGGACACTTTTATAAAGAATGATGACTCAGGGATATTACCGGCCGATGATGAGGGCTGATTGTATAGCCTATGCTAAGAAATGTGACAAGTGTTAGTGCTTCTCCTCCATCCGAATAACTCCACAAGCATTGTTGACACCCATCACTTTCCCTTGGCCATTTGCCATGTGGGGAATAGATTTGGTCGGGCCACTGCCAACGACCAGAGGAAGGTTCAAATACCTCGTCGTCCCAGTGGATTATTTCACTAAATGGGTTGAAGCTGAGCCTCTCATTGATATGATGTACGACAAGGTGTACCAATTTATTTGGAAGAACGTCATTTGTCGATATGGTCTTCCTCATGCCTTCATCACAGACCATGGAACACAATTTGATAACGAGGAGTTCGCTGCCTATTATCATCAATCAAATGTTTTGAAGATCCACTCAGCACCAGGCCATCCTCAAAGCAATGGAAAAACTGAAGTGACAAACAGAAGGCTGTTGAATGGCTTGAAGAAAAGACTGGACGAGGCGAAAGCAAATTGGATCAATGAGTTACAGTCAGTACTGTGGGCTTACCGAATTACTCCCCGAGTAGCAACTGGAGAATCTCCATATATGCTAGCGTTTGGAAGTGAAGCTGTTATACTCGCCGCGTTGGGCCTCCCAACACACAGGGTACTGAATTTCAATTCCCCTGTCAGAGACTTAATGAGAAGATTGGATTTATACATGCTCGAGGAAGTTAGAGAAGAAGCAGCCATCAGGAATGCTGCATACCAACAACGAACATCTTTATTCTACAATAAGAGGGTGAAGAAGTGCGACCTGAAAGAAGGAGACTATGTGATAAAGAAAGCGATTCAAAAGAACAACAAACTAGAGGCAAACTAGCATGGACCATACCGAGTTACAGAAGTTATTCGACCAGGAACCTACCGAATAGCAACTTTAGAGGGGGAGGAGTTTAAGAATGCATGGAACGTAGAGCACCTGCACAAGTATTATCAGTCATGTATATTCTCTCCTTTTATAGAAAGTTTTTAGGGGAATATTAGTGCTACACACTACTCGACAAAGCTCGGAGCTCGGGCTACTCAAAATTTTTCTCGAAAATGCCAATTAAGGTTGGTCGAGAAACAAATGTATTCCTCCAGGAAGTAAAACTTGTATTCCTCCGGGAAGTAAAACTTATATTCCTTCGGGAAGTAAAACTTGTATTCCTTCGGGAAGTAAAGCTACTTGTATTCCTCCGGGAAGTAAAGCTACTTGTATTCCTCCGGGAAGTAAAACTTGTATTCCTACAGGAAGTAAAACTATGTGTTAAGTATTCCTAAATATGCCAACTTATGTTGGTTAGGAAGTAAATATATTCTTGAAAACGCCAACTAAAGTTGGTCGGGAGGTAAAATTATTCCAAAAAGTGCCAAAACTCCTCGCAGAAGAAAAATCCACTAACTATGGCTGGTCGGGGATAAAAAACCCACTAACTGTAGTTAGTCGAAAAGGAAAATTTATCGACCTTGGTTGGTCGGAAACATTTTATGAATACAATAAAATGATCAAGCAAAATTATTGATACTCGTGACTTTTTAAAATTATTACTAAGTTGGTCGAGAAATAACTTAGTAACTTTTAATAATGACTACCACAAATTCAAGCTAGTCGACAATAAATTGATCGACAAACAACACAATATTGTTATCTTTTTAACAGATACACATGCACAGATGTAAAGTGTTTTACAAGACAATAGCAATTAAGATTGCGAACGAAATAAAAATCTTTCATTAAATCCAAAAACAGATTACATTGATAATGAAATGTATACTAACTATTACATCAAAATTCCTACTCTATTAGTTTCTTCCCCTCTGCTTTTGAAACAGGTTCCTCGCCAGCAGGCGGATCATTTAAAGCAAGAGGAGAATTTATGAAGTTAAGATCTTTTAACATCCTGATATTCATCATGGATGGTCGATCTAGGAGGTGCTCAGGACGAGATATCTCGACATTAGAATGGATATTGTAGTCGTCGAGATACTTGAAAATTAAGCACTGAGGGATGGCCCGAGCAGGGATCCAACTCATGCCGAGCTCGAATGGTGGCACTGGAAGGTCGAGCAGCCCAGGATTATGGTAATCCCACAGGTAATGACCCTATTTGAGTTACAGCACACCTAAGGCATTCAGCCATCCCTGTTTGTAGCCCTCATTATTGGCATTCTGGATACGATCGTCCAAGTGGTAGAGAGCCTCGTTGTACCCAGCCATCCAAAACTCCCTGTGCTGTTTGTGGAATTGATATGTCAATCTTTCTAGCTGTTCGTGGAGATTTTTGATGAAGAGTTCTTTATTCTCCAAGACAGACTTTTGCGTAGAATGTTGCTCTTCCAGGTCCCTGATCTTCTTTGACATTTCAGCCAACGCCTGGTTCTTCGCTATTAATTGGAAGGCCTGGTTCTCTAAGGCAGATTGAGTCCTCTGTTCCTCGACAGGAATCCAAGCAGCTCTTTCTCATCCCCGAGGAGCTATTGCTCGTCCACGAGAAGATGTAGAAGGGCCAGATTTTTTCAAGGTTTCCAACTCATCCCTCAAGTTGGCGTTCTCGACCTCCAAGAACGAGAATCCCTCATCAGTCACTGGGATTAAGGATTTTGAAGTGGAAGCTGCAGACTTCAACTGCGACAACTCTCTTTGCAGGTTGTTATTCTCTTGCTCTAATAATTCAGCTATTTTCTACACTCTTCGACCTCAGCCATCAGAGTTCTCTCCCGCACGTCGTAAGCAGCAAAACGTTTCTCGTATCCCTTGTCGACAACGATTTGCTGGTACTTCTTATCGTACCCCTCGTGCAAGAGGGCAGTGGATTCCTTATATTGTTGTTTAAGGTCTTCAAGAGTGCCTTGTAGATCCTCAATCATGTCATAGTAAGCTACATTATTGGCCACCACACGATCAAGCAAACACTTCAAATATTGGTAGGCCTCAATTGCTTGTTTCGAAGCATCTTGGCCGAGGATGTCGACGATTTATGATGAACTCAGATCTGTGTGACCAACCTTAAAATATTCATTACATTGCCGCAACAGCTTTGTATCATGAGCAGACAGTAATTCCATCCTGGCCAAAAACTAGTAGAGGAAGAAAAAATAGTAATCAATAATCAAAACAGAACATGAAGAAGAGACAACAGTATGCAAAAACAAAAGTTCAAGTTTTATTATATCACAAGGTTCAGAGTTACATGGTTCAGGATTACATTTGTCAAAGAAAAATAAAATAGATAGAAGTCCGAACAACTCAACACATTTTCCTTGTCTCCCAAAACTTTCTCGGGAGGCTGGGACGAGGAGGTAGGTTGCTCGAATGGAGCAGATAGTAGCTGGGGAAGTGTTGGAGGTTACTCGGAGGAAGTAGCAAGCTACTGAAGTTCCTCGTTAGCAGGCTGGATGGATGGGGGATGATCTCGTATCACCATGGAAGACTCTTCAGAGGCAGCTTTGCCCTCTTCTTCATCTTCAGGAGTTGGAGGGGGACCAGGGATTCGTCGCTGAAAGAGTTCGTAGTTTTCATCAACCTTCATCTCCTATAGAGCAGCGACCCACCCATCTCTAAAGTATTTAAGGCTGCCATATTCTACTTGGGACAACATGGCAGCCAAGCCTTTGTTCCACCCCTTGTCCCAGCCGGCGCTGAAAGACTTCTTCACAGCCATTTTCCTCTTTAACTTCTTTGAGGAAAGCTTCTCGGACAGAAGATTTTCAGCAGTCTTCAGTTTATTCTCAACTTCTTCTTTCTGGCGAATTACTTCGTGAAGTTGGATTAATTCTTCCTCAGCAACCTTGAGTTTATTCTCAAACTCTCCAGCATCTTTGAGATTCTTGTCGAGCTCTTTATTTTTCTCTTCCAAGTCCTTTAATTTTTTCTCCAACCCCGTGGAGACTTCAACAACTCGGGCCTTCTCCTGCTCGGTGGAGGCAAGCTTCTTCTCCCAGGTTGCCTTATCATCAACATATTTCTGGAGAGACTCTTTCAGAGACTGCCCCTAGCCTATCAAAGCTTCCTCTACACCAGACGAGGAGCTTGAAGCTTTAATAGCTTCATCCTTCTTCAAAATTATGTTAAAACAGCTCACCAACTGTGAAAAGAAAATGAGAGCAAGTCAGAGACAGATATAACAAAGGAAAGATGAAAAGTTCAAAATAAAAGGACTTACAGAAGCAATATGGCGAGCTGTCAATGAGGTAACCATGTCCCGAGAAAGGTTTTCTTCAATACCTTGGATCTCGGTAATGATCCAAGTCTTCACCGAGCTCATAGCAGAGCTCGGGGGAACGAAAGTGGGAACTCCACTAGTCGGGGGCTGAGAGACGGTGTCAGCCAAATTGATCGAGGAGCTCTTCTTCAGCCTCCTCGGAGGAACAGGAACAGTTTCGACCAAAGAAGAACTCTTGGTCGGTGATATGACAATCACCTCTCCTGGAGCAGCAGCCTTGCTCGGGGTCATTGGGAGTTTCTCAGCAACCTTCATAGGAGCAGTGGGAGGGGTTGCATCAATTTTCTTTGTCCCTTCTGGGATATCATGTTTACTTCTTTTTGCCTCTCCAGCACCCGAGGAAGGTTTCTCGAACAATATGGGAGGTCTTCTTTTCTTCATCCTTTCACTTAAAGGAATGTGTGATTCAGGCGAAGAACTGGTAGAAGCTGGTACTGTCTCTGCGTCGCTTATCACCGGACGAGCAGTGAAAGAGGTGGTGTAGCTCTTATACTGCAGCAGATATGAAGCTGACCTAATGTGCTCGTCATCAACAGTTTGATGCAAACTCCAGATAAGTTTTAAGTGCCTTATATTAACGTCTGCCTCCTTTGGACACTTTCTTTTGTTATCAACTGCAAATAAATCAAAATTAAAATATCAGTGGCACATTTTGTCAAACACAGAATAAGCATGATTTCAAAAAAAGTAAAATGAAATAAAAATAACCTATCCCATTGCCATAGGGAGGGCATCTGGGACCCTAATAAACTTCATCTCCAGATAAAGGAGCATGTTGCCAATTTTTTATAACAACCCCGTACTCAAAATAGTCCCTATTGGCATCCGGGAGATTGACCACTAAAACCCTTTTTAAAAATATAGTTTTTAAATAAAAAGTATTATCTCCAACAGCCCATCTATAACAAAACATGATTTCTGGAATTCCTATGCGAGTTCCATGAATTTGATTTAGTCTATGAACCCCGTTAACTATTCTCCATGTATTGGGGGTTATTCTTGCAGGAACCACGTCAAAGTATTGACAGAATTCCAGACATAGAGGGTTGGGAGGAAAATAAAATCCACACTCAGCAACAAATAGACTGGGGAACCAATGTCCCTCAGCCAAACGGAAATAGTCTGAAGGCTCAGAAAGCTCTTCCAGAATAACCCAGGAGGGAATAGAGAAATCAGAACGAAATTTATCAAGAGATTCTACAGAATAAACCATGATGAAAGAAGGAAATGAAGAAGAAGGAAGAAGAAGATCTTATAGAAAAAGAGTGGATCTGTTGACAACGAACAATGGAAAGGATGAACGCACAAGAGAGTAAGACAATGGAAAATTCGAAGATACAAATTTGAAAAAGTAGAAGACGATGGGATTGTCTGTGATGCTAAAATACTCTGCCTTGGGAAAAGGAAAAAGTAATGATTGCAAAAAGAAACGATTACGCTACCGGCGTCTAGAAGGACAAAAATACGCGGAGATTGAGGCGGTTATAAAAATTCAAAAAAGCCTGATTCTACGAATTTGGAAGGAAAAATAAATACAAAGGAAACACTCCTAAAAATCAGAAGGATCATTTAAAACTACCATATTCCAAGAAAGAATGTTCCACACTCCTCAAATTTCAAACTATGAAACATTGAGGGCTTCTGTTGATACCAAATTTAGTCTGCTGACATGGCTCAATCGAGTGAAGACACGTGGCAATCTACGTGGTAACAACAAGCACTTCCGAGGAACTCAGACGCTCCGAGGAACCGTACTACAACGAGGAACACTACTTCCCTAAGTAACTCAGACGCTCCGACCTACAAGAACTCTCCGAGGAACTTTTGAGTACCGAGGAACTTTGAGCACCGAGGAACCTTAGGCGGTCCGAGAAGCTTAGGCAGTCCGAGCTGCACCTCGAACAAAGCATTAATAGCAGGAAAACCAACAGTCTGACTGTTCATTAAATGCTTATCATTCAGATGTATACGCTTAAGGGGCATTTAATATATTACCCTTTCACATGTACAGCATTGAATGTATTACCCTTTCACATTACAGCCTCAGGGCTATAAATACATTGTACAATCCTCATTGTAAGGGCACCGAAATTTCTTGATATAACTTGTAATCGAGAATTCCCAAACAATCAGCAATAACATAACAGTGGACGTAGGCCATTCTTATAAGGCTGAACCACTTTAAAAATTCTTTGTATCATTTATTTATCTGTGATTGAATAATTATATATGATCTAATTTTTTACATCAACAATAACCAAGTTTGAATGCAAACTTCATAAATGTATGAGAACATCACTTTTTAATCTTAACTTGTCATGTTTGTGTGCATAGCCAATATAACCGTCCATTTCAAAAGATTTGATTGTTATATTTCTTATTCGAAAATTCGTCTTAATTTTAAAACCTCACAAAATGGACTCACAATCGAACACTCAAAAATGGGTTGTTTTCTCTCGGTATAGGTGAATAAAAGAGTAAATTTAAATGAACAAATTTCACATATACATGATCAAAATGGACTTTTTTTATAATGGATTAATATGATCTCATGAATGGAAAATCGATTAATTTTTTAAAACGATTAATCGCACAACGAACCCTATTCATCTTCTCTCCACACTATAACTAACTTCACTTGGGATCGATTAGGACTTTCTTTGGTTGTATTGTAGGCTCGGGTTGGGCTATAAAAAATGGTTTTTGGAGTTCAAATTTCTGAGAATATAAATATTTTTCTGTATTTTGACTTTTAGACACTTTTTCTCACCTCCCTTTTTCTTTTCTCTTTCCTTTTCTTTTTAAAACACATTTTTTCATTCATCCCCTTTTTTCTTTTTTGTTCACACGTCATTATTTTGCAGACTTGTTTTTTAGCCTTTTTTGTTAACCGTAATTTGACCATAGTATTCTCAGAAAATGGGTATGGCTTCTTTTTATGGGCTTTAAGCTCCCAGTTGGAGTTGGGAAGGGTAATGGATTTTTAATACAAAATAATGCATTCATCAAATACTCCCAGGCTTAAACTTTTCTAGTCCTCAAGTAAAACTAAAGTTTTAAAATCTAACTCATTTTCGTAGATATCATGATTGCACTTAGCATGTGCAACAAGCCGTTAAACCCATAGGTTACCCTAGTGGACGAATTTTGTCTCGTAAGGTTTTATAGTGAATATACCCACAAAATTAAAAAAATTGACTCAATACTAAAGACACAAAAGTAATATAACCAAGTTTGAATGAAAACTTCATAAATGTATGAGAACATCACTTTTCAATCTCAACTTATCATGTTTGTGTGCATAGCCAATATAACCGTCTATTTCAAAAGATTTGATTGTTACATTTCTTATTTGAAAATTCGTCTTAATTTTAAAACCTCACAAAATGTACTCACAATCGAACACTCGAAAATGGGTTGTTTTCTCTCGGTATATATGAATAAAAGAGTAAATTTAAATGAACAAATTTCACATATACATGATCAAAAATGGACTTTTTTATAATGGATTAATATGATCTCATGAACGGAAAATCGATTACTTTTTGAAAACGGTTAATCGCATAACAGATCCTATTTATCTTCTCTCCACACTATAACTAACTTCACTTGAGATCGATTAGGCCATTCTTTGGTTGTATTGTAAGCTTGAGTTTGGCTAGAAAGAACGGTTATTGGAGTTCAAAATTTCTGTGATTATAGAGATTTTGGAGTATTTTGACTTTTAGGCTCTTTTTCTCACCGCCCCTTTTCATTTCTCTTTTCTTTTTCTTTTTAACTCACATTTATTTCATTCATCCTCTTTTTCTTTTTTGTTCACACATCATTATTTTGCAGACTTGTTTTTTAGCCTTTTTTGTTAACCGTAATTTGACTATAGTATTCTCAGAAAATGGGTATGGCTTCTTTTTTATGGGCTTTAAACTCCCAGTTGGATTTGGGTAGGGTAATGGATTTTTATTAAAACGCTTTTTTGGATCAAATGGTCTTGCAACGGAATAATGTGAAAATCGTGAAGTTAGGCTTAATAGGCTTTCAAATGATGGCTTAATTTCATTTCTTAAGTTTCGTTGAGTTAATTTATGTCTTAAGACGATTTACTAAGACTTCTAGTGCTTTAAGAGTCACATTTTGACTTTTTGTTTTCAGTAATCGAACTAAACAATGAATTTTATATCATCAACAAATTTATCACTGAAGCAAAGTTTGAGTTATTTTAACTCGGATTGATTTAAATCTCTCATAAATGATGAATGGCGCAATATCTCACTGAGTTGAAATCTCCACATTTATTCGTTAAGCATAATAATTTTCATCTCAATATCCATTTTCGATCATATTATATGGCTACTGTGTAAAAAATTCATAAGTTAAGGGATCTATAAATTAATTTTATATTAAGAAATCACTTCAAAACTTAATTATATTGAAAATCTTTTTGGATTTTTGAGATTTTTTTGGTTTTTTTTCAAAGTAGAGAAAAATGACCTCAATACCCTCAAACATAATTTATTCATTGTCCTCAATGTAAAATAAAAAAATTTAAAAGGCGGGAAAGATATAAAAGATATTACCGTAATGAGGGACTTTTATTAATGCCCAATTACTATAAAATAAAAATTATGATACAATAATGATGACCCAATTTTATGTTCACTCTGGGTACACTGGGTCTCGAAGGAGAATGTCCTGCACTTCCCGATCTTGCAATTCCAGATATGGCTTCAACCTTTGACAATTAACTTTGAAAATTTCACCATTTTTAGCACTCTCTATCTCAATCGCCCCATGTGGGTAAATTATTTTAAAAATAAAGGGATCGGACTATCTTGACCTTAACTTGCTGAGAAAAAGATGCAATCTAGAATTGTACAAGAGAACTTCCCATCCAGGCTCGAATTACATTCGTAGGATGGACTTATCATGAAACATTTTCATTTTCTCTTTGTACAATTTTGCATTTTCTTATGCATTATTCCTAATCTCTTCTAACTCACAGAGTTGGAGTTTTCGAACCTCTCCTGCAGCAGGTAAATCAAAAATGGAGGTCTTAATGGCCCAATAGGCCTTGTGTTCTAACTCTACCAGAAGGTGACAGGCTTTTCCATAGACAATCCTACATGGGGACATACTAAGTAGCGTTTTGTAGGCAATGCGATAAGCCAACAATGTATCCAACAACCTTATGGACCAATCCTTTTATTTCAAATTCATTGTCTTCTCAATTATTTGTTTAATTTTCATATTAGAAACTTCTGCTTGCCCACTATTTTGAGGGTGATAAGAACATCCTACTGTGTGCGTGATTGAGTACTTTTTCATTCGTCCTACACAATATGGCTTCTACCCACTTAGACATATAATCAATTGCCAAAAGAATATAGTTATTATCATAGCAATTTGGGAATGGACCTATAAAATCAATTCCCCAATAGTCAAAAACCTCGATAATCAAAATGGGGTTTAAGGGCATCATGTTCGTACGTGTAATCTGTCCTAAACGTTGGCAACGGTCACAGCTCCTACTGTAATCGTTAGAGTCACGAAAGATGGTGGACCAATAGAATCCACATTGAAAAATCTTTGCAGCGGTCTTCTTGGCACCGAAATGACCTCCACAGGCTTAGTCATAGCAGAATGAGATTACTCTTTGAATCTTGTGATTGGGTACACAATTTCGAATGATTTGATCAGGGCAATACTTGAAGAGATATGGATCATTACAAAAGAAATGCTTGGTTTCTTTTAAAAATTTGGAATGATCTTTTTTAAGCCAATGTAAAGGCATTTCACCCGTCACAAGATAATTCATAATATTGACGAACCATAGAAGTTGAGAGACAATCATTAGTTGCTCATCGGGAAAGGACTCATTTAGAGACAACAGGTTATCAAATTATTCAACGTCTAACCTAGATAAATAATTAGCCACTACATTCTCACACATTTTGGTATCCCGGATTTCAAGATCAAACTCTTACAGTAATATGATTCACATAATGAAACGGACCTTAGCTTCCTTTTTAGATAAAAGGTATCGCAGGGATGAGTGATCGGTGAAAATGATAAATTTGGATCCTATCAAGTAAGACCTAAACTTGTCAAGATCAAAAACAACATCGAAGAACTCTTTTTCAGTCGTGGAATAGTTTAATTAGGCATCATTAAGAGTCCTACTGGCATAGTAGATGACGTGACGAAGTTTCTCATTATGCTGACCTAGAACCGTACCTATGGCATAGTAGGAAGCATCACAAATGATCTCAAACGGCTGACTCTAGTCGAGGGGTCTCATAATAGGTGCAGAGGTCAATTCATTTTTTATCCTTTCAAAATCTTGAAGGCATTTTTCAATGAAATCGAAGGGTGTGTCCTTGGCAAGAAGATTGCACAAGGGTCAAGATATTTTTCTAAAATCCTTAATAAATCTTCGATAGAAATTGGCATGTCCTAAGAATGACCGAATATCCGGCACAGTTTTAAGGGGTGGTAAATTAGCAATGAGATCTATTTCATCTTTATCTACCTCGATACCATTTACAAAAATGATGTGACCTAGCACTATGCCTTGTTTGACCGTGAATTGACACTTCTCCCAATTAAGAACATGGTTCTTTTCCTTACACCTCTTCAGAATGAGGGTGAGGTAATGGAGGCACTTATCAAAACAAGGCCTAAATGTAGAAAAATCATCCATAAATACTTTGAGATAACGCTCCACCATATCCGAAAAGATACTCATCATGCACCGCTGAAAGGTAGCGGGTGAATTGCATAACTCAAAGGGAATGCGTCGGTAAGCAACAGTATCAAATGGAAAAGTGAAAGTGGTTTTCTTTTGATCCTCGAGAGCGATGGGAATTTGATTGTACCCAGCGTAACCATCGACAAAACCGTAATATGGATAGCCAACTAATCTCTCTAGCATTTGGTCTATGAAAGGAAGAGGAAAGTAATCCTTCCTTATAACAGCGTTCAACTTTCTATAATCAATACACACTCACCTCCCGGTTTGAATCCTAGTGGGTACTAACTGTTCATCGTTATTTTTCACCACCGTAACTCCAGATTTCTTTGGGACAACTTGAACCGGACTTACCCATTGACTATCAAAGATTGGGTAAATGATACCCGCATCGAGAAATTTTAGCACCTTAGCTCGAACGACCTCTTTTATATTGGGAATGAGTCTAATTTGTGCTTCACCAGAATTTTTAGCATCGTCTTCTAAGTGTATCCAATGCATGCACACCGAGGGACTTATCCCCTTAATGTCGACTATGGTCCATCCTATGGCTTCCTTGTGTTCTTTGAGAACACACAAAAGTTTTTCTTCCTGTTATATGTCGAAGTCAGATGCAATGATGATAGGAAAGGATTCAGAAGGTCCTAAGAACCTATTCTCGCGCATTTTAGGTGGTGGCTTCAATTCAAGCTCAGGAGCTTTCTCAATTATGGGTGGAATAGGTGACGTGGGTTTCCAGGATTATGCTTCCAACTTCTTGATTCCATGATAGGGGCGGAGTCGAGGAGGGAATTGACTTATTCAAATGACTCTTCGACATCAAAATCGAACCCAAAAAAGGAAAGAAATATTGCTAAAGGGTCATCATTATAATTTTCTTCGAAAGTCTCTTGGACGAAACTATCAATCATGTCGACATCCACGGGTTCATCATAATCGGATGGTTGTTTGGCCAAATTAAACACATTAAGGTCCATAGTCATATTCCCAAGGTATAGGTTTAATTGGCCACTACGACAGCTAATGACAACATCAGATATGGTGAGGAAAGGATGACCCAAAATAACATAGATTTGTGCAAGAGGATTTTACACTTGTTGGGTGTCCAAGACAACAAAATCGACAGGAAATACAAAGTTACCCACATTAATTAGGACATCTTCAACGATACCTCTCGGAATTTTCACAAAACGATTCGCTAAAGACAAGGCAATCCTAGTCGGCTTCAACTCCTCCAAACCTAGTTTCTCGTACACGGTTTACGGTAAAAGGTTCACGCTTGCTTCTAAATCTAGAAGGGCTATCTCAATGATGTGCTCCCCTATCTTAATAGAGATCGTCTGAGTATCGGGATCCTTATACTTGATGGGAGTTCGATAAGAAATGATCCTTAAACTCGCCATTCCTAATTTTATAACTCAAATTAAACTGACTCTCGACGTATTTAATTTGGAAAATAACGCCCTTAAGTTCAAAATAAAATTTAGCGTCTCCAAATTTAGAGGGATAAAATTCGTATTCCTTAAAAAGTTCACTTTTAAATTTCAAAATATAGTCTTTAAGCATGGACTATCAATTAATTTAATAAAAGTATAACCCATCAAAAAGTTCTCATAAATAAATGATTTTTTTTAAACAATGTTGAAGGCTTAAAACACACCTTCGTGTCATTTTAAATGAGTACCGAATTTTAAAACCTTTAGCACATATCGAGAACAAAGACGAATTTAAATCATATACAATATTAGTCAAACATGATAAATTTCACCTACTCCTAGTAAAGAAATTAAGCAAGCATAATTGAAGACATAATAAAATTGCAACAATGAATACTAATTTGAATTAGTAAAACAACTTAAAATTGTTGTGCCTCACAAATTAACTTGATAAAACTTCTCCCACAAACATACAATTCTTGGCCCTCAAATATAAATAAAACTCTCCAAATGAAGGAACCAAAAATTATTCTAAAGTGTCTCTCTAATTTTTTTCCAGCCCAAATATTGAGTCCAAGGGGTCCTATTAACAGGCTTAGGGGTGAGGTGTATGGATAGGTATAAAACACCTATTTTAATTGGTTGAAAATGACTTATAAAATTCATAATCAAATTTAAAAGGAATTACGATAAAACAAACTGAGGTTTCTTTATGATTGGTGCCTTTTTTAATTCAGATTTATCTGATATTGAAAACTTCAAATTTGGACTGATTTGATACATCTGATATGCCGAGGCATGTGTTTGGAAGTTTTAGATGTATGTCCTTAAGGTCATGTTTGGCTGCAACATTTTCGCCATTGTGGCCTTATACAAAGGTCTACCTTTTACCAAAAAAATGAAGTGTCAGGAGGAAGAATCAATCCGCTGACCTGTACCTTCTTATGCACGTGCGAGACCACCAGGCTGGGAAGACTTTTCATTTATATAACTGCTTGAGAAATACATAACCCAATATTCCATTCTTCTACTTTGGCCCTTTAACTTTATACTTCTTTCAATTCTTCCCACAGTCTTCATATCTTCACCAAATGACGTCGGATCTTCACCGAACTTCAAAGGTACCTGTAACAATATAAAATAAATATATTAATTCAAATTCAGACCCTTAAAGTTTAGAAAATCTCATTTTTACCCTTAATTGCATTTTAGACCCCCGGCTTTCATAACTTTTTCGTTTTAGCTCCGAATTTAATCAAATTTCAGGGAGAACTTCATTTTACCTAGATAAATATTTAAAAATTATTTTCAGGCCCAAAAAGTTTCTAAAATTATGGTTTCACCCCCCGAGGTTACTTAAATTGCATTTTATCTCGAATTTTATTCAAACTTGCATTTTTCTTTTATTTTACGAAAAAGACTCTAAAAGCTCATTATTTAAGATACAATGGGCCTAACAAGGACTAGATTTGGGAATAGATCATACAAAATAATGCACTCATCAAAAATCTAAGTCTAGAGTCGCCAAGGTCCCAAAAACCTTATATGGGTTAGGAGATCGGATTTGAAGTCTTTGCATATTAGACTTAATTCTCGTTTTCTTGCACGTAATACTTTACATGCTATATTTAATGGTTGATTGTGTTCGCATGTTTGCATACACTAGTTTTTGCACTTCATGATATATATGTGTGCTAGTTGTATGTGGATTGAGTCTTTTGTATTTTTATTTTTCATTTATTGGGTCATATTGAAAAAATATAAAAAGATTTTATTTGTCCTTTGAGTTTGTGTTGTTTTTAAATTGATAATTTTTTTAAAATGTTTAAAAATGCCAAAAGATTTTTGGTTTATGTGTAGTTTAGTTTTGCACATTTTTGTGTGGCATATTAGTGTGTTTGTATCCACTTTATTCCATTTTTTCATGTGACTATGACATATGGTTAGGGTTGTTATTAATTAGACTGTTCATAATCATGCTTGTATAGAGTTATTCGACTTTGATTTTCTTAATGGACTTACTTTGTATATCTATCCAAACACACATATACAAGATCTTTTCAATTTTAACTTCACACATTATATTTGAGCTTTGTGAGATGTTCCCCCATCAATCTTGTCGTCTACATATATATTAACTACGGCGGATATGTGCTTGTAATAACCGTTGCCTGTGAGTATGAAGATTTTTATTAAAAATATGAGGGCATAAGAAAGGGCTATGGAAGGAGAAAACCTCCTATGCGAGAAAGCCACCGTGAGCCTAAAAAAATGAGAGGCGAAAAGAAAAAGATTAAAGGCTAACTAGTTTGGTTGCTTGATTTTCAAAAGTGATATCTTCAAAAGAATTGAGTGAATAAATATGATGCATGTTTAGCTTTTGAGGATGTTATAGTTGAAGATCAACGGATTTGTACAATAAATTCTAGTCGTGCTTATCATGTCATGATGCTATTGATATGTAGAGCATCAATATTGTATAATTATGTGCATTGTCTTATTTATTCATAGAGTTCACTTTATCTTGCCATTTGAGGCTAAATCTTAGTTTGATAATGTGTTGTGGTCAAATAGAACTCTTTGAATATTTTTGAGTGATTGGATCATTTTTCATTATGTCTAGTTCACTCCCATTCATTTTATCCCACATGTTTAAACACATCAATACTATGCTAATGTGTAATGCTTATGTATTTTGTGTCAGTTTGTGATTTTTTATAAACATATATATTCATATATGTATATGCTCTCCAACATACTTCACTTAACATACATATGAACAAACCCATTTTTTTTAAATAGTAAAAAAATATATTTCTTAACCAAACTCGGGATATATGATCTACATAGTAAGGAGATCATCTGCAAAAAAATTCAATCCGAAAGTGGATGAGATGATAGCAAAATTTTGAATGGACGAAAATGCTCATATATACCCACTTTTCATTTCACCCATTTTTGGGGTGAATTTTTTTATGATTATCTTTGTAGATGATCTATTCATTATGGAGATCGTGTATACAAAATAAAATTCATTTTTTTACTATTTTAAAAAAATGGGTATGTTCATAGGTATGTTGAGGCTGACTATATATATATATATATATATATATATATATATATATATATATATATATATGTGTGTGTGTGTGTGTGTGTGTGTGTGTGTCATTGGTATATTTTGCATATCTATATAAATGATATCTTTTTGTCTTGAGTCTTTGCATTTGCATTTAATCCATGTTTTCCATATGTTTTATCTTTCGATTATATTTGGTATGTTATATGATCATATTGGTATTGCTTGTTGATTATTTGGGTTGATATTTCATGACTTCTTGTTTTTTCAAGTTGGTATCTTATTTGCATTGATATTGATATTAGTTAATCATCGTTTGAATTATTTGAGCTTGTATTACCATGTTGTGTTTTTTTGCACCTGACACCATTGCATGATTTTATTCCATCCTCCCCATTTCAAATTGGTATCACATGTTCACACATTTAGGGAGAGATTTAATTTTATGGGGGAGAAATAGTGTATACATTCTTATTTTGTCTATCTCTGAATAAAAAATGGGAGAAATGGTATATTTACTTTCATGATTCGGATATCTTTATCTTAGGGGTAGACATCTTATCTAGGTTGCGATTGTTTATATATAAGGGAAATTTCATTCTAATGAAGATTTTATATTTTTTATATTCTCTTTTCATTGGAAAGTGTGTTTAAGTGTGTAGGTTTACAACATGCGAAAAACTTTACAAGCTTGCAAATATGCTAAGCATACTTATCTGTCAAGCATATGTACTTTTTTCTTTTAAGGTTTGGGATTGAGTATTTTATAGAGCTTACCGGCCAGAGTGTTTTTATTTTCGTTTTGTTTCAGAATAGCCAAAGGAGGACATTTGTGAGAAAAAAAAATCCATTTGAGTCAATTTGTTTACAAGTGGCTTAATTCCGAACAAAACATTTATGTTATGGGTTAGGCTTTGCATTGTTGAACTCATAAGCCTATGACATGTTGATGAAGACATAACGACAAAGCTTCAAATATTGTTACACTTCGTTCCGTGTTTTGCGCTAAGTTTGTCTTCGTGTTTTTGAAGATCTCGCAGGTATGGATGCATTTGATTATGATCCCTGGAAATTTGTTTTGGGTTATTTATATTTGAATACAATGTTTGGAACTATTATTAAAGTGTTTTTTATGGAAAAATATTTTTTGACCTAGATCGTTAGATAGATATTTCGACTTCGTTAGATTGAAATGTCAGTTTCGTTTCAACGAGGTTGAGTTCTCGTTATAACAAATTAAAGATTTTGTTAGAACAGATATCCAACGAACAACCAACGGGGACTTTTTGTCTAACAGTGTCCTATCCATTAGAAGCTCGTTAGAAATCATTTGAATGACATTGATTGTTCGTTATAGCTAGATTAGGTATCGTTTGAACAAAATAAGAATTTCATTCGAACGAATCCTGTTATTTTTTTCTAATGAACCTGCAGCCTTGAAATTCATGTTTTTCTATTTATAAGCATGGTTGACTCAGATTTTACAAGAACTTTTGGAAAAAAAAACGTTTTTCCCTCCTTATACAAAAGTTCCCAAACCCTAGTTTCATCGAACAAATTGAAAGATACAAGTTTCTTTGTTCTTATGCTTTGAGATCTTTGATTGAGGGCACCATAGTTTATTTCTCGCATCATCTAGATAAAGAAAAGGTTTCGTGTGGTGGACTCCATAATTGGTTTATTGTGTTGCGGTGAAGAAGCGGTGATTTCGTGTTCCAAATCATAAGTGGATACCAAGGCATGTGTGGACTCACAGGTTGTGGAATCTTATGTGGGTAGACTCTTGTGTTGTAGTGTGGAGGAGAGGTAGAAGATATAAGAGCTTAAAGGCTTGTGAGGGTAACGAGTCATTATGTAAGTATATTGTTTGTCTTTTACAAAACCTTATCATAATGATCTGTTTGGTTGGTTCGTCCGAGATTTTCCCCGTTATGGGTTTTCCTAGTACATCAGCATGTTGTGTGATTATTTTACTTATTTTATCTTCTAATCACCTAGAAATTTCATCGCATTTGCTTAATTATTTATCTTTGTGGTGATATTCCATGTTTGGATTCGCATGATGCTACCTTTTCAGGATTAGTTTCTAAACCTTTGTCTATTATGGGAAAAAAGGATGAGAACAACTTGATGGGGAGTTTTTCTTTTATTTAAACTCTCGTGTGCTTCATGAAATTTCTTTTAGTTCATGTGTATTGGTCGTTCCACCTTGATGATAATCTCATGGACTACACAAGATGAAGACTTTTAATTGAAGACAAAGTCTCGATACTCTTTCCTTTGGGGCTTTAGTAGGGAATTTGTAGGACTTGTCTTAGGGGTTTAATTCCGGTTCATGTTTTATACTAAAATAGCTAGAGGGGATGTTTAAAAGAGCAAGTTTTTATAATTTCTCATCTTTTATTTATTTTAGGGCATCCTATTACAAACCGTACGAGCCACGTTCTAGTATACTTCTAGGATCGTTAAAGATAAGTTAGTGACCGAGAAACACTTTGAAGATCAAACGTGTTGAATCATCACGACATTTTCAAGGAGGCATCTGGTATTAAGTTTTTTATTTTGACTTATACATATTACTCTGGGATGTGTTTAAAATTTATTCGAGGTGTATTTATAAAACCATTTCATAAAATAATTTTTTTTACTTTTTATCTCGTTGGAACGAGATTCGGCTCTCATTAGAAGGAAACTTAGTTGTCATTGAAATGGAGTTTCATTTCGTTAGAATAAAGATTAGATTTCATTGGAATGAACATATAGAGAGATTTAAAGGGCGTTTCTCTGCCTAGAAGATGGTGACCCCTTATAACATCGTTTGAACAAAAAGGCCAATTCGTTTCAACCAGTCTTAAGCTCATTTGAACGAAATCTCATTTTTGTTCGAACAAAGTGCGTCGCCTCGACTTTTGTGTTTTTTATAAAAAAAAATACTCTTGTGGATTGATTTTCTCAGCAATTTTGATAAAAAAAAAGATTTTGCATACTTATCCCAAAACTCTCACAGGTTTTATTTAAGAAAAATATTGTTTGTTTTCCAAATCATATTCCTAAGAATGATTTATCGAGTTTAGTCAAAACCTAGATGCACATACACATTCAAACCCTTGTAGAGTGCTACTATAATTTTGATCTTGTGTAGATTTCATCTTTCCTACTGAATAAGAAAGGAACGTTGTTTCCTAGGCTTATTAGCGGATATTGAGGCAGGAGCTGCTTATTATGGATGGTGCTGGATTATGACATATTCTATTGAAGATTAGAAGACTATACAACATTAAACTTATTGGATATCTAAGTTGTCTGTAAGTTGTTACGTGTCTTTCCAATGTTAAACAAGGCTAGAAAAAAAATTACCCGAAAGGGATTTTTTCTCAAATCGTCTTCTTATTTGGTTTGACATTTTATCTTTGGAATTTATCTTACATTTTTACCTAAACCTAATCAAGATAAAAATTTGGTGAAAAATTAAATCTTTTATGTGTATGACCTAATATATAAGTGAATCCATATAACTCACATTTTCAAATTGGTATCAATTTAAAAAAATTAGAAACCTAAACTAATTCGCACTCAACACAAAGATCACACAAATATATAGTGTAGCTTGCTTTGGTACCAATTTGAGAAAATTGGTATCCATAAAGAATCTGCACTTAAAATGAGGATCACACAAACCTGCTCTGATACCAATTTGAAAAAATTGGTATCCAAAAAGAATGTGCACTTAAAATAAGGATCACGCAATAAATTAGTGCAACCTGCTATGATACCAATTTGAAAATACGAGTTATATGGATTCACTTATATATAACGTCACACACATAAAAGATTAAATTTTTTGGCAAATTTTATCTTGAATAGATTTATGTGAATATGCAAGATAAATTCCAAAGCTAAAATGCCAAACCAAACAATCAAACCAAATAAGAAGAAGATTTGTAAAAAAATCTCTTTCAGGAAAAACCTTTTTTCCCAACACTTTTTAAGTGGACAGACACGTAACGACTTACAGACAACTTAAAGCTCCACTAAGTTTAATCCAGCATAGTCTTAGAATCTTTAATAGTTAATGGCACAGTCCAGCACCATCCATAGCAAGCAACACTTGCTTCGGTATCCACCAATCAGCCTCAGAAAATGGAGTTCCTTTCTTCTTCAGGAGTAAAGATCAAATCTCCATAAGATCGGCATTAGAGAAACACACTACAAGGGTTCGAATGTGTATGTGTATCTAGGGTTTAACTAAACTCAACAAATCATTCCTGGGAATATGATTTGTAAAACAAAAAATATTTTTATTAAACAAAACTTGCACTATACAAAAAATAAGAATTTGGCATGATTTAAAATCGTGCTAGAATCAGGGGTGCCAGATTATTTGGTACAGTTTTAAATTGTGCCAGATTACCCAATCTGGTGCGCTTTTGACATGCTTGTAAACCGCACCAAATTTTAATATGGCACACTTTTGTCACACTTTTAAACCGTGCAAGATTTTTCAATTAATAAAATAAAATTGTTGTTTAAAAATAAATCTAAAAAATCAGCAAATTCCAAATCTGGTAGGAAAAATATTTATTATTTGCAAAAAAATAAGAAAATTCACAAATTGCGAATCTCTCACGTGGTTGATAAACTAATGTACATAAAAACTTCAAAATATTACAGATCTTAATAGTTGACAGACCAAATCGGGAGTCCCATGACTATGCAGTCAGTTCCTGCGAGTTACACTAGTCCCGTGGGAGGAGTTCGTGCCTCTTACGGGGCCATTTGAGGGTGGATTTGGGTTTTCATCCTCTAAAGGCATGTTTGTAAGCCAAAGTCTAAATATTTTCAAATTATCGTCGTATTCTGAAATCGAGAATCTCATGATTACACGGTCAGTTCCTACGATTTACATTAATCCCGTGCGAGGTGTTCATGCCTCTTACGGGACTGGTTTGGGTTTTCACCCTTTAACGAATTATTTTTAAGCTTAATCCAGATATTTTTACATTATCGTCATATTCTCAAATCGAATGTCTCGTGAGTACACGATCAGTTCCTACGAGTTACACAGGTCCCGTGCGAGGTGACCGTGCCCCTTGCGGGGCCGTTTGGGGGTGTTTTTGGATTTTCACCCTTTAACGGCATGTTTTAAGCCAAAGTCTAAATATTTTCAAATTATCGTAATATTATCAAACCAGGAATCCCGGCCAACGGTCAGTTCCTACGAGTTACACTGGTCTCGTGCGAGGTGTTCATGACTCTTACGGGGCTATTTGAGGGTTGGTTTGGGTTTTCACCCTGTAACGGCATATTTTTAAGACGAGGGTAGATGTTTTTAAATTATCATCATATTCTTAAAATGAGAGTCCCGTGACTACGCGATCAATTCCTACGAGTCAGACTGGTCTCGTGCGAGGTGTTCATGCCTCTTACGGGGCCATTTGGGGGTGATTTTGGGTTTTCACCCTCTAACAGCATATTTTTAAGCCAAAGTCTAAATATTTTCAAATTGCCATCATATTCTCAAACCGAGAATCCTGTGATTACACAGTTAGTTACTATGAGTTAAATTATTCTCGTACGAGGTGTTAATGCCTCTTACGGGGCCAATAGTCCCTCCCATCTCTAACCCCACCCCAAAACCAACCCTCCCACCCAAAAACACTCTCCGCCTCCCACTTTCCTGAATCGAAAATAGCCCACACACTCTTCCCTAGCTGCTCGAACCCAAAACAATCCCCCACCCAAAACAACCCACCCCTCCCTCCCACCCCAATTACCGAAAAAGAGAAAATAAAGATGTATCTCATCCAAACATAAGTACTAACCAAAAAAAGATATGTGATACCTTTGCTTCTTCTTGGCCCCAATATTTTACTAAGACTTTCTATTGATTCGAGTTGACTTGGGGTGTAGTTGTTAAATGTTTCGCATCCTTGTTCAATTCTGTGCATCTCCATTGAATTCCAGTCTTATGCTAACATAGGTTGCAGTAATCGTGTGGTGCTTTTGTGTTAATCTGAAAACAAAGGAAAATTCATTAATTCTAAATATTATTCCCGGGGAAAGGTTGTTTTTCCTCATTTATATAAATAAAAATTGACAAATACAATAATTTCTTAATAGACTCGCATTCACTAATGTTCAACGATTCTAAGGAATTATGTTCATCAAGTCCTCTAATCTTAGTTAGCTTATAACGACCGAAAGCATGTATTCTTTTAGAGCTGTAGGGTTTGACAAATCAGGTTAATTCTCAATCAATTTGAATCCACAAATGCTTACAATTTCAAGAATTTCAGTTCCCCAAATCCACAAATCTTAGTTAGTTTTACACGGTCGATAGCTTTCAATTTTTTTTAAATTTCTAAGGTCTATTAAACGTACTAGTTATAAATATAGCACTAATGTTGTTAAATGTACTATATATATATATATATATATATATATATATATATATAGTTGTCGATGTACTAGTTTGTGTGTGATAAAAGACTTAATAAAAAGTTATTATTGTTGGAGATGCCACACCACTGGACATTGTAATGGGATTACCTTATAACATTCTTATTTCCAAAATAACAGATGGATCATACATGCTTCCCCTAAAATTGGAGAGAAATAAAACAAATATGAGAATAGAAATTCCTAACTTTAACCTTTTAGAGAGAAAAATATACAGAGGAGGCAAAAGACAATATGCAACAGATACCCAGGTAAAGTACAATATGCTAAGATGTTTAGTCCGTTAATTTAGATGAGGAGAAAAGATATCATTTCATATTCCAGAAGTGCATATGGATCTCGGGTGGTGCTATGGGAGTGTCAGTTCCATTTTGGACAAACATTGGCCCAAAATAAAGGTAGAGAGCAGAGAAAGTGCAACAGTAATGAGGATTAATTGCCAAAATGCCAAGAAGAATGTACTTCCCAGGGTCACCTAAAGTTTAGCACGTGGAATTAAACCCTCGAGGCCTTCACTATTTAATGCCACGGAGGGCTCCCTTTGATTATGTAGGATTTTCTAAACATCTGTTGACACTGCATTTCTATATAATAAACCTTTATCTTATTCCTTAAATCTAATATCATCATCACCATAGATGCCCTTATTACTCTCCTCAAGCAGTGAAGTGGGAATCATACCTAGTCTCTTCCATTTTATCATAAACAAAGACTTGGGAGGTTCGTCACCATAGCGTTGGTTTTCATCTTCTTAAATCTTGCAAGAAACCATCAAGCACACCATTGCACATAACACACACTAGTAGTAAGAATATCTCCCCATCTCTTACTTTGAATAATGTTCTTTTTATAACTAAATTACGAAAAAATCTTATTTCCATCACTCAACTAGCCAAAGAGCATGATTGTGTTATTAAGTCTACTAACACTAGTTTTTGTTAAGGGACAGAGAACATGAGTGATCCTTGTAAGAGGAATTAAGAAGATAGAACTATATGCCTTTGAAAAAGAAAATGATGTCACAATGTTAGTTGTCAATTTGGCAAAAGTTGTAAACTACCATTTGGTGTGAATGATGACATTACTAAATTTTCTTTTGAAAAAACATTGTGATCTTTGGGGACCTTCTCCAGTTAATTCATCTTAGCAAATGAGATATTCTGTTTTGTTTGTAGATGATTGTACTCGCCATTCTTGTATTTATCCATTGAAATTCAAGTCTGAGTAACTTAGTCATAGCATAATCTGAACAACAGTGATGACAACAGTAACACCATCGACAGGTTATCTTTAATGATCATAACAACATGACATGTCCAAACTATTGCGGGTTTATAACATAATAATAATAATAACAATAAAAATAATAATAAAAAATAATTGTTTGGGCAAAACTAAAATTAATATGCACGTAACCTTATAATAATCCATAGAGATCCATCTCAATTGAATAAAAGAAGATTACAGATGCCAGTCACTCTTAAACTTTTCTGACTTTTGAAGTTTGGCTAATATGGTTTACAACTACAACAGAAAATTTTATGTTCTTTTTTGTTTCGATAAGTAAACAAGTTGTAATAGTATTTCAAATTACCTCAATTTTTTTTCTAGAAATAAATTGGGAACATTACTAAAAGGCTAGACAAATTAAGCTACTAAGTACAAATCACAGTGATGTATAGGTCATTATGATGTAACTCCCATATTTAAAACTGCGGAATAAATAGCCTTACTTGAGAAATTGCGAAGTAGAGAAAATTTTATCATTTGTCGTTTCCTCAATTTCTTCACTGAGATGCTTGAGAACTCACCCTCCTAAATCACCAATTAGATGAATCAAAAATAAATTTGTGTATCTACACATGTTATAAATCCAGACAATGAAACTAAAAAACACATGGGATATGAGGCACTGAAAAATAGATACTAAAAAGAAAAGATATATCACACATTTGAGCATTCAACAACTACCAGAATTCCTTACAGTAAAGCATCGTCCCTTAACATGTAGAGACATTAATGAATCAAAATAAAGTTCACTCTAGCTTGGAAACTGAGATAGCCTATTCACAAAATGGAATTGCTTCTTGAGCCTTTGAACCAATTTTTAAGCACAAACATATCCTAAAATGGTGTTTGGATAGTTTAGTCATAATAGTTAAATGGAAGTGATTAGAATATGGAGAATGGGGTGCTTTGTTGGTCAGTCCAGGAAAGGGCACAAGGTGGAGGTTGAGTCGGTTAATGGGGGAGTAGATGTTTTTGCATCGGATTCAGCTGTTGTGGTCTTCCTTTCCTAGAAAGAATTGCATCTTAAACTGCACACTGGATTGTTGGGAGATCTGGAAAGCATATCTTCCTCACTGATTAAGATGATGGGAGACCTCCCATCCTCCTTCGAATGGTTTATGACTCTGATGACCTTCGGTTCATGTCAGCTATATGCTCGTTTAAGCGTCGTGTCGAGTATGCTAATGCAAGTTATGAACATGTGGTTGGTTAGAGAACATCATTAATTTGTCATCAACATGAACTTACAAAGTCCAATATTCTTTTAAATGATGAGAAGTAACCACATATCGTAAAGGTGGAGTGAGAAATAATTGAAGACATAGAAAAGAAAGCATCCTCCTTTGTTGAAACACAAATCATTGACTTGGAAGAGGATATGATTAGGGGTCTCACTCAAGTACTTTGGGAACACATTGATGTCAACTCTCACAAAAGTAGGGAACGATATATTGCACATAATACCATCTAGGTGAAAAGTTATTAGTTGAATTCTGATGGTGCCGACGTGGTTTTTCATATGATAGATAACTTCCTTCTCTAGTCGTATGCACTTATGTCTTCCGTTTGGTGATTTAGTGATTGGTTAGATTTCTTTTCCCTCATAAATCATATACATTGACTTCAATTGTATATAATTACTTGATTTTGAAATATCATAGTTTTGCTAAATTGTTCAAAAAAAAATTTAGGCACGGTAGAAATAGAAACATGGTATGTAAAACATATGGTGCAGTTGTGAACAATATAGACACATAGATGAAGTTGAACAAAATGAGAAACTCTTTAAGTGAATCCTAAAACTATTGAAGGTGTTTGTGAAATGACGTTTAGATCGTTGTTCGATTTGTGAATAATTTTGTGAAAGTCAGGTCTTAAACAAATTCCTTTGATATGTGTGTTGTTAATTTACAAGTATAGCAATAGAACGTGAAATCAACAGGGCATGTGATCACACACAAAGCCAACGCAAATACTCATGGAACTTATACAATCAATTACAATGCTAGATAACGCAGAAATGCACAATTGAAATAATTAAATGAATAGAAAAAGAGGCGTTACGAATAACAACAACTAATTGTGTTGTGTTGGATTCGATATTGTGTTGTGTTGGAATTCATCTTAAACCCTTGGAACCATTTTAAGAAACATCTTATGTGAAAAAAACACATCTTGATACAGGGGCTTTATTACTTCAAATCTGAGAAAACCATAAAAACACATATTGATACAAGAGCTTAAATACCTTAATCATTTGCAATTGATAGACATTTTGTAATTGAATATATAGAATTTTGATACATCATTTTACAACAACAAAATAACCAATTAAAATGGATGTGTTGTTATCCAACAAAAATGATACTTATTCTTTTATGTTCACCAAATGTATACCTCATATCCTATCTAAGAAACAAAAGCAATGACTGTAACCGCTAGTGCATTTGAGAACTTCTTGTAAATGTCCAACTTTTAAGAACTCCTCTTTGCCTAGACATCAAATAAAAAAAGTAATATCTAATCAGAACACTACATGGGGAAAAAGAGTTGATATCCCATATGGATTGTTATAAAGTATTTTTCAATAGAGGTAAAATGTAAAATAGTGAAAAGTATTTTCTTTTATTTGGGTATATATTTTGACCAAATTCACATTATCATGATGTGTACATTTGTTTACAATTTTATATGAACATGTTTTTATACTCCAAATAAGTAAAAATACATTTCAGAAAGAAAAATATCACCTCGAACCAAATGGGTCCAGAATAGATAAGGTCATTGTGTAGCAAAACTGTGCAGCAACATTAAAGATAAGAACTTGAACTCAAAAAGGGAGAGATGATACCTATAGCTGCTCTAGTGTCTTTGAAAGAGAAGTGAAAATACACCAAGAGAATATACCTAAAACCACTAAGGTAGGACGCACAACTTCGTACCCCGTTGAAGAGAGAAGAAGAAGAAGAAGAAGGCATAAAAAATATCTTCTTATGGATTCAACTTTGATGATCCATGTTATAATTCCAACCCGGTCAAAAATTTATTGGCAATGGTGGTCTTAGATTAAAATTTGGTAGAGAGAGATCTTGAACATCTGGTTTTGAGACAAAGCAGGTTTTGGGGCGAATAAGCGGGCAATGAGAGGAAAATGGCACCAAAATGAAAAGTCGCGACTTTTTAGTATTTTATTTCTCATTTAAAATTATGCTAAATTTGACACGATTTAAACCGTGCTAGAATCTGGCACCGTTTTAAACCGTGGAAGAGTGGGATTAAGTTGTGCCAGAATCTCTTTGCCTGAACGGGCAGGTATGCAAAATTATTTTTCTCTGAAATTTTTAAAAAAATCAGTCCACAAGAGTCCTTTTTGTAGAAAACACGTTCGAACAAAAATGGGGTTTCGTTCAAACAAAATCAAGGTTTCGTTCAAACAAGCTTAAGACTCTTTCGAACGAACTAGCCTTTTTTTACATCGGCTTTCCAATGAGTGACCATATTCTAGGCAGAAAGCCTATTTGAAGCTCGTTAGATTTCATCCCAATGGACTCTAACCTTCGTTCTAGCGAAATAAAACTTCGTTCTAACAAGAACTAAGTCTCGTTCTAACGAGAGCCGAATCTCATTCCAACGAGATAAAAGATGGAAAATATATATATATATATATATATATTTAGAAATCTTTTTTATTAAAATGCCTCAAATAAATTTTAAACACATCCCAAAATAATATTTATAAGTCCAAATAAAAAAACTTATAATATATAACTCTTTGAAAGTGTCGTGACGATTCAACGCGTTCGATCTTCAGAATGTTGCTCCGTCACTAACTTGTATTCACAATCATGCGAAGTATATAAGGATGTGAATTGTACGGTCTGTAATGGTTTACACCAAAATAAATAAAAGATGAGCAATCATAAAAACTTGTTTTTACACTTTTTGGTCCATTCATACACGTTTATTCAACACATAATTTCAAATTTGCTAGGGCTTGTAATCTGAAATGACACTTATACAATAGAAAAAAGTCATATTTCAAAAGACAGACTTTCATCAAACTATTGGCACTCATATAGATCTGTATTAAACCATTCCTAATGGGTATGTTATAATTTCAAATTTGGTATAATTATGATTGTAATGGGTAGGTTATATTTGTAAAAAGGAAAACTCCATCGTATGACCCCGCAAATATACCAAGAGCTTAAAAATTAATAAATAGGCCCCAATTGAAACACAAAATCTTATTGTGTCTAAAACTCGGATAAAAAAATACTGACCTAACGGCTTTTTCAAATTTCAAATTTGTCCACTCTGACGGAACTCTTAAGTATTGCAGATAAACCCATATACACTCTTAATTCTTTCTTTTTTCTTCCAAAAACTTGAACTAAAAATTCTCATCATCCAACTTTCTCCATAGAAAAAATCCTACCTTCAAAACCGAAAGCTTTTTTAAAATATGTTACACAGAGAACATATGTCACAACTCGAAGACCATTCCTTGTGAAATTCCTATATGAACCACACAAAAGATGGTATAACACATCATCAATCCACGACTTTTATATTACCGAAGAATTCAATGCAAATCCTTGTATCACTCAAGTTCGTACGAGTTTATGCCTTCAAACTCGATTTAATAATGTGTAAAAAAGGTTTAGGGTGTTTGTGTCCAAATTGAAATACACAAGTGTGACTTGTTGGGCCTGTGGTAATGTTCAGACTAACCAGATAAGTATTTCTAATTGGTATCATAAGTATCTTTATAACTTAATAATTATCATATTAAAATTTAATGATCATTTATGATGTAGGCCCAATCGACAGTAGATAATATCATCAAGAAAATAATGGCAAGGCATTTATCCATTGTGTTACTTGATTATAAAATCCCTCTACAAATTTTAATTGATTCTAATAGTTATTGATAATTTGCATTTTCATTTCAACACTCCAGTTTTTAGCGAGTCAGGAAGCCAATCTACTCCTGGTGCAAAAACTACACAGAAAATTTGTCGAGTGAGGCCCCGTCGAAGGAAATAAATTAAGGCGTACAATAAGGGAAAAACAAAGGCTTTGAACATTTATGTAAATACTAAAATAATGAAAAACCTAAAAGATCTCAATGATTTTTACATTAAGCCGTATGAATCCAATTGTGAGTTAGATGTACAATAACATAAGGGATCATCTTTTGTTTACAGTTTATGGTCAAGGAAGTAGAAATTCATAAATGTGCACAAGCATCTCGTAAGAGGAAAGATTCTCAAGATGAACTCATGCAAGGACAAATAATCACCACAAACATCTCTCCTGCCTAGATGGAGTTTCATGATTTTCTTGTTCAAAACATTTTAAACAAGGCTCGGTCCAAGAAAAACTTGAGTTATCCCTCATTGAGAAGCTACTCCAATATTATAAATATTATCTTACAGTTTAGAAGACATGTAACACCCCGTATTTTTGGAGTAATTAAATTACACGTAGCTTAGTTAATTTGAGAAATAAACTAAACTAAATAAATATTAATTAACGAATATTGGATTAATATTTATGTGTTATTATATTTATTTTTGTGATAAGTAAATGAAATTGTATTATTTTATACTACGTCGTATGTGGGTAAAAGCGGGGGGTTGACTGGACCCTATTCAGGACGCGCGTATGGGGTAGTGTTGGGACTAAGATAGTAAATTGATGATAGGTGACTCAAATAGTGATTTTGAGTGCACAGATGATTCGGGATTGGTCGAGATAGTTATAATTAGGTATGCAGGGGTTGTAATCGGGTTCTGAAAAAAATTTAAGATATACGAAACCCGTGCGGGGGTATTCGGGTCATTTGAATGTTATAATTTAACCTAATTTTGAGATTTAGAGAATAGAAATGGTCGTTAGATGAAGGAGGCAGCCATATACCCATTATAATTCACCTAGTCTTGAGAGAGAGGCAAAAGAGAAAGGAAATTAAAGGAAGAAACTCAAGAGACAATTCAAGAAAATCAATTCGGGAGGGAATTGGGCAAGAATCAACACCCAAAGAGGATCTCAAGGAGCAAATTCAGAATTCCCTACGATTTGAGGTAAGTGTTTAAATTTCTTTGATATTATATGTTTTGTTTTAGTTCATATCATGATAGGTGAAAAACAAATATCAATTTTTGGGTCGTCTTCACATGACAAAAATAGAATTCTTGGGGATGAATTTATAGAAATAAATATGATTATTTATCTCATATATCATCGGAATTTAGTTTATATAAAAGGTGAAACCTTGATGAGAAATCTGAAATTAAATTGTGATGAATAGATGTGATCTTAAAATTATAAATCTGAAAAAATAGTGAAAGTGGGTATTAGAATTAAGGTGGATTAATTCTGAATAATTAATGTTGGATCACATATTGTAGATGATTTATTGGATCAATTGATATGTGAAAACATGTATATTAATGATAAGTAATGTTAAGGTTGATTTTGAGAGTAAGAAGAGAAAATATAGAGGCCAAAAAATGAAACTCGAAGGGGTAAAAATGAGAGGAATGAGAAGAGTCACTTTGGAGAGTTTTAGATGTTCTTTTGAGTGCTTTCGAAAGTTATTTAAGAAAAACTCAAAACATATACCTAACTCAATTTTTCGTGTATAATCCAAATATGAAGTCATATTTATGTTTCGATCTGATTTTTATGCACTTTTAAAACAGGCATATAATTGTGGATTTTGACTATGTTTGGTTGTCCTACTTGGCCAGGGTTTGTTATTTACATGGTTTTATTGTTCGGGTTGGTTCCAAGTTATGTCAATATGTCTGTAGATGTTATTAGGACTTATGGAAAATAATTATAGATACTATTAAATACCTTTGAATAGTCGGGATAAAATCGGGGTACAGATTTAGGAGTATTTAGGATTAATAACACTCAAAAATTTATTAATGAATTCGAATGGAAATTTCGAATGGAATTGGGATGCGGGATGGATTGAGATAGGCTTAATGTCTAAAATAAAATATAGTCGTTATATAAAAATGAGTAAGTGACTAATTATGGATTTGGGAGTCGGATTTTGACTCAGAGATTATAATCTAGTTCTACGATAGATACGCATGGTTAGCCGAGTTTATGTGTATACATAAATTAGTGTAGAGATAGTGTATATACATATAAATATGATTATATTTGCGTGTAATATATATATATATATATATATAACATACCTACTCTAGGGGATGCTATTGGTGGAAGTTACGCACAGTGAGAGATTTATCTTGGCAAATTCCCGCAGGTGTAGTATCGATTCCCAAGGTTGTAGGTCTTTACACAACCACCCTATGTGAGTTTGGAGTCCAAGTAGAGTAATGTGGTATGGTTATGCCCAACTGACTTAAAACTATTACCACTTTCGATTTTTACGTTTATGCTTTGGGTTGGGTCGTGTTATTTTGACCTGGTGGCCCAGGTTGAGGTGTGTATCTCTGGTGCTTGATATCATATTAGAGAATGCATCTGCGAGGTAATGCTCTGCGGATTTTGGTTATACACATATAGTGAGTGATAATATGTATATATACTTAATGTGATTTCTGTGTGTGTGTGTGTGTGTGTGTGTGTGTGTGTGTGTGTCTATATATATATATATATATATATATATATATATATATATATATATATATATATATATATATATATATATATGAGAGAATTAAAGGATATTATGAACAGTAAATTTATATGCATTCGAGAGGATAACTCAGGGATGACATATGTAAATACGTATATAAGTGTGAAGAAAATATATACGGGTATATAACACTAAGGTCCAAATGTTGAATTAATAACTAGAATAAAGTTATGTGAAGTGGATTGATAAATTATAATAGAGGATTATAATTATAAAGCGGATGTGAAATCTAACTGACAATTTAAAGTGAAATAAAATATACGCGTGATACATGGTAGCGTATGGGACTAAGATTAGTGTTGATATACTAGTGAGGTTGGGTAGCGTAACTAGGGTGTTTAAAATACATGAGTTAGGTGTTCACAATAGTTGAGGGACGAGGGGTATCTCATGGGAGTGGGACACCGGTTTAAATTTGAAAGATTGTTAAACATATTCATTAATGTATTTTTAAACACTTGCAAAATATTTTCAAAAGGTTTTGGGTTCTGACCCATATCAAAATATTTTCAAAATTTTTAGGTGCTCAACCACAGGAATACTTGACTTAACCATCCTTCTGGTCCGATAATGCAGCAGCAACTGTGGATACCTGCAGGGATTGATTACATGCTTATATCCTTGAGATGTATATAGGAGATACACTAAAGTTATTCCGGGCATATCGCCCAGTTAGTTAGTATTATTTTATTCAGATGTTTTCCTTACAGTTAGTTGGATTATTGTATTGCAACTTTTTGCCAAGAGTTATTGATTAATTTATTGGTAACAGTGAGTGTGGGTTTCATTATTTCCATGGCTGGTTATATAAATGGTAATTTTGTGTAAATAAGTTAATAAGTTTTAAAATTTGACACCAGGCTTAATAGGTTATTAGTAATTAAAATATTTTCGATAATGATGCTAAGAATAAACCAGATGAGATTCCTATTTTATTTTAGTAGAGGACTAATCATCAGTTATTGAAATAGGCGGGGTGTCACAAATGGTATCAGAGCTTCAGATTTTAGTGTCCTTAGGATCTGTACGAACTTACAACATTTTCAGCATTGCTTTTCTTTGCTGTAGAGACCTATGCTTAGACTATTGATTCGTATTGCGATTTACGTTCTCCTGCTATTATGTATAATTGAAATAAATTTTATATGAGTTTAGTCGGGTTTCGGGTGCCGAGTAGTAGAGGACGACCAACGAAGGCCGTTAGGAGGACCGCAGGAGGAGTCAGTCGGAGCCGCAAATTATTTAGGGAACGGTGACCGTAATAAAGGTCAGCACTATTGTTGCTTGGGCAATTAATGTTGCGATGACCATTAGGGTGCAACAATCTTCCTTAAGCACCGCCACAGTAGAAGGTCACACCAATTCAGACTCACCAAGTGCAGTTAGTATAGAAGAGAGTCATAAAGGCCTTTCAGAAGGACCATCCATTGAAGTATCAGGGAAATTGCGAACGTTGTATTAGCTAGCCAAGGGAAAGAAGACATCTAAAGGCATTTGTGTATGTTAGAGTGCAGTAACACTCATAAATAAGTTTTGGCCATTTTTTTAATCTTGCGGGAGTAGCGTTGTGGTGGGAGTCAGTCCCCACATCTGAGGAGAGAGATACTATAAATATAAAAAAAAATGGGTGTGGTTCAACCGCAAGTTCTTTCCATCTGCTGTTCAAGTAGAGATGCAGAGGAGATTTTAGACTTATTATGGGAGGGTCGTACAGTGGCCAAGTATGAGGAAAAAATTACTTGTTTAGCGAACTTCGTGCCCGACGAGTTTTATACGAAAGAGAAAAGAATCCCTAAGTGTGATGATGGACTCACGGGTAGAATTCGCCAGCACTTAGAGGGAAATTCATCTTGGACAACTTATGTCGATGTCATCAATGTCATATTTTTACAATGTCAATATCATCACTTCCGTGTGAATGGAGCCAAGAGATTTGGAGAGTCTAACTAGCAGGGAAATATTGGATGTTTCGATGCTAGTAAGGCACCACAAGGGGATACCCAGTAGGTTGCCCATTTAAAAGATTCATATCAAAGAAATTCTGACCGAGTGACTGTGGATTCAAACAAAGTTATCAGGACCAGTAGTGTGTTCCTCAAGGGCAGCGAAGTCCATGGAATAACGGGAATAGCCGTCAGGGACGAGGCTACCAAGGCCCGAGAGTAAGGTAACCCCAATATGGACAACGGGGCCAGAGATGGGGGATTAGACAGGAAAGTGTTTCATATGTGGAGAGCAGGACCACATGCGTCGATCTTGTCTGCAATGAGTTAGGGGACAAGACAGGGTGCCAGCAAGGGCAACAGTTACAGCAGTTTTGGTCCAGTTTAGACGTGAGTATTATGTCCAATAACCATTTAAATAGCCAGTACTATTGGCAATTGAAAGTATGAGTTTTATTCATAGGTAAATGGGGTAAGTTTTACGTGACACGGGTGCATCACATTATTTTGTTAGCACTAGATTCGAGTGTGAGATGAATTTAATGGATGTATCTCTAGTATTACTATTGTGTGTATATACTTACTGTTGGGTAGCAGGGCTCTATTTAGTTCAATCTGCAGGGGAGCGGGTGTGGACATTGAAATAATATGTTTAATGGATTTGCTCATTTTATAGAGATGTAATATGCGAGTATGATGTTATCCTAGGTATGGACTGGTTAGCGATGGTTTAAGCGATGGTGGACTGTTACGGTAATATTATCGTGTTCATTGTACCAGAGTGAAATGTGTTGTTTTTGCGATGTTTCGCCTGAAAGAGGGTCGAGCTCGAAAATATATTATATTGTAGAGAAGACTTCAGAGAGTATAGTTGTCTCGTTATATTCAATCCCGGTGCGTAAGAACTTCAATGATGTGATTCAGGGGATATTGGATTTATCGCCAAGTGGAGACATTTAGCTCATTATTGACTTAGCATTGGGGACTTAGTGATCCTACGAGCGTCGTGGTGTATGACTCCTTTAGAGAGGTGGGAATTTAAGATTAGACTTATACGTGTGGGGGGGGGGGAATATTGAGTGTTTTGGTTATGTGATTTGGTCCAAAGGATCTATGTTAACTGACAATGCTAGGTGATAGAGTATCGGGAAATTCCTTGATTAGATTTTGCTTGCGAGGCATTCCACCCATGAACCTTAATTAGCATCGGGAGTTGTAAGACGTTGTTGGATGCTAGGGCATCGGTTTTGAATGTTAAACGTTGTACGTGTGGAAAAAACTTTGAACTGAGAGCTATTATACTATTTAAGGCTAGTGGAGCCAGGTAATGCTGTGTAGGAAGCACTAAGGGAAACGTTTGCACCAATAGTTGATAGATGGTGTAATATTGAGAAGAATTGAGTTGTGATTAGTAGGGTAATCGAGTGTACTCTTATTGTGTAGCCACATCAAGAATGAGGGTCTGAGTTTGATATATGTATGTTACGACAGTCATAATAATGCGAATATATATAGGGTATACGGTGTATGGGTGCCCTAGTTAGATTGATTTTAAAATTGTCCGAAATAAGGGGACATGGTAATAAATGTGCTAAATTGTATGCTTATGGAGCAGTAGGAGCAGAATTGGAAAAGTAAAATGAATTGAACTTCGTTTGAGAAAGGAGATAGTCCGGATATATACATCAAAGAGAACTATCACACCCTAGATGAGTTGAAAGATTATGGAAACACGTGTAAAAGATATCTCTTAATAAAGGAGTATCCAACAATTTCGAGAAGTATAATGGATTTGTACTCACTCAAATTCTGAGGGTGGCTTGCGCATAAATAGGATGTTAATTTTCAGGGCCTAGGAATTGCACAGTTTTGGAAGTATCCATGGGTCCCAAATTTGGTGTACCCCAGCAAGGGGAGTGAGATTTATCATGTGAAGTGGGATATAGAGCATGTGGATCGATGTGGGTCGAGACATATCAAATTTATCTTCGGGTGCACTACTCGTAGATGGGAAGAGGTTTGCCTGAGGCAATTGCAATTTTTGGTGATTCTAGTGACAAAATGGATAGGCATACTGATAGAATTCATTATTAGGTTACCAACATTGCGAAAAGGATAAGAATGCCATTGGGTAAGGTTGAATGATATGGATCAGTTATTATTAATTTGGGTAAGTTACACTATCGGGCAGTGTGCTAAACATTTCATTAAAGGAAGGGAAGGAGCCGACATAAGGTGCCACCCAATATTATTATGGAACAAGATGAAACTTTTAAGTCCCACCTCTAATATGAATTATCAGGAGGACATGGGGACGAAGTTGCATTTGAGCAATACGTATCACCTGTAGACCGAGGAGTAGACGGGAAAGGTGACTAAAATGTTATAGAATGCGAGGGATGCGAATTCTGGATTTTAGAGTAATTAGGGAGATTAATTACCGTATGTAGGGTTGCAGTTAATAACTCGTACCAAGCTATTATTGACGAGGCACCTTTTGAAACTTTGTGCGAAAAACCTTGTCATTCTCTCTCTGGTTGGTTAGAGGTGGGAGGTAAAAAGTTTCACGGGTTGGACGTGATTTAGAGTACGTCGGCATGGATTAAGATAATCTAAAATTATTTCGTGTAGTTCAGGAACTTCATAAGGGTTACGTCGTCACGAACCGACATCAAGGTGAGACCTTCAGAATGATGTAGCATATCAATTTAAAGTGATTTGAACAGAGTGGTCGCTAGTTTTGCACCGTAGTGAGTAGTCATTTAGTCAGGGGTAGGGGTGTAAACGGATCGGGTCTGGATCGGGTCTGGGTATATCCATATCCGATCCGGATATATTTTTAACGGATTGGGTCTTACCCGATTACTCGACGGGTCTCAGAAAATGGATTCAGACCCGGATCCGTTAAGGACCCGGAGACCCGACCTGAATACCCGACCCGAATATATATATATATAAAACAGTTATACAGTTTATATATATATATATAACTGTTATATATATGTATGTAGTATATATATATACTAGTGTATGCCCGTGCCTGAAGGCACAACAAAAATTTCCAAAGTATGTAATCGCAAAATGATAATAATTTCCAAAGTTCGTAATTGAAAAAGGGCGAAAATTTCGTTCCCCAACAAAATAAAAAGTAATTTTAAAAAAATCGGCCATAATCTCCTTTGCTTATAGGATTATCCACCCTATATAAGAAATAAAAAATACTCCAATAATAACAATCCCAATATACCATATGCAAATGTTCTATTTCAATTAACAATAACAATCCCAATATACCATATCCCAATAGACCATATGTAAATGTTCTATTTCAATCAATTTAAATATAACACTATAATCATAGTATAATATAAAAGAAGAAACGACGTCAGCCAATTCGAAGGGGAAAATGTAATATGCCAGACACGACAATAAAAATGGTTGCTTCCAAGCACATGAGTTCCAATCTCACCAGATCAGCTCTTGGAGTTGAATGAGGCCTCGTCTGATGATGAGATCTCTCATTGAATGCGTTTCAGCTCATCATATGCCCAAAAGTGGATTGCCCACCCCGTAACTCTTCCTACATCAATCCTGTGATCATATAAACAAACATATTATGAAACATGTCTTATCACAAAATCAACAAAAAAGGCAAAACGGAACATAGCGTACAACACATGTACTAATGAAAATTTCCAGAAAGTGCACATTTAGAAAATGGAAAAAATTCACGGCAACAAACAACTAATGAAAGAAACATTAAACAGAACAGTTGGTTAATCAAATGTGAAATAAAATTCACGAAATTCATAGGCAATGTGTCCAAAAAATTGAGGGCAACCAACTAATTGCAATAACAATAAATCAAGTACATTTTTTTAGATAAGAAACTAATAGAAACCTTATATTTCATTTGCAAATTCTAAATAACAATACAATACCAAACCCTTCCTTCTATAAACATCTTCCATCTTAACTACACACCAAATCAACACTAACATGTACAAAGAAACCAATATTAAATGGGTTAATGAATTCCTGACATGTTCTGCATTAAATTTTCATACTATAGGCCATGAACACCACCAGATAGAGTGGCTGCCACCACCAATACTGTCGCAACTTCCACCACCCTATTAGCTAGAGCAACCGTCCCCACTTTTCGGAGAGCCATTTCTATCATTTCCCTTCCGTAGGTACCGCTACCTCCAAGTACAACTCCTCTTGCGGACAAACATACCACACACGATACACGAATAAACACTACATCACCAGCTTGAATGTTTAACACAAATTGATACTATGATTTCTATAGCGTCGGCACTGCCTACCATTTTCTCACTCAGAAGAGTCTGAATCATATTTATAATGCTTACATCCATTATAATGATATCATGAAATTGGGCCTAAATAACCCTCAACCTAAAGAGGTTGAGCTTCAATATTTCAGACTGCTTCTTAGTATCTGCAAAAACAATCATAGTTTTATCACCTTTAAATATATTAATTTCAGAATCATTAATAGAATGTAAAGAAAGTATTCAGTATCATTTTAAAAATATAATATAATACCTATAAATGTTGCTGAAAATATAATGTATTCAATAACATTTTGAAATGCAATTCAAAACTCGACTCACCTAAGAGTTAATCGACATTTGATCATCATTGTCTGCACCTTCGACAATGTAATTCAAATTCGCATTGCAGCCTTATGTTTACTTGTAACTTGTAACATTAGAATCAATACCATTCATCTAAACTGAAGACAAATTCAACCTGAAATAGAACAAAAAAAATTCTCAATGGTAGACATATTCAATAGTGGTGTGGGCAGTGGTGTTTATGTGTGCATCACTATGTGTGTGTGAGTCACTGTGTGTGTGTACACTGTGTGCCATTGGTGTGTATGTCCGAACACCCATCGTGAGGTATACCTCAGAATATGAGAGATAGAAGACTCAATACCTGCTCACTTATTCCAATTCAGACAGCCAAAAATATAATTATCAAAATAACTGGTCATTCAAACATAGTGAATTTCAATATTAGCTCACTTATTTATGTCCTCGTGATGATTGTGACTTGTGTTATGGCTCGCTCAGATACACTGTTTCAGTAGATAGTGCTTGGGTACTATTTTTGTGGTGCTGTCGTAGCAGCCTCTGCCATGTTTAGAATTGTGATGCAGATTTGCCTCTTCTCTGCTCCACCTACTGCTACTGGCCTCATTTTGCCTCTTCTGGATTATATTGAAACAGCGATTACAATTAATTATAATTTCAATTGTAATTGAAATAGAGATTATAATTAAACTAAATCTCCATTGTATCTACCAACATGACACTATTTTTCCATATCTACAATACTAACAACCATCCAAATTTAATAAATAGGCATACAGACATGAAAACATGTGTGTATATATATATAATCGTCCTATTAAATCATCCATACAATCATTCAATCGATTAACAATGCTAAAATTAACATTTCATGTAACAAAGTCAAGTATATATAAGAAACCGTAGAATGGAAAAATATGAAGGTATACTGACCAAAATCAAGTTTAAACATTGGCTTTCTTTCGTGGAACGTTGTAGTGTTTTGCAGATTAACTTCATATTTTATGTTCTGAGGAAAATCTTCACCATATAATACTTATAACTTACAACATTCTAGGTTCAAACCATGATCCAGATTCTAGTTTAAATAGCATCTAGTGATTCAAACCATGATCCATATTGTAGGTTCCTAAACATAAAACTTAGAACAACATTACACTTGCAAAATCTCCTATTGAAATTACAACTAAAAAATCATCAAACCATTTGTCCCTAACAATCAATATGGACCATATTTTGTAAATTAAATCTAATATCCACCATACCAACTATACCATACCATACGAAGTATACACGGCTATTAACGAATCGGGTATGGACACAACAATTATGGAGTTCAGCTAGAGTGAGTTTAATTGTGTGCCAAGCTATTATAAATGTATTTAAATTAAAAGTATAAACTGAGATGGACTAACCTCTTGCTATCATTCTAAGGTAGCAAGTTGAAATGGATAAAAAGGTAAGAAGCGCTCTTAGTTGACCTTGACCACATGTTTGTAATTTGGCTAAAGCCCGTGAATGCTAAAGTCTTCTGCAGGCTTTCATGTCTTTGGGTAGCAGCAGCCACGCTTGCTGTCATTGTATGATCTCGGCCACTGCATTGAACAAATTCAGCTGACTTTTAATACACATGCTAATTAACTTTTCCCATATGAGAAATTACGAAATGCACTCACACCAAACATGTTTTGAGTAGATGCTTGAACACCAACTCCTTCACCACTTTTACCAATCTAACCGGCTCGTTACCGACCTTGTATCCTCTTCATGGCTTAACACAAACATCCTTTTTATGTTATAAAAAAATAACAAACAAAGACTTCCAGATAGAGAGGCTTGATTCTCAAACAGAGATGGTCTGCCAAAATGAAAACACGAAAATTGGTGAGATAATTAAACTTGAATTAAATTTACAAAATAACCTTATTTTGAACCAAAAAATGGTATATCTCAATCTGTGTCAAAGAACCTGCAAAAAAATAAAACACATACCAATTTTTAACCACGATTTAAAACTAAAAACATACAATGAAATCTAAGTTAAGTAATTTTTTGGGGGGGATCATAAATTAAAAAAGGAAAATAAATAAAGAGTACACCGGATGAAATTATACAACCCAAAACACACATCAAAGATAGATGGACCTGCAAGAGATAAGATGAAAGTTATAGAATGTACGGGAGAGAAAAATAAAATCAGATACTACAAATTCATAACTCATCAAACAGTGAGGGTTTTTATGTTAGTGAAAATACTCATCAAACACCCCAATTCTTCTTACCGGCGGCTGAACCAAGGGCCCCCAAACGGAGATGATTCGAAAGCGATCAGGTGGTCGTCGATCATGTGAATACCCAAACATGAATAAAAAATACACTTCGGATCTGAAACTAAAATCAAAATACATACCACGAAACATGTGAATACACGGAGAGAGAAATAAACACATGAATACACGGAGAAAGAGAGAGAGAGGTTTACCCGAAAAAAATAGATTTTCTTTAGGATCCAAACTTGGGGACAGAGTGTAGGGTGAGGGTGAGGGAGAGTGAAAGGGGGCAGAGAGTGTAGGGTGAGGGAGATTTAGGTGGGAGGGGTTGTTTTTTTCAAAGAGAGAAAATGAAAATGCTGAAGATTTGAGAGAGAAAGAGGATTGATTCTTTGCATGTGTTACTTTCGGCAAACACTCGATAAAGTACAATATAATAAATATAAATCAGTTAGTGGGGAGGGGGGGGGTTCAAATTAAAGTAGAGAAGTTTTCAAATTAAAGTAGAGCACTTTAATGAATTGATGGGTTCTAACAACAGACACTGCACGCTACTTTGGGGTATTTCTGAAATTCAATCTCCTGAAGTTAGAATTTTCACACGTTGGCATCTTTCTTCACAAAAAATATACATATATTAAGAGAGAACATGCTTATAGAAGCTGATTTCTCTTCTTTATCACAGATTTAGTAGAAGATGCTTCCTCTTCTTTGACTCCCACGTCTCTGTAGCACTTTGAGCAAATGTTCATCATCACCGCTGCCCCAAAGATCCCATAGAGCTGTGACCCAATATAGATTTCAAATCCCAATCTAAAATATTTTCAAACGTAGATGTAAGAATCAAAACCAAAAATTAGTGGTCCGTCATAAGATTAGATCATGTATATAAGCAAAAGATAATATAGCAAAAGATGGATTGTCACATATTGGAACTGGTATCTGTTCTATAATCATAAAAAAATAAAAATAAATCCACGTGGTATAAGAAAGAAACTTACGCCATAATCCATAAACACTCAATTTAATGACAAACACATAAATAAGAGAAACTTAAACAATCTTAGATCCAATAAACATATGAAGGTAGTGGTATGGGAATCAGGAATGGAAACTAATTACCCAAGAGTATTATAATGTCTATAATTGAAAATTTCAATAGAGACTTAGGCTTACCATGTTAAACCTTTCCGCATCCACGTGGTATAAGAATGATTCATTGAGTTCCAGCCATGTTAACCACTTAATGTGCATTATTCCCTGACAGTAATATGTAATATGTAAAACAAAGAATAAGTTTAAGAATGTTACACCAAGCAGCCAAGTAAATGTTTGCAACCATTAAGAAAGTTACACCAAGCGGAGAAAAATATCATTTCACCTCAAGGCGAAGACACTCCCCCCATGTCATGGTAAACAAAATGGCCACTCACAATTATCACACAATTTTTAGAAAATTCCCAACAATACAGATGCTTGGAAAAGGCGATAACAAAATAAATGGAACAACAAAGATAATGGAAAGGCAACTCAGCAATATATACAGTAAAACATCCCCAATATCTAATTGATTAATAGAATAAGTGAATAAATGGAACAACAAAGAATTTCACAAACATGTAACTCACAACTTTAAACTCAGGATTGACTATCCGATTATATCTAATAAAAAATGAAATAATGATAAAATCAAACAAACTTTCTTCATGAGAATGGCCTTAACATAATCTTCTTGAGAATCTTGCACTGCCCTCTCCAATACATATATTAATTCCCACGAAAAGGAAAAAAATGGCAGTAGAAGAAAAATAAAGAAATCTAGAAATAATAATCATTCACGTGATGTATATTAGTTGTTAGTCCCCAAACCAAACACTGATATAAAGTAATTTTTACCCTAAAACCAAACTTATTTTCCCCAAACTAATTTTCCCTAAACTAATTTGCACCCTAAAACCAAACAATGATACCACGGCTAGTGTCAATCAAATAAAATATATTGGAGTTGTAAAAATGAATCAAAAACTAATGAAGTTAGAAATCGTAAATCAAACCTCAGAAGTAAAAAAAAGTGTTAATACCGTAGAATTAAAGTCCATGAAGTCTAGCGGTCTCCATTCTGCATAAGATAAAATGCAAATCAAAGAACCAGAATCAGAATCAGAATCAGAAAAAAGTCCTAATTTTGAAACAAATCAAAAGCCCCTTTGAATCCTAAATCGAAACCACACACATATATATTCATAAATGCAGAGAAAGCTTTAGTACATATCTTACCCATAAAAAAGCCCTAATTTTGAAACAAATCAAAAGCCTCTTTGAATCCAAAATCGAAACCACACACATATATATTCATAAATGCAAAGCATGTACAAAAAACCCAAAAAAACAAATCAACATTAGAAAACTTCAAAATGGAAACCATATATTTTCAGATCGCACCAAAAAATCTACAATATTGAGAATGAGATGCCATACCTGCTAGCTTTGGGTTAAAAATATTAGATCCGAAGTACCCAAAGTTAGATCTACAAAAAAAAACATATCAGATCTAAACATTAAAACCCCACACTAAAAATTAAAACCCCAAAACACAAATTACTTGAACTCGATAGGATGATGAAGTTAGTACTAAGGGCGGCAGTGCGGCGTAGGGAGGAGAGTAGAGGAGGGGATGCGCGGAGGAGATGATGATTCGTGAGAGGGGGAATGAGGAGAGAGGTAGGGTTTGAAAAAGAATCGAATTGACTGAGGAAGAGAATGAGCGGCGGGTGTAGGGTTTGGAGGTCCATAGGCGATTTGTCTCATTTGCCCTGCCTAGTATTGTGAGAAGAGTTCTTTAATCTCAACCCCAGATTTTGTACACGTGGCAAAATGTAGACCTTTGATTTTTTTGATAAGAGGAGATAAGATGGCACTATTCATAACACCATCCTCTTATATTATATAGATATAAGTTAGTTATATATATATTTAGTAACTATATGTAAGACTATATATATATATATATAATATTATATATAAATATATATTTATTATATTATATATATACACATTCGGGTCGGGTCCTTATCGGATCGGAGTCATGTATATCCAGATCCGATCCATTAACTAATCGGATAATCGGGTTTATAAAATTTGCTCAGATCCGTTAATTCAGGTGGGGTCCGGATCGGGTCCTGGTCCAGACCCGGTCCATTGACAGCCCTAGTCAGGGGGTACCATTAGTGGGTGTATAGTAAAGGCATCATAATGTTATCATGATTTGATTTTGGGTACGTGAGAATACCGTGGAGGTAAGGATCCGAATTTTTTGGTGCCAGCATATCCGAATTTCGGGGATGAAATTCCTTTGTAAGGGGGGAAGTATGTAACACCCCGTATTTTATAGAATATTTCAATTGCATGTCATTTAATTAATTTGAGAAATAAAGTTAATTAAATAAACATTAATTAACAAATTTTGGATAAATATTTTTGGGTTATTATATTTACTTGTGTGATAAGTAAATGAACTTGTATTATTTTATATTACGTCATATGTGTCTAAAAGCGACGGGTTGACAAGATCTTATTCGGGACACGCGTGTGGGGTGGTGTTGGGAATAAGATGGTAAATTAATGATAGCTGACTCGGATGGTGATTTCGAGTGCAAAGATCCGGGATGGGTCGATATGGTCAGAATTAGGTACTTGAGGGTTGTAATCGGGTTCCGATAACTTTTTAAGCTATACGAGACCCGTACAGGGGCATTCAAGTCATTCTAATGTTAGAAATTAATCTAAAATCGAGATTTAGAGAAAATAAATGGTTGTTAGAGGAAGGAGGAAGTCATATACCGATTCTAATTCATCTAGGCTTGAGAGAGAGGCAAAAAGAGAAAGGGAATTCAAGGGAGAAATTCAAGAGACAATTCAAGAAAATGAATTTGGGAGGGAATTGAGCAAGAATCAACATGTAAAGAGGATCTCAAGGAGCAAATTTAGAATTCTCTACGATTCGAGGCGAGTGTTTAAATTTCTTTGATATTATATGTTGTGTTTTAGTTCATATCATGATTGGGGAAAAACAAATATAAAACTTTTAGGTGGGATTCACATGAAAAAAATGGGATTTGGGGGGATAAATTCATAGGAATAAATGTGAATATATATCTCATATGAAATATGAATTTAGTTCATATAAAAGGTGAAATATTGATGAGAAATCTAAAATTGAATTGTGATGAATAGATGTGATCTTAAAATTATAGATCTCGAAAAATAGTGAAAATGGGGTGTTAGAATTAAGATGGATTAATTCTGGATAATTGATGTTGGATCTCATTTTATAGATGACTTATTGGATCAATTGATATGTAAAAACATGTGTATTGGTGATAAGTAATGATAGAGATGATTTTAAGTGTAAGAATAGAAAATAGAGAGGCTAAAAAACTAAACTCAAAGAGACCCTTCTCATTTATTGGATCAATTGATATGTAAAAACTTGTATATTGGTGATGAGTAATGATAGGGATGATTTTAAGTGTAAGAGTAGAAAATAGAAAGGTTGAAAAACAAAACTCAAAGAGGCAAAAACGAGAGAAATGAGAAGAGTCACTTTGGAGAGTTTTACATCTTCTTTTTGAGTACTCTCGGAAGATATTTGAGAAAAACTCAAAACATATACCTGGCCCAATTTTTCGTGTAAAATCCAAATCTGAAGTCATATTGAAGATTTGGATAATGTTTAGATCTGATTTTTTTTGTATTTTTAAAACAGACCTATAATTGTAGATTTTGACTATGTTCGGTTGCCCTACTTGGCCAGGGCTTGTTATTTATATGGGTTTATTGTTCGGGTTGGTTCCGAGATATGTGGGTATGCCCGTAGATGTGATTAAGAATTATGAAAACAATTATAGATATGATAAATACCTTGGAATAGTCAAGATAAAATCGCGGTATAAATTTAGTAGTATTTAGGATGAACGACACTCGAAAATTTATTAATGGATTCGAATGGAAATTTCGAATGAAATTGGGATCCGGATTGGATTGATATAGGCTTAGTATCTAGAATAAAATATAATAGTGATATAAAAATAAGTAAGTGGCTATTTATGAATTTAGGAGTCGAATTTAGACTCGGAGATCATAGACTAGTGCTACAAGGGATACACACGAATAGCTGAGTTTATGTGTATATATACGGGTGTAGAGATAGTATATATATATGTATGATTATATATATATGGATCATAGACTATCGATGGACGTTGTGTGCAGTGGGTGATCTATCCTAACGAATTCCAGCAGGTGCAATATCGAATCCCACCCTATGTGAGTTTAGAGTCCAAGTAAAGTAATGTAATATGATCATGACCCGCTAACTTAAGACTATGACCGCCTTCGATTTTTACGTTTATGCTTTGTTCGATTGTGTGATTCCAACCCTGTGGCCCAGGTTGAGGTGTGTATCCCTGGTACCTAATAGCATACTAGAGAATGCATCCGCGAAGTAATGCTATTGGGATTGCGGTTATACACATATAGTGCGCGATATATTTATATGTATACTTTATGTGATATATATATATATATATATATATATATATATATATATATATATATATATATATATATATATGTGTGTGTGTGTGTGTGTGTGTGTGTGTGTGTGTGTGTGTGTGTGAATATATATACGGGGGAATTAAAGGAGATTATGAACAGTAAATTTATATTCATCCAAGTGGACAGCTCGGGGATGCTATGTGTAAATACATATATAAGTGTGAAGAAAATATATACGGGTATGTGATACTAAAGTGTGAATGTGAAATTAATAACTAAAATAAAGTTATGTGAAGTGAATTGATAAATTATAATTAAGGATTATAATTTAAAGCGGATCTGAAAGCTAACTGAAAATTTAAAGTGAAGTAGAGTATACGCGTGATAGAGGGTAGCGTATGGAACTATGAATAGTGTTGATGTACTAGTTAAGCTAGGTGGTGTAACTAAGGTGTTTAAAATACATGCATTTGGTATACACAATAAATGAGGGACGAGGGGTATCTCATGAGGAGTGCGACACTAGTTTAAATATAAATGATTGCTAAACATATTTATTAATGTATTTTAAATACTTGCAAAATATTTTTAAAAGATTTTGGGCTCTGACCCGTATCAAAATATTTTCATAACTTTTAGGTGCTGAACCACATGGACGCCTGGCCTAACCATCCTTATAGTTAGACGATGTTGCAGCAGCTGTGGGTCCCTGAAGGGATTGATTAGACGTATCTATCATTGAGATCTAGATAGGAGATATTTCATAGTTATATCGGGCATGTCGCCTAGTTAGTCGGTATTTATTTTATTCGGATGATTTCCTTTCAGTTAGTTGGATTATTGTATTGTGACTTTTTACTAAGTGTTATCGCTTCATTTATTTATACCAGTGAGTTAAGTTTCAATGTTTGCATGGTTGGTTATGTAAATAGGAATTTTGTGTAAGTTGATAAGTTTTAAAATTTGACACCAGGCTTAATAGGTTATTAGTAATTAAAATGTTTTCGATAATGATGTTAAGAATGAACCAAATGACTCATGTTTTATTTCAATAGAGGACTGATCACTCGTTATTGTAATAGATGTGGTGTCATAGGGCGGTAATTGTGGAAAATTTTGACCGGGTGGTCCATTTTATTGTAATCATATTTAAATTAATATTATAAAATGTCAAACCATGCAGTATTATAAAATAGTCAGTATTTATATTGACTATTTACTAAAGAGACAAGGGGCAATCACGCTTTTATAGGTAGATAAATTTTCTCACATGTGGTCCACTAAATCAGGGCACAACTTTGAGTGGATGCGTTTGTAATGTATGTCCATTGTCCTCTCCTCAATTATGTTGCGAGACATTTCAACTTCATTTGGTACGTCGTTGTAATCCATACGCTAGTCACGATCACACCCCTCTTCTTCCACAATCATATGACATTGTGATAACTGCTACCTTGTCCTTGCTCCAATGTCTAGTTGGAATGTGCAAACCGCAATTGCAAAACACCAAAAGTCCGCTCCACATTCTCCCTTCCACCCTCCTGTCTCTACGTAGATATCCTCTCCTTCTGGTTGCTACGCCTCTTGAATGTTTGCACAAGCGTTTCTATCCATTGTCAAGAGAGCACAAATTGAAAGTTGTCCAAACTAGTTACAAAATTAATTCCCCATCATATATAAAATAAGAGAGAAACCAAAAAAAATATTAAATAAGAGACAAATTAAATCTTCAATGTATGGAAAAAAATGTAATGTATAATAATTAAATATAATACATACTGAAAATGCTGTAGTAACTATAATTTTTTTAATCAATTAATGAAAAAATAGAAAGTATAATAATGGGTTATATACCAAATAGTCCCTCGGACATTTTTTAATACCCATTTAGTCCAAACTTTTTTATTTTGCCTCAAAAAGTCCTTTGCCACATATTTTGGAGAGGGAGTGCCGCTGGCGCGGACCTCTAAAAATAAGAGGATATTGAGTGTTTGAGGGACTAAATGGGTTAAACTAAAAATATGTGTCCTTTTTAAAAAATATATATTTATAGTAGGGACTATTTAATAATTGACCCTATAATAATTACAATTTTGGTTTTTCATCAATTTATGAAAAAAAAAACAATAGTAATATAATTTCAGAAAAGAGATACTAAAACTACTCTAAATAATGTCAAAATTTGTTTTTTAATCAATGTACAAAATAAGTTTATGTAAATAACTATAATTATGTACAAAAATAAAATTTTAGTGAAATAATGATAAACACAAAATACTAACCTTTTTGAGTAATTGATTCGTCTCTCAAAAAAGCTTCTAAACATTCCCTACTTTATTTTTATTATTTTTTTATTTTTTTTTGGGGGGGAGGGGGGGGAGTAGGGAAAGATGTGTTGAGTTACTATAGTTGTTGGTGTAAGTAAATAAAAAATTACATATATTGAGATACAGAGAAAAAAGAGCTTTTTTTACTCTACCTTCATTTTTTAATGTGATATTTAACTTAACCCGCACTTTATTAGTGTCTTTAATATAACCCCCTACACGAGGATGTTATCTCAAAATATTGAATAAAAATAGGTGGATTAAGTCAAAAGATTTAAATGACTTTGACCCCTATTGATAATGTCAAATTATACTTAACATCCTATGTTGTCTAGCGCTACAACACCCCAAACATGGACTCCCAAGCGCAACATGATGTTGTGCAGCACCTTAAGTTATGCCAATCCACGTTGTTTTGTGTTGTTTTATAGTAAATATGGTGTGCCCCATTGTGACCACACTATCTTTGTATGACAAATAAAGCTAAAAAAATTATCATTTGGCATACCCATTAGTAACTAGGGGTGTCCTTAAGGAATACGTCCACAACTCAGACTTCGATTTTCTTTTTCTGCATACATTTGGTATAGGTTTTCAAATACAGATTTCGTGTGAATTTGCATTATACTTAGATTCATAGAAACACAAAAACAAACTTTTTCCAGCACACATCAAAGTTGGTTTGTGAGCATTGACAATTGTTTCCAACTTCCATCAAATTGTAGATCATAATATTTCATGTGTTAAATAGGGGTTCCTCCTCCAATCTATTCACTCACAACATTACATTCCACCTCTACAAAACACAAGCTATAATAAACACTCTAATACAGTGGCACGTTACATGTTTCAGCACCTACACTTTTTTTTTTTGCTGCAGTTATAAGATTGTACGCGGATAACCCAGATCATAAAACCTGGAAAACTGCTCAAGCTGAAGAGAGATAAGCGGATCGGATAACAGCTTTTATATGAGCAGTCCATTAAATCAGATCAGTTGGGGCTGCTATCCCTTGCATTGCAGTGCTGTTGAGAAGCTGCATTCCCTCTTCACCCATCTGCTGAACTTCGGATGGTGATAGAATTCTAATGCACCGGACACACCCTACAAATTCCCTGCACATTCATATCCAATCAAGACCATCACATAACTTTACCACACAAAGCGTGTCCTAAGCATTCAGAGGCTGATAATAGGGTGGGTAAAGTCGCAACAATTTTTTTTGTTGAAGAAAAAAATTTTGTTTTGTTTGTAATAGGGATTTTTGGGTGGTTGTTTACGATCCTCACTAGGTTGACAGAGGGTATGTTATATTATAACAAAAGAACTATATAAAAAAGGCATTTACGATAACAAAATTATACTTATAAAGCATTATATATATGCGAAAGCATATTTATATTATACAAAATGATAGTCATGTGTGTAAAGTGATAGTAATAAACGTCATGTTCCGAGGAACCTGAACCTAAATGCCTCGAAAAATAATTGGTTTTGAGTGAAGCAATAGCAAGCACCAGTAACTAAAATAATGGTAAAAGCAATTTTGAAATTTCTCTGGTCCACTGAACAGCACATTAAAGTACTCGTTGATCAAGTATTACTACACCTTTTCCTTAAAAAAATTAAATAAATAAATGAAACTTACTCCCAAGGATCATCCCCAACAAGAAGCACATCATTCTCGAAATCTACATACACCAGTTTCCATCCAGATCCTCTCGAGTCATTGAGAAGCCCCTCAAGGCCAAACATGCGTTCAATTTCTGAACGTAGTTCGTCATAATTCTTAAAACTAGAGACATCAATTGACCTTCCAACAGATCCTGCCTTTTGAATCTGCAATACAAGATGTATTCCATCACGAAACATCAAAGACAAGACGAATACAATGACTCACATTCATGTAAAAACTATTTTAAGGGCATCATATGAATGACACACAAGCAATGGGTTGACAATTGAAACCCAAAAACAATAGTTCAGAAAAACATAGGATGAAGTAGAAAAAGAAGGGGAAAAAATGTCAATGCAGTTTTGACGTTATTAAATCACCATCATAAACAAAATTTTGTTTGAGATGAAATATTTTTAACCTAGTTGATGGTAAAAAAGGATTTCCAATTATTATGGCACAAGAGTGTTTCCTTGTGTAGTAATATATAAATGTACATGATTTTGGACAATGCAGTGAACAAAATTTAATTTTGAATGTGTAGTTATCACCTAGATGAAAAATATTTCCCTCTTAATAGAACGTGAATACAAACGAATTGCTACCTGCTATACCATGACATTCTTACCTTCGTATAGGTCCGCACGCGTGGAGCCACTTGCTGCCACGAGTTGTTCTGCAAAAGACTTCCCTCATCGAACTCGGCATTGCTTGAAGACGTGCCACCTGAGTTGTCAGGGAACTCTTGGAGAGAGAAAGCTTGAGATTCTGCTAAGCTAGCAGACGTAATTTGCGACTGAACATCTTGGCTTGAACTGAAGTTGCCCACGAGATAATCTGAGGGATTTGGGAAACCACCATCCTTCAACGTGCAAAACTCGTCCAAAACCGCGCTCGAAACAGAAGCATCAACCACTGTGCTTCCACCACCATTACTAACATCAAAATTAAGACAACTGTATATATCACTTTGGTTCTGGCTCTCTTCCGATAAATCCTTCAAACCATACGAGTTAGATAAGTATTGAAGGCTGCACTGGTCTTGCTGAGGTAATGAAGCAAATTGGTTCGGTTGCGACAAACCCTTTGAATCATTCATTTGATTATTCCACGTTTCGTGTGAAGGTAGAGAAGGATTAACTGTTCCCGAAAACACAGTGGAAGATTCTTGCTTTCGAACCACAGATGAAGAGTGATATGAATTCCAATCATTAGTGTCAGCATAGGGAAATATACCGCTCAAACTAGCCGAGTCTAATTCGAGTGATTCAATTTGTTGGGTGTGGAGAATATTCGAATCTAACTGTGCCTGTGTGAACCATGGGCTTGATGGTAGTTGTTGCGACGAGACATGGTTCTGGTTAAGGAATGCCGGATCATTTACAAGATTTTGCGGACTCGTAGACCTCGGAGCGAGTTTGTCTTCATTAGACTGCGCCACAGAAGTAAAATGGCTTAACTGATCTTGTGCAAGCACGGATTCTATTTTTGTCGTGTCAATGTTAGCTCTATTTGGTGCTTGGATTCCATGTTTTTCTGAAGATTGAAATTTTCCAGGTAAATTTGTTGGTACTAAAAAATTTGGGTCTATGGTGTTGGGTTGAATGAGGTTGAATTGAGGATGATTTTCGTTTTGTTGCAAAATGTTTTGAGATGGTATAAGCTGAGGATTTGTCTTGAGTGTTGCCTGTGTCATAGCTGTAGAGTCTTGAGGTTTAACGAGCATCTTGAGTAGTTGTTCTGACCATAGGCTTGAAATTCCTGGATTTGGAATATCACCATTTAGACTTTCAGGTACCCGGATGAAAGGTCTGTTCATCGAGTTTTCCCACTCAGTTTGTGCTCCTGTTACAATAAGAATTTACGTTAACATAAATACTTTCAACTGAACTCAACAAAGCCTTTTTCCCAATTATTTGGGGTCGGTTTTACGTTAACATAAATATTTTAAGAAATAGAACTCAAGAGAGAATAAATATGAACTTACCTAAAAAGGAAGATTGGAAAGGTCTTTTGAGATTTGAAGTGAGAGAAGGAAAAATGAAAAGACTTTCGGGAGTCTCGATTTCCCATGGGCTAACTCGGTTCTGCTTATCACCACACGAGGGCTCGTCCCACTCCACCTGATTATGTAACACGTGTGTGTTAAATCATAATTACAAAGCAAACAAAAACTATGGTATTGTTTTTTTTTTCTATGTGAAAATCGGAACTCAATCTCAAGTTAGATATCTAAATCTGAAAATTGTGTCTTCCACTGAATATATTTTCAGAGTAAACATTATCTCTTCAAAAATATTATCTCTTAGAGATTCATAGGCAACGTAAGCATTAGCCTCTTAAAATCTTGATAAAAAGCGACAACATTTTTACACCTCTAAACACGGAATGGATTCAGACTTGAGAAGCAAAAAGAAACAATGCCTTTGAATCTTGAGAACATTCACTCGTGTTAGAAGATGAGAGAATCTACCAAGTTTCATTCAAAAAAAGCGTGATTAACCTGAAGATTACGCCACTTGGAACCAGGCCACCTCAGAGGATCCAAGTCGCTTACGCCAACAATTGTGCCCATATATCTGCCCAGAGGATGAGAAAAACTCAGTTCATGTCTCCATGTATACAGGAAAACAAGAATATTAGAACACCAAACAATTAAGTAAATTCATTGAGCGCCAAGACTTTTAAAGTTTTTAAAACTTTGAAACCATGATTACAAAAATAAAGGGAAAACGAAAGAACAAATTTTATCCAAAGTTACCTGCGTTTACCAGACTCCTCTGTTTCAAACATCATTCCAAACCTCATGCCAGCAGAGAGTTGGGCGCTATATACAGATTTTCGAAATTTCGCCAAAGGAATGACAAATTCTGAAGGGCACGCTCTATGAAGAAGTGGAAATTGCATCAGGTACTAAAACAAAATAATGAAATTTTTTTACTTGCTATTATATAGACATACATATATATTGTATGTGGAAAACAAACCTTGGATTATAGAAAATCGTAAATGGGCTTCGATTAGCAGCAGCATGAGCTGCAGCAGCAAGAACTCCAATGTGCATGCTATCAGCAGACAGAACTGACGATGGCAAAGTTGTTTGGTGACGATTTGCGCGCCTCACTCCCAGCAATAATTGTGACTTTTCATCCCTAAGCCAAAAATGAAAAATACAGTTATTCAACATGTCAAATTGATGACATGCAAATGTTAGCATAGAAAAAGCTGATCAGGATAGTACATACACGTAAAGGTGCAAATGCATGTACTCATATATACACTGTGAAGAGGCGGGAAGTGGGAAAGAGTTTACCCTAAATTTTGGGCTTTTCAAAATTTCAAATAAAAGGAAGAAACTTACGAAGGATATGTGAACCGAAATGACATAAGTACACGACTCGTAGCTGCAAAATGAGTCATGATCGACAAGAAATTATGAACTTCTGGGTCAACCCTTAATGGGTTTGGGTCGATGACAGTAGGCTGGTCAGATATGCTAACATTTGACGAGTATCGAACTCGGGCATACACTTAACAAACCAATACACGATTTAAAAAAGACACTAACCCAATATGACACGAACTGAACTAAACACAACTCTTGATGAATCATGTATGGGTTGAGAAATTTCTGAGTTGAACTTTGATACGGCATGACACGACACCACGCGTTGCCAAGTTTACTTCTAGTTACCTGATAAACAGAACAGCATCACCCGCTCTAAGCCGTTTGGCACCAACAAACATACTCCAACCGGTTGTGAGAAGGTGTCGTTTTGGTTGCCCTACATATAAAGAAAAAGAGGCCACAATAATTAAGGAAACAAATTAAAAAAGAAAATGAACCATATACTGGGCCAGTCAGCTTTGAAAATTGAGTTAAGCAGCACAATTTAAGAAAATCAAAAAGAAAGTCTAATAGCATCCTCACCGCGATATATATGACGAAATGTCCATGTATTATCATGCAAGTCTCGGACAACAAGCTCTTGAGTTGGAGGTTGCATTGAAAAATCCTAAAAGTGGATTCAAAGAAACAAAATTAAGATAATATAAGTGACCTTTGAATACAATAATCTCCTGTCCCACCAAATTAAGTAGCTTGCACCAAAGAAAGGGGACTCACCAATTGTGGAAAGAGCTTTTCTGCTGCTCTTCGAGGCACTGAGAAGCCACCATGCGTGCTTGTATCACTCGCGGTCAAAGTTTTGCAGAAGAATTCACTCGGATGCTTACTGGGCTTTAGCCCAAAGTCTGGTATCGGGAAAATATCTTTTTCCTGATTAAGCAATAGATGCCGGTTAATAAATATATTTTATGTCAACCATTAGAAATATGTAAACTAATTCAATTTAATGGGTGTTAAGAACATGAAATAAAATCAGAAATGTTGTAGAGTAGGTGAGCTTACAGAATTCACAGGTTGAAGGCTCATTTGGGCATAGATCTCATCTGTATCTTTGTCTGCCTATCAGACAAATTAAAGAGAGAAGTAAGCAAAAACAACATAAAATGTTTCATATCTATGTATGCAATAGGTATTCGTTTCTTCATAGACAAGGGTAGCAGTAAATCAGCCAGAAACACGTACATGTAGCGTAACATTATGGACTTGGCACAACAACTGAGACGGGAGATTGGGATAGTTAGGGATCTGTGATGTGGCTGTTCTATTTGTTGAAACTGCCACCTGCCAAACAATTGTAAGAGGACATTAGCTCTTTGTAAGTTCGAAATTTGAGAATTTACCAGACTTAATCAGGAAATTGTTGGCATAAAATCTCTAGAAATTCCAATCATATTTATTAACTACGATAAACAAACCTAGACATTGTAAACTTTGACTATTTTCTGCATTAAAACGTGTTTGGTCAAAATCAGAGTGCACTGGTTAATAGTGCATTCGGTTAAAACCAAGAATAGTATAAAAGCCACCACAGGCATACCAGAGTTGCATAACCATTAGCATTCTTTAAATGAAGAGAGATTATGATTTACTGGAAAAAAATTGAGGTATATAAAGCTAAATGTGAAGAGAGATGATATTAGATGACTACTTCTACAATTTCAGGGGACTAATTTACTTGAACGCTGTTTCTGAGTTTAAATTACCAGTAATAAGCTACAGCAATGAAAAAAGACGCTGTCTGAGAAATCAAGAAATAGGATATTCTAATCATTTGAACTTCAACATTCTTATTAGTTCATTTTATTTTACAGATCAACTCTGTCTAATGGCGTACTGACTTTCTTTTCCCAATATTTGCACAAAAAATTGGAGAATAGTTTGTTGCTTGGAGTTTAGATCTAACTTACAGTTGTGGGTAGAAAAGTAAAAGTTTTAAGGCAAAGAATTTAACAATCTTTGTTGTCAATTACTGTCTGAATTGTGACAAAATCCTGATACTACATATTCTTCAAAAAAAATACTATTTGAAAGCTAAAAAATACTATTTTTCCCACAAGGAGAGTAGAAAAGGTTCATGTTGGTTAAAAAATCAAATCACCAGTCAATGGAACAGCCAAGAAAACATTTTTGGCCTTGATCAATGCTTCCAAAGCAGTAATATTCAAAAAGCACCCTCCAAATTTTCCCAAATAGAATTTTGTAAAATTGGAATCAACATAAATACAAAAAGGTTCTATTAAATTGAAATAGAAACCTTTTTAACCCTACAAATTGATCAACTTTCTATTGATTTGATTCCACAGTTGTTGCTTTCCTTCAGATGTTAAAAAATCACACACTACCAATATTCTGCATGGACTTGGATTGTGGTCCCAAAATATATAGCTTTCCCCATTGCCACATTTTACTCTATTTCTCTAAATCTTAAATCCAAAACTTAACATTATAGATCACAAAAACAAGCTCTAGTGAACAATAAATTTTCCACAGGGCACAAAATTTAAATTATTAAGGGAAAAAACAAACCTGTTCACTATGTCCTTGTGGAAAGTAATACACAAGACTTCCCACCTGAGGCAACGTCACCAATGGGCCGGCGCATGCGTGCCATAGCTCCGAATTTATTAGCTTCCTCATCCCTATTAAATTTTATCATATACTTAAAAAAACAAAAATCTCATAAAAAGAAATATTTTAAAAATGTGTAACAAACAAAAGTAAACTAACCAGAATGATCCTGCATTTCTTTCAACAATTTAATCTCCTCAAGCAAAGTATTAGCTCCCCCAGAGATTAATCCAACTTGTTTGAGCTTCTCTTCAACACAACCCATAGGGTCTATCTCTCTCTCTCTCTCTCTCTCTCTCTCTCTCTCTCTACTTCATCAGAATCCCAACAAAGACACCATCTTTGAACACCAACCCATTTCAAGAAGCTGAGAGATATATTTGGTGGGTAAAACTAAAAGTAAAAGTGAGAGGGAATCTAGTATTATGGGAGGAAACAAATCTAATTGGGCAGGGAGAGAGAAAGAGCATGCCACCAAAAAAATCCAAAACCAAGGAACAAAACCTGCAAAAAAGGTACTGAAATCTAAGGTGGGGCTTAATCTATAAACAGGCCATTTTAGCAAAAGAGCAAGCCCCAGTTTGCATCAAAGCACGCGGACCAAAGCATGAGTGGTCGGATTATCAAGTGCTCTTCTCAAAAGAAATCGACCTTTCATGGAAAAAAAAGTGGTCATAATTTTTATTCCCCTTCACTAAGCTTTTCATTCAGTTTTTGTTTTTATTTTATTTTTTTTATGAACAAAACTACAACTGGCTTAGCTTGCTTGGAACAGTAGAGTGTTTAAGTGTATGTGTGTTCATGCTAGTTATCCTGCGCACACACTTTGGTTTCTGCCTACAGTTGATTCCCTTGCAGCTTTAAACTCTGAGAAAATATATTGAGACTTAAAAGAATTATAAAAGGAGCCGGTAAAAGCAGGAGGAAGACTACGTTAACACGAAATCGCACTCACACTTCACAGATAGAGAGAGTACAGAGAATTTATCATAAATAAAGGCTCATCGATTATTAGTAGTCTACAACTCTTATGTCACTTGTATAACAGAGAAACAAATAAATAAATTTAAGTCATCAACTAATGTTTGATTCATGATATTATTTTTTTATTAAAATACAACGACTGCATTTGTACAAGGTGTAACCGTGTAAGTACAAAAGAACTCATTAAAGCATAGGCTCTAAGAATATATTGAAAATGTAAAAATAATATAGATGCGATTTTATATATATTTTGACTCTAATGTATATTCTTAACATAATATTTTTCAAACTCTAAACAGAAGTTCAAAATTTTGGAATTTGCACTATATGTTTTATCGTGGGTATATTAGGGCTTGACATAGTTTATCAACATGTGTATATAATGTTGTCAACATGATCCTATCTACCACATTTTTTTGATAGAATCGTTTTGGCACTTGACCTCATTTTTAACACATGTGTTATTATTGTGAGTAATTATAGAGAATTTTTTTAATTATGCTCACAAAACAGACCCGTTGATTTGTTAAATATGAAACATATTTCTAATAAACTCTGTGTGAACCTCACGCATCATCCAAGCATTCTTGACAACTCGGTCAGATCTGTTCTGTATATAATTAGTATCTCTCTAGAATTAATCTATTATTCCAATTTATATAGCTTTGAATCACAAATACATCTCATTTTGCTAAATTTATTTTAATTAAGGAAATATTATACTATGTCTAATGTGTCATTGAATACAAATGATAAAGGTGGGGTTGAAATATTTGATATTAGCATGAAATTTGTTTCTTAATGCTAATGTTTTAACTCAACAAAATTATAAAAAAAAATATTAAATTCTAATAAAAAAGAAAAATAAACACGTTCTAATATACACAACTCAAGATATTGTTATATTCGATAATTTGAAAAGAAAGTATAGTAACATGTATATAGGTTCATATTTTTTTGTTTAAGAGTAATTTTATTTCAATTTCAAATTTTGATTTATTTTATGTAATATATTAATATGTCGTACGTCAATATATAACATAAAATAAATGGGCATATATCAAATAGTTCCTCAAACATTTTTTAATACATATTTAGTTCAAGCCTTTTTATTTTGCTCTAAAAAATATTTCACGATGCCGTTGGCGGAACTTTAAAAATAAGAGAGTATTGGTTAAACGAATGTTTGAGAGACTTTTTAGTACAAAATAAAAAGGTTAAATTAAATATCTATAAAAAATATGTGAAAACTTTTTGCGTATTTAATACTAAAATTAAATAAACGCTAGGGGAGGTTTTCGAAAAAGAAAATGAGCAGCGCATTTTAGTACATGGTTACAAGAAAATGCAAATAAGTGGTCTTTTCACGTATCACTAGGGGTGGCAATTCGGGTTAACGGACCGTGTTTTGACCTGACACAACACGACACGACAAGATTTTTTCGGACACGAACACGACACGACTTCGTATTTTTTTTAACTGACACGAACACGATCCGAATAAAAAAATAACACGACACGACACGACAACCATAATTTCTTAAATTTTAGGGTTAAAAAACACGATAACACGACATGACACGACACGACACGACTCATAATTAAAGCACGAACAAGACACGACACGACTTCGTATTAAAAAATCACGATACGAACACGACACTAACACGAAACATCATGTCAATTTCGAACAATTTCATATCATTCTGTATCATTTTTTTTATGTAATTTTTAAAATTGTCACCCCCACGAATCACGACCTTGGATAGGCTTTTTGCTCCACCGATGTCACCTTACACTGTCATATTTTATGTCATTTTTTCTCTCTCAATGAAGTCTGAGCTTCCGCCCTTATATTTGATCATTCGCCAGGCGTGGGGTTCAAGACAAATTAATGAGCGGCCCACATTAGCCAAATATGAAACGTGTCATCATCTGATGTATAACGTATTCATCCTTGAGCAATCCAGTGTTTTGCATTAGGTGGTGATCTAAATCTAAAGGATTCTTCCATGCCCTCATCCCTCTATAGCTACAATTAATACTCCCAAATTTTGGAATAAGTGCACTGCTTCTTACTTTTCCCATTAAACTTGCTTTTATAAATAATTAAGATGGAATTTCGGAACTCTTTGGTTTTATTGTTAATTATTTTTGTGTTACATGTTTTAATAGTTATATGGGTTTTAGTGACTAGTCCCCTCGGCATACTTTTTATAAGAGCATCTGTGATGGGATATAAAATATCAAGAAAATTTGTAAAGAAACAAATTGAGATGTGTAAGTTACTGAATAAATTTTGTACCTGAGTTTGTAGTGATTCTCTAAATATACAAAATGTGAGCGGAATTTGTAAAGGGTTCTTACGAACTTTATCTGTTCGTAGGAATTCCTACGAACAAATGAAGTTCGTAATAAATATAAATAGTCATTTTTATTATATATTTGGATTCTTACGGACAATATTTATTCGTACCATTTCTTACGAATAAATATTCGTAAGAAGTGGGGCTTTTACTTCCTACGAACAAAAGTTATTTATAGGAACTTCTTTTATAAATTCTTCATTGTTCACCGTTGTGTAGCTTAACTGATATGAAAGGAAATCCGACAGCTTTGGTTCTCTAAGTTGCCTTTCTACGTTGTGGATGCTCTAAGGAGTGTTGCTAAGGAAAGACACTTTAAAATATTGGATACACGTCCATGTGTAATTCGTGTACATTTTTATTGTGACACATTAACTCAAAGTATCAATCAAGGGCACATGAAAACATATGTAGTGTCCCAAAATCATATCCCTAAATGGTATTTCTCTAACGATTTTCTTTTATTAGAGCATTATGCACATGCTATAAGTGTGTGGTTAATGGGTAACTTGATTTTAATGGGTAGTTTTTTTTAAAACCGTTAATATAATGGATAGTTTTCTTTTTTAATATGCTATGCATAAGGAGTTTAAGAATATATTTTAAATAAGAAAATTTAGTCCAACTTCTCAATTCATTTTTTATATTAGTATAAATTAGTCATCATTCGAATTTTTTTTGTCATTACTTTTATATCAACCAAAAAATATGGATGATTTTGGATTCATTCATACAAGGCCCTCTTTGATAGCATTTCTATTCCAAGGCAAATTCTAAAAAGTTGAAAATTTTCAATAGCAATTAATTTTCTTCGAAATTTCGGACATTTATGTATTTCATATATTTTAGTATATATGTATATTTCGTATATTACATATATTTCATACATGCATATATTTCGTATTTTTAATATATTTCGTCTATTTATATATGCATTTATATATTTTATATGTTTTAGAATATATGTATATTTCGTATATTGTGTATATTTCATATATATATACATTTTGTACATTTCATATATTTCATATATTTCTAATTTATAATATATATATATATATATATATATATATATATATACAGAAAGGATATACAGAAAGGATCTCATGCATACCCTCCGTGCGGACCATTTTTTTAAAATAGTAAAAAAAATAATTTCGGGCTGATTTTTTTTTTATAGTTTCTAAACATTTCAATAGGACCATAAAATAAATTCAACTCAAAATGAATTTTTTTGCTATTTTAAAAAAATTGGTCAAACTTTGTCAATACCGATTTTTTTAAAATAGCAAAACAATTCATTTTGAGTTGAATTTTTTTTATGGTCCTATTGAAATGTTTAGAAACTATAAAAAAAATTACATCAAAAATATTTTTTTTACTATTTTATCAAAATTGGTCCGCGCCAGCGGTATGCAAACTGGGGTATGCATGAGAACCGCTCTCTCTCTCTCTCTCTCTCTCTCTCTCTCTCTCTCTCTCTCTCTCTCTCTATATATATATATATATATATATATTCATATATTCCATACACTTAATATATTTTTTAAATATTATATATATTTGTATATTTTTTAAATATATCGTTTATTGCGTATATTTTCTTCATATATTTCATATCATCCGTATATTTTTTTAAAAATTTCATATATTTCGTATATTTTTTAAATATATCATATATTTCATATATTTTTTTTTATAATTCATATATTTCATATATTAAATGTATTTTTTGTATATTTCATATATATATATATATATATATATATATAGAGAGAGAGAGAGAGAGAGAGAGAGAGGCAGGCTCTTGTGCACACTAAGTTTGCACAGTGCTGGCGCACACCAATTTTTTTAAAGCATTAAAAAAAATATTTTTGAGTTTATTTTTTTATGTGATATTTAAACATTTCAACGGACCCATATAAAAAAAATCACCTTAAAAAAAAAATTTACTATTTTTAAAAAATCGGTCAAACTTTCGCAGCTTTTAAAGTACTTAAAAGTAGCAAAAGTTTGACCGATTTTTTAAAAATAGTAAAAAAAAAAAATTAAACTCATTTTTTTTACATGGGCCGTTGAAATGTTTAAATATCGCAAAAAAACATCAACTCAAAAATATTTTTTTTACTATTTTAAAAAAATGATGTGCAAACTTAGTGTGCAGATGACCCTGGCTAGGCCTGGCAATTTTTGACACGATAACCCGTTTATGGTTTTAACCCGAACTTGACACGATTAGCTTGTATAGATTTAAGAGTACCCAGAACTTATATTCAAATAAAAATCAACGCGATTCGAAAATGACACGACTAACCCGAATTGTCACATCTAAGCCTCTCTCTCTCTCTCTCTCTCTCTATATATATATATATATATATTCCATAAATAATATGTATATATTCCATAAATAATATGTATTCTGTAAACAAATTTTTCACATTTATTTTTATTTTTCAACTTTTGTATTTGATAAAAAATGTGAAAAATTGATGATTTTTCAATTTGTATCACATAGACACATGTTGAAAAATACTCATTTGCCTTGGAATTATTTGTTCTAGAATCAATTACCTTGAAATCATTTGTATTTTTTCACTTTTCTATCAAAGAGGACTTATGTTTTAAGTTCATCCACCCTAAAATTGCAAAGAGTTGACTAAGAAAATTAGTAGTTTTATCCACTCGTAACTTTTGTGATAGACTAGTTTTTTCTTATAAATAATAACTAAATTTATTTTTTTAAATAATTAATTTGTAATTTCATCCATCCTAATAAAAGAATGTTGATAAAGTTTAATTTTTTACAATAAAATATTATATATTTTAAATTAAAAATTCTACTATATAAATATATTATAAGCATTACTAAATAATTCAAGTTCTATAAAAGATAAGTATGCTTAAGATAATTTCAAACGTTTATTTTGGACTAATGTTGTTATTTCATGTAATAATGCCAATGTATGACTGAAAACATGTTTTTATTTAGATAAAGAGCTAAATGTTAAATTACTCTTAATAAATGTTTAAAATTGGCTTAAGCAAAAATATATTTTCTCTATGTTTAGTTATTTAATTATTCTAATTATTTATTTTTATTATAGACTTATTAATTTCAAATAGATAATATATCATTGAAAAACATAAAAATTTAAAACCCGTTTTTTATTAGGGTGAATGAAATTACAAATTAATTAGGCAAGTGTAACGAAGGGATGAAAGAGAAAGCGAGCAAGCAGCAGTAGGCTTTGAATCAACGAGCAGAGCTTCATGAAGCGAGCCAAAGAGTAGCTGGCTAGTCTTTTTCAACAGCTATCTTGAAGCGAAGGGACTAGTGAAATGGCTTAGTGAGCGAAGGCTAGCCGATGGGAAGAAATACCTACCTAACAACCAAGAGCCGTCTTTCATCCATTGGGATGATATCTTTCTTTGATGGCCTGTCAATATATCATAATGTGTAAACTTTGTGACACGTGTAGTGTTGATTGATTTGGGTAGTTAATCAAGGTATGATCTAGAAATTGATTTTCGGGGGATGAAAAATGAAATTTTTGGACTTAAATTTTAGTTTACCCCGTTGTTGATTGGTGCGGTGATCTTGATAACTGCGTATCTACTGAAGGTATAGTGTTCTTGTGAGTGGGAGGTGTGGCATCCTAGTATAATCGATGCCTGTTGATTGTTGCACTCTAAACCATGGGAGTCGAGTGCTTTGTGCGTTATGCCTGAAAAACGGCCAACATTCATACGCCCTATTTATAGTCACTTTTTGCTTTTTTGGTATATCGATTGCTATAGTGGATAAAAGGAAAGAATAATTGTAATATTACGCATCAAGCATCAAGACTATATAAGATAAGATAAGGTATACTGCTATGCTTAACTATGCGCAAGTATACTATGCTATAGTAGAATCTTATGTTATGCTAGACTACGAAAGCGAGAAACTCTCTAAGGAAAAGAAAGAGGAAAGGAGAGCGGTCGAGTGCTCATCGAAAGAAAGATGAGTTGGTCGAGTTGATTCCATCTCCTTTCCCCACCCGAGCCTGCAATTGGTAGGCCAAATCCCCCTATAACCCCCCTGCCAAGTGATTGAGTTGAATGAAGCCCAGTTCGAAACGATCCCCGGCACAGGAATAGAGTCATTCCCTTGACCCCAAAATCTAGTTTTTATTCAAATCCCTCGTAAAGGCCTTTCCTTTATCCTGATCTTGGTTTGAAGAATCTCCACTTTCAGTTCAATAACTTCATCCTCTATCACTTGAGCATCATTTCAAAAAATATATTTTCTCTATATTTAGTTATTTAATTATTCTTATTATTTATTTTTATTGTAGACTTATTAATTTCAAATAGATAATATATCATTGATAAACATAAAAATTTAAACCCGTTTTTTATTAGGATGAATGAAATTAAAAATTAATTATTTAGACAAAGAAATTTATTTGTTATATATTAAGGATAAATTAGTCTTATAACAAAAATTAGGGGGAAGAGCTTAATAACTTTTTAATCAACTCGTCGTGTTTTGGGGGTTGGTAATTTACAACTTATGTGAGGGTATCTAGTACGAAGACCTTCTTCTCAGAAGGCCCTTCAACTTCAACTGATTCTTTCTACCATGAGATTGAGAGTTAAAAGTTCCATAAAATATAAGATAAACTTGAACCTAAGTAAAGTGATCCATCAACCCCATCCTCCATTTTCAGTGGCATTGGAAAATTTCAAAATCTTTAATAAATGGTTTTACAACAATAGGTGGGGCTACACTCTTATCTTTGGCGATTGAAAGGGTTTTAGGAGGATGGGCCAGCTTCAAATGATTTACCACTTTGGTACTAAGAGATGATTTATTTTCTCTCTAATCATCCATTACAAAAATGTGAATATTATTTTTATCTCTCTACTTATGAGTGTTAATACAACTTACACCCCTTTCATAGGCCTATATATACGGTACATGAAGTGGGCTTGGGCTAATTAGGGTTTCTAGAGAGTTTTGGGCTTACTACTTGGTATATGGACTATACTAGTGACCTAAGGCTTATAATTAAATGGCTTCTAAATATAAATTTTAAAGTCTCAAATTAGCCACGTATATTTATTAGTTTAATTATATATAATTTTACTAAATAAATACAATTACGCTTAAATTTAATTATCTTAGAATTACTTAGATAGTGGCGCCTTGTTTTTTAAAGTTAGATAACACATAATGTAATTCCCCACATTAAGTATTCAATACTCGATTGCTAAAATTCCATTTGCCACGAATCTATTTTTACTAACATCTTATTTATTCCTTGATCTCAAACTTTACTTCTTTGATATTCTACCGGATATAAATCCATTGGGCAGGCTTATTGGTATAATCAAACCTTATAAGTTTATCAAAGGGGTATCATAATAAAAAATATATCTTAAATCATGGATTTCTCCATTATATTATCTCAAACATATTCACACAATAATTGACTAACCTATAGAGATTATTTACCCAATAAATTGAATCTCATCCATAGTAAATCAAAGCAATAATTATGTGAATATTCCAATTCTTGTAGTCCTTAATATCAAGAATCCATACACCTTTTTGCAAATTTATGAGATTATAAAAGTCTAATCTAATCATTACCTTGACTTGAATCTCACAATTGGCCATGTTCAATGCATTCTTGATGTACCAGTACAATACTCTCTGAACTATTAGACAAGTTTCTAAACTATCAAACAGGTTCTCTTAGTCAAGATAAACTACTAAGATTGCAAATCTAACTTTATCGATAACAGGTCAACTCCCTATCTAAACTCTTAACTTTTTAATTGTACTAGAATCAAAATTATGATCTTCTATGATCAGGTTGAATCCAAATCACTAGAATTCGTACTAATTATAATTGATAGACGTATATAATATATTTAAATATATATATATATATAAGGAATTCACACAAACATTATTCATATATCAAAATGAGCTAATACAATCCTTTATTAAAAAACTAATGTCATTTAAACATGGTTTTAAGAATAAAACCCCAACAATATTCCACTTAGTCTTAAACCTATGTGCTCGTGAACCCGGCACCCATTACCTCTATATGACTACCAAAAGCCTTAGTTGGTAAGCTATTTGTAAAAGGATCCACTAAATTGTCTTGAAAAGCAATCTCAGTTATGATGATGTCATATCTTCAGACATTCTCCCATACTAGGTGATGCTTGCGCTCAATGTACTTAAACCTTTTATGGGTCATGGGTTCTTTTGAGTTAGCAATCGATCCATTATTATCGTAATAAATGTAATAGCCGAATACACTAAAGGGACCACACATTAATCACATAGTAAGTTCTGGATCCAAATAGCCTCTTGTGCTACCTTTAAAGAGACATAATATTAGCTTCCATGGTTTAATCAACAATACATGAGTCCTTGATACCCTTCCATGATTTGCGTAGTTAATCAATTGACGCTCCTCGATGTCATTGTCAATGAACTTTTACTAATGTGCCAATGCGATCGGATCCTTCAGTGGGACAGACTCATGCATTCTAATAATGGAGTCCCGGGCTTTCCCAAAGTACTGGACCTGCAAATCCTTCTTCCATGTCTTGTGTTGCTCTCTCAACTGCTCCAACACAGAATCGCGGAGTTATGCCGGCAGGCTGAATTATTCCTGTCAAATAAATACAAAACAAAAACAATGTAAGTGTTAGTTGCGAATAAATATAAATATAAATTGAAATTGAAATATAAATACATTACCTGTAGTGCTGCCCAAATAGCTAACTTGAGCTCATTTGGCACCTCCCTCCAACTGGTGTACTCCGCGCCGATAATCGTCTTCACCAGCTTGAGGGATCTAGTTAATAAGCATGTCTTGTTCTCAACGGCCATTCCCAATTTTCCCTATTTGGGGAGACTAGGGGCCGAGGAGCCCTCGTCGCCTCCGCTACCGTCGAGCCCTGAAGAAGACATCATCATTATCATCATCATCATCATCATCCTTGCCTTAATCTGTGAAGGAGACATTTTCTGTAAATATTATTGTTATTAGTATAAATCCAAATGAATTAGAAGAATACAAACACACGCGCACACACACACCTGAACACACACCTGAAGAAGACATACAAATATTTTATGTGGTCGTGTCACTCTCGAATGGGTCGTGACATGAAGTAATTTTAAAAATAGTTGAAAACTCTCCCCCCACCACCCACACACACCTGCACATATTATGATCTATATCATCCCCTTTTACATCCATCCTACTTGTTGAAGGTTGTTGTGAAGGTTGCTCGGGGAAAAAAGGAACTTTCAATTCCCCGTGAAAGCTCCAAAATCAATAATTATCTTGCATAACCCATATTAACAAATGTAGTTCAACTGTTTTCCACTCAAACACCTTACCATTCTCACACGTATCACACAGACACAGAAACTTTTCATCATTATGACATCTCTTTGCATATTTCACAAATTCATTAGCACCTCTGCGAAACACATCCCCCATTCTATTTGTCTCACCCATCAACTCTTTGTATTTAGGATATCCCACCATATCTACTACAAACAATCACCTATTAAAGGCAAGAAACGTATATTCATGGATTAGTATAAACAAAACATAGATTTATAGTATGTTTCATTTAATTATGTCTTATTTATATTCGATTTTTAAATTTCAAATTCAAATTATAATATTAATTCCGATTTCCTCCATCTCCTCTAAAGGGTGAGTGGCCCTATCCCATTCAAGACCGCATATTTCTATAATATACTTAACAACTCATGCACATTGTTACGATTTGAGAAAAATTCAGCAGCATATCCCCATAGTTCTCCAAGTACACGATGTAGATTCGCAAGTGTGAGTGTTATTTCAATTTATCAATTAAAATAACACTCACACTTGCCAATCTAATATGTACTTATAGAACATTAGGATATTATTGCATAACTTCCTCCAAAAGTAACAAGTTTAAGCCACTAAGAATACTATCATACAAAAATTATGCAGTCCCAAACGGTCCAAACGGGACAATTCGAGATATCTCATTACGGGGGTAATGACTCTCGAACGGGTCTAAGGACTATTGAACGCGTACGCATAAGAACTAGAAGGATAGTATCTACGCGTACTATATGTAATTTCAATATGTTTCATTTAATTATAATAAATGAAACATACTGTATGAATTAATAATATATTGTTCGTGACACAAATTAATTTTAGAAAAAAGTTGAAAACTCCCCCTCCCCCATTTGGACAATAATCCAGTGGCCATGCCACTTCCAAAATTAACCAACCTAACATCGGCCCACTATAATCCAACAACAATTGCAACAACACACCAACAAATGTGTATCCCGTACTCCTTCTAATTCATCTACTCAATTAATTCATTTCATCACGTCTTATAAATATATCATCATTAAAGCTATACAATTAAAGTTACAATTAAAACTATATTTCATTAATCAATTTGTCCGTTTCAACTGTCATGGTGTAATATTAATGTTTGACAACTTAACTCTGGATTCCAAAACAATAACATCTAATATGTACAGTTACTAAAAATCATAAACATCAATTCAAACTAACTACTTACTAATTCAAAACCAACAATTAATAAGGAGAATCTAAAGACTCCTAACTCATTTATATCCAATTAAAGTCATAATTAAATTAACAATAATAATTATAAGTCCCAATTCCAATTCCTATTATGATACTTTCATGAGAAAAATCTCAAATTGAACTTTAAGCCTCTTAAACATGGGGAGAATCATCATTTACACATTTACGTATGAAACCAATAATGGGGAGAATTTAAAGGGTTAATTACTTATCATTATGTATTAGTCAATAACATTTGAGTATTTATACTTAAGGGTACAACATATATTTGGGTATTTACCCATTAATTTCAAGTCCTAAACTAAATATTAATTTTAAGTCCCAAATCAACCTTAACAATTAATTCCAAGTCCTAAACTAAACATTAATTTCAAGCCCTAAATCAACATTTAATTTCAAGTCCTAAACATTAACAATTAATTTCAACACACACATACACACCCCTCCCCCCCCCCCCCCACACCCCCTCACCCACCCCTCCCCCCTTCCCCCACCACCCACCCCCACACACACACGCGTACACATACACCTGCAAACACACACACACACATTCACACATATACACACACACACATGTACACACATATATACAAAGGAAAGAGAAAGAAAGGAAAAAACTAACCAGAAAATCGCTTAGAGAGAGAGAGAGAGAACAGTCACTTAGAGAGAAAAAAAAGAGAAGTGAAAACGATGGGAAAAAAGAAGAGGAAAGTATTTTTTTACTGACTAAGTTGTCACGGACCTGTCACGGTCTTTTACTGTGACAAATCTGTGACAACTGTACTTGTCACGGACAATAACCGTGACAAGCCTTTGTCACAGAATCGTCACGGTCAATGACCGTGACAAAAATTTCTCTTTTTTTTTTTGTCACGGTCATTGACCGTGACAAGGGTGGCCGAATGAAATGTGACAATTTGGCCTTTTTGGTATAGTGTAAGTGACACATATTACCTGATCATCAATAATACTCCCACTACCATCAGGTAATGTATTATTGATACTAAGTTGTATTTCTTCTTGTATGGGTGGTCTAGAAATATTAGTAATATGATGATCCTTTACATTCTCTCGTAAGACTAGATTACTCCTAGGTAAGTGGTTGATCACATAAATCGTCTTTTAAGAACCAAACATTGATGCCATCAATGACCTTCTTATGCTTAGGAATATGACATAAACCACCTTTATAACCTTTCAAATAACAAATAAAGAGACAAATATATGTCCTTGATTCCAACTTCTTTGGCTCCTTACATAACATATGTCGCGCATACCCCCAAATATAAAATTTCCGCGGGTGGGATTGTGTCCATTCCATATTGCTATGGGGTTTGAAGAGAACAATTTAGATGAACCTAATTTCAAAATGTATATAGCCATCTCTTAATGAATAACCCCAACAAGAATGTCATGGTCTTGAATATGTGTAAAATAGTTTTATACTTTCTTTTGGTAAAAATATTCTACAGTGGAATAACCAGTGCAAAAAATTAGGATATAATCTCCACCTCCAATAAAATGATTCCTAAAATCTCCCAATAGGTATAAACTCGCGCGATCATATCGGATTAGTTCACCACACCTATGATCCTCCTTATCCTTGTACACTTCTAACTAACCAAAGGCTTCATACTTGTGGTGCATAAGGTAAACATATTAATTCCTTGAGTAATCGGCAATGAAATTTATGAAGTAATCATAACTCCTGGATAGACACATGACCATATAAATCGAAAAAATCAATTCCAACACATATTTGGTTCTATAGCTTTTAACCATGAAGGGTCCATTATTTATTCAACTTTCTAAAAAATATTCATAGATCGGGAGTGCCATCACATTCAATGAACTTAATTGTATATGTTATACCAATCTTTGAATTCCTTTTAGAATAAAATGACATAATCGTAAGTGCCAAAATTGTGTTTGGTTTAACTACGAAGGAAACGTTCTCTTTAATGATTATTCAAAGAATTATTCAGTTTAATATTTAGCAATATTAGTTTGACAATACTTATAATGTATACATTATTATCCGATGTAATAGAATGGACAAAAGATTTACCAATTTTGATAAAAAAATAATTTATTAAAATAATAGAATATTTGTTCAAAATCAATTTAGAAATTGAAAATGACATTTCTTTGAAAAATAGGTACTTGAACTTATTTTCTAATGTTGTCCTTGTGTTCAAATCTAAAAATATATGTCCTACTGCTAATATTGTTTCCTTATTCACATTTTATATTATTGGGAAAATATCAACTTTAAGTAGTTTTTCAATTACCTAAAACGTCTACAAAGAGTTACAAGCGTGATTTGTGGCTCCCGAATCTATAAACCAGATTCATATATATTAGACCGCAAATCATGTTTATACTTTGAAGTAAATAACTTTTACCTTTACCTTTTCTACATAGTTCTACAAAAATCCTACACCATTGTTATGAATATTCTAACTACTTATAGTGAAAATACTTGTCTTTATCCTTTTTTGTGCTCCTTGAGGATTATGAACTTTCTTAACCACATATCGTTGCACTTGGGACTCACATTCCACTTCTTCCTCATTTTCGGAAAAGAAGTCGAGTACTTCTCAACAACTAACACCATGCCTTGGATTTCGATGATTCTCACTACCACATAAAGGTCTTTAATTAATTACACCATCAAATTAGTCGAGCTATGCTATAGTGTAATTCAAGTCAAATTTCTTAAAGGATTCAGGTAGTTAATTGATTACGAAATTGATCCAAGTTTTTTCAACAATTTCTAATGAAATGATCCCTAATTCACCCTAGATGAAAACCATTTAAAGAATATGATATCAAATCGAAGTGCCATAAACCAACATTGGTATTTATTTACTAACTCCCATTATCCCATTCTTTAAAATTAAATATGTTCATATATAACTTCCTCATTGGGGGGATCAAATACACTCACACTTAATTTCAAAGACTTACCAATAAAGGATTTTAAAATATCATGATACCATGATTAATTCCCTCCGTTTAGGAGGAAAATCAAGTTAACATGACAAATTAATTTCATCACTTTTTAAAATACGGATGAGAATCGCAAATTTTTTTTTTATTATCCTCCTCAGTTTAAATAATGTCTAATATCATTTTAGTCCTTAAAATTTATTCCAGTCAAAACCTTTTTACTTTTTACGATTAAAATACGTGGATGAAAAATTGAACTCATCTTAGAACTATCATTGAGAAGGAATTTTGAATTAAATATGTTGGAATTAATTTTTCATTAATTTCAAATTATATTCCCTTCACCGCTAATTAAAACTAATCCCATCAAGCACCCTACTTCCCTTATTAAACGAAATTTCTCATTGTGAGCTTAAATAATTTCATCTTGAATTACAAAATATTATATTTTTCAATTATGTTATCTAGACACTCCAAGAAGCCTCTACCCAACATAATTAAATAATCGACATATTTTGGTCCCATAATTAATGACAATGAATCTAATAGGGAGGATATCATCACTTGTGTTTAAGTTCATACCATTAGTTCATTATTTAAACATAAATCCACTTGTGTATATTTTTTTTGTTGAGGGATCGAACTCACTCACATTTAATTTCAAATTACTATCACTTAAGAATTTTAAAATTAAGTGATTACTTCCCTCTGTTCGGGAGGAAAGTCAAGTTAATACGAGGAATTAATCACATCACCTTTTAAAAAACTGATGGATATCATGAGGTTTATATTGAAACCCCTCTCCTACTTTAGATTTTGAACTTGAGGGTATTTGAAAAAAAAATATTAATTCAATTCTAGTTTCCAGAATCAAGATAATATTCCAAGTACTTATACAAATTAAATTTTCCGGTATCACTGTTTTAATTTTCCATGATAACAAAATATTTTAATCAAAATAAAAACTAGTAGACCAAAAATTGATTTGCATGATAAGTCGATTACATGATTTAATTTAATTTAAAAAGAATAAATCATTTTTGAATTTCCAAAAAAATCGTGATCTAGGTCGGTCACATATAATAATCCATATTGTCCATAATAGCATGGAATTCTACTAACTATTAATTAGCACCTGATAATTGTTGACATAAGTAAGATGGTAGAATCATAATAAAATAGAATCATATGCCATTATAATTCAAATAGGAAACAAATTACCTTTCCATCATAGCCTAGAGTTCTTTTTGAAGTAGAACTCCTTAAGATAAAGAGTCCCATTTATAGTAGACTTTTTCATAGGAAAGAGTCCTTGTTTAATTAGATATCTTTACAAACTGGAGTTCTCCATGAATTAAATTAGTAAATACTCCTTTGTATGTTCGAGAAAGATCAGAACTAAAACAATGGGTATAAAAATCATCAAACTAACACTAAAATCAGCAAAACCCAACATTGGACCTATAGTCGGATCAATAATCGGATCAAACCAATTTTTGCATCGGGATGGCTGGCCCGATTGGGTTGGATCGAAACATTTTACCAAAACTACGTCGTTTTGATCTTTGTCTTCACTTCACAAAAATATGCAAAAATCTTTCAACCTTTAAAAAATTCACCAAACTCCATGAAAAATTTTCCATGACTAAACCCCGTAAAAATATAGGATTACAACTAGTAAAAATTATTACAATCCACCTCAAGCTCCTCCATATACATCAGTTCATGTAATAAGTAAAATATCCTAATTATTACAAGTAAATTGAATTTAGGAAAAGTAATGACATATAAACTACAGTAGGATCTATTCACACAAGAAAACATTCACATGAACATAATGTAAGGGATATAATCATTAGAACCATGAAAAATAATGCTAGTACGATACTACATACAAATATGTATATTATTATGTGACACCCCGCCTAATTAAACCTTGGGTGATCAAGCCTTATTTTAATTTATACAGGTTTCTTAAATGGTTCATTCTTAGCATCACTGCCGAAAGCTTTTTAATTTACTAACCACCTAAGTTAAAATAAGCGAGTGCCAAATTTTATCTTCTTTAAACAGAACAATTAGTCCAAACCAACACAATATAATTCTAGTAATATTTAAAACAGTTGCATAAATAACTGAATGCAGATAAAGTCTTGCTGAAAATCACGGCCAATAAAAGACAACTCAAAATCCAGAATCAGAATAACTGTAGAAGTAAATATAGGACAACATCTCCCAACTAAGAATACTAAAACTGAGATCCTGTACTAGAACTGAAAAAGAGGAAGCGTCTACACAATCCCTGCAACATCCACACGTGCTGCAGCTCCTAAATCCCTGGAATGAAATCATGCTGGGTGTCCCTGTGGCTGGGTACCTAAAAGGTTTTTAAAATTTTTACATAGCAAGAGTTAGTGCTCAAAACATTTGAAAATATTTTGTAAGCAGTTATCACAATTGAGTTATTGATTACACATATTAAGGTTTCGCACAACTCCCTTTAACTTCCTCACCTCTCTTCTATAGAGCATGTCTAACGAGGACATTTAGTTCACCTAGTTATACTACCCATAAGTGTAGGTAACTTATTTACTGCTCATTATCCTTGTTCTTGTAATAATTACATCACGCTATAAATTATTACTAAGATATTTACCATTCAGTTCATTATCTACTATTCTCAATCTGTAGATTATGCACATAGAATACATTTTATCACACGATCATGTATTTAATATCAGTTATCACTAACATATCCTTTTACCACACATAAAGGACTCTTGGTTCGAAATGATTCATCGACCCCAAGTAAGAGTTGGTTCGGAATGATCCATCGACCCAGCTATAAAAAAATATAAATATGTAAACATATTCTGGTTTGGGACTCTTTCATCGCGACACCAGTTTAAGGTTTGGTTCGGCATTTTACATCGACCCCAAACATATAATAACTTTATGTTAGTTCGAAATGTCTCATCGACCCTAACATATTTTATTTAGGTAAAATTCTCTTAACCCAAACTTTTATATAATTTAGTAGGTACGCACCCGACCTGTCAAATCATGTCCGTACGTAATATATTTTACTTATATTCACCGTACTCATTAATTTACAATTTATTTCACTATTGCATTTATTCGAGTATTCACGCAACTCTAAGGGCCCTAGTTACCCCTCCCTTAATTCAATAGTTAAGTTAACTTTAACCTACTGGTATTTTTTCGGGATTTACTCTCACTCTTTCCGTAGCTAAATTTTCACAATCCCAACATACGGCTCAATCAATCGTTCTTCCGTCGGTCCATTTCTCCAAAATTCCCACTCAATCATTTATGAAGAAATCTAACGGTACGCCTACTGGTATTTATGAAGTCTCCCCATAGATAAAATATCATCACTAAAATTCCCATTAAGAGACGGTAATTAAAAGGAGATTTATTCACAAAATTTTCGAAAGTCCAGCCAGGGTCGATCGATCGATGGGATATGGTCGATCGATCGATATTCAAGGGTCGATCGATCGATCAAGCAGTGACAGACCAGTTTGTCTTCTTCATGCGGGTTTCACCATTTTTATCTATCTATCTTTCATGATAATCCACCATATTTGCAACCAACAATTTCTAATCATTCCTACATGTTCTGGGATGACTACTAACGATTTAAAATAACAAAATCATTATAAATCTTGGCCAAATCAACTAAAAATCTTACTAATATTCAAGAACCCTAAAAATACATTCTTTACATCTTTCATCACGATTCCAGATTTTTAGTTCGATTCAATAATCTAGTTTCCTATGATATCATAATATTTGGAGATCCAAAAACATCCTACATGCAATCCCTACCAATTATGGATCATAATCAATTATTTTTCTCCTAAAATATCATAAAAATTATGTTCTTCATAAAGCTTAAATATGGGTATTATAACTCAATTTATTTTGCAAATAACCACTTGCCTTATGATTTGTAGGGTCTGATTTCGTGGTTGTTGATGATGGTTGATGATTTTGATCCTTCAATCCTCCTTCCCAACAAATTTGTGGTGAAATCTCCTTAGAATTTCCCCCTCATTCCTTCTTTTGCCTTAAGAAATTGCCTCTCACTCTTCTCTAATGGCTATGGTGTGTTTTCTTTCTTTCTAACCCTAGCCTTAACTCTTATAATCTGATTTAGGGTTTCAAAATTCGTAGGTCTACTTATCCATAAATGTAAAGAGACCAAAATGCCCTCGAACGGTCCCGATTTAGCCCGAAAATGACCCAGCACTCAACTAGTACCCCCAGGTACACTATTTTGACTAATTCGACCCTTTCGAAATCATCCGTGGACTCTAAATTATCGTTTGAGTCTCTTAAAATACTTTTCTAATCTCATCTTCAATTTTTGTCTACGCGTGACACTCGGTTGAGATAACTCAGGTACGTCCATATAATCCCTAGACCGTACATATCAACGTTCAAAATTTACTACTCACATTTAGTAAATTTTTAATCGTCATATTAATCTTTATTAACATTTATATCTCATTAAATTACTCTACTCACGTATTTTAAATAAAACGTATCACATTAAATTACTCTACTCACGTAATTTAAATAAAACGTATTTTATCACATTAAATTACTCTACTCATGTAATTTAAATAAAACGTATTTTCCCAATTATGGAGAATTACGGGGTATTACATACTTCCCCTCTTACAAAAGGAATTTCATCCTCGAAATTAGGAAATACATGCTGTGAATGATTCGGGATATTTTTCTCGCATATCCTCCTCCCGTTCTCAAGTAGACTCATCCATATTGTGATGTCCCCACTGTACTCGCACTAAGGGTACCACCTTGGACCGTAGTTTCCGCTCACTATAATCCAGAATAGCCATGGGTCTCTCTTCATACGAGACATATGGTTGCAAATCAATCTCCTCCAGTGGAATGTGCCAGAAGGCTCTCTCACTCCTCTTGTTTTTCTTCAGCGATGCCACATGGAATACATCGTGTACTCGCTGAAGATGATCAGGGAGTCCCAATCTGTAAGCTGTCGGTCCCACCCTCTCAATGATAGGAAATGGCCCCACATATCTCGACGCAAATTTCCCTTTCTTACCGAACCTCATAATCCCTTTCATAGGAGAAACTCGAATTAATACCTGGTCGCCCACATCTAATTCCACGTGTCTCCTACCGGCATCAACATAACTTTTCTGCCTATCCTGAGCTATTCGAATACATCCTTGAATCAACTCTATTTTTGAGGAAGTCTCCCGTATCATCTCTGGCCCCAATAGCTTGTTATCCCCCACCTCTAACCAACAGGCGGGCGAACGACAAGGCCTCCCGTAAAATGCTTCGAATGGAGCCATGCCGATAGTGAATTAGTAAGAGTTATTATATTCAAACTCCACCAAAGGAAGGTATGGCTCCCAACCTCCACAAAAATATAGGACACACATCCTTAGCATATCCTCTAACATCTGGTTTACCCTTTCAGTCTGACCGTCCGTCTGTGGATGATACATTGTACTCAACCGTAAGTCGGTGCCCATGGCCTCCTGAAAGCTCTGCCAGAAATGTGACACAAATATTTTGTCTCGGTCTGACACAATATTAATAGAAACTCCGTGAAGCTTAACAATCTCTGAAATGAATAGCTGCGCGTACCGCATCGTATCATAATCCATACGAACCGGTAAGAAATGAGCTACCTTAGTCAGTCGATCCACTATCACCCATATGGAATCGTGACCCTTCTGTGATGTTGGTAACCCCGTAATAAAATCCATCGAGATACTCTCCCACTTCCACACGAGAATCTCCAGGGGTTGTAGCATCCGTGAAGGTCTCTGATGGTTAACTTTTACGAGCTGACATGTAACACACCTTGAGACAAATTATGCAATGTCTCGTTTCATACCTGACTACCAATATAATCGCCACATATCCTGGTACATTTTGTCCCCACCTGGATGTACCGAAAATTTTGACCCGTGTAACTCCGTCATAACGGCATGCCTCAAATCATCATCTTTGGGTACTATCAGCCTACCATTAAACCGTAGTTCGCCCTCTGAGCTGATGGAGTAGGACTCTGCCCCCTCGGCCAGTAACTGTCGTACTTTGTCCTGATAAAATGGGTCCTCGGCCTGTGCCCTCACTACCCGTATAACACTCTCGGGAGTGATAGCTAAAACTGCCATGCATGCTCTAGCTATCTCATCCTCGTGTCGAAGCTCACTCCACTTCGCCTTCTAAATCTCTGCTAACTCTCTAGTAGGTCTTCTGCTTAACGCATCTGCCACCACGTTAGCCTTTCCAGGATGATACTGTATATCAAACTGGTAGTCCTTCACGAATTCAAGCCACATCCTTTGCCTCATATTCAGATCCTTCTGAGTGAAAAGATACTGCAGTGACTTATGATCCGTGAATATAGTGAACTGCTCACCGAGAAGATAATGTCTCCATATCCTCAATGCAAAAACGACCACTGCCAACTCGAGGTCATGGGTGGGGTAATTCTTCTCATGTGGCTTAAGCTTTCGATATGCATAAGCTATAGCCTTCTCCTCCTGCTGTAACACACCCCCAAGCCCTTGTAAGGACGCATCAGTATAGACTCGGTACTCCACTCCGCTCCTAGGCAAGGCAAGAACGGGTGCTGATGTCAACTTGTCCTTTAATTCATCAAATGCTAACTGACAATTGTCACTCCATACGAAGGGAACTCCCTTTCGAGTCAAGTTCGTCAGAGGTCTGACAATTTTTGAGAACCTCTTAATGAAGCGACGATAATAATCGGCCAACCCCAAGAAACTGCAAATTTCGGTCGATGTCGTGGGCTGTCCCCACTCCCTCACCACCGATACCTTACTCGGGTCAACAACAATGCCTCTGCTAGATACAACGTGGCCTAGGAACTGAACCTCCCGAAGCTAAAATCCACTCTTCTAAAATTTGGTGTACTACTGATGGTCCCGCAATGTCTGTAGAACCATTCGTAAATGTTCAGCGTGTTCCTCCTCCGTGCGAGAGTAAATCAGAATGTCGTCTATGAATACAATCACAAACTAATCCAAAAACTCCCTGAATACCCTGTTCATGAGATCCATGAATACTTCCGGTGCATTAGTTAGCCCAAACGGCATCACTCTAAACTCGTATGACCCGTACCATGATAAGAAAGCAGTTTTGGGTACATCCTCTTCACGAATGCGCAATTGGTGGTAACCCGACCTCAAATCGACCTTTGAGAAGTATGCAGCCCCTCTCAACTGATCAAATAAGTCATCAATCCTCGGTAATGGATACTTATTATGTATCGTCACTTTGTTCAGCTCTCTGTAATCTACACACAGACGAAGTGAACCATCCCTTTTCTTTACAAATAACACTGGCGCACCCCATGGCGATGTACTCCGTCGAATGAAACCCTGTCCTAATAGCTGTTGAATCTGATCTCTCAGTTCTCGCATCTCCAAAGGATCCATGCGATACGGTGCCCTGGTAATCGGTCTCGTCCCCGGTGCTAGGTCAATAATGAACTCTATCTCCCTGCTGGGTGGTAACCCTGGTATCTCCTGAAAGACATCTTTAAAATCCCTCACAACTGGGATTGAGTCCAAAGAAACGACAACCCCATGTGAGGTCTCCTCCTCAATATAATATAAATGAGTTTGCGATCCTCCCTCGAGGAGTGGCATTGCCACAAGGAACATCTCTTGTCCCGGGATGGAGAACACGATAGTCCTCTCATAACAATCTACCATTGCCCTATACTGCGCCAACCAATCCATGCCTAGGATGATATCATATCCCTCCATATCCAGCACTAGGAGGTCCGCCGCTAGACTCAATCTACCGACCATAATGTCCACACCCTTTCAAATCGAGTGTATAAGGGACCCACTACCCATTGGTGACTCCACGTACATAAGATGAGTGTCAGCTGTTGCTAATAGGCCGACTGCACGTGCAAATATAGTGGAAATAAACGAATGCGTCGCCCCCATGTCAAATAAAATACTACCATCAAGTCCATGAATAAGAAACATACCCGTAACTACCGGTGGTGCTGGAGGTGCTGGCTGAAATGGAATATCACGGACGTTGAACACACGTCCGTACTGAATCTGTCCTGGCTGTGGGGCCTGTACTGCTGCTGGGGATAACGAAGCCTGCTGCCCTTGTTGGGCAACCTGTTGTTGTGCCCTTTCTGGCTGTGGATAATTTCCACTCTTGTGATCCTGCTGGCCACAAGTGAAACACTGACCCTGAAACTGTCTCTGCCCTTGGCCCTGTTGGCCCTGACGTTGGCCCTGTCGACCTTGGCCTTGCTGTCCTCCATTTTGATTACCTTGGCCCTATCGGCCCTGAGGAACTTGTTGTTGGGGACCTTGTTGACCCTGTCTGTAAAAACGATGCCCCCCGTGCTTAAAATTTTTGGTAGAGTTCCCCTATCGGGAATCCTGTCCTAACTGGCCTACTGTTTACTGCTGTGGTGTGATACTGTCACTACTTCCAACTACTTTGCCCGGTTGGCTAGGCTCACCTCTCTTGTTTCCCCTCGCATGAAAGCGGTGGTCCTGACAGTGTAGTAGAGAGACATTGATGACATCTGTATAAGTCACTAACACCGGATTATCGATCAAGTGTTGCCTGATTCTCCAGGTCAAGCCATCCATAAATTTTGACTTCTTCCTCTCCTCATTGCTCACCTCATTTGGCACAAAGTTAGCCAAGCGGGTAAACTCCTCCTCATAATCAGCAATTGAGCGATCACCCTGAACCACTTCGCTGAATTTCTTCCTCATCTATGACTCTACTGCTGGAGGGAAAAATTTTCCATCAAACCGCACCCAAAACTCAGAAATTCCCATAGTGTCCCTTTCCTCGGTGGTGGTAACTGACTCCCACCACTGTAAGGCCGCTCCTGACAGACGAAAAGTGGTTAGCATTTGTTTTTGTACCTCCGTACACTCTAGCATGCGCAAGTGGCGCTGGATATTTTTCTTCCAGTTGTACGCCTCCACTACATCGGTACTACCCTGAAACTCGGGTGGGTGTCCTTCCTGAAATGTCTCTCTAACTCGCTGCCAAGTGGATGGTCCTGCTGGAGCATGAACTACCGGTGCCACGGGAGGAGGTACCTGGGGCTGAGTAAAATGGACTGCCATGGCCCTCATAGATGTCTCGACTGCCTGAGCCACTATCACTGCAACCTGAGTAGTGGAAATTAACTCGGGTGGGGGTGGTGGTATCGGCACCTGTGGCTCCTGATGGGCCTTCCTCACCTCATCCCTGGCTTCAGCCCTCTCCGCTCGCTGTCTCCTTTGTGGCATCTGAAATAAGATTCAAATTGTATAAGTACACAGTTTATACAAAATTTAAGAGCAGATGTACGATAACGCAAAAGCGGATATTGAATCAACAGTCCTAACAGTAGGGCTCTAACACAACCAAACGTTACGCTGAAATGCAGTAAGCAGTACAGATCCTATGGACACTAGAACCTGATGCTCTGATACCATCTGTGACACCCCGCCTAATTAAACCTTGGGTGATCAAGCCTTATTTTAATTTAAACAGGTTTCTTAAATGGTTCATTCTTAGCATCACTGCCGAAAGCTTTTTAATTTACTAACCACCTAACTGAAAATAAGCGAGTGCCAAATTTTATCTTCTTTAAACAGAACAATTAATCCAAACCAACATAATATAATTCTAGTAATATTAAAAACAGTTGCATAAATAACTGAATGCAGATAAAGTCTTGCCGAAAACCACGGCCAATAAAAGACAACTCAAAATCCAGAATCAGAATAACCGTAGAAGTAAATATAGGACAACATGTCCCAACTAAGAGTACTAAAACTGAGATTCTGTACTAGAACTGAAAAAGAGGAAGCGTCTACACAATCCCTGCAACATCCACACGTGATGCAGCTCCTAAATCCCTGGAATGAAATCATGCTGGGTGTCCCTGTGGCTGGGCACCTAAAAGGTTTTTAAATTTTTTACATAACAAGAGTTAGTGCTCAAAACATTTGAAAATATTTTGCAAGCAGTTATCACAATTGAGTTATTGATTACACATATTAAGGTTTCGCACAACTCCCTTTAACTTCCTCACCTCTCTTCTATAGAGCATGTCTAACGAGGACATTTAGTTCACCTAGTTATACTACCCATAAGCGTAAGTAACTTATTTACTGCTCATTATCCTTATTCTTGTAATAATTACATCACGCTATAAATTATTACTAAGATATTTACCATTCAGTTCATTATCTACTATTCTCAATCTGTAGATTATGCACATAGAATACATTTTATTACACAATCATGTATTTAATATCAGTTATCACTAACATATCCTTTTACCACACATAAAGGACTCTTGGTTAGGAATGATTCATCGACCCCAAGTAAGAGTTGGTTCGGAATGATCCATCGACCCCAACTATAAAAAAATATAAATATATAAACATATTCTGATTTGGGACTCTTTCATCGCGACACCAGTTTAAGGTTTGGTTCGGCATTTTACATCGACCCCAAACATATAATAACTTTATGTTAGTTCGGAATGTCGCATCGACCCTAACATATTTAATTTAGGTAAAATTCTCTTAACCCAAATTTTTATATAATTTAGTAGGTACGCACCCGATCTGTCAAATCATGCCCCTACGTAATATATTTTACTTATATTCACCGTACTCATTAATTTACAATTTATTTCACTATTGCATTTATTCGAGTATTCACGCAACTCTAAGGGCCCTAGTTACCCCTCCCTTAATTCAGTAGTTAAGTTAACTTTAACCTACTGGTATTTTTTCGGGATTTACTCTCACTCTTTCCGTAGCTAAATTTTCACAATCCCAACATACGGCTCAATCAATCGTTCTTCCGTCGGTCCATTTCTCCAAAATTCCCACTCAATCATTTATGAAGAAATCTAACGGTACGCCTAATTATGCAGAATTACGGGGTATTACATATTACACATAGACCTTTCTTAAAAAATCTACCAGTCCTTAATCGGGGCTCTAATACCAATTGATGGGGATCGGTAATTAAAAACTTTACTGCCCAAACAAATTTTTATTGAACATGTTTCAGAAAGTATTACCATAAGAAATAGATGTAGGGTTGAGATCATCATACCTTTACGGATCTTGTTGGTGATCCGATGTAAGAGACAAATTTGATAAAGGATGGTGTTTCCATTTTTACACCTCTAAATCCTTGATTGGATGTGCAAAAGACCTTAGATATTCTAGTATATTATCCACCCAAAGCAACCTTTGTGTGTGGTCACTTCTAGAGATGAAAACTTGATGAAATAAGAAAAAATTGATTATATCCCTTCTCACCCTCACAAAAACATGAATAATCTCTCTCTCTCTCTCTCTCTCTCTCTCTCTCTCTCTCTCTATCTCTCTTTAACCCTTAGGAGTATTAATATAGCGTATACAACATCCCTAGACACACACACAGGCATATATATATATATATATATATATATATAGTTGACTTTTGTCAATTAGGGTTTCGAGAGAGTTTTTAATTTGATACTTTGCATGTGAACTATAATAGGGACCCACTGCTAATAATCAAATTGGCTTCCAAACATAAATATTAACATCTCAAATTATGCTCCACAATTTATTTAATTTTATGTTTAATTGTAATTGATTTCACTAAATGATTATAAATGCGATCCAATTTATTTTTCTTAGAATTACTCAAATACTGATAACTTCTTTGCAAAGTTAGATAGCACGTGCTGTGATTCCTCATATTAAGTGTTCAATACCTTCTTGGTGAAATTCAATTTACGATGAATCAATTTTCACCAACATCTTATTTATTCATTTATCTTAAACTTAACATGTTTGATACTCTACTGAATATAAATCCACTAGCTATGTTTACTGGTAGAATCAAAACTTATAAGTTTATCAAGGGTGTATCGCAATCCATATATTTCATAGACACGGGTTCCTCTAGAATTTGATCTCAGACATATTCACGCAATGATTGCCCAAGCTACAGGGATTATTCACCCAATATATTGAATCTCACCCATAAAAAATCAAAACAATAATTATGTGAATATTCCTATTCTCATAATCCTCGGGATTAAGAATCTATGCACCCTTTGCAAACTTGTGAGATTGTGCAAATTTAACTTAGTTAGAACCTAGACTTGAATCTCTCCCTTGGTTTTGCTTAATAAATTCTAGATATACCGGTGCAATCCTCTTTAAAGTACCAGACAAGTTCCTGAACTATCCAAGAGGTTACCATAGTCAAGATAAATTTCTAACATTGCACACGTATATTTAAGAATATGATATTTTATCCTAGAGATAATTTTCACTACACACCTCTATATTGAGGTATTTGCTAAAAATGCAAATACTCAACAAAGAGGGGTGGAGAGAATTTTATCACACTAAGCTTAAAACTAAATTTGAGATCTCTTCAAATGGGGTCTTCCTCTTCATTTATAGTAGGCACATGGAGCACGAGGGTATTTTTGGGAATGGACATGAGTGTGCATGGAAATGGTGAGGTGTGAAGATAAGTGGTAGAAGGAATAAAAATCTAATTTGTTAAAAGGGTATAATGGGTATTGGGGTTAAAGTTGGTAGTTGGGGGGTAATTTGGGTAAAATGATTAAAAGGTGGTTTAAGTGGCATGTGGTGTAATTGGGTTTTTGTCTTGGTTTTGTTTACAGGTGATGGAAAATCATGGGTGGCATTTGGGATGAAATGGGAAGTGGATATTTGTATGGTTTGAAATGGGTATATGGTGAAGGTTTTTTGGTTGGATCGTGTAGGAAGTGTGTTACTGGGTCGCCGACGAGTTGGGTTCGGTCGGCGACGGCGGGGTCACGAAGAGAGGGAGAGAGGTCGGAGGTGGCCGGCGGGTAGGGGCTTAGAAGGTGCGAGGGCTGTTTACGGTGATGGTGGGAGTCGCGCCGGAGCTGCGCTGTGCATAGGTAGAGGTCGGAGGTGCGGATCCGGGTTGGACGAGTTGTTGAGTGGGGCGGTCTCTGTTTGGGACAGAAAATTGGGTATGGGCCAAAACCGGTTTGGGTAAGGTGAGAGAGTAGAGAGAGGTTTAGTGGTTTTGTGTTTGTTAATGGAGGGAGAGGAGAGAGAAGGTGTGTTTAGTGGAGAAGATGACTTGGAGGTGATAAGGTGTGGTGAGGTGTAGGGTGGATGAGTGTGGGTGAGGGGGTAATTTTAGGTGTAGGATAAGTGTATAGGATTTGTGTGTGTGTGTGTGTGTTAATTTGTACTAAAAAATAACACAAACTACCTAAAAATAAAAATAATCAAACAAAATCTAACTAACTAAAGAAAATATTAAAATAAAAATATTAAAACTTAAGAAAATAAAATCCTAAAATAATAAAACAAAAGAAATAAAAATATGAAAAATCTAATAAAATATGAAAACAAAAGTCCTAAAATATAAAATCTAATAAACTAAAAAATAAACTCCTAAAACCTAATCCTAATAAAACTACAAACTAATAAAAATCAAAATAAAATAAAATTACACTAATAAAATAAAAATAGAAAATAAAACTTAGAAAATACTAATTAAATCTAAAATAAATTCTAAAATTAAAATGACTCAAACTAAAAATCTAAAAAATAATAAAAAGGGATAAACAAAACACACACGAGGTTTGGGGCGGGTTTAGGTTAGGCTTACGTTCGGGTAGGGTCAGGGAATTGGGTATTTAGCTCCATTTTAACTACAAATTGCTTGGAAATATAGCTTTCGACACAGCAACTACAATTAAGCCTGCATATTGAATAATTAAGCGTATAAGACCCATATTGTCGAGAATTAATAACAAAAGTACCTCTATTCGGGGTATAAAATGTACAGTTTTGGGTGCTTATCAGTTACCATAATCAAGATAAATTACTAACATTGCACACGTATATTTAAGAATATGATGTCAACTCCCTATCTAGGCTATGAGTTATTCAATTGTACTAGAACCGCAATTACGATAATATATTTAAAACAAATAGTTGTTCCCACAAACATGATTCATATCTCAAAATGAGTTAAGACAATCCTGAATTAAAAAATATATAATTTAAATATGTTTTAGGAATAAAATCTAGACAGTCCCGAGTCTAATAGACCAAAACTAAGATTATCATAAACCCATTCTTAGAAAAACCATGTCAAACCTTTGTAAACAATTATTAAATATTTAGGTTTTAAAGTCACAAAACACATTTCCATAAACCCACCCTTTGAAACTCTCTGGCCCAACCATTACTTCCTAATTTCTCTATCCATTTAGGAAGAAGTTCAATAAGGATCTTTATGATCAAACCCCAATGTCCCAAGTTCAAGTTACCCACCATTTTCCTAGAAAAGAGGTATTTTCACTATATAGACACCAAATTCTAAGACCCCCCCCCCCCCCCCGAGTCTATCCTTAGGTCCTTAGCACATCCCCGTTTACCACAAATCCTAGGTCATACTCCGAGTACCGATCTAGAGGCCACCGGGCACTCCAGACCTCGTTTGATTCTAGTCAACTTCATCATCAGAGTGAAATATCAATAAATCTTCGAAGGACTCTGAATCCCCTTTCTAACGGTCCACCCTGTGCATGATCGACATTACGGTTTGAAACGAACAGACCATTTTACTATCAAAAAACAATTTGGAGGCCACCGAGCGCTTCCAAGCCCCGATTTGACCCCAATCAACTTCATTGTCATAGAGAAAGACCAATGAACCTTCAAGGAAACTTAATCCCCTTCCTAACGGTCAGTCCCGTGCATAAAATGGCATAACATTTGGACGAATGAACTGTTTTCCCCCAAAATTGATTTAGAGGCCACCAGGCGCTCTCGAGATTCGTTTGACCAAAGTCAACTCTTTTGATCGAACGAGACTGAATGAATCTTCTAAGGTAATTAAATACCATTTTCAACGCTCCACCCTGTGCACGAATCAGCCTAACGGTACGAACGAACGACCCATTTTACTTTGAAAGGTCACCAAGCACTTTCGGGTCCCGTTTGACCAAATTCAACTCTCTGAACCAAGCAAATATCTTTGGAACATCTAATTAACTCACATAAACTTTCCAACGGTCCACCCTGTATGCGATTCAGACTTACAGTTTGGACAAATGATCCATCATCGTTCGACGATCTCTTGTCCAAAGGACCGAGGGGTACCCTGAGCCTCGTTTGACCTAAAGTCAACTACTGGACCAAGGAGAAGCCGAAAGGATCCTCAAAGGTCTCTGAATAAACTTTCCAACGGTATATCCCGTGCACGATTTGGACTTACGAATTCCATTTTATGATCGTTTTTTCGAAAAATTTGCACGAGACTGCCAATTGGCGGGTCTATCTCCCTACCTATCGACAGTGTGTCTAGGATTACCTGTCGATTGGCATGGCAAGGACAATGTCGATTGGCATTCCCTTAACCCTACATAAGTATATTATGATCTCACCTCCAAAGACACCACATAAACATCAACTTCACTGATTTCAGCAACATTCTCCTTAATTCAACGAGGTTTCCTTGTTTGAAACCTTTCTCCACCTTTTATTTCCATCACTTTCACATCCAATTTAGCAAAATCCCCCTACATTCTTTACCCACTTATAAGGAATTTCATCAACAATCAAGATCAATCTCCAAGTCTCTAAAGAAGGTCCAAACATTCTTCTCTCTCTTTAATTTTCTTTATTTTTACATTAGTTATATAAGTTATAAATTTAGCCTTTACTTTAGATCATACACATATTAATATTCAAACCTTTATTATAATATTTCACATAATATATTTTTCATTAAAAAATACGAAACAATAAAAAGGGGGTTACACCTATAAATTCTAAAAGAATTTTTCACCACACTTTCTCATAACTAAAAACACCTTTTTCTTGCACACACACACACACACACATATATATATAATACAATTCCCATTTGAATTTATGGTATAAACCCCAACCTCGTTTCACATGCGAACTACGTGGACTTTGATGCTTTTATAGGCTACGTAGGCATGTCAGGCTAAAACCCAAGACTCGGGTCCTATTTTTCTATTTTTCCTATTTTATCCATCTATCATTCATATATACCATACTTGTGATTCATATCTACGTCTTATCTAACACATAGTAATGTTTAATCATAACGATCAAAATCTTGATAAGTGAACATATCATATTTTTAATTATTATTTTGGGAACATTCCTATGGATAACCTCACTCGATATTTTCCCATGATGCAAGTCGAGCGATTACGATCTCCATTTATATGTACACGCACACATACTTCATGGAGAAATTAAGAAAAATATTAACATAAGTCCATAGGAGACTGAAAGGGCGGTATGGGTACCTAACACCTTCCCATTCCATAACTTAGCTCCTGAATCTATGATCTAATTGGTTTTGCAAACATCAGTTTGTCTTTGATGTTGTTCTCTCGAGGTGGAAACATATTATGCTTCCTGTTTTATACAAAATACGTTGGAGACTCTATTTTTTTACATCACCCCACATCGACGATGGTCGAAGTGTTCCTAGAAATGGTGCGAGCGCGCATGAGCACCGACCCCGATATGGAGGAAAAAATCGAAGGGATGGACACAATGGTGACTTCGATGCATAAGAGGGCTAAACTCTGTTTGCATGGGTGTTATCATTTTCTGCTTGTGTGCGTTTTCACCTGCCTATATGTTCCCTTTCTCCTCTATTACTTCTTGTATACATCTACCTCATATTTATACCATCTCTCATTCACTTTTCACTTCACACACTTATATCCACATATTTCACCTACCACTTAGAATATCCATGTTTAGGCTTTACTAGCACACACCTCCACTTATCACACATATATATCCATGCTCAATGGCACTTATCACACACCACTTGTAGTTGATCCATGCTTAAATTCACTACCACACACTCACCTATAAATATTCACACGTCACTCACTCTCATGTATCCATGCTTAGTGTAATCTTCATGCTCCATGCTAGATTTGCTTTTCATGATACTTGTACATTCTTCCTTATTAGTATATTTCTCATCATGCCAAATAAAATACTCTATCCATAATATACTAATCAAGAATCATGCATTTTACACACTACTTCACAAAGAGCATGGCTATTCACCAAAATTTTATCCCGTACTAGGGGGTCTCTTTGTGATGGGTGTTGTCTGGCAGGGCATAATTAACCTAAACAATATGACTCTCACCTTCTATTGGCCTAGTATCTTCGACGTATATCTGAAAGAGTTTCTCAATTAAAATATTATTTCCTTTTATATATATCAAGATGTGAAAGCGTAAAGAAGTGTGATGGTTCACAAACAAACGAATTACAAAATTTTAATTTTCTTAAACAAATTAAAATTAAACCGAGTGAAATTAAATTCACGCATTAAATTCATTTTCACTTAAACCAAGTTAACTACACATTACCCAAATTAAACACGTAGAGATTAAATGAAACCAATTTTTATCCTTTTACTTAAGCATGTGTTCTAGGTGATTTTGCAAATTATAAAATAAACATCCACTACGCCGAGATGTACGAGGAAATACCCACAACGGGAAACAATCTCGGACGGCCCTAGCCACAAATCCACTAAGTAGGAAATTTACAAATACAAGACAGAAAGGCTTACAACACACGACTCGATCCCTCTCAAGCCCCGACGCTTCTTCTTGTAAATACCTCTTCATAGTGGATAACCTTGGAGCTCCACCGCGGTCTCGGAATTCACCGATCGTACTTTATATGGCCACCGTCACCCGAGCAAGGAGCCTTTCTTCAAGTGGGTAATGCTGCAACAAAACTCTTCTTCTTTCTTTATGGGATGTAGAAGAAAACTCGAAACTTCTCTTTGAACGGAAGAGATGAACCCGGTGCCAAACTCCAAGCAAGATATATGAATATGGGAACTTGGAAGAAACTAATTTGGGTGTAAACAAGAGTGGTGTATATTTTTCTCTTTGATAAAAAACACTCAAAACATGATTTTTTCCCTCTTTGATTTTACTCTCAAAACACTCTCTAGGAGTTAGTAGGATATGAAAAAGATTAATATTCAAAAGTGATTCCCGAACATAGTTATGCTGTGAAAAATTGGTTAAGAAACAAGTGGGGAAGTGGGTAAAAAACTGCTTAAAACTGCCAAAAACTGTTCCCGCCTGGCATCTCGTTCGAATGACATTTCGTTCGAACGACATTCTCGTTCGAACGAGTCTTCTAACGAAGTTCCAGTATGAACTCGTTAGAAACTCGTTGGAAATCTCGTTAGAACGACATATCGAACGAACTTCCAGAAAGTTTGGAAAATTCGATTTTAGCCCAGAAAACTTTATAAACTTATTTTAAAGTTTTAATTAATTCTTTCTAAAAATAAAGCACAGTTTTAATTAAACCTAACACCCAATTAAACTTGTTCCAAGCTCCTATATATATAATATTGCATTCATACCTTGGGAGCATGGAACCATAGTTTGATGACGTAGAAACGAGGCACGCAAACCGGTATGATGATGAAGCTTTATACTATTTACCGCTACGTCTTCAAACAAACTTTTCATAGGCTTGAGAATATTACAATTAAATACAATCCTATGTATAAATATTTTTGTCCGAAATTGAGCCAAAACTATATATGGACTCAATTGGAAATTTGTGTCCTTACAAATCTCCCCCTTTGGCTATTCCGGGACAAAAACCAAACAAAAATCCTAAAGGGCCGTCAAGCTCACTAGAGTCAATACATAACCCACCCAAACTTGATTCAACCCAAGGATCAAACTCTTTGCCATTGAAAGATGCCGCTTTAGAAGAATTCATGCACACTTAAGCAAACTCATCAAATGCATAGGGAATATCAAAGTATTTAAAGCAATTAAAATAAATACTCCCCCAAAATTAATTTCCCCTTTATCAAAATGATCAATCCAAGAAGTTAGCTACTCCCCCTAAGTTAAATCTCGTAAACTTAGATAAGATTATAACAGGATAAGATACCATGTCTCCCCCTATCATTCTCCCTCTTTTTGTTCAGGAATAGGAAAAGGATAAAGAACAAATATAAAAGCAGGAATAGGCAAAGGCAAAAAAAAATATCATATATATAGATATAAACACACACATGACACAAAATACAATAAGTTTGCACACTCGTATGGCAAAAATGTGTCATATGGAAACGGAAGTGTTGGGGTGTGAACTAGTAACGATTAAATTTAAACCCAATCACTTAAAACATGTTCACGGAGTTCTCAATTGATTGCAAACTTTAGCATATTTTAATATAACCTCATGTGACAGTATAAATTGAACTCAATGACAAACATGCACAATGCATACAAGCCTAGCATATTGACGATTCTACAAACTAATAGAGTCATGACATGAAATACGCAACTAGGATAATTGGACATTGTGCAAACCGTTGATATACCATCCAATTCTCCCCCCGTAAGCATTTATATTAATTTTGAATGAATATATCAATCAAACATAGGCCTTGGCAAATTATTTCTCTTTTTAATGCCATATTTTCTGTTTTTAGGCCTTTGGACCACGTATTTATTTTAGGTCCATTCAAAACGGTGGCTTACAATCGCAAAGGATCACTTAGTCCTTTCGGAGCCCTTCCCCGTGCACATTTATATTTATCATGCTTTCATTTTTCACACAAATCTCACGTGCAACGGATTTTGACATGCACTAGTCCTCCTAAGTCACAAATATGTAGATGACAAGATTGGAAGGAGAACACCTCACATAGCTCAAATATACATTTGAAGTTAAAATTTCAAAAAAGCCCGTGCATGTGTGAATAGAGGCATATAAAAATAGAATCCATTTAACCAACACAAAATCCAACTACTCCATAAAAATATGGTAAAGAACATTTTAAGGATTGACAATCTAAACTAAAAGTTCTAGCCACATGGGAGCGTTAAGGGAGGGATTCAAACACAATTATATGCCACTTAAAGTGTGTCAAACAAAAATTACACACAAAATAAAATCTTTTTGTGTTTTTGACATTTTTAACCAAAACTAAAAATATATACTCAAAAGGCAAACAAAAATCATTTGAATTTTTTATTGAGCTTAAATTCCAATAGATAAAAACCCAAATGATAAACAAAAATCTGTTTGTAATTTTCATTTAATGCAAACAAAATGAAGAAATAAAATACAAAAGATAAACAAAAATCATTATCCTTGCATGTGGTATGAAATAAAGTAATGTCTAGAAAATGATTAAACAAGCATACATTTAGCATGTGAATATAGCATAAAGTACAAAAGCTAATGTATGCAAACACTAACACATTCATCCTTTAGATATAGCAAGGGAGGAAGCATGTGAAAGTAAATGAGAATCAAACACCCTATTTTGCACGGCAACCAAGTCAAATTTCCTAACCCAAATTAATGAAGAATGACTGTCTTGGGGTGTAGGAATTTTAAATACATTGGTTGCTTTACGTTGGGATTTTCTAGGAATTCGTTTAAGATCAATTTTTTTTTTCTTAAGATGACCTTTTCGACCACAATGTGTACAAGTAAAAACATGTCGAAAAGATTTACCTACAGAGTGATCTCTAAAAGCTTTCCTAGTAGATTCTCCTAAAACGTTGGTTTTGGCTTTATGAGTAAATTCATTACAAGTATTGAAGCCTAAACCATAAGTGTCATTTTTAATTTGGATTGTTCCTAATATTTTATCTAATTTTTTCGAACGACACTCCAAATTAAATTTGACATTACTAGAGTCTTTTAATTTATTTTGCAGTTCTAAAATGTTAGACTCTAATAAAACATTTCGCTCTTCAAAAGCAAGAAGCTCCTTTTTCAAGGATTCCTTTAAACCCCTAAGGCTATCTCTCTCGCCTTCTATATATTCAAGATTCTCTAGAACAGCTTTCTCTCATGTCTTAAGGTCTTCAAGTAACATACTATTATCAACGACCTTGACACGTTCTTTCAAACTAGCTTCTAACTTCAAATTAGCTCTTTTCAATTTAATAGAATCTTTATAAAGTTCTTGAAAAGTATTTTGAAGTTCACTCACATTAACCTCTTCTTAATTTTCACTCTCTCTTTCTTCTCCACTCTCACTATCATCAAAAACAAGAGAATCGTAAACAATGACCTTGGAAGTGTCATGTGTTAAAGTTTCATCAATCGATGAGTTCTCACTATCACTCACATGACTAGCAATAAAAGCCACAAAATTAGGCTTAGTGGGGGAATTGAGTCCCTCTTTCCTTAGTTTAGTGGGGCACTCAGAAGCCCTATGGCCATAACCCTCACAACCAAAACACCTATTAGACTCGTCCCTATTTAAATTTTCATTAATAGGTTTAGGGATCTTCTCGGCTTTAGGAATCTTCTCGGCTTTGTCATACTTAGGAGTTTCAAGTTTCTTAAAATCATTTTTAAATTTATCTTTGTTAAATTTAAGAAATTTTCTAAATTTACGAGCAAACAAAGCCATGTCTTCCGAGTCACGATCACTCTCGCTCTCTACTACTTGTTTGACCTCTTTTCGAGCTTTTAAAGCAACGCCCTTTTCAATTTTCTTTTCAGTTTTAGAGTGAAACATATCTAGTTCATAGGTTTGTAAATCACCTACAATCTCTTCTAATTTCGTAGAGGCTAAAGATGGTAAAGAATTTAAAACGTTCACTTTTGAAATAAATCTATCGGGTAGAGACCTTAAAATTTTCTTTACAACTCGGTTGTCGGGTATTTTCTCTCACAAATTAAAAGATGAATTGACAATATCGAAAAGTCTAGCATAAAATTCATCAAAAGTTTCATTATCGTTCATTTTGATAGTTTCAAATTGAATGGTGAGGTGTTGGAGTTTCGAAGCTTTAACGACACTAGTTCCTTCATGAGTTAGTTGTAAAATATTCCAAGCTTCTTTAGCGGTTTCACACGTCATAATACGTCGGAATTCATCTGGTGTGACATCGCTAAAAAAAGCATTCAAATCACGGGAATTAAAATTAGAAAGTTTAAACTCTTTCTCAGTCCATCTATCGGTCGGTTTGGGAACACGTTCATTTTCAACTAAATGAGTTGGTGGAGACCACCCATTAACTACAGACATCCAAACCCTTTCATCGATAGATTTAAGTGCCGATTTTATTTGTGCTTTCCAATACGCGTAGTTAGAACCGTCGAAAATAGAAAATTATAAAAATGGGAAAAATTCCATTTTAGCCAAAAATTATTTAAAGGATCTTTAACGAAATAATTTATCTCTTTGGCTCTGATACCAGTTTGAAAGAGTTTATCAATTAAAATATTATTTCCTTTTATATATATCAAGATGCGGAAGCGTAAAGAAGTGTGATGGTTCACAAACAAACGAATTATCAAATTTTAATTTTCTTAAACAAATTAAAATTAAACCGAGTGAAATTAAATTCACGCATTAAATTCATTTTCACTTAAACCAAGTTAACTACACATTACCCAAATTAAACACGTAGAGATTAAATGAAACCAATTTTTATCCTTTTACCTAAGCATGTGTTCTAGGTGATTTTGCAAAATAAACATCCTCTACGCCGAGATGTACGAGGAAAAACTCACAACGGGAAACAATCTCGGACGGCCCTAGCCACAAATCCACTAAGTACGAAATTTACAAATACAAGACAGAAAGGCTTACAACTCACGACTCGATCCCTCTCAAGACCCGATGCTTCTTCTTGTAGATACCTTTTCCTAGCGGATAACCTTGGAGCTCCACCGCGGTCTCGGAATCCACCGATCGGACTTTATATGGTCACCGCCACCCGAGCAAGGAGCCTTTCTCCAAGTGGGTAATGCTGCAACAAAACTCTTCTTCTTTCTTTATGGGATGTAGAAGAAAATTCGAAACTTCACTTTGAACGGAAGAGATGAACCCGGTGCTAAACTCCAAGCAAGATATATGAATATGGGAACTTGGAAGAAACTAATTTGGGTGTAAACAAGAGTGGTGTATATTTTTCTCTTTGATAAAAACACACTCAAAACATGATCTTTTTCCCTCTTTGATTTTACTCTCAAAACACTCTCTAGGAGTTAGTAGGATATGAAAAAGATTAATATTCAAAAGTGATTCCCGAACATAGTTATGCTGTGAAAAATTGGTTAAGAAACAAGTGGGGAAGTGGGTGAAAAACTGCTTAAAACTGCCAAAAACTGTTCCTGCCTCGCATCTCGTTTGAACGACATTCTCGTTCGAACGAATCATCTAACGAAGTTCCAGTATGAACTCGTTAGAAACTCGTTGGAAATCTCGTTAGAATGACATTTCGAATGAAGTTCCAGTATGCGTTAATGGGAAGTCGTTGGCAATCTCGTTCGAACGACATCTGGTTCGAACGACAATCTCGTTCAAACGACATATCGAACGACCTTCCAGAAAGTTTGGAAAATTCGATTTTAGCCCAGAAAACTTTATAAACTTATTTTAAAGTTTTAATTAATTCTTTTTGAAAATAAAACACAGTTTTAATTAAACATAACACCCAATTAAACTTGTTCCAAGCTCCTATATATATATAATATTGCATTCATACCTTGGGAGCATGGAATCATAGTTTGATGACGTAGAAACGAGGCACGCAAATCGGCATGATGATGAAGCTTTATACTATTTGCCGCTACGTCTTCAAACAAACTTTTCATAGGTTTGAGAATATTACAATTAAATACAATCCTATGTATAAATAATTTTGTCCGAAATTGAGCCAAAACTATATATGGACTCAATTGAAAATTTGTGTCCTTACAATATCAAACGGTTCCCCCCACATCGTACCGCTTGACCGAACTCATAATGAGAGGTATATAGCAAGGAACTCATTTACGTACATCGATTATATAGAATTCTCTCTCACACATGTATTGTCCCCATGAGGTATACAGTGAGGCAATTCACGTACACTCATGTATATCAAATGGCTTGTCCACATGTACCGATTGTCCTCAAAAGTAAGATGTATATCTTACAAATCATACAAAAGGGGGGAACATTTCCACTAACCTATAAGGACATAATTCTATAAATGTTCGGGGTAGAATCTAGGAATTTTCTGTTTTCTCCTAGATTACAGTTCATATGTCTGATACCGCTATATTCGGCACGTCAACACGATCATCCTCGACAACCCGTATTCGAATTCAATGCAACTACTTTCTTCACGTGCATCATGCTACATACAACATGCTGCTCAGCTCATTCCCACTACTCCACTACGCTCTGAAAATGTTTTATTGGAACATAAATATTTGCATAAATATTTGGGAATTGTTTTTGAAAATTATTTTTAAATTCTGGATTAATTTTTTTATCAAAAGCAAAAAATTTTAAAGTGTAGAAGCGAATGGCCTTGATCGATGAGATCGCTCAAGCGACTTTGCAAGTCGTTCGCGGGAGATAGACATGTCGCGCGATATCGTTTGAACGACTTTTGTCCTTCGTTCGAGCGACATGCTATCTCGTTCGAGCGACATGCTATCCCGTTCGAACGAGCCACCGCCTTGATTTTTATATAAATATCTGATCTCCTTCTACACTTTTTTCAAGTCTTTCTGCAATCACAAAATTCTGCGAAAACATCCCAGAATAAGACTTCACCTTTTAAGGTTTTCTAAACCTTTTTGATTCACAAAACCGATCCCATATATGTGTGTGAATCTTTAAACCTTCAAGAAGATCGTTTACTCATCTCGAGTACTTTGTGAGGAAGCCGCTCTCTTCGTCACTGCTTCCCTACTGGAAAGGGAATGTTCCAGCCGCCGACAACAGAACTGACACCAGAGGGTATTTCTATGTCACTTATATTTTCATTGTAATCTGTTGTAAGCCGTTCTCTTACAAAAATTATTATGAAAATAAAAGGTTTTGCCCCGTTGGGGATTTTTCCTCATATATGTGTCCTTGCATGTTTCATCATCGTATTTAATCACATATAGATGCATGTTTAGGACTTAAGTGCTAAAAAACTGTGTTTAATTAAATAACTTCCTTATTTGAACGCAAGCGCACTCTCCTTATAACCCAACAATTGTATACCCTCATATAGGTGTCAAACCTAAGGCACTCAAATGTAGTTATTCGATTACTACAAGAAACTATGCCAAAATGTTGGGTCGGCATGCCGCCCAAAGTTTCTCTCAATTTCTTTTGTTTTCAAAGCGGGACCCTATCCATGAGCCTGGCAACATGTCAACCCATGTTTTACATATTTTTCAAACCCAATTTTCCCATGCTTGGGTCCCGTCTGGCATTTCTTTTTTCATTTAGGTAAACCTAATAGAAGTGAAAACATAAACATAGTAATAATTAGGCTGAGACTCTTCTATCGTTTTTCCCTCCCTCTTTACTAAAAGTGTCAAAAAGATTTTGCCCTTCTTTTATCAAAATACCAAGAATATTTTCCCTCCTTTTATCAAAAAATAACATAAACATTTTGTCCCCCCTTTCCAAAAAAGGTCAAACATTTTACTCTTTTTCAATAAAAATAATTCTTCCTTTTCTCTTTCCAAAAATAAATTCGAATAATTTTTCGTCTCAGGTAGATCGCATACCCGACCCTTGGCCTGGCTCCTTATTGGATTCGGTCTTCCATCGAACCACCTCGAAGCTCTTTAATTTGTCCTACTACTTCCTTCGAGTTCAAAATCCCCCTTCACCAACCCCTCCATGGAGAATGCAGACCAAGTACCGAATGTGTAACCTGATTTGATGACAGTCCAATTCCACCTTGCCGCTAAGATTGACAACCTTCAGTTCTAGGTTCACGAGATGCAGTGAAACTGAATCTTAGTTCCCAAGGAGCTTGAGGTCCTCTTACCTTGTGTTCTGGGTCCACCCGCACCTGAGCTTATTTGGATCCCGACAGAATATCAGTACGCTCCCCGTGCCTCTCCTTCCAATAGGCCATCACCAAGTCAACGCCTTGTGCCGAATCTTACCCAGCTAGAGACTAACCTACTAGTACTTGTCCATTCGAAGGAAGAGAGTTAAACAAGGTCAAGGAGTAGCTTAAGTTATTAACCAAGAAATTTAACAAAGTTCGAATCTCTGAGAACTATATGGATTAAACCTATATGTCCCCCTACCCTAAAGCAAGGCTATCGAAAATGTTCAAGATGACTAACATTGAGAAGTTCAGGGGTAAAGGGCCCCCAATTATTCATCTTGAAAGATTCCACTGAGCGATGACTCTCGTACGTGCCTCTAAGGAAATAATGGCCCAGATGTTTCAACAAACTTTGAAGGGCAACACTCTTCGTTGGTTTCTATCCCGCAGAGAATCCAGAATTCCTAATTAGGAGGATGTTGCTCGTGAATTCATATCGCAGTACAAATACAACGAGGACTTAGTGGTTACACACCGTGATTTAGAACTTCTCAAGCAGAACCTCGAAGAAATTGTCAGTAATTTCATAGCTAGGTGGAGGGAGAAAGTTGCCATTATAAATAATTAGCCTTCTAAAGAAGAGCAAGTTTGTATTGTGAAGAAAAAATTCTTAGCCCATGTCTGAGGGATGATGGGAGGACAGTATTACCCATATTTTTGAGCTCTCTGGGAGGCAAGAGTGGAGATTGAAGAAAGTATTTCGAAGACAAAACCTAAGACAAAGAAAGTATCCGGATAGTTCACTCCAAGAAAGTATGAGAAGCCTGCCAATGCCACACTTTCAACCATAAATAATATCTCCCAGTCGGCTACCTCTTGGGCGGCAAAAATCCTCCCTAACCCTGCCAGAAAAGAATACACTTAGCTTCATGCTCCCCTATATAAGGTCTACCAAGCCTTGTTAAGTCAAAATCTTTTCAAACCTATGGACCCTCATCCATTAACAAACCCACTTCCTAAAAATTTCAAACCCGACGCCCATTATGATTTTCACCAAATTGCCCTCTATACCACTGACCAGTGCCTCCATCTCTAGAATGTACGACAAGGTCTAATTGACCAGGGTGTCATCGCCCCACCAGCTACTCCCAAACCCAACACCACTCAAAATCCACTTCCAAACCATACAAATTCCATCTTCCTAGAGAATGGCCCAGAATTCAATCCATATACCCAGATTGTTCCTAGTAAAGCACCCATCATACCCACATTTTTACCCAAAACCCTTAAAGTCTTTCCATATTTTCTCCTACACCCTACGTATTTTGTCGACAAAGCTCTGTCGCTTCTCACAAGAGCGTGTATTGTCATTTATACCTAGTCCAGAGGGAAAGATATAAAGTTGCCAATATTACGAAATTAGCTTCTAGAGTTTGGGATGAAATTGCCCCCTAAAATGACCATTGACTGCCAAAAGTTTAGCATCCTGTTAATGGAAGCTCGAAAGTAGGCTCGAGAGTCAGATAAATGGGTGGTACCCATTAACTAAGTTAGTTTGGATGATGCAGTATAGATTATGGCAAGCTTGATCCGATAATCCAATGATATTTGCAGTATATTTGAGTTATTGGATGCCTTAAAGCTTCAAAGGCAGTTGGTTCCTTCACTTTTGCACCTCCTCATTAAATGGGAGGATCTATATGAAGAAGCCATTTGAGGTTGTGGAATGCAATGACTTCTCACGAAAAGAAAACCTCATTTCCACCGAATGGGGGGACGAGTTTGATAGCTCAGATGAAGAACCAAGCCAAAAAATGTTAGTTCGATAATCAGTATGTGTGGGATGATCCCGTTTGAAGATCTGGTAGGGGAAATCAACAAAGTGGTCATATAACTTGAAATAGTTAAAGAAACAGGGTTTCCTTTATTTCCCTCCTCCGCGAACCATATGACAAGATCTGGGAGACTACTACCAAGTCTAAATCCTCAGTTAGCAGGGATAGATCAAGGAAATGGAGTTGTCGAAAAACTCCCCATGCTAGAAATGTCCATCGAGGAAAGTAAGATCCTCTACTAGCTCTAAAAAACTCAGGACAACATCACCTTGTGGGGACTTTTCATGTCTTCCCAGCTACACTAAAACTCTCTGATAAAATTGCTTACTAGGCCCACAGTTCTTCCTTCCACCACTCCAGAAGAAATTATGAACCTGGTTTGGTACTTAACCTCTACCTGATTAATTTCCTTCTTTGAAGAAGAAATCTCAAAGTTTGGTCCTAATCATAACTATGCTCTCAACATCTTCGTTGAGGTGATGGGGAAGACAGTCACGCTTTCACTCGTCGATAATGTATCAACACTCAATGGTTGACCATTAAGAACCTTCAACTACCTGGCTTTTAAAGTAAGCAACCTTTTTCTTAATTCTGTCATAGTGCGTGCCCATAACAACACTCACCAAAAGGTGATGGGATCCATAACACTCATAATATGGAATGGCCCTATCAATTCCATTATCGAGTTCCATGTTATCGGCATACCCTCTTTTAATCTAGTTATTGGTCGATCGCGACTTCACAAGGGGTAAGTCATCACCATCTTGGACAACGATGATAACATAGAGAATGCAAGCACCAGTAACCCGGTACTAGAGATATAATGTGGGTCGAATGACATTTTTCTTTCTGACCTTCGATTTGAAGCACTCTTACTCCCTATATGGGATGATTTCAAAGACTGAGTTTGTCCAGAGCACAGCCCTCACGACAATGTCAATGTAATACAGATGTTCAAGAATATGCACTTCGTCATCGAACTAGAGTTGCGATGATGACAACGGGGGATACTGGAACCTATAGTCCTTAATAGGCCTTTCCTCCATGTGGCCTGGGTTATCGACCATCATCAGAGGAACTCAGAATGCTCCACCAACCCCGGTTGAAGAGAAGTTTAAAAAGTGTTAAGACTGTTGTGGAGGATTCCTTGAACGAAAGATTCATCAAAGAGGGTGAAGATTTTCCTTTCTGTGGCTTTCTCGAACCATGGTATGATCATGTGGATAAGAATATGAATCCAGGGATGCATATATTCTTTCAAGATAGTTACTCCTGGGCCGAAGACTCCCAACATCATGTACAACCTCTCATTGAGAAAGCTATAGCTGTTGCCGAGGTTTTTGAGAGAAGTGACTCTGAGGACTTATTCAATCTGTAGAAATTAGCGTTAACACTCTGCATGATCCACTCAAGTTCTACATCATTAGACCTATCCACTCTGATCAAGGTCGTTGATGAACCCATTCCTAAGTGGAATACTATACCAGTTCCACCTGTTGAAATATAACCTAACCCAACTATTTACCATATCTCTTCCTCTATTATTTTTTCTATTTTTTTCGAATAATAATGTAATCAAGACCTCCTTTGAAGAGGTTCTTAACGCTATTTTTCCCAAAAATAAAATAAATGAGGATTTTGAGTATCTTGTTGTGCCTTACATTAATTGTCTTGATTATAATAAAACTCTTCATGATGATGATTTTAAAAATGAATAATTATTAATTGATCTTAATAAGGTCAATAACAAATAACATACCCGCATTCAAACCAATGAGGATGAAACGGTTGTTATCAATCTCGATTCTAGTAGCCAACTGTACGAGATTAGGATAGGGTCCACCCTTGACTAAAATGAGTGCTCGTAACTCAAAGAACTATTGAAGGAATATGTAAACCTCTTCGCATGGACCTAAAAAAACATACCCAACATCGATCCTGAGATAGCTCATCATGAGATCCCAACTCTCCCAGAATGTAAATCGGTCAAACAGAAACTGTTAAAGCTCCGCACTAAATAGTCGCTCAAGGTTAAAGAAGAAGTGATCAAACAATTGAACGTAGGATTCATTCGAGTGATTGAGTATCCCACATGGCTAGCCAATATTGTACCCGTGCCAAAATGAGGAGGGAAATTCTGCATGTGTATTGACTACCAAGATTTGACCAAAGCATCTCTGAAAGACGATTACCACTGCCCAATATCGATATGATTATGGATAACACGGCCAGTCATGCCCTCAAGTCATTCATTAATGGGTTTATCGGATGCAACCAGATCACGATGCACCTTGGTCATCAAGAAAAAAATGCATTAGTCACCCCTTGGGGAACTTGCTGTTACACACTTATGCTATTCAGGCTAAAAAATGCAGCGGCTACCTACAAAAGGGATGCCACAACCATCTTGCATGATCTAACACACAAATAGGTCTAGGTCTATGTGGATGATATGGTCATTAATTCTAAAACTTTAAAAGGTCATGTTTTCACCTCCGAAAGTTTTTTGAATGACTACTCGATACCAGATACAACTTAACCCATAAAAATGCATTTTCAGCATTACCTAAGGAATGCGTTTGGAATTAATGGTTAACAAGAAAGGAATCGAAGCAGACCCAGCCAAACTGAAAGCCATATTCCAAATTCCACCACCCCGAACGGAGAAAGAAGTTTGGGGATTCTTCAAAAAATTAAAGTATGTTAGATGGTTCATCAGCAAGTTAACTTCTATTTGTGAGCCCATCTTTAAATTCATCCGAAAGGATTCCAACAAAATTTGGAATAAGGCGTGTCAGGAAGACTTTGACCAAATCAAACTATATCTTTCCTGACCTCCGATACTCATGCCATCGCAGTCTGGTTTCACTCTACTTCTATACTTGACCGTGACATATACTGTAGTTGGGGCTTTGATAGCCCAATACCTTGAAGAATCTCACAAAGAAAGGGCTATCTACTATGTCAGTTGTAAATTTGTCGGGTACAAAGTCAACTACACTGCCTTAGAGAAAGCATGTTTTTCCCATGTCTGCATCACTTACAAATTACATCACTATATTCTCGCTTTTCCTATTAGACTTGTGTCTCGAATATATCCTATCAAATACCTGCTCGAGAAACCTACCCTGTCTAGACGAATGGGCCGATGGTTGATGATGTTAGCCAAGTTCGATACTATGTATGCCACGCAGAAATCCATGAAAGGAATAGTCATCTATGATAACCTTGCTGACTACCCTACAAAAGATGTTGATGTTTTGGTCTCTGAATTCTCGGACGAAGACATTCTTTGCACCTCTCAGTAAGACCTTTGATGAAAAATGTTCTTTGATGGTGCTACCAACAAGAAAGGATACGACATTGGGATACTCCTAATCGCCCCTGATGATTCTCACACTCCTATTTCCATCAAGGTGGATTTTCTTTGCACTAACAATATGATCGAATACGAGGCAAGCACCATAAGTCTCAAAGTCGCTCTCAAGAAAAGTATCCAATGCTTAGATGTCTATGAGAATTCTTCCCTCATCATTGCCCAGGTCCTTAGAAGATAAAAAGTCAAAGAAGAAAAACTCTTTTCCTTTCACGCCCACCTAGAAGAGTTGGACTCCTAATTTTGGGATATCCCCTTCTCCTACTTGCCCCGAGTAAGGAATAGCTTGACCAATGCTCTTGCTACCTTAGCCTCCATGGTCGACTTGCCTGAGCAGATAATGATGGCCCCATTCATAGTCCAAAAATAAGCTATATCGACCCACTGCTACCACATTGAGCTCGTCACAGAAGAAGACTCTGATATGGTTGAGTTATGGTATTATGACATTTGGCCCCTCCTTAAATAGGATAGGTATCCCCAGAATGTCAATAAGAAAGACCGAGCAACCCTTCACAAATTGTCTGCCCAATACATTATCTGTAATAAAGCACTGTTCAAGAGAAACTTTGATGGAACCCACTTGCACAGCATCGTTGGGTCTGACATTAAAGAATAATGTAGAAAATCCACAGCGGGGAATGCGGACCTCACATGAATGGCCATATGGTCTCTACGAAGATTGTTAGATAGGGTTAGTATTAAACCACCACAGTTCAAAATTGCACCGCCTATGTCCGTAGATGCCTTAAATGCCAACAGTTTGCCAATTTTCAACACTGACCTCCGTAAGAATTATGCAACATGACTTCTCCCTGGCCATTCTCCACTTAGGGCATTGATACCATAGGGAAAGTCACACCCAAAGCCTCTAATGGGCATGAGTTCATCCTAGTTGCCATTGATTACAACCAAATGGGTCAAAGCTGAGTCATACGCAATGCTAAATGCTAACAAGGTAGCCAAGTTCATTTGGAAGAATATCATCTATCGATACGCAGTTCCCCGTGAGTTAGTGTTAGATAATGGGTTATGTTTTGAGGCAGAGGTCATAGAATTAGTCGACAAGTACGGATTTCAAAGACACAACTCATCTTCCTACCGACCATAAACCAACGGTGCAGTTAAAGCTGCCAATAAGAACCTTAAAGAAATCATTAACAAGATGCTCGAGAGTTTCAAATATTGGGCCGATCGGATCCCTACGCCCTCTGTGGTTACTGCACTTTAATTCGGGCATCTACTGGGGATACCCCTTACTATCTGGTTTACAGTATGGAAGCAGTCATACCCATTGAACTAGTAATACCTTCATTAAACATCATGGTTGAGAGCAAAATCAACAAGGAAGACTAAAATCTGAGCTGTTTTGATAAGTTGCCTCTTTTAGACGAATGGAGACTAAAGGCTCCATATCTCATACAAGGGTACCATCATCAGATAGAGCGATCATTAAACCGGAGAGTCAAGGACCATGGTGTTTAAGAAAGGGGACTTAACCCTAAAAGAAATCATAGAAACAGTTTTGCACCCCATAGGGAAATTCAAGACAAACTGGAATGGCCCCTACACCGTAAAGAAGATCATGTTCGGTGGCACCGCTATGCTCACTGATCTTGACGAAGAGGAGATGGCACATCTAGTGAACCTGGATCGACTTAAGAAATTATACCCTTACTATAAAATCTCAGCACGCTACGTCTCCTCTCATCTTCCTTCTATTAAAAAAATTTATTTATTTCCCTCTACTTAAAACAACGTGGGCCTGATCCTCTAGACAAAGATTTTACTTTCAAAATGAGACTCAAAAATTTTCAAAAAACCCAAGAGGTACGTAGGCATCTCAAACATTTTACATGGGCACGGTCTCCTTCTTTTTCACCAAATATTATTATGTTCTTTCCTCCGAGAACGATAGTTCATTTTCTCATTTACATGAATAAAAGGATTGTCTATGACTTAGCGATTAGTATAGATAATTCAACTATAAAACTCATCGCGAGACACAATAATATGATCAAAATTCGTTTTTATTCCATAATGGGAAAATTTGATACAATTACATGAAATATCAGCGTAGGGAGTTAAATTAACTCCCCCCGCTAACCAAACTACCCCTAAGATAAACCTAGCCAATCCTTCCCAAAATTATTCCAACAAACTAAAAGAAAAATAAAAACAACCAAACACATCCCAGTCACAAAAGCTTCACAAGAAATTAACACTAGCTTTAGAAATACCCTATCTGCAGCTGTCAGAAGACCCAGTCCCATCATCATCTGCTCGTTGAGGCCCCCAAACTTCCCCTGCCTAATTGGTATTTCGAAGATGCTCCATGGAAAAATAAGCCCGGACCATCCTAGAGAAAACCTCTACGCGCCCTCTATAGTGTCAAACAAGACGAACCATCTCTATCTGGTATCCTTTGCCAAGATCTTTACCACCACCCACTTCCACAGCCATTTTAGATAATGCCCGAAAACATGCCAAACCCTGCCGATATATTGATAAGGAAGGGTTCATGGTTGATGATTCTCCCATAGAGAACCCAGCCGCATGCACGGGTATTTAGTTAAATCCTCAACAGGAAAGAAATCTAGGGTACGGGGAGGCATAATTTTCTCCCATACCACTTGGTGTAAAAGTCGTTAAGGGAAATAAAATGAGGTCTGTCGAAGGGAAACTAACCGAACATACCAGTATTCCCCCAATTCAAGAATGGGCTGCAACTCCCCCCACCATGACACCGATTAGCATAGGCACCGAGCTCCATGGTCTATGAACTAGGTTACCCACTTCTCTACGGATGGGCCAAAGCTAATTAAATAACAAGCAAAGAAATTCGGGACAACTGCCAAGGGATATTCTGGGGGGATCATCAAACGGAATCTTTCACCTAGTCATATGAACAACATAACCGGGCTTCCTCTTAAAAAATCAGAATGGCCTTCCCCCCAAGCTTCTAGAAAGTTTAGGTTCTCCGCCAGTATCCCCACCGCAGGATTGCAATAATATGACATCCACGCAGTAATAACAACTAGTTGCAGTTTTACCATCAGGACCTCGATCACCAGTAGTAGCTTCGAAGTTAAGCCCAGGGCGACAACTACGGCATGGCTTGCATTATTGAAATCTCGCAGACGCACAGAATATATGAAAGTAAAAAAAAATCATTCCTCTAGTGACCAATGACTAAGCCATCGAAGGAGAGATGTGGAGAAATTTTGTTAACAGCTCCTGAGGAGATCGAAAAAATTCAAACATCGTCGTCACCACGCTAAGATTAATCCCCAACATAGCTAAAAACTCCTCATAGATCGGACAATCCTTCTCCAAGCTAAAGTAGAAAACATGTTCGGGATACCAAAATTACGATGCCGCCGCTAGCATGTTCCAATCGATGGGTCGATTGTGTCACAAAGAGACCCGATGCAAGTTAAAAGAATCGTAATCCACATTGTACAAACACATCGCTTCTAGGCTCTCGAGATACGAAGAAAATTATGCACTCATGGGAAGGGCCATTTGGGAAATAATAACAAAGAAGGCAAGAAATAAACAAGAAATAAGAGAAAATGTGGATGGGTGGAAAACTACACCACTTTACCCACTTTTTATTGGCTAAACAATAAGAAATCTGAGAAACTCAAACAAATACCCTTCCCCATTAAGCACTTTGGATCTGCAGAAAGTGAAATCAAAGCCTTAGGGTGACCAGGACAAGGGGTATACCGATCGGCACCCCATTATTTTAGAAGATTTTATCTTTCCTTTTTTGTGAAAATCAAAATCTGAAAAAATAAATCCTTATTTGAAAAAAAATGAGTTATTTCTTCCCATATTATCCATTTTTACTCTTTCTTTCTCAAAATAAATCTTCTCTCAAGTTATTTAATAAAATACCCCATCCTTTTTACGGTCTTAGCAACAAAGTAAAAAGTGCATGTAGAATAAGTCATTTAAGCAAACATAAATAAATAAAAATCTCATTCATTTTATATATTGCCATTTTCATCATTACATTTTTCAGGGAAAAAAAATAATAAAAACAACATGACTCATCCCAAAACCTTAAATCTCAATCTCTTTCTCCACTCCCCAATCCTAATCCCTCCTTCTAAGAAGTAGATGACACCAGACAAGAAGGAACCAGAACCGAATACCTAATATAGGCAGTCGCGGAGGACATCTAGGCCCGGATGTCCCTAAGCCAAGTAGTCGACACCCGGACATGCTGCAGATAAAGCAACAAAAGCAAAAGGAAAATCAGTCATTCTAAAGTAAACGAAAATCCAGATAAGGACTAGGAAAGATAAAAGATATACCTCTAGCTGAAGGATGTCCTCCGTCAGTCCCAACACCCCCAGATACACCGCGTTAGGGCGGTGCGACAGACGTAGTGATCTCCCTCCAGTCAATCGAAAATTATAGGAAGGCAGAGCAACCTGAATGAATGGAACCTCTGTTATCGCTGTCGATGATGATGTACCACTCGTGTTATGGGAGGACCCCACCAGCCTAGTCATACCCCTGCTCGAAGTTGTAGGAGGTGGAGTCATGTTCAACACGTCGTTAATATAAGAAGGCATCAACCGACTCGTCGAAAAGTCGAGATAGTCATAAGTTGCCACCATATCCATAAAGAGAAAATAAGGCTCACCAATCACAGTCGTCGTCCTGTCCTCCTCCAACATCTCCAGCACCCACCTCATGTACATTGGGGGTGACGCCAGTGGGGAACCACCTCATCTTCCACAATCTGTCGGACCACTTTGTCCCCCAAATACCAAGAGTATCCAAACTCGTGTGCCAGCATCCGACGCATCTGCGCATGTACCCTAGTCACCCCTGTGTAATGGACAACCTTCCCCCAAGGGTAGAAAGTCACCTATAATTCCAATAAGGATAAATATTTGTGCAAACAAAGAAAATGCCAAAACAGGATTCAGATGAAAAAAGGAATAACCTGGTCACTCGTTAGGGTATTTAAGGCCTAACGCACTGCCGACGAAGAAAGAGACTGATTTGACTGCCGATAGGACTTCCACCACTAGTACATCCGGTAGAAGTCCCCCACCTCCTCATCATGTAAACATATCAAACGAACATTGATCCCGATCACCTCATAAAACCATGTCTGCGAAAAGATAGGAATTAACAAAAGAATAAAACTAAAGGAAAAATGCTAGAAAATACATAAAGAGAAATGTGAGAATTACCTCCGGAAGGTACGTGGCCCCCGTAAAGGTCTACCGACAGCACCGACTGAAAGCATTTAGAGAAGAATAAAGGGTCCCCAAGGCCAGGCTTGCCCAGTCATAAAGAGGAATATTTGAAAATACCCTAAAAAATGGTAAAAACCATAGGTGGATGCCGTCGCCACTTAAGCCAGCACGAAACCCCCCCATCAAAAGAAGAATGAATAAATGAGCCATATGACGTACCTATATCCCATCTATCTCATCGATCATTCATCTCAACGGCACCTCCCGTAGAGAAAAAATGTGAATCGAATCTCCCGAAACTATCCTCCCCATGTCTCCCAATGTAGCATCAATCGCCTCAGGTGTCAACCTTACAGAGCGGTTCAACTCAATCTGCAGGCCCTCGTAGTAAATCCACAATAGCTATGGATGTCTATAGGAGTCACCGTAATCTCCCCAAATTCCAAATAATGGTGTGGGTAGTATCCCACTACCTCTTCCCCAGCACGCACAGAACAATCGTACAATGCGGTGTCTCATCCAAAGCAGACGCTAGATGACCAAAACCCGCAAAGGAAACTACCTAGCACACCAACATCAGAAGATTATCCCATATATCCTAAAAACCCATCGTCCCTAGAGAATGAAAGCTCGTGGAAGCTATGTAAGTCTTCCAAAACAAAACAAGTCAATGAAGAAACCTTTTATCAACTCAAGGAAACAAAAAGAAGAAAAAAACAAAAGTACTCTAAAGTACATTAAGTACTTACATAGATACTAGGGTTCCTCACCCAAAAATCACTGGTGATGTGAAGGCTCGCGCAGCAGAAAGCGGTCCTCAACAACTGGCTTGAACAACTTGAAGGAATTTTCGTTGCCCAATGCCTGGGGCACCCTAGCTCGCTAATGTAGGTTCGCCCAATCATCGACACCCAACCACCCAATGTGGGTTGAGATACCTGAAGAATTTGCCAATTTTAAGACTTGAAAAAGGAAAAAATCTTGGAAACGGATCTTAGCAAGAAAGTGCAGAAGATCTGAAAGCTAGGAGCTGTGAAAAATGAAGAGAACTCGCTCCTTTTTATAGGAGGCTAAGGGGCATGTCGATCGGCAGTCCCCTGACACCTACTTATCGGCACCTACCTCTTCCCCTTCCCAAGATATCTTAGAATAACGCACTATTTCCAAAAGGCAACCATTACAGCATGCCGGTCGACAACCCCCTAAAAATTTCGTACAAAAAATGCCAAAAAATTCTTCGAAAAATTCCTAAAATTGCCAAACAAATATAGGAACATTTCTCCACCAAGAAAACCATTTTTTTAAGCTCTCAAAATCCCCAGGCAGATAAAAACCACACTCCTACCATAAATTTAAATCCTAAAATGGCACACCCACGACCGAGAGTCTACTATAATTCCCCAGCGGAACTCAAAACCTCAAAATAAAATATTTCCCTAACAGGACTACTTAATATCCTACCCATTTCTCCAACGAATTTCCAAAGTTTAACTTTCTCCCAAAAAAGCTAAAAACCCTAGTTGGATATCTACCCCTAACAGCGTCTCAGAGAAACAAATCTCTCCCTACCGAAACCTTAGAGTTGACCTCGACCCATAGAATTGATCGCTTTTACTTTAGTTCCTTAGAATTCACCTTGACCCGCATAATTGGTCTCCATAACTTTATGTCCTCAGAATTGAACTCGACCCGCATAATTAGTCGCCACAACTTTACGTCTACAAAATTAACCTCAACCTGAAGAATTGGTCACCGCAACCTTAGGTCCTCGGGAATTGACCTCGACTCGTAGAATTGGTCACCACAACCTTAGGTCTTCAAAATTGACCTTGACCAGCATAATTGATCACCATAACTTTAGGTCCTTAGAATTGATCTCGGCTCACAGAATTAGTCGCCTCTATTTTAGGTCCTCAAAATTGAATTCGACCCGTAGAATTGGTCGCCATAACTTTAGGTACTCAAAATTAAACTCTGCCAACAGAATTGGTAGCCATAACTTTTGGTCCTTAGAATTGACCTCGGTCCGCATAATTGGTCACCACATCTTTAGATCTGCAGAATTGACCTCGACCCACAGAATTAGTTGCCATAACTTTAGGTCCTCGGAACTCACCTCGACTCATAGAATTGGTCGCTAAACTGTAGGTCCTCAGAATTGTCTTTGACCCACAAAATTGGTCACCTCTACTTAAGGTCCTCAGAATTGACCTGGACCCGCAGAATTGGTTGCCATAACTTTAGGTCCTCAAAATTGACCTTGACCCACAAAATTGGTCACCATAACGTTTTGTCCTCATAATTGACCTCGACCCGCATAATTGGTCGCTACTTTAGGCCCTCAGAATTGACCTCGATTCGCAGAATTGGTCGCCTCTACTTTAGGTCCTCATAATTGACCTCGACCTATAAGATTTTTCGCCCCTACTTTAGGTCCTCGGAATTGACCTCGATTCGCAAAATTGGTCATCATAATTTTAGGTCCTCAGAATTGACCTCAACCCACATAATTTATCACCACAACTATAGGTCCTCGAAATTGACCTCGCCCCGCAAAATTGGTCGTCCCCATCACTACCTTTGGTTCTCATAATCGACCTCGACCCTCTGAAATGTTCATCCTTAGGCTTTTGAAACGATCATCCTCGACCTTTTGAAATGGTCATCACCGTCCTTTCGATCCACAAAATTGACCTTTTTTCGCAAAACATCACGTGGTGTCTATTCAATGACTTTCACTTATTCCAAACACACCAGTCGAGGGTCTCTATAGACACCACATTATAGGACCCTCCCCCCAAGTATCTCCTTAGGTCCCTATCACCTCCCCGCTTACCTCAAACCCTAGGTCATAATCTGAATACCGATCTAGAGGCCATCGGGCGCTCCCGGGACCCATTTGACTCTGATCAACTTCATCGTCAAAGTAAAATCTCAATGAATATTCAAATGGATATGAATCCTCTTTCCAATAGTCCACCTTGTGCACTATTCAACATAATGGTTCGAATAAACGGACCATTTTACATTAAAAATCGATATGGAGGTTGTCAAGCGCTCTTGGGTCCCAATATGGCCCTAATCAACTTCATCGTCAGGGCGAAAGCCTAACGAATCATCTAAGTGCACTGAATCCCCTTTCCAAAGATCCACCCTATGCATTAAAGGGCATAATCATTTGTATGAATGATCCGTTTCCCCCCAAAAATTAATCCCGAGGCCACCGAGTGCTCCCCGACTTTGTTTGACAAAAGTCAACTCTTTATATCGAATGATATTAAATGAATATTTGAAGGCCCTTGAATATTCTTTCCAATAGTCTACCCTGTGCACGAATCGACCATACGATGCGGACGAACAACCCGTTTTACTCCGAAATGTCATTGGGCGCTTTCGGGCCCCGTTGGACCAAAGTCAACTCTTCAAACTAAGTGAAACTCTTTGGAACATCGAATTTCCTCTCATAACCTTTCCAACTTTCTGCACCTGTGCAATTCGAACTTATGGATTGGACGGCCGATCCATTATAGTCCTACAATCTCTTATCCAAGGGATCAACGGGCGCTTCTGAGCCTCATTAGACCCAAAGTTAACTCCAGTACCCGGTAGTGGCCCAAAATATTTTCTAAGTTATCTGAATAACCTTTCCAATGGTATGCCTCGTGCGCGATTTGGACATACGAATTGAGTTTTACAACCATTTTTTCAAAAAATTTGCACGAGATTGCCAATTAGTAGGTCCATTTCCCTGCCTATCAATAGTGTGTCTAGGATTACCTACTGATTGGCAGGGCAAGGACAATGCCAATCATATGTCCCTTGAATATATATAAAGATATCATGAGATCACCTCAAGAGGCACCAGAAAAACATCGACTTCAGTGATCTCAACAACATTCTCCTTAAGTCGGCGAGGATTCCTTGTTTGAAACCTCTCTCCACCTTTCATTTCCATCACTTTCACACCCAATTAGGCAAAATCCCCCTATATTATTCACCCACTTGCAAGGAATCTCATCAACAATCAAGATCAATTTCCAAGTTTCCAAAGAAGGTCCAAGCATTCTTCTCTCTCTTTAAATTTCTTTATTTTCACATTAGTTATATAAGTTCCTAATTTAGCCCTTACCTTAGATCATACACATATTAATATTCAATCCTTTATTAGTAATATTGCACATAATATATTTTCTATAAAAAAAACAAAACTAGAAAAAGAGAGTTACACCTATAAATTCCAACAGGATTTTTCACCACACTTTCTCAAAACTAAAAACACCTTCTTTTTACACGCACACATATTATACAATCCCCGTTTGATTTATGGGATAAACCCCACTCTCATGTCGCATGCAAACTATGTGTACTTTGATGCCTTAATAGGCCACATAGGCGTCTTGGGCTAAAACTCGAGACTCGAGTCCTATTTTCATATTTTCGTATTTTTTCTATTTTATCCATATATCACTCATATATATCATACTTATGATTCATATCTACGACTTATCTAACATATATTAACGTTTCATTGTAACGATCAATATCTTGATAAGTGCACATATCATATTTTTAATTATTATTTTGGAAACATTCCTATGGATTACTTCACTCCGTCTTTATCCATGGTGCGAGTTAAGAGATTTCGATCTCTATTTATATATACATGCACACTCACTTTACGAAGAAATTAAGGAAAATAGTAACATAAGCCCATGAGAGACCGAAAGGGCGGGATGGGTGCCTTACACCTTCCCATTCCGTAACTTATCCCCTGAACCTCTAGTTTAATTGGGTTCACAAGCATCAGTTTATCTATAATGTCATTCTCTCGAGGAGGCAACATGTTCTTTTACTTGTTTTGTTCAAAATATGCCGACGACTCTATCTCTTTACATCACCCCACACTAACGACGGGTGAAGCATTCCTAGAAAGGGTGTGAGACCTTCCCCCCCTCTCCACCGTGTGTGCGCGAGCGCCGACCCCGAGATAGAGGAAAAAATTGGAGGAATGGCCACACACTAAACACCTTTTTACCACTTCATTTCAATCACATAAAGCATACTGAAAATAAGTTCTTCATTGATTTAAACATGGAGCTCGGGCTTTGCCCAAAGGAAGCTATTGTATATTTTATGAAAATCCTAGTTTTAAAGAACCTACACCACATGCAATTTCTCAAATTTTTGTGCGTCACCACACTGGTGTTATAAAAGTAAGAATCAAATTAGTGTTGATTGTTTTAGAAAAGCATCCACTTTCCACCACATCATCTATCCTTATTTTTATAAGGTTACCATGTGGAATATTATTAGTTTTTTACTAGGGGTACATGGAAACTCGATACATACTCCCACATAAAATTTATATTTGGATATTAATGATAATTTATTAAAGCAAAAGAATACCACGCGATCCTGTTTTGAATGTTTTTTATCTACAATGTTACAAGTTGATTTCCAAGGGTATACGATAACTCCACATTCACTTCTTAAGAAAGTTTATATCATAACATTCCCAATAACATTCTAAATTGATATCGTCATATACTGACAATTGTTTCCAAAAAAATATCAGGATAATAATCATTGGTTTTTAAAAAGATGCGTGCCGACCACACTCAGTTTCAAAGTGGAATACTAAGTTATAACCTAACTTGGTAAATATAGGGACCGTTTCGTTTATGTTTCTGTAAACTGGTTTTAAAAACTATTTTTGAGAATGGTTTTATAAACCAATTTTATGAAAATTTTCAACATTAGTAATTGTTTAATAAACTTAATTTAAAATCTATTTTGGAAAATTAAACTCTCTCTCTCTCTCACACACACACACACACACATGCGTATTCATAGGTTGGGGCACGTGGTGGTGGGTTATGGAGGGTGTTGGTGGGTTGGGGAACGTGATGGTGGGTTAGGCGGGTGATGGTAGGTTGGGGCACGTGATGGTGGGTGATGGTAGGTTGGGGCATGTGGTGGGTTGGGGTATGTGGTGGTCGGTTGGAGTAAGTGGTGGTGGTAGGTGGTGATGGTTGGTGGTGAAGGGTTAGAGCACGTAGTGGTTTGGGGTGGATGATAATGGGTTAAGGCACATGGTGGTGGTGGACGGTGGTTTGTGCTTGATGATGAAAAATGAAAATCTGAAAACAATTTTGAAAATAGTTCAAACCTGTTTCAAAAGAATGTGTTTTAAACAACAATTTAGAAATCGGGTCGTCAAACGTGTGCTTTACCAGTTTTGGATTTTAAACACATTTTTTAGAAATATAAACCAAACGGGCCCATAGTATTTTCAGTTCATATATATCGATTATACAATCACAAACTACAAAGGCTTTGATTTCGAATATGAACGAATACGTAGAAAATTGAGTTTCTACTCGTTAGCGCGAGCGACCAATCTCTAACCCACACATCTTAAATAGGTAGATAGTTCTACTAAAACCTCTTTATCACATAAATTATTTATTTTAAAGCACATTTAAAATAGTAATTCATTGGTTTAAACTTACGACCTCGATATTTCCAAAGAAGGTAAGTCGTATATCATATGAAAACCTTACTTTAATAGAAGCAATCTAGTAAACAATTATCAAAACAAGAACATACATCAGTAAAAATTTCTATAATGTAAACTACAAATTATTCTCTAATAATCTCATTATAGGGGATATCAAACCCATAATAAAATAAATATTATGATTTTCTCCAAAAGTAGGAATGCAACAAACAAAGAACACAAGATGTACATGGTTCGACAGATCATCTTGTTTACGTTCATGGGGACGGTTGGGAAAGTAGTATATTTTCTGGAAGAACAAAGGATGATTGAAGCAATAAGGTTGCTAGATGACAGTCCAAGTCATCGTGAGGAAGATACAACCCTTATTTATAAAGACAAATATCCTATCTATCTAGGTCTCTCTATGTTGATCCTATTAACAAGTTATAGATTTCTAATAGGATTAGCCGTCCATATCATCTACATGATCTCCTTAAATTTATATTTATCCCGTCTATATTTGTTCGATTACGCCCGTAGCTTCTTAAATGCCACGGGTAAGCCAAGTGGTGCATACTAAGCTATGTTCCCTTCACTCACATTTTTATTGCATCATAAACATCCCATTTTCTAAAAGATCTCTATCATTCGTATCGATTATTTTCTAAAGTGAAATTTATTGCACCAACTTCCTTTTGGAAGGTTTTATATCAGAGTGTTACCAGTTGCCCTTCGCTGCTTACTTTTAAGCTGCTTATTATAGTTTCTTGTATGCCATTTAAAATGTTTATATCCAAATTATACTGATCATTATTAAAGCAAATCATCACACTTCACAATTTTTAAAATATCTTTATCGGAGTACTATCAATTAATTACAAAAATAACTCTATCACTTACATCCAATTTTAAAGTAGTTAATTTTGTGAGGAATTTAATATGGTAAGATGAGGACTTTCACTTTATCTGGTCTCCGACTATAAACTACACAATATTTTATATACTAATGAGTACGTAGGCATATACATGTCTCGTCTCTAGAACACAAGACACAAGGTTCTTTCACTCCCTAGTGGAAAATCGTTGGGTCCAGATGTTAAATACAACTTACCTAGAGAAGGAACCATAAAATCCATCAAGTAACCAGTCTGACCTTGAAGGCATTTATGGTTGATACAAGCCACCTTCTTGCGACAATCAAAGTATACCACATCGACTACAAAATGCTCAACAACTACTTGTAGAGCAAAGAGAAAGTGAACAGTGTATTGAATGTCCTCTTGTTGATTATTGGATGAAAAAGTATCATTCCATCCAATCTTTAGTCCTATGAGCATTGTGAATTCTAGCTGGATGAATCCTATCTCCCTACATGAAAATTGAAATGTGTCGATCTGTTTGTTTAGTAATAGGGCATCATACTGATTGAGAAAAATATTAGCCAGTCTCGATTCAATAAGTAATGCACAACCATCAATCATCGCTCCAAACATACTCCACTAAGTCTATACAACCTTCATAACACACCTAATCTTAAACTCTCATATCTTCTGCACAATTAATAAAATGAAATTGTTTAAACTAAAATGAATTTAATTTAAACCAATACAAAATTGTTAACATTTACATTAGTGAAGAAAGGTGGGTTTGTTTAGGAGTCCTATTCTAAGGGAAATTCAAAGTCACATGTATAAGTATGTTGTTCATCGAGAAAAAAATCTCCTCACAAATTATGCTTTTGTTTTTAGTTTGGGATGATTTGGGAGAGTTTAAAACGAGGTTGAAATGGGATCAATCTTATTATTAGTGGACTTTATATACTACCTCATTGCCAAATTAATAATCATTCTTTCCCTTTTAGTTCATCCTAAATTAATAGTCGCGTGTCTTAAAATACTATATAAAACTAGGTGAGATTACAAAGTTGCCCACCCAATTAATGCACATAAGAAAACCACTATCTAAGTGCTTGTCTTAGAGTAAAGGCATTCATCATTGTTTAGCATATAAATTTTGAAACTAAAAACTTTTCATATAATGTTTGACTTTTAAACAACGACTAGTAATTTGAGATATGTGGTGTTTTTGTTATTCTAGTGGCACTAAATGGTTCAGAGTCCGGTCCAATCCGAGTTTGGGGTAATTTTTGGATCAAACCAGATTTTTAATCTCAAGATTTTCAGGTTTGTGACCTAACTGAGAATACTAGTTTTAGTCTCCAATTTGGTTTGGGTTAATTTTCAATTGGTGTCGATTTATATTGGGAGTTTGATTAAAGCAATTTTTTTCTATAGAACAATCAATATCAAAGTCTTAAAACCGATCAAAGTATAAAAAATTAAATATATTCAACTATATTCAAGGAAATAATGGCATTTCAATTTAACAACCTAATGAAGTTGAAGGCTCCAAAGAGATTCATACATAATGAAAGAGGTTAAGGAACTAAACAATTTATATATTCATATGTATAAATACATGGAATGAATCCCTAACTTTCAATTTATATTTGTAGATTTATTATTATACAACCAGGCCCAACATTCAATGTAAACCCTTACTTTGATTTCTAACCCAACTTTAATTTTTCCATTCCAATGTCGAGCCTTTTATTTTTTATAGCAAAGTACTCTTAGGTCTCTCACAAACAAATTTTAAACACTAAAAGAATTTTGACAAATTTTAAACGCTTAGGTCCATTAATTCTATTCTTGTAGAGTACACGCTAGTGACATAATAAGTGAGCCTAATCGTAAATTGTCCTTCAATGTTTAAAAATTGTCAACAAGTGACCTAATGTTAAATTAGTCATTTTTTAATTCCATTCCAAAGCAAGCCTTCTATTTCTCAATTCCATTGAGAGTTCAAATTGAAAGATGTATAAAGATCGTAAGACGACGGATTATACACCAAAGGAGATAGAGAGATTAGATATTGACAGAAAAATAAATTAGGGATCGTGATACATAAGACGAGGGATCGAGAGAAAAAAATTTATTTATTAGTTTAAAAGGAAGGAAAATAAAAGATAAGTAAAACACAACATGTTCAAACACTTTATCAACAAATCGGGTCGGTCTGGTTTGGACCCTATTTATTTTAGGGAGTTCGAGGACCGAACCGATTTATATTTATCTTTTCTCATTGAACACCACTACACATACACACTACCCATACACACTTTCATACCCGCTAATAAGACAAAGCTGTAAGGGGTTGTACTCTTTTTCCAGACGGAACCCACAATAAAAAGGTATAGCATTCTAAAGCCGCGGGTATAGAAATCGGATATGAAAATCATGTAAGTGTATGTTTATCCTTTCTCATTTGGATCAAAGATTAGACATGACCTAAAAATCGGTTCCTTCGGATCGGTTCAGTTCAGTATATTTGAGTTGTACATTTTTATGTGCACTCCTAAGAGACTTGAATTGTCCATTGGGTGTAATACATGGTTGAGTAGGAAGAACATGTAATACATGAACTACTCTTTATGTAGTTTGACAGTATTTGCGCGAGAGAGAATACGCGAGTGGGATAGGCAGCCACCGCAAATGAATCCTGAATCTGAATTCACACGAATCCCGCGTGTGTCACGTGATATTACGCACGGGGACCACGGGTATCACGCACGCATGCAGTGGTATAAGTTGATCCAACGGTCAACAATCGATGCTGAAATCGAGTGGCACGCCTACTCGTACAAAAAGAGAATTAAAAAGAGTCTCAACTCAAAGTCTACATACTGATACCGCACAGTATTCGATGGCCTTTTTGGAACTTAAATTTGCCGAAATCCCATCACATTATTCCTCATTTTGATTTTGATACTCTCAACCTCAATAGTCAATATCATCATACGTGTCATACATGCAAATCATATGCGCGGGTCCCGCCAACTTTAGTAGAGGCAAAAGACAAATATCTCTCCCAGTAGCTTAAGTTCAATTTTTGTCGATGTTCCATTTATGACCTTATTTTTATAGTTTGAAGTACGTTTTTTTATAATATTTTATATTTTGAGTATATTAATTTTTTTATTAATTTGTTGGGTTTAAAATTAATGAAAATTATTAGTTGATTCATTTAATCGTTAATTGACATTTTAAATAATTATCTCTCACATGATAAATGATATTTTTACCTTTGAAATTAAAGCATAAAATGTTTAGGGCATGTTTGGTTTGTAACTATAATTCTATTCTGTATTTAAATACAATTCTGATAAAAATATGCATTTAGCAACTTATTTTTAAACAGTGAATTATAATATTTCTTAGTTATAATCAAGTTTTTCAAAAAATCAGTTGAAGGTGTTTTATAACTTTGTTTTTTATTTTTCAACTCAGAATTATCCATTCTTAATATTTTAATGCATTTATACATTAATATATAATATACATACACAATACATTAATATGTGTGCAATTCTTATAAATAAAAAATATATATGTTCATTGTTGATACCAAATTTAATCTGCTGACTCGGATCAATCATATGAAGACACGTGGCTATCTACATGGCAACAACATGCACTTCCGAGATAATCACACGCTCCGAGGAACTCATACCCTCCGAGGAACAGACCTCTCCGAGGAACTCATACGCTCCAAGGAACAGACCTCTCCGAGGAACTCTTGAATATCAGAAAGCTTAGGCGGTCCGAGCTACTCAGGCGGTCCGAGCTGCATCTCGAACAAAGCATTAATTGATGAATAACCAACAGTTCAACTGGTTCATTAAATGCTTATCATTTAGACGCACACGTTTAAAGGGCATTAAATGTATTACCCTTTCATATGTATATCACTTAATGTATCACCCTTTCATATGACAGCCTCAAGGCTATAAATACGTTGTACAATTCTCATTGTAGGGGATCTGATCCTGAATCCAAACTTTAAGATCCAGAACGGAATTTCTTGTAATCAAGAATTCCCAAACACTCAGCAATAAAATAACAGTGGACGTAGGCCATTCTTATAAGGTTGAACCACTTTAAAATCTTTTGTCTCATTTATTTATCTGTGATTGAATTATTAGAGTGATCTAATTTAATAGAATATGAATTTTTTGATGTAACAGTTAGTATACATATCCATGTAATTTTCATTTTATTATCAATGTAACTTGCAACTTATTTTGAATTTAATGAAAGACTTTCATTCTTGCTTGCAAATCTCAATTGTATTATCTTGTAGTTATCAAATACTTTATATTCATATATCTCTGTTAAAAAGATAATAATATTGTGCTGTTCATCGACCAACTTAAAAAAGGTTACAAGTATCAGTAATGTTGCTCGATTACTTAATAAAGTAATGAGTATAAAAATGTTTAAAATTTTTCCAACCAACTAAGGTTGTTAAATTGTGCTCGTCGACCAACTATAGTTAATGAGAGTTGATCCTCGACTAACCATACTTGGTAAATTTTTATCTTTTTCATAAAATGTATCTGACCAACCAAGGTCAATAAATTCTCCTCGTCGACCAATTAAGTTGGTGGGTTTTTATCCCCGACTAACCATACTTGGTACAGTTTGGAATATTTTCTCCTCGTCGACCAACTAAGTTGGTACAGTTTGTAATATTTTCTCCTCGTCGACCAACTATGTTGGTACAGTTTGGAATATTTCGTTTCCTAGCCAAACAGGTTGGCATTTTTAGGAATATTTCTCCTCGTCGACCAACTACAGTTAGTGGGTTTTTATCCCCGACCAACCATAATTGGGTCAGTTTGGAATATTTTCTCCTCGTCGACCAACTACGTTGGTACAGTTTGGAATTTTTTCTCCTCATCGACCAACTAAGTTTGTATAGTTTGGAATATTTCGTTGAGTAGTCTGCCGAGCTTTTTCGAGTAGTGCATAGCACTAGCATTCCCCGAAATTTTTTCAATAAACAGAGAGACTTGCAGAATATTTTCATTTTATTCATACTGATGGAAACTGTGTTACATATACATCATTGATAATACTTGCGCAGGTGCTCTGCATTCCAGGCATTTTTAAACTCCTCGCCTTCTAAAGTGGCTATTCGCTAAGTTCCTGGTCGAACAACTTCTGTAACTCGGTATGGTCCATGCCAGTTTGCCTCCAGATTATTATGCTTTTGAATTACTTTCTTCAGCACATAGTCTCCTTCTTTCAGGTCGCACTTCTTCACCCTCTTGTTGTAGAACAAAGTTGTTCGCTGTTGGTAAGCAACATTTCTAATGGCTGCTTCTTCTCTAACTTCCTCGAGCATGTTTAAATCCAGTCTTCTCATTAAGTCGCTGACAGGGGAATTGAAATTCAGTACCCTATGTGTTGGGAGGCCTAACTCGGCTGGTATGACAGCTCCACTTTCAAACGCCAGCATGTATGGTGATTCTCCAGTTGCTACTCGAGGAGTAGTTCGGTAAGCCCAAAGTACTGATTGTAGCTCGTTGATCCAGTTTGCTTTCGCATCATCCAGTCTTTTCTTCAAATCGATCAGCAGCGTTCTGTTTGTCACCTCAGTTTGACCATTGCTTTGAGGATGGCCTGGTGCTGAGTGGACCTTCAAAATATTTGACTGATGACAATAGGCGGCAAACTCCTCGTTATCAAATTGTGTCCCATGGTCTGTGATGAAGGCATGAGGGAGACCATATCGGCAAATGATGTTCTTCCAAACAAATTGGTACACCTTCTCGTATGTCATATCAATGAGTGACTCAGCTTCTACCCACTTAGTAAAATAATCCACTGCGACGACAAGGTACTTGAACCTTCCTCGGGTCGTTGGCAGTGGTCCAACCAAATCAATTCCCCACATGGTAAATGGCTAAGGGGAAGTTATGGGTGTCAACAATGCTTGTGGAGTTCTTCGGATGGAGGAAAAGCGCTGGCACTTATCACATTTCTTGGCATAGGCTATACAATCTGCCCTCATCGTCGGCCAGTAGTATCCCTGCGTCATCACCCTTTGTAAAAGTGCCCGACCTGCTACTTGTGCTCCACAAGACCCTTCATGGATCTCTTCAATCAAATATTTCACCTCGGTGGGATGTACACATCTCTGCAAACCTGCCATAATTCCCCGTCTATATAAAACACCATTAGTTAGTACATACCGAGCAGCTTTGAACTTTAATTTCTTGGCTGCAAGCTTGTCAATTGGCAATTCTCCCTCCTCGATATATACCCTGATGGGATCCATCCAAGATGGTCATAAATCAAGGGTGATAAAGTTCATCTTCAGATCTTCATCTATACACCGACCAGCTAACACTTCAGATCAGGACTTTATTAAATTAAAACAGGTTTCTCAAATGGTTCATTCTTAGCATCACTGTCGAAAACTTTTTAATTACTAATCCCCTAAGTAAAATTAGAATGGCGCCAAATTTTATCTTTCTTAAAACAGATAAATCAACCATGTGGAACTAAGTACCAACAATCATGTACTATAATTCAAATAACAAAGTAAAAGTACAACAGAATAAAAGTATTACCGAATAAACCATCGGCTAAAAAATCCCAACAACAATAGAATAACCACTAGTCTGAAACTAACATCTGAGACTAATACCGGACCACAAGTCCATGCATAGAAGAGTGTGAGATCCTGTACTAGATCTGAATGAGAGATATCGTCTAGTTAAAATCCTGTAAGCATGCACTGTGCTACAACTCCGAGTCTCTGGAATGGAATCATCATACATGGCATCCCTGTGGCTGGACACCTAAAAGGTTTTGAAAATATTTTATAGCAAGAGTTAGTACTCAAAACATTTTGAAAATATTTAGCAAGCGTTTATCACAATATAAAATGCGGTTATTGATTACACATGTTAGGTTCTCGTACACTCTCTTGAGTTACTCACCCCTCATCTTTTGTGCACACCTAACGTTCTACACTTAGTTTATCTAGCCATACCTCCCAAGCTAACTAAAACCAAAGTAGTCAACTGAACTTATCTGTACCCAAGTTCCAGTACCGCCCATACAGTACAACCGTTTCACTCACATCTCGCGTATGTTAATTAATTCTCAAGTAACATTTCATCTATGTTATTTTTCAAGACTTCCCATTTAGTTTCAGTACTAAAATTACTACAATTCTCACAATTGTTGACTTCCCACTTATGTAATTAAGTTTCACTACTTGAATTACTAAATAGATTTTCTCTATCTAAAGGTGCATTTCGTAATTAAGTTTCACTACTTAACTTACCAATTCAATATGTATATTTAAATACATAATATGTATCAATCTACTAACACACGGAAGTAGGATATCATCAAGTATATATATTTCACACACAATATATACTAAATATCAGTCATTTCTATTTTTCTCTTTTTATACACGTAAAGGACTCTTGGTTCGGAATGATTCATCGACCTCAAGTAAGAATTGGTTCGGAATGATACATCGACCCCAAGTGAGAGTTGGTTCGGAATTATCCATCGACACCAACTATTTTTGAAAATATATATATACACATATTCTGGTTCGGGACTCTCTCATCGCGACACCAGTTCAAAGTTTGGTTCGGCATTTCTCATCGACCCCAAACATATAATAACTTTATGTTAGTTCGGAATGTCTCATCGACCCTAACATAATTAATTTAGGTATAATCTCTCTACCTAAAAAATCACATAATTCAGTAGGTACACGCCCGACCTATTAATCATATACGTACGTAATATTTTAATCTCATATATCTACCATACAATATTCGCTTTACGATTTATCTCATTAATCGTATTTATTTGAGTATTCACACAACTCTAAGGGTCCTAGTTACCCCTTACATATAATTTCAGTAGTTATTTCTTACCTTACTGGTCTATTACTTAAATTGAATTTACTTCTCGCTGTAACTCAATTTCTGAAATCCCCGATACTCTACTAAATCGGATTATTCTCCTCGGTCCGTAATCCAAGCCCTACACCCAATGGCCTTATCGGACCTCAACAATATACCTATTGGTCTTATTCTCACTCCCATATAAGTATAATGTAAATCCTAGAATACTCATTCATTCCCGAACTCAACGAAGAATTAAACATAAAATTTTCGAGAAACAGCTTGCGTCGATCGATTGAAGGCTGGGTTCGATCGATCGACATAGTCGATCGATCGATAGTTCGAGATCGATCGATCGATCGAACAGGGATAGACGCAGTTGTCTTCTTCGTTAAGATTTTTCCCCCATTAACAAACCTTCAAACTCCATTATAGTCCACCAAACTTTGACCCAATGATCCTAACATATTTCCACATATACTAGGACAGTGTCTAACGTGTCAAATACATCAAAACTCCAATTACTTTAAAGAAATAATGAAATAAAATCCAGAATTTCTTGAAACCCTAGTTATGGTGTTCTTCCCATATTATCATTCAAATCCTGATTTTAATCCGAAAAATCATCAAGTCTAATCTGAATCTTAAACCTCTACATAAGGTAAATCATTCTACATGCGATTCCTATCCCAACATGTATAAATATCATCTTTCTCCAATCAAAATAATGAATTAACCAACACTATTTAAAAACCCTACACATGGGTATTATAACTTTATAATTTTTGCAATAAACAACTTGCCTTATGATCAGTAGGGTCTGATTTCGTGGTTGTTGTTGATGATTGATGATCTTCATCCTTCAATCCTTCTTCCCCAACAAGTTGATGGTAAAAATCCCTTTGAATCCTTCCCAATTCTTCCTTTTGCCTTAGAAAGTTGTGCCTCTCTTCTCTCTAATGGTATTGGTGTTGTCATGGGTGTTCTAACCCTAATTCCTCTATCATACGGCTGATACAAAACTCTCAATTTCGTAGGTCTCCATACCCTCTTATGTTAAAAGACCAAAACGCCCCCGAACGGTCTCGGTTTAGTTCAAAATTACCCCGGGACTCAAATAGTACCCCCGGGTATACTATTTTGACTAATTTGACCCTTCCGGACTCATCGGTGACCTCTAAATTATCATTTGAGTCACTTAAAAATATTACTCGTTCTCACCCCAACACGGTCTACACGCGTTAAGTAACTATTTACCACTCGCACTAAGTAAATAAAATGAGGCAATATAAACCGGTATCTATCTCTCGATTAATATTCCATAATTACAATTTTTAAATAAAACTCTTTAAATTATTACTCTTACGTAATTTAAATTAAGCCGTAATTTTCTCATTTAATTCTCCAATCTAATTAAATAGAATTATTTGGAATATTCAGAAATACGGGGTATTACATACTTCCCCCCTTGCAAAGGAATTTCGTCCTCGAAGTTAGGATAAGGCTGGTATTAAGGCTAAGGACCTTAAGTATAATTGCATCCTCTAATACCCAAATACTAAATCATAACATCCTAACGGTCGCCCCAAGTACATGCCTTGCTTCATTATAAATTCTTATCGCACGTTACCCATGTCGCATATATCATAATTAAGTCTCACTACTTAATTTCTCATAGATTTTTCCAATCCAACGTTAATTCTTGAAATTAAGTTTCTCCCTACTTAATTTACCCATTTGATGTATATCTCTATATAACATCTAAGTGTCTACTATCACTCATAAGTAGAATATTATAAGGTATATATTTCACATACAATATATACTTTAAGGAAAATTGGTTAGGCAAAAATCGTCGGCCCCAATAATTCTATCATTTACATTGGTCCGGGAATCCATCGACCCCAAGGTAAATGTAATGCACATGTCGGTTCAGACCTTCCGTCGATACCAATATTTATCATCGATTTGGTTCGGAAAAATCATCGACCCCAAATCGATCCCTCATGTATTGGTCCGAAACATCATCGACCCCAATACAGAGATTAAGCACACTTACTATCGTACATAAGTAGAAAAATCAATAGGTATATATATATTGTACACATAACATATACTATCAACACTTATTTTATCATCACCCCCCTTCTATAACACTTTTGGGGTCATTGGCTCGGAATTCCACCTCGATCACCAATAGTTATTAATTACTTGTCTCGGGATCACATCTCGAGCACCAATATATGTATATATATCTCATCGCACATGAGTAGACAATTTGTGAGCCATATATTTCACATTTCATATACCTTAAAATGCCACACTCCAATAGAATGTCCTCATATCACGCGTTAAGGACTAAAAGTTCGAAATGTCTCCTCGAACCACACCTCAAAGTACATGTATTGTTCGTAATCGGTACCCACGAACCTAATCCTCATGTACAGTCCATATAGGCACTCACTCTATCTATAAATATGCTCTTATAGTCATACATTCAACCTATGAATTGATCAGTGGGCTTCTCCAAAATTCCACCATCATAAGGGCGTATCATAATTCTTTCTCACTAACATTGAGTCGTAGGTAACACAACGTACTCAAAATAAAACTTTATCTCTATTCCTTCCTGACCATCTCTCACAGGGTTGAATTTTAGGATTTCAACCTGATTCACAATCATGTAGAGCGGCACCGTGCACTCTCCCTTTTCAACTACATACTAATCCATCCCGGTCACCCCATTTCGCTACCCCCAACGAAATGTTGGCTTAATTATGATGTTCACAGCCCATCAATAATTTATAAGTCTGTCTCCTCATTCCATCATTGAAAATGTGGGTTCACTACCACATTCCAGTTGTTCATTTCGAGTCTGTCTTGTCTATTAACTAGAGGTGTATCTGGAGACAATCTCACTATGTCTCTCCTCAACATCGCTTCCCACTTACATCATCTTTCCTCAAGTGGTACTCTATTCCTCTTTATCTCCGGGTTTATTATACTTTACGATCCGTGCACTCTTCGCAATTGGCGCACTTTTTGGGTTGTTTACTTTATAAGAATCAACATTTTAGTAACACGTAAGTCACTCACAACACTCAGTCAAGTAGCACCTTGCGCTACTTCTTTACCACAGTTAGGTCTCCCATATCAAGAGATAAACTTTGAACGGTTTCCACCGACTTTCATCCCATAGGGTGTGATGGATCTCTCAGCACATATAATCTTGGATCATCGTCTATCTCCCATAACGTTCAACCCATTTCATCGATACGACTTGTCTTCTAATTTCCCCACCGGTGTACAAAATAATTTTTCGCATCCCTCTATCTCGGATGTCTAAGGAATCCTATTGATTAGGGCGCCCATACACCCTTTTCTCCGGGTACATTAGCAAAAACATTGCAAATGTCGCACCCGTAACATGCTTTTCTTCAACTCTAGCCTAACCTACACGACGTGACCACAATCTTGTGGGTATTCTCAATACCCTATAGACCAAAAATCAAATCCTTGCCCACAAAGTCCCACTTATCCCTTCGTGGTGAGGTAAGCCTTTCAGTGTTTCTCTACAACACTACTGGCTCCACTGATGCCCTATCATCTAACAATGTCTCTTCTCCTGACGTGCATAAAAATTCAGTCGTATTCCCTGAGAATAATCCGATTTAGTAGAGTATCGGGGATTTCAGAAATTGAGTTATGGGGCGAAGTAAATTCAATTTAAGTAATAGACCAGTATGGTAAGAAATAACTACTGAAATTATATGTAAGGGGTAACTAGGACCCTTAGAGTTGTGTGAATACTCAAATAAATACGATTAATGAGATAAATCGTAAAGCGAATATTGTACGGTAGATATATGAGATTAAAATATTACGTACGTATATGATTAATAGGTCGGGCGTGTACCTACTCAATTATGTGATCTTTTAGGTAGAGAGATTATACCTAAATTAATTATGTTAGGGTCGATGAGACATTCCGAACTAACATAAAGTTATTATATGTTTGGGGTCGATGAGAAATGCCGAACCAAACTTTTAACTAGTGTCGCGATGAGAGAGTCCAAAACCAGAATATGTGTATATATATATTTTTAAAAATAGTTGGGGTCGATGGATAATTCCGAACCAACTCTCACTTGGGGTCGATGTATCATTCCAAACCAATTCTTACTTGGGGTCGATGAATCATTCCGAACCAAGAGTCCTTTACGTGTATAAAAAGGGCAAAATAGAAATGACTGATATTTAGTATATATTGTGTGTGAAATATATATACTTGATGATATCCTACTTCCGTGTGTTAGTAGATTGATACATATTATGTTTTTAAAGATACATACTGAATTGGTAAGTTAAGTAGTGAAACTTAATTACGAAATGCACCTTTAGATAGAGAAAATCTATTTAGTAATTCAAGTAGTGAAACTTAATTACATAAGTGGGAAGTCAACAATTGTGAGAATTGTAGTAATTTTAGTAGTGAAACTAAATGGGAAGTCTTGAAAAATAACATAGATGAAATGTTACTTGAGAATTAATTAACATACGCGAGATGTTAGTGAAACGGTTGTACTGTATGGGCGGTACTGGAACTTGGGTACAGATAAGTTCAGTTGACTACTTTGGTTTTAGTTAGCTTGGGAGGTATGGCTAGATAAACTAAGTGTAGAACGTTATGTGTGCATAAAAGATGAGGGGTGAGTAACTCAAGAGAGTGTACGAGAACCTAACATGTGTAATTAATAACCGCATTTTATATTGTGATAAACGCTTGCTAAATATTTTCAAAATGTTTTGAGTACTAACTCTTGCTATAAAATATTTTCAAAACCTTTTAGGTGTCCAGCCACAGGGATGCCATGTATGATGATTCCATTCCAGAGACTCGGAGCTGTAGCACAGTGGATGCTTACAGGATTTTAACTAGACGATATCTCTCATTCAGATCTAGTACAGGATCTCACACTCTTCTATGCATGGACTTGTGGTCCGGTATTAGTCTCAGATGTTAGTTTCAGACTAGTGGTTATTCTATTGTTGTTGGGATTTTTTAGCCGATGGTTTATTCGGTAATACTTTTGTTCTGTTGTACTTTTACTTTGTTATTTGAATTATAGTACATGATTGTTGGTACTTTGTTCCACATGGTTGATTTATCTGTTTTAAGAAAGATAAAATTTGGCGCCATTCTAATTTTACTTAGGGGATTAGTAATTAAAAAGTTTTCGACAGTGATGCTAAGAATGAACCATTTGAGAAACCTGTTTTTATTTAATAAAGGCCTGATCACCCGATGTTTAATTAGGCGGGGTGTCACAGATGGTATCAGAGCATCAGGTTCTAGTGTCCATAGTATCTGTACGGATTACTACGTTTTCAGCGTGTCGTTTGATTGATATAGAGCCCTACCTTAGGATTATTGTACTCCTCTACGTACGTAGTTTACGTTCTCCTGCTATTTAGTAAATTTAGTGTTATATATACGAGTTCGATTGGGCATGATACGTCGAACATGGCAGTAGAACCAGCATTGGCATTGGAAGGACTGCAGGAGGGAGGAGCTCAGCATGAAGCCTGGAGTGTTCAAATATGGTAATCATAGGAGAGATGACCATTGTCGAGGTCACTCCTAGCGTGTAATGGAAGTAAATGCTGCAAGGTTTGTTGAGACATAGCAGGCATTTTTCAAGTGTCGCGACAGCAAGAGGGATGCTAGTCTAGACCACCCAATGCAGTGATAGTGGGAGTATGTCTGAAGAAAAATTTGATGAGAACGAGCCGTAAAAATGTGATAAAACGGAGACTGTACATGTCAACCAATGGAAGTAGTATGTCCAGTGGTTTTGGTGTTTTAGATAGAGTAGAAATACTCAGAAGTGAAAATTTTTGTAAATTTTTAGAGGCAACGTGGCGGAGATACCAGTCACTACATTCGGACCGAGGGTCCATATACAAATAGAGGAACCTTACAAATAGTTTAACCGCAAAGTTCTCCAATGATAATTCAGAAGCGAAGTGAATGGGAATATCTGAACCCCTCACGTGAAAGCCTGGTAGAGGCCAATCGTGAGAGAGAAATTTATCCTTTTAAGTGAACTTGTATCGATGAGATAGGTATAAAGGAAAAAGAGCCCTTGAGAGAATGGACTCTCGAGTTATAATTCGCAATTTTGGTAAAACTCTGCTTGGACGACTTATGTTTATGAAGACAATATGGTACTTCCGACAACGTTGAAGTAAATGCTCCTAGGTGGGCGAAGCTAAGGGAGTTTAAGGATTTAGTCAAAGAGTAAGACTGAATGTAAAGGGGCTGGTGCAAGCCATGGGTGAAAGCCCACTAGGGGATTTAATGATTATATTCTAAGTTGGGATTGTTAAGTCTCATAGTGCGTTCCTCTTGGTCAGCAGAACTAAGGGAACCAGGATGATAGTGTTCAGGATTGAGACTACCCAGTCCGAGAGGAGGGGTAACCAAACCGGTCAGTATGGCCTGGAGTCAGGAATTTTTGAAAAAAATGTCTAGTGTGGATTCTAGGGCCACGCATTTTACTTTAGCTTGAAGTTATTTGAAGAAATAATGACTCCAATAAGTTTTGCATTCCGTAGAGGACAAGCGTGTTATGTCCGGAAACCATCTGAACCACCAGAGCGATGGATAAGGAAGTATAGGGGTTTTACCCTCGAGTGAATGGAGTATATGACGATTCCTCACCTGAAAAAGGGTCGAGTTGTCATTATCCATCAATATGTGAGAGACTTCGGAGATTATGAACATCTCATAGTAATTGATTTCGGTGTGTGGGAACCTAAAAGATGTGAGTCAAGGTATGTAGTATGACCGCTGAGCGAAGAGATCGAGCTCGCCATTGTAATTAGTGCTAAAGACTTAGTGATAGTATAAGCGCGGTGCCACTTGACTCCTTTAGAAATATTGGAGTATGGTTGCACATATTGTCGAGGAACCGAATTTGAGCATATCGACCATGTGTTGCTCCGATAATGCTCGGTAAGAATACATGGGGAGAAGTCCCTTGTTTAAGTTCGGTTGCAAAAGGGAATACGACTGAATTTTTATTCACGTCAGGAGAAGAGACATTGTTAGATGCTAGGGCATCAGTGGAGCCGGTAGTGTTGTAGAGAAACACTGAAAGGCTTACCTCACCACGAAGGGATAAGTGGGACTTTGTGGGCAAGGATTTGATTTTTGGTCTATAGGGTATTGAGAATAACCACAAGATTGTGGTCACGTCGTGTAGACTAGGCTAGAGTTGAAGAAAAGCATGTTACGGGTGCGACATTTGCAATGTTTTTGCAAATGTACCCGGAGAAAAGGGTGTATGGGCGCCCTAATCAATAGGATTCCTTAGACGTCCGAGATAGAGGGATGCGGAAAATTATTTTGTACACCGGTGGGGAAATTAGAAGACAAGTTGTATCGATGAAATGGGTTGAACGTTATGGGAGATAGACGATGATCCAAGATTATATGTGCTGAGAGATCCAGCACACCCTATGGGATGAAAGTCGGTGGAAACCGTTCAAAGGTTATCTCTTGATATGGGAGACCTAACTGTGGTGAAGAAGTAGCGCAAGGTGCTACTTGACTGAGTGTTGTGAGTGACTTATGTGTTACTAAAATGTTGATTCTTATAAAGTAACCAACCCAAAAAGTGCGCCAATTGCGAAGAGTGCACGGATTGTAAAGTATAATAAACCCGGAGAGAAAGGGGAATAGAGTACCACTTGAGGAAAGATGACGTAAGTGGGAAGCGATGTTGAGGAGAGACATAGTGAGATTCTCTCCAGATACACCTCTAGTTAATAGACAAGATAGACTCGAAATGAACAACCGGAATGTGGTAGTGAACCCACATTTCCAATGATGGAATGAGGAGACAGACTTATAAATTATTGATATAGTTTTATACATGTATTATTAATGTATGGAATAATATATATATATATATATATATATATATATAATACATATGTATTAAAAAACATTATCAATTCATGTCCGTATATAATTTTATAACATTATCAATTCATGTCCGTATATAATTTTATAGTGAATTATACATGTAATATATATATATAGAGCGAGAGAGCGAGAGAGCGGTTCTCATGCATACCCCAGTTTGCATACCGCTGGCGCGGACCAATTTTGATAAAATAGTAAAAAAAATATTTTTGATATAATTTTTTTTATAGTTTCTAAAAATTTCAATAGGACCATAAAAAAAATTCAACTCAAAATGAATTTTTTTGCTATTTTAAAAAAATCGGTCAAACTTTGTCAGTTTTTAACAACTTAAAAACTGACAAAGTTTGACCGATTTTTTTAAAATAGCAAAAAAATTCATTTTGAGCTGATTATTTTTTCATGGTCCTATTGAAATTTTTAGAAACTATAAAAAAAAATCAGCCCGAAATTATTTTTTTTACTATTTTAAAAAAATGGTCCGCACGAAGGGTATGCAAACTGGGTATGCATGAGATCCTTTTTGTATATATATATATATATATATATATATATAGATAGAGAGAGAGAGAGAGAGATAGAGAGAGAGAGAGAAGCCCTATCCTGTAAGAACTCCTTATGATGCAGACCTCATACATACCATTTAAAAACAAGTTTACCAAACGCAGACCAATAATTATAAATACAAAAAACTAAATTTTAAAACTGTATTTAAAAGGCGTTTAAATCGAGTTTTCTAAATACAAAGCCAAATGAGCCCTTACTATTTATAAAAGTTGTTTAATTAGAACTGTTTAATATTAATAAAAAAAAGTTGTTAAAAATTAGTAAAAAAATAATTTTCAAAAATTGTTAAAAATGATTAAAAATTGTCAAAAATAATTTTCAAAAAAAAAAATTTATATTTTCAACAAAATATATGTATAAGGTTTAAATATTTAGAATATATATATATATATATATATATATATATATATATATATATATATATATATATATAAAATATAAATAAAATATATATATTTTTAAAAAAAAACAGTTTATAATGTTTAAAAATGATTTTTAGTTAAAAAACCTGTTTATAAAATGATTTAAAAAACTGATTTAAAAAAACTCCAGAAAAAAAATGATTCCAAAAATTTATTTCAAAAAATGATTTTCAAGAAAAGAAAATATATTTCACTTAAAAATAAAAACGATTTCAATTAAAAAAATAAAAGTGATTCAATTTAAAAACTATAAATAATTTCCAGCAAAAAAAATATGAAAATAATTTCCAATTACCAACCAAAAAGTGATTTCCAATTACAAAATAAATTATTTCCAGCAAAAAAATATGAAAATAATATCGATTTCAGTTTAAAAAATTATTTTCTGGAAAAAAAATGTTTTCCACCCAAAAAATTGATTTTAAGCAAAAGAAAAAAATCTGCCTAGAAAATTGTTTCCAGCTACAAAAAAACTGGGGAAAAAAAAACCCGACAAAACAAACCGCCGGCATAAAAATAACTAAACCTCCAACCAAAAAATTACTAAACCTCCAAACAAACCTCCGACAAAACAAACCATTGCCATACAAACAAAACTCTAGTAGTAAAAAAAAAATTGGCTTAAAAACCGCCGACAAAAAGGTAAAAAAAATGATTTTAGTTAAAACCAATACGTACTGGCCATCACACCCAGACTCCAAACCTCCGGCTCTGGCCATCAAACCCAAACCCAAACCCAAACCTTTGGCAATAAAAAATCGAGCATATAAATAAAAAATAAGACTATCTTTTCAAAAAAAAGGAAAACGAAAGGAACCCACCTTCGAACAATTCCAACTTCCGGCCATCAAACCCAACGTACCCAAACCTCCAAACGTCCGGCTGGTATTTTGCGGAAATAGCTGGCCAAAATAAAACCTCTAGCCAAAAACATTGTGATCCGACCTAAAAAAACAAGCCTCCGGCCAAAGAGGGATGAGCGGAAGAAAGAGAGAGAGAGTTGGTATTTTGTGGTTATTGAGAGAATGAGAGATTTTAGTCTTTTGTTTATAAATATCAAGGGTATTTTAAGTAGTTGATAAAAAGAAATACATTTGTTATATGTCCGTTAGTTCAAACTGTTAAAATAACACCCAACCAATTAATATGAAAACTAACGTACCCCAAGTACCAATTATTATAAACAAATATACCCCAATTAAAATTTACTAACAATAATCGAATCTCAATTTGAGGTCGAGATAAAATTTATTCGAGACAAACTTACCAGATGGATTCCATTTATTCGGGATGAGGTATTACGATAGAGATTATTCTTTGCGATCTAGTTGGTAAGATGAATCGAATTCAAGACTTTTAAGAATGTAAGTTCTTTAATTCTTAAAGACTATCACTCAATCAATCTCTTGAGGTTAAAGTCCAACTTAATTGAATTCAACCAATTATGTTTGAGCCCATATTAACGTAAATGTGTAATTTGAGCTTGACTTAGGTAACTAAATGAGTCATTAACAAGTTTGAGCTTGTGACTTGAAAGATTATGTATCGTAATTTATAACATGTAATAATAATGCATTAATGTGTAGAATACTAATATGCAATTTGAATGTCTGTACGATCAAGATTTTAAACGTCAAAGACATCATTAAGACTTAACAGAAATTTAAAAGTCCATGTCAAATAATCAATTACTAAGTGCATTTTCTTATAGAAAATGTGGAAAATGGGTAGGTCAGAAAAATTGCCATGGTAAATTTTGCCATGAGAAATTTTTCAATGAAAATATTATTTGATATTATTTATTTGTCGTGTGGAAAATTTTGTATTTTTCATATTTTTTTTGTTTGATGTATATTATTTGCTATGACAAATTCAATTATAGTCTATCTCTATTGAAGCTAAAACCAACAATAAGAATTTCATGACAAATTTGATTTTCTTTGGGGTGGAACAAATAATTTTTTCCTAAAAACATTGAAAATGATGAGTAGCATAATATTTTTTTTACCATACTTTACCATAGAAAATTTTAGGTATTACATATGCTAAAAAGATGAAAAATATAGAATATTCCTTAAGATATTATATTTTTCATGACAAGTATGCCCTCACAAATAGACCTTAAAAGATATGATCAAGACTCAAGAAAAAGATGAAGTCAAATGTAAAATCCAAGTTAAAGTTTCAAATATATGAGCAAGTCTTAAAAAAAGGACATAGTTAAAATAATTTTAAATAGAAAAGAGCAACTACAAAGTTAAGACTTTGTAATTAAAGGCTAAGACCAAATCATCACCAAGGCATAAAGAGGTCTCTAGAAAAACATAAACAAGTCAAAGGTGAAAGCTCAAAGAAATAAATATTGAATTATACAAAGAAATACACACAACTTGAATCCTATCTCCATCAAGTTCAAGTCAAAGGGGAAAGAATAATTTAAAACATAAAAGAAATTCAAAGTATGCTAAATTAGGTAAAGAATGCTAAATTAGTTATAATCTTAAGGTTCCTTGAATATATTTAGTTTAAGAGTTGACTCTAGAAATGTATATCATGCACACTTGCTGTGGGGACCAAACCATAATTGGGCCTGCGCTTGATGCACGCCCGACCCATTATATAAATGACAAATATAAATACATACATTTATCATGTTGATAATAACAAAGAAGTTAGCATTTGAATGAAACTCAAGTCGGTTACCCAAAAATCTTGGACGAGATATTTAGGGAGTCACCACATGAGGCAATGGAAACTGAAGGGAGTTCCTTGAATAATTAAACCTCTACGACTCTACACAACTATAAATACAACCCACACCTCAGGGCCAAGGGGAATGTAATTTTCATACTTTGAGAGAAACTAATAAAAATCGAGTAACTTCTCCGTGGATATAGGGAATTTGCCGAACCACGTATATTTATATATTGTGTGTGTGATATTAGCACGCCCTTTCTTTAACTGCTTTCTAGATTCCATTAGTTATGAATATCTACATTCACAATTAGCACCGTCTGTGGGAAATGACTTCCTTTCTACGAAAGCAAAACCTACACAAGAATAGTTATGATGTCTCACTACCCAAAAAGTGCATCCCAACATGGAGATTTGCGAGGTGATTTAGCTCCACTGAGGGTCAGGTCTGAGGTTTGTCAAGATGGGGACCCAAAGTTTCAATCAGAGCAGCAACCTTTCAAGGAAAATTACGGACAACCTAGGTCAACCTAGATCTCACGACTGGTTGATGCACATGAAGCAGGACTTTAATAACTGGAAGAGGTAACTCACCTCCCAGGTTTAGGAGAATTCTCGCCTCCAATGACAATTAGAGAAAATGGAGGGAGAAATCCACCAGGATCAAAAACGTCATGATCGTACTCCTAGTCCTCAGGCAAGCAGGGCCCACAACCGACTAAGGAGCACAAGCACGACCAAGGGCATTCAGAACATATGAGTCATCTAAGGAGGCACCACCAAGCCACTGAGGATCATAGGGATAACACAAGGAGATTGGTCTGAAGGGAAATGGATCGGCCCCAAGCTTATCGAGGAGCTAGGTCTACAAAGGAGAGGGTAAAAAGAGTTCTAATTACCCAGATTAAGTCCCCTTTCTCAAAGGCCATTGAGGAGTAGAAGCCTCCGAAGAATTTTACAACACCCTGATTCAAAATCTATGAAGGCGTGACAGACCCCATAGATCATGTTTGGTAGTATAAGCAGGTCATAACCTTATGGAGTCATAATGACGCCATGATTTGTTATATTTTCCCTTTCAGCTTGGGTAGTGCTACCCAAAAGTGGTTTCATTGTTTGACTCATAGGCCCATTAATAGTTTTAAGGTACTCTTTGAGGCCTTCAGTGCTCTCTTTATATCTATCAACTCACATCCAAAGAGGATGGACTCGCTCCTCACAATAAGGAAGAAGCCACCAAAAACTTTCCATGAGTATACTAAGCATTATTGGGAAGTGTTTAACGAAGTGGAAGATGCTCGGAGTAGGTTGCCGTGGAGTTTTTCAAAATCCACTCACCCCCTACTTCTATGTTACACCAGTCTCTCACCAAAAAGGAGGTTGACACCATTGAAGATCTAATGTCGCATATTGAAAAGTATGCCAAGATGGAGGACATCGTCCAAACTAATCAAGCAAAAATTGGTTGTACTAAAGTGAACAAAGGGGGAGACGATGAAAATAATTCCAAGAAGGGAAAAATTAAGAAAAACAGTTCCAATTACGAGGGAAAAGAGGATTCATCCAAAACTTTTCAAGCCATAATCATTATTTTTAAGGAATCGATTTATAATATTCAGGTGAAGATCAAAGATCAACAGTTCCTCAAGTGGCCAAAGAAGATAGGAGGGGATCCGACCAAAAGGAATAACACGCACTGGTGTGCCTTCCACAAAGAAAATGACCACAATTGTATCTCACGTAGATCAGTTAGCCTAGGCTAGCCATTTAAATAAATGCATAGAGAAGAAGTCTGTCCAGGTCATCTCCGACGATGACAAAAAATAAGATAATGTTCTAGATGACAAGATATAACACGAGTTTGTAGTGATACATAGGGCGTTCGACCTCAAGAAAATTCAAGGAAATACTTTTTAGATGGTGCTCAAGAAGGTCACATCCGTAATGGAGACCTTCCAAATAGATCCTACTAAAGTCAGGTTGACAATCGTCGACCACCAGAAGACGTCGACTACAACAAGCATATTATTTTCACTGAGGAGAATTTGGTTGGGATAAGAACCTTTACCACGATGTGCTAATGATCACTCTCAAAATTATAAACTTGGATGTGGATAAGTTATTAGTGGACCAGGGGAGCTATTCAGAGCTGATATACCTAGAGCTCTTCCACAAGCACAAGTTTAATATATCAGATCTTAAGGAAGCGACCACCCCTCTAGTAGTCTTTATAGGAAATATGACAATGCCGTTGGGAAAGGTGATCATGCCAGTGAGGGAAGGGAATATTTAGAAGCTCATTGAGTTTTTAATGGTGGATATTGATTTGTCCTATCACGCCATTCTCGATAGGGGTTAGCTTAATGCCATGAGAGTTGTCCCTTCTACTTACTATGAAAATCTCAAGTGTATCATAGATCGTAGCATAATGGAGAAAAGATATGACCAAGCCATTGCTAAAAAATTCTACGTCGCCGCCATTATAAGCAAGCAAGAGAATAAAAAAAGCAGAATGTTCTTTCGAAGACGGCCTAGGATAGGCTCACTCCATCAAAATAGAAATTACGATATGGCCGACCAAGGATGGAGGATACCAGGATCCACCCCCCAAATAGGTTCATTGGAAAATTGGAGGAGGTTATTTTTTATGAAAATCGATCGAAGAGGACATTTTTTTATCGAAACAACACTAGATAATCATGAGATAAAGGATATGGTCGCCTTTATAAAATGTAACTTAAACGTATTTGCCTAGGAGCCATACGAAATGCCAGGAATTGATCCTGCGATCGCCTGTCACCATCTCCACGTGGACCTAATATTCAAACCGACTATACAAATGGCCTGTTAAAGAACCCCCCAAAAGGCAAAGGCAGTAAAATAAAGGTCGAGAAACTTCTGTAGGCAATGTCGGCTAGATAAGTTCAATTCTTGACGTGGATATTTAATCCAATCGTAGTCCACAAGAGCAATGGTACTTGGAAAATCTATATAGACTTTATCGACCTCAACGGGGCGTGTCCTAAAGACAGTTTCTCCCTTCCAAAGATAGATCAACTGGTCGATGCCACTATAGCCTATGAACAGATGAGTTTCTTTGATATTCCTCTATTTTTCCCCTATTAATAAACGACTTCGTTCATAACACCATTGGGATAGTACTACTATAAGGTCATGCCATTCGTCCTTAAGAACGCTGGAGCCACATACTAGAGACTGGTCATGAAGATGTTCAAACACCAAATGGGGGAAACGATGGAAGTATACATTGGCGATATGCTCATCAAAAGAAGATGTAAGAAAGACCATCTCAAAGACTTTACCAACACCTTTAAAATCCTTAGGCACTATCAAATGAATCTCAATGCAAACAAGTTCTCAATCAGAGTCTAGTTAGGAAAAAATTTAGGTTAGCTGGTCAGTAAGAGGGGAATTGAGGCCAATTCATATCAGATAAAGGCTATCAATAATGTCCGGTCGTTGAAGACATTACACGAGATCCAAAATCTTATTGGGATCTCACAACGCTCAATCCCTTCATTTCAAAGTCATTCGAGCATTGTCGACCATTTTTCTAGCTATTCACAAAAGAGTTAGGACTCACCAAAAATAATGAGTGCTTAATGGACCTCGAAGAAATAAAACCTTACCTAAGCACGCCTCAATTTCTGGCGATTCCTTATCAAGGGTATCCCCTTAACCTCTTCCTTTTACTCTCTTGCTATGTAATTAGCTCAGCCTTAGTATGTGAGAAAGAAGCAAAACCGTTTCTTATTTACTATGCCATCAAAACACTCCTAGATGTCGAGCAACGCTACTTACTATTGAAAAAACTGGCTTATGCATTGGTGATTACTTCTCGGAAGCTTAAGTATTAATTTAAGGCCCAATCCATTACTATTATTACCTCCTTCCCCTTACGTTTGTCCTTCGCAAAGTCAACCTTTGTAGATGAATGTTAAAATGGTCGATTGAAATTGGGAGATTTAATATTCACTTTCAACCAAGGATAATAATCAAGTGGAAGATTTTAGCTGACTTTATTATAAAATTCACAGGAGATGGTCCTATCGACCAATAGTTGGTCGATCAATAAAAGATACATGAGCAGGTTCAAAGTTAGAAGTTATATGTTGATGGTGACTCCAATTCTAAAAGAAAAGGTGTAAGAATTATCCTCATAACTCCAGAAGATACAATGATTGAGCAGGGCATCAGATTGGGGTTTGAAGCCTCCAACAAATAGTCCAAATACAAAGGGCTTGTAGCTGGCCTGCACAAGGCCCATTTGCTGAGGGAAAGTTAGATCAATGTTTATTTCGAATCCAAACTAGTGTCCAATCAAATCAGTGGGGACTTCAATGCCAAGGATGATATAATGGCAGCCAACCTCATAGTGGTACACGAGTTGATCATAAAAGCTAGGAAGTCCACATTCAAAAATTCCCCATAGGGCACAACAGTCATGCTGACGCTACAGCAGCACTTAGCTTAACAGTAGACTCTGATCTCAGGAGAATAATTAAAGTGAAATTGCTTGCCAAGCCCAGTATTGACAAGATGATAATATTTGAAAACATGGACTCCATCACGTTCTCTCCATTGAGAAGGGTCCCAGCTGGATGGATCCAACTATCGCATACTTGCAGAATGAAATACTATCGACCGAAAAGAAATTGGACCACCAAGTCATAATGAAAGCTACTTATTTCTACCGGATCGTGGGGTCAAACTTTACAAGAGATGCTTCACAGGCCCCTACCTTTAATGCGTACACCCAAAGGATATCGATCAATTTCTTTATGAACTTCATAATAGAATTTGTGAAAACCACGTGGGAGGAAGGTCCCTAGAATTTTGAAAAATTAAATAAGGCTATTGGTGGCCATATGTGCAGAAGAACTCAAGTGTTATGTTTGTAAGTGCAAAAAAGTGCCAAAAATTCCCTCCCATGGTCCATCAACCGGCCAACGACCTGAGGCCATTAACCAATCCATGGTTATTTGCACAATGGGGGTCGGATATCATGGTACCACTACCTACTGCGCTAGGGAATAAAAAATACTTGCTGGTCGGCACAAACTATTTCACCAAGTGGATGAACCAATAGTGAACATCAGAGATATAGACATGATAAGTCTCATTTGGAGGAACATCATAACTCACTTTGGGGTACTAAGGGTCATCATAACTGATAGTGGCATACAATTTAAAAGTGGACCTTTTTAAGATATTTGTGACAAGCATGGAGTCAAGCTCTACTTCAGTTCAGTGGCGTATCTCCAAAGTAACGACCAGGCAGAGGCCACCAATAAAATAATGATCGATGACCTAAAGAAGAGGGTGAAAAGGGAAAAGGTTCTTGGGTGGACGAGCTTCCTCATATCCTTTGGGTTTATCGCACTATACCGAGGAGGCCAGTGGAAGAAATTCCTTTTACCCTCACATATAAAATGGAAGCTACAATCCCACTCGAAGCTAGCCTCACGACCATGAGGATAAAAAGTTATTGAACAAGAACTTAATGATGATGCCCTTCGCGCAGAACTTGACCTAGCCGACGAATGAAGATAGCAAGTGATGATAAAGCTGGCTTCCTACCATCCACAGTTAATAAAGTAGTACAACAAAGGGACCAATCCGAAAAAGTTCCAGGTCGGGGATTACGTCCTCAGAAAGGTTCTTGACAACTTCATAAGGTCGTTGTATGATAAGGTAGGGCCAAACTGGGAGGAACCATTCATAGTAATTAGAGATGATTTATAGGGATCCTATCACTTAGAAACCAAGGAGGGCAGGGAGATACTGTAATATCCCATCCTAGTGATTTAATTAAATTCTACTTAGATTGCATGTTAATGATAATTAAGGAGGGATTAATTATAAATATGGAGGAACTATGGGTGAAAAGTTGAAGAAAAATGTAAAGAAAAAGAAATGGGGTTTCAAATGACAAGGGATGTCATTCGAATGACTGCGCTCAAGTATATAGTAGCAGGTCGTTAGAAGAAAATTTCGAACGGTGTAGGTTAAGTCATTCGAACAACCTATATTAAGTCATTCGACCGACCTTAGTCGAGTTCTTAGATTAGATTTCCCTTGTACGCTGTCACATTTTGAAGCATTGATTTAGAGTGTTATCCAGCCCAGGTCAGTCCAGCAAGGGTAAAATGATATTTTTGGGCTTGAGGGGTATTTTATAAGGTGTTGTTTGGTTGTTTGAGGGTCTATTATTATTGGGAGATAATGGAATAAGGAGAGAGAGCATGAGAGAGATAGAAAAGGGTGGGTGGTCTTCCACCACCATCCACCATCAAACCACCACTCCTCCACCATAGACCACCCATAAACTACCACTTTCAAGATGTCTTTCTCCATATTTGAACCAAAAACACCCCTTTATACCGAGGTTGAAGAAGAGCTTAAAATTTTGGAGTTGTTTTTTAGAGGTTTTTCTGGGACAAGATGAAGTGGTCTTGCATTGGAGCTTAGGAAGAAACATTTGGTAACCCCTTAAGGCCACCTTTAAAGGTGGGGGTTGCTCCTCCTGCACCACCACCACCATTAGAGTCATTAGAGGTGGGTAACCTTACTCTTAGTGTAAGAACGTTATTTCTGCATTGTAGTCTTGTATTTAGGCTATTTGAGTAGGGTATAATTAGTTAAATGATATAAATGTTGTGTAGAAGACAATGAATATTTTTATGGAATAAAAATTTTGAAAAAAAATATGATTGTTGTTAAAAATAAAGGATGGGTAATTATTTTAAGCTTTTAAAATAATAAAAGTTGATGTTTTATGAAAATGGTGTATTATCTAGTAATTTAGCCGAAAAATATTTTATGGAATAAAATGTTTGCAAATAATGTGATTTTGTTAAAAATTGATATTTTGTTGAAATTAAAGAATAAGTAAATATTTCAAGGTTTTGGAATATTGAAAGATGGTATTTTTAAGAAATGGGAATTTCTAGAAATATTTATGTAAAATATTTCATGAAATAGAATGTTTGGAATTAATGGTTCACTTGGTAAATATTTGGTGAAAATATGTTTAAAACATGTAGTAGGATTTTGGGGTTAAAATCCATCTTCTTATGTATATAAACTTGTACTATTTTGATTTTAAATGTATAAACAAGTTTAGAGAAGACTTTTTTGGGTTTAAACAAGAAACAATAAAAATTGGAATTTTTGTCTTCAAAGTATTTGTAATTGAGACTAAAAGACATAATGAGCATATTAAATAAGAGAAATGACAATTTTCTCATAAAAGTAGTCTTAAGTGTGAATGTATTTCTTGAATGAAGAAGTAAAAAAATTGTGTATTTCGAAAATATTGATAAAAAGTATTAATTAAGTGTTAATGGGTAAACATGGGAAGGTCATTGAGTGTAACTCACTAATGTTGTGAATTATTAACACTTATGGGATTAAAAAGGGATTAAAGATGTAAAAGTATTTCCAATCAAGTAAAAGATTACTGCAAGTGTAAAGGGGTGTTGAAGGGTTAAAACACTTAAGAAGTTGGTGTGAATAACTTAATAGTATTTCGAAAAAAATTAACACTTGTGAAAGTGGAGTGAAAGGTGATTTTGGAAACAAATGGGTAAAATGGTAATTTTACTTAAAGTGGAACATTTTTATGAAATAAAAATATTGGAAAGGGTGTTACAAAAAGTGGTCCTAAACGGATATGATTTTTTGGAATAAAAATCAAGGTTAAAGTGTAAAAGGACATAAAAATGGTAAATTTTCAAAGTGTAACACAAAATTCAGCGGTAAAGTCTCGGATTTTGGCTTCGACCGGGTAAAAACGATAAGTGAAATGACGTGGACAATTGTAAAATTTTAAAAAAATATTAAAAGGAACTTGGATGACACCGAGATAAAGTAATAAGGGCCTGGAGCCCTTGGTTGAAAAGTCCTAAATCAGTGGCCAGAGCATATGGTGCATATAGTCGGTGGTCTGGAGCCCGTGTAAGTATGCGAAATAAGATTATTGATACCAAATTTAGTCTGCTGATATGGACCAATTACTTGAAGACACGTGTCAACCTACATGGCAAATACAAATACTTTAGACGAGAAACTTAAGAGTAACGAGCAACTCAGGCGCCCCGAGCAACTTAAGCGGTCCGAGATACTTAGCGTGTAGAGCATCCAAATCAAGAGAATCAAATTACAACTCATCATTAAATGCGCATTATTATCGTACAGATGTATATGTCTACTAGATAACAACGCATTATCCTTTCATATGTATAGCCTCAAGGCTATAAATACAATGTAACCTCCTCATAAGAAGGGGACTTGGGGATCTCTTGGTAAGCCTATTATCGAGATTCTAAATTAACCGTCAGCAATACAAAAATAGTGGATGTAGGCCATTTTCTTCAGGCTGAACCACTTTAAAAATCCTTTATCTTATTAATTTATTTATTTGTGATTGATTAATTAGAGATAATCTAATTTTTTACATCAACAGATTGGCGCCGTCTGTGGGAAACGACTGTACTTAGAGTTTTTCACTAAAGCAATTCATTATCTATGGATGAGAATTCAGAATCCAGTAATCGAAACACTGGGGTCCCTCCAAACCCTTCTACTTCCCCAAATATTCAAGATCTGGCTGGCATAATGGCTAATTTAGCCCAACGCCAAACGGCCATGCAAGATACCATGCGTCAACTTATACAAACTGTTCAAGGTGAAGTGCCGGCCCAATCAGGACAACAAAGTGTTAAAAGAAATACCCGTTTTCCATCTTCAAGAACTAGAAGAACATTAGTTCCGGAGGCTTCTCAATCTAGATGTATTGACTCATATCGTACTGAAAGATCTAGTGATCCATCATATCAACCAGACTGGACTTCATCAGTGTGAGCTACTGATTCCCACCAAAATGTCACTCTCACTCCAAAAGGGGCTAGTGCTTTAGAAAGGTTGAGTAGAGTCTCTCCTTTTGATCGATTGGGCCCTAGGAGGAATAGAAGTCCTCTTAGGATTACGTCGAGGAACTCTCAACGACCATCCGAACTAAGGGAAGGTTCTGCCCAATTATGCCCAGCAGCCCGTAATGAAATATCCCAAGAGAAAAATTCAACACGATCAGTTGCTCGGATAAATAGGCCCGAGGTGGGAAACAATGCATGGAAAGGTTCTATTCAAAGGTTAGAGGACAGATTAGGGGAAATGGCCAAGGCCAAGAATCCTATACAAAGAACTTTTGTTTAAGGGAATCCATTCGTACAGGCAATTATGGATTTTCCTACAGCATCAAAATTCAAAGCTCCTATGGTGACGCCTAAATATGATGGAAAAGCTGACCCTGTCCTTCATATAAAACAATACCAATCTGCTGCCGATATCTATGCGGTTCCATATGAGATGAGATGTAGGGAATTTTTAGGAACTCTCACCGGGTCAGCCCAGATATGGTACAACAACCTTCCTCGGGGGAAGATTGCGACTTTCCTTCAACTGGCAGAGTTGTTCATAGGGAATTTCTGGTTTGGAGAAAAACCAGTTAAACGAGTAGCACACTTACTGAGTGTTAGACAAAAGCTAGAAGAAAGTACCAGGGATTACATTACTCATTTCAATAACGAGAAACTCGAGGTAATAGATTACGAGGAGAAAACAACAATTACTGCTCTGATGAGTGGATTATTACCAGATAAGTTGTACTATACTTTGGCCAAAGATCCACCTAGGACCATGGCAGAACTGATGGCAAAGGCAGGCAAGATCATGAATGCTGAGGAAGCTATGGCTGCAAAGAAGAATACTGACACCAAGGAGACTAAGGTTGAAGCTGGTAAAACCGAGAAAAAGGATCAGAAGAACAATGGTGGTAACAGGCCGTCAAAAGCAAAGCAAGCACTGAGCAGATGAGGAAATTTGGAAATTATACTCCATTAAAGGTAGATATAAATCACATTCTGGAGGAGATCAAGAATAGCGAGAAGTTAGCCTGGCCAGGAAAAATGAAAGCAGACCCTAACAAAAGGGACAAGTCCAAATATTACGAATTCCACAAAGACCATGGCCACACGACCAAACATTGCATAGCTCTCCAGAATGAAATTTAAGCACTCATCAGGTGAGGAAAATTGACCAAGTATGTTGATCACCAAAATGGTGGAAAGACTAGTGACCGAGGAAGGCAAAGATCTAAATCTCCTCATCGAGCAAAAGAAGACAAGAAGAGAGATCACGAAGAAGATCTAGAGGATGACCTCGATCTCCCCAAAAGACCAAGACATCCAGAGCGTGAGGTATTTTCAATCCATTTTGGATCATTTGAATGTAATGTTATTATAGGTGGAGATGCAGGAGGTGGAGATCTTACTGTGGAGAGGAAAGCTTAACTTAATGAGGCTCAAGCTTGCTCGTACATACAGCGAATAAATTTGGCTGAAGATGATCGCCCGAGGAAGGTAAATAAGGAAAAACTGGTCATTGGTTTCTCTAAAAACGACCTGGAAGGTGTACTATATCCTCATGATGACCCATTGGTGATCAAGATGAGAATGAAGGAAGTGGTGATTTCACGGGTGCTAGTGGACAATGGTAGCTCTGCAGACGTCATGTTCTACCCATGCTTCGACAGTTTGAATTTAAAGTTAGCCCAGTTGGAGCCCTATCATAGGCCCCTCCTCGGTTTTACTGGTGAAAAGGTTTTTCCACTTGGGATTATCAAGTTGGATATGCTTAATGGTACATGGCCTGCTTGTCGAACAGAAAGAGTACGCTTTTTTGTAATGGATAAAAATGTCCAATCAGCTTATAATATCACCATGGGAAGGGTAGGTCTGAATAAGTTCGAAGCAGTACCATCTAGTGTACATCAATCTTTAAAATTCTCAACCATTTTTGGGGTGGGAGTGGTGAAAGGCGACCAGAAAGTAGCTCGGGAATGCTACTATTCATCTGTTGAACAAGAGGAACGCGAAGAATCCAGGAAGAAAACTACTACTTATCAAGTGGATGAAATAGAAGATGTAGAGATTAAAACATTAGACCCTAGAGACGAGTCTCAGCTCGTGAAGGTCCAGGTCATGGAAGCTACCAAAAGTATCATTCTGGACGACGAGCACCCAGTACGAACAACCCAAATTGGTGCGTCATTAGATGTATCGATAAAACAGGAACTGATAGCATTTCTAAGGAACAGAAAATAGAATTTTGCATGGAGTCATGAAGACATGCCAGGTATAGACCCGAGTTTCCTGTGCCACGAGCTCAACGTGAACAAGGAGGTCAAGCCAGTGAAGCAGCGAAGAAGGGTGTTTAGCCCTGAAAAGAATCAAGCTATACAGGAAGAAGTAGAGAAACTACAGAAAGCCTTTTTTATTGAGGATGTCAAATATCCTGATTGGCTAGAAAATATGGTGATGGTAAAGAAGAAAAATAATAAGTGGAGGATGTGTGTGGACTTCACTGATCTTAATAAGGCATGTCCAAAGGATCATTTTCCTTTGCCTCAAATCGATCAACTGGTGGATGCTACCTCAGGGCATGAATTGTTGAGTTTCATGGATGCTTATTCTGGTTACAATCAGATTAAAATGAAACATGAGGACAGGGAAAGTACCTCTTTTATCACCCCAAGGGGAACTTATTGCTATAATGTTATGCCTTTCGAACTTAAAAATGCAGGTGCAACATATCAGCGGCTGATGAATAAGGTGTTCGCAGAGCAAATCAGTCACAACATGGAGGATTATATCGACGATATGCTGACGAAGATCAAGAAAGCTGCTGATAATTTAGTTGACCTAGGTCAAACTTTTAATCAATTAGAGAAATATCAGAGGAAGTTGAATCCCACCAAATGTATATTTGGGGTGCGAGAAGGTATGTTTCTCGAATATATTGTTAACCAGCGCGGTATCGAGGCGAACCCTGAAAAGATCAAGGCCTTATTGGAGTTACGATCTCCAACTACGAAGAAGGAAGTGCAAAGTCTCACGGGGCGAGTTTCAGCACTTAACAGACAAATGCCTCCCATTCTTCAAAACACTCCAAAAAACTTTTGAGTGGAATGACGAATGCGAGAAGGCCTCTCAAGAGTTGAAGAAATATCTAGGGACACCTACATTATTATCTAGACCAGTGATGTGAGAAAGACTGTACTTGTATCTGGCAGTTTCAAAGAATGCAGTCAGCTCGGTGTTGATAAGAGTGGAGTATGGAGTGCAAAAATCGATCTATTACACCAGCAAGGTTTTCTGAGGAGCAGAGATCAGATCTCCAAGGATGGAGAAGTTAGCACTGGAACTAATCGAAGCTAGCAGAAGGATGAGTCCATACTTCCAAGACCATACTATAGTGGTGTACACTTGTATGCCACTAAGACAAGCTCTGCATAAACCGGAGAAATCGGGAAGATTGATGTACTGGGCAGTAGAACTTGGGGAATATGACATAGTTTATAAACCTAGATCATCGCTCAAGGGGCAAGAAGTAGATGATTTGATCGCAGAGTTCACTCATTCTGATACCCCCGAAGAACAGGAATTTAATACAGACCAACCCATGGATGTTATGGGATCATCAAATTTAACCGCCGACCAACTTCCATTTGTGGACGGTCAAGAGAAGATAATCAACGAGCAGTGAGAAGGGCCGAGGGAGGACAAAAGGAAGTATCAAATATTCCACCGAGGAACTCTGTCTGATCAAAATTTTTATAATGAAGTACCTATATAGAATCTGTATGGGGATGGCTCTTCGTGTGCCACGGGTAGTGGAGCAAGAATTATTTTAAATAGTCCTGATGAGATTGATATAGAATATGCTTTACATTTTCAGTTTAAAGCCTCCAATAATGAAGCTGAATATGAGGCTATGATTGTGGGTCTAAGTTTGGCCAAAAGCATGAAGGAAGAGCAGGTCATGGTGTTCAGTGATTCATAGTTAATCGTAAATCAAATTCTCGAATTGTATGCAGCAAAAGGAGAACTAATTGTAAGGACATTTTTCACATGTCCGAAATGTTTCATTTATTTATGTCGTATGCCGCTACGTTTGGCACGTCTCCTCACGATCTCACATGACGGCCTCTATCCGAATTCCGGGAATCAAGCATGCATTATCTCCACTAATATGTCCCACATCTGCCTCAATGACTTCACGTTCCAAGATTTTAGGGACTTAATGCAAGTGGTACGGAAGGGAAGTCAAAACAGTGAAAAAAGGCACAATAGGAGAATTCAAGGGCATTTTCGTAATTTCACATCCATAGTTCGGAGGTCTGGTCAACTAGAAAGTTGAAGATCTCGCTGCAACGAAGATATTGGAAAAAACGGCACCTCAATCCGAGCTATGGTGAAGGAGTTATGACCTTTTGAAGATAGAGAAAATTTCTTAAAGAATGCTATTTTTTTTGTACGCTGGATAGAATTTTAGAGTTTTAAGAACGTGGGATTCTTCATATTTTTTCCTATAAATACCAACTTCGGGGGAGTTGTTTTTCAAGACTTTAGGAGACTAATTTGAGAGTCCAAATACATCTAGTCTTCATATTTTTGAGTCCCAAGACTCATGTTTTGATTCACACATCATTGCCAAACCTTTGTGAATCCTTTTGCAACCCAAGAACACAACTTTGGTTTGTTCAACCCTTGTGGAGGAGCCCGTTCTTCTTCTTCATTGCAGCCCTACTGGAAAGGGATAATTCCATCCGCGACTACAGAATCCGATACCCGAAGGTAATTCTTAGTCAACTTGTATTTTCATTGTAATTCGATTGTAAGCCGTTTTCTTACAAATTATAGTGAAAATAAATGGTTTTGCCCCTGAGGGGGATTTTTCCTTAATTGCATGTGTTTGAATGTTCTTGCGTAGATTATCTATTTATTCAATCACATACTGCTGCATGTTTAGGGTTTGTTTGTGTTAAAAGGGTTTTATATATGGTTTGATCATTTGAACGCGAGCACACACGTTTCTCACTAATGGTCAAGTATCATGCAAAGGCTATGGAGGTTTTCTCGACTTTTACCATAGTATAGTTAATCAGAATACCGAGACTGGAAAATTCAAGAGCCGATGCCCTAGCTCAGCTAGCGTCAGTAACACTCATCGAGCCACGAAGAATAATCCGAATAGAAATCCTGGCTAGTCGGAGCATAAAAGAAGATTTGATAATGAACTTCATTACCCAAGACTTGGGACCATCTTGTATGGACCCCATAGGGCCTATATCGAAGAGGGGGCTTTACCCACTGATAAACTCACAGCCAAAAAACTGAAGTTCAAAGCTACTCGTTACGTATTGACCAATAGCATCTTGTATAGAAGAGGAGTTGTAGCAGCACTACAGAGATCTGTCCATCCCTTCGAAGTTAAGGAATTGATTTAAGAGGTTCATGAAGGGTCCTGTGGAGCCCATGTAGCAGGTCGGATGCTCTTGCAGAGAATAATAATGCAGGGGTATTACTGGCCAACGATGAGAGCTGACTGCGCAGCTTATGCTAAAAAGTGCGATAAATGCCAACGTTTCTCTTCCATACGAAGAACTCCCCATGCATTATTAACACCCATCACCTCCCCTTGGTCATTAGCCATATAGGGGATAGACTTGGTCGGACCACCTCCGACGACCAAAGGAAGATTTAAGTACCTCGTGGTTACTGTTGATTATTTTACCAAATGGGTGGAAGCTGAACCCCTCATTGATATGACGTATGACAAGGTCTATCAATTTATTTGGAAGAGTATCATTCGCAGATATGGTCTCCCACATGCATTAATTACTGACCAAAAAACCCAGTTTGACAATGAGGAATTCGCTGCATATTGTCGCCAATCCAATGTACAAAAAATCCACTCCGCGCCAAGCCATCCCCAGAGCAATGGGAAAACTGAAGTGACGAAGAGAACCCTACTGAATGGTTTGAAAAAACGGCTGGATAACGCAAACGGAAATTGGATCAACGAGCTATATTCTATGTTATGGGCTTATCGTACTACACCACGAACAGCAACTGGGGAGTCTCCATACATGTTGACATTTGGAAGTGAGGCTGTCATACCTACTGAATTGGGTCTACCCACACATAGGGTGCTTAATTTCAATTCTCCTATTAGTGACTTGATGAGACGATTAAATCTGGACATGCTCGAAGAAGTTAGGGAAGAAGCAGCAATCAGGAATGCTGCATACCAACAACGAGCATCCTTATTCTACAACAAAAGGGTGAAGCAGTGCGATTTGAAAGAATGGGATTATGTGCTGAAGAAAGTGATCCAAAAGCACAACAAACTGGAAGCCAACTGGCATGGACCTTACATGGTAACTGAGGTTGTTCGTCCAGGGACATACATAATTGAAACTTTGGAGGGAGAAGAATTAAAAAACGCATGGAATGGCGAGCATCTGTGCAAGTACTATCAGTAATTGAAATTCCTATGTAATATAGTTTCTTCAATATGAATACAGTGGTGTTTTGCCCATATTTCCTTCTTTGTTGAAATTTTTCGGAATATTAGTGCTACACACTACACAAATCCAAAATCAAAGCAAACACCACCAACTCTGTTTGGTCGGTAACTCATAACCACTACCTCTGGTTGGTCGGCAATTCAATTACCACCAACTCCGGTTGGTCGGCATCTCATTACCACCAACTCCGGTTGGTCGGTAACTCAATACCCCCAACTCCGATTGGTCGGTAACTCAATACCCCCAACTCTGATTGGTCGGCATCTCATTACCCCCAACTTCGGTTGGTCGGGAACTCATTACCACCAACTCCGGTTGGTCGGCATCTCATTACCACCAACTTAGGTTGGTTGGTAACTCAATACCACTAACTCCGGTTGGTCGACATATCATTACACCCAACTCTGGTTGGTCGGTAACTCAATACCACCAACTCCTGTTGGTCGGCATCTCATTACCACCAACTCCGGTTGGTCGGTAACTCAATACCACCAACTCCGGTTGGTCGGCATCTCATTACCACCAACTTCGGTTGGTCGGTAACTCAATACCACCAACTCCGATTGGTCGGTAACTCAATACCACCAACTCCGATTGGTCGACATCTCATTACCACCAACTCTTGTTGGTCGGTAAATTAATAACCACCAACTCCGGTTGGTTGGTACCAAACTAAGCAAGAAGCTGGACGACCTCCCGGGGTGTCCACTGTCTAGGCAACCAAGTAATCCATACGATATCACCATAACTAAGCAGGAACATAGGATGAAAATCATTCCATTGCTCAGACCCAAAGAGTGACAAGTCACTATAATCAAACAACAAATGGGATAAGTATGATATATATATATATATATATATATATATATATTCACCAACCAACAAACCAACAAACAAGGACATTCTATAAATTATTTTGAAGAAAAAATGAAATTGTCAAAAACTAAAAATTTCTTCATTAAAATCAAGTAGATTACATATGATATGAAGTTTGATTCATTACATAAACATATCCTATTCTATGGGTTTCTTTCCCTCTGCTTTTGAAACAGGTTCCACCCCAGCTGGAGGATCATCTAATGCATAAGGAGAATTTATAAAGTTTAGATCTCGCAGCATTCTGACATTCATTACGGATGGACGATCGAGCAAGTGTTCTGGACGATATATCTCAAAATTTGAATGAAGGCTGTAGTCACCGAGATACTTGGAGATCAAAATATGAGGAATAGCACGGGCTGAGATCTAATTAAGGTCAAGTTTTAAGGGAGGCACTGGCAAATCAAGAACTCCAGGTTCATAATAATCCCACAAGAAATGACCTTGATTCAATTTCAGGACACATAAGGCATTCAACCACCCCTGTTTATATCCTTCGTTATTTGACTGCTGCAATCGAGCATCAAGGTGATACAGAGCTTCATTATACGCAGCCATCCAAAATTCCCTGGGCTGCTTATGGAATTGATAAGTTAATCTCTCAAGTTGCTTGTGGAGCTTTTTCACAAGAATTTCTTTACTTTCCAGAGCAGAACTTTGATTGGAGAGTTGGTCATTGAAACTCTGAATCTTCTTAGATATTTCTGCCAATGATAGGTTCTTCGCCATCAACTGAACGACTTGATTATCTAAGGCCGACTGATTTCTCATTTCTTCAATGGTAACCCGACTAACCCTTGCTTGTCCACGAGAAGAAATCTTGCTCTACCACGAGCAGATGTGGAAGATCCTGCTCATTTCAGAGTTTCTAACTCATCCCGTAAGTTAGCATTTTCCACTTCCAAAAAAGAAAAACCATCATCATTAACGGGGACCAAGGTTCCCGAAGAAGAAGCAACAAATTTGAGTTGTTTCATTTCCTCTTGGAAAGCGATGTTCTCCTGCTCCAGCAGTTTAACAATATGCCCGTGCTCTTCAATTTCAAGCTTTAACACGCTCTCCTTTTTCTCATGAGCAGAAATGAACTTGTCATATCCCTTGTCAACACTCGATTGATGGTACTTTTTTTCATAACCTTGATGTAAAAGAATTGTAAATTCTTTGTACTGCTGTTGAAGCTCCTCGATCGTTCTTTAAAGATCTTCAATCATCTCGTAGTAGGCCACATTATTGGCTACAACACGATCAAGTAAGAACTTAAAGTATTGGTAAGCTTCAACTGCTCGCTTAGAAGCACCTGATCCGAGGATGTCAGTTATCTGGGCCTCATTAAGGTCTGCATGACCAACTTTGAAATAATAATTGCATTTCTTCATCAAATCTGTATCATGAGTTGATAAGAGCTCCATCATGGCCATAAACTAGTAAAGAGAAGAATAAAAAAAAATCAACAATAGTGCGAACAGGGCAAGTAAGAGAGAAATTCCAGACGAACAATAGAAGTTTAAATTTTATTCATCATAATAAAGGAAAATATAGTTCAAGGTTATATTCATGAAAACAACAAAACAAAAGACCTGAATAACTTCACACCTTCTCCTTGTTTCTTACGACTTCTTCAGAAGGTTTGGATGAAGGGATTGGTTGCTCGGAGGCCAAGGGAATCTGCTCGGTAGATGTGCTAGCTCGTTGGACTTGCTTCGAGGGTTGGGCAACAGCAACAAGAGGTACCTGCTCTCATGTCATCAAGGATGACTCATCTGAAGCTTCTTCATCTTCTTCTTCTTTTTCAGGAGAGGGAGGAGGGCCATGAGTATGCTACTGGAATAACTCAGAATTCTCAGCAACCTTCAACTCCTTCAAGGCTGCTACCCATCCATCCCTAAAATATTTGACACTGTAATACTCCATTTGAGAAGACATGACAGCCAGACCCTTGTTCCAACCCTTTTCCCAACCAGCACTGAAGGATTTTTTAACTACAACTTTCCTTTTTACCCTCTCCGAGGTGGTCCTTTCCCTAAGGAGATCTTCGGCAAACTTCAATTTTTCTTCCACCTCTGTTTTATGCTGCTCAACATATTGAAGCCTAGAAATATTTTCCTCAGAAGATTTAAGCTTGATCATAAGCTCCTCTTTATCTTGTTCAGCTTCTTTTAATTTCTTCTCCAACTCTTTGGAGGCAGCCACAACTTGATCTCTGTTTAGTTCAACAAACTTGAATTGCTTCTCCCAAGCATTTTTATCTTCCTCGTACTTCTGACGAGATTCCCTCAAAGACTGGGTTAGTCTATCAAAAGCTTCTTCTACCCCATTTGGGGAGCTGGAAGCCCTGATGGCTTCATCCTTCTTCAAAATACTATTGAAGCAAGTCACAAGCTGAAAAAAGGAAGAATTTTAAGTTAATATATGAACATAGTACTAGAAATAAAGAACTCAGACTAAAGATACTCACTGAAGTAATGTGTTAATCAGCTAATTTAGTAAGTCTCTCATGAGAAAAGGTGTCTTCAACACCTTGGAATTATGGAACAATCCAAGATCTTATCAAACCCACAGCAGAGCTCGAAGGAACAGGAGCTGAAACACTACCTTCAATAATTGAAGGTTGAGAGATAGGTTCAACAGGTCTTTCAGAAGAACTTATTTTTAATATCCTCAGAGGAGCAGGAGCACTTTCAATTAAAGATGTTGTCTCTATTGGGGAGATGATAACAGTTTCACTCGAAGGTGAGATGACAACGGTCTTGTTGGGAGGCACATAGGGCTTCTTTCCATCTTCCTTAGCAGTAATGGAGGGAGGAACATCTATATTCTTTATCCCTTCATCTAGGATATCTTGTTTACTCTTCTTTGCCTCATTGGTGGCAAAGGCAGACTTGTCAAAAAAGGCAGGAGATTTCCTCTTCTTTATTAGATTAGTAATAGGAATACTCAAGTCAGAAGAAGAACCTTCCACACTGGTCTCAGAGGTTGGTACCTGATCAAGATCAACTACAAGAGGATGAGGACGAGCAATGAAAGATGAGGTGTAGCTTCTGTATTGCAACAAATAAGAAGAAGATCTAGTGTGCTCCCCAGCAACAGATTGATGCAAGCCTCAAATAAGTTTTAAATGCTTTATATTAACCTCGGTTTCTTTTGGAGGTTTTCTTTTACTGTCAACTGTAACAAACAAAATCAAATGTCAGTGATGCATTTAATTAAATGCAAAGAAAATAAGATTTTAAAAATAAAAACAACCTATCCCATTGCCATAAAGCGGACACCTGGGACCTTGGTACACGTCATCTCCACTTAATGGAGGGTGTTGCCAATTTTTCATCACAACCCCATGATCAAAATAATCCCTATTGGCATCGGGAAGATTGACAACTAACGCTCTATTCGAAAACCTAGTTTTTAAATAGAAAGTATTGTCTCTAGTGACCCATCTATAGCAATACATAATTTCTGGAATTCCCAAACGAGTTCCATGAAGATGATTCAACCTATGTACGCCATTAACTACCGTCCATTTATTTGGAGCTACTCTTGCAGGTACAATATCAAAATATTGGCAAAACTCCAAACACAGGGGATTTGGCATGAAAGAAAAACCACACTCAGCTACAAAAAGACTTGGGAACCAGTGTCCCTCTGCCAAAGAAAGTAAATCACAAGGATAAGAAAGTTCTTCCAAAATAACCCACGAAGGTATTGAAAACTCAGACCAAAATTTGTCTAACAATTCAACAAGATAAACCATGGTGAATAAAGAAAATAAAGAAGAAGAAAGAGAATCTTACAGAGGAAATAGAGATCAGTTGTCAATAATCGATGGAAAGAACGAAGGCACAAGATAGAGAGAAGATGAAGAGTTAAGAGATACAGATTTGAAAAGTGAAAAAACGATAGGATTTCTGTCGTACTTAAATAATTTACCTCGCGGATAGAGAAAAGTAATGATTACAGGGGAAGACGTTTACGTTTCCGGCAGTTAAAAGAAGAAAAAGGCACAAATATCGAAGTGATCGTGAAAATTCAAAATATTTATGAAGCCTGATATTATGCGTCCAAAAAGGAAATATATACAAGGAAAGTCTTCCTAAAATTCAAGAATAATAGTAATCCAACAAATTTCAAGCAAAATATTCCACACTCTCCTTCAACCTCAACTGTGAAACATTGGGGGCATCTGTTGATACCAAATTTAGTCTACTGACATGGACCAATTACTTGAAGACACGTGTCAACCTACATGGAAAATATAAATACTATAGACGAGCAACTTAAGCGTACCGGACAACTCAGGCTCCCCGAGCAACTTAAGCGTACCGATCAACTTAAGCGGTCCAAGCTACTTAGCGTGCAGAGCATCCAAATCAAGTGAATCAAAAGACAACTCAACATTAAATGCGCATTATTATCGTACAGATGTATATGTCTACTAGATAACAACGCATTATCCTTTCGTATGTACAGCCTCAAGGCTATAAATACAATATAACCTCCTCATAAGAAGGGGACTTGGGATCTCTTGGTAAACCTATTATCGAGATTCCAAATAAACGGTCAGCAATACAAAAACAGTGGACGTAGGCCATTTTCTTAAGGCTGAACAACTTTAAAAATCCTTTGTCTTATTAATTTATTTATCTGTGATTGATTAATTAGAGATAATCTAATTTTTTTACATCAACAAGGATGATTTCGAGAAAAGACAAAGAAAATATGGAATATATCAAGAAATGGGTTGTGTGAAAAAATGTGTTAATACAACCTAACTTAAATGAATGTAATAAATATTTTGGGAAAGATGAAGTGGACAACTAATTGATTAAATATATTAATGTCCGTAAAGGAATGAAAAGGAGTTAAAGGAAGAAAATAAATGGGTGGTTAAGCAATCTAGATGGTTAAACCCAAATTTAATAGAAGAATGTATTGTAAAAAGGATTTTTAGAGATTAAATAAGTATTTTCTAACAAGGTAATTGCGTGTGTTGAAATGGAGATTTTTAATGAAAATACTAAAGTGTATTGAAATGAAAGAAATGGGTAAATTCGGGTAAGGGAATGGGTTTTGATAAATTAAGTGAAATGATTTCAAGGGTTGAATCGGGTGTGTTAAATAAAGTAAGAATAAAGGAAGCCTTTAATAAGATTAAGGTCAATTAATATGGGCAAATAAGATTTTCGGGACATTGGAATACGTATTTTTAAAGGTATACTTATGTAGATATATACATTTTTTTCGCATGCATATGAATGTATCATGTGAGTATTCCTTTGTGTCGTTCGTTTCTATGCTATCCTATGAATCCCACTGGGCATAAGCTCACACCCTCACTTTGTTACGGAAGGTTGGGAGCGGTTTCGAATTTTGAGGGCGTTATACAAGTAAGTACAATTTTTTTATGTTTACATTAGTAGCTCTGTTTACTTGGAATTCGTGTTGTTTACCCATGGGTCCCTCATGTAGTTCCTCATGAAATTGGAATGGCATGCTAAACAAGTGAATCATTAATTAAAATAGAACTGTATTAGCAACATTATATAGGTTGTTCGATTGCACTTCGCACCTAATGCTCGGGTTGGATCGAGTTGATCCGCGAGTAGCCCATAAATCCGAGTTGTGGCGTTACAAATGGTATCAAAGCTCTAGATTCAAGGTTCCTTGCGGGTGTGATGTGGTGAGGTCGGTATTGGATCTTTCAACGTCATTGTGATTTGGGTCGGTCATCCTAGTTTGATGACAATTCAGTTTGTATCCTCTAATGTAAAGTTTAAGAGGTTAGCACGACAAGTTAGACAAGTGCCAAGTGGCACACGATTGAATTGATAATAATTAATCGCTTCCTCATTTCTGATTAGAATTATAGTAATTCATGGGTGTCCATGCAAGGCTATAGTGGTGACACCGTAGTTATTAGTGTGAGGTACATGTGTTAAATTTTGGTGATATAGAATCAATTGCGGTGTCGATAGAATGAAAAGACACCCAATGGGCAAGTGGTACGAGTTACATGTAGTCAACACTGGTGGTTGATGGTTTAGGGTGCCTCAATTAGGCACTAGTTATTGGTGATTAAAAAGGGGCATCTATAACCCTTGGGTGCGACGCTTATGGATAGTTAATGCAGGTGATGTAATTAGTAAAAATTCAATCCTTGGGGTGATATCACAATTGGTGGTAATTCGGAGAACACATGAAGTTGCATAGGCTAGTAGTGGCAACACCATAATCTTTGTGTGAGAGGTGTCTTGAGATGACTTTGGTGGTAAAAGTAGCCTCGTAGGGCCAACTATGAGTAATATTTGATACGACCTAGTGGTAAAGGATATGCATTTCGTGTATTGAGACTACATAGCTGAATAGCATTCACAAGTATAGAATTTTATAGTGAATATGTATTAGCCCATTGGGTTGAGGACTTAGGTTAGGTGTACCTTGATTATGATATGATATTGAGGAATATGATCTCGTGCGACGTTTTTGGTAAAGGCCTTGGTGTTTATAGGTAATACACGACACCCATATCCTACCAAGATCTATATAGTTGTGTTAACTCATGGATTGGCACATAGTGTGATATTCACAAAGCAAGGAGATTTGGTTGCCATAGTTGAACAGTCATCAAGGATTTGGGTAAGGCAGGCCTTGAGGTTTATAGGTTTCAAGCGACATCCTATGTCCTGCCATAATTGGTAGTAACAATAATTATAGTTTGTATGTGACTTATAGTCACAACCGTTTGGGAGAAGGTTAGGCTCATATCTATGTGTTGAAACTCGTTTTAGCCACCGAGGTAATGGCTAGGTGCGAGGAAATCCTAGTGCGTGAATAGTTTATAGGCTCGTTGAGGTGCCCATGGGAAATAATTTGTGTGTGGCATCATTGAGAATAAATATCAAATTTTGTTATGTCTTGATGTGTTTAAGAATTAATTTGCACTATAAATAGAAGCTCATGGATTAGTTTCTTGTGAGCACCAAGTAATATCAATGTGGGTATCGAACGGTTTGAAGAGTGTACCTAAGATGATAAAAATGTAGACGATGAAATCTAATCAAAATTGGGGCTTTCATGTGAAATGTGTTTGGTATTCTTCAGAGACCAATTAAGTCCGATAAGAAGAGGAGGTATCATTCTAATAATGATATAGTTGAGGGTCAAGTGACAATCCCAGATTAACAGTTGTATGGTATACATATCGGGTATGGATTTTCAATCGGCACAGACGGGTGGTGTGATCACTAAGTTAGACAGGTAGTCATGGATTTATGGGAATAATGCTCGGACCTGATGGAATGACTAGTATGGGTGTGGTAATACTCAGTTTCGAGACGTGTTAGGAAACGTTTTCGAGACTTAGAGTGATGATGCAAGATGGAGACTTGAAAATGGTAACTAAGGTGGGTAGCATCGGACATGATTGTTATGTCAGAGTGTCGACAACATGTGCTAGAGTTGCCTTAGTAATGCAAGGATTAGTTATTGACGCGTCTTACCATACTGGCATGGGTTAGAAGGGGTGGCCCAGTGTGATACTAAGTACCCTTAGGGTGCCAATGATGGCGAGTGTGGAAGTCACGCAAATATTGTATGGGTGAAAAATAAAGGTGAATCGGTGGTAATCTCTAGTTATCAAAAGGACATGGTTAGGTGAGTGCTCCGATTGAGCTAAGTAGTGTCTGCGGGATTTGAGATTCGATCATGATATGTTATAGCAGACAATAGCCATTGGACGAGGTCGATGAAGACAAAACATGAGGTATCCGCTGGACTATTGAGTGGTAAATTATGAAAGCATCTGTGTTATGAGAGTCAATGGTTCGGATTTGATTCATCACGTCTAATGACCTAGGCAAGGGTATATGGCCAGAAGTAATGCTCGATGAGAGTTTTGAGAATGAGTGACATGACTACAAGTATACGGTGTAGGTTTAGTTTCATAAGCCGGGATTGGTTGCCTATGGGTGAAATTCCTTGGGATAGTTTATTTTCCCTCTGACTCAAGTGTGTTCCTTTCGATTTAGATAATCGAGAATTGGTATTCTCACCCACTTGGAGACTCAAATTGGTTTCATGTCATGGTACGATACTGTTGAGCCCAGGAGAGTGCAGTGGATCGGGTTTGGTAAATGCGGCTCGGTAATTAGGTGTGCTCATATGAGGTATTCTTGCTATTGTATTAACATTTTGCATACGAGTGGCTACGCTTTCAGCCATTCTATTTGTTCGTAGTATCCATCTCCCTCAGACTAGTGGACTATAGCCTGGCCAGCTTAGCAGTCAGTGGCTTGGGTTATAATGGGTGGGATAATGGCTTGAGGATATGGTATAGTGATGGAAATCAAGGAAAACTTAGCATACGATATTGATTTACCATGGCGACTGGATTAAAGTTAAATACGTGTGAGTACTCGAGGATGACACACCTAAGGTTGTGCTAGGTCCATCAGAGTGACGCAACGGAAGGTGTAAACTGGGTGTGAAATAATAATTTGATGGATTTATTTATGCTTGGAGCGAGAGGATGATGTGGTATGGTTATCGAAAAATTCATGCGAATTATACAGTTGCGACAACCTAGGAATTTGCGAGACACAAGATGTGCGGTCTTAAGCTATAAATTAAATTTGGCGGTATATATGACTAGTGGGTGTATCTTGATTTGCTTTGGGTGAGCGTTGATCACTAAAGACAGATTTCATGTAAAGGCATGTGACACCACGCCTATTGAAATACCGGGTGGCTAGCTCGTGATCAAAATAACACGTTGGTCTCATATGGCTCATTCTTAGCATTACTGTCAAATTTTTTTTAAGGTTACTAACCACCTAGTAATGTAATTAGACCGGTGCTAAATTTTATCTTACATTAATTAACAACATGCAGAAATCAATGCCCATTTAAACCATCCACACAACTGATGATGGAATCCTATGAATAATCATAAATAAAGATAGCGGAATTAACTATCGGTTCGACAATAAAATACAATAGTCCCTGAAACAATAACCTGGATATATAAAGTACAATAAATAAACTAAATACAAAATCTGAGGGCCACATGCCCAAATGAGTACTGAAGAAAAGTTCCTACACTAGGAGTAAATGAAAGAAGCGTCTATAACAAGGTCCTGCAACTTCCACATGAGCTGCAGCTGCGCATCCCTGGATAGAATCCTCAAACTGGGCATCCCTGTGGCTGGACACCTAAAATATTTTGGAAAATATTTTTGACACGGGTCAGAGCCCAAGTAAAACGTTTTAAAAATATTTAGCAAGAAGTTAAATTGCAATAATTAAATATGCAAGCACGCTTTATATATTTAAGCTAGTGTCGCACTCTCTTGAGACATAACTCACCCATCATCTAATGTGCACACTTAATGCTCGCCTTCTACCTTTCCTAGTTAAGCTACCCCACCTAACTAGCCATGTCGAATCTCCTTCTACAAAATAATTCGTTATGCCTACCCATATTGCCAATAAAATAAGTTATCGAATTTCCATGTCTTTTAGCCCATTATAAATTTCTAAGTATATGTTTATTTCTCCCCATAATATAGTTATTTTTAATGTCACTATCTTTCTCTTCTACTAAACTCACCTAGTAGAATAAAATCACAAGTATACATATATCACACTATTATATATATATATTAATACGGCACCCCTAAGCTGAGCTATGGTATGTTTATACTATGCTATCATGTCCTGGTACATCATCTACCAAACACACGTAGTAGAATAAATCACAAGTATATATATTTATCACACTAATTATATATATACAATACAACACCCCGAGGCTGAGACCTGCGGTGCATGCATACTCTGCTATCAAGTCTCGGTACATCACGCGCTATATAAAGGACTACGGATTCTGAATCACTCTGGAACCGTATCAATACAAATCACACATATTGGAGGCTAACATAGTTCACATACCCGTGGGTCATGCATATACCTACGCTCCCATGGTCAGCTGACTTATCAACTTACAAATAAATCATTCACATTCTTATGTCCTTAAGGTACCAATCTAAATCCTCATAAAGGCACAAAAAGATAAGATGGTCCTTTTTCGAAAATCAACCTCACGTAATATCAAGTATGGTAGGTATGTCATACACATAATAAATCATACAAATCAGTATAGGTATACACACAATCTATATCATATATTCCATACATAGCTTATATATTTTTTGAACATCCTACGTATTTTTAATTCTAATTACACTTCTTATCGTATATTCCGGAGTACCCCTCACTACTCGAAGTGTGTCAATTATCCTTTAAAATATTTGAGTAGGTAATTCACTCATATCCTACTGATCTAAGTCATAGGTTCGCTCATCCCCCGAATCCGTTACATTTCATATTACACCAATTAATCTAATCAGTTTCACATTAATTAATTTATTAAAGTAGTATCACCTAACTACAATACTCCAACTCACTCATATGGTCCGTATCTTCACCCTTTAGAATTTGTTACAAAAAAAACCCACTGTTAAGGTTAAAAACTCTCATTAAATTCACTATTCGATAATTTATAATATATCTCTATAATAAATTAAACCGGCTAATCTTTGCCTAACTCCCGTAGCACTAGCCTGAGAAATATGAGAGTCAAAATCCCGACCCTTAATTTTATTACTATCACCCAAATTAATTTTTATCCAAGTGGTGCCACTCAACCAAACTGTCAGGACTCCCTTTATTGGTCCGTATTTTAACCTTTTAGAATTCATTTCACCAAATTCAGTTAATACGTTTGACACCCTTATTAAATTTAATTGTCCTGAATACTCATCCCATAATACTCTAAGTATTAGGTTCCATTTAATTTCTATCAATTAACTTCGACCTTAAGATACCAGCCCGTATGCTAAATTCATCCAAAATTCCCATTCGAATACGTTCATATATTTTCGAGGGTTATTCATCCCAAACACTCTAAATCCATACCACTATGTTCATTCCCATACAATTTCAAAGGAAAAGTAATATTTCTTAATATTTTCCAGAGTCCTACACTCATCTATGGACATCCCTAAAAATCCAGATTTTATTTCTCACAAAGGATTTCGATTTCAGACACTCTTTCGTAGAAAAATCATTACTAATTAAAAAAAAGTCAGAAAAATACAAGGTCAGCGCCCACGTGACCATGATGAATAGATCTAAAAGTTTCATGTTTTGAGAAACAGGTAAATTGGATCGGTTCTGCCTCAAAATTTAACCATTCCGATGAACTACGAATCATCTTCTTCTCTAACTCGTTTTTCTCCATTTATAACCCTCAAACCTCCATGGATTTAACCCAAACATCAATCCAATTTATACCCCATGTTTATTACATCTATAAACAGGTTCTAACACTAATATATATCATAAATCATTATTTATTCTCATTAAAACTTCTAGGGTTCCTGAATTGGGTTTTTCTCAAAATTTCTTAAATCACAAATTCAATTCGATTCAATAAATCAAATTCAACAAAAAATCCTAATGGGTTTTCGATTATAAATCATATTCTAACATCATATGATTGTATTCTCCCATAAATTAAACATTAATCTCACCTTAAATGCTTAAATCCCCAAAATCCAGATTTAACATGTGATACCCTCCTAAAAATGAATTTTGCTATAATAAATCTTCCCAAAATGAATATGGTTTACACCCACCATGATATGAATCGCAATACCATAATTTAAATGAAATCAAGTTTAACTACTTGCCTGGAAATTTTGTAGAGTCTGATCCGTTGATGTAGATTGAGATTTTGACTAAGAACACATCAATCTCCTCTTGGCTTGACTCCCAAAAGCTCTCCCACTTGATCCCTCTTTTCTCCTCTGCAACTAGCGTTTTTCTAAAATGAATTATGGCTGCCATACCCTCTCGCATTTTGATTTTATTATTCCAATCCCGTTTTTAAGCTTGTGGGCTTTATTAAAATGGCCCAATCACTCCCGTGTGGGTCCGATTATGCTTAAAAATTCTTCGAGACCCAATTACTACCCCCCGGGTACTCTATTTTGACTATCTCGATCCTTTTAGACTCAACCGTATACTCAGAATCATCATCTGAGTTACTTAACTAAAATCTCAAATTACAACACATGTATTCTTAAAAGAAATAATCCGAATTAATTTAAATCTCAATTCTCCAAATAAATTGAAGCTTCCAATTTAAATAAATTCTTCAATTTAAATAGTTTCTCCAAATCATCAATTTAGTTTAAATTCTAATTCTGCAAATTAAATAAATTATTTATCCTAAAAAATACGGGGTGTTACAAGGCACCGATATGCTTTAGATACTAGCATGGGTAGGGATAGGTATGGTTTGGACTTGGTTATAAGGCGAGTGAAGAATCAGAGTCGATTATGTAGTGTCATGTTTGACGTAATGGTGAGCATTGGAGCATGTTGCATGTTAAATATTTGGTGACTTTAATGATAAGAACTTCGATGAATTGTCTTCGAGGATTTCTTGGACATAAGATGGAAGCTGGTGGACCCATGAGTTTGATTATTAGTGGGACGATAATTTCGGTAACAAAATTCCCCAAGGAGGGAAGTTTGTAATATCCCGTCCCGGTAATTTAGTTAAATTTTACTTAGATTGTATGTTAATGATAATTAAGGAGGATTAAATTATAAATATGGAGGAACTTTGGATGAAAAGTTGAAGAAAAATGAAAAGAAAAAGAAATTGGGTCTTTCAAACGACAAAGGATGTCGTTCAAACGATTGTGCACATGTCATAACAAGGATCGTTAGAAGCAAGGCTTCAAACGACATGTTACTAGTTTACAATAGCATGTTGTTAGAAGGGTCGCTAGAAGAATATTTTGAACGACGTAGCTTAAGTCGTTCGAACGACGTAGCTTAAGTCGTTCGAACGACCATAGTCGAGATTTTAGATCAGATTGTCCTTGTGCACTATGATAACTCGCCTTTTGTGTATCTGTCGTTGTGGAGTAAAGACGGTCAATCCAAAATCCCTTTTGGCGCCTACAAACACACTAAAAATGTATATTGATAAGTAAGGGGTCAATCCGCGCTCTTTAATGCGGACAAGAGCAAAGTGAAGACAATGTATGATTTTTTTTTAAAACAATTTTTAATGGATATTTATACTACTAATTATGATCTAAAATTAAAACTACACTAATAAATAAAGAAAATGATAGAGTGAACTAAATGGGAGGAGAAAACAATTATGAGATACTTCAAGGGATTAAACTTCACCACTTAACCTATTTATTTTTATTAATTAGTTTGTCTATTTTAAATACCCAAAACATATATAAATTTACAAATCAACTCTCATTGAAAATGTAAATTTACATATAGCTTTTTTAGAAGATTAATATTTAAATTTCACAGACTCACAAAAATTAGATTTAAACATTTTCTAATAAATCATCCTCTAGGGAAAATTCACTAAAAGTTTTTCAAATCATAAAAAATTACATTGCTAGAGTAGAGTAATTCAAACTATAATACCATTTAAAAATTGCCTATCTTTAGTTTAATTAATGAAGAAATATTATAATATGAATTTGCAATTTTCTCTCGAAAATAATTCACCCTCTCTCGAGGCATAAATATAAATTATAAAATTTTAATATTAATATTCAAAGGGGCATAATAAATAAACAAACCAAAAATAAAAATAACTAAGTTAAGGGTTCCATCTCACCCCTTGAAAGGGGTATTTAGCGTCTCATTTTGGTATTATTACATATAAAATGTAATAATGACACAAAAAGAGGCATACAATATAAAATGGAATGAAAAAAATAATGTTGAACCAAGTCTCCTTGAACCAAATAAAAATTCCCAGACATGAACAATAATATCATCCACAGATCTGAGTTTTACAATACAAAAAAATAGCACTCAACTCACAATTTGTGTCTCAATATTTTCTTCCTCATACTCAAGTCACTATAAAAAAAATTAGAAAAGAATAAAAATAAAAATTTTGTACAACACTAAGCCAAAAATGATAAAAAAATGGAGCTCCAAAGCTAAAAATGTTTCTCTCTCTGTGTCCAGTCTGTTTTTCTCTATCTGTCTCCCCTCTTTAAAATGAAGAGAGAGTCTTCTTCAAATCAGAAGTCACGTGGGAGCATAAGGCTAGGGAATACCGTGTAAACGATTTTTACAGAAATTTTGGTGGTCGTTTGGAACTGAGGTGGAAAAGGCTGTGTCAGATATAGGTCTGTTGGGTGATGTACACTTGATAGGACACGTGAAGAAATCGAGGTTGAGGGGATTTGGATTCGGGTTTGAGATTTTTTCGAGTTTGGTGTTTTGATTTGATCGCAGCAGGTCCATGGTTTGGACACGGGTGCTTGTGAGATGGTTCGTATGTGGGTCTCGCGGGTTAGAGGGTAAAGTAGCCATGGGATCGGGTTAAGGCCGTGGGTCATGGCCGAAATGGGAGAAAGATGGATTTGATATCGGGTTAGGAGTTGTGTTTTTTTTGTTTCGGGTATGTGGGTTTCAAGGGTGAGCTACTGGGTTCGTAGATGGGTTATAGCAGGTCGGGTGTTGGAGCGTTAGGACGGGGCTGGGTCGCGGGTTGGGTGAATTCGGGTTCGTGGGGTGATGGGTCTTGGGTTGTGTGAATCCGAGTTCGTGGGGTGATGGGCCTTGGGTTGTGTGAATAAGGGTTCGTGAGGTGATGGGTCTTGGGTTGTTGAACAGCATGTCAAGGCATAACAGCGGGTATGGTGGATTTAGGAGTGTGTTTGGGTGTATGGTTTAATGGAGGTGGCTTATGATTTTGGTGTTAATGGTGGATGATAATGGAGGTGAGGAGAAAGAGGAAATAGGTGGAAGATGATGAATAGTGAATGGGTTAAGGGTGTGTTTGGGTGTTTAAGGTGTGTTTAAGGTGTAGTAGAGTTAGGGTGAGGGTGAGGTCTTAGTTTAGGGTGTATATGAGTGGACGATATTTGCGTGAGAGTGAGGGTTTAATTTGTGTGTGTAAGGATTAGTGTGTGTGTGCGTGCGTGTGTGTGTGTATGTGTGTATGTTTAATGAAAAATAATGAGATCATACAACGATTTTAGTGCGGACCCAAACGAAGTTGAATCAACTTATGACTCGGAGATTGCGTAAAATACTCTATAAGATTGGAAGGAACAAATCTCACAAGCTAAAGTCTCCACTGGTTATCCTAAAGGTTTACTTGAGAATTTTAGTACTCTTAAACTCTAAACCATAGTGACGTGATAAGTGCGCAATTTTTGTTGAGTTTAGAAATTCATAGTGCAACATGCTTTGTTATGTATTACATAAGCTATTTATAAAAAGGTAAATCATCTGGCTCGATTCCTAGACTTAAAAAGATGGATGATAGAAAAATTCAAGTAAATGAATTGAGATGAAAGAAATTGCACGAAATTTTTAAAAATCAAAATTTTTCAAAAGAGGTATGATTTTGATAAAATTCCCCCACCCCAAAACAAAAAAGAACATCGTCCTTGATGATAAGGAAAATAATTTTTAAAATTGAGAGCATAAGGTAGGATAGAGATTACCACAATCAACTGCTAATGAAATGGGCAGATGTAGCCAAAATAAACTTGAATAAGTGATAAGATAAAAATATGTGTACAAGTCTATAACATGGGAAAGCATTTGGTGATGTGACCCCCCCCCCCCCCAAACAGGATGAGACTCGCACAAGAAATAACGGGCTGCCTTCCGGTAGCGTTAAGTTTAATGTCTTCAGTCAGACCGAACCATTATCACCCTAAAGATAAGATCTATGAAAGTGCGGGATGGATGAAAAGTGGGTGATGATAATCACCCCCAAACAAGACTGAAGCGTCGGTCTTATTGGATAAAGGCTAAAATGGTAAACGCACATGTATGGCAAAGTGCATCACATGATGCAAAGCATCGGTGGACCATGGGCGGGTGGGAAAAAGGGTAAGGGTGAGGCTGAATAGGCACTGGTTATGGGCGTTATTGAGCCGAAAGGTGAGGGAAACTAGGGCCCTATAAGAATGGTGCTCTAATTGGCGAGGGAGGCAAAATGGTGTAGAAATAGTGATGGGATGGGCCTCATAGAAATGACACGACCATTCTATAAATGGACGATGATAATGGTTGTGCTGTGACACACCTGGGAGACGATGGGAAGAAAAATCAATACCACAAGGAAGTGGTGTGTATTGAGGAACAAGCTCGATGTCACGAAAGTAGAGAGTAGCACCATATACTCTCATGGAAGGTGGACGACTGCTTTAGGTGAGGATCTAAAAATGTAGATGAAAATTTGAAAAGTGTAAAATCAAGATCCAAACCAGGTAATGGGAGGGAATGGACAATGGGTGGGTTGAGTGGGATAAATGGTGTATCGGGTGGGATAAACGGTGGGGGAAGATGATCCAACTCAAGCGTAGGGGACACACACTCATCGTGAGGAGTAAAGGAATACTCACAAAGGAGCTTGGTATCTAAAGATGGAGTGGTAAACTTCTCCACCAATGTTTCACCATCCGTAATGGTGAACGGGTCTAACGAGGCATTAAGATCCGAGATATATGAATCAACATCAATATCAGACTCCAAGTGAGCCAAACATCGTTGGAGAGGATCCATAGAAAGGGAGGTGGGAATCATCTCCAATTCAATCTCGGTGCATTGGGGAGCACTCGTAGCTGGAGCTAACCTAAAAGATATGGGTATGTAAGAGACATATGCAATTGGGGCATAAGGTAAAAGGTCGGGCGTATTTTTGGATATAACGGGAGTGAAAATATGAACCTCAAAAGTGGGTTCTTTTGGATATGGCAGGGAAAAGCGAACCTCAGCGTTAGGTTCTTTTAGATTTTCGGGGTATGGATCAGTCTAACTAGCGAAAGGTAAGTCAACACAATTGTCAACTTGGGGATCGAACCATGGAATGGTCTCCACTTCGAGATTCTCAGGGTGGTAGGGTTGGTCACACTCAAAATTCGTGTCACTAGATGAGACATCATCATCCCACATGGGATCAACAATGGTGAAGATGAGGAAAACTCCGACTCGGTCGCACACTCAAATTCATTTAATCTTTGTTCAAGCCTTTGAATAGCTTAAGTTTGAATTTGAGTTTCTTGCTCTTGCTCAAGGATGAACTGTTACAAGAGGCTTTCGAGAGCGGAGGTGGATGATGGTGGGGGAGTGATGGTTGGTGGTGGGATAATTGTGGATGGGTGCGGTGGACATAACACACTAGTATCATGACTAAACAGATAATACTCATAGGAAGTGTGGGGAGCGGGAGCGGGGTCAAGTGTGTCATACACAGGAGGAGCATCTCCGTAATGAACAAATGGTTGATACTCATGGGGTGCGTAGTGAGGGAACTGATCGGGAACGAGTGCACAAGGTTGCCATGATGACTGTGGGAACTTGTGATGATCCACAACCTCGGATTGGAATTCATATTGCGTGGGAGGGTGATCAATTCGCCATGAATAGCTTGGTTGATCACACCACTCGGGATTGGATATATCATGACAATAGGCCGAGGTGGGTTCTGAAACAGTGTCATATGGATACACAGGTTCCATGGTGGGTTCGGATGGATAAGGAAGATGTGGACACTCATGGGACAAGTGATCGGCGTGAAAACAAAGTGTGCACAACAAAGCATGTGACTCGTTGATACTCGTCATCAGAGGCGATGAAATGTGTGATGCGTGCGTGGATGGCGCATGAGGATCAATGGTGTGTGGTTGAGAGTTAAAGCCACGAAGTGAGGTATGGAGGTTAGGCTTGGGCCCAACCTCAAACATGCTTTGACAGAATGAGAAATAACCAAAGTAATCCCGAAAAGGACGTTCTTCGGCCATGACGAGAAGAATATATTTTTTGATTTTTTTAAATTTTTTCAAAAGGAAAAATATATTTTGGATTTTTGTAAAAGTAAAGGAAGAAAATATTTTTGGATTTTTGTGGAGAAAAAATATGAAAAATATTTTTGAATTTTTTGAAAAAGTGATAAAAGTGGACGCGGTATGAAACACACACTAATGGAGCACACAAAAACCGACTACCAAAGGATTTGAATTAGAAACGTACAAGCAAAGGAAAATCCTAACTAGCACGTAACCAGTTTTTATCTTCAATTAAGTGATTGGGTAGTCAAATTTTATTTAATCCTCGAGCGAGAAAATCACGGAATCTTATACGTCGCCTTTGGAAAATTGTGCTCCTACTTAGCTTGCTAGTTGATTGATTTTAATTAAGTGATGGAACTGGTTAACAAGAAAGTGGAGTTAAGTGATTAAGTTGGGTGATGAAATATCTTCTTGTTTTAATGACCGAGTCTAGGTCTTAAGTTCATTAATTCATCAAACCATTCAAAGTAAGACTATGCAAAAATAAAATCATATAGGAGCAACTAGTCAAACAATAAATGGACTTCCTAACGGGAGATGCGCGAGTGATAAAGAAATGTACCTCCTACGGCTTTTACACATGTAGGGTGAAGACCGAGCTGAGTCGATCGGGGGGAAGCTCGCCAAACTTTAGTGGTCCCCGGGAGTCCTACGGACCCAAAGTAAAGAGGCTTCAAAATTCCACTCCCAGGGCGCTCTCTCTCTACCTTGTCCCGTTTCCCTTTTTGCTTTTTTTTTTAATTTAATTTAATTATTCCAAATAATTGGTGTCCAAAGCACCACAAATAAATGTACAAGGCCTCAATATCCTAATATAAACAATCTATGAAAATAAAGGAAAATATATACAAATGAATAAATGTACAAGTCTTTAAAATGCTCCCGAACTCGAAAGGTCGGCAATGTCACTTCATGAAAAGTCAATCGCCAAAGTTTTGAGTAAAGTCCAACACTTAAAAGTCGGCAACGACGCCATTTGATATCCAGTCTATTTGCGTATATGTCGTTGTGGAGCAAAGACGGTCAATTAAAAATCCCTTTTGGTACCTACAAACACACTAAAAATGTATATTGGCAAGTAAATGGTCAATCCGCGCTCTTTAATGTAGACAAGAGTAAATTGAAGACAATGTATGATTTTTTTTAAAACAATTTTTAAGGGATATTTATACTACTAATTATGAACTAAAATTAAAACTACACTACTAAATAAAGAAAATGATAAAGTGAAGTAAATGTGAGGAGAAAACAATTATGAGATACTTCAAGGGATTAAACTTCACCACTTAACCTATTTATTTTTATTAATTAGTTTGTCTATTTGAAATACCCCAAATATATATAAATTCACAAATCAATTCTCGTTGCAAATGTAAATTTACATATAGCCGTTTTTGAAGATTAATATTTAAATTTCACATACTCACAAAAATTTGATTTAAACATTTTATAATAAATCATCCGCTAGGGAAAATTCACTAAAACTATTTCAAATCATAAAAAATTACATTGCTGGAGTAGAGAAATTCAAACTATAATACCATTCAAAAATGGTTTATCTCTTGTTTAATTAATGAAGAAATATTATAATCTGAATTTGCAATTTTCTCTCGAAAATAATTCACCCTCTCCCGAGGCTTAAATATAAATTGTAAAATTTTAATATTAATATTCAAAGGGAATAATAAATAAACAAACCGAAAATAAAAATAACTAAGTTAAGGGATCCATCTCACCCATTGAAAGGGGTATTTAGCCTCTCACTTTGGTATTATTACATATAAAATGTAATAATGACACAAAAAGAGGCATACAAAATAAAATGGAATGGGAAAAAAATATGTTGAACCAAGTCTCCTTGAACCAAATAAAAATTCCCAAACATGAACAATAATATCATCCACAAATCAGAGTTTTACAATACATAAAAATATCACTCAACTCACAATTTTTGTCTCAAGATTTTATGCCTCACACTCAAGTCACAATAAAAAAAAAATTAGAAAAGAATAAAAATAAATTTTTTGTACAACACTAAGCCAAAAATGAGCTAAAAAAAATGGAGCTCCAAAGCTAAAAATGTTTCTTTCTCTGTGTCCAGTCCGTTTTTCTCTATCTGTCTCCCCTCTTTAAAATGAAGAGAGAGTATTCTTCAAATCAGAAGTCACGTGGGAGCATAAGGCTAGGGAATACTGTGTAGTCAATTTTTGCAAAAAAATTGGTTGTCATTTGGAACTGAGGTGGAAAAGGATGTGTCAAATGTAGGTCTGTTGGGTGATGTACAGTTGATAGGACACGTGAAGAAATCGAGGTTGAGGGGATTTGGATTCGGGTTTGAGCTGGTTTCGGGTTTGGTGTATTTGATTTGATTGCAACAGGTCTATGGTTTGGACACGGGTGGTTGTGAGATGGTTCGCAGGTGGGTCTTGCGGGTTAGAGGGTCAAGCAGCCATGGGATCGGGTTAAGGCAGTGGGTCATGGCCAAAATAGGACAAAGATGGATTCGAGCTAGGGTTAGGATCTACGTTTTTTTTGTTCAGGGTATGTGGGTTTCGAGGGTGAGCTGCTGGGTTCAGAGATGGGTGGTAGCAGGTCGGGTGTTGGAGCATAAAGACGGAGCTGGGTCTTAGGTTGTGTGAATCCGGGTTTGTTGGGTGATGGGTCTTGGGTTCTGTGAATTTGAGTTCGTGGGGTGATGGGTCTTCGGTTGTTGAACAACATGTGAAGGCGTGACACCGGGTATGGTGGGTTTAGGAGTGTGTTTGGGTGTAAGGTTTAATGGAGGTGTGTTAGATTTTGGTGTTAATGGTGGATGATAATGGAGGTAAGGAGAGAGAGGAAATGGGTGAAAGATGATGAATAGTGAATGGGTTAAGGGTGTGCTTGGGTGTTTGAGGTGTAGGAGAATTAGGGTAAGGGTGAGGTCTTAGTTTAGGGTGTATGTGCGTGTAGGATATTTGTGTGAGGAGGGTTTAATTTTTGTGTGTGTAAAGATAAGCGTGTGTGTGTTTAATTTAGACCCTAAAAATAACACAACTAAATAAAAATAATAAAATCAAACGAAACTAACAATAAAATCTATTAAAAATAAAATTTCCTAACCTACAAAACTAAAAAGACTCAAAATAAAATATAAAGATATGAAAAATAAAAATTAACAATCTATAAAAACAAAAATCCTAAAAAAAATCTAAATCTTAAAAAAACTAGAAAGATAAATTCCTAAAGAAAAACTAATCGAAAAATATAACATAAAAACTAATAAAAATCAAAATAAAAATCAAAATAAAACCACACTAAGAAAAAAGAAATATAAAAATAAAAATAAAACCTAGAAAAATCTAAATAAATCTAAAGTACACATTAAAAATAAAAACGACTCAAACTAAAAATCTAAAAAATAAATAAAAAGGCACAAACTAAACACACACGGGCTTCGGGGTAAGTTTAGGCTCGATTTAGGCTTGGGTAAGGTTACGGGATTGGGAGTTAGCTCAATTTGATGCGCATTTGCCAGGATTTGAGCATTTAAACACCGCAACATGCATTTGACCTACAAAATAAATATTTAAGTGCATAAGACCCATATTGCTGAGAATTAGCAATTAGAAACCGTATATTTAGGGTATAAAATATACACTTTTGGGTGCTTGTCACACTATCACAATTTGGAGCATTGATTTGGTGTGTTTTCGTGCCCAGATTAGTCCATCAAGGGTAAAACGGGATTTTTAGGCTTAAGGAGTGTTTTATAAAGTGTTGTTTGGTTGTTTGAGGGTTTATTATTGTTGGAAGATAATGGAAGAAGGAGAGAGAGAGAGAGAGAGAGAGAGAGAGAGAGAGAGAGAGAGAGAGAGAGAGAGAGAGATAGAGAAAGGTGGGTGGTCTTCCCCTACCACCCACCATCAAACCACCATTCCTCCACCACAGACAACCCATAAACCACTACTTTCGAGATGTCTTTCTCCACATTTGTACCAAAAACACCCATTTTTACCATGGTTGAAGAAGAGCTACAAATTTTGGAGTTGTATTTGGGGTTTTTCTTAGAAAAGATAAAGTGGGTCTTGCATTAGAGTTTAGGAGGAAGTATTTGGTAACCTCTTGAGGCAAACTTTGAAGGTGGGGGTTGCTCCTCATAAACCAACACCACCATTATAGCCATTAGAGGTGGGTAACCTTACTCTTAGTGTAAGAGTGTTATTTTGTATTGTAGTCTTGTATTTAGGCTATTTGAGTAGGTTGTAATTTGTTAAATGATATAAGTATTATGTAAAAGACAATAAACATTTTTATGGAATAAAAGTGTTTGAAAATGTGATTTAAAAAAATAAAATAAATCATGGTTAATTATTTCAAGGTTTTGAAATTATAAAAGTTGATGTTTTATGAAAATGGTGTATTTTCTAGTAATTTAGAGGAAAAATATTTTTTGGAATAAAATGTTTGCAAATAATATGATTTTGTTGAAAAATGATATTTTGTTAAAATTAAATAATAAGTAAATATTTCAAGGTCTTGGAATATGGAAAGATGGTATTTTTATGAAATGGGAATTTTTAAAAATATTGGTGTAAATATTTTATGAAATAAAATATTTTGAATTGATGATTCACTTGGTAAATATTTGGTGAAAAATATGTTTAAACTATGTAGTAGGATTTTGTGGTTAAACTCCACCTTCTAATGCATATAAACTTATAGTATATTGATATTAAATGTATAAAGAAGTTTAGAGAAGACTTTATTGGGCTTAAACAAGAAATACTAAAAGTTTAAATTTTAGTCTTCAATTTATATGTAATTGAGACTAAAGATAAAATGAGTTTGAAGTTAAAAGACTACATGTTAAATAAGCGAAACAAAAATTTTCTTATAAAAATCGTCTTAAGTGTGAATGTATTTCTTGAATGAAGAAGTAAAGGAATTTTCTATTTGGAAAATGTTTATAAAAAGTATTAATTAAGTGTTAATGGGTAAACATTGGAAGGTTAGTGAGTCTAACTTACTAATGTTTTGAGTTGTTAACACTTATGGGTTTAAAAAGGGAGTAAAGGTGTAAAAGTGTTTCCAATCAAGTAAAAGATTACTCGAAGTGTAAAGGGGTTTTGAAGGGTTAAAACGCCTTAAGAAGTTGGTGTGAATAGCATAATAGCGTTTTTGGGTGAAATTAATACTTGTGAAAATGGAATACAAGGTGATTTTGGAAACAAATAGTAAAATAGTAATTTTACTTCAAGTAGAATATTTTTATGGAATTAAAATATTAGAAAGGGTGTTACACAAAGTGGTTCTATATGAATATGATTTTTTGGAATAAAAATCAAGGTTAAAGTATAAAAGGACATGAAAATGGTAAATTTTCAAAGGATAACACAAATTGGGGTGGTAAAGTACCAGGTTTTGACTTCGGTCAGTTAAAAAGGATAAGTGGAATGATACGGACATTGTAAAATGTTGAAAAACATTAAAGGGAACTCAGATGACATCGGGATAAAGCAAGAAGGGCCCGGAGCCCTTGGGTGAAAAGCTCAAAATCAATGGCCAAAGCATATGGTGCGCAAAGCCGGCGGTGTGGAGCCGGCGGAAGTATGTGGTATAGGAATATTCCAAGAAAAGATATAAAAAATACGGAACATATCAAGAAATGGGTTGTGTGGTAAAAATTGTTAATGCAACCTAACTTGAATGGATATAATAACTATTCCGGTAAAGGTGAAACGGATAAGTAAATGCGGAAATCTATTAATGTCCACAAAGGAATGAAAAGGGGTTAGAGAAAGTAAATAAATGGGTGGTTAAGAAATATATATGGTTAAACCCATATTTTATACAATAATGTGTTGTAAAAAGGATTTCAGAGATTAAATAAGTATCTTCTAACACGGTGATTGTGTGTGTTGAAATGGTGATTTTGAATGAAAAATACTAAAGTATATTGAAATTAATGAAAGGGGTAAATTGCGGTAAAGGAATGGGTTTTGGTAAATTAAGTGAAACGGTTTCAAGTCTTGAACCGAGTGTGTTAAATAAAGTAAGAATAAAGGAAGTCTTTAATAAGATTAAGTTCAATTAATCTGGGAAAATAAGGTTTTCGGGACTAAAATTATTAATACATTGGATTACGTATTTTTTAAAGGTATACTTATGTAGATATACATATTTTAGCATACATGTGATTGTAGCATGTGGGTATTCCTCTTTGCCCTTCATTTCTATGCGGTCGTATAAATCCCACTCGGCATAAGCTCACATCCCCACTTTGTTACAGCAGGTTGGGAGAGGTATCAAATTTTGAGGGCGTTATACAGGTAAGTACATTTATTTATGTTTAGTAGCTCTATTTACTTGGACTTCAAGGTGTTTCCCCATGGGTCCCTCACGTAGTTCATCTTGAAATTGGAATTACAAGCTAAACAAGTGAAACGTTAATTAAAATAAAATCGAAATTGCAACATTATATTGATTGTTCCATTTCACTACACACCTAATGCTAGGGTGGGACCGGATTAACCCGCGAGTAACCCATAAATTCGAGTCGGGGTGTTACAGAGACTAAGGGCAAGGAATGCAACCAACCTCAAAAAGTTCTAATTTTAGTTTTATCTTTCAATACTTAGTTTTTGAAAATTTTCATTTCAAAACTTAAGCTTCTCGTAGTTTATTATTTCAATTATGAATAAAGGTATTTCTTCCACTCACTCAATCTCTTAATTATTCAATTGATGTACATTATTTCCAAAGTAACATCTCAAAATTGGCATTAATCTTTGGGTGTTCGGATCATGATTTAACTTAATTATAATGAAAATTTGGATTATTACAATTAAAATTAAAGTCCCCAAGTCCTTGTTACTACCAAAACATGTGACCTCACGACTTGCCCAGGAAAGATAAAGCCCTACGAGGGATATCTAGGTAGAAAATCGACTCTTTTTGGTCGGATAAAATTCTAAACGGATGAACTGCCCATAAACTACGTGCATTTTTGCTATTGTCTCTTCTAGGCCTAAGGGGGTGTGACGACATGACCTAAAATGTAAGATAGACAAATATACCGCATGCTTGGCATAAAGGAGTGGAAAATGCATAAAAATTTGTATTAATTTAACTTCTCGAAAAAATCCCAATTATAAAAGATACCAAATACAATATTATTACACATAGCACAAATTGTTTTAAAACAATTTATGGTCAGTTAGCCAAAAAATTCTCGATCGATTTTCTCTGAGTATCGCTAGGATTAGGTCGGTATTCGTCGTCTCTACCATGACCTTCCAAGTAACTCTCAATAAGCTGAAGGGGGATGGCGCCTAAGGGGATCCACATCTCATCTCACCTAAACGGAGATTGCTGGTACGTAGGACATTCAACACAGTTCATATACGAGAGTTGAGAGTCCTTGGGTTCTTTTACAAATTTGAAAGAATTAAGTCGGGCATGCTTGTAGGCCATATATTAAATCTCTTGTAGCCTCATAGGGGCATCTTACCATCCCTCATCACAGACTATTGTGGCCATCACTTCCATCCGGTCTCTCTCCTCTCGTTTCAAGGGGTTCTTGGTGCTCGCGCGCACTCGGTGGATGGAGTGAAGGCCTCACGCCCTCTTCCTCGGAGCGCTTCTTACGTCGTCGATGTGGGGTGATGTAAAGAGATGGAGTCTCCATCCTATTTTGCAAAAAATAGGCAAAAGAACATGTCGCTGCTTCTAGAGAACGGCATCAAAGACAAACTGATGCTTACGAAACCAATAGTTCAGAGGTTCGGGGACTAAGGTACGGAATGAGAAGGTGTTAGGAACCCATCCTGACCTTTCGATCTCTCATGGGCTTATGTTACTATTTTTATTAATTTCTCCGTGAAGTGTGTGTCCATGTATATATAAATGGATATCGTAAATCATGAAAAAAATAGAGTGATGTCATCCGAAGGAATGTTCCTAAAAAGATAATTAGAAAATATGATGTGTGTTTATCGATATATTGATCGTTACAATGAAAAGATTATATTTATTAGATAAAATACAAACATGACTCACAAGTATAATATATATGAGTAATGTATAGATAAAAAGGATGAAAATGTGAAAGTGGGAAAATTGAAAGAATAGAAAGTTGAAAAGTTAGACTCGAGTCTCGGGTTTTAGCTTGAAATGCCTATGTAACCTATAAAGGCATCAAAGTTCACATAGTGCGCATGTGGCATGAGGGTGGCGTTTATCCCATAGATTCAAACGGGAATCGTATTATATGTGTGTGTGTATAAGAAAGAGGCGTTTTTAGTTTTGAGAAAGTGTGGTGAAAAATCATGTTAGAATTTATAGGTGTAACCCTCTTTTTCTTGTTGTGGATTTTTTAATGGAAAATATATTATGTGTAATAATACTAATAAAGGATTTAAGATTGATATGTGTATGATCTAAAGTAAAGGCTAAATTAAGAACTTATATATCTAATGTGAAAATAAAGAAATTTAAAGAGATAGAAGAATGTTTGGACCTCATTTCGAGACTTGGAGACTTATCTTGATGGTTGATGATATTCCTTAAAAGTGGGTGGAGAATGCACGGGGATTTTGCTAAATTGGGTGAAAAAGTGATGGAAATAAAAGGTGGAGAAAGGATGAGATGTTGATGTGTATGAACCAAAGTAAAAGCTAGAATAAGAATTTATGTAATTAATGCAAAAATAAAGAATTTAAACAGAGAGAAGGATTTTTGGACCTTCTTTAGAGAATTGAGGTTTGATCTTGATCCTTGATGAGCTCCCTTGAATGTTGGATGAAAGAGAAAAAGATTTTGCTAAATTGGGTATGAAAATGATGGGTATGAAAGGTGGAAAGGAATTTCACACAAGGAAACTTCATTGATTGCAAAAGAATGTTGCTGAGATCACTGATATTATTGGATCAGAGGTGTCTTGAGAGTGAACTCATTCACTCCTTATATAGGGTGGGGGGGACTGGCAATTTTCATAACCCTATACCAATCGACATGTGACCTTAGACAGGCTGCCGATATGCAGGAAAACGGACTTGCCAATCGGTAGTCTCGTGAAAAAAGTGGTCATAGAACACAATGTGTATATCCTAATTGTGAATGGTGCATACCATTAGAAAGGTTATTCAGAGACCTTCAAGAGTCCTTTGGGCTGCTCCCAATTCTGGAAGTCGAATTTGGGTCAAATAGGGCTCAAAATCGCTCATTAGTCCTTTGGATGAGATTTCATCGGACGGTAATGGATCATTCGTCTAAACCGTAAGTCAGAATTACACACGAGGTGTGCCTTTGGAAAATTTATGTGAGGTACTTCATTGTTCCAATGAGCATCACTCGGTTTGGAGAGTTGACTCTGGTCAACCAGGGCCTAGAAGCAACCGATGAACTTTCGGTGTAAAATGGGTCGTTCATCCATATCGTAAGGCTAATTAACCCATAAGGGTAGACCGTTGGAAAGGGGTTTTAGTGTCCTTTAAAGATTCATTCAGTCGCATTCTATCTGAAGAGTTGACCTTGGTCAAACGGAGCCCGGGAGTACCTGGTGGCCCTCTGGATCAGTTTTTTAGGGAAGATGGATCATTCGTTCGAATGGTTATGCCATTTTACGCATGGGGTAGACAATTGGAAAGGGATTTTAGTGGACTTTGAATATTCATTAAGCTTTTTCTCTAACGATGAAGTTGATTGGGGTCAAATGGGGGCTCGGGAGCACTCAATGGCCTCCAAATCAATTTTTGGTAGAAAAATGGTCCATTCGTTTGAAGTGTAATGCTAATTTGTGCTTGGGGAAAACTGTGGCAAAGGGGATTCAGAACCTTTTAAAGATTCATTGATCTTTATCTCTGACGATAGAGTTGATCGGAGTTAAACGGGGTCTGGGAGTGCTCGATGGCCTCTAGATCAGTTTTCGAAGTATGACCTAGGGTTTAAAATGAATTGAGGAGGTGCTAGGGACCTAAGGAGAGACTTATGGGGTCCTATAATGTGGTTTCTACAGATCCTCTAGATGGGTGAGCTTGGAATAAGTCAAAGCCATCGAATAGACACCACATGATGTTTTAGGAAGGAGGTCTATTCTGCGAACCTAAAAGGATGAGGATGATCGATTCAGAGGGTTGAGGTAGATGCTGAGGACCTATGGTAATGCTGGGGATGTCTGACTCTATGGTCTAAGTTCAATTATGAGGACTCAAGATGGGAGCGACCAATTCTGAAGATTGAGGCCAATTCGGAGGACCTTAAGTGGGAAAGACCAATTTTGAGGATCGAGTTCAATTTTGAGGACTTTAGTGGGAGTGACCAAGTCTGAGCGTCGAGGTCAATTCTGAGGACCTTAAGTGGGAGTGACCAATTCTGAGGATCGACATGAATTCTGAGGACCTTAAGTTGGGAGTGATCAATTCTGAGGGTCGAGATCAATTATGAGGGCCTTAAGTGGGAATGACCAATTCTGAGGTCCGAGATCAATTTTGAGGACCTGAAGTTAGGAGCGACCAATTCTGAGGGTCGAGGTCAATTCTGAGGACCTTAAGTGGGAGAGACCAATTCCGAAGGTTGAGGCCAATTCTGATGACCTTAAGTAGGGGTGACTAATTCTGAGGATCAAGGTCAATTCTGAGGACCTTAAGTGGGAGAGACTAATTTTGAGGGAGGAGGTAAATTCTAAAGACCTTAAGTTGGGAGCAACCAATTCTGACGGTCGAGGTCAATTCTGAGGACCTTAAATTAGGAGTGACCAATTTTGAGTGTCGAGGTCAATTATGAGAACCTTAAGTGGGAGTGACCAATTCTGGGGGTCGAGGTCAATTTTGAGGACCTTACTTTAGGCGAGACCAATTTTGAGGGTCGAGGCCAATTTTGAGGACCTTTAGTTGGGAGTGACCAATTCTGAGGGTCGATGTGAATTCTGAGGACCTTAAGTGGGAGCGACTAATTTTGAGGGTCGAGGCCAACTCTGAGGACCTTAAGTTGGGAACGACCAATTCTCAGGGTCGAGGTTACTTCTGAGGACCTTAAGTTGGGAGCGACCAATTTTGAGCTTCGAGGTGAATTTCGAGGACCCCAGGTGGGAGCGACCAATTCTGAGGGTCGAGGTCAATTCTGAGGACCTTAAATTGGAATGACCAATTCTAAGGGTTAAGGTCAATTCTAAGGACCTTTAGTGGGAGAGGTTAATTATGAGGGTCGAGGTCAATTATGAGGGTCGAGGTTAATGCTGAGGGCCTTGAGTAGGGGATAACTCCTCTAGGGAATTTTGGATTTTCCTTTTTAGGAATCTAGTGGAAAGAAGATATCCGTCTGAGGATTATGTGGATGGATGGGGAATAATTTTACGTAGCCCTACCGATGAAGCATTTTGATTTCCAAGGTTTTTGAATTTCATTCATGAATGTGTTTCTTGGAGACGCCGCTAGAGAGAGATTTCCGGTTAGGGGACTTTAGCACTTGATTTTTTAAAGATGAAGTCTTTAGGTTTCCACTAGTGAGTGGTAATGCGATTTAAATTTAGTCAGGGATTTGGGGGTTTGAAAACTGATTTTCTTGATGAAAAAGTGTTTGATAATTTTAAGAATTTTTTGGAAAATTTTTGGGACTTTCTGGCATTTTCTGTGATGTTTTGTACAAAATTTTAGGGGGGTGCAGGTCGGCAGGTTGTGGGAGCTTCCAAACAATAGTGTCACGATAGTTTGGACTATCTAGGGAAGGGTAAGGGACAGTGTCGATCTGCTGGTGCCAGGGACTTTCGATCAGCATACTCTTTAACCTCCTATAAAAAGGGGCGAGTTCTTCTCATTTTTCATAACTTCTAGCTTTCAACTTTTCTACTTCTCTCTTTTGAGATTCATTTATGCGTCCATTACTCTTTTGAGTTTAGAAAATGATGGATTTTTCAAGGAGTGAGGTACAAATGGCATGGTTAGGTGTTGATGACTGGGCGCACTTGTAGTGGCGGACCAAGGTTCCCCTAGCATTGGCCAACGACAATGCCTTTGATCTGTTTAAGCCTGTTGCTGACGAGTATAATCTTCTGCATGAGCTTGCGTACCATCGATCATCTAGGGTGAGGAACCCTGATGGTTATGTAAGTACTGCATGACTTTTGGTATTCTTTTTCGCGATTTCTTCGCATTTTCTCATTTCTTTGATTATTGACAAAATGTTTTCCCTTTGTTTGGATAGACTGATATTACTACGATGAGTTTTTGCTCCTGAGGGACGACGGGGTTTAGAGACGTGTGGGAGCACCTTCCTCTGGTGGTGCGCTGGGTGGTTTCTTCAGCTGGTTTTGTTCGTATAGTTTTTGCATTGGATGATACACACCGCTTGATAGCAGTTCTTTGTGTTGTGGGGGAGAGGTGGTGGGATACAACCCATACCATAAGTTTGGGTTTGGGGGAGATGATAGTGACCCTTATTGGCGTACAACAATTATTGGGGATAGATTGTGAGGGGATCCAGATAGAGGTGGATCGGTCCCTAAGGGTGACACCAGCTGAGGTAGAGGAAGCACTGGTCATTGTTGGACGGATAGTCTTGGGGGACTCGATTCGTATATCTCTTCTCCGGGAGGTTTTGCTGAGTTATTATATCGAAGAGACCAACGAGTTTTAGGTTCTTCAGATGGCTCATTTATTCATTCTTTCGCTGTTAGGAGGATTTCTAGTGGCATCGAGCAGTGACGTTGTCCACTTATGGTTTTTGACATACTTGAGGGAATTTTTTAATATCCCTCTCTTTGACTGGGGAAGCCTGACTTTGGAGACCCTTTATTCGTCTTTGGACGCTTTCAACTGGTGCTACCGATAGACTTTTACTGGATCCATGTATCTTTTGGAGGTATTTCTCTTTTCGTTTGCAATTTTCCATTATGCGTTTTCCTTTATTTCTTTTTTAATTTCTTCTTGTTGATGCCTCTTGTCCTTTTGCAGACGTGGTTCTATGAGGTGATTGGGCTTAATACCCATTTGATTAGTTTACAGGATGAGTTGGTGGGGGGATTTTTCCGGATCTACCGATGGCAAAAGTCCAACCAACAATTGAGGCGGTCTCCTTCTTTGGCGGTGGTGTGTCAAGTCATTGACTTGACAAGCGATCGGGTTATCTCTTCCTTTATTTCTTTTGAGTCTTCTTTTTAGAATTTTCCTTTGTGCAAGTCTTGAATTTATACTATCCAAATGTAGGTGACCTTCTATCCATTGGGGACGGCCATATAGCATAAGGGGGTGGCAGATGGAATGCGTTGATGCGTCGACTGCTGGTGTATGACTTCGACTACTCTTGGTATCTGGGGGAAAGAGTAGTGTGGTATATTTTAGAGGACGAGGTGGAGGTCACGACAGCGATGCCCTCGAGATATATGAGGCATGTGCAGGAGATGTCGGAGGATTATCGGTGGTGACAATGATCGACGAGTCTTATTCTCTATATACGAACACGATGGCGACCTATAACTACCTCGATTTTGCGACGAGCTGGCTGATGCCATCGTGCATCTAGAATGTGGTGACTATGTCTCCGCTTCCTACGGCTTCGGGTAGGATTATTAGTCGACTAGTGGGGTCTGCCCATAGCGTCGGTGGCGTATGGACGTCATCAGCGACAGCGACATTAGAGGTTCTATTTCTCCATGTTTCTCCTACCTCCTACAACATCAAACTGCTTGGGGGAGGATCAGTGTGTATGCTACATCACCCGAATGCGATAAACCCAGAGGCGTTGGAGGTAGAGAAGGACGTCCTTAAGCTAGAGATATATACTTGTCCTTTATCTTCGTGCTTTTATGATTTTTTTCTTTGCCTTGGACTGACTGATTTGCTCTTTCCTTGCAGCACGTCCGAGTGCCGACTATCTGGCTGAGAGACATTCGGGGAGTGGGTAGCTTCTATGACTGCTCATATTAGGGAGTCGATCTTGGTTACTTCATGTTTAGTTCCATCTTCTTTGTCTGAGGATGGGTTTGGATCGGGTAGCATAGGCTCTTCAGCTTGTCGTCGGGAAAAGTGTGCATTGCCGAGACGGTGGATCATAGAGAGAGGGGGGAGAGAGCGAGAGGGAGGGAAAGCGTGAGAGTTTTTGGGGGGTTCGGGCCGAGTCCCATTATTTTCGTTGTTCCTTTTTCGCAATAGAAAATGTTGTGATGGTAGAACATATATATATATATATGAAATAAATGGGGTTTTATTTATTTATCTTGCTTTAAATGACTTAATCTACATGCCATTTTTACTTTGCTTGATGAGACCGTAAAGGATTAAAATTATTTAAAAAAGAGTCTTATTAAGACATGAAAAGTTTAAAAAACATGAGGAGAGTTAAATTCTGAATTCTTTTGGGGATAAAAATTTCATTTTCTTGATTTTGACAAAGAAGGAAAAAGGGAATTTTCTAAAAATAGATCGGCCTACGCTTGTCCCGCTTATCGAAAAATCAGTCCAATCCAATCACCCCAAGGCTTCATTGCACTTTTTTCAACTACTTTGTCCTTGATGGGGTAGAGTTTCATTCGAATTTTGCTGGACCCTTTTGTCTCTAGCCAAGTTTTCCAAGTAAAAAATGGGGTAAGGTGGAGGGTTTTTCTTCACCCATCCACATTTTCCTTCTCTTGTTTATTTCTTGCTTATGTTTAGGCCTGTAAATTGAGCGCCCGAGCCCCGAAGTCCGCCCGTTCGGCCCGCTATTTTCGGGCCGAGCTTTATTTGAGTTTGAGCCGAGCCGAGCCTGAGCCAAAATTCTAAGCCCGAATGAATTTCGATCCGAGCTTGAGCCGAACTTCGCCAAGCCCGAATTGGGCCCGAAGCCCGAACTTCATATTAATAAATAAATATATAAATAATTTATATAATATAACATATTTATGTTAATATTGTTCAATTAAGTTTCGTCCTTTTATTTCATTTATTATTTTTTCTAAAAAAAAATCATTTGTCATAATACATTAGATTACATGTGATTTTCAATTTTGTGATTTTATTGTTAATCTCATTATGGGTATTTGATTTAATAATTGATCAAGTCACAATAACCTTTGTAAGTGATCAAATTATGCTAAATGTCTGAAATTTAATGGGCATTTGTAGCTTTTCACTCTTATTTCCCTTGTTTTAATTTAATACATTTCATAATTATATATTTATTTCATGAAATATCAATTAGATTTTAATGTATAATTTTGTCCATGATGGAAATACAAGAAGAAAAATTAATTCAAACTTTTTTAATTTTAAAAAAATGAAATCGGGCCTGCCCGAAATCGGGCCCGAAGCCCATAATATTTATGAGCCGAGTTCGGGCCTAGGTGGGAAAAAATAATTCAGGCCGAGCTCGGGCTTGAGCATGGGTATGTGAGTTCGGGACGAGCCTGAGCAGCGCCAAGCCCGGCTCACCCAGCCCGATTTACTGCCCTACTTATGTTTGGTTCCTTCTGAAATGGCTCCTACCATAAGTACTGAATTTGCCTCTTACCTCAAGAATTTAAAGGATATGTGCTCGTACAATGTAGACTACGACGGCTTTAACTTGTGTCGGGTTTCCTTATGGCGTAATCGAACCATTAAATGGAACATACTGATGAAGGCGGTACAATTTTGGTACCCCAAGGATCATGTTTTTCATTTTGTCCTATATGAGGTTTGCCCGACTTTTTAAAAATTTTCTTCTATGCTAGGGGTAAATCCCAGTGTGGCTGCGGCCATGCCTAAATTCTCTCGGCCTCTTCGGGAGATGTTTGTTAAACTTCTCCACATCTCACCCTTGACGGCTCTCTATTGGTTACCGGAGGAATGATCTCCCTCCTAGTTGTGCTATATTCCATGCGTCTGCAGGATATTAATGATACGGGTTATGCAGGAGCTATCTCCCTTGGCTTAACTTCGAAGTTACTGTTAGTTATCAAGGACCTGCTGGTGGACCCTCAAATTGTCACTATTTTTGCATGGATGTCATATCACCACAATCCAACGATAGTAATACTGGCAGAGACCCTGAACGGTCTAGATGCTTGGCAGAAAAGTCATTCTGATTTTCTAATAGGTATCCGAGTTATGCTATTCATGTTGTTGTTTGATATATTTGGATTGGCGGTCCCCCTGAATATTCCTTGGCACCTGTGCTGAATTTTTTCACCCCCTATTTCATCAGCTTTTGATCGACATCGAGAACTAGATAAATTGGTTATGGAGCACAGGGCTCAATATTTGTGTTGGTCTAGTATGTTTGGTTAGTTAGCCTCAGACAGAGCTCTTTCTACTTTCTCTGGCAATGCCTGCATCAAGTTGGATGGGAACAGATCGTGCCTTCCCGTATTCTGGACTTCTTATCTATAGAGGATTTGACGAAAGGCATACGCATGCGGTTGGGATCTTTATGGTAAAGTCGTCGATCGTCGACCCGTTCTTCTTAATTTGTTAGCATAGTTTGGCATATCTTTGGGGATTATATAAAGTCGCTATGGAGTAGGCTAGTGGTTAAGATGGTGGCTGAAGAGACCGATCAGAGATGGTTTGCCATGTTTGACACTACGGGGAGTGTAGTGGTTTCCTATATGATGATTCGGGCTTACTGTTTTATAAAGAGCCTTCGTTATACTATCCATGCAAGAGAAGTTTGAGGACCTCAAGATGTGGATGATGATGGGGTTGGATCTTCTTGCAGCCGTGTGTATGGTCTTTTGTGAAGCTGGGGATATTTGTGAAGCTTTTGTGTGTGTTTTAATTTTGGGTTTATTGGGAATATATTTTGGGAAGGTTGTTTATGAGTAGTTTGGCTTGTTTTTATTTTTAGGTCAATAAGGTTGGCGGGGGAGTTTTTTGACTCCCTACGCTGATACTTTGTGTAATCGTACCAAAATTTTCCATAATGGAATAAAAAAGGATTTCAATTATACTGTTGGGCCTTTTAATGAGTTTATCATTTGAATTATCCATACTGCTAAGGTATACATAATCCTTGTGTTCATGTAAAGGATAAAATGAACTGTCGTTCTCGGGAATAAGAAAAAAATAACATTTTATGAAAAGGAAGGTGACCGTGACGATGTACCATGTATGAGCTGCCTATTTACCTCTGTGGGTTTTGATAATTATGAGTTTCTTAAAAATATTTTCAAAGGATCAGGCCCCACAATGTTTTGAGTAGAGGGAAATGAAGATTTATTTTGGAATAGAAAGGGGAATGAAAGGAGTCGTAGCGCGTCGAGATTTCAAACTAGGGGTAGAATTTCTTGAGACACTCCAAGTTATCTTAACGCTCTATCTCTTCTCTATATAGGTTATGAGCATAGCGACGTCATCAGATAGGATATTATTCACGATGTAGGGGCCATTCCAATTCGACTTACATTTCCCTCTAGGGTCCCAAATAGGTTTTATTATTTCTTTAAGGGCTAAATCCCCTTCTCAGACACCACGATCCTTGAATCTCTTATTGAATGATCGTGCTATTCGGTGATGATAGCCTTTTATATGATATCGAGCCTTTAGTCTCCTTTCATCCAAGAGTGACAACTCATCAAGACGACTCTTATGCCAGTCTTCTTCGCTGACTTTGCTCTCAAGCATGACACATAGTGAGGGTATTTCTAGCTCAATGGGTAAGACTACTTCCATATAGTATATGAGAGAGTAAGGGGTAGACCCAGTAGATGATCGAACTGAAGTGAGGTAGCCCCAGAGGGTATAAAGGATACGATAGGCCCATTCTTGGTAACTCTCAGTCATCTTATTGACAATTTCTTTAAGGTTCTTATTAGCAGTGTTAACAACATCGTTGGTTTGAGGTCGATAGGGAGAAGATTTGTGTCTCTGGATTCCATACTCATCGACCAATTTTTTTACTTTTGCCTCAAAATGTAACCCGTTATCTGACAGTAGCTCATGTGGAACCCTGTATCGGCAAATGATGTTCTTTCGGATGAACTTGGCTACCTTCTTGGCATTCAGCACTACGTATGACTAGGTTACGATCCATTTAGTACAGTAATCAATGGAAAGCATAATACCTCATGCCTATTGGAGGACTTGGGTGTAACTTTCCCTATGATATCGATGCCCCATGTGAAGAATGGCTATGGAGAAGTTATGTTGTACAATTATCGTGGAGGCAAGTGTTGGAGGTTAGAAAATTATTGGCATTTAAGGCATTTTCGAACATAGGCAATGCAATCTTGAACCACGGTAGTCTTATCCTAACCTTATTAGATAATCTTTTTGGCGAGCATATGGCCATTTATGTGGGGTTTGCACTCCCCGCTATGGATTTTCTGCACCATCCCTTCAATGTCATCCCCTGTGATGCAGTGTAAGTGGGTTCCATCGAAGTTTCTCTTATATGGTGCTTTATTACAAATAATGTACTGGGCAACCATCTTATGGAGGGTTTGACAGTCTTTCTTATTAGGATCTTGGGGATACCTACCCTCTTGAGGAGGCGCCAAATGTCGTTGATGATGCTAGAATTAGCACCACCAGATAAGGTGTTTTCAAGCTCAATCTAAGAACAACAATGGCAGCACAATTATGTAAAAGGTAAGAGAATGAGATGAGGAGAAGAGGAGAGAGCACCAGGATATAAGTGGTTCAGCCTAAATTGGCCTACGTCCACTGTCTGTGTGTGTGAATAACCTCACTGCAATAAGGCACTAATGGCCATGGATATAATGTCTCAAGCTTTCTCTCTCTACTGTGTATCCAGACAGAGTTTCAGCTAGGGTTGAATATCTGGGATCCTTTGCAAGGTAGAGGATGACCTCTATATATAGTACCTAGGGGGTGTAATGTACCCCCCATGCATGCAATGAGCATGTGTGTGTTTGCCTCACCAATATGGGAAAGCCATCTGTCACTGTCACATGTAGAGAATGATGATGCAATATTCTCCCCACGTGTGGGGAATAATCTTGTTATAACTGATTTGTGCCCACGTGCCCTTATCCAAATGTCAGCAGATGCTCAACTATCGCACCTGGTGTATGACCTCAGCCTGGGAGAGGCTGAGGTTGGTAAGTCTAGGTACTTATTCGATCCGAGTATTCCATGGAGGTCTCGGCCTAACCCCAGCCAAGACAATGGATGAGGTCGGCCTGAGACGAGGTTGACCTGGAGTGTTTGGAGTATCGACTAATGTCTTGATGAGGTTGCTGGTGGCTTTATGTAAGCTCGGCCTATGTCTGGCTGAGGTTGCCATTCCAAGGTATACCAGAATGCTGCTGATCCTTGTGATGTCCCTTGGAGAGGCTCACGGTAGTGTCGTCCTAGGCCGACCTTACTATGGACGAGGGCTGGCATCGCGTGTTCAAGACGTCCAACTTCGGCCATAATCTCGGCCGAGGTTGGTGCCTCTGGGCCGAGGTCACACTTGGGCATATCAATCACCCCCCAGCCCTTAGTCATATGTGGGAGCAGGTGACTAGGGGTTTATCACACCTCCGAGGCCTGTCTATTACAATATGTGCCAATATTTGTTTGACACTTGTCCAATGCTGAAGTATGCTTGCTAGGTGGGCGTGTGCTGTTAGCCGCCCTTTGGGGCTCCCAAGGCAATGATGGGCCTTGGGAATTGCGCCTGTATATTTAAGGGTTTTGAACCCTATTTCCCTTCTTTCTTCATCACTTCTCTCATTTCCAGCCAACTCGTTCCTGCAGCTTTCTCTCTCTAGAAAGATCCTTGCTGAAGCTTTTGGAAGGTGGTTTTCTCGTGTCTTCTCGTCTCCTCCTTACTATTTCATCCTCAGGTAACCTTCACCATACTTTTTCCTTCATTTTTCCTGCAAGTCTCCTTATTTTCGCATTTTTCGGCGAGTTTCTTGTAATACCCCGTACTTTTGACTATATTTATTTTGGGGATTAATTAATTAAATGCGTATTAATTGGAAATTAATCCGGGTTATAAATACTAATGAGATGCGAGTTGGTATTTGATTATGTGCATATATGATTATATATGTATTTGGTATTATGAAATTTGTCGTGAGATTTATATACGGCAATTTGAAAATTTTATTGAGACGCGTGGAACCGCCGCGTCACGGTGTAATATTTTGATAATAATAGTGAATTTAAAATCTATAATCCGTATGGTCGTTTTGAGTGCGCCAACGCGTCCGGAAGGGTCGAGATAGTCAGAAAACACTACCCGGGGGTGTAGTTTGGGTCCCGGGGTATTTTTAGGCCATACCGGCAACTTAAATGGTATTTTGGTAATTTTACATTTTTAGGAATTAAAAGTGACGAAAATTAGAGATGTAAATCTGATGTGGATTTAACTCATTAAGCCCATTAACCAAACCATATAAATCTAGAAAGCTACGTAGGTTATCATTTAGGTTTTCTAAGTTCCCAAATCAAAACCCTAGCCACCTTAAGCCACCATTGGAGAAGGAGCTTGGAGAGAGGAAATTCTGCAGAAAAACCTCATCAACCTACACCAAAGTCAGAAATTAAACCAAGGCAAGTGACTTTATTCCATTTAATTTCAGAGAATGTTCCCTCCATGTTAGAAAATTCGGATTTATGGTTTGTTCTTGATAAAATATGAAAACCCATGTAGTTTAGATCATAGAACTTGAGAAATTTGAGAAGGATTGCATGTAGAATGATAGGTAGATGTTTTTATTGATGATATACATGATTGAACAGAAATTTAAACGGATTTTGTTGGGTTAATTATTGATTCAAAAGTTAGGGTTCATGTTCTTGAAAGAATTGGGAAAAAGGTGTAGAGATTTATAATTTGATTGATGCTAAAGAGATTTAATCTTGAAAACATGTTAGGAGATGATTTGAATATGTTTAGGATGAATTAGAGACCCTAAAACGTTGTTGGGATGAACTTTGGAAGAGATTAGAAGTTATAAAAATGGGTAAAAACGAGATGGGGAAAAATCTGGGCCGAAGCTGGTAGCTCGTTAGAAGCAGCCCCAGGTCGTTCGAACGAACTCGTTCGAACGAGCATCTAACGAGTTGACCAGTCGCTGCTAACGAAAAGGGATTTCGTTCGATATCTCGTTCGAACGAGATATCGTTAGAAGGAACAGTTCGTTCGAACGAACTGGGATCTCGTTCGAACAGCCTCATTCGAACGAGACTTCTAACGAGTTGGCAGAGGAATCTCGTTCGAACAGTCTCGTTCGAACGAGACTTCTAACGAGTTGACAGTTTGGTCTTTTTTTGGACTGTTTTGATTTTTGGAGTCCCGGAAACTGGTTCGAGAGTAGAATTAACATTCTTTGATGATGTAAGGATAAATTTGGGACTTTTGGATTACTATGAGGAGTAAATTATATACGAGAGTTGTATTACATGGACGGTTTGGGTTGAGTCGTGAGTGGTTACTACGACGTGAGAAACTATAGCGCGTATGATTATAAATCGGATTAGTATAAATTGTGATAATCATAGTTAGTGCGAGAATGCGATACGTACTACGATTAATATACGGTATTACTAAGATGTGTGTTTACTTAGTATATGGATTGTGTGTATGACATACCTACCATACTTGCTATCACGGGAGGTTGCGTTCGCTTAGGACCCTCTAATCCTTGTGTGCCTACGGGGGGGATATAGACTGGTACCTCGATGAACATAGGTCATAGAAAGACTTATTGGGATATTAATAAGTCCGCTGATCATGGGAGCGTAGGTATGTGCGTGACCCATGTGATGGTGACTGTGTTCGCCTCCATTATTTGTGATATTGTTATCGGTAAACTATTCCTGAGAGATTCGGAATATGTAATCCTTATGTACGTGATGTACCGGGATGGATAGCAGAGTATGTGCGCACCGCAGCTTAGTTCTCGGGGTGCTTGTATAGTATATTTATGATATGAATAAGATACATTTATTTAATGAGAATCCTCATGTTAATGTTGTAAATATATTACGGTATTATTTTGAGAAATATAACGAGTTAACTGATAGTTATATATATTGCATATTGAGTATCTGAGTTTACGTTAAACCCCTATTTAATTACGAGCGTTATTATATTAATGGAACCGAGTATTATGGGTAGGATCTTTGGCAGTCTAGCTAGATATGTTGTCACTTAACTAGTTGTATGGGTAGTTATAGATGGGTACTTGCGTTAGGAGTGCACAGTTAGACGAGAGGTGAGAATATAATGTGAGTGCACGTCCTAACATGTACTTTGCATTTAATGTTTTAAATGTTTTTAAAGCACTTGCAGGTTTTTAAAATATAACTCCACATTCGGGCTCTGACCCGTTTGCTTTTCAAATCTATTTTTTCTTTGTAAAACCATTTTAGGTGCCCAGCCACAAGGACACCAAGCATAGGTACTCATTCAGGTGACGAGCTGTAGCTGCTTGTGGAAGCTACAGGGATTTGCATGTAGACGCTTCTACCTTTTGGATTCCAGAGTCACTATCTATCAGTTGTAGGGCATGTTGCCCATTTCTATTAGACATCTTTTACATTTCAGTTTTCAGACTTTAGCACGTATTGTTTCAGTTTATTTATTTCAGTTGTGGGATTGTAGTGAGGAGTTTTTCCTCCAGACTTTAATTACTATTATGTGATGATTATTCGTTTTACTTCAGCATGGTGAATGGTGTTATTTATTTCTTCATTACTCTTGTTGCATGTTAATTCATACTTAAATCAAAATTTGGCAACTTGCTTTTTAAATATTAGGTGGTTAGTAATATTAAAATGTTTTCGACAGTGATGCTATTAACTGAGCCAACTTGGCATTTTGAATTAATTTAATAAAGGAGTAGCTACCCGGTATTTAATTAGTCGGGGTGTCACAGGTGGTATCAGAGCATCAGGTTCTAGTGTCCTTTAGGATCTGTATGGCTATTATGTTTCCGCTACGTTTCTTTGATATAGAGCCCTATATTTTAGGACTGTTGTACTCTTTTTGTGTATGCTTCGTTCTTCAGCTTTATTAAGTTTATAACAACGAACTTATAAACTTTGTTCTTATTTCAGATGCCTCCACGACGTGCACGACGAGTTCCCAAGGATGCTACGCCCGAACCACAGCCCGCTCCAGTTCAGGGCATGATGAACGCCGCTGAGGTTGCAGCTATAGTAGCCCAAGCGATAAATGCCGCGATTGCCGTGATTCAGCAGGCACCGCCTCAGGCGCCGGTTGCCGCGGCAGCACAAGTTAATGCATTCCCGTCTGCTTGGGAGCGTGTACGAGACGCTTTTCAGAAAGTGCATCCGCCAGAGTTTGCAGGTAGCTCAGATGTGGTAGTCTCGAGCCAATGGAGGAAGGACATACAGAGGCATTTGAGGATGCATGAGTGCACTGATGTTCAGAAATAGGTGCTAGCTACTTTCAAGCTAGTGGGATCTGCATTACAGTGGTGGGAGTCTATTACCACCGCAGAGGAGAGGGATACTCTCATGATTCAGGAGTTCTGGGTGCGGTTCGACCGCAAGTACTTTTCGTCCGCAGTTCATACAGAGATGAGGAGGAAGCTGATGAGTTTGAAGCAGGAAGGCAAGACAGTGGCCGAGTATGAGGCCGAGTTTACTAATCTGTTGAATATCGTTCTAGACGAGATTCCAACAGAGAAAAAGAAGATTGAGAAGTTCACCGATGGGTTGAATTGGAGGATCCGTCAGCATCTGCTAGGGAACCTATCGTTGGCCACGTATTCTAATGTGGTTAACGCTGCATTGTTACACTGCCAGGACCACCGTTTTCATATGGCCGAGGGCAAGAGGTCGGGGGAGTCTAGCCATCAGGGCAGGACTGGAGGACATAGTGCCAGCGGGGCACAATCGGGTCAGGGGCAGAGACAGAATGAGCAGGGCTCCCAGCAGGGGGATAATAAGAGGTTTCGGTCAGGGAACTACAGGCAGGGACAGGGAGGTTTCCGTCAGGGCCATCAGGGTCCGAACGGCCATCAGGGACAACAGGGACAGAATGGACAGCAGTTTCAGCAGGGCCAAGGGAAGAATGGTAACGGCCACCAGGGCCGGGGACAGGAGGGGCAGAGGGGAGGGAATTTCCCAGGGAAGTGCTTTGTTTGTGGCAAGACTGGCCATAAGAAGCAGGATTGTCCTGATAGGGGCAGGGTCCCACAGGAGCAGCAACAGGGTGCTCGCCAGGAGCCACAGAGGCCTATGTTTCCCGTCGCTCTTCCCGCACCGCCACAGATGGCAGCACTGCCACCCATTCCGGCAGTCCCAGCTCAGCAGGGGCAGCTACAGTATGGACGTGTCTACAACGTTCACCAGGCCGCAGTTCCACAGGCACCGCCCGTGATCGAGGGTACGTTTCCTATCCATGGCACTATGGGTCGGGTGTTATTTGATACGGGTGCTACACATTGTTTCATAGCTACACACTTCGCGAAAGCTTTAGGATTGTTAGCTACGGCAGAGAGCACAGTGACGTGTGTCGACTCTCCATTAGGGAGTGGGTCACTTATTTTCTTTATATGCCGGGGAGTGGGGGTAGAGATTGGTGGTTTGGTATTGTCTGCAGACATGTTAGTGTTAGACATGCATGTTCACGATGTGATCATCGGTATGGATTGGCTCGTAGCATATAGGGCCATGATTGATTGCTTCAGCGGGAGCATTATTTTTGCCATTCCGGGGCAAGAGATGTTTGTAGTGGCGATGCCTCGCCCAGAGGGAGGATCGACCGCTCATCTGTATTACATTGAGGAGGATACCTCTAAGGAGGTAGTGATTCCTTTAGATTCTATCCCAGTTGTCAGGGAGTATTCGGATGTGTTTCAGGAGATACCAGGATTACCACCCAGTCGAGAGATAGACTTCGTTATAGATTTGCTACCGGGCACGAGACCTATAGCACGCGCACCGTACCGTATGGCTCCAGCTGAGATGAGAGAGCTACGGGATCAGATAGAGCAGCTGTTGGGACAAGGCTTTATTCGCAGGAGTACCTCACCTTGGGGCGCTCCAGTTTTGTTTGTGAAGAAGAGGGACGGTTCACTAAGATTGTGTGTGGACTACCGAGAGTTGAATAAGGTTACGATACGGAATAAGTATCCGTTGCCTCGAATCGATGACTTATTCGACCAGTTGAGAGGAGCTTCTTTCTTCTCGAAGATTGATTTGAGATCGGGATACCATCAGTTGCGTATCAGGGAGGAGGATGTCTCGAAGACCGCGTTCTTATCGAGATATGGTTCTTACGAGTTTCGGGTTATGCCTTTCGACTTGACCAACGCTCCAGTAGTGTTTATGGACTTGATGAACAGAGTGTTCAGGGATTTCCTAGACCAGTTTGTCATTGTATTCATTGATGATATTCTGGTTTACTCTCAGACAGAGGAGGAGCATGCCGAACATTTGAGGCAGGTTTTGCAGACACTTCGTCAGAACGAGCTATATGCAAAATATGAGAAGTGCGGGTTTTGGCTGAAGGAAGTCCAGTTCTTGGGTCACATTATTTCCGACCAGGGAATATCTGTCGATCCGGGGAAGGTTTCAGCGGTGAGGGAGTGGGGACAGCCCACGACACCAACGGAGATTCGTAGTTTCTTAGGTCTAATAGGATACTACAGGAGGTTTATTCGGGGTTTCTCGGAGATAGCAGGTCCTTTGACACATCTTACTCGTAAAGGTATGCCGTTCATTTGGAGTGATGCCTGTCAGTTGGCATTCGATGAATTGAAGGACAAGTTAACCTCAGCACCTGTGTTAGCATTGCCGAGACCGGGAGTTGAGTATTTGGTTTACACCGATGCGTCTTTGCAAGGACTGGGAGGTGTATTACAGCAGGAGAGACAGGCCATAGCTTATGCTTCCCGTAAGCTTAAGCCTCATGAGAAGAATTACCCCACGCATGATTTGGAGTTGGCGGCAGTGGTATTTGCCTTACGTATTTGGAGGCACTATCTTTTGGGGGAGAAGTTTCAGCTGTTCACGGATCACAAGTCACTACAGTATCTGTTCACGCAGAAGGAATTGAATATGCGGCAGCGTAGATGGCTTGAATTTGTGAAGGACTACCAGTTCGACATCCAGTACCACCCGGGTAAGGCTAACGTGGTAGCAGACGCGTTAAGCCGCAGGCCAGCAGATGAGGTGGCAGAAGTGTGGAAAGCTAAGTGGAAGGAATTGGGACACCAGGATGCAGTGGCCCGATCTTTCATGTCTGTAATGACCGTTACACCGCAGATTGTCACGAAGGTAGTACGGGCACAGGCTAATGACTCATTCTGTCAGGAGCAGATAGTTCGATTACTTGCAGAGGGAGACGAGTCCTATACCGTTAGCTCAGACGGGGGATTACGCTTCAATGGGAGATTGGTAGTTCCAGAAGGGGAAGAATTGCGGCACGATGTGATGGCAGAGTCGCACGGCTCACGGTACATCCCGGAGGGGACAAAATGTACCAAGACATGAGATGACAGTATTGGTGGAGCGGTATGAAGAGAGATATCGCTGAGTTTGTCTCGAAATGCGCCACTTGTCAGCTCGTAAAAGTGGATCATCAGAGATCGGCAGGATTGCTACAGCCATTGGAGGTCCCGGTGTGGATGTGGGAGAGCATATCCATGGACTTTATCACGGGGTTGCCTACGTCGCAGAGGGGTCACGACTCCGTTTGGGTAATTGTGGACAGGTTGTCCAAGGTCGCTCACTTTTTACCCGTAAGGACTGACTACACTACGGGACAGTATGCCCAGCTCTTCATTTCAGAGATTGTGAGACTTCACGGTTTACCCCTAAAAATCGTGTCTGACAGAGACAAGATATTTGTTTCGAGGTTTTGGGAGAGTTTCCAGGAGGCCATGGGCACGGAATTGCGGTTGAGTATGGCTTATCATCCGCAGACCGATGGGCAGACAGAGCGCACCAATCAGATGTTGGAGGACATGCTACGCATGTGCATTATTGACTTCGGGGGTGGATGGGAGCAGTACCTACCAATGGTGGAGTTTGCTTACAACAACTCCTATCAGTTCACGATTGGTATGGCTCCGTTCGAGGCATTGTACGGTAGGCCTTGTCGATCCCCAGCATGTTGGTTGGAGGTAGGGGACAACAAACTGCTTGGGCCGGAAGTGATTCAGGATACTTCTGCAAGGATTGAGTTGATTCGGAGTCGTATTCGAGTAGCTCAAGACAGACAGAAGAGTTATGCTGATGCGAAGAGATTTTTCAGGGAGTTTCAAGTGGGGGACCAGGTTTTGCTCAGGGTATCTCCGATGAAGGGGATTATGCGATTCGGGAAGAAGGGGAAGTTGGCACCGAGTTATGTGGGGCCGTTTCCTATTATTGAGCGGATCGGACCGGTTGCGTATAGACTTGGACTACCAGAGCACTTGCATCGGATTCACGACGTGTTCCATATTTCCTCGCTGAGGAAATACCTTAGAGACAATTTGGCTCATTCTCACATTGCTGTGGAGGACATCGATCTCCACCAGGATAGCTCCTACGAGGAGGGGCCAATTGCTATTTTGGACCGAAGCGAGAGGAAACTGCGGTCAAAGATAGTCCCGTTAGTGCGTGTTTAGTGGCGACATCACAATGTCGAGGAGTCCACATGGGAGCGCGAGGATGAGATGCGCGAACGTTATCCAGAGCTATTTTTAGCAGGTACTTTCTAGTTTCGAATTTCGGGACGAAATTCAGTTATTAGGGGGGAAGTATGTAATACCCCGTACTTTTGACTATATTTATTTTGGGGATTAATTAATCAAATGCGTATTAATTGGAAATTAATCCGGGTTATAAATACTAATGAGATACGAGTTGGTATTTGATTATGTGCATATATGATTATATATGTATTTGGTAATATGAAATTTGTCGTGAAATTAATATACGGCAATTTGAAAATTTTATTGAGACGCGTGGAACCGCCGCGTCACGGTGTAATATTTTGATAATAATAATGAATTTAAAATCTATAATCCGTATGGTCGTTTTGAGTGCGCCAACGCGTCCGAAAGGGTCGAGATAGTCAGAAAACACTACCCGGGGGTGTAGTTTGGGTCCCGGGGTATTTTTAGGCCATACCGGCAACTTAAAGGGTATTTTGGTAATTTTATATTTTTAGGAATTAAAAGTGACGAAAATTAGAGATGTAAATCTGATGTGGATTTAACTCATTAAGCCCATTAACCAAACCATATAAACCTAGAAAGCTACATAGGTTATCATTTAGGTTTTCTAAGTTCCCAAATCAAAACCCTAGCCACCTTAAGCCACCATTGGAGAAGGAGCTTGGAGAGAGGAAATTCTGCAGAAAAACCTCATCAACCTACACCAAAGTCAGAAATTAAACCAAGGCAAGTGACTTTATTCCATTTAATTTCAGAGAATGTTCCCTCCATGTTAGAAAATTCGGATTTATGGTTTGTTCTTGATAAAATATGAAAACCCATGTAGTTTAGATCATAGAACTTGAGAAATTTGAGAAGGATTGCATGTAGAATGATAGGTAGATGTTTTTATTGATGATATACATGATTGAACAGAAATTTAAACGGATTTTGTTGGGTTAATTATTGATTCAAAAGTTAGGGTTCATGTTCTTGAAAGAATTGGGAAAAAGGTGTAGAGATTTATAATTTGATTGATGCTAAAGAGATTTAATCTTGAAAACATGTTAGGAGATGATTTGAATATGTTTAGGATGAATTAGAGACCCTAAAACGTTGTTGGGATGAACTTTGGAAGAGATTAGAAGTTATAAAAATGGGTAAAAACGAGATGGGGAAAAATCTGGGCCGAAGCTGGTAGCTCGTTAGAAGCAGCCCCAGGTCGTTCGAACGAACTCGTTCGAACGAGCATCTAACGAGTTGACCAGTCGCTGCTAACGAAAAGGGATTTCGTTCGATATCTCGTTCGAACGAGATATCGTTAGAAGGAACAGTTCGTTCGAACGAACTGGGATCTCGTTCGAACAGCCTCATTCGAACGAGACTTCTAACGAGTTGGCAGAGGAATCTCGTTCGAACAGTCTCGTTCGAACGAGACTTCTAACGAGTTGACAGTTTGGTCTTTTTTTGGACTGTTTTGATTTTTGGAGTCCCGGAAACTGGTTCGAGAGTAGAATTAACATTCTTTGATGATGTAAGGATAAATTTGGGACTTTTGGATTACTATGAGGAGTAAATTATATACGAGAGTTGTATTACATGGACGGTTTGGGTTGAGTCGTGAGTGGTTACTACGACGTGAGAAACTATAGCGCGTATGATTATAAATCGGATTAGTATAAATTGTGATAATCATAGTTAGTGCGAGAATGCGATACGTACTACGATTAATATACGGTATTACTAAGATGTGTGTTTACTTAGTATATGGATTGTGTGTATGACATACCTACCATACTTGCTATCACGGGAGGTTGCGTTCGCTTAGGACCCTCTAATCCTTGTGTGCCTACGGGGGGGATATAGACTGGTACCTCGATGAACATAGGTCATAGAAAGACTTATTGGGATATTAATAAGTCCGCTGATCATGGGAGCGTAGGTATGTGCGTGACCCATGTGATGGTGACTGTGTTCGCCTCCATTATTTGTGATATTGTTATCGGTAAACTATTCCTGAGAGATTCGGAATATGTAATCCTTATGTACGTGATGTACCGGGATGGATAGCAGAGTATGTGCGCACCGCAGCTTAGTTCTCGGGGTGCTTGTATAGTATATTTATGATATGAATAAGATACATTTATTTAATGAGAATCCTCATGTTAATGTTGTAAATATATTACGGTATTATTTCGAGAAATATAACGAGTTAACTGATAGTTATATATATTGCATATTGAGTATCTGAGTTTACGTTAAACCCCTATTTAATTACGAGCGTTATTATATTAATGGAACCGAGTATTATGGGTAGGATCTTTGGCAGTCTAGCTAGATATGTTGTCACTTAACTAGTTGTATGGGTAGTTATAGATGGGTACTTGCGTTAGGAGTGCACAGTTAGACGAGAGGTGAGAATATAATGTGAGTGCACGTCCTAACATGTACTTTGCATTTAATGTTTTAAATGTTTTTAAAGCACTTGCAGGTTTTTAAAATATAACTCCACATTCGGGCTCTGACCCGTTTGCTTTTCAAATCTATTTTTTCTTTGTAAAACCATTTTAGGTGCCCAGCCACAAGGACACCAAGCATAGGTACTCATTCAGGTGATGAGCTGTAGATGCTTGTGGAAGCTACAGGGATTTGCATGTAGACGCTTCTACCTTTTGGATTCCAGAGTCACTATCTATCAGTTGTAGGGCATGTTGCCCATTTCTATTAGACATCTTTTACATTTCAGTTTTCAGACTTTAGCACGTATTGTTTCAGTTTATTTATTTCAGTTGTGGGATTGTAGTGAGGAGTTTTTCCTCCAGACTTTAATTACTATTATGTGATGATTATTCGTTTTACTTCAGCATGGTGAATGGTGTTATTTATTTCTTCATTACTCTTGTTGCATGTTAATTCAGACTTAAATCAAAATTTGGCAACTTGCTTTTTAAATATTAGGTGGTTAGTAATATTAAAATGTTTTCGACAGTGATGCTATTAACTGAGCCAACTTGGCATTTTGAATTAATTTAATAAAGGAGTAGCTACCCGGTATTTAATTAGTCGGGGTGTCACATTTCTGAGTTTCCCGACGAGATCACCATTATTTCAGGCGAACAATTCTTGCCACGTTTAGGTAGTTTGATCTTTTACTGCTTTACTTCACTAGCCAATCTTGTTTGTAGTTTTAGGAAGTCTCCTAAGTGTAGTGTCATCCCCTGATGCTCAGACCCTTATATCAGCTTCTTGAGGAGTTCCCCTCCCTTAGCGAGAAGACTTTAGAAAATATTAGACAAATAGAAAGAGCATAGGAGGAGGCTCATAGGTCACAAGAGTTTCCCATTAGACCAATATTTCCACCACCTCTGAAGGTGATATATCCTGACCCCCCAGGGTTTTTCTATCAGACAGAGGTTCCTGTTGATCCCATACCGATGTCTGAGTCTGAATCTTCTACCTCAGACCCCATGTCTGTGGATTCCTTTTAAGAGGCCATAGACTTCACACCTCGGCATGATCAGGCCGAGGTCTCCGACCGAGCCTCATCCCATAATGGCTCAAGCACCTCAGCCTCTTCCTCAGAGGTTGAAATTATTGAGCCAAGTGTGGCTATACCACCACCACTTGACGCCATTCCTCTGTCGGCCTTCACTGGCATCGAGTTCGCTCAGAGGTTCCCGAGTAACCCATCAACATCTGCTCCGGCCGACATTGAGTTGGATGATGATGATGAGGCTGAGAGTGATGTCGACGTCTCTGAGGCGACTGAGATCGAGAGTACTATTACTGAGGTAGACCTTCTCTGCTTCAGATATCTATATTCTATTAGTCCCTCAATAAAGCTTAGGAGACCTCTGAGGGAGGAGAGGGCTTATCATGGCCGAGACGGCGAGATCTGCCTGTACGAGCAGATGTTCAAGTTGGGTTTTCGTCTTCCCATTCACCTCATTATCAAATCCATCATTTCTTATATCAATTTGGCCCCCTCTAAACTATCCCCTAATGCCTGGAGAGTCATAATAGGGGCCATAGTCTTATGGAAGGCTGTCCACCACTCAGACCTTCCAGTTCAGGTCTTCGTAGGTTGCTATGTCCCTTCCTCAGCCAAAAATCGTCCGAGCTACTACCATTTTGTAGCTCGGAAGCCTGAGAAGAAAATGCTTCAAGTAACTCAGACTTCCAACCATAACTAGAAGCCTCGGTATTTCTTTGCTTCTGGGCCATGGGAATTTGGCCCATGTGTTCCCTCATCTATTCTAGAGCCGAGGATGCCCCTAAGGTGGGGTAAAGTCACAATGTCTGCGAGGGCTGACCCTGGCCTGAGCCCATCGAACCTTCAGAAGGTGAAAGCCCTTCAAGATCAGGGGGTACATGGTATGTTCGTCAGGTTCGAGCATTTGATGACTCCCCACTACCTCTCTGGGACAGGTCTAGGTGGAAGTCCCCTTGCCGAGCTTGGTAAGCATTTTTGTTTTTTTTTATTTTAACCTCTGAGTTTATTCATATCTGATTATCTAACTCAGATCTACTAATTTTTTGTAGAGCGACCACAGGATATTTCGAACGAGCTTTGGGAGATGGCTGCACCCAGCTTGAAGAGACTTGCAGAGAAAGCAGGACTTGACGCTCCTCCCCCAGCTCCCTCTGCCTCTAAGCCCCCAGCCACAAAGATGAGGGCTCCATAAGGTCATGCCCCTGAGGATCAGAGGCCAAAGAAGAAGACTGCTGACGCTGCCATCCCCATCTCTTCACCTGACGCCCTGTCGGCTCGTCTAGATCAGTTGAAAATAACTGACAGCATAGTCGGCCACAGTCTTCAGGCCTTAGATGCCTTCGGCTCTACAATGATCGAGGCTGACAAACGCTTCTTCAGGTCACTGGACACCCCACTGCTGGTTGAGTTCGGCATTCACAGATCCATTCAGGTATGACTTGATCTTTCTGATTATTCTTCACCCATGTGCAACATCTGATTGTTCTCCAGCTCATTCATTATCACAAAATATGCAGGGCCTGGCAGCTATGCACCACTTATCCAACTGGACTCTGAGGAAAATGCCCCTCATCCAAAAGGGTCAATAGGCCGAGAAGGTCCAGAGCACTCTGAACGCAGATATTGAGCACCTCAAGTCTGAGCTGAAGGATTCTGAGAAGAAGGTGAGGGGGCTGGAGAAGGACATCTCCCAGCTTGGTAAGGATCATGTTGCAGCTCTGAAGGCTAAGGATGATGTTATGCAGCAGAAGGTCAACTCAGCTGTTAGGGCAGCCCTCGATGATGCCTCGGAGAAAATAATCTCTGATTACAAGTCCTCCGACGAGTTTATGAGCTTAGACTTTGAATACCTTGAAAGAGGTATCAAAGCCACTATTAAGTGTGCTGACGTCAAGGAGAGGGAGGTTGGTACTCTGAAAGCCTCAGATTTTGTAGGCCTCGGCTTTGCCGACCCCCAGTTTGCCCAGGCCCTTCAGGAGGTGGAGGAGGCTGTCGTGCCCGCCGAGACTGCCACATTGGATGGCACTGAGGTTGAAGGGGCAGACCATCATGATGACGTGGCTGAGGTGACCAATGTTGCAGTGCCTAACCAGGCCGAGGATATCAACATTCCCCTCTCAAATTCTTAGATAATTTTTTAACATTGTAACCCATTAACATTTTGAAACTTCTGTAATCCTTGATCTATTATTTCTGAATGTATCAACCTCTGAGGAGGATCATCCATACTTTTATTGAATGTCATGTGATGTTTTCGCTCTCGTCTTGTTGCAATGATATCTTGTTTAAACTTAATCAATGGTCTGACCTAAGATGTTATCCCCCTTAATTAATCTCACCAGATTAATGATGTTAAGGGTCTGAATTCATCCAATTATGGTGTCTGAGCTCAGACCTCGTCACCACAGAATGATGTTGTAAGGGTCTGAGGTCATCAACTAAGATGTTATCCTCATAATTAATCTCACCAAATTAATGATGTTAAGGGTCTGAGGTCATCACCTAAGATGTTATCCTCATAATTAATCTCACCAAATTAATGATGTTAAGGGTCTGAGGTCATCACCTAAGATGTTATCCTCATAATTAATCTCACCAAATTAATGATGTTAAGGGTCTGAGGTCATCACCTAAGATGTTATCCTCATAATTAATCTCATCAAATTAATGTTGTTAAGGGTCTGTGGTCATCCCATTATGGTGTCTGACCTCAGACCTCGTCACCACTGAATGATGTTGTAAGGGTCTGAGGTCATTACCTAAGATGTTATCCTCATAATTAATCTCACTAAATTAATGATATTAAGGGTCTGAGGTCATCCCATTATGGTGTCTGACCTCAGACCTCGTCACCACTGAATGATGTTGTAAGGGTCTGAGGTCATCACCTAAGATGTTATCCTCATAATTAATCTCACCAAATTAATGATGTTAAGGGTCTGAGGTCATCACCTAAGACGTTATCCTCATAATTAATCTCACCAAATTAATGATGTTTAAGGGTCTGAGGTCATCCCATTATGGTGTCTGACCTCAGACCTCGTCATCACTGAATGATGTTGTAAGGGTCTGACGTCATCACCTAAGATGTTATCCTCATAATTAATCTCACCAAATTAATGATGTTAAGGGTCTGAGGTCATCACCTAAGATGTTATCCTCATAATTAATCTCACTAAATTAATGATGTTAAAGGTCTGAGGTCATCCCATTATGGTGTCTGACCTCAGACCTCGTCACCACTGAATGATGTTTGAGGTTCCGAGGTCATCACCTAAGATGTTATCCTCAAAATTAATCTATGACCAAAGAATGAAGCGAGAACTGTCATGGGAACTGATCTTTATTAATAACCTCTTCATAATAAGATGGTACATTTACATAAAATTCTATGCAACATCATATGTAATATCTCTTTAGGTGATCAGCATTCCATGGGTTAGCGAAAGGTTCTCCTTCTAGGTTTTCTAACCTGTAGGTGCCAGGAATAACCTCTTCTGTCATTTTGTAGCGGCCATGACAGTTTGGGTGAAGATTATTTGCATTCTGTAGGGTCTTCTTTAGCACTAGGTCTCCCACTGCAATGGGTCTTAACTTCACCCTATGGTTGTAGAATTTCGCTGCCCTCTATTGGTAGGCTGTTTGTCTGACCTCTGCATCCTCTCTTCTTTCTTTGATAAGATCTAGGTCTAGCCTCCTCTCTTTCCCATTATTATCAGGGTCATAGGTCTGAATCCGATGAGTTGGTAGCCCTATCTCCATTGGTATGACGACCTCTGAGCCATGTGCCAACATGAACAGGGTTTCACCTGTTGGTGTCTTTGCCGTGGTTCTGTAGGCCCATAACACAGCATAGACCTCTTCAGTCCATCTTCCCTTCGCATCTTCTAACCTCTTCTTGATTCCATCCAGGATAGTTCTGTTTGTGACCTCGGTCTGACCATTTGCCTGAGGTCGGCCAGGAGATGAAAAGAATTACTTAATCCCTACTCTTAGGCAATACTTTTCTAAAGAGGAGTTCTTGAACTGGGCCCCATTGTCCAAGATGAGAGTGTTTTGGAGGCCATATCTGCATATGATATTCCTCTAAAAAAATTGGAAGGTCTTCTGCTCCGTGATTGTTATCATCAGCTCTGCCTCCACCCACTTTGAGAAGTAGTCTATGGCAACTATCAAGAATTTATAGTTGTTGGTGGCTCTTGGTAGGGGTCCTACTAAGTCAATCCCCTATACTGCAAATGACCATGGAGAGGTGATTGACATCATAGGCTGATGGGGCTGATGAGGAATAGTGGCAAATCTTTGACATTTATCACACCTCTTTATGTAAGCTGCGGCGTCCTTGGACAATGTTGGCCACTAGTACCCCTGTGTGATGATTCTCTTGGCCAAGGGTCTTCCCCCTATGTGGCTAGAGCAAGAACCCTCATGAACCTCCTGTAAGACCCGGGGAACTTTCGTGGGATGCACACATCTGAGGAGAGGCAATAGAAATCCCTTTTTGTACAAGACGTCTCCTATCATCGAGAACTTGGAAGCCCTATATCTCAATTTTCTCCTCTCTAGCTTGGACTCAGGTAGCTCTCCCCCTCTAATATACCTGATGAGGGGGTCGATCCATGAGTCTCCTAGGTTCAAATTGTGACATGGGTTACATACCTCTTCTTCCTCGATGGTTGCCTTTGTCAAGACCTCGATTGGAATGGTCCTTCCAACATCTGTCTTCATTGCCAAGGCCAGCCTTGCCAATGCATCTGTGTGATTGTTACTTAGTCGAGGCACTCTCTTCAGCTTTTCCTCTTCAAAATATTCTAACAACCTTCTTACCCTCTTTAAGTACTTGGCCATCCTTTCATCTTTGGTCTCATAGATCCCCAGTACTTGATTGACAACCAACCTTGAGTCGCTGTGGAGTAGGAGTCGCTTTACGCGAAGAGTTGTTGCCAATAAGTGACCTGCTATCATGGCCTCATACTCGGACTCGTTGTTTAAGGCTTGGAAGTTGAACCTCAGGGCGTATTCAATGTTCGGACCATCTGGAGCTGAGAGTATCAACCCCGCACCGCTTCCACTGTCGCAGGAAGAGCCATCAACGAAGAGGTTCTAGACGTCTGTATCTGATGAAAAGGCACCTTCTGTCATGACTCCTTATTTGAAGAGATATCGATCCTCCTCGTCCTCCGTAATTATGCTCATAACGTTTTTGGATGCGACCTCTTCTAGATTTCGGAAGACACTTGGTGTCGTCTCTTCCTCCTCTCGGAAGACACTGGGTGTCGTCTCTTCCTGATTTCGGAAGACACTGCGGTTTGTCTCTTCCATGCCCCCCAGGCCTTTCTCTGCCTCAGCCTCTTCCCATGTGAACTCAGCAACAAAATATGCGAGGGCTTGCCCTTTGATGGATGTCCTATGTTGGTAGGCAAGATCGTACTCCCTCAACTCGATGTCCCAGGTCATCAACCTCCCGGATTTCTCAGGTTTATGCAGGAACTGTCTTAGTGGGGAGTCAGTGAGGACTACCATGGAGTGAGCTTGGAAGTAGGGCTTCATTTTTATTGAAGCATGTATCAGGGCATAGGCCAACTTTTCCATGCTAGGGTAATTCTGTTCAGCCCCTTGAAGGGCTTTACTGTTGAAATACACAGGCCTTTGGATCCCATCGTCTTCCCATATTATGGCCGCACTGATGGCTGATTCGGAGACTGCCAGATACATATACAACTTTTCTCCTGCGACGGGTCGAGATAGCAATAAGGGGGATCCCAAGTAAGATTTGAGTTGGTTGAAGGATTTTTCACACTCTTCGTCCCATTGGAAGGCCTTTCTTAGAACTTTAAAGAATGGAAGACACTTTTCCGTTGCCCTAGAAACAAACCTGTTAAGGGCAGCCACTCTCCCCGTAAGTCTTTGGACATCCTTGATACTCCTAGGAGTCTTCATGTCAAGTAATCCCTTGATTTTCTTAGGGTTCTCTTCAATTCCTCTCTGGTTAACGATGAATCCCAGGAACTTCCCAGCTCCTACTCCGAAGACACACTTTGCTGGGTTGAGTTTCATTCTGTATGAGTCCATAACATCGAAGGTCTTCTCAAGGTCTACTACGTGAGTGCAAACTTTCAAGCTCTTTGTTAGCATATCGTCTACATACACCTCCATAGTCTTACCTATTTGCTCTTCGAACATCTTATTGACAAGATGTTGGTACGTTGCCCCTGTATTTTTCAGACCGAAGGGCATCACTTTGTAGCATTACGTCCCTTTGTCAGTAATGAAGGCTATCTTCTCAGAATCTTCAGCATCCATGAAGATTTGGTTATAGCCTGAATACGCGTCCATGAAGCTCATGAGCTCGTGTCCCACCGTCGCGTCCACCATCTGATCTATCCTAGGTAAGGGATAGCTATCTTTTGGACAAGATTTTTTCAGGTCAGTGAAACCCACACACATTCTCCACTTCCCATTGGCCTTAGGCATGATGACTGCATTTGAAAGCCACTCCGGATAGGTAACTTCTCTTATGAACTCGGCCTCTTCCAACTTTTTGATCTCTTCTCGAATGACGTCATATTTCTCCCTGGAGTAGACTCTTCCTCTCTGTTTGATAGGCTTGGCATCTCTGGTCACGTTGAGCTTGTGACTCATCACCTCCGGGTCGATGCCAGGCATGTCTGCGTGACTCCATGCGAAGACACTCTGTCTCCTTCTGAGAAAGTTTATCTGCTCTTCCTTGGTTCCCGGCTCTATGGCTTTATCGACCTGGACGATTTTTTTTGGCACGTCCTCATTGAGGATGATGGATTCTACCTCGTCTGCGGCCTCTCCCTTCTTCAACTTTGTTTCATCTCTTGGGTCAAGAGTGTCAATGCTATAAGTGGTGGTTGCCCTCTTATGGGCTTCTCTCTCTTCGACCGAGTTGAAGTAACATTCTCGCGTTGTGGTCTGGTCACCTTGCACTTCCCCTACTCCATAAGGAGTCGGGAATTTTAGCATCTGATGGACCGTCGACGGCACAACTTCAAACTCTTTAAGGGCCACCCTTCCTATGATGAGGTTATAGGCCGAGAACACATTCTCGTCCATGACGAAAAATTTATCTTCTTGGTGAGCCTCTTAGGCCACTCATCACCCATCCGTACGTCCATCTCATACATGCCCAAGGGGTGGACCTTTTCGCCACTGAAGCCTATTAATGGGTGATGATAGGGCATCAACCTTGCTCTGCTAATACCTAGGCTCTTGAAGCAAGGCCAGAACATCACGTTCGTCGAGCTCCCCCCGTCTATGAGGATCCTCTGCACCTCGCACCCATGCACCCTTGTTGTTAGGACCAGAGGTTCATCATGGGGGGATAAGATACCCTTGAAGTCGAGTCTGGAGAACCCAACTACGAGGGTGTCCACGTCTATTTTCTTCCTCTTCTGCATTGTATCGAAAGACGTTAGATTCATAACTTCAAGCTTAGCCACTGACCTGGCCTCTGCTACGTGAGCCTTCCTATCAGCTACTTCAGAGCCACCTCCTGCAAATCCTCCACATATGGTGTCAACACCAAAGAATATCGTACCGACCCTCTTCACCGGGGTGTTGTCATCTTTCGACGGAAGATCCGAATCGTCTTCGTCATCTCCTTCTGAATCATCGTCTCTTCTGGCCGGGACATTGTCACGGCATTTGTCATTTCTCCTTTTCTTAGGGTCATCTCTTCCACGCTTTGGAGCCTTACCATCCACATACTTCCTCAGCTTTCCAGATTTCAACATCTTTTCAATATCATCTTTTAAAGCGAAGCATTTATCCGTGACATGGCCATGATCCTGATGGAACTCGCACCATAGGTTTTTGTTCCTCTTATGTGGTGGGTCCTTCAGTTTTTCTGGCCATCTCAGAGTCCTGTCAGTCTTAATCTCATTGAGGATGTGCTCGCAGCTTACAGTCAGAGGTGTATAGTGAGCGAACTTGTCATCACCCGACCTCTTCTTCCCATCTTTCTTGCTTTGGGACTTTCCACTGCCATCGCGGTTCTCATCCTCATACTTGGAGCCCATTGCCTCTTCCGCATTCATTACTTTCCCTGCGATTACCAGCAGCTCCTACATAGACCTAGGGGGGTCTTCCGCCAGTTTCCACAATAGCTTCCCTTTCTGGAGACCTCCAATAAGGGCGGTCATGGCTATGTTCTCTTCATAATCTTCGACCTCCAACTTTTCTTTGTTGAATCTTGATATGTAGTCTCTTAGGCTCTCACCCTTGTCCTGCTTGACATACAGCAGGTGGGTAGTATTCTTTTGAGGCCTCACCCCAAAGCAGAAGTTGTGGATGAATCACTCAGCCAAGCCTTTGAAGTTCTCAATTGAGTTCTTCGGAAGGGAGGTGAACCAACTGTGCGCTACCCCTGTCAAGGTCCCAGAGAAGGCCCTACACTTCATCTCATCGGGTATCGAGTAAATGTCTGCTACCGACTGGTATATTTCGATATGATGCACAGGGTTAGTGCTGCCATCATACTTGGGAGACACTGTAGGAGGCTTGAACTTAGCTGGGGTTGGGAACCCCACTATCCTAGCCACAAATGGGGAGCCCTCTGAGTAACCCCTTTGTAATGGGTCCCTGCTTTTAATGAGGTCTCCTATCTTCTCCTCAAGGCGTTGGATAGAATCATTCCATGGTCTTCTGCTATCGACTTGGCCGAGGTTATCCCCTGCCACCTCTTTGGGATGGACCGAGGGTTCCCCTGCCGCGATACGTCGGCTGTTGACCTCTTCCTGTTCCCTGCCTCTTCTTTCACAGTGTCGGCCTTGATCTGGCCGACCCTTCCTGTTCCCTCTCTGAGAACCTGCTGCGCTCCTTGATCTCGACAGTCTATGTCTTAGGTCATTCATCGGGCCCAATCTCTCAAAGGCCGACCCTCAGCTCAACCTATCAAAGGCTGACCCTCTTTGTTGGGCATCTTCACCTCTTCGGCCGACACAACCTTGACTTTGCCTAAGAGGCCGTACATTGTTATTTGACACCTCATACGGCTCCCAGCAGTCTTTCGGGGCTTCTTCCGCCTCTAAATCATCATACCTGTCCTCTAGGCAAGGGTTTCCCTGCCTCCCCAGGCGCAAGCGCCTAGGGTCAGCAACGTCCCTTCTCCGCTGGGGTGCAGGTTGGTCCTTCATTGGTGACTGGGGTGATCCCCTGGTGTCAGGATAAGGCTGAACTACAGCCGGATTGATCATGTCCGGTGAGACTCCAGGTGGCCTCTTCATAGTTCGGCTGAGCTGTGCAAATTGCTCCTACATGGCTTGTTGTGTTGTAGCTAAAGATCTCAAGGCTGCAGCTACCTCCACCATTTCGGACTGGGGGGGGGGGGGGGGCGCCTGACTGGAACTAGGCCCTCCACCCCCAGGTGGCGGAAGAAGCGGTGGTAAGTATGGTTCCATATGTTAACACTATAGACCTTGAGTAGCAGATGAGATTAGTACCTCACAGGACCTCTTTCAATGGTGAAACAGCTCCGCGCTAAGGGGAGGCCTGGTTCACCACCAGAGTCTCCGGTGAGGTTAAGCAGAAAAAGAGGAAGAGATAGCTTCTCGCTCCCACAGACGGCGCCAAGATGATGATGCTAGAATTAGCACCACCAGATAAGGTGTTTTCAAGCTCAATCTAAGAACAACAATGGCAGCACAGTTATGTAAAAGGTAAGAGAATGAGATGAGGAGAAGAGGAGAGAGCACTAGGATATAAGTGGTTCAGCCTAAATTGGCCTACGTCCACTGTGTGTGTGTGTGAATAACCTCACTGCAATAAGGCACTAATGGCCATGGATACAATCTCTCAAGCTTTCTCTCTCTACTGTGTATCCAGACAGAGTTTCAGCTAGGGTTGAATATCTGGGATCCTTTGCAAGGTAGAGGATGACCTCTATATATAGTACCTAGGGGGTGTAATGTACCCCCATGCATGCAATGAGCTTGTGTGTGTTTGCCTCACCAATATGGGAAAGCCATCTGTCACTGTCACATGTAGAGAATGATGATGCAACATTCTCCCCACGTGTGGGGAATATTCTTGTTATAACTGATTTGTGCCCACGTGCCCTTATCCAAATGTCAGCAGATGCTCGACTATCGCACCTGGTGTATGACCTCAGCCTGGGAGAGGCTGAGGTTGGTAAGTCTAGGTACTTATTCGGTCCGAGTATTCCATGGAGGTCTCGGCCTAACCCCAGCCAAGACAATGGATGAGGTCGGCCTGAGACGAGGTTGAGCTGGAGTGTTTGGAGTATCGACTAATGTCTTGATGAGGTTGCTGGTGGCTTTATGTAAGCTCGGCCTATGTCTGGCCGAGGTTGCCATTCCAAGGTATACGAGAATGCTGCTGATCCTTGTGATGTCCCTTGGAGAGGCTCACGGTAGTGTCGTCCTAAGCCGACCTTACTATGGCCGAGGGCTGGCATCGCGTGTTCAAGACGTCCAACTTCAGCCATAATCTCAGCCGAGGTTGGTGCCTCTGGGCCGAGGTCACACTTGGGCATATCAATCACCCCCAGCCCTTAGTCATATGTGGGAGCAGGTGCCCTTATCTAAATGTCAGCAGATGCTCGGCTATCGCACCTGGTTTATGACCTCGGCCTGGGAGAGGCCGAGGTTGGTAAATCTAGGTACTTGTTCAGTCCGAGTATTCCATGGAGGTCTCGGCCTAACCCCATCCGAGACAATGGACGAGGTCGGCCTGAGACGAAGTTGAGCTGGAGTGTTTGGAGTATCGACTAATGTCTTGATGAGGTTGCTGGTGGCTTTATGTAAGCTCGGCCTATGTCTGGCCGAGGTTGCTATTCCAAGGTATACGAGAATGTTGTTGATCCATGTGATGTCCCTTGGAGAGGCTCACGGTAGTGTCGGCCTGGGCCGACCTTACTATGGCCGAGGGCTGGTATAGCGTGTCCAAGACGTCCAACTTCGGCCATAATCTCGGTCGAGGTCACACTTGGGCATATCAGTCGTAGTACCAGTATTCGGGCATATTAGGATCTTTTTTTGTGATGAGTTCAATGTGATAGAAGTCGGTCAGTTTAGACTTCTTTTTTACTAGGAAGGGGGCCATTGTTAATCCCTTGGGCATGTCGACTATAGAGGCTAAGGTAGCAAGGGCATCGAATAAGTTGTTCCTTGCTCGGGGTAAGTAGTGGAAGGTTATATCTTGAAATTGGGAGGTCAGTTCTTCTAGGTGGGTATAGAAGGGTAAAAGCTTCTCGTCCATAACTTCCCACCTTTGAAGGACCTAGCCGATGATGAGGGAAGAATCTCTGTAGACATCTAAGCACTGGATCCCTTTCTTGAGAGTGACCATGAGGCCTACAGTTCATGCCTCGTATTCGATCTTGTTGTTAGTGCAGTGAAAATCTAGCTTGATGGCCATGGGAGTGTGAGAGTCATCAGGGGTGATTAGGAGTATCCCAATGCTATATCCTGTCTTGTTGGAAGCGTCGTCAAAGAACATTTACCACCGAAGGTTTTCTTGGGATATACAAAGGATATCTTCAGTCGAGAACTTGAAAATCCGAATAACAGCTTCTTCCATAGGTTAGTCAGCGAGGTAGTCAAGGATGGACCTTCCTTTCATGGATTTTTGTGTGACGTACGTAATATTGAACTCGACTAGCAACATTAACCATCGGGCTATTCAACTAGACAGGGCAGGTTTCTCGAGTACATATTTGATTAGATCCATTTGAGACACAAGTCTGATGGGAAAAGAGAGCATGTAGTTCCATAGTTTTTAAGTGACCTAGACAAAGGCGATACATGCTTTCTACAAGGCAGTGTAGTTAACTTCGTACCCGTCCAATTATGAGTATAGAGTAGATGGACCTCTCTTTGTGGGATTCTTCAATGTATTGGTATAGCAGAGCTTGAGTTATGGTATTTGTTACGATCAAGTATAGAAGTAGAAGGAGACTAGGCTGTAGTGGCATGAGTACCAGAGGTAGGGTAACTTACTACTTGATTCGATCAATGACTTCCTGATAGAATTCATTTTTTATTTTGGTTGATTCCTTCTGGAGGAGTTTAAAGATGGGTTTACAAATAGAAGACAACTGGTTGATGAACCTACTGATATATTATAATTTTCCCAAGAAGCCCTGAACTTCCTTCTCCGTTCAGGGTGGTAGAATTTCAAATATGGCTTTCAGTTTGGCAGGATCTTCTTTAATCCTCTTTTCGCTAACTATGAATCCCAAAAGCTTTCCTTTTGTAACGCCAAATACACATTTTTATAGGTTAAGTTGCATCTGGTATTGCCGCAGTCTTTCGAAGAACTTTTGGAGAGCGAGAATATGACCTTCCCGAGTCTTAGACTTGATAATCATATCATCTAGTAGACCTTGACTTATTTATGTATCAGATTAATCAAGATGGTTGTGGAAGCTCTTTGGTAGGTAGCCCCTGCGTTTTTTAGACCAAATGACATAACACTGTAATAGAGGGTTCCCCAAGGGGTGATGAATACGGTTTTCTCTTGATGATCAGGGTGCATCTTGATCTAATTGTATCAGGTAAAGCCATTAATGAATGATTTGAGAGCTTGACTGACCGCATTGTCCTTAATCATGTTGATATTAGGTAGTGGGTAATCGTCCTTCGAAGAGGCCTTATTCAAATCTCGGCTGTCAACGCACATGCGAACCTTTCCCCCTGATTTTAGCATGGGCACGATGTTAGATAACCATTTGGGATATTTGATCACCCTAATAAAGCCGACGATCAACTGTTTGACCACCTCTTCCTTAACCTTGAGCGACCATTCGGTGCAGAGCTTTTGCAGCTTTTGTTTGATTGGTTTACGTTCTGGGAGCATTGAAATCTCATCCCGAATGATCTCGGGATCAATTTCAGGCATGTCATCATAGGACCATGCGAAGACATCCACAAATTAATTCATTAGTTCTTCGAGTTGCAAGCACTTATTATCGTCAAGGGTGGACCTTATCCAAATCTCGTGCAGTTGGATACTAAAATCGAGATTAATAACTGCAGTTTTATCTTCATTAGTTTGAACGCAATTATGTTGTTTGTTATTAACCTTATTAAGACCAGTTAAGAATTATTCATTTGAAAAATCATCATCATCAAGAGTTTGACTAGAATTAAGATAATTAATTTAAGGCACAACAAGATACTCAAAATCTACATTTATTTCATTCTAAATAAAAATAAGGTTAAGAACCTCATCAAAGGAGGTCTCAATTACATTATGATCAGAATAAGGAGGAAAAACAAAAGAAGAAAAAATGCGATAAACATTTGGCTTGGGTTGCACTTCAACATGTGGAACTGGTATAGCATACCAGTTGAGGAGAGGTGCATTAGTAGCTTTGATCAGGATGGATGTATTCGATGATGTAGTGCTTGAGTGAATCATGCAGAGTATCAGCATCAGTGTCTACAAGTTGAATGAATCATTGGAGTCACTTCCCTCAGAATCCTTGGTAACAACTACAGATTTCTCAATGAGCAGTAGCTCATAATGCTGGGAACTTTTGGCCCATGAGTAACCGTCTTGGGAGAAGATCCCCATTCTTGATTTTATCTTCTTGTCCACATGATCATACCACATTTTGGTAAAGTGACAGAGTGAAAATCTTCTCCCTCTTTGACCGGTCTTCCTTTCAAAGAATCCCTTGATACAATATTAGTACTTTCTAGCCTTTTCTTCATAAGAGGTTGGAGGAGCATTCTAAGTTCCTCTGATTATGGTCGATAACCCAGGACTTATGGAGGAAAGGCCTTCTTCAACACTAAGGGTTCTAGTATTCCCTATTATCGTCATTTCGGCATAAAGTGAATGTTCTTGAACATCTATATCACGTTGACTTTATCGTGAGGGTTGTGCTCTGAACAAACTCTATCTTTAAAATCATCCCCTATTCGGAGAGAAAGTTGTTTGACTTGGAGGATAAACAAAATCATATCATTAACCCCAAGTTGTATCTCTAATACCAAGTTACTGTTGCTTGCATTCTCGGTGTTATTACTGTAGCCCAAGATGGTGATGACCTACCTATTTTTGCAGAACTTCATTTTTTGATGGAGAGAGGAAGACACCCCCTTAATACTGTGGAGCCATAGTCGTCTGAGAAACAGGTTGAAACAAGTCGGGATGTCAATTATTTAGAATTCAGTGACGGTTTTTATAGGGCCAACCCCTATTGTAAGCTTTATAGATCCCATCACTTCCCGATGAGTAGTCATAAGCACGCATAGCAACGGAAGTCAAAACAAGATCACTTACTTTCAATCCCAAGAAGTTGAGGGTTCTTAATACGGAAACATTAAGTGCTAATCCATTGTCGACAAGCGAAAGAAGGATGGTCTTACCCATGACCTCGACAGAGATATTGAGAGCATAGTTGTGATTTAGACCAAACTTAGGGAATTCTTCTTTGGAGAAGGGGAGCATTATAGTAGAGGCTAGAGATCCATCCAGATTCACTACTCCTTCTGGCATAGTGCAAGGAGGGACTATGGGCCCGTTAAGTTGTTTGATCAAGGCATTTTAGTGCAGTTGGGAAGACATAAAGAGTCCATACGGAGTAATGTTAACTTGAGCTTTCTTCAACTGATCTAGGATTTTGCTTCCGTCGAGGGTCATTTCCAAAAAAAGGAGTTTCTCAACCCCTTTTCACTTAATTGTCGTTGCTGATTGAAGGTTCAAAATCTAGTAGTGCCTACTAGATCTAGTCATATAGTTCACAAAAGAGGGGAGATACAAAAACCTTGTTTCTTCATCTATCTCGGGTTGTTCGACAATTTTATTAATCTCCTCTAGTATATCTTAAAACGATATCATTCCACATATACTGACTACTGGGCTACTCTTTTCTGGGCTTTGCTCTTAATTTCAACTATCAAATTCGTCCCCCCATCCGGTGGTAATGATGTTATCTTTCCGTGAGAAGTCAATGCATTCTATAACCTCAATAGCCTTTTCGTATAGATCCTCCCATGCAACGAGAAGATGTATAAGCAAAGGGACCAAGCGCCCTTATAGTTTCAAAGCATCATATAGCTCAGATACACTGCAAATTTCATCGATTTGTTAGAACAAGTCTGCTATAATCTGGATGGAATCATCTAACCTAACTTCTTCGGCAGTATCTACCCAATTATCTTACTCTCTATCCCACATTCGAGCTTCTATGAACAATGTGCTAAACTTTTGGCAGTCAATAGTCATCTCTAAGGGCAATTTTAGCCCAAACTCTAAGAGTTGGTTTAATACTTCTCGTAATTCCATTTCTTTCCCTATGAACCGAGTACGAACGATAATACATGTTCTTATAAGAACTGACAGTGTTTGATCGACAAAACAGGTTGGGTGTAGGAGAAAATATGGGTAAACTTTAAGGAGTTTAGGAGAATATACGAGTATGATGGGTGATTTACTAGGTAGTAGATGGGTGAAATTTTGGGTTAGCATTTGCATGATTTGGAAGTCGATTATAGGCAGTGTTTGGTTTAGGATTAGTTGGTGGGGGGATGATACTCCGGTCAATCAGACCTTGGATTACATTTTGGATATGGAAACCTGATCAATGGTATGACTAATATTTTGATGTAAATCACAATGGTCATACGTTTGGAAATTTGTGGGAAGTGGGTTTGGTAATGGACGAGGGTCTAAAGGCTTGGTAAGATTTCAACACAAAAGTTCTTAGTAGACTTTGGAGAGGGCAGTGTGAAGCCTAGTGTATTCTTTTCTGACGGATTTAGGGAGGATTTCTGGTGCCCATGAAGTGGAAGGCTGAGAGATGGTATTGATGGTTGAAACGGTGGTATTGGCAGGCTTCTCATACTTTCTGGGAGTAAACTATCCGGATACTTTCTTTTGGTTAGCTTCCGTCTTGGCAAGACTCTAATCAATCTCCACTCCTGTTTCTTAAAGGGATAAAAAATGGGAGTAGTATTGTTCTCCTATCGTCGCTCGGATATGGGGTAAGAATTTATTCTTCACAATACTGACTTGTTCCTTTTCAAAAGGAAAGAAGTTATTCTTCATAATACTGACTTGTTCCTCTTCGAAAGGCTGGTTGGTCATAGTGGCCTCTTTCTCTCTCCACTTTGCTATGAAATTACTAACAATTTTCCCAGGATTCTACTTGAGAAGTACTAAATCACGATGGTTAAGCTCCAACTCCTCATTGCACTTGTAATATGACATGAATTCATGGGCAACATCCTCCCAACTGCGAATTCTGGATTCCTCGAGAGAATGAAACTAGGGAAGAGCAGTGTCTTTCAAAGTGTATTAGAACATCTCGACCATTATTTCTTCGAAGTCACCTAGGAGAGTCATGGATCTGTGGTAACTTCAAAGATGAAAAATTGGGGCCCACTACCCTCGAACTTCTTAATGTTGGGAATCTTGAACTTTTTTGATAACCTTGCTTTAGGATAGGGAGACATATGGGTGTTATCCATGTAGTTCTCGGAGATTTAAACTTGGTCAAACTTCTTGGTCAATAGCTTTAGGTCCCCCTTGACCTTATTCAACTCTTCTTCCTTCGGATCAACAGTCACGGGCAGGTTAACCCCTATCTGGGCAAGATTAAGCATAGGAAGCTGAGTTGGTGGTGCCTATTGGAAGGAGGGGCACGTGAAGCATGTTGATATTCTTTTGGGACCCAAATAGGCTCAGGTACAGGTGGACCCATAACGCGAGGGAAGAGGACCTCGATCTCTTCAAGAATAGGGACCCGATTTCGTTGCATCTCATGAACCTTAGTTTGAAGGTTGTCAATCTTAGAATTAAGTTAGATTAGGACCATCATCAAATCAGGATGCACATTTGGCACTTGGTTCACGTTATCTATGGAAAGCGGGTGATGGTGGATTCCGGACTCGAAGGAAGTAGCGGGAGAACTAGCGTAGCTTCGAGGAAGTTCGATGAAAGATCAAAGCCAATAGGGATCCAGGCCAAGGGTCAGGTATGTGATTGACTTGAGAAGAAAGGATGATTCGAAATTATTTTTGAAATAGAGGAGGAAAAACTTTTATTATTAAAAAAGGAGGAAAATATATTTGACCTTTTTTTTAAAGGAAATGACACAATATTTTTGGTAGTTTTTTTTATTTTTTGATAGAAGGGGGAAATAAGTTTTTGCTATTTTGAAAAGAGGGGAAAAACGTTTTTGTTATTATGATAAAAGAGGATAAGAAATGTTTTTGGTATTTTGATAAAAGAGGAGGAAAAACATTTTTGACACTTTTGGAAGGGAAGGAGGAGAAGTGAGAAAAGGGTCTCAACATGATGATGATGATTATTATTATTATTATTATTATTATTATTATTATTATTATTATTATTATTATTATTATTATTATTATTATTATTATGATGATGATGATGATGATGATGATGATGATGTTTTGACTTGTATTAGGTTACCTAAATGCAAAAGAAATGCCAGACGGGACTCGAACCTGGGAAAATTGGGTTTGAAAAAGATATATGTAAAACATGGTTTGACTTGTTGCTAGGCTCATGGATAGGGTCCCATTTGGAAAAAGACAAAAATGCTAAAAAATGTGGGCAGGATGACGACCCAGCATTTCGACAGAGTTTCGAGTAGTAAACGGCAAACTAAATATGAGTGACCTAGGTTTGACACTTATATGAGGGTATGCAGTTTTTGGGTTAGTACAAAGGTTCCCCCTTTGGCATGACTTCCACGATATACGTCTTGATTTTGAGGGCAATCAATACGCGTGTTCAAGACATTATATATACCTGAGTGTACGTGAATTGCCTCACTATATACCTCGTGGGGACAATACGTGTAAGAGCGAATTCCATATACTCGACATACGTGAACAAGTTCCCTGCTATATACCTCCTGTCATGTCTTCGGTCAACCGATACAATGCAGTGGGAACCATTCGACATACGTTGAATGTTCTTCCCCAATGGAAGGTGAGAGTCATATTGCTTAGGCTATTATTATTATTATTATTATTATTATTATTATTATTATTATTATTATTATTATTATTATTATTATTATTATTATTATTATTATTATTATTATTATTATTATTATTATTATTATTATTATTATTATTATTATTATGATGATGATGATGATGATGATGATGATGATGTTTTGACTTGTATTAGGTTACCTAAATGCAAAAGAAATGCCAGACGGGACTCGAACCTGGGAAAATTGGGTTTGAAAAAGATATATGTAAAACATGGTTTGACTTGTTGCTAGGCTCATGGATAGGGTCCCATTTGGAAAAAGACAAAAATGCTAAAAAATGTGGGCAGGATGACGACCCAGCATTTCGACAGAGTTTCGAGTAGTAAACGACAAACTAAATATGAGTGACCTAGGTTTGACACTTATATGAGGGTATGCAGTTTTTGGGTTAGTACAAAGGTTCCCCCTTTGGCATGACTTCCACGATATACGTCTTGATTTTGAGGGCAATCAATACGCGTGTTCAAGACATTATATATACCCGAGTGTACGTGAATTGCCTCACTATATACCTCGTGGGGACAATACGTGTAAGAGCGAATTCCATATACTCGACATACGTGAACAAGTTCCCTGCTATATACCTCCTGTCATGTCTTCGGTCAACCGATACAATGCAGTGGGAACCATTCGACATACGTTGAATGTTCTTCCCCAATGGAAGGTGAGAGTCATATTGCTTAGGCTAATTGTGACCTGTCGGACAAGCGCTCATCACAAAATGACCCTCCAGTTACGGGACAAAATTTGGTCAATAGCCATGCTCTTTGGTGATGTAGTGTGAAAAATGCAGGATTCTTGATTAGTATATTATAGAGAGTATATTTTGTTTGGCATGATAAGCACTATAATAATAGGGAAGAATTTACAAGTAGCATGAAAAGTATATTTAACATGGAGCATGAATATTACACTAAGCACGGATATGTGTGAGTGAGTGATGTGCAAGCATCTATGAGTGAGTGTGTAGCAGTGAACCTAAGTATGGATCAACTACAAGTGGGGTGTGACAAGTGTGAGTGAGTATGGATACATACAAATGTAATAAATGGAGGTGTGTGCTAGTGACACCCAAGCATGAATATTTAAAGTGGCGCGTGCAACATATGGATATAAGTGATCCTATGTGTAAGTAGTGTGAAGTGTACGTGAAGAGTATCTACAAGTGTGTGAGTGAGGAGTGATATAAGCACGAGGTAGATCTATATAAGGAATAATAGAGGAGAAAAAGGGGGGCATAGAGGTAGGTGCATACGCACACAAGTAGAAAATGATAATACCCATGCAAACAGTCTAGTCCTCTTAGTCTCTCGCCAGCGGAGTCGCCACTATGGCCATCCCTTCCTTCGAGGCCCTTTCCTCTGGCCTCGGGGAGTTCTCGACACTCGCGCATGCTTGGGGGAGGGAGTGAAGGTCTCTCTCCCTCTTTATAGGAGAGCTTCAGTCATTGTCGATGTGGAGTGATGTAAATAGATGGAGTCGTTAGCCTATTTTTCACAAAACAAGCCAAGAACATGTCGTCGCCTCGAGAGAGCGGCATCAAAGACAAACTGATGCTTATGAAACTAATAGTTTACAGGTTTGAGGACTAAGTTACTTAATGGTAAGGTGTTAGGCACCTATCCCTCCCTTTCGGTATCTCGTGGGCTTATGTTACTATTTTCCTTAATTTCTCCATGAAGTGTGTGCGCGTGTATATATAAATGGATATCAGAATCGCTCGGCTCATATCATGGAAAAGATAGAGTGAGGTCATCCAAAGGAATATTCTCAAAATAATGATTAGAAAATATGATGTGTGCGCTTATCGATATATTGGTCGTTACAATGAAACAATAATATTTGTTAGATAAAATGCAAATGTGACTCACAAGTATGATATATATTAGTAATGTATAGATAAAAAGGATGAAAATGCAAACGTGGGAAAATTAGAAGGTTGAAAAGTTGAAAAGTTAAACTCGAGGCTTAGTTTTTATCCCAAATGCCTAAGTAGCCTATAAAGCAACAATATCCACGTACTTCGCAGTGGCACCAGGGTGGGGTTTATCCTATAGATTCAAATGGAAGTTTATTATATGTGTGTGTATAGAATCGGTACTTTTAGTTTTGAGAAAATGTGGTGAATAAAGCCGTTGGAATTTATACGTGTCACCCTATTTTTTTTGCTTTTGGTTTTTAAAATAGAAAATAAAGTATGATCGATATAAATAATAAAGTATGAGACGTTAATGTGTGTAAACTAAAGTAAAAGGTGGATTAAGAATTTATGTAACTAATGCAAAAATGAAGAATTTAAAGAGAGAGAGGGATGTATGGTCCTTCTTTAGATTATTGAGGCTTGATCTTGATCCTTGATGAGATCCCATGAATATTGAGATAAATGTTGGATGATAGAGAATGAGATTTTACTAAATTGGGTATGAAAATGATGGAGATGAAAGGTGGAAAAGAATTTTACACAAGGAAACTTCGTTGATTGCAAGAGAATGTTGTTGAGATCATTGATATGAATGGATCTAAGGTGTCTTAAGAGTGAGATCATGCCCTCCTTATATAGGGTAGAGAAACTGTCGATCGTCATACCCCTAGCCCTTCCAATCGGTAGGTGACCCCAGATACACTGCCGATAGACAATAAAATGGACATGCCAATTGGCAGTCTCGCGCATATTTCTCCAAAAAAATGATTGTATAATGCATTACGTAAATCCAAATCACACACGGGGCATACCATTAGATAGGTATTTTAAAGACATTTAAGAATCCTTTATGTCGGTCCCATGTCCGCAAATTTAATTTGGTTCAAACGATGATCAGAAGCGCTCGTTGGTCCTTTGGACAGGAGATCGTCGGACGGTAATGGATTGTTCATCCAAATTGTAAGTCAAATTCATGCACATGGCTGACCATTAGAAAGGGGTTTTGATGCCCTTAGAATATTCATTCAGTCTCATTCGAGCTAAAGAGTTGACCTTGTCCAAACGGAGCCCGGTAGCCTCCAGGTCAGTTTTTAGGAGAAAATGAATCGTTTGTTTGAACGGTTATGCTATTTTGTGCATGGGGTAGACTGTTGAAAAGGGGTTTCAGTTCCCTTTTGAAGATTCATTGAGATTTTGCTCTGATGATAAAGTTCATTGGGGTTGGAGTCAAATTGGCACCCGAGAGTGCTCGGTGGACTCTAGATCGATTTTTGATAATAAAATGGGATGTTCGTCTGAACTGTGATACCTATTCATGCATGGAGCAGACAATTGGAAATGGGATTCAGATCCCTTTGAAGATTCATTGAGATTTTTCTCTAATGATAGAGGTGACCTGAGTCAAAAGGGGATTAGAAGGGCCCGATGGCCTCTAGATCAATACTCAGAGTATGAACTAGGGTTTGTAATGAACTGGGGAGGTGCTAGGACCTAAAGAGAGACTTAGGGGGTCCTATAATGCCGTGTCTAAACCTACCGAGCAGGCAGGTCTAGGGCCCATTCGAAAAAGATATATAAGCTTTTGTACGTCACTATTAAGTCCCGTAATCATGACATTTCTCCTCTGAACTTTCTCCTTAGCCTCAGTACATCTCTTTTTTAGGTCATCATTCTCTCATTGGACTAGATCACCAACCTACCTCATATCATTGTCTTTTATTAGTTGGGCCCTCAAGTCATTTATCTCCTTCTTCATGGACGATCCCATATCTATAAAGTCCTTTAGGTCGTCCTTCAGTTTGGCGACCAAGGTGGACTAATCCTTGTAAGACTCAGTCCCTTTCTTAAGGGCATTACAAGAAGTTAAATATACTCAGTGAACTTGGTCTCTTTCATCCCACATAAGTACATTATCAAAGTTACTGGGAAAGGAGGGAATCTCCTCAGCAATAGTCTAGAATGAAAAAGTAGACAAGGCAAAGTAGTTATTCAGCAAAAATATTCAAAAGAGCAACATTTAATATAAGTGCAAACAGATTATGAAAATAAGAGACTTTTTCATTAATGTATAACGTAATAGGCTGAGCCCTTAGAGTTTAACAAAAAAAATGGGGTATAAATTACAAACAAAAATCCTAAAAACAAAAGGACTTATTATTGCACCTGCTCCTAGGCCTTTGATGCCACCTCGTTTAGTTCTCTTTTGGGACTTAGCTTCAGGTTTAGTTCTCTTTTGGGACTTAGCTTTTGTAGAGAGGGGGACATCATCATCATCTTCTATCAGAAGAACCCTTCCTTAAAGGAGCCATATAATCCACTTCATTTGGTAGTATGGAACTGATGTCGAGGGACTCAAATGAGAATAAATCTTCCTCATCGGGAATGGAAAGCTCAGGGATGTCATTTATCGAGCGAGCAGTGAAGTTGCCGGTAGTGTTGGTGTATTTTAGAGGAATGAGGCTGAACGTGGATGTTGACCTTTAAGAAGGTACTCTATCACCCTCCAAGCCTTCAACAAATCGTCACCATTGATGTCATTGATGGAAGGCTCTTTGTTATTTATGCAAGCTGTTCAAACACAAAACAAAAGGCATTATAAACAACAGTAGAGCAAGATGATAAACAAATAAAAAAAAGTAACTGAAGAGTAAGCATTAACATATTTTACCCCATAGTTTGGGCACGAAAACCCAGTGTATTCTTCGCCTTCAGTGAGCGGTGAATGTTTCCAATTTCTAGAAATAAACCCCTTGATGCTAATACCCCTTATTACAATCAAGAAGGTTCACGACCAACATTATATTGTCCTTCCTCGCCTACACGTAAAGAAGGCCATCTGTGGTGTGAGACCAGGTGAAGTAGTACCTCATATCTAGGATACCAAAGTTAGTCTCATAGAGGTCATTTATCCCATTCACCCTATTATTGATGCGATATGTATTAAGGACACACTGAGTTGGGACCACCCCAAGGAACTCATAAGATTCCAAAAAAAAAGGTCTAGGGGAAAAGTTAATCCCCCCAGAATACAATAAGGGTGTGAATCCAGTATCCCCTTCAACAGCCATAACATTTTTGGGCATAGGGGCACAATCGATTGGGATCCGGGAAGGAATAGAATATGTTTTCTTAAAATCCTTTATGTTTTTCCCATAAAGAGTGTTCTTCATTTTCAGAAGAAATAACTATAACAACTGGAGAAAACATAGGAGGAAAAAGGGAAGTTACGTAAATAAGAAACGATGAGGAAGAGAATAGAAACTTACAAAACGGACGAATGCAAGTGAGAGCTCTGTAGTCTTCTGATAGAATAATAGAGGAAGCAAAGATGTCGGTTGGGTGTTAAGTGTAGAAGAAAAATGAAGTTTGAAAGAGTGTATACAATCATAAGATGCGGGAATCAAAGCTATTTTTGGCGCTTCACTTTCTCCTCGGGATGAGCATACCCTTAAAACTACAGTTTCTTTACAAGTTTAGATATCGATACAAATTCATTATAAATGGAACAAATGTGTGAGCCTTTGGCAAGGATAAAATCCTCTAGCCCAATATTTTTGGCCAGGATTTTTAGGGGCCATCGTGGGGACCAAACCATAATTGGGCCCAAATTAGGCATGCCGACCAAGCCCAACAACACTTGATGCACACCTAGATCATTATATATAAATGAAAAAGATAAATAGAAATATTTATCACGTGGATAATAACAACACAGTTACCATTTGAATGAAACTCAATTCGATTACCTAAAAATCGCGGACAAGACATTCAGGGAATCGCTACACAAGCCAACGAAAACTCATGGGGGTTCCTTAAATAATAAAATATCTATGACTATACACAACAATAAATACAACCCACACCCCACAGGAGTTCATTGAACAATAAAATATCTTGGAGAGAAGCTAATAAAAATCGAGTGACCTCTTTGTAGATATAGGAAATTTTCCGAATCACGTATATTTGTGTGTTATGTGTGTGACATTTGCATGCTTTTTCTTTGATTGATTTTTAGATTCCATTAATTGTGAATATTTTCACTCACACTTGCGTAACCTGGTAAATTGTTGTTTCACTTATAACATCTTTATTTATGATGGATATACTGAAATTGTAAATTTAACATGAAACATACGTTATCACATTATTTAAGATATATATGAAATGACAAAGTCCCTTATCGAAATCTAAAAATAAGATAATATAAAGTTCCACATGCGCAGAGCATCTTCAACGCAAATGTGAATTCATTCCTATGTGGCTATGGAAATTAGAGAATGTGTATCTTATGCAGCATACAAATTTCTATGTAGACAATGTAAATAAAAAAATCACCTGCAATGTAAACGTCTAAAAATAAAATTGAGTGATACGTGTATATGATCGATTTGTTTTGTAAAATGTGGAGAGATAACAAAAATGACATGGTAAAGAGAGAAATATTTTATTCTTCACAATGTGGAAGAAATCATCTACATCTAGAGGGTCACCTTCATATTATGGATATTAATTTGTGCCACATCATCTTCACATTCATTTTAGAGGGTTTCTATAGGTCTATTAATCCTAAGTGGCACTTCATATTCTCCCATTCCACATTAGCATTAGATATGCTCTTAGTCACATAAACCAAGAGTTAGGTTTTTAAAATTCTAAAGAATTTTGTCTTATGCTCCTAAAATTTAGGTTATGCACCTAATGTTCCATGAAAACATACTCATGGAAATAATGTTTAGCTTTTGAAAAGTATATTTGTAATGCTTCATTCACACCAATTTCCAAAACTAATTTTGATATATGCCTTTATACACATTAAATGATATGTCTAAAGTACTTTATTGATTATCACACTTAGATTTAAAGAGATAAACAAATACATTTATATTTATTATCAGTCATTTGGAAACATTTAAAAAAAATAATGGCAAACATAGTTATTAAAAGTTCCCATCTTTCAAAAAAATTCTTGAGCATCCATATTATCCTTACTCTTGTAGTTTGTTGACCTGAAAATATCCCAAGAGAAGAGGGTGTGAATTAGTATTGGGTAAAATATTTGGCTTTACATTATTTTCAAGTATTTTCCTATTTTTATTAAATCATTTTGTTGTGAGATTGTTTCTTTTTCCTTTAAACTAGTTTGATCATTTTAAAACCATTTTTTGTTGGATAAAAATCATTTATTTTTTTCCAGCATCCCATACACATTCACATCTAAGATATTAAAATATCAAGCACAATAACAGTAAAACGTGAAAGTTTAGATTGAGGGAAGAAAAATAGGCCAGAGATTTTTATCATGGTTCAGTGATAACCGTTCACTTAATTTCTCCCATCAAGAAGAACCTTAAGGAAATGTCCACTATATTGATCCTTTTACACACCAATAAAGATTCGATCGTGGGAAAATATCTTTGAGTATAATTACTCCATTTCGGGAAAGGTCAATACCCTATTCGGACACTCTACCAAGAGGTCTGACCTATATTTCATTCAATAAGATTTCATCTCATAATTCTTTCAACTCTTAGGGAGCTAAAGATGGAGGCTTTCACAGGTTTGACATCGACCCATAATTCTAGTGGGCTTGCTGTAGACCCTCACTACATTTGAATCAAATTTATGTTTTCATAGCTTAAACACATTTACAATGCTCCTTAATGAGGAGATAAATGATTGAATCTCTTTTAATTCTCATTGATGAGTAGATTTAACATTAAATATCTTTATGTTATTGTTTCTGTGGAAGCTGCACATCATTTTGTTATGGAAGATGAACTGATGGTTGTTATTGAAGATTCCTTATTATTTTCATGAAATATTATTATTTCCATGAGATAAATCTTTTTGAGTTAGATGAACTCTTCTTGATTGTTTAGGATCTTTGATGGTTTTTTTACTGATGAATCTCTTAATGTTCGATTCACATTATTAATATGGTTATTCTAGATCATAATAGACCTCTTTTAAATATCCTTTATTTTTAAGAACTAGAAGAAGATATCATATATTCAAGTCTTTATATGGAGGAACATGGAGTTTATCCCTATTCTTTTTTATATATCCTTTTTCATTCTTCATTTGAGTTAATTTTTATCTTTTATTGATAAACTTTTAGGTGAGATTGATTTGTGTTGTGCTGAGTTGTATTGTTTGAAACGTGTATACACAGTGCCTTGAAGAAAATTAGTTGTATAGGTGTGTTTTGGTAAACTTGCAAAAGGTATTTTGAAAAGATAATATGCCCGACTCAAAGTTAAAAGTGTCAATTTTTTAATTATAAGTCTAAACTAACTTTGAAGTTTGTTATAATTTTGATTAAGGTTGAGAGACACATACATAGTCGAATGACTCGAGTTTAAGTCCACACATTAGGTTCAAAGATATCGCTTTGAAGGTTTTGAAATTTTGTGAAAAGTCACGGAAGGTTGTGGGTGAACAACATTTTTAGAGTCAGTCATATAAATTAAAATAATTTGTACAATGAATTATATCCTAACACTCACAAAATCAAATTCCCACTACACAGAAATGGTCAAATTGACCCGTTTTTTGTCACGATCAATGACCGTGACAAGTAGAGTTGTCATGGACTTGTCATGGTCATTGATCATGACAATCCTATAATGTTGTCATGGTCAATGACCGTGACATGTCCGTGATAATTCTGTGAGTAAAAAAATCCTTCCCTTTTTTTTTCTAACCGATTTCTATTCCTTCCCTTTCTTTCTCTCTCTAAGCGACTGCACTCCCCCTCTCTACGATTTTGGTACGTTTTCTCTCTTTATTTCTCTTTCATTTATGTATCTGTGTGTGTGTGTGTGTGTGTGTGTGTGTGTGTGTGTGTGTATGTGTGTGTAAATGTGCATGTGTGTGTGTGGTGTATATATGCATGTGGGGGGGGGGGGGGGGGGGAGGGCTAAGGTGAGGGGGGGCACTATGTGTGTGTGTGTGTATTATATATATATATATATATATATATATATATATATATATCTGTGTGTGTGTGTGTGTGTGTGCGCGCGTGTGTATATGTGTGTGTGTGCGGTGGGCAGTGCAAGTGGGAGGGAGGGGGAAGGGCTGGGGGTGGGGGGTGGGCAGGGGGTGTGGGGTTGTGTGTGTGTTTTTTAATTAAATTTTTATTGGTTTTCTAGATATTGCCCCTCATATTGTAGTTCCCCTTGTAAAAGAATTGATTGATTAAATATTGGTTGTTAATTTTTTTAGTAAATTAATAATTAGTGCCCCTTTCATATGCAAGTAGGATTACCCTCATTGTAAATTAGTAAATTAATAATTATATACTTTAATTGTTAGTTTAATCGATAAAAAGAATTAATTGAATAGATGAATTAGAAGGAGTACGGGATACACATTTTTTGTTTCCATTAGTGGATCGATGTTCGGTTGGTTAATTTTAAGAGTGCCATGACCACTGGATTATTGTCCATATGGGGGAGGGATTTCTAACTTTTTTAAAAAATTACTTTGTATCACGAACAATATATATATAGTATGATAATTAAATGAAACATACTTGAAATTACATATAGTGCGCATAGATACTAGCCTTCTAGTTCTTATGCGTACACATTCAATAGCGCTTAGACCCCGTTCGAGAGTCATTACCCCTGTAATGAGATCTCTCGAATTATCCCGTTTGGACAGTTTGGGACTGCATAATTTATGTATAATAATATTCTTAGTGGCTTAAAGTTGTTACTTTTGTAGGAAATTCTGTAGTCGTATCCTAATGTTATCTGGGTACATACTAGATTGACAAGTGTGAATGTTATTTCAATTGATCAATAGAAATAACACTCACACTTGCCAATCTACGTCGTGAGCTTGGACAACTATGGGGATATGCTGCCGAATTTTTATCAAATCGTAACAATATGCATGAGTTGTTAAGTATATTACAGAAATATGCGGGCTTGAATGGGATAGGACCACTCACCCTTTAGAGGAGATTGAGGAAATAGGAATTTCTATTATAAATTGAATTTGAAAAAATCGAATATAAATAAGACATAATTAATTGAAACATACTATAAATCTAAGTTTTGTTTATACTAATAGGTGATTAGTTGTGGTAGCTGTGATGGGATATTCGAAATACAAAGAGTGGATGGCTGAGACAAATAAAATGGGGGATGTGTTTCACAGAGTTGCTAATGAATTTGTGAAATACGTAAAGAGATGTCATAATGATGAAGAGTTTCTGTGTTCGTGTGCTAGGTGTAAGAATGGTAAGGTGTTTGAGTGGAAAACAGTTGAATTACCTTTGTTAAGATGGGGTATGCAAGATATTTATCCATTTTAGAGTTTTCACGGTGAATAAAAAGTTCCTTTTGTCCCCGAACAACCTTCACGACAGCTTTCAACAAATAGGATAGATGTGAAGGGGATGATGTAGATCATAATTTGTTAGAGGATTTAGTTGATGATGCGTATGGAGTTTATGAGCGGAGGAGAATGAGGTTACTGATGATGTACAAGGTTCAAGAGCTCGTGAAGATATCGCGATAAACCTTGACGATGAGTATTAAAGTTTAAAATTTAAGGTGACCCAACCTTTATACTCTAGCTGTGAGAATGATCAAACAACTTTACATGCCATGGTTGATTTGCACAGTTTGAAGACGCCATACGATTTGTCTAGCAATAGCGTGACATGAATTCTGAATTGGGTGAAGGGATTACTACCCAAGGAGAATACGCTTCCAAATATCTATCATGTTATGAAGAACATTTTGAAAGGTTTGGGAATAAATTATAAATCGATTCTTGCCCGTGTGTATGACTGCATACTGTATGGAAAGGGTTATGAAAATCTCGATCGTTGTCCGGTATGAGATGAACCTAGATATGTCCAATATACTGGTAAGGAAGGCACAAGCTCAAAAGTGCCTCAAAAAGTGTTGAAATATTTTCCCATTAGGCCTAGATTAAAATGATTTTTCATAGTACCATGGATAGCGGAGGCAATGACTTGGCATGTTAGGGAAGAAGTACGGGTAATCTCATAGGTCATCTTATTGATTCTACAGCTTGGAGGAGGATGAATTATGAGTATCTCGATTTTTCTCGAGAACAACGCAACATTCGTTTGGTTATATAAACAGATGGTTTTAATCCATTTAGAAATCTAAGCATAAATCAGAGTGTATGGCCAGTGATCCTAGCCCCACTCAACCTCCCTCTTTCACAATGTATGAGACCTGAATTTTTGATACTGTCTTTACTGATACCTGGGCCAAAGGCACTAAGTGACGATATTAACATCTACCTGGATCCTTTGGTAGATGAATTAAATGAGTTGTGGGAAGAGGGTATTCAATCATTTGACTCTTTTAGAGAAGAAGAGTTTACGTTGAAAGCTAAGTTGATGTGGGCAATTCATGATTTCCCAGCTTATGGGACATTATCCGGTTGTGTAGTACATGGTTATTTGGGGTGTCCTATTTATGGAGAGGAGACTGAATCTCTTCTTCTATTTTCTAGCTCAAAAAATTTATACCATTTCCATAGTAGGTTTTTACCCCCGGCTCATAGTTTCAGATTTGAGAAAGATTCCAATTTTTTATTGGGCGGGGTTAAACATAAGCTACCGCCAAGACAACTTTCAGGTTCAGAACTTGAAAGTAAATGTTCTGAATGTGTCTCTAATATTCCAGGTAAGAATCCCAAATTTAAGAATGTCAAGCATAAGAAGACCCCAACTGGTAATGAAATTGAGACAAGAAAGGCATGATCTAGGAGGTCAATTTTATTTGACTTGCCTTATTAGAAGAATAACCCGATGCACCATGTATTCGATGTGATGCATGCAAAGAAGAACCTCGTTTAACATATTATGGGTATTTGCCTTAGGGGGAGTCATTCAAAGGATGGAGAAAATGCACGAAAAGACCTTAAATCATTGAAACTTAAGCCACAACAATGGTTGAAAGAAGATAGTAGGGGAAGGACAATAATTTCCCCTGGTACGTTTACTTTGACGAGTGGGGAAAGGAAGGTGCTTTTAGACACAATATATAATTTGAATGGGCCCATCTAATTTTTCGTCCAACTTGCAAAGGATTGTGAATTATGATACTCATGATTTATATAGGTGTAAGTCCCACGATTGGAATGTGATCATGCAATTGGTTCCTCTATTGTTTTATCAATGTTTCTCCATGCACAAGGATTTGCGGATGGATATTATGCAAATTAGTATTACCTTCTCACTTTTGTGTGAGAAGGTAGTCAATCAAGAATACATAGTGGCCGCAAAATTGGCGGTGACCGAAGCGATTTCTGTGTTGGAGAAATACTTTCCCCGAGCATTCTTTGACATAATTGTTCACTTCTTGGTACACCTATGCGATGAGGCACTTCTTTGTGGTCCAGTTAGATATCAGTGGATGTATCCATTTGAAATATTGATGAAAGTTTTTAAAGATTACGTCAAGAATACGCGATACATTGCAAGATCAATTGCAAAGGAATACATCATCGCGGAGTCATCAATCTATACTCGGGAATATATGCCTGACTCGACCAGCGTTGATGACACTGATGAGTTCGTTGATGATGGTGGTCATGTGATGGGAAAACGAGTTTACAACATGAACACATAGCTCGTTATCTATTTGACACACATGAGGAGGTCGAAGAATGGAAAAAGTAAGTTTAAATTATTTTAAGTTTTACATTATTTTAGAATATTTTAGATTATTTTATACATGATAAATTTTGTAATATGTAGAAAATATAAAGCATGTGAGAACAATACAACACGAAAAACAATGGTAAAATCAGACAGCGAATTTAGGCTGTGATTTTCACAAGAGGTAATTATAATGAAAATGGCCGTTATATAACGTTACATTACACTCAAACTTTACAACTAATCTAATTAATTTATCTATATTCTCAACTCTTAAATACGGGTGATGCGACATCAAGGCTTGCTCGTCTAGCCACTGCACCCTTATTTATGGCACAAGAGTACATAAAGTATTGATTGAACGGTTATGTATTCGGCGCAAAAGTGTACGAGGAAAGTACAAATGTACAGAACTCAGGTACTTCATACACGGCTCTTACTTTCTTTCGAGCGAGCGCAAAAGATAAAAACCTCGTTGAAGTTGAAATGACTTACTATGGCGTAATTCGAAATATATTTGAATTGCATTATATAAGCTTCAAAGAGGTTGTATTTTACTGTGACTGGGTAAGGGTTGAGGATAAAAATGCTTGTAAAGTTGATCATGTCACCAACTTGATCATGGTTGACTTATCCAAGTTGAAGAGCAATGAGCACGTGAGCGATGAGCCGTTTGTTTGTGCATTTCAAAAGGTCAACCAAGTATTTTACTCAGAGTATATCAACAATGAGCCGTGATCAACTGTCTTACATGCGTCAAAGCGTCTAAATAGTAGTGTGAATGACTTGGCAGCTCCTATCGGATATCAATTCATTTTTTATGATAACCCAAATTTGAAACAATTTTTCAATTTGTAATAAATATTCCAATTTGTACTTTATCAATCCATTTTTAATGCTTTTAATTGATTTGCACTTTATCATTTTCACTCTTGTTAGTGTGCGTGTGTGTGGGTAGTAGGGGTGGGTGTGGGGATGTTTCAGATTTTTAGTAATTGTATATATTATGGGTTAGATGTTGTTGTTTTGGAATTCAGAATTAAGGTGTTAAACAGTAATAGTTCATTTGGGTTTGTAGTAATTGTACATATTTGCATGTTTTCTTCTAATTCATTTTGATTTGTACTAATAACAACATTTTTTTTATAGAAAATGTCTCCTTCGGGTATTAAGGCGAGGATGCTGATGCTGATTATGATGATGTTATCTGGGCTCGGTGGTAGCGGAGGGGACGAGGGCTCCTCGGCCCCTAGGCTCCCCAAATATGACAAATTGGGGATGGCCATCGAGAACAAGACGGGTCTATTAACGAGATCCCTCGAGCTGGTAAAGACGATCATCGTCTCGGGGTACACTAGTTGGAGGGAGGTGCCAAATGAGCTCAAGTTAGCTATTTGGGCGGCACTACAGGTAATGTATTTATATTTATATTTATATTTTAATTTTAATTTCAATTTCGATTTCGATTTCGATTTCGATTTCGATTTTAATTTCATTTTATATTTATATTTATATTTATTCGCAACTAACATTATATTTGTTGGACAAGAACAATTCAACCTGGATTCAAAACTATGCGATTCCGTCTTGGAGCAGTTGAGGGAGAAACACAAGACGTGGAAGAAAAATATGCGGACCCGGTACTCTAGGAAGACCTAAGAGTCCGTTATCCGAATGTGTGACTCCGTCTTGCCGAAGGAGCCGATCTCATTGGCACAATGGCAAAAGTCCATTGACAATGGGATCGGGGAGCGACAATTGGCATCTCGCCAATCGGGGAGGGAAAATCGAGCGAAAAAGACGGACGTGCACTACTCTGGTTGGACGTCTTACACCGAGGTGGAGCATAGGATGATAGTAAGATTAAATTTTTCTATAATTATAGAAATATATTTTTCTGCATTATTTTACTTTGCTGGGCCGATACTAATTTTTTTATTATTTTATTTCAGGGGACGGGGAGTGGCCCTAGGGGTAGGCCATATAGGCTCGATACTAATGTGTCTATTCGGACGAAGAAGGGGAAGGATAAGGAGGTGTCTCCGAGTGTCGCAGCCACGATTGTAAGTAATCCGACAGTTTACATTTTATTAATTACGTTATAATTTTTTTATTTACGTAATTAACTAATCATGTGCTTTTTATCGTTTCAGGAAAAGCTTAAGAAAGTGCATGAGTCGCAGTCTGATGCCGACAAGGCATCTTTGTCCACAGACACACTCAACCAAGTGCTTGGCTCTGATCACAAGGGGATGATAAGGGGGTGAGCTCACGGGTGGACAAATCTAGGATCATCGGATTGGAGACGAGGGACACCGGGTTAGCTCGAGCGATGGACTCGCATGACGGGAAGCTGTCCCGTTTGGAGGTGACGGTCCAAGATATGTTCTCATTCATGAAGCGTTCGTTGGGCGGAAACCGTATGGGGAAAGGGAAGGAGAGGTTGGTAGAGGAGGAGGTGGAGGATGATGATGATGTGGACCTCGCTTCTTCATCTCCGACACGTGCAGACTCTGATGATCCAGTCCCCTATTTGGCTCCCTTCGACCGACCGATGTCGACACTTGGTTGGCCGAGCGTGTTTATACATGACATATTTGATGGTCAAAGGATAGGGAGGGGGTTGAGGGACCCAAATACCGTCCAGGGTATGCTAGTACATGAACGCGCGCTTCAAGACATCGAGGTCAAAGTGCTCGTAAGGCATGTGATACCCGGGAAGGAGAACTCCCCATTGTGGTTACGCGCATAATGCGGCACGATGAATATACAAGGGTGTATTAATTCGTATATTGTGTATCATACCCACCTCCTCAGACCTACCCCAGGCTTGTAGTGATATTATTTGAATTGAATTGATTTGAATTGAATTGAATTAATTTAAGTTGTTACATTTGAATTATATCATGGTGTTTATTGTTTTGAATGTATATTTGTGTTATCTCTATTTTATTTGGATATATGATGTTTGAACAGATACAACGTTGCTATAACAGGTACAATTATACTGCTTGGCAGCGACAATGGCCATACTGCTCAACAGATTTTTTTTCAATTCTGCTCAGAATTATCACAGTCAATGACCGTGATAGTTTTTTAAAGATTTCCACAAGTTTTTCATGGTCCATAACCATGACAAAACTTTTCTAGGTCAAAGACCGTGACATGAACATGACAAGTCTAATGAACTTATCACGGTTATTGACCGTGACAAGTCCGTGACAACAAAAGTTGTCACCCCCAGACTTGTCACGGTCACTGACCTTGACAATTTGAACTTGTCACGATCAATGACCGTGGCAAGTCGACAGATTTGGTGTAGTGTTCCTTATGTGTTGATCTCCTTGAATGTTTGATGAACACGTGTGCATTTATTTGCATATTGATGGAGTTTTTTATGCTTATATCCTTATGAATATTTTATCCTTGAATCATGATCCATTCCCTTGATTTATTATTGATATTCTTTTAAACTTTCTTGATGAATGTTTTACGCTTGTTGGTTTCCTTGATGATTGTGCTTTTCTTTCTATAATGCATGCTCCTTTTGAGTTGAGTTAATATTGTATCAAGGATTGATCCTATAACAATATATATGATCTTGAAATTTCACATTTAAAGGAAGATATTTAGTAGGACATGTGTCATCAATTGAATTATTATCATCAAAATCAATAAAATATTTATTCCATTTTGGATTTATAATCTCAACCTTTTTTTTTATGACAATCTAATTGATGGATTAAGAAAAATATCACATATGCATTGCTATATCAAGTCATTCAGACCAATCACTTTTCTCTCCATTTGTTATAAATTCATTGCAATATCAATTTGGTCCCATCGATGTCTTCTCCCCCCCATAATTATCAAATTAATTAAGGGGGAGATAAGAAAAGCCCAATCTATGACCAATTGTAATACTTCGTAAAGTTTCTCTAATTTCCATCATAAGTCGGAAATCATTATGAATTGTATTCCTCTCATCAGGATTGTATGGAGGTTCATTGTGATAGCCAAAGATCTATATACTTGGCCAAGAACCAAGTTCATCACGGGGGGGCTAAGTATAGTGAAGTCCGATTTTATTTCATATAAGAGGTTATCGATGGGGATATTGTTGTTTTGAAGAAAATTATCACCAAAGAAAATCTGACTGACGTGTTGACAAAGGTGGTATCGGTGGTCAAGTTTGATCATTGTTCTATATCATTAAGGCCCTTCGGGGTTAATTAGTGGTGGTGTTCCTAAATGGTCATGTTAATGTATGGGGGTTACATAATTCATTCTCCAAGGTAGAGATTTGTAAATTTTGTCTTGAATTTTTATGGCTACATTTTATACGCGGTTCAGTATTCATAAACGGATTACTGTTCATGCATAGTTTATTGTTCATATGCGGTTTAATGTTAACTTTTATCCTTATTTAAGGAGGGTTTTAGCCATGGTTTAAAATACACAGAAATAGAAGAAAGCTTGTATTATTCATCATTTAATGCACTTTATACACTCTGAGGGGATTGTGAGGCTTGAGAGAGTTTTAAACCTTGTCGTTTATATCAAAAAAAGGAATCCATCATTCACAGACATATTCAAATTGGTGAATCATATACATCTTATCTCATGATTTGTTGGTATGTGTGATTTCTCATTTCTTTCCCATTAATTTGAGTTTATAGTGTATTTCTCTGGTTATCTCCTGGGTTGATTTTTATCTTGGATTTTGGGCGTACGTCAATCACTCCGTTAAGTGAGTATTCGTACAATAGAATTTTTTTCTCTATCATGACATCATTCATAGATGAAGTTGTGTTACATCGATGAAACAAAATGGTGTTATTAATCATGTTAGCTTCATAATATCCTTGAGGTTGATCATACTCTTCATTTTAAAGAGCATCTAACCGTAAAATGTAATACCCCGTATTTTTGGCGATATTTATTTTGGGATTAATTAATTATATTAGAATTAATTGGGAATTAATCCGGGTAAAATACTAGCGAGATGTGAGTTGGTATTTGACTATATTGAGTATATATGGTGTTATATGAATATTGAATTATGAAATTTGTCGTGAGATTGATATACGACAATTTGGTCATTTTATTGGGACGCGTGTGACAGTCGCGTCAGGATATAATTATTTTATTTATAAAATTTAATTTAAATTCTATTAACTGTATGGTTGCTTTGAGTGCGCCAACGCGTCCGGAAGGGTCGAGATAGTCAGAAAACACTAGCCGGGGGTTTAATTTGGGTCCCGGGGTACTTTTAGGCCATACCGGCAACATAAAGGGTATTTTGGTAATTTTGAATTTTGAGGAATTAAAAATGACGAAAATTAGGAGTCTTTATCTGATTGGGAATAGACCCACTAAACCCACTAACCAACCCTTAATGACCCAATAAGCTACGGGAGTTATCAAATTAGGTTTTTAAACTTTCCAAAGAAAAACCCTAGCCACCATTGGAGATAAGCTTGGAGAGAGAGAGATAGAAGGGAATTCTGCAGAAAAGCTCCATCAAATCAACATCAAATTCTGAGACACTCAAGGCAAGTGGTTTATTATCGTTTAATTTCAGAGAATGCTCTTTCCATGTGTAGGAATTTAATAAAATTGATTTGTTCTTGGTGAAACATGAAAACCCATGTATTTTGGAGTTTAGAACTTGAAATCTTGAGGAGAATTGCATGTAGAATGGTAGGTAGATGATTATACTGATGATATTAGTTATTGGATGAAATTAAAACGGATTTAATTGGGTTAATTCATGATTTAAAATTTTAGGGTTTTTGTTCTTGTAAAAATTGGGGGAAAGTGATGTGATTTAATGATTTAATGATGATTGGGATGAATTAACTCCTCAAAATATGTTAGTATGTGACCTAGGTACGTTTAGGGATGATTAGAGACCTTAATCAATCGTTGGCTTGATGTTTAGATGAGTTTTGAAGAGATACAAATGGTGAAAAACGAAACTAGGGAAATCTGGGCTCGAAACTGGTCGTTCGTTAGAAGACCTCCCCAGGTCGTTCGAACGAACTCGTTCGAACGAGATTCTAACGAGTTGACCAGTCTCTTATAACGAGGGGCAATTTCGTTCGATAATATCGTTCGAACGAGATCTCGTTAGATAGCCCAGTTCGTTCGAACGAAATCTCATTTGAACAGCCTCGTTCGAACGAGACTTCGAACGAGTTGACAGTTTAGGCCTTTTTGGCCTGCTTTGATTTTGGGAGTCCCGTAGACTTGTTCGAGGATAGAGATAATAGTCCTTTGATGATATATTGTTAGATTTGGGACATTTGGGTTATCATGAGGAGTAAATTATATACGAGTGATTTAAATAATGGTTAATATGGGATTGAGACGTGAGTGTTTACCACGACGTGAGAATAAATTATGGCGCGTGTAATTATGGACCGGGATTATATAAGTTGTACATATATTAAGATGGGTACGAGAATGCGATAAGTACTACAATTAAACTACGGGATTACTAAGATGTGTGCTTACTTAGTATTGGTATATGAATTGTGTGTATGACATACCTACCATACTTGCTATCACGGGAGGTTTGCGTTCGCTTAGGGCCCTCTTATCCTTGTGTTGCCCGGATTTAGACTGGTTACCTCGATGAACATAGGTCAGAAAAGACTTATTGGGATGTTAATAAGTCCGTTGATCGTGGGAGCGTAGGTATGTGCGTGACCCATGTGATGTGACTGTGTTCGCCTCCATTATTTGTGATGTTGTTATCTGTGAACTATTCCTAAGAGATTTGGAATATGTGATCCTTATGTATGTGATGTACCAGGATGGATAGCAGAGTATGTGTGCACCGCAGCTTCGTCTCGGGGTGCTTATATTGTATATTTATGTTGTGGAAAATATACGCTTAATAAACTGGGAACTTTCATATGGTATTGTGTGTAACTATGGAATAACATAGAGGGATAATCTACAACGAGTTATATTACTTTTGTATAAGAACCTGAAATTTCGTTAAGCACCTATTTAACTAAGATCGTTATAATGTTAATGGAACCGAGTAATAAGGGTAGGACCTATGACAGTCTAGCTAAATATGATGTCACTTAGCTAGTGGTTTGTGTCGTTTTAGATGGGTACTTACGTTAGGAGTGCACAGTTAGACGAGAGGTGAGAATATCATGTGAGTGCACGTCCTAACATGTACTTTACATTTAATGTTTTAAATGTTTTTAAAGAACTTGCAGGTTTTTTAAAATATCTCCACATTCGGGCTCTGACCCGTTTGCTTTCAAATCTATTTTTTGTAAAACCATTTTAGGTGCCCAGCCACAATGACACCATGCATAGGATACTCATTCAGGTGAGGAGCTGTAGCTGTTTGTGGAAGCTACAGGGATTTGCTTTTAGACGCTTCTATTATTTGGATTCCGTATTCTTCAGTTTTATGGCATGTTGCCCAGTTCCATTAGAGTTACTTTTCCATTGCAGTTTTCAGACTTTGGCATGTATTGATTCAGTATTTCGTTACTTATTTGAGTTGTGGGATTTGTAGTGGGGAGTTTTCCTCCAGACTTTAATTACATTATGTGATGGTTATTCTATTTACTTCGTTATGGTGAATGGTGTTATTATTCTTCATTACACTTGTTGCATGTTAATCAGAGTTTAATTAAAATTTGACAGCTTACTTTTTAAATACTAGGTGGTTAGTAATCATTAAAATGTTTTCGACAGTAATGCTATTAACTGGACCAACTTGGCATTTTGAATTAATTTAATAAAGGAGTAGCTACCCGGTGTTTAATTAGTCGGGGTGTCACAGGTGGTATCAGAGCATCAGGTTCTAGTGTCCTTTAGGATCTGTACGGCTATTATGTTTCCGCTAAGTTTCTTTGATATAGAGCCCTATATTTTAGGACTGTTGTACTCTTTTTGTGTATGCTTCGTTCTTCAGCTATATTAAGTTTATAAACAGTGAACTTATAAACTTTATTCTTATTTCAGATGCCTGCACGACGTGCACGACGAGTTCCCAGGGATGCAACGCCCGAACCCCAGCCCGCTCCAGTTCAGGGCATGATGAACGCCGCTAAGGTTGCAGCTATAGTAGCCCAAGCGGTAAATGCCGCAATTGCCGTAGTTTAGCAGGCACCACCTCAGGCGCCGATTGCCGCACCAGTATAGGCAAATGCATTCCCGTCTGCTTGGGAGCGTGTACGTGACACTTTTCAGAAAGCGCATCCGCCAGAGTTTGCAGGTAGCTCAGATGTGGTAGTCTCGAGCCAGTGGAGGAAAGATATGCAGAGGCACTTGAGGATGTATGAGTGCACGGACGTTCAGAAGCAGGTGCTAGCTAATTTCAAGCTAGTTGGATCTGCACTGCAGTGGTGGGAGTATATTACCACCATGGAGGAGAGGGATACTCTCACTATTCAGGACTTCTGGGTGCGGTTTGACCGCAAGTACTTTTCGTCCGCTGTTCATACGGAAATGAGGAGGAAATTGATGAATCTGAGGCAAGAGGGTAAGACTTTAGCCGAGTATGAGGCCGAGTTCACAAATCTGTTGAATATCGTTCCGGATGAGATACCAACAGAAAAGAAGAAGATTGAGAAATTCACCGACGGGTTGACATGGAGGATCCGTCAGCATCTGTTAGGGAACCTTTCGTTGGCCACGTATTCTGATGTGGTTAACGCTGCTTTATTACACTGCCAGGACCACCGCTTTCACATGGCTGAGGGCAAGAGGTCGAGAGAGTCTAGCCATCAGGGCAGGACAGGAGAACATGGTGCCGGTGGGGCATAATCTGTTCAGAGGCAGAGACAGGGTGAGCAGGGTTCCCAGCAGGGGGATCAGAAGAGGTTCCGATCAGGGAACTACAGACAGGGAGGTTTCCGTCAGGGCCATCAGGGTCCAAACGGCCAACAGGGGCAAAATGGGCAGCAGTTTCAGCAGGGCCAGTAGGACTAAGGGAGGAATGGTAACGGCCACCAGGGCCGGGGACCGCAGGGGCAGAGAGGAGGGAACTTCCCAGGGAAGTGTTTTGTTTGTGGCAAGACTGGCCATAAACGACAGGATTCACCTGATAGGGGCAGGGCCCCACAGCAGCAGCAGGGTGCTCGCCAGGAGCCGCAGAGGCCTATGTTTCCCGCCGCTCTCCCCGCACCGCCACAGATGGCAGCATTGCCACCCATTCCAGCAGTCCCAGTTCAGCAGGGGCAGCTACAGTATGGACGTGTCTATAATGTCCACCAGGCAGCAGTTTCACAGGCACCGCCTGCGATTGAGGGTACGTTTCCTATCCATGGCACTATGGGTATGGTATTATTTGATACGGGGGCTACACATTGTTTTATAGCTACACATTTCGCGAAAGCCTTAGGATTGTTAGCTACGGCAGAGAGCACAGTGACGTGTGTCGACTCACCATTGGGGAGTGGGTCACTTATATTCTTTATATGCCGGGGAGTGGGGGTCGAGATTGGTGGTTTGGTATTACCTGCAGACATGTTGGTATTAAATATGCATGTTCACGATGTGATTATCGATATGGATTGGCTCGTAGCATATAGAGCCATGATTGATTGCTTCAGCGGGAGCATTGTTTTTGCCATTCCGGGGCAAGAGATGTTCGTAGTGGCGATGCCTCGCCCAGAGGGAGGATCGACCGCTCATCTGTATTACATAGAGGAGGATACCTCTAAGGAGGTTGTGATTCCTTTAGATTCGATCCCGGTTGTCAGGGAGTATTCGGATGTCTTTCAGGAGATACCAGGCCTACCCCCCAGTCGAGAGATAGACTTTGTTATAGACCTATTGCCAGATACGAGGCCTATAGCACGCGCACCGTACCGTATGGCTCCGGCAGAGATGCGAGAGCTACGAGATCAGATAGAGCAGCTGTTAGGTCAGGGCTTTATTCGCAGGAGTACCTCACCTTGGGGTGCTCCAGTTTTGTTTGTGAAGAAGAGGGACGGTTCACTGAGATTGTGTGTGGACTACCGAGAGTTGAATGAGGTCACGATACGGAATAAGTATCCGTTGCCTCGAATCGATGACTTATTCGACAAGTTAAGAGGAGCTTCTTTCTTCTCAGAGATTGATTTGAGATCGGGATACCATCAGTTGCGTATCAGGGAGGAGGATGTCTCGAAGACTGCGTTCTTGTCGAGATATGGTTCTTACGAGTTTCGGGTTATGCCTTTTGGTTTGACCAATGCTCCAGCAGTGTTTATGGACTTGATGAACAGAGTGTTCAGGGATTTCCTAGATCAGTTTGTCATTGTCTTCATTGATGATATTCTGGTTTACTCCCAGACAGAGGAGGAGCACGCCGAGCATTTGAGGCAGGTTTTGCAGACGCTACGTCAGAACGAGTTGTATGCAAAATATGAGAAATGCGAGTTTTGGCTGAAGGAGGTCCAGTTTTTGGGACACATTATTTCCGATCGGGGGATATCTGTTGATCAGGGGAAAGTATCCGCGGTGAGGGAGTGGGTACAGCCCACGACACCGACTGAAATTCGTAGTTTCTTGGGCCTAGCAGGATACTACAAGAGGTTCATTCGGGGATTTTCGAAGATAGCGGGTCCTTTGACACTACTGACTCGTAAGGGTGTGCCATTCATCTGGAGTGATGCCTGTCAGTTGGCATTTGATGAGTTAAAGGAAAAATTGACCTCAGCACCCGTGTTAGCATTGCCGAGACCGGGAGTTGAGTATTTGGTTTACACCGATGCGTCTTTACAAGGGCTTGGAGGTGTATTGCAGCAGGAGAGACAGGCCATAGCTTATGCTTCCCGTAAGCTTAAGCCTCACGAGAGGAATTACCCCACGCATGATTTGGAGTTGGCGGCAGTGGTATTTGCCCTACGGATTATGAGGCACTAACTTTTGGGGGAGAAGTTCCAACTGTTCACGGACCACAAGTCCCTACAATACCTGTTCACGCAGAAAGAGTTGAATATGCGGCAGCGTAGGTGGCTTGAGTTTGTGAAAGACTACCAGTTCGATATCCAGTATCACCCAGGTAAGGCTAACGTGGTAGCAGACGCGTTAAGCCGTAGGCCAGCAGATGAGGTGACAGAGGTGTGGAAGGAAAAGTGGAAGGAGTTGGGACACCAGGATGCAGTGGCCCGATCTTTCATGTCTGTGATGACCGTTACACCGCAGATTGTCACGAAGGTAGTACGGGCACAGGCTAATGACTCGTTCTGTCAGGAGCAGATAGTTCGATTACTAGCAGAGGGAGCCGAGTCCTATACCGTCAGCTCAGACGGGGGATTACGCTTCAATGGGAGATTGGTAGTTCCGGAAGGGGAGAAATTATGACACGAGGTGATGGTAGAGTCGCACGGCTCACAGTTCGCGGTACATCTCGGAGGGGACAAAATGTACCAAGACATGAGACGGCAGTATTGATGGAGCGGTATGAAGAGAGATATCGCTGAGTTTGTTTCGAAATGCACCACTTGTCAGCTTGTAAAAGTGGATCATCAGAGATCGGCAGGACTGCTACAGCCGTTGGAGGTCCCGATGTGGATGTGGGAGAGCATATCCATGGACTTTATCACGGGGTTGCCTACGTCGCAGAGGGGTCACGACTCCGTTTGGGTAATTATGGACAGGTTGTCCAAAGTCGCTCACTTTTTACCCGTAAGGACTGACTACGCTACGGGATAGTATGCCCAGCTCTTCATTTCAGAGGTTGTGAGACTTCAAGATGTGCCCCTAAATATCGTGTCTGACAGAGACAAGATATTTGTTTCGAGGTTTTGGGAGAGTTTACAGGAGGCCATGGGCACGGAATTGCCGTTGAGTACGGCTTATCATCTGCAGGCCTATGGGCAGACCGAGCGCACAAATCAGATGTTGGAGGACATGCTACGCATGTGCATTATTGACTTTGGGGGTGGATGGGAGCAGTACCTTCCACTGGTGGAGTTTGCTTACAACAACTCCTATCAGTTCACTATTGGCATGGCTTCGTTTGAGGCGTTGTACGGTAGGCCTTGTCGTTCCCCAGCATGTTGGTTAGAGGTGGGGGATAACAAACTACTTTGTCCAGAAGTGATTCAGGATACTTCGGCAAGGATTGAGTTGATTCGGAGTCGCATTCGGGTAGCTCAAGACAGGCAGAAGAGTTATGTTGATGCGAAGAGATTTTTCAGGGAGTTCCAAGTGGGGGACCAGGTTTTGCTCAGAGTATCTCCTATGAAGGGGATTATGCATTTCGGGAAGAAGGGGAAGTTGGCACCAAGGTATGTGAGGCCGTTTCCTATTATTGAGCGGATCGGACCGGTTGCGTATAGACTTGGGTTACAGGAGCATTTGCATCGGATTCACGATGTGTTTCATATTTTCTCGCTAAGGAAATACCTTAGAGATAATTTGGCTCATTCTCACATTGCTGTGGAGGACATCGATCTCCAGCCGGATATCTCCTACGAGGAGGGGCCGATTGGTATTTTGGACCGAAGTGAGAGGAAGCTGCGATCAAAGATAGTTCCGTTAGTGCGTGTTCAGTGGCGACATCACAATGTCGAGGAGTCCACATGGGAGCGCGAGGATGAGATGCATGAACGTTATCCAGAGTTGTTTTTAGCAGGTACTTTCTAGTTCCGAATTTCGGGACGAAATTCAGTTATTAGGGGGAAAGTATGTAATACCCCGTATTTTTGGCGATATTTATTTTGGGATTAATTAATTATATGAGAATTAATTGGGAATTAATCCGGGTAAAATACTAGCGAGATGTGAGTTGGTATTTGACTATATTGAGTATATATGGTGTTATATGAATATTGAATTATGAAATTTGTCGTGAGATTGATATACGGCAATTTGGTCATTTTTTGGGACGCGTGTGACAGTCGCGTCAGGATATAATTATTTTATTTATAAAAGTGAATTTAAATTCTATTAACCGTATGGTCATTTTGAGTGCGCCAACGCGTCCGGAAGGGTCGAGATAGTCAGAAAACACTAGCCGGGGGTTTAATTTGGGTCCCGGGGTATTTTTAGGCCATACCGGCAACATAAAGGGTATTTTGGTAATTTTGTATTTTGAGGAATTAAAAATGACGAAAATTAGGAGTCTTTATCTTATTGGGAATATACCCACTAACCAACCCTTAATGACCCAATAAGCTACGGGAGTTATCAAATTAGGTTTCCAAACTTTCCAAAGAAAAACCCTAGCCACCATTGGAGATAAGCTTGGAGAGAGAGAGATAGAAGGGAATTCTACAGAAAAGCTCCATCAAATCAACATCAAATTCAGAGACACTCAAGGCAAGTGGTTTATTATCGTTTAATTTCAGAGAATGCTCTTTCCATGTGTAGGAATTTAATAAAATTGATTTGTTCTTGGTGAAACATGAAAACCCATGTATTTTGGAGTTTAGAACTTGAAATCTTGAGGAGAATTGCATGTAGAATGGTAGGTAGATGATTATACTGATGATATTAGTTATTGGATGAAATTAAAACGGATTTAATTGGGTTAATTCATGATTTAAAATTTTAGGGTTTTTGTTCTTATAAAAATTGGGGGAAAGTGATGTGATTTAATGATTTAATGATGATTGGGATGAATTAACTCCTCAAAATATGTTAGTATGTGACCTAGGTACGTTTAGGGATGATAAGAGACCTTAAACAATCGTTGGCTTGATGTTTAGATGATTTTTGAAGAGATACAAATGGTGAAAAATGAAACTAGGGAAATCTGGGCTCGAAATTGGTCGTTCGTTAGAAGACCTCCCCAGGTCGTTCGAACGAACTCGTTCGAACGAGATTCTAACGAGTTGACCAGTCGCTTCTAACGAGGGGCAGTTTCGTTCGATAATCTCGTTCGAACGAGATCTCGTTAGATAGCCCAGTTCGTTCGAACGAAATCTCGTTCGAACAGCCTCGTTCGAACGAGACTTCGAACGAGTTGACAGTTTAGGCCTTTTTGGCCTGTTTTGATTTTGGGAGTCCCGTAGACTTGTTTGAGGATAGAGATAACAGTCCTTTGATGATATATTGATAGATTTGGGACATTTGGGTTATCATGAGGAGTAAATTATATACGAGTGATTTAAATAATGGTTAATATGGGATTGAGACATGAGTGTTTACCACGACGTGAGAATAAATTATGGCGCGTGTAATTATGGACCGGGATTATATAAGTTGTATATATATTAAGATGGGTACGAGAATGCGATATGTACTACAATTAAACTACGGGATTACTAAGATGTGTGCTTACTTAGTATTGGTATATGAATTGTGTGTATGACATACCTACCATACTTGCTATCACGGGAGGTTTGCGTTCGCTTAGGGCCCTCTAATCCTTGTGTTGCCCGGATTTATACTGGTTACCTCGATGAACATAGGTCAGAGAAAGAATTATTGGGATGTTAATAAGTCTGCTGATCGTGGGAGCGTAGGTATGTGCGTGACCCATGTGATGTGACTGTGTTCGCCTCCATTATTTGTGATGTTGTTATCTGTGAACTATTCCTGAGAGATTTGGAATATGTGATCCTTATGTACGTGATGTACCGGGATGGATAGCAGAGTATGTGTGCACCGCAGCTTCGTCTCGGGGTGCTTATATTGTATATTTATGTTGTGGAAAATATACGCTTAATAAACTGGGAACTTTCATATGGTATTGTGTGTAACTATGGAATAACATAGAGGGCTAATCTACAACGAGTTATATTACTTTTGTATAAGAACCTGAAATTTCGTTAAGCACCTATTTAACTGAGATCGTTATAATGTTAATGGAACCGAGTAATAAGGGTAGGACCTATGACAGTCTAGCTAAATATGATGTCACTTAGCTAGTGGTTTGTGTCGTTTTAGATGGGTACTTACGTTAGGAGTGCACAGTTAGACGAGAGGTGAGAATATCATGTGAGTGCACGTCCTAACATGTACTTTACATTTAATGTTTTAAATGTTTTTAAAGCACTTGCAGGTTTTTTAAAATATCTCCACATTCGGGCTCTGACCCGTTTGCTTTCAAATCTATTTTTTTTAAAACCATTTTAGGTGCCCAGCCACAAGGACACCATGCATAGGATACTCATTCCGGTGACGAGCTGTAGCTGTTTGTGGAAGCTACAGGGATTTGCTTTTAGACGCTTCTATCATTTGGATTCCGTATTCAGTATTCTTCAGTTTTAGGGCATGTTGCCCAGTTCCATTAGAGTTACTTCTCCATTGCAGTTTTCAGACTTTGGCATGTATTGATTCAGTATTTCGTTACTTATTTCAGTTGTGGGATTTGTAGTGAGGAGTTTTCCTCCAAACTTTATTTACATTATGTGATGGTTATTCTATTTACTTCGTTATGGTGAATGGTGTTATTATTCTTCATTACACTTGTTGCATGTTAATCAGACTTTAATTAAAATTTGACAACTTACTTTTTAAATACTAGGTGGTTAGTAATCATTAAAATGTTTTCGACAGTGATGCTATTAACTGGACCAACTTGGCATTTTGAATTAATTTAATAAAGGAGTAGCTACCCGGTGTTTAATTAGTCGGGGTGTCACATAAAATTTCCAGGGAAGTTTGTGTTACATGCGACATATTTTATTAATAAAATTTCCACATCTCTTTACTCTTGAAAATATAAACATTTTTTTTCAATTCAAAAGAAAAATATTCCCATTTGTGTACGTTTGATTGTTATGTCTTGCTCACTCACAATCATAATATCATATATAAAGTTGACAAACATGCCGAACCAAACCCATTATTTTCATATATTATCCTTATGATTTGAAGGGTTATCGAGTCTTCAACATTGAGACTAAACAACTTTAAAGTCTCGTAACTTTTTAAGGAGGAATTTTTCCTTTTCATAATTTATTAGAGGCATCATTAATACCTTCTCTCACTCATTTGCCTTTGATTTTTAAAACACATTTTGATTTCTTAGGAGGTGAGTAACTTTATCTTCCTTCTACATTTCCACCCATGGTTCATTTTAATGTTATAGTAAAGTGTTTCCCATGATTATGAATCACCTCCAACAGAACAAAATCCCATTTCTCCTCCTATTAATAATATGAAAATTATCCAATATACTTGCATTCAATGACCATCTCCTTATTTGGTTGATTACCATTAATACATTACTACACGTAAATGCCACATATATCCATTTTATTCTTTGTGGGAATGTTGTTTCTACCCCCTTCATACTATATTTCTAATTATAACCTTTTAGAGCCCTAAAAAGTTTTTATTTTCATTATTTATGCCAAAAATGTCCGAATATTTTCCCAAGCTATACAATTAACACGATGATTGGATGCATTGGCTGAGGAAATGAAATACCTTGAGAAAAATTATACTGAGAGTCTTACACCTTTGCTACCTAATCGAAATCTCGTTGGTCATAAATTGTTGGAAATATTAAATGTGGATTTGATGGGACAATAGAGCACTATAAAGATAGGTTGGTGGCTGAAGGTTTCATTCAAAATTAAGGGCTTTGGTAAGTAGGATAATTTCTTACATCTTTCTCACTGAAGCTTCGTACACCCGAAGGAAGTCTTCGATGTTGTGATCTACCTACAAACCTACCACGAAAGGTTGTCATATTTTTATTTTGGAGAACTTGGGCTGGTAGATTGTCTCAAAATCCATGAAAACCATTTTGGCGCCCACATCTTTGTGGTTTGATGATTGATATTTTCCTAGTCATACCCTTTATATTGTCTTTCAATATTTATTAGTCTAGTTAGGTTTGGGTTATCCATATTAACAAAAGAGGTTGGATAGGTTTGGAAAGCATGAGTTTTTTAAAAAAACATTTATTTGAAAATTTAATCTTTTATGTTCCTCAATTCTCTTTGTATTTTTTAATTATCTTTGTTTCATATTGAGTTTAAAAATATTCGAAGTCAGATTACTAATTCTTAAGACTTGAATATATATTTTTCAACTTTGTTACTGAGAAAATAACTTTGATATCTCAAAATACTTGTGAGTTTATTTTAAGTCAAATACCTTTAAAATCTCCTTCAACCTTTAGGACCATCATATCTTAGGAAGTTAGAAATACACTTGGTGGATTCTCTTTGAAAAATGTTGGTTATTTAACTTTAAAAAATGCTTGTTTGGATTATGAAGATATTGGTATTGGACTAAAACTCATCCAGGTCGTGAGGCATTATCAATATATTAGTGCATTCCCTAGTCAGAAGATATGGTGTGAAAGGGTGTTTTGCAAATGTGATTCAGAAGTGAGTGTAAGACTTAGTTTCTCATTGTAAGTTTCTACTATAGCTATTTTGTTCTTTGTTCATCCCGAGGTTTTTCTCGTTGTGAGTTTCTTCCTCTTACATCTTTGTGTTTTAAAGTTGCATATTTTTTTTTAATTCACCAACTTAATCTTAGAAGATACAATTGGACTGGATCATTTTGATAAAAATTTTGGCATAAACATTTTATTTTCCATAAAATAAATTAAAGAAAAATATTGCCTCAATATTGGTAATATTTTTAAGAAAGATATAGTGAAAAATATTTGTTCTAAAACATGTAGAAAATTAACCTAAGCATAAAATTTTTTAATGGTACGCCCAATCTATTTTTTTACGAACCCTTGATCTTTTCTTTGTCTTTTTGTGCAAAAAATTTAAAATTAAATATCTCAGAAATATAAGTCCTTTTGAGATGATTTTTTTTTATATTTTAATAGATCTCGATGAGATCCATTAAAAGACATCCATGAAATGAAAATTAAGTCTAAAGTTCTAAATTTTCAATTTTGTAGTGCAAATTTCTAACTTATTTTTCCAATGTCAAATTTTGCGGTGAGAAATTGAATTTACAAATTTCACAATTATGCAAAATTTCAGTTTTTGCTAACATTTTGTTGATATACCTTTTCATTTTTCAGTAATCTTGTATTTTTTGAACGATTATGTTAATATTTATCAATTGAATTTAATTTATATGGAAAAAATGCATGTGTAATTTACAGTGAGAAATAACAATGAAATATTACATGATTTGCAATGCGAATTTGTTATAGCACCAGTTACTCGCTGTAATACCCCGTATTTTTATGGCTTTTAAAATTGGGGATTTATTAAAATTAATTGAGACATTAATTTAATATTAATTCGGACTTTTATTTTAAATATTTACTAGCGTGACGAGAGTTAGTAATTATTGAGATTTTTTTGAATATTACTGGATAAGTAAATTAATATATGAGATTGATTTTGCTAATATTGTCACGAGTGAATAAAATGACAATTATGGAGATTTAAGTCGGGACACGCCCGTGTCGTGTCGAAACTAAATTATTATTATGATAGTGAATAAATTATAAGTCGCCTGTATGGTCTCTTCGAGTGCGTTTAAGTGTCCGGAAGTGTTGATATAGTTAGAAAAGTGTATCCGGGGGTTTAATTTGGGTCTCGGGCCACTTTTAGGCCTAATTGACATCCCGGGAGGGTATTATAGACATTTTGTATTTTTGGGTAATTAAACCCATGAATTTTATTAGGATAGATCAGCCATTAGGAGTTGTCTTTTAGGGTTAACAAACACAAAACCTAAGAACGTCCATTAGATAAGAAGGTGGAGAGTTTTCCAAGCAATCCAAGTCCTAGAACTCATTCGATTGCACCACCACCACCAAAACATAGATCGCACGACGAGGAATGCAACCATATCTTTTTCATCAACAAATCAGACCCTTGAATCCCAAGTAAGTATCTATCTTGCTGATTTCTAGTTGATATTCCTTCCATGTTAGTCTAGGAATGAAAATCATATGTTTTAATTGAAGAATTATATTTTTTGGAAGAGAATTTATATGTGTTGTAGGGAGAATCCAAGTAGTCTAAAATCTTGATCATATGTAGAGGATTACCCATGAATTTATTATGATATTTGGGTAGAAAATTGGGATTAAAATAGAGGTTTGTGATTATTCATGCAAAATTTGGTTTTATAAAGAAATCTGGGATTAAACCCTTTTTGATTGATTCGTTGAGGAATTATTGATGTCGTTACGTTAGAACTTGTTTATATATATTACTTATACATTTGGATTACCTTGGTGGGAGTTTGGGAAGAAATTATAGAGGTTTTGAGGAGTTAGAATGGTTGAACCCATAGGTTGAAATTTGTAGAAAATTGGGCAAGAACAGCTTGATCGATCGATCAACCAAGAGCATCGATCGATCAATTAACCCCTTTCCTCGATCGATCGATCCCTCCTGGAAAATCGCATATTTTTTGCCTTTTTGTTGAATCCGAATAAAATACGTGGGAATCCTTGAATATCTTTTAAATAGTATAATGGGACATGAAGAGTACCAGTAGGGTATAAGTAGACTCCGTTGAGTGAAATTTAATATGGGATGAAATTGTGGGTTAACGGGGAGTTATTCATACATTAGAAATTGTGCGCATGTTCACTAAAGAATTGAGACTCGTGAAAGATTTAGAAGGTAAGTGAGGGTATACCTACTGAAATTATACTTAGTGAGAGAGAATACTCCGAGAGATGAGAGATAATAATGAAATAAATTATAAATGAGAGTAAAAGAGACGAATCCGTTATTCGAGATAATTGAGTAAAATTTGTGCTAAGAACAGATAATAATAATTATGGGTCGTGGGCGAACCTAATTTGAAAAATATGAATATCTATATATATGACTGTGTGACTGTTCATATATTATGTATCTGTGTATAATCATACCCGAGTTACTTGCTATCATGGAAGTTTCTGTGCTGGGATAGTCTTATCTCGATTGCACCTGTATGGGGATATTGACTCGTGCCCTAGAAGATAGTATCCTTGATTCAGGATATCTGAAAATGATAGTCAGATGGTCCTAAGAGACGTGAGGGTATATTGTAACAACTCAGATTTTTAAATGGGTATTTTTATATACGCGACTTTTGTCAACATGTGTCGCGCAGGACGCGAACTTGAGTAATTTTTGTAGGATATTTTATTGAGGTTAAAAATAATTTGACCATATTTATTGGATGATAAAAATAGGCCTAGGAGTGCCATGGGGTCAAAAGTAAAAAAATGAATAAACAAATAAAATATTATTATTGTATTCAAAAAAATAAAAGTGCTCAGAAAATTCTGAAAATTACAATACCGACTCAAAATATAATTTTGAGCGACTTTCCCTTCTTTGACATTTCAAAAAAACGTAATTTAGACCCGATTTAAGCCATTTTTCAATTCGGCGAAAAATCTTATTTGAGAAGTTTTGTTTTTTTATTAATTGAAACTTGAATTATTGTTGCCTTAATTAAAGGGGTGGTGGGCAACCCCTTTTGACTATTTTGAAGCAACTTTTCGCACAATAATATACAGAAAGCATATTTTATTCCTCTCCTTTTATGTATATAAACTTAGCCATTTATATTTATGTATTCAACCTTAGTTTTAGGTGTGTTCTTGGAGTTGTTTTGAGGTGGAGCTTTGGAGATGATTTTAATGCAGTAATCTAACTTTTATGGGAAGATTTATGTTGGATTATTTTTGGTGTTTTAAGGTATGGGGTTTTACCCAATATGCTCCTTAATCTCGCGAGTGTTGTCCCGTTGATTTCATGTTTTATTGAACTCATATTTGAATTGCTAAATTCATTTGAAAATCTGAAAGTTATTGTTGGAATCTGATTTTGATTCATGTGGTATTATTTTTGTGTTGAGCATGATGTCATGAGATTTTAATATGGCACTGATGTTGGGTACCCGTCAAGATTCCTGTTCCGACTACTTGATAAAGTACGCGGTATGGTGAGGCCTGGTGACTCCAGTTAATGTGTTGTTGAGAAATTATATTGATAAAAATGCTTATGAGATTTGCATTTTTTATTTGAATATTCGTACTCCTGTTGTTACGCTTTATTCATCGCTAACATATATTTGTTGAGCATCTTTCCTGTCGTATTGTGTACTTCCCCATATTTTTTTTTAGTTGGCAGGTTAGCATGTATCTCAGCGGTATGGACCAAATGTGATGATTTAAGCGTGGTTATTTTTGGGAAGAGTATTGGAGAATACTAGATGGGAAAATTTGTATTCATTTTGATGTATAGAGCATTGGCGATTTATATTCTTTCAAGATAGATAGTTGTATTATTTCGAGAGACTTTTGATTGTATTTAATTTGAAGAAATTGATATTAGTGGTTTCTCTTATATTGTGGGATTTTTATATGCTCTATACCTTGTTACTTGTGGATTTGGATTTATTTCATCGACAGTGGCGCTCCGTTCGCTCTCCCGGGCGAGCGGGGTGTTACATATATGCTGACCTCTTAGGACTTGGAACTATGCTTCACCTTCATTTGTATGTGTATTTTTTTAATACAGTTCGAGAGTGATTCCGAACTAGTATTTCCCTTAGTTGAGTGATACGGGGACTTGATAGCAAAGTATACCAGCACCATAGATTTATGTGGGGTGTCGATAGTATATATATATTATATGAGTGACTAATATATATATATATACATACATGGAGACTTTCTGCTGTGTGTATAAGTAGTTAAGTAATAAATAAATGCGCCAGCTTCATAATAAGTGTTCGTGAATTTTGTAACGGTACTGAGTGGTTCTAAGTAACATAATAAAATGGAAGAGATTAATTTTCTAAAACTAAATATCATGACCTTAGTATTTTTCTAGATAAAACTTCATGAGAATAAGTTTGATAGACTTATGTTATCTGTAGTACGGTAGGCGTGCAGACTAGATGAGGGGTGAGCATTCTCAAGAGAGTGTTGGGCACTAACATGGTGGCTATATTAGCCGGTAAGCATTTTAAATACTTGCTAAACTATTTTTAAAACTGTTTTACACTCGGGCTCTGACCCGTTTTCTGTCATTTCTCTCTCTTGTATATATATGTATGTATTACAGGTGCCCAGTCACAAGGGCGTCATGTATAGGTTCTTTGGATTAGACGTGCTGCAGCTTATGTGGGAGTTGCAGTCCCTTGATTTAGATGACCTCGTCATTGTCTCAGTTCCTATTTTAGTTCTTTATAGTTAGGGCATGTGTCACCCGATTTCCTATTCCGTTTGGATTTTTCAGAGATTTATGTTTATTTATATTTCCAGTATTCAGTACTCTATAGAGAGTTAACTATTGTCAGGATGATTTCATTTATGGTTCTTAAATTTAGTTTGGTTTATCTAAATGGTTTAATTCTTGTGTGCTAATTTTCATCCTTAGTATTTATGGGAATTTTAAACTGTTGTTTATTAACAAGGTTTTCATATTTGGAATTTAAATAAAATGAAAATAAGACTTTAAATTTTTTTTGACACGTAGCTTAATTATTTAGAGTGTTTAAATTGGAAATTTTATTTTGCGAGAATGATGCTAAGAATGAACCAATCGTTCACCTTGATTTTAATTTAATAAATGACTGATCACCCGGTATTTAATTAGGTGGGGGTGTCACACTCGCTAGAGAGCCATCGAAGAGTTGCCGAACTCGCGGGTTATCTTTGGAGACTCGTCCTAGGGTTAGCTAGAGACTTGATGGAGGGTCACCAGAGCATTGTTGGGGAGTAGTAGGAGTCGTCGTGGACTCACCGAAGATAAAAACATCAGAGGTTTGATAGAGAGTGGTTCGGATATCCGGAGGGAGAGGAGTTGGAGAGAGAAAGTGAATTAATGGTGGGGTATGATGGTGAAGGGTATTTTGGCCTGCTTAAAGAGATATTTTCCTTCTCAATAAATATGTTTTAACATTGGGTTTCATATTTCGTATATTTGTTATGAGGGAAAAATCAGCTAACACCTCTATTTTTAATTTGGGTAGTTGAGCTAATCTGCCATTTTTCTTTGACTTTTTGAGTCCCATATCTACGCTGCAGAACACTCTTTAATATCATCAACTTGATGTTACCAATGCCATTTATAAGAGGATCTTAAAAGAAGAGTTATATGTTGCACTACTGCCTAGGTTTGCCTAAATTGGAGATATGAATTTATAATACAATACAATTTGTGGCTTGAAGTGAACATTATGTAAGTAGTTTGCATAACTTCCATCAACACTACTTGAAATTTGATTTTCGATATGCAAGTGTGATTCCTCGTTATTCATTAATCACAAAGGTGAATTTTCCATATTTTTTAGGTGTATTGACAATACTATATTTTTTTCACGAAAATTCGATATCCAATTTTTCATTAAGACTGGGGAAAATAAAATATTTTCTCGGCGTTGAGGTTTCCCATTCCCACGGGCCTTTTTATTCACAATGAAAATTTACTTTAGACATTCTTAAGGATTCAAGTATGTTAGGCGGTTGTATTTATGATTTTCCCTATGCGACAATGATTGTGTTTATCTCCTTGATGACGTGAAACTACTTCTTCATCCCACTCCGCATATCTAATTAGTAAATTGCCTTATTTATTCATAATTACAAGACCAAAAATTCATTATATAATATATATACTAAGTAAATGCACTACCCTCGTAGAAATCATTTAATGCAACAAACTTGTTATTCATTATTTAAAAGTTTCCAATACTAAAAGGACACTTTTATCCTTGTTTAGAAGCCTTTACTTACGAGGTATTATGATTTAGATTCGACAGTGTGTAATATCACACGATAGTCGACTACCGGATATTGCACTTTTTGTGGCTCTAACTTTATTCTCAGAAAATTGAAAAAAATAAGCCACCGTGGTTTTCCTTCCACTAAGTCTGAACACGGTGTTATTGACACTTTAAGTTGTGAACTCCATTTGTTGAAATATCGTTTTAGTGAAATTGGTATTTTTGACCCTTCTCCCGTTACATTGTTTAGTGTTGCGTCATATATTGCTAGCAACCCTAATATTCATGAATGCACAAAACATTTTCATCCTACTAGTTATTTTTTGGGGGAAAAGGTCCCATTCGACCTAATTACTCATAAATATATTTTTTCAATTGATCAACTAGCAAATTTCTTCACAAACTATTGGGCAGAGATCTATCTCATAGTTTAATTGAAAAGTTGGACAATATTTCCACCATCGCTCCACCTTTAAGGGGAGTATTAACACTGACATACTTATTCACAGTCTAGAAGTGTTTTGTTTGTAATTTATCATTGTATAATTTAGCTTGGTAACATCTTTATAACTTATTTTCCTATATTTCCTTGGTTGTTCGACAAAGGTTTTTGTTTACTTACTAGTAAATAAAGCACTTTGTTAGCCTTATATATATATATATATACTCGACTAATTGTTTAATAAGGTATCCATAGAATTTTTTATACTTTGTAAAAAATCATCTTAAAACAAGTTGTTTTACTATTTTAAACAGTATGGTTAATATATATTTATTCTTAGATTAAATTACTAATTTGGGTCGTAAACTATCACGATTGTTACAAAATGGTCCCTGAACAATCAGAAGTGTCAATTAAGATTTCTAATAATGAGAGCGAATTTAACAAGGCCTTTCTGTTCAGTCAACTTTGACGAGAAAAAGTCATGTGCAATGCACATGACTTTTTATGGACAAACATGTAATTTACACCAACATTAAAGGGTAAAATGTAACTTGTGTATATTAATTTTCAAAACAAAAAATAAATAAATTAACAAGCTCTCTCTCTCTCGCTCGCTCGCTTTGAAGCTCACTCAAACCCTGCCCTTAAACAACCTTAACCCACCCAAACCTTACCCCTACAAGTACACCACCCACCACCCTAGCCGTACACCCCCAAACCCCCTACTCGTACACCCTCCACCATCCCAACCCTTACTTGTACACCCTACACTTGTAACCGGACAAGCATCGTAAGACAAACATGGCACAAGCCAACACCATCATCGACTGCCGGCACCAACCACCGGTACAAAATTTAGCAACCAATTAGCTTAGAGAGAGACATCGAAAAGAGAGAGATATAATCAAATAAAGAGAGAAATGGGTTATCATTTAATTTTATCAATTAACCAAACGACAACCACGATCGACACTTTTTTTTGTCGGAGCGAGAGAGAGAGTATGGATTGTTTAGGTGGTGTTTGGATATCATAAGGGTAATTTATTGTTGTTAAGGAGCTGTTTGGAAGGTAAATTTACATGTTTGTCCTTGAAAAAATTATTTATTGCACATTAATTTTTTCGTCAGAGTCAAAACTAATGCGTTAATTTCGTTCTCATTGGTTAAACGCTTAATTTACACTTTTGATAGTTCAAGTAACATTTTGAAATAATTGTGATCGTTTAGAGGCCAAATGAGTAATGTACTCTTGTTTTCATGTTGTTTAAATACTAACATATATTGATCAATATTTTTAAAATAGTGCAAAAACTTATTTTCACCAATTTTTTTTATAGAATATATATAGAATGTTTAGACACTTATTTTTTAGTGTTTTAATAAATAGCACCTCATTTTAAGGAACTCACGCGATGCATATAATCCTATTTAAATTAAGTAGGTTTTGGAGATAGGTCCTCATAATTTTCAACGTGTATAAAAATAGAACACTCTACAGAATTTTATAAATTTAGTCCCTATAATAAAAATACCATGAAAAATTGTGAAAAATGGTACTGCTAGCACGGACAAAAAAAATGAACTTCTAACTCTAAAGAGACCATGCAAATAAATGTTATTGTACCACAGGTACTAGATTTATAAACTTGAAAAGTATTATCCTAAAAATTTAAGGGTCAATTATTAAATTTTGGTATATGTCCCAAAATTTAAATATAAAAAAGAACATGACATTTACCTTAATTCTCTATTAAATTAATACTTGCATCTCGCATTTTAATAAGTAAGGCTACAATATTTTTTTTTTTTGAAAAAAATAATGCTTCATTTAGAACAATTTAAATCTCATTAATAAAGCATTGCTGATTTGTATCATTCTATGACTGGCTCATAGCATAAAATCGGTAATGAAGAAAGCTTAGCAGGTGGAGAGTTATCAATTAAGCTACATACTCGAGTACCCTTTCTAAGTTGTAATAATTACTTTGGGTCAATACTTCCTAATTCAAATTTGCATTGGCATAATGAAATATTCATTTGATTATGGTCAATACCATATACAGTATGCGTATGAGATTCATTGACAAAATGTCATAAAGAAAAAGCAAAACTTTCCACATGCACTAACAACAACTAACAAGAGATCATTTCTCTCCGCATGCAAAAAAATTATATTATATAGTATATCCTCTCCAACAATATATTAAAGGAGATTTCAGTAAATACAATTTGAACAAATTAGATAAATACCATCATGTTTTAAAACTCTTCCTCTCTATCAAATTTAAAATCTCGTTAAAAATAAAATAAATTATAATAAATCACTTTGAACTAATAACACCGACAAAATTCCTCTAAACTATTAAATTGTTATGGTTAATATATATATATATATATATATATATATATATATATATATATATATATATATATATATATATCAAGGTTCTAAAAAACGCGGGGGGTGATCGAGGCGTGGAGGCAAGCCTTAAGCCTTAGAATCCTAGGTGGGTTAGGCGTAAAAAGGCATTTAGGCCATCTTAATATATTTTAGTATTTTTAACCATAACAAGGCTTTTAAAATACTAAAATTGTACATATCTTAAACATATGTTAGAATATATGCAAATTAAAATACTATTTGATTATTTTGGATGAGATAATGGTCCGATTTTTAAAAAAATTATTTAAAAGGCGATATAATTTCACTAAAGCATTATTGTTTTTAGAAAAAAGTGCGCCCTAAGGGTTTTACCAAGAATAAGGCGTAAAAAGCCTAAGGCGGGGCGTGTGTCCCAAGCCTCAAATCTAGGCGTGCCTAGGCGGATTTTTTAGAACAGTGATATGTATATATATATATATATATATCAATCTTGCTCTTGTGCGGACTAGTTCGCATTTTAAGAATGCAGATCAGACATGTGTCACCTGGCGGTGAGCGCAGAAAAGAGAGAGAGTATGCCTATAATTTAGGCGATAATTTCTAGCGGCACTGTTAGGTGACACATGTCCGGTCAAAATTCTTAAAATGCGGACTAGTCCGCATAGGAGCATATATATATATATATATATATATATATATATATATATTCAATAAAATAAATGATTTGGAGTATGATCAAGTTGTAAGTTTATGAGATTTAATGCTTATGATCATGATAATCTTTTATTGGACATTGGCCTTTGGACTCTTTGGAGTTCTCTTGAGTCACCAAAGTTTTACCTAGGGGTGTGTTTCGGCCGGATCGGATCGGAATAGGGGTGTTCGGAAAATTTTCCAAAATTTTCGGAATTTTAAAATCCATTCCAAAGTCGGAAAAATAAATTTCGGAAAATCAATTTCTTTTCCATGTCGGCGACTTCGGAATATTCGGAATTTTCGGAATTTTTGAATATTTTTTTATTCGGAAAAAATTAGGAAAAATCGGAAATATCAGTTTTATCTTTTTCGGATAATATCGGAAATACAAAATTATCAATTTTATCTTCTTTATTCCACTTTTTTTGGGGGGTGGGGGTAGTTTTATTTCCATACAAATGTCAATTTCAAGCAATATTGAGTATTGATGTTAAGCTTAAAAGTTGAACCTGGTAAGACCAAGTGAGCAGTGCATATTACTATGAGAAAAAATAAGCAAAGAATAACACCAATGTTAGTAAGCATACAAGGAAAACACTTGAGATATGTTTAACAAATAGCGCTACAAAACTATGTTTAATAGATCGGAGAGGAATGATACCACCTGATTGAGTGAGGAATTAGAAATGATAGGATTTAGGAATTCATTATAATTAGTGTAGAAATGAGAAAAGAAAGGGGGCAAAATACCTTTCTATAGCTAAAAATTAAGGGTTGAGATTATTTTAAATGAATGGGTGGGTTTGTTTTAAATGAAGGGTGAGATTATTAGGAAATGTGATGAGTAAAAATTATTAAAATGAATAAAAATATTATTATTTCGGAAAATATTTTGGATAAATCGGATCGGCATGATATCGGAATTTTCGGAACGGAAAATCGGAAAGTCGGAAATCTATATTTGATTTCCAATTCCATTCCAATTTATATTGGAAAAGTCGGAAATCGGAAAAATTCGGATCGGAAAAATTAAAATGATGCCAAAATTGGAAAAATTCGGATCGGAAATCGGAAAATTTGGAAGTTCGGAAATAATTGACACCCCTAGTTTTACCCAATTATTATTTTGTTTTTAAATTCATTTTAAATGCGTTTTATATTTTGACTTAGTCTTTTAGTCCTTTTTTTTTTTTGTGTGTGTGTGTGGGGGGGGGGGGTCTCATTACAAAAAAAAAACTCTCGCTTTTATATTATACTTTTTATTGATTTTTTGGTATTAGGGTATTTTGAGAGTTCAAGATTCTTCATTGTTGCTAGTGATAGAATCTGATCGTTGAATCCTGAAAGAAGTTTGCTCAAGAGGCTGATGTCATTAATATCAACGGACAATTTCATATTTATGACTTTGTGTCAAACAGAAACCTCAATTGATAATTCTTCCAATTTTATTTATTTCGAATTTTGAATTTTTTTGTATATTTTGCCTGCCATATTTCCAACAGCCAGCATATTTTTATTAAAAAAAAATTGATAAAGATTTAATCTTGTGCCTAAAATATTTAAATTTCAATATTTTAGGAGGTATTTTGTCAATTTTTTTAAATTCGTGAGTCATCTATAAAATGAGTATAGTTAAAAGAGGTTTAAGTTACGCAAAATAAATAAATATAAGACATGTAAAATATTAAGTCTTCAATTAAATACACATTTTAATTTTCAAAATACTAGCAATAAAGCGTACGTGTGAGAATTTAAGTTATGTGTAATTATATTTCCGAACTTTTTCTTACTAATTACTTCTGCAGATGATATTCACTTTGAACACTAGCACCCCACATATGTCTACTCATGCCAAACCAACGTAGGTTACAGTCTGACGACGGTAATTAAATGCAGGTTATTGCTTGTTAGACTGATTGGGCAGTCAATTAATAACTACGTAGATACTCCAGGGATTAAAAATAATTACAGTGGTCCAAGAAGAATTGAAAAGGTTGTGACGAGGGACCCAAATTCTTTTTTTAAGCTCATGAAAATACTATAATGGCGGGGGCTCTCATTTTCTCATAGACGGGTCAAATCTCGCTTAAAAGAAAAGCTGGCTGTAAGGGCTTTGTGGAACACACAAATTATTTATAGTATTATTATTGACATAATAGCAATATTACTAATTACGAGTCTGCCGATGGCACCAGTAATTACTCTTTTATTGCATGTATGCATTTTTTTGTGTGTATAAATACGTTATAAGGGCATTCCTAATGGTATACATGAAAGGCAAGTTCACAAATTTATTTTAGTCATTTGTCTTTCGTCCATAGGGAGTCATGCAATGATGAAGAGTTTTTACGAATTTTTGAAATTTCTAATAATTTCACGAATAAATAAAGGTCATAATTTTTTTTATGAATTTCAAAAGTTTGTAGCAAATCACAATGGCGGTAAACGATAATCTTGACTCTGTAATAAATAACGACAGAATTCTTCATCCTCAATACAAAACTTCATCTTCAACCTTTGCTCATCCACACTCAGCCTCTCCATAATCGTCAAAAACTCTTCTTTAATCCTAAATATAGTTCCATAATCTCTCAAAAAAATCTCATTATTTACCAAAAATCACTCTATTTATCATACAAAACAATCCTTTAATCTTCTTAATTATATTATTTACACCATGGAGGGAAGAAAATGAAAAAAAATACTTGAATATTAGAAAATCCAAAAAATACGGCTCCACCTCAATGTCAATTCCTACACAAATTGCGTTGAGTGAACTGTTCGATCCCATGTACAAGCATTACACCCATATTTTCAATCGAGAAGCACACGCTTCTGATGGGGATGCGCCGATTAATAACGAAAATAAGTTTGAATTTCGGGGTAATTGGGCGGACCCGATGAAATTATACAAAACGATCGGAGAAAATAAACCGTTAATAAAAGAAATTATCGACAAATGTCGGTTATATGGTGAGTTTATTCTCGAATGTGATGCCGAATTCCGATCAATGCATTGTAACGGCAATGATCGAACGTTGGTGGGACACAACGCATACATTCCAACTATAATATGTTGAAATCGCGTTCACTCTCTTCGACTTCACGATATTTTTCAGTAATTATTATTTCTCAAGGTTCTAAAAAACGCGGGACGTGATCAAGGCGTGGAGGCCAAGCCGTAAGCCTTACAAGCCTAGGCGAGGCTTAGGCGTGGCGTGAAAAGGCGTTTAGGCCGTCTTAATATATTTTAATATTTTTAACTATAAACAGGCTATTAAAATATTAAAATTGTACATATCATAAAGATTTGTCTGAATATACACAAATTAAAATTCTATTTGATTATTTTGTATGAGATAATTGTCCGGTTTGTAAAAAAATTCTTTAAAAGGCGATATTGTTTCACTAAAGCATTGTTATTTTTAGAAAAAAGTGTGCCTTAAAGGTTTTACCAAGAATAAGGCGTAAATAGCTTAAGGCGGGGCATTTCTCTCAAGCCTCAACCCTGGAAGGTTTTTTAGAACAGTGTTATTTCTTATTAAATCCCTGATTTAATATTATTTATAATTAATTTAAATTAATTGAAAGTGTTATTATAATTATTATATTATTTGTGTATATGACAACTAGTTGTAATTAATGTATCGGCATCCCGATTGGGCAAGAGATACTCATTCAAAACTTGTCAAACGATAAATACACAAATTTTGAAAATATCATAAATGAATTTTTTTTCACAAATTCATATACAAAGATTTACACGTGCGGGAATTCCTATTTCCGACCTTAAAAATACAATGAAAATTTTATGAAGGAACCAAATCTACCTAATTACATGTGTCCAGTCCTTGCTCGAGCATTTTGGTTTTGTGCACTGTTCTAAAAAACCTGCATAGGCTCCGCCTAGACACGCTTAGGCTTGAGGCTTGGGAGAAACGTCCCGCCTTAAGCTTTTTACGCATTATTCTTGATAAAACCTTTAAGGCGCACTTTTTTTCTAAAAACAACAATGCTTTAGTGAAACGATATCGCATTTTAAAGAATTTTTTACAAACCGGATCATTATCTCATCCAAAATAATCAAATAGTATTTTAATTTGAATATATTCAGACAATTTTTTTCCTGATATGTACAATTTTAGTATTTTAATAACCTTGTTATGGGTAAAAAATATAAAAATATATTAAGAATGCCTAAACGCCTTTTCACGCCTTTTTACGCCTAACACCCGCCTGGGCTTCTAAGGCTTAAGGCTTGGCCTCCACGCCTCGATCAAGCCCCGCGGTTTTTAAAACCTTGATTTTAAGTTATTGAGAGTTTATTCTTTTCAAATGTCAATTCCACTTCCGACCTCGGGTATTTATATTATTTGGAATATGTTACGACGATTGAGGCCTACGATTGGGGTTCGACTATTTATGCTCGTATTATTTGGTCAATGGACGAAGCTAGTCGATGTTCATTAACTAGTGTCGAGTGCATGTAGAAATTAATAGAGGTATATTTTCTAAAATTTTTATTTAAACGCTTACGAATTTCCTTAAAATAATAGTTAACGTATTCTAATCAATTTAATGTATTTACATATTTTACAGTACTTACATCACGAGTGCATGGCGACGACTTGTCCGATTCTTGTTGATCCGTCCTTAGATTTATGACTCTTGATATTTCATTGGTAAAAGTCGAATAGAAGTCGAGCAAAGGGTGCTCAACGATTTAATATCTGAGCCAACCAATATCAGCTTGAGATGCGATCACCCGAATCCATTATTGGCAGCTGTGTGAGGCGTCGATGTACCGACACAATGACGTCATCATATATGCTCATTATTTATCTAGTTTGCGTATTATTTTTTGGGATCCCTTATTTAAGATTTTTTGGTACTTGGTCAAATATGTACCCCCCCTCCCCCGTGTGCGCGCGCGTCGCAGAACAAAAATTTAAAACCACCTTTGCCCAGAATTGACCGGTCGTAAATGACTATATATCAGCTGTGCCCCAAGAAGAGCATGATGCCTATTGGAAGGCAGTTGCACAGGGGCTGTTACTACCTGTGATGGCATGATACACGAACGTATATTTGATTGGAGTTGGTTCAGTGGCATCATCTACATTGTGCATCCCACGGAGCACCGATTAATCAACCATTTGAGTATCAGACAAAATTTGAATCGGTTGGTCTTGCATAGATACATGTGTCTGGACAGAATTGGAGGGTAAACGTCGACCTATCACAAGATGCTTCATACGATTGGAGTGTGACGCGACCAGAGTTCCAAACCAACGCTCTTCTAACTTAGTCGTTGTCACAGTTAGAATTGCGTGAGACATACATCGACGCAACAGATAAAATATGTGGTCTCCATAATTTACTACTTACTGAGACTCGGGAGCGTGAGAATAAGATCATAGCACACGATGATCGAATTAAGGAGCTCAAGCGATAACTTACCTCTTTAAATGTGCGTGGTGTTGGACCTAAGGTTAGTGGGTCGAGTTACACCTGTTACGATGTTTATGTACCACAACCAGTCCGACCATCTAACCCATACACGACATATCAATCGCAATAGAGTTGGGGTAATCCATTTGGCGATGATCCGATGATGGAGTCGCACGTGGATTTGGGTCAGGATTTTTAATTTGGGCAGGGACAACCGTGTCTTTAATTGTAACCTTAATATATGTTATCAATGGATGTATTCATTGTATATTGAAATTAATACACGAATTGTTTTCAATTCGATTTCATTGTTACAATTTATTAACTTCTTAATATGTTTAAATACCAAGTAATTGAAATGTTTCATTGTCACAATTTATTACCATATTAATCGTAGTACACGTTTCTAAAACAACCCACGTCTTACATGGGTCAAATTTGATAGTTTCACTTTTCCTTCAATCACATTGATGAGATTATCATTTGTTATGCTTAAAATACAATGATTTATATTATGATTCTACAATCTAGTATCACTTAGCAGAACGACACATCCTATCTTTATTTTTTATGCAAGTGTCCCCTCCGTGAATGCTTTGTAGTTAAGTCCCTCCCTTATTGTGCCCATAGGATCCTCTAACAACAAAGACGCATTACCTAGATGAATAATTGCAAATTCCTTCATTACACCAACCACTTATACATAATAAAATATAATTTATTGAATAAAATGCGTCTACATATTAATTTTAAACATGGGTATTAAAAGTAAATGCGTAAACTTAATCAGTGTGATGGGTGTAATTGGCCTACAAGTGTTGATCCATTGAATTGTTGAATGAAACCCCATATCTAATATACTCATTTTTTATAACGGTATGCCATAATTGCAATGAGTAATCCATGATTATTGTATGTTAAATATAAAATAGCATGGATGAAATGAGAATGTATAAGAGTGTTAATTAGTGGGTCATTGTAATAAAATAGTAGGTGGCACACAATACAAGGTGAGAACGACTAGTAAAATAACTGGTAGGCTCCTACAGTAAAATAGTCTACAGGGCTCCTGTAGTAAAATATAAAGTGACACACAATCTATAGTGGATTTTTTCTCAAGACATTTGCAGTCCATAACTTTATTAAAAGAAAATATAAAAAGGGTAAGAACTTGTAGTAAAATAACTTTAAACCTCCTGACCTCTGCCACACATAATTTATACCACTTGAGTGTGCTAACCTATTTTAAGTGCAATAACATCAGCTTATATTCTATATTGTTTTCAATTGATTACCGTTTTATTACACATGGAATAAGAACATAAAAAATATTACACATTAAATGAGAACAACCCATTTATTACACATGGTAATCAGAACTCAAAATTTATTAACTCATACAATTTAGATAGTTTGGTAAAGAGCACCCCTTAATTCATTAAATAAATATGATGGCTCTCCAAGGATATTTCTACACCGTAGGAATTGCTCACACAACCTTTCCCATGCCTCATCATTACGCACAGTTAGTGTGAAGGCTAATACATTCCAATTACATCCGTTAGTCGTAACCGCTAACTGGTATAGGTCTAATTTATCTTTTAACACGATCCATCTCCACTCATATTCGTGAACATGATGAAAAGGAGGATAAATGCCTAGGTTATTCGTCCAATGCCAACAAATCCCGTGACCTTGCTATAACATGTCTCTATTATTTCTGTGAGAAAGTATTAATCCTCGGCAGTTGATCACATTGGGTAATTCATTGTGTGAGCACTAAAATAATAAGGAGACTAGGCACTTTAAAATATATTGATCACTTGTCCAATTTATAGGTACTCTAAAATATAAATGAGACTATCACAAGTCATTAATCTCAGTGGCACATTTCTTATGAAAAGAAAAATATAACACTTGATCAGAGACTTTGGCACATTTTTTAAGAGAAGTAAAAATAAATGTGTAGATTCACTCTTTCACAGAAAACAAAACCACCCATATACTATAATTTCTTAATAAAAGTAAAAATATTATCACCGACTCTTTCGTGGCACATTTCTTAAGAAATGTGCAAATTCACTCTTTCAAGGCATATTTCTTAAGAAATGTTCAGAACCTTCATAGAACATTAACCTTCATGGCACATTAAACTTCATGGAAAATTTATAAATAGTATGCAATTTGTTATGTATTGACTATATTTTAACTCGATTTTTAATATTTTGTGACAAAATTAAATCATGAACTCCTCCAATTCTAGCATTGATGAACTAAATCTTATGCTTTAATATGGTTAATTTAATGATGGCGCGTCACCAGATGCAGAGATGATAATTCATATGGAGATTACATGCTGGTTTGCTAAAAAAAATATTATTTGAGATGGGAAAGAACTCGAAACCAGAGGTCAAGTGAATCGAATGAGAGAAAGGGGACATGCAACATTATGAGAAGATTAACTAATTTCTACGACTACTTCACATGGGATGCTAAGATAAGAGGTGTAACTAAACATCAATAATTACAGGATGATTTGGTAGAGCACATTTGGAATACCCACGGTGATGAAATGGTGGGTTGATGAATTCAACTTTTTTTACTTGTAGCCGTGTCTAATTGCTTTCTTAGTTCCTTTTTCATTTTGTTCTTGTATGATTGAAGTTGTGATATTATATTTTATTATTATATTTAATACAAAGTTAATCGACTATTTGATTTTAACAGACATTAGTAAACAACAGTGACATTACATTTATTTAAACGGTGACACTAAATTTATTGAAACGAATTGAGAGTGGCATTACATATATTGAAGCAAAATAATGAAAAAAATTAAACGATCGGATAATACAAGTCTAAAACATCCTACTCATCATTGATTGAACCAGATGGACGAGACTCGGGATTTGACGAACCAGTAAAGTTCGAGTGCATTGTGAAAATCGCAGCTTCGATCGCAGCAGCCATCGCTGAGAGGTCGTTGAACCATTTTGAGATGAAACTGGTGTTGTACGACATTCATACTGCTCATATCCAACTTTATGATGTATGACTGCTCTCGGTCTAGACGCATAAGCTATAATTTTATATTTTGTGAGTTGATTAGCTCGCTTCATCTCAATGAACAAATCCATTTGAGTGTCAAATTTCATGGCACGGTTATGCTTCCACTCCTCCTAGCTTTTAAACATTGCATTGAAACCTTCGCAATGTTTGAGTACCACAATGTTATAATGCAACCTGTTAGAACGCATAAGTTGAGGTGCACGTTGTTTCTCACCCTTCATGCCTGATGGTCTGGATGGTAATTTCCGTACACTCGAACTATCCTCTTCGTTTATGGGCGTAGGCCAGTCGTTGTTCTCCGTTGTGTTTTGCAAGTCAAATTTTGGTAAATCTTTCAAAATTTGATAGCAATTATCGAACACGAATTGTTTGGTGGTTTCAAAGCGGTATGCCTCGCGGGCATTTATAATCGCTTGGAACTCGTTCGTGCCGCTTCCCATATTACTGAGTTGCTGAGAAAGCTTTGCAACATATATCATTACAAAATGCGATATATGATTAGAACGTGTTGAGAGCACATATCTCGGACGAATAACCGTAATTCCAGGGGGTGTAAGGAGTGACATATACAAAGGTTTTAATGTTTCATTATTTTAGGTCAAAAATATTATTCGATATCAATTGTAATTTTTATTTTTGAAGAAAAAAGTTACGTGGTAGTGGAGGACTAAGAAATGCGAGGTATAGTGATAGAGATGGTAATGTTGTACCTGATGGCGATGGTGGTGGGAGGCAAACGTATAGTGGACTAGCAGTGTTAAAGTTAAGATCTGTTGTTGAGATGACATAACCATGTATTTGGTGTTTGAGAATTAGGTAATCTTCAACAGCACCCTTAACAAAATAATTTACCTATACGGGGTTTAATGTCAATTTCCTATAATTGAGGGGTTATAGTAGTTGGTGTGCTATTTAGTTACTCATGGGGTTGAAAATAATTAGAGTGGTCCAAATTAAAACACGAAAAGATAGTGGAGGACCCAAATTTAAAGATGATGAAAGCTACCATAATGGTGGGTGCACTCATTTTTTATAGGTAGGTCAAATTGCACTCGAAATAAGAAAAATGAGTGTAAGGGCTTTATGCAACAACCGATGATCAAGAGTATTATTATTACAGACATAATAGAAATTTATTAGGGTAAAAACAAAAGACAAAGCCAAAACTCAATCAGATGTACAGTAGAATGTAGTGGGGTCCATATGATAATTGAAAGTGCAAGAACCAAAAATTGGGCGTGGTGCGAGGGGAACACAAGAACAGAGGCAGCTTGTAGGGATATGAGGAGACATCTTCTTCTGATAAGAAAGAACCCAAATTTTGTCTCTCTCTTTATCTCTCAGGCCAATTGGAGTTGTGGTGGGCCTTGATTTAAGGCAGCTTTAAGCTATTTTTATTTTTAATAGAAAGAAAAGGATGGAAAAAGAGCCTCGTCTTTTACAACTTTCCACGTCCACACTACTCATATCAAATCTACCTTCAAATATATCTTACTTCCAAATAGGCATACACCTAGTCATTAGGGAAAACTTGGGGTGTGCGAAAAAATCGATTGAACCGAAAATCAAATCGAATCGGTTCGAATCAAATCGAAATCGGCGATTTTTTTTAGTTCGGTTCGGTTTACGGTTTAAGGATTTAAAAAATCGATAATATCGGTTCGGTTGTCGGTTTAAACAAAGAAAAAACCGATTTGAACCGAACCGAACCGACATCAATATTATATATTAAAAAACCCTTAAATATCTTTTATTTTTATATCCAAACACCATTAACCAACCTCCAAAACCGAAAACCGACCTACAAAAAACCGACCAAAATTGAAAATCGGTTAAAACCGAACCGAACTGAAACCAATGTGAACCGAAACCGGCGGTTTTTTTCATCATCGGTTCGGTTTCAGTTTGATTTTTTCAAAAAACGAACCGATCGGTTCGGTCTGAATTGCGGTCCAAAACTGAACCGAACCGACCGGTGCACACCCCTAAGGAAAACGTATTACCCACCGCCCAATTGATATTAAATTAGAATAAAATAAGGATTATGATGTCATGTATGTTAAGAACGCACATTAAAATTTTAAAAATAATAGGAATAAAATTTCGACATATATTTAATAGAAAATAGTTCCTGATATAAAATTTTAATACTTACTATTTTAAAGTTAAAAACATATGACCTAAAAGCACATTTTATTATTTTTCATAAAATAATTATTTGATAATAACTAGCTGTTCAAAACCTTACAAAAAGATAGTATAATAATAATTGCAATTAGTACAAACATTTACTTCTAATTTAGTCTTAAATAATGGAGAAATAGGATGACAACTCGCTAATGTTAGTAGGTTCGTAAGAAAATGTAGCTACATATTTTTTTTTTTAAATTTCCCTTATTTGTAATTAGAAAGTATGCATACATTGTAACAATGTTGTTACTAAATCAAATTAAAAAAAAAGAATTACTTTAAGTGACTAAATATAATTATATTAAAACCGATATACTATTTTTCAAACTTTATTTGTTTCCCTAGGCATGAAAATATATCTACATCATTTTACAACGCTCAAAATTAAGCGAAAAAGCATATTTATATTCGGGTTAATTACACTGGGACCCCCTAAACTTTGCCCTTATTTGTACTCTCCCCCCCTCTTACAATTTTTTCAAATCCCACCCTATAGTTTTATTGACAGTTTAAATTGCCAAAAAATGTGACGGCCGTTTATTTTTTGGCGGGAGAAAGGTCACATGCGTGGTACATGTGTTTTAAGTGAGGGTAATTTGGTAATTTAAGAGGGTATTTGAATTCTTTTTCAAAAACCTTAAACACGCGCACACACACGATCTCTCTCTCTCTCTCTCTCTACCCACCATTCTTCTTCCTCTATCTCTCTCTCTTCTCTCACAAACACCCCCCCCCCCCCCCCCCCCCCCCACACACACACACAACCACACCCACGAACACATCCATCCACAAACAGATTTGGGGCGGAAGGGGGAGAGGTGGAGGGAGTTGATATTGGGCAGAGGTGGGTAGGGGGAGGCTAAATCCCTGGTGGTGGGGCTGGGCGGGGGGTGGGGGGTTGCTGCTATTAGTTATTTATTTATTTCTTATTTCTTATATATATACGAAAAAAACCTCTGCTGGTGGGGGTAGCTGGGTGGGGATTGGGGGGGGGGGGGGGGGGGGGGGGGGGAGGTTCTGGAGGTGGGGGTAGTGGGGGCTACTGCTATTAGGTTTTTTATTTTTATTTTTTTACTTTTTATTTCTAATATATATATATATTTATAAGAAAAATCAATTTTTATTTATGTAAACCATGTTTTCTTTGTTGGATTTATTTTTCTTTTATTACGGGATTTTTTTTTGCTGAATATAACTTTGTATTTGCTGGAAATAATTTTTTATCTTGGGAAAACAATTTTTTTTATTTATTGAAACCATTTTTTGTTTGTTAAAAATAGTTTTTTAATTACTGGAAATATTTTTTCATTCTTTAATTACTGTAAATAATTTTTCATTTTTTATATTTTTTAAATATTTTTTTTAATATTTTCAAAATTTTTAAATATATATAATTATACATTCATATTTTCAGAATTTATTCCTAGGTGTTTTATTATTTTTTAATTTTTTTTTGATATTTTTACAATTTTTAAATATATATTCATATTTTCAAAATTTATTCCAATGTTTTTTTAATATTTTTGGATATTTTAAATATATATCCATATTTTCAGAATTTTTTCCAAGTTTTTTTTTAAAAATATTTTTTGATACTTTCAGAATTTTTAAATATATATTCATATTTTCAGAATATATTCGAAGTTTTTTTTTATATTTTTAAAAGATTTTTTAGCATTTTTCTAATTTTTAAATGTGTATTCATATTTTCAGAATTTATTCCAATTTTATATTTTAAAAATATTTTTTGGCATTTTCGGAATTTATAAATATTTTTTTTTGTTATTTAAACATTTAAAAAAAATAGGTTTGGAAAAAAATACCCTTACTTAATGTCATGGGCCACGCACATGACTAACGATTTTTATCAAAAGTTAACGGAGTTGGATGGCAGGGGGTAAATTGTAGTCGTTTTCAAAGTTAAGAGTGTATATTGAAAAAATTGAAAGAATGGGGGGAAAATGCAAATAGGGTCAAAGTTTAAGGGGCCTAAGTATAATTAACCCTTTATATTAATTGAATGTCTTAAAGTAACTATGTACCTATCATTTATGCTTTAGTGCTATAGATTTGTTTGTATAAAGCATAATTATTTAATAAATGAACTTATCGTAAATTAATTAAAAATATAATTTCTTTAAGGTGTCCAAAAAAATAAACAAAGAGTTGATGGTGTTATGGACAAATTCCCTAAATAATGAGGACAAAGAGGTAAAACATTAAAAATATTGTTTCATATGTACTATTTTGAAACATGATGTTCAATGCTTTTTATGCATTGTTTAGGGTATGTTTGGTTTGCAACTATAATTTTGTAAACTGTGTTTAAATACAATTCTTAAAAAAAATTGCGTTTGGCAAATTGTTCTTAAACAATGTATTATAATATTTCTGTGTTATAATCAAGTTTTTTAGAAAACAGGAAAATGGTGTTTTATAACTTCTGTTTTTTATTTTTCAACTCAGAATTATTTATTCTTATTATTTTAATGCATTTATACCTTAATATATAATATACATACATAATGCATTAATATACATGTAATTCTTATAAAAAAAATATATATGTACATGTACACAAAATTATGTATATTTATATTATCAAATTATATAATATATTAAGATACGCATGTTAAATAATATTATCAATAGATACATGATGCTTATATATAGTTTTATACATGTATTATTAATGTATAGAATACTATAAAATAAACATATAATACACATGTGTTAAAAAATATTATCAATTCATGTATGTATATAATTTTATTATGAATTATACATGTAATATCATTATATAGACACAAACACACACACACACACACACACACACACACACACACACACACACACACACACACACACACACACCTGTATGTGTGTGTGTACATTTATGTATGTATGTACGTTTATATATATATATATATATATATATAGTTAAACTCCCGAACATACCTCATTAAATATCAGTGTTCAAAAAGGCTCCTCCTAGGGGCGCCAAGGCTTGAGGCTTGGGAGAAACGCTCCGCCTTAAACTTTTTATGCCTTATTCTTGGTAAAACCTTAACGCTCACTTTTGTTTAAAACATAATTTTTTTAGCAAAACGATATCGCCTTTTAAAGACTTTTTTACGCACCGGAGCAATATCTCGTCCAAAACAATCAAATAGTATTTTAATATGCAAATATTCAGGCATAATTTTAAGGTATGTACAATTTTAGTAATTTTAATAGCCTTGTTATGGTTAAAAATATTTAAATATATTAAAAAAGGCCTAAACGCCTTTTTACGTCTTTTTTCGCCTAGCCCCGCCTTGGCTTTGAAGGCTGAAGGCTTGGCTTCCGCGCTCCACACCACGTGTTTTTTAGAACATTGTTAAATATATATAAAAATACAGGATATTAAATGTACATGTATATAATTTAGGATGTATCTGAAAATGTATGTATGTATGTATACATTCATATATCATGTATATATATGTGTCTATATATATATATATATATGTTTGCCAATTTTGTCAAAATTTCAAAAAATTGTATCTAAAAACAAGTCTACCAAACGCACACTAATAATTATAAACACACATAAAAAAAGAATTTTAAAATTGTCTTTAAAAATAACATTTTAATCGAGTTTTCCTGAATACAGAACCAAACGGACCTTAGTGTTAAAAATAGTTTATTGGGGTGCCTTTAACCTACATAGTTGTTTTACACCATAAATATTGTATCAAATAACATAGGAATTAGGGATGGTTATGGTATGGTATGGTATAAGAACATTTCTCTCTCTCTCTTTCTCATATAGACGCATGTACATTTTCTCTCTCATGTAGATGCAAATGTGTTTTTTATTTTACAATTTAAATGCTTTGGATTTGTGTTTTTTAGTTATGAATTTGGATTTGGAGAATGGGTTGGGTTTGAATTGTTATGGGGTTGGGGTTAAACAAATGCTTTGGGTTTGAATTTTTTTTACTGATGCTAGAATTTTTAAAGTACTATGTTTATAGTCAGTGTTCCTTAACACAAATATATATATATATATATATATATATATATATATATATATATATATATATATATATATATATATATATATATATATATATATATATTGGTGCAAAGGAATTAGATTAACTAGTAATTAAAGGGTCCGTACAAACATAGAAAAACAAGCAACAGCAAATACAACTACATGGCATATCAGCTACCAAAGTTAGCCCATAAGGAGGCCGACATGAACAGTTAGTTCGAATCGAACTCTTCATTTTGAATTCTATTCTTCTCTTCATCAATTATCTTCGTGAGTTGGTTAGGGGGGTCCTCCAGGGTGAAAAGCTCTTCTACATGGGACTTCGCAAATTTGGCTAACCAGTCAGCACATTGGTTCGCCTCTCTTGGTATGAATGTCACTTCAGAAATCAGCTCTGTTTTCATGTCTTTACAATCCAGGATGATAGCCAAATGTGGGTCGTTCATCCAGTCTCCCTCATTGATCATCTCAACCGCGATCTTCCAGTCCGATTCCAAAATGAAATTCTTCCATCCCCTGGCTTTAGCCATTAGCAACCCATAGAAAATGCCTTCAAATTCTTCTCTTAACGGATCCGCACAGATGATTTTCCCGAAGTAGCCTGTTACCCAATCTCCTCTCCAGTCCCTCATAATTCCTCCAAATGATCCCACTTTGATGGAATGATCCCATCCTCCATCAGTGTTGATTTTCAGCATACCTGCGCAAGGAAATTTCCAAGTAGTCAGTTTATTAGTAGAAAGCCCTCTGTGCTTGACAAGTTTAGTGTATGCCATAATAATGTCATGTGCATAGTTTACACTAAACTTGGCAATCATAATGGGCGTGGTGGATTTTGCCTCGAATATACGGAGATTTCTAGCCTTCCAAAGTTTCCATATCGTGGATATGAATAAAATTTCATTGTCCTTGCCTAAACCGTACTTCATGATCCACTCTTCAAAACTTTCATTTTGGTCACTCTTTGGATTTAGCCAATTTTGCATCATGGTCCAAGTATCCTTGGCAACGGTGCAACCCCGAAACACATGATCCATATCCTCTCTCAGTAGTCATTTTTCTCACAAAACGATGGTGGTAGATGAGTAGTTTTCCATGAAGGATAGTCCAAAGGAAGTCTTTTAGCTTTTGGGGTATTTTATTTTTCCATATGAGGCTCCATTCGGAGTGTCCGGGAATATTAAGATCTTTTCCTACTAAAAGTTTATAGCAGAAGTTAACAGAGAATTTACCATTAGGATTGGGAGTCCACATTGGTCTGTCCACTACAAGAAAAATGAATATTAGGGACGGGAGTATTAGGGACGACCGTGTCATTTTGTCCCTAATACTATACCAAAAGGGACGGTTTTAATTACCGTCCTTTTTTATAGTAACAAAAGGGACGGTTTTTTAAAAATCGTCCCTTTTGGTATTTCTCAAAAAGGACGGTAATTAAAACCGTCCCTTAAAGCATATACGGATTTTTAGCGCTAATTTTTCCCGGGTTATTTTAAATTCCGTCCCAGTTAGTAAAAATTAATTTTTTATTTTTTCCAAATGAGTATTTGGGACGGATTGTTTTAACCGTCCCTTTTAATATACCAAAAAAGACGATTTTAAAAATCCGTCCCTTTTGGTATAAATTATTTTTTATTTTTTCCAAATGAGCATTTGGGATGGATATCTAAAACCGTCCCTTTTAGTATACCAAATAACACGGTTAAAAAATCTGTCCCTGTTAATATAGCAAAAGGGACGATTACATCCGACCCTTTTAATGTTTTCCCTAATTTTTCCTCCACTTATTCCAAAAATTGGCCTAATTCTATGTTTTGGACTCCCGCTCTCTCTGTGTGCTCTCGCGATCTCTCTCTCTCGCTCCACTCCTCTGCCCGCCGCCGCTGCTCCCTACCCCCTTCGCCTCCGCGCTGCGCAACCCTACCCTCCGCTGTGCAGCCCTAACCCTCCGCCTCTCCCCCTGCTCAGATCCTGAGCCTCCGCCTCTCCCTTGCCCTACCCCCGCTCCACCCCTCTGCCTCCTCCTCTCCACCTTTGCCTCCGCCTCTCCCCTGCGCACAGGTATTAATCCCTTCTGCAATATATATATATATATATATATATATATATATATATATATATATATATATATATGAACACATACACTAACTGTATTGATTTGTTTACACATTTGTTAGGGATTTGCTTAGATTGTTATCATAGTAGTTTAGGCATTTTTTACAGTTTTGTTTAGTGATCTGTTTACATATTTTAACATACTAGTTAGGGCTTTTTATGCATTTAACATCAATAAGTTTAAAGCAGATTTTTAATTATTTATAGCAAACCAGATTTAAAAAATAAAAAACAAAAATCAGATTGGATTACCGAATCGGACTACCGGATTGTTAACAGATTCGAATTCGGTTGCCAATGTACTGATCCGTGTCTGACTATCGGATCCCGTCCGAATTCGAAAATGTCAAACTGATTCTAGCTACAAAATTTATACTTTTTATAATTTTCTAAATCCCATGTGCCAAAAGAGAATGAAGGATTTCATTTTTTCCCAGTTTATTGTTGCTTTGTACTCCATCCATGTTTAATTAGGAATTCATATTTATAACATTGATACGGACACTTTTAGAACATTGACACGAACAAATGATATTCAAATGCAATTTTGTATATATTTATAAATCTTTTTTTCAATTTGTAATAGGGGTTCAATAAGATCAATATGGATAAGAGTTGGATCGAAGGAGATAGAACCACAAAGGCGTACGCCGATGGAGTTCAAATCTTTATTGATTTTGCATATAGAAATAAGGATATTCTTACTTCTAGCATCAAATGCCCATGTAGTACTTGTGTTAATCGTGTCTACTATAACTCACAAACTGTGAGGAATCACATAGAGATGTATGGTTTTGAAAAGAGTTACAAGAATTGGATTTATCATGGGGAATCATTGGGTGATTTTAATATCAACGTAAATAGTTGGAGCGATGGTATGGTTGTTGATGATGTATTAGCCGATTTGAACTTGGGGGCAAGCATGATTGCAATGGTTCAAGAAGGAAGGGGGATTCCATGTAGAGAGGAAAATATGGTCAATGATAAAGAACCTAACATCGAAGATCATGACGTGCCCGGCGCAGACCTCCCAGAATATTTTAGACTTTTAAAAGAGGCACAAAGTGAGTTGTATGAGAATTGTCCTAAGGACATTACCGAGTTGTCATTTGTTGTTGAATTATTGCACTTGAAACAACTAAATGGATGGACAAATCGTTCTTTTACGATGTTGATGTTATTCTTGTAGAAGGTGTTCCAGAAAGCCAAGATTCCAAAATCCTTCTATCAAGCTAATAAATTGACAAAATATTTAGGATTTAAGTATGAAACGTGGGATGCATGTTCTAAGAGTTGTATGTTGTTTCGAAATGAGAGCGAGAATCTTGAGAAATGCAAAATTTATGGGGAATCTAGGTTCAAAAATGAATTTGATAGTGGTGTGGGTATAAAAGTAGTAGCGAAAAAGGTAAGGTATTTTACTTTGAAACCGAGATTACAACGATTGTATTGGTCATCGCATACTGCTCCACTAATGAAATGGCATGCTGATGAACGAATCGATGATGGCGTGTTGAGGCATCCTGCTGACTCCCTTGCATGGAAGATATTTGATGAGCGAAATCCATCTTTTGCGAGTGATTGTCGCAATGTTAGACTTGAACTAGCAACTGATGGATTCAATCCGTTTGGTAATATGAGCATTGCTCACAGTACTTGGCCTATTGTGCTAATGATATTAAACTTGCCCCCATGGTTGTGTATGAAACAACCCCACTTAATTTTGTCTGTTCTTATTGACGGACCAAAAGGGCCCGGTGATAAAATTGATGTATATTTACAACCACTAATTGATGAGTTGAAAGATTTATGGACTAATGGGGTACGTACTTATGATGAATCAGTGAAATAATTTTTTCAGTTACATGCGACGTTGTTATGGACAAGTAGCGATTTTCCTGGTTATTCCATGTTATCAGGATGGAGCACAAAAGGTGAATTTGCTTGTCCTTGTTGCAATAAGGACCATCAAGCTATACGATTGAATAACGGTCGTAAGTACTGTTATTGGGGTCATCGTCAATTCTTACCAATGCGACATAAATTTTGGAAAGAAAAAGTTACATTTAATGGCAAGGTTGATATGAGGCCACCACCATTGAAACTAACTGGATCACAAGTTCTGCAATAATTAAATGAGCTTGACGTTGTAACTGAATATAAGAAAGAAGACGTGCTGAAAAGAATGATAAGAGACCAAAAGGAAATTGAGCTTGCAAAAAAAACTAAAGGTAATATTCCGAAAAAAAGACTGAATTGGAAGAAGAAAAGTATCTTTTTTGAATTGCAATATTGGGAGCATAATTTGATTCGCCATAATCTTGATGTCATGCATATTGAGAAGAATTTTTGTGACAATATTCTTTTTACATTGTTGGGCATCAAAGGGAAAACAAAGGATAATTTAAATGCTCGCAAAGACCTCAAAGAGATGAGTATTAGGCGCGTGCTACATCCTCAGCCGCGAGGAGCAAATCAACAGTATGTGGACCCAGTAGAGTTTACAATGAGCAACAAAGAGAAATATATATTCTTAAAAGTGTTGCTGAATCTGAAAGTTCTAGATGGTTATTCTTCGAATATTTCACGATGTGTGCACCCTCAAGAGAGAAGCATTTGGGGACTTAAGAGTCATGACAATCACATTCTAATGCAACAACTACTCCCAATGGCTGTACGTAGGGTATTGCCAAAGCATGTTGTCAAAGCTTTAATTGAATTAAGTAATTGCTTTGCGATACTATGCTCAAGTGTAAATACTTTAGCTGACTTGGAGAAATTTGAAGACCGTATGGCTCTTACTTTATGCAGTCTAGAGAAGATATTCCCTCCAGGATTTTTTGATGTGATGGAACATTTGCCCATGCATTTGACTGATGAATTATTAATTGCCAGGTCAGTGCTTTATTGTTGGATGTATCCAATGGAAAGGTATATACACACATTGAAACTCTATGTGCGAAATCGTGCTCATCCTGAGGCCTCAATTGCTAAGTCTGTCCTTTTAGAAGAGTGCATGACCTTTTGCTCAAGGTATTTGGGTGATAACGTGGAAACCAAGTCTAGTCGACCTATTAGAACAGATGACAAAGGTAATGACTCTGGTCGTGCTGTTGGGAAAAAAGTTCAAATTCAGCTTCATGAAGAAACATTGGTTCAAGCTCATCGTTATGTGCTTTTCAACACTGATTCAGTGGCACCGTTCATCGAGTAAGTTAGGTTTTTGCCTTAACAACGTGCACAACTTTGTTACTTGTAGGTTTTGATACATTCATTACGAAATTGACATGTGTGCGTTTTTATAGAAAACATCTTGTGGAACTTTCAAAAGAGTATCCTCAACTTTCACAGCACCATATTCAACGCCTTCATAACGAAAAATTCAGCACATGGTTTAAGAATCATGTAAGTCAGTTTATTCCTTGTTAATCTTAATAGTGCTCTAGTATATTTGCTATATAAAATTTTGTTTACCTTTTTTGTTGGGCAAATATCAGGTGCGCAGTTTGACAAATAACGCCCAACTACCCGACGAAATTAGGAGTTTGTCTTTAGGCCCTCTAAAGGATGCTTTTAGATTCCATTCTTATATTGTTCCTGGTTTTCGATTTCGGACAAAGGCAGTTGATCAAGGTAGAAAAACTCAAAATAATGGGGTGGTTCTAAAAGCTGCACAGATGAGTTATTCTAGCCGTAGAAACAAAAATCCTCTTTTAGGGGATGTTACTCTCTATGGACAGGTTGCAAACGTCATTGAGATTCGTTACCTTAACGACATGAAATTTGTCTTATTCAAATGCGATTGGATTGATAATCGTATGGGTAAAAAATTAGATGAATTTAACTTTATGCTCGTTAACTTCAACTATTTGTTATACAAAGATCACCGAGTTGGTGATGAACCTTTTATCCTAGCATCTCAAGCAGAACAAGTTTGGTATGTGGAAGATCCGTTAGAATCAGACTGGCATGTTGTTGTTTCGATGACACCAATAGACAAATTTGATGGATATTTAGCCAATGAAGACTTAGATGTCCATGAAGTTGAGCCATTTAGCATGCAACAACTTGATCAAGATCAAAATGTATCTTGGACGAGGCAAAGGATAGATGGCTCCATAATTGACACAACTGTTCTTGATGATGACGATGGCACGGAGGAAGAAAGGGATGAAGTTATTGAGGAATGAAGGGATGCTGGTTGAAATGATTGAACTTTTTTACCTCTGTATTACGTTAGTGAGAACATATCAGAATTACAAATTTATGATTGAAATGGATGTTTTATTAAATCTTTGTTCTCGTATTCACGTGTTGCCTTTTATTTTTTAATATTAACAGTTATGTTATAAATGTTGTGATTAAATGTTTTTTGATATTGTGACAGGAAACAATGCGGTCTTCTGTAAATTTTAATGATAATATTAAGAATGCATTAGAAGAATTTGAACATTCATCTTTTAAAGAGGGCACTCCAATTACTTTGTATGGATTCTGTAAAATTGAATTATGTTGTTACTTGAAAAAATGTGGGAAACAAATATCAGAACAATATTTGTTTGAAAAAATACTCCAGATACTACCACCATGTTGGGATCAAGCAAAAGAAAAGATATTTCAAAAACATAATCCAACACGTGGAGAGAAATTAGTAGAGCTACTAGAGGAGGAAGAACGAGAGTTTCATCCTTTATGGATAGAATTTGAGCAGCATAAAATGAGCCCAAATTTAAATGTGTGAGATCATATGCATAACAAAGAAAGAGTATACAACATTTTAAAGAGGAGAGGTTTTTGTCCTAACATAATTGTTCTCGTGCATGCTATTATGAGTACGCTTCCACCCACGTGGCCAATTTTATCTATTATTAAAAGGATAAAATGTGGTTGGCTCAATATGAGGGATTTGGCAGATTTTTTGGAAGAAATAGAAAGGTATTGAAAATGCATACTATCAAAGGAAATACGATGTATTATAAGTTTTCATTTTGTGTTTCATGTATAACGTTTATTCATATTTATTTTGACATATATGTTTTTTATACAGATCTATCATGCCAACTAAAAGCGCTTATCATTTCGTGGGAGTAGGAGGGTTATCGGATTCTCAAGCAGAAATGACCCCCCCATGTGCTCAGACGTCTATAGGATCACATCGGTCTCAACCAGAGTCATCTCAGTCAATGATATGACAACCCTCAGATAATATGGGTGGAGGTATGTGTCTACCTATATAGTAGATAATTGTAAAATTCTGCTACAAATATTTTACTTTTATAATTATTCATGTCATATTTTCTTTTGAAGTTTTATTAGGTAGTGCTGAGGGTACACCATTACCAACTCAAAATGGCCCCGCTACTAGTGTGAAATGTAGAGGGTTTTCGAAACCATGGAAAGAATGGGATAGTGGTCAAAAGTTGATAATTGGGTGGAATAACGACTGCCAGCCAATCGAACCCAACGGGAAGAAGCTTGCGAGTCAGTTGGGATATTTCGCTAGGCAAGGATCGTTATTTCCTTTGGATGTGGATAATTGGAGAAGAGTATTGAAGAAAAATCTCAATATAGTTTGGGATAGTGTGAAGGTACTTGTCTATCGTTGCGAATATAGATTTGAATATTTTAAAATGCTCAGTTAGTACGTCAATCAAATGATCTATTTATAATTTATTTATATTCTTTTGTTCGTAGCGCAATACAAATGCCCCTGAAGGATTTAAGCCAATTTGTTTTCAAATGTTGGACAATGCTTGGAGGCACTTTAAGTATCATATAAAAAAGGACTATTATGAGGCGTATGACAATGACACATATCGAATTGAAAATGTACCTCTCCAAGTTGATCCCGATATATGGCCTAAATTAGTGTCTCATTGGGGTGAAAAAGAAACGGTGGTATGACATATGTAGAATTACTTTCTATTTATTTTTGTTGATTGTTTATATGTATGAAAATTGTAACATGATTTAACTCTTTATATAGCAAGTGGCGGCAAAAACGCCGAAAATAGGGCAAACTTTTGTGCCCACCCTAGGATTGGGAGGATGTCAATTCCTCAAGTTGTAGAAAAGGTTAACATCATATTTTATATTCCTTACATATTCTTTTATGCTTTTAGTTTGAGGACGATAATGTTGAATTTCATCATTACCATTATGAACGTAATATGTTTTTTTTTCTTATCTTACTTAAAAAATAATAGATGAAAAAAGCCGACTTGCCTACGACAAGCTTAGTGTGTATAGAGAGACTCGAAGGTTGAAGGATAAGACGTATAATATGGAGGATGGAGCGGTTGGTATAGAGGTATTATATTTTAATGTCCATCCTTGTTACCTAATGTAAAAAATATTGCAATAAATGTTTTATGGTATTGCACACTATTTAAAACTCTTTTCTTAATTTGTAGGAAAGTATACAAAGACAGTTGAATGCGATAGAAAAATAACAACAGAATGACCCGAAAGTGAGAGATAAAATCTTTAAGGATGTCATTGGTCGTGACGGACATGGACGTGCATTAAGTAGGGAAGTTGGTATTCGACCGCCATCTGTAAGGTCCATGCCTTCTCACTTTTACGAGAGCGAGATTGAAAGGTTGCAAAAGAGGATTGAGGAGGGAGAGACTCGTCATCGTGAAGAGATTCAAGAGTTGAAAGAGACCACCAACTAATTGTTTCATATGATACACAATGGTGGATTCCCAATACCACCAAATGATTCCTCGAGTACTTCCAATGTTCAGTTGTAGGGAACAGGTATCCTCATTTCTTATCGATATCCAATTATCAGAAAGAAATTATTTTTGATAGGAATAATAAATTGTACAATTATGTCTCAGAAATCACAAAGCAAAGCAAGACCTGCTTATGTATTAAACAAAGACAATTGGCGCATTTGTTCCTTGTCACTTCCTGTGTGTGTGTGTGGGGGGGGGGGGGGGGGGGACAGTACATAAGCATAAAAACATGCAAAAAATAGACTTAAAGCATATAAAACATGTCATCGAAGGGTTAAAACATAAAATAAACCCAAAACGGTCTCGTAAGAGTCACGAACACCTCGCACGGGACTAATGTGACTCGAAGGAACCGATCGCGTAGTCACAGGACTCCCGGTTGGAGTGTATGATGTAAATTTGCAAAAAAATAAACTTAAGCATAAAAATATGCCATCGAAGGGTGAAAACGTAAAACAGCCAAAAACGGCCCCGTAAGAGTCACGAACACCTCGCAGAGGGCCAATGTGACTCGTAGGAACAGACGGCGTATTCCCGAGGCTCCCGGTTGGAGTGTACGACGTAAATTTGCAAAAAAGTTAGACTTAAGCATAAAAACATGCCATCGAAGTGTGGAAACGTAAAATAGCCACAAAACGGTCCCGTAAGAGTCACGAACACCTCACACGGGGCCAATGTGACTCGTAGGAACTGGCCGTGTAGTCACGGGGCTCCCGGTTTGAGTGTACGCCGTAAATTTGCAAAATGTTAGACTTAAGCATAAAAACATGCCATCGATGGGTGAATACGTAAAACAGCCACAAAACGAACCCGTAAGAGTCACGAACACCTCGCACAGGACCAATGTGACTCGTAGAAACCGACCGCATAGTCACGGGGCTCCCGGTTTGAGTGTACGACGTAAATTTGCAAAAAGTTAGACTTAAGCATAAAAACACGCCATCGAATGGTGAAAACATAAAACAGCCACAAATCGGTCCCGTAAGAGTCACGAACACCTCGCACGGGACCAATGTGACTCGTAGCAATCGGCCGCGTAGTCACAAGCTCCCGGTTCGAGTGTACGACGTAAATTTGCAAAATGTTAGACTTAAGCATAAAAACATGCCATCGATGGGTGAATATGTAAAACAGCCACAAAACGGTCCCGTAAGAGTCACGAACACCTCGCACGGGACCAATGTGACTCGTACGAATCGACCGCGTAGTCACGAGGATCCCGGTTTGAGTGTACGGCGTAAATTTGTAAAAAGTTAGACTTAAGCATAAAAACATGCCATCGATGGGTGAATACGTAAAACAGCCACAAAACGGTCCCGTAAGAGTCACGAACACCTCGCCCGGGACCAATGTGACTAGTAGGAACCGACCGCGTAGTCACGGGGCTCTCGGTTTTAGTGTACGATGCAAATTTGCAAAAATTTACACTTAAGCATAAAAACATGCCATCGAAGGGTGAATACGTAAAACAGCCACAAAACGGTCCCGTAAGAGTAACGAACACCTAGCACGGGACCAATGTGACTCGTAGGAACAGATCGCGTAGTCATGGGGCTCTCGGTTTGAGTGTACGACGTAAATTTGTAAAAATATACTTAAAGCATAAAAACATGTCATTGAAGGGTTAAAACATAAAACAAACCCAAAATGGTCCCGTAAGAGTCACAGACACCTCGCACGGGGCCAATGTGACTCGTAGGAACCGACCGCGTAGTCACGGGACTGTCGGTTGGAGTCTACGACGTAAATTTGAAAAAAAAAACTTAAGCATAAAAACTTGCCATCGAAGGGTGAAAATGTAAAACAGCCACAAAACGGTCCCGTAAGAGTCACGACCACCTCGCAGAGGGCTAATGTGACTCGTAGGAACAGACGACGTATTCTCGAGGCTCCCGGTTGGAGTGTACGACATAAATTTGCAAAAAAGTAGGACTTAAGCATAAAAACATGCCAACGAAGTGTGGAAATGTAAAATATCCATAAAACGGTCCCGTAAGAATCACGAACACCTCGCATGGGATCAATGTGACTCGTAGGAACTGTCCGCATAGTCACGGGGCTCCCGGTGTGAGTGTACACTGTAAATTTGCAAAATGTTAGACTTAAGCATAAAAATATGCCATCGATGGGTGAATACGTAAAACAACCACAAAACGGTCCCGTAAGAGTCATGAACACCTCGCACGTGACCAATGTGACTCGTAGCAACCGGCCGCGTAGTCACGGGGCTCCCGGTTTGAGTGTACGACGTAAATTTGTAAAAAGTTAGACTTAAGCATAAAAACATGCCATCGAATGGTGAAAACATAAAACAGCCACAAAACGGTCCCGTAAGAGTCACGAACACCTCGCACGAGACCAATGTGACTCGTAGGAACTGGCCGCGTAGTCATGGAGCTTCCGGTTTGAGTGTACGCCGTAAATTTGCAAAATGTTAGACTTAAGTATAAAAACATGCCATCGATGGGTGAATACGTAAAACAGCCACAAAACGGTCCCGTAAGAGTCACGAACACCTCGCACGGGACCAATGTGACTCATAGCAACCGACCACGTAGTCACGGAGCTCCCGGTTTGAGTGTACGGCGTAAATTTGCAAAAATTTAGACTTAAGCATAAAAACTTGCCATCGATGGGTGAATACATAAAACAACCATAAAACGGTCCCGTAAGAGTCACGAACACCTCGCACGGGACCAATGTGACTCGTACGAATCGACCGCGTAGTCACAGGGATCCCGATTTGAGTGTACGGCGTAAATTTGCAAAAAGTTAGACTTAAGCATAAAAACATTCCATCGATGGGTGAATACATAAAACAACCACAAAACGGTCCCGTAAGAGTCACGAACACCTCACACGGGACCAATGTGACTCGTAGGAACGGACCGCGTAGTCACGGGGCTCCCGATTTTAGTGTACGGCGCAAATTTGCAAAAAGTTAGACTTAAGCACAAAAACATGCCATCGATGGGTGAATACGTAAAACAGCCATAAGATGGTCCCGTAAGAGTAATGAACACCTCTCACGGGATCAATGTGACTCGTAGGAATCGACCGCGTAGTCACGGGGCTCCTGATTTGAGTGTACACCGTAAATTTGCAAAAAATAGACTTAAAGCATAAAAATATATCGCCGAAGGGTTAAAACGTAAAACAAACCCAAAATGATCCCGTAAGAGTCACGGACACCTCGCACGGGACCAATGTGACTCGTAGGAACCGACCGCGTAGTCACGGGACTGTCGGTTGGAGTGTACGACGTAAATTTGCAAAAGAATAAACTTAAGCATAAAAACATGCCATCGAAGGGTGAAAATGTAAAACAGCCACAAAACGGTCCCGTAAGAGTCACGAACACCTCGCAGAGGGCCAATGTGACTCGTAGGAACAGACGACGTATTCCCGAGGCTCCTGGTTGGAGTGTACGACGTAAATTTGCAAAAAAGTAGGACTTAAGCATAAAAACATGCCAACGAAGTGTGGAAATGTAAAAATCCACAAAACGGTCCCGTAAGAGTCACGAACACCTCGCATGGGACCAATGTGACTCGTAGGAACCGATCGCATAGGCACGGGACTCCCGGTTTGAGTGTACGACGTAAAGTTATAAAAAATTAGACTTGAGCATAAAAACATGCCATCGAAGGGTGAAAAAGAAAAAAAACCTTAAATCGGTCTCGTAAGAGTCACGAACACCTCGCACGGGACCAATGTGACTCGTACGAACATACGGCGTAGTCCCGAGGCTCCTGGTTGGAGTGTACGACGTAAACTTGCAAAAAAATAAACTTAAGCATAAAAACATGCCATCGAAGGGTGAAAATGTAAAACAACCTTAAAATGGTCCTGTAAGACTCACGAACACCTCGCACGGGACCAATGTGACTCTTAGGAACAGACGGCGTAGTCCCGCGGCTCCCGATTAGAGTGTACGACTTAAATTTGCAAAAAAATAAGCTTAAGCATAAAAACATGCCATCAAAGGGTGAAAACATAAAACAACCTTAAAACGGTCCCGTAAGAGTCACGAACACCTCGCACGGGACCAATGTGACTCGTAGGAACCGATCGCGTAGGTACGGGACTCCGGGTTTGAGTGTACGACGTAAAGTTGCAAAAAATTAGACTTAAGCATAAAAACATGCCATCGAATGGTGAAAATGTAAAACAGCCTTAAAACGGTCCCGTAAGAGTCACAAACACCTCACACGGGACCAATGTGACTCTTAGGAACAGACGGCGTAGTCCCGCGGCTCCCGATTAGAGTGTACGACTTAAATTTGCAAAAAAATAAGCTTAAGCATAAAAACATGCCATCAAAGGGTAAAAACATAAAACAACCTTAAAACGGTCCCGTAAGAGTCACGAACACCTCGCACGGGACCAATGTGGCTCATAGGAACTGATCGCGTAGGTACGGGACTCCCGGTTTGAGTGTACGACGTAAAGTTGCAAAAAATTAGACTTAAGCATAAAAACATGCCATCGAATGGTGAAAATGTAAAACAGCCTTAAAACGGTCCCGTAAGAGTCACAAACACCTCACACGGGACCAATGTGACTCTTAGGAACAGACGGCATAGTCCCGAGGCTCCCGATTGGAGTGTACGACGTAAATTTGCAAAAAATAGACTTAAGCATAAAAACATGCCATCGAAGGGTGAAAATGTAAAACAGCCTTAAAACGGTCCCGTAAGAGTCACGAACACCTCGCATGGGACCAATGTTACTCTTAGGAACCGACCGCGTAGTCACGGGGCTCACGGTTTGAGTGTACGACGTAAATTTGTAAAAAAATAGACTTAAGCATAAAAATATGCCATCGAAGGGTGAAAACGTAAAACCTCCTTAAAACGGTCTCGTAAGAGTCACGAACACCTTGTACGGGACTCGTAGAAACCGACCGGGTAGGAACGGGGCTCCCGGCTTGAGTGTACGACGTAAAGTTGCAAAAAAATAGACTTAAGCATAAAAACATGCCATCGAAGGGGGAAATCGTAAAACAACCTTAAAACGGTCCCGTAAGAGTCACGAACATCTCGCACGGGACCAATGTGACTAGTAGGAACAGACGGCGTAGTCCCGAGGCTCCCGGTTGGAGTGTACGACGTAAACTTGCGAAAATACCGATTAGGGCGAGGCACTTGTCGGTTGTCCCTTCTTTACGAAAATACCGAGCTTTATGCTTTTTTCGAAAACAAAAGTTTCTCGTCAACCTAAAAATGGAGGAGTTCCCCCACTCCAACTGGTATGCATATATATACTGCATATATATAACTATATATATATATTACATATATATATAGGTATATATATGCATATATATGCAGTATATATACTAGTATATATACATTATATATATGCATATATATACCAGTATATATAGTATATATATGCAGTATAATATACAGTATATTACTGCATATATATACTATATATACAGTATATATACAGTTATATATATGCGTATATATGCAGTATATATACTGCATATATATACTAGTATATATACTGCATATATATGCAGTTATATACATGCATATATATACTAGTATATATACTAGTATATATATATATATATATATATATATATATATATATATATATATATATATATATATATAACTGTATATATATATGCATATATATGCAGTTATATACATGCATATATAGTATATATATAACTGTGTATATATGAAGGGGCGGACCTACCCCATCCCGAATGGGGGTGACTGCACCCATAGGTTTTCGAAAAATCTACCGTGAGTTTTTGTAAAAAAAAAAAATTAGACGTATTTATAAGTTTTTAAAAAATTAGACCTATTTGTAAATATCCCGTCTGGTTTGAGCTTTCCCTCTCCCGCCCGTGCCCTGCATCCCTGTCCTCTCTTCTCTCCCTCACACGCATAGCCAGCCCCCTGCCGACGGTGGTCCACCCGATGCTGACAACCCCTTTTCATTTCATCCACAAAGCAGCAGTAGAGCAACACATTCTTAAGTATATTATTGTTTTTTCAATAGATCTAATTTGATTACTTAATTTTTTTCTGTAGATTAGTTTAGTTTTTATTTTTAATTAGTTTGGAAGTTAGTATACTGAATTTTTTTTGAGTATGTTAGTATGCTGAAATTGTTGTTGTTGTTGGAGTTGTTGCTAAAAAATAATTTGTCCCCAAAATTAGTATGCTGAAATTTTAATTAGTTGTTGCTAAAAAATAATTTTTTGTTGAAATTTTAATTTGTCTCTAAAATTAGTTGTTGCTGAAATTTGTATTAAACTTTAATTTTAATTAGTAGTTGTTAAAAAATGTTGGTTTGTTATGTAGGAACTAAAAATGAGTGAATATTAATCACAAGTTTTTAAGGGTTAAAATTTGCAAAAGAAGTAAAACTAACTTTTTTGTTTTGTTTCTTATACTTTTTTGCAGGATAACATTTTAGGGGTATATTTTATTCTCGTGGAACACATGAACGAAGTAATGGTTTACGACAGGTAAATTGTTTATTTTTTATCGTTGTTGATATGCGAGATTGTTTTTTTTTTACTGGTCGTGCGGGCTTTTGTGTTGATGAAACATGTTGGTTTTCATGTATAAACAAAGGAGACTCTGCCGATTTTTTTTTAAAATTGTAATGAATTATTGATTTGGGAGATTTTTCATTTTTTTTATGGCCGTGCGGGCTTTTGTGTTCATTAAACAGGTTGGTTTTCATGTATAAACAAAGGAGACTTTGTCGATTTTTTTTAAAAATTATAAAGAATTGTTGATATGCGAGATTCTTATAGCTGTGCGGGCTTTTTTATTGATTAAACAGGTTGGTTTTCATGTATAAACAAAGGAGATTCTGTCAATTTTTTTAAAAATTTGTAAAAAGTTGGTGGTACGATTAACGAATATATTTGGATATTTTATTTTACTATAATATTATTTTGATAAAATGAATATTTTTTGATTGCAGGTTGTGCACAAGAAGTTGAAGAGACGGGATTTTGAGTGTGTCTACTATATGCGACACTAAGAGAAGTTTTTGAAGCGTGATGACCATATTTATCATCTTAATTTAGGGATGATATTTTTTTGATAGTTGTATATCTTATTAATTAGTATGATTTTGTACTCATTTAAATATTTCGACTTGAATGTAGTTTAATGGAAGAAATTGTTATTGGATACGTGCTTCAATGAATGTGGTTGATATATTGTGTTTTTGATGGGATGATTTGATTTATAATGCATATAAGACGTCAATTATTATTGCAACATAAAACATATAATAATATAACAATTTATGATATTTTTTTATTTATTAATTGGGACGGTTATAAACCGTCCCTAATACTTATTTGTATTAATTGAGAATACCTTTTGGGACGGTTTTTACCATCCTTAATACTCATTTCTGCATCAATTGAAATTACCTTTAGGTACGGTTTTTACCGTCCCTAATTGGGATGCTAGAATCTCACTAGTATTAGGGACGGTTTATCCGTCCCTAATACTATTGGCGGGAGCAGGGATTTTTTCGCGGGAACACCATTTGGGACGGTAAAATCCGTCCTTAATTTCAAATGCAGAGTGTCCATGAATTAAAATTTAGGACGGTAAAATCCGTCCCTAAAATATTTAGGACGCCTAGTATAAGGGACGATTTTGTGCCGTTGCAAAAATCGTCCCTAATACTCTTTAGGGACGGTTTTTGTACTGTTAGGGACGGTTTTTTACTGTCCCTAATACTCATTTTTCTTGTAGTGGTCCTTTCGAGGGTTAAGTCTGGCTAAATCCGTATTGAGGAGAATATTCATCTCTGAGGGGTGTATCCAATTTTGGATTTCATTGTGGTCCCAGTTTTCGTGTTGATCAATCAACACCTCGACTTTTTTGTCTATCATATCTTCACTCTTAATTTTGGGTTTTAATGTACTATCTCCACGCCACCAATCCTAAAAAAGGTTAGTGTTTTTACCATTTCCTATGTTCCATTTGATGTTCTTTTGCAACAGCGTTTTGTTTTTGAAGATTCCTAGCCATATGTTAGATGCCTTGTTCCTTCTAGGCCAAGTTCTCGGGTTAGGGTTCTTAGCATATTTTTTGCTCACGAACTTCACCCAAAGAGAGCTATCCTCATTAAGGATTCTCCACCCGAGCTTATACATGGAAGCCAAATTACTCAAAGCGGCTTTCCTTATTCCCAGTCCACCCTGCCTTTTTGGTCTGCACACAATGTCCCAGTTGACAAGATGGACCTTTTTATTAACGCCATTATCCCCCCATAGGAAATTTCTATTGATTTTATCAATTTCTTAGCAGACACTGGTCCGAAAAAGGATTGTCTGCATGTTATAGCTTGGGATAGCGGAGGTGGTGGCTTGAATGAGCGTCGCTCTCCTAGCCATTGATAGTAAGTTTGTCTTCCACCCCGCAAGTTTCTTTTTCATCTTGTCCAGAATCTTAGTGAAGGCACTTTTCCCCACTCTCCCATTGATGAGTGGGGTGCCCAAATATTTTCCAAGATCACTGGTGAGGCTCATATTACATATGTGGGCGAGATCCAAGGCCTCTCTCTTGGGAATGTTTGGGGAGACAAATATTTTTGACTTGTCAAAGTTAATGGTCTACCCAGACAGATGGCAAAACTCTTTGAGCGTCTCCGTAACCATGTAGCAGGCCGAGATGGAAGCTTCCGTGAAAAGGATTAGGTCATCAGTAAAGAAGAGGTGGGATATAGGAGGGCCCCCAGGGGAGGCTGTTAATCCTTTACACTATTTACTGTCAACTTTCCTCATGATAGAGCAATAAAGGTACTCCATGCAAAGGATAAATAAGTACAGGGATAGGGTGTCTCCCTGTCGGATCCCTCTAGTGGGTATGAATTGAGGCAGGGGGGCTCCATTCCACAGAATGGCCGTACTAGTGTAAGTGATGCAGTTCATAATAAGATCGATCAATTTGTTGATAAAATTGAAGGATATGAGGACTTTCTCAAGGAATTTCCATCTTATTTTATCGTAAGCTTTCTCTAGGTCAATTTGGAAAATGATTCCCCCTGCTTTTCCTTTTTTATTGTGGAGCGTGTGGAGGATTTCTTGGGTGATGATGATATTACCCGTGGTTTGTCTACCAGGAAGAAAGATGGATTGATACGGGTTAATGCTTTTCATGAGGATCGGTCTGATTCTGTTCACAATGACTTTGGCGAGGATTTTGTAAGTTACATTACATAGGGTTATTGGCCTAAATTGGGTTATGGTTTCAGGATGGTCTATTTTAGGGATGAGGGTGATATTGCTACGATTTTGGTGGTCCGACACATACCCCTTCTCAAAACTCTCCCAAATCATGGAAACAATATTAGGGGAAATCGTGTCCCAATAAGTTTGGTAGAAAATGGGTTGGAAGCCATCCGAACCAGGGCTTTCAATGGTTTCATACTAAACAGGGCTCTTATGACTTCAGTATCGCTCACCTCATAATTGAGTCTCTAGTTATCAGACTTACTTATACTGGGAAGAGTGTCAGTGTCGAACAAGACATTGATATCAACGGGAGTGGGGGCCGAGAACAGGTTATTGAAATATTCGTTAATATCATTACCTATGATATTCGGGTTATTCGTCAACTCACCATTAACACTGAGCCTGTCAATTTTATTTCTTCTTGTCCTAATAATGGTAGAGGTGTGAAAGAATTTCGTGTTTCTATCACCATCGACCAGCCAATCAACTCTCGATTTTTGTTTCCAGAACATTTCCTCATCACGAAGTATAATGTTATAATCATTCCTAAGGTCATTCTCAAGGCGGTCTAAGTCATGGGAGAATCTCTCCTATTGCGCGATTTGGACCCCTTTAATTCTACCTAAGAGACGTTTTTTTCTATGAAAGATATTTCTGTAGAGATTTTTATTCCAAATTATGGCATTTTTCTTAACAAGGTTAATATTATGATCAATGTTATGAAACAAGCTCCAACTAGCTTTAACGAGCACATTAAAGTCCGTCCTCTCAAGCCAACAAGGTAAAAGCCTAAAAGGTTTATTCATATTCGTAGGAGTATATTTACCTTCAGTGTGGACGATCCTGGGGCTGTGATCAGAGGCAGTTCTTGGTAAGTTGTCCACGACTGCTTTCGAGAACATAGTTCTCCAGTCTGCATTGGCTAGGTCTCTGTCTAGTCTAACCATCGAGTTAGCGAAACCATGGCGGCTATTAGTTCAAGTCAGATGAGGCCCCGTGCTGCTGATCTCAGAGAGCTTGCATTTATCTATGTTTCTAGCGAAGGAAGAGGTGCTTCTACAAGCATGATTTTTGGTGACGCTCTTCTTCTCACTACTATCAAGGTGATCATTAAAATCTCCGGTGATCATCCAAGGGATGCTAGACTTGTCAGCAAGGGTACAAATATTTTCCCATAGTTTTCTTCTAAAGGTGGGGAGAGGGCTAGCGTAAACGTCCATAAGAAGCCAGTCCTCATAATTCTTCCTGGTAATAACAAGGTGAATAGATTGTCTCTACACAGCAATATGCATGATCGAGACAACCGGGTCCTTCCAAAGAACCCAGATACCACTTGCCCTACCATTAGGGTCTGATTTTTCGCTCTCATTAAAACCCAGGTTAAGGAAAAAATTTCCCATATCAGCAAGTGGAATTTGAGATTCAAGGATGATCAACACCTCAGGAGAGTACATATTGTTCAAATCAACTAAGGTACGTTTAAAGATGGGTTTACCCGCTCCCCTTACGTTCCAAACTAGCATCTTCATTAAGTAATAAGTGGGTAGGGTGGGTAGCCTCTCATTTTCACGCCATGGCAGCTGGTTCTTTACCATTTTTATTAGTTTTGTTGTTGACATAGTTGACGTGGTCTTCGTCACTACTTTTCGATCCTCTCGTGGTTGGAGGGGAAGTACCTGTGTTTTCAATATGATTTGTGCATATTTCCAGGCTACCATTACCACCGCGGCTTCGTCCACCTTGGTTTCCACCTGGAAACTTACTTCCCCCATCAACATTTCTTTGTCTAAAATCTGTGTGTCCCCTATCATGGCTACTGGGAATGTCACGTGCTTCCTAACTGTATCCATTAGTGTTATGTGGGTTGTTTGGCAGGAGTGCATTTGTTATTGCGGGTGGGGGGTTATTTAAGTGTGACACCCCGCCTAATTAAACCTTGGGTGATCAATCCTTAATTTAATTTAAACAGGTTTCTTAAATGGTTCATTCTTAGCATCACTGTCGAAAGCCTTTTAATTTACTAACCACCTAAGTGAAATTAAACGAGTGCCAAATTTTATCTTCCTTAAGCAGAATAAATGATCCATACAAACACATTACAATTCTAGTAATAATAAAACAGTTTTCATAATTAACTGAATGTAGGTAAAGTCTTGTCGAAAACCACGGCCAATAAATGACAACTAAAAATCCATAACTAAAATAAACTGTAGCAGTAAAGATAGGACAACATGTCCCAACTAAAAATACTAAAACTGAGATCCTGCACTAGAACTAAAAAAGAGGAAGCGTCTAAACAATCCCTGCAATATCCACACGTGCTGCAGCTCCCAAATCTCTGGAATGAAGTCATGCTAGGTGTCCCTGTGGCTGGGCACCTAAAAGGTTTTAAAAATTTTTACATAGCAAGAGTTAGTGCTCAAAACATTTTGAAAATATTTTGCAAGCAGTTATCACCATTGGGTTATTGATTACACATATTAAAGTTTCGTACAACTCCCTTGGACTTCCTCACCTCTCTTCTATAGTGCATGTCAAACGAGGACACATAGTTCACCTAGTTATACCACCCATAAGCGTAGGTAAGTTACTTACTGCTCGTTGTTCTTATTCTTGTAATAATTACATCACGCTATAAATTATTACTAAAATATTTACAATTCATTTCCTTATCTACTATTTTCAATCCGTAGATTATGCATATAGAATACATTTTATCACACAATAATGTATTTAATATCTGTTATCACTAACATATCCTTTTACCACACATAAAGGACTCTTAGTTCGGAATGATTCATCGACCCCAAGTAAGAGTTGGTTCTGAATGATCCATCGACCCCAACTATTTAGAAATATAAATATATACACTTATTCTGGTTTGGGACTCTTTCATCGCGACACCAGTTTAAAGTTTGGTTCGGCATTTTTCATCGACCCCAAACATATAATAACGTTATGTTAGTTGGGAATGTTACATCGACCCTAACATAATTAATTTAGGTAAAATTCTCTTAACTCAAACTTTTGTATAATTTAGTAGGTACACACCCGACCTATCAAATCATGTCTGTACGTAATATATTTTACTTATATTCACCGTAATCATTAATTATAATTTATTTCGCTATTGTATTTATTCGAGTATTCACGCAACTCTAAAGGCCCTAGTTACCCCTCCCTTAATTCAGTAGTTAAGTTAACTTTAACCTACTGGTATTATTCCGAAAATTTACTCTCACCCTTTTCGTAGCCAAGTTCTCACAATCCCAACATACGGCTATCGATCACTCTCCCGTTGGTCCATTTCTCCAAAATTCCCACTCCATCATTTATGAAGAAATCTAATGGGACACCTACTGGTATTTATGAAGTCTCCTCATAGGTAACATATCATCACTAAGGTTCCCATCAAGCGACGGTAATTAAAGAAAATTTATTCACAAAATTTTCTAAAGTCCAGCCAGGGTCGATCGATCGAGGGGATATGGTCGATCGATCGAGTACTCGATCGATCGACATTCAAGGGTCGATCGATCGATCAAGCAGTGACAGACCCAGTTCGTCTTCTTCATGCGGGTTTCACCATTTTTATTTATCTATCTATCTTTCATGATAATTCACCATATTTGCAACCAACAATTTCTAATCATTCCTACATGTTCTGGGATGATTACTAACGATTTAAAACAACAAAATCATTATAAATCTTGGCCAAATCAACTAAATATCTTTCTAGTATTCAAGAACCCTAAAAATACATTCTTTACATTTTTCATCATAATTACAGACTTTTAGTTTGATATAATCATCTAGTTTTCTATGACATCAGAATATTTGGAGATACAAAATCGTCCTACATGCAATCCCTACCAATCATGGGTCATAACCAATTGTTTTTCTCCCAAAAATATCTTAAAAACTATGTTCTTCATAAAGCTTAAATATGGGTATTATAACTCAATTTATTTTGCAAATAACCACTTGCCTTATGATTTGTAGGGTCTGATTTCATGGTTGTTGATGATGGTTGATGATTTTGATCCTTCAATCCTCCTTACCAACAACTTTATGGTGAAATCTCCTTAGAATTTCCCTTCCTTCCTTCCTTCCTTCTTTTGCCTTAGGAAATTGTCTCTATATCTCTCTCTTCTCTAATGGCTATGGTGTATTTTCTTTCTTTCTAACCCTAGCCCCAACTCTTATAATCTGATCTAGGGTTTCAAAATTCGTAGGTCTACTTACCCATAATTGTAAAGAGATCAAAATGCCCCCGAATGGTCCCGGTTTAGCCCGAAAATGACCCGACACTCAACTAGTACCCCCGGGTATACTATTTTGAATAATTCAACCCTTTCGGAATCATCTTTGGACTCTAAATTATCGTTTGAGTCTCTTAAATATTTTTTCTACTCTCATCTTTAATTTTTGTCCTACGCGCGACACTCGGTTGAGATAACTCCAGTACGTCCATATAGTCACTAGACCGTACATATCGATATTCAAAATTTACTACTTCACATTTAGTAAATTTTTAATCGTCATATTCATCTTTATTAACATTATATCACATTAAATTACTCTTCTCACGTAATTTAAATAAAAAGTATTTTATCACATTAAATTACTGTACTCACGTAATTTAAATAAAACATATTTTCCTAATTTAGCAGTATTAAGGGGTATTACATACTTCCCCTCTTACAAAAGGAATTTCATCCTCGAAATTAGAAAATACCTGCTGTGAATAATTCTGGATATTTCTCTCGCATATCCTCCTCCCGTTCCCAAGTGGACTCATCCATATTGTGATGTCCCAATTGTACTCGCACTAAGGGTACCACCTTGGATCGTAATTTGCGCTCACTATAATCCAGAATAGCCACGAGTATTTCTTCATACAAGACATCTGACTGCAAATTGATCTCCTCCAGTGGAATGTGCCAGAAGGCTCTCTCGCTCCTCTTGTATTTCTTCAGCGATACCACATGGAACACATCGTGTATTCGCTGAAGATGCTCAGGGAGTCCCAATCTGTAAGCTACCGATCTCACCCTCTCAATGATAGGAAATGGTCCCACATATCTCGATGCTAATTTTCCTTTCTTGCTGAACCTCATAATTCCTTTCATTGGAGATACCCGAATTAACACCTGGTCGCCCACATCTAGGTCCACATGTCTCCTACCGGCGTCAGCATAAATCTTCTGCCTATCCCGAGCTATTCGAATACGTCCTCGAATCAACTCTATTTTGGAGGAAGTCGCCTGTATCATCTCTGGCCCCAATAGCTTGTTATCCCCCACCTCTAACCAACAGGCAGACGTACGACAAGCCCTCCCGTAAAGTGCCTCTAATGGAGCCATGCCGATAGTGAATTGGTAAGAGTTATTATATGCAAACTCCACCAAAGGAAGGTATGGCTCCCAACCTCCCCCAAAATCTAGGACACACATCCTTAGCATATCCTCCAACATCTGGTTTACCCTTTCAGTCCGGCCGTCCGTCTGTGTGTGATATACCGTACTCAACCGTAAGTCGGTGCCCATGGCCTCCTGAAAGCTCTGCCAAAAATGTGACACAATTATTTTATCTCGGTCCGACACAATATTAATAGGGACTCCGTGCATCTTAACAATCTCTGAAATAAATAGCTGCGCGTACCACATCGTATCTTAATCCGTACGAACCGGTAAGAAATGAGCTACCTTAGTCAACCGTCCACTATCACCCATATGGAATCGTGACCCTTCTGTGATGTTGGTAACCCAGTAATAAAATCCACCGAGATACTCTCCCACTTCCACACGGGGATCTCCAGTGGTTGTAGCATCCCTGAAGGCCTCTGATGGTCAACTTTTATGAGCTGACACGTAACACACTTTGAGACAAATTTTGCAATATCTCGTTTCATACCTGCCCACCAATATAATCGTCGCATATCTTGGTACATTTTTTCCCGACCTGGATGTACCGAAAATTTCGACCCGTGTAACTCCGTCATAACGGCATGCCTCAAATCATCATCTTCGGGTACTATCAGCCTACCATTAAACCGTAGTCCGCCCTCTGAGCTAATGGAGTAGGACTCTGCCCCCTCGGCGAGTAACTGTCGTACTTTGTCCTGACAAAATGGGTCTTCGGTCTGTGCCCTCACTACCCGCATAACACTCTCGGGAGTGATAGCTAAAACTGCCATGCATGCTCTCGCCATCTCATCCTCGTGTCAAAGTTCACTCCACTTCGCCTTCCAAATTTCTGCCCACTCCCCGGTAAGTCTTCTGCTTAACGCATCTGCCACCACGTTAGCCTTACCAGGATGATACTGTATATCAAATTGGTAGTCTTTCATGAATTCAAGCCACCTTCTTTGACTTATATTCAGATCCTTCTGAGTGAACAAATACTGCAATGACTTATGATCTGTGAATAGAGTAAACTGCTCGCCCAGAAGATAGTGCTTCCATATCCTCAATGCAAAAACGACCGCTGCCAACTCGAGGTCATGGGTGGGGTAATTCTTCTCATGTGGCTTAAGCTTTCGGGACGCATAAGCTATTGCCTTCTCCTCCTGCTGTAACACACCCCCAAGCCCTTGTAAGGACGCATCGGTATAGACTCGGTACTCCACTTCGCTCCTAGGCAAGGCAAGAACGGGTGCTGATGTCAACTTGTCCTTTAATTCATCAAATGTTAACTGACAACTGTCACTCCATAGGAAGGGCACTCCCTTCCGAGTCAAGTTTGTCAACGGTTCGGCAATTTTTGAGAACCCCTTGATGAAGCGACGATAATAACCGGCCAACCCCAAGAAACTACGAATTTCGGTCGGTGACGTGGGCTGTCCCCACTCCCGCACCGCCGATACCTTACTCGGGTCAACAGCAATGCCTCTTCTAGATACAATATGGCCTAGGAACTGAAGCTCCCGAAGCCAAAATCCACACTTCTCCAATTTGGCGTACAACTGATGGTCCCGCAATGTCTGTAGAACCATTCATAAATGTTCAGCGTGTTCCTCCTCCGTGCGAGAGTAAATTAGAATGTCGTCTATGAATACAATCACAAACTGATCCAAAAACTCCCTGAATACCCTGTTCATGAGATCCATGAATACTGCCGGCGCATTAGTTAGCCCAAATGACATCACTCTGAACTCGTATGACCCTTACCGCGATAGGAAAGCGGTCTTGGGTACATACTCTTCACGAATGCGCAATTGGAGGTAACCCGACCTCAAATCGACCTTTGAGAAGTATGCAGCTCCTCTCAACTGATCAAACAAGTCATCAATCCTCGGCAACGGATACTTATTACGTATCATCACTTTGTTCAGCTCTCTGTAATCTACACACAGACGAAGTGAACCATCCATTTTCTTTACAAATAACATTAAGGCACCCCATGGAGATGTACTCCGTCGAATGAAGCCCTGTCCTAATAGTTGCTGAATCTGTTCTCTCAGTTCTCGCATCTCTGAAGGAGCCATGCGATACGGTGCTCTAGCAATCGGTCTCATCCCCGATGCTAGGTCAATAACGAACTCTATCTCCCTGCTGGGTGGTAACCCTGGAATCTTTAAAGACCAAAGTTGGATCCCCAGTGATTAATTTATCACAATTAAAAATATTTAATTTCCTTTTTAACAAATGTGGAAGCGTATAATAAGAGATGGTTCAACAAAACAACAAGGCCGGGTTTTAATATCATAAGAAACAAATTAAAACACAATTAATTCAAGTCCTAGAATTTGCCTAAGTCATGATTATTCATTTAAACAAAGTTAGGCGACACCAATATTAGCAAATGACTTGAATAAACCAAATTAACCCAATATTTAATTTAAGTCCCAAATTAAATGCGTGTGATTGTAAAACCAAATTTTATCTTGAAATTAATCTAGCATGCTTTCTAAGTGATATAGAGCAAGATAAAATAAACAGTCACACTACACCGCGATATACGAGGAAAAACCCACTAACGGGAAAAAACCTCGGGACGGCCCTAGCCTCAAATCCACTAAAAACGGTATTACAAAATACAAGACAAAAGACTTACTTCCTAAACTCGAACCCTCTCAAGCTGTGATGATTCTTCTTGTATCGACCTCCAATTAGAGGATAACCAACGGAGCTCCACCGCGGTCTCGGAATACACCGATGGGACTTTATATGGTCACCGTCACCCAAGCATGGAGCCTTTCTCCTTTTGGGTAAAATCTCAACAAAAGTCGTATTTGTGATGGGGTGTAGAAGCAAACCCGAAACGTCTCTTGAATTCGGTAGAGAAAACCGGTGCCAAAACAATCTCCAAGCAATTGATATTTATATAGAAACTTGGATAAACAATTGGGTGTAAACTAAAGTGTGTATGAATTTTTCATTAAAAATGACACTCAAAACTTGAACATTTTCCTAAAGTAATTTTTCTCTCAAACTCTCTTTTGGAGGTAAACAAATGTTGGAAAAGTTGTCTTGGAAAATGTGTTTCCCGCACATAATATTGCATGAAAAAAGTTGGTTGAAAACCAAGTGGAAGAGTGGGGAAAAACTGCAAAAAACTGCCAAATAACTGTTCCCGCTGGAAGTTCGTTCGAACGAACGTGATTCTCGTTCGAACGATACTTCTAACGAGTGACCAGCCTGGGCTCGTTATAGGTTCGTTAGATACCTCGTTAGAACGAGCATTCGTTCGAACGACATATCGAACGACTATCCAGTTAGGGTCGTTGGCAAAACTCGTTCGAACGAAACAGGTTCGAACGACAAAACTCGTTCGAACGAAATCTGGTTTGAACGAAAAAACTCGTTCGAACGACATTTCAAACGAACAACCAGAAAGATTAAAAAATTCCATTTTGGCCCAGAAACTTTTATAAACTTTTATATACTTATTTTTAAGTTTCTAATAGATTCTTTCTGAAAAATAAAATGCAATTTTTATTAACCTAACACCCAATACAAATTGTTCCAAGCTCGTATATACATATAATTACATTCATACCTTGGGAGCATGGAACCTTAATTGATGACGTAGAAACGAGGCACACAAACCGGCATTTTTATGAAGCTTTAAATTCTTTGCTGCTACGTCTTCAACATACACTTCATAGGCTTGAGAATATTACAATAAATACTATCCTATGAATAAATGTTTTTGTCCGGAATTGAGCCAAAACTATATATGGACTCAATTGGAAATTTGTGTCCTTACAAATCTCCCCCTTTGGCTATTCCGGGACAAAAACCAAACAAAAATCCTAAAGGGCCGTCAAGCTCTACTAGACTCAAAACATAACCCGCCCAATCTTGACTCAACCCAAGGATCAAACGCTTTGCCATAGAAAGATGCCGCTTTAGAATAATTCCTGCACACTTAAGCAAACTCATCAAATGCATAGGGAATATCAAAAGTATTAAATGCAATGAATTAAATACTCCCCCTAAATTAATTCTCCCTTTAAACACATGACCTACTTAGAAAGTCGTCTCCCCCTAAGATAAATCTCCCCCAAACGAAGATACGATAATAATAGGATTAGATACCATTTCTCCCCCTATCATCATTCTCCCCCTTTTTGTTCGGGAATAGGCAAAGGATAAAGAACTAATAAACAGCATGAGAAAGCTTAAATAAAAGACATGACAGCATATGGGCAATAAAAACAAGGCAAAGACAAACAAATATCATATATATATATACTTTAAATATACCAATAGAGCACTTGCATATATATATAGATATAAACACACACATGACACAAAATACAATAAGTTTGCACACTCGTATGGCAAAAATGTGTCATATGGAAACGGAAGTGTAGGGGTGTGAACTAGCAACAATTAAATTTAGACCCAAACACTTAAGAAATGTTCACGGAGTTCTCATTTGATTTCAAACTTCATCACAGTTAAATATAACCTCATGTGACAATATAAAGATTGAACTCAATGAACAAACATACACAATGCATACAAGCCTAGCATGATGATGATTCTACAAACCAAATAGAGTCATGACATTAAAGACAACTAGGATAAACGGACATTGTGCAAGCCGTTGATATACCATCCAATTCTCCCTCAATGAGCATATATATTCTTTTGTTTGTGAATGAATATATCAAACAAACATAGGCCTTGGCAATTGCTTTCTTTTAAATGCCAAATATTCTGTTTTTAGGCCTTTGGATCACGTATTTCTTTTAGATCCAATCAACGGTGGCTTACTATCGCAAAGGATTTAATTCATCCTTTCGGAGCCCTTCCCCGTGCATATATTAATTTATCATGTTTTCATTTTTCTCACAAATCTCACATGCAACGGATTTTGACATGCACTAGTCCTCCTAGGTCATAGATATGTAGATGACTAGATTGATAGGAGAACACCTCAAAAAGCTCAAATATAACATGTGACATTAAGATTTCAAAAGAGCTCGTGCATGTGTGAATAGAGGCATATAGAAATAGAATCCATTTAAACAATACAAAATCCAACTACTCCATATAAAACATGGTAAAGAACATTTTAAGGATTGAAAATCTAAACCAAAAGTTCTAGCCACATGGAAGCGTAAACGATAGGATTCAAACACAAATATATGCCACATAAAGTGTGTCAAACAAAAATACACACAAAACAAAATCTTTTTGAGTTTTTAACATTTGTCAAAAATAAATATTTACTCAAAAGGACAAACAAAAATCGTTTGTATTTTTCATTAAGCTTAAATGAAATAAATAAAACACAAATGATAAACAAAAAATCTTTTTATATTATGCAGTCAATTCAAACACAAAATATAATACAAAAAGATAAACAAGTCATAGTTTCTAGCATGTGATATGAAATAAGGCAATGACTAGAAAATGACTAAACAAGCATACATTTAGCATATGAATATAGCATGAAGTACAAATGCTAAAGAATGCAAACACTAACACATTTATCCTTTAGATTTAGCAAGGGAGGAGGCATGTGTAAGTAAATGAGAATCAAAATCCCTATTTTGTAAGGCAACCAAGTCGGATTTCCTAACCCAAATTAATGAAGAATTACTATCTTGGGGTGTAGAAACATTAGCTATCGTGGTTACTTTACTATGGGATTTTCTAGGAATTCGTTTAAGATCTGAACAAAATTTCCTAAGATGACTTTGTCGACCACAATGTGTACAAGTAAGAGCATGTCGAAAAGATTTATCTAAGGAGTGATCATTAAATGCATTACTAGAAGATTCTCCTAAAACATTGGTTTTGACTTTAGGGTTAAAATCATTACAAGAATTGAAGCCTAAACCAAAAGTGTCATTTTTAATTTGGACCGTTCCTAACATTTTATCTAGTTTTTCCGAACGACACTCCAAATCAAATTTGACATTACTAGAATCTTTTAATTTATTTTCCAATTCAACAATGTTAGATTCTAGTAAAGAATTACTCTCTTCAAAAGCAAGAAGCTCCTTTTTCAAGGATTCCATTAAACCCCTAAGGCTATCTCTCTCGCCTTCTACATATTCAAGCTTCTCTTGAAGAGTCCTCACATGTGTCTTAAGGTCTTCTATTAAGGCACTTTCATCAATGACCTTGACACTCTCTCTTAAACTCGCTTCTAACTTCAAATTAGCTCTTTTCAATTTAATAGATTCTTTATATAATTCATGAAAAGCATTTTGAAGTTCACTCATATCAACCTCATCTTCATTTTCACTTTCTCTTTCTTCTTCAATCTCACTATCATAAAAAATAAGAGAATCATGTACAATGACCTTGGAAGTGGCATGTGCTATAATTTTATCATCCGATGAGTTCTCATTATCACTCACATGTCTAGCCATAAAAGCCACAAAATTTTTCTTAGTGGGGGAATCGGGCTTCTCTTCCTTATCACTATCACTAAGGGTCGCATTATATGAAACGGGTCGTTTACCCTCTTTCCTTAGTTTAGTGGGGCACTCAAAAGCCCTATGGCCATAACCTTCACAACCAAAACATTTATTAGACTCGTCCCTATCAATATTTTCATTACTAGGTTTAGGGATCTTATCGGCTTTAGAAATCTTCTCGTTTTTATCATGTTTAGAAGATTCAAATTTCTTAAAATCATTTTTAACTTTATCTTTGTTAAATTTAAGAAATTTTCTAAATTTACGAGCAAACAAAGCCATATCTTCCGAGTCACTATCACTATCGCTCTCTACTACTTGTTTAACCTCTTTGTGGGCTTTTAAAGCAACGCCCTTTTCAATTTTCTTTTCAGTTTTAGAGGGAAACATATCTAGTTCATAGGTTTGTAAATCACCTACAAGCTCTTCTAATTTCGTAGAGGCTAAAGTGGGTAAAGAATTTAAAATGGTCACCTTTGGAATAAATCTATCGGGTAGTGACCTCAAAATTTTCTTTACAACACGGTCGTCAGGTATTTTCTCTCCCAAGTTAAAGGATGAATTAACAATATCAGACAGTCTAGCATTGAATTTATCAAAAGTTTCTTTTTCATCCATTTTGATAGTTTCAAATTGAGTAGTGAGGTTTTGGAGTTTAGAAGTTTTAACGACACTCGTTCCTTCATGAGTTAATTGTAAAATATCCCAAGCTTCTTTAGCGGTTTCACAAGTCATAATAAGTCGGAATTCATCCGGTGCGACAGCGCTAAACAAGGCATTTAAACCTCGGGAATTAAAGTTTGCTAGCTTAAACTCATTTTCAGTCCATCTATCAATGGGTTTGGGAACATGTACATTTTCAATTAAATGTGTTGGTGGGGTCCAACCGTTAACAACAGACATCCAAACACGTTCATCGATAGATTTAAGTGCCGATTTTATTTGCGCTTTCCAATACGCGTAGTTAGAACCATCAAAAATAGGAAATTTTGAAAATGGGGAAAAATCCATATTTAGCCAAAAAGTAAAGGATCTTTAACGAAATAATTTATCGTTTTTGGCTCTGATACCAATTTGAAAGACCAAAGTTGGATCCCCGGTGATTAATTTATCACAATTAAAAATATTTAATTTCCTTTTTAACAAATGCGTAAGCGTATAATAAGAGATGGTTCAACAAAACAACAAGGTCGGGTTTTAATATCATAAGAAACAAATTAAAACACAATTAATTCAAGTCCTAGAATTTGCCTAAGTCATGATTATTCATTTAAACAAAGTTAGGCGACACCAGTATTAGCAAATGACTTGAATAAACCAAATTAACCCAATATTTAATTTAAGTCCCAAATTAAATGCGTGTGATTGTAAAACCAAATTTTATCTTGAAATTAATCTAGCATGCGTTCTAAGTGATATAGAGCAAGATAAAATAAACAGTCACACTACACCGCGATATACGAGGAAAAACCCACTAACGGGAAAAAACCTCGGGACGGCCCTAGCCTCAAATCCACTAAAAACGGTATTACAAAATACAAGACAAAAGACTTACTTCCTAAACTCAAACCCTCTCAAGCTGTGATGCTTCTTCTTGTATCGACCTCCAATTAGCGGATAACCAACGGAGCTCCACCGCGGTCTCGGAATACACCGATGGGACTTTATATAGTCATCGTCACCCAAGCATGGAGCCTTTCTCCTTTTGGGTAAAATCTCAACAAAAGTCTTATTTGTGATGGGGTGTAGAAGCAAACCCGAAACGTCTCTTGAATTCGGTAGAGAAAACCAGTGCCAAAACAATCTCCAAGCAATTGATATTTATATAGAAACTTGGATAAACAATTGGGTGTAAACTAGAGTGTGTATGAATTTTTCATTAAAAATGACACTCAAAACTTGAACATTTTCCTAAAGTAATTTTGCTCTCAAACTCTCTTTTGGAGGTAAACAAATGTTGGAAAAGTTGTCTTGGAAAATGTCTTTCCCGCACATAATATTGCATGAAAAAAGTTGGTTGAAAACCAAGTGGAAGAGTGGGGAAAAACTGCAAAAAACTGCCAAATAACTGTTCCCGCTGGAGGTTCGTTCGAACGAACGTGATTCTCGTTCGAATGAGACTTCTGACGAGTGACCAGCCTGGGCTCGTTAGAGGTTCGTTAGATACCTCGTTAGAACGAGCATTCGTTCGAACGACATATCGAACGACTATCCAGTTAGGGTCGTTGGCAAAACTCGTTCAAACGAACCTGGTTCGAACGACAAAACTCGTTCGAACGAAACAGGTTCGAACGACAAAACTCGTTCGAGAACGAAATCTGGTTTGAACGAAAAAACTCGTTCGAACGACATTTCAAACGAACAACCAGAAAGATTAAAAAATTCAATTTTGGCCCAGAAACTTTTATAAACTTTTATATACTTATTTTTAAGTTTCTAATAGATTCTTTCTGAAAAATAAAATGCAGTTTTTATTAACCTAACACCCAATACAAATTGTTCCAAGCTCGTATATACATATAATTACATTCATACCTTGGGAGCATGGAACCTCAATTGATGACGTAGAAACGAGGCACACAAACCGGCATTTTGATGAAGCTTTAAATTCTTTGCCGCTACGTCTTCAACATACACTTCATAGGCTTGAGAATATTACAATAAATACTATCCTATGAATAAATGTTTTTGTCCGGAATTGAGCCAAAACTATATATGGACTCAATTGGAAATTTGTGTCCTTACAAATCTCCTGAAAGACATCCTCAAAATCCCTCACAACTGGGATTGAGTCCAGAGAAATGACAACCCCATGGGAGGTCTCCTCCTCAATATAATATAAATGAGTTCGCGATCCTCCCCCGGGGAGTGGCATTGCCACAAGGAACATCTCTTGTCCCGGGATGGAGAACACGATAGTCCTCTCATAACAATCAAACATTTCTCTATAATGCGCCAACCAATCCATACCTAGGATGACGTCATATCCCTCCATATCCATCACTAGGAGGTCCGCCGCTAGACTCAATCTTCTGACCATAATGTCCACACTCTTACAAATTGAGTGTATAAGGGACCCACTACCCATCGGTTACTCCACACACATAAGATGAGTGTCAGCTGTCGCTAATAGGTCGGCTGCCCGTGTAAATCTAGTGGAAATAAACGAATGCATCGCCATCGTGTCAAACAAAATACTACCCTCAAGTCCATGAATAGGAAACATACCCGTAACTGCCGCCGGTGCTGGAGGTGCTGGCTGAAATGGAATATCATGGACGTTGAACACACGTCCGTACTGCATCAGCCCTGGCTGTGGGGCCTGTACTGCTGCTGGAGCTAACAGAGCCTCCTGCCCCTGTTGGGCACCCTGTTGTTGTGCCCTGTTTGGCTGTGGACAATTTCTACTCTTGTGACCCTACTGGCCATAAGTGAAACACTTCCCCTGAAACTGTCTCTGCCCTTGGCCCTGTCGGCCCTGAGGGACTGGTTGCTGGGGACCTTGCTGGCCCTGTCTATCAAAGTGATACCTCCCGTGATTTAGCTTATTGGTAGGGTTCCCCTGTCGGGAATCCTTCCCTAACTGGCCCACTGTTTTCTGTTGTGGTGCGCTGCTGCCACTGCCTCCATCCACCTTGCCCGGTTGGCTAGGCTCACCTCTCTTGTTTCCCTTCGCATGAAAACGATGGTCCTGACAGTGTAGTAGAGCGACATAGACGACATCTGTGTAGGTTACCAACGCCGGATTACTGATAAAATGCTGTCTGATTCTCTAGGTTAGGCCCTCCATAAATTTTGACTTCTTTCTCTCCTCATCGCTCACATCGTTTGGCACAAAGTTGGCCAAGCGGGTAAAATCCTCCTCATAATCAGCAACTGAGCGATCACCCTGAACCACTTCGCTGAATTTATTCCTCATCTCTGACTCAACTGCTGGAGGGAAATACTTGCGGTCAAACCGCACCCAAAACTCAGAAATTGCCAAAGTATCCCTTTCCTCGGTGGTGGTAACTGACTCCCACCACTGTAAGGCTGATCCCAACAGACGAAAAGTGGCTAGCATTTGTTTCTTTACCTCGGTGCACTCTATCATGCGCAAGTGGCGCTGGATATTTTTCTTCCAGTTGCAAGCCTCCACTACATCGGTACGACCCTGAAACTCGGATGGGTGTCCTTTCTGAAAAGTCTCCATGACTCACTGCCAAGTAGATGGTACTGCTGGAGCCTGAACTACTGGTGCCACGGGAGGAGGTACTTGGGGCTGAGGAAAATGGGCTTCCATGGCCCTCATAGCTGTCTCGACTGCCGGAGCCACTATCACTGCAACCTGAGTAGTGGAAATTATCTCGGGTGGGGGTGGTGGTATCGGCACCTGTGTCTCCTGAGGAGCCTCCCTCACCTCATCTCTGGCTTCAGCCCTCTCCGCTCGCTGTCTCCTTGGTGGCATCTGAAATAAGATTCAAATTGTATAAGTACACAATTTATACAAAAATGTAAGAGCAGATGTACGATAACGCAAAAGGGGATATTGAATCAACAGTCCTAATAGTAGGGCTCTAATAAAACCAAACGTTACGCTGAAACACAGTAAGCCGTACAGATCCTATGGACACTAGAACCTGATGCTCTGATACGATCTGTGACACCCCGCCTAATTAAACCTTGGGTAATCAAGCCTTAATTTAATTTAAATAGGTTTCTTAAATGGTTCATTCTTAGCATCACTGTCGAAAGCCTTTTAATTTACTAACCACCTGAGTGAAATTAAACGAGTGCCAAATTTTATCTTCCTTAAGCAGAATAAATGATCCATACAAACACATTACAATTCTAGTAATAATAAAACAGTTTGCATAATTAACTGAATGCAGGTAAAGTCTTGCCGAAAACCACGGCCAATAAAAGACAACTAAAAATCCATAACTAAAATAAACTGTAGCAGTAAAGATAAGACAACATGTCCCAACTAAAAATACTAAAACTGAGATCCTGCACTAGAACTAAAAAAGAGGAAGCGTCTAAACAATCCCTGCAACATCCACACGTGCTGCAGCTCCCAAATCTCTGGAATGAAGTCATGCTAGGTGTCCTTGTGGCTGGGCACTAAAAGGTTTTAAAAATTTTTACATAGCAAGAGTTAGTACTCAAAACATTTTGAAAATATTTTGCAAGCAGTTATCACCATTGAGTTATTGATTACACATATTAAAGTTTCGCACAACTCCCTTGGACTTCCTCACCTCTCTTCTATAGTGTATGTCTAACGAGGACACTTAGTTCACCTAGTTATACCACCCATAAGCGTAGGTAACTTATTTACTGCTCATTGTTCTTATTCTTGTAATAATTACATCACGCTATAAATTATTACTAAGATATTTACAATTCATTTCCTTATCTACTATTTTCAATCCGTAGATTATGTATATAGAATACATTTTATCACACAATAATGTATTTAATATCAGATATCACTAACATATCCTTTTACCACACATAAAGGACTCTTGGTTCGGAATGATTCATCAACCAAGTAAGAGTTGGTTCGGAATGATCCATCGACCCCAACTATTTAGAAATATAAATATATACACATATTCTGGTTTGGGACTCTTTCATCGCGACACCAGTTTAAAGTTTGGTTCGGCATTTTTCATCGACCCCAAACATATAATAACTTTATGTTAGTTCGGAATGTTACATCGACCCTAACATAATTAATTTAGGTAAAATTTTCTTAACCCAAACTTTTGTATAATTTAGTTGGTACACACCCGACCTATCAAATCATGTCCGTACGTAATATATTTTACTTATATTCACCGTACTCATTAATTACAATTTATTTCGCTATTGTATTTATTCGAGTATTCACGCAACTCTAAGGGCCCTAGTTACCCCTCCCTTAATTCAGTAGTTAAGTTAACTTTAACCTACTGGTATTATTCCGAAAATTTTCTCTCACCCTTTCCGTAGCCAAATTCTCACAATCCCAACATACGGCTATCAATCGCTCTCCCGTCGGTCCATTTCTCTAAAATTCCCACTCAATCATTTATGAAGAAATCTAATGGTACACCTACTGGTATTTATGAAGTCTCCTCATAGGTAATATATCATCACTAAGGTTCCCATCAAGCGACGGTAATTAAAGGAAATTTATTCACAAAATTTTCTAAAGTCCAGCCAGGTTCGATCGATCGAGGGGATATGGTCGATCTATCGACTGCTCGATCGATCGACATTCAAGGGTTGATCGATCGATCAAGCAGTGACAGACCCAGTTCGTCTTCTTCATGCGGGTTTCACCATTTTTATTTATCTATCTTTCATGATAATTAACCATATTTGCAACCAACAATTTCTAATCATTCTTACATGTTTTGGGATGATTACTAACGATTTAAAACAACAAAATCATTATAAATCTTGGCCAAATCAACTAAAAATCTTTCTACTATTCAAGAACCCTAAAAATACATTCTTTACATCTTTCATCATAATTCCAGAATTTTAGTTCGATTTAATCATCTAGTTTTCTATGATATCAGAATATTTGGAGATCCAAAAATGTCCTACATGCAATCCCTACCAATCATGGGTCATAATCAATTATTTTTCTCCAAAAAATATCATAAAAACTATGTTCTTCATAAAGCTTAAATATGGGTATTATAACTCAATTTATTTTGCAAATAACCACTTGCCTTATGATTTGTAGGGTCTGATTTCGTGGTTGTTGATGACGGTTGATGATTTTTATCCTTTAATCCTCCTTCCCAACAACTTTATGGTGAAATCTCCTTAGAATTTCCCTTCCTTCCTTCTTTTGCCTTAGGAAATTGTCTCTCTCTCTCTCTCTCTCTCTCTCTTCTCTAATGGCTATGGTGTATTTTCTTTCTTGCTAACCCTAGACTCAACTCTTATAATCTGATCTAGGGTTTCAAAATTCGTAGGTCTACTTACCCATAATTGTAAAGAGATCAAAATGCCCCCGAATGGTCCCGGTTTAGCCCGAAAATGACCCGACACTCAACTAGTACCCCCGGGTATACTATTTTGAATAATTCAACCCTTTCGGAATCATCTGTGGACTCTAAATTATCGTTTGAGTCTCTTAAATATTTTTTCTACTCTCATCTTTAATTTTTGTCCTACGCGCGACACTCGGTTGAGATAACTTCGGTACATCCATATAGTCACTAGACCGTACATATCGATATTCAAAATTTACTACTTCACATTTAGTAAATTTTTAATCGTCATATTCATCTTTATTAACATTATATCACATTAAATTACTCTTCTCACGTAATTTAAATAAAAAGTATTTTATCACATTAAATTACTGTACTCACGTAATTTAAATAAAACGTATTTTCCTAATTATGCAGAATTACGGGGTATTACATTAAGCTAATTGGGTTGGCACTAGAATTTGGTGAGTGGAAGTGGTCGATTGGTTGAAAGTTATTTGAGGGGATTATTTGGCTAGGCGACTTGATGATGTTTGGGGTTATATTCTGCCTATTGCCTGACTTTAGAGCAGGCTACCTATCCTCTAAATTTATGACATTGGTTGATGCGTGTGGAGCATTGGTAGGGTCTTCATTGATTGCCAAATCAGAACTAGTCATATTCTTATTATTCACCTTTTGGTTGTGACCCACCTCATGTATTCGTTTATTACGGTTAGTCATAGCGCTATTCACCAGGGCACTCCATTCCCTACCATTTTCAGTCTGCATAGTCATTTTTTTTATTCTTCTCATTTGCTTTTGTGCTTGCACTCGATGGCTGCCCCTATTGTCCATTAGTATTAGGGTAGTAGGCATTACATCCTTTCTCACTTAGGAAGTTAAATATATTGTGCAATCTTTGGTTGGCATGTGACCCCACGGGATGCATATGTCCATTACCACTAGCTCTAGCAGGCTGTCTTTGACTTTTGCGCTGTGCTAGCATCTATGGACCAAAATCTGAGGTTGTGTCAGATCTGCTGGTCCTCTGAGGTTCCTTGCTACTATCTGGGTAGGTGTTAGCCGTTGGAATGTCAACGTTGGTATTAATTCTGACCCGAGCTTGTCCATCTTTTAGTGGATTGTCCTGAGTACTAGCCAGAGACATAGACGAGGGACAAAAGTTTTGTCTATGCCCTATCATTCCACATTTAAAACAAAGAGATGGAAGGAACTCGTATTCAATGTCGTATTCAACTCCATTAATAAGGTATTTTGGGATAAGTGGTTTGGAAATGTCCACCACCACACAATTTCTAGCAAACTTGCCTCTATGGGTTTCAGCCGAGTTTGTATCTGTTTTGATAGGTTCACCTATGAGTTTACCTATATCACGCAACACTTTTTCTTAAAAGAACTCCAGAGATAGGCAAGGCAATCTTACCCACATAGTTGTATTTATCTCCGAGGCTTTTTTTGGATCAAAGAAGGGTTCCCATTTTCCCACAGTGAGGTAATGGTTATTGATAATCCATGGCCCATTTGTAAGTACATGGTTGTAGTCACACTTCATATTGAACTTGAAGATGAAGTGGCCTTATTCTAGGTCAATGACTTCATAGTCACCTTGGAGGTTCCATAATGATGGTATTTTATTCATGAGAGCTCTATAACCAATAACTCTCCCTAGTAATCTCACAAAAATGCTATCCTTCCACTTACTTTGGAGTTTTTCCATCCGTTTAGGAGGAATGATAATTTTTGGGTTTTGAGGATTATCAGTTGCTGGGCTAGAGTTGAGATCAATGCTTTGTGTTTTGTTGGTAGTAACATTCTCTGTACCTTCTTCATCTGACCAGTATAGGTTTGAATCATCGAAGAAGACATCTTTATTATCTTTTTGGATAACATCATCACGGTATGAGGCCTTTTGACTGGGTCTGTTATCCTCATGTTCCATGGGCACAGTGGTTTCATGTAGTGGAGCTCGTGCATCTTGTTGTTACCTTGAGGTTGTACACATTTCCTCCTGGATTTGCATGGTTTCCATCTGTTTATTCTTTTTTTATTGCTTTGTATGAATGCATCTTCTTCCTTCGTAGAGAGAGTAGCCATGTAGTGTGGAGCGCTATTTTCAGTAGAGAGAGTCATTTTTTATTGCTTTGTTTTATCACTATTCTTAACACAAATATATACTTTGAATAAATTTCTATGCTAGAACAAGTCCACTTCTCCTATCCATAACATCTTTTCCTCACCAACAAAAGGTAAGCCATTACAAACCCACTAAAGCTTTAATTTCTATATTCTCAACACTCGTACTAGATCTGAGAAATATTTGCTCATTTGAATAAAAGCTCATGATACTGGTTGTGATCATGGTTGGAATTAGGGAGTCTTCTGCAAGTGGGCATAGAGAGTTAATTGTCTATTTTTTTATTATGATTGTGTATCAATTAATAGCAAATATACTATAAATAGAAATTTATTGAAATTTATCGTAGTTGCAGAAAAATCAATTTTATCGAAAAAATCGATTTTATTGATATATCACGCGATTTAGTTTTGGTTTAAGGGTTAATTTACTGATCGGTAATACTGGTAATTTTGGCTTGATCAATCCAAAGATGGTTTTGTAATAGTATGCTCTATTTACTGACCAAACCGATTGGAAACCATACCTAATAGGAATAAACCCGAATTCCAAATATAAGATTCGAAAAGAGTTCACACCCGAGATAAAAAAAATAATAAATATATATTTTTTAATTAGAAAGAGATACTAAATATAAATTGTTAAAATTGAAAATACAATCATCTTATCCAAAACTAGGGGAGACAATTTGTTTCTTTTGGTTGTGTTTGTGCCAAACTAGACACCAACATGACTATTTAGACATCAACATGACATGACACGAATCATGTTGTTTTTCACCTAACACAAACATGTCCTATTTGAAACATGACACGAGTAATACAATTAGTAGTATTATACTCAATTGAATGTGGTAATATGTAAAATACGAGTAAAAACACATTCCTATCCAAAATAGTATAGTATAGTAAAAATTTTATCCCTTAAACAATAAAATTGTCTTCCCTATTTAAAATACTAAAATTGTGATCTCTATCCAAAATGATACAGTACAATAAAAAGTCGCACCATAAATACCCCTATGCGTGTAAGAGAAATTTTTTTGAGTTGCTCATAGATTAGGTATTTATTTATATTTTGGCGTATCCTATTATAAATTGATATGCACCGACACACCGAATCGAACTATAACATCTCTAAGTTCAAGACTCCTCTATATCTCATGAAGGTATAAAATTTTTAGGAGTTCATAATTATTCATAATTATATTTGGGATGTATATTTGAAAAAATCGAGGTTGGATTTTTAAAAGATTTAATTTATTTTTTTATTTTTTGGCCTCATTCTAATGAGATGGAATCTCATTCAAACGAAAAAGGGATTTTGTTAAAACACCCTTCTAACGAGCATCTAACAAGGTTGCACTACTTTACAGGGATTTCTCGTTAGAAGATAGTTAGATATAGACTTCGAACGAACTTGCTTTATCATTGGAACGAAACGTTATCCTCATTGGAACGAAACCCTGTTCTTGTTCGAACAGCCTTGATTTCGTTCAAACGAGTCGTCACGTCAAAATTCATGTCATGTTTAAAAATACTTATTTTGAACCCTTTTTTCATTGGTGTTGACATAAAAATTCTCCATCTACGAGGACCAATCAGAAAAGGACACATGGCATCCTACGTGGCAATATTCGGCACCCGAGGAGAGTTGATCGACACCCGAGGAGAATTGGTCGGTACCCTAGGAGAGTTAGTCGACACCCGAGGAGAGTTGGTCGGCACCCGAGGAGAGATAGTCGGCACCCGAGGAGAGTTGGTCGGCATACCAACCAGGAAGATCAAAGGATAACTATGCATTTAATGTGCATTAAATGCAGATGACAACGCATTTAATGAGACTTAATGTATATTTCTACTGTATTAATAGATGACAACCCATAGCATACCAAGCAATTCAAGGAATATGAACCATTATAGAAGGCCAACAATTATATTCATTGAATGTAGACATAAATGTCTACATACAATGAATCTCTTTATCTCCCATCACTATAAATACATGTATTCCCTAAGCCAAAGGGGGGAGAATTAAGAAACACCATACACAAAATACACATCCTTTCTCTTTCTACACCCTATGGTGCTATTGTAAACCCCTGAAAATGAAATAACAGTGGACGTATGCTTTATTCATAGCCAAACCACTTTAAAAATCTTTGTCTCTCATGTGCTTGATTGGATTATTTTTATATATTTATCTGTGATCATAAAAGAGGGATTCGGTCCAGTTTTTTGCATCAACAATTGGGATTTTTGAAAGAACGAAAACTACGTATCTTTATCAAAGATTTTCATCTTTTGTGATTACAAAACACTTTTGATTCACAAACTTTACATCCCCAAATATTTTGTGAATCATTTTGAAACCTAGAAAGTTTCCTTATCATGCATACACTTTTTGGAGACACTTCTTTATAGTTGATCTTGTGAACATAGGGATCACGACTGAAGAAGGAAGATAGCTGAATCAGTGGATACCTAGGGTAGACTGCTGCCTGTAGATGACTCTGGAGTGAGCCATTTTCTTTAGAAGGTTTTGAAGTCACTATGTGTCATACTTAGTCGGCCTAAGTGATTTGCAAGTTGATAGTCTTGTAAAATATTATAAAATATTGATTAAAGGTTTTGCATTGTAAACGGATTTTGCCTCATTCATTTTGTTGATTGCATACTTAGTAAATTTGCTAAATTGGTTTATTAGTACAACTCGGTTTAAAAGTTGGTGTATTTATTTAAAGGTTTAATATTTAATAAATTGAAAAATTAAAAATAATATTGTTTTATTGTGACCATCCTTGCCGGGCATGTTTCACGTGCTTAAAAATTGGTATCAGAGTCGGTTGCACTATGTTATTGTGTAATCCTCTTCCGTAATTTTTTTTTAGATATCATATTTTCTTTGAAAAATTAGTGATCTTTAAAAAGTCAGAATTTAATGGATAATTTGTATAATCGAATGCCCATTTTTTATGATTCAAATTATGTTTACTGGAAAACTAGGATGAGGTCTAGACTAAAAACCATTGATGAACGCGTTTCGTTAGTTTATGAAAGAAGGTGGACACTACCCACAGTGACAGTAGATAACGCCGTTGGCCTTAAACCTATATCTTCTTAGATAGAGGACGACTTTAAGTAGACTAATTTTAACTCTCGTGATTTAAGTGCTATTTCTGGAGATGTCACCCTTGGTAACTTCCGTTGCATCATGACATGCACCACGTCTAAAAAAGCATGAGATACCTTTTAGCTCATACACGAGGGTACCAATGCTGTAAAGGCTTCTAAGCTTTAAAATTTGACAACTCATCTAGAGTCTCAGTCTTTTGATGAATTTATGCACATTTTTTGGACATATTTAATTCTAGTTTTAATTTGGGTTAGAAGATTTTTGAGATGAGAATTGTTAAGAAAATTTTGAGGTCGCTCCCTACTCACTTTATTCCTAAGGTCACTGTGCTAATTTCGTTAGGAATCCTAGATACTCTTAGGTTAGACGAACATGTAGGAGATCTTCAAACGTATGAGATTGATATGTTTCCTAAAACTCTTAAACCGAAGGAAATATGGATTGATTTAAAGATTCAAACCAAGAAAAAGAAGAAAGAAAAATTTAGTGAGTCCGAATTTGAAGTGGATTTTGATTTTCATGACTTGGACCTATTTACGAATTATTTCAAAAAGTTTCTCAAATTTTTAAAAGAAAATTCTTCCAAAGAAAAGATTTTTGAGGAAAATAAAAATAATAATTAAGTCACGAGCGGGGGAGAGAAAGAGGAATAGATAAGGTGTTATGAGAGCGAGGGTAAAGGGAACATGGCACATGAGTGCGCCACTAGGCTTAAAAGGAAGTGAAAGAAAGTTGCGAATAAAACCATTCTTAGCGATAGTGACATTGAGTCGGTTGATTCAGGGGGAGAATCACCTCATGGACCATATGTTGTGTTCATAGTTAGTAATGTTAGAACTTCTAATTTATCCCACACCGATGAGGACATATCTAAACATGAAAACCTCAATGATGTTTCGATTCATTCGGGAGATAGTGAGAGATGATGAAAATTTTAGTAATGGAGAAGGTGATCTCCAAAATGCATTTAGTGATCTTTACACTGAGACTTTGAAAAAAAAAGATTAATAAATATTTATCTCTTAAGGTGTTAGATTTTGGGGAAAGAGGTGAAAATTTTAAGAGAGTGTGAGACATCGGAGTGTCAACTCGAGAAGGTGAAGATTTCTTTATGTGAGTAGTTGATCGTTTTAGGTAGGAAAAAGATCGATTTGACCAACATCGTGGATAGTATTACGGGAGATCTTCAGTCTTTATTTATGACTCGTAAAAAACTTGAAGCCTGCGTATCCCTACTGGAGAGCGATCTCGAATGTTCCCGGTTGATCAATATCACCAGGACACGTCTAAGTAGGTTGGAAAAATGCTCCTCGGTCACGCGTTAGGTCATGTTAAGAGGAAAGGAATAGATTATAACGGTGAATCCACTTCCTATGCCACACCCGAGCTAGATCCTGAGTCTGTGTTGGATCTTTATAGCCGTTAACCTAACCCACTTAGGAGAGATCGTGCTAGACGTTTTGAGTAAGGTTGACCCAATTCCATTTATGTTTATTCCCATTGCAAACAAATATGTCACCTTAGAGAATTGTGTTTTACGTTAGGGAGAATGTCTCATAGGTATGTTCCCCGGTATGCTCCCACACGAGTTCCCGAACTCACCCCCATTAATATTACTCCACATGCTTCCACACATAATCATAGAGTCTTTTAGAGTTTTTGAGAGCAAGTAGAGTATAGAGTCAAGAATTCACACAATTTTATGGACGAATTTCTTAGGATGTCGTCTCCTTTTGAGAGCTCAATCGGGCCCAAATATTGAGGTTGAGACTTATTTCTAGAATAGGATAATTTTCATGCTTATATCTTACATCTCTATTGCTAGATTTCATCACTATTGTGTTATCATTGTATTAATATTTTTCATTTTGATATATTTTTCAAAAAATTCAAATTTTTTTTTTCTTAATTTTTTTTTTGAAAAATACAAAGAGATTTTTAGTTTTTAAGAAAAAGGCGAAAATATTTCATTTTGATATTTGTTTTTGAAAAAGACAATAAGAGTTTTGTAATTTTTTTATCGCCGTATATGGATGGATATTTACGATGTCTGGATCACCCAATTATTCGATGTTTTCACGTCACTTTTTCGTAGTATTTTTTAGACATGTCATTGTTTCATTTATGTGCTTAATAATGTGTGAAATCATTACATTCTGATTGATGATTTAGTACTACATGTTTGACTCATAGTCACCTTTGATGCACACATGCACATGCTTATTTGAATATTGCAGTTACCAATATCTTGGAGAACATAGTGTTGTCCTCTTAAGTTTGCTTTAAAATGAACCAAATGTAAAAACGAGATTTAAAGTTGTGTACGTAAGAACGATTGCCTGGAATTACATCATTTTTCTGGAAAATATTGTTATATGTTAAGCAATGGAAAGGGACTACAAAATATAAAATTTCTTTGCGTTAAACGCCACCATTTGTAATGAAAATACCCTAAAAAGATTAGAGGCCCGTAAAAGCAGAAGTGATAGGCCAATTTTTGGATCATTGATGCTTCCCTACACATGAGTATTAATTCCTTCAAAAATACTCGAGAGTATACTTAGTTATGTGAGATTTTGAGGGAGTTTAGTTGAAGATCAATGGGTGTGCACATACTATATAAATCTCGAAAAGCATTAAATAGTTTTAGTGTCATTGGTATGAGAATCACTTTCGTTCATGATTTGTTGATTAGTCTAAGTCGATTTTACACGAGTTCACCAATTTTGCACCTAATGTAGACTTTGAGGACTTTCTTTAGTAGTGTCTCAAAACTTCATGCACATGTGTTATGATTGTCTACTTAATGGTTATGTCCGAATTATACAATGGAGCCAATTTGATCTCAAGTTAATTTTTTTATGTTGATTAACCTATGGAATGTGTTCATACTCCAACATTATGCATTCATGATTCGGATATTTTTGTGTTTATTCATGGTGTGTTGCATTTGTAAAATCTTATACTTGAGAAAAAATTAAAAAATTTCAAAAATAGTCGGTTGCCTTTGAGATTTTCATTACATGTGCGTTATTTTATCTCTTTATGATGATATCTTACTTATTATATGTGATGCTTTATAATTTATATTTAGATTCTAATCCTTTGTCTATTTCGGACAAAAAGGGAGAGAATAAATTAAGGGGGAAATTTGATGAGCTTGATTTTATGAGGTAGAATGCATTATGAGGTTTATTTTCTATTTCAAACTCTCTGCATCACGGGTATTTTCTTCACTTCATGTGTGTAGGTATCTAAGAAGAAGAATATATTACACCGGATGAAGAAAAATTTACCCAAGGGAAGAATAAGATGAGATTGAAGACAAACTTTCACTGTACCATTCCATTTCTAGGGTTTTGGAGGGTATTAGGATTTTTTTCATAGAGGGGTTTTAATATAATTTGGCTTTCGGTTTCGTTTTGTATATTTTTGTACCAGAATAGCCAAAGCCGGAGATTCGTAAGAGAAAATTTTCGGAGTTGCTCATAAATTAGGCCTTTATTTATATTTTAGCATATTTGGCGTATCCAGCTAGAAATTAACATGGACTGACATGTCGAATCGAACTCTAACGTCTCTAAATTTAAGACTCCTATACATATCATGAAGGTATAAAACTTTTAGGAGTTCATAATTATTCATAATTATATTTGGGATGTGTTTTTGGAAAAACTGAGGCTGGATTTTTAAAAGATTTAGAAATATTTTTTTAATTTTTTGGCCTCGTTCTAACGAGATGGGGTTTTGTTTGAACGAAAAAGGGATTTTGTTAGAACGCCCTTATAATGAACATCAAATGAGGTTGCATTACTCTACAAGAACGAACTTGCTTTTTCGTTGGAATGAAACCTTATCCTCGTTCGAACAAAATCTTGTTCTCGTCCGAATGACCTTGATTTTCATTCGAATGAACCGTCGCCTCGAAATTCATACCAGGTCTATAAATACTTATTTTGAACCCTTTTTCATTGGGACTTTTAAAATAATGAAAAATGCATATCTTTATTAAAGGTTTTTATCTTTTGTGTTTGCAAAACACTTTTGATTCACAAACATTACATCCCTAAATATTTTGTGAATCCTTTTGAAACCCAAGAAAGTTTATGTATCTTGCACACACTTTGTGGAGAGGATTCTCTATGGATGATAATGTGACCAGGGGGATCACGACTGAAGTAAAAAAGGCTGAATCGGTAGATACTGGGGGGTAAACTACTACCTGTGGACAACTTTGGACTGGACCATTTTCTTTAAAAGGTCTTGAAGACAGTACGCGTCATAGTTAGTTGGTCTAAGTGAATTGTAGGTCGATCGTCTTGTAAAACATTCTAAAATTCTGATTAAAGGTTTTGCTCGGTAAAGGGATTTTTCCTCATTCACTGTATAGATTGCATGCATAGTAAATTTGCGAAATTGGTTTGTTGATACCACTCGGTTTAAAAGTGGGTGTACTTATTTATAGGTCCAATCTTTAATAAATTGAAAATACAAAAATAAGATTTTTGATTGTGAACATCCTTGCCGGCGTGTTTCACACGATTACACAACATCGACAATTTTTAATTAAAAAATTACTTTTTACTATACCCTTAAATAATGCCATAATTATACATAACCCTCCATTTTAAAAACAATTAGTGACACCCCCTTGACATATGACAACTTTTTAACACCGTTAAAAATCATTCTTAATTAATAATTAGACTTTTCTCCCTTATTTTAATTCATTAAAATGACTTTATCTTCGTCTTCTTCACTCTATCTTATTTTTATAAACCCTAACCCCAAATTTGAATTCAATACTCTATTAATTTTTTGTAATTCATTTTGAAATTTAATTAACCCAAATCAAAATAGGTTTAGATTACCAATACTAATCTAATGATGAATTAAGCGAATTTTCATGTTCCCAATTTAATTCTGATTATTAATTTAGTAATATGTGTGAAAAACCTTCAATGAGTTGAAATGTCATGAACATGTAAGAAATCATTCTAAACCTAGGTCAGAGGTCACCGAACGTTAGACAAGCTTCATGAAGTCTAGGTATATCAACTATGAGGTGTATTGGTGTGGTGACATCCTCCCCCATGTACTCGAAGTATGCCTATTGAGAAATTTAAATGGACTCAAATTTTTATATGTGGCGCCTCGGTATTCATTGACATCCTCCCTCATGTAATTGGAGTATCCCTCTGAAGTGGTAGGTCCAAATGAAATGGATATTATGATAAGTACAAGTATAGAAATAATAATCCATGATATCGAGTCGCCCCTGCCTTATATTACCTCGAGGATTTTTTACAAATGTTTCACAGTCCCCCTCCTCCGAAAATGAGAGTTGAGCTTTCCATTGAGAATGTAGCTATTGAAATGGAAGCATACGATCTTATCCGTATAATGTTTGATGCAGAGAATTGGGCTCTTGCACTATTCAATATGGTATGTCGTGGATATCCTAAAGAGGTGTTAAGATTTATCTCAGGCATTGCTGGGAGTTACTGCACTTCTCTTTATGAGAAGGATGACGAATTTATGTTACAAATGGATGCAAGGTATGGGTTTTTCTCTTTCATCATAACAACACCATTGACAATGGTAGGCATAACTACTTTTTCTAGAAGATGTGGAGATGCTTTGTAACTGCCTTTAGGTTTTTCCATAATTGTTGATGGGTGTGATGCTTCATTAGTACCCATTGCCCTGCAACGAGAAATTGATGTTGCACTGGTTAATCAAGAAAATTTGTTTATGCACATTCTCATTAAATAAACAATTAGAGAGACACATGAAGAGATAAGCACCCTTGGATAGAATCAAGTTACAAGTTTGGAAATGGAAGATTTTAAAGTTAAGATAGGTCCTGTACAGTTGGTGTTTTGTTACATTTTTCTTTTAACATTTGGTCCAAATCCATTGTTTCATTGATAAGTCTATTTTTTGCAAATAAAAGACATGATGAATACTTGTTGTAGTAGTTAACAACTAAAATAGGGAACATATACATAATACATTTGATAAAGAGCAAATGTAAATTGGCAAAAAAATTTAAAGAATTTTCCTTCTAGTCAAGAAAGTTCTACATGAAACGTTATCAACTTTTCTTCCTCATTGCAATACACACAGATATATAATAACAAGGGTTCTCATGAGGTGCAGGCACATGGTCACGTGGTAAAAACTTGAACAAAATTGTGTTCATGAAGTTTTGTGTGTAATGAAAACATACTTTATATTGTAAGGAGTGTGCCCTTAGCATGCAACGTAAAATAAATAAATATATATATATATGAAACTGTTATGGGGATGCAATCAGTATAAATTTATGGAAACAGTAGACTAAATAAGAAAGCATGTGTGAGGCTGCAATCAGTATAAATTGTTCTTAAAATATATAGTAGTAGGATTATGAGTTACAATATGTAAAAAACATGTAATACAATTTCAATTGTAAAGCCAATGAGGGTACTTATTATAGAATTAAAGTAGCACAGTTGGACAACAATAATCCTATCAATTGTGAAGAATCCTTTAAAATTTCCCAAAATAGAAGTAGTTTTCAAAACTTCCATGCTTAGTGTTCAATGCTGTTTTTATTTTTCATTCCTTCTATCTTGTTTTAAGATGAAAACTAAGTGAGTACTGTGTTTTACGTTTGGTAAACTAAGTTAGTACTGCTTTACTTTTGGAATAGTTTCAAAGGTTGTTAATTTTTACTTCATTATTTGGGATTGCCAACAAACTATACTAAATTGTGAAGTTTTTGATTTTCTTTTCATTTCCAGTTGTAGTTTTCTCAGCTAGGCCTGTAAACGGGTCGGATTCGGACCGGATTAGGCCAATCCAAATTCGAATCCGTTTATATTAAACGGATTCAGATCTGATCCAATTATCCGATGAATTATCTGTTAGGGTTCCGAATTCGAATCCGTTAATCCGATCCGTTTATCCGATCTGATCCGATTATAATATTATAAATAGCTATTATAAATTTCAAAATAGAGTATATATTATAAATAACTATTATAATATATATTTCAAAAAATATATTTAAATAACTGTTATAATATAAATTACTATTATAAATAAATAAAATATATATTAATATAGGACTATTATAAATAACTATTAAAATATATGTTTAAAATATCAATAAATTTTTAAATACAATATATGTATTAATTAAAAATCTTGTATATACAGATATATATTAATCGGATCAAATTATTAGCCGATTGAATCATATGAATCCAAATCCGCTCTATTTAAAAAATGGGTAATCGAATAATCGGGTAATCGGATTTCAGGCGTGATCCAAATCCGTGTAAATGGATCAAATTCGAATTTGGATAAAATCCGATCCGTTGACAAGCCTATTCTCAGCTACCATACAGAGGGCGGGTGTAGTATTTATAAAATTTTATGGAAATAATGGAAAGTGGCTTATTCACCTTGTATGGTGCTGCAATTTTGATTTGGAGAATGCATTAGCATTGTATGTATGCTGGCAATAAATAGAAACTTATAGAAGCATTAGATTAAATAAGAAAGATGAACAAATGCTTTCTTTGTAAGCTGACAATCACTCTCATTGAGTTGTGATCAATTTTCACTTCATTCGATTAGAAAATGAGATCAGAATTCGAAAAACACATAACGAAACATGCTTTTCAATTGATAACAACTAGCATTATGCAAGGTCACTATCTCTATAAAGTTCCCATAAATTATCAACTAAGTCTCTTTTCAAATAATTATGCTTTCTTATTTATGAACCATATGTACCCAATACACAATAGAGAAACAAACCCCCAATTTCGATACGGGAATGGAATTCCTGATTTTGCAACCTATAAAATAAAAGAAAGATAAAAGGACTTAAAGCGCATGAACAAGCCCAAATCTCTTCTCAAATATACACATATATTTACATATGAACCAAATTAACGCACCAATATGAGCAAATCGAACCAAATATACATGTATAACTATATATGAACCTAATTGAAGCACTTCTTATGAACAAACCGAACCAAATATACATTTTAGTGGCAATAAATGATTAGTCACGAATTGATATTTTTTACAAAGCAACAATCTTCTTCTGATCGAGGTCACATGACCGATAAACATTACTATATGTACCCTAGCCAATCTAGAAAGAAGTGAAGGCATCACATAAAGAACCAATACTAGCCATCCAGTGAGTGATGTTAGTCTATCAATAAAATAGAGAAGAACCAAAGGTATGTACTATATACAAGCAATAAATGAAGGTGATAAAGCAATCTGATCTTTATTAAACTGACAGAGGTACTATTTACTTTTTCTTAGCAATCATGAGTTGGATATATGAACTATAAGAAACAAGTCCCCTAATACGTAACATATTTAAAAAGGTAGAAATGTTCAATAAGAAGCTTAATTATATAAATTCCCTGCCAAACTTAAGATAAATTCAATATTAATATTCAAAGGGGTAATTCAATATCAATATAAATTATATGCGGACAAAATCATCACACCAAATTGTGTACTCACGTGAATATTAGAAGAAAAAAGAAGTATCTTCTTAAGCAAAGAAATACCACACTTGCCCAAAATAGAGAGAAGAAAAATGTTATTTTATCCTTAATAAAGGGAACTTAAAGTTTAGGACAAAATAGTGGCTCTATCTAGAGCTACATCTTATTGTAACCACACTCTCAAAGTTAAGAATGATTTTCGGTGTCACAGTGAGAAAATGATTGCTTTCACTGTGAGAAAAAGGGCGTATGGAAGATAGCTATTTTTTCAAAAAGGAGAAATCTTCAAAATATGAGAGAAAGGAGATCAATGTAAATGGCAACGAGAAGAAATAAGTTACAATCAAACATGAAACCACTAAAGAATGGGGGAAAAGACATTTAATAAAGTCCAAGAAACCAATTAACCAATTCCCAAAAACAACACTTCTAAACCTTTGCCTCATAATGAAGATCAAGATAACAACAGTTATATAAGAATCTATAAGAATTCCAAGTCCAAGTTATATAAACAATAGTTATATAAAAATTAACCAATTCCAAGTGCTTTTATATAAGAATCTATAGAATTTTATACTAATCCTATGAAGATCAAACAAGATAAAAATAAAATAAGAGAAATCAACATTGCATTATTTATCAGATAGAAACAGAAGAAGAAACTAATTTTGTTCAATCCCATGTTAAGTCCTCGAAAGTCCTAATATACTTTTACATATTTTTGTGAACTCAAACACTCACTCCAGAACTGTATCTGTAGCGCCCTTAATTATCTAAGTGTTGGTGAGTACAACATTTTTCATGATTCGTATTGTTGTTGTTAAATTATGATATGAGTAAACACAACCATATTCATATATGCTACATAGTACTTTTTATCGTAGTCGTGACGATCGAATTAAACTAATGTGCAATTAGAATTGAAATCAATATAATTATTAAAAATAAACTTGCATAAGGAATTATTTTCCTATAGCAAATTAGGCAATTCTACTACATTGTTAGACATAACATGGATATTAAAATATATTTTATTACTAATTCTTTGACAAAGGTATTACCAAACGATCAAAAAACATGTTGCACACTTATGTGTAGATATTTACATTCAAAATCAATGACGAAAAAAGTGTTATGCAAAATTGCTATTTAATGCGCTATAATTGCCTTCTAGCGGGTTCACGCTTTTGTGGAAGGAGGCCAGTTGATTATTCTGTTGCATGGTACAAAGGAGAGGGAGTAGTAGTTGGTCCAACTGAGAAGGGAGACTTATCTTAGGCTTCCTGAAATTCGAAGTTGATTCATTAGTGTAGTAGTTTGAGAATATAGATTAGGTTCGTGGGATGTGATGTATGGGGCAACCCTTAATAAAATTATTTTATCATTCATTTGGTTGGGACACCAAAAGAGGGGTTAGTATGGAATAACTGAATCATATTCATTTTTTTAAATGTAATAATAGGCGTTGAGCTATTTGGTTTGTTATTTTCAAAATTTTTAATTCTTTTCCATCACATTTAATTGGGATTTCGACAATTTTGAATATGCTTCTTTGGACATAGAAGTGCCATTTACCCCACTCGTGTCTTCATTAAAATTTTGGACACTAAGAAGCTTTACTTTATTATCAGCCACATTAGACACATGAACAACAGAGGCAAGATATACAACCACCAAGAAGCATCCAACACCAGGGAAAATAATCTCAGCTTTATTTATTTTGTAATCCAATAAGTAGTTCAAGGTTGTATCTATAAGAACAATTATGCTTGAAGTCATTACCTCAATTACTGATAAACTAGCAAAGGCCCACATATACTGCGTTGAGACGTTTTCAAGACTGAGTAAAATCCCACCAGACATTGCAAACAAAACACCTGGCCAATTAAACTGAGAAAGTTAAATTAGGAAATTTAGCTATTAGGGTGTGGTTTTTCCGATTTCACCGAACATGAAGGAAATCATGGACATACCTTGAAGATAAAAAAAAAACTCTTAAAAGTACTATATGGAGACATAGGAAGCATCCAATGTCATTTTACACGGAATAAAGCATGACGCGTTAGAGAAATGACCATCATAAAGACAAAAACATGTCGTGGGGAGTGGTGCCCCTTAACTAACTAGCAAGTGTAACACTTACGGATGACAATGGGGCGGGTTTGGCCAACGAGGCAGATTTCAAGTTTTTTAAATGTTAAACTATGAAAAACTTGAAGTCCTTTAACTAAGAATATGCATTAAATTATTATTATGCCAAACTAACTAAGGTGCATAGATTTAACTAGAATATTTGTAATAATATCCTTAAACGAGGAGGGTTCAGGGTTTTTACACACAAAATCCGCCCTGCCCCGAGCCCGACATTTTTTTTATTTTGAAACCCGACCAACCCGTTTATTTACCCAAAATTTCCCCCATTAGGGGCAGGTGCGGAGTTGATCCCCGCCAACACCCCCCCCTTGAATCAGATGATCGATTATAAACAAACATATCAACAATCTAACTAAAATTCACACAACATGTAAACAAATACTATCTTATATTAATATGAAAATATAATACAACCACCAATTTTCAATCCAGGTTTTCAATTGGCTCGCCGTCAACCTCCTATCACGAGTACAAATCAATCCATGTTTTTAACTGGCTTGCCTGGAACTTCATATAACCACTAAAAATCATATGCACAAAAACTAATGATATCGATAAATAATTAAGAATTAAAATTACATCGTATCCATATAAATTCAATGTTGTAACTTGAATGTCCATGCTTAGATAAAATATTTTAGAAGGAATGAAAAACACCCACGCATGTAATAGCTCCCTGTCAAATACCCACAAATGAAAAACATATGCATCAGGGATAAAGCCATATATGAAAAACAAATTGATTTGTTCACAAACTACCATAATCTACATGCTCAAACTATAACTCAAGGAATAAAGTTAAATATATTGTTCAATTTGACATTTTCTAATACGAATTTGTGTACTACTCTTCTTTTATATAATATTTTCATAGTAAAAACAATGAGGCAATAGAATATTTGATTGAAGCAATTATATTGCAAGTACAGTAGAGACTCAGGGGGCATACCACTTTGCTAAGCTTGGTGTGCACATACAACATCCAATCATCCACACAATCTATGAAATAGGCACCTCTAGATGCAGATGCATTTTCCTCGTCACTATCATTGTTGACAAGAGCCGGATATGGAGAGTAAATTTATGGTCCTGATGCAAAAGACCATAGATTGAGTACAATAGTATGTAATTATACAATAAATAAATAAATCTCAGAATTTTATGGGGAAGAAAAACAGATCATAAAATGATTCAAGACCCAATCCCAAAACACATTTGGACAACCCACAATAAATCTCAGAATTTTTTGGGAAAAAGTGTACATATTGAGGATATTTAATCAATAGGAATGGGAAAATTTTGATAATATGATCATAGTGTTTCAATAAACAACAAAGCACATTTGGACAACGCACACTGAGATTTCAGTGTAATATCTTGTTTAAAACATAGTGCTCCGCTTGTTAGCCTACACACTTCTATTTGCGACCAACAATATTTTTTTATGTTAAATATAAAATCAAATTGATTAATATTTTATTAAATTACAATTTTTTAGTTATACAAAAGAACATGAAAAACACAGTTGTAATAAAAAATAACATAACACTTAGTGAGAGACCCATTAGAGAAATTTCCTTTACAAGTACCACTCGTGTTAAATTTCAAGTTGTGAATGAACTTCTAATAAAACATTAACTTCAAATCCAATGTTTATAGAATTTGATTCATGCCATATCAAGAATAATCCAAAATGTTTAGTTATAGCGTAAATAAAAAAAGTAACTTCAATATTTAAACTTACTATAGAAGTTAGTAATAACATGAATAAAAAACTTATAGAAATTTTAAATGATTTGTGAAATTAAATGTTTACTCACACTGCAAAACATTTATCAACACGTTTGAAATCCAGTTTATAAAATTAATGCATACCAACTCAATATCTAAAATATTCAAGAGGAAAAACTAAATATCCAATATCAAAATCCACTAAATGGTTATCCTAGGCCAAAATTGACGTGAGGGGTGAGGGGCTAGATGTGGTGATAGCATAAGTCAGTGAGGGGTGACAGACATTTGAAATGCCAATGAAGTCAATGGAGAATTTAAAGGTGTAAAAGTTAGTTAAGAACAACACTGTCAGCGCAACTGTAAACAGTGTCTTTATCATATATAAGGTGAGAGCAAGAACAAAACACCACTACAACTGAGGGGTTTTGGTCGAGAGAGAAAGGAAGATTTTTGGTCGATCGAGAGAGTTTAACCTATGCCAAAAGTTTGTCAAGAAGGGAGCTGGAGATGGAAGAGGGATGGAGGAGGGAGCGAGAGATTGAAGAGCACATAGGAGAGAGAAGATGGAAATTAAACCAAAGGCAAAATTTTGGTGACCCCTAATAGCAGTCACAAATTAACACTTACACCAAAATTTATGACCGCTATGAGCAATCACAAATTTGTGACAGCTAATATGGATACAAATATAAAATTTGTGACTCCTCATAGAAGTGATAATTTTGTGACTGCTCATAAGAGTCATAACTTAAGTTTAGTGATAAATTTATGACTCCTTGTGGCAGTTAATAAGTTGTGACTTCTTATAGCAGTCACAAATTAATTATATGGTAAGATTTGCGAATGTCATTAACACTGACAAACCAATTGACTCAAATTTTTCATTACCCAAATATTTATGACTCCCAATAGCAGTTACAAATAATGTTGTGACCCCTAATGGCAGTGATAAACTTTGTCACCCCCATTAACAGTTACAAGAAGGCAGTCACAAAATTAGTATTTTGGTGTAGTGGTTCAGGTATCGAATACACAGAGAATGTTGTTTAAAATTTAACGATTCATTCCCTTAAAATAAAAGTGTAAAATATGATTTTCGATTTTTTAATGCTTAAATATTTCAATTATTCTAGGCTAATATTTAAACTAAGTTGATTTACAAATATAAAAATTATTGGTTAAGAATTAATTTCCTCACCTCAAAATGCGTAGCACAAATGGTTACATGGTTAGACAAATTTTAAATGTGATTAATACCCATTTTAACAATTATTTAAACCCAGGATGTCACTCCCCAAATTTTCATACTAGTCTAAAAATAAGTTTGGGGTTAGCAATAATCCAAAATTACGAATGCAATCTCTCAAATATGGTGTATACATAATATATCCAATTAAGGTACCTCGGTGTAATTTCGAGAATAACCAACCTGAAAAATCGATCTATTCCGTCATACCATAGTGAAGAAACTAAACACACAGGGTATATACATCAACCTCAGCCTAATTAAAATTACCTAAAAATCACTTTTAAATGGTTGATACAATTATTAAGTTGATAAAGTAATTTATAAAACAAGTAAATAAATTTTACAAAATTGTTTAATTATTTATGAAAGCTTTTAACTAAAAATAATTAACTTAAGAAAAATAATTAACTAAAGAGAGAGATTTTAATTAATTAATAAAATAGAATTACACATTAAAACTACAAATAATCTAAAATAAAACTATTCCTAAAAATGGTGTCCCTACTCCAAAAATCCATTCTTATGAAATTCCAAATGGTGCCCTTTTATAGATGAAAACAACTAAACTAAAGCGTAAAATGGGTTTCATGAAATTATTTAGAACTCCTTAAATTCTATCGAAAGTGGGGTATTGGGGACAAAGAAATAACTCATGGGAATAGAGGTATTGGGCAAAGTGGGACAATTGCTCTCGTGGGTTACACTTGCAAAGAAATGGAATAAAGTCGAAAGGGAATTGGTATCACCAATGAAACATATGGGCAAAAGGAATGGGAGAAAGTCTCTCAAAAGGAAAAAGAATAAAATAAAAAAGGGAAGGATGTGATGGGTGAAAGCATGGGAAGGAAAATAAAGGCGGGAAGGGCTAATGCCACGCGCGCTTAGTGCGTGAAAAAGAGAGAGGGAGAGGCATGCATAACGTGGGAGAAAAATGGGAAGGACAGGAGCACCACGTGGCCCACCTATGGTTATTGGATTGCGCTGCCACATGTTGCGCATCGAGCGGATGAAGCAGACATCCGAATTGAAAATGAGGCTGGGGGAGGATTGAACCTGCGACCTCTTCCTGAACTAAAGCCGCCCCAACCACTGAGCCAATTAGCTCTTTAATAAATATGCTACAACAACATATATATAGCCCCTTATTTGAACCCATATTTCATTAATTACAAATTGACTCCAAACTTCATATATTCTTCACATGACCTCTGATTCTCGTACTTCTTGAATTGACATGACCTTCATTTTGGGCCTTACAATTTCCCAGCAATGTTCGGGTCATAATGTTTGACTTTGGGGTTGATCCAAGGCTTTGACTTCTGACTTTCTTTCATGTTAAACTTTACATGGTCATAATTTATTCATTTGAGATAGGATTGACACATCGTTTGAACCCATAAGTTCTTTGATTCGAGGCCAATAATTTCTTGAGTCTGAGTCCAAAATTCATCATCTGAATTTACCATTTTGCCCTTGAAATTATGTTTTTGACTGTTTTTTACTTCGATTGTTATCAATATTCACCATTAGCTTCATAAACTTTTTAAATACTCAAATAAACCTTGAAAAAGCAATTATCAATGAATATTTAAGGTTATACAGTAAGTGAGTATAAAATTTGAGTTTAACGAGCTTGGGACTGAAACATTGCGTCGTTAAAGGGATAATAAAATGCAATATTTGATACCAATCACACCCCTTAACTAATGTGTTGCTAGTCCCCAGTGACATAATTAAAGATTTGTCCTTGCAAAATTCTCTATTCTATTAAAAAACAATAAATAGATAGAGATTCACTTTTGTGGGATGTACGGTTGCATTTAGCCTATGTAACAAATCGTTAAACTCCTAGGTTACCCTAGTGGACGAGTTTTGTCTCGTGAGAGTTTACAGTGATGATGCTAATGAATATCATATTTTTTTCAAAATAGTTACCCATTTTTTAATCAAAAAGATCTTGCATAATCTAAAGTTTTAACAAGTAAATAACTATGATTAGCAGATTTCTCCACTCGTTTGTTTACTATAATCATTATGTTAAAGCAATTCATGAGATTTATATGTATTGAGTGAGTGCGTGGTGTGTGCCAAAAAAATTACAAGTGAAATTGTATGATAGCTTTTGATGACTAGATGCTTATGATGAAGCGCACTAGTTCAATTCTCGCCGAGGATTATACAAAAAAATGATAACACTCCAAAACATACATACATAAAGAATGTAATTGAAAGCAAAGCCTTTCATATATGAGTGATGAAAGATGTTTATATAAAATGATAAAATATAATCTCATGATAAGATACCACTTTCTAATGAATGTGAAAATGTAATATTTTCAATATGTAAAATCATATTATTCCCATAATCTTTAAGTATTTTTCAGGATGAAACGTGTGAACGGATAATAACGACTAACATCTCAAAATGATTTTATTTTTTTGAAGAAAGGGTGAACTTTTGAAGGATAAATATTTCTTTTTTCCTTGCGAATTCTTTGCTCTTTTTGAATTTCTTTATTTCTTTTCATTTATCTTTTTATCTCCTCCTTTATTTTTGTTCAGTCCCTATTTCACTTTGTATTTCTTTTTAAATTAATCTTCAAGATGTTGGTGAAGGAATGAAATGATGAAATGAATTGCCTTTGATCAAAAGTTAGGTTAAAATATGCTTTTAAATTTTGTTTCGTAAAATCTTATATCACCATTCTTTAATCGACAGTTGAAAGGAGGTGATAGGCCCCCGATTTTAAAATCCTTATACTTTGAAAACAATTTCCTTATAAATAGATATGCGAAAGCGTAAGATGGTTCAATAAAAACAAATTACCAAATTTTAATTTCTTTTTCAAATTAAAATAAAACCAAGTGAAATAGGATAAACACACACACTATTTCAATTTCACTTAAACCAAGTTAATTAATCCACGTCTTGAAAATTTGCCTAAGTCACATTTTGCAATTTTATCAAGTTAGGCCAAACCAATTTTATCAATTAAATTAAATGACTTGAATTAAATTAACATAAACATTAACATTACCCAATATTAATTTGCACCAAATTAAACAAGTAGTGATTAAATTAAACCAATTATATATTTTTACCTAAACATGCATTCTAGGTGATTTTGCAAAAGATAAAATAAACAATTAATCCACTACGCCGCGAAGAACGAGGAAAAACCCACAACGAGAAAAAGCCTCGGACGACCCTAGCCTCAAATCCACTCAGTACGGAATTTACAAATACAAGCAAGATGACTTACAACACTCGACTCGATCCCTCTCAAGCCCCGACGCGTCTTCTTGTATCAACCTCTTCTTAGCGAATAACCACGGAGCTCCACCGCGGTTTCGAAATCCATCGATCGGACTTTTTATGGTCACCGTCACCCGAACTAGGAGACTTTCTCCAAGTGGGTAAATCAACAAAAACTCTTCTTCTTTGTGGGATTTAGAAGCAAACCCAAAATATCTCTTCAACCGGTAAAGATGAAGAACCGGTGCCAAAACTCCAAGCAAGTGCAAATATATCTATGGAATCTTGGATAAACAATATAGGTGTAAAACTAAAGTGTATAATCAATTTTTCTTGAAAACTTAGACACTTTTAAAACATGAAATTTTTCTTAATCAATTTTTTCTCTCAAACTCTCTCTTAGAGATAGATGTGTAAGGAAAAGTTAAACCAAAAAGGTTGGTTCCCGCAGTACTAAGTCCTGTCAAAAGTTAGTGGGGTAATGAAGTGGGAAACATGGGTAAAAATTGCCATAAATTTTCCCACCTGAAATCTCGTTCGAACGAAGTCTATTCGAACGAGCTTTTCTAACGAGGTTCCAGTGGATTAAAATTGAACTCGTTAGAAATCTCGTTCGAAGTCTCGTTTGAACGATAATTGGAACGATGTTCTAGTGGCCTATGGGGAAGCTTGTTGGCAGCTTTGTTCGAACGACATTCTTCGTTCGAACGACAATCTCGTTCGAACGACAATATCGAACGAGAAACCAGAAAGTTGAAAATTACGAATTTAGCCCAGAAACTTTATATAGAAGTTTAATAAAATCTTTCTGACAAATAAACAACAGTTTTTAATTAAACCAACACCCATTATAACCGTTCCAATCTCCTATATATATATTTAATGCATTCATACCTTGGGAGTATGGAACCACTACTGATGACATAGAAACAAGGCACTTAAACTTGGCATTTTGATAAAGCTTTATACACATGGCCGCTACGTCTTCAATAAACACGTCATAGGCTTGAAGGATGATCAATATACTCTTTCCAATGACTCAAACGTTTTTGTCCAAAATTGAGCCAAAACTACAAAGGACTCAATCAGAAATTTGTGTCCTTACAAATCTCCCCCTTTTGCTATTTCGGGACAAAAACAAAACAAAAATCCTGAAGGGCCGTCAAGCTCTACTAGACTAATAAAAAGTCCCACCCAAAATAAAAGTACAATGCTTGACTCAAACAACCCAAGGATCAAAATCTTTGTCGGTGAAAGTTGCCGCTTAGAATATAATTCTTGCACACTTAAGCAAACGCATAGGGAATATCAAAATATTAAATGCAATTAAATAAATACTCCCCCTAAATGACCCTTTTATCAAACAAATGACCTACTTAGAAAGACATCTCCCCCTAAGATACATCTCCCTAAACTAAGATACGATTATAATAGGTTTAGATACCATTTCTCTGCCTATCATTCTCCCCCTTTTTGTTCAGGAATAGACAAAGGCTAAAGAACTAAAAACATTAACTTTTCTCCCCCAATTAAAGCATATTACCCTTAAACTAAACAACGGATAAATAGAATGGGATAGCAAGCTAAACATGCAAATGTGCAAAAGTGATGAGAACATTAAAGCATATGGGCAACAGAAGACATAACTAATCCAATAAATACTAATGAATACCAACTAAGATGCAAGAAATATATACCAAATGATACATAAGTACTAAGCATGTGATATCAACAAAGAATGCAACAATATGGATACCAATTATGAATTAAAGCAAATATGGACTAGAAAGCAAGGCAAAGACTAAACAAAAATATCAAATATATGTATACATAAGATATGTCTAATAGACGCAAGTACACACATATAGATATAAACACACAAATGACACAAAATACGATAAGATTTTCACACTCGTATGGCAAAAATGTGTCATATGGAAACGAAAGTGTTGGAGTGTGAACTAGTAACCATTAAATTTAGACCCAGTTACTTAAAACATGTTCACGGAGTTCTCAATTGATTGAAAACTTCATCACATTTGAATATAGCCTCATGTGACAATATAGATTGAACTCAATGAACAAGCATACGCAATGCATACAAGCCTAGCATGTTGATGATTCTACAAACCAATAGAGTCATGACATTGAAAACGCAACTAGGATAAACGGACATTGTGAAAACCGTTGATATACCATCCAATCTCCTTCAATAAGCATATATTTATTTTGAATGAATATATCAATCAAACATATTAGGCCTTGGCAAATTATTTTTCTTTTAATGCCATATTTTCTTTTAGGCCTTTGGACCACGTATTTCTTTTAGGTCCAAACAAATGGTGGCTTACTATTTGCAAAGGAAAATAAATCCTTTCGGAGTCCTTCCCCGTGCACATTTATATTTATCATTTTTTTATTTCTCATAAATCTCACATGCAACGGATTTTGACATGCACTAGTCCTCCTAGGTCACAAATATGTAGATGACAAGATTGGTAGGAGAACACCTCACAAAGCTCAAATATATATATGAAGTTAAAATTTCAAATGAGCTTGTGTATGTGTGAATAGAGGCATATAAACATAGAATCCATTTAATCAACACAAAATCCAACTACTCCATGTAAGCATGGTGAAGAACATAATAAGGATTGACAATATAAACCAAAAGTTCTAGCCACATGGGAGCGAAAAAGATGGGATTCTAACATAAATGTATGCGACATAAAGTGTGTCAAACTAAAATACACACAAAATAAAAATCTTTTTGAATTTTTAAAATTTTTAACCACAATTAAAACATATATACTCAAAAGACAAACCAAAATCATTTGAATTTATTTTTATTAAGCTTAAATTCCAAGAGATAAAAACCCAAATGATAAACCAAAAATCTTTTTGTATTTTTCATTTAATGCAAACAAAATGAGGGGAATATAATACAAAAGATAAACACAAATAATAATTCTAGCATGTGATAAAGCATGGAGCATAGACTAGAAAATGATTAAATAAGCATACATTTAGCATGTGAATATAACATGAAGTACAAATGCTAAAGTATGCAAATAAAACTAACACATTCAACCTTTAGATTTTACAAGAGAGGAAGCATGTGAAAGTAAATGAGAATCAAATACCCTATCTTGTAAAGCTACCAAGTTGGATCCCCTAACCCAAACTAATGATGAGTGACTATCTCGGGGTGTAGTAACCTTGGCTGCCTTGGTTGCCTTACTTTGGGATTTTCTAGAAAATATTTTAAGATCAAAACAATATTTCTTAAGATGATCTTTTCGACCACAATGTGCACAATTAAAAACATGTCGAAAAGATTTACCTAAGGAGTGATCTCTAAAGGCTTTCCTAGGCTATTCTCCTAAAAAATTGGTTTTGGCTTTGTGAGTTGATTCATTACAAGTATCGAAGCCTTAACCACAAGTGTCATTTTTAATTTGGACCGTTCCTAATATTTTATCTAATTTTTCTGAACGACACTCCAAATCAAATTTGACATTACTAGAGTCTTTTAATTTATTTTCTAATTCTAGAATGTTAGACTCTAATAAAACATTTCTCTCTTCGAACACGAGAAGTTCATTTTTCAAGGATTCCATTAAACCTCTAAGGCTATCTCTCTCGCCTTCTACATATTCAAGCTTCTCTCGAAGAGTCCTCTCACGTGTCCTAAGGTCTTCAACCAACACACTATTATCAACTACCTCGACACGTTCTTTCAAACTAGCTTCTAACTTCAAATTATCTCTTTTTAATTTAATTGATTCTTCATATAATTCTTGAAAAGCATTTTGAAGTTCACTCACATTTACCTCTTCTTCATTTTCACTCTCTCTTTCTTCTCCACTCTCACTATCATAAAAAATAAGGGAATCATAAACTATGACCTTGGAAGTGTCATGTGTTAAAATTTCATCTATAGATGAGTTCTTACTATCACTCACATGACTAGCCATAAAAGCCACAAAGTTGGGCTTAGTGAGGGAATCGGGTCCCTCTTCCTTATCACTATCACTAAGGGGCGCATTATATGAAATGGGTCGCTTACCCTCTCTCCTTAGTTTAGTGGGGAACTCAGAAGCCATATGGCCATAACCCTCACAATCAAAACACCTATTTGACTTGTCCCTATTTAAATTTTCATTAATAGTTTTAGGGATCCCCCCGGCTTTGTCATGCTTAGAAGTTTTAAATTTCTTAAAGTCATTTTTAAATTTATCTTTGTTAATTTTAAGAAATTTTCACAATTTCCTAGCAAACAAGGCCATATCTTTCGAGTCACTATCACTCTCGCTCTCTACTACTTGTTTATCCTCTTTTCGGGCTTTTAAAGCAATGACCTTTTCTATTTTCTTTTCAGTTTTAGAGAAAAACATGTTCAGTTCATAAGTTTGTAAATCACCTACAAGCTCTTCTAATTTTGTAGAGACTAAAGTTGGTAAAGAATTTAACACGGTCACTTTTGGAATAAATCTATCGGGTAGGGACCTTAAATTTTCTTTACTACTCGGTTGTCGGGTATTTTATCTCCCAAGTTAAAAGATGAATTAACAATATCAGAAAGTCTACCATAAAAATCATCAAAATTTTCTTTTTCATTCATTTTGATAGTTTAAAATTGAGTGGTGAGGTTTTGGAGTTTCGAAGCTTTAACGACACTAGTACCGTCATGAGTGAGTTGTAAAATATCCCAAGTTTCTTTAGCGGTCTCACACGTCATAATGCGCCGGAATTCATCCGGTGTGATAGCGCTAAATAAGGCATTTAAACCACGAGAATTAAAGTTTGAAAGTTTAAATTCACCCTCACTCCATCTATCGGCCGGTTTGGGAACACGTTCATTTTCTACTAAATGAGTTGGTGGAGACCACCCGTTAACTACAGACATCCAAACCCTCTCATCAATAGATTTAAGAACTGATTTCATACGCGCTTTCCAATACACGTAATTAGAACCATCGAAAATAGGAAAATTTGAAAATGGGGAAAATTCCATTTTAGCCAAAAATAGTTAAAGGATCTTTAACGAAGTAAATTATCGTTTTGGCTGTGATACAAATTTGAAAGGAGGCGATAGGCCCCCGATTTTAAAATCCTTATACTTTGAAAACAATTTCCTTTTAAATAGATATGCGGAAGCGTAATATGGTTCAATAAAAATGAATTACCAAATTTTAATTTCTTTTTCAAATTAAATAAACCAAGTGAAATAGGATAAACACACACACACTATTTTATCTTCACTTAAACCAAGTTAATTAATCCAAGTCCTAGAAAATTTGCCTAAGTCACATTTTGCAATTTTATCAAGTTAGGCCAAACCAATTTTATCAATTAAATTAAATGACTTGAATTAAATTAACATAAACATCAACATTACCTAATATTAATTTGCACTAAATTAAACAAGTAGTGATTAAATTAAACCAATTTTATCTTTTTACCTAAACATGCGTTCTAGGTGATTTTGCAAAAGATAAAATAAACAATTAATCCACTACGCCATGATGTACGAGGAAAAAACCTCGGACGACCCTAGCCTCAAATCCACTTAGTACGTAATTTACAAATACAAGCAACATGACTTACAACACTCGACTCGATCCCTCTCAAGCCCCGACGCGTCTTCTTGTATCAACCTCTTTTTAGCGAATAACCACGGAGCTCGACTGCGGTCTCGCAATCCACCGATCAGACTTTAGATGGTCACCGTCACCCGAACTAGGAGCCTTTCTCCAAGGGGGTAAATCAACAAAAACTCTTCTTCTTTATGGGATTTAGAAGCAAACCCAAAATGTCTCTTCAATCGGTAGAGATGAAGCACTGGTGCCAAAACTCCAAGCAAGTACAAATATATCTATGGAATCTTGGATAAACAATATGGGTGTAAAACTAAAGTGTATAAATAATTTTTCTTGAAAACTTAGACACTTTTAAAACTTGAACTTTTTCTTAATCAATTTTTGCTCTCAAACTCTCTCTTAGAGATAGATGTGTATGGAAAAGTTAAACCAAAAAGGTTGGTTCCCGCACTATTAAGTTATGTCTAAAGTTAATGGGGTAAGGAAGTGGGAAACACGGGTAAAAACTGCTAAAAACTGCCATAAATTTCCCCGTCGAAAATCTCGTTTGAACGAGATTTTCGTTCGAACGAAGTCTCGTTCGAACGAGCCTTTCTAACAAAGTTCCAGTGGCTTAAAATTGAACTCGTTAGAAATCTCATTCGAAGTCTCGTTCGAACAACTATCTCGTTCGATCGATAATTCGAACGATGTTCCAGTGGCCTATGGGGAAGCTTGTTGGTAGCTTCGTTCGAACGACATTCTTCGTTCGAATGACAATCTCGTTCGAACGACAATATCGAACGAGAAACCAGAAAGTTAAAAATTACGAATTTAGCCTAGAAACTTTATATACTTCATATAGAAGTTTAATAAAATCTTTTTGACAATTAAATAACAGTTTTTAATTAAACCTACACCCATTATAAACCGTTCCAAGCTCCTATATATATGTGAAATGCATTCATACATTGGGAGCATGGAACCACTATTTATGACGTAGAAACGAGGCACTTAAACTTGACATTTTGATGAATCTTTATACACTTGGCCGCTACGTCTTCAACAAACACGTCATAAGCTTGAAGGATGATCAATATACTCTATCCTATGACTCAAACGTTTTTGTCCTGAATTGAGCCAAAACTACAAAGGACTCAATCGGAAATTTGTGTCCTTACAACGGTCAAAACAAGGATATTAAGATTGCCAATGGCTTAAAATATTTTTCAAACGAATAATTAGGGCTGTAAATCGGGCTGCGTGAGCTGGACTTGAGGTTGCTCAGGCTCGGCCCGAGCTACCTTACTTAGGCTCAAGCCCAAGCTAGGCCCGAACTAAACTTTTCTACCTAAGCCCAAACTCAGCTAAAAAATAGTTCGGGCTTTGAGCCTGATTTCAATTTTTTTGTTAAAAAAGTTTGAATTAGTATTTTTTTTTCTTGTGTTTCTATCATGGAGAAAATATACACACCAAAATATAATTGATATTTCATAAAATAAAGTTTATAATTATGTATTAAACTAAAACAAGGGAAGTAACAATGAAAACCTACAAAAAATAATTATATTTCATACATATAAAATTAATTAACATAAACATGTTGTCATTTATAAAATAATTTATTTATTTATTTATTTATATATTAAAAGTTCGGGCTTCGGGCCCAATTCAGGATTGGAAAAGTTCAGCTAAAGCTCGGCTCAAAATTCATTCGGGCTTGAAATTTTGGCTCAAACTCAGCTCGGCTCAAACTCATAAAAATCTCGGCCCGAAAATAGATGGCTAAACGGGTAAGCTTCGAGCTTGCCCGACTCAATTTACAGGCCTATGAATAATGAGTAAATGTATACATCATGCAGAATAAGAAAGAGAATATAAATCTCACATAGTAGGTAAACCTATGCATCTTTAAATTCATCGTGTCATTAAGTTTTTAATAATTATACAAGTATAATTCGTGTTGTGCATAAGGTGTCAATACATGAATCATATGAATTAATATATCATAATAGTGATGGTAAATAAAGTAAAGAGCTATTTAGGCAGATCAATCATTAAATAAGTTTAATATTTTTTATTAATAGAAATAGGTAATTTAGAGAGTAAAATCTATAAAAAAAATTAGGCAAAGACCTAAAAATGAAGAAAGAAAATATTTTTGATATTTTTTATTTTTAACTATTTTTATTATTTAAATTATTAGAGTTGGTTTCATCATGAAACTTTTGCCAATAATCACTTAGCTGAAATTTTATTTATTTAATTTTTATTTAATAAAGGAAAATGAACATAGCGTATGAAAATACATTAGGACACCCCTTAACTAAAACGTTACATTGTCCTCAATATTATTTGAGAACAATATTCAATTCAAATGGTTCAGTGATGTTATTCAATATGGGGCGATCCTCGAATATCACATTCAATAATCCCGCAGAATATGTTAGAAACAAGAAAAATAAACACAAACAAATATATATATTTTTTAATAAAATATGTACAAAATAAAAACATCATCTTTTAATTTACCATAAACTAAAAGTCAAAATTTTTGGAGGTCCATTAAAAAAAAATGTTGAATTTGTGGGATTTATAGTGGACTCCCACGAGATTTTATTCCTCCAAAAAAATAGGAGTTCCATTTACGCAAATGGTGGGCGTGGTTTGGATAAAATACGTTAACCATTACAAAGTTTTGAATATATATGTTTTTGGGTGATGGGCGTTTGGATATAGCAGGTGACAGGTACAACTCGACTCCAAGAAAATAAAAAAAAATCCAAATATTTTTCAAATAGAATAGGAGATGGGACACATGTCGAAAAAATTCTCACCATCGAGAATATTTCAAGTAAGCTTTCTTCAAAAAGCATTGGATCAAAATCATCACGAATTTCAACCAATTCTTGTAGTAGTTATAATGGTCGGAAAAAAATGACGACGTAAGAAATTTAATTTTTGTAAATTCATCAAGTGTGAGTTGAATTTTATACGAATCAGAGTCACTTTTAATAAATTGATTTTCTTCAAAGAATTGAGATGGAGAGGATTCTAAATTAGTAATATTTACGGAAGAAGAGTTCAATTCATTTAACGGTTCCAATAATCAAATAATGTCATCTGTTTTTTTAATATTTTTAAAATTGAAAGCAACTCCATGAGAGAAGCTTCAATTTTCTTTAAGATTTGAGTCATTAGGGATATGTTTTATTCCAAAGAGGTCAATCTTTGACTAAATCCTCAGATTCATCATATGGTTCAAAAGCTTCCATATTTAAATTTTTAAAAAATGATGTTTGATTCTTGTATTTTACAGATTTTACAAGTAACCACCAAAAAATATTGGTTTTGAGGCAAACTCTTTATTACCAAGAATGGGAACGTTATTATTGTAACTAGAATTTTTTTTTCATTATATCAATTTTGAAAATTATTATTATTTTAGGTTGAAAAATTATTATGATAATATTTTTGTCTCATGTTACTATAAAAACATTATGACCCATAATAATAATAATAATAATAATAATAATAATAATAATAATAATAATAATAATAATAATAATAATAATAATAATAATAATAATAATAATAATAATAATAATTTTAATTTTCATAAGTTCTCGAAAACTTAGTTTCAGAATTTTGTAATTATTCAATGAAAGACATCAGTGATGGGGAACTTTAAAAATTATTATTATAATAAAAATACAAACTATTAACAGAACTATTATTACCACCGAAAGAATTATAGTAAGAAATACTCACTTGTAGTGATTCATAGATGAAAACTGCACAAAGTCATATGCGGTTGATATTTCAAGCTTCCTGAACCTCAATTGTGCACATCAGGAAAAAAAAATTTGAAAGAAAAATATCTATAAAAATATGTACAACGCAATAAATAAATCAAATTCTAAAACAAAACAATCTTCGACAACGACACCATTTTTATTGAGGAAAAATCGATCGTCGTGTAAATACGCTTATCGTTGTCGTTAATTTTTCACCTCAATACAAGAAACATAACCTTAACTAAACATATTTTATATTTATAGCGACGACTTTGGATATTGAATCCACAAAATATATCGTTTAAAATTTAATTGATTTATGACTTTAAAATAAAAAGGGTAAAAGATGATTTTTAGTTTTTTAATGTTTTAATACTACAATTAATCTAGGTGAATATTTAAACTATGTTAATTTATAAATATACAAATTATTGGTTAAGAATTAAATCCATCACCCTGGAATATGTAGCATAAATGGTTACATAGACCCATTTAAATAATTATTTAAACCCCGGATGCCATTCCCCAAATTTTCGTAAAAGTCTAAAAACAAGTTTGACGCAATATTCCAAAATTACACATGCAATGGCGCAAATATGGTGTATACATGATATACCCCATTAAGGTCCCTTAGTGTAATTTTGAAAATAATCAACCCGAACAACCGAGTCTATTACATCATACCATGGCAAAGCAATTACACACCCACAGTGAGTTCATTAGCCTCAACTTAATTAAAATTACCTAAAAATTATTTTTAAATGGTTGAGACAACTACTAAGTTGATAAGCTAATTAATAAAATAAATAAATCAATTTTACAAGAAAACTTTTAACTAGTTGTGAAAGCATTAGCTAAAAAAATTAACTGAAGAAATAAAATTAACTAAAGAGAGATATTTTTTTTAATTAATAAAACAAAATTACAGATTAAATAGAGAGAGAGAGGCACGCGAGATATTTTTTTTAATTAATAAAACAAAATTACAGATTAAATAGAGAGAGAGAGGCACGCATTGCACGTGAGATAAATGGGAAGGGCACCATGTGGTGCGCCTATGGTTGTTGGATCACGTTGCCACGTGGCGTGTATCTAGCGGAAGAAGCGAAAATCAAGTTTGTAAATGAGGATGGGAGGAGGCTCAAACCTGCGACCTCTCCATCAACCAAAACCACCCCAACCACTGAGCCAACCAGCTATTTAATAAATATGCTACAACAAGAAACATATACCACCTTCTTTGAACCCAAATTTCATTAATGACAAATTAACCCCAAAACTTAATATCTTCTTCATACGACCTCTGATCCGCACACTGCTTGAACCGATGCGGCCCTCATTTCGGGGCTAATAATTTCACATCAACCGTCGAGTCATAATGTTTGATTTTAGGGTTGACCCCGACCTTTAACTTTTAGCTTTCATTCGGGTCTAACTTTACACAATCATAATTTCTTCATTTGTGATCGGATTGACATGCCGTGTGAGTCCGGACGTTCCTTGATTCGAGATTGACAACTTTTGTGAAGAGTCAAAGTGCGAAATTAGTCATGTAAATTTACCATTTGCCCTTAAAAGTGCATTTATGATTGTTTCTTGGTCTGATTTCTACCAGACTGCAACACCCCCTATTTGTGGGAATATTTAAATTACGCGTGTACTCGTAATTTAATTAATTTGAGAATTCATGTGATTTGAATAAATATTAATTAGAAAATATTTGATTAATATTTTTGTGTTATATTTACGTATGTGATAAGTTAATGAAATTGTATTATTTATATTACGTTGTATATGGGTAAAAGCGATGGGTTGACAGGATCTTACTCGAGATGTGTTGAAAATAAGATCGTAAATGGATGACAGGTGAATCGGATGGTGATTTTAATTTCACAAATGATCCAGGATGGGTCGATATAGTCGAAATTAGGTACCTGAGAGTTGTAATCGGGTTTCGAGGACTTTCTAAGCTGTATGGGACTTGTATGGGGTTATTTAGATCATTTTAATAGTATAACTAAACCTAGTTTCGAGATTAGGGGAATATTAAGGGTTATTATATGAGTAAGGTAGCCATAAACTCATTCTAAATCACCTAGGCTTAAGAGAGAGGCAAAAAGAGATGGAAAAATCAAGAGAACACTCAAGAACACCCTTATAGGAGGAGATTTAACAATTTTAGGGCTTGGATCATTGCATATAGAGGATCTCAATGAGAAAATTCAGAATTCCCTATGGTTTGAGTCAAGTGTCAAAAATGGGATTTTGGGAAGGATTTCATATTTTGAATTTGATCTTGTTCCATATGATTTTTGAGATTTAAATAAACCTAATGAAAAGAGGAAATATTGAATGAGAAAAGTAAAGATTACTAAAATCTAAAAATTTAATTAAGAAATTATGCAATTCTTGATTAAGTGTTGTATCCCATGAATTAGATGATGTTTAGATGAATTTAAATATGAAAATGAGTAGAATCATATTAAGGATTGATAGAGAATGAAATACTTGGGTTGAATTGGTGTTATATATTGAATTTTGTGATGGGGAGATATTAAACCTCATATTCGAATTGAAGAGTGTGTCTGCACGCGTTCAAATGATCAAGTTATATATAAAACCCTTTTAACACAAACAAACCCTAAACATGCAGCAGTATGTGATTGAATAAATTGATAATCTACGCAGGAACATTCAAACACATGCAATTAAGGAAAAATCCCCCTCAGGGGCAAAACCATTTATTTTCACTATAATTTGTAAGAAAACGGCTTACAATCGGATTACAATGAAAATACAAGTTGACTAAGAATTACCCTCGGGTATCGGATTCTGTAGTCGCGGCTGGAATTATCCCTTTCCAGTAGGGCTGCAATGAAGAAGAAGAACGGTCTCCTCCACAAGGGTTGAACAAACCAAAGTTGTGTTCTTGGGTTGCAAAAGGATTCACAAAGGATTAGCAAGGATGTGTGAATCAAAACATGAGTCTTGGGACTCAAAAATATGAAGACTAGGTGTATTTGGACTCTCAAATTCGTCTCCTAAAGTCTTGCAAAACAACTCTCCCGAGGTTGGTATTTATAGGGAAATACATGAAGAGACCCACGATCTTAAAATGCTGAAATTCTATCCAGCGTACAGGTACCCCGAACCGGTTCGGGTACCCCTACGAACCGGTTCGGCCCCCCGAACCGGTTTGGGTCTGGGTTCGGGAAAGTGTGCTGGAAAAAGGCTTTAAACACTTAGAAAAATTTCCAGACTTTTCAATGAACATATCTCCATATTCAACGGGACATAACTTGTTCGCCGTAGCTCGGATTGAGGTGCCGTTTCTTCCAGTATCTTTGTTACGGCAAGCTCTTCAACTTTCCAGTTGACCGGTCCTCCGGATGGTGGCTGTAAAATTACCAATTTGCCCTTGAACATCCCTATCATGCCTTGTTTCACTGATTTGACTTCTCTTGCGTTCCACTTGCATTACGAGCCTTCAATCAAGGAACGTGAAGTCGTTGATGTAGATGAGGGACATATTAGTGGAGATAATGCATGCTTGATTCCCGAAATTCGGATAGAGGCCGTCATGTGAGATCGTGAGGTGACGTGCCAAATGTAGCGGCGTACGACATAAATAAATGAAACATTTCGGACATGAGAAAAATGTCCTTACAAATCTGCCCCTATGTCTATGCCGGTACATACATAAAATTCGAATTATCAAACATGAAATTTCCTATACAAATCTACCCTCCCATGAACCCAAAACTGGAAAAGGTACAAATGAATAGTCTTCATCATTTGTTCTTCAATTCTTCAGGAATCTCAAAACTTTTCTCATCAGGGTGTGCAACATATAGATCTGCAATCTTCATACCTACACACATGAGACAAAGCCAATACCACGTGACATATCGAGTTTGAAATGAGATAACATGGAGATCAATATATGATAAAAACATAAGCAACATCTCAAAAACTCCCCAAAATTCAAACTCCCCCATAATATGATAATTCTTTCTCCCCCTTTTTATGATGTCCCCAAATGGACAAATTAGAGAAATAAATCAAATAAGCAAGTGCGGCGTGTCACTAGGATAAAAACACACCATGAATAAAAAGAAAGCAACCAATTCGATGATAGCGTAAATGAAGTGGTGTGATCAAATTCGATAGGAAAATCAATGCATACAAACATGACATATGTGCACGATGAATATTGGATATTCCTAGCGAATGAACTCAAATGCTTCCTTTGGTGTAAAAGAGTGACAGTATAAGATATTGACTCAATCAAATCCACAAATCAAAGCTCAAAATGATTTTCACACCAATAACGTCCAAAATGATTTTATGCTTTTTCAGGACTTTCAAGGAAGTGCAAACCCGTTTAAAGATTCTCCAACCAAACTCCCTCAGATATAATTTTGAATAGAGGCATTCTAAATTATCAAACTTTGGAGAATTGATGGTGAAACCTAAGTGGCCCATATTTGGCATGAATTGCTTTTTATTGCCTGTAGATTTTTTCGGGCTTTTTTAACCTCTTTGGACCTCGGATATTAAAATTCTTCCATTTTTTAGGTCCTTTTTAACGGTGGATTTTGCGCAAAGGATAGATGATTACCTTTCACATCCCCTCCCCGTTATACAAAAACACACAGTCTCACCAAAACGGTTTTTACATGCATTCCAATCTTGACAAGTTTAATCGCATATTGTACATTGTATAAACAAGATTGAGATGAAATCACGCAAGCCAACATGAGATAGATAAGTGCAATAATCAAATATAGCCGTGCATGTGTGCAATAAAGGATATAGGAGTCACACATGTAGGAAGATATCACTAATTACATCTCAAAGACTCCAATCAATGTAAAGTACATGGATGAAATGATGTAGCCTCTCAAATCTCTATCAAACAGTCACATGGATATATGGAATGAAGTTGTGACTTGGCTAACTTAAATGCTCATCCATAAAAGGTGCAAAAAAACAGAAAAATATTTTTGGCCTTTTTCAAAAAATATTATCAAAATAAAATCTTTTTGTGCTTTTTCTCAAATTTTTCTTAAAGGAAAATCTTTTTGGATTTAAAAAAAAAAAAAAAAAAACTAACTAATGATACATGCTAGCAATAGGTAAAAAAAAATATGATAAACAACCTATGCTAGCAGTCAAGACTAGATCTCAACCGGGAGTAACGGTGGAGTTTTCTAAAGATGGTGACACCTTTTGAACCAACTCCACTAGATCATGTGTAGTCTTGATCAAAAACTTCACTTGCTCGCGAATATGTGCAAACTCTCTATCAAAATGAGCAGGCAAAGTATCATGAGTGGGTGCATGTGCATAAATGTGTGAAGTGGCATGATATGGCACAAAACCCAACTTAGAACAAAATTCCCTAAGATGTCCACGCTTCTTGTAGTGGGAGCAGACATAAACCGATCTAGGAAGTAATTTATCAACAATTTTGGGATGAACATTCCTAGACGGACACCCATGGGACTTACTCACAATGGTGGATATAGGATCGGGTGAATTCTCTAATGTGACTTGAACCTCCCGTGCTTGTTTGAGGTCATCCTCTAGATGGGATACACGTGTCGTCAGACTAGACACCGTGTTGGTCAAGTCACCTTTTTCCCTTTTAAGCTCATCATTCTCTCCCTTCAACACACTAATCCGAAGACCTAGGATCCTATTAGTCTTTTTTATTTCCATGGTCTCGATAACCAACTTTCTAAAGGCTTTTTGGATCAAACTATCATCACCATTATCATCCTCACTATCACTTAGAGAAGTGGGCATATCAACTTTCTTGCCCTCTCTCTTAAGTCTAGTGGGACACTCAAATTTCTTGTGCCCTGTCCCATCGCACTCAAAACATCTTATCTTCTCAAGTTTTTTATTTCTCTCATTCTCACCACAACTCTCTCTCTCCAAACAATCTTAAATCCTTCTCTAAAGCGGTGATCCTAAGGACTAAAGCATTATTACGCTTATTGGTTTCAAAAAACTCAGAATATAACTCGGCGTAAGCGTGTGGGAGATCACACTCGCTCTCACTTGCCTCATCCTCCCCTTCACTCTCATCGCTCTTACTGTCGAGGTGTCCTTGTGATGTAGCATCCTCATCGACGTGAGAAGCATTGGAGGTACTCACATGACTTGCCATGAACGCGGTGAAGTTACGCTCATACGGTGACTCATCTCTCGAGTCCACCGACTCGAACTCACTGTCGTCACTAAAGGTAGTATTTAGGACAGTTTTACCCTTTTCTCTATTCAGACAGGTGGCACACTCAAACGCTCTATGACCCTTACCATCGCATTCAAAACATCTCTCATTGTCTTTCTTAGGAGGGTCTTTGAAATCTTTCTCATTTTCCTTTTCAAAAATATTTTTCTCAACCTTCCTTTTATCATTGGAATTTCCACTTTTCTTGAATTTGAGAATTCTTTTGAAATTTTTTGCAAACAGGGCCAAGTCATCTAAGTCAAAATCACATTCAGACTTTGACTCAAAAAAATTTTCTTTCTTTTTTCTGAAAATGAGTCTTTAAAGCAATCCCATTATCCTTAGCCTTAATGGTTTTGGGAAACATGTCAATCTCATAGGTTTGAAGATCTCCTACAAGTTCTTCTAACTTAAGTGATTTCAAATTTCCCAAAGAGTTCAAAACAGTGACTTTAGGAATAAAGCGTTTTGGGAGAGATCTCAAAATCTTTTTAACGACACGCGTGTTATCAATTACCTCACCCAAATTAAAACTAGTGTTAACAATGTCCGACAAGCGTGCAAAAAACTCATCAAAGCATTCGGACTCGGACATGGTTATAGTCTCAAATTGGGTGGCCAAATTTTGTAATTTAGACTCTTTAACAGCGTTCGTACCCTCATAGGTAAGTTGCAAAACATCCCATGCCTCATTTGACGTGGTGCACGTCATTATGCGTTTGAACTCATCAGGTGTGACAGACCCAGAAATAGCACTAAGACCCTTAGAATTAAAAGAAGACCATTTAAATTCTTCATCAGTCCAAGAAGTGTCAGGTTTCAAGTTGGTCACATTATCAACAGTCGCGGTGGGAGGAGTCCACCCTCGTTCAACCAAAATCCAGACACGTTCATCAATGGCTTTTAAAGCCGACCTCATACGGGCTTTCCAATAAGCATAATTTGTCCCGTCAAAAACAAGCATTTTATAATATGACTTCTCCATTTGAACACGCACTTTTTCAAAAATCAATTTTTTTTTTCAGAAAATTGATATCTTAGAAAAATTTTGCGGAAAAAAAAGGAATACGCGATAGATTAGCGTAACCTGCTCTGATACCAATTTGAAGAGTGTGTGTGCTCGCGTTCAAATGATCAAGTTATATATAAAACCCTTTTAACACAAACAAACCCTAACCATGCAGCAGTATGTGATTGAATAAATTGATAATCTACGCAGGAACATTCAAACACATGCAATTAAGGAAAAATCCCCCTCAGGGGCAAAACCATTTATTTTCACTATAATTTGTAAGAAAACGGCTTACAATCGGATTACAATGAAAATACAAGTTGACTAAGAATTACCCTCGGGCATCGGATTCTGTAGTCGCGGCTGGAATTATCCCTTTCCAGTAGGGCTGCAATGAAGAAGAAGAACGGTCTCCTCCACAAGGGTTGAACAAACCAAAGTTGTGTTCTTGGGTTGCAAAAGGATTCACAAAGGATTGGCAAGGATGTGTGAATCAAAACATGAGTCTTGGGACTCAAAAATATGAAGACTAGGTGTATTTGGACTCTCAAATTCGTCTCCTAAAGTCTTGCAAAACAACTCTCCCGAAGTTGCGTACAGGTACCCCGAACCGGTTCGGGTACCCCTGCGAACCGGTTCTCCCCCCGAACCGATTTGGGCCTGGGTTCGGGAAAGTGTGCTGGAAAAAGGCTTTAAACACTTAGAAAAATTTCCAGACTTTTCAATGAACATATCTCCATTTTCAACGGGACATAACTTGTTCACCGTAGCTCAGATTGAGGTGCCGTTTCTTCCAGTATCTTTGTTGCGGCAATCTCTTCAACTTTCCAGTTGACCGGCCCTCTGGACATGGGCTGTAAAATTACCAATTTGCCCTTGAACATCCCTATCATGCCTTGTTTCACTGATTTGACTTCTCTTGCGTTCCACTTGCATTACGAGCCTTCAATCAAGGAACGTGAAGTCGTTGATGCAGATGAGGGACATATTAGTGGAGATAATGCATGCTTGATTCTCGGAATTCGGATAAAGGCCGTCATGTGAGATCGTGAGGTGACGTGCCAAATGTAGCGGCGTACGACATAAATAAATGAAACATTTCGGACATGAGAAAAATGTCCTTACAGGAATAATAGGGCTACTACCCAGAATCGAATCGATTCGTCCCTCAAGGGCGAATCGATTCGGGTCTGGAAGTCGAATCGATTCGAAACTGCTATGGGAAAATAATTTTATTTATTTGGATGTCCGGGAACCGTTTGACATTGAGTGAATATAGAGTGTACGTAGATGAGATCAAGACTCATGGAAAATAATTAAAGATATTACTAAATATCTTGGAATAGTCGGTATAGAAGTGGGGTATGTCATAAGGAGTTTTTATGATGAACAACACTCGATAATATATTAATGGATTCGAACGATAATTTCAGATGTAATTGTACTACATGCTAGATTAGGATAGGTTTAGTGTCCAGAATAAAATATAATCACGAAATAAAAGTAAGTAAGTGACTACTTATGGATTCGAGAGTCGAATTTAGACTAAAAAAAGTTAGCCTATGGCTACGAGTGATATGTGCACTATTGGCCGATTTTATTATGTATATATGGGTATAGAAACAATATATATATATATATATATATATATATATATATATATATATATATATATATATATGTGTGTGTGTGTGTGTGTGTGCGTGCGCGTGTGTGTGTGTGTGTGTGTGAATATATCTGTGTGGGATTTATATATTTGAAACATACCTACTCTAGGGAATGATATTACTGGAGGTTGCGCGTAGTGGGTGGTCTACCCTGGAGATTTCCATTAGGTGTAATATCGATTCCCCGGGTCATAGGTCTGTGCACGACCACCCTATGTGACTTTGGAGTCCATTGGAGTAATGTGGTATAGTTATGATCAACAGACTTATGACTATGATCGCCTCTGATTTGCGTTACGATTGGGGTTTGGTGGAGAATTTTGACCTTGTGGCTCAGGTCGACATGCTAGAGATTTGCATCCAATGAGGTAATGCTCAGAGGGATTGTGGATTTACATTTACATCCCGTGGGTTAATGCTTGGAGGGTTGGATGCAATCTAGATAGGTAATGCTCAGAGGGACCGCGTTTATACGTATATAGCGAGCGATATGTATGTATGTATACCTGATGTGATTTATTCATATGTATATATATGTTTTTAAATATATATATACGGGTATATGACATAAATGTATGAATATTGAAATAATACCTAGTGTGAAATTAGGTGAAATGAATTGGTAAAATTATATATGAGTGTTATAATGAATAAGCAGATGTTAAAGTTTAATGTGAATTCAAAGTTAAATATAAGTGTACGTGGGGGCATAAGGCAGCGTATGGGATTAAGAATAACAGAGGTACAAGTTAGGCTGGGTTGCATAACTAGGGTGTTTAAAATACATGTGTCAGGTGTGCACTAAAGATGAGGGGCATGGGGTATCTCAAGGAGTGTGACACCGGTTTAAATATGAAATATTACAAGACATATTTGTTAAGGAATTTTAAATACTTGAAAAATATTTTCACAAGGTTTTGGGCTTTGGCTCGTATAAATTTTTTTCAAAACTTTTAGGTGCTCAGCCACAAGGATACCTAGCTTAACCATCCTTCTATTCAAACGATGCAGCAACAACTGTGGATGCCTGCAGGGACTGACTGGACGCTTCTATCATTGAGACTATATATGAGGTACTTCAGAGTTATTCCGGGCATGTCGCCCAATTAGTTGATGTTTATTTTATTAATATGCTTTCCTTTCAGTTAGTTGGATTATTGTATTGTGACTATTTATCGAGAGTTATCGATTAGTTTATTTATGCGAGTGAGTGTGAGTTCCTTAATTGCATGGTTGGTCATGTGAATGATAATTTTGTGCAGGTAAGTTAAAAAGTTATAAAATTTTGACACCAGGCCTAGTAGGTTATTAGTAATTAAAATGTTTTCGATAGTGATGTTAAGAATGAATATGATGATATTCCTATTTTATTTTAGTAGAGGACTAATCACCTATTATTAAAATAGGCGGAGTGTCAGACAGACTTCACCATTAGCACCGTAAACCCTCTAAATACTCAAAGAAACCTTCCAAAAGAGATTATCCATGAACATTTAAGTTTATATTGTAAATGAGGATAACATGTGAGTTTAAGGAGTCCGGGACTGGAATATTATACTGTAAAAGTGGTACTAAATGAGATCACCATTATTACGTTTTCAGCGATTCTTTCCTTTGATGTAGATCCCTATGCTTAGGACTATCGATTCCTATTGAAATTCACATTCTCCTGCTATTTTGTATAATTAAAGTGAATCTTATACGAGTTCGATTCGATTTCGTGTGCCGAGCAGTGGAGGACGACCAATAAGGGCAGTTAGAAGGGTTTGTAGGAGGAGAGTCCCAGTCAGAGCCACAGACTATTTAGGGTATGGTGACCGTAGAAGAGGTCACCACTATTGTTTCTTAGGCAGTTAATGATGCGATGACTGGTAGAGCGCAACAATTTTCCCCAAGCACCGCCACAGTAGACGGTGGCACCAATTTTGGATCACCTAGTGTAGTCAATATGGGAGAGAGTCAAAAGGGCTTTTCAGAAGGGCCATCCATCGGAGTTTCAGGAAAATACGGACATTGTATGAGCTAGAAAATGGGAGAAGGACATCCAAAGGTATTTTCATATGGTTGAGTGCAGTGACACTCAGAAATAAATTTTGGCGACTTTTATGCTTGTGGAAGCAACGTCATAGTAGAGTCACTCCCCACATCTGAGGAGAGAGACACCATGACTATTGATGAATTTTTGCGTACGGTTCAAATGCAAGTTCTTCTAATCTACTATTTAGATACAGTCGCAGATGAGGTTCTTAGACTTATCACATGAGGGTTGGACAGTGGCCGATTATGAAAAAAAATTGCTTGTTCATCTATTTTCTTGCTCGATGAGGTGGATACGAAGGCGAAACGAGTCCTTTAGTGTGATGACGGACTCAAGGATAGAAGTCACGAGCACTTACGAAGAAATCTGATTTGGATGACTTATGCCTATGTTTTCAATAACGCACTTTTACACTGTCAAGATCATCGCTTCCAGATGAAGGGAGCCAAGAGATTTGGAGAGTCCAGCGAGTGGGGCAAGACTAGATATAACAGTGCTAGTATGGAACCATAGGGGGATACCTAGCAGGGGACCCAATTAAGAGCTTCAGATCATAAGGATTATGATCGGGTGATGGTGGATTCAGATAGGGCCATCAGAGATGATAATGCATTCCATGGGGCTAGTAGGCCCATAGGAACAATGGGGTGGCCATCAGGGCCCCGGCCACCAGGGCTCAAGAGCAGGGCGACCCCGACATGGCTAGTGGGTTTAAAGATAGGGGGATTACACAGGGATGTGTTTTATATGTGGATAGAAGGACTGCATGCGTCATTCTTATCCGTAGCGAGTTAGGGGATATGGGCAGAGTGCCCAACAGGGGCAATAGTTACAACCGTTTTTAAGTCAGTTCAGACATGAGTATTACGTTCAGGAACCAATGGAACATCTAGTGCCATTGGTAATTAAAGGTATGCTCTTTATCCACGGGCATATGGGGTAAGTTTTGTGTGACACGAGTTCATCACTGTATTTTGTTAGAAATATATTCGCGCATGAGATAGGTTTAGTAGATGTATTGTTAGTATTACGATTATATGTATATATTTATCGTTGGGTAGCGGTGCTCTCTTTTGTCCAATATGTTGGGGGGGCAGGTGTGGACACTTCGAGGATATGCTTTTGTGAATCTACTCGTTTTAGAGAGTGATGGTATTCGAGTATGATGTTATCCTGAGTATAGACAGGTTAGCAACATCTTAACCGATGGTGGACTGTTTTAGTAAGGCTATCATGTTCATTGTTCCAGGGTAATATGTATTTTTTTATGATTTTTCATCCTGAAAGAGAGTGGAGCCCGCGTTTATATTATATTATATTATTTTATGTTATAGAGGTGACTTCAGAGAGCATAGTTGTCTCGTTGTATTCGAGCCCTATGCATAGGGACTTTACTGATGTGATTAAAGGAATATTGGCTTTACCGCCGAGCTGAGAGATTGAGCTTGTTATTGATTTAGCATTAAGGATTTAGTGACAGTGCGAGAGCCATATTGAATGACTCCTCAGAGTTATGGGAGTTCAAGATTACACTTATACATTTGGGGGAAGGATATTGAGTGTCCCGATTATGTGCTTTGGGCCAAAGAATCTCAATAATTGACAATGCTAGGAGATAGTGAATTAGGGAAGTTCCTTGTTAAGAGATGTTGTTGGATTTTAGGGCATCAGTTTGAACGGTAATCATTTTATGTGTGGAGAAAAAACTTCGAGCTGAGAGCTATTATACTATATAAGGCGAGTTCATCTAGGTAGTGTTGTTTAGGAAGCACTGGGGGGGGGGGGGGGGGGAGAAAATTGACATCACTAATTGATAGGTGGGGTAATCTCAAGAAGAATTGAATCGCGATTAGTGGGGACATCGATCATACTTTTACTATATAGCAATGCCGAGCATTCAAGGCCAAAATTTGAGATAAATATGTTATGTCTATTATATTTTTGTAGTTATGCAAGGGATGTAGGGTTTATGGGTGCCCTGATTAGTTTAGTTATCAGTGTCGTTTGGGATGAGGGGATGTGGTAACAAAAGTGTTGAACCTTATCCCTGTGGGGCAGTAGGAGCAGAATTGGCAAAGTAAGATAGACTGACCTTAATTTGAGGAAAGAGATAGTTTGTAAATGTATACAAAAATACGAGCTGTAATTACCAAGATGGGTTAAAAGATTGTGGGGGCACAGGTGAGGATCTCTCTTGACAATGGAGGGTCCAAAAGTTTTGGGAAGTTGAGCTCACTCGCACTGAGTGAAATTCTGAGGGTGGCTTGCGCATAAATAGGATGTTGATTCTACCAGATGAAATGGACCTAGGAAATGCGCGGTTTTAGATCAGATGCATGGGTCACGATTTTTGGGCATGCCCTAGGAAGGGGAGTAATACGTATCATGTGATGTGGAATATAGAGTGGGTTGATTGGTGAGGAGTGAGACATAACGAAGCTATCTCCAAGTGCACCACTCAAAGATGGGAAATAGTTGGTCCGAGGCAATCAATTAGAATTTTGCAATAATTGGTGATTCCAATGAGGAACGGATAGGCAGACTGATACAGTTCATTTTTTAGGTACCAACATCGTGGAAAGGTTAAAATTTCCTTTGGGCTTGTGTAATTGGATGACTAAGATGGAGGTGTTATTATTAATTTGGGTTACACTATTGGCTAGTGTGCCCAATAGTTCATTGAATAAAAGGGGAATGATATGACATGAGGTAGAGCCCAACATTGTTGGGGATCAGAGGAAAATCCTTGAGTCCCACCTCTGATAAGGATTTTCGAAGGCGATGGGGAAAAAGTTGCATTTTGAGCAAGACAAATCACCCAAAGATTAAGGAGTAGATGCGAGTGGTGACTAAAATATTGAAGAATATAAGGGATGATTTTAGGGTAATTGGGAGGAGTATATAAAGTTGGTTGAGTTGCCTTTAATAATTGGTACCGATTAATCATTGGCAAGGAAAATTTTAAGTCTTTGTACGAGATATCTTGTCGTCCGCCGCCTTTCGGTTGGTTAGAGGTGGGGGTAACAAGCTTCTCAGGCCGAACGTGATTCTGAATCCGTCGGCCATGGTTGGGTTAATCAGAAATTATTTTGGGTAGTTTAGGATCGTTGTAAGAGTTACGTTGTTACGAACCGAAGATTTTAAAGACTGACGTGATTGGCCAGACACTATTACGGGTGTCTCTCATGGAGGGAGTTATGTGATTTGGAAAGAAAGGAAGTTGGAACCTAGGGAAGTGGGGCCTTTCCCTAGTGTTGAGATGATAGAGCTAGTGGTGTATATTCTCATCTTATCGGAGCATTTTTAATAGATTCACGATATTTTTACATATCATATCAAGGTGAGACCTTAAGAATAATGGAGTATGTAAGTATAAAATGATTTGAACAGACTTGTCACTAGAGTTGAGCCGTAGTGACTAGACCCTTAGAGAGAGTGGTACCACTAGCGGTGTATAGTGGAGGCACAATAATGTTATCCTGATTTGATTTTGGGTGTTAGACGATGTCGTGTGGTTAAGGATTTGATTTTTTGGTACCAGGAATATCCGAATTTCGGGGATGAAATTCCTTTGCAAAGGGGGAAGTATGTAACACCCCGTATTTTGTAGAATATTTAAATTACGTGTGTACTCGTAATTTAATTAATTTGAGAAATAAAGTGATTAAAATAAATATTAATTAGAGAATATTGGATTAATATTTATGTGTTATTATATTTACTTGTGTGATAAGTAAGTAAAATTGTATTATTTATATTATGTCGTTTTTGGGTAAAAGCGGCAGATGGAAAGGATCTTATTTGGGACACGCATATGGGGTCGTGTTTGGAATAAGATGGTAAATGGATAATAGGTGACTCAGATGGTAATATCGAGTGCCCGAATGATTCAGGATGGGCCGAGATAGTCAAAATTAGGTATCCGGGAGTTGTAATGACATATTTAGGACATTTTGTACAGAGCGTGGGATCATAATTCACTATGCATTAATAGTGTTCCCTCAGTGCAATGACCATGTTGAAATCACTAGCAAGAATCTTCTATCAGGGATCAACCTCCGATTGAGAAACTATAAAGGAAGATGGGTGAACAAACTCCCATTTATCCTCTAGGCGTACAAGACTACTTTGTGAAGTCTGACCAATTAAATACCATACTCCCTAGCATATGGTATGGAGGACTTCATCCCTGTGGAGATCGTATTCCCGACTCTCATATTAATTTTTTTTAGGATGGACATAACGACGAATGATTGATTAACAAGTTAGATCTGGCCAAGGAGCGAAGGGAGCATGAACTTATACACTTAGTAACTAACTAGCGAGGATTGTCAAATAAGAATGATAGAAGCTCAAATTCAAAGAATTTCATGTTGGTGTCTTGGTTCTAAGAAAGCTCTTGTTGACAACAAAAAATCTTCAGATGGGAAGTTGGCACCGAATTGGAAAAGCCCTTATAGAGTAACTTTAAAGGGTGTGTGGTATCCTATCACCTAAAAGAGTTGGATGGAACAATAATCCCATGTCGTGGAATTCCATGAACCTTAAAAATTTCTATTATTAGGTAGAAGTGCGAAATATTTTTTCTTTTATCCAAAATAGGAAGATTTCTAATTAATGAAATAATTTCTTTTGAAAATTGTGTTTCATTATTTTTCTTGCCCAAATATACTCAAATAGTGGCATGAGTTAGAACAAGTTGGTCTCCAAAGAACATGGCATTAAACCCACCTGAAAATGGTGGCATAACTCAACATGGACTGGTCCGCCTTAAAAAGGGAAAAACCCTCCTAAGAATTGGGTTGTACAATATAGACGTGAGTTGGTCGCCTACATTTGGCATCAAACCCACTCAAGAAGTGGTACAATTTGAATCAAGTCAATCTCCTGTGAACCTGGCACTAGACCCACCTGAAAATGGTGGTACATCCTAAGTTGGGCGGGTCAACATAGAGAAGGAAAAAACTCACCTAAGAATTGGGTGGTATAACTTGATAGTAAGTTGATAGCCTGCACTAACCATCAAACCCACTCAAGAAGTGCTTCGACTTATAATATGTTAGTCACCTAAAAACCTAGAACTAAACCCACTTGAAAACGGTGGTATAGCCTAACTTGGGCTAGTTGGCCTAGAATTGGCATAAAACCTATATAAATTTGTGGTATAACTCGAGAAAGAATGGTTGTCCTTATTGGGGGGCACATATTAAGTATAAACGAACAAACTAAATTATAATAGTTAATGTGATCATCGAACAAATGAACCATCAAAGTAAACTGAAATAGTTAAACACGATATATTGACCTATTTCACAAAGGAATAATTAGGAAAATAAGCTACTAAACATGCCGTGTGAAAAGGGTATTGCAAATTCAGATGATAAAGTAAACATGAAATACTTTTCATTGATACGATCAAAATGGCCATAGGACTGCACAAAAGGTGACTAAACAGTCTACATAAGATCGAACAAAAAGAGAAAAACGACTTAACTAAGAGAGTTGGGTGATCTCCCCTTAACTTTCAACATGAACATTTCCCTCAAGCAGAGTACAGGGATCAACAACAATCGGGTTCGCAACCTTGATAGTCTGATTGACTTCCCCCATGGGTAGGTTTTCCTTTATAGTAGGAAGATCAATTGCTGCTGTATCGATAATCGAGGCCTCAAGGTCTTCCCACACTATTGGATTTACCAATAGGAGGGTGTTCGGCATAGGCCAAATAACCTTGGGAGACTTTGCCCTTTTAAAGGACGGTAGCCTATCATTTGTTGAAAACAACAAACTTGTCATAGTCCAATTTCTATTCAAGTTCTCAGACTACTTCCTCAAAGCCTTCATTATAGGCTTTGTTGAGGTCATACCCGTGTTTCATCTCTGAATCCCTCTTCTTCCATTGGAGGATCATCTTATGCAGAAGCAATTCATATACAATTAAACAATATTATAACCACGTAGTTAATAATTCAAAGTAAGGCATCGTTCCATCCAAGTTAATTCATAAGTCATGCTAAACATTCACAAATCGTACTAACCATACATAAATCAAACTAAAGACTTATAAATCAAACTAAGTCTAGATATTTGCTAATTTTCATCTCACTATGGGGATAGAATTAAGCAATATGTTTTTTTTTCCTTTAGTGACATGTTATTAAGTCTAAGTCTATATATTTATAAATTTTCTTCATATTCTCAAACTGGGAGTTCTGTGACTACGTGGTTAGTTCCTAAGAGTTTCGTTGATCCCGTATAAAGTGTTCTTACCTCTCACAGGGCCGTTTAGGGGATCTTTTAGGTTTCGTTATCTAGAGGCATGTTTATAAGACTAAGTCTAAATAGTTGTAAATTTTAGTCATATTCTCAAATCGGGTGTCCTGCGACTATACGGTCAGTTCCTAAGAGTTACATTAGTCTCACAAGGTGTTCATGCATCTTATGAGGCCGTTTGAGTGATATTTTTTATTTTCACCCTCTAGCAGCATGTTTTTAAGCCTAAGTTTAAATATTTACAAATTTTTATCATATTCTCAAATATGGAGTCTCGTGACTACGCGATCAGTTCCTACGAGTTACATTGATCCCTTGCAAAGTTCATGTGGCTCTTTTACGGGGCCGTTTGGCAGTTGTTTTGGAATTTTACCCTCTAGGGATATGTTTTTAAGCCTAAGTCTAGATATTTACAATTTTTTTTTCATATCCTCAAACCTGGAGACTGTGACTAAGCGGTTAGTTCCTACGATTTACACTGGTCCCGTGCGAGGTGTTTGTAACTCTTACGGGGCTATTTGGGTTTTTTCCCTTTAGCGGCATGTTTTTAATCATAAGTCTAGAAATTTGAAAATTTACATCATATTCTCAAATCGAGAGTTCTGTTACTACATGTTTAGTATGTACGAGTTACATTGGTCCCGTGCGAGGTGTTTGTGCGTCTCACAGGGCCATTTAGGGGATTTTTTGGGTCTTCGTCTGCTAGCGACATGTTTTTGAGCATAAGTGTAGATATTTGGAATTTTCCTTCATATTCTCAAAGTGGGAGTCCAATGACTATGCGATCAATTCCTATGAGTTATATTGGTACCATGCGAGGTGTTCGTGCCTGTTACGGGTTCATTTGGGGCCTGTATTGGTTTTGTGCCCTCTAGTGGCATGCTTTATAGTCTAAGTCGAGATATTTGACATTTTATCATATTCTTAAATTGAGAATCCCGTGAGCATGCAGTCATTTCCTACAAGTTACATTGGTACTGTGCGAGGTGTTCATGCCTCTTATGGGGTCATTTGGGGGTTGTTTTTGTTTTTTCCCTATTCTAGTATATTTTTAGTCTAAGTCTAGGTATTTGAAAATCTTGTTTATATTCTCAAGTTGGGAGTCTCATGACTATTCGATAAGTTCCTATGAGTTAAATGTCTCGTTCGAGGTGTTCACACCTCTTACGGGGCCGTTTGAGGGCTATTTTATTTTTTCTCTCTAGTAACATGTTTTTATGCCAAAGCCTAGATACTTACAAATTTTTATCATATTCTCAACCAAAAGTCCCGTGACTATGCGATCAGTTCCTATGAGTATATTGGTCCCGTGCGAGGTGTTCGGGTCTCTTACAGGGTCGTTTAGGTTTGTTATGGGTTTTCTCCTTCTAGATGCATGTTTTCAAGCCTAAGTCTAGATATTTTCAAGTTTTGTCATTTTCTAAAAGTGAAAGTCTCATGACCATGCAATCAGTTCTTACAAGTTACATAGGTCACGTGTGAGGTGTTCGTGTATCTTATGGTAATGTTTAGGGATTGTTTCTGATTTTTTTCCTCTAGCTGCATGTTTTTAAGCCTAAGTTTATATATTTTATAATATTAGTCATATTCTCAAAGAAAGAGTTCCACGACTACGTGGTTAGTTCTTACGAGTTGCATTGGTCGAGTGTGGGGTGTTCGTACTTCTTACGTAGCCGTCTGGGGGTTGTTTTGAGTTTTCACCCACTAACGACATCTTTTTAAGTCTAAGTCTAGATATCTCATAATTTTAATCATATTATCAAATCGGGAGTCCCATGACTATGTGATTAGTTCCTACGAGTTACATTGGTCCTCTGCAAGTTGTTCTTACCTCTTGCGGGGCCGTTTAGGGATTGATTTAGGTTTTTTCCCTCTAGTGGCCTATTTTTATTCCTAAGTCTAGATGTCTATAACTTTTTATCATTTTCTCAAACCTGGAGTGCCGTGACTATGGGGTTTGTTCCTTCATTTTACATTGGTCCCGTGCGAGGTGTTCATGCCTCTTACGAGGCCATTTGGAGGTTATTTTTATTTTTCGCTCTCTAGCGATATATTTTTAAACCTAAGTCAAGATATTTTCAAATATTCATCATATTTTCAAACTGGAAGCCCCATGACTACGTGGTCAGTTTCAATGAGTTACATATGTCCTATGCGAGATATTCATGCCTCTTCACCCTTATGAGATTCCAACATCCTCATGCTTTTATCCCATAACTCTTTAAGTTTTTTTATTAATAGGGCTACGAATATATCAATATCATCACAGGGAGCCTTTGGCTCGGGTATTAATAAAGACAACAATGGGAACTCATTTCCCATGCATATTATTGGAGGGAGACTTAAAGGATCCATGAGAACCAGCCAATAACTCTAATTATTGATTAAATTATATATATGGTTAAACCTATTTGTTAATAATGAAAGATGGACATTGTGTGGTTCTTTTGCAAATTCATGGTTTCGTGCATTTAAAAGTTTCCAGATGAATGAATCAATCGGATGACACATGAGATTCCCACCCACCTCTCATCGAGCGTGGCATGTCATGGCCTCTGCTATTTGCGTTATAGTGAAAATCCATTTTAACTATGGATCGAGGGGAAACACTTCAAAAACTTATGTGAAATTTGCGATCACTTGCGATACTTTATAGTCTTGTGTTTTCCATTCTCACAAGACACATATCTAGGCTCACTGCATACAAGACACTCATCCTTATCATCGTGCTCGTTGCGGTACATTATGCAATCATACTTGTATACATGAATAGATTTTTACTTCAAACCCAAACCTTTTAAGCTCTTCTTCATGGAAGGATAATTTTTTGGTAACGTGTTCTCTTTTATGTTAATGTCTTTAACCCACTTAAGAATTTTGGTTATGTTATTGCCTGACAAACGAAATTGACTCTTCAAATTATGCAAACCAATCATTTCATGTAATACTAACTGATCTTCATTGCTATCTTTATACAAAGGTCTATCTGCATCGGCTTTTAATCACATGTATTCCTGACATTCTTGTAATTCAGCATCAACTTGTTAATAAACTTGATCATAATTCACATTATTTGTATCCATAGGTTGGTATTTTGACAGTGGTGGACTTTATAAGCATCATCAAATAGGTCAGTTAAAGGATGATATGTTGGTAAATCATGTAACATTTTCACTCGGTGGTGTTCCATTATGCAATTGCGTACCGGTAATTCTTTCAGAACATAAAGTACATTCCTTTCACCATGATATGTCTATATCTTATAGTCTTACAAAATTCCTTGTACTAGTAAATGCAACTCAACATTTTCTAAAGACTTATATTTTTTATTCTTACAATCGGTACAAGGACATGGAATCTTGTCATTTTTAAGATTTCTATATGCATATTTAAAAATTCTTTAACGCCCTTTACATGATTATCAAATATTCGGGTACTCTCCCCCATCCACTCTTTGTATTATGGAAAATAAATTAAATAATATTCAAATTCAATTCAATAGTATTAATAGGTTAGAACAAAGGTCATGTTGCATAAAAGAACGCACAAGTCATTATTCATTCAAATTATTTAAAACGACTTAAACTTAAATTCATGTTGCATACACAAAAATTGTCAACGAACGACCCACCAAATTAAAATAACTTAAATAAAGAAAATGTTACAATTTTTTCTTAAATTAAACATTTTTCATAGCCTAGGCTAGGGTAAAGAATAAGTTGTCCAAGTGATAAGACAATTGTGATAGTTTTTAGCACTTTCCCTTCTCTGCTATTAATGTGCACAGACATTTTTCTACAATTGTTGTATATTTCGTCAACCATTATCTGAGCCTCACCCATCTGCAAAGGAAGATTGTGAATGAGTTCTAACAAGTTAGGGAATCAGTGTGTACGTGCCAATAATCTTGCTATTGGTCAAGTTCCTAAAATAGTAATGCTCTCCATAGTCGCCATGAGTGGATGGCGATGATCCAAGGACTATGGTAGGTGGAGTCTCTGGGGAGGGGAATGTTAAAGACAATTACATTTGATATGGGAAATCTTGAGACAGAGGATAGGGGAACCTGGAGGAGGCATCAAGAGCCAAAAACCTTAAGTAAATAAAGACACAAGGTGCTCAGTTTCACTTGTCAATACTCCCAGGTTACTCTTAATCTCCTCCACATCTCTATCTATCTTGGATTGACTTTCCCCTTAGCTCAAGATACGATTCTTCACCGAAGAGAGCTTATATATGAGAGGATTACTTTGTTTTAATTTGTTTTTCAGCGTATGTGATCCAACACCTTTTGTCCTCCCTGTTTTGTTAATTCCAAAGGTTTGAGTTAGGCATCATTTTCAATGTCATTATAAGGACTCGATGTGGGCTGATTGTTAATGGCTTTGATCAATTCATATAGCATGAAAAGATATATAGTCTTATGATTTAACATTATTTTATATAACGTGTGTGCGTATATATATATATATATATATAAATATATATATATATATATAATTGGTCATGCTCACCTGAGTTGGAGACATATGTGGTGGGAATTTATTATCTTTGTCTTATCGGGTATGTACGTACAAGTTGCCCCGATTAGTTTTTTTGCCAGCATCAGGACCACTCTTTATCCTATCTAGCCATTCACTCTTCAAATATTCATATGATTTAGACCCCAGCCCTTGGATATTAATTTTCATCTCTTTGTTTTGTTTATTTTCCTCTCTCTGGACTAGCTTTTTACTCATCGTCTCATTTTCCAAAAATTTGTTTCATTGATCGATCGAGATTTCAATAATAGGAGGGACTCTATCTTTTAGAGCCAACATGTTTAAGCTTAGTGCCCCCTTTGAAAAATGTCTATGTTTAAGGTTTCTCTGATATGTTCTCAATTGTTCAGTAACTGGGGAGATAATCTTATGTTTTAAATGGCCAGGGAATGAAAAACGCTTACAAAATTGGTTATAAACATCATCCTTGATGGCTAGAGTAACTAAGTTCCAGTTATCTGTTGCCCTAACTCCCACATTCATTTTCCCAATGGACAAACACTGAGATTTAAATATTTAGAGGTATTTTTTATTTCCAATAGGATTAGTCTCGAGAAGGGAGGACCCAAAAGGCTTTGTCTTATTTTCTTGGGAGGGGTCAGGAGTAGGGGTGGGTGTGTTATCATAACAGGAATTTGTTTCATACTCATACACAGAGTTATAGAGTGAACTAATGGAGGAGAAGATAATTTTTCACCATGTGGTGATGAGAATCCTTATTTGGGGTGTAGGAGATAAGAATTCAGGAGGTGTCACATCATCAATTGGCACGTTTTGTTCATTACCACTTAACATTATCTACAATAACATATAATAGGCGACAAAATGATTATACTAACATGTTTACGACTAACTAATTATTTTTACGACTATATATATGTTTATACATTCTCATAATAAGACTTAAAGTATGTTCAATGTTTTTGATCTCCATCCATTCGGTATTATCTTTTAAAAATCTGTGGATTTTTTCATGTGTCCAATTAATAGGAAGCGTACCTATGATTTATGTACAAATGTCCATGACACAAGCTCGGAATGATTTCTTCTTCAACATATTGGCAAGATTCAATTTAACATGCATATATCGCGAGACATCACAATCTTGGTCAATGCTTTCTTTACGTAGTTGTATCCAAAATGGGTGAATGATTTTTCATGCCTTCTCTAATAGCATAAGGAATGTCAGGTCTATGTCGATATTATGTACCCAAAATATCTTTTATACAGCCTTTTCCCAGCTTTCTAGTAAGAAAATTATAATACGATCGAATAAGTACTCTTATTGGAGATGAACTCCACTATTTGCAAGGTAGAATTGTTCGATCTTCGTATTCCCATACTTGTAAATTAGGGTACCTTTTAAATGGCTCCCACTAATAAAAGACGTATAAGTTCGGTACAATTGCAACCTCTTGTACTCTTGTTGCAAGTAATTATCACCGTGCCTCATTTTTCCTGAGAAAAATATATGAGGTTGCGAATATTAGTCCTATAAGTAATGGCTCTAATTAATCATTAACTAGTTATTGATTTTCAACCAATCTAATTGAAGTTTATCTTATTTTATCTAATCCTAACAATGTTATGCGTCCTTCCGAGTAAAAAAACACGTGTAAGTATATATATTTGTGTGTGTGAGTAAACGTGGCTTAGGTCGATAAAAATTTAATCCATATTCTCAATCTCTTAAAAAATCCTTTAAAATCGTGGGGTTTAAAATTCAATTACAACATTCCAAAATTTTCACATTTTGGTTTGTTTAATTTGGGTATTTTTCACATTTCAGTTTTAGGGTTTGTTTTATTTTGGTATTTTCATATTTCAGTCTCATTTGGGTATTTTAATCGCACACATACATACACATACACACACATATACATAAACACAAACAATATATACACATATACACACAGTGCACACATACACACATTACACACACTTACAATTTCATTAGAAGATAATGTAGAGTGAGAGAAAGGATACCTGAACTAGAGAGGGTCATCGGAGGAGAGAAATGTCTTCGAAAAGAGAGAGAGAGGGCCACTAGAGGAGAGAGGGTCGTCGGAGAGAGAAAGGAGGGCAGTGTAGAGAGAGTGAGAGGTAAGTACTGGGGAGAGAGAGAGTTCGCATTAATGAGAAACTAATATCGGTTATATATATGTATAGGGTATAGTCACAACGTTACTCTATGACCCACCTGTCATGGCCATTTATACCGTGATCGTGTTGCTCACATGTAAATAATAAATGGTCACAAAGGTGGGTCATGGTCTAGGTCCATGACCAATACCGTGACTATTTTAAAATGGTTACGGCCTAAGGATTTTCCAAACTTAACTAAAACCCTTATATTTATTACACACCTGGTCATGGTCCGGGGTCGTGACCCACTTTGACAGGAGTTTGGAATCCATTTGGTCAAAGGATGGTTACGACCCATAGCCATGACCCCCGTGGTTACGGTCTATGATGGTGATCATATCCATTTGATGTTTCCTTTTGGCTTGGTCACTAACTATGTCATGTGAGTTTTTACTATAGTCACAGTCTTAGGTCGTGACCACCTGGTCATGCTTATGGGTCGTGATCCATATGGCGTAACCATTCTCGATTTATGGTGTAGTGGGTGGTTGTGGGGAAAGATTCATCACCGACCACTGTAGAATTTGTAATGGTGACCTTGGGAACAACGGTGAAGTTTTTAATCGAAGTAACGATTAGCTCGTACCTAAGAAAAACATAGACTTCCCTCAAATGAGGACAAATACCGACCAAAGTTCACTTTCTTAAATGAGTTGAAGATATCTCAAGTTTACTTAGTAGTCTTATATCTTGTGATTTAAGAATTGATCTACATAAAAGGTGAAACTAATCATTAACAAAATAAAATAAACAAAGTTTTTTTTATAGAAATGGTGGATGACCTACTAGGTTTCCCCTTCCTTGAAGGAACTTGGAGGCCATTATAGTTCTCACCATATGATGGCCCAAAAAACACAAGGATATTCCTTTCGATATCCTTCTATAATATTAGAAAATATGTTACCAAGTTGCAGGATTTATCCCTACCCTAGAAATAGTATATGTCATCCCCAGTTAAAACCTCAAGTCGTAACAGTACTGAAATTTATTAAGACAAAGGTTAGCCCCCTAAATCTGGTAGAGTGCAATTGTAGCTATCACAATTTGATAAAAATTTCCGTTCGCCTAGATTGAAAGTATTCCATAATAACGGAGTACTTCCACCAGTAATGGATGGAAGGTAAATCAAACTCCCCCTTCAAATATTGCAGCTGTAATTAGTAAAACTTCATTATTTTCAGGTCATGAAGGTCTTCAGCCTTTGGTGAGACCCTAATATGGACATTATAGGATATTAAGTACTTGGTACGAGATTATCTAAAGTTATCAGTGGCAAAAACTTCATATTTATTCCACGTCTAGACATAGTGAAAATATGAGGAAAAAAGGGACAAAAATGGAAAGAATTAGAAGCTCTGGTAAAAATGAAGTTTAGAGAGAGAAAGAACACCAAAAATACCTTGTTAAAGTTGAAATGCCTAAGGTATAAGGATTTGGATGCCTTATACTTTCTCCTGATAACATGAAATCAACTGACTCCTCTTCATTGGGTCAGAAGCCTTGCCCAACGGTAGCGCATTACATGTGCTATCATTATTAAAAAAAATTGTCGATGGTTTCCACGGTTCAAAGAGTGGAAACTATGGATGAAAATAGGTAATCATTATTTACTATCACATACCCTCTTTTGAAAGTAGGCACGTGTGAAGTTAGAAATAATAGTTGAAGAAATCCATTATGACATGTGGAGATATACAACTAGCAAGAACAGACTCATCAACATGAAGAATGATCACCCTAGTCTGGGGGAAATTAAGGAAATATAGATGAATATGTTCCACATGATACTTAGGGGATAATAAGTGTAGGTGACCAAATACTTGGGGGAGATGAGCAGAAATCTTGGATGATCAGGTAGTCAATAATGTGGACGACCAATACTAATAGGATTATATGACTTATAAATAGGATTACCAGAAAGCGGCTTAGATGGTTAGGATAATTGTAGTTATAAATATGGGCGACCTTAAACAATTGATGGGTATTGAATTTGCATCTTGCACATGATAACTTGGACTCTCAATTAGCAACCTTAGAACTACAACCGTCCCAGTTCTTCTAGGAAATATACCAATGCCCCCCTTCCCCATGGATGTAGGAAGGATGATCTTTCGAACCACGTATTTCCTATGTTCTCTGCATTAGTTGCATTCATATTAATTTTTAGGAATCAATTATAATATTGATTTTATTATGGGTTTGATATCCCTTACACTAAGCTTCTCAAATCTATCGTCATTGTCAACCTTCAGTTTTAAAGAAACATCTAGGTTTTCATTTCTCCTCAAATATTACATTTATCTATCCTTTATAATTTTGAATTTGAGCCCCCTTGAATACTTTAACTTCTATATATATGCTCGTTAATGAGAAAACCTCTTTTATACATGTTTGTACGCTTTGTGAGGTATAATTGAGCTTTGGTAGGTATTATTGGTGCTTAGCATGAAGTTTGGTCCCATTTTGGGAAAATTTCATAAAAATTTATATTCAGAGGCATTTAATAATTTCAGAATCTGGATTTCTGGTCTAAACTCTTTATATAATGTAGCCCTCTATGTTATCTTTGCATAGTCACTGACTGCAGATCATTTTGATCTATAACAAAGAAGTTATGACATTTTCTGTATATTGATCCAAGATAGAAACAAGACATTAAATAAGAATTCAAACCTTAAGGGTCTGAATCAATTCAAATTTGAGACGAATTGATTTTCCTGTACTAGTAATAGATTTCCCTCGTACCAAATCGATTTAGATCTGCTCCGAATCGATTCGGTCCCAGCAAATTTGGCTCATTTGTTTTATAATTTTTCCATTAGGGTTTCGTATAAATAATTTTTTCTCCTCATTTAATTGAGATATCTTCATTTTTAGGTTAATTTTAGTTGGTGTTTGAAAGCTTGCCTCCTCTCTCTCTCTCTCTCTCTCTCTCTCTCTCTCTCTCTCTCTCTCTCACACACACACACACACACACACACACACACACACACACACACACACACACACACACACACACACACACACACACACACATAGGGTTTGGTTGTATGCTACTATTCATCATCTTCTTCATTATTTTCTTGCATTCTAGCTTAATTTATTGCTTTTTAGCCTAGTTTTGTTCTAATATAATTAGTTTTGTTGGTTTATTTGTTATTTTCATTGTTAATTACTTGTATTTCTTATTTTCATTGATAATAAAAATATAGCACCTTGTCGCGGCCCCTATTAACATAGGGCGCGGCCATACTGAACTTGGTGTGCGGCCATAAGTACTGGGCGCGGCACTTACCACTTGCCTTAATATACAGGTCGCGGCCCTACTAAGTACAGGGCGCGGCACCTGCGGCTCTAGCCTCATGTAGGGTGAGGCACTTTATGCTTGCCTTATAGGCCACATCCCCTTCTACTACAGCAACTCCGGACTTGATATACGTCACGTGCTCAGGACACGTGACAACTCACATACCTCTTATAAATAGAGGACCACACCTCAAAATAACGGATCGATTCCACACAACCGGAGCAGTTTTTACAGTACCGATTCTCTCTACACTTCCCCTACATATAGCTTGATAATTGCTCATCCATATCGCAGCTACCTCTCCGGCACGTCGAGATCATCAGTCATCATGTACCCCCCCTTTTATTCTCATACTTGTACGCCTCTTTAGGAATGATTATATTGTACAGTGTAACGCATATAATAAGAATGGAGTAGCACAGTGGATGTAGGCCTATTTTAAAGGCTGAACCACTCTATATCTTGTCTTCTCTCTATTTACTTGCTACACACTTTACTGTTGACTTGCTAATACGAGGGAGACTAATGGACGAAATCTCGTTTCATCAATTTGGCGTCGTCTTTGGGAAACGAGATATTTTATTCTTGTTTCTCTATAGTACGAGTTCTTCAACACCTTATTTTATTCGTGAGGATCCTTTGGATCATTATCTCACGAGTAGACTCAGGTTATTGAGCTCTATTTTATAATTCACACCCCTAAATGGGTAACTTGTATATTCAGATCTGTTCTGGTCTCTCTTTTATGACCTTGGATCTATCTTACATACCCCTGTGATATCATTTCATTTAGATAGTGCTGAAAAGCCTGACGGGCTTTACCCCCGAAAAGATGTATGGTTAGGGAAGAATTATGTTTACTTCCTTTTCGTTGTTCTTTGCCTATAATCTAGGGTTTTATCATTAGAATCATGCCATTATGTGCACCAAGAGGTTATTCTCTCATGGATAGACCCTAGTAGGCATGCTCTCCTCGTGTTTCGAGAGAAAAACTCAGTTTCTTGGTTTCGATTTTGGGATTGCTTCCCCCCCCCCCCCCCCGCCTAGCAAGGGATGCGGTAAGTAGTTTAAATACCTTCATGCCGCGGCCTGTCCTAGTGCGCTCGTGTTACTGAACCTTCAAAACATCAAGGAATGGACTCGGGAGGTCTCCAACTCAACCTTGGTGAATGTCATATAAAGGCCATGGTAGTGCACTTAGGTGCTATACTGGTCGTGGCACCTTTCAACAGTGCAGCAGTACAGCACTGCATCCACACTTCCTACTTAGTGTTTCTGTGATTACTCACTTTTACTAGTTTTGTCCCAGATTATACATATACTTTGTAAAGGCTAAGAAAAGAAAAAAAATGGAAGGAGAGTCCAGCCAGAGCACATAAATCAAAGATAAGATTGTGCAGCTGTACAATCACCTCAACCACCTCTATGACAGTCATGCCTCACTCCAGACCCAGGTCAACTACCTGACTCAGAGGGTGCTAATGCTCGAGGTCGCGGCCTCTCCCAATGGGGGTGCAACACCCAAGATCATAACCTCAACAACTTTTGCTGCCGCGGCATCTCAAGAGGATCCAGCCGCGAAAGCAGTTAGCAGGTGCCAAAAAAGGAGAGTGGAGAAGGTAGAGAAGCAATCTGGGCCCTATACGCCATTGGCCTTCCCAATTGAAGAGATCTTTGGGTTCATTAAAGAAGACAAGATATTGAGGTGTCCAGAAAAGCAGAGAGCTCCACCCCACAAGAGGAACAAATCTACTTGGTGCAGATTCCATCAGGACCATGGCCATGACACTGAGAAATGCTATGCTTTCAAGGATGAACTTGAAAGGCTGAACAGGCAAGGGATGCTATGGAGGTTCCTCAAAGATGTTTAGGGGATGAAGCCTTATCTCACATGCCACATGCTTATTTTTCATGCTTATGTCTTATATTCCATCTGTCTCTACTTTATAGTGGCAACTCCTATTATGCTGTTTTAAATTAAACTTTGTGTTATCCTTATAAAGTCATATTTATGAACAGTTACAAAATCAAGTTCACTTTTATAGTGTCATATTTTGATTTTGATTTCCAGGAAATGTTATCTTATAAAGATCATTTTTGTCTTAAACAGATCCCAATCTGAGACAACATGTTATATCGGGAATGATAATATCTGAATGGGCCACAATGCCCGAGAGAACGCCCGATCGTACGGAAGATGAGGATAATTAAAAGTGGCGAAAGCAAATATTGGAAGCATTTATCTAAGTTGGACTTCAACATCACTCGCAAGGGCTTCCAATGCCCGCTCTTGGCTTTCGGGATGAGCCATTAAGTCGAGAGACTTGCAATATCTAGCCAGGGATGGCTTTATATATATCCATATCTGTGGGTGACTTAATAACGTAACCCATCTTGAGGAGGCTTGAAAATATCCTATATGTTAGCTATGGGTGGCTTAATAACATAACCCAGTCTGAGGAGGCTTGAAAATATCCTATATGTTAGCTGTGGGTGGCTTAATAACATAACTCAGCCTGCGGAGGCTTGAAAATATCCTATATGTTAGCTGTGGGTGGCTTAATAACATAACCCAGCCTGGGGAGGCTTGAAAATATCCTATATGTTAGCTGTGGGTGGCCTAATAACATAACCCAGCCTGAGCAGGCTTGAAAATATCCTATATGTTAGCTATGGGTGGCTTAATAACATAATATACCGCTTACATACATAAGGGTGATGCTAAGGAAGAAGAAGGCCATATTCCGTGAAAAGCAATTGAAGCGACTGGAGGAAAGCCTTGGCCTTCTTTATATATGTCCCATACCGGTTATGGGATGACAAAAAATAACTATATGATTTAAGCAGCCAAGGGTAAAGAGTGCAGTAACCTTGTCAATACATCCACAGCCGTTAGACCAACTAAGAGTGGATGAAGTAATGACTTGGATTTATATCCAATTCAAAAGCTACAGAAGATGGTTTCAAATACTCAAAGATGTCACGGCAGGATTAGATAAATAAACTCGCCCGGCTACAACCATTATCAGGTGATACAGGCAATATGGCTGCAACCATTATCAAAAGGCCGCGTCCCTGGTCTAGCGGCAAAAGGGGCCGCGACCTGGGTACATAAGCTATGCAAATTACAGCTGCAGCCTATAACTCATACTTGTGAAGCTTCCTTGGAATTACTAGAGGGTGCCACGGAAGTTCAATAATAGCAGTTATGGAATAAATAAGTATGTTATAGTGCTGCGGACTTAATCTAATATTTCTACAAAGATCATTCAATTAATAAGGCATTTCAATTACGCAAGGCAGTTGTATTTAAGACATCAAAGGCGTAAAAAAAGCATTCATTAAAGCATTTAAGTAGGCAAAGAAGAGATGCAAAAGCTACAAGAAAATGAGGCCAAAATTATTAACGCAGAAAAGGTGGCCGTAGCCTTGATATTATCAGTTATGATTACAAGCAAATGGGCCGTAGCCACTACAAAAGTATAGTAATAAAAAGGACGCGGTCCTGAATCAATGATAAAAAAATGTAAAAAATATCATGAAGCTGCATCATCACGATCATTAACCTCCTCGCCATCCACGGTAGTTTCAGTTTCCTCGTCCGCTGCTGCTGCCTCAGCTGCTTCTCTGAGCCTAGCTTTCTCCTCGGCCGCGGCCTTGAGCTTAGCAATGCATTCTTGATGTTCAGCATCACTAAGCCTTCAGGAAAGAACCTTCTCCTTAGTCTCAGGGAAGTTCTTTATTATTCTCTACCTCAACTCCTGGTAGCCACGGAGGTAGGCCCTATTATTTATGAGGAAGAAGTCCCTAGAGCCCTTAAAGGACTCCACCGTATGTTCTATGGCAAGATAAAGAGCATCTCCATGATCTGCCTCCATCTTCTTTATTACCGCGGCATGGCCTATGGCATCTTGGGCGGACTTGGGCTCCAGCTCTTCATACTTGTTTTGTAGAAGTACGAGCTTATTATTTGAAATCTCCACGGCTCGTTCAACTTCCGCAGTGTGTGCCTGAGAGGCCTTGAGGGATTTCGTGGTCTGTTTGAAGTTTTCCTCCACCTCTTCCCTTGCGTTGTTTGCAAAAGTTAAGTCCATTTGGGATGCTTGAAGAGCCGCACAACAGACTGCTTCCTGACCTCAAAAGATGTAGTCCATACAGCCTCCAGATCGGTGGCATGTTCCCTCTTCTCAGCCTCTTTCAATTTATACAGGGCCTCATACTTCCTTTTTTGGGCTACAATGACGTTCATGGCCTGAAATTAAAAAGATTAGTTGAAGTGTATGGAATGCAAGAGGAAAAAAAATAAAGAAAACAAGGCACTTACCCTCAGAAGACTATGGAGGCCGCAGTCCTCCAGGTCGTCATGGTCTTCTCCCACCAGTCTGTCGAGGTCGCAGCGTCAAGGGCCCGCTTCATCCTTCGCGCAGTCTTTGCGGTAGTGTCCCATGAGGACTCAGGGTCGGGTTGTCTCAACTGAGGCCGCGGACGCTGAGGAGGTGCCAGGTTTGCATTAACTGCAACTACAGGTGGCGGTGACGGAGATGCTGAATGAAGGGTGCGTCAATAGACATCAACCCCGCCGCGATCATGTTGGCTCCTATATCGTCGTCAAACTCGGCTTGCGGTGTGTTCTCAACATTTTCTATTATCTCCGCGGCCTGAGTTGAGGTCGCGACAGGTGTATTTTTGTCTCCGAAGTGAACCAAAACTAGAACTTTTGTCTTGGTCCTCTTCCTCATCCTGCTTCGCATAGTATTGTTGAGAACGACTGCGTCGTTGTCCATCTCTGCTAGCTAGGCAGCCAACAGTTCTATGTCAACCTCCTCACCTGAAAAAGTAACAACAAATATTGGAAACAAAATTTATGGGAGGATAAGTTATCGCGGATTAAAATTATGACGGTCAGGGTATTACCTTCCACGGCCATCAGTTTAGGAATGGACTTGTTGGGAAGGAACCCTGCTTCGAATATAGTTGCTGATGTAACAAGTGTGCTGAACTTCTTATGTTCAGCAAGAACTACCGCGACCTCACTAATTCTCTTCTCGTACCCCTTGCTCAAATTTAAGTTATCAAGGACTGTAGAATAACAATCCGAAGGTTAGAAGAGATTAACAAAATATAAAGAAAGTACGCGGCTATAGTGTTAATACCTAGTTTAGATGAAGAACCCCACTGCCTCGGCATTCTATACGACCTCTCCCTTTCGTTCTCCTCGGGGTGAATCTCCCAGCCTTTTCCGGAGATGTAAAAATACTTCCCCTTGTAGTCCTTCACACTGGTCGGCCTCCCAGTGTAAAAGGTCTCGTCCCTGCCGCAGACGGAGATGTAGTAGTACCCTGCGAACTTCACTGAATTCTCCTTTGGGTGGTAAAAATGAAAGAACTCCGCGGGAGTGATGTCCTTTTTGAATAGATTCTCCCAAAGGATGACCGCGGTAAGTATGGCCCTCCAGCCATTGGGATCTATCTAGGCCGGTGCCAATTTCATTATCTGAAAGATGCGGCGGATGGGAACAGGAATAGGCAGTCGCAGCCCGTAAATAAATGCATGAATTGGGAAGAAAACTCCATCATCAGCTAGAGCTGTGCAAGGTCTTTGGTTCGCGACGGATGCGGAGCACATCAAATTTTCTAGAAATTCGAAGGCCTCAGCCACCTAGTCAACCCAGTCTTGAGTCATCATGCCGCGAATATCAAGCGCGGCTAGGGGTCTCATAATCCTCCCAGATGTACCTGTCGGGTTATCCCTAACTTCCGCGGCATCATCTCCTGCACCCAATGGATTATTACTTGAATTGGCTTCTTCTTCCATTGGAACGAATTGATAATCCTTCTTAGACGCAGAATCTATGGAGTCTGAGTCCAATATTACGTAGTTAGGGCAATCCCTCAGTTGGCAAGGCCCTGTTGATCTCAGAGGGGGCGCGGAAGAGAGTTCAGGAGGAGAGGTTCCAATGCTTTGACCAAAAGCCTCTCAGAAACTCGTCTGGGTCAAAGATCATATGGCTGCAGTAGTACCTGAAAAGCAGAGTCCCCAGTTAGGCACCGCAGCCAGTATGGTTTGGAAAAGACTTTAAGGAGTCGCGGGAATATTATATATGAATAGTAAACATTTGATTGATTGTAATTATTTCCCTAACGTAGTTATTAACGGGCTAAAACACTGCCAACCCTATTCATTGAACCTAAGGGATTACCCTCTGGTCCTACTGGCCGCAACCACCTCCTATATCAGCAAGGGAACATACACTGTCGCGGCCATTTCTAAAATTATTAAAGGTCTATTCAAGGAATTCTAGTAGCAATCATAATTATTTAGGGTGGGGATTCAGAGCCCTAAAAGACCCCACCGCCGTGGCAGGTTAAATAGATATGCATCAAAGTGATGCGGAGGGAAAATCTCAAAACCTAAAGGGGTCGCGTATAGGGTCTTCAACAATTCAAATGACCACTAGATTACTGATAGTCTATCGTGCCGCGATCTCTATCTTAAACAGTTTCATACCTAACGTTTAATCATTTTAAGATCAAATTCGCAGAATTCGAAGAGTTTGTTTATATACAACGAGAACAGCAATATGATTTTCATGGTGTTTGGAAGATCAGGGGTCAAGTACAGCATATGAAGATCGATCCTAATAAATTATTGATGTGCTCAGCGTTCATGTGTGTTCGATTATAAGGCGATAGAAGAATATTAAATTGAAACCCTAGTTTTCTATCAAGCAATGCAGAAGTTCATGTGTTTTTATATTCAAAGTGGAATTACGAGCTACGAAAGTTGTTTAAAAGAAGGATGGTTGAAAGATTTACCTGGAAACAGAAAAAACAGCGGTTCTTAGCTTCGCACCACCTTGGAATCGCCATGCACAACCTCTGAGGGTCACCGAAAAATGGAAGAAGATGGAAGCGCAAGAAATTTTCTCTCGATTTGCTCTCAAGGTTTTGGAAACATAATGAAGTTCACGACCAGAAACAATTTATATAAGAGAGCGCGAAAGACAAATCGTCGCTTTGAAAAATACCGCGACACGTAAAGTAACTAAGCCACATCCCCAATCAAATTCTCTTGGCACTACAGCTTGGGGGCTTATTGATAATAGAAATATAGCACCTTGTCGCGTCCCTTATCAACATAGGGAGCGACCATACTGAACTTGTTGTGCGTTCCTACAAGTAATGGGCGCGACACTTACCACTTGCCTTAATATACAAGCCACGACCCTACCATGTACAGGGCACGGCACCTGCGGCTCTAGCCTCATGTTGGGTGCGGCACTTTGTGCTTGCCTTATAGGCCGCATCCCCTTCTACTACAGTAACTCCAGACTTGATATACGTCACGTGCTTAGGACACGTGACAACTCACATACCTCTTATAAATTGAGGACCGCACCTTAAAATAACGAATCGATTCCACACAACCGGAGAAGTTTCTACAGTACTGATTCTCTCTACACTTCCCCTACATATAGCTCGGGAATTGCTCATCCATATCGCAGCTACCTCTCCGACATGCTGGGATCATCAGTCATCATGTACCCTCCTATTATTCGCATACTTGTATGCCACTTTAGGCATGATTATATTGTACAATGTAAAGCATCTAATAAGAGTGGAGTAGCACAGTGGATGTAGGACTATTTTAAAGGCTGAACCACTCTATATCTTGTCTTCTCTCTATTTACTTTCTTTATTTACTTGCTACACACTTTACTGTTGACTTGCTGATACGAGAGCGACTAATGGACGAAATCTCGTATCATCAGTATATATGCTACTATTCATCATCTTCTTCATTATTTTCTTGCATTCTAGCTTAATTTATTGCTTTGTAGCCTAGTTTTGTTCTAATATAATTAGTTTTGTTGGTTTATTTGTTATTTTCATTGTTAATTACTTGTATTTATTATTTTAATCATACGTGGTAACTAATTGAAAGGTTGGGATCATATTTCCACCATCGATGGGTATTGAGCTTTAAAATCTAGGTTTTGGGTTGAAATTCTTTCAATTGAAACCTTGTATATTTGAAAGTCGAAATATTAGGCGTGTAACTTTTTTGGTTAATCAACGGTAGTGTGTATAGTGATATTGTGAGTTTAATCCTTTCGTGACCATATTCGAGTGAAAGTTTAATCTTTCATTGTTGAATTAAATTTCTTCATGTTTGATGTTTAAAATCAATTGAATAATCTTGGTTAGGTGCATTTCGATCCATACGTCTTGTTAATCCATGGTGGGGAAATGAACCTAATCTCGTTTTTGTAATTTAATTTAGTTTACTCATTACCATGTGTTAATTTCGTTCCCACCATATCATCTTTTCAGTTTCCCACTTTTCTAAGTAGTAATTCAAATTAATTCTTACTACCTTTTCCTACTCTTTCACATATAGTGTGACAAGTTATGTTATTTATTTTGTATAGTCATAAACACTCAACGACATATTTTACATATAAATTTTATGCCTCTTTAAAAATGGTGTCGTTGTCGGGGAGTGGTGTATTTTGTAATTTTATTGATTTAGTGCTCTGTATATATTTTGATTTAATTTATTTCATAGACTTGGAGATTTAGCTCTGGGAAACATTGAATTATCGATCACACACCACTTTGCGGAATTTTTGTCTTGAGCAATCGGGGTAAGCATGTCATATTCTTGTGGTTTCGGTAGTTATAATGTTTTGCATTTGTATCGCAATGATAATTCTAAAAATACACCAAAACCAAACACTTAAGGTGATTACTTACAAGGTAAATGCATCTAAATTTACTTTAGATGAGTATTACCAAACTCAAATAAAGGATTTGAGGTATGATGAGAGTGATTTTTTCTAATATTGGGTAACTAAAATTTTATAATAAGGGAGTTGAAACTTATCGTGATAATAGTTCTCCGAGCTATTATTCTAGTAACTTCTGAAATTCTTTTAATGGTAATTTTAAGAGTAGTTTTGGGAATAGTTATCAAAATACATTTTGAATAATCCTCACCTTCATCTATTACAAATCATCGTGAGGGTCATCTCATTCTTGGGAATGAAAAATTGGAAAATCGTAATCGTCAAGAAAATCATTGATGGGAATAAGAATTGGATGTATTATTCGAATCCAACGATGATTTTTTTTAGACTTTTGAAGTTGAATAATGTTTTCAATCAAATGAAGAATCCTAGGTTCTTATCCAACGAAGCTTACTTTGGAAAAAATAATATTTTCTTTCACCCCGGGAGTAATAGAGAACTCTAGTGGTGATAATTTGGAAATTATAGAACTTTACAATGAGATGATTTCTTCTTTGGAAAATAAAGAGTAGGTTGAGACTTTTTTTTCACCTTAAACATTTTTAGAATAACATTTCATTAAAACTAAATCTTTCTCCTTTAGAATTAAGTCTTCAAACGATGATGAGTCATTTCTCGATAGGTCGAATTTATTTCATTGGTGCTTAGCCATTCACTAGTATCGAACCATTGTAAGAGTCCTATGGGTCGATTAAAAACTTTAAAATGTTCAGTCCTTTTAACGGTGAGGAATTTGTTCTTGAATTGCTTTCATTTGGGGGATATTCCCTAATGTGTGCCCCGCCTCCCATTCTATTTGTAAAATCTTTGGGAGAAAATTAAATTTTTTTCGATCTCACTTGTGCGTGTCTCCCATTCAATAAAAAAAAACCCATCATCCTCAATTTTTTTTAATTAGTGATGCTTACTTTCTTTTGCCTTATATACTTACACCAATTTAGCGTTGCACTTTTATTCTTTTGTGAGTGTTAACACATTAATGTTTACTCCTTGAAAATGTTAAGGTCATTGGTTATCTCACTATTCTTTCTTTGATCGTTCATTAATTAAGTTCATTTAGAAATGTGTTACTTAAGCATGATTTTCAAAGTTGTTTTGATGAGAGAATTGCGTAAACTTTTGTAAAGGATCTTAGGATCTCTTTGTTATTACATCCATATTGGCATTGGTCTCACCTTAAATCTTTCCCCTCGACAATCCTTTTGAGACTAAATGTAGACTTTCATTTCAAAACCCAAAATCCTATAACCAACTCCAAATAGGAGTTTTAAACCATATTTATCACCTTCCATACCTTTATTGGGAATGATACTTGATATGGAATGATTTTCTTGTTATGCGATTGAAATTGAGCATGTGAAAGGGCAAATAAAAGAAAGAAAATAAAAAGTGGACAAAATAGAAAATGAGAAAAAGAAGAAAATAAAAGAAAAAGATGAAAAAATGAAGAAAAGAAAAGAAAGAGAAAGTATTTCCTAGATGTATATAGTGTTAAATAACATTTGTTACTCTCCGATGTTATCCAATGATTGTTATGGAAATCATATTGCAATCTTGAAATTACCCATGTTTTCCCACTATCCCAAGTGTTTCATCCCCGAACACTTTGAATTCGTAAATGTTCCCTTTTATTCAAAACCTTGACCCTAAAAATATATTACAACCCTCCTAAATTCTTATGTGATCCTAGGGTGAACTTGTTTCAGAAGTCATAAATATTGTGATAATCTGTGAAAATGCATTTCGCCTCCCTTAATGAATAGGGTCTTTCATTGAGATAGCAATTTTTTGTTTATATATATAGAGTTCTTCTATTTATGACAGGTGCACAACCTAATTTACATTTACATTTATTCTTTGTGCTCGCATGTCTCGTGTGTATTACACCCTATTAATAGTGATTTCATTTGCTGACTGTAAACACCGGAATCTAATATCATGCTATGCTTTAATGTTTGTCTAGTTTATTAAAGTTTTTCCAAATAAAACTATTTTGATGTGCTCTATTTTCCTCCCACACTTAAGGTTTCAATTTTATAAAGTTCATTCTACACTGTTAATAATTATAGACTACTGGGTGAATTCATTCACTTTGCTAATAACATTTTTGAAATCCTTTTCGTTATTATTGAGTATGTCTTATCATATTGTTTGGTCATACTTTTGAGGTAAGTTTAATGTTTTGGGGTTTCATCCCTGAAAAATCCTCAAGAGATGACACTCATCCACTGGGGCGACCTAAGGGTTTAACAACGTATTGCATATGCTAAATACAATCATTCGCCCACGAAAGTGGAATTTATCTCCTTTATACACATTTTCCCTCTTATGGTGCTACTTGAAGTTCTTATTTTTTAATTTCTTTTCATTGTTAGAGACTAGTAATAGGTTGGTTACGGTGTGTGATTCGTCTTGAATATTGCATTTATTTACCCTTTATACTTATGCATTTTAGCCCCCCAGGGGTACCGCAAATCGTATATTTATAAATTTTAACCCAACAACCCTATTTTACGTATGTTTATATGCTTTGGGAGTTATAATTGTGATTTTGTAGGTATTGGTACTTAGTGTGAAGTTCGGTCGCATTCTGGGAAAGTTTCATCGTATAGCATACATTTAAGGGCATTTGAGTAATTTTAACATTTGGGTTTCTTGCCCAAAGACTTTACGGAAGTGTATCTCTCCATGGTAGCTTCACGTAGTCACTGACCGCGCATCATTTCGATCTATAAAAAGAAGTTCTGACATTCTTTGTATATTGATCCAAGAAAGAAACAAGACAACAAACAAGAATTCATACTTGAAGGGTTCAAATTAATTCGAATTTTGCCTGAATCAATTCTTTTATACCAGTACCGGATTTCCCTTGTAATAAATCATTTAAGATTTTCTCCAAATCGATTCGGCATCACATATTTGGCTCCTTTTTTACAAGTTTCTCTTTAGGGTCTTGTAAAAATAGATGTTTTTCCTCATTTGTTTGAGATATATTCATTTTTAGGTTAGTTTAAGATGGTGTTTGGGAGCTTGCCTCCTCTCTTTCTCCCAGGGTTTAGTATGTATGCTACTATTAATCATCCTATTCATTGTTTTCTTTATTTCTAGCTTACTTTATTGCTCTATAACCTAGTTTTGTTCTAATATAATTACCTTTTGAAATTTTATTTATTATTTTCATTTGTAAATATATTGTAAATATATTTTCATTTGTAAATATAATTATGTGTGATGATAAGTTTAATGGTTGGGATCATATTTCCACCATCGATGGGTATTGAGCTTTAAAATATATGTTTTGGGTTAAAAGACTTTTAATTTAAACCTTGTGAATTAAAGTCAGAATATTAGGTGTTTAACTTCCTTTGTCTTGAAAAAGTTGTGTTTATAGTGATATTATGACTTTAATCCATTCGTGACTATATTCGAATGAATGTTTAATATTTCTTCGTACAATTAAATTTCTTTATGTTTGATGTTCATAATCGATTGAATATGTCTGGCTAAGTGCATTTCAATCCATACGTATTTTTAACCCATGATGAGGAAATAATCCTAATCTCGTTTTTGTAATTTAATTTAGTTTACTTATTGCCTCGTGTTAATTCATTTCTCACTACATCATCTTTAAATTTCCCCCTTTCTAAGTATTAATTCAATTTAATCCTAAATACCATTTCTTGTGGATTCGATCCCTACTTGACTCTATGCTTCCATATATAGTGTTCCAAAGGGTGGTATTTGTTATGTATAAAGCATAAACACCCAACGCTATATTTTACATACGGATTTTATGCCCTATCAGTGTTAAAGAAAGTTCTATAATTTCTGATTTTATTTTTTTGCTTATCTTGTCACACCACACTGCACCTTCCTGATAATTCTCAATCTTCGATGTGAAGAAACCTTAATGGTATTTGAAAGATTGAATATCGCTCGTCACAACTATACCTGAGAAGAGTTATTAGGTGGTTTGGTAAAGCTTTAAATTTTTAGGTGTTATTTTAAAAGACTTTGCATTTAAAATTTCTAAATGTTTTTTACAATTTTCAAAAATCTCATTAACTCATTAGAACGAGATTGACATGTCGTTCGAATGAGTTGCATAGGGTCGTTAGAACGAGGTTCTCTCGTTCAAATGAGATTTGGAATGTCTCCTTTTAGGTATGGCCAGGAATGTCATTTGAAGTTTCATTGGAAGCTATTCGAATGAGATTGGGTACATCATTTTAATGAGGTGTCAATTCGTTCGAACGAGTACACATGTTTTTGATTTTTCATAAATTCTTTTCTAAATATTTAATCCCTATTTGTTTTCAATAACTTTCCCTATGAATAGAGATGCGGGATTAAACTTTTTAACAAGCCCCTTTAGAGTTCTTTTTATGCTCAAACTCTATAATTTTTTCATCTAAACCCCTTGGATCTCTAAGTATCACTTTTCCAAATCAAGAAGAAGACAATCAAAAGTTCTAAACCCTCATAGATATATTCTCTACTGCTGATTTGTGGAGTCAAGGTTCTACTAGTGAATAAGAAGGGAATTGCATATTCTTGAGGTCAATCGACGGATACCGAGGGAAGACTGTTACCTATGGGCGGTGCCGAATTGCATCATTTTCTATTGATCATTTGAAGACTCTACCGCGTTATACTTATTGGATCTCTAGGTAGTCAATAAGTCATCTTGTGTTCGTCAATTCTGAAAAGTGTTGAATATAGGTTTTGCTCGAAAGGGATTTTTTCTCAAATTCATCTTCTTCTTGTTTAGTTTGAAATTTTGCTTCGTAATTTATTTGTTATATTCAACTTAAATCAAATCAAAATAAATTTTGGTAAAAAGTGAATTTATGTTTGTCTTAAAATACAACTAAATCTATATAAGCTTGGCACGTGCTTTCTCAAATTGGTATCAGAGCGGGTCATACTAATTTATCGTGTGATCTTTAAATTTGGGATTATATGGATAATTTGTATAATAAACTACCTATCTTTGATGGGTCAAATTATGTTTATTGGAAATATCGAATGATATCGGAACTAATTTCGATTGACGAGAGAGTCTGACTTATTTATGAAAGTGGGTGGACACCACCCACTGTGACTAACGATAATGTCGAAATTCTTGAGCCTAAGAAAAAGAAAATAGGGATTGCCTTGAAAACCTGGTCTAAAAACAAAAAGGAAAAAAGTTTTAAATTCTCACACCAAGTTTGATTTAGAGCTTGATGATCTTACCATGTTTGCAAAAAAATTCAAAAATTTCACAAAATTAACAAGAAAATTCTTCTAAAGAAAACAAAAGTTTTCAGAAAAATAAAAGTGATAATGAGGCCAAGGATGTTTGTGAGAATCCTTAAGTGAGATTTTTTGAATGTGATGGAAAAGGACACAATTTACATGACTGTACCACTAGGCTAAAGTGATAGGGCAAAGGCAAATGTATAGAAAGCAACTCTTACTGATAGTAATGTCGAGCTGGTGAAGCGTGGGATGGATCACTTCATTAACTGTGCATTGCATTCTTGGCCAGTCATCTTAGTACTTCAAAATTATCCCAAGCCAGTGAGGACATTTCTAAACGTGATGGCCTCAACAATTGATCAAACCATTTTGAAGAGAGTGATAAGGATGAGGAGATTTTGAGTGAGGGAGAAAGTAGACTTAAATGTGCCTACAACGAACTTTACAAAGAGTCTTTGAGAACCAAAACGCAAAATTGGAGTTTGACTCTTAGGGTGCTTGATTTAGATAAGGAGGTGAAAGTTTTGAGAGAGTGTGATGCGTCAGTGAGTCAACTTGAGAAGTTGAAAGTTTATTTGTGTGAGAAATTGATTGTGGTTGGTAAGAAGAAGACTGATTTGACCAAAATGGTAGCTAGTCTTAGGAGAGATCTTCAATATCCATGAGAGACTCGTTAGAAACTTGAAGCTCGTATATCCCAACTAAAGAAAGATCGATAACATGCCTGAAAAGTCAAGGTCACTATTGAATATACGTCTAAGAAGGTTGGAAAGATATGTCTCAGCCCCGTGTTTGGTTTTAACGAGAGGCAAGGAATAGGTTATGACAATGCATCCACTTTTGATGCCCCACCCAAACTGGTTCCTTAGTTTTTTATGGATCTTTATGGTCCTCGACCTGGCCCACCAAGCAGATCGTGTCCTAAACATTTTAACCAAGGTAGCCCCCAACAAGTATGTAAGCACCCATTGAAAAATGAGAGGTCACCTTAGGGAATTTTTCTACAAGTTAGGAAGATCTCAATGTACATATACTCTTGCAAACCGCTATAGTGACTTTTCTAGTCTTAGAGAACAAGTTGAGTTCCTAGTCTCCACTTCTCAAAGATTAGTGGAAGAATTTCGAAGGATATCCATGCTTCCCGAGAACACTTCCAATGATATGACTAGCGCTAAAAATGATAAGTACAAACAAAAGGTTAACTCCACTTTGATACCTAAGAAAGACAAAAAAGTCCTTATTGTTTACGTTCCTCCGAAGGTTTAAGATACTTCCTAGTTGTATTTTGCTAATAGGTGTTCTAGGCACATTACCGATGAAAATTCATACTTTACCAACCTTGTGGATCCTAAGTAAAGTCAAAGTCACCTTTGTAGATAGGAATAGGTCTAGAATGTTAAGCTGAGGTTGTTTTGAGATACCCGAATTCCCTAAGATAGATAATGCGTTCTATATAGAAAGGTTAAAGCGAACTTAATTAGCACAAACTAACTTTGTGATGAAAAATTTTCGATAAGGTTGACCGGTCTGAGTGTAATGTTTATGATCAATCTAATGAACTATTACTACAAGGAGTGACGACCGAAAATAATTGCTATGGGATCATTCCCAAGTCCTCCTTTATGTGCAATAATGCCATAGTCTCTTGTATGAACCTTTGGCATCAATGACCAGGTCATGTGAACTTTAGAAATCTTAACAGATTAGTGAAGAAAGACCTAGTGCATGGATTACCATAGCTTAGGAAATTAACTTCCTCGCTTTGCGGTCCGTGTTAACAAGGAAAATAAATTCAAAGTTTCCATTGGAAGTTGAATACCATTGCTACCTCTTGTGTGTTAGAGTTGATACACATGGATCTTATGGGTTCTACTCATACGGAGAACAGTGGTGGTAAGTGATATATTCTCGTGATGGTCGATGACCATTTTAGAAACTCCATTGTAGGGTTTCTTAGAAAAAAGTCTGATGCGATTGAGTTCTTAAAAATAAAGTGTCACGTCCTACAAAACCAAGACGGTGTCACTATTAATTGGATGCATAGTGACAACGACATAGAATTTAAAGAAGACGGAGTGGATATCTATTGTGATGGAGTGGGCATAAAACACGAGTTTTTAACCATTCGTACTCCTTAATACAATGGGATAGTTAAGAGGAAGAACCGGACGATATAAGAGATGGATAAATCCATGCTTATTAGGAGAGATGTGCCTAAAATGTTTTGGGGAGAAGTGGTTAATATCGCATGCCATACCGTGAATAGGGTATATTTTCATCCATATACGTTACACAAGCCCTATGAGCTGTGGGTAGGGGAAAAAAGCCGACCTATCGTATTTTCGCATATTTGGGAGTCCTTGCTATATTTTGAGGGATGGAGAGAACTTAAAAATTCACGTAGTGATGAGGGGATATTTTTGGTTATTCATCATCAATTAGGGATTATAGGGTGTTTAACCTTGCAAGATATAAGGTTGTGGAGTCAATAAATGTCACTATTAGTGATGATGAAATGCCGACGTTTATTGACGTTGACCTCGAGTATGAGAAAGGTACAACTCCCCAGTGATGATCCCATCATTCCAAATACAACCTTTGTAGACCCCACGCTTGATTTAGTGGATCCACCCTCTTCACTCAGAAAGAGTCATGGACCTTTCACTATACCTTGTATTCCCACACTAGGTATCCAGACTCGCGCTCAACTTGAGAATATGGTTAACCACTTTTCCTACACGTCCTTATTAGAGCCCGAGAATGTGAAAGAAGTACTAACGGACAAGTATTGGATATCCTATTTGCAAGATGAGTTGCTTTAGTGTCATAAAAATAATGTCCAGGAGTAAATCCCCAACTTAACGAGACTAATGTGATTGGTACCAAGTTGATTTACAATAATGAGAGGCATGAGAATGTTACCAAAGTTATCCACCCTGGCTTGGTCCAGTGGCAAGGATGGTTTCGCTCTAGACCATAGGTCATGAGTTCGATCCCTCACCACGGATACCTGCTCTGAGTTTAAGGGCGGGCTCAGATCCGTTCGGGTATGCCGTAAGGTGTCTGGGTTCGATTCCCCCTCGAGTGCCAAATTTAAGTAGGGGTGTGTGCTAGGGTGGGTCTGACATTTACACCCCCTGTTTAGCAAACACAAGAGAGTCCAAAGGGCTCCTTCGTGTGGAGGTTCAGGGATTAAAAAAAAAGAGAATGTTACCAAAGTTCACAATATGGCTAGGTTGGTCGCTCAAGCCCACACACAGATTGAGGGTGTATACCTTGACGAGACATTCGCTCCTATTGCTAGGATTAAGTTCGTTCGCTTTCTACTCACCATATCATGTCATCTATGATTCAAATTATACCAAATGGATGTCAAGAGTGCCTTCTATAATGGCATTTTTCAGGAGGATGTGTACGTGGAATAACCAAAGGGTTTCGAAGACCTTAAGCACCCAGGGAATATATTTGATCATAAAAAGTCCTTGTATGGTTTGAAGCAAGCACCCATGCATAGTACGAGAGGCTCACTTTCATCTCTTAGATCCTGGCTTTAATAGAGTGGGAGTTGTTAAGATATTATTTGTGAGGATGAAGTGGGGTTTTATCTTAGTTACCTAAGTCTCTTTGGACAATATAGTATTTGGATCCACGTGTTCCCAAAATGCTCACACATTGGAGGAAGAGATGAAGAGTGAGCTTGAGATGAGAATGGTTGGTGAGATTATGTCGCATCTGCAATTTTATGCTTTAATGGTAACCAAGGGATACTAATATAAAATAAATAATTGAAGGAAAAAGAAATTTAAATTCTTTTATTATAGGGGGATGCTAGGCATCTTGTTACATCATGCATATAAAATAAGCGAAAATACATTTTTATTCTACATGCCACACATAATAGCAGAAACTTATAGAAAACATAAGGGAATCATTAGAGCTAATAAGTTGTAATATGACATTATAGTGGGGACTACCACTCGTGTTTGCTGCCGCCCACATGTATGTTATCGAAATAGTTTTCGAAGGGAAAGTGGAGTAAAATTTCATAGGTGCGGGTGACATTTCATCTTCCTCGGGCTCAATGTCCATCTAAAAGGAGAACACTTAAGTAAATATGTCAAGTAGATAGTTTTATTTCTATACAAGATTTGAGTATAATGAATTATCAGAATAAAACTGGAATAAAATGATGCAGGTGTTGTAGATAGAAAGAAAAAGGAAATATTATAGAACTAGAAGGGGTATACTGAAGTCTATTGACATGTAACAAAATAATAAGTTTAATTGCAACTGATTTCATTAAGTTACGGTGATAAGGGTTAAGATTATAACTAGATAACCCATATATTAGTTATATGGGTTGCAACTGCGTAATCATATTGTTACAGTATCGACCAAAGCATATAATACATTTGGACAGGCAATCTTAAATAATTAGGGAATAATAAGTACCTTGTCACACTTATCTAGTGTATGACTCATACCTATGTAGAAAAACAATAACTAAGCACTCACCATTTGAGTCCTACAGTCCAATTAGAACTACCAGGGTATACCGGGTTTTAATCCTTGAATCGTAAGGCACACTGCTATGTTTTCACTGATAAAATGTACAAATTGAATTATTTATTAGAATTAAGACAAATAAGATGTAAGGTTATACCACAATTAAGTGTTAAAAGCAAATCAGTGGTGTATTAAAATTTATAAGTTGTAGTGGTGTATCGGGTTTCAGGAATGTTGATGTAAAAAATTAGATCGTATCTAATTATTTAATCACAGATAAAATAAATGAAACAAAGAGTTTTTAATGTGGTTCAGCCTTATAAGAATGGCCTACGTCCACTGTTATGTCTGGGAATTCTCGATTACAAGTTCTATCAAGAAATTCCAGTCCCTTTACAATGAGGATTGTACAATGTATTTATAGCCCTGAGGCTGTAATGTGAAAGGGTAATACATTAAATGATGTACATATGAAAGGGTAATACGTTCAATGCTCCTTAAGCGTGTGCGTCTGAATGATAAGCATTTAATGAACAGTCAAATTGTTGGTTATCCTGCTATTAATGCTTTGTTCGAGGTGCAGCTCGGACCGCCTGAGTTGCTCGGACCGCCTAAGCTTCTCGATACTCAAGAGTTCCTCGGAGAGTTCTTGTTCCTCGGAGCGTATGAGTTCCTCGGGGAAGCAGTGTTCCTCGTTGTAGTCTTGTTCCTCGGAGCGTGTGAGTTCCTCGGAAGTGTTTGTTGTTGCCACGTGTATTGCCATGTGTCTTTACTCAATTGAGCCACGTCAGCAGACTAAATTTTGTATCAATAGAAGCCCCCAATGTTTCATAATTCAAACTTTGAGGAGTATGGAGCATTCTTTCATGGAATATGGCAGTTTTTAAATGGTTATCTTGAAATTTAGGAGTCTTTCCTTTGTATTTATTTCTCTTTCCAAATTCGTAGAATCAGGCTTTTTTGAATTTTGATAACCGCTTCGATTGCCGCGCCCTTTTTGTCCTTCTAGCCGCCGGTAGCGTAATCGTTTCTTTTTGTAATCATTACTTTTTCATTTTCCCAAGGCAAGGTGCGTCATAGACAATCCCATCATCTTCTACTTTTTCAAATTTGTATCTTCGAGTTTTCTATCGTCTCTTTCTCTCCTGTGTATTCATCTCTTCCATCGTTCGTTGTCAACAGATCCACTCTTTTTCTGTAAGATTTTCTTCCTTCTTTTTCATTTCCTTTATTCATCATGGTTTACCCTATTGAATCTCTTGATAAGTTTCGCTCTGATTTTTTTATTCCCTCCTGGGTTGTTTTGGAAGAGCTTTCTGAGCCTTCTAACTATTTCCGTTTGGCTGAGAGACATTGGTTCCCCGTCTTTTTGTTGTTGAGTGTGGATTTTCTTTTCCGCCTAATCCTCTATATCTGGAATTTTGTCAATACTTTGACGTTGTTCCTGCAAGAATAGCCCCCAATACATGGAGAATAGTTAATGGGGTTCATAGATTAAATAAAATCCATGGAACTCGCATAAGAATTCTAGAAATCATGTTTTGTTATAGATGGGAAGTGGGTGATAACACTTTTTATTTAAAAACTAGATTTTTAAATAGGGCCTTAGTAGTCAATCTCCCGGATGCCAATAGGGACTATTTATAGCACGGGGTTGTTATAAAAAATTGGCCACATGCTCCTTTATCTGGAGATGAAGTGTATCAGGGTCCCAGATGCCCTTCCTATGGCAATGGGATAGGTTATTTTTATTTCATTTTATTTATTTTGAAATTATGCTTCCTCTATGTTTGATAAAATGTGCCACTGATATTTTAATATCTATTTATTTGCAGTTGACAGTAAAAGAAAGTGTCCAAAAGAGGCAGACGTTAACATAAGACATTTGAAACTTATCTAGAGTTTTCATCAGTCTGTTGCCGACGATCACGTTAGGTCAGCCTCGTATTTGCTGCAGTATAAGAGCTACACATCTTCTTTCACTGCTCGTCCGGTGATAAGCGAAGTAGAACCATTACCAGCTTCTACCAGTTCCTCGCCTGAGTCACACGTTCCTTTAAGTGAAAGGATGAAGAAGAGAAGACCTCCCACTCTCTTCGATAAACCTGCCTCTGGTGCTGGAGAGGCAAAAAGAAGTAAAATTGACGTTCCAGAAGGGACAAAGAAAGTTGATACGCCTTCCTCGGCTGCTCCTGTGAAGGTTGTAGAGAAGCCCCCAATGGCTCCGAGCAAGTCTACTGCTCCAGGAGAAGTGATTGTAATATCACCGACCAAGAGTTCCTCCTTGGTTGAATCTATTCCTGCTCCCCCGAGGAAGCTGAAGAAGAGCTCCTCGGTCAATTTGGCTGAAACCATCTCCCAGCCCCCAACTACTGGAACTGGCGTTCCTACTTTCGTTCCCCCGAGCTCTGCCATGATCTCGGTGAAGACTTGGATCATTCCCGAGATCCAAGGTATTGAGGAGAAACTTTCTCGGGATATGGTGACCTCATTGGTTGCTCGCCATATTGCTTCAGTAAGTCTTATTATTTTAAACTTTTCATCTTTTCCTTGTTATATCTGTCTCTGAATTGCTTTCATTTTCTTTTCATAGTTGGTGAGCTGCTTTAATACAATTTTGAAGAAGGATGAAGCTATTAAAGCTTCAAGCTCCTCATCTGGTGTTGAGGAAGCTTTGATGGGCGTGAGGCAGTCTTTGGAAGGGTCTCGCCAGAAATATGCTGATGATAAGGCAACTTAGGAGAAGAAGTTTGCCTCCACCGAGCAGGAAAAAGCTCAAGTTATTGAAGTCTCCAAGGAGTTGGAGAAAAGAATAAAGGACTTGGAAGGGAAAAATAAAAAGCTCGACAAGAAGCTCAAAAATGCTGGAGAGCTTGAGAATAAGCTCAAGGTTGCTGAGGAAGAGTTTGGTCAGCTTCGGGAGGTAAATCGATAGAAGGAGGAGGCTGAGAATAAATTGAAGACTGTTGAAAACCTTCTGTTCGAGAAGCTTTCTTCGGAGAAATTAAAGAGAAAATTGGCTGTGAAGAAGTCTTTCAGCGCTGGCTGGGACAAGGGCTTGGCTTCCATGATGTCGCAAGTGGAATATGGCAGCCTGAAGTACTTTAGGGATGGATGGGTCGCAGCTCTTCAGGAGATGAAGGTTGATGACACCTCTGAACTCTTCCAGCGACACATCCCTGGTCCCCCTCCAACTCCTAAAGACGAAGAAGAGGACGAAGCTGCCTCCGAAGAGTCTTCGATGGTGATGGGAGATCAGCCCCCAGCCATCCAGCCTGCTAACGAGGAACCTCAGCAAATCGTTACTTCTTTCGAGTAATTACCGGTGCTCCCCGAGAAACTTTCTATTCCCTCTGAGCAACCTACTACCTTGTCCCAGCCTCTCGAGAAGGTTTTGGGAGACAAGGAAAAGGTGTAGAGTTGTTCGGGTTTCTCTTTATATTTTTCTTTTGTCAAATGTAACCATGAACATGTAACTCTGAACCTAGTGATATAATAAAACTTGAATTTTTGTTTTTGCATACTGTTGTCTCTTCTTCATGCTTTGTTTTGATTATTGATTACTGCTTTTTCTTCCTCTACTAGTTTCTGTCCAGGATGTAATTACTGTCTGCTCATGATACAAAGTTGTTGCGGTAATGCAATGAATATTTTAGGGCTGGTCACACAGATTTGAGTGCGGCACAAATTATCGACATCCTCGGCCAAGATGCTTCGGAACAGGCGGTTGAGGCCTACCAATATTTGAAGACCATGCTTGATCGTGCAGTGGCCAACAATGTGGCTTATTATGATATGATTGAGGATCTCCAAGGCATTCTTGAAGACCTTCAGCAACAATACAAAGAATCCACTTCCCTTTTGCACGAGGGGTATGAGAATAAATATCAGCAAATCGTTGCCGATAGGGGATACGACAAACTTTTTATTGGCTACGATGTGAGGGAGAGAACTCTGAGGGGTGAGGTCGAGGAGTGCAGACAAATAGCTAAATTATTAGATCAAGATAATAACAACCAGCAAAGAGAGTTGTCACAGTTGAAGTCTGCAGCTTCCACTTCAAAAGCCTTGATCCTAGTAACTGATGAGGGATTCTCATTCTTGGAGGTCGATAACGCCAACTTGAGGGACGAATTGGAGAAACTTGAAGAGAGTTGGCCCCTCTACATCTTCTCGTGGATGAGCAAGAGCTCCTCGGGGACGAACAAGAGCTGCTCGGATTCCTGTCGAGGAACAGATGACTCAATCCGCTTTAGAGAACCAAGCTTTCCAATTAATGGCGAAGAACCAGGCGTTTTCTGAAATGTCAAAGAAGATCAGGGACCTGGAAGAGAAGCTTTCTACGCAGAAATCTACCTTGGAGAATAAAGAGCTCTTCATCAAAAATCTCCACGAACAGATGGAAAGATTGACATATCAATTCCACAAACAGCCCAGGGAGTTCTGGATGGGTGGTTACAATGAGGCTCTCTACCACTTGGACGATCCTATCAAGAATGCCAATAATGAGGGCTACAAGTAAGGCTGGTTAAATGCCTTAGGTGTGCTGCAACTCGAGCAGGGTCATTACCTGTGGGACTACCACGATCCTGGGCTGCTAGACCTACCCGTGTGCCACCATTCAAACTGGATATGAGTTGGATCCCTGCTCGGGCCATTCCTCGATGCTTGATTTCCAAATATCTCGGTGACTACAATCTCCATTCAAGTGTCGAGATATCTCGTCCCGAGCACCTCCTAGATCGACCATCCGTGATGAATATCAGGATGTTGAAAGATCTTAATTTTATAAATTCTCCTCTTGCTTTAAATGATCCGTCGGCTGGCGAGGAACATGTTTCGAAAGCAGAGGGCAAGAAACCAATAGAGTAGGAATTTTGATGTAATAGTTAGTATACATTTCATTCTCAATGTAATTTGTTTTTGATTTTAATGAAAGACTTTTATTTTTGTTCGCAATCTTAATTGCTATTGGCTTGTAATTATATAACACTTTACATCTGTGCTTGTGTATCTATTAAAAAGATCATAATATTGTGTTATTTGTCGACCAACTTATTGTCGACCAACTTATTGTCGAGTAGTCACTTGGTCAAAATGATGTTTTGTTTCTCGACCAATTTAGTAATAATTAAAAAGTTACGAGTATAAAAAATGTTGCTCGATCACTTTCTCGTCTTCATAACATGTTTCTAACCAACCAAAGTTGGTAAATTTTCCTTGTCGACCAACTACAGTTAGTGGGTTTTTATCCCCGACCAGCCATAGTGGATTTTTTCTTAACGAGCAACTTTGGTACTTTTTTGAATAATTTTACCTCCCGACCAACTCAAGTTGGCATTTTCGAGAATATATTTATTTCTTAACCGACATAAGTTGGCATTTTTAGGAATACTTTTATTTCCCGAGGAACATATAGTTTTACTTCCTGTAAGAATACAATCTTTACTTCCCGGATGAATACAAGTAGCTTTACTTCTCGAAGGAATATAGGTAGCTTTACTTCCCGAAGGAATACAGGTAGCTTTACTTCCCGGAGGAATACATGTAGCTTTACTTCTCGGAGGAATATAGGTAGCTTTACTTCCCGGAGGAATATAGGTAGCTTTACTTCCCGGAGGAATACATGTAGATTTACTTCCTGGAGGAATATAGGTAGCTTTACTTCCCGGAGGAATATAGGTAGCTTTACTTCCCAGAGGAATATAGGTTTCTCGACCAACCTTAGTTGGTGTTTTCGAGAATAAATTTGAGTAGTCCGAGTTTTTTCGAGTTTCGCCGAGTAGTGTGTAGCACTAGTATTCCTCAAAAAACTTTCAATAAAAGGAGAGAATTCGGCAGAATATCTTTATTTTATTCATCACTGATAATACTTGCGTAGGTGCTCTGCGTTCCATGCATTCTTAAACTCCTCCCCTTCTAAAGTTGATATTCGGTAAGTTCCTGGTCGAATAACTTCTGTAACTCGGTATGGTCCATGCCAGTTTGCCTCCGGTTTATTGTGCTTTTGAATTACTTTCTTCAGCACATAGTCTTCTTCTTTCAGGTCGCACTTCTTCACTCTCTTGTTGTAGAACAAAGTTGTTTGCTGCTGGTAAGGATCATTTCTAATGGATGCTTCTTCTCTAACTTCCTCGAGCATGTCTATATCCAATATTCTCATTAAGTCGCTGATTGGGGAATTGAAATTCAGTACCCTGTGTGTTGGGAGGCCCAACTCGGCAGGTATAACAGGTTCACTTCCGAACGCCAGCATATATGGTGATTCTCCTGTTGCTACTCGGGGAGTAGTTCGATAATCCCATAGTACTGATTGTAGCTCGTTGATCCAATTCGCTTTCGCATCATCTAGTCTTTTCTTCAAACCATTCAGCAGCGTTTTGTTTGTCACTTCAGTTTGTGCATTGCTTTGAGAATGGCTTGGTGCTGAGTGGATCTTCAAAACATTTAATTGATGACAATAGGCAACAAACTCCTCGTTATCAAATTGTGTTCCATGGTCTATGATAAAAGCATGAGGAAGACCATATCGACAAATAATGTTCTTCCAAATAAATTGGTACACCTTCTCGTACGTCATATCAATGAGAGGCTCAGCTTCTACCCACTTAGTAAAATAATCCACTCCGACGATGAGGTATTTGAACCTTCCTCTGGTCGTTGGCAGTGGCCCGACCAAATCTATTCCCCACATGGCAAATGGCCAAGGGGAAGTTATGGGTGTCAACAATGCTTGTGGAGTTCTTCGGATGGAGGAAAAGCGCTGGCACTTGTCACATTTCTTGGCATAGTCTACATAATCAGCCCTCATCGTCGGCCAGTAATATCCCTGCATCATCATCCTTTGCAAAAGCGTCCGACCTGCTACATGGGCTCCACAGGACCCTTCATGGATCTCTTCAATCAATTCTTTCACCTCGGTGGGATGCACACATCTCTGCAAACCTGCCATAATTCCTCGTCTATATAGAATACCGTTAGTTAATACATACTGAGCAGCTTTAAACTTCAATTTATTGGCTGCGAGCTTGTCAATTGGTAATTCTCCCTCTTCAATATATGACCTGATGGGATCCATCCAAGATGGTCCTAAATCAAGGTTAATAGAGTTCATCATCAGATAATCATCTATACTCCGACCAGATAAAACTTCAATTGGGATTGTTCTTCGGAGCTCGGTACGAGTAGCTGAGGCTAATCGAGCTAGGGCGTCTGCTCTCACATTCTCCATTCTCGGTATTCTGACCAGCTGAATAGCAGCAAACTCTGATACCAACTCCATCACCTTCGCCTGATACTTGATCATTAATTCTCCTTTGGCTGCATATATTCCCAATATTTCATTTACGATCAATTGAGAATCGCTAAAGACAATAAGCTGCTGCGCCTCCATAATTTTTGCTAAATTAAGATCTGCAATCATGGCCTTATACTCAACCTCATTATTGGAAGCTTTGAATTGGAAACGTAGGGCGTATTCCATGTCGACCTCGTCCGGAGTGCTTAAAACTATCCCTGCCCCACTGCCTGTTGTGCAAGATGAGCCATCTACATATAGCCTCCGTATAGGTAACTCGTCTTCAAACTTTTGATCAGACAGAGTTCCTCGGTGAAATATTTGTTGCTTCCTTTCATCTTCCCCTGATATTTCTCGCTCTTCATCGATCATCTTTTCTTGCCCTTTTACCAACCGGAGTTGGTCTGAGCTCTAATTTGATGATCCTGTAACATCCACTTGCCCTTTTACCAACCGGAGTTGGTCTGAGCTTGTGTTTGATGATCCTGTAACATCCACAGGTTGATCAGTGAGCAACTTTTTCTCCTCGGGGGTATCAGGATAGGTGAACGCTGGTATAAAAATCCGCTACAGCTTGCCCTTTAAGCGATAATCTGGGTTCATAAACTATATCATATTCACCGAGCTCTATTGCCCAGAACATCAATCTCCCTGATTTTTCTGGTTTATGAAGGGCTTGCCTCAATGGCATATCAGCATATACGACTATAGTATGAGCCTGGAAGTATGGCCTCATTCTCCTACTCACCTCAATCAGCGCCAGTGCTAACTTTTCCAGCCTTGGATATTTGATCTCTGCTCCTCGGAAGGCTTTACTTGTGTAGTAGATTTGTTTTTGTACTCCATTCCCCATTCTTATCAACGCCGAGCTAACTGCATTCTCCGATACTGCTAGATACAAGTACAATTTTTCTCCCATCACCGGCCTGGACAACAGTGGAGGTATTTCTTCAAGTCTTGAAAAGCCTTCTCACATTCTTTATTCCACTCAAAAGTCTTTCGGAGTGTCTTGAAGAATGGGAGACATCTATCAGTTGCTCGCGATACAAATCTGTTGAGTGCTGCTACTTGTCCTGTAAGACTTTGCACCTCTTTCTTCATCGTTGGAGATCGCAACCCTAATAGAGCTTTGATCTTTTTAGGATTTGCCTCAATGCCTTATTGATTGACAATGTACCCGAGAAACATGCCTTCTCGTACTCCAAATATGCACTTCGTCGGGTTCAGCTTCATTTGATATTCATCCAGTTGATCAAAAGTCTGACTTAAGTCAACTAGATGATCGGCAGCTTTCTTTCTCTTTGTCAGCATATCGTCAACATAGACTTCCATATTGCAACTGATTTGTTCATCAAATACCTTGTTCATCAGCCGCTGATATGCCGCACCTGCATTTTTCAAACCAAAAGGCATAACATTATAATAATAAGTTCCCCTAGGGGTAATGAAAGATGTACTTTCCCTGTCTTCAGGTTTCATTTTAATCTGATTGTAGCCAGAATAAGCATTCATGAAGCTCAGCAGCTCATGTACCGAGGTAGCATCGACTAGTTGATGAATTTGGGGCAGTGGAAAGTGATCCTTTGGACATGCTTTGTTGAGGTCGGTGAAGTCTACACACATCCTCCACTTGTTGTTTTTCTTCTTTATCATCACCACATTGGCTAACCAGTCTGGATATTTAACATCTTCAAAGAAGCAAGCTTTCTGGAGCTTCTCGAATTCCTCCTGTATGGATTGATTCTTTTCGGGACTGAATACTCTTCTTTTCTTCTTCAGTGTCTTGATCTCTTTATTCACATTGAGTTCGTGACATAAGAAATTTGGGTATATCCCAGACATGTCTTCATGACTCCATGCAAAAGTTTTTTTTCTGCTTCTAAGGAAAGTTATCAATTCCTGTTTTAGTGAGGTTTCCAACGACGAACCTACTTGAGTAGTACGTTCAGGGTGCTCGTCATCCAGAATGATGTTTTCAGTACTTCCACCACTTGACCCTTCACGAGTTACGACTCATCTCTAGGATCCAATGTTTCAATTTCTGCACCTTCATCCACGTGATAGGTAGTAGTCTTTCTCCTTGATTCTTCCAGTTCTTCTTGCTCTGCGGATGACTAATAGCATTCCCGAGCTACTTTCTGATCACCTTTCACAACTCCTACTCCAAAATTTATTGGAAATTTTAGGCATTGGTGCACTGTAGATGGTACAGCTTCGAATTTCTTCAATCCTACTCTTCCCATGATGATATTGTATGATTATTGAACATTCTTATTCATCATGAAGAAGCGTATTCTTTCTGTTCGACAAGCAGGCCACGTAGCAATGAATATATCCAACTTGATTGTCCCAAGTGGAAATACTTTCTCGCCAGCAAATCCGAGGAGGGGTCTATGATAAGGCTCCAATTGAGAAAGCTTTAGATTTAAACTATCGAAGCACAAGTAGAACATGATGTCTGCCGAGCTACCATTGTCGACCAGCACTCTTGAAATCATAACCTCCTCCATCCTCATTTTGATCACCAATGGGTCATCATGAGGCTATATAACAACTGCAAGGTCATTCTTTGCGAAACCAATGACCAATTTCTCTTTATTCACCTTTCTCGGGCGATCCTCCTCAGCTAGATTTATTCGTTGAATGTACGAGCAAGCTTGAGCCTCACAAAGGTAAGCTTTTCTCTCTGCAGTAAGGTCTCCTGCTCCTGCATCTCCACCTGTTATAACATTACAGTCAAATGACCCAAAGCGTATTGAAAATACCTCTCGTTCTGGATGCCTTGGTCTCTTGGGAAGATCGGGTTCATCTTCGGGATCAACTTCATGGTTTCTTTTCTTGTTCTCCTCTGCTCGACGAGGAGATCTAGACCTCTCTCTTATTCGGTCGTTGTTTTTTCTTTCGCTTCCACGATCAACATATTTTGCCACCTTTCCTCGTCTGATGAGTGTTTCAATCTCATTCTGAAGAGCTATGCAATTTTTGGTCATATGGCCATGATCTTTATGAAACTCACAATACTTTGCCTTATTCCTCTTGTGAGGGTCTGCCTTCATTTTCTCTGGCCAGTTTAATTCCTCGTTGTTCTTGATTTCTTCTAGAACATGGTTAATATCCTTCTTCAAAGGAGTATAATTATCAAATTTCTTCATTACGTCCCATACCGACCTAGTTTTTGAATGTTTGTCATTACCATTGTTCTTATGCTCTTTCTTCTTAGCTTTATCACCTTCCACCTTGGTTTCTTTAGCATCCATGTTCTTCTTTGCAGCCATAGCCTCCTCGGCATTCATAATCTGGGACGCTTTTCCCATCAGGTTCGACATGGTTCTAGGTGGATCTTTGACCAAAGTGTAGTACAACTTTTTTGGCAATAGTCCACTCATCAAGGCGGTGATCGCTGTCTTCTCCTCATAATCAATGACTTCAAGTTTCTCGTTATTAAATTGAGTTACATAATCTCTGATGCTCTCACCAGCTTTTTGTCTAACACTTAACAAATGTGCTACTGGTTTAACTGCCTTTGCCCCAAAACAGAAATTCCCAATGAATAACTCGGCCAGTTGAAGAAAAGTTGAGATGTTACCCCGAGGAAGATTATTATACCACATTTGAGCAGATCCGGTAAGAGTTCCTGAGAATGCCCTGTATCTCATCTCATCTGGAACAGTATAGATGTCGGCTGCAGCTTGGTATTGTTCTATATGAAGGACGGGGTAAGTTTTTCCATCATATTTGGGGGTCACAACAGGTGCTTTGAATTTTGATGGTGTTGGAAAATCTACAATGGCTTGGACAAAAGGTGTTCCTCGAACAAAGGTTCGTTGTAGAGGGTTCTTAGCTTTAACCATTTCCCCCAATCTATCCTCCAGCCTTTGAATAGACCCTTTCCATGCATCCTTTCCTTCCTCGGGCCTATTGGTTCGAGCAACTGATCGCGTTGAGGTGGCTTCCTGGGATCTCTCTTGACGAGCAGCTGGTCGCGACTGGGCAGATCCTTCCCTTAAATCTGATGGTCGTCGAAAACTCCTCGATGCGACTTTAGGAGGACTTCTACTCCTTCTAGGTCCTAATCAATCAAAAGGTGATACCCTGCTTAACCTCTCTAGTGTACTAGTCCTTTCTGGAGAGAGTGATATGTTGTTCAGTATCTGTGGCCCGCACTGATGAAGTTCGTCCAGGTTGATAAGAAAAATCTTCAGACTCCTCATTGCGATATGAACTAGTACGCCTAGTACGCGAGGATGGTGCACGGGTGTTTCTTTAAATACTCCGCAGTCCTGAATGAGTTGGTTCACCACCATGGAGGGTTTATATGAGTTGTCGCATAGTTTCTTGCATGACGGTCTGGCCCTGAGCCAGATTTTCCATTATTCCAGCCAGATCTGGAATATTTGGCGGAGCAGATGGATTTGGAGGGCTTTCAATGTTTCGATTGCTAGATTCTGTTGATGTAAAAAATTAGATCGTATCTAATTACTTAATCACAGATAAAATAAATGAAACAAAGTGTTTTTAAAGTGGTTCAGCCTTACAAGAATGACCTACGTCCACTGTTATGTCTGGGAATTCTCGATTACAAGTTCTATCAAGAAATTCCGATCCCTTTACAATGAGGATTGTACAATGTATTTATAGCCCTGAGGCTGTAATGTGAAATGGTAATACATTAACTCATGTACATATGAAAGGGTAATACATTCAATGCCCCTTAAGCGTGTGCGTCTGAATGATAAGCATTTAATGAACAGTCAAACTCTTGGTTATCCTGCTATTAATCCTTTGTTCGAGGTGCAGCTCGGACCGCCTAAGCTTCTCGATACTCAAGAGTTCCTCAGAGAGTTCTTGTTCCTCGGAGCGTATGAGTTCCTTGGGGAAGCAGTGTTCCTCATTTTAGTCTTGTTCCTCGGACCGTGTGAGTTCCTCGGAAGTGTTTGTTGTTGCCACGTGTATTGCCATGTGTCTTCACTCAATTGAGCCATGTCAGCAGACTAAATTTGGTATCAATAAGGAATAATCGAGATATCAACAGAATCAATATTTTTAACAAATATGAACTACCCAAAAGAGTTCATAATAAGGGTATGAATTCAAATTATCACGTAATGATACAACAACACAGTCATGTACAAAGACATAAGTTAATATTAAAAATACAATCACCTATTTTGAAAATACTATTTGTGGTTTTGTGCATCTATCTCACGGTGGTTGACCTGATAGTCTAAAATCAGGGAGAATATAAGTAGTTATTATTGATTTAAATTAAATCTTATGTGATGCAGTAGAGTGAAGAATTGAAATACAATGTAGTGTAAAAAATAGTTAAGAGGATATAATGTGATATTTTAAAAGTTTAAAAGATAATGTTTTTCTTAATTTCCTACGGGTTTAGGTTTATTGGAAAGATAAAAAAAGACTATATTAGACCTAAATAATTTATGAAAAAAGTTTGGGAATGTTTTCAAAATACTTGAAAAATTGGCCAAGGGGTTATGTGTAAAATAAAAGTTGACCTTTTAAACTTAAAACTGATTTTCTTTAGATTATGTTTTCTAGGATCCAAACAGGGTGATTTATTATACCATTTTATCCAGAATTTAAAAATAGAAATTTTAGAAAAAAATATATATTTCTGATTGGAGATGCGTTCTCACGTGCTCAGTCAAACATCACACGTGACTGATTTGACCTTCACTCGCGTGCGTGTAACCCACTTCACCTTCAACCTTCGACAAGTTGTGCTTAGGGTTTTGAAATTTTGACCTTAAATTTAAAACATTTTAGAATTACATTTGAATTGATTCCTGAATGAAAGTTATGTAATTTTTGAAGAGGAATCCAACCATATTGGTTTCAAATATTTTGGTACACTACACCAAAAACAGGAAACTGGCATGGTTTAAAATAGTGCCAGACGCAATCTGGCACGGTTCAAAACCGTGCCAGAATCAGGCGTGCGAGATTTTCTGGCGCGGTTTAAAACCGTGCCAGATTTTCCAAACAGGCACGCTTTTAAACCATGCCAGTTTTTTTAATCTGGCATGCTTTTGGCACGCTTTTAAACCGTGCCAGATGTTAAATCTGGCACGCTTTTGGCACACGCCAAAACCGTGCCAAATTATCTATTTTCTGGCATGCTTTTGGCACGGTTATAAAGATGGACAGATTGTTTTATAAGTGTTCTCATTTTTATGCATTGGCACGGTTTTGGCACGGTTTAAAACCGTGCCAGATTTTTCAGTTGATTAAAAAAAAAATATTAGGAACCAAATTTGGAAAATCTGCAAATTCCAAATTCGGTAGGAAAAATATTTATTATTTGCAAAAACAAAATCAAGAAAATTCACAAATTATGAATATCGCAGGTTGTTGATAAACTAATGTGCATACAAACTTCAAAAAATTACAAGAGATAATACCAATATAAAGCAACACATGACCATAAAAGTCGACAATAACTTCAAAAAATTACAAGAGTTAATAATTCCAGTATAAAAAAAAATTAGGCAGAGTTTCCTCTATTTTTTGAGCATTCCAAAACCTGCTAACATAAAATCTACCCATATAAAGCCCGCACGACCATAAAAGTCAACAATAAAACTACTATAGCCAGCACGACCATAAAACTACTGAAGACTGCTCGGCCATAACACAAAAAATAGAATCCTGAATATTAACGACACTAAATACACAATCCCCCTGTTATAAAGCACTGACTTCTTCTTGCTTTCCAAGTGCATAAAAGCTAACGATCATCCTACAAAAAAAATAAGACACAAAAAGATACAATATTAGTAACCAAGTCATTTTTAAAAAAATCATATTCAAGAACAAAACAATTGCATAGACAAGAAGAAAAATTGCATATACGACTACGCGGTCAGTTCCTACAAGTTACATTGGTCCCGTGCGAGGTGTTCGTGCCTCCTACGGGATCGTTTGGGGGCTGGTTTGGGTTTTCATCCTTTAACGGCCTGTTTTCAAGTCTAAGTGTGATTTTTGCAAATTATCGTCATACTCTCTAACCGGGAGACCCGGGACTACGCGGTCAGTTCCTACAAGTTACATTGGTCCCGTGAAAGGTGTTCGTCCCTCCTACGGGGTCGTTTGGGGGCTGGTTTGGGTTTTTACCCTTTAACGGCCTGTTTTCAAGTCTAAGTGTTATTTTTACAAATTATCTTCATACTCTCTAATCGGGAGACCCGGGACTACGCGGTCAGTTCCTACAAGTTACAATGGTCCCGTGCGAGGTGTTCGTGCCTCCCACGAGGTCGCTTGGGGGCTAGTTTGGGTTTTCACCCTTTAACGGCCTGTTTTCAAGTCTAAGTATTATTTTTACAAATTATCGTCATACTCTCAAACCGGGAGACCCGGGACTACGCGGTCAGTTCCTACAAGTTACATTGGTCCCGTGCGAGGTATTCGTGCCTCCTACGGGGTCGTTTGGGGGCTGGTTTGGATTTCACCCTTTAACAGGTTGTTTTTAAGAAAGTGTGATTTTCGCAAATTATTGTCATACTCTCAAATCGGGAGACCCGGGACTACGCGATCAGTTCCTACTAGTTACATTGGTCCCGTGCGAGGTGTCCGTGCCTCCTACGGGGTCGTTTGGGGCTGGTTTGAGTTTTCACCCTTTAATGTCCTGTTTTCAAGTCTAAGTGCGATTTTTGTAAATTATCGTCATACTCTCAAACCGAGAGATCCGGGACTACGCGGTTAGTTCCTACAAAAGACATTGGTCCCATGCGAGGTGTTCGTGCCTCCTACGGGATCGTTTGGGGGCTGATTTGGGTTTTCACCCTTTGACGGCCTGTTTTCGAGTCTAAGTGTGATTTTTGCAAATTATCGTGACCTATGACTATGCGATCAGTTTCTACAAGTTACATTGATCCCGTGCAAAATGTTTTTAAGCCTAATCTAGATATTTTCAAGTTTGCATTACAATTATTAGCATTTGCATTTAACTAAAAAAGGAAATGATTTTTTTATTAAACATGTATGTTCTCTAATCTTTCTAGCTCTTTTAATCAGATAACTATAACCAAAAGATGAATCAATCGAACATAAACATTAAAAAATTTACAAACCTGTAGAATCGGTTTGTCGATTTCAACAAAGCCTACAGACTCTAATGGCACGTCAACAACTTCAAATTCTTCCTCTTTGTTGCTCAGGTCGCAACATACATACATCCCCCTGTAAGTAAGGCGAAACAAATTATTCATATTGATAAGGCTACTTGTAATGGAAATCATTCCATATGAAATTGTTAAACTCACGAGTAATAACCTACCTTAAACTCAGGAAATTCTTAAATCATTTTGATCATAGCTACATGTAATATACACAATCAATTTACATGTAGCGACTATATATATGGTACGAAGGTATTATACACATCTTATGTAATATACATATTCATTTTGATCATAGCCATTGATTGTGTAGCCATTGATCGTTATTGATTGTGTAGCCAATCAATGGATAATTTGCAGTGATAAAGAATATGAAATTCACATAATGTAAGGCATGTTCAAGTATATGTGATTGAAAAATAAAATAAACATAAGGAGGTTCACTTGCAACGGGGAACATGTAAGACCAAATATATATCAACAACATAAAAATTCAACAGAAACTTACATCATCAACGGCATTACCAAAATGGCCAAACCCAAATCCAATATCATACTTGTCAACTCCAACACGATACACAACATGCATCACAGTACATTGATTTTCTACATAATGGTCTCTGTGAAGCAAATCACAGGTGCATATCATATAGAAAAATAAAATAATAATAAGATTGTCTATGCCGACTCATATTTCTGACTCAATGGGTGTGACTCGCTAACGTGTCGCACCTGTGTTGGATCATGTTCGGATTCCATTGTACCCCATTGGTGAGCGGTCAAAATACGAGTCAATATGAATATGACATGTCAGTGAGTCACACCCAAAAATAAGATTCGGTATAGATTCAAAGGTATGCATTTCAATGTATGTAATGTATGCACATAAATGTATTAGATCGTGTATACAATGTATGCACATTCCAATGTATGCAGTAAGCTAATACAAAATACGTATTTGGATCGTGTTTGGATTCCAATGTATGCACATCAATAATATTTCTCTCATATGATCGATTCAAATCCTTAAGAATACCTTAAATTCAAAGTAAAACGCGATGATGCGTGGAATCACAAGTCTCTCTAGCTATATAGTTCAAAGAAGAAAGATGTGTGAAAACTCTAATGATGAGAGAAACAGGTAGTGCACATTTAACATTTTAAGATGAAATTGACTTTACCATATTAATTGTTAAACTTTATCCTCACTTGAATATTGTGAAAATTAGTAAATTATAATTTGGAACTTCTCAAAAAAGAAAGGATTTATACTTGATGCAAAAAAATTCCAATGGCTCTAGAAATTATAGCTCAGAATAACCCAAACACCTGAACTTCAATACCCAACATGAATACACAACAATCAGTATATCTACATAATTTTAACAATCACTATATCCACAAAATAGAAACATTTATAAGGATTGTCTACAGAAAATGTTTTCTTGATGTCTGATTGCCAGCAACATTTGGGGTTCTAACATGTCAGTTTCCTCTTAAATCTCATTGAATATACTTAATGGAGTTAACATTCCCAACTGAGTTTATAAACCAAAACTGGTGAATATGAATTACCCGAATAAAGGATCAGTTCCAATAATGATAATCCAAAAAATATTTATAATATTTGGACATATATATATATAAGCATTTTCACAAAATATAAAAACATGTATTTACTTATTCCAAACGAAACCAGTCATCTCAGAGTCACGTCATTGGTGTAAAATACAAAAAACAAGGGTGTATATGTGATACATATATATGTAGTTCTTGACTCACCTCCTGTATTCCACATTTACAATCCCAAGTTTCAAAAAGTCTTGGTCCATACCCTTGTTAGCCATAGACACGAAAGCTCTGCTGTTGAGTACAAAACCAGTCTGGTTATTTCGATTAAGATCAGTTACTATCACTCTAGTCCCTTCTTTGTTAAGAAGGGCTGCATTTTTGCACCTCATCTGCAAAATTAATTTAGATTAGACTCCCCCAAATAAAAAGAAAATTCACACTTACTATATTTATGCACATTTATAAACTAAAAACTCTAAATGTGCATACCTGAAAACATGAACCACAACCAACTCCATCTTTGTAAATGCTAGGTCCAGCAACTGCAAGTTGCCCAACACTTAAGCTTATAGCCGAGAAACCATACCCACATGCCCCAGCTGCATTTAATTCAAAAGATAATAATTACCCATTAGATAATAATTACCCATTAGATTGATAGATGCAGAAAACATCACCTGGGTATATGCTAGGTTTTTCAATTTTCTGAACCGTACATCATATGGGTCTTGATCCCAAACAATGTAACAACAAAGGCATTAAATTCGTACTTTATGGTAGATCTAATACCATAAAACATCGTAGTGTTCTTGTAACCCCCCCCCCCCCCCCCCCAAAATGATCCTACATCTTAATACCATCAAGTAAGTTACCATTGAAGCGATATACGAATTGAAATGAAATGAATGTGATTGAAAAAATGAATGAATACCTTACAATGAATGAATGAACAAAAGCTCCGGGAATGAATGAATACCCCCAAAACGACCCTACACCTTACAATGAATGAATAAACAAAAGCTCCGGGAAAGCACAAAAGTTGCGGTGTGGCTGGGATAATAGCAGGTCACAGAGGAGAAAGAGGGTGGGCGGCGGTGGGGGTGGCAGCGTGTCATCGAGAGGGAGGGCGGAGGTGGGCAGCGAGTCTCGGAGAGAGAGAGAGATAGAGAGTGGCGGTGGGGGTGTCAGCGTGCCATCGAGAGGGAGGGGGAGGTGGGCATCGGGTCTCGGAGAGAGAGAGAGAGAGAGAGAGAGAGATACGTTAGAATGATTTGGTCCTCTTGAAATTTTGGTCCCCGCTTGAAATTTTGGGGTTTTATTTTTTTAATGAAGCCTACCCATATTTGGCACTGTTTAAAACCGTGCCAAATTTTGGCACTATTTTAAACTGTGCCAGATTACGATAAAACCGCGCCAGATTTTGGCACGGTTCTAAACTGTGCCAGAATCTCCTTCCTTCAGCGTTCCAGATTAGCATTTTTGGTGTAGTGGTAGGTTAGTTTGTGCTATCGATTTACTGTAAAAATGGAAAATTTTGACGTGAGGATAAGTGATTTAAAGCTATGATTTTTGTTCTGACATAGTAATGTTTTAATTCTTTGTTGAAAATGCATTCAAATAGGCTTGGTTTGAAGGATTTTTGTTGTGTATAATTCCTGAATTCAAACTTTGAAATTTTTCTAGGCCCGAAAATTTCAGACTTTGATTTAGGGCATTAAAGCTTGGATTTGGTTCAATTATACATTGCACCTAGGTTCCTCAGGATCAAATCTTAAGTTTTCTCAATTTGAAATTGGTTCAAAGTCAAAAAAGCAGACTCCACCATCAAAGCTCAAGCTTCAGTGGCGTTTTCTGGTTTTTAAGCTTATAAAATGCATTCACATGTTAATATTCACATGTAATGACATAAATTTACTCTATATAAATGCAAAAACACAACCAAAGGAAACAAAATAACATTCACACATAAAATGATAGAGATGCATAAAAACTCAAATTTGTACTTTGAAAGTGTATTGAGCTGAAGTGAGTTTTCCCAAGAGTAAATGGAGCCTTTTATAGGGTTTGTGGGGGAGAGTTTATTGGTGGAATTGGAGGTGGGTTTTAACTTAGTTTTGTACAAGTTTAAACCAAGGTACATATGGGGATAAATGGGTACCTTATGTACTCCATGTGGTACATGCCGTATTGACAGTCTAGCTAGTCCCACATCAGCAGGGAGGTTGGTGGAAATAAATTAGGTTTTTGGTTTCGTGCTTAGGTGGGTTTGGTTTAGACTTTAGGGCTTATAAGTTAATTTTTAAACATTTTAGGGGATTATGTGCAATTTCTCAAACTTAGGGGATTGGTCCATGATATTCCTGTAAAGTATAAGTCAGTTGGTCAAACTTTAGGTTAAAATTATGGTTTAAATGGTATAGGAAAGTGTATTTTAACATGATTCTCTATTCAATGGTGTTTTAGTAATTTTGACAAAGTCTTAGGGTTTCTTAGGAATTTTAGAACTGTAGAGGGACTAAATGCCTCTTTAGGGTATGTTATTACAACTTACGTTCTTCTTAGCTCTCCAAGTGCTTGAACTTGAGGATGGGATACTCATATCTCAGTCCAGATATGATAGGGACCAAATGAAGAAGTTTGATTTAGACTCCGCTAAATACTCACGTACCCCTATGAGTACGTCGAATAAGCTTTGGAAAGACACTTTTTGTAAGGACATAGAGCAAACCCTTTAAAGGATCATGATTCGTAGTATTCTCTACCAAACCTGTAGTCATATTAATATTATCTTTTGCAATGAAGTTTATGCGCGTTACATGAGTGGCACTCTTTCCCACGGTATTTGGTATTAATTTTATACTGATTATAGTTTGTCCACCTATTCGGATGTCGATTGGGCAGAGGATGTGGATTGTTGTGGGAGCACCTCAGTTGTGGTTGATTTTAATTTGGGAGTGCTCTTGTATCTTGGTTGAGAAAGAAGACAAACTCCATTCTTTATCTATAGAGTAGGCCAAGTACATTACCGCCGAGAGTTATTGCACACAACTTTTATGGATGAATCATATGTTAGAAGATTATGGGATCATACAAGGCACAATGACTTTTTCATGTGATAATATGAGTGAAATTCATATATACCGTGATTCGATCCAACATTCCCTCACAACGAACATTAGGATATGTGAGGATTTTATTCGTGATCACATTGAGGAGAAGGTCGTGTCCTTGAGCTTGGTGAGTCAATTAGTCGATATTGTCAGGAAACCTTTAGATGCACTTATATTTAAGAATCTTTAGTAAATCTTTGGGTATATTTTCTGTTGATTGAGTTCGGATACTTTATTTAGTGCAGGGTGATTATCTTGTTCATATCATTTGTCCTTATTGCTAGATTGTATTTATATTCCTTTATTTTGGAAAAATCTTGAAAAACCCCAAAAGATTTTCGGTCTTTAAGAAAAAGTTTGAAAATTTCCAAAAAGATATTATTTTGATAAATTTTTTGAAAAAGACAAAAAGATTTTTGTATTTTGTTTTTCACCATATAGGGGTGTAAATTTAAGATCTTTGAATTAGAATTACATTCCATCTATTCATATGACTTTTTCATGGTATTTTGAGACAAGGCTTCATTTCTTTAGAGGGCTTAATAATGTGCAGATATCATTTTATTGTTCATTGATGATTAATTTTTTCATGCTAGACTTTTATCACCTTTATTTCACACATGTATGAAATTTTTGAAAATTGTACTTGCTTATCATGTGTCGAATACGGTGTTCTCATATTAATAGTGTGTAATGACAAACCAAATGTACTATAGATAAGTTGTTCTTGTAAGAACCATTGCTCGTATTTCATATCCAAAAAAATTTGTTTATGTTAAGAAATGGAGATAGGGTGAGAAGGAAAAAATTATCTTTGTGTTAAAATCCACCATTTGCAAAAGGATCCTAAAAGATCAATGACACACAAAAATAGAAGTACCAAGGTAATTTTTATTTTATTAATGCTTCACTACATATGAGCGTTATGATATCTTCAAAAATTAGAGTGAATTATTTAGTATGTGAGAGTTTGAGGGCGTTATAAAGTATAAGATCAATAGGTTTGCACAACGGACTCTCTTGAAAAGCATTAAATAGTTCAACGTTATTGATTGAGAAACATATAAATTCTTGGAATGTTGCATAAGTCGATTAAATTTCATTTAACGTTCAACATTCTTACACCTAAGGTTGAAATTATGTTCTTTCTTTAAAAGTATCTCATGACTTCGCGCAACTTTGTTACATATGCCTATGTTGATTTACTTATAGAAAATGTTCTCGCAATTTCATTCCGTTTTATCGATTCGGATATTTTAGTGTTATTCCATGGTGTGTTGTATCTGTACATTTTATACCTACTTTTTATACTTGAAAAAATTAAAAAATTGCAAAACTAGTAAGTTGCCTTTGGAAATCCATCGCATGTGCTTAATTAATTATCTTTATGATGATATCTTTTATTCTTTGAGTGATGTTAATGATTTCATGATTACTGTCTATCCCTTTGTCTATTACGAACAAAAAAATGGACAACAAATTGAGGGGGAGTTTATTTTTTCATTAAAATTGTACGCATCGTGGTATTTCTTTTGCCTCATATGTGAAGGCCATTCCGCCTTAATGATGATTCCATATAACACATAAGATGAAGAATTTTTCGTCGTAAACCTTTACATTTATGTGTTTCGATTTCTTGATTTGGGAGGGCATAAGTTTTATTACTCTTTGTAGTCAATTTGTCTTCGGTTTGTGTTTTGTACCTGAATACCCAAAGGAAGAGATTTGTAAGATCAAGTTATTTAATTGCTCATTTTATTTTCATTTGGCTTATCCTCTTACAACCCACTGCACATTCATGACTGTTCTCGAGTCTTCGAAGAGAAGAAATGTTGGTGACATTTGAAAGATTGAAGATCGTTCATCACAACTTGATCCGATAAGAGTTATGAGGTGGTTTGGTAAAGCGATAAAATTTTAAAATATTTTTAAAATGATTTTTCGCTAACTCGTTAAAATAAGATTAACATGTCGTTTGAATTAGTTGCATAGGGTCGTTAGAAGGAGGTTCTAACGTCACTTTTTGGGTAATCTTTGGAATTTCGTTGGAAGTTTCATTGGAGGCTGTTCAAATGAGATTGGGTACGTCGTTCGAACGAGATGGCAGTTCGTTCGAACGAGTCTGCGTATTTTTGATTTTTCATTAAAACTTTTCTAAATCTTTAATCCTTATCTCTTTGCAACAACTTTACCTATAAATAGAGATACGTGATTAGACTTTTCAACAAGCCCTTATAGAGTTCTTTTTGTGATCAAAGTCTATAATTGTTTCATCATAACTCCTTGGATCTTTGAGGATCACTCTTCCAAATCAAGAAGACCACAATCAAAAGTTCTAAACACTCGTTGAAATGTTCTCTACTGCTAATTTTTGGATTTGCGGTTCTACTTTTGATGAAAAAGGGAGTTGCATATTCCTAAGGTTGATCGGTGGATATCGAGGGAAGATCTGCTTCCTATGGGCGGTGATGGACTACATCATTTTTTAAAGAATTAAAAACTCTACCACGTTATACTTAGTGTATCTCTAAGTAGTCTATAAGTCATCTTGTGTCTTTCAATTCTAAAATAGTGTTGAATATAGGTTTTACCCGATAGGCATTTTTCCTCAAATTCTTCTTCTACTTATTTGGTTTAGAATTTGTCTTCGTTTTTATTTTTCATGTTCTTTTTAAATTAAATTAAGATAAATTTTTGTAAAAAGTGAATTTGTGTGTTTTGCCTACAATACAAGTAAATCCGTATAAACTTGGCACATGCTTTCTCAATCAATCTTCATTTAGCCTATTATTCTCTTGTTCAAGAAACAATTGAGCTTAGAATGACTCAAGTAATTCCCTCATTAGGCAAGTTACCTTTTGTTGTAGAGATATGAACCATAGGGAGCAAGTCTCATCTTTATACATATAAATCTTGGATCCTAGATTTAAACTTCTCCTTATCTAATATGTGATCCATGTCATAAAGCTCAGAGTAATTTGTATTTATATCAAACCCACCTTAATAATTGTTATATGATTTTCTTATCATGGGATTTCACATATGTGGATTCCTTACCAGCATCCTCAACCTTACGATCATTAAGTTAAGATTCATGACTAGTAACGTCTAAGTAAAAAATGGCGATAAAAGTGGTAAAGTTATTATCATTGGGTGACTCATTGACATTGGACTCTGAATAACTATCAATACTGATGACATTTAATGTCTTTTTTGTATCCTCACATTAGTTTCGTCAAACACTCAATGACCTATGGCCTTTACCCTCATACTCATAACATCTACCCAAACCCTTATCCTTTATATCTCGGGTTCCCAAATATTTTTCTACCTTATTGGTTTTGTATTTGTCGAATGTTTTAGATATAGGAAAATTTGTTTTTCCTTTAAGAAATTTTCTAAATTGGTTAACCCAAAGGGTAGAATCATCTTTTGCATTTCCAAATTCATCGTCAGAATTGGTTATATCCACCTTATGGTCTTTCAAAGCAATACCCTTATTCTTTTGGGGAGGACTGAAATTTTCTAAATCAAAGCTATGGAGAGAATCTATGAATTCTTCAATCTAAATCCTATCAATGTTACCAAAACATTTAAGGTTGTGAGGTGTGGAATAAACCTACAAGGTAAAGACATAAAAATATTATGCAATACCTTATTATTAATAATTTCCCTCCTAAAATAAAACAAGATTTCAGAACATAGAGATTAGCAAAAAAATGATCAAAAGTCTCATTCGTGTGTCCCGATAACATTCGAAGAGAGTGGTGAGATTATGGAGGGTTGAGACTTGTACGGTATTGATACCCCCATGGGTAACTTAGATTATCTATCAAGCCTCCATAAACATTTTACACGCCAAAATTCTAAGAAACTCCTTCGACTTGACCGCACTAAATAAAGCGTTAAGGCCCCAAGTATTATAGTTACATAACCTATGGTCAGCCTCATTCTAAATCTCTACAGGTTTATAGGCAATTTTATGTTTCACCCTATTATGTGCCTATCCAAACTCACTTGGCAAGGGATTTATAGAAAACATTTATATGCGATCTCTAACACGCATAATTAAACTCATCAAATATAGGTGGTCTAGAAATCAATTAACCCTCCATAGAAAGCCCCCATGGATTCATGCCTATGTAAAATTTAGACACCCGCTCTGATACCAGTTTGAAAAAACATGGGTCCTCTAATGGGTCAATGTATTAAATTAATCTCAAATTAATTATTTCAAACTTTAATAACGATAAATAATTTATCTTAGGTCAATTTATAAATTTAATACGAATTAATTAAAATAAAACAAATATGGTGAAAATTAAAAATACGAATTTAATGAAGTAATCATTAGGCTAAAATTACATATGAGGTGATAGAAATTAATAAAGACAAAAAATATTCAATCCCACACATAAGAGACACGGTATTTAACGTGAAATTCTTTTGGTAAAAATCACATGCATCCAGCTTAATTTCAAGTCCACTAGTAAAAAGGTTTATAGGATTTACAAAAGGGACATACACGACTTATAACCAAGATACTGTTGGAACACCAAAATCCTTATTATTCAGAATCTCCAACCTCTGTAGTTCTAACGTTGCCAATAGCTACTGTAACTTTGACTTGAAATCCAAAGCCCTCGGGGCTCAGTATCCCCAAATCTATGTCTCCCTGCATATTCATGAATCTCCGCCACAATTTTACTCCTAGCTTGCTAGTTTTTCATAAGTGTCTCGTATCTCAACCATTGACATCCATAAACTCAACAAGATTTTATAGAATCCATGGCTAAAACACCACATATTCATATAGTAATTTGGGGAAAATTTTGATTTAAGAAAACACCAATTAATCTTCATTTAGAAGACTTGGGAGCTTTCCTAGTTTCAATTATCACAAAGGGTTTATTAAATCATAAAAAATAACCAAAACACTAAGCAGTAGACTTTGGAGCTTTCCTAGTTTCGATGCTCACAAAATATTCTGGAGAAAAGTAAAAAGCGGTCTCTCCCACAAAACTCCATCAAATTATATTTTTATAGAAAAATAGAGATATGACTTTAAAAGCTTTGTGAAAATAAAGAACTTACAAAAAGGTTTGGAAGACATTAAAAATACAAGTCAAATTCCAAGAGAGTTAAACCATTAAAACACATGGTTTCAGACTAATCGAGGAAGGTCATGTGTAGATTCAACGATTGCGGGAGGAATAGCAGCGACCACACGCCTTGGATGCGCATCTACATACATCATGCTTTGTGGCTAAGCCGTGGACTCCTCGTTGGGGATATTAGTTGGTTCTCTTCTTTTACTTTCAATCTTTTATGAAAACTCCTATAGGTTTATTCCTTTTAGGCATGTTTTCAAGTCTTAGAAAAAAATCTTTCGCTAATATAGCTAAACATAGACACACAAACAACATTTTAAAAATCCTTAAAATATTGTAGAAATTCCTGCAAGGATAGATTAATTATGCATTTCAAAATTTAATTTTCCCACATGTATTACCCATTGTGTGGCTTATACCTCGATGTATGATGGATGTTTTGATGTTGTATTATTGTCAATCTAGTATCTAATTGTGTGGAAGATCCTCAATCAATATAACATACCTAACTTGCATTTAGTCAACCCAAAATTATGAAAATAAGAGAACTTTATTCTTACATAAGCCATTAAAATGCAATTTAAATTTGAGGAACCAAGAGAAAAAGTGAGATCTAATTGGTTTGTGGTGGATGGAAAATGCACAATCGAATATGAAATCTAGTGAAATTTTGGAGTGATGTATTTGTTAAGAACCCAATTTGAAAAGAACATGGTTTTTGAAATTGATATCGATTCGAAATTTAATCTGGGGTTATGTCCAATGATGGCATTATAACCTTTGGGGGGGAGGTAGTAAAAAAAACAAAACATTAAGCTAATATCAACCGATGTAGTTTTTATATTAGTATATAAATCTACTCCCTAAATTCTAAATCACATAACTCTTAAAAAAATAATTTTATAAATTACAAGTATGGCCACCGAACTTTATTGTTTGTAATGATTTGGTCCCTACACTTTTCCTTATGTAAGAATTTATCCCTTAAACTATCATAAGTTTACACAGATGTCCCTTTCATTATATTAACAAAAAGAACAAAATATTCATTTTTACCCGCATTTGACTCCAATTTATTTAGGGAGATTTAATCTATCATATAAGGAATTACGAAACATTTTTAGGGAAGAAAAGTTATAACCATATTTTTACAGCACATAATAAATATAATTATTCAAATTCAAATATGGTCCAACTTTGTTTACTACTTTAGACACAATATGATCGCAAGAAACAAAACGATTCGAATTTCACTTGAAATTGACAGTGTGAGCAGTGTATGTGTAATGTTTGTGTTGCAATTTTATGACACAAAACGAAGTTGTGTTATTCATGTATTTTTGTGTTTAATTTGTCTAAAAACTAATAATCTTGTTAATCGTAATTTAAATGGGTCATGTTCGTGTTAGGTCAAAAATACAATATATTGTCATGTCATGTTTGTGTAGAAAATGGTTCTTATTGTGTGGTTAAAACACAATTCAAAAAAATAAATATTATAACGTGTTTTAAAATAATCGTACAATTTTTTTTAAAGTTTTACTGGGTATCATATAGTAAAATATGGGGCGACAGTTGCAAAAACCTTTTCAATTTTAATTTGAATAACTACATTTAATATGTGTCGCAAAATATTTATACAGTGGAATTTTCATGAAAAAGCGGCAAAAATACATATATAAATAGGTAAAAGTTTCCCTTTAAAATTTAGGGCCAAAATAAGGGTCAAAATGGTTGCTTTGGAATTTTTTTGCCAAAGTCAACTAGAAATTTAATGGTAGAGTCATCCTTGTAAACTTAAGATGATATAATGGCTAAAAATTTTATTAAAAAATTGGATTCAATTCATTACAAACACAAAAATTGAAGGCCATTCATGAAGTTTACTCATAGTTATTTGAGTGTAAGCGTGTAGCCTCATAATTCTCCTTATACTCTCAACTCTCATAATAGTTTAGTCACATATTTATTAAGAAGATAAATGTAATTACAAACATGGAAGTCATAATAAATCCCATTAGGGGCTATATTACATTTTAATTATTGAGTTTGAGTTTGTTTGCATTTTGGTTAGGGGAAAAAAGAAAGTTTGTAAATTAAAGGAAAAATCCAAAACTATTATGAACATGAAAATTAAACAAACATACCATAAAATAGAAAAGCAAATAGGAAAAAACATATATAAAGAAAAAAGCATTGTTTCACAGTGACACCTTCAGTTGCTGATAGTGTGCCATCGAGATCTTAATGAATGATTTATATAATTAAGTATCCAATGCACATAATATACAGATTTTATCTTTTTGTCATAAGAAGTGCATCTAAGGGATAAAACAAATTAAAGATTGCAAACAAACGAGGGAAATTAAGGAAAAAGCCCTATAGGGTAAAACCTTTATTTTCACAACTTTAGAGGGTTTACAAGACTATCGACTTATAGACTACTGGATACCAGCCATAAGTATAAAGCCCATTGCTTTTGCAAATCTTTAAAGAATACGACATAATTCAGAGTCGTCCACACGCAGCCTTCCATGCTCAATATCCACCAATCAGTCTTTGTCTTCGGCAATGATCCCCTTGAGAATCACAATGGTCTGTCATGAAGAAAACCTCTCCACAAGAGTTGTGTATGCAAGGACACAAAACTATAGGGTATTAAATAATTCACTCAAATATACTCTGGGGATGTGATTTGTGAACTCAAAAGGTTGAAACTTTTGAAACATATGTTCGGAAACAATTATGGTAAAAGTCTTAACGAATGTATTTATATGACTTTTACAAATTTCGAGGCAGACGCTTGTTCGAACGAATTTTGAATCTCGTTCGAACGAATGAGCCATATGGTTTGAACGAAGTTCAAACAACCTATAATAGTACGCCTCATTCGATGAGCGTTCGATGTAAAGTTCAAATGGGACTTCGAATGAAACTGAGATCTCATTAGAATGAGAATCCCACTTATTTGAATGAGTGCACGAACTTTGAAAAAAAATTAAATAAGAAAAAATGCCTCGATTTAAAAAAAAAAATCCTATTTCGGATTTAATAAAAATAAAACCTCCCCAAATAAATTCTAGGAATAAATTTAAATTCTTAATAGCATTATACGTTCATAATTTGAATATCCTTAAAAGTTGAAGATGTTAGAGATTCGGTCTTTGTGAAAACTTGAGTCGAATGGTAACCGGATATACCAAAAACTATGTTAGCCTAAGCGATGAGCAAATGATAGAAAATGTGCTCTTACAAATCACCTCCTTTTGGTTGTTTAGGTACAAACATAAAACTGAAATTTAAATTACATTAAAATCTCCTAAGATAAAAAATAATACCCTAATACCCTCCCACACCATAGAAAATGGATAGATATAAGAATAATGATGTCTTCTCAAATGATGACTTCAAATCTCCACTTCTTCTTTGTCTTCTCCTGGGCACTTTGTCTTCATCGAGTGCAATATAAATATCATCTTCCAAAAGTACCTACACTTAAGAAACAAATAAAATACCCCAAGATGCATCGAGTTTGACATATAAAATAAAAAAAAATTCTTCCCCATAAATTAAAACTCATGTAATCTCCTCAGTAATTAGTTCTCCCCCTTTTATTTTGTCCGAAATAGGCAAAGAGCAGAAACTGAACATGAAATATAGGGAATGTCACCGAAAAGAATAAGGTATCTTCACAAAAACAGAGGAATGACAAGCATGAAATGATAATCTTAAAGGCTCCACAAACTATTTTTGAATTTTTTTAAATTTTTTTCAAGTACAAAATTTTATAAATACAACGCATAATGGTATAACGCAAAAATACTCGAATCATGAAATAGAAAGTAGGGGTGTGAACATATTCCATAGGTTAATCAACATAGACAAACATAACACATATGCACGGAGGAATGATATACCACTAACGAAAGACCTCAAAGTCTACCTTAGGTGCAAAGATGGTGAACTCAACTGAAAATGGCTTAACCTGATCAACTAATCAAGACACCAATAATGTCCAAAACTATGTAATGATTTATGAGATTTTTAAGGATGTACAAACTCATTGATCTTTGAATTAACTCCCTGAAAATCTCACATATTGAATTATTCTCAAAAATATTTTTTTGAAGAAATTAATGCCCATATATAGCGAAGCATCATGTTTAAAAAATAGACCTGACGTTTATGTTTTTAAGTTCCTTTAATCTTTTTGGATCTTTTCATTGCAAATGGTGTTTTTTCACGCAAAGTCAACTTGTTTTTCGTAGCCCTTTTCCAATGCTTAAAATATGCCAAATATACCAGAAAAATAATTTTCTATTTTTTTTCAATCTGAGCAGTGGTTCTTACATATACTACTTTTATTATCTCATTTTCACATTTGGTTTGTTTTAAAAGCAGGATTGAGATGAAAATACTACAATCGACAAGTGAAAGGTCATTGTAACATTTAAAAAAGTTCATGTCTGTATGCATTAAAGGTGATATAGAGTCAAACATGTAGCAAGTTGTCATCGTATCACATGTTAAAGACTCCATACAATATAAAGCACAAAAATAAAATGATGTCACATCTCAAAACACAACAAATTAGTCACGTGAATATGGAATGAATTGGTGGCTCAGACATCTTTAATGTTCATCCACATATGGTGAAAAAAATATAAAACTATTTTTGGATTTTTCGTAAATTTTATCAAAATAAAATCTTTTTATCTTTTTCACCTTTTTCTTATAAACCAAAAATCTTTTTGTATTTTTCAAAAATTTTCAAGAAAAATAAAACTCTTTTTTGATTTTTTGAATAATATATGAAAATAAAAAATATGAGTACAATGATTGTACACTAGAGATATGGATATATGATATAAACATGAAAAACACCTTATTCTAGTAAAAAGTCGCAACCTCAGTCTTTAGGCCGGGAGGAGATTTAAAAAGGAGATGACATCCTAAGAAATTCCTACATCAAATTTTGTGAAGTTTTGACTAAATAATCAACTTGCTCTCGAAAAATCTCAAAATCTCACATGTGATGTGCGAGAGCATGGAAAGTAATATGTGTGGGAGTGCGTGCAGGGACTCATATGGTAATATATCGTAGAAGATACCTATGAGACACTCTACCGAACTTAAAGCAAACTTTCCTAAGGTGACCTCTTTTCTTGCAATGGGAATAAACTTACATGGGCTTAGGTCCACCTCTCTTAAAAATTATAGGAACAAGCTCTCCTAGGTGGGTTAGGTCGAGGTCCATATGGATTTAGCACAAACTCGAGAACCAGCTTAGGTGCTACATGGGAAGTGAACGCACCGTCATAAACTATTATTTGCCTCTCAACGTTACCTGAAGCTAGAACGAGGAAGATCTTTCCAACCTTCTTATATATGTCCTCTAAAGTAAACTTGACCTCCCGGGAACATTCGAGATCTTTCTCGAGTTTAGGATACACGGGCCTCAAGTTTCTCACGAGTCTCCAATTAATATTGAAGATCTTCCTTAGGACTAGCCACGATGTTGGTCAAATCACTCTTTTACCAGCCTAAGATGATCATCTACTCATATAAAGAAACCTTAACCTTCTCGATTTGATTCGTTGATGCCTCACGCAACCTAAAAACTTTCACCTCTCTCTCTCCATGTCTAACACCCTAAGAGACAAATCTTTGTTCAACTTTTTAATTTTCAACGTCTCGGTGTACAAATCAATATAAGCTGTTTTGAGATACCCTTATCCCTCACTCAAAGTACCCTCCCCACTCTCACTATCTCACAAATGAATCGTAACATCATTAAGGCTTTCATGTTTAGATATGTCCCCATCGGTGTGGGTTAAACTAGAAGTACTCACATGAGTAGCCATGAATGCAACGCACGGTTCATTGGTGATTCTCACCCTGAATTAACCAACTCGATGTCACTATCACTAAGAGTGGATTTATTTGCAATATCTTTGCCCTTTATCTGTAGCTGAGTGGGACACTCATGTGCCTTGCGCCCTTTCCCCTCGAACTCATAACAACTTATATTTTTCTTTTTCTCACCGCTACTCATTACCTCATTATTATTTTTTTTCATTAAAATTTTTTTATTGGAAGAATTTTCTTTAGAAAATTTGGTCAAGTCATCAAAATCACACTTTTTAATTTTTTTTGCAAATAAGGTCAAGTCATAAAAATCAGACTTACCCCCTGATTCAGGCTCACAAACTCTCTCCTTTTTCTTCTTCTTAGTATGAGTCTTTAAAGATACCCCTATATCCTTAGGTTTATTGGTTTTAGGGAACATATCTATCTCATAAGTCTGAAGGTCTCCTACGCATTCTTTTAACATAAGAATGTCTAAAATCCCTAATGAGTTAAGTACGGTGACCTTAGGAATGAAGTGGGCATGAAGTGACCGTAAAATCTTTTTAACAACTCTCGTTTCTAGAATTTTCTGACCCAAATAAAAACTCGAACTAACAATGTTCGATAAATGCGCATAAAACTCTCCGATTGACTCGGACTCTATCATACAGATGGTCTCAAATTAGGTGGTCAAATTTTGAATCTTTGACGCTTTTACAGTATTAGTACTCTTTTGAGTGAGCTGGAAGGTATCCCATGCTTCCTTAGATGTAGTGCACGTCATGATGCGATGAAACTCTTCAGGTGTGACGACTCCAGAAATAGCACTAACTTCATGAGAATTAAAATTACTCCATTAAATTCCTCATTAGTCCAGGAAGAAACAGTTTTGGGCCAACAACATTATCAACAAAGATTATGGGAGGAGTCAACCCTCTTTCACAAACTAACCCGACTCTCTCATATATGGTTTTAAGAGAGACCTCATCCCATCCTTCCAATATGTATGTTTCGTACCATAAAAGATGGTCACTTGATTATACAAATTATTCATTATAATCCGGTTTTTTAAAGATCAACAATTTAAAAAAATGTCATATCAAAGAAAAAAATTTACGAAAAAATGATCATGCATTAATTTTGTGTAACCGGCTCTAATACCAATTTGAGAGTGCGTAATCGGGATCTTAATGGATTATTTATATAATTAAATGTACAATACACACAATATCCAAATTTTATCATTTTATCATAAGACATGCATCTAAGTGATAAAACAGATAAATTAAAGTATATAGAACCTTTATTTTTAGCACTTTAGAGAGTTTACAAGACTATCGAATTACAGACTACTTGATACCAGCTACAAGTATAATGCACAATGCCTTCAAAAATCTCTAATAAATATGGCTCAGTCCAAAGTTCTCCATATGTGTCCTTCCACGCTCTATATTCATTGATCAACCTTTGTCTTTAACAATGACCCCCTCGAGAATCACAATGGTCTGCCGTGAAGAAGCTCTCTCCATAAGAGTTGTGTATGCAAGGATAAAAAATTATAAGGTTTAAACTGAGTCAGTCAAATATATTATGGGGATGTGAGTTGTGAATCAAAAGGGTTTTTTAAACTCAAAAGGTTGAAATGTTTTGCAAAATATGTGTTGAAACAGTTCAGGTAAAAGTTTTGACGAAAAAACACGAAATAGGTATTTATATGACGTTCACAAATTTGGAGGCGACGGCTCGTTCGAACGAATTTTTAATCTCGTTCGAACGAGAATAGTAAATCGTTTGAACGAAATGGATCTTGTTCGCACGAATGAGCCATCTCGTTTGAACAAAGTTCAAACGACTTAAAATAGTACGCCCTCGTTCGATACACGTTCGATCTAAACTTCAAATGAGACTTCGAATGAAACTGAGATCTCATTAGAATGAGAATCCCATCTCGTTTGAATGAGATGTGCGAACTTTGAAAAACATTTAAATAAGAAAAAATGCCTTAATTTTTTAAAATAAAAATCCTGTTTTAGATTTAATATAAATAAAACATCCTAAAAGAAATTCAAGGAATAAATTAAAATTCTTAATATCATTATACCTTCATAATGTGGAGATCCTTGAAAGTTGAAGACGTTGGAGATTCGGTCTTCGTGGTGGCTCCAGTAAAATGGTAACAAGATATGTCAAAAACTATATTTGCCTAAGCTATGAGCAAATGATAGAAAATTTGCTCTTACAGTTGCTTCCTTCCACCGCCTTTAATTGGTGACCACGAACACTACCACCACTTTCAGTCGAAAACAATACCCACCTCCACACCCGCCACGGTGTAAGAGTATAGTATACTCATAAAACCCAATTTATTTGAATTGTCCCATTTTTCGTTTTTAAAATACACTTTGACTTTTGCCTAAGTGGTCTTTTATCTCCGTAAATTTTCATTAACACATCAAGATATTGAATTCAACTCAGCATTATCTAAATTCACTTTGATCACATGTTTAGGATGAAGGTAAAAAGACCCAGATGACTTATTATTCGATTTTTTTATCAAATTAAAATGAAAAATATCTTTGAAAATTAAAAGTATTATTTTTCGATTTACTGTCATTAATTGTCATAATATTTTTCTGTATGAATACTATTTTGAAAAAGGACATTTGTGTGAAAGTTCATGGCATTTGTTACGGAGACTAAACTAAGACTGCTTTGGTAAATCTCTTACTCTTTCTACGACCTAGTTTTGATGGTGGTTCTCTTTATTGAATGATATATTCGCTTCATCTAATGGGACTTTGCTACTCGCAAACTAATCAAATTCTTGGAGGATTTCCCTAGTCTTTTTCAAGACCTAGAATCGTTGAAGATTTGTTTCAACGAAGTTCTCGAATTGCTAAATCTTTTTTAGCACATCATAGATCTTCTTGAGCCTTGCGCATAACTTATTTTTGGATGTTTTATCTATCATGATTAGACTTTATAAACCCACCTACTCTCTTGCACATTATGTGTAATTGGTATGCAATGTTGTATATTCTCTTGGTATTTAGGTAACTTATTATATTAGTTTTCTTCTATAGAAACACTTACTAATCCCCAATTAAAAAATAATCATTCTCATATTATCAAGATAAATATTTTTCTAGAGTGTGGAGCTTGTGTTCTTAAACTTGTTCATCTTTTTCAAAACCCAAAAGAAGCTTAGGTAATATCGATTTTTTTTTACAAAGTTTAATCTAGTTTGTATTTTCCGTCTTCTCTTCATTGAATTTGATCACCTCCCTATTGAAGTTAATCAATAAAGAAGATGAAGAATAAGTTTTTGAGCGTATACACTTTTTTATTATTGAAACACCATTTTGGACCTTTTTATGATATATTTTAAAGAGCAATATTATTGATTGTCGATTAAAATGTACGTGATGTTGAGATCCTTACTGCCTTTATTGATTTCTCTCGGATGATAATGATTAGTGTAAAAAAGTTAAAATGTGATTTAGTGCAAAATGAGTGTGAAACATTTATCCCCTATGTTTGCTGAATATATTTTTAGTGAGGTCATTTCTTTGGCTCAAGATTTTCCCCCTCAGTTAGATTTTCACCTTGTATTCCCGGTGTTACATTTTTATTTAATTTTTCACATGAATTATTATTCATGTACTAAATTAAGATTAAAATATAAACTTCATGATGAATCATTAATAAATTTTATCATATATAATTTCATAGTGTTCTCTTTGATTTACACAATTAAAATTTGAAAATAATTTGAAATTTGTGGTTCTATATTTTGGTAAACAAAACGCACTATCGCAAGTTGAGGAATGGGCCATGTAGCTATCCTTAGTTGATTCGAGTATAAGAGAGGTTATCCATTTAGAGATGGTTGGAAAAATTCGAAAGTTAGGTTTATTAGTGTATTAATCATATGACAAATTGTTAACTTTAATTAAGGTAGTGTACCCCATATTTTTAATGATTTAAATAATTATGGGATTAATTATTATTGTGGGATTAATTGAGTTAAAATGTGAGAATTTAATTGTTAATTAATTCGAATTTAAATAAATATTAACTAACGTGCCAAGGGTTAATACTTATTGATTGAATATTATTGTGTTATATGTAATATGGAACTATACACTTCGATAAATTGTCAAGAATAAGGTTGATAAGGTTAATTAATTATTAGGTGGTTGATAAGGTTATTATGTTTTCGACAGTGATGCTAAGAATGAACCAACCGAACATTCTGTTTAAAATTTTATAAAGGACTTATCACCCGATATTTAATTGGGCGGGATGTCACAGGTGGTATGAGAGCATCAAGTTCTAGAGTCCTTTAGGATCTGTATGGCTTATCATGCTTTCAGCTTAGCTTTCTTTAATGTAGAGCCTTATTTTTAGGATTGTTGTATTCTTGATTATGCGTTTACATCTTCAGCTATTTGAGATTTAACGATGACTGTGGACTAACAAAATTCTTTCTCGTCTCGGATGCCTCCTCGACGTGCACCTAAGGATAGGAATGCCCAGTCAGAGCCACCACCAGTTCCAACTCTGGGCATGATGAATGCTACAGAAGTTGCTGCCATCATTGCACAGGTAGTTAATGCCGCATTGGCAGTGGTACCGTAGGAACCACCACATGCACCAGTAAAGTCTCCAGCACCTGTCCACACCTTCCCTATTGCATGGGAGAGAGTTAGGGATGCCTTTCAGAACGTGCACCCTCCAGAGTTCGCAAGTAGTTCTGATGTGGTGATTTCTAGGCAGTGGAAGGACATATAATGACACCTCCGTATGTATGGGTGTAATACGGTTCAGAGGCAGGTTTTGGCTAACTTTAAGCTGACAAGGGGTAGCATTACAATGGTGGGAGTCCGTTACTACTACAGAGGAGAGAGATCTGATGATGATTGGCAATTTCTAGGCATGGTTTGATCGCAAGTACTTTCCTTCAGCCGTTCAGACTGAGATAAGGAGGAAGCACCTAAACCTCACCCAGTAAGGGAAGACCGTGTCTGATTACGGAGAAAAGTTTACCAGGATAGTTAATCTGGTACGAGCAGAGGTACCTGTGGGTACCCGAAATTAGAACTATGGGCCTGGACGAGTAGCCCAGTCCTGGCGGCCCAAAGTCTAGGCCCCTCTTCTCTTATATTGATCCAGTCTCCCCCACGTCCCCATAAGGAAAGTTATAGGGGAGATGGAAAATGTGGAGGAACCCATCACCTCCACTTACCTACATGCACATGTATATATTAAACCCTAGGTCCGGGGCAAAAGGACAAGTTGTATTCTCTGTAATTACTCTCCGGAGTATATAGAAATAATATCGACTGCACCACCGTGGACGTAGGCACATCTTTACTGAACCACTTACATCCTTTGTTGTGTGATTGTCATTTTATATTCCTTGTTCTCACTTGGTGAATGCTTTCTTCTTATTTATTTGTTTTGCACAATAATTATCACCACAATTGGCTCCGTCTGTGGGAAGCGTTCATCTTTCCCTGAGAAGAGCCCACACCAAGAAAGGAGTTTAAGATGTTCGGTCACAGCAGTAATGCCCCTCAGGCAGGAGATATTCAAGACCCACCTGCTCCTCGCAGGATTAGGTCTGAAGTTCGACGTTCAGATCAGAGAGCTCGCCTCGAAAGGCCAGCCTCAGAAGAAAGTCAGGGACCAGCGAGGTCCACGCAGATATCCAGATTGATTAATGCGTACGAGGCAAGACTCCATGAGCAGAGAGAGTCTTCCCACATATACGAGGCTGAGAACACTGGCTTGAGAAGAAGGCTGGAAAGACTGGAGAGGGAGCTTCGTCTGGATAACAGGAGATGCCCATACTGTACTCCTAGCCCTCAGGCGAGCAAGTCTCACAGCCGAGGAAGGAGCCCAAAGCGAGAATCTCAAAAGGTCGAAGGAAGCGAGTCAGACAATGACCTCCGCGAACAGTTGCGAAGAGCTCGCCACTACTAGAGCCCTGCTCGTAGCGACGAGAACATACGAAATCTAGTCCGCAGAGAGATGGACCAACACCCTGCTCACCACGAAACAAGATCAACCAGAGAACTCGCAAGTCTAGCTCTCAAAACCCAGATGAAATCACCCTCACGAGGGAAATCGAAGAGGAAGAAGCCCCCAAGAAATTTACCATCCCAAGGTTCAAGATTTACGACGGAAAGACTGATCCCATCGATCACGTCAGGCAATACCGACAGGCCATGACCCTCTGGAATCACCGAGATGCCCTGATGTGCCGCATTTTTCCCTCACTCCTGCATGATGTAGCGCAGAAGTGGTTCGAAAGGCTCCCCCAACGGTCGATCAGGAATTTCAAATCCCTAGCCGAACTTTTTACGGCCCGATTCATTACCAGTAGCTCCCATCCCAAAAGGATGGATGCTTTGCTAACAATGAAGAAAACGCCTCAAGAGACCCTCCGAGACTACGCGAAGAGGTATTGGGAGTTATTCAATGAGATCGAGGACTGCGCAGAGGAAGTGGCAGTGGCCTCCTTCAAAATTGGGCTCCCTAGTTCCTCCCTCCTATACCAGTCCCTGACGAAGAAGGAAGCTGTGACTATTGACGACCTAATGGCTCGAATCGAGAAATACGCAAAGGTGGAAGATGTCACCCTCCCTAATACAGGAGAAAACGGTCGAGCTAAGCTCACTACCAAGAGAAGTGAGAAAACTAAGAACCAGAAGAAAGGAGGAAAGAGCGGAGGCAAAAATGGCTCCAAGAACGGAGGAAACCATGATGCGTCGAAAGTATTCCAGGCGGTCAACACCATCTTCAAAGAACCAATTTACAAAATTCTCGCGAAGATAAAAAACGAGCCATTCATTAAGTGGCCCAGGTAAATGGGAGGAAATCCCTCGAAGAGGAACAATGCGTTAAGATGCACTTTTGACGAAGAGGGAGGACATAAGATCGAGCACTCCAAAGCTCTTAAGTCTCACCTCGAGGAGTTGGCCCAGTCCGGGCATTTGAATAACTTTATGGAAAAGAGGGCAGAGAAGGTGGCTGCCAACAGAGAGGCGAGACCCGACAACGTGCTGGAGGATGATGCTGGACATGAGTTCGCAGTAATCCACGGAGTATCTAACGTCAAGAAGATACAAGGGAACTCAGCTCGAATGGAAATGAAAAAACTTACAGCGATAATGCAGGCTTTTCAAATCGATCCAGCAAAGTCACAGTCAGGAAAGTGTCGACGAGCAGAGGACGTCAACTATTATAAGCATATTTTTTTCACGGATGAAGATTTGGTGGGAGTAAGGACCCCACATCATGATGCCCTGGTCATTACACTCAGGATAGCCAACTTTGACATCGACAAGCTACTTGTTGATCAAGGAAGTTCATCCGATGTAATGTACCTCGACCTATTCAGGAAATTGAAGTTGAGCGTCGTCGACCTAAAGGAAGCTACTGTTCCATTGGTCAGCTTCGCTGGAAAAATGACCATGCCCCTGGGCAAGATAGTGCTGCCAGTTCGTGCTGGGAACATCTCCAAGATGATTGAATTTTTGGTAGTTGACATCGAATCACCGTACCAGGCCATCCTCGGCAGAGGATGGCTTCATGCGATGAAGGTGGTCTCCTCGACCTACCATCAGAAGCTCAAGTATATAACCGAGCGAGGAGTAATGGAGATCTACGACGACCAAGCGATGGCGAGGAAGTGCTTCATAGCAGCCATCTGACCAAAGCTAGAGAAGAAGGCCGGTCAACCTAGGGAGAAAGTTGAAGAAGGTGTGATACCTTCCAGGTAGCAATTAAAGTATGAAAGACCTGGAGTAAAGGAGACCAGGCTCCTCCCCTCCGAGCGTGTCATCGAGGACTTGGTAGAAGTTATGGATGAAGTTGGTGACAGTAGCAGAGTCTTCTTGATTGGAGCATCTCTCACTGACCAAGAACAAAAGGAGTTGACGACCTTGCTGAGACACAACGTAGATGTTTTCGCATGGGAACCATACGAGTTGCCTGGAATCGATCCTAGTATGGTCTGTCATCAGCTGCACGTCGACCCCACATTCAAGCCAATCACGCAGAAGGCACGAAGAACTGCACCCAAGAAGGCTAAAGCAGTCGAAAAGGAAGTTAAAAAACTGCTGGATGCAGGATCCATACGGGAAGTGCAGTTCCCGAAGTGGTTGTCCAACCCAGTAGTAGTTCCGAAGAATAATGGGAAGTGGAGAGTTTGCATCGACTTCACTGACCTCAACAAAGCATGTCCTAAGGATAGTTTCCCCCTCCCAAAGATAGACCAACTAGTAGACGCCACTGCAGCTCACGAGCGAATGATTTCCTGGACGCATACTCAGGATATCACCAGATCCCCTTGTATGCCCCAGACCAAGACAAAAAAGCGTTCATCACGACAGTTGGGTTATATTGCTACAAGGTCATGCCATTTGGGCTCAAGAATGCGGGGGCAACTTATCAGCGACTGGTCACTAAAATGTTCAAGGATCAAATGGGAGACACAATGGACGTCTACATCGATGACATGCTCGTTAAGATCAAGAAGAAGGAAAATCACCTCTTGGACCTATCAAAGACCTTCGAAATCCTTAAGAAGTATCGAATGAAACTTAATGCGAGCAAATGTTCCTTCGGTGTCCAGTCAGGAAAATTTCTTGGATATTTGGTCAGTTGAGAGGCATAGAAGCTAATCCAGACCAGATCGATGCAATCAACAGGGTACAACCCCCTCGAACAATCCGGGACGTGCAGAAGCTCACTGGAATGCTCGCCGCCTTAAATCGCTTCATCTCCAAATCCTCCGAGAAGTGCAAGCCTTTTTTCCAGCTTCTAAAGGGGAGTAAACAGATAAAGTGGAGCCCAGACTTCTCGCGAGCTTTAGACGAGCTCAAGTACTACTTAAGCTCTCCACCGTTGCTTGTCATACCACAGTAAATGATTCTTTGTACCTGTACCTCTCGGTATCCAATCACACTGTCAGCTCTGCGTTAATATGCGAGGTTACAGGAATCCAACACCCCATTTACTACGCGAACAAGACCTTATTAGACGCCGAGCAAAGGTACGTGCCATTGGAGAAGCTCGCCTTTGCACTTGTAATAGCCTCGAGGAAGCTAAAGCATTATTTCGAAGCACATACTATCATCGTCCTTACATCGCATCCCCTTAAGGCGGTCCTAAGGAAAGCGGACTTGTCGGGTACACTGTCTAAGTGGTCAGTCGAGCTCGGCCAGTTTGACATCCAATTTCAACCAAGGACAGCTATCAAGGGTCAGATCCTTGCTGATTTCATAGCCGAATTCACGAGCGAAGAACTCTCCGACCAACCTCAACCAACAAGGCAAGAGAAGAACCAAGCGCCAGAGAGAACCTGGAGACTCTTTGTTGATGGAGCCTCCAACTCAAAGGGGGCAGGGGTAGGCATTATCCTCATCAATCCAGAAAACACAATCCTCGAACAAGGAATCAGGCTTGGATTTGCAGCCTCCAACAACGAAGCAGAGTAAGAAGCCCTAATAGGCGGTCTCTAAAAGGCACAAACTCTAGGAGCAAAACGTTTACAGGTGTTCGGCGACTCTCAACTAGTCTCCAATCAAATAAGTGGAGATTACAATGCAAAGGATGAAAGAATGGCAGCCTACCTCGCCTTAGTGAGAGAATTAATGTCAAGCTTTGAAGAGATCAATATCCAGCAGTTTCCCAGGGGGTAAAACAGTCATGCTGATGCCTTAGCAGCCTTAAGTTTGCCAGTTGACTCTGACCTTAAGAGGGTCATCCCCATCGATTTCCTCATTTGTCCGAGCATTAATCGCAACAACAAGTTACCAAAAGTGGATCAAATACTCTAGGTGGGATCAGCCCCCAGCTGGATAGACCCCTTAAAGGACTATTTAAAGGATGGCACGCTCCAAGATGACAAGAAAATTTCCCACCAGATACATGTCAAAGCTGCTCGCTTTCACTTATCCACAGGAGGCGACTTGTATAAGAAATCCTTTCGGTCCCTACCTTAGATGCGTCCACCCAGGTGATGTCGAGCAAGTGCTACACGAGCTTCACGAAGGAATCTGTGGAAGTCATATCGGAGGAAGGTCTCTAACCTTTCGAGCAATGAAGGAAGGCTATTGGTGGCCATACATGCAAAAGGACTCCGCAGTATATGTCCGCAAATGCCTAAAATGCCAATTCCACGCTCCTATGGCCCACCAACCCACCAGCGACCTGAAGTCCTTATCCAGCCCATGGCCCTTCGCCCAATGGGGAATAGGCATCGTGGGACCGCTACCTACCGCCGTCGGCAATCGCAAATACCTGTTGGTTACGACTGACTACTTCACCAAATGGATCAAGGCTGAATCCCTGGTGAACATTCGAGATACTGATATGATAAGGTTCATATAGAGAAATATAATCACTCAGTTTGGAATCCCCAGAACCATCATCACCGATAATGGAACGCAGTTCGAAAGTGGCCCCTTTCAGAACTTCTGTAACGAATACGAGATCAGACACCACTTCAGTTCGGTGGTCTACCCTCAGAGCAATGGCCAAGCTGAAGCTTCCAATAAAACTGTGATCGATGGATTAAAGAAGCGATTAGAGCAAGCCAAAGGCTCATGGGTAACATAGCTACCCCATGTTCTATGGGCATACCGAACCAGTCCTCGGCGAGCAACAGGAGAAACCCCATTTTCGCTGACATATAGCATGGAAGCAGTCATCCCACTAGAAGCAGGTTTGCCAACAATGAGATCCAACCTTGTTGACCAAGGCCTGAATGATGAAGCATTGCTCGCCGAACTCGACCTAGCCGACGAGCGTAGAGAGCTAGCCCTGGTGAAGCTAGCGAACTATCAGCAACAGCTCGCGAAGCATTACAACAAAAGGGTTAGCCCGAGGACATTCCAAGTTGGGGACTATGTTATAAGGAAAGTCCTGGGCAGCACAGTGAAGGCGTCAGACGGCAAGCTAGGCCTAAACTGGGAAGGACCCTTTAAAGTAACTAAAGACGATCTGCAAGGTGCCTATCACTTGGAAACGATGGAGGGCGGAGAAATACCACGAGCATGGAACGCAGCTAATCTCAAGAAATTCTATTTTTAGATCTTTTTCTTGTATTCTTTTGTTATGAAAACAGAAGTTCATTTTCCTTATTACTAATGAAAGTTACTTAATTGGTTACACTCTGATTGGTGACAGTTGCATTCATCGCACATCTTTTCCAAATAACAAGCACATTGATCACTATAGCAGGGGAATACCCCTCCTCAGGTCAACGTCATAAAGCACGATAGACCTCTTGGCATTGCCCCTGGCAATATATAAAGCCTTACAGAGGATTCTTAGGCAATACGGCCAAATCTTATACTGGTCATCAAACCTACTTTGGTTGAACAAAATCCTGATCGGATGAAGACGTCCAACACCAGGTGTGTCCTCGCCAATTGACCTACTTAGGCCTAAAGGAGTGTGATGACACAACCTAAAAGGTAAAGTGGGGCACAATGGTACTTTGGTATTATACTGGACTGGGGGGACACTTGCATGACAAAACAGAAAAGATTATAAAGTAGCAAGGATATGAAAAGTAGGATATACACGTTTAGTTGGAGAAATTGCCCAAAACACAAACTTTTCATTAATCCATCTTACTTACAACATTGATAATACATGTTTAGTTGGCAAGCTCTCCCAAAGCATGTACATTATCACAAATAAAAAAAATAGCAACTGGCAAAATCTCAAGGGGGTGGAAGCCTCCGAGCAAGATAATCAGCCACTCGAGCTCTTCATCCGTCATCAGGAGCAGGCGCAAACTCTTCCACAGCCTCATTCGCATCCGACTCCAATAATTGCCGAGGAATAGCTTCGATGGGGATCCATCGATCGTCCCTCCTGAATGGGTTGGGCACCAGAGTGGAGGAAGACATCTCATGACGATACCATAGCACCGAGTTCCTCGGGACTTGCAGCTCCTTCAAGGCACTTAGCCATCCCCTGATGAAGGAAAGCTCCTCGAACTCAGATAGCCTTGTTGGAGCATCCGACCAGCCTTAATCATAACCGTCAGCCCACGCTTGTCGAGGACCTTTCTTGAATAGGTGCCGCAATCGGGTGACATCCCTTTGAAGCCCAGCAGCAATTACATATGCTCGCTGAACATCACCGCGGAGTTCTTCCATTTCCCTATCGCAAAGTTCTTTTCCTTCCCTGCTTCTGCTCCTGGTGCTCCTACTAGCTCGAGTAAGGGGAGGGCGAGTGAGACTTCGCGACATAGGAGGGGTAACATTATGATCAGCTCCAGCTCGCGATGATGAGGAGCCTTGCAATACCGCTCGGACAGTGCTCGGCGCATGCTCCCTGAGTCATAAGACTTCTCTCCTCAGATCTTCATTCTCCTGCTGAAGAACCTCCCCTACTTGGTTGATCTCGGAGGCCTCTAATAGTTTTATCTTCAGCACATTGATCTCCTCTTGCACTGAAGCACCAATGTCCTCCATCTCATGGAGCCTGTCCTTCATCTTAACCACGAGCTCAGATTGCTCCTTATACTTCTGATTTCTAGACCTAAGGGACTTGCAGAGATTAATGAAGGCCTAGAAAACTTCGGGACTCGCATTGGGACCAAGGGTCCTACCCAACTGATAAGTAGCAGGAATGTAATCATCCACATCAACTAACTACAAGCAAGAGAAAGAAAAGGGAGAAAAAGGGACAAATCAGTATAAGCAGAAATGAAGCCTTTTTCATTAATGAAGATTGAAGTTACATCGAACTGAAAAAAAAAAAAAAAGTTTACAGAATGGAAAAAACAAACATACAGAGCAATCCTAGTAGATAACTAGGTGACAACCTCAGGCGGCCCAGAGGTCGATGGCCCCTTCCCCTTGCCAACATCAGCAGGAGTACTGCCCTCAGCAGGGATAATCTCTGTCCCCACAACCAGAGAAACATCAGTAGGGGTCGCGTGAGGAACAAGATTAGCGCCTTCAACAGCTGGGGCAGGAACTTCATCCACGATTGGCTTCAGACCTGGGTCATGCTCGTCAAATGAGGGTGAATCGATGTCAATACCAGCAGCCAAAAGGGCCTTGTTCCAGCCTTTCTTGAAGTTCAGACGACTAATATAGCCTATCTGAACTTCAGCATCCTCATATGCTGCAGCCCAACTGAAATTGTATGAGTCCTCCTTGGCAGTGACAGCCTCAGACTCTTTCTTCTTCAGCTCTTCAGACAGCACCCTGTTGTCCTCAATAACCGCTAACTTGCTCGAGCAAACCAGGTCATAGGCCTGCTGCAGCTCCTTCAAATCCTTGACTGCTGCGTCCTTCTCCTTGTTGGCAGTAGCAAGAGCCAGATCGAATGAAATTCGAGCAGCGTCAACGGCTTTAAAGCTAGCCTCGAGCTCTTTACCCTTCAGCTTTAGGGCAGTATTTTCCTTCTCCAGCTCGTTATTTCTCTTCACCAGCTCATCGCGTGAACGATACAACACGGCGAAGTCAGTAACAAACTGCAGAAAAAAAGGCATCAGAAGAGGAAAATGAGGATTCAGAACAACATAGGAGAAAAAGGGAAAAACCTTACCAGGGCAAGCCTTTGACTGTCCTGAAGGGCCAAGTGCTACGACCCTACCGCCCTTTAGCGATCAGCCGGGAGAACAGCTCTCTCGTGCAGAGATGGGGCCAACTGGGGAGAAACTGCCACAGAAGCCCCCTCGGGAAGCACGGACACCGAGACTAAGGCCTGACCGACCTTCGTCCTCGCTTCTGCCCTCTTTCTCTCCTCCTCCTTGTCACTCTCCTTCTTCTTCCTCTCCTCCACCATCCTCTTCTCTTCCATCTTCTTCCTCTCTTCTTCTTTTTTTCTCTCTCTCTCTCTCACCTGCTCCTCTTCCTTCCTCTTCCTCTCCTGCTCCTGAGCGGAGGACCGGGAACCAGTAGCCACGGCCCCAGAAGTAGCTTTTTGCTTCTTTGACCTCTATGCAAGGAGCACGTGGTCCTCATCATCATCATCCCTAATCAAGTTCTTCCACGGAGGAACCATCTTTTCACTTGAACTGCTAGAAGTGCTCGACGATCTTCGAGCTTCAGAAACCTCCTCACGATCAAAGGAACTGCTACTATCAAAGCTCCCTCCACCCAAATTACTCGCGGCTCCTGCAAAGTCACTTTCGAAGCTGCTCTCCTCCTCGTCCAAATAGATAGGCTCTACAGCAGTCTCTTCGAAGGAGTCAAACTCTAGTATACTACCCACAGGCCTTGCTATGAAGATGGAGCCAACGTTCTTGTACTCGAGGAGGAAGGCAGCAGATCTGGGGTGCTCTCCGTCACCTAAGGGCTCCCTGATTTTCCAAGCCTTTACCAATTCTGAAAGATGGACCTCGTTGAGTGCAGGTTCCAAGTTCTTTGACTTCGCTGCGCAAGAAAAAGCAAAGAAGAGTTAGAAAGGTCACAAATCAGCAAAAATCAAAATAGCAGTACAATGTCTACTTATGTATTCCTCCCCATATAAGGGGACAGAGAACCTCTCAGACCTCGACCCTTCAAAATGAGGAGAAAACTGCCAATTTCTAACAAGGAAACCTTCTTGCCAGTAGTCCTTATGGGAATCAGGTAGATTTACTACCAATACCCTGTCAGGGTTACTAGCTTTCAGGTAAAGGACACCAGAACTAGTTCGAGAAAAGGAGTAACAGAAACAGACCTCGGCGAGCCCTAACCTAGTTCCATACAATTGATTTATCCTATGGACGCCATTTACTATTTTCCACACATTGGGCGAACATTGTGTTGGAACAATATTAAAATAGCCAAAGAAATGCAGGAACAAATCATTGGGAGGAAAAGTGAGTCCCCCCTGGGAAAGTAACAGAACATGGATCCAGTGAGCATCATCTATATCCCTAACATTCCTAGGAGGGGAGGCACAACACTCAATATCTACCCACTCAGGAATGTTGTAAAACTTCCGAAATTAAGAGATTGACCTATTTCCAAACTTCGCCATTGGAAGACCCCAAAAAAAGCTACAAACCAAAGATAAAGTACAAGGAAAGGGCACATGAAACTTACGAAATAGAAGATCGATTCAAGTGATGACGAAGCACGAGCTCAGACAACTAAGAAGCACTGGGAATAGAAATTGAGAGAAGAAGGTACGAGGCGCTAGAGCTCTCAGAAGATAGAAGAATACTGGAAAGACTGAAGTGACGAAAGAAAAGTGGCTATTCCAACAAGCCTTCAAATTCTAATCATAGTGCACAGTAAGCGAAGCGGGTGCCGCAAAAATCAACTCCAAAGCTTTCGAGGAATCGCAAAATAGCCATTATCGCTAATCATTTAAATCTATTGAGCCCATAAACATGGCCCAACAAATTTATTGGCAATTGTGGGTACCCGAAATTAGAACTATGGGCCTGGACGAGTAGCCCAGTCCTGGTGGCCCAAAGTCTAGGCCCCTCTTCTCTTATATTGATCCAGTCTCCCCCCACGTCCCCATAAGGAAAGATATAGGGGAGATGGAAAACGTGGAGGAACCCATCACCTCCACTTACCTACATGCACATGTATATATTAAACCCTAGGTCCGGGGCAAAAGGACAAGTTGTATTCTCTATAATTACTCTCCGGAGTATATAGAAATAATATCGACTACACCACCGTGGACGTCGGCACATCTTTACTAAACCACATACATCCTTTGTTGTGTGATTGACATTTTATATTCCTTGTTCTCACTTGGTGAATGCTTTCTTCTTATTTATTTGTGTTGCACAATAATTGTCACCACAGTACCTATCGAGGAGAAGAAGATATAGATGTTCATGGGCGGCCTCACCTGGAGAATCAGGCAATATCTTCTGGGTAACCTCTCGTTATAGACCTATACTGATGTGCTTAATTCATCACTACTGCATTGACAAGACCACTGCTTCCATATAACTGGGAGAAAACGAGCAGGGGAGTCCAGCCAGTAGGGAAGAACATGAGGTAATGGTGCCAGCGGGGTACAACCAGCTCAGGGTCAACAGAGGTAGGTTGATCTGAGTTCCCAGCAGGGGGATTTTAAGCGATTCAGGTCAGGAGGTTTCCATCAGGGTCAGGGAGGTTTTAGGCAGGGTTATCATGGCCATCAAGGCCAATAGGGACATCTGGGCCATCAGGGCCAGTAATCACTACACCAAATCTGCCCATTTGTCAAGGTCATTGACCTTAACAAATCCTACTTGTCAAGGTCAATGACCGTGACATTTCGAGGCGAGACAACTTTTTTTGTCATGGTCGTGTCGCGGATGAGAGAGAGAGGGGGAAAACCAAAAGAGGTGGGAAAAAAGAATCCTAGGGCTTTTTTTGCTACAAAAGTTATCACGGCCGTGTCAAGGTCATTAACCGTGACACAAATCTCGCATTTTGTGTCACGATCATTGACCTTGACACGACTGTGACACAGAATTGTCACGGTCGTTAACCATGATAAGGCCGTGACAAGTAAATTTGTCACGGCCTTGTCACGGTCAATGACCGTGACAATTCTGTGTCACGGTCGTGTCAAGGTCAATGACCATGACACAAAACGCGAGATTTGTGTCACGGTCAATGACCTTGACATGGGTGGCCGACTGAAAGGTGAAAATTTGGCCATTTTGGTGTAGTGAATAGTCTCGATAAGGCCGGTAGGGCCAAGGGGGAGGAGGAAACGGCCATCAGGGCAGAGGACAGCAGGGGAAGTGAGGGGAAAACTTTGGTGGAAAGTGTTTTATATGTGGCAAGACTGGCCACAAGCATCATGATTATCCTGAGAGGGGCAGGGCTCCACAGCAGCAGCAGTAGGGTGCTCGAGAGGATACCCAAAGACTGATTTTTCCCGTCGCCCTCCATGCACCACCTTAGATGCCAGCGCTACCAGCCATTCCAGCAGTCCCATTCCAGCAGGGACAACTTCAGTATGGATGGGTTTATAACCTCCATCAGGCCGTAGTCCCATAGGTTCCACCCGCGATTGAGGGTATGTTTTCTATATAGGGGAGTATGGGGCGTATTTTATTTTATATGGGGGCCACACATTGTTTTATTTCCATGAGGTTTGCACGTGCTATGGCGTTATTAGTTACAGCAGTGAGTAATGTTACTTGTGTAGATTCACCTCTAGGTAGTGGTTCACCGATTTTCTTTATATGTCAAGGGGTGGGTATAGGGATTAGGAGACTTCCTTTACCTACCGACCTGCTTATATTAAAGATGTCCGAGTATGATGTGATTATCGGTATGGATTGGCTTATTGCGTATAGGGCCATTATTGATTGTTTTAGTAGGAGTATTATTTTTTATATACCTGGTCAGGAAATGTTCTTGGTGGCAATGCCTCATCCTGAGGGAGGATTGTCCACTCATTTATACTATTTAGAGCAGGAAACCTCTAAAGAGGTGGTGATACCTCTTGATTCGATACCGATCGTTCGGGAGTTCATTGATGTGTTACAGGATATTTCGGGATTGCCACCTAGCAGAGAGATAGATTTTGTTATAAATTTGACACTGGGCACTCGGCCGATAGCCTGTGCACCGTACAGTGTAGCCCCAGCAGAGATAAGGGAGCTAGAGGATCAAATAGAGCAGCTCTTGGGACATGGGTTTATTCGTAGGAGTACTTTACCTTGGAGTGCCCCTGTGCTATTCGTTAAGAAGAGAGATGGATCATTACGGTTGTGTAATGATTACTGAGAGTTGAATAAGGTTATGATACGGAATAAATATCCATTGTCCCAAATTGATGACTTATTAGACCAGTTGAGAGGAGCTTCTTTCTTCTCGATGATCGACTTGAGGTCGGGATACCATCAAATACGAATCAGGGTGCAGGAGGTGTCGAAGACTGCCTTCTTGACGAGATATGGTTCCTACGAGTTTAGGGTTATGCCCTTTGGGCTAACCAACGCCCCAGCCGTGTTTATGGACTAGATGAATAGGGTGTTTAGAGAGTTTCTGGATCAATTTTTCATTGTCTTCATAGATGACATCCTGGTTTACTCTCAGACGGAGGAGCATGCTGAACATTTGAGACAGGTCTTGTAGACACTGCGTCAGCATGAGTTGTATGCAAAATATGAGAAATGTGGATTTTGGATGAAAGAGGTCCAATTTTTGGGGAACATTATTTCGGATAGAGGGATATCCGTAGACTCGGGGAAGGTGTCAGTGGTTAGGGAGTGGGGACAACCCATGATGCCGACAGAGATATATAGTTTCCTGGGCCTAGCAGGATACTACAGGAGGTTCATTCGGGGGTTCTCTATGATAACGGGTCCAGTGACTCATTTGATTCGCAAAGGGGTGCCATTTATCTGGGACGATGCCTGCCAGTTGGCTTTTGATGAGATGAAAGACAATTTGACTTCAGCACTAGTGTTAGCATTGCCCAGGCCAGGAGTGGAGTATCTAGTCTACACTGATGCGTCCTTACTAGGACTTGGGGGCGTGCTTCAGCAAGAGGATCAGGCTATAGCTTATGCTTCTCGTAAGCTTAAGCCTCATGAAAGGATCTACCCCACACACGACTTGGAGTTAGCTATGCCGATGCTAAGAGGTACTTCTGAGAATTCGTAGTGGGGGACCAAGTTTTGTTAAGAGTATCTCTGATAAAGGGAGTAATGAGATTTGGGAAGAAATGGAAATTGGCTTCGAGATACGTAGGACCATTCCCTATTATAGAGAGGGTCAGACCAGTGGCTTACAGGCTTGGGTTACTGGAGCACTTGCATCGTATCCATGATGTGTTTCACATTTCGTCACTGAGGTGATATCTTCGGGATGAGTTGGCATACACTCACATCGTGATTGAGGAAATTGAGTTACATCTAGAGAGTTCATATAAGGAGAGACATGTGGTTGTCCTAGATCATAGTGAGAGGAGGCTGAGGTCAAAGATAGTTCCACTTGTTCGGGTGAAGTGGAAGCATCACAATGTGGAGGAGTCTACTTGGGAGCATGAGGCGGATTTGCATGAGAAATACCCAGATTTATTCGTATCAGGTATGCCTTATTATTTGAATTTTGAGATGAAATTCCTTTATTATGGGGGAAGTGTGTAATACCCCATATTTTTAATGATTTAAATAATTATGGGATTAATTGAATTAAAATTTGAGGATTTAATTGTTAATTAATCCCAATTTAAATAAATATGAACTAACGTGCCAAGGGTTAATACTTATTGATTGAATATTATTGTGTGATATGTAATATGGAACTATACACTTCGATAAATTGTCAAGAATAAGAAATACCACAGTTTAGTAAATTAAGTTAGACGCGCGTGTGAGTCGTGTCGGGACTAATTTAATGGAATAAAAAGATAAATTATTTTTATTAACTCGTATGGTCATTTTGAGTGCGCCGTTGAGTCCGAAAGGGTCTAGATAGTCCGAATAGTATACCCGGGTGTTTAGTTTGAGTCCCGGGGTAATTTTAGGCCTAACCGGCGTCCCGAGAGGGAATTTTGGTAAATTGTATTTTTGGGGTTAATTAAAGGACGGAAATTAGGAAGCCCTATTACCCCTTAAGTAGTCACAGTTAGGGTTTCATCTGTCAAAGAAAAGAAAGAGTCCCAGAGGAAGAAGGAGAAGAGGTTTCTAGGAGTTCTAAGGCCAAAACTGAGTCACCCTTCACCAAAAACACCATCAACGCGTAGATCGGAACAAGGAGAACGCACCTATACTAGTTTCAAAAGATGAATCAAACCTTCATAATCAGGCAAGTGTTTATTACTTACTTTTTTTTAGCAATAACCATATTCATGTTAGTATAGGGATGATATAAACATGTATTGTTCATAAAAGTGATGAAAATTGGAGATTTAGGATGTATGAATTGAATTTGAGATTAATTAGATTAAACCCTTCATGTATGTAGAATAAAAATCTTGTTTTGATGAACTTATGTGAAGAACGAATCTGGAAATCACGTGTTCTTAATAATAATTCGAAGAACTAGGGTTTTAGTAATTAATTTGGGGATTTCATATTTCTTTGATGATTTGTAATGATTTAATGATTCTAGGATGTTAGAATCCATGAGTAATTGTTAGGATTCGATTTGGGACTGATTGATTGGAGTTTGGGAAGATAATTTAGAGGTTTTAGGTTTAAAAATGGTGGAAAATGCTGAAAGTCTGGGTAGAAGACGAAACAGTAAGTCTCGCACGAAGTCGCTCGAGCAAAACGTAGAAGTCGTTCAAACGACATTGCCATCTGGTTCGAGCGACAAGGTGAATTTCTGGGAAACTTCTTAGGGGTAGTTTTGGAATTTTCTAGTCTATTTGAGTGAGAGAAATTTTCATTTAACAGATTAACGAGACAGGTCTATGAGAAAGTATGTGAGTTTTATAATTTAATTAATCCAGAAAGAAGAGTTACTTCGGAAATTACTGATGAATTGTGGCAATTTAGTAATACTATAAAATGCGTAATAATGAGGATGAAATACATATGGTAAGTATACAAAAAGGCTGGGAGAATACCTATAAATATTAATAGGATGTGTGGATACCTATTATATGCCTAATATTATGTGTATGACATACCTAGCTGCTTGCTATCGCGAGAGGTTGCATGGAGACAGTCTTATCCTAGGTGACCCTCGGGGGGAGTATTGACTTATATCTCAAAACATAGGACTATGAAGACTTATTTGTGAGTTGATAAGTCGGCTGACTATGGGAGCGTAGGTATGTGCGTGACCCATAGGTATGTGAGCTATGTTCACCTGCACTATGTGTGTTTTGTGTATAGGGTTCGTGGGAGACTTTTGAGTCGATAGTCCTTATTAGAGTATGAAATGTATCGGGACATGATAGTAGAGTATGCAATGCACTACAGGTTTAGCCTTGGGGTGCTGTATTGGTATATGTATATTGTTGTGATGAATATATATATGTATAATTGTGTTGTTCCTACTGTGAGATAATCGTAGGTTATCAAGATAGTATATTCTTAAATGACGTCAACTGGGGAATACTTAACTTAGTGTGATAACACTTAAGTGAATTTATAATTGATGAAATTAATAATGTGGAAAGCTGGGAATCACGGGTTACTACCACGAGGAGCATAAGCCTTTACCTAGTTAGAAGTGTTACAGATGGCTAGGGTGGATTAGTTGTACGTTAGGTGTGAAAATTAGCTGAGAGGTGAGAATCTCATGTGAGAGTTCGAACTACCATGCATTTGATACTTGCTTTATTGCAAATTTTAAAAACTTGCTAAAAAAAATAATTTTTACACCTCGGGCTCGAACCCATTTCTTGCATCTCTTTTCTCTTTTTCTCTATATATGTATTATATCAGGTACCCAGCCAGAGGGATATCAGACTTAGAGATTTAGATTGCTTGGCGTGCTACAACTGTTGTGGAAGATGTAGGTCTTTGCATTAGACGCCTCTATCATTTCACTCAGTTCTATATAGACTTTCCATTTAGGGCATGTGCTGCCCATTCCTTAAACATTTTATCAAAGATTGAATTCAGTTTACTTTCCCTTCAGTTCAGTTGGATTTATTATTACTATGGCCATTGGTTTAAAGTTTTGAACTGGAATGTTTAATCCAGTCTTATTTATTTCAGTATGTGATTCAGATTTAGTATTTATATTATTTAGTTATGTGGTGGATGGATTATATTTAAATTCTTGGGTCTTATAAATGAATGATATTTTGGAAAATTGAAAAAGGAAAATATTTTGATACTAGCTTAATTAATTATTAGGTAGTTTATAAGGTTATTATGTTTTCGACAGTGATGCTAAGAATGAACCAACCAAACATTCTGTTTTAAATTTTATGAAGGACTGATTACCCGATATTTAATTGGGCGGGGTGTCATAGGTAGAAGAAAGCTTAATACTTTAAGTAATTGTATTATCAAATGTTGATGATTGGATTATATTGGGTAGATGCATGAGAGAGAAATATCCTATGGTTGTGTGTACGCATTGAGCTTGGAGAGTAACGAGATAAAGTGTTTTGGAGATTAGTTACTATCTTGACAGATTATAGGCCATCCAATTAATTCAGTAATTAAATGAGGAAACATATATTTATGTTACGAGAGAGAGTGTGTATATATAGATATATGTGTACTTATAGTTTGGAGGCAAAAAAAATTAGGAGTCGAATTTAATATGGTTAAGAGTTGATAAACCTAAGAACATAATGATTAATCCGGTGTTTAGGGATTTAGATGATTTGGGGTATGCTTTAGTGTACACGATATCCTATTTGGTTAGATATGTTTGATATGGATTTTAGAGATAGTAAACCTAATTGAGATGGGGATCCAATGATGTGGGGATTTGGATGTTTTGGGTACACTTGCGTGTATTTGTTACCTTATATATATATATATATATATATATATATATATATATATATATACTAGGGTGTACCCGTGCTGATGGCACCACGATAAATTTGTTCCTGTGCGGATGACACGATGATAAATTTGTTCCCGTGATAAATTTATTTTCGGGATAATTTATTAGTTTTTCGGGTTTGTTAATAACATCACTACAAATGAATCAATCTACATTTTAAATGATACAAATTTATGGAAAAAAATTACTAAGTGGCATTAATGGTGAATTGTGTGAATGAGCATCAATGATTTGAAGTGTACCCGTGTCGATGGCACAACAATAAATTTGTTCCCGTGTTATTTTATCCCCGTGCCGATGGCACGATGATAAATTTGTTCTCGCGATATTTTGTATTTTAAACGTGTTGCCAATATCGCAAATATAAATACTATATTTTAAACGTGATAGCATGGGGATAAATTTTCTCCCGAATATTTGTGGTTATAAAACACGCACACTACCGAAAATGGAGAAAAACAAATTGTGACCTAAGATACTCATTTCACTCGAGTAAATAAAAATTATCCATCAAATAAGGTTTTGAAATTATACATTCTCAAAGTAACCCGAGTTGGTTCAACTGTGGAATATTAGGAATTTTTTGCATGACTTTACAAAAAATACTAACAAAATATTAAATCTCTGATTTAATTTTTTTTATTTATATTCCAAGTTACTTTTGAAATCATCTTTGATTGGAGCGTTATGTGTAGTATGAAATGTCCCACATATGTAATCATACTCTCATTTTTACCGCACATATCGTATACCTGTATTACTTTTTATTCTTACATGTTTAATTAGGTTACATGCAATTACTTTTCTTATTCATATGTAAATGTTGTATTTTGAAGTGTGGCCAAAACAAAATTTGCCACAACTACTTTTGGCCTTTAATCACTGTGATTCTATCAATACTTCATAATAACACTATTATTATTCCAAATAAAATATAATGAAAAAGTAAAAAAAATAATTGAAATCTTTGACTTTATAAGAAGCAATTCAAACTTTGCACTCAACCAATCAAATTATGTGGATAAAAGATAAACCATTAGGCAGTATGCTCATGCCTTGAACAGTGTGTTAGGTACAAAGTACACGTTAGATTGGCATTTTTTTTAACTCGCCATCTATTATCATTCAAATCGTCAATTTTCAAGAGCTTAATATTTCAAAATCATATTCAGCGCAACCCCAAACATGATGCAATATCCAACGGGAGTTTAATAAATTTTCTCAAAAAAATCAAAATTATTTTCAAACTTCCCTAAAAATTTGGTGACATCAAACAAATTAGGTAATTTCATTCAAATCCAATTCAAGAATTTTAAATAAATTTAGATGAAACAACTATACATGATTTTTTTATTCAAATCCAATTCAAAAATTTCATTCAAATCCAATTCAAGAATTTCAAAGAACCCCCAAATTCATGATTTTTTTTTACATTTAACACCTCCGAAGAGTAAAATTCCTTATACATCTTATTTTTCTAGTGAGCATATTCCCCTATACCTTATATTATGTTTGCTGAAGTTCACTGTTTTTATTTACATCCCAAATACTAAAAAATAAAATAAAAGAGAGAGAGAGGAGGTAGGGAAATGAACCACTATTTTTGCACTAAAGGTACCAATGACTACACTAAAAAAAGGGATCGTTGGTAAATGAACCAAATCCTTGTGCACTGTGTTAGGAATCAAGACCAAAAATGTTTTGTCTCACCATCCAAATTCATCAACATCATCATTTTCAAACACTTGTGCACTGTGTTAGGAATCAAGACCTAGTATTAGTTTCGCACTCCCATGAAAATTAGGCAGTATCATTAAAACACAATTCAAGAAATTTTAAAAATTCATAAATAAATTTTCAATATCCCTAAAATTCAGGTACTATCATTAAAATCCAAGGGAGAAATATAAGTGCCATGAAGGTATTGATCATATATGTGTATGGAAACTTTTAATTGAATAAAAAAAGTTAAATCACATAAAGAAAACTATGAAAATCATTTTAAAACAAGACAATGTGTTCACCGTTTGTTTTTCATTCAGAACTATTAAGAAAAATATTAAATATACCACAAAAGTTCCTTAATATGCCACCAAAAATTCTACAAAAATAAATATAAATCCTACAAATCTAGAAAATTTCAGAAAATCACTCATTTCTTTAAAATAATTCTGAACTAAAAAATTCAGAGCCAAGAATCATAAAAACCCCAACCAAAAAACAAATTTGAGAGAAAGAGAATATACATGTGATAGAACGCTAACAACCTTAGAGAGAGTACACCCCGGATGCTTACAAACCCATTGAAACATAAATACCAAATTAGTAGCTACCCTTGAAGTTCCTCAAATCGATCTAAACCCACAAAACCCTAAAAGTTGAAACACAAATTATTTATTAAATATTTTAAGAGCGTAGAGAGAGAACCTGATTCATTTTTAGCAGACAACCACAAGCTTGCAATTCTAACAATGAGACTAATCCAAGTGGCATTTTACCCACAATGAGATTCATCCCAAGCTTCGTACCAGATTTGAAAAAACTAAAATTTTGAGAGAGAGAGAGAGAGAGAGAGAGAGAGAGAGAGAGAGAGAGTCTTGAGTGTGTATATGTCAATCTAACGTGTAAATAAAAAGCTGCAAATTAAAAAAAAACAAAAGGTTTACAATAGATAGAACTGACCTATTATGCGGTGGCTAGAGGTCGATATTCTCTATAACTAAGCTTCGATACCACTTACCAAAGATGATTAGTGGCTAGAGGATGATCGATGGCTAGAGGCCCTAACGTTTTAGCAGAAAGAATTTCACAAAGAGTGGGTAAATTTTAAGAGCTGGGTTATCTTTCAAGAGATGGGTTTTTGACCGTCACTGGAGATCTGTAAATCTGAAAAAACATAACCGGAAATAAACAAAGCAGTCATCGAAGATCGGGAAAAAACTCATCACCAGAAATCTAAAAACAAAACTTTAAATTCCCAAACATAGAATACGAAAACAAAACAATAAGGAAGAGACACAAATAAAAAATTAGAGATACAAATCGGAGAGAGAGAGAGCATTGTAAAGCCAAAAAAGATCTACAGTATCCATGATCTCCTACATATAGCGTGGAAGCAGTTTTCTAACATAGAGTTGTTAACATATAGCGTGGCAGCAGTAAGAGAATGGAAGGGAGCTGTTAATATAGAGTTGTTACCCTTAACACCACAGTTGATCAAAATACCCGAGATCTCCTGCATGAAACAAAAATCTTTCGAATCTCAGAAAAATAAGAGAAGGGAGTTCAATCGCAGAGTTCAAAAAGAGAGAGCAGAGTACCTGCACATTTTCTAGAGCCTTGTGCTTTGTTCTACTCAATCGTAGAGTAACTGCACATTTCTTGAGCCTTATGCTCTTTGCACCAAAGCTACCCCTTAGTAGATTAAATCTCAACGTCGGTTGATAAAGACCAAACTTACACATTTTCAATCTCAGCCATCGGTTGGGGAAGACAAAAAAAGCCTCTCCTTTATTTTATGTATGTATGTATGTATGTATGTATTGTGTTGATTGTGTGAACATACCTTTACTCGTGTTGAATTTATCCTTTGGGGGTTTTCGTTCGATATTGGACCGTGTACCATGCCAGCTGAGATGTTTAGGATGCAGTGAAGGTTATTGCATTAGATCATATGGTCAACGATCACCACTTCATGATGAGAGAAGACGAATGACTTAATCCATCTATATGGTCTGAGTATGGGTTGTTGATGGTGTTTATTGCATAGTGATCGCCCCATTATTTATTTGTGTGTTTTCACTTAAGCTCATTTGGTGATGGATTCCTACGGACTTGTGGATAGAGGCGCGAGATGAACACCAAAAGTAGTGGCCTTCGTGTGATGTTATAACTATTAAGAAAATAGTTAATATAGTATACTAATAGATGATTCATAATGAACCTTATGTCATGTAAAATACAGTATGTACTCTATTTGTATTTGTAGGGGTGACAATGCGAGGGTTGGTACTTAGGTTGTATTCTTTCACACGTAGTTAGTTACACCCCTATTTTAGGATACATAGTTGTTATTTATCCTTTATGGTTGATAAATAATAACACGTTTCATTAAAAGATATTTAAAATAGAGAGAGTGTTAATTTTTTGAGACTACGAATATTTTAATGACAATATATATTTAGGCCTTATGATAAAATCCTATTTGGGTAATCAGTAGTGTTCCATGTTACTTGTTCATTACGTGATAATACTTAATTGTCTAGATAGATACTGCGAGCATCGGTTATGTCTTGGGTTTGGATATGTATGTAATACTTGCACTTTTATAAGAGGTAAGGTATTAATGACATGTGAGTGTCAAAGGGTTCAATATATAATGAAAATGAGTCGCATGATTAATATTGATGTATTGGAGTAATTTTTGTAATTTTAGGGCTGATCCAAATTTATAAAATGTTTTTCCCTTAAGCATTATTATTATTATACATACAAGTTGCAGTTGTGGCGATCCATCTTGGTATCCGTAGAGTTAGAGTCGCTAGTTAATTGTAGTTATTCATATGTATTCAGGAGTTGTATTCAGAGCAGTTTCCATGTATACTCCTTTTTATTCAGTTGAATAATTGTGATAAGAGATTTGATTTAGTGGATGCATTTATTAGAGTTTGTTATTTTAGTTTAGTTATCCTTCTTGTAATCCTTTGTTGAGTTTTGTTATGGATAATTTTTATTTATTGTAGTTCTTTTTATCAATGATGCTCAGAATGACATAAATTATTTTAGAGCTCCTGATATTTTGTGTCCAGCGTGATCAACCGGGTGTGGAAAATCTAGGGTTTTATAGTTGGTATCAAAGCATTCAGATACTAGTGTCTTAGGATTTGTGTTGCATCCATTTCATTTTTCACCGAGATGTATTTAATCTTGTCATAGGTTTCTGTCGACATCGTTCGTACTCATTAAAATTTTGTAAGACTTGAGGAGTATTCGAGCTTAAAAAAGCACGATAATGAAGATCGTTGTGAGTTAAGAGTAAATTATAGAATTAGTGGTTTGACGAAGCGTCTCACGACCATTGTGAGGATCATTATGAGAAATTATCATGTTTGGGGGTAAACCCTGCAACTTAGAGACTTTTGCAAGTACAAGTTAGTGAATATGTGTCAGGTTGAGTCCATTTTTGGTGATACTAAGGAATTTGAGTTTTATAGATCCAATTGGAGCTTTGGGTTCTGTTTACCTCAATATGGATTGTGATGAAAATTTAGGCTAGTAGAATGATGTTATGTAATTTTGTGCACCTAAGAGAGGAAAATGGATTTTTGTGTTTTTGAAAAATATAAGGATTTTGATGATAAATTTATGAGTGGATTAATCCACATTAGAAAGTGGAATTATTATTGTTCTCAGATTTGAGAAAGGTTTATTTATTTTGTTAAATCCGTTTATGATTAAAATGATGACAATGTGAGAGTGTTTAGACCTAGGAGTAAGGTCACCGTGTGGTTACGGAATATGAGTTGGTGACTAGCTAGAAATAATTTTTAGTAACCTTAGTGAATTGAAATTGGAGAGGAGAATATTGATTTTCTAGTTGTTTCGAGTTTAGACGTCTCAATTAGAAATTTTTATGAGGATGGAGTTGACTGTGCATTATAGGAGTCTCTTTTGTTGATGTATTAGTTATGAATAAGGTTCGAAATAAGTAAGTTCCAAGTGGCTCAAAGAAAGCATGTTTCGATTAATGGTTGTAATTGTGTATGTAAGATTGAGAGTACCCCTATTAGAGACAATTTAGGGGGGAATTGAAGAGGATGTTACGAAATAGTGAGTTGAGCTAAGAGAGAGATCTCCTAAGATGAATTTAGATTATGATTTTTATCACATGTGGGGTATGGCCAAGTGGTTGACAGGTGCTCAAATATTGGTTCTGGGTATAGTAGTGTAGAACTAATGATGGTTCGATTTACATTTGAAGGTTTCTGTGTCGTAGGTGTTACTACCGACACTAGTGTTATAGTCATGGGTTTCACATGACTTAGGATGTAGCATCCTATTGAGAGTAGATGTAATGATGTAGGAATTTTAGGTTGGCAATTGACCTTGTTCTTGGATTAGGGATATAATAAACTGCAATGTTCATAATATCTATATGTTTTATGGTGATGTTCCTTGTTTGAGAATAATTTTTTTGCCGAGTGTTATCTCCTTATAGATGGATAGACTGTCGATGCAATCATAAGGATAATCGATTGGTGTTCACTAGGATATGGTGTTGGCGGTGAAACACGTCATTCCATATGAAAGTGACTATGTGATATATTATATATAGGTAGATTATGTGTATATTCTTTGCTAAATATTGGTTAGTGGTGGGCATGTGAGCTCCCTTACATTGTTATTACTTATTTGTGAGTTAGGAGAGGGCGAATGGTTAATGGGTTCCATAAATGCCTTATTCATTATGTTCATTATTCTTGGGCAGTGGCAATTCCCTAAGATGGATTTTCACAGTAAAGGTGATTATGATAATGATTTTGACTTACAAGATGGGTATTTATACTAGATATGATGCTTAAGTTTATAGGACTTATATCGGTTAAATCCTAGTGGTGACATACTTTATAGGATGGCTACGTGGGATGGTTAGATGATAATGGATTAATATTTATATGTAAGGATATGCATGGTGAAAAGCATTTGTATTGTAAACATTTTGGTTATTTTGAGAATTTTAGGGCTAGCGATGATCTCAGTTTTATGAAGTTGTGTAAGGCCAGGTATCTTGGCATTGTGATGCTGTCAGGGTGATTATGTGACACCCCGCCTATTAAATACCGGGCGATCACTCGTTTATTAAATTAAAATCAAGGTGAACAATTGGATCATTCTTAACATCACTGTCGTTCCAATTTAAACACCCTAATTAATTAAGCTAAGTGTCAAAACCATTTTTAACATTCCTTTCAAAGTTTTATTTATTTATTTTATTAAACAATCAATCCAATAATTTAACATTCAACAACTGGCTACTAACAATAAAACTTAAAGTAAACCATCCAGAATATAATAAATCCCAAAGTGACAATACTAGAAATAGATGAAGTACAATATCCAAATAACAACTGAAAAATGGAAAGGGCGACACATGCTCCAATAATGAACATGCTAGGAGTAGAATAAAATGGATGAAGTTGTCTAAATAACAGGCCTGCAACTCCCACCTAAGCTGCAGCGAGTTCCTGCCAAAGGACCCTATGCAAGACGCCCATGTGGCTGGGCACCTGTAATATATACATATATATATATGTACAAGAGAGAAAGAGAAATGGAAACGGGTCAGAGCCCGATAGTGTATATGATTTAAAAATTCGTTTAGCAGGTATTTAAATTGATACAGGCCAATGCAACAACATATTAGTACGACACTCTCTTGAGAAATTCTCACCTCTCTTCTAATGTGCACTCCTATTGCACTAACCTCCCCAAGGGTTTATCTCATCATATATCACACTATCTTTCCCCAATGATTTAACTTATCTTAGGTTATTCGCAGGATTTACAACTGAACAACACAAGTATTTAAAACGTAAGATTTCAATTTGTAACCAAGGTTCTCCTTTTAACTTTATTAATCAATAAAGTTTTCCAGTGTCATATTATACTTTCTCAAAACAATTATTTATAATTTGAGTCATCAACCATGTCCTACATATCAAATCACAGTAGGCAGTTCCAGATTTCAGAATTTCATATATATATTAACTACTCGTATAATATATATATCATAACGGCACCCCACATAAAAACTATGGTGCGGGCATACTCTGCTATCCAATCCCCGTATAAATCGTACTAAAGGGAATACAAGTTCGGAATCACTCTCGAACTATATAAATACATACACAAATAATATTGAGGCGAAGCAAAGTTTCCAAGTCCAAGAGGTTAGTACATACCCTCACGTCTTTTAGGACCGCGACTACCGATTCGATAGCCTGTACCTAGGATTCCTATCTTTTAGGATACGAGTCAATATCCCCCATAAGGCACCCGAGATAAGATCGTCCCAGCGCGGTAACCTCAGGGATAACAAGTAGCGCGGGCATGATTTTCACAATTATAAAATATATGCATACACAATCATATAAATATATCACTTTTATTATATCAATATAGGTTTATCCAATAACCCACATTCACAACATTTATCCTTATTTTTCCATTATTATTCATCAAGTATAATGGTTTGTTTCTAACTTTAATTCGAAGGGTTTTTCCAACTTACTACGTAAACCTCATGGACTCTATTCTTCCAAATGTACAATTCAGTAGATATCTATTTATGTTCCAACGTAACTCTCTCTTACATGTCTCTCCCCTTTAATATATACTTACATTATCCCTTATGCAAAATATCCTAAAAATATAGATTTCGCCTTACATTAAAGGATTTTAAATTTTATTCTCAAAGATGAGAATTTTAAACGGTTTCGAAATCGGAATTAAAATGGAGTTTTAATTGAATTTTTATTATCTCTAAGAGTCCTCAAAACATAAAGCTGTCTTGCAAAAAAAATATTAAAAAATATTGAACGGTCCGATCGAGCTGAATTTTTTTTTGTAGCTTCCTCTCGTCTTCAACTAATTCTCTGTAAAATTTCATCCAATTCCAACTGTCCGATCGGCCGAAATAAATGTTTTAGTGTTTGTATCTGATTAGAACTCTTTTATTAATCAAACTCTTAATCTTTTACATGACACAGGGTTTCCAGAATATCATATAAATCATCACTACATGAAAATTTCCCATCTCAAATTGGATTTTTCTTCCATAAATCTCATCCTAATAACTCCTAAACTAATATGGATGATGCATCAACGAAATAAGAAAGATAAATACTTCCCTCGAATTTTCAGAAATCTGGTTTGGTGTTGAATTTGGTGTGGTTGCGTTCCCCGTCTCGCGATCTACGCGTTGGCGGTGGCGGCGGTGTAAACAGATGAGCTTTGAGCCTTGGAATGCCTTGAGAGCTCTCTCCTCTCCTCTCCAATGGTCGTTCTAGTGTTTTGAGTTGTCTAACCCTAGGAGATAACCTAAACATCTGATATAACCCCTTTAATTTTCGTGGGTTTAATTATCCAAAAATACAAAATGAAGAAAATGCCCTCCCGGGGTACTAATTAGGCCTAAAAACGCCCCGAGACCCAAATCAAACCCTCGGGTATACTTTTCTGACTATCTCAGCCCTTCCGGACGTGTTGGCGCTCTCAAAATGACCATACGAACAACCTATAAAATATTCACTTTTATTAATCCACAATTAGTCCCGACACGACACAGGCGCGTCTCGACTTAAATTTTCACAATTGTCATTTTATTCACACGTGACAATATTATAAAAATAAATCTCATATATTACTATACTCATCCAGTAATATGAAACAAATAATATATTCCCAATAATTACTAACTATTGTCAAGCTAGTAAATATTTAAAACAACATTTCGGATTAAAATTAAATTAATTTATCTCAATTAAATTTAATAAATCCATAAATTTAAAAGCCATGAAAATACGGGGTATTACATACTTCCCCCCTAATAACGAAATTTTGTCCCGAAATTCGGAAAATAAGGCCTACCAGGTAGCACAATTCTGGATATCCTTGTTAGTACGCAAACTATCTACATAGTACGGCGCTCAATCACTATAGCTTTTTCCTCACAGCAACATTGTTTTACATTCTCATTGGAGATACTTCACATTGCACTCCCAACTGACAACATTTGAATAGGTTACGTCTATACGTTATAAATTCCATTATCTCACTATCATTAGGAGGCCGCACCTCACTACATGATAACTACTCGGATTTATTCATACACAAAATTCCCATTTTGAGAAGATCATACGAACATTTGACCACTCTTGACTGCCTAAAACAGTCGTGGAATTCCACCATAGTTATCAGATATTTTCTCGACCGATCCAAAAATTTTGATTATCTACTCTCCTCTAAACATACGAAAGGAGAATAGTCGAGGTTCTTCCATAACAAAACCTTAATAAGTACCTCGTACGCGACAAACAGGTACGAGTGCTTCTACAGATCATTCTTGAAATCATCGTACCAAGATTCCAAAATCTCCTTCACGTGGCTCCACTAATCTTTGATCACCATGTGCTTATTCCCTGGCTAAGGGTGATACATCCTACTCGAAATGAAATCTTATCTCCGCTAGTTCCTGAAATCCCATATCAAAGGTGGGATTCACCAATCTCATCCTGATTCAGAAATTTATACTACGTCGGACCATGCACTGGCGCGATCCTTCTTTTCAAAGGAAGTCTGGGGCATACTAGTTAATATTGTAAGCCAACCCAAAGGAATATCAATCACTTCCTTCTCAGCGACTTAATTCACATGTTCGGGATAAACCCTTGATCTTGTTTTGAGGATGGCAACCCATCCAAGAACTTTACCGACTTTACCAACCTCTTCCAATTTCAGGAATCTTCGATAAACACAAAATTCTTTGGTTGATTCTCCTCTTTCAACCAAACCTTACCTATGGGCAGTGCATGTAGAGACTACTCACTACGTCTCGCTAAACATCGATTCTTCCCTTGAAATGTCTCACATTAAGTAACACGTAATACTCCCCTTCCTTCCTTGGAGTATGCCGAAAGTTCTGACCCGTGCTCTTCTCTCCACGAAGCGCACTTCTGAATCTCTTATACTATACTAACATCATTACTCTTTGTATGCGCAAGTCGCTCTCACACTTGACTAATAACAACTCCGCTCCGGGTGTGCTTCATAACAATTAAATTCTACTCTATTCAAGGAATACTAATTCTTGAATGACTTCCCACAGCCTTCCAATCAAGTTAGGGCGTGCTATTCTAATTGCACACTTATGTATAGATTATCACCCTTCATGTGACGTTTAATCCACTCTATCATTTCCACTTCATTATACTAGTCCCACAAACATATATTTCACACGTCTATTACCACGTCCCTTCGACTAGGACTATTTTAACTGTAGTTAACCAAGATGCCCACATTTTTGCAACACTCCGACCGCCCTGGGAGAGAGAACGGCGTGCTACTCATCTGTAGGACTAACTAAATTCAACGGAATAGAAGGAATAAGGCATTCAAATTCCATGACAATAAAAGAGGAATAATAATTCTCAACCTTCCTCAAATAAGTACAACAATTTTCCCAAATAGGTACAACAACCAAAATAAATCACTAACGCTCTATTCATCAAAATAATTACAGGTCATATCTTTTGTATAATATAAAGTTCTTTCCAGATAATCCATGCTAAAAATCATTCCAACTCTTTATTCACCTTGTGTTCTGTACGCGGTTATGACATTTGGGTACTCTCAATCACCCTAGAAATCAAAATTCTTAAATTCTCCTTATCATCGTTCCACCCCTCAACTCGTGGTGATAACTTTCAATGCTTTCCTACCACAAAAATCCGGCTCCAATGACCTTAAAACAAAATTCAACTTCCAACTTACATACATAATTACTTGATCCCATTTCGACCAGGGTACCGAACTCATGGAATAGTGACCAAACGTCTCCCTATTTCCAACCTTACGCTAAGTTTCATGCGTGGGATGTCTCGCAAAGCGAAATCCAAACAAGGAACCCCCCCAATACACTACTACCTAGCATTGTCGGTTATCGAAATCCGTTAGGTCCTCCGTCCATAGTATATACCCCTTTATTCCGTCCCTTGACAGAAAAGTTACAATTTCTCCCGTAATTATGCTTAACAAAGAACGTTTCACCAATTTCACTATCATCCCGTATTGGTTGATTGTAATTACATTCTATAAACCTCAGATACATACGATCGAAATTCTCTAAATTTCCTTTTTCTAACATTAGGGGTATAACTCTTAACTCCCACATCTCTTAAGGATAAATATAACACTGCACTCTTCCTATCACTAAGTCCGGAGTGCTAAACATAATACCGAGTCAAGTCTTTTCGCTCAACGATAAATCCAGGTACATACTGAATCATACTGACAATGTCTATACATACATTGATATCGAATATCTCGAACCCACTATCTCCTCCGAAGTCTCTAGGATAGATAATATAAGTGCGAGTCCAACTTTCTTACAAGTAAAGCCTCGCCAAAACAAAACGTGTTGCACTAATGTAATTACTCTGATAGCCTTGCAATAAATGCCCACTATCATACTACCCATTTCTATAACATTTTAACAATAATAATATCATACTCGTGTATCGCATCACTACAACGAGTAACCTCAATAAAGTATAAAACACTGTTAATATACTCATTCATCCCCCGCGGATAGCACCAAAGAAAAATCCCGCTATACTAAGGAAAAATATTCACATAATGGTAACATTTATAATTATATGCATTAAATCCGTCTCACATGCTAATCTAGCAATGAACAAAATATGGTGACTCACTCGGGTCACATAAAGACGCCGCATCCTCTAAGGATACAACTTATACTTCCATCCTGGCAATCGTCTTGACTGCAAAAATGGTTTTCTAACTTAACACGTCTGCCCAAACGAAACCAAAATTATTTTTAATCATCATCCTTTACTAGGCACCGTATTCTTGTCCCTTTTTCTCACTTTGGAACATATTATCGCGAGCAATTTCACTTCGCACCAAAATAGTTCAACACATAATCCACTTATCACCTGTCCTACTAACCAGGTTAGGATTGTCCTTCTCTCGGACTTTAGTAGACTCGGTTCCTGTTAGCCATCCCGGTTGTTCCCTTAGCTTTTTAGGCCATAAAGATCATGTTACTATCTATAATAGTACTTACTGAATTTACCATCACTTGGTAAGAATTTAACTATCTAAAGCATTTAAATGGTTTTCCTGATGTGTATCCACATCCTTTTGTGGTGTTATACCACCACCGTTGTATTCAGTCTTATTCTCGACTAAATTCTTCGATTCCTTTAACTTCCCCCACAAAGAAGCGTTATCATCTATATTGACAAAATATGACATTGTCAACCTCTGAATCGGTCGTCCATCAGAATTTCCTCCTCGAGTATTATCAACTATTATTACAAGTTGGTCTCCCACTTGGAGTCGTTTCCTCCACTAGTATCTACCTCTTTCGATACAAAATTTGCTAACGATTAGGATTCATATCCACAATTGGACTTTTGTCATGCCCTCCTGCGATGAGTTCAGAACCACGTTTGCTTCTCATCCTAAACAGTTGAGGAAGAAACATACGGTCAACACTGTACCTAAGGTTCTCCTATAGGCATAGCATTCCACTTCTAAAATTGGTGGTTGACTCCAACCATTATAATTTCGTACCAAAAGCCAAGAAAATGTTCTCTAAATTTTCACTTTCAGTTTGCCACACTCCGTCCTATATTTAAGCCTTTGGATACTTTACCTCCTTTGGTAAACACATACAATTTTCGCGTTTCTAAAATTTCCCACTGACAGTCTCTACACGTTTTTGTAATACATTGGGTAAGTTTACCCTCGCACCTCATTTGACTATAACAGCATTTGAAAATCATTGCTGCACCTTAGTCGCCTTTCTAGTCCTGGCTTCTCGCGCCATAATGGAGGTGACCTCGACTACGGTCACCATCCTCGGATATATTTTATAATCTCAACTAAGCCCTGCCTCCTGATGTACGCTTAACGGTCCTCTTCTGACATCCGTCATCGCTCGGCACACGCACACATCCGAACGAAATTAGAATTCACTAGTGTATACACATTATAGCAGGAGAACAAAATCTCGTCAAAGGAATCGACAATCCTAAACATAGGGCTCTATAACAAACAAAGCAACGCTGAAAGCATAATAAGCCGTACAGATCCTAAGGACACTAGAACCTGATGCTCTGATACCACCTGTGACACCCCGCCTAATTAAATACCGGGCGATCACTCCTTTATTAAATTAAAATCAAGGTGAACAGTTGGATCATTCTTAGCATCACTGTCATTCCAATTTAAATACCCTAATTAATTAAGCTAAGTGTCAAAACCATTTTTACCATTCCTTTCAAAGTTTTATTTATTTATTTTATTAAACAATCAATCCAATAATTTAACATTCAACAACTGGCAACTAACAATAAAACTTAAAGTAAACCATCCAGAATATAATAAATCCCAAAGTGACAATACTAGAAATATATGAAGTACAATATCCAAATAACAACTGAAAAATGGAAAGGGCGACACATGCCCCAATAATGAACATGCTAGGAGTAGAATCAAATGGATGAAGTCGTCTAAACAACAGGCCTGCAACTCCCACCTAAGCTGCAGCGCGTTCATGCCAAAGGACCCTATGCAAGATGCCCCCTGTGGCTGGGCACCTGTAATATATATATATATATATATATATATATATATATATATATATCAAGAGAGAAAGAGAAATGGAAACGGGTTAGAGCCCGATAGTGTATATGATTTAAAAATTCATTTAGCAAGTATTTAAATTGATACAGGCCAATGCAACAACATATTAGTATGACACTCTCTTGAGAAATTCTCACCTCTCTTCTAATGTGCACTCCTATCGCACTAACCTCCCCAAGGGTTTATCTCGTCATATATCACACTATCTTTCCCCAATGATTTAACTTATCTTAGGTTATTCGCAGGATTTACAACTGAACAACACAAGTATTTAAAATGTAAGATTTCAAGTTGTAACCAAGGTTCTCCTTTTAACTTTATTAATCAATAAAGTTTTCCAGTGTCATATTATACTTTCTCAAACAATTATTTATAATTTGAGTCATCAACCATGTCCTACATATCAAATCACAGTAGGCAGTTCCAGATTTCTGATTTCATATATATATTAACTACTCGTATAATATATATATCATAACAGCATCGCACATAAAAACTATGGTGCAGGCATACTCTGCTATCCAATCCCCTGTATCAATCGTACTAAAGGGAATACAAGTTCGGAATCACTCTCGAACTGTATAAATACATACACAAATAATATTGAGGCGAAGCATAGTTTCCAAGTCCAAGAGGTTAGTACATACCCTCACGTCTCTTAGGACCGTGACTACCGATTCGATAGCCTGTACCTAGGATTCCTATCTTCTAGGGTACGAGTCAATATCCCCCATAAGGCACACGAGATAAGATCATCCCAGCGCGGTAACCTCAGGATAGCAAGTAGCGCGGGTATGATTTTCACAAGTATATAATATATGCATACATAATCATATAAATATACCACTTTTATTATATCAATTTAGGTTTATCCAATAACCCACATTCACAACCATTTATCCTTATTTTTCCATTATTATTTATCAAGTATAATGGTTCGTTTCTAACTTTAATTCGAAGGATTTTCCAACTTACTACGTAACCCTCATGGACTCTATTCTTCCAAATGTACAATTCAGTAGATATCTATTATGTTCCAACGTAACTCTCTCTTACGTGTCTCTCCCCTTTAATATATACTTACATTATCCCTTATGCAAAATATCCCAAAAATATAGATTTCGCCTTACATTAAAGGATTTTGAATTTTATTTTCAAAGATGAGAATTTCAAACGGTTCGAAATCGGAATTAAAATGGAGTTTTAATTGAATTTTTATTATCTCTAAGAGTCCTCAAAACATAAAACTGTTAAAACTGTCTAGGAAAAAAATATTAAAAAATATTGAACGGTCCGATCGAGCTGAATTTTTTTTTGTAGCTTTCTCTCGTCTTCAACTAATTCTCTGTAAAATTTCATCCAATTCCAACAGTCCGATCGTCCGGAATAAATGTTTTAGTGTTTTTATCTGATTAGAACTCTTTTCTTAATCAAACTCTTAATCCTTTACATGACAAAAGGTTTCCAGAATATCATATAAATCATCACTACTTGAAAATTTCCCATCTCAAATTGGGTTTTTCTTCCATAAATCTCATCCTAATAACTCCTAAACTAATATGGATGATGCATTAACGAAATAAGCAAGATAAAAACTTGCCTGGGATTTTCAGAAATATGGTTTGGTGTTGAATTTGGTGTGGTTGCGTTCCCCATCTCACGATCTACGCGTTGGCGGTGGCGGCGGTGTAAACGGATGAGTTTTGAGCCTTGGAATGCCTTGAGAGCTCTCTCCTCTCCTCTCCAATGGCCGTTCTAGTGTTTTGAGTTATCTAACCCTAGGAGATAACCTAAACATCTGATATAACCCCTTTAATTTTCGTGGGTTTAATTACCCAAAAATACAAAATGACTAAAATGCCCTCCCGGGTACTAATTAGGCCTAAAAACACCCCAAGACCCAAATCAAACCCCCGGGTATACTTTTATGACTATCTCAACCCTTCCGGACGCGTTGGCGCACTCAAAACGACCATACCAACAACCTATAAAATATTCACTTTTATTAATCCACATTTAGTCCCGACACGACACAGGCGCGTCCCGACTTAAATTTCCACAATTGTCATTTTATTCACACGTGACAATATTATAAAAATAAATCTCATATATTACTGTACTCATCCAGTAATATGCAACAAATAATATATTCCCAATAATTACTAACTCTTGTCACGCTAGTAAATATTTAAAACAACATTTCGGATTAATATTAAATTAATTTATCTCAATTAAATTTAATAAATCCTTAAATTTAAAAGCCATGAAAATACGGGGTATTACAGATTAGTGATAGTAGACCCTTATTGGAATGGCTAAATGTTAAGAGGTTTAGGAGTTGTTAAGCACTCTATTGGGTTTAAAGTTGGGCAAGTGTGTCCTACCGGATGTTTATAAAAATTATGTTATTTTTAGCATTATTGGATCGATTAACTTAAGGGGTTTGGTATCACTCTTAGAAGGGGTGAGCCTTTTATTGGAATTGAAATATATATGGTTATTGAATTGTTTCCTATGTGATCTTGGGCCAACGAATCCCGATAACCGACTGGGCTAGGTAAAAGTGTATCATGAGGGTCCTTTGTTTGGATTTCACTTGCGAGACATCCCATCAACGAAGCTAAGTAAGTGTCGGGAGTTGAGAGACGCATGAGCTATAGGATGTTTGGTTTAATACGTTAGATATTACTTGTATGGAGATATAACACATTGATCAGCAAGATATTTTACGAATTAAGGCTAGCGAGGCCAAGGAGTGAACCGTTGATAGCACTTACAAATATTCACCCCACTAGTTGAATGAGTGGGGAAATCTCAAGAAGAGTTGAGTCACGGTTAGTAGGGTATTCAGGTATACCTTAATTGTATGGTCATTCATTATATATGTGGTTGATCTTTGGACGTGTATATTTGTATTTATTGTATGTGATGTTTGAGCATGAGTACATGTGGTATAGGGTGTATAGGTACCCCAGCTATGCCACACTATGGTAAGTGTATGTGAGCCTTTTCTTTTACCTCATGGATGCATTTATGGGTTAATTGTTATAAGCCTTTGATTATTGTGTGGGTTACGTTTTGACATTATGCTTTAGCAAATTTTTAGGATGAATTTCTTTTATTAGGGGGAGAATGTAATACCCCATTTTTCGTGGACTATATTTATTTTCTATTAAGTGGGAAATAAATTGACATTTCGGATCAATCTGGGTAGTATTTTGGGCCCATTTGGGGGCCCAAAATTGCATTTTAATGGAGGTGAGGGAATTTGAGTTTTTAGGGATGAAGGGTCATTAATTACCATTTATTCTAAGGATTAGCTAACCCTAACAGTCATGGGTCTTTGGAGAAGTTGAGGAAAGTCCAAGGATGGAAAATCACAAGGACTTGAGCTTACATCGCGTGTTATTTATTTTTTCACGCAAGAATATCTTACCTTCATCATTATAAATCTGTAACTGATTTAAAATATGTGTTTTCCTTCTTTAAACCTTGAATATTGAAGCATGTTTAGGGACTAATTCTCTTAGTATTGAATATATTAAAGATGTGGCTTAATTAGAAGTAATAAAAATCTGTCATGCATTAGATACTTGTACTTTCATGAATAGATCATGAAATTATTGGACTAAATGCTATAGATATGAGATTTGATCACTGATTTAGTATGAGGATCCATTATTTAAAAATTTACCCATGTGAATTTAAGTTTAAGTTTTGAAATTAATGATGAAAAATCCTAAGAAGATTTAAAGATGAGTTATATTGCAGAGTTTGGATTATAGATTTTGATATTGGATTTGATATTATGAAAAACATATGACCGTATAAAAGCATTTGAAAAATGTTGCCACACTTAGATTTAAGTTCTAGTATTGTTTGGGTTTTAGTTTCAAACTTGGGAAACCATTAATGGAAGATTTAGGGAGGAGACCTTCGTTTTTAGGTAAACATGGGCCTTCGATTAGGTGCAAATCAATTCGGCCTTGGGGGAGAATTTATTCGGCCCCTAGGTTGGACTGGGGTAGGGTTAGGGAAACAACTATGCATCTATCCTAAGTTGATTTGAAAGTATCAGAGGTTATCCATGTGAGAGATGGTTGGAAAATTTTGGAACTTAGGTTTATTCATGTATACACCAAAGGACAAATTGTGTAACTTTAATTAATTGTAATATTCAACATTGGGGATTAGATTAGATTAGATTTGGTATACGCACGAGAGATGAGTATCTTATGGTCGTGTGTACGTATTGAAGCTGGAGAGTAACGAGTTAAAGTGTTTGGTAGAATATTTAAGGTCTTGAGAGATTATACGTCATGCAATTACTTAGTAATTAAATGAGAAAGCACACACACACACACACACACATTACGAGAAATAGTGTGTATATATAGAGATAAATGTACTCATAGTTTAGAGACAGAAGAAACTAGGAACTAAATTTAATAAGGTTAAGAGTGGATAAAGATAATAATGTAATGAATAATACAGTGTGTAAGGATTTAAATGATTTTGGGTACGCTTGAGGGTAAGAGGTATCCTACTTAGTTATAAATGTTTACCATAGCTTTGAGCTATAGTAAACCAAATTGATATGAGGATACAACGATGTGGGGATTTGAATGTTTTTGGTACTCTTGAGTGTATGTGTGATTGTATATTTATATATATATTGTGTTGATTATATGAACATAGCTTTACTGATGGTGAATCTATCAGTTGAGGGTTTGCCCTTGATAACGGATTGTGTACCATGCACCAGCTGAAATGTGCAGGGCGTAGTGGAGGTCATTGTATTAGATTATACAATCAACGATCATCACTTCATGATAAGAGAAGAAAGAAGACTTGATCCATTGACATGGTCTGGGTACAATCCATTGGTGATGTTAACTACGTAGTTATCGCCCCAATATTTATTTTTATGTTTTTGCTTAAGCCTGTTGGTAATGGACTCCTACAGACTTACCGATAGAGGAACGCGATAGACACCAAAGGTAGTGGCCTTCATGTGATGTAATAACTGTTGAGAAAAGAATTTATATAGTCCAATGATAGACAATTGATAATTAACCTTATGTCATGTAAAATACATTATGTGCTCTATTTGTATTCTTGGGGGGGGGGGGGGGGGGGGGGGGACATATTGGAGGTTGGTATTTGGGTTTTATTCTTACACATGTTGTTAGTTACATATTTTTTCATGATACATAGTTATTGTTTATCCCTTACCATAGTTTGGATAAGAACACTTGTAATTAAAAGAAATTAAAAACAGAGAGAATGTTACTTTTATGAGACTGCGAAATTTTTATTACAATATATGTGTAGGCCTTGGGTTGAAATTCTATATGGGTAATTAGTACCATTCCATATTAATTGTTCGTTACGTGATAGTAATTAATTATGTAGAGATAAGGACTTCTATCATCAATTATGCTTTGGATTTGGACATGCGTGTAGTACTTACACTTAGATGAGAGGTGAGGTATTCATTGCATACAAGTGTCGTAGGTTTGAATGTTTATTGAAAATTAGTCACATAATTTATATTGATGTATTGGAGATATTCTTGCAACTTTAGGGAGTTTGACCCAAATTTATAAGGTGTTTTCCCCTAGGCACTATTATTTTATATACAGGTTAACAAGTCTGAGTGATCAGACTTGCAGTTTTGGCCATCCAGCTTGGTATTTATAGAATTGGAGTAGCTGGTTCATTGTAGTTCTTCTTATGTATTCAAGAGTTGTATTGAGAGTAGTTTCTAGTTATAGTCTATTTTATTCAGTTGAATAATTGTAATAAGACATTTCATTTAATGGATTTATTTATTGGATTTGTGTTTTTTCACTTTAGTTATCCTTTTTTTTAGTTTTATTATGGATGGTTTTATTTATTGAAGTTTTTTTAGTTTATCATTGAGTCTGAGAAATGGTTTTAGCACTCCAATTATTTCGTGTCCAACCTAATTAACCTAGCGTGGAAAATCTGGGATGTTGGATACCACGACTACATTCAATGATCAAAATCCAAACACAAACAAAATTATGGCACTACAAATATTACCTACCATCACAAACAAAGCATACCACCACTACCCCCCCCCCCCCACTCCAACCCCTTGTGAACCAAAAACCACCCTTTCAATTAAATCTAACCCATAAGTTGATTATATATGTAATGAATAAGATCTTAAATTAGAACCCACAATCAGTTGGACTTGTAATAAATTAAATCAGACCCCTTATTAGATATGAAAATAAAAAACCACAGTAAACTATAAACAAATTTGTTATATGAAATCGGATTTTTAAATTCAAATCAATTTCTAATATATACAGACACTATGATAGAGAGAGGGAGAGAGAGAGAGAGAGAGAGAGAGAGAGAGAGAGAGAGAGAGATAGAGAGAGAGAGATAGAGAGGGTGGAATTTTAGGTTATGGGGTTTGGATGGGCATTCACGTATGATTGATGCGGTATGGTGTCCTGTGGTGGGGGAGGGTGGCTGGGGACGGCGATATGTGTGTGCGTGACAGAGCAGGAGAGATTTCTTTTTACTATTTTTCTTATTTTTCATTTTTTGGGTGTTAAACTTGTGTTTTGTAATTATTATGGGCACGTTTGGTTCTCTATTCAGAAACCTCGATTTAAAAAGTGTTTTTAAATATAGTTTTTAAATTAATTTTATTTTATAAATATTGGTGCGCGTTTGGTGTGCTTATTTTTAAATACAGTTTTTCAAAAAACTGAGAAGTATAAGTATATATATATATATAATAAAGGATCTTGGTTTTTGAATTTCCAAAAATATAAAAGCACAATAACGCTCTAGATTTTGCCACAGCTTTCCCTTTCCAAATCACCGATTCTGATTCACTCCCAAATTTTTTTGCCCCCTAAACATTTTACAGATACTGCCCAAACATTTTAGGCCCATTTATCTTTTATTTAAAACACCAGTTTTGCCTCTCTCTCTCTCTCTCTCTCTCTCTCTCTTCGTCGCTCTCACTATTCCCTAAACAAAAGATAACATCTCCCCTTCTCTATTTCCAACCACACCACCGTGAATTCCTATCTCGCAAATCCATGACCATGTTTGTAAATCATGTTTATTTGCAGGTGAAGTCAAGATTTTAGTTTTTATGCTTTCAAATATATTTTTTATTGTGAGCTTGGGTTTACAGGTACTTTCTTCATCTCTCTCTAATTTGTTTTAATGTTTTTACTTTTTTGTGCAGATTCAAGTTGATCCCTAATCATATTTTTGATTTAATGTTTTAGTTTTTGGATTTTTTTTTAATTTAGGGATCTTCCTGATTTGAGATTGAACTTTTTAGCTTTTGCCTTTTGGGGGTTTCTTGAGATGGTAAGAAAAAAATACTATCTATTTTCCTCTTTTGGCTCACCCCATAACATCACTAAATCACCTGTTTATGTATTCTTTCAAAATGATTTTAGTCCGAAATAGTTTTTGTGTTGCATTAAAATTACAGTCAATATTTTTTTTCCTTTCAAAATGTGATTTTTGTTGTTCCTGTTCTGAAGCCGGTATTTTAGATTTTTTTGTTCATCTATCTGAATTCAATAAAGTGTTGTGTGAGAAAAATGGGTTTTTTTCTTCCTTCGATTTTTCTCTTATAATTTATTTTTCTTCCTTCGTTTTGTTTTTATTTTCCATATCTTCCAGTGAAGATTCAACAGAGGTAAATAGATGTTGGTACTAATTTTAGATTCTCCATTGAATCAATTTAATATTGGGTTAATTTTTTATATGAATTTCATATGGTTTCTTAGTCGGTTTCAAAACTGTAGCTGTTCATATTAAAGCCCTTACAGTTATAGAACTAGAGATGTGAAGCTTAAAAATAGAGATGTGAAGCTTAAAGTTGTAGGTGTAAGTAATGAATACTTTATTAGGGTTTGTCAAACTGTTTGTTTTTCATCTTCACGGATATAATACTCTCTTATTTTAATTACCTAACTTTTCAAGGGTATGTGTATGTTAATGTTTCTTATTAGTTGGAGTGTCATTCAAGATGTAAGTTTCTTTGAATTTTCTTCTTTAGTAAGATTTATATTTTCAATTGAAATTTAATGCAATTGGGGACTTCTAATATTTTAGTTTACAAACTTGGAACTTTCCTTTCCAAAGACTTGTAATAACTCACGTCCTTACTATTTTCTATGTAATAGGTGTTATGCTATGTTGGCTATTTTACAAGTGTGGTAAGGAATAAGGTGTATTTTCAAGCAAGAGGCTTTGACGTGCAGATAAAAATGTGGGTTTTATTTTGGATTTTTTAGAATGCATAGAGCAGTGTGATGTTTATTCCCTCATAAAATTGTTGTTTGTTGAGGCCAATAATACTTTAACATCAATGGCATTCAGAGGTTTTAAAAATACAAGGGGTTGTGAATGATATAATTTATTTTTATTTGTAGCTCAAGCATTAAAGTCTCGCTAATTAGTATGAAAACTCACTAATTACATTATTGAAGAATAAACATATTTTTTTTCGACAAACAGAGTTTGAACAGACACTTTCACAAACACAAGGCTTTTGAGGCTATTAAATAACCAGCTGAATTATTTTGTAACTTGAAATTTAATTTTGCAAGAATATTTGTGTAGTCCCCCCCCCCCCCCCCCCCCAAAAAAAAAAAAAATAATAATTTCATTTCTTTTATCTAGATTTAGCTTCAATACTAGATCCAAAAACTCGATATCTAATTCATGTTTTTTCATTAATTTGACATGAAGAGCTAAGACTACAACAATGTTTGAGAGGTGATTATAGATTATTTGATACCATTCCCCTTTTATTATTTAAGATGCATTGCACTACAATTTGTTTTATATATTTTCTACACTTTTTGATATGTTATGTGATCGCAGGATTGGTTTTAGATATTTTTCAGAACAAATGATACAATAAGGTTTGTGGAATGTCATTTGTTATTTTCTATAGGCATGATAAAAAAATTCAGTGTATCAATCGATTTAATCCCGCTTTGAAATATTTAAACACCCCGTTGAAAATGTTTTAATCCTATATTGAAAATGTTTTAATCAATTGAATTCCCTATTGAAAATGTTTTTGTTCCCCTGTTTAGTGTGGCAATCGGCTTAGAGTTGTTCATTTTGTGTGGTTCATTTGTGATGTTTAATTTTGTATGGTTGGTTTATCTAATTGTTTTAGACCAACATATCCATATCCCATTTCATTTTAATCCCCCGTTGAAAATGTTTTGGTGTTGAATCCCCTGTTCAGTTTAATCACTTTAGCCTTTTGGATTAGGTTCGATAAAGTGCATTTATGGTTCATATTCGGTTCAGCATTACATGTAATGAACCGAATCATAGGTATTGTTCAAGTGTCTTATAAGTCATTTGCGAAATGTGATGATACCAGAAAATATATCACGAAATCAATGTATTGAGTAAGATCAAAACCAGACAACAATGGAGTGCAACAGATATATGTAATACAAAAAGAGATTAGGCAAAGAGGAAGATGATACCAAGTTTAAGTGGTTCAACCTTTGAAGGGACTACGTCTATTGTGTGAGTGTGCGAAATACACTAACTATGGGCTCTAATGGCCTTTGGATACAAGCACTCAAGTTTTCTCTCTCAGTAAAGGTTTAGACAGAGTTTCAGTAGGGTTAAAAATTTGTGATCCTTTATAATGATGTAGAAGACATATATTTATATGACTGTTGTGGTGTCATACGCACTTTAAGCATGCATAACATTAAGTGGAAAATGACACGATGCCATCTGTCTCTTGTGCATGTTAGTAATGATTAAGAGATATTCTCCACATGTGGGGATGGTGCTGTTGTAACGATTTTATCCACGTGGCGCATGCATCCCATGCGCACTCTCTCACGTGTGCCCCATTCCACATGCCCTGTCGGATGCCAAATGTCTCTTTCCGGGTTGAATTATCATCTTGGATGAGTATGAGACCACCCTTGCACTGCTGGATTGCATGTTGGTAATTGCCAAGTGTAGTCTCGGCTGACCAGCGTCAGGTCGAGATGAGAGTATTCGATAACCTAAGAGGTCTCAATCTATTGATATAGAGGAGAGGAGACGTTAGGCCAGTCAAGGTTACAAGTGGTCTCGTCTTGAGACTGAGACGAGGTGTACAGGACAAGACGAGACGAGTTAGTTGTATAGTATGGCTCATGAGAGCATGCTTGGTAGAGTCATCTCGAGCCGAGCTTGGCTTGAGCCGAGATGAGGTCTCATATTGTCATATCAATCATCCCTAGCCCTTATTCTTCTATGTCGATAGAAGATTGAGGGGTAAAAATATCAACTTGAATTGATGAAGGTGAAAATGATAGGACCTTATATCTTAAAAATCGTTCTTTTAATTTAACTTAATTTCCTAACAAGTGCGGAATAAGGATGGTCACAAACAAATAGTAATTTTCCAAATTTTATTTGATTTTCTTTTCTTTAAAAGACGGAAAAGTACAGTGAACACAAATTTTAATTTCTTAAAACAAATAAAAATTAAACACTATAAAGTGAATTAAGGTAAACACACACACACACACACACACACACACACACACACACACACACACACACACACACACACACTATAAATGCACTTAAACCAAATTAATTTAATTATCAAGTTTAAACAAATTAGGAAAGAGTATTATCCAATTAATTTAGTGCCAACTTGAATTAAATTAACTTAGACTAAACATACCCAAATAATTAAACATGAATCATTTTAATCAAGATTGCGAATTAAACCTAATTTTATCTTTTAATCCTAAGCATGCATTGTAGGTGCTTTTCAAGATAAAATTAATTCACAATCACTACAAGCCGATGTACGAGGAAAACCCAAATAGGAAAAACCTCAGACGACCCTAGCCTTAAGTCCACTATGTATGGTTTTATGTTTACAAGACAGATGACTTACTACACTCGACTTGACTCCGTCCAAGCCTTGAGGCGTCTTCTTGTAACTACTTCCGCCTAGTCGACAACAATGAACTCCTCAATGGTCTCGAAATCCACCGATGAGGCTTTTGGTCTCCGTCACCCTCACGCGAAGCCTTTCTTTGAATGAGTATACCGTAGCAACAAATTACTCTCTTTTGTGGGTAGAGAATAAAACCCAAACTTCTACTTTTTGTGGTAGAGTTCAACCAATGGTGCCAAACACTCCAAGCCAATGTATATATATGAAAGATACTTGGATAAACAAACTATGGGTGTAAAATGGTGTTTTGGGAGATTTTAATCCATAAAAATTAAACACTCAAAACTTGAACTATTGGAAGGAAGAATTTCTCTCTTAAGCTCTTAGAAAACATACAAAAGTCCTATGTAAACTTTTGCCCACGAAATGGTTAAAAACAAGTAGAAAAGTAGGTTAGTGGGATGTAACCAAAAAAAATAGCCAAAAATTAGCTTTCCCTCCAAAATTCGTTTGAACGACTTTTCCAGGTCGTTCGAACGGCATCGTTTGAATGAGATTTCACAACAAGAATAGGCTAAAATCTCGTTGGAAAGCTCATTCGAACGAAACATCAATATAAAAATAATAAAAAAATTGGAGAATATCATTGGAAAACTCGTTCGAATGACAATCTCATTCAAATGAAAATCTCGTTCGAACAACATTTTGAATGAAAAACAGAATTTCAAATTTTTTAATTTTTAAGCCCAAAAAACTTTTATCCGAGGTTTTAAAGAATTTTCTAAACAGTAAAAGGCATTTTAAATTAAAATATCACCCATAAAATATTCCAAGTCTTCTATATATATAAAATTGCATTCATACCTTTGGAGACTATGGAATCCAATTGTTGTTGACATAGAACGAGGCACTGAACTCGAAAATAATGAAGCTTTAATTTTTGGGCTGATACGTCTTCAACAAAAACTCATCATAAGCTTGGATGGATACACATTACACTCTATCCTATGACTCAAATTATTTTGTTCAAAATTGTGCCAACATTACATAAGACTCAATTGGAAATTTGTGTCCTTACTGAAGGTATGTCTTTGATTTGTCAGATGTTGATGTATTGGTGTGTACGAGAGAGTGACAGTTGTCATTAGCTTCTTTTTCCTAGCGTATTCCCCAAGTAGTGACAAAATCATGTGTTCACTTTATTAGTTGTTCCCTAATGATGGGCACATTGAAAGTTGAACTCCATCATTATGGGGCTTTAAAATTGTTAAACTCAAAACTTCTTCTTCTCTCTCCACTCTTACGCGCGCTCCTTTTTCTCTCCAACTCCTCAGTTTTGGAGTTCTCTGTCTAAGAACTTTCCAATGAATTTTCTAAGTCCTCAGTAATTTTCAGCCCAGTTACACCTTCGAGGTACTCCCCTTCTTCTTCCCTTGTTAGCTTTTAGTCATTTTTAGCCATTTTTGTACTTGCTTTGTTTTTTGGTGTCTTTTTTTATTTTTTTGGCCACTATATTAGACATTTAGAGGGTGGTTTTAGGGCAGAAAAAGTTGGTTAACGGGTTGAAAGAGGTTGCATAGGGGTTATGTGTAGTATTTGGGTTTCCCTGACTTATTTTACCCTCATTTGGTCAATCTGGTGAATCACTGGTCATCTTCTTCGGTGAAGCATTCAACCCCTTCTTAAGTGTTCTTGGCCCTAACGCTTCACATTCCTTGATTTTTATCTTTTAATTAAACCTTTAATTGTTTGCCCTTTTTCACTGTTTCCACCAAGTTGAAGGTTATTGCTTGAGTGTCGAGGAAGTTGTATGAGCTAGCTGAAGATTTCCATACTCTGAGAGAGAGGTGCTTTAGGGATATCAGATAGTACGAGAATGAGGAAACTACCAAGTGTAAGGTCAAAGCCTTTCCTCTTTTTCCTATATATCCCATCCCTCTTGCAACCATTTTACCTCTAGCTCAATGACTCCATATCTAAATCGGCTACCGAGAGTGACGATTCTTTCTAAGTGGACATGGAGTTCCCTTAAGATGGGTCTAAGGAGGCTAATGGTTCTTTAAGAGCCTCGTCCTCAAACCAAGTTGGTCCATCTAATTAGGCTGAGTCATCAGACCAGGCCGAATCATCATTAAAACAATTTGAGTCTTCTCAGGGGTCAGATTCTTCGATACAAATCCTCTCATCTCAGGATGAGCCGAGAGTGGATGTTGTGATGCCACCCCCTATTGATGCTATTTCTCTCACGTCTATTTCGTGGAAATACTTTGTTAGAATTTATCATACCCAAGGTGTCGTCCTGGCTGCAGACCAACACGACAATGAAGATGCATCCGAGGGCACACTTAATACTTCATGTTCTGCATCCTACCTCAGTACAGTTACTGAAGTCGACTTCCTACTGAAGAGAAATATCTATGGCATTGGACCTACCATTAATATGAGAGCACTATCAGTCGACGAGAGATTATTCCCGGGCCAATAGGGAGAAATTTGTGTTTATGAACAAATGTTCAAGGTTGGCTTTAGGCTACCTGTACATCTGGCAGTGTGAGCCATTTTTGACAAACACATGTATAAGGACACAAATTTCCAATTGAGTCTTATGTAGTGTTGGGAAAATTTCGAACAAAAACATTTGAGTCATAGGATATTGTTCATGTTGTATCCTTTCAAGCCTATGACAAGTGTATGTTGAAGATGTAGTGGTCAGAAATTGAAGAATATATCCTTGTCGATTTTCGTGCCAAGTTTCACGTCATAAACATGTGGATTCCAATGTCTCCTAAAGGTATGAATGCATTAAAATATATATACGAGCTTGGAAATTTATTTTGGGTGATAGTAATTGTTGTTAAACTTTTTTTGAACTCATAATTCTAAAGATTTTATTCTCGAACACCTTTCCGTAGAAAAATCATATCAAATCCAAACAAAATTAGAGAAATATAAAACAGGCAGCCAAGCGTTCGTATCAAAATTATCTACAATCACGGCCTAAAATCTCAGTTGAATGGTCATTCAAATGAGATTGATTATAGTTTCATTTGGCACCGGGTTCTACTCTACCGTTTGAAGAGTTGTTTGGGTTTACTTCTACATCCCTTAAATGAAAGAGTTGGCTCTTGCGTTCAATTAAGAAATAATATAATAAATACCATTTTTAACCCAAATTAACCCTAAGCATGCAACTAGGTGTGAATGAAACAATATGAGATCATGCACAAGATATTCAACACACAAAGTTTAAGGAAAAATCCCCCACAGGGGCAAAACCATTTGTATATCACTATAATTTGTAAGAGAAACGACTTACAATCGGATTACATTGAAATACAAGTTTTTGACTAAGAATTACCCTCAGGTATCGGATTCTGTAGTCGCGGCTGGAATATCCCTTTCCAGTAGGGTTGCAATGAAGAGGAAGAAGCGGTCCACTTCACAAGGGTTGAACAGCAGCAATGGTGTTCTTGGGTTACCAGAATTGATTCACAAATGTATGGAATTTGTGTGAATCAAGGGTATGAATCAATGGACTAAAATACCATGAAGGCCTTAGAGTTTATCTACTCTGGAAATCGTGTATAAGCCTTAAGAAAACCAACTCCTCGATCGTGGTATAAATAAGAATTCATTTGCCCTAAAAATCTCCACACGATCTGTTCGTGGTTATCCAGGGCGGACCGGTCTGGGCCTTAGGCGGATCGGTCCGATGGCAGACCGGTTCTTTTAATTTGAGGCTGATTCGGTTCACATTCGGTTCGGTGCTCACTGGCTTCAATGTGCAATACGGATCGGTCCTGAAGGGAGGCGGATCGGTCCGGAAGCGGATCGGTTCTTTTAATTTCTTGGCGGACCGGTTTGGGCCGTTAGCGGATCGGTTCCTTTTTTATTGAGGCGGACCGGTCCGGCTGACTGGATTTCTGATTCCTTCCTTGGTTCGATACTCGGATTCCGTTGATGACGATATGGACATGAATTTCTTCAACGGTGTTACGGCTAATGACATATACAAGTATGTTGGACAAAATGTCCTTACAAATCTCCCCTATGTCTATGCCGGAACAAACATAAAAAATCCGAATTATCTATAATCACAATGCCTATACAAATCTACCCTTCCATGAACCCAAAAACTGAAAGTGGTACAAATGACTAAGGCTGCATCGTTTGTTCTTCGCATCTTCAGAAATCTCACCGCTTGTCTCATCAGGGTGTGCAACAAGGGATTATTAAAAGATGTACCTACACACATGAGACAAAGCAAATACCAAGTGACGTATCGAGTTTGAAATGAGATAGACATAAGCATATATATCAATTTAAGATGATATTCTCAGAATTTCAAAACTCCCCCATAATCAGATAATTCATTCTCCCCCTTTTTATGATGTCCCCAAATAGACTAATGAGAAAAATAAATCAAGCAATCAAGTATCGGGGTGACACAAGGCATAAAATCACACCATGAATGAACATAAAACAACCAAGTCGGTGATAGCGTAAAAGAATGGGTGTGAACAAAATTCGATAGGAAAATCAAGGCATACAAACATGACATATGTGCACGATGAATATTGGATATTCCTAACAAATGAACTCAAATGCTTCCTTTGGTGTAAAAGATTGGAAATATAAGACATTGAATATATCAAATCTATAAATCAAAGCTCAAAGTGATTTCTACACCAATAACGTCCAAAATGTTTTTCATGCTTTTTCAGGACTTTCAAGGAAGTACAAACCCGTTATCAATCTCCAACCAAACTCCCTCAGATTTATATTTTGAATAGAGGTATACTAAATTCTCAAACTTTAGAGAATTGATGGTGAAAACCTAAATGGCCCATATATGGCATGTATTGATTTTTATTGCCTTTTCAATTTTTTCGGGCTCTTTTAACCTCTTAGGATCTCGGATATAAAAATTCCTCCATTTTTTAGGTCCTTTTCAACGGTGGCTTTTGCGCAAAGGATAAAAATCAACTTTCGCAGCCCCTCCCCGTTTTACAATTTAACACACAGTCTCACCAAAACGGTTTTCACATGCATTCCAATCTTGTCAAGTTTTATCGCATATTGTACATTGTATAGACAGAATTGAGATAGAAACACTCAAGCCAATATGTGATAGACAAGTGCAATAATCAAATAAAGTCGTGCATGTGTGCAGTAAAGGATATAGGAGTCAAACATGTAGAAAATATCACTAATTACATCTCAAGGACTCCAATCAATGTTAAGCACATGGATGAAATGATGTAGCGTCTCAAATCTCTACCAAACAGTCACATGGATAAATGAAATGAAGTTGTGACTTGGCTATCTTAAATGCTCATTCATAAAAGGTGCAAAACAAAAGAAAAAAAAATCTTTTTGGTCTTTTTCAAAAAATATTAACAAAATAAAATCTTTTTGTGTTTTTTCTCAAAATTTTTCTAAAAAGAAAATCTTTTTGTATTTTTCAAGTAATATGATGCAAGAAGAAAAAAGAATAAACTAACTAATGATACAAGCTAGCAATAGGTAAAAAAATATGATAAACAACCTATGCTAGCAATCAAGACTAGATCTCTACCGGGAGTAATGGTGGAGTTTTCTAAAGATGGTGACATCTTTTGAACGAACTCCACTAGATCATGTGTGGTCTTGATCAAAAACTTCACTTGCTCGCGAATATGTGCAAACTCTCTATCAACATGAGCAGGTAAAGTATCATGAGTGGGTGCATGTGCATGAATGTGTGAAGTAGCATGATATGGCACAAAACCCAACTTAGAACAAAATTCCCTAAGATGTCCTTGCTTCTTACAGTGGGAGAAAACATAAACCGGTCTAGGAAGTAATTTATCAACAATTTTGGGATGGACATTCCACGACAGACACCCATGGGACTCACTCACAATGGTGGACATAGGCTCGGGTGAATTCTCCAATGTGACTTGAACCTCTCGTGCTTGTTTGAGGTCATCCTCGATATGGGATACACGTGTCATCAGACTAGACACCGTGTTGGTCAAGTCACCTTTTTCCCTTTTAATCTCATCATTGTCTCCCTTCAACACACCAATCCAAAGACCTAGGATCCTATTAGTCCTTTTTATTTCCATGGTCTCGATAAACAACTTTCTAAAGGCATTTTGGATCAAACTATCATCACCATTATCATCCTCACTATCACTTAGAGAAGTGGGCATATCAGCTTTCTTGCCCTCTCTCTTAAGTCTAGTGGGACACTCAAATTTCTTGTGCCCTGTCCCATCGCACTCAAAACATCTTATCTTCTTAAGTTTTTTATTTCTCTCATTCTCACCACAACTCTCTCTTTCTCCAAGAAATCTTAAAGCCTTCTCTAAAGCGGTGATCCTAAGGGCTAAAGCATTATTACGCTTCTTGGTTTCAAAAAACTCAGAATATAACTCGGCGTAAGCTCGTGGGAGATCACACTCGCTCTCACTTGCCTCATCCTCCCCTTCACTCTCATCGCTCTTACTGTCGAGGTGTTCTTGTGACGTAGCATCCTCATCGTCGTGAGAAGCATTGGAGGTACTCACATGACTAGCCATGAACGCGGTGAAGTTACGCTCATGTGGTGACTCATCTCCCGAGTCCACCGACTCGACCTCACTTTCTCCCTCACTTGAAGCGCTCAAACCATCACTATCACTTTCGTGTGCACTATTGTGGGACAAGGTGGGAGTTCTCACACGACTAGAAAAAGCTATAAACTTCTCACCACTAGTCTCATCACCCTCACCTTCACTACTATCACTAAGTGTGGCGGGCATAGCTACTTTCTTTCCTTTCTTTCTAAGCCACGTAGGACATTCATACGACTTATGTCCCTTACCCCCACATTAAAAAATGTGACGTTCTCAAAATCTTCCTCACACTCCTCATCGGGTTTATTCTCTTTTTCCCTCTCACCACTTTCTTTGGCCTTTCCTTCCTTTTTATTTTTCTTTTCAAAAATATTTTTCTCAACATTCCTTTTATCATTGAAATTTCCACTTTTCTTGAATTTGAGAATTCTTTTGAAATTTTTTGCAAACAGGGCCAAGTCATCTAAGTCAAACTCACATTCAGACTTGGACTCAAAAACTTTTTCTTTCTTTTTCTAAAAATGAGTCTTTAAAGCAATCCCATTATCCTTAGCCTTAATGGTTTTGGGAAACATGTCAATCTCATAGGTTTGAAGATCTCCTACAAGTTCTTCCAACTTAAGTGATTTCAAATTTCCCAAAGAGTTCAAAACAGTGACTTTAGGAATAAAGCGTTTTGGGAGAGATCTCAAAATCTTTTTAACGACACGCGTGTTATCAATTACCTCACCCAAATTAAAACTAGTGTTAAGAATGTCCGACAAGCGTGCAAAAAACTCATCAAAGCATTCAAACTCAGACATGGTGATAGTCTCAAATTGGGTGGCCAAATTTTGTAATTTAAACTCTTTAACAGCGTTCGTACCCTCATGGGTAAGTTGCAAAACATCCCATGCCTCTTTTGACGTGGTACACGTCATTATTCGTTTGAACTCATCAGGTGGGACAGACCCAGAAATAGCACTTAGACCCTTAGAATTAAAAGATGACCATTGAATTTCTTCATCAGTCCAAGAAATGTCAGGTTTCAAGTTGGTCACATTATCAACAGTCACGGTGGGAGGAGTCCACCCTCGTTCAACCAAAATCCAGATACGTTCATCAATGGCTTTTAAAGCCGACCTCATACGGGCTTTCCAATAAGCATAATTTGACCCGTCAAAAATAGGAATTTTATAATATGACTTCTCCATTTGAACACGCACTTTTTCAAAAATCAATTTTTCAAAAAATTGATATCGTAGAAAAATTTTGTGGAAAAAGGAATACGCGATAGATTAGCGTAACCTGCTCTGATACCAATTTGAAAACGTGAGTAGACAAATTGTATCAGAAAGTAAATCCTCAAAAATCAGGATCACGCGATAAATTAGCGTAACCCGCTCTGATACCAATTTGAAAGAGTTGGCGCTTGCGTTCAATTAAGAAATAATATAATAAATACCATTTTTTAACCCAAATTAACCCTAAGCATGCAACTAGGTGTGAATGAAACAATATGAGATCATGCACAAGATATTCAACACACAAAGTTTAAGGTAAAATCCCCCACAGGGGCAAAACCTTTTGTATATCACTATAATTTGTAAGAGAAACGGCTTACAATCGGACTACATTGAAATACAAGTTTTTGACTAAGAATTACCCTCAGGTATCGGATTCTGTAGTCGCGGCTGGAATATCCCTTTCCAATAGGGTTGCAATGAAGAGGAAGAAGCGGTCCACTTCACAAGGGTTGAACAGCAGCAATGGTGTTCTTGGGTTACCAGAATTGATTCACAAATGTATGTAATTTGTGTGAATCAAGGGTATGAATCAATGGACTCAAATACCATGAAGGCCTTAGAGTTTATCTACTCTGGAAATCGTGTATAAGCCTTAAGAAAACCAACTCCCCGATCGTGGTATAAATAAGAATTCATTTGCCCTAAAAATCTCCACACGATCTGTTCGTGGTTATCCAGGACGGACCGGTCCGGGCCTTAGGCCGATCGGTTCGATGGCAGACCGGTTCTTTTAATTTGAGGCTGATTCGGTTTGCATTCGGTTCGGTGCTCACTGGCTTCAATGTGCAAGACGGATCGGTCCGGCAGGGAGGCGGATCGGTCCGGAAGCGGATCGGTTCTTTTAATTTCTTGGCGGACCGGTCCGGGCTGTTAGCGGATCGGTTCCTTTTTTATTGAGGCGGACCGGTCTGGCTGACTGGATTTCTGATTCCTTCCTTGATTCGATACTCGGATTTCATTGATGACGATATGGACATGAATTTCTTCAACGGTGTTACGGCTAATGACATATACAAGTATGTTGGACAAAATGTCCTTACATTAAAAAAGAAGGCTTATTTTTCGCTACGGCATTTCCACTTGAAGAAAGACTTCGAGTGCGGGTTGACGGTTATTCCAAAAGCTTAATTGGAGGAGTCCAAGGTTCCGGTGGAGTCCGGGATTGTCGGCTAGGCAGAGATGGTTGCAAGAAGATGCGTTGGGGCTTGAAGGAGTCGAGTCGAGTGTAGCAAGTCATCTGCCTTGTAACAGTAAATCTGTACTTAGTGGACTAAAGGCTATGGGATGTCCGAGGTTTTTTTCGTTTTGGATTTCCCTCGTACATCGTGGCGTAGTGTGATTTATTTCTTTTTATCTTGATAAATCACCATAGAATGCCTGCTTAGGTAATTCAAGATAAAATTGGTCTTATCACACGTTAGTTTAATTTGGAGCTAAAATTAATTTGGGTAAAATAAAGTTAATTTAATTCAAGTCACTAATTATTAATTTGATAAAATTTAGTTTGGCCTAATTTGCAAAAATTTAATATATATTTTTAGGCAAATTTCTAGGACTTGTGTTAAATTAAATTTGGGCTTAAAGTTAAAAATTCACAAATTTGTTTTTAAGACCAATTTTAATTTTGAGAAAACTAAAGTTGGTTTAGTTTAATTTTAATTTTGGAAGAATTAAAATTGTAATATTTTAATTGTGAATCTTGAAATAATTAAATTTTTTAATTGAACCATCACTTGAATTCAAAGGATTTTAAAATTGGGGGGCATATATTCAAACAAGTGGTATCAGAGCGGGTAGACTAAAATCCTGTGTGATCCTCTTTTTAAGGATTTTTTCTATTATGCAAAATATGTGTTTTTCAGAATTTTCACTTTTTGATGGTTCAAGCATGTTTGCACATGACTCCTCACTTGCTATATCATTTGGGTAATTGCTTGCATATTTACATACACTAGTCATTCCTAAGGTTATATCCTTACTAGTTGTATGTTTATTTGTCATATTCAAGCACATGCCTTATTATATAAATTTTACTTGAATTATGACAAATTTATCCTTTGTATTTTATTTTACATTTTTGGGAATAATATGAAAATACAAAAAGATTTTTGTTTTGTCTTTTGAGTTAATTTTTGTTTTACTTAAGAATTGGAAAAACTCAAAAAGATTTGTTTTGTATGTGTATATTTGAGTTTTACACTTTTTTGTGACATATAAATGCGTTGAATCCTAATTTCCCGCTCCCACGTGACTAGAACCTTTGGTTGTGTATTCCAATTCTTAAATTGCTCTTTATCATGGTTACATGGAGTAGTTTAAGTTTGACTTACTTAATGGATTCGCTTTTATATGACTTCTCACACACATGCACGAGCTCTTTTGAATTTTAACTTTCCATGGATATTTGAGCTTTGTGAGGTGTTCTCCTACCAATCTAGTCATCTACATATCTTGTGACCTAGGGGGATTTGTTCATGTTAAGTCCGTTGCACATGAGATTTGTGTGATAAAGATGATATATAAATGCACGGGGGGAAGGGCTCTGAAAAGAAAAAATTTCCTTTGCGAGAAAGCCACCGTTTGCAATGGACCTAAAAGTCCAAAGGCCTAAAAGAATATGGCATTAAAAGAAAAAATATTTAGCCAAGGCATATTTAGTTTAGTTTGATATATTCATTCAAAACAATTATATGCATATTTTGAGGGTGTTTGGATGATATATCAACGATTTTTCACAATGTCCATTTATCCTAGTTGCGCTATAATTTTCATGACTCTATTGGTTTGTAGAATCATCAATATGCTAGGCTTGTATGCATTGTGATTGTTTGTTCATAGAATTCACTTTATCTTATCACATAAGGCTAAATCTTACTTGATAAAGTTTTGCAATCAAATGAGAACTCCACGAACATGTTTAAGTGATTGGGTCTTAATTCATTGGTCTCTAGTTCACGCCCCTTCACTTTCGTTTTCATATGACACATTTATGTCAAAAGAGTGTGGAAACCTTATGTTATTCAAATTTTGTGTCATTTGTGTGTTTATATCTATATATGTGTGCTTGTACATATTTTGTATCTATTGTGTATACATATATATGATATTTTATTTGTTTTAAGTCTTTGCCATGCTAGCTAGTCCATTTATGCTTTTAATTCAAAATTAGTATCTATCTTATTGCAAACTTTGTTTGATATCCCATGCTTATAATAGTACATTTTAGAGGTATCTTTTGTCATCGCATCTACGTTGATATTTTTATTTGATTGGATTAGTCGAACTTCATTTTTGCCTATATGATTTAATATTCTTATCACTTTATGCACCATCATGTTTTACTTGTTTCCCCGTACTTATATCCCTTATGTAGTCTTTAGGGGGAGAAATGGTACTTAGTTAAATTGGGGGAGAAATGAGTGATTAATTAATTCCAAATCCCTTGTCTATTTCTGAACAAAAAGGGGGAGAAGTGGTTTATAAAGCTTTAGTTTAGGAGATTTATCTTAGGGGGGAGACTTATTTCTAAGTAGGTCATTATTTGATAGGGGAGAATTAATTTTGGGAGAGTATTTATTTTCGTTACATTTAATATTTTGATATTACCTATGCATTTAATGGTTTGCTTATGTGTGAAGGAATTTTTGTAGCGGTGTCTATTTAAACCGGCAAAGCGGTCCTAAAGTGATTCTTGAGTCGAGCATTGTATTTTTTGTTTTGGACGGGATGTTTTGAGTCTAGTTGAGCTTGACGGCCCTTTAGGATTTTTGTTTGGTTTTTATCCCAGAATAGCCAAAGGGGGAGATTTGAAAGGACACAAATTTCCAATTGAGTCATATGTAGTGTTGCCTCAATTTCGGGCAAAAATATATGTGTCATAGGATAGTGTTCATGTTGTATCCTTTCCAGCCTATGACAAGTGTATGTTGAAATTGAAGAATATATCCTTGTCGATTTTTGTGTCAAGTTTCACGTCATCAACATGTGGATTCCAATGTCTCCTAAAGGTATGAATGGAATAATATATATATAGGAGCTTGAAAATTTATTTTGGGTGTTAGTAATTTTTGTTAAACTTTTTTTGAATTCATAGTTCTAAAGATTTTTTTCTCGGACACCTTTCCGTAGAAAAATCATATCAAATCCAAAAAAAATCAGAAAAATACGAAACGGTCGGTCACGCGTTTGTATCGAAATTATCTACAATCATGGCCTGAAATATCAATTGAAAGGTTGTTCAAACGACATTGATTCCCGTTTGAACGAGAATTTGTTTTGTTTGTTCTTACTTATCGAACGAAATGTCGTTCGAACGAGATTTGGCGGGAAAATTTTTATGGTAGTTTTTTCCTTTTTTCCACTGCTTTTTCCCCACTATCTTTTGCCAGATTTAATAGGTGCGAGAACCAACTTTTTTGAGATATTTTTTCACAACTTCCAAAGGATCTTTGAGAGAAAATATCTTCCAACAAAAAGTCCCTTGGTGTTTGTTATTCAAATTAATTTTATTCGAAGAACAAAACTAAGTACACACCCAATAGTTTGTTTATTCCAAGTTCTTTATATATATATATATATATATATATATATATATATATATATATATATAACAACCCGCGCAAACATCTCTTGCCCCGGAATGGAAAAGACAATACTCCCACCGTAACAATCAATCATGGCTCTGTAAGCTGCGATCCAATCCATACCGATACTAACATCATGCTCATGCATATCTAAGACTAACATGTCTGCAGGTAATACTAAGCTACCAATATCTACCCCCACTCCCCAGCATATAAAGAAAATAAGCGAACCACTCCCCAGTGGTGAGTCTACACACGTCACCGTACTCTCTGCTGTGGCTAACAACCCGAAGGCCTTCGTAAAATGCATAGCTATAAAACAGTGTGTCGCCCCAGTATCAAATAAAACTCGACCCATAGTACCATGGATAGGAAACATATCCTCAGTCGCGGGTGGTGCCTGTGGAGCTGTTGCCTGGTGGACGTTATAGACACGTCTATACTGTAACTGCCCCTACTTCACTGGAGCTGCTGGAACGGCTGGTAGGACTAGTACCTGGGCTGGGGCTGGGAGGGCAACTGGAAAAAGTGGCATCTGTGGCTCATTATGGGCACCCTGCTGCTGTGAGGCCCTCTCTCCCTCTGGATAATCCTGGCGCTTGTGGCCATGCTTACCGCACCCAAAACATCGACCTTTGAAGTTACCTCCCCTCTGACTCTACTGACCACGGCCCCGCTGGCCGTTACCACCACGCCACTGGCCCTGTTGGCCCTGGTGGAAACGCTGTTGGCCCTGTTGGCCCTGCTGCTAACCCTGCTGTTGTTGGTGTTGGCCCTACTGGCTGGCCCTGCTGGTCCTACCTATAACCCCCAAATCCCTGTCTGGAATCACCTGAACGTAATCGCTTAGCAGGGTCCCCCTGATGGGAACTCTGCTCGTGCTGACGAGTCTGTCCTTGAGATGGTGCTCCACTAGCACTACTACCCCCGGTCCTGCCCTGCTGGCTGGACTCCCCTGCTCTCTTGCTTCCCGGCAGGTGGAAGCGGTGATCCTGGCAATGTAGTAACGCAGAATTGAGTACATCAGTGAAAGTACTCAGAGACGGATTCCCTATAATGGTGTTGACGGATCTTCCAAGCTAACCCGTCCACAAACAACATTATCTTCTTACCCTCAGTGGGTGACTCATCTGGAACTATGGTGAGAAGTCTCGTGAACTCCTCCTCATACTCAACAACGGTAGAATTCTCCAGTTTCAAGTTCAGTAGTTTCCGCCTCATCTCAGTCTGCACGGCGGGTGGAAAGTACTTGCGGTCAAACCGCACCCAGAATGACTGAATGGGGATCGTGTCCCTCTCCTCCAAGGTGGTGGTGGACTCCCACCACTGCAAAGCGTTCCCCATCAGCTTAAAGGAAGCCAACAACTGTTTCTGTACGTCTGAGCACTCATACATATGAAGATGCTGCTGGATATCTTTCTTCCATTGACTGACTGTGATGATATCTGAACTCCCCGAGAACTCAGGGGGATGCGCCTTCTGAAAGGCATCCCTAACCCGCTCCCATGTAGATGGAAGTTGTGCAGGTACTGGCGCCACTGCCTGAATCTGGGGTGGAGCCTGCTGAACCACCGCTAGTGCGGCACTCACCGCCTGAGCAACAATGGCAGCTACTTCATTAGTATTTCCAATTTGTGTCATCATACATGACTTACTTACCATATCACAGCAGATAGTTCCAAATTTCAGAATTTCATATATATATTAAATACCCGTATAATATATATATTCTAACAGCACCCCCACATAAGAACTATGGTGCGGGAATACTCTACTATCTAATCCCCGTATCACTCGTACTAAGGGAAATACAAATTCGAAATCACTCTCGAACTGTATTAACACATACACAGACAATATTGACGTGAAGCATAGATTCCAAGTCTCTAAGAGGATGGCACATGCCCACGTCTCTTAGGACCATCTGAACTATCAATTCGATAGCCTGTACCAAGGATTTCTATCTTCTAGGGTACGAGTCAATATACCCCATAAAGATCCCATCGAGATAAGACTGTCCCAGCGCAGTAACCTCAGGGATAGCAAGTAGCATGGACATGATTTTCACATGTATATAATATATGCATACACACAGTCATATAAATATACTGCTTTTATCTATCAATTTTGGTACATCTCTAATTCCATAATTATGACATTTATCCTTCTTTTCCCATTATTTGATATCACGTATAACGGTTCGTCTCTAACTTTAATTCGAGGGATTATTCCAACTCACTACGTAACACTCATGGACTTTATCCTCCCAAGTGTAAAAATTCAGTAGGTATTCATCTATTTTCCATCGTAACCATTTTACGTAATCTCTCCCTTTAATACAAAATTCCATCATCCCTTAGGTATAAACACTCCAAAAATATAAATTTCGCCTTACATTAAAGGTCTCTTAATCATTAATAAATCCTACTTGTCATCTTTATCTCCCAAAACATTTTAATAAGGGTGTCCAAGGATTATTTCTCATTGAATTTAATTCAACTAATTTGAAAAGGGAAAATATGAGTCTGCCAGAAGGGGTCGATCGATCGAGGTCTGGGGCTCGATCGATCGAACCTTCGATCGATCGAAGCTCTTGGCTCGATCGATCGATCAAGCAGGTATGACGAATTCTGCTGTTACCAGTTATGGGTTTTCTCACATAACTCCATCCAAATCCAAACTTTTCACCCCCAAACATCAAGAAATTTATACTACTAATAATATAAATTCATTCCATACATCTTTTACGTAAAGCATGTTAATTTCCATTAATAATCATGGATTAATAGGCCAAAATTCATGTAAATCTCATGAACCCTAGAAATCTCTTTAACAAGGTTCTAATTAGTCTTTTTCCAAAATTTTCTTCTTCTAAAACATCAAAATTTTGTGGTTTAATCCTCTACATGTGAAGGGGTTTCCAGAATAACATTTAAACCATTACTACATGCGATTTCCTATCTCAAATTTGGGGTTTTCTTCCATAAAACTCATCCTAATCATCCCTAGACTAACATGAGTGATGCATTCACGAAATAAGCAAGATAAACACTTGCTTGGGATTTTCAACGTTCTGGTTTGATGATGAATTTGGTGTGGTTGCGTTCCCCGTCGTGCAATCTATGCGTTGGTGGTGGTGGCGGTGCAACCGGGTGAATCGTTGGCCTTGGATTGCTTGGAAAAGCCTCTCCTTCCCTATCCTATGGCCGTCACTTGTCTTTGGTTGTTTTAACCCTAGAAGACAACCTTAGACATCTGATATATCCCTTGAATTTTCGTGGGTTTAATTACCCAAAAATGTAAAATGTCCAAAATGCCCTCCCGAGGTACTAATTAAGCCTAAAAATGCCCCGAGACCCAAACTAAACCTACGGGTACACTTTTCTGACTATCTCGACCCTTCCGGAAACATTGGCGCACTCAAAACGACCATAGGAGCGACTTATAATTTATTCACTTTTATTCATCAATATTTAGTCCCGACGAGACACGGGCGCGTCCCGACTCAAATTTTCAAAATTGTCATTTTATTCACTCGTGACATTCAATATAACCAATATTATATACCACTTTGCTCATTAGTAATATTGAACAAGTTTCCCATAATTACTAACTCTCATCACGTTAATAATTATAACATAATTAATTTCTGGATTTTTATTAAATAATTAATTCACATTAAATTTAATAAATCCCCAAATTAATATGGCATAAAAATATGGGGCATTACATACTTCCCCCTAATAACGGAATTTAGTCCCAAAATTCAAAAAAATAAAGCGTACCTGGTAAGAATAAATCTGGGTATCTCTCGCGCATATCTACCTCGCGCTCCCAAGTGGATTCCTCCACATTATGATGCTTCCACTGGACCCGTACAAGTGGAACTATCTTCGACCTCAATCTCCTCTCACTATAGTCTAGGATAGCCACCGGTCTCTCCTCGTAAGAGCTGTCAGGCCGTAAGTCTATCTCATCTATCGCGATGTGAGTATGGGCCATATCATTCCGAAGATATCGTCTCAACGACGAGATGTTGAATACATCGTGAATGCGATGTAAATGCTCTGGCAGTCCCAATCTGTATGCTACCGGCCCAATCCTCTCGATGATGGGAAATGGTCCCACGTACCTCGGGGCCAATTTCCCTTTCTTCCCGAACCACATTACTCCTTTCATAGGAGACACACGTAGTAACACCTGGTCCCCCACATTAAACTCCCGGAAGAACCGTTTCGCATTGGCGTAGCTCTTCTGCCTATCCTGGGCTACTCGAATGCGACTCCTGATCTTCTCAATCCTCGCGGAGGTTTCCTGAATCACCTCTGGTCCTATCAACTTGTTATCCCCCACCTCGAGCGAATAAGTTGGTGAACGACAAGGCCTGCCATACAAAGCCTCAAATGGGTCCATGCCAATCGTGAACTGATAAGAGTTATTATAAGAAACTCTACCAGTGGCAGGTGTGGATCCCAACCTCCTCCAAAATCAAGAACACACATGCGTAGCGTATCCTCCAACATCTGATTAGTACGCTCTGTCTGTCCATCTATCTATGGGTGATAAGCTGAATGCAACCTCAACTTAGTACCCATAGCCTCCTGAAAGCTCTCCCAGAAACATGACACGGAAATCTTATCTCTATCTGACACAATATTCAGTGGCACCCCATGTAATCTGACAAACTTAGCAATGAACAACTGAGCATACTGACCCGTGGTATAGTCTGTCCGCACGGGCAGAAAATGATCCATCTTGGTCAAACGGTCTACAATCACCCAAATAGATTCGTGGCCCCTCTGTGATATAGGCAACCCCATAATAAAATCCAAGGAAATACTCTCCCACTTCCACGCGGGTACTTCCAATGGCTGAAGTAACCCTGACGATTTCTGATGGTTCACCTTTACTAGCTGGCAGGAAGAACACTTGGAAACGAACTCAGTAATGTCCTTCTTCATCCCACTCCACCAGTATTGCCTCCTCATATCCTGGCACATCTTATCCCCTCTAGGATGCACCGCAAATCGGGACCCATGAGTTTGGATCATCACTGCATGACGTAATTCTGCTCCTTATGGAACCACCAATCTCCCATTAAACCTCAAACTCCCATCAGAACTAACAGAATAGGACTCAGCACCCTCGGCTAAAAGTCGTACAATCTGCTCCTGGAAAAACAGGTCTGTGGTCTGTGCCTGTATCACCCTCGTAACAATCTCGGGTATGAGTTTTATAATTGATATGAAGGAATGGGCTACTGCATCCTGGTGACCCAACTCCTTCACTTTGCCTTCCAGACGTCCGTTACCTCGTCTACCGGTCTACGGCTCAACGCATCAGCAACTATGTTGGCCTTCCCCGGATGGTACTGTATGTCGAACTGATAGTCCTTCACAAACTCTAACCATCTGCGCTGACGCATATTCAGCTCTCGCTGAGTGAACAGGTACTGCAGTGACTTGTGGTCTGTGAACAAGCGGAATCCCCCAATAAATAGTTCCTCCATATCCTCAATGCAAAAAGGAACGCTGCTAACTCCAGGTCGTGGGTGGGGTAATTCTTCTCATGCGTCTTAAGCTTACGGGAGGCAAAAGCTATATCCTTCTCCTCCTGCTGAAGTACTCCCCCAAGTCCCCGTAAAGAGGCATCGGTGTAAACCAGGTACTCCACACCCGGCTTCGGTAAGGCAAGGACTGGTGCTGAAGTAAGATTGTCTTTCAGCTCGTCGAAAGCCAATTGACAAGCATCATCCAAAACATATGGTACCCCTTTGCGAGTTAGGTTCGTCAATGGACCCACTATTTTGGAGAATCCCCGAATGAATCTCCTGTAGTATCCGGATAACCCAAAGAAACTAAGCATTTCCGTCGGTGTTGTGGGTTGTCCCCACTCCCTCACCGCTGACAGTTTACTCGGGTCAACTGTTATCCCCTGTTCAGAAACAACATGCCCCAATAACTGTACTTCTCGCAACCAGAATCCGTACTTCTCGTACTTAGCATACAACTGATGCTCTCGTAGAGTCTGAAGAACTTGTCTCAAGTGCTCGGCATGCTCCTCATCGGAGTGTGAATATATCAAAATGTCATCTATGAAGATGATGACAAACTGACCCAAGAACTCTCTGAACACTCGGTTCATTAAGTCCGTGAATATGGCTGGAGCATTTGTGAGGCCAAATGGCGTCACCCTAAACTCATAGGACCCATACCTCGTCAAGAAAGCATTCTTTGAAACATCCTGCTCCCTAATACGTAGCTGATGGTACCCCGACCTCAGATCTATCTTCAAAAAGAAAGTTGCTCCCTCAGCTGGTCGAAAAGATCATCGATTCGAGGCAAGGGATACTTATTCCGTATTGTGACCTTGTTCAACTCCCGGTAGTCCACACATAGCCTCAGTGAACCATCTCTTTTCTTCACAAACAAGACTGGAGCGCCCTAGGTGATGTACTCCTGTCAATGAAGCCCTAACCTAGTAGCTGCTCTATCTGATCTCGTAACTTTCGCATCTCTGTCGGAGCCATACGGTACGGAGCGCGTGCTATAGGTCTAGTATCCAGTAATAAATCTATGATAAAGTCTATCTCTCGACTGGGGGGTAGGCCTGGTATCTCCTGGAATACATCGGAATACTCACAAACAACTGGGATCGAGTCGAATGGAATCACAACCTCCTTAGAGGTATCCTTCTCTATGTAATACAAATGAGCGGTCGAACCTCCCTTTGGGCGAGGCATCGCCACTACAAACATATCTTGCCCCGGAATGGCAAAGACAATACTCCCACCGAAACAATCAATCATGGCTCTGTAAGCTGCGAGCCAATCCATACCGATAATAACATCATGCTCATGCATATCGAAGACTAACATGTCTACAGGTAATACTAATCTACCAATCTCTACCCCCACTCCCCGGCATATAAAGAAAATAAGCGAACCACTCCCCAGTGGTGAGTCTACACACGTCACCGTACTCTCTGCTATGGCTAACAACCCTAAGTCCTTCTCAAAATGCGTAGCTATAAAATAGTGCATCGCCCCAGTATCAAACAAAACTCTACCCATAGTACCATGGATAGGAAACATACCCTCAATCGTGGGTGGTGCCTATGGAGCTGCTACCTGGTGGACGTTATAGACACGTCCGTACTGTAACTGCCCCTGCTGCACTGGAGCTGTTGGAACGGCTAGTACGTCTGGTACCTGGGCTGGAGTTGGGAGGGCAGCTGGAAAAAGTGGCCTCTGTGGCTCATTATGGGCACCCTGCTGCTGTGGGGCCATCTATCCCTCCGGATAATCCTGGCGCCTCTGGCCATGCTTACTTCCCCCAAAACATCGGCCTTTGAAGTTACCTCCCCACTGACTCTGCTGACCAAGGCCCTGTTGGCCCTGGTGGAAACGCTGTTGGCCCTGTTGGCCTTGCTGCTGACCCTGCTGTTGTTGGTGTTGGCCCTGCTGGCCCTGCTGATTAGGCTGGCCCTGCTGGTCCTGCCTATAACCCCCAAATCCCTGTCTGGAATCACTTGAATGGAATCGCTTAGCAGGGTCCCCCTGATGGGAACTCTGCTCGTGCTGACGAGTATATCCTTTAGATGGTGCTCCACTAGCACTACTACCCCCGGTCCTTCCTTGCTGGCTGGACTCTCCTGCTCTCTTACTTCCCTGCAGGTGGAAGCAGTGACCCTCGCAATGTAGTAACGCAGCATTGAGTACATCAGTGAAAGTACTCAGAGACAGATTCCCTATAAGCTGCTGACGGATCGTCTAAGCTAACCCGTCCACAAACGGCATTATCTTTTTACCCTCAGTGGGTGCCTCATCTGGCACTATGGTGAGTAGTCTCGTGAACTCCTCCTCATACTCAGCAATGGTATAATTCTCCTGTTTCAAGTTCAGTAGTTTCCGCCTCATCTCAGTCTGCACGGCGGGTGGAAAGTACTTGCGGTTAAACCGCACCCAGAATGACTGAATGGGGATCGTGTCCCCCTCCTCCAAGGTGGTGGTGGACTCCCACCACTGCAAAGCGGCCCCCACCAGCTTAAAGGAAGCCAAAAACTGTTTCTGTACGTCTGAGCACTTATACATATGAAGATGCCGCTGGATATCTTTCTTCCATTGACTGACGGTGATGATATCTGAACTCCCCGAGAACTCAGGGGGATGCGCCTTCTGAAAGGCATCCCTAACCCACTCCCATGCAGATGGAAGCTGTGCAGGTACTGGCGCCACTACCTGAATCTGGGGTGGAGCCTTCTGAACCACCGCTAGTGTGGCATTCATCGCCTGAGCAACAATGGAGGCTACTTCATTAGCATTCATCGTACCCTGTGCCGGAGCTGCTGGCTCCTCGGGTTGGGCACGCCTATCCTTTGGTGCATGTCTCGGAAGCATATGAAACGTGAAGAAATTTATTAGTCTACAGTTATCATAAAATCTCAAATAGCTGAAGACGTAAACGTTAAAGCAGGAATACAACAATCCTAAAATAGGGCTCTATAGCAAAAATGTTAAGCTGAAAGCGAAATAAGCCGTACAGATCCAAAGGACACTATAACCTAATGCTCTGATACCACCTGTGACACTCCGCCTAATTAAATACCGGGTGATAACTCCTTTATTAAATTAAAATCAAGGTGAACAGTTGGTTCATTCTTAGCATCACTGTCATAAAAATAACTTTTCCAATTTAAACACCCTAATTTTAACATTTAGTAACAAAGCTCTCATTTTAACATTATTTATTAATAAAGTTTCCCAGTGTCATATTATACTTTTTTCAAAACAAGTATTTCCAATTTGAGTCATCATACTTATCTTACTTACCATATCACAGCAGAGAGTTCCAAATTTCAGAATTTCATATATATATATATATATATATATATATATATATATATATATATATATTAAATACTCGTATAGTATATATATTCTAACAGCACCCGCACATAAAAACTATGGTGCGGGAATACTCTACTATCCAATCCCCGTATCACTCGTACTAAGGGAAATACAAATTCGGAATCACTCTCGAACAGTATTAACACATACACAAACAATATTGAGGCGAAGCATAGATTCCAAGTCTCTAAGAGGATGGCACATGCCCACGTCTCTTAGGACCGTCTGAACTATCAATTCAATAGCCTGTACCAAGGATTTCTATCTTCTAGGGTACGAGTCAATATCCCCCATAAAGGTCCCATCGAGATAAGACTGTCCCAGAGCGGTAACCTGAGGGATAGCAAGTAGCATGGGCATGATTTTCACATGTATATAATATATGCATACACACAATTATATGAATATACTGCTTTTATCTATCAATTTTGGTACATCTCTAATTCCATAATTACGACATTTATCCTCATTTTCCCATTATTTGTTATCACGTATAACAGTTCATCTCTGACTTTAATTCGAGGGATTATTCCAACTCACTACGTAACACTCATGGACTTTATCCTCCCAAGTGTAAAAATTCAGTAGGTATTCATCTATTTTCCATCGTAACCATTTTACGTAATCTCTCCCTTTAATACAAAATTCCATCGTCCCTTAGGTATAAACACTCCAAAAATATAAATTTCGCCTTACATTAAAGGTCTCTTAATCATTAATAAATCCTACTTGTCATCTTTATCTCCCAAAACATTTTAATAAGGTTGTCCAAGGATTATTTCTCATTGAATTGAATTCAACTAATTTGAAAAGGGGAAATATAAGTATGCCAGAAGGGGTCGATCGATCGAGGTCTGGGGCTCGATAGATCGAACCTTCGATCAATCGAAGCTCTTGGCTTGATCGATCGATCAAGCAGGTATGGCGAATTCTGCAGTTACCGGTTACGGGTTTTCTCACATAACTCCTTCCAAATCCAAAATTTTCATCCCCAAACGGCCAGAAATTTATACTACTAATAATATAAATCCATTCCATACATCTTTTACGTAAGGCATGTTAATTTCAGTTAATAATCATGGATTAATAGGCCAAAATTCATGTAAATCTCAAGAACCCTAGAAATCTCTTTAACAAGGTTCTAATCAGTCTTTTTCCAGACTTTTCTTCTTCTAAAACATCAAAATTTTGTGGTTTAATCCTCTACATGTGAAGGGGTTTCTAGAATAACATTTAAACCATTACTACATGCAATTTCCTATCTCAAATTTGCGGTTTTCTTCCATAAAACTCATCCTAATCATCCCTAGACTAGCATGAGTGATGCATTAACGAAATAAGCAAGATAAACACTTGCTTGGGATTTTTGACGTTTTGGTTTGATGACAAATTTGGTGTGGTTGCGTTCCTCGTCGCGCGATCTACGCGTTAGTGGTGGTGGCGGTGCAACCGGGGGAATCGTTGGCCTTGGATTGCTTGGAAAAGCCTCTCCTTACCTCTCCTATGGATGTCACTTGTCTTTGGTTGTTTTAAACCTAGAAGACAACCTTAGACATCTGATATATCCCTTGAATTTTCGTGGGTTTAATTACCCAAAAATGGAAAATGTCCAAAATGCCCTCCCGGGGTACTAATTAATCCTAAAAACGCCCCGAGACCCAAACAAAACCCCCGGGTACACTTTTCTAACTATCTCGACCCTTCCGGACACATTGGCGCACTCAAAACGACCATACGAGCGATTTATAATATATTCACTTTTATTCATCAATATTTAGTCTCGACGAGACACGGGCGCGTCCCGACTCAAATTTTCAAAATTGTCATTTTATTCAGTCGTGACATTCAATATAACCAATATTATATATTACTTTGCTCATTAGTAATATTCAACAAGTTTCCCATAATTACTAACTCTCATCACGTTAATAATTATAACATAATTAATTTTCGAATTTTTATTAAATAATTAATTCACATTAAATTTAATAAATCCCCAAATTAATATAGAATAAAAATACGGGGCATTACATACTTCCCCCCTAATAACGGAATTTCGTCCCGAAATTCAAAAAATAAGGCATACCTGGTAAGAATAAATCTGGGTATCTCTCGCGCATATCTATCTCGCGCTCCCAAGTGGATTCCTCCACATTATGATGCTCCCACTGGACCCGTACAAGTGGAACTATATTCGACCTCAATCTCCTCTCACTATAATCTAGGATAACCACCGGTCTCTCCTCGTAAGAGCTGTCAGGCTGTAATTCTATCTCATCTATCGCGATGTGAGTATGGGCCATATCATCCCGAAGATATCGTCTCAACAACTAGATGTGGAATACATCGTGAATGCGATGTAAATCCTCTGACAGTCCCAATCTGTATGCTACCGGCCCAATCCTCTGGATGATGGGAAATAGTCCCACGTACCTCGGGGCCAATTTCCCTTTCTTCCCGAACCTCATTACTCCTTTCATAGGAGACACACGTAGTAACACCTGGTCCCCCACATTAAACTCCCGGAAGAACCGTTTCGCACCGGCGTAGCTCTTCTGCTTGTTCTGGGCTACTCGAATGCGACTCCTTATCATCTCAATCCTTGCGGAGGTTTCCTGAATTACCTCTAGTACTAGAAACTTGTTATCCCCCACCTCGAGCCAACAAGGTGGGTAACGACAGGGCCTGCAAAGCCTCAAATAGGGCCATGCCAATCGTGAACTGATAAGAGTTATTATAAGAAACTCTACCAGTGGAAGGTGTGGCTTCCTCCTCCAAAATCAAGAACACACATGCGTAGCATATCCTCCAACATCTGATTAGTACGCTCTGTCTGTCCATCTGTCTGTGGGTGATAAGCTGAACTCAACCTCAACTCAGTACCCATAGCCTCCTGAAAGCTCTCCCAGAAACGTGATACGAAAATCTTGTCTCTATCTGACACAATATTCAGGGGAACCCCATGTAATCTGACAATCTCAGCAATGAACAACTGAGCATACTGACCCGTGGTATAGTCTGTCCGCATTGGCAGAAAATGAGCCACCTTGGTCAAACGGTCTATAATCACCCAGATAGAGTTTTTGCCCCACTGTGATATAGGCAATACCGTAATAAAATCCATGGAAATACTCTCCCACTTCCACGCAGGTACTTCCAATGGCTGAAGTAACCCTGACGATTTCAGATGGTTCACCTTTACCAGCTGGCAGGTAGAACACTTGGACACGAACTCAGCAATGTCCTTCTTCATCCCACTCCACCAGTATTGCCTCCTTATATCCTGGTACATCTTATCCCCTCCAGGATGCACCGCAAATCGGGACCCTTGAGACTGGATCATCACTGCATGACGTAATTCTACTCCTTCTGGAACCACCAATCTCCCATTAAACCTCAAACCCCCATCAGAACTAACTGAATACGACTCAGCACCCTCGGCTAAAAGTCGTACAATCTTCTTCTGGAAAAACGGGTCTGTGGTCTGTGCCTGTATCATCCTCGTAACAATATCGGGTGTGACTGTTATAATAGATATGAAGGAATGGGCTACTGCATCCTGGTGACCTAACTCCTTCCACTTTGCTTTCCAGACGTCCTCTACCTCTTGCACCGGTCTACGGCTCAATGCATCAGCAACTATGTTGGTCTTCCCTGGATGGTACTGTATGTCGAACTGATAGTCCTTCACAAACTCTAACCATCTGCGCTGACGCATATTCAGCTCTCGCTGAGTGAACAGGTACTGCAGTGACTTGTGGTCTGTGAACAAGAGGAATTTCGACCCCAATAAATAGTGCCTCCATATCCTCAATGCAAAAATGACCGTTGTTAACTCCAGGTCGTGGGTGGGGTAATTCTTCCCATGCGGCTTAAGCTTACGGGAGGCAAAAGGTATATATTTATCCTCCTACTGAAGTACTCCCCCAAGTCCCCGTGAAGAGGCATCGGTGTAAACCAGGTACTCCACACCCGGCTTCGGTAAGTCAAGGACTGGTGCTGAAGTAAGATTGTCTTTCAGCTCGTCGAAAGCCAATTGACAAGCATCATCCCAAACATATGGTACCCCTTTGCGAGTCAGGTTCGTCAATGGAACCACTATTTTGGAGAATCCCCGAATGAATCTCCCGTAGTATCCGGCTAACCCCAAGAAACTACGCATTTCTGTCGGTGTCGTGGGCTGTCCCCACTCCCTCACCGCTGACACTTTACTCAGGTCAACTGTTATCCCATGTTCAGAAACAACATGGCCCAAGAACTGTATTTCTTGCAACCAGAATCCGCACTTCTCATACTTAGCATACAACTGATGATCTCATAGAGTCTGAAGAACCTGTCTCAAGTGCTCGGCATGCTCCTCCTCGCAGTGTGAATATATCAAAATGTCATCTGTGAAGATGATGACAAAATGATCTAAGAACTCTCTGAACACTCGGTTTATTATGTCCATGAATATGGCTGGAGCATTTTCTGAGGCCAAATGGCATCACCCTGAACTCATAGGACCCATACCTCGTCAAGAAAGCAGTCTTTGAAACATCCTTCTCCCTAATACGTAGCTGATGGTACCCCGACCTCAGATCTATCTTCGAAAAGAAAATTGCTCCCTCAGCTGGTCGAACAGATAATCGATTCGAGGCAATGGATACTTTTTTCGTATCGTGACCGTGTTCAACTCCCGGTAGTCCACATATAGCCTCAGTGAACCATCTCTTTTCTTCACAAACAAGACTGGAGCGCCCCAAGGTGAGTTACTCCTGCGAATGAAGCCCTAACTTAGCAGCTGCTCAATCTCATCTCGTAACTCTCGCATCTCTGTCAGAGCCATATGGTACGGAGCGTGTGCTATCGGTCTAGTATTCGGTAATAAATCTATGACAAAGTCTATCTCTCGACTGCGGAGTAGGCCTGGTATCTCCTGGAATACATCGGAATACTCACGAACAACTGGGATCGAGTCTAAGGGAATCATGACCTCCTAAGAGGTATCCTCCTCTATGTAATACAAATGAGCGGTCGAACCTCCCTCTGGGCGAGGCATCGCCACTACAAACATATCTTACCCCGGAATGGCAAAGACAATACTCCCACCGAAATAATCAATCATGGCTCTATAAGCTGCGAGCCAATCCATACCGATAATAACATCATGCTCATGCATATCTAAGACTAACATGTCTGCAGGTAATACTAAGATACCAATCTCTAACTCCACTCCCCGGCATATAAAGAAAATAAGCGAACCAATCCCCAGTGGTGAGTCTACACAAGTCACCGTACTCTCTACTGTGGCTACCAACCCTAAGGCCTTCTCAAAATGCATAGCTATAAAATAGTGCGTCGCCCCAGTATCAAACAAAACTCGACCCATAGTACCATGGATAGGAACCATACCCTCAATCGTGAGTGGTGCCTGTGGAGCTGCTGCCTGGTGGACGTTATAGACACGTCCATACTGTAACTGCCCCTGCTGCACTGGAGCTGCTGGAACGGCTGGTACGTCTGGTACCTGGGATGGATCTGAGAGGGCAGCTGGAAAAATGGCCTCTGTGGCTCATTATGGGCACCCTGCTGCTGTGGGGCCATTTATACCTCCGGACAATCCTGGCGTCTGTGGCCATGCTTACCACACCCAAAACATCGGCCTTTGAAGTTACCTCCCCTCTGACTCTGCTGACCACGGCCCTGCTGGCCGTTACCACCACGCCACTTGCCCTGTTGGCCCTGGTGGAAGCGCTTTGGCCCTGTTGGCCCTGCTGCTGACCCTGCTGTTATCGGTGTTGGCCTTGATGATTAGGCTGGCCCTGCTGGTCCTGCCTATAACCCCCAAATCCCTGTCTGGAATCACCTGAACGGAATCGCTTAGTAGGGTCCCCCTGATGGGAACTCTTCTCGTGCTGACGAGTCTGTCCTTGAGATGGTGCTCCATTAGCACTACTACCCCCGGTCCTGCCCTGCTGGTTGGACTCCCCTGCTCTCTTGCTTCCCGGCAGGTGGAAGCGGTGATCTTGGCAATGTAGTAACGTAGAATTGAGTACATCAGTGAAAGTACTCAGAGACGGATTCCCTATAATGGTGTTGACGGATCCTCCAAGCTAACCCGTCCACAAACAACAGTATCTTCTTACCCTCAGTGGGTACCTCATCTGGAACTATGGTGAGAAGTCTCGTGAACTCCTCATACTCAGCAACGGTAGAATTCTCCTATTTCAAGTTCAGTAGTTTCCACCTCATCTCAGTCTGCCCGGCGGGTGGAAAGTACTTGCGGTCAAACCGCTCCCAGAATGACAGAATCGAGATCGTGTCCCTCTTCTACAAGGTGGTGGTGGACTCCAACCACTGCAAAGCGGCCCCCACCAGCTTAAAGGAAGCCAACAACTGTTTCTGTACGTCTAAGCACTCGTACATACGAAGATGCCACTGGATATCTTTCTTCCATTGACTGACGGTGATGATATCTGAACTCCCCGAGAACTTAGGGGGATGCGCCTTCTGAAAGGAATCCCTAACCCGCTCCCATGCAGATGGAAGCTGTGCAGGTACTAGCGCCACTGCCTGAATCTGGGGTGGAGCCTGCTGAACCACCACTAGTGCACCATTCACCGCCTGAGCAACAATGGCGGCTACTTCATTAGCATTCATCGTACCCTGTGCCGGAGCTACTGGCTGCTCGGGTTGGGCATGGCTATCCTTTGTTGCACGTCTCGGAGGCATCTGAAATGTGAAGAAATTTATTAGTCTACAATTATCATCAAATCTCAAATAGCTGAAGACGTAAACGTTAAAGCAGGAATACAACAATCCTAAAATAGGGCTCCATAGCAAAAATGTTAAGCTGAAAGCGAAATAAGCCTTACATATCCTAAGGACTCTAGAACCTGATGCTCTGATACCACCTGTGACACCCCGCCTAATTAGATACCGGGCGATCACCCCTTTATTAAATTAAAATCAAGGTGAACAATTGGTTCATTTTTAGCATCACTGTCATAAATATAACTTTTCCAATTTAAACACCCTAATTAATTAAGCTAAGTGTCAGAACCATTTTTAAACATTACTTTCTAAATTGTATTTTGAAAACAAAGATTTAATTATTTACAACAATTCAAAATTTAAAGAATCACACCACAATAATTCTGGAACATATAATCCAAATAATTTAAACATTCAACAACTAAATCCCAACATTAAAACTTAGAGTAAAACATCCAGATAGTAATAAATCCCAAAGTGATAATAATAGAAATAACTGAATTACAATGTCCAAATAAACAACTGAATAATGGAAAGAGCGACACATGCCCCACTAAATGAATATGCTAGGAGTGGAGTCAAATAAATGAAGTCATCTAAGCAAGAGGTCTGCAACTCCCACCTAAGCTGCAGCACGTTCCTTCCAAGGGATCCTAAGCAAGACGCCCCTGTGGCTGGGCACCTTTAATATATACATATATACACAAGAGAGAAAGAGAAATAGAAACGGGTCAGGGCCCGATAGTGTATAAGATTTAAAATTCGTTTAGCAAGTATTTAAAATGTTTACAGGCCAATGCAACAACATCTTAGTGCGACACTCTCTTGAGGAATTCTCACCTCTCTTCTAATGTGCACGCCTATCGCACTAACCTTCCAAACGGATTTTCTTATCTTATATTGCACTAAACTTCCCAATGGTTTAACTTATCTTAGGTTACTCGTAAGATTTAAAACTGGACAATATAGTTGTTTAAAAGGAAGATTTCATTTAGTAACAAAGCTCTCATTTTAACTTTATATATTAATAAAGTTTCCCAGTGTCATATTATACTTTTTTCAAAACAAGTATTTCCAATTTGAGTCATCATACATGTCTAATTCCATAATTACGACATTTATCCTTCTTTTCCCATTATTTGTTATCACGTATAACGGTTCGTCTCTAACTTTAATTTGAGGGATTATTCCAACTCACTACGTAACACTCATGGAATTTATCCTCCCAAGTGTAAAAATTCAGTAGGTATTCATCTATTTTCCATCGTAACCATTTTACGTAATCTCTCCCTTTAATACAAAATTCCATCGTCCCTTAGGTATAAACACTCTAAAAATATAAATTTCGACTTACATTAAAGGTCTCTTAATCATTAATAAATCCTACTGGTCATCTTTATCTCCCAAAACATTTTAATAAGGGTGTCCAAGGATTATTTCTCATTGAATTGAATTCAACTAATTTAAAAAGGGAAAATATGAGTATGACAGAAGGGGTCGATCGATCGAGGTCTGGGGCTCGATCGATCGAAGCTCTTGGCTCAATCGATCGATCAAGCAGGTATGTCGAATTCTGCAGTTACCAGTTACGGGTTTTCTCACATAACTCCATCCAAATCCAAACTTTTCATCCCCAAACGTCCAGAAATTTATACTACTAATAATATAAATCCATTCCATACATCTTTTACGTAAAGCATGCAAATTTCCATTAATAATCATGGATTAATAGGACAAAATTCATGTAAATCTCAAGAACCCTAGAAATCTCTTTAACATGGTCCTAATCAGTCTTTTTCCAAAATTTTCTTCTTCTAAAACATCCAAATTTCATGGTTTAATCCTCTACATGTGAAGGGGTTTACAGAATAACATTTAAACCATTACTACATGCGATTTCCTATCTCAAATTTGTGGTTTTCTTCCATAAAACTCATCCTAATCATCTCTAGACTAACATGAGTGATGCATTAACGAAATACGCAAGATAAACACTTGCCTGGGATTTTCAACGTTCTGGTTTGATGACGAATTTGGTGTGGTTGCGTTCCTCGCCGCGCGATCTACGCGTTGGTGGTGGTGGCGGTGCAACCGGGTGAATCGTTGTCCTTGGATTGCTTGGAAAAACCTCTCCTTCCCTCTCCTATGGCCGTCACTTGTCTTTGGTTGTTTTAACCCTAGAAGACAACCTTAGACATATGATATATCCCTTTAATTTTCGTGGGTTTAATTACCCAAAAACGTAAAATGTCCAAAATGCCCTCCCGGGGTACTAATTAAGCCTAAAAACGCCCCGAGACCCAAACTAAACTTCCGGGTACACTTTTCTGACTATCTCAACCCTTTTGGACACATTGGCGCACTCAAAACGACCATACGAGCGACTTATAATATATTCACTTTTATTCATCAATATTTAGTCCCGACGAGACACGGGCGCGTCCCGACTCAAATTTTCAAAATTGTCATTTTATTCACTCGTGACACTCAATATGACCAATATTATATATTACTTTTCTCACTAGTAATATTCAACAAGTTTCCCATAATTACTAACTCTCATCACGTTAATAATTATAACATAATTAATTTTTGGATTTTTATTAAATAATTAATTCACATTAAATTTAATAAATCCCCAAATTAATATAGAATAAAAATACGGGGTATTACATACTTCCCCCCTAATAACGGAATTTCGTCCCAAAATTCGAAAAATAAGGCGTAACTGGTAAGAATAAATCTGGGTATCTCTCGCGTATATCTATCTCGCGCTCCCAAGTGGATTCCTCCACATTATGATGCTCCCACTGGACCCGCACCAAGTGGAACTATCTTCGACCTCAATATCCTCTCACTATAGTCTAGGATAGCCATCGGTCTCTCCTCGTAAGAGCTGTCAGGATGTAAGTCTATCTCAGCTATCGCGATGTGAGTATGGGCCATATCATCCAGAAGATATCGTCTCAACGAAGAGATGTGGAACACATCTTTATTGCGATGTAAATGCATTGGCAGTACCAATCTGTATGCTACCGGCACAATCCTCTCGATGATGGGAAATGGTCCCACGTACCTCGGGGCCAATTTCCCTTTCTTCCTGAACCTCATTACTCCTTTCATAGGAGACACATGTAGTAACAACTGGTCCCCCACATTAAACTCCCGGAAGAATTGTTTCGCACCGACGTAGCTATTCTGCCTATTTTGGGCTACTCGAATGCGACTCCTGATCATCTCAATCCTCGCGGAGGTTTCCTGAATCACCTCTGGTCCTAGAAACTTGTTATCCCCCACCTTGATCCAACAAGTTGGGGAACGGCAAGGACTGCCATACAAAGCCTCAAATGGGGACATGCCAATCGTGAACTGATAAGAGTTATTATAAGAAACTCTACCAGTGGAAGGTGTGGCTTCCAACCTCCTCCAAAATCAAGAACACACATGCGTAGCATATCCTCCAACATCTGATTTGTACGCTCTGTCTGTCCATCTGTCTGTGGGTGATAAGCTGAACTCAACCTCAACTCAGTACCCATAGCCTCCTGAAAGCTCTCCCAGAAACGTGACACGAAAATCTTGTCTCTATCTGACACAATATTCAGGGGTACCCCATGTAATCTGACAATCTCAGCAATGAACAACTGAGCATACTGACCCATGGTATAGTCTGTTCGCACTGGCAGAAAATGAGCCACCTTGGTCAAACGGTCTACAATCACCCAGATAGAGTCGTGGCCCCACTGTGATGTAGGCAACCCCGTAATAAAATCCATGGAAATACTCTCCCACTTCCACGCGAGTACTTCCAATGGTTGAAGTAAGCCTAACGATTTCTGATGGTTCACCTTTACCAACTGGCAGGTAGAACACTTGGACACGAACTCAGCAATGTCCTTCTTTATCCCACTCCACCAGTATTGCCTCCTTATATCCAGGTACATCTTATCCCCTCCAGGATGCACCGCAAATCGTGACCCTTGAGACTGGATCATCACTGCATGACATAATTCTGCTCCTTCTGGAACCACCAATCTCCCATTAAACCTCAAACCCCCATCAGAACTAACAGAATAGGACTCAGCACCCTCGGCTAAAAGTCGTACAATCTTCTCCTGGAAAAATGGGTCTGTGGTCTGTGCCTGTATCACCCTCGTAAGAATCTCGGGTGTGACTGTTATAATAGATATGAAGGAATGGGCTACTGTGTCCTGGTGACCCATCTCCTTCCACTTTGCTTTCTAGACGTCCGCTGCATCGTTTACCGGTCTACGGCTCAACGCATCAGCAACTACGTTGGCCTTCCCCGGATGGTACTGTATGTTGAACTGATAGTCCTTCACAAACTCTAACCATCTGCGCTGACGCATATTCAACTCTCGCTGAGTGAACAGGTACTGCAGTGACTTGTGGTCTGTGAACAAGCGGAATTTCTCCCCCAATAAATAGTGCCTCCATATCCTTAATGCAAAAACCACCGCTGCTAACTCCAGGTCGTGGGTGGGTTAATTATTCTCATGCGGCTTAAGCTTATGGGAGGGAAAAGCTATATCCTTCCCCTCCTACTGAAGTACTCCCCTAAGTCCCCGTAAAGAGGCATCGGTGTAAACCAGGTACTCCACACCCGGTTTTGATAAGGCGAGGACTGGTTCTGAAGTAAGCTTGTCTTTCAGCTCGTCGAAAGCCAATTAACAAGCATCATCACAAACATATGGTACCCCGTTGCGAGTCAGGTTCGTCAATGGACCCACTATTTTGGAGAATCCCCGAATGAATCTCCTGTAGTATCCGGCTAACCCCAAGAAACTATGCATTTCCGTCGGTGTCGTGGGCTGTACCCACTCCCTCATCGATGACACTTTACTCGGGTCAACTTCTATAGCCTGTTCAGAAACAACATGCCCTAAGAACTGTACTTCTCGCAACCAGAATCCGCACTTCTCGTACTTAGCATATAACTGATGCTCTCGTAGAGTCTGAAGAACCTGTCTCAAGTGCTCGGCATGCTCCTCCTCTGAGTGTGAATATATCAAAATGTCATCTATGAAGATGATGACAAAATGATCCAAGAACTCTCTGAACACTCGGTTCATTAAGTCCATGAATACGGATGGAGCCTTCGTGAGGCCAAATGGCATCACCCTGAACCCATAGGACCCATACCTCGTCAAGAAAGAAGTCTTTGAAACATCCTGCTCCCTAATACGTAGCTGATGGTACCCCGACCTCAGATCTATCTTCGAAAAGAAAGTTGCTCCCTCAGCTGGTCGAACAGATCATCGATTCGAGGCAACGGATACTTATTCCGTATCGTGACCTTGTTCAACTCCCGGTAGTCCACACATAGCGTCAGTGAACAATCTCTTTTCTTCACAAACAAGACTGGAGCGCCCCAAGGTGTGGTACTCCTGCGAATGAAGCCCTGACCTAGCAGCTGCTCTATCTGATCTCATAACTCTCGCATCTCTGCCGGAGCCATACGGTACAGAGCGCGTACTATCGTTCTAGTATCTGGTAATAAATCTATGACAAATTCTATCTCTCGACTAGGGGGTAGGCCTGGTATCTCCTGGAATACATCGGAATACTCACGAACAACTGGGATCGAGTCTAAGGGAATCACAACCTCCTTAGAGGTATCATCCTCTATGTAATACAAATGAACGGTCGAACCTACCTCTGGGCGAGGCATCGCCACTAAAAACATATCTTACCCCGGAATGGCAAAGACAATACTCCCACCGAAACAATCAATCATGGCTCTGTAAGCTGCGAGCCAATCAATACCGATAATAACATCATGCTCATGCATATCTAAGACTAACATGTCTACAGGTAATACTAAGCTACCAATATCTACCCCCACTCCCCGGCATATAAAGATAATAAGCAAACCACTCCCGAGTGGTGAGTCTACACATGTCACCGTACTCTCTGCTGTGGCTAATAACCCTAAGGCCTTCATAAAATACGTAGCTATAAAACAGTGCGTCGCCCCAGTATCAAATAAAACTCGACCCATAATACCATGGATAGGAAACATACCCTCAATCGTGGGTGGAGCCTGTGGAGCTGCTGCCTGGTGGACGTTATAGACACGTCCATACTGTAACTGCCCCTACTGCACTGGAGCTGCTGGAACGGCTGGTAGGGCTGATACCTGGGCTGGAGCTGGGAGGGAAGCTGGAAAAAGTGGCCTCTGTGGCTCATTATGGGCACCCTGCTGCTGTGGGGCCCTCTATCCCTCCGGACAATCCTGGCGCCTGTGGCCATGCTTACCGCACCCAAAACATTGGCCTTTGAAGTTACCTCCCCTCTGACTTTGCTGACCACGACCCTGCTGGTCGTTACCACCACGCCACTTTCCATGTTGGCCCTGGTGGAAACGCTGTTGGCCCTGCTGTTGTCAGTGTTGGCCCTGCTGGCCCTGGTGATTAGGCTGGCCCTGCTGGTCCTGCCTATAACCCACAAATCCCTGTCTGGAATCACCTGAACGGAATCGCTTAGCAGGGTCCCCCTGCTGGGAACTCTTCTCGTGCTGAAGAGTCTGTCCTTGATATGGTGCTCCACTAGCACTACTGCCCCCGGTCCTGCCCTGCTGGCTGGACTCTCCTTCTCTCTTGCGTCCCAGCAGGTGGAAGCGGTGATCCTGGCAATGTAGTAACGCAGCATGGAGTACATCAGTGAAAGTACTCAGAGACAGATTCCCTATAAGGTGCTGACGGATCCTCCAAGCTAACCCGTCCACAAACAACATTATCTTCTTACCCTCAGTGGGTGCGTCATCTGGAACTATGGTGAGAAGTCTCGTGAACTCCTCCTCATACTCAGCAATGGTAGAATTCTCTTGTTTCAAGTTCAGTAGTTTCTACCTCATCTCAGTCTGCACGGCGGGTGGAAAGTACTTGCGGTCAAACCGCTCCAAGAATGACAGAATCGGGATCGTGTCCCTCTCCTCCAAGGTGGTGGTGGACTCCCACAACTGCAAAGCCGCCCCCACCAGCTTAAAGGAAGCCAATAACTGTTTATGTACGTCTGAGCACTCACATATACGAAGATGTCGCTGGATATCTTTCTTCCATTGACTAACGGTGATGATATCTGAACTCCCCAAGAACTCAGGGGGATGCGCCTTCTGAAAGGAATCCCTAACCCGCTCCCATGCAGATGGAAGTTGTGCAGCTACTGGCGCCACTACCTGAATCAGGGGTGGAGCCTGCTGAACCACCGCTAGTGCGGCATTCACCGCCTGAGCAACAATGGCGGCTACTTCATTAGAATTCATCGTACCCTGCGCCGGAGCTGCTGGCTGCTCGGGTTGGGCACGCCTATCGTTTGGTGCACGTCTCGGAGGAATCTAAAACGTGAAGAAATTTATTAGTCTACAGTTATCATCAAATCTCAAATAGCTGAAGACGTAAACGTTAAAGCAGGAATAGAACAATCCTAAAATAGGGCTCTATAGCAAAAATGTTAAGCTGAAAGCGAAATAAGCCGTACAGATCCTAAGGACACTAGAACCTGATGCTCTTATACCACCTGTGACACCCCGCCTAATTAAATACCGGGCGATCACTCCTTTATTAAATTAAAATCAAGGTGAACAGTTGGTTCATTCTTAGCATCACTGTCGTAAAAATAACTTTTCCAATTTAAACACCCTAATTAATTAAGCTAAGTGTCAAAACCATTTTTAAACATTACTTTCCAAATTTTATTTTGAAAACAAAGATTAAATTATTTACAACAATTCAAAATTTAAAGAATCACACCACAATAATTATGGAACATATAATCCAAATAATTTAAACATTCAACAACTAAATCCCAACATTAAAATTTAAAGTAAAACATCCAGATGGTAAAAAATCCCAAAGTGACAATACTGGAAATAACTGAATTGTAATGTCCAAATAAACAATTGAATAATGGAAAGGGCGACACATGCCCCACTAAATGAATATGCTAGGAGTGGAGTCAAATAAATGAAGTCGTCTAAGCAAGAGGCCTGCAACTCCCACCTAAGCCGCAGCACGTTCCTTCCAAGGGATCCTAAGCAAGATGCCCCTGTGGCTGGGCAACTGTAATATATACATATATATACAAGAGAGAAAGAGAAATAGAAACGGGTCAGAGCCCGATAGTGTATATGATTTAAAATTCGTTTAGCAAGTATTTAAAATGTTTACAGGCCAATGCAATAACATTTTAGTGCGACACTCTCTTGAGGAATTCTCACCTCTCTTCTAATGTGCAGGCCTATCGTACTAACCTTCCAAATGGATTTTCTTATCTTATATTTCACTAAACTTTCCAATGGTTTAACTTATCTTAGGTTACTCGTAAGATTTAAAACTGAACAATATAGTTGTTTAAAAGGAAGATTTCATTTAGTAACAAATTTCTCATTTTAACTTTATTTATTAATAAAGTTTCCCAGTGTCATATTATACTTTTTTGAAAACAAGTATTTCCAACTTGAGTCATCATACATGTCTTACTTACCATATCACAACAGACAGTTCCAAATTTCAGAATTTGATATATATATTAAATACTCGTATAATATATATATTCTAACAGCACCCCCACATAAAAACTATGGTGTGGGAATATTCTACTATCCAATCCCCGTATCACTCGTACTAAGGGAAATACAAATTCGGAATCACTCTCGAACTGTATTAACACATACACAAACAATATTGAGGCTAAGCATAGATTCCTAGTCTCTAAGAGGATGGCACATGCCCACGTCTCTTAGGACCGTCCGAACTATCAATTCGATAGCCTGTACCAAGGATTTCTATCTTCTAGGGTACGAATCAATATCCCCCATAAAGGTCCCATCGAGATAAGACTATCCCAGTGCGGTAACCTGAGGGATAGCAAGTAGCATGGGCATGATTTTTACATGTATATAATATATGCATACACACTGTCATATCAATATACTGCTTTTATCTATCAATTTTGGTACATCTCTAATTCCATAATTACGACATTTATCCTTCATTTCCCATTATTTGTTAACACGTATAACGGTTCGTCTCTAACTTTAATTTGAGGGATATTCCAACTCAGTATGAAACACTCATGGACTTTATCCTCCCAAGTGTAAAAATTCAATAGGTATTCATCTATTTTCCATCGTAACCATTTTACGTAATCTCTCCCTTTAATACAAAATTCCATCGTCCCTTAGGTATAAACACTCCAAAAATATAAATTTCGCCTTACATTAAAGGTCTCTTAATCATTAATAAATCCTACTGGTCATATTTATCTCCCAAAACATTTTAATAAGGGTGTCCAAGGATTATTTCTCATTGAATTGAATTCAACTAATTTAAAAAGGAAAAATATGAGTCTGCCAGAAGGGGTCGATCGATCGAGGTGTGGGGCTCGATCGATCGATCAAGCAGGTATGGCGAATTCTGCAGTTACCCGTTACGGGTTTTCTCACATAACTCCATCCAAATCCAAACTTTTCATCCCCAAACCTCCTGAAATTTATACTACTAATAATATAAATCCATTCCATACAACTTTTATGTAAAGCATGCAAATTTCCATTAATAATCATGGAATAATAGGCCAAAATTCATGTAAATCTCAAGAACCCTAGAAATCTCTTTAACATGATTCTAATCAGTCTTTTTCCAGAATTTTCTTCTTCTAAAACATCAAAATTACATGGTTTAATCCTCTAAATGTGAAGGGGTTTCCAAAATAACATTTAAACCATTACTACATGCGATTTTCTATCTCAAATTTTGGGGTTTTCTTCCATAAAACTCATCCTAATCATCCCTAGACTAACATGAGTGACGCATTAACGAAATAAGCAAGATAAACACTTGCCTGGGATTTTCGACGTTTTGGTTTGATGACGAATTTTGTGTGGTTGCGTTCCCCGCCGCGCGATCTACGCGTTGGTGGTGGTGGTGGTGCAACCGGGTGACCGTTGGCCTTGGATTGCTTGGAAAAGCCTCTCCTTCCCTCTCCTATGGCCGTCACTTGTCTTTGGTTATTTTAACCCTAGAAGACAACCTTAGACATCTGATATATCCCTTGAATTTTCGTGGGTTTAATTACTCAAAAATGTAAAATGTCCAAAATGCCCTCCCGGGGTACTAATTAAGCCTAAAAACGCCCCGAGACCCAAACTAAACCCCCGGGTACACTTTTCTGACTATCTCGACCCTTCCGGACACATTGGCGCACTTAAAATGACCATACGAGTGACTTATAATATATTCACTTTTATTCATCAATATTTAGTCCCGACGCGACACAGGCGCGTCCCGACTCAAATTTTCAAAATTGTCATTTTATTCACTCGTGACATTCAATATAACCAATATTATATATTACTTTGCTCATTAGTAATATTCAACAAGTTTTCCATAATTACTAACTCTCATCACGTTAATAATTATAACATAATTAATTTCCGGATTGTTATTAAATAATTAATTCACATTAAATTTAATAAATCCCCAAATTAATATAGCATAAAAACACGGGGTATTACATACTTCCCCCCTAATAACGAAATTTCGTCCCGAAATTTGAAAAATAAGGCGTACCTGGTAAGAATAAATTTGGGTATCTCTCGCGCCCAAGTGGATTCCTCCACATTATGATGCTCCCACTAGACCCGTACAAGTGGAACTATCTTCGACCTCAATATCCTCTCACTATAGTCTAGGATAGCCACCGGTCTCTCCTCGTAAGAGCTGTCAGGCTGTAAGTCTATCTCATCTATCGCGATGTGTGTATGGGCCATATCATTCCGAAGATATCGTCTCAACGACGAGATGTGGAATACATCGTGAATGCGATGTAAATGCTCTGGCAGTACCAATCTGTATGCTACCGGCCCAATCCTCTCGGTGATGGGAAATGGTCCCACGTACCTCGGGGCCAATTTATCTTTCTTCCCAAAACTCATTACTCCTTTCATAGGAGACACACGTAGTAACACCTGGTCCCCCACATTAAACTCCAGGAAGAACCGTTTCGCATCGGCGTAGCTCTTCTGCCTGTCCTGGGCTACTCGAATGCGACTCCTGATCATCTCAATCCTCGCGGAGGTTTCCTGAATCACCTCTGGTCCTAGAAACTTGTTATCCCCCACCTCGAGCCAACAAGTTGGGGAATGACAAGGCCTTCCATACAAAGCTTCAAATGGGGCCATGCCAATCGTGAATTGATAAGAGTTATTATAAGAAACTCTACCAGTGGAAGGTGTGGCTCCCAACCTCCTCCAAAATCAAGAACACACATGCGTAGCATATCCTCCAACATCTGATTTGTACGCTCTGTCTGTCCATCTGTCTGTGGGTGATAAGCTGAACTCAACCTCAACTTAGTACCCATAGCCTCCTGAAAGCTCTCCCAGAAATGTGACACGAAAATCTTATCTCTATCTGACACAATATTCAGTGGAACCGCATGAAATCTGACAAACTCAGCAATGAACAACTAAGCATACTGACCCGTGGTATAGTCTGTCCGCACTGGCAGAAAATGATCCATCTTTGTCAAACGGTCTATAATCACCCAGATAGAGTCGTGGCCCCGCTGTGATGTCGGCAACCCCGTAATAAAATCCATGGAAATACTCTCCCACTTCCACGCGCGTACTTCCAATGGCTGAAGTAACCCTGACGATTTCTGATGGTTCACCTTTACCAGCTGGCAGGTAGAACAGTTGGAAACGAACTCAATAATGTCCTTCTTCATCCCACTCCACCAGTATTGCCTCGTCATATCCTGGTACATCTTATCCCCTCCAGGATGCACCGCAAATCGGGACCCGTGAGTTTGGATCATCACTGCATGACGTAATTCTGCTCCTTATGGAACCACCAATCTCCCATTAAACCTCAAACCCCCATAGGAACTAACAGAATAGGACTCAGCACCCTCGGCTAAAAGTCGTACAATCTGCTCCTGGCAAAACGGGTCTGTGGTCTGTGCCTGTATCACCCTCGTAACAATCTCAGGTATGACTGTTATAATGGATATGAAGGAATGGGCTACTGCATCCTGGTGACCCAAATCCTCCACTTTTCTTTCCAGACGTCCGCTACCTCGTCTACCGGTCTACGGCTCAACGCATCAGCAACTATGTTGGCCTTCCCCGGATGGTATTGTATGTCGAACTGATAGTCCTTCACAAACTCTTACCATCGGCGCTGACGGATATTCAGCTCTCGCTGAGTGAACAGGTAATGCAGTGACTTGTGGTCTGTGAACAAGCGGTTCTCCCCCAATAAATAGTGCCTCCATATCCTCAATGCACAAAGGACCGTTGCTAACTCCAGGTCGTGGGTGGGGTAATTCTTCTCATGCGGCTTAAGCTTACGGGAGGCAAAAGCGATATCCTTCTCCTCCTGCTGAAGTGCTCCCCCAAGTCCCCGTAAAAAGTCATCGGTGTAAACCAGGTACTCCACACCTGGCTTCGGTAAGGCAAGGACTGGTGTTGAAGTAAGCTTGTCTTTCAGCTCGTCGAAAGCCAATTGAAAAGAATTATCCCAAACATATGGTACCCCTTTGCGAGTTAGGTTCGTCAATGGACCCACTATTTTGGAGAATCCCCGAATGAATCTCCTGTAGTATCCGGCTAACCCAAAGAAACTACGCATTTCCGTCGGTGTCGTGGGCTGTCCCCACTCCCTCACCGCTGACACTTTTCTCGGGTCAACTGTTATCCCCTGTTCAGAAACAACATGCCCCAAGAACTGTACTTCTCGCAACCAGAATCCGCACTTCTCGTACTTAGCATACAACTGATGCCCTCGTAGAGTCTGAAGAACCTGTCTCAAGTGCTCGGCATGCTCCTCATCGGAGTGGGAATATATCGAAATGTCATTTATGAAGATGATGACAAACTGATCCAAGAACTCTCTGAACACTCGGTTCATTATGTCCATGAATACGGCGGGAGCATTTGTGAGGCCAAATGGCATCACCCTGAACTTATAGGACCCATACCTCGTCAAGAAAGCAGTCTTTGAAACATCCTGCTCCCTAATACGTAGCTGATGGTACCCCGACCTCAGATCTATCTTCGAAAAGAAAGTTGCTCCCTTAGCTGGTCGAACAGATCATCGATTTGTGGCAACGGATACTTATTCCGTATTGTGACCTTGTTCAACTCCCGGTAGTCCACACATAGCCTCAGTGAACCATCTCTTTTCTTCATAAACAAGACTGGAGCGCCCCAAGGTGAGGTACTCCTACGAATGAAGCCCTAACCTAGCAGCTGCTCTATCTGATCTCGTTACTCTCGCATCTCTGTCGGAGCCATACGGTACGGAGCGTGTGCTATCGGTCTAGTATCCGGTAATAAATCTATGACAAAGTCTATCTCTCGACTGGGGGGTAGGCCTGGTATCTCCTAGAATACATCGGAATACTCACGAATAACTGGGATCGAGTCTAAGGGAATCACAACCTCCTTAGAGGTATCTTCCTCTATGTAATATAAATGAGCGGTCGAACCTCCCTCTGGGCGAGGCATCGTCACTACAAACATCTCTTGCCCCGGAAAGGTAAAGACAGTACTCCAACCGAAATAATCAATCATGGCTCTGTAAGCTGCGAGTCAATCCATAAAGATAATAACATCATGCTCATGCATATCTAAGACTAACATGTCTGCAGGTAATACTAAGCGACCAATCTCTACCCCCAATCCCTGGCATATAAAGAAAATAAGTGAACCACTCCCGAGTGGTGAGTCTACACACGTCACCGTACTCTCTGCTATGGCTAACAACCCTAAGGCCTTCGTAAAATGCATAGCTGTAAAATAGTACGTCACCCTAGTATCAAACAAAACTCGACCCATAGTACCATGAATAGGAAACAAACCCTCAATCGCGAGTGGTGCCTGTGGAGATGCTTCCTGGTGGAAGTTATAGACACGTCCGTACTGTAACTGCCCCTGTTGCACTGGAGCTGCTGGAACGGATGGTAGGGCTGGTACCTGGGCTGGAGCTGGGAGGGCAGCTGGAAAAAGTGGCCTCTGTGGATCTTTACGGGCACCCTGCTGCTGCGGGGCCCTCTCTCCCTCCGGATAATCCTGGCGCTTGTGTCCATTCTTACCGCCCCCAAAACATCGGCCTTTGAAGTTACCTCTCCTTTGACTCTGCTGACCACGGCCCTGCTGGCCGTTACCACCACGCCACTGGCCCTGTTGGCCCTGGTGGAAACGCTGTTGGCCCTGCTGTTGTCGGTGTTGGCCCTACTGGCCCTGCTGATTAGGCTGGCCCTGCTGGTCCTGCCTATAACCCCCAAATCCCTGTCAGGAATCACCTAAACAGAATCTCTTAGCAGGGTCCCCCTGTTGGGAACTCTGCTCGTGCTGACGAGTCTGTCCTTGAGATGGTGCTCCACTAGCACTACTACCCCCGGTCCTGCCCTGCTGGCTGGACTCTCCTGCTCTCTTACTTCCCTGCAGGTGGAAGCGGTGATCCTGGCAATGTAGTAACGCAACATTGAGTACATCAGTGAAATCCTCCTCTTACTCAGCAACGGTGGAATTCTCCTGTTTCAAGTTTAGTAGATTCCGCCTCATCTCAGTCTGCACGACGGGTGGAAAGTACTTGCCGTCAAACCGCTCCCAGAATGACATAATCGGGATCGTTTCCCTCTCTTCCAAGGTGGTGGTGGACTCCCATCACTGCAAAGCGGCCCCCACGAGCTTACACGAAGCCAAGAATTGTTTCTGTACGTCTAAGCACTCATACATACGAACATGCGGCTGGATATCTTTCTTCCATTGACTGACGGTGATGATATCTGAACTCCCCGAGAACTCAGGGGGATGCGCCTTCTGAAAGGCATCCCTAACCCGCTCCCATGCAGATGGAAGTTGTGCAGGTACTAGCGCCACTGCCTGAATCAGGGGTGGAGCCTGCTGAACCACCGCTAGTGCGGCATTCACCGCCTGAGCAACAATGGTGGCTACTTCATTAGCATTCATCGTACCCTGTGCCGGAGCTGCTGGCTGCTCGGGTTGGGCACGCCTATCCTTTGGTGCACGTCTCGGAGGCATCTGAAACGTAAAGAAATTCATTAGTCTACAGTTATCATCAAATCTCAAATAGCTGAAGACGTAAACGTTAAAGCAGGAATACAACAATCCTAAAATAGGGCTCTATAGAAAAAATGTTAAGCTGAAAGCGAAATAAGCCGTACAGATCCTAAGGACACTATAACCTGATGCTCTGATACCACCTGTGACACTCCGCCTAATTAAATACCGGGCGATCACTCCTTTATTAAATTAAAATGAAGGTGAACAGTTGGTTCACTCTTTGCATCACTATCATAAAAATAACTTTTCCAATTTAGACACCCTAATTAATTAAGCTAAGTGTCAAAACCATTTTTAAACATTACTTTCCAAATTGTATTTTGAAAACAAAGATTTAATTATTTACAACAATTCAAAATTTAAAGAATCACGCCGCAATAATTCTGGAACATATAATCCAAATAATTTAAATATTCAACAACTAAATCCCAACATTAAAACTTAAAGTAAAACATCCAGATAGTAATAAATTCCAAAGTGACAATACTAGAAATAACTGAATTACAATGTTCAAATAAACAACTGAATAATGGAAAGGGCGACACATGCCCCACTAAATCAATATGCTAGGATTGGAGTCAAATAAATGAAGTCGTCTAAGCAAGAGGACTGCAACTCCCACCTAAGCTGCAGCACGTTCCTTCCATGGGATCCAAATCAAGACGCCCATGTGGCTGGGCACCTGTAATATATACATATATACACAAGAGAGAATTAGAAATAGAAACGGGTCAGAGCCCGATAGTGTATATGATTTAAATTTCGTTTAGGAAGTATTTAAAATGTTTACACGCCAATGCAACAACATATTAGTGCGACACTCTCTTGAGGAATTCTCACCTCTCTTCTAATGTGCACGCCTATCGCACTAACCTTCCAAACGGATTTTCTTATCTTATATTACACTAAACTTCCCAATGGTTTAACTTACCTCAGGTTACTCGTAAGATTTAAAACTGAACAATATAGTTGTTTAAAAGGAAGATTTTATTTAGTAACAAAGCTCTCATTTTAACTTTATTTATTAATAAAGTTTCCCAGTGTCATATTATACTTTTTTCAAAACAAGTATTTCCAATTTGAGTCATCATACATGTCTTACTTACCATATCACAGCAGACAGTTCCAAATTTCAGAATTTCATATATATATTAAATACTCGTTTAATATAATAATTCTAACATCACCCCCACATAAATACTATGGTGCGGGAATACTCTACTATCCAATCCCCGTATCACTCGTACTAAGGGAAATACAAATTCGGAATCACTCTCGAACTGTATTAACACATACACAAACAATATTGAGGCGAAGCATAGATTCCAAGTCTCTAAGAGGATGGCACATGCCCACGTCTCTTAGGACCGTCTGAACTATTAATTCGATAGCCTGTACCAAGGATTTCTATCTTTTAGGGTACGAGTCAATATCCCCCATAAAGGTCCCATCGAGATAAGACTGTCCTAGCGCAGTAACCTCAGGGATAGCAAGTAGCATGGGCATGATTTTCATATGTATATAATATATGCATACACACAGTCGTATAAATATACCGCTTTTATCTATTAATTTTGGTACATCTCTAATTCCATAATTACGACATTTATCCTTCTTTTCCCATTATTTGTTATCTCGAACCTTCCGGACACGTTGGCACACTCAAAACGACCATGCGAGCGACTTATAATATATTCACTTTTATTCATCAATATTTAGTCCCGACGAGACACGAGCGCGTCCCGACTCAAATGTTCAAAATTGTCATTTTATTCACTCGTGACATTCAATATAACCAATATTATATATTACTTTGCTCATTAGTAATATTCAACAAGTTTCCCATAATTACTAACTCTCATCACGTTAATAATTATAACATAATTAATTTTCGGATTTTTATTAAATAATTAATTCACATTAAATTTAATAAATCCCCAAATTAATATAGAATAAAAATACGGGGTATTACACTATACCCAAAACCCCATGACCTGAGGGTTGCCGTATACCTAAGCTCTGATACCATCTGTAACACCCCGCGCACCCAAAAAGAGACATGCGGCGTGCTACTAAGATAAAAACTAAACTAAAACTCTCCACAGTAAGTATAGAGCATCTATATTCGATAATTTAAATGTAACAAATCTATAAATTGTTACACTTCCACAATAATTATTTACAATAATATTTCTCCCAAAATACACAATTCTCCAACAAACATTACAGCAACGATTTATACATCAGAAATAAATCTTCCAATCCAAGCTCTAAAATAATTATCCAAAATATTTCATAGCGTCCCAATCCATGCTACCTTGCCACTAAAGAAAATACGGGGAAGTACTCAATGTGACAGGAATAGATGATAAAAAATAATTAGCACGATGAATTAATCGCAACACTGCGAATGCGTATATACAAATAAAATACAACACTCATGCATTATATCAATATTAATTTCTCAAAAACACATCAATGGGTCATCAAGCCACACTTCACCTCCCCTGGGCATCCCAAAGCCATTTAACGATTTTTGGACTATTGGAGAGTGCCCATTCTCCTTGCCATAATAAAATCTTATGATACTATGCTCAAATCAACAATATAATGTATCTTAATGAATCAAATAATAGATTCCAACAATTTTTTAAGATTCCAATGAATATCATAATTCACCATGAGTGCGATTGACACCGAAAACAAACAGAATACTCTCGAGAGAATTTATGAGCATATTGTGTATTTCCCGTACATCAAAATCATCACATTAATTATCACATAATTTCAACCTCAAAATCTGATCACACCATCACGGTCCTCTCGTGAAAATAATCAAATCATGTTCTAGCCCCAACACGAGATAACCCCAAATAGACCTCCAAATCTAAGGTTGAACGTTGAATAAAATAGGGGCTAAGGTTTGTATATAGAGGGAGAGGAAATATAAAAGGCTATTTCATTTTTGAGATGATAAAAAGTTGGTTTAAAACCCTCACCCATGACCTCTATAAATAAGGGAAAAAGTGTAAATTTGAAAAGACTCCAACACTTGAAAAACCAATTTGCCGACTCAAATTTGGGCACAGTCGATCGATCGACTCCCAGGGTTGATCGATTGACTCTGCAGATCTGGCGATAGTTCCCCCACAAAATGCCTATATGGAAAAAATTATTAAAAACCTTATAAAAACTTGACTTTAAATTCGATTTCAAATCCTCTTGAAGTTTTATTCTTCTAAAATCACAACCAACACATTTAACCAATAAGAATTATTAAATGCAAAAAATTATTTTTCTCGAAAATTCCAATTAATTTGAAAATACGCATTTAAAAATCTGGGTTGTTACATACTTCCCCACTAACAAGGAATTTCTTCCTCGAAATTCGACGGAGCGTAACGCTAAAAAATTAGGCCACACCAACAATCTACAAAAATAAATCTCGTCTCCAAAAATTAACTTTAAATACCTCACATCTAACCTTGATGCTGAAGAGTGTGTGTGCTCGCGTTCAAATGATCAAGTTATATATAAAACCCTTTTAACACAAACAAACCTTAAACATGCAGCAGTATGTGATTGAATAAATTGATAATCTACGCAAGAACATTCAAACACATGCAATTAAGGAAAAATCCCCCTCAGGGGCAAAACCATTTATTTTCACTATAATTTGTAAGAAAACGGCTTACAATCGGATTACAATGAAAATAAAAGTTGACTAAGAATTACCCTCGGGTATCGGATTCTGTAGTCGCGGCTGGAATTATCCCTTTCCAGTAGGGCTGTAATGAAGAAGAAGAATGGTCTCCTCCACAAGGGTTGAACAAACCAAGGTTGTGTTCTTGGGTTGCAAAAGGATTCACAAATATTTGGCAAGGATGTGTGAATCAAAACATGAGTCTTGGGACTAAAAAATATGAAGACTAGATGTATTTGGACTCTCAAATTCGTCTTTTAAAGTCTTGCAAAATAACTCTCCCGAAGTTGGTATTTATAGGGAAATACATGAAGAGACCCACAATCTTAAAATGCTGAAATTCTATCTAGCGTACAGGTACCCCTAACCGGTTCGGGTACACCTGCGAACCGGTTCGCCCCCCCGAACTGGTTTGGGTCTGGGTTCGGGAAAGTGTGCTGGAAAAAGGCTTTAAACACTTAGAAAAATTTCCAGACTTTTCAATGAACATATCTCCATTTTCAACGGGCCATAAATTGTTCACCGTAGCTCGGATTGACGTACTGTTTCTTCCAGTATCTTTGTTGCGGCAAGCTCTTCAACTTTCCAATTGACCGGTCCTCTGGACGGTGGCTGTAAAATTACCAATATGCCCTTGAACATCCCTATCATGCCTCGTTTCACTGATTTGACTTCTCTTGCGTTCCACTTGCATTACGAGCCTACAATCAAGGAACGTGAAGTCGTTGATGCAGATGCGGGACATATTAGTGGAGATAATGCATGCTTGATTCCCGGAATTCGGATAGAGGCCGTCATGTGAGATCGTGAGGTGACGTGCCAAATGTAGCGGCGTACGACATAAATAAATGAGACATTTCGGACATGAGAAAAATGTCCTTACAAATCTCCCCCTATGTCTATGTCGGTACATACATAAAAAATCCGAATTATCAAATATTAAATTGCCTATACAAATCTACCCTCCCATGAACCCAAAACTGGAAAAGGTACAAATGAATAGTCTTCATCGTTTGTTCTTCAATTCTTCAGGAATCTCAAAACTTTTCTCATCAGGGTGTGCAACATATAGATCTGCAATCTTCATACCTACACACATGAGACAAAGCAAATACCACGTGACATATCGAGTTTGAAATGAGATAACATGGATATCAATTTATGATAAAAACATAGGCAACATCTAAAAAACTCCCCCAAAATTCAAACTCCCCCACAATATGATAATTCTTTCTCCCCCTTTTTATGATGTCCCCAACTAGACAAATTAGAGAAATAAATCAAATAAGCAAGTGCGGGGTGTCAGTAGGGAAAAAAAACACACCATGAATAAACAGAAAGCAACCAAGTCGATGATAGCGTAAATGAAGTGGTGTGATCAAATTCGATAGGAAAATCAATGCATACAAACATGACATATGTGCACGATGAATATTGGATATTCCTAGCGAATGAACTCAAATGCTTCCTTTGGTGTAAAAGAGTGAAAGTATAAGATATTGACTCAATCAAATCAACAAATCAAAGCTCAAAATGATTTTCACACCAATAACGTCCAAAATGATTTTATGCTTTTTCAGGACTTTCAAGGAAGTGCAAACCCGTTTAAAGATTCTCCAACCAAACTCCCTCAGATATAATTTTGAATAGAGGCATTCTAAATTCTCAAACTTTGGAGAATTGATGGTGAAACCTAAGTGGCCCATAGTTGGATTGCTTTTTATTGCCTATAAATTTTTTTCGGGCTCTTTTAACCTCTTTGGACCTCGGATATTAAAATTCCTCCATTTTTTAGGTCTTTTTTAACGGTGGCTTTTGCGCAAAGGATAGATGATTACCTTTCGCAACCCCTCCCCGTTATACAAAAACACACAGTCTCACAAAAACGGTTTTTACATGCATTCCAAATTTGTCAAGTTTTATCGCATATTGTACATTGTATAGACAGGATTGAGATGAAAACACGCAAGCCAACATGAGATAGATAAGTGCAATAATCAAATATAGCCGTGCATGTGTGCAATAAAGGATATAGGAGTCAAACATGTAGGAAGATATCACTAATTACATCTCAAAGACTCCAACCAATGTAAAGCACATGGATGAAATGATGTAGCCTCTCAAATCTCTATCAAACAGTCACATGGATATATGGAATGAAGTTGTGACTTGGCTAACTTAAATGCTCATCCATAAAAGGTGCAAAAACAGAAAAATCTTTTTGGCCTTTTTCACAAAAAATATTATCAAAAAAAATCTTTTTTTGCTTTTTCTCAAAATTTTTCTTAAAGGAAAATCTTTTTGTATTTTTCAAAAGAAATATAAAAAGCAACAAGAATAAAACAAAGCTGTGCAACTGAGCAATGGTACATATAAAACAGACTAGCAATAGGAAGCATATGATATGAACATGAAGGAGCATCCTATTCTAGACATAGACCAACCCTTCAGTCAACTGTACAAATCCCTAAAGATTTCCTAAGACTCTCAAATCTAAGGGCATCTAAAGGTTTCGTGAAAATATCGGCTAACTGACGGTCGGTGGGAACAAAACTCAGGGATACGACTTTCTCTTCAACTAACTGACGTATAAAGTGCTCACGTATCCTGATGTGTTTTGTGTGAGAATGCTGAACTGGATTGCGGGATATGTGTATCGCGCTCGTGTTATCACAGGAAATGGTTATGGTCTCCTGTGATATCCCATAATCCTCTAACATTTGCTTCATCCACAAGAGTTGTGTGCAACAACTCCCGGCGGCTATGTACTCAGCCTCTGCAGTGGACAAAGAGATGGAATTTTGCTTCTTGCTCAGCCAGGAGACAAGAGCAGAACCAAAATAGAAACACCCACCAGAAGTGCTCCTACATTCATCTATATCCCCAGCCCAATCGGCATCCGAATAGGCGGACAGACGGTCATCGGTATCAAAGGTATACCAAATCCCGTATGAGAGAGTCCCACTTACGTATTTAATAATACGTTTTAGAGCAAGTAAATGTGACTCTTTTGGGGATGCCTGATATCGCGCACAGACTCCAACACTAAAGGCGATGTCGGGACGACTAGCAGTCAAGTAGAAAAAACTACCTATCATACTCCGATATAAGGTTTTCTCTACGTCCTTGCCTGAAGTGTCCTTACTAAGCTTGGTAGTGGTACTCATAGGTGTACGGTCATGCTTAACGGAGTCCAAACCAAATTTCTTCACTAGGTCTCTAGCATACTTGGATTGGGAGATGAACATCCCATCCTCTAGCTGACGAACCTGGAGACCAAGGAAGAATGTAAGCTCACCAACCATGCTCATTTCAAACTCACTTTTCATCTCCTCCTCAAAGTGATGGGCATGCTGGGAACATATGGATCCAAAGACTATGTCGTCCACATAGACCTGGGCAACCAAAATAGCACCGTCATCTCTCCTGACGAACAACGTCATATCTACTCCCCCTCTCTTGAAGCCACGAGCTAAGAGATAGGGAGTAAGCCTCTCGTACCAAGCATGGGGTGCTTGCTTTAAACCATACAAGGCTTTCCTTAGATAGTAGACGTGCTCAGGGTGCTGAGGGTCTTCAAACCCTTTTGGTTGTTCCACATAAACCTCCTCCTGTAGAATTCCATTCAAAAAGGCACTCTTGACATCCATCTGATACACCTTGAAGCGCAGATGACATACGATGGCGAGTAGAAGACGGACGGACTCAAGCCTCGCAACATGAGCAAATGTCTCCCCAAAGTCTACACCCTCTATCTGTGTGTAGCATTGAGCGACCAACCTAGCCTTATTTCTGATTATGGTACCATATTCATCCATTTTGTTCTTGAAAATCCACCGGGTACCTATCACATTAGTCTCACTAGGTCGGGGGACTAATTCCCATACATTATTCTTTCTAAACTGAAGCAACTCATCCTGCATAGCAGATATCCAGTGTTCATCCTTGAGTGCTTCTTTATGATTCTTGGGCTCGACTTTGGACGTGTAGCAAAGATGGCTAACAATGTTCTCTAGCTGAGCACGAGTCTTTACTCCTAGAGTGGGATCACCAACAATGGCAGAAGGGTCATGACTCTTGCGAACCCAAGCAGGTGTGTCCCCTAACACAGGAGTAGGATCCACAGAGTGTGAGAGAAGAACAGGTAAATCACTGTCAGAACAATCCTCATCCTCACACTTAAGGTTAGGATCAATAACCGTCGAAGGTTCGTCATCTTGCACGGTAACGTTTATTGATTCCATAACCCTAGAGCTCTTCAGGTTAAATACCCGGTATGCTCTACTATTCGATGAATATCCTAGAAATATTCCCTCGTCGCTCCGGGAGTCGAACTTTCCTAATTGCTCTCTATCCCGTAGGATGTAGCATTTACTCCCAAAAACACGGAAATACGCCAGGTTGGGCTTCTTGCCGGTCCACAACTCATAAGGTGTCTGTAGTGTGTGTGGATGCAAATAAACCCTATTCACCGTGTGGCATGCAGTAGACACTGCCTCTGCCCAAAATCTCCTAGAAACTTTACGACCTAGAAGCATAGATCTAGCCATCTCTTGGATCGTTCTATTCTTTCTCTCAACAATCCCATTTGGCTGAGGAGTTCTCACAGCAGAAAACTCATGTTTGATCCCAAGGCTATCACAGTACAAATCCACCTTTGCTTCCTTAAATTCAGTGCCGTTGTCACTACGTATTCTGTTAATAGTGACACCGTGTTGATTCTGCAGGACACGACACTTAGTCGTTAAGAAATCTACAGCATCGAATTTCTCTCTCAGAAAACCTACAATGGAGTACCTGGAGAAATCATCTACCATAACGAGGATGTACCTCTTACCACCTAGACTCTCAGTACGAGTGGGACCCATAAGATCCATATGAATCAACTCCAGAACACGAGAGGTGGTAATGGATTGCAACTTCCTATGAGGACTACAAATTTGTTTTCCCAACTGATAGGGTCCACAAACGGTTGAAGTTGACTTTCCAAGAGATGGTAAGCCACGTACTAGGTCCTTTTTAGATAAACGATTAAGATCTCTAACGTTCATGTGACCTAGACGTTGGTGCCACAAATCCATAGGAGTGATCGTGGCGATGTTGCATACAAGTGAGGATGTGGGCTCAGTCCCATAGCAATTATCCTCGGTCCTCACCCCTTGCATCAATAGTTTACCGGTTTGATTGTAGACTTTACACGCGTCCCGGTCAAACTTTACTGCAAGGTCAGTGTCGCACAGCTGGCTAATGCTGAGAAGGTTTGCTTTCAAACCTTTGACGTACAAAACATTTTCTAGCTTAGGAAAACCAGGTAACTCGATAGTACCTCGTCCTATAATGCTAGACTTACTGCCATCTCCAAAGGTGACTCTGCCATCTTGATAGTCCTCAAGAGTAGTAAAAAATGAGGCATCACCTGTCATGTGTGTGGAGCACCCACTATCAAAATACCACTGAGAGGTATTATGTGCTTTGAGAGCAACATGAACAATAAAAGCCTTTTTATCTTTCTTAGGTACCCAAGTCGAGATGACCTTTTGTTTGCCTTTGTTGTTGTTGATTTTAGCTTGAATGTGAGAATCATTCACTAACGGCAAAGAGATCCGTCGAAATTCTTCCATTAAACTTTGAGTCGTGGTAGCTAAGAACTCAACTCGCTCACTCAGACTAGAAAACTCATCAGTATGACGTGGTGGAGCAGTAGTACGTCGTGTCCGACCCATGCTATAGCAAGTTTCCCTAAGGTGGCCTTTTCTTTTGCAATAAGTACAAAAGAGCAAAGTCAAAGGCGGACCTTGGTTTGCTTTTCTTGGTCGAACTCTCCTTCGAGGTTTTTTACGCTGACCATAAGGAGTTGTAGTAAACTCAGGAACTGGTCCAGGTGCAATTTGGGATGTGGAGGCACCATCATATCCAATTCCTTGACGATCACCAAAACCTAAAGCGGGGCCGAGGAGTATCTTTCCCATCTTCCCAGATCTGTCCTCGATTTGTACCTTGACTTCCCGTGCTTTCTCAAGATCATGAGTCAGCTGGGCAACAAGGGCTTCAAGTTTCTTCCGAGTCTCCACGGAGGAATGGAGCTGACTCGTAAGACTAGCCACTTGCTTAATCAAGTCCTCTCTCTCTTTCTCTAAAACACTCTCTCTCTCTCTAAACAAATTCTCATTCTCGACACATGTAGAATCTCTCTCTCTCTCAGGGCGGTGCAAGTGGAGAACTCTCTTTCTCTTGCTTTCTTTAAATCTTCCTCTAAGCAGGTGATCTTAAGAACTAACGCTTTGTTACGCTTTTTAGTTTTAAATGACTCAGAATATAACTCAGCGTAGGCGCGTTGTATATCACTCTCACTCTCACTTGTGTCATCCTCCCCCTCACTCACATCGCTCTCACTGTCGAGGTATCCCTGTGAAGCATCATCCTCAACGTCGTGAGGAGAACTAGGAGTGCTCACTTGGTTTGCCATGAATGCAGTGAAGTTACACTCATGCGGTGACTCATCTCCAGAATCCACCGTCTCGACCTCACTGTCGTCACTAAGTGTAGCATTAAGAACAGCTTTCCCTTTCTCTCTATTCAGACGATTGGCACACTCAAAAGCTCTATGACCCCTACCATCACACTCAAAACATCTCTCACTTTCTTTTAGACGAGGATTTTTGGAAAATTTTTCATTTTTCTTTTCAAACTTATTTTTCTCAAATTTCTTTTTATCTTTAAAATTGCCATTTTTCTTAAATTTGAGAATCCTCTTGAAATTTTTTGAGAAAAGAGCCAAATCATCTAAGTCAAAATCTCACTCAGAATCTGACTTGTCAGTCTCTCTCTTTCTAGATGACTCTACCCTCTTTCTAGCTGACCCCTCACTCCTTCTCTCTTGGGCTTTAAGAGCAATTCCCTTATCTTTAGATTTAGCATTTTTAGGGAACATATCAATTTCATAAGTTTGCAAATCTCCTACAAGTTCTTCCAATTTTAGCGTATTTAAATTACCCATAGAATTTAGCACAGTGACTTTAGGGATAAAACGCTTAGGCGAACGAAGAATCTTTTTAACAACTCTAGCATTCAGAATATGTTCACCAAGATTAAAACTAGTATTCACAATGTCAGAAAGTCTAGCATAAAATTCATTAAAGCATTCAGAATCATGCATGGTGATTGTTTCAAATTGAGTTGTCAAGTTTTGCAACTTAGACTCTTTCACAGCATTAGTTCCTTCATAGGTGAGTTGTAAAACATCCCATGCCTCTTTTGACGTGGTACACGTCATTATGCGTTTGAACTCATCAGGTGTGACAGACCCAGAAATAGCACTTAGACCCTTAGAATTAAAAGATGACCATTTAATTTCTTCATCAGTCCAAGAAATGTCAGGTTTCAAGTTGGTCACATTATCAACAGTCACGGTGGGAGGAGTCCACCCTCGTTCAACCAAAATCCAGACACGTTCATCAATGGCTTTTAAAGCCGACCTCATACGGGCTTTCCAATAAGCATAATTTGTCCCGTCAAAAACAGGCATTTTATAATATGACTTCTCCATTTGAACACGCACTTTTTCAAAAATTAATTTTTTTCAGAAAATTGAAATCTTAGAAAAATTTTGCGGAAAATAGGAATACGCGATAAATTAGCGTAACCTGCTCTGATACCAATTTGAAGAGTGTGTGTGCTCGCGTTCAAATGATCAAGTTATATATAAAACCCTTTTAACACAAACAAACCCTAAACATGCAGCAGTATGTGATTGAATAAATTGATAATCTACGCAAGAACATTCAAACACATGCAATTAAGAAAAAATCCCCCTCAGGGTATCGAATTCTGTAGTCGCGGCTGGAATTATCCCTTTCCAGTAGGGCTGCAATGAAGAAGAAGAACGGTCTCCTGCACAAGGGTTGAACAAACCAAAGTTGTGTTCTTGGGTTGCAAAAGGATTCACAAATATTTGGCAAGGATGTGTGAATCAAAACATGAGTCTTGGGACTCAAAAATATGTAGACTAGATGTATTTGGACTCTCAAATTCGTCTCCTAAAGTCTTGCAAAACAACTCTCCCGAAGTTGGTATTTATAGGGAAATACATGAAGAGACCCACGATCTTAAAATGCTGAAATTCTATCCAGCGTACAGGTACCCCTGCGAACCGGTTCGCCCCCCTGAACCGGTTTGGGTCTGGGTTCGGGAAAGTGTGCTGGAAAAAGGCTTTAAACACTTAGAAAAATTTCCAGACTTTTCAATGAACATATCTCCATTTTCAACGGGCCATAACTTGTTCACCGTAGATCGGATTGAGGTGCCGTTTCTTCCAGTATCTTTGTTGCAGCAAGCTCTTCAACTTTCCAGTTGACCGGTCCTCCGGACGATGGCTGTAAAATTACCAATATGCCCTTGAGCATCCCTATCATGCCTCGTTTCACTGATTTGACTTCTCTTACGTTCCACTTGCATTACAAGCCTACAATCAAGGAACGTGAAGTCGTTGATGCAGATGCGGGACATATTAGTGGAGATAATGCATGCTTGATTCCCGAAATTCGGATAGAGGCTGTCATGTGAGATCGTGAGGTGACGTGCCAAATGTAGCGGCGTACGACATAAATAAATGAAACATTTCGGACATGAGAAAAATGTCCTTACAGATGCCTAACGCGACTTATCGCCATATATTTCTATCTCTAAAGAAAACTCGTCTAACGCGCATGATATACCCAAAATCCCAAGACCCGAGGGTTGTTGTATACCTAAGCTCTGATACCATTTGTAACACCCCGCGCACCCAAAAAGAGACATGCGACGTGATACTATGATAAAAACTAAACTAAAACCCTCCACAATAAGTATAGAGCATCTATATTCCATAATTTTAATGTAACAAATCCATAAATTTTTACACTTCCATAATAATTATTTGCAACAATGTTTCTCTTGAAATACACAATTCTCCAAAAAAAATTACACCATTAATTTGTACATCAAAAATAAATTTTTGAGTCCAAGCTCTAAAATAATTCTCCATAATAGTCCATAGCATTCCAATCCATGCTAGCTTTCCACTGAAAGAAAATACGGGGAAGTACACAATATGATAAGAATAGATGCTAAAAAATAATTAGCACGATGAATAAATCGCAACCATTCGAATGCGCATATACAAATCAAATATAATACTCAAGCATTGTATTAATATTTATTTCTCAATAACAGATCAATGGATCTCTAGGCCTTACATCACCTCCCCTGGGCATCTCAAAACCATTTAACGACTTTTGGACTATTGGCGAGTGCCCATTCTCCTTGCCATATTAAAATATAATGACACAATGCTAAAATCACCAATATAATATATCTTAATGAATCAAATAATAGATTCCAACAATTTTTTAGGATTCCAATGAATATCACAATTCAACATGAATGCATTGACACAGAAAACAAACATAATACTCTCGAGAGAATTTACGTGCATATTGTGTAAGTCCCGTACTTGAAAATCATCACACGAATCATCACATAATTTCAACCTCAAAATCTGATCGCACCATCACGTACTAGCACCAACACGAGATAACCCCAAATAGACCTCCAAATCTAAGGTTGAGCGTTGAATAAAATAGGGGCTAAGGTTTGTATATAGAGGGAGAGGAAATATAAAAGGCTACTTACTTTTTGAGATGATAAAAAGTTGGTTTAAAATCCTCACCCATGACCTCTATAAATAAGGGAAAAATACTGAATTTTAAAAGACTCCAACACTTGAAAAAACCAATATGTTGACTCAAATCTGGGCAGAGTCGATCGATCGACTCTATAGATCTGGCTACAGTTCCCCCAAAAAATGCCTATATGGCAAAAATAATTGAAAACCTTATAAAAACTTCACTTGAAATCCGATTTCAAATCCACTTGAAGTTTTATTCTTCAAAAATCATAACCAACACATTTAACCAAAAAAATTAGTAAATCCAAAAATTTATTTTTCTCGAAAATACCAATTAATTTAAAATACCCATTTAAAAATCTGGGTTGTTACAATATCTTTGCTTGGAGTTTCGTTTCGCACCGGGTTCTACTTTACCGTTTGAAGAGTTATTTGGGTTTAATTATGCATACCTTAAAGAAGAAGGCTTATTTTTCGCTGTGGTGTTCCCACTCGAAGAAAGGCTTTGGGTGCGGGTTGATGGTTGTTCCAAAAGCTTCATTGGAGGAGTCCATGGTTTCGGTAGAGTCCAGGATTGTCGGCTAGGCATAAGTGGTTAAAAGAAGACATGTTGGGGCTTGAAGGAGTCGAGTGGAGTGTAGTAAGTCATCTGTCTTGTAACAGTAAATCCGTACTTAGGGGACTTAAGGCTAGGGGCGTCCGAGGTTTTTCTTATTTTGGGTTTCCCTCGTGCATCGTGGCGTAGTATGATTTATTTCTCTTCATCTTGCTAAATCACCTTAGAATGCATGCTTAGGTAATTCAAGATAAAATTGGTCTTATCACAGGTTAGTTTAATTTGGTGCTAAAATTAATTTGGGTAAAATTAAGTTAATTTAATTCAAGTCATTAATTATTAATTTTATAAAATTTAGTTTGGCCTAATTTGCAAAAATTGTTATTTATTGTTAGGCAAATTTCTAGGAGTTATGTTATATTAAATTTGAGCTTAAATTTAAAATTCACAAATTTGGTTTTAAGAACAATTTTAATTTTGAGAAAACTTAAATTGGTTTAGTTTAATTTTAATTTTGGAAGAATTAAAACTGTAATATTTTAGTTGGGAATCTTGAAAACATTAAATTTTTTAATTGAACCATCACTTGAATTTAAAGGATTTTAAAATTGGGGGGCACATATGCCAACAGCATGTAGAGTTATCCTTAGATTTGTCGCTTTGTGGAAGGTTATTTTTCATAGAGACCTTTGAGTTAGCGTCTTCAAGGGATGCTACACTGTCTCTTCTCCTAGGACTCAGGCTGGCTATTATTATCTCGTAGCCATGAAGTCAGTAAATAAAGCCCTGGTGGTTACCCAGAATTCCAATAATAATTGGAAACATCACTACTCTTTATTTTGGGAGCCTTGGAATTCGTCCCTGATGTCCCATGCATTGCCTCTCAGCCCCGAGTTCCCCAATGAAGGGAAAAGGCTCCTATGTTGGCTAAAGCTGATTCGAGTTTAAGTGTTAAATCCACCAAAAAACTTAAGAAAAGTAAGAGTCAAGGAAACGAAGGGGGTCTTGTACAGTTCGAGAAGTTAATGGCCCTTATTTCTTAGAGCAGATGGGTATGGGTGTGGACCCCCTATATGAGCTATGTAAGTGATGTTAACATTATTTCCTCTAACTATTATGTCTTATTTCGTCTGTCTAAGCTTATAATCTTACTCTCTTCATTACAGATCAACCGCTATTTACTCCGAAAGCTATGTGGAACATGGCAACATCGACCCCTGCGCATCTGACAAAAAAATCCATTACTACCAACCTCAACCCGGTCGAGGGGTCCAAGTAAAGGAAATAAGGTCAAGAAAATCTCCCCACAACCCATCGGAGAAATAAAAGAAAGGAGGTCCCGTCCAACACCCGGCCAAGCCAAGCCTTCCCCATCTCCTCAGAGGGTGCACTTGCTGCACGACTGGAAAATTTGAAAGTCAGACTCAACTCTGCCTTGGGGATCAAGGATAAGGCCATTGAGTTCCTAGCCTCTAACACCTTAGAGTCTAACAATAGGTTTCTGTAGACAACCAATATCTCCTTGATGAATGACTTTGTCCTTCACAGGGCTCTCCAAGTAAGTCATTGTTCTTTTAATAGTTTGTCACTTTCAATTTTTGTTACAATTGTAAGGTCGTCATACACTGAAACATTTTATCTTAAGCAGACAACTATCTGTTTGTAGAAACTCCACCAGTGGATCGGAAAGAAGGTCCCTGAAATTCACCTGGCTCGTCAAGCCATTAGGAATTATGAGACTCAGAGGAGCCGCCTTTCTAAGCTAGAGACTGAGATTGAAAACCTAAAGAAGCAACACTCTGAGGCCGCTACCAACCTGAATAATAGCCATAATGAAGCCATCAAGTCTCTGAACAACAAACATATAACCGAGATTGTTGTGAAGGTAAAGGAGGTTTTCGATAGCAAGATCTCGGAGGCTCGGAAGCAAGATGTGGAGGTATTTAAATCTTTTGAAGAGTTATTAGGATATAGTGTATAGTACCTTGAAAAAGGTGATCACACTAGTTGCCTCTGGGCAACAATGAAGTTCCCCAATATCGCTCACCTATCTGAGCATTTGAAGACCTTCAGTTTTGAAGACTCGCTTGCCATGATAACCCTGAGTCAGGTTAAGGAGTCGACGAAGCAAGAGCCTACAACTCAAACTATTAACCTTACATACGAGACAGAGCCCGTTAGAGATGCCGAGGTCGACAGTACTACAACTGGGGATATGTCAGGTCCTAATGAAATCGAGAACCCGAATGTTGAAGAGACGACCCTCCATGCTTAGCTCTTTTAGTCTTCCTATTTCTGGGTGGTCGCCTATGGCCTAACACCCCTTCTGATTGTAAACCTTTTAAACATTTGAATAATTTTTGTAATTTTGGCAACTTCGTTGCTCTTATCTGAACACTTATCATCTCATGTTATGAATGGAAAATTCTCTGATCATTTACTGGCGTACTCTGAATGAATGAATAGTATTCCTTCCCATATTTATGAGTTGTCTTTATTTACGTTTATGTATGACATCTTCTGATGTTTAATCAAGTAACCACAAAAAATGGCTTATGATCTTGATATCACCAACTAATGAAATAAAGAACACATCGTCCCATCTTTAGACGAGACGAGTATATGTGACAAATTTTGTAATATGAACAACATCTTTTTTTATCACGTGATAAATATAATAATGTTTAATCACGAATTTGAATTTACCACAAAATTACACAATTCTCCTCTCGTCATTTTGAGAGTGTATGGATGAGAGTCATCTCGTCCATGCACCGTCGTCTCGGCCGAGAGAGCTTTTCACCAAACTAATGGTGTTTAACATGAACCACAACTAAGTGATTTTCCAATTTGAACTTACCAAATTATGGTGTTTGCATCACAAGCACCCTCTCGTCATTTTAATAGTGGATGGATGAGAGTCATCTCGTCCATGTACTCTCCTCTCGATTAAGAGATATTTTCACCAAATTAATGATGTTTAACATGAAACACAACTAAGTGATTTTCAAATTTGAACTCACCAAATTATGGTGTTTTCATCACAAGTCCCCTCTCATCATTTTGATAATGTGTGGATGAGAGTCATCTCATCCATGAATTGTCGTCTCGGTCGAGAGAGCTTTTCACCAAATTAATGATGTTTAATATGAAACATAACTTAGTGATTTTCCCATTTGAACTCATCAAATTATGGTGTTTGCATCATAAGTCTCCTCTCGTGTTTTGAGAATGTATGGATGAGAGTCGTCTCGTTTATGAACCGTTGTCTCGGCCGAGAGGGCTTTTCACCAAATTAATGATGTTTAACATGAACAACAACTAAGTGATTTTCCCCTTTCAATGTTATAAGGAGTCCATGGATGAGGTCGACCCCATCTTGATTGTCATGTCACAGAGAGTGAGTTAGAGCTATTTCATCACAAATAATGTTTTATAGCTTAAGATGAGTTAATACATACAATCTAAAATTACTCAAACAACAAAATAGGAGAGAATAATTGGAAGTTCTTCATTCACAATCGTCTCATATATATAGACATATGAGATTAATAATAATAATCCTATTGATAGTATTTTTTGAGATGATCGGCATTCTACGGATTAGAGAATGGCTCTCCATGGAAGTTCTCCAGTCGATATGTTCCTAGAACCACTTCTTCACCACCCGATAAACACCACACTAGTTAGAATGAAGCTTGTTAGGCTTTTGCCAAGTTTTCTTTAGAACTAGGTGTCCTACTACTAGTGGCCGAGCCTTTACTCTCTTATTATAGAACTTTGTTTTCCTCTTCTGATAGGTGGCTTGCCTATCCTCATTCTCTTCCACTAAGTACAGATGCAGTCTGCATTTTGTAACATTTTCTTCTGGATTATATGTCTGGACCCTGTGGGTTGGGAGACCAATCTCTGTCAGCACAATAGCCTCTGAGCCATAGGCTAGCAAGTAAGTGGTTTCCCCCAGTGGTGTCCTTTCCATCATCCTATAGGCCCATAGGACGGTGTTCACTTATTCAATCCACCTCCCCTTGACATTTTCCAACCTTTTTTTAATTCCATTGAGAATTCAGTTCGTCACCTCTGTCTTCCCATTGGTCTGGGGTCGGCCTGGAGTTGAAAAGAACTATTTGCTGCCAACCCGCTCACAGTATTTCTTAAGGGAGATGTTCTTAAACTACTTCCCATTATAAGAAATAAAAGTTTTAGTCAGACCGTATCTATAGATAATGTTTTTCCAAAAAAATTGGAAGGATTTATTTTTCGTTATCGTGATCATCGCCTCGGCCTCCACCCATTGTGAAAAAAAATCAACAGCAATAATCAGATACCGGTAATTGGTCAAATCCCTCAACAATGGTCCTACCAAGTCAATCCCTCAGGATGCAAATGGCCAGGGGAAAGTGATAGAAGTCAGAGGCTGATGAGGTTGATGGGGGATGGTGGAAAACTTTTGTCACTTGTCACACCTCTTCACATATGCAGTTGTGTCCTTGGTTAGTGTCAGCCACTAATATTCTCTGAGTGAAAATTCTCTTCGCTAGTGATCTTCCTCCTATATGACTGGAGAAAAAACCCTTGTACACATCCTTCAAAATATACTCCACCTTAGAAGGATGGACACATCTAAGTAGAGGGAATACGAATCCTTTGTTATAGAGGGTTTCTCCTATGATGGAGAACTTTATTGCTTTATACCTCAATTTCTTCTTCTCAGCTTTAGAATCGATTAATTCTCCATGACTGATGTAACGGATGATATGATCCATCCAAGAAGCTCCCATGTTCAAGTTCAAGCAAAACTACACAATGTTATATTCCTTTTCAATGGTTGACTGATGTAAGATCTCTACCGGCACCGATCTTTGGATTTTTATTCTTATGGCAAAAGATAACCTTGCCAAATCATCAGCTCGGTTGTTGTCTAGTTGAGGTATACTCTTTAGCTTCACCTCTCTAAAATGTTTTAGTGCTTCTTTTACCCTTCCAAGATATTTGGCCATTCTGGCGTCCTTGGCCTCATATACTCTTAAAATTTGATTCACAACTAACCGGGAGTCACTATGAACCAAGAGTTGTTTGATAGTCAACGCTCTGGTAAGGGAGAATCCTTCCAAAAGGACCTCATACTCTGACTCATTATTGAGGGCTTTAAAATTAAACCTCAAAGCAGATTCAATGTCAGTCCCATCTAGGGCCGACACAATTAAACCTACTCCACTTCTGGTCTCGCACGAAGAGCAATCAACAAACAAGTTAAACACAGTACCATATTTGAAAAAAATACCCTCATCTAGGGTCCCACTTTTGAAGAGGTATCTCTCTTCCTCATTCCCAGACACCTTACTATTTGTTTTACTCATCTCGGCCTCAATCGGGGGGAGACATACTCTTCTTTCTGGCTCACAAGATGGAGTCTCAATATATTCTCCATCGGCCTCCTCCCACATGAACTAGGATATAAAATTAGTTAAAGCCTGCCCCTTGATGGTCGTTCTTGGATGGTATATGATTTTATACTCCCTTAACTCAATTACCTAGGCCATCAACCTACCCGATTTTTCAGGTTTATGGATGACCTGTCTGAGAGGAAAGTCGATGAGGATGACCATAGTATGTGCCTGGAAGTAGGAATTCATCTTCCTTGAGGCATGGATTAAAGCATAAGCCAACTTATCCATTTTAGGATATCTATGCTCGCTCCTGGATGGCCTTACTGTTGAAGTACACAAGTTTCTACACACCATCCTCATCTCTGACTATGGAAGATCTAATGGCCAATACCGACACTGCTAGATACATATACAACTTTTCTCCCTGAACTGGTCTCAACGATATGAGAGGATAACCTAGGTAGGTTTTTAACTCTTAAAAGGCCTTATCGCACTCCTCATTCATATTAAAATCTTTTCAGAGTACCTTGAATAAGGGAAGGCACTTATCGGTCACCCTGGACAAAAATATGTTCATTGCTGCCACCCATACAGTTAAACTCTCCACATCTTTTATTGTCGTGGGAGTCTTCATTTCCATCGAAGATTTGATTTTTTTGAGGTTGGCCTCAATCCCCCTTTAATTCATAATAAAGCCCAAGAACTTGCCTGCCCCTACGCTGAAGATACACTTAGAGGGGTTGAGTTTCATCTGATATTCATCCATAGGGTCGGCCACATGAGTAGAGGTCTTGAGACTCTTTATCAACATATCGTCGAGATACACCTCCATTATCTTCTCGATCTGCTCTTCGAACATCTTGTTTACCATTATTTGATATGTTTCCTAAGAATTCTTCAAGCCGAAGGGCATGAACTTGTAACAATAGGTTCCCTTGTCAGTTATAAAAGATGTCTTCTCAACATCGATCGGGTTCATGAATATCTGATTATAGCTCGAGTAGGTATCCATAAAACTCATTAATTTGTGGCTGAAAGTGGACTCAACCATATGGTCTATCCTCGACAGGGGAAATGTGTCCTTGGGGTAGGCCTTATTTAGGTCTGTAAAATCAACACACATACTCCGTTTACCATTGGCTTTTGGGATGATAATAATATTCGATACTCTCGGGGTAGATAACTTCTCTAATGAAGTCGACTTTCTCCAACTTCTTCACGTCTTCTCTAATGACATCATATTTGTTCCTAGAGTATACTCTCATTCTCTGTCTGATCATCTTTGCATCCTTAGACAGATTGAGCTTATATCAAAGGACCTTCATATCTATGTCGGGCACATCTTTATGGCTCTAAGAAAAAATGGTATGCCTCTTCTTTAACAATTTGATCAGCTCTTCTTTGATCTCCTTCTTAAAGGCTTTGCCCATTTGGACGATTTTTTCCAATTCATCCTCATTGAGGATGATGGATTCTACCTCCTCAGCGGTCTCTCCCTTTATCAACTTAGTCTCATCTCTGGGGTCCAGAGTATCAATATTGTAAGTTATTATGGCCCTTTTATATACCTCTCTCTCCGTAGTTGAGTTGAAGTAGCATTCGCGTGCCTTAACTTGGTAACCCTGAACTTCCTTTACTCCATATGGAGTCGGGAATTTAATCATGTGATGAACTATTAAGGGCACGGCCTCAAAATCCTTGAGGTCTACCCTTCACAATATTATATTGTAGTCCGAGTAGATATTTTCATCCATAACAAAGAAATTAATTTTCTTCATGAGGCATTTTAGCCAACTATTCCTATGCTAACTATCATATCATAAATTACCAATGGTTGCACTTTCTCACCACTGAAATCGATGAGAGGCTGGTGATACGGGATTAGTCTCTTCTTGCTCAGCCCCAAACCCTTGTAGCTGTCCCCAAACATCACATCGTCTGAGCTACCACCATGGACTAATATTCTAGGAACCTCATACCCATGCACCATGGTGGTAATCACTAATGGGTCATCATGCGGGGCTAAAATCCCTTTAAAATCCAGCCTAGAGAAATTGATTATTAAAGTATTCATATAAACTTTAGTTCATTTTACCTTCTTCGACTCAACCACTTCCGAATGTACTTATTTGGGTTTCAGAGGAAGAGCCTTGGCCTCTACAATATGAACCTTTTATGTCAGCAAACTCCTTTATCCTTCAAGCAAGTCCTCAACAGATTATCCTAGAGAAATTATGTGGATCTTACCCTTAGGATCAGTGATTGGAGGTGGCAAGTCAAGGTCTACATCATCATCATCGTCCGAGTCATCATCGTCTCGGTTATTTGGAGCACCAGGCTTGCATTTGTCATTCCTCCCCTTTTGGGTGTCATCTTGACCACCCTTTGAATTGTTCTTATCAACATTTTTTCTTAACTTGCCAGCTTTCAGTATTTTCTCAATCTCATCCTTCAGAGCAAAACTTATGTCGCTCGTATAGCCATGATATTCGTGAAACTCACACCACAGATTGTTATTTCTCTTATGAGGAGGATCTCTCAATTTCTCAAGCCATATCATAGACTCATCATTCTTTGCCTCGTTCAAGATGTACTCACAACTGACTGTAAGAGGGGTATAGTCAACCAACTTATCATTTGTCGACCTTTTCTTACCATCCTTGTTCTTTTTTGTAACTTACCTACACTGCTTGTTCCCTTATCCTCTTTAACCTTAGAAGACATTACCTCATCGTCATTCATGACCTTCCCGACCGTAGCTAGGAGTTTGGCCATAGACTTTGGAGGATCTTTGGCAAGTTTCCAAATGATCTTTCCTTTCTGTAACCCTCTTATTAGGGGTGTCATAACATTACTATTCATAATCTTCAACCTCTAACTTCTCTTGTTGAATCTTGCTTTATACTCTCTCAAACTTTCATTATTTCCTTAATTCACGTATATCATGTGTGTCGTCTTCTTTTGGGGTCTCACAAGAAAGAAAAAATTATGTATGAACCTCTTTGCTACTTATTTGAAATTCTCTATTGAGTTTTTAGGGAGATATGTTAATCAGACATAAGCTGCACCGGTCAGAGTACTAGAGAAGGCCCGACACCTCATCTCGTCTAAGACGGAGTAGATATTAGCAGTCGATTGGTCATCTCCACATGGTGGACAGGATTAGTTCTCCCATTATACTATTAGGTGTGACCACCAATGGTTTGAACTTCGTCGGGGTTGGGTAACTCATAATTTTTTCCATAAAGGGGGCCTTAAGTGTAACCCCTCTGTAAGGAGTCTCAGCTCTTCAGTGTGTCCCCAATCTTATCCTCCAATCATTGAATGGAATCATTCCAGGGCCTCTCAATTGCAGCTGCCTCCGAAGCCAATGATAAATTATTTCTAGCCCCTTCTCTGTCAGTTGGACGAACTGAAGGCTCTCTTACAACTGTCCATTGTCAACTATTTACCTCTTGTTGTTCCTTGTCTTGATATCTAGGAGGTCGACGATTATCACATCTATCATTCTTTTTGGAACTATAGATACTTTGATATTTAAAGAGGCGATTCCTCAGATCATCTGCTGCTGGGCCGAGCCTATCAAAGGCTGACCCCTCTGCTTAGTTTGTCCAAAGCTGATGCCCTTGGCCTACATTCTCGGCTCGACCTACCGCTACATCCTCGGCTGGGATGAATTGGTCTCACAGTGCTGTTAGAAATTTGAAAAGGCTTCGAACATTATCTATCATCCCCATCATTATACTATTTATCATCATCATGAGGGCACTCCTGACGCGGCCTTCATAAGCATAAATGCCTTGGGTCGGCCATATCTCTGTTCCTATGCTAAGGAGGAAGATCTTTGAGTGGTTCTTGGGGTGATCCCCTGGCCACTGGATCTGGAAAGCCTTCCTTAGCATCCAGAGTTATAATCACATCTAAGGTCTACCCGCCATGTTCATGCTAAACGCAACAAGAGTCGCCTGCATCTATTGATGACTATTCACTAAGGAGCATAGTCCCTCCACCACCTCAGCCATTTCAGACTGAGGTGGGGCTTGGATGGTAGTGGTTCCACCTATAGTAGGAGGATCTCATGCCATGGAAGAGTTCCATTGAGCGGAAAAATCAAGTGATGCATAAGAAGTGAGCTAGATAGACTAAAAGTGATCTGTAACTCAAACTATGTCTTTTTCAATGGTGGTTCAAGCTCAACCAAGTGTGAGGTTGAACCACCACTAGAGAATCCGATAGAGTAGCTATAAATAAAGGGAATAAGATGACTCTCTCATTCCCCCTTAATTCACCAGATGGATGATACCAGAAATGGTATCACCAAATCAATGTGTTGAGTAAGCTCAAAACCAGAAAAGAGTGGAGTACAACAGGTATATGTAATATTAAAAGAGATATGGAAAAGAGGAAGATGATACCAAATTTAAGCGTTCCATCCTTTGAAGGGCCTATATCCACTGTGTGAGTGTGTGAAATCCACTAAAGATAGGCTCTAATGGCCTTTGGATACAAGCACTCAAGCTTTCTCTCTCTCAGTTTAGGTTTAGACAAAATTTCAGTAGGGTTAACAATTTGTGATAATTTTCAATAATGTATAAGATAAGTATTTATATGGCTGGGGTGGTGTCATACTCATTCTAGGCGTGGATGAGGCATGCATAAAACCAAGTGGCCAATGATGCAGTGCTTTCTATCCCTTGAGCATAATGATTAAGAGGTTTTGTCAACATGTGGGGATGATTCTATTTTAACATTTTTGTCCACGTGGGGCATACATCCCATGCGCACTCTCTCATGCGCGCCCCATTCCACGCTCCCTGTCGAATGCCAAATGTCTACTGCTGGGTTGAAGTGTTGGCCTGGAAGAGTATGAGGCCACCCTTGCACCGCTGGATTGGATGTTGGTAATTACCAAGTTTAGTCTTAGCTGACCAGCTTCAGGATGAGACGAGACCTTATGCAAACCTAAGAGGTCTCAGCCTCTTGATATAGACGAGGCGAGGCATTAGTCTAGCCAAGGTTGTAAACGGTCTTGGCTTAAGACTGAGATGAGGTGTATTAGTCGAGATGAGATGATTTAGTGATACAGGATGGATCATGAGAGCATGCTTGGTAGAGTCATCTCAAGCCGATCTAGTCTTGATCCGAGATGAGGTCTCATATTGGCATATCAAAATGTACGGATTTTCCCTTCATATTTGAGGGTTCTTAAAACTATTTGTTTGTATTTTTAGTTTTAAATTAGTTAATGGGTTTGAACTTATTGTATGCTACTTCCATCTTAGTCTTAGATTTCGTGGTTTCAACTTAGTACTTTCTTGATGTTAAAATACCCCACACACCATCATAAGCTATTTTGTTTCTCGTGAGATCATATATTTGTCCACGGGGCATACGCTTTTTGTAAACACCTTCAGTGGGAGGAGACCACCCTTATTCGACCGAGTTCCAAACATTTTCATTGATAGATTTTGGGAAATATCTTATTTGTTCCTTCATATATGGATAGTTCTATGGTACCCTATAAAAGTCATAAATAGATTGATCAAGTCTAATACAATAATCACGGGAATAAAAAAAAATATTTGCTATCATTATCAGCATAACGAAATAAACAAAACTGAACAAGTAATATGGTTAGTGATAAATAAAATATTGAAAAAGATAAAACCGTCTATGATACCATCCGACCAATGATACAAAAATAAAACCAACTTTGGGATATAAAATGAATCTCACAAAATAATAATCATCTATGACTACAAGTACAATAATACAATTTCTGACTCTGAATAAATTGTACAATACAACTGCCTGTAACAAAAAGATAAAACGAATATAAGAACTAGATGATCGACAGTAGTCGACTTCTATATCCCAAGAATGATGAGTATGATGCAAGTAGATAAACTTCTCCTACGATCAACACAAGTCTACGACAACATCACAAGACCTGTAAAAAAAGATTCAATAACAACGTAAACAACAAGTTTATAAATAATAAGAGTTTAACTGAAGCTGTGTCATAATAATAGTATGTATTCCTCCCATTTTAAGTAATTTAATAAACCTAACCTAAACAACCTTAATAAGCATGTTGTTCTAATCCTAAACCCATATATAACCCATGCAAATAGAATTTATCTTGTAGTTAAAATTTCTACTTTCTCATTCTTATGTTTAATCTCGTGTATTAAGAATCATTTCTTTTACGGTAATCTCATACATTAAATGCATCTTGCCAACTAATAAAGGCATCGTTAACCGTTTCTATGTACTATAGTAAAACACACATCTCAAGTATATACGTCCTGAACAATCTCATGAAAATAATGTAGTATATACGTCTCTAGTATATCTATTACATACATCTTGAGTCATAAGGTTATACTTATATGTTTATATTATAAATCATATACATCTCTAATATAAGATATAGACCGGTACAACCCTTTAAGTATCGTAACACAGAGTCACATAAACCAGAGGAAATCTAGTCCCTATGCCTGACTTGTGCATAAGTACGATTCCTAACATGTAAGAGTAGTCGAGCTACACTCGAGACCGCACATAAAAGTATGAATTCCTATCCCTATTACTTTCAAGAATCACTTTCACCTACTAGGTATAATTATAGGCCACCTCTAACCTATAACCTCAAAGACTCAACGAAGGATAATCACTACGCATTCTAGTTTCAGTGAACATCTTCTATACCAAGGCTATATGCTAGAACTCCTCCGTATTATTTTCACTTGTTGACACAGGTACGCCAGCTATAGGATTGGGTTAATAGGAACAAGGTAAAGTTTGTCTCATCACTGGGATACTGGAGCGGTCAATGTAGTACATGCCCCATCAAAATCCCTCGTAGTATGTTCTTTACGAGAACACACGCCAGCCTCGTATGATTGAACATAAAACAAGTAAATAGATACGACCCTCTGAAACTCGCCCAAATAATCAAGTATATAAGTTAACACAATTAAAATATATTATACAAGGCACTAGCTCGAATCTCTAAGGTTTCCAAATCTAGGCAATGTCTCACGCCTAACTTATACAAGGATTAATTTAATAATATAACCACCCTACTCAAGGGTTACAAACGTATTCTAATACATGATTGCTAATAATTTAACACTATAAGCTTTTGATCTTCCCTATACTCAATGTGTGGGAAGTATCGCAAATGAAATCAAAACAAGGAAACCCCTAAATACATTTTTGTCTAGGTTAAATGGAGGGAACATTTCTATATAATAATCCTAACCATATATCTCGGTATGTTAGACCTTTAATAAATCTCAATGAAATCCATTACATTCTCGAATAACTACTATAGTACCTTATATTGTAAATTAATAACGTTAAATCAAAATAAGGTTAAATCTGCAAAGCTGATCAAAGTCATTCGAACGAGAGAGTGGCCTCACTATGAAAAAATTACACAAGTCACTCAAATGAAATTACAAAGGTTGTTCTAATGACCTACCAAGCTGTTTAAACTAGATATAGAATCTCGGTTGAACGAGAATAAATCAGGTTTCTTCTTCTCTAAATCCAAATCTTCCATTAACAACTTAAAAACGTAACCTCAAAGCCTTTAAATGATCTTATACCCATCCTCCTTTAGATATAAGGTCTACATCAACAATACTAAACTAAATCCACTAGTTTTAGGTAATGAATTCAAGGTTTTATACATCAAAACAAATTACGGGTCAATGAACCTAAGTTTATAGTTCTAACCAAATTAACTCAGATTCGATTCAATTTAGAGGGGATATTATATGATTCATTGACTTGATTCAAATGACAACAATATAGGTCAAATTACAAGCACAATTCATAGATTTTCTAATCAATTTATCTTATTTCATTAACAAATGATTAAGTGTTAATATCACCGTTATATAAATTTCACAAATTGACTTAAAGATTATTAAAATTATATTTTTGAATCCAATGGACTACTACTACCACCATAACATAATCCCAATTAAATTCCTAAATGATGCAAACTTGTATATGGACTGATTAAGGAATGAATCTACAAACCCTTATATTTTTTCACCCTTGTGTTCGTCTTCCATCCTTAGTCTTTTAGGGTTTTTATAATTCTCCCAATATGTTATAGGTTAAGACTAATGGCCTTTTAAGTTGTCTTCGCATGAAATTAACCATAGGCTCTATATGGGCCTAACTCAATGAGCCCAAATACAACTCCAAATGGCCCGAAACTCTACCCAAGCCATATTCTAACTCAATAGACTTAAAACCCACTATTTAAAGTAAAAAATGGACATTCTAAATGTCCACAAAACCAACCCAAAATTTGATAGTAGACAAACAAATATTTAGATGGTATGAGTCCAAATATCAATTAATTAATTATTTATTAATTAAGTGAGACACGACATTACAAAAAACTACTTCATGATTGTTGGAACCCAACACCGAGGGAATTATCTAAACAAGAAAACTCTCGATACCAAATCCATGTCCATTCCATAGTTTCCCATAATACAACATCACATCCTAATAATAAATTAACAAATAATCGTTATTGAGTCCGATTTCAAATACGAATTATAAAACACATATAAATATAAATAATGACCTCGTATGTCACATCAATCACACATATTCAAAATTATATAACGCACAGATTACAAGGGGTATAATAGGTTTGACTCATCAAACACAGGGGAACTACCCTCACAATTAAAGTCCATCTCAAACCCTAAAACAGAGTAAACAGGGATCAACTTGATATCTTAGTGCTACCCCCTCTGATACCAATTTGAAAATTAAAGTGCATGCATATAGGATTACTTAACACCAAATTATTAGTGAAATTAATTAACAAGTGAGTAATTAACCAATTTTAAGTCAAGTATCAATTTTACCTTGCCTAAGCATGATTCATAATGATCATGTAAGAATAAAATAAACCAACACACAACACCACGATGTATGAGGAAAATCCATAATGGTAAAAACCTTGAACACCGTAGATACACAAATCCACTATGATATATGGTTTATATAAGGATGAAAAATGAATTAATCACCAACTCGACACCTTCAAACCTGATGCACTTCCAATTTATCCTTGAATCTTCTTCACATCCATAATAGGAATCCACCCATGGGTACATAATGAGGTCCTCCTGCGCCTCGGTATCCATTGATCTCTGACTAGAATTTGTCATTGCGGTCACACAGAATCCACCGTGCCAAATGAAACTCGAACAATGAAGAGTAAACTAATCTTGGTTCTCAAAATATGAAATCTCACTAAAACATATCCTCTTGATTCTTGGATCTCAAATCTAGGATGAAATGGAGTTAAAGAGGCTTTGTATCTTCTTTATAAAAAAAACCTTTTTCAAAGCCCTTGCTTTAAAATAAATTTATTGTGCCCTATTTTATATAGAAAAGTGTGAAAATAAGGCGCCACAAAAAATGAGGCAACTCATTCAAATAAAATTGGGATGTCACTTGAACAAGTTAGGACATCTCATTAGAATACAGATAACTCATTCGAATTAGATATCCAAGCTTGTTAAAGTGAGGATCTATTGAGCATGGAGTGAAAACTTTATGTCCAAGATAAAATGTACTTGTTTGATACACGTCTAAATCTCATTCGAACGAAAAGCGTAACCTCATTTGAACGAGATACAAAACTCATTCGAACGAAAGTATCAATCTCGTTAGAAAAAAAACTACACCTCATTAGAATGAATTTTATAACCAAAAATATTTTTCTTAAAAATCCATTTGCGAAAAATAACCTCAATACACTTTTAACACCCACAATTAAAAACCCATGGATCAACATAATAAATCAACTATACCTTTCTTGATATCCCAAACCTAAAATTCATTCTTGATATCCCAAACCTTTCTTGATATCCCAAACCTCAATACACTTTTATCACTTTTAGATGTGATAAGCACCAAAAAGTGTACATTTTATACCCAGAATAAACATATTTTAGTTGCTAATTCTCAACAATAATGGTCTTATGCGCGTAAATATTCAATGTGCAGGCTTGATTGCAATTGTGGTGTCAAAAGCGTTATTTCGAGGCAATTTGCAGTCAAATGGAGCTAATTCCCCATTTTCGAACCTCGCCCAAGCCCAAACCTGTCCCTAAATCTACCCCAAATCCCGAGTGTATTTAGTTTGTGCCTTTTTAATTTTTTTAGATTTTTAGTTTGAGTCGTTTTTATTTTTAGAATTTATTTTAGCTTTATTTCGAATTTCTAGATTTTATTTTCTATTTTTATAATTTATTTTCATTAGTGTAATTTTATTTTATTTTGATTAGTTTTTATTTTATTTTATTAGGATTAGTTTTTATAGGAATTCATTTATTTTTAGTTTTATTACATTTTACTTTTTACGATTTTAGTTTTTAGTTTAATAGATTTCTATTTCTATTTTTATTTCTTTTTAGTTTCATTTTTAATTGAGTCTTTATTTTATTTTTAGGGTAGGAATTTAATTTTTAGATTTTTAGTTTTGATAGTTTTATTTTTATTAGTTAGTCTTTATTTTTTTTAAGGGTTCAAATTAAACACACACACACACCCTACACACATACAATACACCCACACCCTCACCCTCACCCTCACACTATCCCCTACACCCTCACCCACACAATCACACCAAAACCTGTCTTCAACCTCCATCTCTCTCTCCTAAAACACCATTGACCCAACAACTAAACCACCAAAAACACTCCACCCACATCCTATACCTCTTACCACCTCAAATCCACCACCATCTCTCTTCTCTCTCTGACCTCCACACTAACCCACCACCCAACCTCTCACCCATTTTCTCTCACCTCAATAACCAACCCAAGACCTCTTGGGCTCATTAAGAATTAATTTTTTGGACAAATAAATTGACTTTTTTTGGGCTTAAAATTAATTATTAACGGTAATTTTTGCTGGAATAAAAACGTGGTTATTACCAGCTGAAAAATTCCTCCAACTCAAAAACGTTTTCTGAAATTTTCTCTTCCTCTTGACCCGCGTTTTTGACCATTAACGTTAATAATTTTTCGCAATAAAAGGATGTTAACACCTCCGTTTTTTAAAACAGTTTTCGAAAAACAAGAACCCTCCTGCTGCAACTACTATCCAATTTTTTTTTTCTCTCCACACACAGGGATGAAAATAATTATTCTTCCATTGAATAATTATCGCATTAGAGAAATGATTAATCATACTCCAGATTAATTATAGTTTCAGATTCAAGCAATATATATAACTGAATGGATGTTGATTGAACGAATTGGATTGTGTTACCAATTCTTATTTTCTCGGAGATTGTTTTATCCTGGGGGTGACGAGGCAAAATTAAGACTATCAGCACACTTTGGGAAAAGCCGCGAAACACCTTAAAGAGAACGACATTGTCTGCGACTCAGCCTTGTTTTACCTGTACCTTCTTTTGGGATTTCTTATTCTTTCCGATTCAGTTTTATCTGCTCCAAAATTGGGTAATTTCATTCCTTAATTTTTGCATTTAATTTATTACTGCTACAACAATTTTAAGGTCTGTCCAAATCTTCCATGGACGAAATTAACTCATCCAACCTAAACAAATCTTTCAAATACGAAGGCCAACATTTTAAATGTTGGAGCAAAAAACTGTTAGTTTATTTAACTACGGAAAAGGTCGCATCATGTGTTCAATTTGACAAACCCGTAGTAAATAATCCACGTACTGTTGAGGAAAGCAAAACAATTAGAACTTGGGAGGAAAATGATTTTATCTGCAAGAACTATATTTTGAATGCTCTAAGTGATGAACTTTATGACTATTATGCCAATTATAAAACTGCAAAAGATGTTTGGGATACACTTTTTAAAAAATATGACACGGAGGAGGCGGGTGCTAAAAAATATGCCGTCAACTGTTATTTGAAATTTCAAAAGACGGATGAGAAATTTGTTGTTGCTCAAACCCATGATTTGAAAATGATTGACCATGAAATTATTTCTGAGGACATGGCTTTAGATGACCAATTTTAGGTGGCTGTAATTATTGATAAACTGCCTCCACTGTTCAAACAGTTCAAAAATATTTTGAGGTATAAGTCTAAAGAACTTTCACTAGAGTCACTCATTACTAAATTGAGAATTGAGGAGGAATCCCGAAAACAGGACTATAAAGATGAAATTCTTGTTGTGTCTAACAACAAAAATTAGAAAAAGAACCATACTCTAGTTTTTTTAAAGCCAAACAAAAAAAATATGAAAAATCAGAAAAAGAGCCATAACTAGAATTTTAAAAATCAGACTCGAACTCAGAATAAGAATATGAACCCTAGAAATGGACAGTCTAGCAACTCGGGACAGTTTCTCTGTTTCAAGTGCAACAAGCATGTCCATATGGCTCACAAATATCGCAATGTGCCAAACATACAAGGGAATTTAACCGAAGAGGACCTATATGCTATGATTTCAGAAATCAACATGGTTAACGGTGCCAAAGGGTAGTGATTGGATACTGGCGCTTCCCGCCATATCTGTTATGATCGTACTCTGTTTAAGACTTATTTTGAGACTACGGATTAGAAGGTGTTGTTGGGTGATTGTCACTCCACTGAGGTTGTTGGTGATGGAAATGTAGAATTAAAGTTCACTTCGGGAAAGACTATTATCCTCAAAGATGTTCTTCACACTCCCGAGATAAGGAAAAATTTGGTTTCGGGTTATCTTCTCAACAAAGATGGCTTTACTTAAACTATTGGTGCTGATTTATTTACTTTGACCAAAAATGGAATTTTTGTAGGCAATGGTTATGCCACTGATGTGATGTTTAAATTGAATGTTGATGCAATGAATGAAATTTCTCCTTTGGCTTATATTGCTTGTTCATTTAATGTTTGGCATGCTAGGCTTTGTCGTGTTAATAAACAACTTGTTAAAAATATGAGAACTTTAGGATTAATTCCATAATTATCATTAAATGATTTTGAAAAATGTGAATGGTGTAGTCAAGCAAAAATCACTAAGACACCACCCAAATCTGCTTTTAGAGAATCTGAATCGCTTGATTTAATTCATTCAGATATTTGTGAATTGGATGGTGTCACAACTAGAATTGGCAAACGTTATTTTATAACTTTTATTGATGACTGTTCTGATTATTCATTTGTGTATGTAATGAAAAATAAAAGTGAAGCGTTTGAAATGTTTAAAATTTTCCTAAATGAAATTGAAAATCAATTTAATCGGAAAATTAAAAGGTTACGTAGTGATAGAGGCACCAAATATGATTCTGCACCATTTATTGAATTTTATAAAACCCACGACATTATTCACAAAAAAACTTCCCCTTATTCATCCGAAATGAACGGTAAAGACGAAAGAAAAAATAGGACATTAACTGAATTAGTTGTTGCTATTTTATTAAATTCGGGGTCTGCCTCACATTGGTGGGGTGAAATTATTTTGACTGTGTGTCACGTACTTAATAGAATTCCTAAGACTAAAATGAAAATATCTCCTTATGAAATTTGGATAAGTATTAAGCCCAACGTGACATACTTTAGAACGTGGGGGTGCTTAGCCTATGTACGTATACCCGATCCTAAAAGGTCTAAATTGGCTAGTAGAGCATATGAGTGCATTTTTATAGGCTATGCTATTAATATCAAAGCATACCAATTTTATGACTTGAGAAATCAAGTAATTATTTAATCAATTGATGCCGATTTTTATGAAGATAAATTTTCTTTTAAATTGAGGAATAGTGGGGGCGAGTCATCCACTAATATTTCTTTAAATAAAAAAAAATAATGAATCCATTTTAGAATTTTGAAAAAGCAAAAGGGCCCATGTTGAAAAAGATTTTGGTCCCGACTTTTATGCTTACACTTTAGAGGAGGATCCTAACACTATTCAAGAAGCTTTATCATCATTAGATGCCGATTTATGGCAAGCGGCTATTAATGATGAAATGGATTCTTTGGAAATAAATAAAACTTGACATTTAGTGGACCTTCCTCCTGGGTGTAAAACAATTGGGTGTAAATGGATTCTTAAAAAGAAATTAAAACCTGATGGAACTGTTGAAAAATATAAGGCACGTCTTGTTGCCAAAGGTTTTAGACAGAGAAAACGTAGACTTTTTTTATACATTTTCACCCGTGACTAGAGTAACGTCTATACGCATACTATTTGTTATAGCTACCTTAAATGATTTAATTATACACCAGATGGATGTTAAAACTGCATTTTAAAATGGAGAATTAGAAGAAGAGATTTATATGGATCAACTTGAAGGATTTATTGTACACTGTCAAGAAATAAAGTATGTAAATTAGATAAATCTCTTTATGGACTCAAACAGGAACCTAAACAATGGCATGATAAATTTGATAGCCTAGTCATCTCCAATGGATTTAAAATAAATGAAAGTGACAAATGCATTTATTATAAATATGTAGAGAACATTTGCACTATCATATATCTTTATGTTGATGACTTGCTTATATTTGGTTATAATATTAATGCAATAGAAAATGTTAAATCATTATTGTGTGCCAATTTTGATATGAAGGATTTGGGTGAAGCTAGTGTAATATTAGGAATTAATATTAATAGGTCGGAAAAGGGACTTTCTTTGGATCAATATCATTACATTGAGAAAGTTCTAAAGAAATACAATTACTTTGACTGTAAACCTGCTAGTACTCCATTTTACCCTAGTGTAAAGTTATTTAAGAACATTGGCGACAATGTAAACCAAAATGCTTATGCAAGCATTATAGGTAGCTTATATTATGCTACAGATTCCACTAGACCTGACATAGCTTATGCCGTAGGAGTACAATGTATATTTACCAGTAGACCTAGTATGGAGCATTGGCATGCTATTGAGAGGGTTATGCGGTACCTTAAAAGGACGATGAACCTCGGATTACACTATAATAAGCATCCCGCAGTCGTTGAAGGATTGGAACACCCTATCTGATGATTCTAAGGCTACTAGTGGATATATATTTAGCATCTCTGGTGGTGCAGTTTCTTGGAAATCTCATAAACAAACTATTTTGGCTCAATCCACTATGGAGTCTGAGATGATAGCGCTAGCTACTGCTAGTGAAGGGCAGTTTGGTTAAGAAACCTCCTGTCAGATATCCCGTTATGGGAAATACCAATACCAGTTGTTTTGATTCATTGTGATTGCAAAAGTAGAGAACTGTTATTATAACGGTAAGAAATGACAAATACGTCGTAAATATAGCACTGTTAGAGAATTTATTTCTACGGGTACTGTAAGGGTGGATCATATACGGTCTGAACAGAACTTAGTTGATCTTTTGACGAAAGGACAAGCTAGGGAGAAGGTGTGAAACACCTCGAAAGGGATGGGACTAAAGCCCAAGGATAAATGAGTCATTTGTGATGGTAACCTAACATATGGACTGGAGATCCCAAGAAATATGTTCAAAGGGTAATAACAAGTCACAAGTGATATGGGTTGAATCATGCTATTATTAATTAATATAGAATGGGGTTTTACTCCGAGTCCATCCCTATGGGGCATGATATCCTGAAGCGAGTTAAGGATGAGTTGTTAAAACTTTTAATGAGTTCTACAGCTCCATTTTGAGTGGGATACCTAGCTACAGGAGTACTCTTGATAGACTCACCTATATGAATATGGAGGTGTGGCCGCTTCCTATGGATATTTTGGGAAAATTCCTAAAGTGTTCACTATACTGGGATAGAAGCACATGGCCATAACGTGCTAGATATTAGAACTACACCCAAGTAGGGTTGTGTGTGGGATGTTGTCAGAGATAGAGTTCAAAACTACAGTTACTCTAGAATATTCTGAATCATCTTTACTACGTAAAGGTTCAACTCGAAAGACACCTTTGCTTATGCATAATTCTATGAATTATTGCTCGATAAAAATGTTCAAAATTTGCAAGTGGGGGATTGTTGGAATAGCTGTAGTACACAGCTGTAGTGCAATGTTTGAATATTCCTTTTTGGCATTGTCCCACATCCGTAGTGCCTTTAAAATCAGTTGTGTATATTTACAATTTATTTGGAACAAATGGGCAAGCCCTTTGGGCATTAGATGTCTTGTGTGTATGGGTGGGAGACTTATTTGGCCAAGCCACACAGGTGCGCACGCCGACACCGCCGTTTGTCCGGCCTGGCCCGTGCCCGTGTCCGGATCTTGGGCTCATTAGGAATTAATTTTTGGGACAAATAAATTGACGGTTTTTTGGGCTTAAAATTAATTATTAACGGTAATTTTTTCTGGAATAAAAACGTGGTTATTACCAGTTGAAAAATTCCACCAACTCAAAAATGTTTTTTGAAATTTTCTCTTCCACTTGACCCACATTTTTTCCTATTAATTTTAATAATTTTTCGCAATAAAAGGAGGTTAACACCTCCGTTTTTTAAAATAGTTTTTAGAAAACAATAACCCTCCTGCTACAACTGCTATCCAAATATTTTTTCTCCCCACACACAGAGACGAAAATAATTATTCTTCCATTGAATAATTATCGCATCACAGAAATGATTAATCATACCCCAGATTAATTATAGTTTCAGATTCAAGCAATATATATAACTGAATGGGTGTTGATTGAACGAATTGGATTGTGCTACCAATTCTTATTTTCTTGGAGATTGTTTTATCCTGGGGGTGACGAGGTAAAATTAAGACTGTCAGCACACTTTGGGCAAAGCCGCGAAACACCTTAAAGAGAACGACATTGTCCGCGACTCAGCCTTGTTTTACCTGTACCTGCTTTTGGGATTTCTTATTCTTTCCCATTCAGTTTTATCTGCTCCAAAATTGGCTAGTTTTGTTCCTTAATTTTTCATTTAAATTATTACTACTACAACACAACCCAAATCCATTTTAAGAACCAAATACCCAAACCCATTTCCATTTCTCCCCAAATGCCAAAATCGTGTCATCTACAAAACATAACCAAATCAAACCAAAAATAAACCAAGACAAACTCACTTAACCCCCCATGTGTTTTAAGCCATATATCCCCAATTCATATTTTACCCCCAACTAACTCTTGTCCACTTTTCCAAATAAAACCCTAATTACCCTCATGTGCACACAATTCAGATTTTGTTATCTCACACCTTTGCCATGCACATGTGCTCACACCATACTCCTCTCACCATTTCCATGCACACTCAAGCCAATTATAAAAAATACCCCTTAGCCCCATGTGTGCCATGCATCTCCTATTTAAAGAGATGAAGACCATTTTAAGAAGGATCTCCAATTTAGTTTTTTAAAACTTTTGTGTGATAAATTTCTCTACACCTCTCTTTGGAGAGTATTTGCATTTTCAGGAAATATCTCAATATAGAGGTGTGTAGTCAAATTTATCTCTAGGATCACTTCCACCCCACCCATCTATAATGAATTTTTGCATTTTTAGCAATTATTTTATAATAGATTAATGTAGTTGAAGTCATCCATGATCAATTAGGGTTTTAGAGAGTTAGAGAGAGAAACACTCTATATTTTTAATTTTTTAGGTAGGTTTGTATTTTAATTTTATTTTTTAGAGAATTATGATAAATTAATTGTTGAGTGATTCAAATGAGTGTTTGTATGTAATTCAATATTGTGGAAAGCTCAATTTGAATAGATGTTGCTCAATTTCAATGGAGGATTATAGTCCAATTTTGCAAATCGAGGAAACTTGTTTGAAAATTTGTCCTCTTACCCTTTTATTTTATTTTTTGATATCCTTTTATTATTTGTTCATCATGTTTAAAATCATGTTAGGCTATATACCCTTTCAACGGGTGGAGTGACCATTATTTGATGTTAAACTTACTTTAATTAACCTATTTAAATTAAATATCTCTTTGATAATTAATTTTTCACTCTTACTTTTGTATTTATGCCTCAAGAGAGGGTAAATGATTTTTGAGAGAAAATCAAAATTCTAGTTATAATACCCATTTTAGATTCGAACTAGAGATAGGGGTCTCTCAAGTGCGGTATTATGACTTAAATTTCAACTCTAATTTCATTTTCTATGATTTATACAATTTTTTATCGATCGATCCTAGCGGGTGATCTATTAAATGATGCTTAGATCTAGTTTTCAAGAGTTTTAGGAGTGTTAAATTTAATTAACTTAAATGTTATTATTAAAATTACATTTTCAATGAGAGTTGATTTGTGATTTTGATATTAACTTGGGATAATTAATTTTAATGAACTACTTAATTTTAATTTAACTAAAATATTTTGAGTCATCCTATCCCTTGATTGTTCTCACTTTTATTTTCTCACTAGTCTCATATTTTAGATTTTTTTATTTAGTTAGATTTACTTAGTTTCATTTTTATCTCCTTTTTTTAGTTAGTTTTTTTTATCTCTCATTTAGTTTAGTATAGTTTCTTTCACCTTTGATAATTGTTTTAATGTTTGAAAAGCTTAAAAAAATTAGAAAAAGTAAAAAAGCCCAAAAATAAAATAAAAATTGAATTACAATTGAGTTTGTCTCTAGCTTACCCCCTTGATGTGGATTGATATCCTTACTTACCGTTACACTTGAGTTTGTTATATATTTGTAGGTAATCGAGGATTTTGATTAGAGGAGCTTTTCACAACAATGATGCAACAAAAAGCTTTCTATCAATATCCCAAACCTAAAGACGAACTCTCAGCATGAATTGGATGACGCTTTACTTGGGATGCTTCACGTATTCATTGCATCGGCTTGAATATACAAACTGAACACACCCTAATCTATTACTCAAATGATTTTGTCCAAATGGAATAAAGCCAAATTAATAATTTTTAATATATATTACATACATGGCACAATTTATAAAATTTGTCCTTTCATAATGGCTTACGATTGACCTAAGGGCATTAAATGTTGGGTCAAACTATCACACCTAACATGTCATTAGTATTAAATGCTGAGTGAATTCTCGAGTGACCATTGATTTGTGTCAGATGGCTCAGTAGTGCATTAACACAATTATTGTCCACCTACCTCCAAACCATCACTATTGACCTCTGTTTGATTTGATATGGTTAGGTATAATATGACATCACTTAGATCTTTTTAGAAAGATTCTATTTTTTACTCCTAAATTTATATGAGGCTGAGAATGAGTTGGGCCCAGGTTGCTAGGTAATGCTTATTCAGGCTATTTTGGTTCTTCACCTAGTATATTTAAAATGGTTAAGTATAATGCCTTAACGACGTTTGATTTCTTTCCTCCAAACCAATTCCCTCAAAGGTTCCCTTAGTGAGTTTCCTCGATAAAGCATTTAATCTATCTTAGGTCATGCCAGACTTGGTAGATCACTGCTACTGAGTAATCTCACATATATTAAAATACAAAGCGTAATTACAGCAAAACAGTCACAATACATAGTGGATCATCAAGCTTCTCTTGGAAGTCTTTATTGGTCTCGTATTACGATCAACATTGTCTCTATCTCTAGTTAATCACTTAATGGGGAGGTTTTTAATTATCCGAGGAAGATCATCATTAAGCCTCTTCTATATTTTCCCCCTCATTGAAAAAGACATTGCTATAAGAAGGTGATCTATACGAATGACCTCTTAACTGGTACATCATGAGTTGAAACACCTTTGGCCAATATATCAAAACCTCATGTTTGTTCACATGTATGCCAAATCTTTATATGTCTCGAGTATTTAATTCTCAGGTCTCATCACATGCTATCTCTATTCCAAAATGACGCGTGGCACCATAAGGTGAGCTCCATATTGTTTTTTATTTAAGCAATAATTATTTTGCCCCCACTTTTAAAAACATACCTTTTGGAGAGTCAACCATCAATTAGCATTTTAATGCATATTTTCATCATCATCATCATTAAATTCTCCATTTTTCTCCTCATTTGAAACTTTCTACAATTTTATCCATTTGAGAGAGTTCATAGCTTTCTTTTTTAAAGAAATAAAATATTCATTGTTGTTGTAATATTGTTCGAATCCCACCGTTGTTTTAATATCTCCAATCGATTTTATATTGGCATTCGTTCATTTTATATTGGCATTCGTTCTCTATCTTTTTCATAAAACATTTCTCCTTTAGAAACTTTCAAACCACCATGGCCTCTTCTTCAAGCAAGAGTATAAGGAGTTTCGACAAGTCCCTTGACTTGAATTTGGCAGAACTTTAGGAGTTGTATAAGTTTCTCTACCATGGTCCCTTTTATGTCAAGTCCGATCATTTTTCTGAGATGTATGAAGTTTTTACAGATACTATTTTGTGCAAAGATGAGCCCCTGTATGGCACCCCTCCTAAGTAATTACCAGGTGATCAGTGCTTAATTAATTAATTTCAAAACATCAAGTTAGTTCAGATAAATGCATCACTGTCAAAGAATTCAAAAAATTTAGTTTAATTAAAAACTAACCACCTAATATTTAAAAAGCTTGGTGTCAAAGTTTTATCTTGTTATTAATCATCATCATTAAAGGGAAATATGTAATCATCACCATACATCATAATAGCGTAAGGAAAGAACTAACTGAATTTAAATAAGGAACTGGAGTAAAGACTTCCAGTAAAAATCCCATACAATAATTCAATAACATGAAATCCAAGTCTAACGGTAGAATAAAACAACTCTAAATCTATGAATGTAAAATAGGAGGGACGACATATCCAACTGAAGTAAATAACTGATAGATAAGGAGAAATAGACTCAGAAGCGTCTACAAGCAATAGCATGTATCTTCCACAGTAGCTACAACTCGGCAAATGAATGAAATCTCCTAAGCTTGGTGTCCCTGTGGCTGAGCACCTAAAATAATAGAACAAGAAAAGAGATTTGCAAAAAAATAGGCCCGAGCCCAAGTAGAAAACAGTTTAAATATAGAAAGTTCTTAAATTGGTTAATTAGCACAAATATTATTCGTGTTAACTTAGCGTACTCAGTTGAGATACTCACCTCTCATATAATGTGCACACCTAAATAGTCTAACTACCCATACTAGTCACGATACTCTACCTGGCTATACATAGTATAACCACTATGCCGGATAAAATATCAAAATAACCCGAAGACAATATATCTCTATTATTTAGGAATAGGTTTGAAGATGCTTTAACTCATTCTCATAACATTATTAATTCTCAACTGGTGACCCAATAAGTATATACGATAATATAGCGGCCAACATGAAACACAGAATAGGAACTCAATATATACATATATAAAATCTCACTATTTATACATGCAAATATATATCAATAACTCACCCATGGTTAAGAAACCCCTGGTGCTAGGCATACTCGACTATCTATTCCCATTGCAATGCTCGACAACAGGTTCAATCTCTCAAGAACCAATAAAATATATACACATATTGGAGGCAAGCATAGTTCCAAGTCGATGGGCTACGCACATACCTATGCACCTATACGGTCATCAACACTATCATTCTCACAGATAGCCCGTACCTAGGTTCCATGCTATAGTGGTACGACTCAAAATCCCCCGAAGGAACACAAGATATGGTCATCCACAATGTGCTAACCCCTGTTCGATAGCCAGTAGCTAGGTATGTCATACACATAATATTCCAAGTACTAAGCATGCACACAACTTGTACAACTTAATAGGCGTTCACGCAGCCCAATTACCATAATATGTAATTATTATTATCTCTACCACTCATCGAGAATCACCCCTATAATTTCTCTCTCTAATATATATCCTCTCAGATGTACTACAAATCCTTTATATCCCAAGAATAATCACACCCCCATCTCACTAGATACTAGGAATCTAAGTCACCCATTAGTAATGTAGGTCATTTCTATCACTTGGATAAACCTATAATGATTTTAAAATTTCTTGGGAAATAAAAGCATATTCTGAAATCTTGTTAGAAGTCAGAGGATTCTCGTTCGAACGAGATCATTCAAACGAGATCGTTCGAAAGAGTTTCTTATTTTGAACGAACTCGAAAATTTCGTTAGAAGGGTTGTTGGAATTCTCATTAGAAGGCTTGTTAGAACGAGGTCGTTCGAATCACCTGGGTTGGTCTTTGAACTAGAATTTCGAATTGGCCCTTGTTCTTCCCAAAATCATTTTTCTAAATTTTCTAACTTCCAAATCGACCCAAAACTCAACCAACTTCGAATTACATGTTTCTAAACTATTTCCAATCACCCTAATATAATTTCTAATATAATTTAAAGGTCAAATCTTTATATAATCAAATGGAATTCAACAATTTCTTCAATTCCTAATACATCTCTTAAATATGAACCCATAATTTTAAACCTTCCAAAACCCTCAATAAATTTCTTGATTTCAACATATAATTACCAATTTTAACAATTCTATGAAGGGAATTTCCTCTACATGCAACCCTATCTCCAATTCATAAGGTTTCTTTATAAATCCTTCTCATTACACCTAAGTTTTTTATTGCAACAAGTTTATATCATCTAATCTAAATCAACAGGAACAATATAATGCTAAAAGTGGAGCAAGATAAACACTTGCGTTAAAGTGGATTTCTGATTCTTGGACTGAAATTTGTATGTGGTTGATCCTCTCATTGCGATGTACACTTTGGCGTAACTTTTGGTGGGAATCTTGAGTTCTTGCCCTTGCTCTCCAATGGAGTCTTCTTCCTCCTTGGTATTCTCTCTCTCTCTCTCTCTCTCTCTCTCACGTGGGTTGAAACAGACAGACCTATAACCCATGTAGCTTTTAATTAAACCTAATTTTCGTCCATTTAATTGCTCAAAAATCCCAAAAGACTAAAATACCCCTCCGGGGTGTCATTTTGGGCTAAAATGCCTAGGACTCCAAATATAACACCTGAATAGTGTTTTCTGACTATTTCGACCCTTTCGAACACACTGGAGCACTCGAAATAGTCATACGAGTTATATAAAAATAATTTAACTTTTTGACCCCCAAATATATAATAGTGACGTGACACATATGCGCGTCCCAAATAGTTATATCTTTAACTGTCGTGTATCTCGTCCCCGACCATATTATTATTATTTCTGAAATAATATTACATTACTCACTACGTAATGTTCAACATAATTATTAGTTTACATGATTTTTAACATAATTATTTTCGAGAACTACTAACTCTCGTCACGCTAGTAATTATTACCATTAAATCGGATTAATTATAAATTATATTTTCTCCCTTTAAATTAATTAATCCCAATCTCTATAATTTCCTAATAAAATACATATCGATAAAAAATTGGGGTATTAACCCTGCTAATAGCGGAAGATCCATATGATAACACTCAGGGTGGTTAGCTTTCTTATTATGCTATTATGAGGTTTAGGGTAGATTGGGGAGATTTTCCCTACTCCAATGTTGATATTGAAGGAGAAAGTGGTTCCCCAGATAGGTTTGTAGATTATTCAAGATACATTTGTAAAATATACAATGATCAAATACTCAAGTTCTTATAGCACGTGAAACTTGTTGGTTCAGAGATTTCACTTTGTCTAAGAATAACCTTGTCCTTCAATTACTGATTTCTTGATGCAACATAGTTACCCACACATTCGTGGAAGCTTGGGGGGGGGGGGGGGTTCATAGTTTCACTTTACGATGTCAACGAGATGTTGGGTCTAAAGCTCTGTGGTGCCCTCTTATAAGATGACACTCCTTTGGATGATGAGAAGATTATCGAACGAGTTGATCTAGATAGGATGGTTCATGAATCAGTTGGTAATTGGACCAAGGCCACTTTTGGAGAGTTTATAAAGTACTTTTACAAGCCCCGTGTTAAGCTCACTTAAAAATAGAAGAACCAATGCACTGTCCCAAACACATCATTTCGCCCAAATTATGGCTACCCCGTGGAATTAGCTGCTTGCGTCTTAAGACTGTTGTCTTACTTCTTTAATCCCAGTAAGCCCAAGAATCAACCACACCACACCATGGCTTGGTGAAGATGCCTATTAGATTATTTTGTGAAGTCAATATTCCACTTGCTGCCATAATTTTTGGCTTGTTATACACTTGGTTAAATTTAACTTTCCTTTACATGGAGCATTTTGTTGGATACTATGATGTGTCAAGTTTTTCTAATACCATTCTTTTCAAGGGGTTCCTTACATAAGGTTCCCCAATCTTATTCCTAAATCTCAACACAATATCATCTTCCCTATATGAAGCCCACATGTTATGCATTGGAATAAAAATAAATCAAGAAGTATCTTATGTCTATAATCGATGACTATAACTGCTTCGATAATTGTCCATATGTTGGAGAAATCAGCTGTGAAACCTAGTCATTCTTCAACTTATAAGCTTCAACACTGCTAGCTATTTGGGGAAACAAAGATATTAAGGATGATATTTTTTTGGTTGTTCCTCATCCAACTCACATAGAATGGTGTGTTGAGAGTCAGGCTTACAACCCTCATTAATGTGATAGACAATTTGGGCGTCACCAATGCATCCCAAGGCCAATCTATGGAAGAAACTTGGTTGTTGAGTATTTTTTGTTTTCCAACATTTCCTTTACTCAATTCAACATGGTGGTTCTGTGTGCATAGATTCACTCATGTTTGACGATAACTAATGAAATAGAGTAGGGGATGTCTTTTTGGGTTGTGTTGCCACTTTTGGTTGATGTGGCTTAATGTTTTTACAAATTTTGTTCAACAACAACCTAGACACCCTTATGTGGAGAGGTATGGGCCTCTCGAACTTGGTTTACAAAATAGTTCCATATTGAGTATGGAGTTTCCTTTAAGTACCATCGAGTATATTTATCCTAAAGAATTCACCCTATTGACCCAAACTACTGAGGTACTTTAATACCCCAACAAAGAAAGAAAAAGGGTGTCGTTACTGCTAGTGGAACAAAAAGGAAATCTTCCTTTTCCTCGGGTTCTTTTAAGAAGAAAGATACATCCAAATCCCCAAAGAAAATAAAGTCCACCAAAGTTTCTTCTAACCTTGGTGGTATCCCCTCAGAGTTAATTCCTTCGATGAACTGCGTTTTGGTCGAGAAGGTAGCAAACTTAGTGTTTGAGGTTATTTCCTAGATGGAATCCAAACTTATAGCCATAGATACCATTGCTAGTTTAGAGAAACAAACCCTAATTGATAAGATTTTTATCTTTTCGAGGTTATTCACAAGAAGGTTGTTCGCATAGAGATTATAAAGGATATGCCTCTACTTATTTCCAAACCACATTAGAAGAAACTAGTGAATAAGAAATCTACGAGTCACGTGGATCTAGTTCCCACACCCTTATTTTCTTCTGATAAAACTTTGGAAACCAATTTAGATGATCCATTAGTTGATGTTTATACTCCAACTAGGCCATATATACCAGCTGCTAAGCCCCCCCAAATGTAAGCATATATCTTACTGATTATTTACACTCCAAGTGTTGAGGTCAGACTGTGTTTTATCTGAATGTTATTGTTCATTATTTAGGATTACACTCCTCAATAGGTGGAAGTTATGTTTATTCCAAATGACACCCCTCCTAGAGAAGGTCCCACAAGTCAAGTTAGTACCAACGTCTTCTTTTCCCCTATCTTTAACCGATGGGAAAGTCCAAGCTAAGTGTGTTTCCTCGGTAGCAAGAAGATTACTATTAGTCGAAGAGGTTGATGGGGACTTAGGAGAAAATCCGAAAATCAAAAGTGTATTTATTATCCCATTTTCTCCTGATTCACCATCAACTATTACACTGTACAATTATTTTTCTTAATTTTTTTTACCTTTGACTTCTGTGATTCTCGAGACTTTTGTTTGTTCTAAAAATGTAGGTAATTGGTGAAATTCTTTGTATTGCTCCCTCTATAAATGTACTGGTGCATATAAGGTCCATAATTGCGGAAATTCTTGCTCACAACCCTGTAAAGCCAATAAAGTCTTTAGATTTCTCAGTAAAGATACCAACTTCTGTATTCTTGAGTATGTATTCTCTTATTTTCATCATAATAATTGTTAGGTATTTTCCTTATAAAATATTTTTTATCTATATTGTACTTTATCATATGTAGATTTATTTTTATTTTCCTCTATTATGGTGTTTCATCCTACAACAAGTGAGGAAAAGGTAACAAGTAGCTCAATCTACAGAGGTTAATCCTCCTTAATGGATCTTAATATATTGGCTATTGAAGATACACCAATAGTTATGGCTCAAACTAATTTTGGGAATGTGGTGGCTCCCCTACCTTTAGCCATCATTACAACTATTGATGAGGTAGCATTCTACACTTATATTTTTGTGTATCATTTTGTGTATGAATGGTGTTTTCTTGGTTTTTTACCATGCTTGGGTGTAAATTCATAAAAAACCTCACTTGCCTCGTGATGTACTCTCGCATTAACTAATATTCATAAAAAGTTAAATTTTGTCACCTACTTAGTGATGTACCCTTCTTAGGTATGGTTTGTCTAATAATACACCTACTTGGTGACTTGGCTCTTATTATTTTGCTGAGATTTTATAGATTACCTACCTGGTAAAAGAAATTTGTTGAATTTTGACTAACTCTTTTGCTCTATCTCTTTTCGAGCCCAAGAGAAAAAATAATCCTCCCGAAGCACTAAGGTGACACATCTTATTTTTCGATGTTCCTGTTTAAGCAATGGAGGTTGATCTAAATGCTGTTGAGCCACAAGAAGTTGAATCATCTGACAATGGAGATAAAATATTAATGGCGAGTGTGATTAAGGACAAGAGTTTGTCTGCCTATGGGCTCCTATTCTCGATATGGCACCATTTGAGTGTTATCAGTAGATTGTGTAATATAATGCTTACATTCTTGACCCCGTCCATGCCTTACTTTATCAGTTGTTTGATTCACACCCCGAGATATTAAGTTCTGTATGTTTAAGGATGAACAATTAAGTGATGGCTTATCACCTATAAGGTGTAACAAGAGTTGTAGATGATATCGTGAATACTTTTTCTTCTTTAGTTGAAAGGTCCATTATCACGGGTTATTTGATCTCCCTCAGAGATATGTAGAAGTATGGGTCCAATTTTTCATGGCTTATCAATAACTTGAACTATATTAAGGATCCTCATATGATGATGTATCATGCCCAATTTCAGGAAACTGTGGATGCCTTCAAGGCCCAAGAATGAAGGTTGAGAGAGCTTGTCCCCAAAATTGAAGAGAGTGCTTAAGCTGTGAAGATTGTCAAAGAAGCTTTGGCCCAGGGTAAAAGAATGCATAAGTGTAACCTTAAGGAAAAGAAATAAGATTAATCTAGCATCTCATATATGTATAACTACCAAAGGAAGCTTCATCTGATATAGCTTCTTCGATAAGGGATGGATTATTTTCCACCCATGATTTGTGGTTCCATTTAGACTAGATTTTTTTACATGTTTTTTTGGGTATTAGTCCAATTTGTTGCATGTACTTATTTACAAATGAAAAAAAATAAAGTTTTTTTCTTAAAATGTGTAGTTTTCTCACTATTCTAGCTTCAACACCTTTGTATTTGTATGATAATAAACTATAACACACATTTACTTTTGCTACTTCTTAATTCAATTGTAGTACAAAATAAGTACCTAAAACTATACATATCTATCTCATACACGATATGCCTTTAACCACTTGTTGTTAACTTTAAATAGTATGTCGTCTTCAATCATGGAGATAAAATATATCCTAAGTCATGATCTTCTTTGATAACATAAGGACCTTCCCATTTTGTTGAAAATTTTGGTAAAGGGACTCCTATAATATAGTTGACAGAGGTTTTAAAACTAGGTCGCCTTCGATGAATTTTTTTACTTTTTATCAAATATTCATAACTTATGGAGAGTTACATCATGTGGATCTGGAAGTGTCTTCATTAACCTTCCTACTCAGGGGAGAATGTTATTTTGCAATTAAAATCTAGAAGAATGTCGTTTGATTCTACTGGGGGAACTTTATAAACTAATGAAAATGGTGTGTATCCTACTAGTTTCCTCTTGGTTATTCGGTAGTCCTATAGAACCATCGGTAGCTTGGCATCCCATATACCAGGAAAGTCCTACATCAACTTGGCCAATATATTGATCAACATTTAGTTTGTGGCTTCAGCATCACCCCCACCTTTTGGGAAAGCCACTAGTGAAGTGCAGTGGATGATCGAATATTTATCCGTTAAAAATGCCACTTCCTTATTAATAAATGGAGTTTCATTATTTGATAAAATAACCTTGGGGATGCGAACCTGACAAATGCCATATTCTCGAATGAACTATGCCTCCACTCCTACTGTTTTGCTTTTCACTGGTATTGTCTCTACCCACTTAGCAAAGCACTCAATTGCCACTAGAATCCATATTTTATCTCCAGAGGGAGGATTAGTTTTTTTCCAAAAGGTCAAATGCCAAAGTATTAAAATGATGAGGTGTTGATAATCAATGAATTTCTACCTATGGGTCATAAATTAGGTTACCATGAATTTAAAAAGTCTTGTATTTATAAACAAACTCAGCTGAGTATTTCTTCATTATTCGATAATAATAGCTTAGTATCGCGAGTTGATCATACAATTTATCTCCTCCAATGTGAGTTAGGTAGTGAGATTGCTTGATACTTCTTTTGCTTCCTTTTTGGTGATGCTTCGCATTGGCCAATATAAATATCCCATTCGAAAGAGCTTCTCTTCTAGCAACGAGATTCTTGGGTCCCTTCTCCGGACTACTATGGCATCTGATTTTTTTTCTTGGGATAACTCTATCTTTGATGAAATCAATGTACGATTGCCTTCAGTCTTTTTGAGCTTGCACAAAATTAATTTCAGTTGGCTAGAAGAAAGCTTTACCCTTGGCAGATTCCATTTGCATTACTATCGCATCTTGATTCACTGTTGGCCAAAATACCCACCCCTTTGGATTTTTCAAAAAAGGGGAATATCGATGGTTTTCAGAATGCTCATCATAAGTCTTTTTTAACTATTCCCATACTTTATCTAGACCCATTTATGTAAATAGTGTGCCTCCATAATTTTTATAGTACAAAGTTCCTTAAAGACGAATTTTTTTTTCTAAGTGTGTAAGCTTTATTTTGCTATCTCTTTCCTCCCGTTGCTTTCTTATTTCACCCATACCATCCATATCATTACCACCAGGGAAGAGTTTGAGCATAAACTATGGTGTTGTTATTCATTGGATCACCACTATTATGGACTCACCATCCATAGCCACTTTCTCTGCAATTGTGGCATACGAATCTACATGAAGATTCATTATTCTTGGTGTCTTTGCACTTTAACATCATGAAATTACTTTATCAACCTTCGTAAATCATTCTATATGGAGATAGACTATGGTGCTTCAAAGAATATTCATCATTCACTTGTTTGACAATACGACTATAGTCTCTTTTGATGCAAAGAAAAAGAATGACTCTTTACAGGGCTTCAAACAACCCTAAAATTAGCGATTCATACTCTTCCTCATTATTTTAATAGGGAGCGTCTAGTTTAAAAGACTTAGTAATCTCCTCCTTTTCTTTAGACAATCTAACTCATGCTACCCATTTGCTTTTAGTAGGGAACCATGATCTATAGACCATTCGTCTATATTTGCCTCATAATCATTGGCTTGTAAATCATCACCTAGTATATCTTTATGAGGTGGTTTGAAGATTTTTTTATGGAAATGTGGCCAAAAGGTCCACATAAGCATGGCTCTTGATCGCTCGAAGGAGAACACACTTAATATCATACTCGGGAAGAATGAGGAAGCACCTTATCATTCTCTCAATCAAAATTGTTTGTCCCATCAAGAACTTGATTGGATAACATTTAGTCACTATGTGCATAGTGAAAGATAGAATGAAATGTCTTAGCATTTGAGTTATAAATACTACTGCCAAATAATGCCTCGTTATGCTGTTGTATCTTGCCTCAAGGCCATACAATTTTTCCTTCTTTAAGGAACTTTGTAATATAAAAATTATGGGGGCACACTATTTACATAAATGGGTCTAGAGAAAGTACGGGAATAGTTGAAAAAGACTTATGATGAGCATTATGCTATTGTATCGTGCATTTGAGTTATAAATACTATATGTTTCTTATGTTAACGGTGCACTGACGGACCTTGTCATAGACGTAAGCTTGAGAAACAAAGGTATTCCAACTTTTTGGGGGATCATCATTTGAGGAGAAGTGAACAATCTCTTGTGTTTGTCAAAGTCATCCTAGTGTGGTTCCGCCCATGGGAACTTAGTGGGTTTTTGAAGGTGTTGGATTAGTGGGTGAGTGATCTCAGATAGACCGAGGATGAATCTTCTCTGGTAAGAAATTTTTCCAAGGAAATCTTTTAGCTCCCTCGGTGTCTTTTAATATGGCATATCAAGGATGAATTTTTGTTTATTTTAGTCCATCTAAACCCCTTAACAATCCACTAAAAATCTTAAGAATTTCCCACTCGTTACACCAAAATCTTAAGTAAAAATCTTTCTTTGTAATCATTATTTTTACCCCTTCCCAAGGTAAGGTATTTAAGCGTTGCAGAAAATCCTATCGTCTCTTACCTTTTCAAATCTGTATCTTTGATCTCTCCATTTCTTCTCCATCTTGTGCGTTCATTCCTTCTATCGTTCGTTATCAACTGATCTACCCTTCTTCTGTTAAGATCTTCTTCCTTCTCTTTTATTTTCTTTATTCATCATGGTTTACCTTATTGAGTCGCTTGATAAATTTCGTTCTGATTTTTCTATTCCTTCCTGGGTCATTTTGGAAGAGCTTTCTGAGCCTTCTGACTATTTTCGTTTGGCTGAGGGACATTGGTTCCCCAGTCTCTTTGTAGCTGAGTATGGCTTTTCTTTTCCTCTAAACCCCTTGTGTTTGGAATTTTGTCAATATTTTGACGTAATACCTGCAAAAATATCCCCCAATACATGGAGAATAGTTAATGGAGTCCATAGGTTAAATCAGATTCATGGAACCCGTAGATTATGTTTTGCTATAGATGGGCTGTCAGTGATAGTACTTTTTATTTGAAAACTAGGTTTTTAAATAGGGCTTTAGTTGTCAATCTCCCAGATGCCAACAGGGATTACTTCTAGCATGGGGTTGTTATGAAAAATTGGCAACATGCTCCATTAACTGAAAATGATGTATATCAAGGTATAAGATGCCCTCCCTATGGAAATGGGATAGGTTGTTTTTATTTTATTTAGTTTTTGAAATCATGTTTTCTTTATATTCGATAAAATGCTTCACTGATATTTTTATTTTTATTTATTTGCAGTTGACAGCAAAAGAAGGTCTCCAAAGGAGACAGAAGTTAATCTAAAGCATCTGAAACTTATCTGGGGTTTGCATCAAACTGTTTCTGACAAACATATCAGATCAGCCTCGTACTTGTTACAGTACAAGAGTTACACCTCATCTTTCACTGCTCGTCCAGTGATAAGTAATATAGAACCAACATCAGTTTCTGAAGGTTCTTCTCCTGAATCGCATATTCCCCTCAGTGACAGAATGAAGAGAAGAAGAGCTCCCGCCCTTTTTGATAAGTCTGCCTCTACTGCTGGAGAGGCAAAGAAAATTAAGCAGGATGTCCCAGAAGAAGGGACAAGACAAATTGAGGCACCTCCTCCAGCTGCTACTAAGAAGGTTGCCGAGAAGCCCCCTGTGGCTCCAAGCAAGATTGCAGCTGTTTCCCCTCCCAGCGAGGTTATAGTTATATCATCGACCAAGACGACATCCTTGGTCGAGAATGTTCCTGCTCCCACGAGGAAGTTGAAGAAAAGCTCCTCGAACAATTTGGCTGAATCCATCTCTCATCATCTAACTACTGGAAGTGGTGTTCGCACTTTTGTTGCTCCGAGCTCTTCCATGAGCTCGGTGAAGTCTTGGATCATCCCCGAGATCCAAGGTATTAAAGATAGTCTTTCTCGAGATAGGGTTACCACCCTGGCAGCTCAACATATTGCGTCAGTAAGTATTATTAATCTAAACTTTCATTTTTCAATGTTATGTCCCTATACTGACATACAATTATTTTCTTTTTCTCAGTTGGTAACATGCTTTAATACTATTCTGAAGAAGGACGAAGCCATCAAATCGTCAATATCCTTGGGAGGTGTAGAGGAGGCTTTTACTGGATTATCCCAATCTTTAAAGGATTCTCGTCAGAAGTATGACGAAGACAAAGTTGCTTGGGGGAAGCAACTAATTGCCACCGAGCAAGAGAGAGATAAAGCTGTTGAAGTCTCCAAGGGTTTGGAGAAGAAGATAAAATACTTGGAAACTAAGAATAAAGAGCTCGAAGGGAAGCTCCAAAATGCTGGAGAGCTTGAAAGTAATCTCAAGTCTGCTGAGGAAGAGTTAAACAGGCTTCGTGAAGTTGGTCGTCAGAAGGAAGAAGTTGAGAATAAGTCGAAGGGTGCTGAGGAGATCCTTAGGGAAAGGACCTCCTCAAAGAGAGAAAAAAGGAGAAAGGCAGTTAAGAAATCCTTCAGCACTGGCTGGGATAAGGGGTGGAATAAGGGTTTGTCTTCCATGATTTCACAAATGGAGTATGGCAGCCTTAAATACTTCAGGGATGGTTGGGTTGCTTCTCTGAAAGAGATGAATGTCGATGAGAATTTAGAATTATTTCAGCGACACATTCCTGGCCCCCCTCTTTCTCCCAGGGAAGAAGAAGAAGACGAAGTTGCTTCCGAGAAATCCTCTATGGTGATCGAAGATCAGATTTCTCATCCCCCAGTTGTCCAGACCTTCTGCGAGCAACTTCAACCGACCAACATTTCAACCGAGTAACTTCCAATACCCTACGAGCAACCTTCTATGCCTTCCGAGCAACCTACCTCCTCGTCCCAGCCTCTCGAGAAAGTTTTAGGAGATAAGGAGAAGGTGTAGCGTTGTTCAGACTTTTTCTCTTTGCTTTTTTGTTAAATGTAATTCTGGGCTATGTACTTATTTTATGATGTAATAAAATTTGAAGTTTTTGGTTGTACATCTTAACTCCCTTTTTCTTGCTCTGCTTTTATTCTTCTTTCTCTGTCTGCATTTTATTGATTCTTTCTATCTCTTTTCTTTACTAGTTTATGGCTAGAATGGAGCTCTTGTCAGACCATGATACAGAACTGATGAAAAAATGTAACGACTACTTTAAGGTTGGCCATGCTGACTTGAATAAATCTCAAATTGTCAATATCCTCGGTGAAGATGCTTCAGAGCGAGCAGTTGAAGCCTACCAGTATTTGAAATCCTTGCTCGACCGTGCAGTGGACAATAATATAGCATATTACGAGATAATTGAAGACCTCCAGGCTACTCTTGAGGAACTTCAACAATAATACAAGGAGTCTACAGCCCTTTTGCATGAGGGATATGAGAAAAAGTATCAGCAACTAAGTGTTGATAAGGGATATGATAAGTTGTTTGCTGCTTACGATATAAAGGAAAGGACTTTGAAGACCGAGGTTGAAGAGCATAGGCAGGTCGCCAAATTGTTAGAGCAGGAAAATAATAATTCGCGAGGAGAGATATCTCAGCTGAAATGTGCAGCCTCCTCCTCGGGAGACTTAGTTCCTGTCAATGATGAAGGTTTTTCTTTTTTAGAGGTCAAAAATGCCAATCTGAGAGACGAAAATGCCAATCGGAGAGACGAATTGGAAATCTTGAAGAGAACTGGTCCTTCTACCTCTGCTCGGGGACGAGCAAGAGCTTCTCGCGGACGAGCAAGGGCTTCTCGGGTTACTATTGAAGAAGCTAGAATGCAGGCAGCCTTGGAGAATCAAGCATTCCAGTTAGTGTCGAAGAATCAAGCATTAGCTGAGATGTCCAAGAAGATTCTGAATCTGGACGAGAAGCTCTCTGCACAAAAGTCTGCCTTGGAAAGTAAAGAACTTTTAACGAAGAACCTCCACGAGCAAATGGAGAGGTTAACCTATCAATTCCACAAGCAGCCCAGAGAGTTCTGGATGGCTGGTTATAGTGAAGCCCTCTCTCATCTAGATGATCGGATCCAAAATGCAAATAATGTGGGTTACAAGCAAGGATGGCTGAATGCCTTGGGCGTGCTGCAGTTGGAACAGGGTCACTATTTGTGGGATTACTATGACCCTGGGTTACTCGAGTTGCCAGTGCCACCTTTCAAACTGGATATGAGCTGGATTCCTGCTTGGGCCATTCCTCAATGTCTGATTTCAAAGTATCTCAGTGACTACAGTCTTCATTCCAATTTCGAGATATCTCGCCCTGAACACCTACTTGATCGTCCCTCAGTAATGAATGTCAGGATGCTTAAAGATATAAATTTCATCAATTCCCCCTATGCATTAGACGATCCTCCCGCTGGTGAAGAACCTGTTTCAAAGGCAGAGGGGAAGAAACCAATAGAATAGTATTCTTGATGTAATAATTTTTATGTATTTCATTCTCAATATATTTTGTTTTAGATTTAATGAAAAACTTCTAGTTTTCTTTGCAATCTTAATTGTCATTGTCTTTGGAAATATTTTGTAAGACATTTTCTAATGAATGTGCATGTATATCTGTTGAAAAGATGAAGATATTTTGTGCTATTTTAAATTGTCGATCAACTAGAGTTGGTGAAAATTTATTGTCGACTATCAGAATTTATCTGACGACCAAGCAGAGTTAGTGATATTTTATTTCTCGACCAACTATAGTGGTAGTTTAAAATGCCATAAGTATCAAGAAATTTATCACTTTTTAACTTTAAGCCCTGGAATGACTTTCATTTTTTTAACCAATTGTTTCCAACCAACCGGAGTTGGTGGTTTTTGTTCCCGACCAACTATAGTTGGTGGATTTTCTTCCCAACCAACCGTAGTTGGTATTTCTGGGAAATTTTTTATTCCCGACCAACTATAGTTGGTGGATTTTCTTCCTAACCAACCGTAGTTGGTATTTCTGGGAAATTTTTTAATCCCGACCAACTATAGTTAGTGGATTTTCTTCCCAACCAACCATAGTTGGTATTTCTGGAAAATTTTGTATTCCGGACCAACTATAGTTGGTGGATTTTCTTCCCAACCAACAGTAGTTGGTATTTCTGGGAATTTTTTTATTCCCGACCAACTATAGTTGGTAGATTTTCTTCCCAACCAACCGTAGTTGGTATTTCTGGGAAATTTTTTATTCCCAACTAACTATAGTTGGTGGATTTTCTTCCCAACCAACCGTAGATGGTGTTTCTGGGCTTGATGCATAGTTTGTAGCACTAATACTTCGAAAAATTTTCAACAAAAGGAGAGAATTGGGCGAAATATCCGAAACTTTATTCATATTGAAGAAAACTGCATTACATAGAGATTAAATTACTGATAATATTTACGCAGATGCTCTGCGTTCCATGCATTCTTAAACTCCTCTCCTTCAAAGGTTTCAATTCTATATGTCCCTGGTTGAACAACCTCTGTTACTCTGTAGGGCCCATGCCAGTTAGCTTCTAATTTGTTGTGCTTTTGAATTACTTTCTTTAGCACATAGTCTCCTTCTTTCAGGTCGCATTTCTTTACTCTCTTGTTGTAGAACAGAGCTGTCTGTTGCTAGTATGCAGCGTTTTTGATTGCTGCTTCTTCTCTAACTTCCTCGAGCATATCCAAATCTAATCTTCTCATCAAGTCACTGATAAGAGAGTTGAAATTTAGCACTCTGTGTGTGGGGAGACCCAACTCAGCAGGTATAACAGCTTCACTTCCAAATGCCAGCATATATGGAGATTCTCTTATGGCTGCTCGTGGAGTAGTAGGATAAGCCCATAGCACGAAATGTAGCTCGTTGATCCAATTTGCCTTTGCATCATTTAATCTTTTCTTCAAGCCATTCAGCAGTGTTCTGTTTGTCACTTTAGTTTGTCCATTGCTTTGAGGGTGGCTTGGTGCAGAGTGGGTTTTCAATATGTTCGACTGCTGACAATACGCAGCAAACTCCTCGTTATCGAATTGGGTTCCATGGTCTGTGATGAATGCATGAGGAAGACCATATCTACAAATGATGGTCTTCCATATAAATTGATACACTTTGTCATATGTCATATTGATAAGGGGCTCAGCTTCCACCCACTTAGTAAAGTAATCCACTGCAACGACGAGATATTTAAACCTTCCTCTAGTCGTTGGAAGTGGCCCGACTAAATCAATTCCCCACATGGAAAATGGCAAAGGGGAAGTAATGGATGTCAATAATGCTTGGGGAGTTCTTCGGATAGTGGAGAAGCGTTAACATTTGTCACATTTTTTAGCATAGGCTATGCAATCAGCCCTCATTGTCTGCCAATAGTATCCCTGCGTCATTATCCTTTGCAGAAGTGTCCGACCTGCTACATGGGCTCCACAAGACCCTTCATGGACTTTTTCGATCAAGTCTTTCACCTCGGTGGGATGTGCACATCTCTGCAAGCCAACTATAATTCCTCGTCTATATAGAACACCATTGGTTAATACATAACTAGAAGCTTTAAACTTTAGTTTCTTGGCTGCAAGTTTATCAGTTGGCAAATACCCTTCTTAAATATATGCCCTGATAGGATCCATCCAAGATGGTCCTAAATCAAGGGTAATAAATTTCATCATCTGATCTTCATCTATGCTCCGACTAGCCAAGACGTCTATTGGGATTGTTCTTCGTAGCTCGGTGTGTGTGGATGAAGCTAACCGAACTAAGGCATCTGCTCTGGCATTCTCCAATCTTGGTATTCTAATTATCTGCACTGCTATCAGACTTGATAAAATCTCCATCGCTTTTGCATGATACCTGATCATTAATTCTCCTTTGGCTGCATATACTCCCAGCATTTGATTTACAATCAACTGCGAGTCACTGAATACAATAACTTGCTCTGCCCCCATGGTTTTTGCCAAATTAAGACCTGCAATCATAGCTTCATATTCAGCCTTATTATTACAAGCCTTGAATTGGAAGCGCAGAGCATACTCCACATCGAACTCATCCGGGTTGTTCAAAACAATCTTGCCCCACAGCCTGTAGTGCAAGATGAGCCATCCACATATAGATTCCATATAGGTACCTCGTCTTTAAATTTTTGATCGAACAGAGTTCCTCGGTGGAATATTTGCTGCTTACTTTTATCTTCCTCTAGCACTTCTTGCTGCTTGTCGACCATCTTCTCTTGCTCGCCGACCAACTTCTCTTGCTCGTCGACCAACTTCTCTTATTCGTTGACCAACGTAAGTTGATCGGGGTTTAAATTCGATGATCCTGTAACATCCACAGGTTGGTCGGTATTCAACTTTTTCTCCTCGTGCGTATCATGATAGGTGAACTCTGCTATAAAATCTGCTATTGCTTGCCCTTTTAGTGACGATCTAGGCTCATAAACTATGTCATATTCACTAAGTTCTACTGCCCCGTACATCAATCTCCCTAATTTTTTTGGTTTATGAAGAGCTTGCCTCAATGGCATATCAGTATACACAACTATGGTATGAGCTTGGAAATACGGCCTCATTCTCCTACTTGCCTCGATCAATGCTAATGCCAATTTTTCCAGTCTTGGATATCTGATCTCTACTCCTCGGAAGGCTTTGCTAGTGTAATAGATTAGTTTTTGCACTCCATCCTCCATTCTTATTAATGCCGAGCTAACTGCATTCTCCGACACTGCCAAATACAAGTACAATCTTTCCCCATCACTGGCCTGGATAACAGTGGAGGTGCTCCCATATATTTTTTCAATTCTTGAAAAGCCTTCTCGTATTCGTCATTCCATTCAAACATTCTTCGGAGTGTTTTGAAGAATGGGAGGCATATATCTGTTGCTCGTGATACAAATCTATTAACTGCTGCAACTCACCCAGTGAGACTTTGTACTTCCTTCTTCGTCGTTGGAGATCGTAGTCCCAATAGATCCTTGATCTTCTATGGGTTTGCTTCGATTCCTCATTGGTTGACAATATACCCGAGCAACATGCCTTCTCGTACTCCGAATATGCACTTGGTGGGATTCAGCTTCATTTGATATTTATCTAGTCGATCAAAGGTCTGGCCTAAGTCAATTAGATGGTCAGCAACTCTCTTGCTCTTCGTCAGCATATCACCAACATAAACTTCCATATTGCCACTGATTTGTTCTGTAAATACCTTGTTCATCAGCCGTTGATATGTTTCACCTGCATTTTTCAAACCAAAAGGCATAACATCATAACAATAAGTTCCCCTAGGGGTAATGAAAGAGGTACTCTCCCTGTCTTCAGGTTTCATTTTAATCTGGTTGTAACCAGAATAAGCATCCATGAAGCTCAACAACTCATGTCCCGAGGTAGCATCCACTAATTGATCAATTCGGGGCAAAGGAAAATGATCCTTTGGGCATGCCTTATTAAGGTCGGTAAAGTCTACACACATCCTCCACTTGTTGTTTTTCTTCTTCACCATTACTACATTTGCCAACCAGTCTGGATATTTAACATCGTCAATAAAGCAAGCTTTCTAGAGCTTCTCGAACTCCTCTTGTATGGCTTGGTTCTTCTCGGGGCTGAACACTCTTCGTCTCTGCTTCACTGGCTTGATCTCCTTATTCACATTGAGCTCGTGACATAAGAAATTTAGATCTATTCCTGGCATATCCTCATGACTCAAAGAAAAAGTTTGTTTTCTGCTTTTTAGGAAAACTATCAATTCCTGTTTTAGTGAGGCATCTAACGACGAACCTATTTGAGTTGTTCGTTCCGAGTGCTCATCGTCCAACATGATATTTTCAGTAGCTTCCACCACCTGACCTTTCACGAGCTGCGATTCGTCTCTAGGATCCAATGTTTCAATCTCTGCACCTTCATCCACTTGGTAGGTCGTAGTCTTTTTCCTAGATTCCTCCAGTTCTTCTTGCTTGACAGATGAGTAATAACATTCCCGAGCAACTTTTTGGTTACCCTTTACAACTCCGACTCCAAAATTGGTTGGAAACTTCAGACATTGATGTACAGTAGATGGTACTGCTTCGAACTTATTCAAACCTACACTTCCCATGATGATATTATAAGCTGACTGGACATTTTTATCCATCACAAAGAAATGTACTCTTTCTGTTCGACAAGGAGCCATGTGCCGATGAACATATCCAACTTGATCATCCCAAGTGGAAAGACTTTCTCGCCAGCAAAACCGAGGAGGGGCCTGTGATAAGGTTCCAACTGAGACAACTTTAGATTTAAACTATCGAATCATGAGTAGAACATGATATCCTCCGAGCTACCATTATCCACTAGTACTCTTGAAATTATTACTTCCTTCATCCTCATTTTGATCACTAGTGGATCATCGCGAGGATATAGTACACCTGCGAGGTCGTTCTTGGAGAAACCAATGACCAGTTTTTCTTTGTTCACCTTCCTCGGGTGATCATCCTCAGCTAGATTTATTCGCTGAATGTACGAACAAGCTTGATCTTCATTGAGGTAAGCTTTCCTTTCCGCAGTAAGGTCCCCACCTCCTGCATCTCCACCTGTAATAATGTTACAATCAAATGATCCAAAACGAATTGAAAATACCTCACGTTCTGGCAGTCTTGGTCTCTTTGGGAGATCGGGGTTATCTTCTTGGTCATCTTCATGATCTCTTTTCTTGTTTTCTTCTGCTCGACGGGGAGATGTAGACCTCTGTCTTGCTCGATCGCTTTTTCTTTCATTTCTTCGATCAATATACTTGGCCAGCTTTCCTCGTCTGATGAGTGCTTCGATTTTATTCTGGAGAGCTATGCAATTTTTGGTCGTGTGACCATGGTCTTTATGGAATTCGCAATATTTGGCCTTATTCCTCTTGTCAGGATCTGACTTTATTTTCTTAGGCCAATTTAGTTCCTCGCTGTTCTTGATCTCTTCCAGGACATGGTTTATGTTTACTTTCAAAGGAGTATAATTTTCAAATTTCTTTAATATTTCCCATGATGGCTTTGCCTTTGACTGCTTGTCACCACCATTATTCTTATGTTCTTTCTTTTTATCCTTATCAACCTCCACCTTGGTCTCTTTGGTGTCCAGGTTCTTCTTCGCAGCCATAGCCTCCTCGGCATTCATGATCTTGGCCGCTTTTGCCATTAGTTCTGACATGGTTCTGGGTGGATCTTTGGCCAAAGTATAGTACAATTTATTGGGCAACACTCCACTCATCAAAGCAGTAATTGCTGTCTTTTCCTCGTAATCAATAACTTCGAGCTTCTCGTTATTGAAACGAGTCATGTAATCCCTGGTGCTCTCACCTGTTTTTTGTCGAACACTTAACAAATGTGCCACTCGTTTAACTGGTTTTGCTCCAAAATAGAAATTTCCAATGAAGAGCTCGGCCAGTTGAAAGAAAGTTGAAATCTTCCCCCTAGGAAGATTATTGTACCATATTTGTGCAGATCCGGTAAGAGTTCCCAAAAATTCCCTGCATCTCATATCGTCTGGCACGGCATAGATGTCGGCAGTAGCTTGGTATTGTTCTATAAGAAGGATAGGGCCAGTTTTTCCATCATATTTAGGGGTCACAACAGGTGTTTTGAACTTCGATGGTGTGGGAAAATCCACAATTGCCTGTATAAAAGGTGTCCCTTGGACAAAAGTTCTTTGTAGAGGATTCTTTGCCTTAACCATTTCCCCTAGTCTATCCTCCAACCTTTGAATAGAGTCTTTCCATGCATCCTTTCCCTCATCGGGCCTATTGTTTCGAGCAATTGATCGTGTTGAAGTCGCTTCCTGGGATCTATCTTGTCGAACAACTGGTTATGATTGGGCAGAACCCTCTCTTAGATCAGATGGTCGTCGAAAGTTTCTCGACACAGCTTTAGGAGGACTTTTATTCTTCCTAGGGCCCAATCGATAAAAAGGAGAGATCCTACTTAATCTCTCCAATGCACTAGTCCTTTATGGAGAGAGAACGATGTGTTGTTCAATATCTGTGGCTCGTACTGGCGAAGTTCGACCCGGTTGATAAGAAAAAGCATCAAATTTCTCAGTGCGATATGAATCGCTTTGCCTAATACGCGAAGAAACTAAACGGGTATTTCTTTGAACACTTCGTTGTCCTGAATGGGTCGATGCTCCACCTTGGATAGTTTGCATGAGTTGTCGCATTGTCTCTTGCATAACCGTCTAGCCTTGAGCCAAATGGACCATAATTCCATCCAGATCTTGGACATTTGGAGGAGCGGATGGATTCGGGGGGTTTCCAGCATTTCGATTACTGAATTCAGGATTATCAGCCATTGATGATAAATTGTTTTGGTGAAAAACGAGAATTTCAGTCGTTTCCCACAGATGGCACCAATCTGTTGATGTAAAAAATTAGATTATTTCTAATTACTTAATCACACATAAAAAAATAAATAAGACAAGAGATTTTTAAAGTGGTTCAGCCTTGAATGAAGGGCCTACGTCCACTATTTGCGTTATTATTGACTATTTGGGAATTCTAGATTATAGGTTTTACCAAGAAATTCTTAGTCCTCCGCTAATGAGTAGGTTACAATGTATTTATAGCCTTGAAGCTGTACATGCGAGAGAATACTACATAGTTGTCTAATAGGCATGTACATTTGTATAATAATAATCAGCATTTAATGCACATTCAATCCTCTTAATTAGTCAGTTATAAATGCACTGAACGAGGTGCAGCTCAAACCGCCTGAGCTGCTCGGACCTTCTAAGTAGCTCGGTATATATGAGTTGCTCGGTATAATAAAGTTCCTCGGAGAATACTTGCTTCTTGGAGCGCCTGAGTTGGTCGGGGAGGTTGAGTTCCTCGAAGTCAAGGTGTTATTCAGAAGTGTTTGTAAGTGCCATGTAGATTAACATGTGTCTCCACTTAACTAATCCACATCAGCAGACTAAATTTGGTATCAACAATCGTCTTAGTATATTTTTTTCCAATTGCCCACCAAATCGTCATTGTTGATCTCTATTTTCTTTTGCATGGTTAGGTATAATATGATGTCCCTCAAATTGCATCAAAAGCAATATATGAGTGAGAATTAGTTATGTTAAGTTTGCTCGAGTAATGCTTATTCAGGTTATGTTGGTGCTTTACCTAGTGTATTTAAAATGGTTAAGTGTAATACCTTAACAATGCTTTACCCTTTGTACTTCAAACAGATTCCCTCAAAGTTTACCCATATGAGTTTCCTCGATAGGGCATGAAATCTCTCCCTAATCCTTCCAAATATGGTCCATTATTGGTACTGAGTAACCTCACAAATATTACAATACAAAACAAAATTATCAAAATTGACAAAATACATAGTGGATAATCTAGCTTCACCTGAAAGGATTCATTAGTCTTCTATTAAGCTCCACTTTGTCTTGATATCTGGTTAATAACTAAATGGGTAGGTTTATCATTATTTGAGCAGGTGTATCATTAAGCCCCTCCTATATTTTCCCCCCGTAGAGAAACTTATTGTTTTAATAAGGACTTTCTATACGAAACACCTCTTAGCTGATATATCATGAGTCGAACCAACTCTAATCGATATATCTAAACACCTTGTTTATGCACATGTCAGCCAAATATTTTTATATCTCCAATATTTAATACTAAGGTCTCATCACCTGCCTTCTCTGTTCCTAAGTGACATGAGGCACCACAGGGCTAACTCTGGACTGTTTGTGGTTTACACAATAATAGATTGGCCAAACTTTTCAAACTATAACTTCGGGAGACTCAATTGTCGAGTAGCCTTTTAACGTGTGTTTTCGTCATCATCTTTAAATGCTGCATTATTATCCTTATATCAAACTTCTTACAATTTCATCCTATTGAGAGACTTCATATCTTCTATTTTTAAAAAGAAAAATTATCTATTTTTACTGTAATCTTGTTCAAATCTCACCGTTGTTTTAACATTTTCGGTTGATGTTGTATCCGAATTATTTCGATATTACTTTCACAAAGTTTTTTTATTGTTGTAAACCTTAAAACCACTATGGATGGTTCTTTAAGAAAGAGTATCAGGAGTTCCAAAAGGCCCCTAAGACGGATTTAATGGAGCATTACGCATTGTATAAGTTTCACCGCCATGCCCCTTTTTTTGTAAGGACGATAAGTTTTGTGAGATGTATGATGTTTTTACAAATATTATCCATGGAAAGGACGATCCCTTGTTAATGGACACAGATTCATCTAATAACACTGTGGGTGATTATCCTTTTATGGTATTCTGAGGTTCAGGCTGGATTTGGGAAATTTTCCTTAGTTCAATGTTGAGTTCGAAGGAGAAAGTGGTTCCTCAGAGGGGTTTGAAAGTTTGTCGAGCTGCAATTACAAAACAAATACATGGATTACCTAAATAAGGTCGGTCTATCACATGCAACTAGTTGGTTCAGATATTTTACTTTGTCAAAGAACAACTTTGCCCTTTAATTACTAATTTCTAGATGGAGGGTAATTACCAATCATTTTATGGAATCTTGGCGGGAAGTCATTGTTTCTTTTGAGTATGTCTATGACTAGTTGGGTCTAGATCCCCGTGGTTCCCTCCCATTTGATGACACTCCTTTGGATGATAATAAGATTCTCGAACGAGTTGATCTATCAAGGATGGTTCGTGAATCAGTTGGAGATTCGACCAAGGCTACTTTTGGTGAGTTCATTAAGATCTTTAACAAGCCCCATTTTAAGCTCACTTAAAAGCATAAGGACCAAGGCATTGCGCCAAACACACCATTTTCCCCAGTTATGGAGACCCTTTGGAACTAGTTTCTTACATATTAGGCTTGTTGTTTCTTTTCTTTATTCCTTGTAAGACCAATGATCAACCACATTGTGACTTCGTGAAAATTTTTATTATATTAACTCATGGAGTAAACATTACACTTACCACCATAACTATTGGATCATTATACACTTAGTTGGATAAAAAATTCTTTCACAATGAGTGTTATGTTGGATGTTATGACATATCTAGTTTTTCCAACACGATTATTTTGACGGGATTCTTTTATGCAAGTTTTCCTAGTCTTTCCCCCCCAATCTCAACCCATTAGAATAATCCCTCTAAGAAGCCCACGAATTATGTAATGGAATAAAAGATAGATAAAAAATTCACTTATTCCATTGATCGATGACTAAAACTACTTTGAGAATCGTTCATATGTTGGAAAAACCAACAACTAAACTTGGTCTTTTCAATGATGCAGGCTCTTCAAGGGGAAAAATATATTGTAAACGATTTGTATTTTCCTATGTAATTTATAATTACACCCATTCGTCTTCTAACTCACACATAATGGTGTTTCGAAGGTGAGTCTTATAACCCTCGCCAATGTTCTTGATAATTTAGTTATAACCAAGGTATCCCAAGGCCAATTTGTGGCAGAAATTGGGTTATTCAGTTTTTTTATGCCAACCTTGACTTCACTCAACGCAACGTGGTGGTTCTATGTTAATAGAATCAAAGTTTGACCATACCTAAATGAAAAGGTGGTGATCGCTTAAATAATCTCTGATACCAATTCAAAAAATCATGAATGAATACGGTGTGTGATATCGATTTAAAACTATTCACAAATTTTCAAGTAAACCTTATTTAATTAGAGTCTATTTTTAAACAAACTTAAATCGGCCCCAAATCATTCAACCATGCGTGTTCGTGTGTCAAACCATAAATAGATAAATCATGCGACACAAAATTAAGGAAAAATCCCTGAAGGGCAAAACCTTTTATTTCTAGAACTTTGAGAAATTTATGAGGCCATTGACTTACATATAACCTGATAATCGCCCACAAGTGTAACGCACGGTGTCTTCGTCAAACCTCCAAAGCAATGGATAGAAATAATGTCGGCTGGAATCTCCCACAAGAACTCCAGGTGGTCAGCAATGAAGAAGAAAACGGATTCTCCACAAAAGTGAACTTTTTAAGGACTCCCTCCACAATAGCACGCAGCTCTCCGGCTGTAGAGTTCTCCCCACAAAGATTAAACCACGGTAAAATGTGTTCTTCAACACCTAAATAATTCACTAAAGCATATTGGGAGTTTTGTGAATTGTAAACAAAAAGGGATTAAACCCTAAAAGGAAGAAGTCAAAAAGGATTCTGCTTTCTCACTTTTTCTGTTCTGTAAAACTCTGGGACTTCTTAAAAAAGTGTTACCATTTAATGAGTATTTATAATAAAACTGCACCACCTCGAAAACTGTGCTCGTTCGAACGAGATAGCAATCTCTTGCGAACGAAGGACATATGTCGTTTGAATGACATCGCGCGACACAGCCATGTCGTTCGAACGAGATTCCTATCTCGCTTCAACGACCTGGGCGTTAAAACCGAGGTACGCTCCAACACTTAGAAAAAATTACTCATTCTTAAATTTGACGAAAAGGTCCGCTCCAACACTTAGAAAATATTTTATAAAATATCCCAAATGATCTAAGTGAAAATGTTAAGGTATTTAAAATAAAAACTTACCAAAGTAAATTTTGCGGAGTTTTTTTAATGAAGAACTTGATTAATTCGGATCCGTGTTGATGTAGGTGGCTCTTGAATGTTCTTCGACGGTGTAGTGGTATACGACATAATAAATTGATAACGGACTTATAAAAATATGCCCTTACAATAAAGAAAATATAGCAGGGGATGTCACTTTGGGCACATATTTCCACTTTTGGCCGATGGAGCTTAATGTTTTTAATTTTTTTTGTTCAATATCAACCTAGGCAACCTTTTGGGGAGAGATATGGGTTCTTGAACTTGTCTTGAAAATTAATTCCATTGTTGGTATGGAGTTTACTCTAAGTACAATGGAGTAAATTTATCCCAAAGCGTTTACCTCACTTCTACCGAATTGCTGAGGTTCCTCAAGTGCCCAATAAAGACAAGAAAAAGGGTGTCATTGCTGCCGATGGAATGAAAAGGAAAGTTTCCTCGTAGCCTTGTAAATCCAGTGACGTCTTTAGATTTCTTAATAGAGATACCGACTTCTTCATTCCTCGGGATGTATTATCTCACTTTTGACATACTAATGATGAGGTATTTGCTTTGTAAAAGATTTTATATCTTTTACTTTGCTTATTCATATGTACATTTGTTTTGCGTTTCCTCTATTGTGGCATTTCATCCTGTAGCAAGTGAGGAAAGGGAGCAAGCAACTCCTTATACTGAGATTGATCCTCCTTTAGTGGAGCCTATTATCTTGGCTCTTAAGGACACCAATGGCTGAGGGTGAAACTGAGTCTAGGAATGTTGTGGCTCCCAAACCTTTGGCCATTGTTACAACTCTTGATGAGGGAGCATTCTAAACATATATTTTCATGTAACATTTTGTGTATGAATGATGTTTTCCTTGTGTTATACCCTTATTGGGTGTAACTTTACAAAAAAACTCACATTCTTAGTGATGTACGCCTTTTTCTTAAGTAATATTCATAAAATGCTATGGTTTGTCCCCTTCTTGGGAATGTACCCTGCTTGGGCTCTAATAATACACTTGCTTGGTGACTTGGCTCTCATTATTTTGCTAAGATTTTGTAGAATTACCTTCGCAGTAAAATAAATCTTTACAATTTTAACTTATTATTTTCCACTATCTATTTTGCAACCCTTGAGAGAAAACAAACCTCTCAAAGCACCCTAGGTGGAACATCCTATTATTGATTTGGTTGTTAAAGCGATGAAGGTTTATCTAAATTATGTTGAGCCAGATGGAATTAAATCATCTAACCACGATGATGAAGGATCAATGGTCAGTGTGAACATAATTGATAGTGAGTCTGCCTATGGTCCCCTATTCCAGACATAGCACCATCTGAGTTTTGTCGGTAGATTGTGAAAAATAATGCTTACATTCTATGCCTCCTTCGTATCGTGCTTGATCAGTTATTTGATTCAAACTTTGAGACATTCATTTCTGAATATTTAAGTATGGATGATTAACTGTTGGCTTATCACCTAAAAAGTATGAAGTAATGGTAGCTAAGATCCTGAATACTTCTTTTTCTTTCTTTAAAAGTTCTGTCATCAATTGTCATTTAAGCTCCCTCAAAGATTTGTGGAAGGACCGGTTCAATTTCTCATTGTTTATCTATAGCTTAAAGTATCTCAAGGATCCTAATATGATGATTTATCGTGCCTAATGTTTGAAAAATATGGAGGAAGTAAAGGCCTCAAAAGGAATGTTGAGGAAGATTATCCCCAAAATTGAAGAGAGTTCTCAGGCTATGAATATTTCCTAAGAATCTTTAGCCTATGATAAAAGAACGCAAGAAAATAACTTCAAGGAAAAGGCAGAAACTAAACCTAACATTTCAACTGTGTCTGATTACCAAAGGGAAATGTCATCTGATATAATTTATTCGATAGAGGATGTCTTCTTTACCACCCAAATTTTGTGGTCTCTGTTAGGTTAGATTTTCTTTGACATATATTTATCGACATTAGTCCCATTTTTTATATATATATACTTATTTACAAATAAAATACAAAGAATGTTTATTCTTGGACATATGTGTATTTTTCTAATTTTTCTTTCTTCATCACTTGTCTATTCGTATTATAATAAACTATAACAAATAATTACTTGTGCTCCTTCCTAATTCTATTGCATTACAAGTGGTTAAATGCATACATGATATGCCTTTAACCCCTTGTTATTATATGATTCCCACTAGAATCCCTATTTTCCTTCTAGAGTAAGGATTGGTTTTCCCCATATGGTCAAATATCGAAGTACGAAAAAGATAGAGTGTTGACAATGAAAGGTATTCTACCGATGGAGCATTAATAAGGTTACCATGAAGTTGTAAAAGATTGAATTTACAAACAAAATCAACGAGTCTTTCTCCACTATTGGCCAAAGATAGCCACGTCTTATGAGTTGATCATAAATTTGGCTCCTGCAATGTGAGCTAGGTCATGAGCATTCCAAATGACTTCCTCTACTTTATTTTTGGTGATGCATTGTAACATCCTATTAAAATACCCCCCCTTAGAATGAGATTATCTTATAACAAATAGAATCTTAGGGCATTTCCCTGGACTTCTATGGCATCTGATTTTTTTCTTGGGACAACTTCATCTTTAATGAAATCAGTGTAGGATTTCCTCTGGTTTGTTTGAGCCTCCACGGGCTAGCTAGAAGAAAGATTAGTACTTATCACATTCTCTTTGTATTACTACTCCATCTTGATTCATTATTGGTAAAAAATACTCTTCCCTTTAGATTCTTCGATAAAGGGTAATATTAATGTTTCACAATGCTCATCGTGAGTCCTTTTCAACTGTTCTCGTGCTTTCTTGGGATCCGTACATCTAGATATCTTTCCTTCAGGATTTTTTTAGTACAAAATTCCTTATAAAAGGAAATATTGTGCGAACTCCGTAAGGTTTATCTTGCCGCTAACTGAGTTCTTATATCACCCCTCCAATATGAATCATCATCACTAGGGAGGAGTTGGAGCACATATGATGATATTATTCTTCGTTGTATCTCCGTTGTAGTAGACTCACAATCTGTGGCCACTTTTTGTACAATTGTGGCATAGGCATATTCATGACTATTCATCATTATTTGGCGTCTTTCCGCTATAACCCTTTGAAATTGCTCTATTAACCTTCAAATAATCATTATATATGGTGCTAGACTACATTGCTTCAAAACATATTCACCAGTCACCTATTTGGATATAAGGTTATAGTCTTCTTTGATGCAAAGGGAACATATTCATTTTCATAATTCTTTAAATTTACCCAACATAGGGGGTTAATTCAAATGATGTGTTATAACAACGAGAGAAGTCAAATAAAATGTTAGACTTAACAATATTTTGAAATACCCCCTTCTGTAGGAGGTTATGTTAAACATAATAACAAAGTGGGGGATAGGTAAAATATCAAATTAAAAAGTGGAGTTAAGTAAAAAAGACCAATTTCAAATTATACTAACATATGAACCATAGTTCCTTAAATCATGAATCCCATTATATGGCTCACTAAAATAACATAGCTGAATCATGAATTTAGATTAAAAGCCTGTATTCTAATATGATTAAATTACCAATTTCATAATTAGATAAGAGATACTAATCCAATTATCATAATTCTTACATAAACCCTAAATTTCCTCAAATGAAGATTAGCATATATTGATTCTCCAATTTTGTTCAAAATCTCAAGAAAAATACTCAAGATAATAATTTTTATTTAACAATCTAATTTAGGCTCTAAAAATACATATTTTAAAATTCATCAAGAAATTAAATTAGAATTAACATCCTATAATTATAGGTTTTTAAACATGAATTTTATCACTACCATATAAAACCAAAGGGGAAAATTATAATTGGAGTTCTTTCCATCATTAGTAAAGATGAATTTTCTTAATTTTATGTAGAAGAAGATCCCCAATTGGTAATTCTCGTGTATTCTTCTAAATTCTCTAAGCTTTCGTCTCTTCTAATTGTCTCCCAATAGCCTCCAAAAGCCCCTCTCTCCAGCCTCTATGATGCTTATTAGGTTTAGGTTTACGTTTAGGTATAGAAAGTGAAATAAGAGGACCCTTAACATAAGTATATGTTTTTCAATAGTTATATCCGCATACCCCCCCCCCCCCCCCCCCAACCTCAAAATTGCCACCCCTTTGCAGGCTCCAAAACCTCACCCAAGCCTTTCTAAACTTGAACCGATGGGATATCTAATCCATCGGTTTAATCCCCCTGATATTTAACACTATTTGGAAAGTCTAAAAACCATATAAATTCTACCTAAAATCAAAATCCAATAAATGGCACTAACACTAAGAAAATAAATGAGAACAGAATACAAACAAAATATTTATTCTAAAATAATTAACATTAAACTAATTAATTTATAAATCAAACCCAAAGCCATAACCTAATAAATGGGAACTAACATAATAAAATAAAGGAGCACATAATATATATATATATATAAAGGATTTATTTAAATTTGTATATTAACTTAGTTAACACCATACTAATTCATTTACAAGATAATTAAATTATTTATCATATTAAAATTAATAATTATCCTCACAGATAATCTAAACACATAAATTTAAGACATAAATTTAACATGGAAATTAATTATTGAAATCTACTACATAATATAACACGTAAATTAATCATCAAAATATTATTTAAAATCATGGGCTATTACATATTTCCTTGCATAAAATGGATTTTTTCCTCATAATTAAACACATACTTGCCTCGAAGATCAACAGATACTTCTCTCACATCTCATGCTCCTTTCTAGGTAGACTCTCCTTCATTGTGATGACTACATTAAACACGCATTAATGGAATAACCTTAGAATGAAGAACCTGATCTCTATGATCCAAGATAAAAAGAGGTATCTCTTCATAAATGGCATATATCTGAAGCTATATCTCTGCCGCATTTATATGATGATAGATTATTTTGTCTCTAAAAAATATTTTCAGGATTGAAATTTGAAAAATATCATGAACTATCTACAGATGATTAGGATACGCAATACAATATTCTACTAGTCCCAACCAATAAATGATCATAAAATTCCTCACATACGGGTGTGACAACCTTCCCTTGTCCCTAAATCTAATCATTGCCTTTATAGGATATATCTTCATAAGTGTAGACACCCCGTTCTGCTCCACAAGGGTAATAATGTGCTAAAGCGTCTCAAAGGCCCAATGACTGACCCAAACTCATAGGGACATTCCAAAGAGATCCAAAGCCCCAAAACAAACTCATAAATACACCCACCAAAGTTAGGCCCAAATTGAAATGGTCCCAAGCGCCCATAGTGAAACGCGCTTGATCGATCGATATAGGAGGCATTGTACCGAGGACCGATTGGTCACAGGACCTGTTTTCTGCCTATAAAAGGAGACCACCACTAACCAGTTGGGGGTACTAACTTCGTACCATGAATACAGTGTTCTCTTCCCAAAGCTCCTTTATTCCCAAAAAACCTCGAATGTCTATCTAATTTACTCCAAACCTTATCCCAAGCATAAATCTATAAGTCTAACTTCTAGCCCTAGATTTTTTCTTCATTATTTATACCCATTATCAACCAAAGCCCTATTTTTCCTCTTTCATACCATTTCTTTCTTTAAACGTACTTTATCTTAAAAGCAACTGTAGATCCATCTAAAAAAGAGTTGATCACTAAAAAGAGTGTCGTCTAAACAAAAAGGATCACGTGTAACTTTGAAAGTACTCCATATATCACTATTGTATTCTAAACTTTTGGTATAAGGAGGTGGTGTTGTGCTGAAACACCACCCCAAACCATCTTCAGGGGTTTTCATGATTTATAAGGCTTGATCTCTCTCCAGGGGTGATGTCCGATTTATGTTGACTTTGATTCTACCTACGAAGTATACATAGGCATGTTAGAGAAATCTAATCTTTAAAACTCAAGTCAAATTATGTATATATTCACCCCCTTTATATTTCATCTTTAAGACTAAACAAAAAGCATCAAAACCATGAAATACTTTCATATAGGTTAGAGTATCACTAGCTTCAGGGATTCTACCTATTATTTTATTCTTTATATTGGGAGTATCAATATTCTTTCTACATTAAAGTGGTTTTTCGAGTGAACCCACTTCATCCAAACATCTTTCATGAACAAAAAGTTCTTCACATTTTTAGATCTAAACTTCACTATAAAAACACTTTGAGACATCAAAGAGAGTTCACATCTCCCACATCGAGCCTTTATAAGAGATAGAATCATTCTTTATCCCTTTGAAAACTATATGGACTTTGAATCGCTCTGTGTGAGTACTTAGGATCACTCGGGCTGTCATCCGAATGACTACGTTCGACCTTGTACCTATTTATCCTTTTTCTAAATTATCAACATACATATCCCACACTACACGGTACAGTCTAGGTGCATACTAAATATTTCACTTTATTATTTTTTTACACTATAACATGCTAATATAAATTCTTCACATCTAGATTTGAGACCGAAAAGGCAGAGCGGGTGCCTAAGACCTTCCCAATTTGTAACCCAGTCGTCAGACCTTTGACTTTCTAGTTAAACACGGAGACCACTTGCCGTCATTAGAAATCTATGAAGGCCTAACCCTTCTTCTGTCTATTTTGGGTAAAATAGACTAGAGACTCCATTTTCTTTTAAAAAAGAATAAGGAGATGACCATGTGTCACCACCAATGACCTTTGTTCTCCATATTCCATCCTGAAACGATGCGCACGTGATGTGCTTGGGTGGGGGGGGGGGGGGGGGGGGAGGCAGGAGAGAGACGCGTCGCATTAGGTCTGGATTCTCACACTAAGTACTTGAGGTTCAACTGTGAACTTAATCTAAAGCCAACACTTATTTGTGTGACTCTTCCGCCTACTCTATGCAGTGTACATATGATCTCAAATAAGTGTTACCTTCTTTGAGGTATTCTGAACAAAATAGGGTGATAATATCTTGATCTACCATGTCTCCAACATACTAAGAAATGATAATAACACTCATAAATGTTTCGTAATACACCTTCACTGTAGTTTTATTGATTGTTATTATAAGCAAACTCAATTAGCAGAACATACTGCTTCCAGCTACACTTGAAATCAAGAACAAGATCTCGCAACATATCTTCCAAAATTGGTTAACCTATTTTGTTTGCTAATCAAATTGTGGGTTGTACAAAGTAATCAAACTAGTATGAATTCCCATTGTCTCTTTAATACAATGATAAAAGACTCCAGCAAGAAAATATATCCAATGGTACATATGGTATAGCGGGCAGTAAATCAACATACCCTCTCCACTACACCAAAACAGGCGATTTGCAAGAAAATTTCAAGTGTTCAAAATTGTGCAATTGTTTATTGGGAATACATGTTCGTTCCAGAAAACCGTTACAAAAAGAACTGCAAATGTTTTGAACACTTGCAAAATTTAGCAAGCATTTTTAATTTCCAACAGTTATAAACACTTGCAAATGATTTTTTTTTGTAATGGTTCAAAACACTTACAAATTGTAATATGTTATGAAAATAATATTCCCTTTGTAAGTGTTCTGAACACTTGCATAAATTAATTTTTTTTTAAAAAATAAAAATTATCCACCACATACCACCAACCTCCCATATATTAAACAATAAAAATGGATAAACACATAACAATAATATCCAAAAATATTCATACAATACTTCATGATATTTTCGACTTAAACAAACACTCACCAACCAAAGGTATATATTGACTATTCTCCTTAACAATTAAATGTTGCATCACATTGGACTTTAAATATTCAAACAACCTTTTATTGCATACATTCAAATTCCCCCCGTGCTTCATAAGCACCCCTCAAAGCTTGTCTGGTACTGAACTTTAAATATTCAAACCACCTTTCATTACATACATTCAAATTTCTTAAAAACGGTAACCACCCCTACAATCCGTAAATTCAAAGACAAAATGCCAACTCAATCTTTATGAGACTCACGAAAAATAACACACAGACAGAAATAGTAAAGTACCAAATTGTTTTTATCTGAGGAAAATGATGCTTCCAAAGCACCATATAATGTCCTTCAATATCTCATCTCTGGAAACTCCAAGAGATACTATGACAATTATAAAATTCTTAGACAACAGAGAAACCCATATGGTGAAAATCAATATATATACCTTGAAAATTTTGCACATTCATCTGAAGTACTGTCCCCATCTTGAACTTGAGATTTATTTTCTTCAAGTGTAAGGGCTACAAGATTATGAGATGAACCAAAGGCAAGTGGTGGATGAATGCGGAAACATTGAAAATATAATAGAAAATTGAAAGAAGAGCAAATTAAATCACACCAAAAAAAGCACAAAAATGTGTAAATAAATAAATTTCATCCATAGACTACTCCTTCGATATGGAAAGTTGGAAACTGCATTCAGAAAAGAAAAATCCTTTAAAGTTGTTCACTCAAAATCATACACTTGAGCAACTTCATTTCTTGGAGAACTCTAAGAATCAGTCGTGTTTTCATCAGTGATGCGAGAAATCTGCATAATTAAAGCAGCGGAATTTAGACCTGATACACAATCTCTTTATTTCCTTCCTTCCTTTGGATTTAGTACTACTATGCCACGATTGTTTTCAATAAAAAACTGTAACTTTTTTAGAAATCAAATCAAACAGCTAGAATGGAGCAAAGTAATAGACACATAGGTTCAGAGCCCATGTTGAAAATTTTGAATTTTCGACAATGAAATATTTAAGAAAAGTTGATCACTTTTCTACTATAATTGTGATAATAGAAAGTTTCAGGGAAAAAATTAGAGGGAAGAAAGTGAGCATCATATATGAGATTTCTGGATATAAAAAGCAGTGCATATGTTGAAACTCTAGACAAATAGCCAAACAAAATGTACCTGAAATTTGGGCAGTCAATTTTTGTTATTGTAGACCTCGTTTTGAAAAGGCATGTTATTTGCCACATATTTCATAATGATGCTACCATATTGATTCCAAAGTGTCAGGTAATTGATAGGACTAATTACTGATTAACAGTAAAGAATGCAATAACTTAATGGCCTATGTCCACAAGTCCAATGTGTAGGAAATTCTAGATGTACCTTATTTTAAAGCCACCAAAGTCCATTATACACACATTCAAGATGCTAATGCCCATTTCTATCATCCCTGAGGATTGATATTACCTTTTGTAGTTGATGAAATTTCTCTTTGGCATCCTCCTACAGATGAACAGTAGAAAAGTTAGAATGATAAAAATAAAATTAAAGAACTGACAAACATCAAAGAACATAATTTGTGGACCCTGAAACTTGGGCTCAAATGTATTGTTGCTTGTAGTGGTATTTATTTTGATATTTATTATCTCTTAATTTGAGCCTTCCTAACCCCCTACTTGACATCTCATAGTCTCATCAAAGAAGCTACAAAAGTTTAAAAAAAAAAAATCACCATTATTTTGGTCGAACTGTAAAACTCAACATTCTTCTCGAGCCATTTCAAAAACATCTTGTGCTAACATCTTGAAATTACCCAAACTCGTAAACCTAGAAAACAAACTACAAATGAACAAATAAACAAATACGTACATCATATGAAAAGATCTTTGATATTTAAAAGACTAAGGGATGATGAATAGATTTTCACCTCAATCCTAACAATAGCTATAATGTGTGTGTGTTTTATTTTTATAGCTAGGACATTAACAAAAAATAGCTCATCTTAAATTTAAATATTAAATCAAAAACTTCATGTGCATTCACTACATAACTCCACTTGGCACACATATTATACACTCAAGTTGCTAATAAATATATTATATTACAACAAATCAATCAATGAATTAATTTATATCACCTTCATAATCAAACTTCGACGAAGGTCACTACTACTCATAACACCCTGTTAGAGCCACAACCATCTCTCATGGGATCAGTATAACACTTAGGAACTAGTCGCGTATCACTTGACTCATGGTTAGATAATATGACAATAATTGGGTTTCAGGGTAGCTGGTGATTAGCAGTTTGGGTTAGGGGAAATGGTTACGGGTAAAGGGGTGAGAGTTGGGAATAATATGGGAAGTGATTGAAGCAGTGGGTTAGAGTGTATGGGCAGCCTGTGTGGGTTTGTGGTGAGAGGAGTGATATACACAGGTGGGAGTGGGGGTGGCAAATGAGTTAGGATAGTAGGAATCTAATGAGTGTTTCTACTTTGATCGAAATTTAGATAAATTTTTATGAAGTTATTACGTGCTCACCAGTTTCATTTGTAGTTGCACAAGCTCTTGCGATTCCGTCAGTGAACTTTTTGGGCTTCTTTGTATCTGTCGAGGGTGCTCTTATAGACAAGTCCAAAGTGCAAGTGATTGTCAATCGCCTAGTCAGTCCCAACATCCATTCAGGCGGGTTGGCTGGACACACGAGGTGTTGAAGAGATGATGATGATCAATTTGAACGACAAGAAAATACACCGTGGATTAAATTATGGGTAGTAATATCAAATCATAGTGGATTAAAGGATGATGACCTATATGCTAAAAACATATTCAATTGAGTTATAATCATAGTCGAAAGCTTCAAAAATATCTATACTTGAATGGTGAATTGTCCAGACAACAGTTCGGCCTATATCCACCGTGTTGTTCACGGTACGCATGATGATTGTAGCAGCTCTAGCATTGAGCCTAGATGTGGATTCATCCATAAAGAGGATGTAGGGGTTAGCAACCAATTCAGCAGTAATTGTGAGCCTCTTCCTCTATTCAGTTAAAAGTCCATTTACTCCTAGAAGCCCAACTAGAGCATTTCTTAAGGGATTAACCTCAACCAAATCCATCACTTCCTCAACACGCATCCAATTTTATAAAGTAAGATATCAATTTCATTCAAACTTCAATGTTCACGATGTCAAGTTCATAAAAACCAAACACAAATTAAAAAGGGTAAGTTGTAGAAAGCTCTCTAGAAATATTATGCTAGTTGTATATACGTCCTGAAGACGTAGACATGCGGAGTAAAAGAGAGATTCATAAATAGTAACATGCGGTGAATGGATATCGTTTTGTTCACAATAACTGGCGACTCGAGCAAACATTTGTTGCTTCTGTGGGAAACCTAAAATGCTTATATTGCCTTCAGTATACCCACCCGTCTTTTTCCTAGCTAAAACGTCCATCAATGTGCTCTTTCCAGCACCACTTACTCCCACTAATGCTGCTGAATTGGTTGCTAACCCCTCCATATCTTAGCAGTTGCAGTCTAGTTTCTTCAACTCCTTGTATCTTCATTTCCTGATATGAGAAAACAGATTGAAAATTTTCTAAAACTTATAGTGACCCATGTTCTATGTGTATGAAGATATAAAGATAATGTCTAATAACCTGAAACACTAAATTTGGCAATGTAAGTATCTGAAACCTATTATCATTAATGGAAAAGGTAAAGTTTGAAAATCTCCCGTGAACTATGATGTTGTTGCAAGAAACCCATATTAACTATTTTTAATCCAAAAACACCTTTGGTCTATGATTTTGTCATAAAGATCATGCCAAAAAATTCCCTAGATTGGGGTCTTCACAATAATATGGATATTTCAAGGGATTTGCTTCCATCAAAATAGATTAGAAGGGATTATTACAAAAGACACATAGTTCAATTTTGTTTGTTGCCCTCCCTCCTTTTGAAAACCTCTATGAAATCTACAATGACAACTAGAAGATAACAAGTGAGCATTTATTTATACTAATCTTGCATTTCCCTTTCCCACTCTCTTCCTCTTCTTCTTTTTGGAACTAGATCGAATATAATTAAAAGGGTTGTTATAAAAAACGACACTTGAAATACATGATCATCATAAAGTAGACTTACAGCTGGCATATCCACCTAGTAATTCACATGGTTAAATGCAAGTGAAAGGGGCTAGAAGGGCAAAACCATTACTTTTCTAGATTCATGGTTTTGAAATGCAATAACTGAGCTATATTCCCATAAGAATTACGCATAGCCATATCAACACCTATAAGTGCTGATGCATATGAAACTAGAAGCACAAGATAGCTCTTTTTTTAGTAAGAGAATGAGTGAACTGTGAACAATTATGTTAGTGTAATTGATAGGGAGAAGTCAATAGTCTGGCTTTCTTTTATGGCTACAAATGAAAGGTTAATCTACAATGACATATAAAAAAATAAACAAATTAGGGTCTACAAAAAGCAGAAGTTAACAATTGACAAACTTTCAATATTTGATGGCATTTTCCTCTTGGTCTTTTTTTCGTCATTATCATTCTCTTCTACAATAATAACTTTTAAATCCCTCGGAAGTGGGATGGATTTTTAATACAAATATCAAAAACCGGATCGTATTACCAATTATCACGGAGAAAAATAAAAACATTAAAGTAGAAGTATCAACTCACGATTTAAATATGTGAGTGCCGTGATGAAAAGAATATTGAAAAAAAGAGAAAACCCAATAAGTGCCATAATGCAAATCCAATACCAATACTCATCCACAAACAAGCCTCTCTCCTTAAGAAGGGTCTTCCCAACTGTAGGTTGGGAAGATCCATTTGGCATCGGCTGTGGAAACAATAAAGTTATAATAAGGATCATCGATGACCTCTAGAATATGAATATAAATTCATTGCAAAGGGGTCTTACAGTGCTCCATCTATCAGAAAGAAATTCATTATTGGCAATGGAATTTTGACCATCAATCACAGGAGAAACATATAAGCCCCATATCATCTAGTCTTGAATATCATTTGTAAAACAAGTTGGAGTTATTATATATAGCCCTATATGCATCTTCTTAATTCCCGCAACAAAGAGTGAAGTGAAAACAAAGAAGAGTTTTAACCTTTGGCAACTATAAAGCCTCCAAGCATAAAAACCACTAGCAAGGTGAGAGAACCAAGTGTGTTTGCAACAACCATTGTTCTCCCGAGAGCTTCAATGAAACGGAATAGAGAGAGAACTGCAATTCCTTCCTTTTTGGGCATTTGAATCCCACATATTCAAAGAATTCAAGATATTCTTGCGTGGGCCCTGATAAATAATTTAACCGTCCAAAAACGGATAGAGTCGTCAAAAAGCTCGAATGCCTCGGGCGCAGGATGCAAAAGAGAGATAACCATTGTTACATCGTTAATGTGAACCATCTGTCTCATGAACTTGATGATCAGGAAAGTGGTGGAGCTATCGAGTTATGTCGATATTTCATCCATGAACAATGCTTTTGCGGGTCCAACTAACATTTTGCCAGAGTTCAAATCATGATCCCAGTTTACAAGTATGAATATGAGATATAAGACATGTATATGGATGAAGTAAAAAGCAACACTAAGTGTGAATCTGATACAATGTGGAACAATGTTAAAAATGATATGTTTTCCCTCTATAAGGACTTGATTTATATCATCATCTCTTCATCACAGACAATGTGGAACAACGTTAAAAATGATATGTTTTCCCTCTAGTTTATATAATGTTAAAATTTGATCATCATCTCTTCATCACATATATCATCTCCACCAAATTTAAATAACTAAATAAATAATGACCAATTCTAGGCTTACACATGTTTCCAATGTGTCAAAATCTTTTGTCTAGCTAGAATTACATACAAAATTCATTCATTTAACCTAATAAAATGAAATTACATATATATATATATATATATATATATATATATATAGGAGGCATATGGAGCAAACCTGGCAACAACAGAAGCTAGGGTACGGATATGATAAGCCTTAGGCTCCTTTCCCTCAGGTTTCCCGGTTTAAACGATATGAACAGTTGTCCCTGAAGAAGATTGTGTTTTCGCTATTGGTATTGATAAGATCCAACAAATACAGAAAATTAACAAAGAAGTTGATAATTAACACACACACACATATATATAGAAAGAGAGAGAGAGAGAGAGAGAGAGAGAAGGGAGTTAAGCTTTCAATAGGTGTTGATGTTTAAGTTTTTCAAACCAAAAAATCTTACCTGCCAAATGACAATCATTGAAGATGATGTTGTAGATATCATAAAAATTGTATAACAACGCTTTCGCAATGTCACCACTGTAGCAACTTAAGGTGTCATAAAAACTAAATATACATAAAAATTCCTAATGTCAGTATTTTTAGCGTATTAAAACTAAATCCGCAGACGAAACCCTCAATATACATGGCAACTCATTATAATATATACACATAATTGTACGCCAACTAAGTAAATATGTATTGTGTAATCATAAATGTTTGGCTACATAATAACTCATTGTAATATATACATAATAAACTATTTTAATCAAGATAACTCATTTTAATATATACACAATAACCCATTTTAATCAAGAAAGTTCGTGAAAATAAAAGTGTGAAGTGAAATTTACTCGAATTTTCTAGGTCAGGTGTGGAGTGAAATGCACCCAAATATACAAAATAACTCATTTTAATCAACAAAGCTTTAGGGTCAAATATTTAAACAAGCAGTTTGGAAACTAAAATTAAATATGGCTTTACGACTAAAAAAATATTGTGATTGAAAAAAAAACATTTAACATACCTTCAAAGGCTTGCTTCCTAGTTATGTGAAAGAGGAGAAGAAGATGATGGAATAATAGAAACATAACAATAAGATTGAAAAAAAAACATGCGATTAAAAAAAATTATAACATATCGTAACGGGTTTGAGTCCTAGATCGATGATGCGAGAGAGCATTAACACTTGCCTTCTGATTTCGTAGTACGAAGGAGAGAGGGAACCTAATACACGGTTGCCTAATATATTAACAACGAATACAGAATAAAATTGAAATCTAAAAGATCAAAACGAACACGAATACATAGTAATGAATACAAATTAACAACCTAATAAACGGTTACCTCTTAATTTTGCAATGAAAAGATCAAATCGAAAAATCACACCAAGGCTTGGAGGCCTAAAGGTTTGGAGGGATGGGATTTCGTACGAGGAACACTTGGTGGGAAGGTTTTGGAGGGGAAATTTATTGAGAAACTTTTGATACCATTTTTTACAATGCAGCCCTTTTACGTTATGAGACTTACAAATTAAGTAACTATAATAGATTTTAAAATGGTCTTGAGCACTTATAAACTTTGTAAATGTCCAAAATCATTATAAATTTTATAAGTGTTGTAAACACTTACAAATTAAATAATATATTAGTTGGAAAATAGCCATTATGGTTTAGTGCTCGATCACAATGATGAAAGTTTTATTTCTATTTGATGAGGCCTTTTAGCGTTTATTTACCATATCCAGTTTATGTACGGGCATAAAAGAGAGACACAGGGTTAATCTGAGTTACCAGTTTATTTTATGTAAAAACAAACAAAAGAGGTTAGGCGAGGCCTTGTGGTATCATCCTAATGCTATGGCGGGCCAATGTTAAATCAACGATTTGGGATGTGGGTTCGATAATCGAGTTATAAGTGGGGAAGGTATTAGGATCCCCATCCATTCTTTATCTGATTTATATATTAGTTTTTTTTATAATACTTAATATACATCGTAAATAAGGTATATGGAATTATTGATAATATTTAGTATTTAGACTCGAAAGATGTTTAAACGCTTTAATTAGGTCCATCGAATAATTGGCCTTGATAAGTCGAGATGCTGGCCATTTGGAGGTGGACATCTGAATGTCGTGTGAAAACCATGGAAGCGCGAGTTTGAGTGTGATCTAAAATCTTGAATGTTTGAATGCTCTGAAAGCATGTGTGTGGGTTCTAAAAGCATGTATGTACTAATATAATGACTTGGGTTCACGAGTGAGAGCTCAGTATTATACCCGAGGTGGATAACGGGGTGCCACTTATGTGTATGTGCCTAAATGGCATGAGTGTGTGACAGTGTAATGGATTGGAGTCATGAGAGGGAGCTCGATATTGTGAATGTATACCCATTTGTCATTGAAATCAAGCCTATGTGATTTTGGTGATATGTTACCAATGTGCATGTGCGTTACACGTAATTTGGAGGTATTGTGATATCATGTGTAATGAATAGGGGATTTCACGAGTAGAGATATTGTGTATCTCATGGTAGATAAAATGGTGTCGCTCGGAGAGATACAATAACATATCAAGGTGCAATACATTTTCTGGGCATAATGCGGGGTGATATATAAAGGATATATCACAAGGGCTTGTAATCATGAGTAGGAATCGGTATTGGGCCCACTTACCAATTTTTCAAGGGAATCAAAACAACGTAATTGGTACTAGGTGTGTAGGAAGCCGTGACTTTGGTCGAGGGGACTAAATGTAGATAGTGGTAATATGTTTATGTTACTCGAGACTCATCCCTCACATATACTGAACTAAACAAAGCCTTTTCCCAATTATTCCAAATCGAAACTATGATATTACGTAGATTATTTTGATAAATAATTGGTGTTGTGTCGACATAGATATTTCTTTAAACACGCCTTTAGGGTTTACTTGTCCTTCATTGGACTAATGTGTTTGAATCGAAAAAAGTATGGGGGATAAACCGATTTACTATTACCGATTTAGTAGGTTTTAAGGACATTCCATTTTCAAACTCTATGCTAGGGACACTTTGATTTATAAAAAGGGGAGGTGCTTGTATACTCAAATATTTATGGTATAGAAATTAGTATTAAATTCCTTTGGGAATGGATGTAATACCATATTTTATGATATTGATTTTTTACGTGTGGGCTGGGTTAAGAGGAACTGGGACTTTTTCATGGTTTATGTTTAGTATTCGGACTAATCCGGAACAAATAGTTAAGGTAGGCCAAGAAAATCGTTCTTAGTATACTTTAACTACACACTGCTATTTTGGTTCGATTAAGTATATCTTATTAATGTGTGAAAATTATAGATGAAGATAAGAACGAATCTTTTGAAAATACGAACTTTGGGCTAATGTTATATAGAATATTTAGCACAATGAAAGTAGACTTTTTATTGTCTGATTATATACAATATATACAAGGTTGTATCCTTGTACATAAGGTGTTCGAAAGTTGATCAAGATTTGTGAGTTTTGCATTTTTTATGTAAAAGACGAATATATATAATATATGCAAAGCTATACATTTGTATATAAGGGGTCAACATGGACCAATATATAGTTACTAAATTGGGTTGGGTTGATTTTAGGTACTAAAAATTATACACATGTTAAATAATGTGGATTTTGGCCTTTGGGTGGATGTCCACTCACATTCTTGTCTTTTGGGATGCCTCACTATGCCCTATAAATAGGAGGATCCTCATATGTTTTTATACAACAGTACACCCAATACTATTGAGAAATAAAATACTCTTTATCTAAAAATAATTGCCCATTTATAGTTCGACTAATAAATTTTTAAGAACTCCTTTATGACTCCTATGTTCGTTTACCAATTATAAGAAATTAATATTTGGAACTAGTTTTTGTTATTAGGACCCGAAGTTCCAAATTATCATTGAATGTTGGGACTCGAAGCTCCCATATGGCTATTCAATGTTGGGACCCGAAGTTCGGATGTAGTTGTTTTTCATTTGGGACCAGAAGTTTCCAAATCATTTTATATTGAGACTAAAAGTTCCCAATTATTGTTCAAATTTTTAGAAATGACAATGACATATGCCTTAAAATCAAACCTGAAGTTTTGATCATAATAGAACAATAGATACTAAAAGTACAATAACAATTATTTATAATTTGGACCAGAAGATCCAAATAATGTTACCTCTTATCAAAATTGAAGTTTGGATATAATTGGACAGAGCATATAAAGTCCATAAACATTTAATGTTGTTATATGAAGTTATCCTTATTATTTAGATTGGGACCTGAAGTTTCCCAATAATTATTCAAATATAAAAATACAATTTTTCCCATTCATACTTTGGGACTTGAAGTTCCTAATTTATTTCGACCTAAAGTGTAAAAAGAAAGAATATCATAATCAAACCTAAAGTATTAATTGTTAAATTAAAAGGGTATTAACTAAGAGTCGCCCAATGATTATTTTTTGTATGAAGATCCATATTCATTATTGTGACTAGAAGTTCACAAAATATTATTTGTTATTGGGATATAAAATATGAGGCCTGAAGTCCTTATGGTATTTCAAATTATTTGGATTAGAAGATCCAACTAAAATATACCATAAATTAAAACTTGAAGTTTTGATTATTCATAGTGTATGAAATTTAAAAGTTATCAAATAATTATTTATAAATTGGACCTGAAGCGCCAAATATATTATTTTTATTGCGATTAGTTTCAAAATCAATTAGAAACCTAGAGTTTCTTAAATTTGGACTTGAAGTCTCTCACATATCATAAGATTATGAACTTTTGATTCATTAGTAATCAACCCAAAGTTTTAAACTTTAATTGGGAAAGTTTTCTTATCTATCTCATTCTTTGAATATCTAATAATTATCTGATATGATATTTTTTTAAATACTTTCGCTTCTTAAAGTTTGGTTAACAAAAGCTTGATCATAAAATATTGTTGTATTGTTAAGCATCTATATATTTGGACTCAATTTAAACACTTCGTAATCAATCTTTAATTTTAAAAAGTGGCAATTATGAATGGTCATCATATGATGACATTTGTCTGGCTGACAATGAACCACTCACGCTATTCTGAACAACCTGTAGTTTTTTTAGACTTTGAATGTGATATAATAAAGCTTTTAACCATAGCTGAACCTAAGGCTCTAGAAGAGACTATATGATGTTGTATTGGGTACCCTCCCATACATATGAGATGAGTTATATGAAAGTAACTTCTGAAGTAATTTGCTTTGTTTTATGGGCATCAGTATACATGGGTGTCATATGGAAATAAATTGTGCAAAGTAATTTTGCATTACTTCTAGTGTTAGAAGCCAAAAGCTTACACTATCATTACATTATTCAAGGGATTATACTATACAATATTTAGCATGGTAAAATTGCACTTTATTGTAAGCCTGTAGCTCCATGGTTCAATTATTTATTATTATACAATGATCATTTTGGTCACCTTAATTGTTATTCATAAGATGTCTTGAATGGAAATGATATTTATCACAAGGGTATATATGGTGCTTATAATTCGCCACTTATTGAACCATTGGGAAATACAATGTTTACGGTATATGTGCAATTTTATTTCGATGAGACACAATTCTCGTCGTTAGGGGGAGGATAGAACGTACCAGAAGTACAAATTATATTTAAAGAATATTCCGTTCCTGAAGAATGACAAGAATTATCGTGGAATACTTTCAGTTTGTCTTAACTAATCCCTTGTATCACTCAATGCGAATATGAAGTGAAAAAAAGGTTATATTGCCACATCAAATGTCACATGGACTAGTTTGCAAATGTTCTTGCCAAAATAATTATCCAAGAAGGATAAAAATAAATTTGACAGAAAAAATTCATTGCACGCCAAAATCATGACAAACCTATAGGTACCAACTGCTTGACTCCATAGAAGTGGAGATTAAATAAAATCACGCCCAAATAACGCTCTAGAAGAGATTGTGAACAAAACATCCACTTTCTCTAAAACCCCAGAAAAGGTTATTATCTATGAAAAGACACAAGTCCATGAAGTAACTATAAAGTCCATGAAGTGACTATAAAGCCCATAAAGTTGGCTAAGGTACCTAATATTAAATGAGATCTGTATGTTTTATACATATACAAGAGAAAAATGGAATCGCCAAAGATGATCATCGATGATATAATTATATATCTTGTAGCTACATAAAAATCAAAGGGCAATGATACTACAAATCCACGTGCTATGAATGAATGTCGACAAATAATATATTGGCCAAAATGTGAAAATGCCATCATGGCATAATTCGAATCTCTCAATATACGTGGTGTTTTTGGACCTATAGTAGAAAGCCCAAAATATGTTAATCCTGAAGGTTATGAATGGGTGTTTATAAGAATGTGAAGTGTTAACAGTCACCAAAACTGCATGATTTATGGAACATGGTTTCTTGAAGAAATAAAATTGATTATATAAGAACATACCATCCCTTTTTTGCCGTAAGTACTTTCAGATATCTCACTAGCTTGGCGGTTTTTTTAAAATATATTATGTGAGACTCGTGAATATTATAACTGCTTATATATATGGGACTTAGACAGAGAATACATATAAAAATCCTAGAAGGATTTTCTTTGCCTGAAGCAAAGATAAGGAGTGCGTACTCGAATGCAGTAAGGCGTTCATTGTATAGCAGGCAATCTAAGTGGATATAGGTACAACCATCTTAGTAAATATTTGTCTAGGGGTATGAAAACAATCATATATGAAAATTTTCCATTATAAAATTTCCTTAATGGATATGCTCCTGAAGAGCTCAACTGAAATGAAAAAAAATATCCGTAATGGATGTGCTCTTGAAGAGATCAACTGAAATATCCTAAAATGAATGTTCTCTTTAAGTGTTCAATTAAAACGCAAAATATCCAAATAAGAAATTCAAAAATGAATGACCTTGGGATAAATAATTATTGTCTCGACCTGCAGATCAAGCACAATTTATGTTAAACTCACATCCATTAATCAAATGCATTGAAAAGTCCTGCAATGCTTTAGCATATATTAATCATACAATTTTAGTATACCCATGGTCTCTGGTATTTGGATATTAAATTATCCATATCATACTAAAGAGGATGACAAATATAAATTTGGTCGTGAAGTACCATATGTGCATGTTATTGTAGTATTTGGTCTGGAAGTACCATACTTATATGTTATTAGTATATTGATATATATAACACCATGCATGATATTGGATATTATAATTGCAGTCAATACATTGGCAAGAAATAATTATCATTGACTTGCATAGAATGGGACTAATATTAATCATATCATATGATATTTATATCTAACCATTTACGTCCAGTTAGTTATATAGATATAGGTCATCTCGAGTATCCTCATAAGAAATATTCAAATAACTTATGACTTGCCTCGAACAACATATGTTCCAACTACTACTTATGAAGGCAATGGTTCTTGTATAGTCCACACTCAAAAATTCTACATCAAGTGAGATATGATCAATACATTTCAGTTCTTCTACATCAATGAACTTGAGAAGAGTTATGCAACACATAAACTCTGAAAGAGTTATGCTATTTAAGTCTAATAGATCTGATAAAGCGACGTGTTCATCCATCTTCACCGAAATCTTATGGAAGTTGATCTTATGAAGAAACATGAAATTGAAGTAATAGCGGATCAAATCTATTCACCATGTAAAGAAACATTTTAGAATATTGTATATGAGACTGATATGCATCGACTCACTCATCGTAGAAATATCATAATCAGGAAGAGTATCCAGTCAGGGGGAGCATTTGATCAGGGGGAGAATCTAAGAACATGATGCTTTGGAAATATGCGCATTGTACTCTTTTTCCTTTAACTATATTTGTTCCCATTGGATTTTCTAGTTAAAGTTTTTAACGAGGCAACACTAAGCGCATCCAACACCGATTCAATGATCACAAAAGTTGTACTCTTTTTCCTTCACTTTGGTTTTTTCCCACTGGGTTTTTCCTTAGTAAGGTTTTAATGAGGCGACAATCATTGAATGATGGATATGGTGTATATCCAAGGGGAAGTGTTAAATAATGTGGCTTTTGGCCTTTGGGTGGATGTCCACTCATATTCTTGTCTTTTAGGATTCCTCACTATGTCCTATAAATATGAGGATCCTCATATGTTTTTGTAAAACAATTACACCCAATACTATTAAGAAATAAAATAATACCTCTCTCTCTTAATTCTCTATATGTATTTTATTTTACAACAACATAGTGTATTTAAATTTGTACCCTTATATGTAGGGTGATGGAAATTTATCGTACTTGAAAGTATGTAGAAAGTGGTAAATATGAAATGTTATATACAATGTGAGTAATTTGTTGCTCTTACTCGCAACGAGCTAAGAATGGACCAGAATTTTAAATACTATGCTGATATGTTTTTATTTTACGTACAAGCAGTTTATCTATTGTGTACGTAAAGTCGTACATTTACATCTAGGGTGTTGGAAATAGACCAACTTCGAAATTTAATATGGTGAGATCTATTTACTTTTTTTTATGTAAAATTCTATGTAACTGGTGTATTAGTGGATCCGGTGAAAAATATTAGAACCAAACAAGTATTTGTTTATGCAATTCTTCCACCGGATAAACACCTACTCACAAGGGGTGTAGGATGTATACTTTAAGGTGATTGGCTGATTTTATATTTAGGTAGAGGTTTACTTAAAAATATTTGTCTTTGAATTCAACATTATATTTTGAGGATCCAAATCAGTGTCACAAAAAATCATTTCCCCCTTTAACACTTCCAGATGAAAGATTTTATAAGGGAATGTAAGAACCATTTAATCAATTGGTTAAATAGGGATATTTAACTGATTGATTAAATGGGGGGGGGGGGGGGGGGGAGGGATTTAACCTATTTATTTTTTTATTTTTTCTTTTTATTCTCTCTTTTTTATTAGTCACTTGAATTAGTTATGAGGATTTTTCTAGGAGTTTTTTTGGATTTTTAGACATCGGGTGATGTTTTATGAGTAGAGAAGATGGGATGCATGCAAGATATTTTCGTGTTCACAATACCCCATGGAGTCTCACAATCTTAGCAATAAAGAACAAGGTATACTTCTAGCTGTGTAGTATGTCCGAACGGGAAAAAAGTTTACGGTCATTATACCCATGATAACCCAAATAGTTTAGTACCCCTATACATGTGACTAAGAGACGTAGTCCTGCTCTTTTAGTGATTTCATACCCGTGTGAGAGTAAACGGTAAGAAAAATGTCAAAATTGAATGATCACTCTCAAATGTGGGTTGGATCACTCCAAACAAAAAGGGTATGTATTTTACTCTGGATGCAGACAATGATTGTTCTGACCCTGTAGAGGTAACAAAGGGAATTTTAAATAAGTCTCGTTCTTAAGTCGAGGTTTGGGCAGCCTCCAACCATATTTGAGGGGTATACCATCTTGTTATAAGGACAAAGATGGTGCCAGGATCATTCATTTAAGGGGACATCCATAACTATTTTGAAAATATTTTTTTTAATTGTGTCCGAAGGTTTCATTCTTATGCATATGATGAGTGATAATGCAAATAAGAAGATAGGTTGATGGTTAATCCAATATTCAAAAAACCCCTCGATATACTCCCTAACACCAAATAATATCAAAGGTCAGTACATGAACGTCCACATATATACCTGAAAATACTATACCCCAGTCTCACTACCCTCTCAATTTTGGCGCCTAAAAGTTCCAACTCATCCCTAACGCCCAAGTATAAATAGGATCCCAGGGCAAGGTCAAGGGGGAGATAATTGAAAACTGTACTGTTACTCTGTCAAAATCACCCCAGACCTACCTATTATTCTCTTCCTGCTCATTCTCTTAGTACTAAGTGCCTTGTTCTTTCACTCCTCAACCGACAACCATCATTCTCAGGTGTTTCCCTTGAGAAAATTACAATTTTTGTTGTGAAAGTTCATCTTCTTGCAGGGAGTTAGTTGAAGCGTGAGCTCCATTGTTATTAGAAGGAGAAGGTTTCTTAATAAGTTGCACCAGAAGACCTTGAAGACCTTGCAAGCAGTGTCCATTCGAGTGGGTCACGCCTCACCCTTTTCAGATATTCATAGACCCCAGTCTCACCACGCTCCTACATTTGGCGACTCCACAGTTGAAGGGGAAGTTTCAAAACATTAACTTGCTCAGCCTATCTGCAAGTACCCCGCAGTTAGAGGGGAAGCTTCAAAATTTTAAATTGCTCAGCCTATATGCAAGTACCCCGCAGTTAGAGGAGAAGTTTGAAAATTTTAACTTGCTCAGCTTATATAAAAGTACCCCGCAGTTACAGGGGAATATTCAAAGTATTAACTTGCTCATATATGTGCAAGTATCCCGAAGTTAAAGGGGCAGCTTCAAAATTTTAACTTGCTCAATTACATGCAAGTACCCCACAGCTAGAGGGGCAGCTTTCAAATTTTAACATGCTCAGTTATATGCAAGTACCCTGTAGTTACAGGGGAAGCTTCAAAATTTTAAGTTGCTCAGTTATATGAAAGTACCCCACAGATAAAGGGGAAGTTTCCAAATTTCAACTGTCTCAGTTATATGCAAGTACCCCACAGTTAGAGGGGAAGCTTCCAAATTTTAACTTTCTCATATCTTAAGCAAGTACCCCACGGACTACGGGGAGGTTCAATCTCGAAGTTCTAACAGAAACTAGAGCAACTCACAGTATTGAGCAAGCGTCAAGTATAAGTATAAGGTATGGAAATTTAGTACCTAAGGCTCCAAGGGCACCGGAGAACTTACAGTATTGAGCAACTGCCACGTATAAATAAAAGGTACAATAATTTAGTACCTCGGGATCCAAGGGTATAGAAGCGCTCACAGTTTTGATTATGATATCTCGTGCACAAGTCTCTCGACACTACAAGACACTTCAACATGAAGGGGTCTAATATTGACAAGTCCTCAAGACAGTGAACAAAGAGAGATATAGCCTAGAGCGTGGGGATCCACTTAGTGTGGCTCCACCTGCCCAAGATTGCAAGTTTGATAGAAAATAGCATAGGGCAAGGGGATCCACCTTCAGTGGCCCCTCTTCCCAAACTTGATGCTACAGAAAATGACTCAGAGCGAGTGGTCGACCACGAGTGGTACCCTCTACCAAGATCAATACACGAAATAACTTATCGTGAGGGGATCCACTTCGAGTGGCCCCTTTGCCAAGACCAACACAAGTAGCAGTTCGAGTGAGCCCACCTAGAGGGGATCCTACTGTCCACATTAGCAACCCCTCTACCCAATAAAGAAAGCCACAGAAGAAGGCCAAAGGCGAGGGACTCACCACGAGAAACCACTCTACCTAAGATAGAATGCCACAAAAGAAGGCCAAGGATGAGGGGCTCGTCATGAGAAACCCCTATACCCAAGATAGAAATCCACAGAAGAAGGACAAGGGCGAGGGGATCACCGCGAGCAACCCCTCTTCCCAAGATAGAAGGCCACAGAAGAAGGCCAAGGGTGAGGGCTCACTGTGAGAAACCCCTCTACCCAAGATAGAAGGCCACATAAGAAGGCCAAGGATGAGGGGCTCACCATGAGCAACCCCCCTAAACAGGATGGAAGGCCACAGAAGAAGGATAAGGATAAGGGGATCACTATGAGTAATGCCTCTAAACAAGATAGAAGGCCAAAGAAAAAGGCCAAGGATGAGGGGCTCACGGCGAGCAACTCCTCTACCCAACTTGATACCCAGATAAGGAGGTTCACCAAAAGTAGCCTCATCTACAAAACCTGGGATGAGGTGACAAAGAATTTAATGACCCAGGGGGGAATGATGAAGGAACCCTAGGGTCCCTCAAAATTAAAAATTAAATTTATAGAGTACAAAGCCTTTTGGGTCTACCTAACTCAAAAGACTTTGCACGAGGGGCAAATATAGAAGGGTGTTTCAGGCCTACCCACTATATTTTGGGGTGAGTGTCCCTTATGACCCCTAGCTTCCAGATAATGTGGGGGCGAGGAGCAGTCATGTTCCTGCCCCTTAGCTTCTAGAAAATGTTGGGGCGAGGAGAAGTCAAAGTCATCCCCTTCAACTGCACGAAAATATTTGGACGTTGAACCCTCAAGGCTCCCCTACCTCAACTGCGAGAAAATATTTGGGATGCGGATCCCTCTCAGGGTCCCAGTAGAAATTCATATTGAGAAGAAACTCAAGTCGAGAAGGGAACCTACCTAGGTGGCAGCAGAATTCCATGTCAAGAGGGACCCCCCAGGGTCCCTGTAGAAACTCAAGTTGAGGAGAAACCTCAGCTAGGTGGCAGAAAAAGCCCATGTCAAGAGGAACTTCCCCCAGGGTCCCTACAGAAACTCATGTTAAGAAGGAACCTTACCTAGGTAACGGCAGAAGTCCATATAGAGGGCCCCCCAGGGTCTCTGCAGAAACTCAAGTTGAGAAGGAACCTCACCTAGGTGGCGGCAGAAGCCCATGTTGAGAGGGACTCCCCCAGGGTCCCTGCAGAAACTCAACTTGAGAAGGAAGCTCAACTAGGTGGCGAAAGAAGCCCATATTGAGAGGGATCCCCCCAGGGTCCCTCGCAAGAAATGGACATTGAGAAGGAACCCCCCTAGGGTTCCCCAATAGCAGAAGTTGACATTGAGAAGGAACCCCCTAGGGTTCCTCAACAGCACAAGCTGACATTTATAAGGAACCCTCCTAAGGTCACTTACAAGAAATTCACATTGAGAAAGAACCCTCCATAGGGTTCCTCAACAGAAGAAGTTGACATTGAGAAGGAACCCCCTAGGGTCCCTCGCCCGAAATTCACATTAATAAGGAACCCCCCATAGGGTTCCTCAACAACAAAAAATGATATTTGAGAAGGAACCTCCCCCCCCCCCCCCCCCCCCCCCCAGGGTTCCTCAATAATAGAAATTCATATTGGAGGAGGGACCCTCAAGATCCTCCCCCCTCAGCTCCCTGAAAACCAAGTTAGGATGAGGGGGTGATTACCATAAGCAACCCCTCATCATGAAAAGTCATTCTTTAAAAGAACATAAGTACTAACACTTATTTTCTTGTACAGGTTGCCTAGTTGAGCAAGCAGGGCTTAAGTAGGCTAGTTGGGATCTCTTGGGAGTTTTGGCTTGGCGGCTGAGGAACAAGGTCTGTTGAGCGTGCTCAACCACTTATCACTATAGGATTGAGAGAATACAAGTATTAAGACCCAGGAGTCACTAAAGACTACACACACCTCACACTTAGTCACAAGTGAAGTGAGCAGCTAAAGGGTTGGCTGCTCACAAGAAATGAACTATTTACAAAAAAATACTTTCTCACAAGAGGGGGTCCTTAAGGCCCCTCTCAAGAAAACAATGATTTTAGAGGAGAGGGACCCTTAAGGCCTCCCTTATTAAGATTTGCAAAATTTGTAGCACAAGTTACTGTTTCAGATGATATTTACCAAATCAGATATTTTGTCTTCATCGAGAGACATATTTTCTTTTTAACTTTGGTTGGCAATAGGTGGTACCTGCTAGAGGGGACATGCAGAGCTGCCTGAAGGTAGGGACAAATGGTACATTCCAGACATTGTCCGTCACCAACCCTCTCAATTTTGGTGCCTAAAAGTGCCAACTCATCCCTAATGCCCAAGTATAAATAGGACCCCTGGCAAGTTCAATGGGGAGATAATTGGAAATTGCATTGTTACTCTGTTAAAATCACACCAGACCTACCTAGTATTCTCTCCCTGCTCATTCTCTTAGTGGTAAGTGCCTTGTTCTTTCACTCCTCAACCGACGTACATCATTCTTAGGTGTTTCCCTTGAAAAAATTACTATTTTTGCTGTGAAAGTTCATCTTCTTGCAGGGAATGAGTTGAAGCTTGAGCTCCATTGTTACCAGAAGAAGAACGTTTCTTAAGAAGTTTCACTAGAAGACCTTGAAGGCAGTGTCCACTGGAGTGGGTCACGCCTCACCCTTTCCAGATATTTATAGACCCCAGTCTCACTACCCTCCTACAATATCAATATATTGGTATCCCATTATTAACTTCTTTCGAGAACAAAATGGTATGCAATATGTTGTCAAATTATAAATGAATGTAGTGTGAAAATTTAGTTATTTTTATTGTAGAAAATTTATGTGATCCAAAAATTTTATTTATGCCAAATGTAAACAGAGATTGATGAAAATATGGGACTAAGATAGATACAAATATGGGACTACTATACTAAAGAAAAATCTTATCATTGTGTATATGTTAAGAGACTACCCTATGAGGAACAATACTAAAATGGAAACGATGTCAAAGCGTATGAAGCATGTACAAGTGTAAAACATGTATAAGTAAGCATATATGTAGCATGTCCCATTCAATCTTAAAAGAAAGTGTAGTTAATGTATAGTCCCCAACGGAGTTAAAACTATGAGATTCATGACCTAGATATACCACCCTACGTGCACACAAGATAGTGCTGCATACGGAGTTGTCATCATGCTCCACACAATTGTGTGGGGGTTTTCCTTATTCTGGGGTCAGTTCCGTTGTGAATAAAAAATTCCAATGGACTTATTAATTCTATTTGTATGTTTGCAGTCGCATGTTTATTTTCCTTAAAATAGAAAAAATAAGGAGCAGCCCCATAGGGCTAAGTACAAGGTGTGGATCTATATGTGAAACAAGTCTTATGTGTACGTTGATAAGATTATGAAGAGGGAATGTCTTAGGAACCTACTCCTCCTTTTTGGTCTCTATGCAGTTTCATGTGACGTGCTTAGATATAAACTGTGTGCCTGCAATCATAAATATGTTTCCACGACATATGTGATGGTGTGAGATATATACATGGTATGTGTTTAGTTTACATATAAACAAGCATGGAAATATGCGCAAATATACATGTGTGGCTTTAGACATACGTAATATACATAAAAATGAGTACATTCATGTACGTTCTCTAACAAATGTGTGATAAGCAATAATTTAACTAACATTGTGCATTTTCTAACATACGTGAGATATGCAGGAATTTAGCAAAATGTGTGCATGTTCTAACATATATGCGATATTCAAGAATTTCATAAAGTGAGGGTGTGTGATTGAGTATTAACTAGTGCTTTGAGGTTTATGACCTCGAGGCATAATGTATCCATACAGACAGAGTCAAAGTCAATGTAGTTCTGATGAGGATAAGTGTAAACATATGTGCAGGTATGTGACAATGTGAGCATATGTTTTTATCACATACTCAGTACGATAAAATAGCCGAATGTGTGCGTGCTCTATCATATATGCGATTTGTTATAATTTCAAAAAAGATAGAGAATGTGTGAATTCTTTCTTGTTTTTGACTTGTTCGTTAAAGAATGGTTTCCTCATAGAACTTACATACGTGTGAGGATGAAATCAAAGTCAACGTAGTTCAAAAGAAATGATTTCGATTGTGTGTTTCCAATTCGCGAAAGTGATTTATGAAAAAAAAGGTTGGGTGTCATTAAAACTGAAAATAGTTTGTATTTAAAATTAGAGATGATAACCGAGGAAAAAATGCTTTGGAAAGATAGCCCTAGTTCTAAAAACTGGTTCATTATCGTTTGTGATGTTTTAATCAGTGTGTTAGCAGCTTGAAAGAAAATGAAGGTGTTTTGTTTCGACACTATTTGTTGTGTACAAACATAATTGGTAGAAGTCCATGAAAGCTCACTGCTTTAGGTCACAAGTCTGTGTCGTACAATAGATAATTATTCCTTTCGTTAGTTTCCCTTTAGGGATTACTCAAACTAATTGTTTTAGACATAAAACTTCAGCTATATTGATTTTTATGACTAAATCCTTACGTTTGTTTAGAAAAAAGGATGTTTTAGTAAATCATGACAAATGGAAACTACTCAAACCCTCTTTTGCTTTGAATTTTAGGAGTCCCTCGTGAGTTTATCGTAGATAAACTCAAAATAGGAGGGTGTGGGGTGCCCCGTGTGATTAGGAGGATATAGGGTGCTCTAGGTGAGTCACGAGGTAAAAATACGAGGTGCGGATTGATAAAACATGAGAATAGAGTGATGTTTCGCGCAAAAATTATAAGACGATATAGAGCATAAGAATCACTTAAAGGACTAGAGAGAATATCATTGGAGATGTTACTTGCATACTACGAATTTCCATTTGATATAGGAGAGTCCAATTATTAATAGAACAAAGCTTCCTGATATGCCCCAAGTGTCACCTCGACCCAGAAACTACCGCCTCAGCCAAGACATTGTCGAGTTGGAAATGCCTTGGATCCATGACAACAGGCCTCAGCCATGGCAAGGTCGGCCCCGGCCGACACTACCACCAACCTCATCAAAGGGACACTGCACGGATCATAAGGGTCAGCAGCACTTCAGTTCACTTGGGAATGACAACCTCGACCAGGGGTTGGCTGAGGTCGTGGGAAGTCGTACTTATACCAAGGTTAACCTCATCAGTAAATCAGTCAATGTTCTAGGTACATTCCAGATCCTAACCTCGACTTCACTTAAGCCGAGACCTTCATAGCCCATTTCAAATTGAATGAGCAGCTAAACTTTATCAACCTCGGCTTCTCCCAGGTCGAGGTCATGACCAAGCACGATGGCCGAGCACCTATTGACATGTGGATAAGGACACGTGGAAACAAGTCAGTTATAACAAATCATTCCCCACACGTGGGGGAAATATTTCATCATCATTTACTACATGTGACAGTGACAGATGTCTTCTTCAGATTGGCTGGATCAACACACACATGCTCATTGCATGCGTGGGGGGTACATTACACCCCCCAAGTACTATATATAGAGGTCATCCTCTACCTTGCAAAGGATCCAAAATGAGCAACCCTAGCTAAAACTCTGTTCAAATACACAGTAGAGAGAGAAAGTTTGAGAGCTTGTATCTATGGCCATTAGAGCCCTCATGCAGTGATATTAATCACACACTTGCACAGTGGATGTAGGCCTGATTGGCTGAACCACTTATATTTCGATGTAAGTCCTCTTCTCCTCACCTCCCTCTACTATGTGTGTAAATACCCTTATACTGCCATTGTTAACATTGAATTGAGCATACAAACACCTTGAAGGGTGGTGCTATTACCAGCATCATCATTTTGGCGCCGTCTGTGGGAAGAGAAGATGTCTCTTCCTCTTCTTCAGCTTAACCTCACCGGAGACTCTGGTGGTGAACCAGGCACCACCCCTTGCGTGGAGTTGTTTCACCATTGAAAGAGGTCCTTTAAGGTATCAAGATCACCTGCTACTTAAGCTCTTTATTAACTAACACATGGCACTGGAATTACCACCACCTCTTCCGCTGCAAGGTGGGGGAGGGCCAAGCTCTAGCCAGGAACCACCTCAGTTCGAAATGGCAGAGGTAGCTGCAGCCTTGAGGTCTTTGGCTGCAACGCAACAAGCTATACGGGAACAGTTTGCACTGCTCAACCAAACTATGATGAGGCCACCTAGAGTCTCACCAGATATGATCACTCCGGTGACTGTCCAGCCTCATCCTGATGCCAGGGGACCACCTCAGGCACCAATGACGGACTAGCTTGCACCCCCGTGGAGGAGGGACGTTGCTAACCTTAGGCGCTTACGCCTGGGGAGGCAAGGAAACCCTTGCCCGGAGGACAGGTATGACGATCTAGAGGAGAAAGAGGTTCCAGAAGATTATTAGGATCCGTATGAGGTTTCAAATAATACGGTTCATCCTCTTCAGCAGAGCCGAGGATGTGTTGGCCGAAGAGATGAAGAGGACCAACAACGAGGATCACCTTTTCATCGATTGAGCAGAGGGTCAACTTTTGATAGGTTGGGCCCAGTAAATGACCTAAGACAGAGGTTATCCAGGTCAAGAAGTGTTGTTGGCTCGTAAAGAGGGGACAGACCAGGTCGGCCTGACCAAGGCCGACCCCGTGAAAGAAGGGGCAGAAACCAGGAAGAGGTCAACAGCCGATGTTGTGCTGCGGCAGGGGAATCCTCAGTCCATCCCTTAGAGATGGATGGGGACAACCTCGACCAGGCCGATGGCAGGAGACCGTGGAATGACTCTATCCAACGTCTTGAGGAGAAGATAGGAGACATCATCAAAAGTAGGGACCCGTTGCAAAGGGGTTACTCGGAGGGCTCTCCATTTGTGGCTAAGATAGTGAGCTTCCCGACTCCTGCAAAGTTCAAACCTCCCGTGGTGTCTCCCAAGTATGATGGCAGCACCAACATTGTACATCACATTGAGATGTATTAGTCAGTAGCATACATCTACTCAATACCTGATGAGATGAAGTGTCGGGCCTTATCTGGTACTTTGACAGGAGCAGCACACACTTGGTTTACTTCTCTTCCGAAGAATTCAATTGAGAAGTTCAAAAGCTTGGCTGAACGATTCATTCATAACTTCTGCTTTGGGGTAAGACCTCAAAAGAAGACCACTCACCTACTGTATGTCAAGCAGGGCAAGAACGAGAGCTTAAGAGACTCCATTTCCAGGTTTAATAAAGAGAAACTTGAGGTTGAAGACTACAAAGAGAATATAGTCATGACCGCCCTCATAGGAGGACTGCAAAAAGGAAAGTTGTTGTGGAAACTTGCGGAAGACCCTCCCAGGTCCACGGCCGAGCTACTGGCAACTGCGGGGAAAGTCATGAATGCCGAAGAGGCAATGGCCTCTAAGTACAAGGATGAGAACCGCGGTAGTAACGGGAAGTCCCAGAGAAAGAAAGATGGAAAGAAGAGGTCAGCCGATGACAAGTTCGCTCACTATACTCCTCTAACCGTGAGCTGTGAGCATATCCTCAATGAGATCAAGAATGACAGGACTCTGAGGTGGCCAGAAAAATTAAAGGCTCCGCCACATAAGAGGAACAAAAACTTGTGGTGTGAGTTCCACCAGGACCATGGCCATATCACAAACAGATGCTTCGCCTTGAAGGATGAGATTGAAAAAATGTTAAAATTTGAAAAATTGAGGAAGTATGTTGATGGTAAGACACCTAAAGGGGGAAGAGATAACCCTAGGAAGAGGCGAAACGACAGATGCCGTGACGATGTCCCAGCTATAAGAGACAATGATACAGAAGGTGATGATGAAGACGATCTGGACCTCCCACCAAAATATGACAACACCTCAGTGAAGAGGGTTGGCATAATCTCCTTTTGTGTTGACACCGTATGCAGAGGAATTGCAGGAGGTGGCTCTGAAGTGGCTGACAGGAAAGCTCACGTGGCAGAGGCCAAGTCATCGGCCAAACATGAGGTTGTCAATCTAACGTCTTCCGACGCAGTACAGAAGAGAAAGAAGGTGGACATGGACACCCTTATAGTTGGGTTCTCCCGACTCGACTTTAAAGGTATCTTAGCCCCCCATGATGACCCTTTGGTAATAAAAACAAGGGTGCATGGGTGTGAGGTGCAGAGGATCCTCGTGGACGGGGGGAGTTTAGCAGACGTGATGTTTTGGCCTTGCTTCAAGAGTCTAGGTCTTAGTAGAGCTAGGCTGGTAACCTATCATCATCCTTTGACGGGCTTCAACGGCGAAAAGGTCCACCCATTGGGTATGTATGAGATGGACGTTCGGATGGGTAACGAGTGGCCCAAGAGGTTGACCCGAAAGATAAATTTTTTCATGATGGACGAGAATGTCTTCTCGGCCTATAACCTCATCATAGGAAGAGTGGCCCTTAAGGAGTTTGAAGTTGTGCCGTCGACGGTCCACCAGATGCTAAAATTCCCGACCCCCTATGGGGTAGGGGAAGTGCAAGGTGACCAGACCATAGCACGATAATGTTACTTCAACTCGACCGAAGAGAGAGAGGCCTATAAGAGGGCAACCACCACCTATAGCATTGATACATTGGACCCGAGAGATGAAATAAAGTTGAATAAGGGAGAGGCCGCGGAAGAGGTAGGAACCATCGTCATCAATGAGGACGAGACGAAAAAAACCATCCAGGTCGGTAAAACCCTAAATACAGAAATCAAGGAAGAGTTGATAAACTTCCTCAGGAAGAGGCAGAGTGTCTTCGCTTGGTGTCACACGGACATGCCCGACATCAACCCTGAGGTTATGAGTCACAAGCTCAATGTGAGCAAAGATACCAGGCCTATCAAACAAAGACGAAGAGTTTACTCCAGGGAGAAGTACAAAGTCATCCAGGAAGAGGTCAAAAAATTGGAAGAGACTGAGTTTATAAGAGAAGTCATATATCCGGAGTGGTTATCGAATGCAGTCATCGTGCCCAAAGCTAATGGGAAGTGGAGGATGTGTGTTGATTTCATTGACCTGAACAGGTCTTATCCAAAAGACAGCTATCCCTTACCTCGGATAGATCAGATGGTGGATGTTACTACAGGACATGACCTCATGAGCTTCATGGACGCGTATTCGGGCTATAACCAGATCTTCATGGATGCGGAAGACTCAGAGAAGACAGCCTTCATTACCGACAAAGGGATGTACTGTTATAAAGTGATGCCCTTCAGTTTGAAAAATGCAGGGGAAACATACCAACATCTTGTGAATGAGATGTTCGAAGATCAAATAGGAAAGACTATGGAGGTGTATGTAGACGATATGCTAATAAAGAGCTTAAAAGCTTGCACTCATGTGGCAGACCTCGAAAAGACCTTCGATACTATGGACTTATACCGGATGAAGCTCAACCCAGTGAAGTGTGTCTTCGGGGTAGGAGCTGGGAAGTTTCTGGGATTCATTGCCAATCAAAGAGGAATTGAAGCAAACCCTGAGAAAATCAAGGCTTTTCTTGATATGAATACACCGGGGAGTATCAAAGACATCCAAAGACTCACGGGGAGAGTGGCTGCACTTAACAAATTTGTTTCCAGGGCAACGGACAAGTGTCTTCCATTTTTTAAAGTGCTTAGAAAGGCCTTCCAGTGGGATAAAGAGTGCGAAGAAGCATTCAACCAACTCAAGTCTTATATTGGGTCTCCCTTGCTACTATCTCGGCCCATAGTAGGAGAGAAATTATATGTGTATTTAGCAGTCTCTGAATCGTCTGTCAATGCAGCCATAGTGCGGGAAGACGTTGGAATCCAAACGCCTGTGTATTTCAACAGTAAAGCCCTTCAAGGGTCTGAACAAAACTACCCTCATATGGAAAAGCTGGCCTACGCCCTGATTCATGCTTCAAGGAAGATGAATCCCTACTTCCAAGCCCACTCTATGGTTGTCCTTACTGAATCCCCACTAAGACAGGTCCTGCATAAACCTGAGAAATTTGGAAGGTTGATGACTTGGGCCATTGAGTTGGGGGAGTATGACCTTACCTACCAACCTAGGACAGCCATCAAGGGGCAGACCCTCGCAGACTTTGTTGCTGAGTTCACTTGGGAAGAGGCCGAGGCAAAAAATGACCTAGAGGGTGCTGAAGGGTCAAACAGCAGTGTCTTCCGGGACCAGGAAGAGACGACACCCAACATCTTCTGAGAGCAGGAAGAGATGGCATCGAACGTCTCCCGAGATCAGGAAGAGGTCGCGTCTAAAAAGATCAGGAACAAAGTAATAGAGAACGAGGAGGATTGGTACCTCTTCCAGAAAGGAATCATGTCAGAAGGGGCCTTCTCAATGGATACAAACATTTGGAACCTCTTCGTTGATGGTTCTTCCTGCGATAATGGAAGCGGTGCAGGGTTGATAATTTTAGCTCCAAATGGTTCCAACATTGAATACCCATTGAGGTTCAACTTCAAGGCATCTAACAACGAGTCAGAATATAAAGCTATGATAGCAGGTCTCTCGTTGGCAAAGACTATGGGTGTAAAATGACTCCTGCTTCATAGCGACTCAAGGTTGGTTGCCAATCAAGTATTGGGAGTCTATGAGGCCAAAGATGAAAGGATAGCCAAGTATCAGAAGAAGGTGAGAACGATGTTAAAATATTTCAAAGAGACAAAACTAAAGAGAGTACCTCGAAAAAGTAATAGCCGCACAGACGCGTTGGCAAGGTTGGCCTCGGTAACGAAGAGATACGTCAGAAGGACAGTTCCGGTCGAGGTCTTAGGAAAAGCGACCATTGAGGAAGAAGAGGTATGTAACCCTTGTCTCAATTTGTATGTAGGAGACTCATGGATGGACCCCCTCGTTAGGAATATCAGAGAGGGAGAGCTACCCGAATCCAAGTTAGAGAGGAGGAAATTGAGATACAGGGCTGCCAAGTAGATAATAGGAGACGTCTTGTACAAGAAAGGATTTCTGTTGCCTCTCCTCAGATGTGTGCATCCCACCGAAGTTCCCTGGGTCTTTCAGGAAGTTCATGAGGGTTATTGCTCCAGCCACATAGGAGGAAGACCCTTGGCCAAGAGAATCATTATGCAGGGATACTGGTGGCCAACCTTGGCCAAAGATGTTGCACCTTACGTAAAGAGGTGTGATAAATGTCAGAGATTCGCCACTATTCCACATCAACCTCATCAACCTATTACGTCAATCACCTCTCCATGGCCATTTGCAATATGGGGGATTGACTTAGTAGGACCTCTACCAAGATCTGCCAATAGTTATCGATTCCTAATAGTTTCCATTGACTACTTCTCAAAGTGGGTGGAGGCAGAGCCGATGATAACGATCACAGAGTAGAAGACCTTCCAATTTATTTATAGGAACATCATATGAAGACACGGCCTCCCAAATACTCTCATCTCGAACAATGGGATCCAGTTCAAGAACTCCTCTTTAGAGAAGTATTGCGTAAGAGTTGGGATAAAGCAGTTCTTCTCATCTCCTGGACGACCTCAGGCAAACGATCAAACCGAGGTCACGAACAGAAAAATCCTCGATGAAATCAAGAAGAGGTTAAAAGAAGCGAAGGGAAGATGGACTGAAGAGGTTTACGCTGTGTTATGGGCCTACAGAACCACGATAAGGACACCAATAGGGGAAACCCCATTCATTCTAGTACATGGCTCAGAGGCCATCATACCAACAAAGGTGGGACTCCCAACTCATAGGGTCCAGACCTATGACCCTGATAAAAATGGGGAAGATAAGAGACTAGAACTAGATCTGATTGAAGAAAGAAGAGAAGACGCAGAGATCAGACAAGTAGCTTACCAGTAGAGAGCAACAAAATTCTAGAATCAGAGGGTGAAGTCAAGACCCATCGCCGTTCATAAAATAAACAAACTCCACCAAACTGGCATGGTCCCTACAAAGTGACGGAAGAGGTTATGCCTGGCACCTACAGGCTAGAAAACCTAGAAGGGGAACCTTTCACTAACCCGTGGAATGCTGATCACCTAAAGAAGTATTACATATGATGTTGCAAAAAGTTTTATGTAAATGTACCATCTTATTATGAAGAGGTTATTAATGAAAGATTAGTTTCCATAACGGCACTTGCTTAATTATGCTCTAATGTAAGAAATTATGAGGATAACACCTTAGGTGATGACCTCAGACCCTTATAACATCATTCAGTAGTGACCAGGTCTGAGGTCAGACACCATAATGGGATGACCTCAGACCCTTAACATCATTAATTTGGTGAGATTAATTATGAGGATAACACCTTAGGTGATGATCTCAGACCCTTATAACATCATTCAGTGGTGACAAGGTCTGAGGTCAGACACCATAATAGGGCGACCTCAGACCTTTAACATCATTAATTTGGTGAGATTAATTATGAGGATAACACCTTACGTGATGACCTCAGACCCTTATAACATCATTCAGTGGTGACCAGGTCTGACGCCAGACACCATAATGGGATGACCTCAGACCTTTAACATCATTAATTTAGTGAGATTAATTATGAGGATAACACCTTAGGTGATGACCTCAGACCCTTATAACATCATTAAGTGGTGACCAGGTCCGAGGTCAGACACCATAATGGGATGACCTCCGACCCTTAACATCATTAATTTTGTGAGATTAATTATGAGGATAACACCTTAGGTGATGACCTCAGACCCTTATAACATCATTTAGTGGTGACCAGGTCTGAGGTCAGAAACCATAATGGGATGACCTCAGACCCTTAACATCATTAATTTGGTGAGATTAATTATGAGGATAACACCTTAGGTGATGACCTCAGACCCTTATAACATCATTCAGTGGTGACAAGGTCTGAGGTCAGACACCATAATGGGATGACCTCAGACCCTTAACATCATTAATTTGGTGAGATTAATCATGAGGATAACACCTTAGGTGATGACCTCAAACCCTTATAACATCATTCAGTGGTGACAAGGTCTGAGGTCAGACATCATAATGGCCTGACCTTAGACCCTTATAACATCATTCATTGGTGACAAGGTCTGAGGTCAGACACCATAATGGGATGACCTCAGACCCTTATAATATCATTCAGTGGTGACAAGGTCTGAGGTCAGAAACCATAATGGGATGACATCAGACCCTTAACATCATTAATTTAGTGAGATTAATTATGAAGGTGGCCTAATAGTTGATGACTTCAGACCTTATAACACCACTGCGGTGACAAGGTCTGAGGTAAGACTGTTGATAGAGTTTAAACAGACCATCATGACAAGACTTCAGAGTTAAAACATCACATGATAAACATTCAACAAAAACAAACGAAGTGAAAAACCCTCCTCAGAGGTTGCCATTCCAATCGTAAAAATACAAAGATAAGTTTCATATGTTCTTCAGAGATTACAAACAGTCAGGGGTTACAAAATATAGCTTCACAATTAAACCTAGGGGTTAGAGGGGAAAATGCTGGTGTCTTCGGCCTGATCCTGTTGGACGACCTTGGCCACCTCGGTAATGTCTTCCCTGTGGTCAGCCCTTTCAATCTCCGTGCCATCCAGTGTTGTAGTCTCTGCAGGCGCAGCAACCTCCTCTTCAACCTCTTTAAGGGCATGGGCAAGCTGAGGGTTAGCAAAGCCGAGGCCTATAAAATTAGAGGCCTTCAGACTTCCAGCCTCCTTCTCCTTGACAGCCGCCCATTTGGTAGTAGCTCTGATACCTCTCTCAAGGTACTCAAAGACGAAGCTCATAAATTCATCAGAGGTTTTATATTCAACCAATATCCCCTCAGAGGCGTCATTGAGTGCTGCCTTTACTGCCGAGTTGACCTTCTGCTGCAGAACATCATCCTTGGCCTTCAGAGCCACAATATGGTCCTTCTTGAGCTTGGAGATCTCCTTCTCCAACCCCTGCACCTTCTTATCAGACTCTTTAGCCTCAAACTTCAAGTGGTTTATTTCAGCGTTCAGTGTGCTTTGTACCTTCTCGGCCTCTTGCCCTATCTGGATGAGGGGAAACTTTCTCAGAGTCCAGTTGGAGAGATGGCGCACATAGCGGCCAGGCCCTATAGATTGTGTGATCATGTATGAGTTAAGGACCAAATCATAGGTTACACTTGGAGACTACAAAGAAATATTAAGTCATACCTGAATGGACCTGTGAAGACCGAACTCAACCAGCAGGGGGGTATCCAGTGACCGACAAAAATGTTTATCGGCCTCGGTCATGGTAGAGCCGAAGGCATCCAGTGCCTGCAGACTATGGCCTATGATGCTGTCGTTGATCTTCAATTGCTCTATACGAGCCGCCAAAGCATCTGCAGAGGATAAGGGGATAGAAGAATCTTCACCCTTTTTCTTCTGCCTCTGATCCTCAGGGGCATGTTCGATAGAAGCTCTCATCTTGGTGGCTTGAGGCTTCGAGGTTGAGGGAGCTGGAGGAGGAGCATTAAGATCTTCCTTCTTCGTGAGCTTTATTAAACTCGGTGCAGCCATTTCCTAAAGCTCGTCTGAGATATCCTTCGGACGCTCTGCAAAATTGAAAGGTCTGAGTTAGAGGATCAGACATGCATAAACTCAGAGGTTCAACTTGGAATAAAAAATGCTTACCAAGATCGGCAAGAGGACTTCCACATAGACCAGTCTCAGAGAGGTAGTGGGGGTCATCAAGTTTTCAAATTTAACGAGCAGACCATGAATCCCCTGATCTTGAAGGTTTTTCACCTTCTGAAGGTTCTGCAGGCTTAGACCAGGGTCGAACTTCGCAGACATTATGACCTTACCCCATCTTAGGGGCATCCTCGGCTCTAGAAGGGAAAAGGGAACACATGGACCAAATTACCATGGCCCTGAAGCAAAGAAGTATCGAGGCTTCCAGGTGTGGTTGGAAGTCTGAGTTATCTGGAGCATCTTTTTCTCAGGATTCCGAGCTACAAAATGATAGTAGCTCGGATGATTTTTGGCAGAGGAGGGGACATAGCAACCAACAAAGACCTGGACTGGAAGGTCCGAGTGGTGAACATCCCTACATAGGACTATGGCCCCAATTATGACCCTCTAAGCATTAGGGGACAATTGGGAAGGGGCCAAATTGATGTAGTCCAGGATGGACCTAATAATGGGATGGATGGGCAAATGAAACCCTAACTTGAACATTTGCTCGTACGAGCAGATCTCACCATCTTGGCCATATAAGCTCTCTCTTCCCTCAGAGGTCTCCTAAGCTTTATGGAGGGGATGATGGAGTATATATATCTAAAGCAAAGAAGGTCTATCTCAGTAATGATACTCTCGATCTCGGTCGCCTCAGAGACGTCGATATCACTTTCAACATCGTCATCATCGTCATTATCTAACTCAACATCGGCCTGAGCAGACGTTGATGGATTACTTGGGAACCTCTGAACGAACTCAGCCCCAATGACAGACGACAAGGGAATGGCGTCAAGAATGGGTGGAATAGCCACACTCGGCTCAACAATCTCAACCTCTGAGGAAGAGGACGAGGTGCTTATATTATTATGGGACGAGGCCCGGCTAGAGACCTAGGGTTGATCAGGGGCTTGATCTTGCTGAGTTGTGAAGTCCATGGCCTTTTGGAAGGAATCCACATACATAGGGTCTGAGGTGGAAGACTCAGACTCAGACATCGGTACGGGTTCAGTAGGGATCTCTACTTGACTAAATGGTTCCAATGGATCAGGGTATATCACCTTCAGGGGTAGTGGAAAGATAGTTCTGAGAGGGAATTCTTGCGACCTACCAGCCTCCTCCTGTGCTCCTTCTATTTGCCTAATTTTTTCTAAAGTCTTCTCTCTAAGAGATGGGAACTCCTCAAGAAGTTGGTAGAGGGGTCTGAGCATCAGCGGCAGACACTACACTTAAGGAGCTTCTAAACGATAAATAAGACTGGCTAATGAAATAAAGTAATTTAGGGATCAAACTACCAAACTTAGAGCAAATGCAGTTCACCTGAAAGTATGGAGATCTCACCGGAAAACTCCAAAACTCGCCGGAAAATGAAAAAGTAAGAAGATTGCAGGAAAAATGAAGGAAAAGGAATGGAAGAGGATACCTGAGGATGGAATGGTAAGGAAGAATGAAGAGGGCTCGAGAAATCACCACCAAATGCCTCGAACCAAAGCTTTTCTAGAAAGAGAAAGCTGCTGATGCAAATTGTGCCAGGAAAGAGATATGAGGAAGAAGGAGGGAAAAATAGGGTTTAAACCCTTAAATATGGAGGTACATTTCCCAAGGCCCATCATTTCCTTGGGAGCCCCAAAGGACGACTGAAAACACATGCTTTCCAGGCAAGCCATACTTCAATAATGGACAAGTGTCAAATGAACATTGGCACATATGAAGGAGACCTTGGGGGTGTAGAGATCCCCCAGTCACCTTCTCTCACATGTAACTAAGGGTTGGGGGTGATTGATATGCCTCAAGTGTCACCTCAGCCCAGAAACTACCACCTCGGCTAAGACATTGCCGAGGCTGGAAATGCCTTGGATCCATGACAATAGGCCTCGGCCATGGCAAGGTCGGCCTCGGCCGACACTACCACCAACCTCATCAAAGGGACACTGCACGAATCATAAGGGTCAGTAGCACTTCAGTTCACCTGGGAATGACAACCTCGGCCAGGGGTTGGCCGAGGTCGTGGGAAGTCGTACTTCGACGAAGGTTAAACTCATCAGTAAATCATTGGATGTTCCAGGTACATGCCAGCTCAACCTCGGCCCAGGCCGACCCTAAATGCTAACCTCGGCTACACTTAAGCCGAGACCTTCATAACCCATCTCGAATTGAATGAGCACCTAGAATTTATCAACCTTGGCTTCTCCCAGGTCGAGGTCATGACCAAGCATGATGGTCGAGCACCTATTGACATGTGGATAAGGACACGTGGACACAAGTCAGTTATAAAAAATCATTCCCCACACATGGGGGGAATATTTCATCATCATTCTCTACATGTGACAGTGACATATATCTTCTTCAAATTGGCTGGATCAACACACACATGCTCATTGCATGCATGGGGGGTACATTACACCCCCCAAGTACTATATATAGAGGTCATCCTCTACCTTGGAAAGGATCCGAAATGAGCAACCCTAGCTGAAACTCTGTTCAAATACACAGTAGAGAGAGAAAGTTTGAGAGCTTGTATCTATGGCCATTAGAGCCCTCATACAGTGATATTAATCACACACTTGCACAGTGGACGTAGGCATGATTGGCTGAACCACTTATATTTTGGTGTAAGTCCTCTTCTCCTCACCTCCCTCTATTATGTGTGTATATACCCTTATACTGCCATTATTAACATTGAATTGAGCTTACAAACACCTTGAAGGATGGTGCTATTTCCAGTATCATCACTTCCGCACCTACTTTAGTTCTTCATACGAACTTTTTGAGATTTGAGCAGAGCCTTAACTTAGTGAATTGGGAGAATGGATAAGCGAAGGAGGCTTTTAGAAGGTTGTATTTATTTTAATATGCAAGAGAGGATGATCGAGTTCTCTAAATCCGTCAGACATGAAGATGAAGAGATATGAAAAGACAGGTGTATCATTTCCATTAAATGTGAAGTGGAAGCTTAACATGATGCCACAAATTCGTACGACATTATCTTATGGCATCAATTATATTGACCCATAATCTAATATCTAAATATAATTTTGGTGTCTCCTCATACATTTATGCCACGCATCAATAATAATTACTTCCTCACTCATAGCTCTCTCCCCTCTTCCCTTCATTTTCAACTTGTCTTCACCCAAAAAAATAGATCATCTCTCTCCTCTCCTCATAACTCAACCATTTACTCTCTGAAATTGGAATAAACCCTTCGTCTGACCATTCATCTCCCCCTCACATATTTCTCTCTATTTTCTCTTACCTATTAAATATGAATTTATTTTTTCAAACACTCCTCGGCTCTCCACATATGCCAAAAGACGCCTACCTATCTGTCTATAAATCAGTAGTTTCATTACTACTTTCATTCCGGGAATACTCTGCTCATCAGACCTTCTCTTCAAATTTCAAATCACTTCTGTAAGATCTCATCAAACTTTTTCCTTCATAATTTTATTATATACATGTCTCTCTCTCTCTCTCTCTCTTAGTAGTATATAGATTTTTGCTATTGTTTATGTTTGATTATTCCACATGTCAACAAGAATAACTTCCTCACTCATATCTCTCTCCCCTCTTCCCTTCGTTTCCAACTTCTCTTCACCCAAAAAAAATAGACCATCTCTCCTCTCCTCATAACTTAGCCATTTACTGTCTGAAATTGGAATCAACCTTTCGTCTAACCATTCATCTCCCCCTCACATATTTCTCTCTATTTTCTCTTACTTATTAAATATGCATTTATGTTGTCAAACACTCCTCGACTCTCCACATATGCCAAAAGATGCCTACATCTTTGTCTATAAATCAGTAGTTTCAGTACTACTTTGATTCCTCCAATACTCCGCTCATCAGACCTTTTCTTCAAATTTCAAACCACGTCTGTAAGATCTCATCAAAAAATTTCCTTTATAATTTTATTATATACATCTCTCCCTCCTCTCTCTCTCTCTCTTTCTCTCTCTCTCTCTCTCTCTCTCTTAGCAGTATATAGAGTTTTGCTATTGTTTATGTTTTATTTTATGAGTAATAACTTGGTTAGAGATAATGTGAATTAAATTAGATAAGATCTAAACATTTTAGCCCGAAAAGAGGTACAACATCTTCCCCATTGTTTTTTTTTGTATATTGACATCTGTTTGGGTACTCTATCTCCCTCTCTCCCATATATATATATATATATAAGTCGGCTCCAATGCGAGCTCTACTTACAGTCTCCCATGCGACATCTTTTAAAAAATGTTATTATTATTATTTTTTTTCTTTTGTATTTAAAGGTAGTCGTAAACAAATCAACTTCAAATTTATTTTTTTACTATTTAAAAAAATGAGTTAATATTGTATTATTTTTTAAAACTGTCAAACATTAATCCATTTTTTTTATAATATCAGAAAAAATGTATATGCATCTTAATGGGAAAGTCCTATTTTGTTATAGAAATGTTATATTATTAACGAGATAATTTTTTAATTTAAAAGAGTAAGATTTGAGTATGTTGGAGGTATTTCGAGTTCTGGAATCTTGGGAGAAAAGTTAACGTGTATTTACCTGAACATGGGAGGGGTAAGTCATCATGTAGAAATTGTAATGGCACATGATGTGCAAACTTAGAATTTAATGACAATATGTTATTTACATTTATATGTCATATTTGTATATTGTGGTTCATATTCTTTAAGAATAACTTTTTAAATAAGTTACATGTATTTAATTGTTATAGGGTTTTCTTTAGCTAAATTTGAAAAGAACTTTTGGGAATTATTTTCTAAACAATTTATTATAATGTTTTGTGTTACACGAAAACTTTCATTGTTGCTATTTCATTTACATTGAATAAAGTATTGAAATATATATCTTATTTATATTTTCATAAGTTTGAGTATCGACAACGATGATGATGTGAACATTGATCCAACCACACAACTGTTAGGACACACGATTTTGGAGGACAAGACTTGCCACAGTCTCGGTAGGACTTCATAGGTTCACATATAGTTGGTAATACTTTTATTTTCTTTTCATATTCATTACGTGTAGAGAGCTCTTCATAAATAGTTTAAGGAGGCTTTTGAATTAAATTATCAATTTTCTATCCAGATTTGAAGGATTCTTTCGTTAGCACGATAAAATGTTTGTTATCGAGTTTGCATCAATTTTCATTATTAAATTGAATTGGTATGTGGGATGTTTTGAATTTTGAAATTGAATTTTACTCCTATGATTAATATTTTGATTTCATTTTTTTCTATTCTTGACTTGAAGGGTTCGTTGTAAGTAAATTTAAGGATTATTGTTGGACTATTTTATTAGCAATTGAAAATACTGTTCAATCCTCCCACGCATCGCGCTGGGTTAACATCTAGTATATATAAAATTGGAGCCTAAACCTCAACTTTCAATCTCAACTTGCGACTTGGCATATTATAAATGAAATCTTCATTATTAAGAGCCGATTTTTTCAATCCCTTCAGAGTTTTGGAATCTCCCATTTAACTCTCTAATTTCATCATGTTAGCTTTTGATTTCCCAACTCATTTATTTCTTGATGATTAATTAGCATGTACATTCATTTCTATCTCTCTAAAAGAACGAACGCATTCCCATGCCCTCTTATCTTTATCAATAACACCACGAATATCATCCACGACATTTTTTAAGAGAACCAAAAAAGCTAACATGTTGAAGTTAGAGAAAGAGAGATGAATGGACACAATTAGATATACTTTGTATTAAAGAAACTCTCACATATATTTGTATAGAAATAAGGACTTTATGAAATGGACCAAAGCTAAACACCCCCTGCACTCCAAGGTGTGTACTGGAATGTTGGAGTGCCCGAATTTATTCCCTGTACCATTCCGAAGGACACACGGATGATGTAGTTGATGACTTCTTTTTGTGTTAAGTTTAATAAAAAACTAATATAAATATATATTTGAACAAATAAGGTTTTTTGGAATAATTTATATCCATCATCATGTTTAATCATTAATGGCATCATCATAGTTATCATCCTTTTTATAAATGGTTTTTTACTCTTCTTATATTTTATGAAATGGGAGTGTGTGTCTTTGTAGTACGTTGGAGGTGTTTTTGTTTTGTTTTTATCCGGAAGAGAAAGTGAAACAAGAATAGATACGAAAATAAAGTAAATGTGTAATAATACTCATTTAAAAAAAAATGTGTAAATAATGCCTAAAGTTATTACATGATTTTATATGTGTTATGTGTGTTTTTTAACTAACTTCCTTGGTTGGAAGAAAAGAATTTGTGCTAGAGATTGTTTGTAAAAAAAATTAAGCACTAGAAGAAGAGCATAAGAGCTCGAGATCGAATAATACCGCCTTCAATTCCCTTCTAAATTTTGTGCAGCCATCACCACTGGTGTTGGGGGGATGTCATTTCAGAATTATGTCAAATGAAAATATGCCTTTGAAGTTGGAGATGTCTTTCTTGGATTGCATATCATTCCACTTGAACAAGCGTATTCTGAAAATTCGGATTTCTTCACTGACCATCGTCATCTCTATCTCCCAATAATACATTTTTGGGTTTCTTTGGAATGCTACATTCTAAATCAGACCCTTGGTTAACTACATTTCTCTGTTATATGGAGGGATGTTGCATACTTGATGGTGAGAGAGAGAAACAAATAGGGAAAGAGTCATTTATATTGAAAATGACATTTATAAATGTAAAGTACGGAAATAAATTCGTCTATGTAAGCGTTTAATGTTTATGTTTTTTGTATATTCTGTTTGATATTTAAAACAGAAACAAAGTATTTGGCTATCAATTTATTAGTTAGGATCTTAGTTTACTTTAATTTCTATTTTGAGTTTTTTTTTTTAGAAAATGGAGTTGTATTGTTTAATTGTTGAAATTCATATAGAAGAAAAGTGTGAAAGAAATTTAAAAAAAAAACTATATTAAAGTTTAAGAAAAATTACAAGTTACATTTAGTTAAGATTTTGAGTTTGTTTTAATTTAAATATCCTGAAATTGAAGACCTTTACTTTTTTCCCTATAGTTCCAATTTCATTCCATAGCTCATAGTTTTAAGTTAAATAGGGAGAATTACTTGGTGAGACTAAAAAGTTTAGATTGAAAATTAATTCTATTTTCAAATAGCCTTCTCTTGGCAGGGGTGTAGAGATAGGGCAATGCATATATGTTATATTGGACTTCTTCAAAATTCACTCAAAACGGATAATTGGTAAAAACCTTTTTTTTAATCACCGTGTAAGTTTATCTAAATTCCAAATTGTATTTTCGACCTTTTTGATCATCAATACTGATATAACAGGTCTGATAAATAAAAAAAGAATTAATTACACCTAGATCCCTTAAACTTTAGCCCTATTAGCACTCCCCCCCTCCCCCCCAAAAAAAAAAAAAAAAATTCTTTCAATTTTTTCAATTTACACTGCTAACTTTGAAAATGACTACAATTTACCTCGTACCATCTAACACCGTTAACTTTTGGCAAAAACCATTAGTCATGTGCATGGCACATGACATTAAACAAGGGTATTTTTGTCCAAACCTATTTTTTTTAAATGTTAAAATAACGAAAAAACATTTAAAAACTCCAAAAGTGCCAAAAATTATTTTAAAAATATAGAAAAACTTTTGAATAAATTTTGAAAATATGAATATATATTTAAAAATTCAAAAAATGACAAAAAAAATTTTAAAAATATAAAAAACCTTAGAATAAATTCTGAAAATATGATTATATATTTGAAAATTCTGAAAATACCAAAAAATACTTAAAAAATATAAAAATAACATTGGAAAAAATTCTAAAAATATGAATATATATTTAAAAATTATGAAAATACCAAATATATATTTTAAAAAAAAAACTTATAAATTCGAAAAATATGAATATATATTTAAAAATTCTAAAAATAACAAAAAAAAGTTAAAAATATTAAAAACCTGGGAATAAATTCTGAAAATATGAATAAAGATTTAAAAATTCTGAAAAATACAAAAAAATATATAAAAATATAACAAAACCTTGGAATAAATTCTGAAAATATGAATATGTATATATTTAAAAATTCTGAGGATAAAAAAATTATAAAATATTACAGTGATTAAAAAATGAAAAAATATTTCTAGTAATTAAAAAACTATTTTTAACAAACAAAAAATGGTTTCAATAAATAATAAAATGGTTTTCCCATGATAAAAGTTATTTCCTGCAAATACGAAATTATATTCAGCAAAAAAATGATTTCCCATGATAAAAAAATTAAATCCAACAAACAAAAAATGATTTCCATTAATAAAAAATAGTTTTATATATATTAGAAATAAAAATAAAAAAATAAAAACCCCAATAGCAGTAGCCCCCACTACCCCCTCACCTCCAGAATAATCCTATTATTTTCCTTATTCTTAACTCTACCCTTATAAGCTTCCTTATGTTTATGACAGTGAATCAATGCAAGATTCACTATCTAAGAGTAAGGTGTACGTCGAGTTCCCCATAAGAACCTTTCGAATCCTCCATGTAAAACATTTTATAAAGTTACCTATCTATTTAGCCTATGTATTGACTTCATATGGTGCAAAAAATGAGAGTTAGGTGAACTCCTACTCATACTTGGCTACTATGTGGTTACCCTGCTCTAGATTTAGGAAATCTCTTTTCATTGCTGATTGAAAGAAAAATGGGAAATAGTTTTCATAAAATAGAGCCTAAAATTAGATAGCTGTTATATATCCTCTTTGCTCGGTGGCCCTACTAGAATCTCACCACTATAATGGATCTCCCTTCATCTTGAAGCCACAAATCATTTGTCGTTAAACTTATGAGAACTCTACCATTCTCAAATGGTGCTCGATACATTGATTTTATTGGTAAGGAGTAGTAGGATCAGTCGAGCATTTGAACTAGGGATAGAGGTTGCCTTTGGTCAAGGAACTGCAAGATTATCCCAAGTAAATATTGGTGCAAATGGATAGGGCAATGATGGTGGCCAATTCAAAATATTGCAGCCATTCTCAGAATAATAACCTCACCAATAATAGAGGTCAAGCTTTTTAAGGAAGAACTTGTCCCTGTTGCAAATCCTGTTGTGACTTAGTACTAGTAGCATGCCTATATTGTTTATTTCCCTTACGCTTGCCTTCCATTCGAAAAGGTAAATTCAAAGTAACATAAAAAGTTAACGAGATATATAATACAAATCTAAAAAAAGACAAATGAGGAAATAAGAAGGAACGCATACCATTCTCATTAAAAAAAGTAAGTATTTTTTTAGTTGACACCTATTTTTTAATATGATATTGATTTAGCCTCCACTGTAAGGATAAATTTTCAAATAGTGTCAATATGTATGTATTGGCATTATTCCAGACAAAATTTAATTTGAGTCATACATAGATTTTTACTTGTCACGATTCCCACATAGTCTATGATGTGTTATTTTGAAGACGTAGATGTCAGGATTCAAAGTTAGCTCATGATACGTTTATTGGTGCACGTTTCACGTCTTCATATCATATTACATTCCAGGATATTCTGAGTCATGACCGTATAATGTTTATGGGACTCAAAAAATATTTTAAGGATGTTATGTTATTTAAAAATAATTTTAAAATGTTTTATCTTCATTTTTTTCTGAGATAAATATTATTTAGAGTCGTATGGATCTTTTCCTCTTATTTTGAAAGATCAAACGACTTTGACAGTCGCTAAAACGACATGTGATTGTCGTTCAAACGACATGAACAACTCGTTTGAACAAGATGGCTAAATCGTTCGAACGATATACACATCTCGTTCTAAAGACCTGCCAACTTATTTTATTTTATTTTATGTAGTTTTCTCTCAGAATTTCGGGTGTGTAAAACAATAATTACATAACATAACAGTTTCATTTTCTGCACTTATTTACAAAGGTTTTCAAAGATAAAAAAATCCCTTGTGTTTCAAGATCATATCATTCATATGCATGTGCTATATAGATCTTGTGTTTAGAACCATCTGGAGTTTGTTTATACTTTAAAATTTTGTTTGGTCGAGTTTTACGGTGAAGAAGCGGTGGACTTCGTGTTCCGAATCATATATGTTTTCTAAAGCCGCATCAGTTGATACCGAGACATACATGAACTCGTGTGTTGTGGACCTGACACATGTGGACTCCTGTGTTGCATTAGTGGAGGAGAGGTTAAAGCACAAAAGAGCGTGAAGATTTGTTGGGTTATCGAGTCATTGAGTAAATCTATAGTGTGTACTTTTTAAAACCGTATCATAGTGACTATTTGCCTTGGGTTATCCGAGATTTTTTCCCGTAGTGGTTTCCTCGTACATCGACGTTGTGGACTTTTCTTTATTTTACTTGCTTAATGACCTAGATGCATGTTTAGGATTAACAAGATAAAATTGGGTTAAGTGAAATTGGTTCACATAATTGGTGCAAATTAAAAATTGAAAAAAGTTTATTTTTTGGAAAAAAAAATTTCACCTAAAGCACATGTAAGAAAAAAGAGCTTTACAAATGGGTGTCAGAGTTATAAATATTTTTTAGTGTGAGTGATCCCATGTGCTTATAGGTATGAATTTTGAAAATTTTGATGCGTTTAGAACTCCTGTTTTCTATGGCACTAATTATGCTTATTAAAAAATGCGAATGAAAAGTGCACTTTAAGCTATTAATGAGCGTGTTTGGTTAGCGGTAGAAAAAGGGTGGTCACCATCGGTCACTAGAGATGGAGAGGCCAGTAGTTTAAAATCTATTGAGTTATGGACCGAAGACGAACATAGACTTGAAATTTATAACTCGAAAGGTTTAAATGTTATTTCCTCATTTGTCACCTCGAAAGAGTATAATCGTATTATGATGTGTGAGATGTCTAAAGAGACTTGGGATGTTCTTCCACTCACTCCCGAGGGAAGTAGCACGATTTGGGCATTAAAACTTCAAAACCTCACTACCCAATTTCATGTGGTTAAAATGTTAGAGAGTGAGATGTTTGATGAGTTTTACACTAGATTATCCCATATTGTTAACTCGTCATTTAACTTGGGAGAGAAAATACCTAACAATAATGTCATAAAGAAAATCTTAAGGTCGTTGCCTAGTAGATTTGATTAAAAAGTGACCATTTTAAACTCCTTGGGTATGCTTGAATTAATGAAACTAGAGGAGATTGTAGCTAACTTACAAGCTTATGAACTTGACATGTTTACCTCTAAGTAAGTGCCAAACAAAGAAAGGGGCATTGCTTTGAAAGACCGAAAGGAGGAGACTAAAGTATTGGATGATGATTCCGACACCGATTTCGAAGATGTGGCCTTATTGGCAAAGAAGTTCAAAAAGTTTCTTAAAATCCAAAAGCAATCGAAAGAGGCCAAAAGACTTGAGAAATTCAAGAATAATAAGGCCGATCACGTCCCTAAGAATCGAAGTGATAATGATAAATGGGATGAGTCGGATATGTGTTTTGGTTGTGAGGGTTATGTCCATAAGGCAACGGACTACCCCACTAGACTTAAGAAGGAGGGGGAAAAATCAATAACATATAATCACACCTTAAGTGATTGTGAACCGAAAGAGGGAGAGAGTTCCCCCATTGAGTACAACTTTGTAGCATTTATGACATGGTATGTGAGCGACGACGATAAATCTTATCATTAAGATACTCATGTGAATGCCACTTCCAAGGTCGTTTTGCGTGAATCTCAAGTGGGTGAGGGTTAAACTAGTGAAAATGAGGCAATACATGTGAGAGAGTTGCAAGTTTCCTTTAATGATTTGTATGAGGAAGCGATAAAGGTAAAAAAATGCAAACTTAAAGTTGTAAGCTAGGTTGGAAGAGCATGCCTTAGAAAATAATGACGCATTGATTGAGGATCTCCGGGCACAGGAGAATACTCTTCGGGAGAACCTAGAATACATTGAGGGTGAGAGAGACAATATTAGTGGTTTCATGGAGGCTTTAAAGAAAGAGATTCTAGAAATTGAGAAGTCTAGGCGTTTGCTTGAGTCTAGGATCAGTGATCTTAAGGAGATATTAAGAGACACGAGTAAGGTGGTGTTTGATTTGGAGGTAAGGCTCGAAAAGTAGGATAGGGTTTTAGGCACTATCCAAATCAAGGATGATACGTGTGGTATAGTCTTCGATGATCGTATTGCACCCATTCCCAAAGCCAGTACTAATCGTGTGAGAGAACTAACTACGAACATTAGGAGAGGTACACATTTAGGTCACATTCCTCGTCATGTTTTCACTTGCACTTATAGTGGTAGGAAGGGTCACCTTAAACGTTATTTCTATGACCTTAAAAATGTTCCTAGGTAGTTTAAGAATAAATTCGTTTCGGTTCATAAAACTCCCATGCGTCGTTTCGCACCTACTTGGGTTAGAAAATCGGAGTTAGTGGCTTTAGGAATTAAACTTCATGACTCTTGTTTGCTTTCACATGATACTTATATGCTAGTCTTTGCTTCATGATATATATATATATATATATATATATATATATATATATATATATATATATATATATATATATATATATATATATATATAGTGTTATGATAGGTGTATCTCTTTGTATTAATTTTTTTCTTTTAATGAATCTTATTTAAAAAATACACAAAGATTTTATTATGATAATTTTTTTGGAAATACAAAATGATTTTTGGTTTCATATATTTTTGAGAAAATATAAAATGATTTTATTTTTTGATTCAAAAATATTTTTTTAAAAAACACAAAAAGATTTTCGATTTATTTTTGTGTCGTGTGTTTACATGTTTGATGTGGCATATTAGTGTGCCTGGACCCCCATCAATTCATTATCCATGTGGTTAGGACATTTGGTCATATTTATAGATGCTTAGAATGATCTTAACCATTGATTAATGGGTGTTGTTTTGAAGTTGATTTGCATTTGGATTCGACTTTGTATATACGCCATCACACACATATGCATGAGTTTATATGAATGTTTGACTTCTCATGCATATTTGAGTTTAGTGAGACGCTTTCTTCTCAATTTTGTCATTTATGCGTAACAATACTTAGGAGGAGGTATGCATATAAGAACCGTATGTCGCGAGGATAGATATCGCTTATATTGAAAGATGATGAGTGTTCACAGAAAAAGGTTGCAAGAGTATAATAAACTTGTCGTGAAGCCCACCGCTTAAAAGAACCCGAGAAAATTTAAGGCAATAAAAAGAATCATATGCCAAAAATGGGGCCAATAGGATTTCTATAAAGTGAGAAAATAGAAATCTCCAAAGAGCTTGAAAAATAAAATATGAATATATGAGGGTGTTTAGATGGAAAAATAACAACGGGCTTGCATCACGAATCCTAAAGTTGAAAAATCGTGTCATGATGCTATTGTTTATTGAATCGTCAAAATTCCAGATTTGTGTGCATGTTGTTCATTTAGTTCATTAAGCTCGTTATATTAATTGTAATATATGGCAAAAACTTAGTTTGAGGACATTTATATATCAATTAGAGCTTCTTGATCGTTTCGATGTGTTCAAGTTGTGATTCATTTATTGCAGTTCACGCGCATTCATTCCATATCCATATTTAAGAACATTAGTACTATGTTAGCATGAAACTCATATTTTCTATTTTGAATCTGTTTTGCTACTATTTTGTATTTCCACTTATTGTTTTCATGAAATTTTTTTGCGTGCAAATCCTGCATATTTTTTGAGTTGGAATACAAGTTTTTGAAGTCATTCAAATGACATATCCATGTCGTTCAAAGACTGGATCGTGGGACACTAGAAACGAGAATTTAAAAGTGTCAGGTGTGGTCGTTATAAGGGTCATTTTTAGGGTCGTTAGATAGATGCTTTGCACTCCCCCATACTATTTTGGGTCATTTCTTGCATAAATCGAACGATATCTCATGTCGTTCAAATGACAGTGCATTATCGTTCGAACAACCTGAGTTGACCTGAGTTGAATTTTTGACTCTTTCGTTCTGTTTTTTCACCTTCTTCATATATTTGATGATATTTCACTATTTTGGTACATTTTGTCAATTTCAGCTGATAGTATTTATTTATGTTCGATTCATTTACTATATTGATTCGTTTAGTTACATCATTCGTGATATTAATGATTCATTTTTGTGACGGTTTGCTAGCTACGATTTGGTATCTTTTGATTATTTTTAGTTGGCTATCCAGGTTTATCTAAATATGCTTCAACTGATTTTTCTCATACTAGATATTCAGTTGTTTATCTTTTTCTCTGGTTATTTATTCGAGACAAAAAGGGGGAGAGATGGTATGTGATGTAAGGGGAGTGTTTATTTGATGAGAACATATGTTTACATATTTTGATCATATTGTTTACCTATTAATATCATTGATTTGAGCTATATTTTTTATCTATAATTTTTTGGTATCATATGCTTTGCTCACATGTTTGACAAATGGTTTATTTTACACATTGATATGTCATAAGGTTTTATATCATTTGAAATACTTCACTTGGTAATTGTTTGTTTCGTATGTGTAGTGATTATTTGGAGATTGGACATATTACAAATACATCACATGAAGACAAGTTTATGCTGATGGTCCGAAATTTATTTACTAGATCGTGTTCTATATTTTTCTTTTTAGGTTTATGGTATGGGATTTAGGTCCTTCGGTTTGACGTCCTGGCTTTGGCATTTCATTGGTTTGGTTTTGTCACAGAAAGCCAATGGGGAGATTTATAAGAAATTTTTTCCAAATAGTGTCAATTTGTATGCATTGGCATTATTCCGAATAAAATTAATTTTAGTCGTACATAGATTTTTACTTGTCATTATTCTCACATAGTCTATAACATGTTGTTTTGGAGATGTAGCGGCCAATCTTAAAAAATAGGTCATACCGTGTTTATTGGTGCACGTTTCACGTCTTGATATCATATTGCATTCTGAGATACTCTCAGGTATCATCGCATAATGTTTATGAGACTCAAAAAATATTTAAGGATCACATGAAGACCAGTTTATGATGTCGGTTCGACTTTTGTTTACTAGATCTTGTCCTGTATTTTTCTTTTTATGTTTATGGGATGGGATTTAGGTAATTCGTCTTGATGGCCAGGCTTAGGCATTTCAGTGGTTTGGTTTTTTCATGGAATAGCCAAAGGGGGAGATTTATAAGGACAAACTTCCAAATATTGTCAATTTGTATGTATTGGCATTATTTCGGGCAAATTCCAATTTGAGTCATAGATGGATTTTTACTTGTCACAATTCCCACATAGCCTATGACGTGTTGTTTTGAAGACTTAGCGGCTAATCTTCAAAGATAGATCATGCTATGTTTATTGGTTGATGTTTCATGTCTTCATATCATATTGCATTCCGAGACACCTCAGGTATGAACGCATATGTTTATGGGACTCAAAAATGTTTTATGGATGTTATTTTATTTAAAAATAATTTTAAAATGTTTTAACTTCATTTATTCGGAGATAAACATTATTTAGAGTCGTATGGATCTTTTCCTCTTGTTTCAAAAGAGCAAACGAATTTAACAGTCGTGCAAACGACATGTAATTGTAGTTCAAACGACATGAACATCTCATTTTAATGAGATGGCTATATCATTCGAACGACTATATGGTGAGGCTTGGCGTATAACATCGATAGGGATTTTGTTAATGTACTGTATGGGCGGTACATCTTGGATTTCTTGCGATGTGAGATTTATACTCGGAGTTGACCTTACCGGTATGACTTATATTCCTAAATTTCGGGACAAAATTCTGTTATAAGGGGGGAAGTATGTAATACCCCGTAATTTTAAAATGGGTTATATATTAAATTAATGGATTAATTAGATTTTATTATTAATTAATTCATTCGGGTTTATCCGGACGGGGATATTAAAATGGATGGTTCTGAATATTACTTAAAGATATTTAGGTAATATATGAATGTGATGTCATTGATATGACTGTATGATATAAATTCGATAATTTATATTTTAGTCAGACGCGGTATGGGACGTGTCGGGACTAGTTTATTAAATTAAAAAGAAAATTTATTTTCTATCGATCTAATAGTCATTTCGACTGCGTCGTTGCGTCCGGAAGGTTCGAAATAGTCAGAAAAGTCTATTTGGATGTTTATTTGGAGTCTCGGGTCATTTGGGAATGAATAGACAACCCGAAAGGGCATTTTGGTCATTTTTCTAGGGGGATTAATAGTGATTACGTATTTAGCACTATTATAAGTATTAGTAGATTAAGTGAATGGGAGTTATTCATCTCCTCTTCACAAATAAGAGCAGCCATCTTCCTAGAGAGAGTGTAAGAGTGCTTGGGAAGGGAAAAGTCAATTGGGAAGGAGAAGAACAAGAACCAAGGTTCACCACCACCAGCCACCGCTGGAGTTTGACAGGAGAAGGGACAACCAACTGAGATAAACTACACCAAAGGATCAGACCTACACTAAAGGCAAGTGTTTAATAATAGCAATTTAAGTTTGTATATTGTCCATGTTAGAATAGTATGAAAAGAGAAGATTATTCATGTTTGGAAGAGATAATGGATCATTAAATGGATTTCTGGAAAACTGAAATGATATAGGAATTTAACTCATGTGTTAGGATAATAATAATCCACGAATTAGTCATGAATCTGTTGAAGAAATGATGGAAACCATTGATGTGTTCTTGAAGAGGTTATATTAATAAATTTCTGGGAATAATGGAGATAACCATGCTTTTTAATCCAATCATTTGATGATTCTAGGATGTTTAGAGTATTGGAAATCGTTCATATATGTTAATATATCATGTAGTAAAGTTTATAAAACATTTGGGATGTTTAGATGAAGGTTTATATGATCAAAAGTTGTTAAACCCGTAGTTGCAGAAAATGCAGAAAATCAGGCCTGGACCTGAGGGATCGATCGATCGACCCCTACCTTCGATCGACCGACCTCCCCTTATTAAGTGAAGTTGTTTCTTTTTAAATGTTGATTCTTATCCCAAAACTTTTATGGATCATTGGTGATTATTATTTGAATATTTTAGGACTTAGAAAATATCAGAAAACCCTTGTTAAGATTTGAATTAATCGGATTTAGATTCAAACGATTTAAATGATGAAAATTATATCGAATGGAATTTCGGTTTCTAGATTCGTTTGTTAATTTCCAAACGGTGATGTATGAGGATTTAAGATAGGACCAGTAGGGGTGATATTATATAATACCTGAGTATCCTTAAGTTTACAAGAGGGTTTAATCCTAAGTGAAAAATACGTGTTTATAAGAGATTTGAAACTATCGGTTTTAACCATAATTAAAAAGGGAACTAAACTCGTAGTAGTTCGGGAGAAATAATCTTATGGACCAGTAGGATATTAGTGACTTCTTACTGATTATATGTTGAGGAAAAACCTATTTGAATCTTATGGGATGGGAGCCTAGAAAACATTTGATTGAAAGAGGGTATGAGGTTATCCTGATTGCATAGTTAAAGTTTTCGGATCTCCTCGATCGGCAAAGTTAAGTAGTAGTGTATTGGAGGGGTTCTTTGTTTGGATTTCGCTTTGCGAGACGCTCCGCGCATGAACCTTAACGACGTCGGTATTGGAGAGATGTTATAGGATGCGTGGATAATTAATTTATGAAGTATAGATATGATATTTTAAAAAGAAATATAATGCTACGTATGGGAAATATCTTAGGGTAGTGATAATTACCTTATTGATATTATATTATAGGTATGATAATACCTATTTGATTGATTTTTAATTTATGTGTATGACATACCTAGCTTACTTGCTATCGGTGGGAGGTTTACGCGTGAGGGCAGTCATATCCTGATGAATCCATGGGATCTTTGATTTGTCGCTCGAGAACATAGGTCTATGAAAAACTTATCGGGGAGTTGATAAGTCCGCTGACTGTGGGTACATAGGTATGTGCGTGACCCATGGATACGATAACTATGTTCGCCTCCAATTTGTTTGTTGTTTGTGGTTCGTGGAATCTTACCGAACCTGTAGTCCCCCATTTAGCAACATGCGATGATGGGACATGATAGCAGAGTAATGCATTGCACCACAGCTGTGACTCGGGGTGCTGTATTATATATGAATATATATATATATAATGGATTAAATGGGTACAAAATTATATATTGTATTTAAATCTATCTACGGTGATAATTGTAGATAACGGTGAATAGAGAAAGATAATGGAATTAAGTTAACGAATGTTTGTTCTTAAAGAATTGAAAAGCTTAACTCATATTAATGAGTAACGATTCATGTTAATGAGAAACTAATCATATAAAGGAGTTATGAACAATAATGTAACGTATGGTATGGGACATACGGGGATTATGATATGGGAACGAAATTATAATATGTAGACTAGGAAAGAGGAACCATTAAATAGGATGTTAATAAGAAACGTTAAGTGTGCACTCTAGTTGAGAGGTGAGTATTGCAAGTGAGAGTGGGATCTAACATGTACATAATAAATGATTTATTGCACTTGTTAAATACTTGCTGTTTTAAAAATACTCTACACATTCGGGCTCTGACCCGTTTCCTTGCATATTTTCTCTTCTATTGTATCTCTATATCAGGTGTCCAGCAACAGGGACGCCAACCATAGTTGATTTCGTCGAGCTATGGAGCTATGGAGGTTTTGATTAGACGCTTGTCATCTTTTTGATTCACAGTATTCTTACATAGGGCATGTCTCCTAAAGGATTTCAGTTATCATTTTCTGTCGGAGTTCAACTATTGTAATTGTGTCTTTTTAATACATTTAATATTGTTGGGATTGTTGTAAAGGATTTATATTATTTGGGAATGTTTATTCCAGTTGCATTCAAATTCTTTTGAGTTATTTATTTAGTGATATATGTGGTAGAATAAAATGTGTCGTGTTATTCTTAAACTGGAAATGGATTTTTGTTAAATTAAAATTTGGAAAGTTTTTAACACCAGCTTAATTGGGTATTGGGTGAGTTGTAAATATTTTCGACAGTGATGCTAAGAATGAGCCAACTGTATATTCTGTTTTAATTTGGTATGGGACTGGCCACCCGGTATTTAATTATGCGGGGTGTTACAGGTGGTATCAGAGCATCAGGTTCTAGTGTCCTTTAGGATCTGTACGGCTTATTGTGTCTTCATCTTAGCGTTCTTTGATGTAGAGCCCTATGAGTAGGATTATTGCTTTTCTATTTATGCTTACGATCTTCAGCTATTTTGAGGTATCAAATACTGATAGTGTTCTCTCGTTTCAGATGCCTCCTCGACGTGCACCTCATCCCGCCCCAGCTCAGGGTACAATGACTGCAGCTGAAGTTGCTGCAATTGTCGCTCAGGCAGTCAATGCTGCTGTAGCTGCTATTCAGCAGGCTCCCGCACTGGCACCGGTTGTGCCACCCGCGCAAGGGCAAGTGTTTCCTACTGCATGGGAACGAGCGAGGGATGCCTTTCAGAAAGCGCACCCACCCGAGTTTCAGGGAGGATCAGATGTTGTGACTGCTAGCCAATGGAAGAAAGATATCCAACGGCACTTGAGAATGATCGAATGCACTGAGGTTCAACGTCAGATATTAGCCACATTCAAGCTAGTAGGGGCAGCTTTGCAATGGTGGGAAGTTACGACCACTATGGAGGAGAGGGACACAATGACTATCCAAGACTTTTGGATACGATTTGATGGGAAGTATTTTCCTTCCGCTATCCAGACAGAGATGAGGCGGAAGCTCCTTGATTTGAAACAGGGAGAGAAAACTGTGGCGGAATATGAGGAAGAGTTTACGAGATTAACTAATTTGGTACCAGCTGAAGTACCTACTGAGGAGAGGAGAGTCTTAATGTTCACTGATGGGTTGAACTATAAAATTCGCCAACATTTATTGGGGAATCTTTCACTACGTACGTATGCAGATGTTCTTAATGCTGCAATGCTCCACTGTCAAGATAACCGCTTCCATAATCAGGGTGTCAAGCGGGGGTTTGGGTCAGGCCTGCAAGGCAAGATTATTGGGGGCAATTCTAGTAGGACTCAGTCAGGGCAGAGTCATCAGCGTCAGAGTGAGCAGGGTTCCCAGACAGGGGACTATGCTAAGCGTTTGCGATCTGGAGATTCGTGATTTGAGGATAGAGGTGTTGGGCAAGGACAACAGGGCCATCAGGGCCAGAAACAGGCTCATTAGGGTCAAGGGAAGGGAGGTAATGGACAGCAGGTTCGGGTTCAACCGGGGCAAGGTGGTGGAAAGTTTGCGGGAAAATGTTTTGTGTGTGGCAAGTATGGCCATAAACGTCAAGATTGTCCTGAGAAAGACAAATTCCCTCAGCAACAACATGCTCGACAGGAGCCACAGGTACCAGTGTTTCCACCAGCCGTTCTTCCAGCCCCAGCTCCGGTGCTAGCACTATCTCCCATTTCAGCAGCACCCGCGCAGCAGGGTCAGTACGGGCGTGTATACAACATCCATCAGGCAGTGAATCAACAACCACCACCCGCGAATGAGGGTATGTTTTCTATCTAAGGAATTATGAAGCGTATAGTGATTTTGTTACGATTAATGTTGTGTGGGCAATAGGGTTTCTAAACTTAGCCTATAGCACTGTTATTTATGTAGACTCACTGAGGGGTGTGGGACACCTTTATATTGCATATTATCACATGGGTTTGATTTGTATCAAGGGATTACTTACCTTGAGCATGTCCGAGTGTGATTCGACTATAGGCGTGCATTGATTAGTGGTATATGAGACTTTTTGTCTGCATCTTGTCTTCTATAAAAGAGTAGATGCGTAGACCCTATTTGAAATTGATAAAACCAAATTTTTATTTTAAAATCGATGAATCTGATATATTTTTTTAAACCAAATTTTTTACATATTATTAACTAAGGACCTTAGGAGTTTCGATGACCGACTACTTTAGGAAGTAGTGTATCGGGGTGGTTCCTTGTTTGGATTTCGCTTGCGAGACACCCCACGCATGAAACTAATAACTGTTGGGAGTCGAAATAAGTTAGGTCTTTGGGAAATGAGTTTATAACCTTTGCGAAACTTTTAAAATTGAGAGCGGTACGAGAGGATGTATGGGCGCCCTGGATGACTGGACTGTAGTATTTTCATAATTGTGAATAAGGTAAGTAATTGATACTTCAAGATTTATTTGTTCACTACGAAAGGATCTTTTTCCTAAAGTTTGTCACGAGTACGGTATAGGGAAGATTGGGTAAAGTTTAAATTTGATTTAGTTGAGACTATATGGTGAGGCTTGGCGTATAACATCGATAGGGATTTTGTTAATGTACTGTATGGGCGGTACATCTTGGATTTCTTGCGATGTGAGATTTATACTCGGATTTGACCTAACCGGTATGACTTATATTCCTAAATTTCGGGACGAAATTCTGTTATAAGGGGGGAAGTATGTAATACCCCGTAATTTTAAAATGGGTTATATTTTAAATTAATGGATTAATTAGATTTTATTATTAATTAATTCATTCGGGTTTATCCGGACGGGGATATTAAAATGGATGGTTCTGAATATTACTAAAAGATATTTAGGTAATATATGAATGTGATGTCATTGATATGACTGTATGATATAAATTCGATAATTTATATTTTAGTCAGACGCGGTATGGGACGTGTCGGGACTAGTTATTAAATTAAAAAGGAAATTTATTTTCTATCGTTCTAATAGTCATTTCGACTGCGTCATTGCGTCCGGAAGGTTCGAAATAGTCAGAAAAGTCTATTTGGGTATTTATTTTGAGTCTCGGGTCATTTGGGAATGAATAGACAACCCGAAAGGGCATTTTGGTCATTTTTGTAGGGGGGGTGAATAGTGATTACGGATTTAGCACTATTATAAGTATTAGTAGATTAAGTGAATGGGAGTTATTCATCTCCTCTTCACAAATAAGAGCAGCCATCTTCCTAGAGAGAGTGTAAGAGTGCTTGGGAAGGGAAAAGTCACTTGGGAAGGAGAAGAACAAGAACCAAGGTTCACCACCACCAACCACCGCTGGAGTTTGACCGGAGAAGGGACAACCAACTGAGATAAACTACACCAAAGGATCAGACCTACACTAAAGGCAAGTGTTTAATAATAGCAATTTAAGTTTGTACATTGTCCATGTTAGAATAGTATGAAAAGAGAAGATTATTCATGTTTGGAAGAGATAATGGATCATTAAATGGATTTTTGGAAAACTGAAATGATATAGGAATTTAACTCATGTGTTAGGATAATAATAATCCACAAATTAGTCATGAATCTGTTGAAGAAATGATGGAAACCATTGATGTGTTCTTGAAGAGGTTATGTTAATAAATTTCTGGGAATAATGGAGATAACCATGCTTTTTAATCCAATCATTTGATGATTCTAGGATGTTTAGAGTATTGGAAATCGTTCATATATGTTAATATATCATGTAGTAAAGTTTATAAGACATTTGGGATGTTTAGATGAAGGTTTATATGATCAAAAGTTGTTAAACCCGTAGTTGCAAAAATGCAGAAAATCAGGCCTGGACCTGAGGGATCGATCGATCGACCTCCCCTGATTAAGTGAAGTTGTTTCTTTTTAAATGTTGATTCTTATCCCAAAAATTTTATGGATCTTTGGTGATTATTATTTGAATATTTTGGGACTTAGAAAATATCAGAAAACCCTTGTTAAGATTTGAATTAATTGGATTTAGATTCAAATGATTTAAATGATGAAAATTATATCGAATGAAATTTCGGTTTCTAGATTCGTTTGTTAATTTCCGAATGGTGATGTATGAGGATTTAAGATAGGACCAGTAGGGGTGATATTATATAATACCTGGGTATCCTTAAGTTTACAAGAGGGTTTAATCCTAATTGAAAAATACGTGTTTATAAGAGATTTGAAATTATCAGTTTTAACCATAATTAAAAGGGGAACTAAACTCGTAGTAGTTCGGGAGAAATAATGTTATGGACCAGTAGGATATTAGTGACTTCTTACTGATTATATGTTGAGGAAAAACCTATTTGAATCTTATGGGATGGGAGCCTAGAAAACATTTGATTGAAAGAGGGTATGAGGTTATCCTCATTAGGGGTGGACAAAAAAAAGACCGACCCGAATGGACCGATTGGACCGAACCGGACCGAACCGAAAATTAAGGCTATTTTGAAACCGGTCCAAAAATCGGTTCACAAAAACTAAAAACCGATTAAACCGGTCCGGTCCGCGGTCCACTATATTAAAAGACCGATTTGGACCGGACCGGACCGATTCCTATATATATATAATAAAAATAATGTTATTGTGTTTCTTATGTATAGTTTTTGAATTAATGTATATAACTTATGAATTTAATTTGGAACATTTTATATATGTATTGACATTTTTTTATTTGGGTTAAAAAAAACCATGTAAATATCACTTGGAGTTTCGAGTATTATTTTTTTGTATATATATTTGTGAGAAAAATAGATAAAAACATTCATAAAATGTACATATATATAAAATAGGGTCAAGACCGAATTTTACCTTGGACCGGACCGAAAAAAGCCTGGACCGAATTAGTAGGTTAACCGAATTAATCGGTCCGGTCTCTGTCCAAAAAAAATTACGGACCGAATATTCGGTCCGGTCCAAAAAATAGGCAAAACCCGGACCGGACCGGACCGTGCCCACCCCTAATCCTGATTGCATAGTTAAAGTTTTCGGATCTCCTCGATCGGCAAAGTTAAGTAGTAGTGTATTGGAGGGGTTCCTCGTTTGGATTTCGCTTTGCGAGATGCTCCGCGCATGAACCTTAACGACGTCGGTATTGGAGAGATGTTATAGGATGCGTGGATAATTAATTTATGAAGTATAGATATGATATTTTAAAAAGAAATATAATGCTACGTATGGGAAATATCTTAGGGTAGCGATAATTACCTTATTGATATTATATTATAGGTATGATAATACCTATTTGATTGATTGTTAATTTATGTGTATGACATACCTAGCTTACTTGCTATCGGTGGGAGGTTTACGCGTGAGGGCAGTCATATCCTGATGAATCCATGGGATCTTTGATTTGTCGCTTGAGAACATAGGTCTATGAAAGACTTATCGGGGAGTTGATAAGTCCGCTGACTGTGGGTACGTAGGTATGTGCGTGACCCATGGATACGAGAACTATGTTCGCCTCCAATTTGTTTGTTGTTTGTGGTTCGTGGAATCTTACCAAACCTGTAGTCCCCCATTTAGCGACATGCGATGATGGGACATGATAGCAGAGTAATGCATTGCACCACAGCTGTGACTCGGGGTGCTGTATTATATATGAATATATATATATATATATATATATATATATATATATATAATGGATTAAATGGGTACATAATTAAATATTTTATTTAAATCTATCTACGGTGATAATTGTAGATAACGGTAAATAGAGAAAGATAATGGAATTAAGTTAACGAATGTTTGTTCTTAAAGAATTGAAAAGCTTAACTCATATTAATGAGTAACGATTCATGTTAATGAGAAACTAATCATATAAAGGAGTTATGAACATTAATGTGACGTATGGTATGGGACATACGGGGATTATGATATGGGAACGAAATTATAATATGGAGACTAGGAAAGAGGAACCATTAAATAGGATGTTAATAGGAAACGTTAAGTGTGCACTCTAGTTGAGAGGTGAGTATTGCAAGTGAGAGTGGGATCTAACATGTACATAATAAATGCTTTATTGCACTTGTTAAATACTTGATGTTTTAAAAATACTCTACACATTCGGGCTCTAACCCATTTCCTTGTATTTTTTCTCTTCTATTGTATCTCTATATCAGGTGTCCAGCAACAGGGACGCCAACCATAGTTGATTTCGTCGAGCTATGGAATAATGAGGGTTTTGCTTAGACGCTTGTCATCTTTTTGATTCACAGTATTCTTACATAGGGCATGTCGCCCAAAGGATTTCGGTTGTCATTTTCTGTCGGAGTTAAACTATTGTAATTGTGTCTTTTTAATACATTTAATATTGTTGGGATTGTTGTAAAGGATTTATATTATTTGGGAATGTTTATTCCAGTTGCATTTAAATTCTTTTGAGTTATTTAATTAGTGATCTGTGTGGTAGAATAAAATGTGTCGTGTTATTCTTATACTGGAAATGGATTTTTGTTAAACTAAAATTTGGAAAGTTTTTAACACCAGCTTAATTGGGTATTGGGTGAGTTGTAAATGTTTTCGACAGTGATGCTAAGAATGAGCCAACTGTATATTCTGTTTTAATTTGGTATGGGACTTGCCACCCGGTATTTAATTATGCGGGGTGTTACAAGTTTATATTGAGAATTTTGGTGTTTAATTGGAATTTCTTAGTTTTTATTTGGATATAGACTAAGTTAAAATAAGAAGCAAAGGTAAAGGGTATATTGGCTATTTAGTTAAACTGAAACATTTGTGAATTAAAATCACACACTTTTTTTTATTAACATAATATATATATATATCCAGATCGAAGCTTGTAGCAAAAATAAAGTCAATGCGAAGGAAGAATTATACAGAGATTTATTTGAATAGTTAGGTTGGTGTAATAATCTGTTCATTGTACAAAAATATGACATAGGACATTTCACATTACTTGCGATATACAAAGGCCAAAAGAAATTCGTCCCCACAATATACTTCGATGATGCTAAAACAATGGTTAGAGCCTAAACTTAATTAGTAATGTTACATGTACTTATATGATTCACGTGTACTTTATTATATAATGTGTGTACTTTGTATTAGTTGCACATAATCACCCAGATTATCAAAGTACACGCATTATATCTTAAAATACACGTGAAATGCACAAATACTAAGCACGTGTACTTTAATATTATGTGTGTACTTTTCACTCTTTAATCTACGTATACTTTTTTATTTGTATACACACTCACTATTTATACTCTTAATAGTTTTTTGTCTTCCAAAAAGCACTGTACGTATTGAAGACCGTAGTAAAAATAATGAAAAATAATGGTTTCAAAACTCAGAGAACGATTGATGAAGGTACACCAAATGAGTTTATATTGCATGATGACCCATTGACAGAACAAGAAAAAAGAACAGTAGATTTCTTGCTGGAAAGTGATATCAAATTTGACCTAATAGGAGATCATGAATGCCCTAAGCAGTATAATGGGTAAGCAAAAACTTCATTTCTATAAAGTACTAATTTGTATATTTGTAATAAATTTCATTCAAATCATACTAATTTGTATACTTATTTTATTTTAATTTCAGGGTTCACTACGGGGTGTTCTTCATCTACTACATGGAACAAATTAGCAGAAACAAGGAACTGCAAAAATCCTTTCAAGATCCTGAAATGCTAAAACACAAAGCATATGTACTAAGTAAAATTCTTTTTTCAGAATATTTCTTCTCTCAAAAGGAGAAAGACCTTTTATAAATTTATTGAAATACGTACCATATTTGTAATTTGTTTTGTTTTATATTGGTTATTGTTTATTAAATGTATTACATTAAAATGGTGTAATTCCGTTGGCACTGACCACAATGCACGTAAGGTATACACAATGATACCTACACAAACAATGCATGTAAGTGTTATGAAAAAAAAGTACATGCATTTTAATCAAAAGTACACGTAATATTTACTAAGTACACACATGGATTCCTCAAATTAAGGGTAATTAAACCAAGTACGTGCATTTTAATCAAAAGTACATGCTTTATTTACAAAGTACACCCAATATAAACAAAGTACACACACTGATTAATTTTAATAAATTTTGATTTTGCAATTGAAAATTACTATATATATTTATTCAGCAAGACACAGTAACCGAAAACCATTAATTAAGTTCAACTACTCACTATCCCAACTACTTCTGGTTGAATAAATAAATAGCTTTAATTTGGCCTATAAAAGAGTAATATTTGTTCCTTTCTTAACCATTACATCTCAAGTAAAAATTAGATAATGAGTATCCCAACAGAAAATTTACGAGCTACTCTAGAAAAGGATGAAAGAAACAAAAAAAAAAAGGAAATTTGAGGAAAATCTTTCCTTATATCAAACTGCCTTTGATCAGTTTTAAGCATATATGAGGGAAAGCTACTCTGGACTTCCTCCCAATCTTATATATTTATTCGATGTGGATTAGGACCCTCCTCAAAAACATGAAAATCTCATGTCTTTCAATATACATGAGGTTACAATGAAAATTGGCCAACTGAAGGAGAAAAAGGCTTACAATGAAGGCCTTATAGCTGTCATAGAAGAAGAAATTCTAGCCTAATCTAATTTAATTGACTCTCTTTCTGACATCATAGATGCCTTTAACAGCTTTTCCAACTAGCTCTCTTCTTTATTTTTTCAACTTTTATTATGTTAAAAATTGTACTTTTTTTGTTTTGATAAACATTTTATTTATTTCAAGCATGTCTTGTGATTTATATCATACACTAAAACCTACATAATATAGTGCTATCTCGTAAATTTAATAAAATACACGTGAACAGTAGGAAAAATAATCACATGTATTTTATGAAAAATGTGTGTACTTTGCAGAACTGCTACACAAAAAAATAGAACTAAACACTAAATAATAATATTACATTTATTTATTCTAAAAAATGGGTTATTGAATAATTTATTCAATCAAAAAGTTAAAAGGAATTATTCAACAATCATACTTAAGTGTGCAAAGTGTAAAGTACACGTAAAACTAATAAAGTACACGTGAACTTTAGGAAAATTGATCACGTGTACTTTCTAAATAACACGTGTACTTTGTTGAACTTCCATAAGAATAACTTTAAAACACGAGACTAAAGACTAAACACTAAAATTACATTCATTTTATTCAAACCAATTGTTTTATTAACTAATTTATTCAATCAAATGGTTGCAATGAATGAATTCAACAATTTCAAATGTAACCAAATGAGTACATGTAGACCTGTAGTTATCAATTTTAAACGTAATCAAATGGGTTCTTTAGAGGCAGACCATAATACACGTAAGAATGTGAGAATATGAGTGACTTGATCATTAAATATTGAAAAATAATATAATAAAAGCAAAAAATTTAAAAAAATTAATAATAGAAATCATAATGTCAAAATTGAATAAAATAAATCTAACATAAATGCAATAATACATAAATAAAAGTGAAAATATAAATTATAAGTAATACAATATTTAAAGTATATGCATGTTTTTATAAAGTACACGCACATTGTACTGACCAAAACCATTTTCTAAATGCATGTACTTTATATATTATAAGTACATGCATATTTCATAAAGTACACGCATTTATAAAATAGTTTTGGTCATTGTAATGTGCGTGTACTATATAAAACATGCATATACTTTGTGTTAATCCCACTCCCAAATAAATAATACATAAATGAACACTCAATAATAAAATTATAATAATTTGTTCAAATATGAATGTTTATTGATTTTGTTTAAAACTACTGTTACAATGTATTAATTAAATAATATTAAGAGGAATCAAATTGGTTCTTTACACGTGGACCTATAATGACCTATTTTACTATACCTAGAGCAAGTAACTTCTGTTATTATGACATCTCCAATAAATTTTATTCTCTTATTTCTTGGCCTCCCTGTCAACCTCTTTCTTAAATGGAGGAAGGAGACATCAAATCAGAAAAAGGATCTATAGATGATGAGTATGATTGTTTGTAAAAAAACTTATAATAATTCTCAAGATGATCATAAATACTTTCATCCACCTTCCCTACGACAGAAACATCACGAGAACATGGAAAACATCATAGCTACCAACTCTTACAAGAGTAAATTCCTTATTCTAAGTCAACCGTGGCCCACACATCTGACTGAACTTCGAATACATGTTTACTTGAGCGGTTAATATTCCAATGTCTATTTTTTTTCCATTTTTCAGTCAGTAATTTATCAAAATGATAACACAAATCCTTTGACTATGTTTCAAATTCAACACGTTTGTTTGCATTGAAATTTATAATCTTGATCCTCATTTTGTTCATCATATTAATCATCGATAAATTCCTTTCCTCGAGGATCCAAGAGTTGAATGATTCTGCAACACTTGATGCCATGTCACCATAACATTTCCTGACGAAATATGCACAAGACCAATTCTCCAGAGGCAAATTACCAAAAAAATCAGCGATAGAAACTCCACGTTCCTTCTCCAGGGCATCAATGTTCTTCTGAAATTCATCAACTATTGCAGCATATGCACAATGCATGAAATCTTGAATGAGCTTCTTTCAGAAGTTCCCACTCCCCCATATTTATTTCTTGATATTTCCTTGTAAATGATGTATACAGTATGAATGTGCAGACATCGATAAAACCTTAGAAATACCTGCAATAAGACCATTGTTTCGATCGAATATGAATGTGAAGTTTCGATCATGATAAGCTATTGCATCATGCAAATTAATGAGAAACCACATCCAATTATCCTCCATCTCTGAATCAAGAACTGCATATGCAAGAGGATAGAGGCCCGAAATTATAATGAAATATATCCGTACATACAGATTCTATGATGAACTCTAAAAATGTTACCGCTGGCGCGGACCAATAAACACGTAGGCTATACAAGTGAAATAAATATATTTGTGCTGATAGGATACACAAATATAAGTTATAAACATATTATGTTTGTACTTTAATATATATGGGTGTAGTTTATTATTTCATTTGACTATACCAAATAAAGAATCACAAAATACACGCAAAACATTACAAAGTACACAAAGTGTAAACAGGATTTCTCATGTACTTTGTAATGATATGCATGTACTTTGCACTGTTGGCTCAAAAGAAACAAGGAATCCTAAAGTACACGTATGACATTACAAAGTACACGTGACATAAAATAGAAATTCATGTGAACCGTTTTATCTAATGTGTGTACCTTGGTATTCTATGCAAATAACAAAGACATACCTCAAAGTAAACATGTAATATATAAAGTACACACATATATTCACGTGTACTTTATAAATGTCATGCGTGTACTTTATATTCTATTGAAAGAACATATGAAGGATTCCAAATTAAAAGACATAATATTGTAAAGTAAACTTCAATGCTTCATATTTAACATTATTCCCTTTCCTTGATATTACTGACATAATCATTCCATGGTACCTGCTCTCCAAAAAGTCCCCATCAAAAAATAAAACAAGCCTACAGTACTGAAATCCAGCAATGGATCCTGCAAATATTACATAAATTCTTTTGAATAATTTGCCCTCTGATTTGACTTCAAGAATACAATGCGATCCTGGTTTTTACTGCAATAGAAGTTCCCTATAATCATTTATTAATGCATAGGAAACTTTCTCATCACTATGCAACTCAAAAGCAACCATCTCTTTGCCACGCCATGCTTGATGATAGCCTATATCAAGACCGTATTTCTTCTTCATATCTCTAACTATATCAATTGGTCTCAGCAATGGTTTATACCTTAGCTCATCAACAAGAAATGTCGAAACCAATTTGGTGTCCATCATTATACTTTGTGGACTACGATATATACCCCTACAAGTATGCTCATTGTTCAGACTTCTTTTATAAAAGTGACCATTTAATGTTGATAATGAAGCATGAAATCACCACATGCAATTATTTGTACTCCTTTTAGAACACTCTGTTGTCACCCGAGTTTTATCATTCTTCAAATATATACTTGAAACCAACCTAAACAACATACTTTTACAACTTATCACAAAACTTAACCACACCTCCTTTAAAAGACTACTATTCATGACTAATATATGTCTTCCAATCATTGAAGAGATAAAATTTTGACGTACTCGGCTCCACACCTCCAATATAAACATAATTTTTAACTCCGCTACTAATATCAATCGTAGTGGATGATGATATATAGTCTACTCTTTCTCAAATTGTACCACTATATTCAACTCTCTCACAACTTGTATGACTGTGGTTAATCATTTCATGAATTCTATACATGCATTGAACCATTTCGTGAATTTTACTACTAGCCAAAGTTGTTGAATCAAATACATATATCCAAATAAAATCAGCTTTGAGAATCACTTGAAATCGCAACATACAACGAACATCTTTATCACAAATCAACATGAATCGACTTTCATCACCAAAGCCATACTTCAATGAAAAAGATCCAGCCTTCAAATACATAAACCTTATACATAACTCATTGCATATGAAATCTAACGAGCATCTTTAAAATTTTCAATGCAATCCATATTATCCAAATAACAACATTAGGCAATTCGACAACTTTCCATTATCACCTGCATTAAATTAAAATAGAAAAATAGTTTTGTTAAAGCTCAAGCTTAATTAATGCCGTTGGAGCGGACCAACAAACACATGGTAACAAAGACATGACTACTCTATTAAGCATGTGTCAACAGTAACAAAGTAAATGCATATTAACATTAGGAAGAATTAATCATTACAAAATCATGTATACTTTGGATCAAATTGCGTGTAATTTTCTCCTCATGTATATACAAAGTACTTGACTATTCTAAAACATCAAGTGTCAATGCCGCTAGCACGGACCCACAAATACATGCCCATTTTATACATGACAAGTCTATTAAGTAATGAATCAAAAGTAACAAAGTAAACACACAATTACATTATGCAAAATTAATGTCAAAAGAAAAAAATCAGAATTAATCAAGTCCAACGTTCACGTGTACTTTATATCAAATTGCGTGTACTTTACTGCAATGATCCTTTAAGGTATATACATGAACATGTATATACATAAAGTACACACACACATGAGCACAAAATCAAAACATATACATACACAACCTCTTACGAAATAAAAACACAAAGTCAAAATATATTCATATATAATTAAAATAAATTTATGAAAATGAACAATCAAATCATTCATTCAATATTCGAGTTAATTCAGCACATGATTTACATACACTACAAAAAAAGTATCTTTTGAGACGGTGGATTAACAGTCTCAAAAGATGGTTTATCCATCTCAAATACTTTTTGGGATGGTATTTGGTATGGCTAGGGGGTGTCTTTTTGACAGGGGTTATAAATACTTTTTGTGACACCATAGCCGTCTCAAAAGAGTTTTTTGAGACGGGAACGTATCCATCTCAAAAGCTCATCATTTTATATGACCCTTTTGAGACGGCAAGAGAACTTTCCCAAAAGAGTGCTTTTGAGATGGGCATTAATCCGTCTCAAAAGGTTACTATTTTACAGGACCTTTTTGAGATGGGAAGAAAGCCGTCTTTAATATATTTTTGGGACATATTTAACCATCCCAAAAGAGGTGAAGAGATCTTAATATTTTTGCGCCAGTATATTAGGGAGAATAAAATCTATCACTAAAGTTTAATATATAATTGAATTACATTTGAGACAATTATTAACGCCTCACCAAATGATAAAAAAAATATAATACATAAGATGATTTTGAACCAACACAATGAATCATTTTCATTCAACAATAGTTAGAGTTCTTACAAGCATCTCTAAATATTCATCAAAACAAAAATTATAACACTAAATAAAAATATTCGACTTACTTGACAACAAAAATACATTAAATTCTTATACTCCAAAACAAGGAATTCTTTTATAAAAGTAAACCCGCAATCTTAAAGTGTACGACCTCCAAAATCACTGATTAGCCTTGCATGTTCTACAAAAGTTGCCACCTGCAAAAAAATGTCAATTACATAAAAATTAATATCCCACTCATCAACAATAGAAGGTTCAATGAATCAATAAAGTATATTCTCCGCACAAACAACATAAATTTTAAACTATGATATCTTTTTAATAGATATCTAACTACTATTATTTTTTTTAAATCGGTAGAATCTCCTTTGTGTATTCATGAAAACCACAAGTAACCAACATGTTTTAAACTTTAAAATTTATTCTAAGAATATTATACAAGCACCAATAGCAAATTCTCACCACCACCATAACAAATTTCTCACCCCCGCCATTGAAAATTTAATTTTGAAAGAGAGAATTTTCCACCAACTACTAAACAACTATGACAAACCTACAACAACCAACAATTGCTATTTAAAAAAAAGGGACAAAGTCTCCTTTGTTTATTCATGAATACCAACGTGTGTATAGGTTATAATTCACCCAAACAACTCAGTAATCAATTGCCACAACACAGTAACGTGTGACTTTAAAATGGAGAATTTCCTATTTTAACTAGTATGAGCTACATCAATCTCATAATAATAAAGATGTATTATACTTATTCGGTATGAGTCATTGAGATTCTGGAAGCACGGTGTGGGACAATAATAAAAAACAAACATTGCACTTTGCTATCATGTCAGTCTTCATCTGTACTAGAACTTGTGGGTTGCTAATTTTCAATTCTTCGAGCTCTTGTCTATGTCGAGCATCTCGATCTTCAATGTCTTACTGATGTCGAACATCCCGCTCATCAACGTCTTTCAAGCATTTCCTATCAAATAAAAATACATCAAAATAATGAATCTAACCAATTAAAGATATAACTTTGACGAGCAACAGTAGTTTTAGTTGGTATGCATACCGCTCTACTTCATTTCAGAGAGATTGCTGACAAATTTATCAAAACAAAAGCAAACTTTGTGGTATTTCACAAATTTAGGATTTACTCCTAGATTTTTGGAAAAACATTTTCGGTAAACTTTAATTTTGAAGTAAATTTAAGGTAATTCCTTAACTACACATTGTAGCTAATAAGGATAAGAGTAGTTTTCAGTTTTAGAATATAGTTTTTCTCATTCAAAATTCAATTAAATTTGACTAAAAGTTGTGATAGTCTAAAGCTAAGATACGAACAAAATTATGGAATACAATGTCTCCAAAATGGGAAGATGATAATAATATTGCATACATACCATTTGAATGCCATCTGAATTTGGATATTGGTGGCCAAATACTCTGAGAACCTCATATCTTGCCTTCTCTAGCCAATCTGTATGAATTGAGAATAGAAGGGTAGTGAATGTGCAAATTTGGAAATGATAGAGGAGATGGGTGTAATATATGAAAGATTTAATATTTATAATAGGAGGGGATTTATCTGTAATTATGACAAATGATTCATTCAGTGCATGCAACTAACAGCTACTACTAAACCATATGGACCTTTAACTTTAGTTCTGGTTTGGTTCGCATTTTGTGATTTCTAGGATCCCAAATTGGTAAATTTTTATGAACTCTTGAGAAAAGGAAATGACAATCTGAGATTTAAACTCTTAACATGTTTTCCTGTTAAGTATTAGTACATGGTGTGAGCAATGGAAAACCAAAACAACTCTGAACTCCAAAGTCCTTACAATATAACTTGATATTCCTAGGGTCAAAATATGCATTGGCATTAGGAAAATTGTGCTAACTTTGAGGTCTTCTAGTAAAGTACTTAATATACTCTAATTTCTAAGAAATTTCAGAACTATTATCATATCATATACAAAATTCAGAAAGAAAATTTTCAAAATTAAGGATGAAAATGCTAATTAGTCTGCTCCCTTCCATGAGTTATGAATGAACTTGAGTAAACCTTAATAATGTCAATTTTCTTGACTGTTGTTGACAAAGTGCTCGACATCTTATAATCTCAGTTTGCTTGACTGTTCTCGACAAAGTACTCGACATCTTGAGAAAACTAACATCGTATAATCTTTTTGTTTTAGCGTAATAAACACATCTTTTCCAAACACTATAAAAGGTAGAAAATGAAGAAAGAGGCATTTCCATGTAATTATCTTCAAATAAAATAATTGCATAAAAATCAATTATTTTCCATGGATGCACTCAACTGCACCCTAAGTCTGATTATAGTAGAAACATATATATCTGACTCAATTTATTTCCTCTATATTCTTGCAATGAGATATGAGTCATGACACAGTATGAAAACAAGCTATTAAAAAAATGTAGCTCTTTAGGTAGTAATGTGTATATAAAACTAGAAAATGATGACTATATATTATTTAAATTTCTTGTGACATAAGAGAGCAAGTACATAACTTTCTGGCCTCATATGTTTGAATTTTCATAAGTCGATAATAAGGTCAGCTACCTGATTTTCCAAAGAGGTGAGCCTTCGCATATCTGAGGCCTTGTTAGCTTAGCTCCGCCCGTTGGAGCCGGTTGCTCCTGCTGCTCCAACGTTTTTCTTTTTTTGTTTATTGTCAGGTCACCAGACACATCAAAAGTAAGAATGAAGATGGTGTACGCAAGCTCTAAGGATAGATTTAAGCCGAAATTGGATGGAATCCAAGTCGAGTTGCAAGCAACAGATCCTAGTGAGATGAGCATCGACATTGTAAATAGCCGAGCACTTTGAACATCGTATAATGTTCTTTAATCTTTGGAGGGAAGTAGACTAATTAGCATACAAGTGAGATGAGCATCGACATTATAATATTCTTTTTCTCCCCCAATTACATTCCATTTTCCCACCTTTTCTTATTCTCCAGGACACCTTTTCCTATTCTCCAGGACGAGAATACTTCCTTTGAAATTACGTTTTCTCTTTTTATTTTATTTTTTTAATTTATATTTTTTCTCTAATGAATACCTCAAAACCTCAGCGTTTCAATTATGCATTTATATATGGATGGGATGCACTATACCTTAACTACTGAACCATAACTTTAGAGATGTAATACAATTCAGTCAGTATACTCTCACAATTCAGTCAGATGTAACTGTGTTAGTACCTTACGATGGGAGAATTGGAATGAACACTTCACACATGCTAAAGTCGTTTGGCTTCAATTTCCTCCAAAGTGAGGCCCTTTGTTTCTGGTACAATGAAGAATATGAAAATGAGAGATAAAACAGCTATCACTCCAAGTATGAAAAATAATATTCCAGCTCCAAGTAGTGCCTCAAGAGGAGAAAATGCAAATGTCACCAAGGCATTTGCACCGAACTTTACAAGAACTGATATACTCAATCCTCACCCTCTTATGCGTAATGGGAAAATATCTAAAATCATCATCCAACCAATTGTACCAAATGATAACTGATAAGATCCAACATACAACAGCAACGCAATTACAGCCACAACCGATACATTATCTAGGAAAGTGTAATATGACCCCATAAGGAATAACGAGATTACCATACTAGAGGCAGCTCGAAGTAGTAAAGGCCTTCTCCCAAGTCTATCGACAATTAGAACTTCTACTCCAATCATAATCAACTTCAACACCCCTAGAATAATGGAGACCCTTGTAGCATCGGATGCTACAGAGAATCCTGCAGTCTAAAAAATTATTGCAGCATAATACCATACACTAGGTTCCCCTGTAATTTGCTAAAATGAGACTAATCCTGCCCAATAATAAGGGCTTTCAAGAATTTCCCCTAGAACATCTCCCCTAGTGTAGCTTCATTTTCTCGAGGAATAAAAGAGAGCTCGGCCAAAATTTCTTCTACTTTTTTAGGAGCTGACTCACTCATAGCTTCACCTCTAAGGCAACACAAGCAAGATATGGTAATCTCCCTTATACCTGAACATTTCCATTTCCTTGAAAAACACGTAGAAGAATCCATCTATGTGAAGCAAGTAACCACCACATCGCGAATCGCATAATCACTACTATAGGGATACCAGTCTAGCTCCATACGTATAACGACAACCATCAATCGCGTCAACTAAAATGCTACCAACAGTATAACCTACAACCATTCTCAAAACTATAAAGAACTCTTTGAGTGAAATTAGTTGACCTCGTATCCAGCTTGGAGCTTTCTCGACAATTTACATTGGAGCGGCATGCATTGCCAGGCCAATTCCTATACAAAACGACCAATAACCATAACAACAAGACAGGTGACTGTGCTGTTACCACAGCTCCAACAAGATACGTTGTAGCCAAGGCAATCAACTCCCTTCTTCTTCCTAGGATGTTAGCAACATTAATAGCAAAGACAGAGCTAATCAAATCCTCATACAATGACCCAGTAGTTATGAGACCAACTTCCATGAAAGACAAGTCGTAGCCTATAATCTCGCTTGATGTGGCTGACTCTATGAAAATGGTTGCACAAGATGTGGTACCAATATCATAGCCATATAATAATCCGCCAAGAGCTGGGAAAAGAAATGGAAGAGTGGAGGCCAACACAAAATATTTGTCCGAGTGTCTCTCAATTATAGGTTCTTGCACTCCAAATGATATCCCCAATTTTTGAACCATTTTAGAGTACCAGAATCGATATTTACACAAAGAGAATAGAGTAGACAAGTACTTAAAAGGCACCGTTGATTATGTGAAGTCCCTCTAACAAAGAGACTTAATCGGAAGCAAGTGGTTGAAACGTTGAGAGGGGTGGGACTAAAGCCTAGAACATGTTCTGCATATCCCATTACGTAATGTTGAGAATTTAAAAAGTAAAAGTATGAAGGGAAAATAGATGTGAATGTGGAGTTTGAAAAAATATCCTCTACCAACTCAGGTGTGCGTTTGTAGGGGAATATTATAGGAAGAATAGACGTTACCAAACCTCCTAAACATAAGAGAAAAGAGAAAAGTCAACAAGGAGCTAAGGATATATGAGACCAGAAACTTAGAATCTGATGGCATCGAGAAGTGAGCAGGTTTAAATTCCATTAAAGATATGATGGAATTGGGCCTTTGAATAACAAGTCTGATAAAGGGCCTTCTACATAACAGATTAGGCGCTCCATTTACAGGGTTTTTGAGTGGCTTTGTAAGATAAATGCGAGTTCATATGCCGATGGTGTGGTGTCCATTGGGCCTTTTCACATAGATGATGAGCCCCTCCCAGGTATGCAGGACAACAAAATGGCCTCTTGGACACAACCGCTAAAGCGAGCCAATATAATGTAGATGATATACTACGTGTATGTGTGGATGCCATGTCAGATTTGGCACCCGATGCTCGTGCAAGAAGGATTCAAATACGAAAATGTGGAGTTTAGAAAAATAATGTTGGTTGATGGTTGTTTCATACTTGAATTTCTATGAAGGTCAGTGACGCGTGATCATAATGTTACGCACCTGATATTCATTAAGCATTTGGATCACCTTATAATGAAACATGACTTTATACTACTAGAGAACCAAGTTCCTTTTTATCCGAGCAATTATACTGGCATGTAATACTCTGCAACTGATCTTGACATGGAAACCATCAAATTCAAAGCGAGCGAGGGCCTAGACTTTCTACTTGTGAAATTTTAAACTTCTTGTTTGATGAATATTTATCAAAACATAACTTATTTAATGGTATATCCTTATCAAATTGTATCTTCAAGGTTGCGAGACCCTGATAATACATTTCATGTGAATGTGAGAGAGGAGAAGACTCCAACATTACCCATGGCTAGGGCAGAGGAGATGACTCCAAAATTACCTGTGGAAGAGGAGACGACTCTAATATCATGTAGTCATTGTTTGTTGTTAGGGTTGCTCTGCCTTCTACATTATATATCAACGTTTATTTTTGTTTATTTAGCTGGTTGTGTCAGATGCGTGGTACACATTGTTTAGAATACCACCGTTGTGCGTTAATGACTTCACCGAAATATTCTTAAGGAGCATGATTGCTTACAAGCAGTGTTCCCCTTATGTATCGCATTTCATCACATTTTATGCTATGCTCATATACACACTCATTGATTCTAAGGAAAACATTTAATTATTTGTAAAGGAAATAGTGCGGGGCACTCTTTTCTACATTACGCCTAAATATCTTATTTTTAGAGTATCAACACATTTTCCCCTTGAATACACCTTAAAAGGACAGTAAACTTGCAATTTTGGTTAGTCAACCAAATGTCAGCAAATCAAATTTTCCCACTCGCACTAAAGAGCATTGAATACATACTTATATTAGATACTAGTGGTAACCCGTGGGATGCTCGGGAAAGTGTGATTGAAAAATTTACTATTTTTTAATCGAATATGGTCATTCAAATAGCACTCCCCATAAAAAGTTGAACTAATAAAAGTTTTGGGGAAAAACTAAGTAAGTTAAGTTAAATACCACGTGAAAGTAGACCACAAAAATATTTAAGTTTCATATACAGTGAATAAGACTTGTTCAGATTGATAATCCATATTCACTATTTGTCTTGAATTAAAAACATGCATGAGTCTCCACATAATTATCAGTAATAACTTCACCCTTAGAAATTCTAGTATTTTTTAATCTCCCAATAAACTGTCCATTACAGACATTAGACTTCCTTCACAAAATAAAAAAATTCATTAAACATACTTATTTGTTTATTTTCCTCTCATTGTGAAAGTTTAGGCTTCTTCGTCATGAAGACAACATTTATGCATGTTTGACCTTTTGATTGGTCTATGATTCACCATTAAAAATCAATCAAAGAACATAAAAAATGAACAAGTGATCCACGTGAGCAATGGATCAAAACAACATTAAATTGTATCAAATCCCTAAAAATCATAACCATCATTAAATCAAATCAAATCCAGATCTAATTTCACAAAAAACTTACCCATCTGACGCAACCATTCACGAATGTAAAAGGACTTGAGATATGAGATTAATCCAAAAATGATAAGGTACCATACTTTGGTACCTCGTTGGGTGTTCGCGCCTCTTTTTAGGCAACTCGATTACTATTTTGAGTTTTCGACTCCTAAATTCTATTTTTAATTCTAAAACAATCGTATAATAGTGAATTACGGATCGGGAGTCCACTGAGGACACAATCACTTCCATTAGATTAGTTTTTTTCATCTTGGGATGTTCGTGCCACTCAGATCGTGATATATTAAGTTTATCTTTTTAGATTGTTTAAAGATCGTGACACTATTTTTTTGTGTTTACTAATTTTTTGTTTAAACTAGAACTTTAACTAAAGCTTGTCTTTTTATTTATTGCTTTCAGGTACCACCTCATATGTTGGAGTTTGTGTCCCAAAACTTAATGATTTGAATGTTAAGATTTAGCATTTGATATGGAGTTGGATAACATTGGTGATTTTTTCAATGGTGATGCATATTTGAATTAATTGGGTCCATCACACATATCACAAAATAAAATCATAATCGAATAGTAAATCAAGTTAATGGCATAAGCTACTTGCAAATTACATGAATTAATTAACACAAACAAACATATCAATAAGTCTAACTAAAATTCACACAAAAAATTATACAAATATTATCATATATTAATCTTAAAACTATACTACAACAACCAATTGACAATCCGGATTTTCAATTGGCTCACCCTCAACCTCCTATCACCACTACAAATCAATCGAGTGAAAAAACTACCGATATTAAGTAATAAGCAAGAATTAAAATTACTTTTTATCCTTATCAATTCGACGATATTATAACTTGAATTCTCGGGATTAGATCAAATATTTAAACGTCAATGAAAATCTGTAACGCAATCAGTAATCCCCCTGTCAAATATCCATCAATAAAAAAACATATGATTGACATTGAAAAATCACAATTATGATATGATGCAAATAATAATTACTATTCTATTATTATAAGTACTTTTTACCATAACAAAAACTCCTACTATCCCAATAACCAACTAATTACATCAATAAATACATCAAATTACTTTTTCATTACCTTTACTTTCATTTTAATAGCAACAAAACAAGTAAATTGACAATCAATATATATCAAAACTAATTTGATATCTTCAACCATAAAATTTCATTTTGATAATTTTCAATTACACTTAACCCCAATTTTTGAAACCCTAACTAGCTAGCAACCTAGACCACCATAATCTCACTACAACCAAGAGAAAAGAGAACACGACTTACCAGGGGTGAGGGGAGGGGAGAGATCTAGGAGAGCAATGGTGGCAAGGTAGAAGTCCAGGGCGAGCGAAGGTGGTAAGGGAGAGCGGGGTGGGTGACTTATTGTCCAGGTAGAGATACGAGATATTAGGTTTTATTTTACTTTTTCTTTTCTTTTTTGTTATCTATGTTGAAAGGTTTCGGTTATATGCACAAGGCGGGAGTTAAAATCGCAAAGGTGGTAACCAAAATTATTTGAGTCGTCTCATAAGATACTATTTGAGACGGCTCTTAATATGTGGTCTCATTAGCCTCACTTTATAACACGGATAACACAGTGGGTCTCAAATAATATTAGTTTTTGAGACTGATGCTTTTACCTATATTAAAATGTATGTTTTAGGGACTAAATTTAAGTCGTCTCAAAAGCCCTAGTCTCAAAAACTACTTTTTTGTAGTGATAATTACAATGATTTGATTAATTGAAAACAAATATATCAACATATTTTAATTGATCGATATGAAAAACATTTCTTCATAATAGGTATCAAATAACAAATAATCGAATTAATGCAAAGAAAATACATCAACCTATTTTAATTGATCGACATACAAAATATTTCTTCATAACATGTATAAACTTACAAATGATCAAATTAATACAAAGGATAATCTAGTTTAAACAAAGCAAAAAGAATTGACTTCTTCGAACAAGATGATAACTTCCTTCTTTAAGAGAACAAAGCTGGTTGAACAGAACTGAAAAGAAATCATAAGATTCTAAGTTATTGGAGAGAACGAACTTGTTTGACAGAAGTGGAAGGAAGAAAGAGAAGATCCTAGATTATTGAAAATGTTGTCAAATACTGATTAGGTCAATGATAACAAAATGAATGAAATGTCGTAAAATGTATTTATATGGACGTAATCGTTTCAAATTTGTTTGACTCGGTTAAAAAGTCCAAAATGTCAAGTCAAGGGACTAGACCGTAAAAACCTATTTTTTTAAGTTAGTGAGAGGAAGAAAAGTTTTAATAAAGAAAAGAGGAGAAAATGAGCGAAAAGGAAAATAATAGTTCATATACTTTTACTTTGTGGATGTCATTTAATGTGGTGGTAGGAAGAAGACAAAAGTGATCTTTGTTGCGCTAGGTATATACCTGCATCACCTATTATTAGGGCATTTATGAGTGTATGGTTGTTCTAAACATTACAAAATATACAATCTATCCATTAGTTTTAATAATAGGTTGTGCCATGTCGTTCCGGCTTCGTGTGTTTAAGGTTTGTAAATGAGATGTGCATAACAGGCTCATGTCATGTATATTTAGGTTTAAATCACTATTTTCCCACTAGATCTGGACTCTCGTCTCATTAATAATCTCATTTCATTAATAATATTAACACAAAAAAATCAACCTAAAGTCATTAAAACTCTAACCAGGTCATGTTAAAGAGTCATATAAAGACTTGTTAAGAATTTTATCCATACACAATCATATATACCAAATTGAATGTCTGTCTGTATGTAAATATAAATACAATAATTATCTCCAAAGCTAAATTCAAATTGCACCAGTCTCTCTATATATGTATGTATGTAACCAATTTGCATATTAACTTAGACCATTCCTGAACAGAAAAATGTTATATTTTGCAGAAAAAAAATCCTAAAGCACCCTGTAAACTTCCAAATAAGTGGGTTAGTATAGTATGCATCTCTTAAATTTAGACACCCTATCATTTTACCAGTGTTGCTTCCAATGCTGTAATGGTGGGCCAACATTGTTTGAGCCGTAAAACAATTTTCATTTTCAGATTATAGGGTATTTAGCGGCTGTGTATAAGCTACATATTTTAAACGAAAAATAGTGATCCATTTGAGATTTTAACTATTTATTAATATATTAAAATTTCAATATTCAAAATTTCACTGTATCAGGCTTATCTTATGTGATTTTACAAATTGCTCATCGAACTGTTCTCTCTTTTGATACCTCATATTCACAATACCAACCTTTACTGTTACACTATGAACTTGGGGTGCTTTTACAATCTAACCAAATCATTTTAGACTTTTTTAGTGGAATGCCTAGTAACTTTAGCCATTTTTAGGGGATAGGCAAGCATAAAATATATATAATTTGAGAGTGTGCCTCTCGATGGTAACTACTTAAATAAAAATAAATTCGCCGGATGTAAGAAAAAAGATTAATAATTTTTCATTATCAAAAGGGTTTCAACAACTCAAAAGTCTACGAGAAAAAATATTCTACTAATTTTTAGAATTCTAATTTTATCTTGTTAGTTAAGAAAATGATTCTAAAAGTGCGAAAAAAGTAAAATAAGCACAAGACCGGATCTACGTGGAAAAAACCCATTGGCGAAAAAAATTTGGGGGCCAATAAGAATGACAAATACACCATGGTAGAAATACTACAACTAGAAGAGAAAGACTTATAACCATACTAAGACTTACAATCACACAAATCTATGACTGACTATAAACTCTTTCACACCATATCCTCTGAGGAGAGCTTCGGCAACTGAAGAATGCTACACAACTGCCATCGATTATGGTTCAGAACCAATGTCGTCAATTCTCTCACCAAAAAATTTCTTCTTTGATCTAAATCTTAAAATGATTTTTTCAAGCCAATGAAGAGAAAATATAACTCAAGAAGAAAATTGTATAGAAAATGTTTTTTTATCACAAAGATGAGGAAATAAATCTCAAATGTTTTCTCAAAGAGAAAAATAAAAAAGAAATAGCTTTAAGAACTCAAAGAAAATTAGTGAAAATATTATCTAAAATATTTGAAATATTTTGATCAACAAAAAGATTTTCAAAGCTCCTACACTTGGTTTGAAAGAGTATGGAACACTTAACTATGTAGCATTTAGATTTGAAAGTGTTTAAAAATCCAATAAGTTAGGTGTCACACTTTTAAGAAGTCAAGTGGTCTCTTCTAAGCCCAAGTCGACAGAAAAGGTGCACACACCAAGAAGATCTTAAAGAAAGATATCGTAAAAATATGTGCTTTCGACGTTGTCACATGCGGTCGTGGCGATGCTAAACCGATGTAAGTTATGCAATGATCCAGGAAAAAAACACGGGAGACAAAGACACTAGCGAAGGCCTTTCGTAGCAGCGAGAAAATTCTTCACTGAGGCATTACTGCAACAAAGTAGCTCTCGAGAATGTCTAGAAAATTGTCTGGTTTTGCCTTAAAAAATTGAAAATAAGTTTTTGTGAAAACCCTAATTATGTTTGTCCCAATCAAGAACACTCATACTTAAAATACACGAGAAAAATGCAATTCTTTATAAAATTAATTTTATAATATGAAAACTATATCTGCATTGTGTATTTGACAATTGGTCCAAACAAGGTTGACTAAAAAGATTTTTTCATTTATAAAAATTACTAACCAATATGTGAATTTAAGTCCGCAAAATCTTATACCTTTCCTAAGTGGTGTACTTGAGATTCAGTATGAGTGACTCCGGGATGAAGTTGATGAAGTTCTCCGGTGACCTATTGGACAAAGACTCAAATATGTTTTGACAAGAAATTTAGACAATACACACACACACACACACACACACACACACACACACACACACACACACACACACACACACATATATATATATATATATATATATATATATATATATTCAAGGAACCAAAATATATAAAAATCGACTCAAAATAACCTTTTTGCTATTTTAAAAAAACCGGTCAAACTTTCAAACTTTAAAAGCACTTCAAAAGCTGTGAAAGTTTGATTGATTTTTATAAAATAGTAAAAAAAAGTTATTTTGAGCTGATTTTTTTATATGCATCCCTTGAAATGTTTAAATATCAGATAAAAAAATTGAAATCAAAAATATTTTTTTTAATATTTGAAAAAATAGGTTTACGCCAGTAAGTACGTATACATGATATGTATGAGAGCCTGCATATATATATATATATATATATATATATATATATATATATATATATATATATATATATATATATATATATATATATATATATATATATATAGAGAGAGAGAGAGAGAGAGAGAGAGAGAGAGTCAGGCTCTCTAACATACCTCCTAACAACATACCCTTCTTTTAAAATAGTAAAAAAAATAATTTTGAGATGATATTTTTTATACGGGTTCATGATATTTCAATGTGCTCCTATAAAAAAATCAATTGAAAATAATGATTTTTGTTATTTTTAAAAAATAGTCCAAAAATATGTTAGTTTTTGCCCTTTAAACTGCCAGTTTTTTACCTATTTTTTAAAAATATCAAACACATTATTTTGATCTAAAAATTTTGACATGGACACATTGAAATATAATGAGCATATATAAAAAAATATTAACTCAAAATTATTATTTTTACTATTTTAAAAAATAGGTATGTTACTAGGTATGTTTAATGAGGTATGTTGGAGAGTCAAACTCCCTCTCTCTCTCTCTCTCTGAGTCCTGCTCTTGTGCGGACTAGTCCGCATTTTAAAAATGCGGACCGTACATGTGTCACCTGGCGGTGAGCCCAGAAAAGAGAGAGAGTGTGCCTATAATTTTGGCGATAATTTCTAGGCACACCGTTAGGTGACACATGTTCGGTCCGCATTCTTAAAATGCGGACTGCTCCCCACAAGAGCATTATATATATATATATATATCGTCAAGGTAATCGATGGATCAATGATTTTGTTCTATGGGGCATAAATACACATCGTTTGCCAGGCCATTTAATGTGACAAATTGTCACATAAATAAATTTGTTGAAAGATAAAAAAGGACTAATTATCATGAAAATATCGTTTGACAATATTTGTCACGGTGACAACCCTTGATAAATGATTATATTGAAAATTCCATTTGTTCCCCTCGACCTCACATACGTTCGACATTACAAGAGGTAAATTTATACCGTAAAGGCCAAATTGGCACAAACTTTTCCTGTGACCAAAGCGTTTGACCAACGTCCAGGTCTAGGTCCGTGACCACTCAGAGATGACCAATATTTTGGTCACGAACTTTAACCCTGACAAACTTTTCCTCGTTGACCGCTCAATTGCTGGTAAGCAATTTTGTAACCTATTGGTCACGAGCTGTGTTGGTAACCAATTTTGTACATAGTTAGCTTCGCAACAAGTTGCAAATTAGATATGTGACTAATAATTTAGGTTGTTTGAAATTTGTCATGGTCTATAATCATGACCATTATTAAAAATATAAAATTTAATATTTAAACATATATATATATATATATATATATATATATATATATATATATATATATATATATATATATATATATATATATATATAGAGAGAGAGAGAGAGAGAGAGAGAGAGAGAGAGACTCATGCACACCAAGTTTGCGCACTATTTTTTTAAAATATTAAAAAAAATATTCTGAGTTGAATTTTTTTATATGACATTTAAACATTTCAATGGATCCATATAAAAAAATCAGCTCAAAAAAACCTTTTTTTATATTTATAAAAAAATCGATCAAACTTTCATAGCTTTTGAAGTGCTTTAAAATGTGCGAAAGTTTGACCGAGTTTTTAAAAATAGCAAAAAACGTTATTTTCAGTAATTTTTTTATATGGGTCCTTTGAAATGTTTAAATGTCATATAAAAAATTCAACTTAAAATTATTTCTTTTACTATTTTAGAAAATCAGTATGCAAACTTAGTTTGTAGGCATCTCTCTCTCTCTCTCTAGAGAGAGAGAAGCAGACTCATGTGCACACGTGCTCGCGCACACTAATTATTTTTAAATATTAAAAACTATTTTTGAGTTGAATTTTTATATGTGATATTTAAAAATTTCAACGGACCCTTATAAAAAAAATCAGCTCAATTTTTTTTTTTTGCTATTTCTAAAAAATCGGGCAAATTTTTGAACCTTTTAAAGTGCTTAAAAAAAGCATAAGTGTGACCGATTTTTTAAAAATAGTAAAAATGTTTTTTTAAGTTGGTTTTTTTTATATGGCCTCCTTGAAATGTTTAAATATCAACAAATAAAAATCAGCTGAAAAATATTTTTTTTACTATTCTGCAAAAATGATGTGCAAACGTACTCTGCAAACATAATGTGCACAAGAGCCTGTATTAGGGCTGTAAATGGATATTCGATTATCCACATCCGTCCAAAATCCGAATTCAAATTTGCGGATATTTATCCGAAAAAATAAAAATGGATACGAATATGGATACTTTATAAAAATATCCGTAAAAACGGATACGGATACGGATAGTACTAGTATCCGACACGGATAATCCGTATTCGATGCGGAGTATCCGTTTTACCAGATATTCGTATCCGTCAAACATATATTCTAAATATGACTAATAATATTAGTATTAGTATTACTAATAAAATAATATTTCAAAAACCTTAACCGTTTATTCCCTAAAACAAAATAAACACATACTCCACTCAAAACAAAATTATCCTAAAGTTATTATTTTATTAGGTGTATTATAACAAGCCATGTATTATTATCTTAATGGGTAGATTATCTTGGAGTTATACTAAAGTTATAATACACCCTATCACACATAACATACACCCACTAAAGAGCATATACTCCACTAAAAAAAACTAATTCCATTTCATTTCTCTTTCGTACAAAATAAGAGAAAAGAAACCCTCATTTCACTCCACAAAAAGCTCTCATTCCGCCAGCTCCCCCTCCACTGCATCAGCCTGCCATTGCTCATCAACTCTGCCACCGCTTCTCATCAACCCCTCCGCTGCGCATCAACTCCGCCTCTGCGCATCCCCTCCTCTTGCAATAGAAAGTTAACAACAACAGGTACATACAAAATAAAAATACAAATATATAATTGTATTTATATGTTATTCACGTGTTTGTTTATTAGTTTTCTTAATTATAAATAAATGTAGGAGAGAAATAAAAAGGTAAAATTATGATTTTTATTATGATGAGAACTGAAGTTAACAACACGTATATTATATACAAAATAATAATGTATACTTATTAAAATAAAAATATCAGTATGTTTTGAAGAGTAAAAGGTCCATGAGATTATTATTCTCAATAAATTTGATTTAATCTAAAAGGTCCATATTTATATCTACTGTTTGTAACACCCCGTATTTTTTATGATTTAAATAATTATGGAATTTAATTATTATTGTCGAATTAATTAAATTAAAATGTGAGATTTAATTGTTAATTAATCCGGATTAAAAATATATTAACTAGCATGCCAGGGTTAATACTTATTAATTGAATATTACTGTGTGATATGTAATATGGAATTAAGCATTTTAATAAATTGTCAAGATTGAGAAATACGACAATTGGTAATTTAAGTCAGACACGCGTGTGAGTCGTGTCGGGATTAATTAATAGGAATAAAAAGAGAATTGATTTTTATTGACTTGTATGATCGTTTCGAGTGCGCCGTTGAGTCCGAAAGGGTCGAAATAGTCAGAATAGTATACCCGGAGGTTTAGTTTGGGCCCCGGGGCAATCTTAGGCCTAACCAGCGTCCCGAGAGGGCATTGGGGTAAATTGCATTTTTGGGGCTAATTAATGGACAAAAATTAGAGTGCTTTAATATCCCTTATGTAGTTACAGTTAGGGTTTTTATCCTTAAAAGAAAAGAGAGAATTCCAAAGGAAGGAGAAGAAGAGGTTCCTAGGTGTTCCAAGGCCAAACTCAGTTAGCTTTCACCAAAAACATCATCAACGCGTAGATCGGAAAGAGTATAATACATTTGTACCAATTTCATGTGACGAATCAAACTTTCATAATCAGGCAAGTGTTTATTACTTTCTTTCCATTAGCAATGCCCATGTTCATGTTAGTGTAGGAATGGAATACCCTTGTATTATTAATAAAAGTGATGAAAATTGGGGATTTGATATACATGAATTGAACCTAAGATTAATTTAGGTTAAATCATTTATGTATGTAGAATGGAAATCACGAATAGAAGACTTTTTGTGATAGACAAATCTGGAAATTTTATGTCTTGATTGATGATTGTAAGAACATGGGTTTTATTAACTATTTGGGAATCACAGATTATATTGGTGATTAGTAACGAATTAATTGTGTTATATTAGTGGAAATCATACATACATGTTAGGAAATTGATTTAGTATGATTGATCGGCGTTTGGGAATGATTCGTAGAGGTTATAATTGTTGAATTGGTGAAGAGAACGTTTTTGGGTTAATCTGCGTCGAAAAGGGTAGCAGTCCGGACCGCCTTTCATAAGAGGTCCGAACCGTTTTATAAAAAAAATTCCGGATCATTTTATTTAAAAAGGTCCAGATCGTGTGTTTTTAAAAAGGGTTCGGATCGCCTTCCTAATGGGTCCGGACCTCCCTGTTAATTTTTCCAGAATTGATTTGTGGACCTTTAGGACGCCTTTCAGGACTTGTAATGCGGGAATCCTAATGTAGTACACTGAGGTTTAATGTGATGTTATTTGAAGGCAAGTGTGGCGTAGGACTTGGACATACATGGGATGTATTAATCTAAGAAATTCAAGAGGGAATACTTGAAATAATTATATTCTGAATAGTAATAAAAGACTTCAATATTTGGAAAATACATGATTAGGTTAAGTGTAAACCTATGGATTTTAATAGGATGTGTGTATTCCTATCGATTGATATTATTGTGAAGTGCACTAATGGGTGATAACCCAGGGGTGCAGGAATATTATTGTAAAGTGCGCTAATGGGTGCTAACCCGGGGGTGCAAGAATACTATTAATGAGTGCGCTAATGGGTGCTAACCCGGGGGGGGTGCAAGAATAATATGGTTAGGTGCACCAATGGGTCTTAGCCCGGGGGTGCATAATTAGGATATACATGTATAGGGATGTTGTGACTATATTTATATATACAGGAACTTGTAAATCATTCTACTGTGTGTAGTTAGTTATTATGGGAACATTGATATATAACAGAAATCTTAAGCGTGTAATAGATTTACAATGAAAATGAAAAACATGTTAATTAGCTATTCGGCATAGGCTAATTTAATAGCGTATTGTATGGGAGATACGGGAATACTACTAGTGGGTATAGCTAGTATTAGTGTGACCTCGAACTAGTTAGGCTGGGAGGCATATCTAGGTGGGATTAGATGTACGTTTGGTGTGCATAACAGATGAGAGGTGAGAATCTCATGTGAGAGTTAGATATCTAACATGCTGATAATATTTGCTTTAATGCAATTTTAAATACTTGCTAAATTATTTTTTTTAAAACATCGGGCTCTGACCCATCTATTGCATCTCTTCTCTCTTCTGCTATATATGTATTATATCAGGTGCTCAGCTATATGGACACCAGATTTAGAGACTTGGATTACTTGGCATGCTGTAACTGTTGTGAAAGTTGTAGGTCCTCATATTAGACGCCACTATCATTTCGTTTAGTTCTATCTAGACTCTTATTTAGAGCATATGTTGCCCATCCTTAGTCATTTTTATCAGAGATTGTATTTGGTTTACTTTCCAGTTATTTTAGTTGGATTGGATTACTATGGTTCTTTGGTTTGAGGTTTTGAATTGGAATGTTTTATCCAGTCTCATTTATTTTAGTATTCGATTCAGACTCAGTATTTAATATATTCATGTGTGTGGTGAATGGATTATATTTATTTACTTGAATTGAAATGGAAAATATTTTGTTATATTTAAAAAGAAAATATTTTTGGCACTAGCTCAATTAATTATTAGGTGGTTTATTTATTAAATGTTTTTTTACAGTGATGCTAAGAATGAACCAACCGAACATTCTGTTTTTAATTTAATAAAGGACTGGTCACCCAGTATTTAATTCGTCGGGGTGTCATAGGTGGTATCAGAGCATCAGTTTCTAGAGTCCTTTAAGATCTGTACGGCTCTTTATGCTTCATCTTAGCGTCCTTTAATATAGAGCCCTATTTTTAGGACTGTTATAATATTGTTTATGCGGTTACGTCTTCAGATATTTGAGATTTTGTAATAACTGTGGACTAATAAAATTCTTTCTCGTCTCAGATGCCTCCTCCACATGCACCACGAGATAGGCAGGTTTAGCCGGAGCGACCAGCAGTTCCGACTCAGGGAACCATGAATGTAGAAGAGGTTGCCACCATAGTTGCACAGGAGGTAAATGCAGCTTTAGCGGTGGTATAGCAGGCCCACCCCAGATTCAGTCTGTGGCGTCGACTCCAGTTCATGAGTTTCCCACTTCTTGGGAGAGGGTTAAGGAGTCCTTTCAAGGGCACATCCCCAGAGTTTTTTAGCAGTTCTGACGTAGTGATTGCGAGTCAGTGGAAAAAGGACATACAACGAAACCTTCGTATGTACGAGTGCACTGAAGTCCAGAGGCAGGTTTTTGTTACCTTTAAGCTGATAGGGGCAACCTTGTAGTGGTGGGAGTCAGCTACTACTACTACTACTACTACTACTACTACTACTACTACTACTACTACTACTACTACTAGTACAGAGGAGCGGGATTTAATATCGATCAACGATTTTTAGGTGCGGTTCGATAGCAAGTACTTTCCTTATGTCGTCAAGACTAAAATGAGGCAGAAACATTTAGACCTCACCCAGGAAGGGAATACAGTTGCAAAATATGATGAGGAGTTCAACGATTGACTAATATGGTACTGGACGAGGTGACTACTGAGGATAATTAGATCCAGATGTTCATGGATGGCTTGACTTAGAAGATACGACAGCATCTACTGGGTAACCTTTCCCTACAGTCCTTCACTGATGTACTAAATGCATACTTGCTACACTGTCAGGACAATCTCTTCCATGCTAAGGGAAGCAAGAGAGGTGGAGAGTCCAGCCAGCAGGGCAGGACCGGGGTAAGTACTACCAGTGGGGCACCAGTAGAGCAGAGTCGGCAGAGGTAGGGTTCCCAGCCGGGGGATTCTGCTAAGATATTTAGATCAGGTGGGTTCAGACATGGTCAGGGAGGCTTCAGACAGGTCCATCAGGGGAAGCAAGGCCAGCAGGGCCAAGGTAGAGGTGGTAACGGCCAGCAGGGCCGAGGCTATCAGAAACAAAGTGGAGGAAATTTTGCCGAAAAATGTTATACTTGTGGCAAAACTGATCATAAGAAATATGATTGCCCCGATAAGGGCAGGTTCCCCCAGCAGCAGGGCGCTCACCAGGAGCCCCAGAGACCCATCTTTCCCTTCCGCCCTACCAGCAGCAGCACCAGTCCCAGCTTTGCCCGCACCTCCGATTCAGTAGGGACAATTACAATATGGGCATGTCTATAACATCCACCAGGAAACATTAATCCCACAGGCGTCGCTCGCAGTCAAGGTTAAGTTCTCTATTCAGGGTACTGTGGGGTGCATTTTATTTGACACTCGGGCATCACACTCTTTCATAGATAATAGATTTGCACGGGCCACAGGGTTGTTAGACTCAGCCAACAGCATAGTGACTTTTATAGACTCACCGTTGGGTAGTGGGTCGTTGATTTTCTTTATATGTCGGGGTATGGGTATTGAGATTGGGAGTTTCATCTTACCAGCAGGCATGCTTGTTTTAGATATGCATGCGTACGACGTCGTTATTGGCATGGACTGCCTAGTTTCTTATAGGGCTATGATTGACTGCTTCAGTAGGAGTATAGTGTTCGCTATTCCGGGACAGGAGATGTTCTTAGTGGAGATGACTCTCCCTGAGGGAGGGTCATCCACCCACCTATTTTACATAAAGGAGGAGACCTCTACGGTGGTAGCGATCCCACTTGAGTCAATTCCGATTGTAGGCGAGTTTTTTGATGTGTTTTAGGAGATATCGGTTCCTTTGAGTAGGGAGATTGAGTTTGTGATAGACTTGACACCGAGCACCTATCCCATAGCACGTGCGCCTTATCGTATGGATCCAGTAGATAAGAGGGAGTTACGAGATCAGATTGAACAGTTGTTATGACAGGGTTTCATCCGTAGGAGTACCTCGCCTTGGGCTGCTCCAGTTCTGTTTGTGAAGAAGAGTGATGGATCCTTACGACTCTGTATCGATTATCGGGAGCTAAATAAAGTCATGATACAAAATAAATATTTTTTAATTACCGTAGCAACTTGAAATATTTCACTTATGACCATATTTCCAGCAAGTATTTCATGAAAACTTAATTGAAGCTCTTGGACTTAGCTTATGACAGTCTTTGAATCAACCATTTTATATTTGAGAAATGTATCGACCATAAATTTTTTCATGCCGGTATCCTCGATTTTATATTTTTTATCTAAAGACTCCCATAACAATTTAGCGGTTTTGATTGGACTATATACATTATAAAGTGTATTGTCCAATCCATTAAGGATATAGTTTTTGCAAATAAAATCTGAATGCTTTCATGCTTCTACAACTAGCAAAGTTGTCTTAACCGTTTCATGTTCATTAACCACAGGAGCTTCTTCGTTAATAAACCTCACAAGATTAATGGTAGTTAAATAGAACAACATCTTTTGTTGCCAACATTTGAAATCGGTGCCATTAAATTTTTCAGATTTTTCTCAATGAGTTAAATGATTCGAAACGGCATTAGGAATACTAACTGCCACATCATAGGGAGGAACAAACGTCACATTTTCAGAGGATTCAGTAGCCATTATTCTGTTATTGAATAACATAAAAGCAATTTATGAAATGTATAGAAATTTTTCCAAAATTAAAATTGTAGGAAAAAGAAATATTCAATGTAAACATGTATTAGTATGTAAATAAAATAGGTAAAACATTACCAATCTAATTTCAATTAAGAAATTTATATTTATTTAGTGAAAACCCAAAAAAATTATTCTATTATGTCTTAAGATTGTTGTTTACCGGATTATGAAAAAATAATATATCACTAAATAAATAGACAGTAATTAAAATTAATTAATTAATTACTCTAGAAAAACAGTAACAGTAAAGGAAGACAAGAAGAACATACAATTTGTGATTGAAACAATCACTTGTAGAATTTTGACCGGGTCGAAAGTTGAATTATCTCTCCTTAAGACAGAATACGCCCCCACTACGGTGCTAACGGCAAATTCAATGGGCGTATGCCTCTCAAGATGAAACGGCCAACGACTGTTATAAGAAGCACTTCAGTGCAACAGTCCCACGAACCAACAATGGAGAATTTCTCTCAAGCAGTAAGAAGGGAACAAGGACAGTAGTAGGGAATTCAGGTAGATTTTCTAATCTTTTTAAATGGACTGCATATGGTCCTTTTTATAAGTGGTGAAGGGTTGCAACTCATGGCTTTTTTCCAGAAAATACATGACTCTTTGTACAGTCGCGTCTCTCTAATAAAACAACTTAACGTTTTAATTAATTAATTAAAAAACGACAGCGGTTTTTAATTAATTAATGCGGAAAATATTTAATCCAGATTTTTTGGTTCAGAAAATAAATTTTAAAACCCAAAGGTCAATTAAAATTTGTCCAAAAAATTTAATAGTTGCTTAAGAAAGACCCACGACCCGAGCACGGGCACGGCCGGACAGGCGACGGCGCGTGTGGGCTTTTGGCCCAAGCCCAACACATGCATTGTGTAGGCCATCCATCTCCTCTCCAAAGAGTTGGGATAGTCCAAGGCATCCAAGACTTAGTCCTATAACTTGGGTGTATTAACTCCAATATTTCTAACACTTGTTCAATGTGGGACAAACCCACTTAACTATGTTACACCATCTAGCTTAAACTCAAATGGGTCACTTTAAGTCCAAATTTTTCATTCATTACTTCACTATTTTGAACAAGTGAGTATAACAAATTAATCTCCTTGCTACAAGGAACACGTTGGTACTAAGACACGCCACTTTTAACATATGTGTCTTAATTAAAATTGACTCTAAAATTTGACCAAATAAGCTAGCATTTCATAAAATATACAATAGAAGCCACCCGGTTGCAAGTTTGTTCCTTTCCACTGCTATACTCTCTTGGCAAATCCGTTCTGACGAGCATGGAAACTAAACCTTTAATTGAAGAAGTCGTCGATAATGACTAAAGAATCCATGGAATAAAGGGGGAAGAGAAGACCTTGTAAGGACATAATTTTATAAATGTCCGGGGTAGAATCTAGGAATTCTCTATTTTTTCCTAGATCACAGTTTGTATGTCTGATACCGCTACATTCGGCACGTCAACACGATCATCCTCGACGGCCTTTATCCGAATTTAATGCATCCAGTTTCTTCTCGTGCATCATGCTACATGCGACGTGCTGCTCAGCTCATTCCCACTACTCCACTACGCTTTATCGATAAAAAGTTTTATTGTAGCTTTAAATATTTGCATAAATATTTGGTAATTTTTTTGAAAATTATTTTTGAAGTCTGGATTAATTTTTAATCAAAAGAAGATTTTTTTCGAAGTTTAGAAGCGAAGTACCTTGAACGACGAGCTCGCTCAAACGACTTTGAATGTCGTTCGCGCGAGATAGGCATGTCGCGCGATCTCGTTCGAACGACTTCTGTCCTTCGACCGAGCGACATGGATATCTCGTTCGAACGAGCCACCGCCTCGATTTTTGTATAAATATTTGTTCTCCTTCTACACGTTTTTGAAGTCTTTCTGCAATCTCAAAATTCTGCGGAAATAACCCAGAATAAGACTTCATCTTTTTAAGGTTTTCTAAACCTTTTTGATTCACAAATCCATACCCATATATGTGTGTGGATCTTTAAACCTTCAAGAGGATCTTTTACTCATCTGGAGTAATATGTGAGGAAGTCGTTATCTTCTTCATTGCTGCCCTACTGGAAAGGGATAGTTTCAGCCGTTGACAATAGAACCGACACCCGAGGGTATTTCTGTGTCACATATTTCATTGTAATCCGTGTAAGTCGTTCTCTTACAAAATTATAGTGAAAATAAAAGTTTTTCCCCTTTGGGGGATTTTTCCTCATTTGTGTATGTTTGATTGTTCTTGCTTGATTTTATCATCATCAATCACACCTAGATGCATGTGTAAGACTTAATTGATAAAAACTGAGTTTAATTAAATAACTTCCTTATTTGAACGCAAGCGTACTCTTCACAGACCCATGTATATTAAAATGTAGGTTGTTATGTTAATAATGGTTGATTTTAAATTATTTTGTTCTTAAGGGTTATTAATGTCTAAATTGCAAATTTCCTTGAAGAGACATTATAAGTTAGTTTCGATTATATAGACGATCTGAAGTACAACTAAATGTCACAGCATCCACACACCGCATATATAAACCTGGCGTTAACCTGGATGGATCTAGTGGTAGCGCACTAATACTAAAGCTCTAAGGTCGACTGAATTTGCTCTGAAGTTAAAATCTCGACAGCTGCAAACAATCTGGGCCCAGTGGCTGACCACTGATCTGCGAATGGGGATTTCATGTGCATTTGTTTATTGCATGTTTATCTAGTAAAGCGTGACAGTTTGATACTTTGTTATGTGGTTTGGTTTTTGAGTCAGCTACCAATTTGATGGAAGTACATGGATTTTTGGGGGGTTAACACATCAAGGTGTCAAATACCACAAAGATAACAGAGCTTCTGCGTAATATATTTTGTTGAAAATCCTGCATTCCTCAAGAAACTGAGTATATTTGATGAGCTATCAACATGGACCACTCCAAGAAAAATGACATTTAGTGAACAATATTTTTTGTGAATAATCATTAAAAATTCGTCACCAAAAATTTGGATGGCAATTTATTTTACGCCGCCAATTCGCCACTAAAAAACTGGTGTGGATTCCTCTAGTGGCAATCCTTATATTTTACTAAATATGAACCTTAGGTGACAAAACATCCTTTGCCACCAAAATATTTACTTTTGGTGGTCTGCCACTAAAAAAGTGTAAGTTTCCCCCTGAAAAACTGTTTTTTGTAGCAAAATATAAATCGCTATCAAATTGTACATTTCATGGCAAATATTTTTGCTACAATTTTTATAAAACTTATAAGAACTAAGGGGTTGAAGATATGTCTAAAAGTAGTAGAAAAATAAAACATGTTTTGTACATACAAAATGTAATTTTTTTTTGTTAAAAATGGGTTGTGGTCAAATAATATACATCAGTGTAATTTACCCAAATCCTACAACAGTTCCGGAACTTTCTTCACCACAAACTGAACATAGGCCAGCATCCATCAAGTTACTGAAAAAATTATACAGTGGGAACTAAACAATTCACAAAAAGACATAGTTATACGGTGGCAAAAAAAATCTGTAGATAAATTTTTACAATTTTTGCAATAGAATACCTCAAAAAAATTGAAGTTTAAATGTTTAGCTACATGCAAAATAAAAGCAACTGATGTTCGCATGCTTCTAATCGCAAGAAAAAAAAATTATTTGACATCAAAAGTAAACGGTGTGTAATTAATGAAACAATTTAGGCGGATTATGATTAGAAAAGTGTTGCTGCAAGATACGTAGGGTCCCAAACAATATCACAATCATAAAAAACATCAAGTTTAAGTAAGCATGCTCGACTAAATTTGCATGCGGATCAACAGAATTGCAACACATGGCACACAACATACAAATGAAGTTACGGTAGACAGTGGCGGACCCATAATTTTTGTTCATTGGGTGCGAAAATTTTCGAACCATGGTTGGGGGTTCGAGGGCGGGAGCCCCCAAGGCGAATTTTTAGGTTTATATTAAGTTTTTAGCAAATTTTTTAGCCCATATAATTTCAGGAATTAAATGACTAATTATAATCAACAATTACAATTGAAAAAAATTCACAAATATTCCAACAGATAAAATATATTAAATAACTATCACAGTTAATAGTAAATAATAAAACAATAAAACAAAAAAGGAAAAGGAATATTTCTTAGAGTTAAAAAATAATCAAATTTCAGCAACTAATAAAACTAAAATGCTCAAGGATCCCTCTCACACATTAGCAAAGGGCTAATATTAATTCAGAAAATAAAAAAATTCAACAAATAAAAACATTCAGCAAGATGCATAAAACAAGAAAATAAACTAAAAAAAATTACCAATGAATGAAGATGAGAGCAGGAGGAAGAGGCAGGCGTAGTAGTTGTCCTGTCCTGGGGCAGCTCAGGGGGAGGAGGTCGCAGCAGGGTTGTCCTGTCCGGAGTCGGGGGGAGGCGGTAGCAACCGGAGCAAGGGAAGGAGATGTGAGAGAGAGAGTATATGGGCGATGGAGGGAAATTAGGGAGAGAGAAAACGGCAGAATAGAAAGAGATGAGAGTGAAACGAAATTAGGTTTTATTTATGTTTGTCTATTTTCATCATCCGCCCTCATAGTTTGAAAACCTTTACCTGGCTGCCTTATATTTTTCAAACTTACACATAGGTCCATAATTTTTTTTTACACTATACTTATCAAAAATTTCTGAAAACATTGTGGGTGCGGCCACACCCCTTTGAGATGGGTTGGGTCCGCCCCTGACGGTAGACCATAGTTAGGGGTGGTAAACGGACGGATACGGATCGGATATCATGTTTTTCATATCCGTATCCGCTCGGATACCTCGGATTCGGATCATATCCGTATCCGTTTACATTATTTAGCCATCGCAAAAAATAACAATTAAAATATCCAATCCAATCCAAATAAATATATAACAAAATTACCGCCTCCTATCATCAACAATTATGGATTCGATAATAATAGTATCATTCCATAATGATAATATGGCTTAAAGCCATCCATACTTTACAACCATATAAGCTTAAAGCCATCCAAAAAAAATAACAGTCGCATTCCATGATAGTAGAAATAAATATGCACTTTTTAGATTAATCAAATTTATTGAGAATGATAACCTCATGGACCTTTTCTCTTCAAAACATACTAATATTTTTATTTTAATAAGTATTCATTTTTATTTTCTATGTAATATACATGTTGTTAACTTCAGTTCTCATCACAATCAAAACCATCTCTTTACTTTTTTGTTTCTCTCTTACATTCTATTATGTTTCTCTCTTATATTCTTTTCTGTTTCTCTCTTACATTTATTTATAATTAAGGAAACTAACGAACAACCACATGAGAGTTTCTTTTCTCTTGTTTTGTACGAAAGAGAAATGAAACGAAGTTAGTTTTTTTGTTTTTATTTTGAGTAGAGTATATGTTCTTTAGTCGGTGTATGTTGTGTGTGATAGGGTGTATTGTAACCTATGAAGTACGGACACTCTCTCGGAAGCTAACGTGTCGTGTCCTACATCGTGTCGGACACCTATGAAGCACGAACACATTACCTAAATCCACGAGACAACTTTGACCCAAGTGATGGTGATTGTGCTTTATTTATGATTCTTAAGGTCAAAGTGTGTTTGAATTTTATTTTGTATGGTCAATTTTCTTAATTTCATGCTAAGAATTCTCTAATAATGTATTTTATGGAGAAAATATTTTTTATTTCATTAATATATATTTAAATATACATTATATATTATACGTATCACAGCGTGTCGTGTCCTAGTTTTTGGATCAATCACGTGTCGCGTGTCGCATGTTGAAACACATATTACGTGTCTGTGCTTCATAGATTGTAACTTTGGTGTAACTCCATGATAATATACCCAATAAAATAATAATACATGATATTTTTTAATATACCTAATAAAATAATAACTTTAGGGTGTTTTTGTTTTGAGTGGAGTATGTGTTTATTTTGTTTGAGGGAATAAACGATTAAGTTTTTTTTTTTAATATTATTTTATTAGTAATACTAGTACTAATATTATTAGTAATATTTTAAACATATGTTTTACGGATACGGATATCCGGTAAAACGGATATCCGATAAAATGTATGCTCCGCATCGGATACGGATTATTCGTGTCGGATACTAGTACTATCCGTATCCGTATTCGTTTTCTCGGATATTTTTATAGAGTATCCATATTCGTATCCGTTTCCATATTTTCGGATAAATATCCGCAAATTCGAATTCGGATATCGGACGGATGCGAATTTTCGAATATCCGTTTACAGCCCTACCATAGTATAGGGGGCTTTTACTATGAAATGAAAACTAACGAAAGCGGAGAGAAAACAAATGCTTAACCTTAAACTATTTTCTATACTTCCTTTAAAGATGATTTCTGAGATTTAAAAATCATTTAGTACAGAGAAAATTAAAATATATTACAGTGAGAGTGTTCAATTGTTCTAAATTAAAATTGACAAGGAATCAATCACACAAAAGATTCCAACATTTTACATCTCACTTCAAAGGTCGAACAGGACAACAACAAAAATAATAATATAATAGCGATGGTGATGGTGATATTAACTAAGTAGTATATAAAAACTGGCAATTTGCATAGACACAAATGATTCAATTTTTTAAATAACATTAATTATTTTTTTCAAATACTTGTCATCGAAATTGGTGGCCGTGACCCGGTGGGCTACACCACGGCAGATCAAAGTCGCAATTGAGCTCAACACGTGTTGCAGCTCAGTCCATTGTTTAATAGTGCAGGCCTGTTGACGCCGCAGCCTTGGCTGTACATGTTGCCGTACCCATATGCATCACCTGAAACATAAGGAAAATACTTGGGGGACATGGGATTCCGACTTAAATTCGCGATCCGGACACGTGTCCGGGTGTGATTGGTGCGTTTTGAGTGGGGACACCTTGAATTGGTGTGTCCCACTCCAAATGCACCAATCACACCCGGACACGTGTCCGGGTCGTGAATTTAAGTCGAAATCCCATGTCACTGTAGCAAGACTCGAAACATAAATATACCCCATTATCTCTTGCCTTATTAATGTGTCTATACGTGTGTATTATGTTGGAGATTTTTAAAATAAGAGGGTAAGAGTTTTTTGGGTGTAAAAGCCTTAAGAGCTTGTCCCACATTGGAAGTGTGAGGAAGAGGTGGGAAGCTAACCCAAATATAAAAGGGGATAGTGTCCCACATTGGAAAATGTACAAAGCTAAGTGTCACCACTAAGCTACAAAAGGGGTGGGCAACCTTTGAGTCCCACATTGGAAAAATGTTAAGAATTTGTACACTTAATAAGTACAAATGGAAGATGAAGAGTTAATTCATCTAGCATTTAAGAGGCTATTCAAGAGACCTCAATACGGTGCGAAGCACCGTACGCACACGCACACGCGCGCGAGCGTGCGGAGCAGTGGGCTGTAGAGGCGCTAGTGGCGCACTTTTCACTTCGCATGCCGCGTGTCCGCAGTGGTAGCGGGTTGCCGGGATTCGTCCGGGTCGGATCGCGGTAGCTCGGGCGCAGTCACTTTTTGGTTGACCCGTGCAAAACCGATTCGGTATTATTATACCTATTCGGAAAGGACTTAAGACTGTTGGTAATTAACAGTCATACCTGTTCGGAAATGACTTAATTCAACAGTCATGACTCTTGAAGACAAAGCCTTTCATTTTCTATAAATAAAGGCTGCCTAAAAACGGAATTACATTGATAACAAAAACTAGTTTCAGATTTCCAGACCCTGCTATTACTCTCTTACAATTTTCAAGAGATACAAATTCTCTTATTCTGTTTTGTGCACATAAACAGAATAAGAACTTGATTGACTGTTCTTCGCTGCTACATCCAAGGGTTGTCTTCAAATATACAAGTTGCAGACAGTGCAATTGCTTCATTGTATCTTGAGTACGGATTTGCTGATTCCCGTTTGTATACCGAAATTCTTCGTGTGGGACAAATACTGTATTTAGGAAAGTGACATCACGCCTTGAAGTTTTATAGTGACTATACAGAAATTACATTATTTTATTGAAGTTGACATTTTTGAGATATATAAAGAGTTCTATTTCTGTATTTGCATTCATAATATCCAACAATCTAAATACAGTATATTTGGAAATGGCCGACTCTTCCAAATCACTTCGACAAATAACAGAAAGCTTTGTCAAGTTGGACCGTTTTGATGGTGGTAATTTTTTGCGTTGGCAGAAAAAGGTTCATTTTCTTCTAACGACATTGAAGATTGTATATGTCTTGTCACAATCGAAACCAAATGAAGATGAAGATGAAACCGTGGAACAGACTAGGCAACGCACAAAATGGGAGATCGATGATTATTTGTGTCGTGGTCACATTCTCAATGCACTTGCTGATAATTTGTTCGACTTGTACCAAAATGTTGGGACAGCAAAAACTTTATGGGAAACATTGGAGACCAAATATCTAACAGAAGACGCTACAAGTAAGAAGTTCCTTATCGGTCAGTTTCTAAGCTTTAAAATGCATGATAATAGGCCTGTGCTAGAACAATTTCATGACATCCAAGGATAAGTGCTTAGAACATGTAATGAATAATGAAAGAGGATGGGTTTAACCTTAATAGATTAATGGTGTTTTAAGTTACATGGACACCTATGATAATCTACCTATATGAGTGTGGAAGTGTTGCCACCTCCGATGAGTATTGGGCTTGACTCTAAAGCACTCATGAAATCAAGGTACAGACACAAGGTCTAATACATGTGTCGGCTTATATGGATAATCAGTGACTAAAAGATTGGTGTGTGAAGACAAATACGGATAATCAATATAGATTGATAGTTCAAAGACAAGTCTACTATACTTTCATGGTTAACCTTGACGAACCTTCACAGGGTATTGGTTCAAGTCGTGAGACACCAATGCTTATACACAGTCTTACAGACAATCAAAGATTTACAAAACTTATTTTAAAAATGGTGGAGGAATGTTGGAGATTTTTAAAATAAGAGGGTAAGAGTTTTTTGGGTGTAAAAGCCTTAAGAGCTTATCCCACATTGGAAGTGTGAGGAAGAGGTGGGAAGCTAACCCAAATATAAAAGGGGATAGTGTCCCACATTGGAAAATGTACAAAGCTAAGTGTCACCACTAAGCTACAAAAGGGGTGGGCAACCTTTGAGTCCCACATTGGAAAAATGTTAAGAATTTGTACACTTAATAAGTACAAAAGGAAGATGAAGAGTTAATTCATCTAGCATTTAAGAGGCTATTCAAGAGACCTCAATACGGTGCGAAGCACCGTACGGACACGCACACGGGTGCGGGGCAGTGGGCTGTAGAGGCGCTAGTGGCACACTTTGCACTTCGCATGCCGCGTGTCCGCAGTGGTAGCGGGTTGCCGGGATTCATCCGGATCGGATCGCGGTAGCTCGGGCGCGGTCACTTTTTGGTTGACCTGTGCAAAACCGATTCGGTATTATTATACCTGTTCTGAAAGGACTTAAGAATGTTGGTAATTAACAGTCATACCTGTTCGGAAATGACTTAATTCAACAGTCATGACTCTTAAAGACAAAGCTTTTCATTTTCTATAAATAAAGGCTGCCAAAAAATGGAATTACATTGATAACAAAAACCAGTTTCAGATTTCCAGACCCTGCTATTACTCTCTTATAATTTTCAGGAGATACAAATTCTCTTATTCTGTTTTGTGCACATAAACAGAATAAGAACTTGATTGACTGTTCTTCGCTGCTACATCCAAGGGCTATCTTCAAATATACAAGTTGCAGACAGTGCAGTTTCTTCATTGTATCTTGAGTACGGATTTGCTGATTCCCGTTTGTATATCGAAATTCTTCGTGTGGGGCAAATACTGTATTTAGGAAAGTGACATCACGCCTTGAAGTTTTATAGTGACTATTCAGAAATTACATTGTTGTATTGAAGTTGACATTTTTGAGATATATAAAGAGTTCCATTTCTGTATTTGCATTCATAATATCCAACAATCTAAATACAGTATTTTTGGAAATGGTCGACTCTTCCAAATCACTTCGACAAATAACAGAAAGCTTTGTCAAGTTGGACCGTTTTGATGGTGGTAATTTTCTGTGTTGGCAGAAAAAGGTTCATCTTCTTCTAACAACATTGAAGATTGTATATGTCTTGTCACAACCGAAACCAAATGAAGATGAAGATGAAACCGTGGAACAGACTAGGCAACGCACAAAATGGGAGACCGATGATTATTTGTGTCGTGGTCACATTCTCAATGCAGTTTCTGATAATTTGTTCGACTTGTACCAAAATGTTGGGACAACAAAAACTTTATGGGAAATATTGGAGACCAAATATCTAACGGAAGACGCTACAAGTAAGAAGTTCCTTATCGGTCAGTTTCTAAGCTTTAAAATGCATGATAATAGGCCTGTGCTAGAACAATTTCATGACATCCAACGCATCATAAATCATTGCAAACTGAAAAAATTAAATATGGATGATAATGTAATTATTGCTGCCATAATTGAAAAACTTCCTCCTTCTTGTAAAGACTATAAGAAAGAACTCAAACACAAAAAGGAGGATCTTTCACTTGAAGAATTAGAGAGTCATTTAAGAATTGAACAAGAGACTCGAATTCTAGATGGTAAAGAGGAACAAGAAAATTCTGTTTCTAAGGTCCATGTGGTGGAGGAAGGAAAGGAGCAAAAATATGGCAATCATGGAAAAAATAACAAGCGGAAGAATTTTTCAAATAATTCTAAAGCAAAAAAAAAAAAGAAAGGAAATTGTTTTCATTGCAAAAAACCAGGTCACTTCAAGAAGGATTGTCGTGAGTTCAAGAAACTAAAGGAAATAGGAGGGACATCAGACACAAAGCAAAAATTTGCTGCTATGATATCCGAGGCTAATATGCTTAGAGAAGACAACTCTTGGTGGGTTGATTCTGGTGCCACAAGGCATGTTTGTAAGGACAAGAACATGTTCTCTGCCTATAAAACAGTGGAAGGAGATGTTCTCTATATGGGAAATTCATCTACAGCTGCGGTTAAAGTCAAAGGGACAGTGGATCTCGAATTCACTTCCGGGAAAATCCTTAGCCTCACCAATGTTTTTCATGTTCCTGATGTTAGGAAAAATTTAGTTTCTGGAAGTCTTCTTAACAAATTTGGCTTTAAGCTTGTATTTGAGTGGGACAAATTTATTCTGACTAAGAATGGTACCTTTGTAAGCAAAGGATATTTGTATGAGGGCATGTTTAAGCTCAATATCAATGAAAAGGATTCTTCTGCTTATATCGTTGATTGTCTTTCATTATGGCATAGTCGTTTAGGACATGTTAATACAAAGAAAATGCATTTCATGGTTAATTTAAATTTAATTCCTAAATATGAGAATGATATGAATGAAAAGTGTAAAATATGCATGCAAACAAAAATAACAAGATTACCTTTTCTTAAAATAGAAAAAACTACATCTTTGTTGCAATTAGTACATAGTGATGTTTGTGATTTGCATGGAACGCCTACTAGAGGTGGTAGTAAATATTTTGCTAAATTTATTGATGACTTTTCAAAATATTGTTACGTATATCTTTTAAACTCTAAGGATGATGTGCTTAATAGATTTAAGACATATAAAAATGAAGTTGAAAATCAATGTGATTCTAAAATAAAATGTCTTAGATCTGATAGAGGTGGTGAATATCACTTTCCTCAATTTTGTGAAGATATGGGAATTATGCACCTTATACACCACAACAAAATGGAGTAGCAGAAAGACAAAATAGGACACTAACTGAAATGGTTAATGCTATGCTTTCTTATTCTGGTTTAAGTAAAGGGTTTTGGGGAGCAACACTTTTAACTGTATGTCATATTTTGAATAGAATACCTATTAAAGATAATAAGAAAACTCCTTACGAATTATGGAAGAATAGAAAACCTAATTTAGGTTATCTTAAAGTTTGGGGTTGTAGAGCTATTGTAAGACTACCTGAAACTAAGAGAAAGAAATTACGAAGCAAAGGTGTTGAGTGTATTTTCACAGGTTATGCACAACATAGTAAAGCCTATAGATTTTTGGTTAGTGAACCTAATGATTCTGTTGAGGTAAATACAATAATTGAATCGAGAGATGCAATTTTTTATGAACAAAGGTTTTCTTCTATTCCTATAATTAATAATGAAAAAGAAGTAAGCACTCCTTCACAGTGACCTGAAACTCCACTAGTAGAACAAGAAGAGATTAGAAAAAGTAAAAGACCTAGGAAAGAAAAAAGATTTGGTCCCGACTTTGTAGTCTATATTGTTGAAGGAACTAGAAACACATCTTGTAATCAATATGCTTTGACTCTTAGCGTTGAAACAGACCCACAAACTTATAGTGAGGCAATTAAGTCTGTAGATTCAGCATTTTGGAAAGAAGCTATAAATGATGAAATGGATTCAATTTTGGGAAATAAAACTTGGAAATTAGTAGACTTACCTCCAGGATCTAAACCCATTAAGTGTAGATGGATTTTTAAAAAGAAAATGAAAATAGATGGAACAATTGATAAATTCAAGGCTAGATTGGTTGCTAAAGGTTTTACACAAAAAGAAGGAATTGATTATTTTGATACCTATGCACCTGTTGCTAGAACACCCACTATTAGAATTTTAATTGCATTAACATCTATATATAATTTTGAGATTCATCAAATGGATGTGAAAACTGCCTTTTTAAATGGTGACTTAAAAGAAGAAATTTATATGGAACAACCTGAAGGGTTTGTTATGCCTGGACAAGAAAACAAAGTATGTAAACTTATTAAGTCCTTATATGGCCTAAAACAAGCACCTAAACAATGGCATGAAAAATTTGATAAAGTCATTATTTCTTATGGTTTTAAAATTCATGAATCTGGTAAGTGTGTTTATAGTAAATTTGCTAATGGTAAAGGTGTGATAATTTGTTTATACGTAGATGACATGTTAATTCTTGGTACTGATTTATAAAGCATTAATAATACTAAGAATTTTTTGTCTTCTAATTGATATGAAAGATATGGGTGTAGCTGATGTCATATTAGGAATGAGAATAATAAGGAAAGATAAAAATATAATTCTCACTCAATATCATTAGGTTGAGAAAATTTTAAAGAAATTTAATCAGTTTGACTGCACACCTGTTAGTACACCTTTTGAACCACAGCTAAAGATGATCCCTAATAATGGTAGAGCTATTCCACAATTGGAATATGCACGAGTAATTGGTAGTTTAATGTATGCCATGACATGTACTCGACCTGATATTGCTTATGCTGTTGGTAAATTAAGTAGATATACTAGTAATCCAAGTTTATTGCATTGGCATGCTGTCAATAGAATATTAAAATATTTGAAAGGAACTATGGACTATGGTATATATTATAGTGGATATCCTTCTGTATTAGAAGGGTTTTATGATGCCAGTTGGATAACTGAGCGGGAGGATCATTCCTTAACAAGTGGATGGATTTTCACTCTTGGTGGAGGATCTGTTTCTTAGGGATCAAAGAAACAAACTTGTATAGATGACTCTACTATGGCAGCTGAGTTTGTAGCATTAGCTGCAACTAGTAAAGAGGCAGAATGGTTAAGGAATTCATTGATTGAAATTCCAGTTTGGCCAAAACCAATGCCTCCAATATCTATACATTGTGATAGTGAGTCTACACTCTCCAGAGCTTATAGTAAAGTGTACAATGGAAAATCTAGACATATTGGCCTGAGACATAGTTATGTCAGACAAATGATTACAGATAGTGTAATCACAGTGGATTATGTAAAATCAAGTCAAAATTTAGCTGATCCTTTTACAAAAGGTCTTGCAAGAGGACTGGTGTCTAAGACATCAATAGGGATGGGACTAAAGCCCATTAATAATAATCACTCTTGATGGAAACTCAACTTGAAACTTGATATATTCAAGTCTCAAGTTCAATGATTAAAGTACATCGTACGACGTGATTGTAAGCACAATGAAATTTAACATCCCAAGGATAAGTGCTTAGAACATGTAATGAATAATGAAAGAGGATGGGTTTAACCTTAATAGATTTATGGTGTTTTAAGTTACATGGACACCTATGATAATCTACCTATATGAGTGTGGAAGTGGTGCCGCTTCCTATGAGTATTGGGCTTGACTCTAAAGCACTCGTGAAATCAAGGTACAGACACAAGGCCTAATTCATGTGTCGGGTTATATGGATAATCAGTGACTAAAAGATTTGCGTGTGAAGACAAATCCGGATAATCAATATAGATTGATAGTTCAAAGACAAGTCTACTATACTTTCATGGTTAACCTTGACGAACCTTCACAGGGTATTGGTTCAAGTCGTGAGACACCAATGCTTATACACAGTCTTACAGACAATCAATGATTTACAAAACTTATTTTGAAAATGGTGGAGGAATGTCGGAGATTTTTAAAATAAGAGGGTAAGAGTTTTTTGGGTGTAAAATCCTTAAGAGCTTGTCCCACATTGGAAGTGTGAGGAAGAGGTGGGAAGCTAACCCAAATATAAAAGGGGATAGTGTCCCACATTGGAAAATGTACAAAGCTAAGTGTCACCACTAAGCTATAAAAAAGGTGGGCAACCTTTGAGTCCCACATTGGAAAAATGTTAAGAATTTGTACACTTAATAAGTACAAATGGAAGATGAAGAGTTAATTCATCTAGCATTTAAGAGGCTATTCAAGAGACCTCAATACGGTGCGAAGCACCGTACGCACACTCACACTCGCGCGCGCGTGCGGGTGCGGGGCAGTGGGCTGTAGAGGCGCTAGTGGCGCACTTTGCACTTCGCGTGTACGCAGTGGTAGCGGGTTGCCGGGATTCGTCCGGGTCGGATCGCGGTAGCTCGGGCGTGGTCACTTTTTGGTTGACCCGTGCAAAACCGATTCGGTATTATTATACCTGTTCTGAAAGGACTTAAAAATGTTGGTAATTAACAGTCATACCTGTTCGGAAATAACTTAATTCAACAGTCATGACTCTTGAAGACAAAGCCTTTCATTTTCTATAAATAAAGGCTGCCTAAAAACGGAATTACATTGATAACAAAAACCAGTTTCAAATTTCCAGACCCTGCTATTACTCTCTTACAATTTTCAGGAGATACAAATTCTCTTATCCTGTTTTGTGCACATAAACAGAATAAGAACTTGATTGACTGTTCTTCGCTGCTACATCCAAGGGCTGTCTTCAAATATACAAGTTGCAGACAGTGCAATTGCTTCATTGTATCTTGAGTACGGATTTGCTGATTCCCGTTTGTATACCGAAATTCTTCGTGTTGGGCAAATACTGTATTTAGGAAAGTGACATCATGCCTTGAAGTTTTATAGTGACTATTCAGAAATTACATTGTTGTATTGAAGTTGACATTTTTGAGATATATAAAGAGTTCCATTTCTGTAATTGCATTCATAATATCCAACAATCTAAATACAGTATTTTTGGAAATGGCCGACTCTTCCAAATCACTTCGACAAATAACAGAAAGCTTTGTCAAGTTGGACCGTTTTGATGGTGGTAATTTTCTGCGTTGGCAGAAAAAGGTTCATTTTCTTCTAACAACATTGAAAATTGTATATGTCTTGTCACAACCGAAACCAAATGAAGATGAAGATGAAACCGTGGAACAGACTAGGCAACGCACAAAATGGGAGACCGGTGATTATTTGTGTCGTGGTTACATTCTCAATGCACTTGCTGATAATTTGTTCGACTTGTACCAAAATGTTGGGACAGCAAAAACTTTATGGGAAACATTGGAGACCAAATATCTAACGGAAGACGCTACAATTAAGAAGTTCCTTATCGGTCAGTTTCTAAGCTTTAAAATGCATGATAATAGGCCTGTGCTAGAACAATTTCATGACATCCAACGCATCATAAATCATTGCAAACTGAAAAAATTAAATATGGATGAAAATGTAATTGTTGCTTCCATAATTGAAAAACTTCCTCCTTCTTGGAAAGACTATAAGAAAGAACTCAAACACAAAAAGGAGGATCTTTCACTTGAAGAATTAGAGAGTCATTTAAGAATTGAACAAGAGTCTCGAATTCTAGATGGTAAAGAGGAACAAGAAAATTATGTTTCTAAGGTCCATGTGGTGGAGGAAGGAAAGGAGCAAAAATATGGCAATCATGGAAAAAATAACAAGCGGAAGAATTTTTCAAATAATTCTAAAGCAAACAAAAAGAAGAAAGGAAATTGTTTTCATTGCAACAAACCAGGTCACTTCAAGAAGGATTGTCGTGAGTTTAAGAAACTAAAGGAAAAAGGAGGGACATCAGACACAAATAAAAAATTTGCTGCTATGATATCCGAGGCTAATATGCTTAGAGAAGACAACTCTTGGTGGGTTGATTCTGGTGCCACAAGGCATGTTTGTAAGGACAAGAACTTGTTCTCTGCCTATGAAATAGTGGAAGGAGATGTTCTCTATATGGGAAATTCATCTACTGCTGCGGTTAAAGGAAAAGGGACAGTGGATCTCGAATTCACTTCCGGGAAAATCCTTAGCCTCACCAATGTTTTTCATGTTCCTGATGTTAGGAAAAATTTAGTTTCTCGAAGTCTTCTTAACAAATTTGGCTTTAAGCTTGTATTTGAGCGGGACAAATTTATTCTGACTAAGAATGGTACCTTTGTAGGCAAAGGATATTTGTATGAGGGCATGTTTAAGCTCAATATCAATGAAAAGGATTCTTCTGCTTATATCGTTGATTGTCTTTCATTATGGCATAGTCGTTTAGGACATGTTAATACAAAGAAAATGCATTTCATGGTTAATTTAAATTTAATTCCTAAATATGAGAATGATATGAATGAAAAGTGTAAAATATGCATGCAAACAAAAATAACAAGATTGCCTTTTCTTAAAATAGAAAAAACTTTATCTTTGTTGCAATTAGTACATAGTGATGTTTGTGATTTGCATGGAACGCTTACTAGAGGTGGTAGTAAATATTTTGCTAAATTTATTGATGACTTTTCAAAATATTGTTACGTATATCTTTTAAACTCTAAGGATGATGTGCTTAATAGATTTAAGACATATAAAAATGAAGTTGAAAATCAATGTGATTCTAAAATAAAATGTCTTAGATCTGATAGAGGTGGTGAATATCACTTTCCTCAATTTTGTGAAGATATGGGAATTATGCACCTTATACACCACAACAAAATGGAGTAGCAGAAAGAAAAAATAGGACACTAACTGAAATGGTTAATGCTATGCTTTCTTATTCTGGTTTAAGTAAAGGGTTTTGGGGAGCAGCACTTTTAACTCTATGTCATATTTTGAATAGAATACCTATTAAAGATAATAAGAAAACTCCTTACGAATTATGGAAGAATAGAAAACCTAATTTAGTTTATCTTAAAGTTTGGGGTTGTAGAGCTATTGTAAGACTACCTGAAACTAAGAGAAAGAAATTAGGAAGCAAAGGTGTTGAGTATATTTTCATAGGTTATGCACAACATAGTAAAGCCTATAGATTTTTGGTTAGTGAACCTAATGATTCTGTTGAGGTAAATACAATAATTGAATCGAGAGATGCAATTTTTTATGAACAAAGGTTTTCTTCTATTCCTAGAATTAATAATGAAAAAGAAGTAAGCACTCCTTCACAGTTACCTGAAACTCCACTAGTAGAACAAGAAGAGATTAGAAAAAGTAAAAGACCTAGGAAAGAAAAAAGATTTGGTCCCGACTTTGTAGTCTATCTTGTTGAAGGAACTAGAAACACATCTTGTAATCAATATGCTTTGACTCTTAGCGTTGAAACAGACCCACAAACTTATAGTGAGGCAATTAAGTCTGTAGATTCAGCATTTTGGAAAGAAGCTATAAATGATGAAATGGATTCAATTTTGGGAAATAAAACTTGGAAATTAGTAGACTTACCTCCAGGATCTAAACCCATTAAGTGTAGATGGATTTTTAAAAAGAAAATGAAAATAGATGGAACAATAGATAAATTCAAGGCTAGATTGGTTGCTAAAGGTTTTACACAACAAGAAGGAATTGATTATTTTGATACCTATGCACCTGTTGCTAGAACCGCCACTATTAGAATTTTAATTGCATTAGCATCTATATATAATTTTGAGATTCATCAAATGGATGTGAAAACTGCCTTTTTAAATGGTGACTTAGAAGAAGAAATTTACATGGAACAACCTGAAGGGTTTGTTATGCCTAGACAAGAAAACAAAGTATGTAAACTTATTAAGTCCTTATATGGCCTAAAACAAGCACCTAAACAATGGAATGAAAAATTTGATAAAGTCATTATTTCTTATGGTTTTAAAATTCATGAATCTGATAAGTGTGTTTATAGTAAATTTGCTAATGGTAAAGGTGTGATCATTTGTTTATATGTAGATGACATGTTAATTCTTGGTACTGATTTAGAAAGCATTAATAATACTAAGAGTTTTTTATCTTCTAAATTTGATATGAAAGATATGGGTGTAGCTGATGTCATATTAGGAATGAGAATAATAAGGAAAGATAAAAATATAATTCTCACTCAATCTCATTATGTTGAGAAAATTTTGAAGAAATTTAATCAGTTTTATTGCACACCTGTTAGTACACCTTTTGAGCCACAGCTAAAGATGATCCCTAATAATGGTAGAGCTATTTCACAATTGGAATATGCACGAGTAATTGGTAGTTTAATGTATGCCATGACATGTACTCGGCCTGATATTGCTTATGCTGTTGGTAAATTAAGTAGATATACTAGTAATCCAAGTTTATTGCATTGGCATGCTGTCAATAGAATATTAAAATATTTGAAAGGAACTATGGACTATGGTATATACTATAGTGGATATCCTTCTGTATTAGAAGGGTTTTCTGAAGCCAGTTGGATAACTGAGCGGGAGGATCATTCCTCAACAAGTGGATGGATTTTCACTCTTGGTGGAGGAGCTGTTTCTTGGGGATCAAAGAAACAAACTTGTATAGCTGACTCTACTATGGCAGCTGAGTTTGTAGCATTAGCTGCAACTAGTAAAGAGGTAGAATGGTTAAGGAATTCATTGATTGAAATTCCAGTTTGGCCAAAACCAATGCCTCCAATATCTATACATTGTGATAGTGAGTCTACACTCTCCAGAGCTTATAGTAAAGTGTACAATGGAAAATCTACCTATATGAGTGTGGAAGTGGTGCCGCTTCCTATGAGTATTGGGCTTGACTCTAAAGCACTCATGAAATCAAGGTACAGACACAAGGCCTAATTCATGTGTCGGCTTATATGGATAATCAGTGACTAAAAGATTTGTGTGTGAAGACAAATCCGGATAATCAATATAGATTGATAGTTTAAAGACAAGTCTACTATACTTTCATGGTTAACCTTGACGAACCTTCACAGGGTATTGGTTCAAGTCGTGAGACACCAATGCTTATGCACAGTCTTACAGACAATCAAAGATTTACAAAACTTATTTTGAAAATGGTGGAGGAATGTTGGAGATTTTTAAAATAAGAGGGTAAGAGTTTTTTGGGTGTAAAAGCCTTAAGATCTTGTCCCACATTGGAAGTGTGAGGAAGAGGTGGGAAGCTAACCCAAATTTAAAAGGGGATAGTGTCCCACATTGGAAAATGTACAAAGCTAAGTGTCACCACTAAGCTATAAAAGGGGTGGGAAACCTTTGAGTCCCACATTGGAAAAATGTTAAGAATTTGTACACTTAATAAGTACAAATGGAAGATGAAGAGTTAATTCATCTAGCATTTAAGAGGCTATTCAAGAGACCTCAATACGGTGCGAAGCACCGTACGCACACGCACACGCGCGAGCGCGTGCGGGGCAGTGGGCAGTGGGCTGTAGAGGCGCTAGTGGCGCACTTTGCACTTCGCATGCCGCGTGTCCGCAGTGGTAGCGGGTTGCCGGGATTCGTCCGGGTCGGATCGCGGTAGCTCGGGCGCGGTCACTTTTTGGTTGACCCGTGCAAAACCGATTCGGTATTATTATACCTGTTCTGAAAGGACTTAAGACTGTTGGTAATTAACAGTCATACCTGTTCGGAAATGACTTAATTCAACAGTCATGACTCTTGAAGACAAAGCCTTTCATTTTCTATAAATAAAGGCTGCCTAAAAATGGAATTACATTGATAACAAAAACCAGTTTCAAATTTCCAGACCCTGCTATTACTCTCTTACAATTTTCAGGAGATACAAATTCTCTTATTCTGTTTTGTGCACATAAACAAAATAAGAACTTGATTGACTGTTCTTCGCTGCTAAATCCAAGGGCTGTCTTCAAATATACAAGTTGCAGACAGTGCAATTGCTTCATTGTATCTTGAGTACGGATTTGCTGATTCCCGTTTGTATACCGAAATTCTTCGTGTGGGGCAAATACTGTATTTAGGAAAGTGACATCACGCCTTGAAGTTTTATAGTGACTATTCAGAAATTACATTGTTGTATTGAAGTTGACATTTTTGAGATATATAAAGAGTTCCATTTCTGTATTTGCATTCATAATATCCAACATATTACTAGTTATTATGAAACAAAAAGTGAATTGGAACATTTTGAGAATAGAAAATCCCGGAGAATTTGTATATCTAGCTGGGAATAAAGAAAAAGAGGTAGACAGCTCAAAACAAAGATGGGTTAAATTAGGAACATAATTTATCATTAACTACTACAATTTAGGTTAAGGGCCACACGAATGTTGAATCTATGTATATATATAAAATTACGGCTTTCAATTGATCTATAACAAATTCTTGTACTGCATTTAAGTTGGAGTTATCATCTTTTACATTCTCTTTCTTATTCCTTTCTCTTCCACCTCTTTATGTTCTCTGATGCATCTTTTACATACTCTAAAATGCTATATTTTTACGTACTCTAATATGCTTGTAAATTTTTTTTTTAAGATGACACTATAAGTTAAAAAGCAACTTAATTTTCTCTTTTCCGTCTAAAACCAACAATTGCGTGCATAATATCTCTCTTCGATTTTTGACATTTCCAATCCTTCTTTATTTCATACCCTTTTCCCTCCCCTCCCTCTACTTATGGCTTTCGTTCCCCATAACAGGTAAAATAATACAAGAACACAAACAATTTGAAACGATGGAGCTCGATCTGCTTTTGTGTTGAAATAAAGAAGATCATCATCGCAGATGGAGTCTTAAAAATCCTAACAATTTGAAACAACACAATAACACCACAGATGATAATGAAGATCATCACCACACCGTTGATGAAATTCTCCTCAAAAACTCTGATTCCCCATCTTCATCTTCATCTGCATCTTCTTCCAATCTCCACTCATTACGATGACGTTTTCTATGGTACCCCCAAAACCTCTATAAAAATTCTTCAAGGAGTTTTGGGATTTAGATCTTTTGGATTCATGTACATATATGTTTAGTTCTCGCTTATGTGGTCTTGTGTGGTGGTTTAGGGAAAAGGTGGTATTTCAAGGAAAGATTGTAGACGTGATTGGGTTTTGTATTGGTGGTGGTTCAAACATGGTGGAGTTGGTGGTGTTCCATCTTGATACCGGTTGTGGCCATGCTTTAGTGTAATCTTTTTAGGTGTTAAGCATGGCCCTTGGGTTATGTTCTTATTAAGCTAACCCTTATAAGGTTATTAAGTAAAAAAAATTATATAGGATTTCTATAATTAAATACTCTTAAAATGAGACTTGTGCCTGGGGATATTTCAATTTAACTAGTATGGGAACAAAAGTTATGTCTGCAGGTCAAATTACAATGGGCTTATGGGAGAGTAAAGGCCTTCAAATCTTATCACTATCACGTAATGGATTCACAGGTGGCACACCTAAGAAAGTTGGAAACCTTACTTTGCTCAAAGAATTGTATCTTAGGGAAAAACGCTTGACATGTACCTCTTAATCCTTACTTCCCAGGCTGCCATCTTCCATTATATATTTTTTTTCTAGTAAGTATAACTTTTATTATTAGATAATGCCATGCATCACAGAAATCTTCCATTTCTATACATATCTAGAAGGCTCATGACAAAAACATGTACTCGCCATAGCCAGACGTATAACGTTGCATTCAAAATTTGGGGGTAACAGACGCCTTTAGTTTTTGGAAAAATTAAAAATAGAAGGAAAGGTGTTCCCATATTTTTAATTAAATATCTGTTATATTTGCCTCAGTTGACTTTGGAAAAATATAAATAATTGTCGAATTCAATTAGAATTCAGAATTTTATTTTGCGATTGGAAGTATATATGTGTACTGGCCTTTTATGGGTTTCATGTATACAGACAGGTAAATTCCTCAGTTGGTTCTTTTTTATGGAAAATTTCTATAATATAAATTTTTATTATCAATATTTACATACTCAAACACTGCGGATACATTTTTGTCAGCATATCAGAACAAAAAAATTATAGAAGAGCCAGAAAATCTTTTAGGAGGGGAAAAACCAAAACTTGCCGATTTCATCTTCCAATGACGATTTAGGGATTTTGAGAAACTTTTAGTATTGAGAGTAGAAAAATCTTCAAAAAGTTTTGGAAATGGATCTTTTGAACCCCCCTATCTATCAATCTATCAATCTATCTATCTATCTATCTATCTATCTATCTATCTATCTATCTATCTATCTATCTATCTATCTATGTGTGTGTGTGTGTGTGTGTGTGTGTGTGTGTGTGTGTGTGTGTGTGTGTGTGATGCAACTTTGTACTAAGCAACATAATTAATTTCATGATGAACCGCAATAGCTAAACTAATTAATTGTGTAAAAGTCAACGAGGCCTATAAAAACTAGATTAGCAATAAGCGCCAATCTTGTGTTGTAATTATAAACAATGGTTTTCATTTATAGCTGCACCCTTCAAACTTATTTTATGAGACCCCTCTACCTCACAACACATGCACTCCATCAATCAAGAACAATGTTCCAATAAATAGAACAACAAAAAGAGAGATACGGATTGTGAATTTTCATACACTATTTTTCTACAATTCACATTTGGCTTTTGGGTCACCTATGGTTGTTCTATATCTTTTTATTAAATTCAAGATATGTTGAAATATATAATTTGTAAGGTTTATTCTAACTTCATGCCTGATTAGTAACTACTTGCTGCGTTTTGTCTAAGTGGTTTAATTCTGTAAAGAGTTGTCTGTTGAATGATTTTAAGTAGTCTTCTTTTCGTGTGTGTTTTGGACGAAATGATCTGGGATATGTTATAGGACTATACCGGAACATTTTTGTATATTAACTAGGATTTTGTGACTTTTTATCTATATTAACCTGCAAGTTTTATTCTTCATCAGACAATAATAACAATTATTATTTCGTAAATATAAATTTTGAAAGTAGGCTTATTTGTTCGTTTAGATTGTCGTTGCAAGTAAATTTTGATATTTTGAAGTTAGATTGATTCATTATAAAGATCATTGATCTTCAGTTGTTCTCCAATAGACGTTATTTTGAGAATTTGTATTAAACAACGGCACACTAGCGAGTGGGTGAATTATATGTTAAACATCTTATTATCAAACAATTCGTACCTATTGTTGATATAAAAATTAGTCAGCTGATGTGGACTAGTCATCCAACATGGAGCAAGATCAAGTACCGAGCTACTCAATCTACTGAGCTACTCAGAGTATCGAGCTACTAAGTGTACCGAGCTACTCAACATATTGAGCAACTTTTTGGGAAGACCAATTAAAACAGCAAGTATTTAACAAGTGCAATAAATCTTTTATTATGTACATGTTAGACCCAACTCTCACTTGCCATTTTCACCTCTCAACTAGAGTGCACACTTAACAAAAATAAATTCCTCACATCTAATCTCGAAACCTATCACGAATATCACGTCAAATTTGATATCTCCAAAAATTGTTAACCACGCAATGAACCCAAAACTCAAGCCCCGAGTATGAGAGAGCTTAGGTATACGGCAACCCTTAGGGCTTGGGTTTTGGGGTCATTGCGTGGATAATAATTTTTGGAGATAGAAAATTTTAGGTGATATTCGTGATAAGTTCCGAGATTAGAGGTGAGGAAATTATTTTTGGAGACGTGATTTATTTTTGGAGTTAGTGTAGTGGCCTGATTTTGAGAGTTAGGCATTCGGCGAATTTTGAGGGCGAAATTCCATTATTAGTGGGGAAGTGTAACAACCCGCGTAATTTTGTACTATTTTAATTAATTTTTGGAAAATGGAGGAAAATAAAGTTTTAGATAAAATTATTTTTATTGCTCAAATATGTTGGTTATTATTTTTAAAGGCGGGAATTTCAAACATTTCGAAATCGGAGTTAAAACGGATTTTAAAATGATTTTCAAATGTTTTTAACTCTTGGAATTCTAAGTTGGCGAACATTAAGTAATTTTCAAGAGTTGTTTTGGATTCCAACTCTTCATTTCTTTGCCTTATTTAAAGGAGTCTTTTGGATTCCAACTCTTCATTTCTTTGCATTATAAAAGGAAGTCGTGGACAACCCTTTTAACCTACTTTTGGCACAAATTTTGGCAGCAAATATATTTTATATTCCTCTTCTTTTTATATACACATTGGCCCTTGAGATTTTTGAGTTCCAACCTTAGATTAGAGGTGTTCTTGAGGCTATTTTGTTGGAGGTTCTTGGAGGAGATTTTTTAGATCTTTTGTGTTGATCTTGAGGATGTGATCATTGGTTTCTCATCATGGTTTGAGGTATGAAGTTTTACACAATATGCTCCTTAAATCTCGCTAGTGTCATTCTCTTTGAATTCTTGTTTAATTGAACTCATATTTGAATTGATAAATTCATTGAAATCTGGAAAATAATTGTTGAAATTATTTTGATTCATGTGGCATCATTATATTGTTGATGAGAACGTTGTCATGAGATTTTAATATGGCACGGATGTTGGGCACCCGCCAAAATTCCTGTTTCTCAGGCTATGGCTTGATAAAGCATATACGGATGTGGTGAGGCCTGGTGACCCGGTTAAAGTGTTGTTGAGAAATTATATTGATAAAATGCTATTGAGATTTGCATTTGATTTGAATATTCGTACTCGTGTTGTTACAATTTATTCATCGCCAACATATATTTGTTGAGCATCTTTCCTGTCGTATTGTGTACTTCTCCATATTTTCTTATAGTGGCAGGTTAGCGTGGATTTGAGCGCTTTGGATTATTGGGATTATTTTAGCGTGGATTATTTTGGGAAGAATATTTTTGGAAGTTTGTATTATTTATTTTGTTGTATAGAGCATTGGAGATTTGTATTTTATTTTCGAGTTAGTTATTGTATGTAACTCGAGAGACTTGGAATTTATTTGATGAAATTGAGATCTGTAGTTTCTCTTTTGTTGTTGTGGGATTTAGATGCTCTATACCTTGTTACATTTGGGATTTAGTTTAGTTTTATCGCATTAGCGCTCCGTTCGCTCTCCCCGGGCGGGCGGGGGTCAGAGCCCAATTGTGAAAATAATTTTTAAAACAACAAGTATTTAACAAGTGCAATAAATCTTTTATTATGTACATGTTAGACCCAACTCTCACTTGCCATTCTCACCTCTCAACTAGAGTGCACACTTAACGTTTCCTATTAACCTCCTAGTTAATGGTTCCTTTTTTCTAGTCTCCATATTATAATTCCATCCCAATATCATAATCCCCGTATGTCCCATACCATACGTCACATTATTATTCATTTATATTTCTCATCGAGAGATTTAAAGAGCATAGATGATTCAATGTTTATTGTATTACAATCATTTCTTACCATGTATAGATGTATATGCTTATTCGATAAAGGAATATTATCTATTCACATTGACAACCCAAAGGCTATAAATACATTTTAATACCCTCATGGCAGGGTAAGCCAACCAGGCAAACATAATTGAGATTAAGGCCAGACACCCTATAATAAAAAACAGTGAACGTAAGCCATTTCATTAAGGATGAACCACTTTAAAAATTACTTGTCTTATTTCTTTACTCATATTTATCTGTGATTAATTAATTAGATCAAATCTAGTTTTTTACATCAACAGATTGGCTCCGTCTGTGAGAACCGACTATACTTAGAGTTTTTCACCAACAAAAACTCATCATAAATGGTTGATATCCTAGAATCAAGCAATATGAATAATGAAGGGAATCCTCCTAACCCTTATGCCCTTCCAAATGCAACTGATATAACAGGAATCTTGGCAAGCTTAGCCAGGGGGAAAACGGTTATGCAGGAAACTATGCGATATTTCATTCAAGCTGTTTAAAATGGAGCATACGTACAAACGGGCCAACGAAGCATCCAAAGAAGCATGCATCCATCATCCTTACGACAATCATGATCTATGTCACGATCCAGACATATTGAATTCCATTATTCTAGGAATTCAAGTGATCTATCCTATCACCCCAGTTCCACTTCTCCTATAAAAATTTTGGATTCTTAGGAACATATCACTCTAACTCTAGAGAGACCAAGTGCTCTGGAAAGGTTGAATAGAGACTCTACCTTCGAACATTTGGTCCCTACGAGGAACATAAATCCTCCTCAGATTGCATCGAGAAATTCTCAATGACCAAATGATTTAAGGGAAGTCTCATCCCATTCACGTCCAAACCTCAAACCTGCAGCTCGCAAAGAAAGATCCCAAGAGGAGAATTTTGCACGATCTGTTGCTCGAGTAAACATAAATAAATCAAGGGATGGAAATGACGCATGGAAATGATATATTTAGATATTGGAAGGCAGCTTAGGAGAGATGGCTAAGGCTAAAAACCCTCTGTAAAGAACCTTTATCAAGGGATCTCCATTTGTACAAGCGATTGTGGATTTTCCCACACCAGTAAAGTTTAAGGCACCTTTGGTCACACCGAAGTACGATGGAAAAACCGATCCTGATCTTCACATAGAGAAGTACCAATCTGCAATCGATATTTACGCAGTCCCAGACGAAATGAGGTGTAGGGTGTTCTCAGGGACCATTACCGGATCTGCTCAGATATGGTACAATAGCCTTCCTCGGGGGAAGATTGCATCCTTCCACCAACTGGCAGAGCTCTTTATAGAAAATTTCTATTTTGGTACGAATCCAGTTAAAAGGGTGGCACATTTGCTAAGTGTTAGTAGAAAGCAAGTGAAAGTACCAGGGATTACATCACTCGTTTCAACAACGAAAAATCGGAGGCCATAGATTATTTTTTTTATAAGAAAACTAGAGGCCATACATTATGAGGAGAAGAAATCCATAACAACTCTCATGAGTGGTCTTTTTCTAGACAAGCTGTATTACAAATTGGATAAGTATCCCCCCATAACCATGGCTGAATTGATGACAAAAGCAGCCAAAATTATGAATGTCAGGGAGGTTATGGTTGTAAAGAAGAATGTTGATGCAAAGGTGGAAGCTAAAGCTGAAGGCAAGTCAAAGAAGAAAGATCACAAGAATAACAGTGGAAGGAAACAGTCGAAAGGTAAAGAAACGTTGGATCACTTAAGGAAATATACAAATTATACTCCCTTAAAAGTGGATATAAACCACGTTCTAAAGGAAATCAAGAACAACGAGGAACTAAATTGGCCAGAAAATCTAAGGACATCTCCCGAAAGGGGGGATAAATACAAATATTGTGAGTTACATAAAGATTATGGTGATACGACCAAGCAGTGTGTCGCTCTTCAAAATGAGATAGAAGCACTCATTAGACGAGGAAATATAAACAAGTTTGTTAATCGTCAAAACGGTGGAAGGACCAATAATAGAGCTCGGCATAACTCCAAGTCTCCTTGTCGACCAAGAAAAGATAAGAAAAGGGACCATGAAGATGACCCTAAAGATGATCCCGATCTCCCCAAAAGGCCAAAACAACCTGAACGTGAGGTATTTTTTATTCATTTCGGTTCGTTTGATTATAACATGATTACAGGTGGAGACGCGGGAGGGGGTGATCATATCGCTAAAAGGAAACTTTACCTAAATGAGACTCAATCTTATTCCCATATACATTGAATAAATTTGGCAAAATAAGATCGCCCAAGGAAAGTCAACAAAGATAAGTTGTTCATTGGCTTTTCTATAAATGATTTGGAAGGCGTCTTGTATCCTCATGATGATCCTCTGGTGATCAAAATGAGAATGAAGGATGTAATCATTTCAAGAGTGCTAGTGGATAATGGTAGCTCAACAGATATCATGATTTACCTTTTTTTTATAGTTTGAACTTGAAACTTGGTTAGTTGGAGCCGTATCATAGGCCCCTCATTAGGTTTTCGAGAGAAAAGACTTTTTTCACTTGGAACGATCATGTTAGACATGTTGATCAGTACGCGGGCAGCTAGTAGAACGAAGAAAGTGCGTTTCTTTATGAAGGATAAGAATGTCCAATCATCCTATAATATAATTATGGGGAGAGTGGGCTTGAAAAAGTTTGAAGCCATTCCATCCATTGTACATCAGTGTTTAAAGTTCCTGACCAACTTTGGGGTTAAAATTATGAAGGGAGATCAAAAAGCAGCTCGAGAATGCTACTACTCATCTGTCGAGCAAGAGGAATTGGAGGACGTTATGAAGAAAATAACCACTTATCAAGTGGATGAATCTGATGAGTCTGAGATTGAAACCTTAAACCCAAGAGATAAAACGGAACTCGTTAAAGGCCAAGTTATGGAGGCAACATAAAGTATTATTCTGGATGATGAGCAACCAGAAAGAATAACTCAGATTGGTGCTTCACCTAATCCAGTATTGAAGCAAGAACTGGTAGCATTTTTTAAGCAAAAAAAATAGGTATTTACGTGGAGTCACGAAGATATGCTAGGGATACACCCAAATTTCTTATATCACGGGCTCAATGTCAATAAAAAGATCAAACCAGTGAAGCAAAGGAGAAGAATCTTTAGTCCAGAGAAGATTCAGGCTATTCAAGAAGAGGTGGAAAGGCTGCAAAAAGCTTCTTTTATCGAGGACGTGAAATATCTAGATTGGCTGGCTAATGTTGTGATGGTCAAGAAGAAGAAGAATAAGTAGAGAATGTGTGTGGACATCAAAGATCTGAATAAAGCTTGCCCAAAAGATCACTTTCCTCTGCCCAGAATAGATCAGCTAGTGGATGCAACATCAGGTCATGAGCTTCTAAGCTTCATGGATGCCTATTCGAAATATAATCAAATTAAAATAAAGCCAGAAGACAGGGAAAATACCTCTTTCATTACCCTCCGAGGAACATATTGTTACAATGTTATTCCTTTTGGTGTTAAGATGCAGGTGCTATATATTAGCGATCGATGAACAAGGTGTTTGCGAAGAAGATTGGCAAAAATATGGAGGTATACGTCGACAACATGTTCACTAAAATCAAGAAAGCTGCTGACCATATAGCTGATTTGAGCCAAACATTTTATCAATTGGAGAAGTACTAGATGAAGTTGAACCCGTCCAAATGCATTTTTGGCATACAAGAAGGTATGTTCCTCGGATACATTGTGAATTAAAGAGGTATTGAAGAGAATCCTGAAAAGATAAAAGCCTTGGTAGAGTTATAATCTCTAACCACCAAGAAGAAAGTGCAGAGCCTTACGGTGCATGTTTCAGCTTTTAATAGATTTATCTCCCGAATAACTGAAAGATGTCTTCCATCCTTCAAGGTGCTCAGAAAGACCTTTGAGTGGAACGACGAATGTGAGAAGGCATTCTTAGAGTTGAAGAGATACATGGGGGAACCTCCTTTATTGTCTAGGCCAGTAGCAGGAGAAAAACTATACTTATACTCAATTGTCTCAGAAAGTGCAGTTAGATCGGCCTTCATAAAAATAGAAGGGGGAGTGTAAAAACCTGTTTATTATACTAGCAAGGCATTCAGGGGAGCAGAAATCAGGTATCCAAAATTGGGAAACTTGGCATTAGCATTGATTGAAGTGAGAAGGAGAACGAAATCCTATTTTCAATCCAATACAATAGTGGTATATACTGACATGCCACTCAAACATGCTTTACATAATCTAGACAAGTCTGGAAGATTGATGTATTGGGCAGTGGGGTTAGGGGAGTACGGCATTATCTATGAGCCAAGATCCTCTCTTAAAGGATAGGCGATGGCAGATTTCATTATTGAGTTTACCTACCCAGATGTCTCCGATCAATAAGGGGCTAATGCAGAGAAATACAAGGATGCTAGAGGATTAATAGAAAATATCCTCGATCAACTTCAGCAATAGAATTGACAGAAGGGATGGCCACTGATCAACCAGAATATTTTGGTAAAGTATAAGAGTTGAAAAAGAAGTATGAAAAAAGTAAGGACAAGATATTCCATCAAGGGATTCTATCAAACCAAGGATTTGATGATAATATTCTTATTTGGAATTTATATGTTGATAATTCTTCATATGCAATAGGTTGCAGAGCTAGAATTATTCTCAAGAGTCCAGATGGGATATACATTGAATATGCTTTGCGTTTCCAATTCCAAGCTTCTAATAATGAAGCGGAGTATCAAGTCGTGATTATGGGCCTCAACTTAACCCAATCATTGATTGTAGAGCAAGTTGTGGTATTCAGTGATTCGCAATTAGTGGTGAATTAGATCCTAAGTCTTTATGCAATAAAAGGGGAGTTTATATCAAGATACTTAATCAAGGCTATGGAGATTGTGGCCAATTTGGCAGGTGGTTAGAATACCTAGACTGGAGAATGCAAGGGCAGATGCACTTGTTCGGTTAGCCTCAGCTACTCGCATCGACCTACGAAGAATAATCCCCATGAAGTACTTGTAAGCAGAAGTATTGATGAAGATTTGATGATGAATTTTCTTACCTTGGATATGGGACCATTAATACATCACGAATATTGCATATTTGCGCCCTTTATCTTTATGCATTCTAGTACTTTTACGTTCTTAATGTCTATATTTATGTTCGTTAACCAAACAACCTCGGATTTGGACATATATATGTTTTGTAGGGTTTAATCGTGCTTTTGTACGTATTGGAATGCTAAAAGTAAGGTTCGATTGCATTTCAGAGAATTTTCGCCGTTGGAAGCTACTTCAAGGGAAATTTGGTCTTTTCAAACTCTCTAATTTTTATGGAATGAAGTTACCAATATGTATATCATTAAATTATCTTTCCGTGGCCACTGACCGTGTGTCATTCTTACTCCGTATGAGGGAGTTATGGACATTTTCGAAAGGTTTCAATATTTTCTTCTACTTCAAGGGAATTTTGGTAATTTCATACCGCATAATTTGGAGGATTTCAAAACAGAATCATGTAGAGAATTGAATTAGCTTAGCGTCGGTTCTGACCACGCCTCATTTCGATTCCGTATGAGGGAGTTATGGCCATTTCCGTACAATGCGTCAAAATTAGTTCGGAGAGGAAAAGGGGGTTGTCAACAGCCCAAGCAAAATATCAAAACCGCGGTCGATCGGTCCCAAACATGAAGTCTATCGGTCCCATCAGATATGGACGAAAATTGACTTATTTTGGATTTTTTGGCTTAGTTTTGTTGGGTTTTTTTTGGGGGGTATAAATAGTTAGTTTGGGGCTTTTATTAGGATAATATATATATATATATATATCTTATTTTAGGTTAGAGAGGAGGGGATTTATGGGTTTGTCTTATCTCTGCTAGGGTTGACACCATTTGGGTTGTGTAAGTTACTATCCATCTTCCCCTCCATTTATATTATTTGTTATTCTTTGTTTAAGCTTTGTGTTGTTCATTTATTGCTTTCTAATTTAGGTTTACTTGCTTTATTTACATGCTTTGATAATTAGGTTTACTTTCTTGCATATATTACATGCCATTTATGATGTTTTCTAGCTAATTTAAATTAGATTGTGTCGGATTAAACTCACCTAGGGTTGACATGTTGCTTTGCTTTGGTGATGGTGTTTACGGGTCTAATTCGGGTGCATTGTCCTAGTGATTACGCTTAGGGGGTTTGACGGGGCATATCATGTATGTTTCATGCTTATGACCTTGCGTGCGTAATTTTCGGGGTATTTGTTGACACGAAAATCGTATTAGGCTTTTATGCAAATTTAGGACCGTGACAACCCTTGATGTAATTAACTGTCGAAACGAGACGCATTTGTAATAACTCGTCGACCCATGTAACCATTTTATACTAATTAACTCGGGTGAGGGATATTCGACGCAACCTATAGTTTTTACTCGCTTTCTTAATCTAGCTTTATTTTCCCTCTCCTAGATTAAACATTTTGCTTTTTGCATCTTTTCCCTTTTTGTGTATAATCATCTTTTACACTTTTGTTTAGGAATATTAAACCTTATAAATTCTAGGAACTCGTCTCTGTGGATTTTCGATACCCGGCTTACCACTATACTCACCCGTTGAGTGTAGTCGTAATTTAGGTTTTTGTATAGTTCAGGTGAGCCGAATTCAAAACGATCGGCACGTAGGTGACTCTCGCGCCGTGGCAAAACCCTGTCTATCAAATGGCGCCGTTGCCGGGGATGAGTTTGTTTTAGACTTTATTTAATTTTGTATTTCATAGTATTTTCTTTCTATTTGTATTATTTGCTAATATTTTGTAGGACTTTCACATTTGAGCACTTAGAAACGCTTGAATTTCCTGTGCGCACTTACTTTGTGGAATTCGCCATTTCGAGCCATTTTTTGGGTAAGCATGTCTTATTCCAATTCTTTCAGAAATCATTGTTATAATTCTCAAAATTCTCGCAAGCCTATGACTTTCGGTCAATACTTAGAATCCCAAAAATTTGCAAATTCACATATTACTTTGGGCGAGTATAACAAAAGTAAAAATTTGGGTTATTGGAATTTCGATGATGATGAAATGATTTTGGGCCTTTACCTCCTTATAATAGGAATTTTGAAACGAATTGCAATAGTTTTCAAAATTCCTATAATAATGAGTTTTCATTTAAGTCCGATGGTAATTTTCAAAGTTCCTATTTTCATGCATCCGCACCTCGATCTATGACATTCGGTGAGGGCTTGTGTATGTATGAAAATGAGAAAATTGAAAATCGTTATCGAGAAGAAAATCATGTTTGGGAACATGAATTGGATTTATTATTTGAGTTCGACGACGATTTTGCTTCCGAGACTTTTGTAGTCGAGAAATGTTTTGAACCAAATGAGGTGCTTGTTCTTACTTTGGAACAAACCATTCTAGACTCTGCCCATCGCGTAATAGATATTTAAAGCGAGAATGAAAATGACGTAATATCTATTTGCAATGAAATGATTTCTTCTTTGGACCCCAAAGAAGAACATTTCATTGAAAATGATATTATTTCATTCAAAACTCAATCTTCATGTGATGATAACTCATCTCTTCAGTTTAAATTTCTTTCCTCCCCCTTTTCATTCTCCATTATCACACTGTCCCACGTACGCGATGAATCGGTGCCGAACTTTAAAACGTTTAACCCTTTCAGCGACGAGGAGTACTTGCTCGAGTCGCCCTCCATGAAGGCATATTTTCCCTCATATGCACCGCCTCCCATTCCAACTTCAAAATACTTAGGAGATGATTCATTTTTTTTTGGCCTGCATGTGTATTTATCACCCGCACTATCCAAATCCCCCATCCTCCCTCCCAAATTTGTAATTGGGGATGGTTCATTTTTAACGCCTTACACATGCCTTCCATCATTTGAACGAAATTCCTATATTTCGGGAGGCATGCATGAAAGGGAATGTCCACTGTTGATCCTCCAAAGTCAAATTGTATTTTGGGTGGACCCTCAAAAATTTCAACTTCTAGTGTATAGCTAGTTAGGAGTTTAATTTGTAGGTTGTAAATAGTTAATTTTATTTTTCTTTATTCTTACTTTTTCTCTAGTGTGATTAGTTAAGTTTTATTTCTTCTTTTTGTTATTCTTGGTACTAACATGTTTTGTAAAATCATTGCACTTGTTCTTTCACGAGATCGTTCCTTTTTGGGTAATATCACTTTTTTCCTTCTTTAACTTCGTTCTTAATTAACATTGAGGACAATGTCGGGTTTTAAGTTAGGGGGTGTGGGATATTCTATCCATTCATTGGTATTGTCCGTGATTTTGATTATATGTTATTTTCAAGCATGCTTTTCTTGAAAAAAATAAAAAATTTCAAAAAGATTTTTTTTCTTTTTTCTCATTTCTTGGGCTTTTTGCCTTAATTTCCTATGATAAATTTAATAATTGCCCTATCCAATTGCTAACTCAATGATGTATTTTCTATTTTTTTTCATGATATTAAACTTTAATCCTCACATTATTCAATATTGGGAATAAATGCATGAATTCAACCTTGAAAACCCATGAGCACTTGAGCATATTTTCTAAAATCATTCGGTAGGATAATTATAGCTTGGTATCTTTTTGTTGCTTTGTGTACACTAAAAACCTAGCGAGCTTCGTGCTTTTCTTCGTTTTCGAGTGCTTATACATTACTCTTTCACTTTCTTGAATAACGCATCTTGTTGACGATCTCATTTTCTTTTCATTGATTACATATTAATTGAATTATCACTTAAGTATGATTTTCAACGGTGTTGAGTCTCGAAAATCACTTGAAACTTTAGGAAAGGATCATAGGGCCTCTCTGTTGTTTAAACCATACGACCTTACCCTTACCCTTATACATGTCCCTAATCAACCCCATTGAGCCCTATTATGGCCTTTCTTTTCGTCCCAAATCCGCTAACCAACTCCACATTGGAGTTTTACACCATACATTTTACCTTTCTTACCTATGTTTGGAATGATATTTGGTATTTAATGATGTTGTATAGTGTGGTTGAAATTTAAGCATAAAAGTGTGAGAAAGAGAAAGCAAAAAGCAAAAGAAAACAAAAGAGAAAAATGAGAAAAAGAAGAAAAGAAAAGAAAGATAAAGTTGTAAATGTTGTATATAGCTCAATAAGCTTTTATTGGTCTCCAATTCATACATTTAATGCTTGGTTTGGAACTTGTTTTCCAACTTTTGATATTGCCCTCATTTTTCCATTATCCCGAGTTTTCATCCCGAACACTTTGAATCCGTACATACATTTCGTTCCCTAGCCTAGCCTACAATACAAATCTATAAAGTCCTTTGTGATCTTAAAGTGTATTTAATTTAAAAGTAATAATAGTTTTGATAATCTGTGAAAATGCATTTCGCCTCCTTTAATGTGCGGTATCTTTCATTGATATTATATTTTTCATTTTATATATAACGTTCTTCATTTGTAACATGTGCGCGGCCTAGTTTTCGATTATATTTACTCTTTATGCCCGCATGTCCCGTGTGTTAACTCCCTGTTTCGAGTGAAATCACTTGATGAGTGTAATGCCCGTGAGGATTGAATATATGCTTGCTTTAATTTTTATTCGGTTTATATAAGTTTTTGCCAAATCACACTTTTCATGTGCTCGCTCCCCTCCCACATTTTAAGGTTTCAATTCTACGAGGTGCATTATATAATGTTAATGATTTGGACTTTTGTTTGAATTCGTTCATTGTGATAATAACATGTTGAAATCTTGTTCGTATTGTTGGGATTGTCGCATGTTGGGTTGGGCATATTTTGAGGTAACCATATGATATTTATGGGTTTCATCCCTGAAACCCCTCACGAGACGACACTCGTCCACTAGGGTAACCTAGGGGTTTAACGACTTATTGCATATGCTAAATGCAATCGTGTTCCCTACGAAAGTGGCAATTATATTTCGATGCATATGTACGTTTGTATTCCCTTATGTGGACTGTATTTGTTTATTTCATCACTAGGGACTAGCAATGTCTAAGTTAGGGGGTGTGATACATCACGAATATTGCATATCTGCACCCTTTATCTTTATGCATTCTAGCACTTTTACGTTCTTAATGTCTATATTTATGTTCGTTAATCAGACAACCTCGGATTTGGACATATATATGTTTTACAGGGGTTAATTGTGCTTTTGTAGGTATTGGAACGCTAAAAGTGAGGTTCGATTGCATTTCGGAGAAGTTTCGCCGTTGGAAGCTACTTCAAGGGAAATTTGGTATTTTCAAAATCACTAATTTTTATGGAATGAAGTTACCAACATTTATATCATTAAATTATCTTTCCTTGGCCACTGACCGTGCGTCATTCTGACTCCGTATGAGGGAGTTATGTCCATGTTCAGAAGGTTTCGATATTTTCTTCTACTTCAAGGGAATTTTGGTAATTTCATACGGCATAATTTGGAGGGTTTCAAAACATAATCATGTAGAGAATTGAATTGGCTTCGTGTCGGTTTCGACCACGCCTCATTTTGATTCAGTATGAGGGAGTTATGGCCATTTTCGTGCAACGCGTCAAAATTGGTTCGGAGGGGAAAAGGGGGATGTCAAAAGCCCAGGGCAAATCTCAAAATAGTGGTCGATCGGTCCCATCAAATATGGACGAAAATTGACTTATTTTGGATTTTTGGCTTAGTTTTGTTGGGTTTTTTTGGGGGGTATAAATAGAATGTTTGGGGCTTTTATTAAGAGAATATATTTCATTTTAGGTTAGAGATGAGGGGATTTATGGGTTTGGCTTATCTCTCCTAGGGTTGACACCATTTGGGTTGTGTAAGTTACTATTCATCTTCCCCTCCATTTATATTATTTGCTATTCTTTGTTTAAGCTTTGTGTTGTTCATTTATTGTTTTCTAATTTAGGTTTACTTGCATTATTTACATGCTTTGATAATTAGGTTTACATTATTGCATTTATTACATGCCATTTGTGATGCTTTCTAGCTAATTAAAATTAGGTTGTGTCGGATTAAACTCACCTAGGGTTGACATGTTGCTTTGCTTTGGTGATGGTGTTTACTGATCTATTTCGGGTGCGTTGTCCTAGTTATTACACCTAGGGGATTTGACGGGGCATATCATGTATGTTTCGTGCTTATGACCTTACGTGCGTAATTTTTGAGGTATTTGTTGACACCAAAATCGTATTAGGCTTTTATGAAAATTTAGGACCGTGACAACCCTTGATTTAATTAACTGTCGAAACGAGACGCATTTTGTAATAACTCGTCGACCCATGTAACCATTTTATATTAATTAACTCAACTGAGGGATATTCGACGCAACCTATAGTTTTTACTCGCTTTCTTAATCTAGCTTTATTTTCCCTCGCCTAGATTAAACATTTCCCCTTTTGCATCTATTTCCTTTTTGTGTTTAATCACCTTTTACACTTTTATTTAGGAATATTAAACCTTATAAATTTTAGCAACTTATCTCTGTGAATTTTCGATACCCGATTTACTGCTATACTCACCCGTTGAGTGTAGTCGTAATTTAGGTTTTTTTATACTTCAGGTGATCCAAATTCAAAATGACCGGCGTGTAGGTGATTCTCGCGCCGCGGTAAAACCCTATATATCAACCATCTTGGATGGATCCCATCATGGCCTATATTGAAGAAGGTAATTTACTAGCCAACCTACTTGCAGCTAAAAGGTTGAAGTACATGGTTCTCAGATATGTTTTGAATAATTGAGTTCTGTACATGAGAGGTTTGATAGCTGATTTACAGAGGTATCTTCATCCAATAGAAGTTAAGGACCTCACAGAGGCAATTAATGAAGGATCTTGTGGGGCTCATATAGCCGGAATAACTCTACTACAGAGGATGAGTACGCAAGGATACTATTGTCCAACAATTTACACTGATTGTAAGGATTATGCTAAAAAATGTGACAAGTGTAAGTGATTTTCTACTATACGAAGAACTCCTCAGGCGCTGCTAACACCAATCACTTCACCTTGGCCATTTGCTATGTGGGGAATAAATCTAGTTGGGCCTCTGCCAACTATAAGAGTACAATTAAATTATTTGGTGGTAGCTATTAATTACTTCACAAAGTGGGTGGAAGCTAAATCTCTCATCGATATGGCCTTTGGTCAATCAATTCATTTGGAAGAATATTATTTGCACATATGGTTTACCCCATGCATTTATCACGGATCACGGTACCCAATTTGACAATGATGAGTTTGCAGCGTACTGTCTACAGTCCAACATTCAAAAAGTCCATTATGCTCCAGGTCATCCCTAAAGTAATGGTCAAACAGAGGCGACGAACAAAACTCTACTGAATGGGTTGAAGAAGAAATTATATGACGCTAAAGGGAATTGGATCAACGAGTTGCACTCAGTGTTATGGGCTTACCGAATAACTCCTCAAACAGCAACTGGGGAATCCCCTTACATGTTAGCCTTTGGAAGTGAAGGAGTGATACATGTTGAACTAGGATTACCTACTCATAGGGTGCTTAACTTCAATTCTACAGTGAGTGATTTGATGCAACGCTTAGATTTGGACATGCTCAAAGAAGTCAGAGAGGACGCAGTTATCCGCAATGCAGCCTATCGGCAAAAGATGGCCATGTTCTATAATAAAAGGGTTAAGAAATGTGATCTAAATTAAGGTGATTACATGCTCAAGAAGGTAATTCAAAATCACAATAAGTTGGAGGACAATTGGCATGGGCACTATCGTATCACAACAGTTGTTCGACCTGGAACTTACAGAATAGAAACTCTTGAAGGGGAAGAATTCAAAAATGCCTAAAATACAGAGCCCGTACGAAAAAACTACCAGTAATCTAACAACCCATGTACTCAATTGTTTCAGTATGAATGAAAATGATGATTGCCCCATTCATTTGTTTTATTTTTTGTTTTCGAATTACTAGTGCTACACACTACACTTAACAAACTTTGCATAATGCAACATTTGAAAATGCATTTAAATTGCACAACAATCCCCAACTAAAAGTTGGTCGGCATCAACAACCACCAACTAAATATTGGTCGGCATCAACATAAACACTAACAATGTTAGTAAAATAATCTAGCACACCCTAATGAGAAAAGCTTTGAGATTTGATGATTCCTGAAGAATTGAAGAGCAAACGCTGTAGTCTTATTTAATTGTATCTTTCTAGTTTTGGGTTCATGGAAGGGTAGATTTGTATAGGCGTGTTTAGTTGTTTGATAATTCGGATGTTTTGTTTTTATGTATGTACCGGCATAGACATAGGGGGAGATTTGTAAGGACATTTTTGTCCGTTAACAATTTATTATGTCGCACGTCGTTACACTGTTGAAGAAATTCAAGATTCATACATTCATCAACGGATCCGAATATCAAAAGAAGAAGAGGAATCAAAGACCGGACCGGTCCGCCTCTATACCGGACCGATCCTTTTCCGAACCGATCCACCCTATACCAGACCGATCCGCTTGCTGCAGATCCAGTATACCCCGGACCGCAAGCAAACCGATGAAGCCTGAAATAACCGAACCGATCTGCCTCAACCGGACCGATCCTCCTCAGAATAAAAGAACCGATCCGGTCAACCGGACCGATCTGCCCCCAATCCGGACCGGTCCGCCTGGGAAAAACTCGAGCAGTTTCATGAGATTTTTATTCACCATCTTATATTTCCTATATATATTACTATTCCGATGCTGTATTGTTTTCTAAGACTTTTCAAGATGATTTTCAGAGTCCTAAATACTCTAAGTCTTTACCTATTGAGCTCTAGACTCTAGGTTTTTTATTCACACAAATTTCCAATCCTTTGTGAATCCTTTTGGTAACCCAAGAACACAACCTTTGAGTTTGTTCAAACCTTTGTGGAGAGATCTTTGCAACCGAGGGCTGTGTGTCATTGCTGAGGGAGTCTCTACAAAGTTTTATGGCTACGTGTCATTGAGGAGTGCTGCAGCTCTTCCTTTGTTGATTGGACTGAGGTTCATGTGGGTTCGCTGCGTGTGGATTCATTGCTGACGACACCGACCGACGCCTGCGGGTATTCGTGTGTCACTGTATTTCATTGTCATCCGTGTAAGTTGCGATTTACTTATTATAGTGAAATAAAAGGTTTTGCCATGAGGGGATTTTTTCCTTAAACTTGTTTCGCGTACTTTATTTGTTTATGGGTTGACACACGCACCGTAGATGGATGTTTAGGGGCTGAATTTTATTTGGTTTAAAAGTAGTCGCTAATTAAATAAGGGTTCTTGGAAACTTGCGAATTTAATTTAAATTGATATTACACGCGTTCTCAAATTGGTATCAGAGCAGGTTGCGCTAATTTATTGCGTATTCTTATTTTTCGCAAAATCGTGTGATATTGATTTTTTTTGAAAAATCAGTTTTGTGAAAATTCGCATTTTTGCTTATGGAGCACTTATATAATCATATGCCTATTTTTGACGGGTCTAATTATGCCTACTGGAAAGCTCGTATGAAATCGATTTTAAAATCTATTGACGAGCGTGTTTGGTTTCTTTGCGAAAATGGTTGGACTCCTCCCACAGTCACTGTTAATAACATCACCACTTTAAAACCCGTGTCAGCATGGACTGAAGATGATTATAAATTGTCCAATTTTAATTCCCGTGGTGTGAGTGCTGTTTCTGGAGCTGTCTCTCCTGATGAGTTTCGTCGAATTATGACATGCACCACGTCTAAAGAGGCTTGGGATGTTTTGAAATTGACACATGAGGGTACGAACGCGGTTAAAGAATCAAAATTACAAAATTTGGCCACCCAATTTGAGACTATCACCATGTCTGAGTCCGAATGCTTTGATGATTTTTATGCACGTTTTTCGGACATTGTCAACACATGTTTTAATTTGGGTGAGGTGATTGATAACACGCGTGTCGTTAAAAAAAATTAAGATCTCTCCCAAAACGCTTTATTCCTAAAGTCACTGTTTTGAACTCTTTGGAAAATTTGAAATCACTTAAGTTAGAAGAACTTGTAGGAGATCTTCAAACCTATGAGATTGACATGTTTCCCAAACCATTAAGGCTAAGGATAATGGCATTGCTTTAAAGACTCATTTTAAGAAAAAGAAAGAAAAAGTTTTTGAGTCCGATTCTGAGGGAGATTTTGATTTTAATGATATGCCTTGTTTGCGAAAAATTTTAAAAAATTTCTCAACATGAACAAAAATAATTCTTCCAATAAAAAGAATTTTTTGAGAAAAATAAAAATAAAGGAAAGTCCAAAGAAAGTGGAGAGAGGGAAAAAGAGAATAAATCCGATGAGGAGTGTGAGGAAGATTTTGAGAACGTCACTTGTTTTGAATGTGGGGGTAAGGGACATAAGTCGTTTGAGTGTCCTACGTGGCTTAGAAAGAAAGGAAAGAAAGTAGCTATGCCCGCCACACTTAGTGATAGTAGTGAAGGTGAGGGTGATGAGACTAGTGGTGGGAAGTTTGTAGCTTTTTCTAGTCGTGTGAGCACACCCACCTTGTCCCACAATAGTGCACACGGAAGTGATAGTGATGGTTTGAGCGCTTCAAGTGAGGGAGAAAGTGAGAGTGAAAGTGGAGATGAAAGTGTACTCCAAAAAGCTTTTAGAGATTTGTAAACTGAGACCTTGAAAACAAAGAAGTATAATAGGGATTTAGGTAGTCGGGTTTTAGATTTGAAGAAAGAGAAGGAGGTTTTGAGAAAGGAGAAGTGTGATTTGGCCGACACGTTGTCTAGTCTGACGACACGTGTATCCCAACTCGAGAGTGATCTCGAACGTGCCCGGGAGGTCAAAGTCAATTTTTTGAACGCACCTAAGAAGGTTGAAAAGGTGGTTCATAAGGGTAAAGGTGAGAAGTTAGGAATAAGTCATGCCGGTGCTTCTTCTTCCAAATTAGCACCCGAGCTGGTTCCACTTTAGTGTTTGATTCACGTGAGTATCACCCTTACCCACCTAGGCGTCCCATTACCATTAGGAGAGTGAGTCCTAGAGTTTTTGAGAGAGGTGTTCCTAGGCCTATTTATGTTTGCTCACATTGCAAGAGAAGAGGACACCTTAGGGAATTTTGCTTTAAGTTGGGGTATGTGTCACGTTTTGCTTCTACACGTGTTTCTGGCACACATGCACCCACACATGATACTTTACATGCTCCCGGAGACTACATGAGAGAGTTTGCACGTTTAGGTGAGCAAGTTAAGTTTTTAGTCAAAACTTCACAAGAATTGATGGAGGTTTTTCATAAGCTGTCACCACCTTTGGAAAACCCCTCCGCACCTAATGATTGAGGTTTGACTTGTTTACTAGTATAGGGTGATTTTCATGATGACATTGTTTGCCTATTGCTAGTATGTATCATTTTTGTATATTTTGTTTGAAAATTTCTGAAAAATACAAAAAGATTTTATTTTGACAAAATTTTTTGAAAAATCCAAAAAGATTTTTGTATTTTGTTTGCACCGTTTATGGATGAACACTTTGGATGACCAAGTCACAACATCATTCCATTATTTTCATGTGACTATTTGATAGTATTTTGAGACAATAGGTCAATTCATCCATGTGCTTTATAATGTTTGGAGTCATCAAGATGTGATTAAGTGTTTCTTCCTACATGTTTGACTCATGTTTCCTTTATTGCACATATGCACGGATTTGTTTGATTATTGTGCTTGTCTTATCACATGTTGGTTGGGTGTTTTCACTTCAATCCTGTCCTTAAAATGAACCAAGCACGATAAATTTTGATAAGGAAATTGTGCATATAAAAACCGTTTTGTGAGTTTGTGTGCTTTATTTTATAACGGGGAGGGGCTGCGAAAGGTAATTATCTATCCTTTGCGCAAAAGCCACCGTTAAAAAGGACCTAAAAAATTGAGGAATTTTATTATCCGAGGTCCAAAGAGGTTAAAAGAGCCCGAAAAAAATTGAAAGGCAATAAAACGATATTCATGCCAAAATATGGGCCATTTAGGTTTTTGCACCAATTCTCCAAAGTTTGAGAATTTAGATTACCTCTAAAAGAAAATATATACGAGGGAGTCTGGTTGGAGAATTTAAAACAGGTTTGCACGTCCTTGAAATACTTGAAAATGCGTTATATAGTTTTGGACGTTATTGGTGTGGAAATCATTTGACTTTGATTTGCTGATTTGCATAAGACGATGTCATCTAAATTCAACAATCTTTTCACCTAAGGATACTTTTGATGTTCATTCGTTAGGGGTACACGTATGCATCGTGCACATATGATTGATTGAGTTGATATACCTATCGAATGTGTTCACACCCATTCATTCCATTTCCATGACTTGGTTGTTTGAGTCTAAATCCATGGTGTGATTTTTGTATCATATTTATTCAAATTGGTATCCTATCTTTGTATGAAAATTTTGAAAAATCAAAAATAGTTTGTGTATTTTTTGTATACCGTGACACCCCGATGTTGCTTATTTGATTCATTCTTCTCATTTGTCTATTTGGGGACATCATAAAAAGGGGGACAAAGAATTATCTTATTATGGGGGAGATTTGAAAGTTTGAGTTTGCTCATAAATTGGTATATATGTTTACCTCATTTCAAACTCGATATGTCACTTGGTATTTTGCTTTTTCTCATGTGTGTAGGTACTACATGGATTATCATTGGATTGCACACCCTAATGAGAAAATCTTTGAGATTTGATGATTCCTGAAGAATTGAAGAGAAAACGCTGTAGTCTTATTCAATTATATCTTTCCAGTTTTGGGTTCATGGAAGGGTAGATTTGTATAGGCATGTTTAGTTGTTTGATAATTCGGATGTTTTGTTTTTATGTATGTACCGGCATAGACATAGGGGGAGATTTGTAAGGACATTTTTGTCCGTTAACAATTTATTATGTCGCACGTCGTTACACCGTTGAAGAAATTCAAGATTCATACATTCATCAATGGATCCGAATATCAAAAGAAGAAGAGGAATCAAAGATCGGACCGGTCCGCCTCTATACCGGACCGATCCTCTTCCGGACCGATCCGCCCTATACCGGACCGATCCGCTTGCTGCAGATCCAGTATACCCTGGACCGCAAGCAAATCGATGAAACCTGAAATAATCGTACCGATCCGCCTCAACCGGACCGATCCCCCTTAGAATAAAAGAACCGATCCGGTCAACCGGACCGATCTGCCCCCAATCCGGACCGGTCCGCCTGGGATAAACTCGAGCAGTTTCGTGAGATTTTTATTCACCATCTTATATTTCCTATATATATTACTATTTCGATGGTGTATTGTTTTCTAAGACTTTTCAAGATGATTTTCAGAGTCCTAAATACTCTAAGTCTTCACCTATTGAGCTCTAGACTCTAGGTTTTTTATTCACACAAATTGTCAATCCTTTGTGAATCCTTTTGGTAACCCAAGAACACAACCTTTGAGTTTGTTCAAACCTTTGTGGAGAGATATTTGCAACCGAGGGCTGCGTGTCATTGCTGAGGGAGTCTCTACAAGGTTTTATGGTTGCGTGTCATTGAGGAGTGCTGCGGTTCTTCCTTTGTTGATTGGACTGAGGTTCATGTGGGTCCGCTGCGTGTGGATTCATTGCTGACGACACCGACCGACGCCTGGGGGTATTCGTGTGTCACTGTATTTCATTGTAATCCGTGTAAGTTACGATTTACTTATTATAGTGAAATAAAAGGTTTTGCCCTGCGGGGATTTTTTCCTTAAACTTGCTTTGCATACTTTATTTGTTTATGGGTTGACACACGCACCGTAGATAGATGTTTAGGGGCTAAATTTTATTTGGCTTAAAAGTAGTCGCTAATAAAATAAGGGTTCTTAGAAACTTGCGAATTTAATTTAAATCGATATTACATGCGTTCTCAGATATTTCTTACGCTGTTCAGCCTCTTTAAGCTTGCCCTCGGCTTCTTCCTTCCTGGTAATGACAACCTTCAATTTCTCCTCTGCCTCCTTGGAAGCATCCATAGCTTTTTATCGACCTAGATCAGCCTCCTTTACAGCATCCATAGCTTTTTGTTAAGCTATCTCAGCAGCCTTGATTTTATTCTCCCAAGAAGTTTTGTTATCCTTATATTTCTGTCAGGACTCTGCCAAAGATTTTGATAACCCAGTAAGGGATTCTTCTACTTCACTGAAAGAGGAAGAATCTTTGATAGCTTCACCATTCTCTAAGATATTATTGAAATATACTAAAAACTATAAGATGAAGATAAACTCAAGTTATAAAATAAAAATTAAAAGCAGAACTGAAATGATAATGTATAATGACACTTACTGATGCAAGGTGTTAGGTTACCAAATCAGAGACTTTTTCTCGAGGAGTAGAGGTCTCAGCAGCTCTGTAATCAGGAAGAGTTCCAGATCAGATCAATTTCCTGGCCAAACCAGGAGTAATAAATGCTGGAGGACCAACCCTCAAGGAAGGTATTTCAACCCCACCAGGTTGAGCATCAACATCAATGGTCTTTTTAGCAAGCCCCCTTCTTAATATTTTTAAAGGAGCAACCTCTTCAATCAAAGGTGCTGCCTCTTTTAAAACATCATGGGGTTTCTTGGTGACCTCCTTAACAGGTGTAATTGCTCCCCCATATGGAGCAGTATCCTTCTTCGTAGTCCCTTCATTTGGGACATCTTCTTTGTTCTTTTTTGCCCCATCAGCACCAGGGACAATCTTGGAAAAGAGATTAGGCATTCTCCTCTTCTTCGCCATCAGATCAGCAATGGCAGTACTCAAATCAAATGAAAATTCTTCAATAATTAAAGAAGATGCTGGAGCCTGCTCAAGCTCAATCACCAACGGAGGAGTAGTAGTTCTAGCAATAAAAGAGGAAGTGGTGTGTTTATATTTTAACAAATAGGAAGCAGATCTCACATGCTCCCCAGCAACTGATTGATGCAAACAACTTCAAATCTTTTATATTAATATCACTCTCTTTTGGGGGTTTTATTTTACTATCAACTATAATTTAAAATTGAAAGAAAGCAAAAGTCAGTGAAACATTTCATTAAACAAAAATAAAGCTAGTTTAAAAAATAAATAACAACCTATCCCATTGCCATAAGGTGGACATCTATGACCTTGGTACACATTATTCCCATTTAATGGGGGTGTTGCCAATTTTTCATGACAACCACATGTTCAAAATAATCCCTATTAAAATCAGGGAGATTGACCACTTAGGCTCTGTTAGAAAACCTAGTTTTTAAATAAAATGTGGTGTCGTTGGTGACCCATTTATAACAAAACATAATTTAAGGAATCCCAAGATGAGTTCCATGAATTTGATTCAGCCTATGTACCCCAGTAACTACCCTCCATGTATTTGGAACTACTTTTGCCAGTAAAATATCGAAATATTGGTAGAGTTCCAAACACAGGGGATTAGGCGGAAAAGAAAAATCACATTTTTCTACAAAAATAGAGGGAAACCAGTGTCCTTCAGCTAAAGAAAATAAATCAGAAGGACAAGCAGGTTCTTCCAAATCAACCCAAGAAGGAATCTCAAAATCAGCTCTAAACTTATCTAATGACTCGATAAGGTAAAACATGATGACTAAAGCAAAGAAAGAAGAAGGAATGAAGAAATTCTTATAGAAGATTAAGGAATCAGCTAAGGCATATGACAAGAAATAACGTTCATAAGAAGAAAACAAGGAGATTGGAAATAAGATGGCAAAAGGTAGAAGACAGTCGGATTTTACTGCCTTTATATATGCCGCCTTGGAAAACAACAAAAAGTAATGATCACAAATGACGATGGTTGTGTTTTCAACGGCTAATCAAAGGAAAAAGACGCAAGTACCCAAACATTCGCTAAAAACTCAAAATATTTACAAATTCGCCACTTTGGGCTCAAAACTTTTACGCAAAGTGGAAAATTTTCACAAGTGTTGAAGGTCTGTAATTAATCAAGACATGAGAAATATGCCAGAGCAACGTTTTCGGTAAAATGTTCCACATTCTCACATCCAACCTCAATTGTGAAACATTGGGGGCTTCTGCTGACGTAAAAATTAGTCAGCTAATGTGGACCAATTATATGGAGACACGCATCATCCAACATGGCACAAGATCAAGTACCGAGCTACTCAGAGTAACGAGCTACTCAGCATACCAAGCAACTTATTGGAAAGACCAAACGACCAGACAAATTCAATGTTTATTGTATTACAATCATTCCTTACCATGTACATATGTATATGCCTATTCGATAAAGCCATGTTATCTATTCACATTGATATCCCAAAGGCTATAAATACATTGTAATACCCTCATGGCAGGGTAAGCCAACCAAGAAAACATAATTGAGATCAAGGTAAGACACCCTGTAATACAAAACAGTGGACGTAGGCCATTTCATTAAGGCTGAACCACTTTAAAAATCTCTTATCTTATTTCTTTACTCATATTTATCTCTGATTAATTAATTTGATCAAATCTAGTTTTTTACATCAACACCTATCATTTTAGGGTTATTGTAATATATTATTAATTCTTACCTATCATTTTAAAGTTCATTTGATGATATTTGGTTTCAAAAGACTATTGATATTTTATGTGTAATATAATGTTGATCAATGGATTGGTACGACATGGTATATTTGAAAATTTTGTGAATGGATTTATGTGCATTTATGGTTTTATTTTATCTCACTACTGAGGTGTGGAAATTAAAATATTTTATAATACTACAAGGAATTCTTTCTTATTATTCATTACTAAAAAAACATGAATATAAAAAAGTATAAATTTTAGAAGCGTATTGACTATCTAAATCGCTTAGCCCGAGCATCGCGTGGGTTTACATCTAGTCTGTGGTAAAACGTAAGACGGTCGTTAGATTTTCTTTACATTGAGAGTGTCCACATAGGATTGAATTCTTCAGTTCATTTATATTTTCTCTCTAATCCGTCTAGTCTTCTAAACTATTTGAATTATCCAATTCTTTTCTCATACCTCGCTCTTTCTCTTTCCCTTTCATTGCCTCATTTATTTTTTTTCTCTATAAACCTCTTCTCACTTGATCAGCATTCTCTTTATTTTCTCCTTTCATCTCTTTGATGTGGAGACAACAGATCCCACCGGCGGCACTTTGGCCATGCCCATCTCCTCCTTTTGGTGACTTTCATCACAGGTGGACAATCAGGCCAAAGTCTACACTTTTGTGGATTTCAAGAACAAGGAACAATGATAAACCCAAAAATTCCTATATGAATGCTACTCACCATCACAGATGGACAATCGAAATAAAGCCTATCAAGGACCTCTCCCAAATATCAGCTGCTAAAGAAATTAATGACTTTCACCCTCATCGAATTTTCACTCTCCGACGATGATGCTTGCAGCACCTCGGTAATCCAACGTTTTAACAAAAACCCACAAGCTTTGGGCAGAAAAACTGATGAATCTGAAACATGTAAGTTATTGTCTTTCGATTCAATAATTAAAAGTTGATATAATTGAAAGACAATTAAAAGTGGGTGATAGAGTGAAAAGGTAGATTTCTAATATATTAGTTTTGTGAGGAAAAAATTAACATAGCCATTCTATCAAAGTTGTTGATGGTAAATGGAGAGTTAATACGGTTTTAACATAGAACATAGTTCTCAATTGTCAGAATCCAAGTCCTTCATATTATGATCAATACAAGTTTCTTAATGTGGTAAAGGTTGTGTTGAACTTCTTTGAAGCAATATTCTCAACACGGGTATAGACTCTTCCCAATCTTTATCATCACCCAATAAAAGAATATATAATACAAGCACTTTATGTATTTAAAACTTCTTGAACTTTTACAAGAAGAAATATTCTATAGCACCTATATCATATAAGTTATACAAAATTAGACATGCATTATTAAATCATTTAGTGTGTAATAATTTTTTTATAGTTTTTCCACAAATATAAAGTGATGTTCACAACAGGGAGTTCACCTAATATATGTTAATTAGTGTGCATCTAGAAAATTATATGCTTTACCCACTATTTATTCTGAAATTGAGTTTTGATGTGTTTGTTTATGTGTTTGAATTGGTATTTGGCAGAAGATTTTCTGCAATGACACTAATGTGGAAATTATAAAATATATGTTTTATTCTTAGATATCCATATAAGTGTATGTAGTGATGTTGAATTCACCATAGCTGTGTCATTTACCTATTAATCCATATTTTTGGGTGCTTCGAATTTGAGATTGTTATTACAAACATTTTATGACTTATTTTTTACATCTTAACTCGAAAATTCTATTTAGTCCAAATTTATGGAAGATGATAATGTTCTTTATGTATTTTTCTTGCATGTATATGTACCAATATGTTACATGGCAAATGTTCTCATTTTTCAATCATTAATTATTGTTTGCTAAGTTTTTTCATTCTTAACCCCATTTTGTTTAATTTTGCAATATGAGAAATTAAACCCATTGTGATTTATGTTTAGTTGATTGCGATAATATAAAAGTAATATGTTTAGAGATTTGTCATCTATACGAGTCACCCGTGCATTGCATGCAATATTAAATACAATATTCTAAAAATTATACACTGTTCTTTAGTCAATCAACTATTAGTTGTTTTTTATGTTTTATGTTAAATATTTTGTATAGATAGCTAACATGCAAAAAAAATCCCTAAAACGTGAATATTATTTTTCCTTTTCACCGAGAAATTCCCCATTTGATACTTTTATTTGCCTCTTTATTTTTAATAAATGTTTATTTCAGTAAATTTGGTTTTCCCATATTTTTTGTTTCAGGTTTCTTAGTTTTCTTACCATTTTTTACTTTTTGGGTATCTCACTTTGAAAATACAATAAATATAGTAACACGTAAACTAAATATATGTCTATATATGTAGATATAAAATATTGAACAACAATGTGTACACACGAAACAATTAGGCCACGCATCACATGGCTTGAATGCTAGTACAACATAACTTTTTCACCCTCTTCAATACAATTTAGTAAACCTCTTACCATCTTCACCAATTGTTTCTTATTTGAATATTGAGAAACATGGTGTTCGATATTCTTTAAGGATTCATAATAATAGTCCTGATTAAAATAAAAGTACATCTCATTTTCACTAAAATCTTCTATAGTCCTATTATGAAGATGAAGCACCTAAAATCCAAAAAGAATCATTAAGCTCGTGCAAGACTTGATTATTAAGCCATTTGGTGTTGTCTAAAGGGAAAAAGAAAATCAACGTTGAAGAACTAAAGAACTCTTTATCAACTTTATGTCAACCGAAAAAGTTGTGGAAAATTACTCCAAAAGGTAGTGTTTTTTAGGTTCGTGGTTTGAATTATTAGATGATATGCAAAAATCTTGGATGATTGGATCCATTCATTTTTCATTTAGTTTATTCAAATCAATGAATTGGTGTCCCTATTTTACACTATCAAATTGTGTCTCATATAATGCCAACATATGGGTGAAATTTCTAAACTCGCCAAATGAGTTTTGGCACCTAAACTAGTTGTTGGAAATTGCAATAGGGGTTGGCAAACCTATTAGAATTGATCAAACGATCATGTGTATGGAATCGCTATAAATGGAATAAAAATTACAGCTTTTGAATCTTAAATTGATCAAATTATAGAAAGAGGAAACACAAAAACTAGGTTTAAAGAACAAACTGATGGTTTAGAACATAATAGATTTGTGAATCTGGTTACGATCCTTTAGGGAGAAAGTATATATTGATGATAAAGTGATGCATTTCTTTTTTTATGTTGAAAAGCTTTCTTAACCTTGTAAAAATCTTGAATCTTCTAGTGTATGATCCTCTCCAAAGCTAGGTAGGTGTGTGGGAACCTTTTGAGATGAAAACCCTTACTTCTGATTGAGATATTGTGGTCTCTCTCTAAGACTATTCACAAATAATGTAAATGTTTTCTTTCATCCCACCCAAACCCATATGATGAATAATCATAATTAAAATCCCTGACCACACCTTTATATACAAGTATAAAAAGTGAGCTTGGGACAAACTGGGATTCCTGAGAGTCTGGACCTAACTACTTAGGTAATTGGGCTACACTAGGGATCCAAGATAAATAATTAACATTACACCCAATCATGAGAATATTCATTCCCAATATGTGGAGATCATTTGATTCAATATAAAATTGATTTCACCCATAGAAATCATAGAAACAATCACATATGCATTTCAATCCTCATAATTTTTGGATTAAGAATCTATACACCCTTTGCAAATGGTGTGATATTTCTTGACTCTACTCGTGATATCCTATTACTTAAATCTCATGGATGGTCATGTTCAATAAATTCTCGAGATATACCGATCAAAATCCTTTATTAAACTATTGTATAGGTTCTTAAACCATAATACAGGTTCCTGTAGTTTGAGATATACTACTAGGATTACATCACAACCAATCTGATAGGATGTTAACTCGTTTTCTAGGTTGTGAACTTTTTAATAGTGCTAGAAGTGGAACTACATTCTCCTTGAGATCAACTCGAAGCCAAATCACTAGAATTCCTATGAATCTCTATTGATCGATACATATATGTGAAACAATATATTTAAACAAATATAAAGCATTCTCACAAACTTGATTCTCATTTCAAAATTAATTAAATAATCCTTTATTAATTGAAATAAAATATTTTACATATGGTTTTAATAATGAATCCCTAACTATATCCCACTTAGTCTTAAATATATTTGGCCATGAACTTAAATTTCATTATTTCTTGATGACTGTTAAAAGTCCTAGATGGTAAGCTCTTCATAAATGGATATGCCAAGTTATCCTCTTATGAAATCTTGGTCACGATGACATAGACCCTCTACATGATCTCCCGAACCAGGTGATACTTTCGTTCAATGTTCTTTTCCCTCTTATGAGTCATGTGTTCTTTCAAATTTACAACCGTACTGATATTGTCATAATAAAGTGTAATAGTCAATTGTACTGAAGGAACCACACTCAATTCACTTAGGAATTTTTAGATCTAAACAACCTCTTTTGCTTCCTCCAAAGTGGCAACACAAAAGGCTTCCATGGTCAAATCAACAATTCATGATTTCTTAATACATCTTTAACTTATGGCTCTACCTCTTAGGGACCGTTTGGTTCGAGTTGTAACACTTTTAATCTTGTAGAACAGTAAGATGGTTAAATATTTTTTCACATGTTTAAAATTAATTTTTTATTGGGTTGACATTATTGAATAAGTGCACACCCTATAATTCGGAAACTTTAAGCAAGAATATAGAAGAAAATTTAACTCTAAATAGGTAAAAAAGTATTTCACCATACTACTTTTCATCGCATTAAAACATATTTTATCCCGAACCAAACATACTCTTAGGTTTAACAAATGTCCCGAGGTCGATTTCTTGGAATCCTTATTCGATTGAAAGTTTGAGTATGTGTACCCAACAGGTACTAAACTTTCTTCCGAGTAAACTAACAGATGATTTTTAGTCCCTTTTTGGTACTTTAGAATGTACTTCATAGCAGTCGAGTGCTCCTCACCTGGATTAGACTGGAATTTACTGACTATGCCAATAGCATAATAAATATTTGGTATAATATAAACCATAGCATACATAAGGCTCCCCACCTCCAAAGCATAGAGTGTATTCTTAATCCTCGATGTCTGATCAGGTGTCTTAGCACACTGATCCTTAAATAAAGAAATTACATGCCTTAAAGGGATAAATCCTTTCTTAGAATCTTAAATGCTTAACCTTGTGAGCGTTGTATGATATAAGTAGCTTAGTATAAGCCCAAAATCTTAATTTTGCAATCACGCTGCAGCTTGATCCCTAGTTAGTGGCTCACTTCTCCTATGTCCTTCATATCGATCTGACTAGGTAACTACACTCTTACACTAGATAATACACCCACTTCATTCCCTATTAGGTTAATATCATATACATAAAGTAATAGCAATACCATCATATTTTTGTCATTTTTCTTATAACACATGTTTCATCCATACATTGATCAAAGCCAAACGATTTTACTGCTTGGCCGAATCAAATGTTGCAAGACCTCGATGTTTTCTTAAGTCCATAAATGGATCTCTTAATCATTATTTCCTTTCTTTCTTGGCCTTTTGGTATAATTCTTAAAGGTTGCATCATATAGATGCACTCGTCAAGACTAGCATTCAAGAAACCAGTTTTGCCATCCATTTAAAAAATATTGTAATAAAAATGGGCAACAATAGATAAGAGAATCTGGACAGAGTTCCATGGCTACCAGCAAAAAGGTCTCCTTATAGTCGATCCCCTATTTCTGAGTGAACCCTTTCGCAATAAGTCGCGCCTTGAAGGTTTTCACCTTCTCGTCTACCCCACTCTTTTTTTTATAGATCCACTTTTACTCGATAGATTTTATTCCATTTGGAAATTATATAAGTTCCCATACTTGATTAAAGTACACCGAAACCATCTCGGTATTAATAGCCTTTAGCCAAAGCTTGGCATAGTTACCTTATAATGCCTCATTATAATTATTGGGATCCAGTTTGTGTTCCGTTAGGACTTCATTGAACTGCTCTTCCAAATACACCAACCTATTGTAAAACCCCGCCTAATTAAATACCGGGTGGCCAGTCCCATACCAAATTAAAAACAGAATATATAGTTGGCTCATTCTTAGCATCACTGTCGAAAACATTTACAACTCACCCAAAACTCAATTAAGCTGGTGTTAAAAACTTTCCAAATTTTAATTTAACAAAATCCACTTCCAGTTTAAGAATAACTCAACACATTTATTCTACAACACAGATAACACAATAAATAACTCAAAAGAATTTAAATGCAATTGGAATAAACATTCCCAAATAATATAAATCCTTTACAATATTCCAACAATGTTAAATGTATTAAAAAGACACAAATACAATAGTATTTAACTCCGACAGAAAATGATAACTGAAATCCTTTGGGCGACATGCCCTATGTAAGAATACTGTGAATCAAAAAGATGATAAATGTCTAAGAAAAACTTCCATAGCTCCATAGCTCGTCACAATCAACTATGGTTGGCGTCCCTATTGCTGGACACCTGATATAAAGATACAATAGAAGAGAAAATATGCAAGGAAACGGGTCAGAGCCCGAATGTGTAGATTATTTTAAAAACAGCAAGTATATAACAAGTGCAATAAAGCATTTATCATGTACATGTTAGATCCAACTCTCACTTGCAATTCTCACCTCTCAACTAGAGTGCACACTTAAAGTTTCCTATTAACCTCCTAGTTAATGGTTCCTCTTTTCTAGTCTTCGTATTATAATTCCATTCCCATATCATAATCCCCGCATGTCCCATACCATACGTCACATTATTATTCATTTACATTTCTCCTTTATATGATTAATTTCTCATTAACATGAATCATTACTCATCAATATGAATCGTTTTTCATTAACATGAGTTAAGCTTTTCAATTCTATAAGCATAAACATTCATTAACTTAATTCCATTATCTTTCTCTATTTACCGTTATCTACAATTATCACCGTAGATAGATTCAACCACAATATATCCATTTAATCATTTAATCCATTATATATATATATATATATATATATATATATATATATATATATATATATATATATATATATATATATATATATATATATATATATATATATATATATATTCATATATAATACGGCACTCCGAGTCACAGCTGTGGTACAATGCATTATTCTGCTATCATGTCCCATCATCGCAGGTCGCCGAATAGGGGACTAAATGTTCGGTAAGATTCCACGAACCACAAACAACAACAAACAAATTGGAGGCGAACATAGTTCTCGTATCCATGGGTCACGCACATACCTACGTACCCACAGTTAGCGGACTTATCAACTCCCCGATAAGTCTTTCATAGACCTATGTTCTCGAGCGACAAATTAAAGATCCCATGGATTCATCAGGATATGACTGCCCTCACGCGCAAACCTCCCGCCGATAGCAAGTAAGCTAGGTATGTCATACACATAAATCATCAATCAATCAAATAGGTATTATCATACCTATAATATAATATCAATAAGGTAATATTACTACCCTAAGATATTTCCCATGCGTATCATTATATCTCTTTTAAATTCCACGTATTAAAATACCGTCTCTTTACTTCATAGTTTAATTATCCTCGCATCCTATAACATCTCTCCACTCCCGACGTCGTTAAGGTTCATGCGCGGAGCGTCTCGCAAAGAGAAGTCCAAATAAGGAACCCCTCCAATACACTACTACTTAACTTTGTCGATCGAGGAGGTCCGAAAACTTTAACTATGCGATCGGGATCACATCATACCCTCTTTCAATCAAATGTGTTCTATACTCCCATCTCACAAGATTCAAATAGGATTTTCCTCATCTTATATTCCGTAAGAAATCACTAATATCCTACTGGTCCATAACATTATTTCTCCCTTACTACTACGAGTTTAGTTCTCCTTTTAATTAAGGTTAAAACCGATAGTTTCAAATCTCTTATAAACATATATTCTTTCACTTAGGATTAAACCCTCTTGTAAACTTAAGGATACGCAGGTGTTATATTCAATCACCCCTACTGGTCCTATCTTAAATCCTCATCCATCCCCATTTGGAATTTAACAAATGAATCTAGCAACCGAAATTCCATTCAATATAATTTTCATCATTTAAATTACTCGAATCCAAATCAAATTAATTCAAATCTTATCAAGGTTTTACTGATATTTTCTAGGTCCCAAAATATCCAGATAATAATCACCAAAGATCCAAAAAAAGTTTGGGATAAGAATCAACATTTAAAAAGAAACAACTTTACATCTGGGGAGGTCGATCGATCGAAGGTAGGGGTCGATCGATCGATCACTCAGGTCCAAGCCTGTTTTTTCTGCATTTCAGCAACTACGGGTTTCACCATTTTTACTCATTCAAACCTTCATATTAACCTCCAAAATGAGTTATAATTATTACTACATGATATACCAACATATATGAACGATTTCCAGAACACTAAACATCCTAGAATCATCAAGGGATTGGATTAAAAAGCATGTTTATCTCCTTATTTCCAGAAATTATCTATATATCATCTTCAAGAACACATCAATGGTTTTCATAATTTCTTCAATATATTCATGACTATTTCGTGGATTAATATCATCCTAAAACATGAGTTAAATTCCTATATCATTTCAGTTTTCCCATAAATCCATTTAATACTCCACTCTTTCTTCCAAACATGAATAGTCTTCTCTTTTTATACAATTCTAACATGGACAATATACGAACTTAAATTGCCATTATCAAACACTTGTCTTTACTGTAGGTCAGATCCTTTGGTGTAGTATATTTCAGTTGGTTGTCCCTTCTCCGGTCAAACTCCGGTGGTGGTTGGTGGTGGTGAACCTTGGTTCTTGTTCTTCTCCTTCCCAAGTGGCTTTTCCTTTCCCAAGCACTCTTACACTCTCTCTAGGAAGGTGGCTGCTCTTATTTGTGAAGAGGAGATGAATAACCCCCATACACTTATTCTACCAATACTTATAATAGTTTCAAATCCGAAATCACTATTCACCCCCCTAGAAAAATGACCAAAATTCCCTTTCGGGTTGTCTATTCATTCCCAAATGACCCGAGACTCAAAATTAACATCCAAATAGACTTTTCTAACTATTTCGAACCTTCTGGATGCAACGACGCAGTCGAAATGACTATTAGATCTATAGAAAATAAATTTCCTTTTTTAATTTAATAAACTAGTCCCGACAAGTCCCATACCATGTCTGACTAAAAATATAAATTACCGAATTTATATCATATAGTCATATCAATGACATCACATTCATATATTACCTAAATATCTTTAAGTAATATTCAGAATCATCCATTTTAATATCCACCGTCTGGATAAAACCCGAATGAATTAATTAATAATAAAATCTAATTAATCCATTAATTTAAAATATAACCCATTTTAAAAGTCATTTAAAATTACGGGGTATTACATACTTCCCCCCTTAAAACAGAATTTCGTCCCGAAATTCACGAATATAAGTCATACCGGTAAGGTCAACTCCGAGTATAAATCTCATATCGCAAGAAATCCAAGATGTACCGCCCATACAGTACATTAACAAAGTCCCTATCGATGTTATACGCCAAGCCTCACCATATAGTTTCAACTGAATCGAATTTTAAAGTTTACCTAAGCTTCCCTATACCGTCCCCGTGACAAACTTTAGGAAAAAAAATGATCCTCTCATAGTGAACAAATAAATCCTGAAGTCTCAATTTACTTACCTTTTTCACAAGTATGAAAAATACTACAATCCAATCATCCAGGGCGCCCATACACCCTCTCGTACCGATTTCAATATTAAAAGTTTTCGCAAAGGTTATAAACACGTTTCCCAAAGACCTAACTTATTTCGACTCCCAACGGTTATTAGTTTCATGCGTGGGGTGTCTCGCAAATGAAATCCAAACAAGGAAGGAACCACCCCGATACACTACTTCCTAAAGTAGTCGGTCATCGAAACTCCTAAGGTCCTTAGTCAATAATATATAAAAAAAAATTGGTTTTAAAAAATAATATCAGGTTTATCGATTTTAAAACAAAAATTTGGTTTTTATCGATTTCAAATAGGGTCTACGCATCTACTCTTTTATAGAAGACAAGATGCAGACATATGCTCTCATATACCACAAGTCAATGCACGCCAATAGTCAAATCACACTCGAACATTCTCAAGGTAAGTAATCCCATGATACAAATCAAACCCACGTGATAACATGTAATATAAAGGTGTCCCACACCCCTCAGTGAGTCTACATAAATAACAGTGCTATAGGCTAAGTTTAGCAACCCTTTTGCCCACACAACATTAATCGTAAAAAAATCAATATACGCTTCATAATCCCTTAGATAGAAAACATACCCTCATTCATGGGTGGTGGTTATTGATCCACTGCCTGATGGACGTTATATACACGCCCGTACTGACCCTGCTGCGCTGGTGCTGCTGGAATGGGAGGTAGTGCTAGCACCGGAGCTGGGGCTGGAAGAGCAGCTGGTGGAAACACTAGTACCTGTGGCTCCTGTCGAGCATGATGTTGCTGAGGGAATTTGTCTTTCTCAGGACAATCTTGACGTTTATGGCCATACTTGCCACACACAAAACATTTTCCCGCAAACTTTCCACCACCTTGCCCCTGTTGACCCCGAACCTGCTGGCCATTACCTCCTTTCCCTTGGCCCTGATGAGCCTGTCTCTAGAGCTGATGGCCCTGTTATCCTTGCCCAATACCTCTATCCTCAAATCGAGAATCTTCAGATCGCAAACGCTTAGCATAGTCCCCTGTCTGGGAACCCTGCTCACTCTGACGTTTATGACTCTGCCCTGGCTGAGTCCCACTAGAACTGCCCCTAATAATCTTGCCTTGCAGGCCTGGCCCAAACCCCCGCTTGAAACCCTAATTATGGAAGCGGTTATCTTGACAGTGGAGCATTGCAGCATTTAGAACATCTGCATACGTACATAGTGAAAGATTTCCCAATAAATGTTGGTGAATTTTATAGTTCAACCCACCAGTGAACATTAGGACTCTCCTCTCCTCAGTACGTACTTCAGCTGGTACCAAATTAGTTAATCTCGTAAACTCTTCCTCATATTCCGCCACAGTTTTCTCTCCCTATTTCAAATCAAGTAGCTTCCGCCTCATCTCTATCTGGATGGCGGAAGGAAAATACTTCCCATTAAACCGTATCCAAAAGTCTTGGATAGTCATTGTGTCCCTCTCCTCCATAGTGGTCGTATCTTCCCACCATTGCAAAGCTGCCCCTACTAGCTTGAATGTGGCTAGTATCTGACGTTGAACCTCAGTGCATTCGATCATTCTCAAGTGCCGTTGGATATCTTTCTTCCATTGGCTAGCAGTCACAACATCTGTTCCTCCATGAAACTCAGGTGGGTGCGCTTTCTGAAAGGCATCCCTCGCTCGTTCCCATGCAGTAGGAAACATTTGCCCTTGCGCGGGTGGCACAATCGGTGCCGGTGCGGGACCCTGCTGAATAGCAGCTACAGCAGCATTGGCTGCCTGAGCGACAATTGCAGCAACTTCGGTTGCAGTCATTGTACCCTGAGTTGGGGCGGGCTGAGGTGCACGTCAAGGAGGCATCTGAAACGAGAGAACACTATCACTATTTGATATCTCAAAATAGCTGAAGATCGTAAGCGTAAATAGAAAAGCAATAATCCTACTCATAGGGCTCTACATCAAAGAACGATAAGCTGAAGACACAATATGCCGTACAGATCCTAAAGGACACTAGAACCTGATGCTCTGATACCACCTGTAAAACCCCGCCTAATTAAATATCGGGTGGCCAGTCCCATACCAAATTAAAAACAGAATATACAGTTGGCTCATTCTTAGCATCACTGTCGAAAACATTTACAACTCACCCAAAACTCAATTAAGCTGGTGTTAAAAACTTTCCAAATTTTAATTTAACAAAATCCACTTCCAGTTTAAGAATAATTCAACACATTTATTCTACAACACAGATAACACAATAAATAGCTCAAAAGAACTTAAATGCAACTGCAATAAACATTCCCAAATAATATAAATCCTTTACAATATTTCCAACAATGTTAAATGTATTAAAAAGACACAAATACAATAGTATTTAACTCCGACAGAAAATGATAACTGAAATCCTTTGGGCGATATGCCCCACGTAAGAATACTGTGAATAAAAAAGATGATAAGCGTCTAAGCAAAACTTCCATAGCTCGTCACAATCAACTATGGTTGGCGTCCCTGTTGCTGGACACCTGATATAAAGATACAATAGAAGAGAAAATATGAAAGGAAATGGGTCAGAGCCCGAATGTGTAGATTATTTTAAAAACAGCAACTATATAACAAGTGCAATAAAGCATTTATTATGTACATGTTAGATCCAACTCTCACTTGCAATTCTCACCTCTCAACTAGAGTTCTCACTTAACGTTTCCTATTAAACTCCTAGTTAATGGTTCCTCTTTTCTAGTCTCCGTATTATAATTCCATTCCCATATCATAATCCCCGTATATCCCATACCATACGTCACATTATTATTCATTTACATTTCTCCTTTATATGATTAATTTCTCATTAACATGAATCATTACTCATCAATATGAATCATTTTTCATTAACATGAGTTAAGATTTTCAATTCTATAAGCATAAACATTCATTAACTTAATTCCATTATCTTTCTCTATTCACCGTTATCTACAATTATCACCGTAGATAGATTTAACCACAATATATCCATTTAATCATTTAATCCATTATATATATATATATATATATATATATATATATATATATATATATATATATATATTCATATATAATACGGCACCCCGAGTCACAGCTGCGGTGCAATGCATTACTCTGCTATCATGTCCCATCATCACAGGTCGCCGAATAGGGGACTAAAGGTTCGGTAAGATTCCACGAACCACAAACAACAACAAACAAATTGGAGGCGAACATAGTTCTCGTATCCATGGGTCACGCACATACCTACGTACCCACAGTCAGTGGACTTATCAACTCCCTGATAAGTCTTTCATAGACCTATGTTCTAGAGCAACAAATCAAAGATCCCATGGATTCATCAGGATATGACTACCCTCACGCGCAAGCCTCCCACCGATAGCAAGTAAGCTAGGTATGTCATACACATAAATCATCAATCAATCAAATAGGTATTATCATACCTATAATATAATATCAATAAGGTAATATTACTACCCTAAGATATTTCCCATACGTATCATTATATCTCTTTTAAATTCCACGTATTAAAATACCATCTCTTTACTTCATAGTTTAATTATCCTCGCATCCTATAACATCTCTCCACTCCCGACGTCGTTAAGGTTCATGCGCGGAGCGTCTCGCAAAGCGAAATCCAAACAAGGAACCCCTCCAATACACTACTACTTAACTTTGTCGATCGAGGAGGTCCGAAAACTTTAACTATGCGATCGGGATCACCTCATACCCTCTTTCAATCAAATGTGTTCTAAACTCCCATCTCATAAGATCAAATAGGATTTTCCTCATCTTATATTCAGTAAGAAATCACTAATATCCTACTGGTCCATAACATTATTTCTCCCGAACTACTACGAGTTTAGTTCTCCTTTTAATTAAGGTTAAAACTGATAGTTTCAATCTCTTATAAACACATATTCTTTCACTTAGGATTAAACCCTCTTGTAAACTTAAGGATACCCAGGTGTTATATTCAATCACCCCTAATGGTCCTATCTTAAATACTCATCCATCCCCATTTGGAATTTAACAAATGAATCTAGCAACCGAAATTCCATTCAATATAATTTTCATCATTTAAATTACTCGAATCCAAATCAAATTAATTCAAATCTTATCAAGGTTTTACTGATATTTTCTAGGTCCCAAAATATCCAAATAATAATCACCAAAGATCCACAAAAGGTTTGGGATAAGAATCAAAATTTAAAAAGAAACAACTTTACATAATCTGGGGAGGTCGATCGATCGAAGGTAGGGGTCGATCGATCGATCACTCAGGTCCAAGCCTGGTTTTTCTGCATTTCAGCAACTACGGGTTTCACCATTTTTACTCATTTAAACCTTCATATTAACCTCCAAAATGAGTTATAATTATTACTACATGATATACCAACATATATGAACGATTTCCAGTACACTAAACATACTAGAATCATCAAGGGATTGGATTAAAAAGCATGTTTATCTCCTTATTTCCAGAAATTATCAATATATCATCTTCAAGAACACATCAATGGTTTTCATAATTTCTTAAACATATTCATGACTATTTCGTGGATTAATATCATCCTAAAACATGAGTCAAATTCCTATATCATTTCAGTTTTCCCAAAAATTCATTTAATACTCCATTATTTTTTCCAAACATGAATAATCTTCTCTTTTTATACTATTTTAACATGGACAATATACGAACTTAAATTGTCATTATCAAACACTTGCCTTTACTGTAGGTCTGATCCTTTGGTGTAGTATATTTCAGTTGGTTGTCCCTTCTCCGGTCAAACTCTGATGGTGGTTGGTGGTGGTGAACCTTGGTTCTTGTTCTTCTCCTTCCCAAGGACTCTTACACTCTCTCTAGGAAGGTGGCTTCTCTTATTTGTGAAGAGGAGATGAATAACCCCCATACACTTAATCTACCAATACTTATAATAGTTCCAAATCCGAAATAACTATTCATCCCCCTAGAAAAATTACCAAAATGCCCTTTCGGGTTGTCTATCATTCCCAAATGACCCGAGACTCAAAATTAACATCCAAATAGACTTTCCTGACTATTTCGAACCTTCCGGACGCAACGACGCAGTCGAAATGACTATTATATCGATAGAAAATAAATTTCATTTTTTAATTTAATAAACTAGTCCCGACACGTCCCATACCGCGTCTGACTAAAAATATAAATTATCGAATTTATATCATACAGTCATGTCAATGACATCACATTCATATATTACCTAAATATCTTTAAGTAATATTGAGATTCATCCATTTTAATATCCACCGTCTGGATAAAACCCGAATGAATTAATTAATAATAAAATCTAATTAATCCATTAATTTAAAATATAACCCATTTTAAAAGTCATTTAAAATTACGGGGTATTACACCTATCAGGTTGATGCCTGACCCTCCCATTAAGAAATGCCTCCACTTATGGTCCAGTATATGTGACATGTGTATCACAGTCATCGATAATACTCCCACTCTCACTACGCAGTGTATCATGTTGTATTTCATCATGTACGGATGGTCCCAAAGTAGTTTCTTGCTCTTTTCCTCTTAGATCTTATAAGATAATCTTCTCTTGGGCATGCGGTTTATTATATAATTTTCCTCTTGGTATCAGGCACTTGTGCTAACAATTACACTATGGTTATTAAGATTTAAAATGACCCACATTTGGTTCCTTTCGAGTAACCAACAAAGAGATACACTTATGTACTCGATTCTAACTTCCCAAGATCCCTCCTCAACACTTGTATTTGGGAAACCCCAATTCTGAACATGCCCTAGACTCAGTTTGTACCCAATCCACAGTTTGGTGAGAGCTATTGAGACTTATTTAGAGGTAACTTCATTCAGTAAATAAGTAGATGCCTTAAGAAGGACCTACAGTGCTTAGGCAGGGATGGTCAGAAACAAACATTTTATTTTTAGATATTTTAATTTTAAATAATAAAATAAACTTTAAATAGATTAAACCCAATAAAACTTGTTCACTAAATTAAACCTTTTTTGTGAAAAAATAATTTACTCAATTTTATATTTTTAACCTAAAACATGCATTTAGGTGATAAACAGATCAAATAAATTAATCATCGCTAACACACCAATGTACTTGAAAACCATAAAAGGAAAAACCTTAGATGACCCAGCCAACTAGATCATTATGATAAGGTTTTCCAAAGAGTATAATGTAAACTTACTCAATGACTCATCTCCCTCGCAAGACTTGATGCTCTTCTAACTTCAACTTCTCCTCCACAGTGCAATGTAGGAGTCCACTGACGAGAGTTATCACAACACGTGAATCCACATGAACCTCGGTATCCATCGATCTACAGAATTAAAACACAAAATAACGTTTCTTCACTGTAACAAAACAAGCCAATACGGAGTTCGCCGCACGAAACAAGTTATCTCAAGATGAAGAAAAAATAAACTTTGGTTACCAACACAACGATCTCAATGCATATGTATATAGAAACTTGGATCTTTAAACACAAAGGGTGAAGTTAAGATTTTTGAACTTTTTTAAAGGGGGAGGAAATTGATTTTTTCCAAAAGTTCTTAAAAAACTGAGTCCAGGACGCATATTTATAAGAAAACATAAATTTTGAGACAACGGGATCGTTTGAATGAAATCTATGTTTTGTTCAAAAGAACTGCATATTTCATTTTAACGAGAACCAGTCTCATTCGAATGAACAGGTAAAGTTCATTCCAACGAAGTTCCCACAAGCTTCCAATGGGTGGCCTTCTGTTAACAGAGAGTGCTCATTTGAAGAACATTGTATGTACGTTCTAATGAGGTTATAAATCTCATTCCAACAAGATCTTAAACTCGTTCAAATGGAGACTGTATCTCGTTCAAACGATATCAGGCTTTCATTTAACGAATTTTATGATTCGTTCTAACGAACTTATAAACCAAAAAAACATTATTCTTTTAAAAATTCATTTCAAAAATTGTTCCAACTGATTTTGTTGAAAAAAACACCCAAAATATTTTGAAAGATAATGTTCAGAATGCATACATACGTTACGAGATCCTCAGTAAACGTAAAGAAAAATTTGCCACAAAAACATTGCACGATAGGTACCCAACTTTGAAGCTTGGTCGTTATTTCTTCATCAAACATGTCATAGTCTTACGGGATAGACAATACAAAGCCTAACCTATGAATCAAATGTTACATCCAGAATTAATCCAATTACAAAAAAATTGACTCCATTATAAATTTTTCCTTACAAATCTCCCCCTTTGGCAATTCCATGGGAAAATAAAAATAAAAACCCTATAGTCCATCAACCTCTTTAAAAAGACTCAATACCAACCCCAATGAAAAAGTAAAGGCTCTTAACAAACATATACATTGAGTAGATTTGCGCGCTTGAAAACATTGCTACTCATTTTAAACCTGCACACTTAAGCACGCCTTCAATTACAAAGAAAATATAACAAGTATAAAGTCTTCATAAAAATAAAATTCTCCCTATGTCTAATAATATCAACTTAGGTAATATGTCTCCCATTAAGATAAAGATATCCTAATTACGAAAGGAAATATAACATTTCTCCCATGTTTTGTTCAGGAATAGATAAAGTAAGAAAGCATAAAACTATTTATCCCCCATAAATTATTTCTCACGTTAAATGTGAGAAATGTGATACCGATTTTGAAATGGGAAGGAAGGAATAAAATCACTCCATGATGTAAAGTGCAACACAAATGGAAATACAAGCACAAATAATCCAAACAATGATCAAATGGTATCAATATTGATGCAAAAAGATACCAACATGAATAATCAATGAAGTATGATGTTAATTTAAAATTTGAAATTATACTGCACACAATGAGAGATACCAATATGATCATATAGCATGACAAATAAAATTCGAAGATAAAGAATATAGCAAAACACGGATTAAATGAAAACGCAAGGATTCAAAACAAAATGATATCGTATGTATATAAATTTGCAAAATATACCATACGAGCACAAATATGTAGGTATAAACAACCACAAAAATTCGATACAAAATGCATAGGCATGACACACTAGTATAGTATTGATGTGTCTAAATATGTGGAATGGAATGAATGGGCGTGAACTAGATAAAAATGAATTATGACCCAAACACTCAAATATATCCAAGGAGTTTTATTTGACAACAAAACTTTATCAAATTACGATTTAGACTCAAGTGACAAGTTAAAGTTTACTCTATGAACAAACACGCATAATATAAACAAGCCTATGATATTGATGATTATAAAAATCAAGAGTGTCATGAAAAAATAATCATAACTAGGATTCGTTGTGAAAACTCGTTGGTCTAGAACTATAATACCCTCAAAAGATAAATACCATATTTTTTTCCTTACACTTTGAATATATCATATATGACAATCAAACAAACAAACAAAGTTGGCCTTGCCAATTATTCTATTTTCATTGCCACTCATTCTGCATTAGGCTCATGCCAACGGTGGCTTTACTACAAAGGAGATTTCCTCTTTTCGTAGCCCTTTACCATAAACGCGAGCAATGGTTCTTACATGTACAAATCCCCCATAGTCACAAAATATGTAGATGATAAGATTGATGGGAGAACATCTCACATAACTCAAATATAACGTATCAAGTTAACGCTCAAAAAGCTCATGCATGTGTATGTGGAGGTATATACAAAGTGAACCCACTAAGCGAATCAAAGTCGAAACAACTCCATGCAAGCATGATTAAGAACAATCTAAGTATTAAAAATCATAACGAACTGCCATAGTAATATGAAAACCAAGTAATGAATTTGGATTCAAACATACTAATATGCCACACCAAATGTGTAAGACTAAAATAAACAAAAATAAAAATTGATACTGTAAATGTTTAAAAAAAAACACCAATTAAAAGAAAACAAACTTAAACGACAAACAAACTCTCTTTATATTTTTCAATATGACTCGATAAATGAAAATTTTAAATAAAAAAGACTTAAACAACATACAACAAGCAAGCATATATATCATGAAGCACAAAGGCAAGTATATGTAAACATGCGAACACAATCAACATCAGGTATATCATGAAAAGTATCCTGTGCAAGCAAACGAGAATCAACAAATCTGATATGTAAAGACTCAAAATTTGATTTCCTAACCCACATAGGTGTAACGTGATGCGCTCACATTTTCGGAACCTTGGTGACTCTGGACTTACTAGGACCTTTTTAAGATCAAAATAAAAATACCTAAGGTGACTTTTCCTACCACAATGTATGAAAGTGTAGACACAACGAGGGTGTTACCTAAGGGTTGACCTTTTTAACATTATTATAAATGGTCAAATCTTTTCAAATCATAGTCTTGGCTTTATTAGTGAAAGCATTTTGATCATCTAAAAAAATTCCACACTTTTCATCTTTGATTTGGACTGTACCTATCATCTTATCTAACTTTTCTGACCTAGATACCAAATCAAATTTGATACGACTCGAGTCTCTCAATCTCTCTTTAAGATCAACTATCAGAGACTCAAGTAAATTCCTAGACTCCTCAAACTCAAGAACCTCTTTCTTTATAGCCTCCATCAAACCTCGAGGGCTACATCTCTCACTCTTAATGTACTCTAAATTATCTCAAAGAATACCATCGTGTACCCTAAGATCCTCGATCAAAACACTGTCATCATTTCTTATAGCATGTTCCTTAAACTTAGCTTCCAACTTTAAGTTAGCCTTATTCACTCTAAAAGTTTTCGTATACTACTCATGGAAGGAAACTTGGAGTTCACTATCCTCCTCCTCTTCTTCATCATTATTCTCTTTTCCACTTTCTCTATCATCACTCACTTGGGATTCACAAACTATAGCCTCAAAAATGTCATGCTTAGGTATATATTCATGGGAAGATTTCTCGTCTAGGCTCACATGACTATCCATGAATGCGGTGTAGTTACGCTCAATGGATAAATTGGGTCCCTCTTCTAGATCACTGCCACTTATACACCTCCAGTTTCTTCCCCTCCTTCCTTAGTTTAGTGGGGTACTAAGCTACCCTATAGCTATAACCCTCACAACTAAAACATATTTTTGACTTATCCCTCTTCAAGTTATCGTTATGATTTTTAGGGAAGTGATCGTCCTTTTTATACATATTTTTCTCTAACTTTTTTGCATATTTTGATTGCTTATAAAACTTGAGAAATTTGTTGAATTTCTTTTCTAACATCATCATATCTTTGGGCTTTATGTTAGAATCATTATATGAAATAGGTTTTTCTTCCTTTCAAGCTTTAAAAGCAATGCCATTATCCTTCTTCTTATCTTTTTTGGAGAAAAACATGTCAAGCTCATAAGTTTGTAAGTTACCTACAAGCTCTATAAGTTTAGTAGAATCTAAAGTACCCATGGAATTCAAAACCGTCACTTTTGAATTAAATCTTTCAAACAACAACCTTAATATTTTCTTGATTACACGGTCCTCAGGTATTTTCTCTCTTAACTTAAAATAAGAGTTAGCTATGTCGGATAGTCTAGAGTAAAACTAATCTAGGATCTAACCCTCCAACATTTTAATCATTTCAAACTGAGTAGTGAGGTTTTGGAGCTTTAAAGCCTTAAAAACACTAGTCGCATCATGGGTGAGTTGGAGTATATACCAGGCCTCTTTAACTTATCAAAATTCATAATTCAATAGTACTCCTCTCGGGTGATAGAACAAAACAAAACATTTAAATCACGCGAGCTATGATTTGTTAATCTATGATCAGCCTCATTCCATAATTCTATGTATTTGGGTATCATATTCTCTCCAACTAAAATAGTGAGTGGAGTCCAACCATTAAGTACCGATTGCCATACCCATCCATTAGCTTTAAGTGTTAATTTCATACACATTTTTCAATATGCGTACTTCGACCCACCAAACATCAAGGCTCTAAGACCATCAACTCCACCAAAATTCATGCCTAACAATGTGGGATCTAAACATGACAAATTAGTGCTCTAGATCTGATACCAATTTGAGAAGGCCCAACGGTGATTAGGCAGGTATGGTCACAAAGAAAAAGGCTATTTTTAGATATTTCAATTTTAAAGAGTAAATTTTTTTTAAAAAAAGATTAAACCTAATAAAACTTGTTCACCAAATTATATGTGTGTGTGTGTGTGTGTGTGTGTGTGTGTGTGTGTAACATCGATGAGTCTTATCAACCATCTATGGAATCGAAACACGGAACACTGATTCTTCACTGCAACACAACAAACCAGTATGGAGTCCACTGCACAAAATAATTTATCCTAAGATGAAGAGAAAAAAAAATTTAGTGCTCAACACAATGATCTTAAAGCATGTGAATATGAAAACTTCGTTTTAAACACAATGGGTAAAACTAGGGTTTTGGAACTTTTGTAAATAGGTAGACAATTGATTTTCGCCAGAGTTTCTTTAAAAAAATAGAATCTTGTACACCTATTTATAAGGAAAAACATGAATTTTGAGGTGAAGAGTTCATTTGAATGAAATCCTATGGTTCATTTGAACGAACTGCTTCTTTCGTTCTAACGAGAAATAGTCTCATTTAAATGAATAGGCAAAATTCGTTCTAACAAACTTCCCACGAGCTTCTAGCAGGTGGCCTTCTAATGGCAGAGAGTGTCTATTTGAAGTACGTTGGATGTACATTCTAATTAGGTTCTAAAGATCATTCCAAAAATATCTTAAACTCGTTCTAAGTAAGTCCGTATCTCGTTTTAATGAGATTAGCCTTTCGTTCTAATGAAGTCTATGATTCGTTCTAATGAACTTAAAAACTAAAAAATATTTTTCTCTAATTTTTTTTAAAAATAGTTTAAAAGAAATTTGGTTTAAAAATAAACACCAAATAACATTTTCGAGGATAATTTTCAAAATGCCTCCATGCCTACGAGATCCTCGGTAAACATGAAGATAAAAATGGCACAAAAACACGACACAAAATATGGCACGATCTGTATCCAACTTTGAAGCTTGGTCGCTACGTCTTCATCAAACATGTCATGATCTTCCGAGATTGACAATACAAAGCCTAACCAATGATTCAAATATTTTGTCCAGAATTATTCCAATTACAAAGAAATTTACTCGATTATAAATTTATCCTTACAAACATGAGATGCATAATCCCAAAAAGAATTTGGCAGATCCCAAGTGTGTGTGTGTGTGTGTGTGTGTGTGTGAAATAATATATGTGTGTGTGCGTGTGTGTGTGTGTGAAATAATATATTTAAATAAATATAAAGCATTCTCACAAACTTGATTCTCATTTCAAAATAAATAAAACGATCCTTTATTAATTAAAATAAAATGTTTTACAGATTGTTTTAAGAATAAAATCCTAAGACCTGGATCAAAAGTATGTGTTATTTTCTTGAGTTTTGGTTGATATTGACTTCTCATATTCCATCCCCACTACAGTTATTATTAAGATTGAGGAGCAAAAAGTTTATATTAATATTGATATTGGACCTCAGTTTTCATATTATGATTATTGTAATTGTGTCGAACATTCAATTCCCAAGTTCATGGTCATTAAAAAATCTGTTGGGGTTCTAGGCCTCTCTAGAGAAAATGACGGTGTATTTAGGAAGAAAGAAAAGGTTAGGAACGTAAGGCTTCAAAAATGGGCTGAATCTTGAATATAATCAAACTTGGTTCTATAAGATCCGAGTTTTATTATAGATTTTATGATAATTCCAATAATGAATTTATGCATACTAGATTAAATATGGAGAAACTAATTGGAATTACTTTGAATATAGCTACTGAAATCACACAAGATCCAAATTCAGTCGCAAAGAAACTTAATAAACTTGATCTTTTAGAGGATGACGTGGATGTGCATTTTGTTAAGAATTATTGGGGGGGAATTCATGAAATGGTAAATTTATACCACGTTGTACTATAAAAAATGAAAGGATCAAAAGGAAATAAGTGGACCAACTCTCAGGATAGAGAAAGTGTACAAATTCCAAAATTTCCCAACTCTCATGAGGATAACATAGTAACATTATGTTGGAAATTTATGAAGGAATTATAATAATTATGAATCCAAGTTAATAAGGCACGTTCTTAGAATGCTATCTTTTAGGTAATATTTATCCCCTTCCGGATAAAAATCATGAGTACACAATGGACTTAAAGTAGAAATTCGCCTTCAGGATACAATACAGGAATGTTTCATGTTTGATTAAAATTATGTACGATTTGATCAAACCAAGAACACCATGAAAAGTGATCTTGATAATGCTAGAAGGTGGAGGACGTAGAGAGGAGAACATAACAACTTTCAGTGTCCAAAACGGAGGCCTGAAACTCTTTTTATAGCCATTTTGGTGGTTGTTCATGAACAATCACCTCCTTTCAGTCCTGCAATTCAACAAACATTGGATCAAGTCCTTTTAAAATTTCATTGATTGCACGATCTAGATTCAGTATCTCATCGTAAGAGAATGAATGCACCCCTGTATGAATCACTGTGAGTCAATCTAACAGTTCAGATCAACCCGCTTAGGTTATAACATCATTTGATCAGATTGATCAACTATAGTCATCGATCTGATTGACTTTGACAAATATTTAGGCTCCCACTCTCCGAGCGAAGATGCGCACCTGCGAAGTGCCAAGTGCGCCATCAAAACGCCCAATGCACTCTAAGTTAGCCAATTTCCCTTTCTCATGTCGCGCGATTGCATGAACGCGCGTCGTGCGTCGCGTGTCGCGATTAGTGATGATTCGCACCACCATAAATCACCATGGCATAGTGATAGCACGCGAGAGGTGTGGTCGCACAAGGCCACAATCGTTGTTTTCTGTCTCGCCGTGACTATACAAACAAACCTAAATTACTACTACACTCAACTGGTGAGTATAGCGGTAAGTCGGGTATCGAAAATCCACAGGGATGAGTTGCTAGAATTTATAAGATTTAATACTCCGAAATAAAAGTGTAAAAGATGATTACAAACTAAAAAGTAAAAGATGCTTAAAAAGGAAATGATTAATCTAGTTAAGGGTATGAAACTAGACTATAAAAGCGAGTAAAACTATAGGTTGCGTCGAATATCCCTCACCCGAGTTAATTTGTATAAAATGGTTACATGGGTCGACGAGTTATTACAAATGCATCTCGTTTTGACATTTAATTAAACCAAGGGTTGTCACTCCCCTAAATCATCATAAAAGCCTAATAAGATTTTTGTGTCAACAAATATCTCAAAAATTACGCGCGAAATGTCGTAAGCACGGGACATACATGATATGCCCCGTCAAATCTCCTAGGCATAATAACTAGGATAACGCACCCGAAATAGACCCGTAAACACTATCACCAAGAAAAGCAACGCGTTAACCTGGGTGAGTTCCATTCAAACATAACCTAATTTAAATTACCTAGAAAGCATGATAAAAACGCGATAAATAAAGTGGTAAAGAAACGTGATAAATTTATACTAGAAAGCAATTAAATCAAAGCATGTAAAATATTTAGGAAAGCATGCAAATCTAATTAGAAAGCAAGGAAGTAATGAAATACAACTATATTAATGAAAATGGAAGATGGTAGCACAAATTACACAACAAATGGAGTGTCAATCCAAGAAGAAATGAAGAAATGAGCTTCCAAACCTCCAAAACCCTAACCTATCTAACCTAAAATCGTTTCCATCTGTTTATTACATCAAAATTGCTTTATATAGTAAGTTGGAATTAAATTTGAAAAGAAAAGAGAAAAGAAAAGAAAAGGAAAAATATCTCCTGAAAACATGGGATCGATCGATCGACAAAAAGGGTCGATCGATCGATCAAGGCTAAATTTTGGTAGTTCAGAAGGATCGATCGATGGACCAAAAGTTTCGATTGATCGATCAAGCAGGGGTGAGCCAAGCAGCACACTGCATTGCAGTTTCTTCCTTTTCTCCTCCTCTTTTGATTTCCTTGTTTTTTCCCTCCTCTAAAATTGCCGTAACTTCTTCGTTAGGGATCCGAATCGCACGTCGTTCATGGCCACGCGAAGATAGAAAGGAGGGCTATAACTTCTGTGAAATGTCAGGCCAGGTGCCCAAGCTATGAAATGACTAAAATGCCCTTGAACGTGTGATTACGTACGAAACTTCACCGGAATTTGTCCGAACTCTATACTTAGTACCTAAATACCTACAAAAACCCAATTATACCTCATATAGCATGTTAACAATATAAACCGAGGTTGTCTGGTTAACGGTCTTAAATATAGAGATTAAGGCACCTTAGGGGGCTAAAATGCGTAGGTTCGAGAGATGAAATACGCAATATTTGCGTATTATCACACCCCCTAACTTACACATTGCTAGTCCCTAGCAATGAAATTGGATGCAATAAGAACTACAAGCAAACCAAAACCAGGAGATAGTACAAAAGTATGTTATAAAAGCAAAAGGCCACTTTCGCGGGCGATTCTATTGCATTTAGCGTATACAATAAGCCGTTAAACCCCTAGGTCACCCTAGTGGACGAGTGTAGTCTCGTGAGGGTTTTCAGGGATGATACCCACAAACATCATACAGTTTCCTCAAAACATGCCCAATCACATGCGACAAACTCAAAAATACGAACAAGATTTCAGCATGTTATTAGCATAGCAAACGAATTCACGTGAAAAGTCTGTAGTTATCAACATTGTCGAATGCACCTCAATAAATTGAAATTTTAACATGTGGGAGGGGAGTGAGCACACGCAAAATATAATTTGAAAAAAACTTAAATAACTCGGATACTGAATATCAAAGCATGCATAAAAGTCAAACCTCACGGGTATTACACTCATCAAATGAATTCACTTGAAACAGGGAGGTAACACATGGGACATGCGGGCATAAGGAGTAAATGTAAATGGAAACTCGGCCGCACACATGTCACAAATGAAGAACGCTATATATAAACTGAAAAATTGTAATCTCAATGAAAGATATTGCACACTAAAAGAGGCGAAATGCATTTTCATAGATTATCAAAACTATTATGACTTTTGAACTACATCAACCTAAGATCACATAGGACTTGTATAGGGTTATAATGTAGGTTAGGCTAGGGTATGAAATGAAGGATATGTATGTACGGGTTCAAAGTGTTCGGAATGAAAACACGGGAAAATGGGAAAATGCAGGCAATATCAAAATTGGAAAAACAAGTTCCAAACCAGCATTAGATATATCATCGGTGAGAGTAATCAAAGATTATTGAAATATATACAACACTTACAACTTTCTCTTTCTTTTTCTTTTCTTCTTTTTCATGTTTTCTTTTGTTTTCTTTTGCTTTTTTGCTTTCTCTTTTTCATCACTTTTTGTCACTACTTTCTTTTCTTTACTTTTCAGACTCTCATATGCCTAAATTGCAACCGACATCACAACATCGTCATTCAATCCCAAGTAACATTCCAAACAAAGGTATGGAAAGTGTATGTATGGGCTAAAACTCCAATTTAGAGATGGTTATGGGAATGGGGTTATGAAACGAAAGGCTATATTTAGGCTCAAAGGGGTTAACGAGGGTAAATATATAAGGGTGAGGTCAAGGCCAATATGGGTGATATAACAAAGAGGGCCTATGGTCATTTCCAAAAGTTTATGTAATTCTAGAGTTAAAACAATATATGAAAATCATGCTCCAGTAACACATTTCAAGTATGAACTCAATTAATGAACGATCAAATGAAAGAATAGTGAGGTTACCAACGAATTCAACATTTTCAATCAGAAAAGAATAGTGTATACACTCACAAATGACGAAAGGTACAAAGCTTACTCGGTGTAAGTATATACGATGCAACAAAAGATTACCAAGTTATAAAAATCTTAAACCAAATCAATATAACCATAAAAGTGCATGTGCTCATGGGATTAAAGTTTAATTCATGAAGTTATTCATAATATCAATAAGTGAGACTAAAGACTAACAACTTTTAAAATCGAGAATATGCATCATTGGGTTGTCTATTGGATCGGGCAATTATTAAAATTTATCATCGAAAACAAAGGCAAAAATGCCCCAAAAAGGAGAAAAAAGAAAGAAAATCTTTTGGAAATTTTTGAATTTTTCTAAGAAAAGCATACTAAGTAACTAACATGTGAGCAAAAACATGGACTAAATAATGAATGGATAGAATATCCCACACCCCAACTTAAAACTTGACATTGTCCTTAATGTTAATTAAGAACCAAGTTAAGAGGGGAAAAGAGCAATATTACCCAAAATTGAAGCGATCCCCATAAGAACAAGTCCAAAGAATCTATAAAACATGTTAGTACCGAGCATAGCAAAAACAAATAATAAAAAGTTAACTAATTACACTAGACTAAAACAAAAGAATAAAAAGCTAACTATATACAACCTACTATTTAGGCTTCACACTAACTGTACACTAGAAGTCTAAATAGATGAGGGTCCACTATAAGAACGATTTGACTTTGGAGGATAATCGGTGTACCCTCACATACAAGCATGCCTTCCGAAAAATATGAATTTCGTTTGAACAACGAAAGGCATGTGTAAGGTGTAAGAAAGGAACCATCGTCAATTAAAAGTTTTGGTGGGACGATGGGGGGTTTGGATTGCACAGGTGACAAAAACAAGTGGGGACCCAGAAAAGCCGAATATCCTTCCAATGATTTTGAAGTTGGAATGGGAGGCGGCGCACACAAAGGCAAAGATGCGATCGTGGAGGGAGACTCGAGCAAGTACTCCTCATCGGCGAAATGGTTTAAAACATTAAAGTTTGAAACCGAATCATCGGGTACTTGTTCCGATGGGATAATAGAGAATGAAAATGGGGATGAAAGAAATTCAAACTCATGAGATGAATCATCATCGCATGAAGTTTGAGTTTCGAATCAAATAATATCATTTTCAATGAAATGTTCTTCTTTGGGGAACAAAGAAGAAATCATTTCATTGCAAATAGATAGTACGTCATTATTATCCTCACTTTCAATATCTATTATGCAATGGGCAAAGTCTAGAATGGCTTGTTCCAAAGTAGGTGTAAGTACCTCATTTGGTTCAAAACATTCCTCTACTTCGAAAGTCTCGGAAGCAAAATCGTCGTCGGACTCAAATAATAAATCCAACTCATGTTCCCACAAACGATTTTCTTCCCGATAACGATTTTCAAGTTTCTCATTCTCATACATATGCAAACCCTCACCAAATGTCATGGGTCGAGGTGCGGATGCATGAAAATGGGAACTTTATAAGTTGCCATCGGACTTAAACGAAAACTCATTATGATAGGAATTTTGAAAACTATTCGAATTCATTTCAAAAGTCCTATTATAAGGAGGTGAAGGGCCAAAATCATTGTTATCATCATCAAAATTCCAATAACCTAAATTTTGACTTTCGTTATACTCGACCAAAGTTGATAAGAAGCTTTTGGGATATGAATCGTTGTATTGCAAAAGCTACTCTCAAAATTCCCTTGAGTACCTACAAAACTTGTCTAAAAATAACTCGTATTGCGGTAAGTACGGGTATCAATCCAACTTTCAGGGTGAAACAATTAAAGTGAAAACGTGCAATTCCAATTTTTTTATGAAAATAATTTTTTTTTATGTTTTTTATTTTTAAAACAATTTCAAGGGAAAAATTAACTAAATAAAAGCTAAAATTATAAAATGACTAAAAAAATGTAAAAGAATGTGCAATCGAGTGTGAAATATGTGAGAAAGTCAAGAGATGGGACTACACTTCATTTTCAATTATTTTAATTTATCAATTTATTAATTTTGAAATATTTCGAGATAATATTAAATCGATAATCTAACTCTCGTCAAAATTATAAATTTAATAAAATCTTTCTCAGAAAATTAATTTAAAAATGTCACACGATGAAAAATTAGGACTACACTATTTTCAGAAAATTACCCGCTAGGATCAATTTAAAGAAAACAATATCGATCCTCAAATTTCAATACCGAATTAATATTTAATTATCGAAAACACCTATCTCTAGTTCGATTCCATCATTCAAACATTAGTTCGTTCAATTAATTTACTAACTCTCGTTACATAAATTAATTGGTGACACTCAAAATTAATTTACCTAGAAATATAAATTAATGAAACCAATTAATTAAAGTAATATCATTCGTAGTGCATCCCACCCCATAAACGGGGTGGTTAGACAAGCATAATGAAACAATTAATCGCAACCACAAACATGAAACAATAAATTAAGGAGTAGAGCAAGATATACAATACACAAAAGTCTCCCTTTGAATTGATTCCTTGAATCACGTTCATGCACGTGTGTCCCAATGTTTTCACACATCCAACACTTGATCACAAAAAAAAAATAATAAAAACTAAATCTAAAATTTATTCTTACACTAAACTAATTTTTTTGGAATTTTTTTATGTACCTACTATGTACATATTATACACTTTGTTTTTCTCTCTCTACGTATCCTTTTTCTTCTGCTGTTGAGAGTCTTCTTTTTTAAATGAGCTTATTTATCCTTTTTAATAACTCATGTTGATGCCTTGTTGAGAAGAGATTTTTGTGGGATCTTTTATTTTTTTCATTTATTTCTCTTAAGGCTTGGGATCATCTCCGATTTTTTTGGGATTGGTTGAGGGTATTGTTGGATAATATGAATGCAAATACCGAAATTGAACTCTTTATATATCACAATAATGTCAACTTCAATACAAAAATGTCACTTCGGAATAGATACTAGAAAGCTTTAAGGCGTGACGTCACTTTCCTAAATACAGTATTTGCCCCACACGAATAATTTCGGTAAACAAACGGGAATCCGCAAATCTGTACTCAAGATACAATGAAGCAACTTGCACTGCCTGCAACTTGTGTATTTGAAGACATCCTTTGGATGCAGCAGCGAAGAACAGTCAATCAAGTTCTTATTCTGTTTATGTGCACAAAACAGAATAAGATAATTTATATCTCCTGAAAATTATAAGAGAGTAATAGCAAGGGTTGGAAATTTCGGAACTGGGTAATATCTGTTATATGTGCAAATTCGTTTTAGGCAGCCTTTTTTTATAGATAATGAAAGGTTTGTCTTCAAGAGTCATGACTGTTGGATTAACAGTCTTAATCAATTCCGAAATGGTATGACTGTTAATTACCAACTGTCTTAAGTCATTTTCGAACAGGTACAATTAATACCGAATCGGTTTTGCACGGATCAACCAAAAAGTGACCACGCCCGAGCCAGGCGAATCCCGGCAACCCTCTACCACTGCGGACACGCGGCGTGCGAAGTGCAAAGTGCGCCACTAGCGCCTCTACAGCCCACTGCCCCGCACCCACGCGCGCGCGTGTGCGTGTGCGTACGGTGCTTTGCACCGTATTGAGGTCTTTTGAATAGCCTCTTAAATGCTAGATGAATTAACTCTTCATCTTCCATTTGTACTTATTAAGTGTACAAATTCTTAATATTTTTCCAATGTGGGACTTAAAGGTTGCCCACTCCTTTTATAGCTTATTAGTGACACTTAGCTTTGTACATTTTCCAATGTGGGACACAATCCCTTTTTATATTTGGGTTAGCTTCCCACCTCTTCCTCACACTTCCAATGTGGGACAAGCTCTTAAAGCTCTTACACCCAAAAAACTCTTACTCGCTAATTTTAAAAATCACCAACATTCCTCCACCATTTTCAAAATAAGTTTTGTAAATCTTTGATTGTCTGCAAGACTGTGTATAAGCATTGGTGCCTCACGACTTGAACCAATACCCTATGAAGGTTCGTCAAGGTTAACCATGAAAGTATAGTAGACTTGTCTTTAAACTATCAATCAATATTGATTAGCCGGATTTGTCTTCACACACAAATCTTTTAGTCACTGATTATCCATATAAGCCGACACATGTATTAGGCCTTGTGTCTGTACCTTGATTTCATGAGTGCTTTAGAGTCAAGCCCAATTCTCATAGGAAGCGGCACCACTTCCACACTCATATAGGTAGATTATCATAGGTGTCCATGTAACTTAAAACACCATAAATCTATTAAGGTTAAACCCATCCTCTTTCATTATTCATTACATGTTCTAAGCACTTATCCTTGGGAAGTTAAATTTCATAGTGCTTACAATCACGTCGTATGATGTACTTTAATCATTGAACTTGAGACTTGAATATATCAAGTTTCAAGTTGAGTTTCCATCAAGAGTGATTATTATTAATGGGCTTTAGTCCCATCCCTATTCATGTCTTAGACACCAGTCCTCTTGCAAGACCTTTTGTAAAAGGATCAGCTAAATTTTGACTTGATTTTACATAATCCACTGTGATTACACTATCTGCAATCATTTGTCTGACATAACTATGTCTCAGGCCAATATGTATAGATTTCCCATTGTACACTTTACTATAAGCTCTGGAAAGTGTAGACTCACTATCACAATGTATAGATATTGGAGGCATTGGTTTTGGTCAAACTGGAATTTTAATTAATAAATTACTTAACCATTCTGCCTCTTTACTAGTTGCAGCTAATGCTACAAACTCATCTGCCATGGTAGAATCAGCTATACAAGTTTGTTTCTTTGATCCCCAAGAAACAGCTCCTCTACCAAGAGTGAAAATCCATCCACTTGTTGAGGAATGATCCTCCCGCTCAGTTATCCAACTGGCATCAGAAAACCCTTCTAATACTGAAGGATATCCACTATAGTATATACCATAGTCCATAGTTCCTTTCAAATATTTTAATATTCTATTGACAACACGCCAATGCAATAAACTTGGATTACTAGTATATCTACTTAATTTATCAACAGCATAAGCAATATCAGGTCGAGTACATGTCATGGCATACATTAAACTACCAATTACTCGTGCATATTCCAATTGTGAAATAGCTCTACCATTATTAGGAATCATCTTTAGCTGTGGTTCAAAAGGTGTACTAATAGGTGTGCAATCATACTGATTAAATTTCTTTAAAATTTTCTCAACATAATGAGATTGAGTGAGAATTATATTTTTATCTTTCCTTATTATTCTCATTCCTAATATAACATCAGCTACACCCATATCTTTCATATCAAATTTAAAAGACAGAAAACTCTTTGTATTATTAATGCTTTCTAAATCAGTACCAAGAATTAACATGTCATCTACATATAAACAAATTATCACACCTTTACCATTAGCAAATTTACTATAAACACACTTATCAGATTCATGAATTTTAAAACCATAAGAAATAATGACTTTATCAAATTTTTCATGCCATTGTTTAGGTGCTTATTTTAGGCCATATAAGGACTTAATAAGTTTGCATACTTTATTTTCTTGTCCAGGCATAACAAACCCTTCAAGTTGTTCCATGTAAATTTCTTCTTTTAAGTCACCATTTAAAAAGGCAGTTTTCACATCCATTTGATGAATCTCAAAATTATATATAGATGCTAATGCAATTAAAATTCTAATAGTGGCGGTTCTAGTAACAGGTGCATAGGTATCAAAATAATCAATTCCTTCTTTTTGTGTAAAACCTTTAGTAACCAATCTAGCCTTGAATTTATCAATTGTCCCATCTATTTTCATTTTCTTTTTAAAAATCCATCTACACTTAATGGGTTTAGATCTTGGAGGTAAGTCTACTAATTTCCAAGTTTTATTTCCCAAGATTGAATCCATTTCATCATTTATAGCTTCTTTCCAAAATGCTGAATCTACAGACTTAATTGCCTCACTATAAGTTTGTGGGTCTGTTTCAACGCCAAGAGTCAAAGCATATTGATTACAAGATGTGTCTCTAGTTCCTTCAACAAGATAGACTACAAAGTCGGGACCAAAGCTTTTTTCTTTCCTATGTCTTTTACTTTTTCTAATCTCTTCTTGTTCTACTGGTGGAGTTTCAGGTAACTGTGAAGGAGTTCTTACTTCTTTTTCATTATTAATTCTAGGAATATAAGAAAACCTTTGTTCATAAAAAATTGCATCTCTCGATTCAATTATTGTATTTACCTCAACAGAATCATTAGGTTCACTAACAAAAAATCTCTAGGATTTACTACGTTGTGCATAACCTATGAAAATACACTCAACACCTTTGCTTCCTAATTTCTTTCTCTTAGTTTCACGTAGTCTTACAATAGCTCTACAACCCCAAACTTTAAGATAACCTAAATTAGGTTTTCTATTCTTCCATAATTCGTAAGGAGTTTTCTTAATATCTTTAACAAGTATTCTATTCAGAATATGACATGCAGTTAAAAGTGCTTCTCCCCAAAACCCTTTACTTAAACCAGAATAAGAAAGCATAGCGTTAACCATTTCAGTTAGTGTTCTATTTTTTCTTTCTACTACTCCATTTTTTTGTGGTGTATAAGGTGCAGTAACTTCATGTATAATTCCCATATCTTCACAAAATTGAGGAAAGTGATATTCACCACCTCTATTAGATCTAAGACATTTTATTTTAGTATCACATTGATTTTCAACTTCATTTTATATGTCTTAATTCTATTAAGCACATCATCCTTAGAGTTTAAAAGATATACATAACAATATTTTGAAAAGTCATCAATAAATGTAGCAAAATATTTACTGCCACCTCTAGTAGGTGTTCCATGCAAATCGCAAACATCACTACGTACTAATTGCAACAAAGATGTAGTTTTTTCTATTTTTGGAAAATGCAATCTTGTTATTTTTGTTTGCATGCATATTTTACACTTTTCATTCATATCATTCTCATATTTAGGAATTAAATTTAAATTAACCATGAAATGCATTTTCTTTGTATTAACATGTCCTAAACGACTATGCCATAATGAAAGACAATCAACGATATAAGAAGAAGAATCTTTTTCATTGATATTGAGCTTAAACATGCCCTCATACAAATATCCTTTGCCTACAAAGGTACCATTATTAGTCAGAATATATTTGTCTGACTCAAATACAAGCTTAAAGCCAAATTTATTAAGAAGACTTCCAGAAACTAAATTTTTCCTAACATCAGGAACATGAAAAACATTGGTGAGGCTAAGGATTTTCCCGAAAGTGAATTCGAGATCCACTGTCCCTTTGCCTTTAACCGCAGCAGTAGATGAATTTTTCATGTAGAGAACATCTCCTTCCACTGTTTCATAGGCAGAGAACAAGTTCTTGTCCTTACAAACATGCCTTGTGGCACCAGAATCAACCCACCAAGAGTTGTCTTCTACAAGCATATTAGACTCGGATATCATAGCAGCAAATTTTTGCTTTGTGTCTGATGTTCCTCCTTTTTCCTTTAGTTTCTTGAACTCACGACAATCCTTCTTGAAGTGACCTGGTTTGTTGCAATCAAAACAATTTCCTTTCTTCTTTTTGTTTGCTTTAGAATTATTTGAAAAATTCTTCCGCTTGTTATTTTTTCCATGATTGCCTTATTTTTGCTCCTTTCCTTCCTCCACCTCATGGACCTTAGAAACAAAATTTTCTTGTTCCTCTTTGCCATCTAGAATTCGAGACTCTTGTTCAATTCTTAAATGAGTCTCTAATTCTTCAAGTGAAAGATCCTCCTTTTTTGTGTTTGAGTTCTTTCTTGTAATCTTTCCACGAAGGAGGAAGTTTTTTAATTATGGCAGCAACAATTACATTATCATCCATATTTAATTTTTTCAGTTTGCAATGATTTATGATGCGTTGGATGTCATGAAATTGTTCTAGCACAGGCCTATTATCATGCATTTTAAAGCTTAAAAACTGACTGATAAGGAACTTCTTACTTGTAGCGTCTTCCGTAAGATATTTGGTCTCCAATGTTTCCCACAAAGTTTATGCAGTCCCAACATTTTGGTACAAGTCGAACAAATTGTCAGCAAGTGCATTGAGAATGTGACCACAACACAAGTAATCATCGGTCTCCCATTTTGTGTGTTGCCTAGTCTGTTCCATGGTTTCATCTTCATCTTCATTTGGTTTCGATTGTGACAAGACATATACAATCTTCAATGTTTTTAAAAGAAAATGAACCTTTTTCTGCCAACGTAGAAAATTACCACCGTCAAAACAGTCCAATTTGACAAAGCCTTCTGTTATTTATCGAAGTGATTTGGAAGAGTCGGCCATTTCAGAAAATACTGTATTTAGATTGTTGGATAATATGAATGCAAATACAGAAATGGAGCTCTTTATATATCACAACAATGTCAACTTCAATACAAAAATGTCACTTCGGAATAGATACTAGAAAGCTTCAAGGCGTGACGTCACTTTCCTAAATACAGTATTTGCCCCACACAAATAATTTTGGTATAAAAACGGGAATCCACAAATCTGTACTCAAGATACAATGAAGCAACTTGCACTGCCTGCAACTTGTATATTTGAAGACAGCCTTTGGATGCAGTAGCGAAGAATAGTCAATCAAGTTCTTATTCTGTTTATGTGCACAAAACAGAATAAGATAATTTATATCTCCTGAAATTTATAAGAGAGTAATAGCAAGGGTTGGAAATTTCGGAACTGGGTAATATCTGTTATATGTGCAAATTCGTTTTAGGTAGCCTTTATTTATAGATAATGAAATGCTTTGTCCTCAAGAGTCATGACTGTTGGATTAACAGTCTTAATCAATTCCGAAATGGTATGAGTGTTAATTGCCACTAGCGCCTCTACAGCCCACTCCCCCGTACGCGCGCGTGCGCGCGTGTGCGTACGGTGCTTTGCACTGTATTGAGGTCTCTTGAATAGCCTCTTAAATGCTAGATGAATTAACTCTTCATCTTCCATTTGTACTTATTAAGTGTACAAATTCTTAATATTTTTCCAATGTGGGACTCAAAGGTTGCCCACTCCTTTTATAGCTTAATGGTAACACTTTGCTTTGTACATTTTCCAATGTGGGACACTATCCCTTTTTATATTGGGGTTAGCTTCACACCTCTTCCTCACACTTCCAATGTGGGACAAGCTCTTAAAGCTCTTACACCCAAAAAACTCTTACTCACTTATTTTAAAAATCACCAACAGGTATGTTGGTCGACAGGGGATTTAGGATTGTGGATCGGGATGGGGCTCGATTTTTAGAGTGAGTTAGGGCCGGACAGTTCGCGGGTTTCATGGTGCTGGCCGCGGGTCTGTGGGTTTCAGACTGGGCCACAGTTTGGTGGTGCTGGTGCGTCGATGGGTCCCCGCGATTATGGGCGTCTCCGAGCAGGTTCGAAGTTAGTCGCCGGAGATGGAGGGCTCGCGAGTTTTGGTGTCAGTGGCTCGGGGCAGAGGTCGGGGTGGAGTTGGATTTTGGATGACCTGCTTGAAGCAGGTCCGAGTTGGGTCACCGGGTTTGGCTACGCTTTTGGTCTCGCCGGCGGATCTGGAATGGTGATCGGTTCTGGCCCGGATTGCGGCCTGGGTCTGGCGTGGATCCGGGGTTGGTTGTTTTGACAGCGGGGTGGCACTGGGTTGGTTGGGTCGGGCCACAGGGGTTAGGTTAGAGCAGGTATGGTGAGCTGGGATGATTTGGTTTTGGTTGTGTTGTAATGGTACATTTTGAAGACTTGGCAACCCAACGAAAATGATACATTTTGAGGGCAGCTATGTCGGGTGAGTTGACGGATTCAAGGAAAACACCAACATTAAATGGTGGTTGAAGCAACAGGTAGAGGTAGAGGTGGATGCACATTGAAGCAGTGCATGTGTTCACCCACAAGGCATCCTCGATCGTTTCGTTGCAGGCACCATCAGGCTCAGTATGTATGGGGTGGTCACAATACACACTGCAGCTAATAATAATAATAGATATAGATTCAAACCTACAATAAGGAAATGATAACGATGAGATGCTTTTTTTAATCTCCATCTATTTATGTCCAGGTATTAACTACCAAATGGATCATATGGAATGTGACCTTTTGTTAAATGTTTATTTCAAGTGCTTGATACATACTTTCCCATCTGCTCAATTATTTACATTTTTTTACGGATTCTAAAAGAAAATTCGAAGGTTATAAACTCAATGTTCTAATTATCTACATTTTTTTGCAGGAACTTAGAATAGTGGACAATCAAAAGTGAACATTTTATAACAATACACATTTGATCCCTTGTTAGTAAGTGATATATATCAGATATGATGTAAGTGGCATATATCAGGTCGATGTTACTTAGTAATTTAAAGTAACTATATATAATTTATCTTATTGAAGATATATATTATATTTAAACTGATTGATTTTAAGCCAATATTGGCAGCTTTGTAACTCCCCTATACTAAGCCAACGTTGGCTTCTTTTTCTATTGTGGTATAATACTCTCTCTCTCTCTCTCTCTCTCTCTCTCACACACACACACACACACACTCACTCACACACCAACACATTCAATTTAATTATTTTACATCTATCAAATATTTTAAGTTGAATTTATTTGTTCAGTGAACTTCAATATGAAATGAAATTGGAGTTTACGGTTTGAACTAAATCTTCACGATCTATTGATACTATTGATCTTTTAATTCATTACACTTGCTCTCAATATGAAATATTTTAAGTTGAATTTGTTTTGTACACTTGCTCTCAATATCTATAGATCTCTTAATTCATTAAATCAATTTAGATACTTAATAGTGTAATCATAAACCATTGCTTTAGTAAAATTAACAACCAATTCTTCAAATCAGGAGCAACAGGTAAATTGATTTGTTGAATGGGAAAAATCTTGGTAAAGCATTGGATAGCTTGAGAGAAAAATTTCAGATTGTAGAACATTGTCAAACTCTTTTAATTACTTCAAAATTTTGGACAATTAATTTGTAAGCCAAACACATTTTATTTCAGATCTCTGTAAATGTGAAGATGACTTCGAATTGGTGAAGTGACTGTTTTATATGAGGTTAGGGATTTGGATTAAAATTAATGTAGTGAGAATGGATATGGATTGAAGTTATAAATTGAGCGAGGGGAGTTTTTTTATTTCAGTTTAGTTGGGTATACATGATGGAGAGGCGTGATTTTGGTTGGAGTTAAAAGATCTTTAAGGTCTCTCAATGTTATTATTGGAAAGACAGTTAAGCTGATTTCTGTATTTGTTTGTTTGCTTCTTTTTTGAGAAATTAGGGTTGTTTTAGGGTTTGAGCATAATTTTTAGAGTGAACATTGTTATAGAATATAGCATAGTATGGTATTAAGTAGCAGTGTTTTTAGTTTTGTTGGCGGTCTTACTTGATTGAATGTATGAGATATGTGCAGAAAATTTTGCATAATCAGCTCGACTTGGGAGTTGTTCCTAAACTAATTATGTCCTACTTCGTCGGCAGTCATTACACCGAATTTTTGTTTTTATTTTTTTATCTTGATGATAGGATATACACAAGTTCATTTGACATGAGATTTTCATTACAACACACCAATCATCACGAGGGTACAATATTAAAATTGTGAATATTACTCTTTAAACAAGACATTATTGGAGAACTTTTGCATGTTTAAGAGCAGAATGGGATAGATTTGATAAACCTTAGGGAAAGAGTTACATTTCAAAGCAATAGAAATTTAATTGGAAAGTTTTCTTATACATCCTTTTATTGGTTAGTTGTGGGAGGAACTTATAAGTGCATCTCCATTGCAATTGTTGATTGGATGTCCCATCATCGTAGAGATTTTATCCTGTTTAAAGATCTGATTCCCCTTTGGCGTAATAAATTTCTTCATCGACATTCAAGTTCAAAAGCAATCTCCAATACAAATGTCTAGAATAAATCATGAATCCTACGTGGTACGTCTTATCTTATTTATTGTTATATTAAAAATGGAATATTCATTCTCAATAGTGAGAGAACAACTTTATTATTGACATGGAAGATGAGACGTCCATTTAAGGACTATTTTATTATATCGTCATCTTCATAATGTTTTCTTATCCTATTTATTGTTATATTGAAAATGGAATATTCATTCTCGACAATGAGAGCACAACTTTATTGTTGACATGGTAGACGAGACGGCCATTTAAGGACTATTATATTAGATCGTCATCTTCATAATGTCTTCCACCACTATTGTTGCATCAACTTTATACACATTAAACATGATTGGATTGAACTATTAGAGTAATTTTTCCCACCACTATTGTTGCATCAGTTTTATAGGTTTATTGAAGATTCTATCATTCATACTCTGCCTTTAAATTATCTCGATCTTATTCTTATTTTGATAAATTGTATGTTTACCTTTTATTTCAGAATATTCACTTGGGAAAACTATATTTGATCAGGTTTACTCATGCATTTGTTCCCCTTAAATTTCTATCAATCTCCAAAAGAAATCAATCCATGAAGAACTCCATCTTTCGATTAGCGTCAATGAACTCCTTGACTCTCTCCATCTGTAAGTCAATTTTTACTCTTATACGTTTGTTTTCCATCATTTAAATATCATGTTTATTTTTTTTCTCTTTAAAGAATTAGTCAATTATTTTGGGCATTATTACATTTTTCATTTTTTAGTGACCTGGCTGCAATATTAAATAGTAATAATAAGTAATTCAGTGAGCTAATTGTAAGACTAGAACTTATTGGAGAGAATAAACTACATACATAATAATTTGGGATTTTATACTTCTACTTAATTAATTCGATAACTTGATTTGGTTTGGAGCAAGTGGAAATTTCCTTTTGGGAATACAAATTAGTTTTTTGGAGCTTTGTTTGTGTAATATAATGTTTGTGTTCATATTTGTTTGACCTCACTTTTGTGTAGCAGATCTTAATATGACAGGTAGAACTCTGTCACTCACTCAACTAATATATTTTTTTTTCGAAATGAGATTTTATGGATATAAATATATGTTTTTGATTGAACAAATTTGTGTTTTTGTCTTTAACGGGATATATAAATGGGGATTTGTTGTTCATATATCCAAATAGGGGGTTTCATTGTCAAAGGTTAAAAGGGGGATTTGATGTTCTTTGTTTATATATTTAGCTCTATTCCAAACTCATTCTGTGGCAATGAGTTTCACTTTCCTTTTCTATGGATGCTTTAGGTCTTTTTAATTTGTTAAATTTTGAGATTGATAGGATTTTAGTTCTGTTTTTTAGAATTTTATTTCTTCATAAATGTCTTTAGTTTCTTAGGAACTAATTTATAAATATGAAGCCTTATATTATTATTTGTTCCCTTTTTAGCACAAATGTCTTTAATAAATTTTGAAATCAAGATTTTGACAATCCTATCAATCCTTGCAATTCCCTTTTTAGCATAAATGTCTTTTATTTTGTAATATGAGTAATTGTATCAAGCATACCTTGCATCATAATAATTTTAGAAAGCACATTAAATATAAAGCTAAGTCAGTTCACTACACCAAATCTGTACTACTGTCAAGGTCATTGACCCTGACAAATCCAACTTGTCAAGGTCAATGATCGTGACATTTCGAGGCGAGACAACTTTTTTTGTCAAGGGCGTGTCACGGTCGTGTCGCGGTCAATGACCGTGACACGTTTGTCACGGTTATAAACCATGACAAAGCCGTGACCCTTTTTAAGAAAATTGTCGCGGTCACTGACCGTGACACGTCCGTGACAAAAAGTTGTCACGGACGTGTCACGGTCAATGACCGTGACAATTCTGGGCAGAATTTAAAAAAAATCTGTTGGGCAGTATGGGCACTGCCACTGCCCAGCAGTATATTTGTACCTGTTATAGCAACGTTGTACCTGTTCCAAACATCATATATCCAAACAAACTAAAGATAATGCACATATATATTCAAAATAGAAACTATTTAAGAAGAAACAACATCACCATCAATTATCTCAACTCTACAAACTATTTGCATGGAAAAGAGATTTTGTACCCAGACGCTCGGGGACACCTCCTTATCCTTCCCTTCTCGTCCAAATAGCCACATAAGTATAGAGCATATATGTCCTACCCTTAGGGCCACTCCCTGTCCCCTGAATTGAAATAAAGTAAAATTAGTATCCTCCCCTCAAATATAGATAAATATAAATCGTAATTGAAATCGAAATCGAAATTGACATATAAATATAAATACATTACCTGTAGTGTCACTCAAACAACTAACTTGAGATCATATGGCACCTCCTTCCAACTAATGTACCTCGAGCAATCGTGTCAAACATAATTCTCTTCATATCTAAACACTAAGAAATACCATAATCATATGGAGTTATGCGTTGCAAATTCCTTCCAACCGTTGTGTAGCCAAAAATCAGTAGTTGAAGTTGTCAATTCCACCTTTCAATGGTCTCCCATGTTTTGCTAGAAATTCCAAGTGGTGGGGTATGGAAAGTGGAATTGACAACTTCAACTGGTGATGTTTGGCTACATAACGGTTGGGAGGAATTTGCAGAGCATCGCTCCAAATAACTATGTAATAATCACCTATTAAAGGTAAGAAGCGTATATTCATGGATTAGTATAAACAAAACATAGATGTATTTGGAATATTTATGTATTAATCTCCTCTCCACACACGCACACTACACAAGAGTGAAAATGATAAAGTGCAGATCAATTAAAAGCATTAAAAATGGATGTTTCGGTACAAATTGAAATATTTATTACAAATTGAAAAATTGTTTCAAATTCGGGTTATCATCAAAAATGGATTGATATTCGGTAGGAGCAGCCAAGTCATCCACACTACTATTTAGACGCCTTGGCGCGTGTTGGAAAATTGACCACGGCTCGTTGTTGATATACTCCGAGTAAAACACTTTCTTAACCTTTTGAAATGCACAAACAAACGGCTCATCGCTCACGTGTTCGTTGCTCTTCAACTTGGACAAGTCAACCATGATCAAATTGGTGACAGGATCAACTTTACAAGCATTTTTATCCTCAACTCTTACCCATTCACAGTAAAATACAACCTCTTTGAAGCTTATATAATCCCATTCAAATATATTTTGGATTACACCATAGTAAGTCATTTCAGCTTCAACGAGGTTTTTATCTTTTGCGCTCGCTCGAAAGAAAGTAAGAGCCTTGTATGAAATTCTCGAGTTCTGTACATTTGTACTTTCCTCGTACACTTTAACGCTGAAAATGTAACCATTCAATCGATACTTTTTGTACTCTTGTGCCACGAACAAGGGTCCAGTGGCTAGACGAGCAAGCCTTGATGTCGCATCACCCATTTTTTATGTAAAAAATTAGATCACTCTAATAATTCAATCACAGATAAATAAATGAGACAAAGAATTTTAAAGTGGTTCAGCCTTATAAGAATGGCCTACGTCCACTGTTGCTTTATTGCTGAATGTTTGGGAATTCTTGATATCAAGAAATTCCCCTCTGAATTCGAAGTCTAGGTCCTGATACAGATCCCCCTACAATGAGGATTGTACAATGTATTTATAGCCCTGAGGCTGTAATGTAAAAGGGTAATACATTAAATGATATACATATGAAAGGGTAATACATTTAATGCCCTCTTTGCGTGTGCATCCAAATGATAAGCATTTAATGAACAGTTAAACTGTTGGTATCCTGCTTCGAGGTGCAGCTCGGATCGCCTAAGTTGCTCGGACCGCCTAAGCTTCTCGGTACTCAAGAGTTCCTCGGAGAGGCATTGTTCCTCGGAGCTTGTGAGTTCCTCGGGGAACTAGTCTTCCTTATTGTAGTCTTATTCCTCGGAGCGCGTGAGTTCCTCAAAAGTGTTTGTTGTTGCAATGTAGATAGCCACGTGTCTTCATATGATTGGTCCATGTCAGCAGATTAAATTTGGTATCAACAGAAGCCCCCAATGTTTCATAGTTCGAAATTTGAGGAGTATGGAACATTCTTTCTCAGAATATGGTAGCTTTAAATAGTCTTCCTGATTTTTAGGAGCGTTTCCCTTCTATTTATTTCTCCTTCCCAATTCGTAGAATCATGCTTTTTTGGACTTTTCTGCGTGCTTTGATTCTCGCGTCACTTTTCGTCTTCTTAGCCGCTGTTGTCCGCTTTGATTCCCGCGCTACTTTTCATCTTTTTAGCCGCTGTTGTCCACTTTGATTCCCGCGCTACTTTTCATCTTTTTAGCCGCCGGTAACGTAATCATCCTTTTTTGTAATGATTATTTCGCCATTTCCCAAGGCAAGGTATTTAAACTTCACAGACACTCCCATCGTCTTCTACCTTTCAAATTTTTATCTTCGAGTTTTACGTCGTCTCTTCCTACTCTCTTGTGCGTTCATCTTTTCTGCCGTTCGTTGTCAACATCTTTACTCTTTTTCTGTAAGATCTTCTTCTTTCTTCTTCATTTCTTTTATTCATCATCATGGTTTACTCTGTTGAGTCTCTTGAAAAATTTCGCTCTGATTTTTCCATTCCCTCTTGGGTTGTCTTGGAAGAGCATTCTGAGCCTTCTGATTATTTCAATTTGGCCGAGGGACATTGGTTCCCCAGCCTTTTATTGCTGAATGTGGATTTTCATTTCCACCAAATCCCTTGTGCCTGGAATTCTGTCATTATTTTGACGTCGTTCCTGCGAGAATAGCCCCCAACACATGGAGAATAGTTAACGGGGTGCATAAATTAAATCAAGTCCATGGAACTCGCATAGGAATTCCAGAAATCATGTACTGCTATAGATGGGCAGTTAATGATAATATTTTTTATTTAAAAACTAGATTTTTAAATAGAGCCTTAGTAGTCAATCTCCCTGATGCCAATAGGGATTATTTTGAACACGGGGTTGTCATAAAAAATTAGCAACACCCTCCATTAGCTGGAGATGAGGTTTACCAGGGTCCCAGATGCCCTCCTTATGGCAATGGGATAGGTTATTTTTATTTTATTTATTTATTTTGAAATCATGTTTCTTTTGTATTTGATAAAATGTGCCACTGATAACAATGTTTATTTATTTGCAGTTGATAACAAAAGAAAGTGCCAAAAGGAAGCAGATGTTAATTTAAGACATCTGAAACTTATCTGGAGTCTGCATCAGAGTGTTTCTGATGAGCACATTAGGTCGGCTTCGTATCTGCTCTAGTACAAGAGCTACACCACTTCTTTCACTGCTCGTCCAGTGATAAGTGAGTCAGAGCCAGTACCAGCTTCCACTAGCTCATCGCTTGAATCCCATATTCCTTTAAGTGAAAGGATGAAGAAGAGAAGACCTCCTACCCTGTTTGAGAAAACTGCCTCCAGTTATGGGGAGGTAAAAAGGAGTAGAATTGATGTCCCAAGGGAGGGGACAAAGAAGACTGATGCAGCTCCTCCAGCTGCTCCTGTTAAAGTTGTCGAGAAGCCCGCAGTGGCTCTGAGCAGGTTTGCTGCTCCTGGAGAGGTGATTGTGATATCACCGACCAAGGGTTCTTCCTTGGTTGAATCGGTACCCGTTCCCCCAAGGAGGCTGAAGAAGAGCTCCTCGGTCAATTTGGCTGATACCATTGCTCAGCCCCCAGCTACTGGAACTGGGGTTCCAACTTTCGTTCCCTCGAGCTCTGTCATGAGCTCGATGAAGTCCACGATCATTCCCGAGGTCCAAGGTACTGAAGAAAACCTTACTCGGGACATGGTCACCTCACTAGCTGCTCGTCACCTTGCTTCTGTAAGTCTCTTTACTTTGAATTTTTCATATTTCCTTTGTCATTTCTGTTTCTAACTTGCATTCTTTTTCTGTTCACAGTTGACGAGTTACTTTAATATAATCCTGAAGAAGGATGAAGCGATTAAGGTTTCTTGCTCCTCGTCCAGTGTGGAGGGAGATCTGGAAGAAGTTACCAAGTCTCTGGCAGATTCTCGCCAGAAATATGCTGATGACAAAGCTATCTGGTAGACGAAGCTTGCCTCCACCGAGCAGGATAAATCTCGAGCTGTTGAAGCCTCTAAAGATTTGGAGAAGAAAAAGAATGCCTTGTAGAAGGCAAATAAAAAGCTCGCAGAGAAGCTCAAAACTGCTGGAGAGCTTAAAGATAAGCTCAGGGTTGCTGAGGAAAGGTTGGGCCAGCTTCAAGAAGTAGATCGGCAAAAGGAGGAAGCAGAAAATAAATTAAAGGCTGCTGAGAGCCTGCTGTCTGAGAAACTTTCCTCGGAGAAGCTGAAGAGGAAAGCTGCTGTGAAGAAGTCCTTCAGCTCTGGCTAGGACAAGGGGTGGAACAAGGGGTTGGCTGCCATGGTGTCGCAAGTAGACTATGGCAGCCTCAAATACTTTAGGGATGGATGGGTTGCTGCCCTTCAGGAAATGAAGGTCGACGAGTCTTCTGAGCTCTTCCAGAGACATATCCCTGGTCCCCCCCAACTCAAAAAGAATTAGAATAGGATGAAGCTACCTCTGAAGAGTTTTTGATAGTGATGGGAGATCGTGCCCTAACCATCCAGCCTGCTGTCAAGGAAAATCAGCACATCATTTCTTCCTCCGAGCAACTGCCTACTCTGCCCGAGCAGCTATCTCTTCCCTCCGAGCAACCTACCTCTTCATCCCAGCCTCCCGAGAAGGTTTTGGGAGATAAGGAAAAGGTTTAGTGTTGTTCGGGTTTCTCTTTATTTTGTTTCTCTTTATCAAATGTAACTCAGAAGATGTAACTCTGAATTATGATCTAATAAAATTTAAACTTTTTGCATATTGTTGTCTATCTTTCATTAATACTCTGCTTATTCTTCTTATTGATGATTGCTCTTCTTTCTCTGTTAGTTTCGGGCCAGGATGGAACTGATATCTGCCCATGACACAAAGTTGCTGCAATAATGCAATGAGTACTTTAAGGCTGGTCACACAGACCTGAGTACTGTACAAGTTGCTGACATCCTTGGTCATGATGCTTCAGAATAGGCAGTGGAAGCATATCAATATCTGAAGTGTCTGCTTGATCGGGCAGTAGCTAATAACGTTGCTTATTATGAAATGATCGAGGATCTTCAAAGAACCCTCGAGGACCTTCAGCTTCAATACAAAGAATCCACTGCTTTGTTGCATGAGGGGTACGAGAAGAAGTACCAGCAGATTATTACCGACAAGGGTTACGAGAAGCTTTTTGCTGGGTACGATGTAAGAGAGAGAACCTTGAGAGGTGAGGTCGAAGAATGTAGACAGATTGCTGAGTTGCTGGAAAAGTAAAACAACAACCTGCAAAAGGAGCTGTCACAACTGAAGTCTGCAGCTTCCACTTCTAGTGCCTTGATCCCAGTGATCGACGAGGGATTTTCATTCTTAGAGGTTGAGAACGCTAAGTTAAGGGAAGAGTTGGACACCTTGAAGAGGTCGATCCCTTCCATATCTTCTCGGGGACGATCAAGAGCTCCTCGAGGACGAGCAAGAGCAGCTCGGGTTCTTGTCGAGGAACAGAGGACTCAGCCTGCCTTAGAGAACCAGGCTTTCCAATTAATGGTGACGAACCAGGCGTTGTCTGATATGTCAAAGAAGATTAGGGACTTTGAAAAACATCTCTCTGCGCAGAAGTCAGTCTTGGAGAATAAGGAGATTTTCATCAAGAATCTCCACGAGCAGCTAGAAAGGCTAACATATCAATTCCACAAACAGCCCAGGGAGTTCTGGATGGATGGATACAATAAAGCACTATTCCACCTGGACGATCGTATCCAGAATGCCAACAATGAGGGATACAAGCAAGGCTGGCTGAATGCCTTAGGCGTGTTGAAGCTCGAATAAGGTCATTATCTGTGGGACTATCATGATCCCGGGTTGCTTGACTTGCCTGTGCCACCATACAATTTGGACATGGATTGGATCCCTGCTCGGGCCATTCCTCGGAGCTTAATTTCAAAGTATCTTGGTGACTACAGTTTACATTCTCAAATCGAGGTATCTCGTCCCGAGAATCTTTTAGATCACCCATCCGTGATGAATACAAGGATGTTGAAAGATCTTAATTTCATCAATTCTCCTCTGTCTTTAAATGATTCGTCTGCTGGCGAGAAACCTGTGTCAAAAGCAGAGGGGAAGAGACTAGTAGAATAGGAATTTTTGATGTAATAGTTAGTATACATGTCAATGTAACTGTAACTTCATTATCAATGTAATTTATTTTGAATTCAATGAAAGACTTTCATTTTTGTTTGCAAATATTTATGCATATCTGTTAAAAAGATAACAATATTGTGTTGTTTGTCGACCAACACAGTAACAATTAAAAAGTTATAAGTATCAATACTGTTGCTCGATCACTTAATAATAAAGTAATGAGTATAAAAATGTTGTTTAAAATGTTTCCAACCAACCAAGGTTGTTAGACTCACCATGTCGACCAACTACAGTTAGTGGGTTTTTATCCCCGACCAGCTATAGTTAGTCTTTTTGAAATAATTTTACCCATAAAATGTTTCCGACCAACCGAGATCGGTAAATTTTGCTTGTCGATTAACTACAGATGGTGGGTTTTTATCTCCGACCAGACATAGTTAGAAGACTTTTATCTTAAATGTTTCCAACCAACTAAGGTCGGTAAACTTTCTTTGTCGACCAACTACAGTTGGTGGGTTTTTATCCCCGACCAACCATAGTTAGCAACTTTTGTACTTTCTGGAATAATATTACCTCCTGACCAACATAAGTTGGCCTTTGCAAGAATATTTTGTTTCCTAACCAAACAGGTTGGCATTTTTAGGAATATTTCGTTTCCTAGCCAAACAGGTTGGCATTTTTAGGAATATTTTGTTTCCTAACCAACCGAAGTTCGCATTTTTAGGAATATTTTGTTTCCTAACCAACCGAGGTTGGCATTTTTAGGAATATTTTGTTTCCTAACCAACCGAGGTTGGCATTTTTAGGAATATTTTGTTTCCTAACCAACCGAAGTTGACATTTTTAGGAATATTTTGTTTCCTAACCAACCGAGGTTGGCATTTTTAGGAATATTTTGCTGCTGAGCAGTCTGAGCTTTGCCGATTTTTGCCGAGTAGTGTGTAGCACTAGTATTCCCCGAAAAATTTTCAATAAAAAGAGAGACTTTAGCAGAATATCTTCATTTTATTCATACTGATGGAACTGTGTTACATATACATCACTGATAATACTTGCGTAGGTGCTCTGCGTTCCATGCATTCTTGAACTCCTCCCCCTCTAGAGTTGATATTCGATAAGTTCCTGGTCGAACAACTTCTGTAACTCGGTATGGTCCATGCCAATTTTCTTCCAGCTTATTGTGCTTTTGAATTACTTTCTTCAACACGTAGTCTCCTTCTTTCAGGTCGCACTTCTTCACCCTTCTGTTGTAGAACAAAGATGTTCGCTGCTGGTAAGCAGCATTTCTAATGGATTCTTCTTCTCTAACTTCCTCGAGCATGTCTAAATCCAGTCTTCTCATTAAGTCGCTAACAGGGGAATTAAAATTCAGTACCCTGTGTGTTAGAAGGCCCAACTCGACAGGTATGACGGCTTCACTTCCAAACGCCAGCATGTATGGTGATTCTCCAGTTGCTACTCGGGGAGTAGTTCGGTAAGCCCAAAGTACTGATTGTAACTCATTGATCCAGTTTGCTTTTGCATCATCCAATATTTTCTTCAAGCCATTTAGCAGCGTTCTGTTTGTCACTTCAGTTTGTCCATTGCTTTGAGGATGGCCTGGTGCTGAGTGGACCTTCAAAATATTTGATTGATGACAATAGGCGGCAAACTCCTCATTATCAAATTGTGTTCCATGGTCTGTGATGAAGGCATGAGGTAGACCATATCGACAAATGATGTTCTTCCAAACAAATTAGTACACCTTCTCGTATGTCATGTCAATGAGTGTCTCAGCTTCTACCCATTTAGTAAAATAATCCACTGCGACGACAAGGTACTTGAACCTTCCTCGGGTCATTGGCAGTGGCCCAACTAAGTCAATTCCCCACATGGCAAATGGCCAAGGGGAAGTTATGGGTGTCAATAATGCTTGTGGAGTTCTTCAGATGGAGGAAAAGCGTTGGCACTTGTCACACTTCTTGGCGTAGGCTATACAATCAGCCCTCATCGTCGGCCAGTAGTATCCTTGCGTCATTAACCTTTGTAAAAGCGTCCGACCTACTACATGTGCTCCACAAGACCCTTCGTGGATCTCTTCAATTAATTCTTTCACCTCGGAGGGGTGTACACATCTCTGCAAACCTGCCATAATTCCTCGTCTAAATAAAATACCATTAGTTAATACATACCGAGCAGCTTTAAACTTCAATTTTTTGGCAGCGAGCTTGTCAATTGGCAATTCTCCCTCCTCGATATACGCCCTGATGGAATCCATCCAAGATGGTCCTAAATCAAGGGTGATAAAGTTCATCGTCAGATCTTCATCTATGCTCTGACCAGCTAACACTTCAATTGGGATTGTTCGTCGTAGCTCGGTGTGAGTAGCTGATGCTAGTCGAGCTAGGGCATCTGCTCTCGCATTCTCCATTCTTGGTATTCTGACCAGCTGAATAGCGGTAAATTCTGACACCAGCTCCATTGCCTTTGCATGATATCTGATCATTAATTCTCCTCTAACTGCATATACTCCCATCATTTGGTTTATGATCAATTGAGAATCACTGAAAACAATGACCTGTTGCACCTCCATAATTTTTGCCAAACTAAGTCCTGCAATCATGGCCTCATACTCAGCCTCATTGTTGGAAGCTTTGAATTGGAAACGCAAGGCGTATTCCATATTGACCTCATCTGGAGTACTCAAAATAATCCCCGCACCGCATCCTGCAGTGCAAGATGAGCCATCTACATATAGCCTCCATATAGGTAACTCGTCTTCGAATTTATGATCAGTTAGAGTTCCTTGGTGAAATATTTGTTGCTTCCTTTCTTCCTCAAATTTTTCTTGCTCTTCATCGATCATTTCTTCTTGCCCTTTTACCAACCGGAGTTGGTCTGAGCCCGAAGTCAATGATCTTGTAACATCCACTTGCTCTTTTACCAACTGGAGTTGGTCTGAGCTAGTGTTTGTTGATCCTGTAACATCCACAGGTTGATCAGTGAGCAACTCTTATTTCTCATCCGGAGTCCTCACAACTATCTCTGCGTCACATCCTGTAACATCCCCACGCCCTTTTACCAATCGAAATTGGTCTGAGCCTGTGTTTGTTGATCATGTAACATCCACAGGTTGATTAGCGAGCAACTTTTATTCCTCGGAGATATCAGGATAGGTGAACTCCGCTATAAAATATGCTACAGCCTGCCCTTTAAGCGATAATCTGGGTTCATAGACTATATCATATTCACCGAGCTCTATTTCCCAGTACATCAATCTTCCTGATTTTTCTGGCTTATGCAGGGCTTGGCTTAATGGCATATCAGTATATACTACTATAGTATGAGCCTGGAAGTATGGCCTCATTCTCCTACTCGCCTCAATCAACGCCAGTGCCAATTTCTCCAGCCTTGGATATTTGATCTCTGCTCCTCAGAAGGCCTTACTGGTGTAGTAAATTGGCTTTTGTACTCCATTCTCCACTCTGATCAACGCTGAGCTAACTGCATTCTAGGACACTACAAGGTACAAGTACAATTTTTCTCCCATCACTGGCCTGGACAACAGTGGAGGTGCTCCCAAGTATCTCTTCAAGTTTTGAAAAGCCTTCTCGCATTCATCATTCCACTTAAAAGTCTTTCTGAGTGTCTTGAAGAATGGGAGACATCTATCGGTTGCTTGTGACACAAATATGTTGAGTGCTGCTACTCGTCCTGTGAGACTCTGTACTTCCTTCTTCGTCGTTGGAGATCGTAGCCCTAATAGAGCTTTGATCTTTTCAGGATTTGCTTCAATGCCTCGTTGATTGACAATGTACCCGAGAAACAGGCCTTCTCGTACTCCAAAGATACACTTCGTCGGGTTCAGCTTCATTTGATATTTATCTAGTTGATCAAAAGTCTGACTTAAGTCAACTAGATGATCGACAGCTTTCTTGCTTTTTGTCAGCATATCGTCAACATAGACTTCCATATTGCAACTGATTTGTTCAGTAAAGACCTTGTTCATCAGCCTCTGATATGTCGCACCTGCATTTTTCAAACCAAAAGGCATAATATTATAACAATAAGTTCCCTTAGGGGTAGTGAAATAAGTACTCTCCCTGTCTTCAGGTTTCATTTTAATTTGATTGTAGCCAGAATAAGCATCCATGAAGCTCAGCAACTCGTGTCCCGAGGTAGCATCCACCAGTTGATCAATTCGGGGCAGTGGAAAGTGATCCTTTGGGCATGCTTTGTTGAGGTCGGTGAAGTCTACACACATCCTCGACTTATTGTTTTTCTTCTTTACCATCACCACATTAGCTAACCAATCTGGATATTTAACATCTTCAATAAAACAAGCTTTCTGTAGCTTCTCGACTTCCTCCTGTATAGCTTGATTCTTCTCGGGACTGAATACTCTTCTTCTCTGCTTCACAGGCTTGATCTGTTTATTCACATTGAGCTCGTGACATAAGAAGTTTGGGTCTATCCCAGGCATAAGTTCATGACTCCACGCAAAAGTTTGTCTTCTGCTTCTAAGGAAAGTTATCAATTCCTATTTTAATGAGGTTTCCAACGACGAACCTATTTGAGTAGTTCGCTCAGGGTGCTCGTTGTCCAGAACGATGTTTTCAGTAGTTTCCACCACTTGACCCTTCACGAGTTGCGACTCATCTCGAGGATCCAATGTTTCAATTTCTGCACCTTCATCCACTTGATAAGTAGTGGTCTTTTTCTTTGATTCTTCAAGTTCTTCTTGCTCGGTGGATGAATAATAGCATTCTCGAGCTACTTTCTGATCACCTTTCACAACTCCTACTCCAAAGTTTGTTGGAAATTGTAGGCACTGATGCACTGTAGATGGCACAGCCTCGAACTTCTTCAATCCTACTCTTCCCATGATGATATTGTACGATGATTGGACATTCTTGTCCATCATGAAGAAACGTATTCTTTCTGTTCGACAAGCAGGCCACGTTCCAATGAATATATCCAACTTGATCGTCCCAAGCGAAAATACTTTCTCGCCAGCAAAACCAATGAGGGGTCTGTGGTAAGGCACCAGTTGAGATAGCTTTAGATTTAAACTATCGAAACATGAATAAAACATGATGTCTGCCGAGCTACCATTGTCGACCAGTACTCTTGAAATCATAACTTCCTTCATTCTCATTTTGATCACCAGCGGGTCATCATGAGGATATAAAACACCTGCAAGGTCATTTTTTGAAAAACCGATAATCAATTTCTCCTTGTTCACCTTTCTCGGGCGATCTTCCTCAGCTAGATTTATTCGCTGAATGTACGAGCAAGCTTGAGCCTGACCGAGGTAAGCTTTCTTTCTGCAGTAAGGTCTCCTCCTCCTGTATCTCCTCCTGTAATAACATTACAATCAAATGATCCAAAGCATATGGAAAATACCTCTCGTTCTGGCAGCCTTGGTTGCTTTGGAAGATCGGGGTCATCCTTTGGATCAATTTCATGGTTTCTCTTCTTGTTCTCCTCTGCTCGACGAGGAAATCTAGATCTCTCTCTAGTTCGGTCGTTGTTTCTTCTTTCGCCTCCCTGATCAACATACTTTGCTAGCTTTCCTCGTCGGATGAGTGTTTCAATTTCATTCTGAAGAGCTATGCAATTTTTGGTCATATGGCCATGATCCTTGTGGAACTCACAATATTTTTCCCTATTCCTCGTGTCAGGGTCTGCCTTCATTTTCTTTGGCCAATTTAACTCCTCGCTGTTCTTGATTTCTTCCAGGACGTGGTTGATATTTGCCTTCAAAGGTGTGTAATTATCAAATTTCCTCAAGACCTCCCATGACGACCTATTTTTGGATTTTTTGTCACCACCATTGTTCTTATGCTCTTTCTTCTTAACTTTATCATCTTCCACCTTGGTTTCTTTAGCGTCCATATTCTTCTTCGCAGACATAGCCTCCTCGGCATTCATAATCTTGGACGCTTTTCCCATCAGGTCCGACAGGGTTCGAGGTGGATCTTTGGCCAAAGTGTAGTACAACTTGTTTGGCAGTAGTCCACTTATCAAAGAGGTAATCGTTGTCTTCTCCTCATAATCAATGACTTCGAGTTTCTTGTTATTAAAATGAGTTATATAATCTCTGGTACTCTCACCAGCTTTTTGTCTAACACTTAACAAATGTGCTACTCGTTTAACTGGCTTTGCTCCAAAGCAGAAATTCCCAATGAATAACTCGTCCAGTTGAAAAAAGTTGAAATCTTACCCCGAGGAAGACTATTATACCATATTTGAGCAGATTCGGTAAGTGTTCCCGAGAATGCTCTGCATCTCATTTCATGTGGGACAGCATAGATATCGGCTGCAGCTTGGTATTGTTCTATATGAAGGACATGGTCAGTCTTTCCATCATACTTGGGAGTCACAACAGGTGCTTTGAACTTTGATGGTGTTGTAAAATAAACAATGTCCTGGACAAAAGGCGTTCCTCGAACAAAGTTTCGTTGTAGAGGATTCTTGGCCTTAGCCATTTCCCCTAATCTATCCTCCAGCCTCTGAATAGATCATTTCCATGCATTATTTCCTTCCTCGGGCCTATTGGTTCGAGCAACTGATCGCGTTGAAGTGACTTCCTGGGATTTATCTTGACGAGCAGCTGGTCGGTCATAGGATCTATCTTGACGAGCAGCTGGTCACGACTAGGCAGATCCTTCCCTTAAATATGATGGTCATCGAAAGCTCCTCGACGCTGAATTAAGAGGACTTTTGTTCCTCATAGGGCCTAATCGATCGAAAGGAGAAACCCTACTTAATCTTTCCAACGCGCTGGTCCTTTCTGGGGAGAGGGTGACACGTTGTTCAGTATCCGTGGCTCGCACCGACGAAGTTCGCCCAGGTTGATAAGAGAAATCATCAAATTCCTCATTGCGATGTGAGTTAGTACGCCTAGTATGTGAAGAAGGCACACGGGTATTTCTTTGAATGCTTCGTGGTCCGGAATGGGCTGATGCACCGCCATGGAGGGTTTGGATGAGTTGTCGCATTGTTTCCTGCATGACAGTCTGGCCCTGAGCCAGATTTGCCATTATTCCAGTCAGATCTGGAATAATTGGTGGAGCAGATGGATTTGGAGGGGTTCCAGCGTTTCGATTGCTAGATTCAGGAATATTCGCCATTGGTAATGGATTGTTTTTTATGAAAAACGATATTATCAGTCGTTTCCCACAGACGGCTCCAATCTGTTGATGTAAAAAATTAGATCACTCTAATAATTCAATCACAGATAAATAAATGAGACAAAGAATTTTAAAGTGGTTCAGCCTTATAAGAATGGCATACGTCCACTGTTGCTTTATTGCTGAATGTTTGGGAATTCTCGATATCAAGAAATTCCCCTCTGAATTCGAAGTCTAGGTCCGGATCCAGATCCCCCTAAAATGAGGATTGTACAATTTATTTATAGCCTTGAGGCTGTAATGTGAAAGGGTAATACATTAAATGATATATATATGAAAGGGTAATACATTTAATGCCCTCTTTGCGTGTGCGTCCAAATGATAAGCATTTAATGAGCAATTAAACTATTGGTATCCTGCTTCGAGGTGCAGCTCGGATCGCCTGAGTTGCTCGGACCGCCTAAGCTTCTCGGTACTCAAGAGTTCCTCGTAGAGGCATTGTTCCTCGGAGCTTGTGAATTCCTCGGGGAACTAGTCTTCCTTGTTGTAGTCTTGTTCCTCGGAGCGCGTGGGTTCCTCCGAAGTGTTTGTTGTTGCCATGTAGATAGCCACGTGTCTTCATATGATCGGTCCATGTCAGCAGATTAAATTTGGTATCAACACCCATCTTTAGGAGCTGAGAATATAGATAAATTAATTATATTAGTGGTAAAATTTGAGTGTAATGTAACGTTATATTACGACTGTTTTCATTATAATTACCTCTTGTGTCAACCATAGCCTAAATTCGCTGTCTGATTGTACCATTGTTTTTCGTCTTTTATTGTTCTCACAGGCTTCGTATTTACTGCATATTACAAAATTAATCATGTATAAAATAATCTCAAATAATGTTAAACATTATAATATTCGAAACTTACTTTTTCCATTCTTCGACATCTTCATGTGTGTCAAATAGATAACTAAACACCTATTAAAGGTAAACAAAACTTAGATTTATAGTATGTTTTATTTAATTATCCCATCATTTAATTATCCTATTAAAGGGTAAGTGGTCCTATCCCATTCAAGACTGCATTTTTCTGTAATATACTTAACAGCTCATGCACATTGTTACGATTTGAAAAAAATTCGACAGCATATCCCCTTAGTTCTCCAAGTACACGACGTAGATTGACAGGTGTGAGTTTTATTTCAATTGGTCAATTGAAATAACAGTCACACTTGTCAATCTAGTATGTACCCAGAGAACACTAAGTTACGACTGCAGAACTTCCTCCAAAAGTAACAACTTTAAGCCAATAAGAATATTATAGAGAAATTATACAGTCTCAAACTGTCCAAACGGGACAATTCGGGAGATCTCATTACAAGGGTAATGACTCTCGAACGGGTCTAAGGGCTATTGAATGCGTATGCATAAGCACTAGAAGGCTAGTATCTATGCGCACTATATTTAATTTCAAGTATGTTTCATTTAATGGGTTAATTCAAATACAAAAATAAATTCATGGGTTAATTCAAATACAAAAATACAAATTCCTGGGTTAAATCAAATATACACACACACACACACACACACACACACACACACACCTCCCTCCACACACCCCACTCACCACATACACACACACCCCCACCTCCCTCCACACCCCCCACTCACCATATACACACACACCACCACCCCCACTCACCACACACACACACACACACACACAATAGTGACTGTCTATTTAAAATAATCTCAATGTTAATTTCAGGTATTAAATTTCTACTATTGTTTTGTGGTTTTTATAAATCATACCCCATCCCCACCCACCCCCACCCCCACCCCAACATGTTTATGGGCTTTCATCACCCGTCATTAATTTTTCGGTCCGTGACTTACTGGCCAGTTGTCTTGGGTCTTTTAGTCCCTTAACATTACTTTAAGAATTTTACCCAATCTAAATACCACATTTTCTTTCTTGTTATACACTTGAACACGTTTTGTTATTTAGTCCTTATTAATTTATCTTTGATGTATTACTAGCATCTTTACTTTTATAAACTTTATTTAATTTTCAATTTTAAGGACTGTTTTCATCACTTAGTGTTCATCTAAGTTCTAGTATAACAAGTTCCCATAAAAATCTTTAATAAAGTATTATCACAAATATAAACTAAGAGTGATAAAATAACTTTGAGGCATATAAATTAATTGTGACAAAGTACGATTATGGAAACCCCACTTTTCTTTCTATATCTCCTATTTTATTAAACTTTAAATATAATTAGGGGTGTATAGAAAGAAAAGTTAAATAGGAATAAAAACAACATTTTTAAAATATGAAGGGCTCACCAATTTGATCAAATTTTTCAACAACATAGACTAATTGATCTTTATTATAAGACAATTACTACAAATTTATGCGCATCGCCCGAATTCAAAAAGTAATTTAATGACTAAAGTAATACTTTTTTTAACTTTAGTTATTCACCACAAATCTTAAAAAATATTTTATTTTTCATGCTTTTAGCAACTTCGGATGCCATTTTAACCCTTATTGTAGTTTTTTAGTTTTCATGCTTTTATTTGATGGATATAAAGTCATGTGATTATTTCACCATATAAAGTCAACAAAAAACGTCATATATGGTTTTTTTCTCCATTAGTATAAGTATACAACGATTATTTCACACTTAAATCACATATTAAGCCGGCCTTCATTTTTTTATGAAATTTGTAGAAAATTACTTATTTAATTTGAATGAAAATAAATTATTATCCAATATTTTTGGATATTATTTACATTTACATTTTTGGATATTATTTTTGAAAATTTATAGAAAATTACTTATTTATTTACATTTTTAACCCCCTACCCCCCACCCTGCCCCACCCCCTACCCCCCACCCTGCCCCCACCCTACCCCACCCCCACACACGCATACACACACGCACATATATACACACATACACACATATATATACACACAAACATATATATAAATGGAAGAGAGAGAGAGAGAGAGAGAGAATTAAACCTGAAAGTAGAGAGAGAGAGAGAGAGAGAGAGAGAGAGAGAGAGAGAGAGAGAGAGAGAGAGAGAGCAGCGTCGAGAGAGAGAGAGAGAGAGAGAGAGAGAGAGAGGGAGGGAACGGCGGGAGGGAAAAAAGAAGGGGGAAAGGGTTTTTGCTGCAAACATTGTCATGGTCGTGTCACGGTCATTGACCTTGACAATTATTTAAAGAATTGTCACGGACAATGACCGTGACAAGTAAATTTGTCACGGTCTTGTCACGGTCGTGTCAAGGTCAATGACCGTGACATAAAATGCGTGTTTTTTGTCACGGTCAATGACCTTGACAAGGGTGGCCGGCTGAAAGGTGACATTTTGGCCATTTTGGTGTAGTGGTTGCTTAAATATAAACTAAATCCTTTACTAACAGATGGCATCTTTAATATACAGCTGAGTCAGTTTCCTACCAAATATTACCATTATCATATGTTTACTCTCTACACATTATCTTCGTTAATTTATTCAGGCGAATGGGTTGGGATCATTGTATTAGTCAACATCAGATAGTTTCAACTTCTGTTTGTTAATCTACATCCTCAGATGGTGTTTTATATTTCAACGTGGGGTTGGGATCATTGTTTACACTCTATAATTTCAACTTCTTCTTGCTAATTTATTCAAGCAAAGGGGGTTAAGATCATTGTTTACTCTCTATAATTTTATTTTATTGTTGTCTTCTTTTCTTTAAAATTGTTACATAAGAATGGTAGGTTATGCCAAATTATCCTGTGACCATCGCTATTGGACTTCTGGTTGGGAATCACGACGACTCTAAGACTATTAAACTCTATTCTTTTTCTAATACTCAACATTTGTTTGGCGGTTGGAAAATTACAATGTTTATTTGCTTTCATTCACTTGGATATGATTAAAATAATTTTGACTATTTGTGGTTTCTTAGCCTAATTTTTTATAATATAGTTTTTCGGGTTCTAATTATGTTTGTCACTTTTTTTAATTATCAGTACAGACCATCCTGTTGTGTTGGTAATTAAGGATTCTCAATTTTTCTGCTCAAGTTTGTCTTTATTGTGCACAATAGGTTGGGGCTTATAATGGTTTTTTTTTTGCAGAATTCGGAATGCAAGTTAGAAGGTGGGGATGATAAAGATGAAAGGATATGGAGAATTAAAACGCTCTTTTGAAAATGGAAGTTGGACCTTATTTGCAAATACAATTAAAACTATCAGTGTGACAACTGTTCTACTTCATTATATATTTGTATAAAGAGTGTTGATATCTGGATTGAAGTGTATGCCAATAGTATTTTGATACATGTCCTATGCGATGTGTGATTATTAGCAAAAACAATTACAATGACCAAAGACTTACAACCAAACCATTTGTCCACTTTTGTATCAAACACACCCTTTATTATTTTCTTTCTATCTAAATTCTTATTGGAACCGTATTTTCCATTAGTATTTTGCGACGTGTTGTTATCGTGAGGTAAAATGGTGGTTTAAGCCAGTTATGTTTTTGGAGTATTTTTGTTAGAATATTATTGTCGGAATACTTTTGTTGGAATATTATTTTTGGAGTATTTTTGTTGGAAATTTTAACGAAAATATTTTAAATTGTCTACATGTTGATACCAAATTTAGTTTGCTGACATGGCTCAATCGAGTGAAGACACGTGGCAATCTACGTGGCAACAACAAGCACTTCCGAGGAACTCAGATGCTCCGAGGAACCGTACTACAACGAGGAACACTGCTTCCCCGAGTAACTCAGACGCTCCGACCTACAAGAACTCTCCGAGGAACTTTTGAGTATCGAGGAAGCTTAGGCGGTCCGAGCAACTTAGGCGGTGTAACAACCAGCGTAATTTTGGGCTATTTTAATTATTTTTTGGAAAATGGAGGAAAATAAAGTTTTTGATAAAATTATTTTTATTGCTCAAATATGCTGGTTATTATTTTTAAAGGAGAGAATTTCAAAAGATTTCAAAAACGGAGTTAAAACGGATTTTAAAATGATTTTTAAATGTTTTTAACTCTTGGAGTTCTTTTGACTTCCAACTTTTCATTTCTTTGCCTTATTTAAAGGAGTCTTTTGGATTCGAACTCTTCATTTCTTTGCATTATAAAAGGAGTCATGGGAAAACCTTTTAACATACTTTTGGCACAAATTTTGGCAGCAAATATATTTTATATTCCTCTTCTTTTTATATACACATTGGCCCTTGAGATTTGTGAGTTCCAACCTTAGATTAAAGGTGTTCTTAGGGCTATTTTGTTGGAGGTTCTTGGAGGAGCTTTTGTAGATATTTTGTGTTGATCTTGAGGATGTGATCATTGGTTTCTCATTATGGTTTGAGGTATGGGGTTTTACACAATATGCTCCTTAAATCTCGCGAGTGTCATTCTCTTTGAATTCTTGTTAATTGAACTCATATTTGAATTGTTAAATTCATTGAAATCTGGAAAATAATTGTTGAAATTATTTTGATTCATGTGGTATCATTATATTGTTGTTGAGCACGTTGTCAGGAGATTTTAATATGGCACGGATGTTGGGCACCCGCCAAAATTCCTGTTTCCCGGGCTATGGCTTGATAAAGCATATACGGATGTGGTGAGGCCTGGTGACCCATTGATGTGTTGTTGAAAAATTATAATGATGAAATGCTATTGAGATTTGCATTTTGATTTGAATATTCGTACTCGTGTTGTTCCGTTTTATTCATCGCTAATATATATTTCTTGAGCATCTTTCTTGTCGTATTGTGTACTTCCCCATATTTTCTTTTAGTGGCAGGTTAGCGCGGATTTTGGGGTGCTATGGAGATTGATTTTAGCGAGGATTGTTTGGGAAAGATTTGTATTATTTTGATGTATAGAGCTTTGGAGATTTTTATTTTTATTCGAGTTAGATAGTTGTAATTTTAATTCAAGAGACTTATTTTATTTGAAGATTGAGATTAGTGGGTTTATTTAGATGCTCTATACCTTGTCACTTGTGGATTTGGATTTATTTTATCGCATTAGCGCTCCGTTCGCTCTCCCCGGGCGGGAGGGGTGTTACAGGCGGTCCGAGCTGCACCTCGAACAAAGCATTAATAGCAGGAAAACCAACAGTCTGACTGTTCATTAAATGCTTATCATTCAGATGTATACACTTAAGGGGAATTTAATACACTACCCTTTCACATGTACACCATTCAATGTATTACCCTTTCACATTACAGTCTCAGGGATATAAATACATTGTACAATCCTCATTGTAGGGGGACCGGAATTTCTTGATATAACTTATAATCGAGAATTCCCAAACAATCAGCAATAACATAACAGTGGACGTAGGCCATTCTTATAAGGCTGAATCACTTTAAAAATTCTTTGTCTTATTTATTTATCTGTGATTGAATAATTAGATATGATCTAATTTTTTACATCAACAGATTGGCACCGTCTGTGGGAAACGACTGGTAATATCAGTTTTCATCAAAAATAATCCATCACAAATGGCTGATATTCTAGAATCTAGCAATCGAAAAGCTGGAAGCCCTCCAAATCCATCTGCTCCGCCAAATATTCCAGATCTGGCTGGAATAATGACAAATCTAGCTCAGGGCCAGACCATCATGCAAGAAACTATGCGACAACTCATACAAACCCTCTATGGCGGTGCACCAACTCATTCAGGACCACAAAGTATTCAAAGAAATATCCGTGCATCTTCTTCGCGTACTAGCCGTACCAATTCATATCACAATGAGGAGTCTGAAGATTTTTCTTATCAACTTAGACGAACTTCGTCAGTGCGAGCCACAGATACTGAACAACGTATTACTCTCTCTCAAGAAAGGACTAGTGAGCTAGAGAGGTTGAGCAGGGTATTACCTTTCAATCAATTAGGACCTAGAAGGAGTAGAAGTCCTCCTAAAGTCGCATCGAGAAGTTTTCGACGACCATCAGATTTAAGGGAAGGATCTGCCCAGTCGCGACTAGCTGCTCGTCAAGATAGATCCCAGGAAGTCACTTCAACGTGATTAGTTGCTCGAACCAACAGGCCCGAGGAAGGAAATGATGCGTGGAAAGGCTCTATTCAGAGGCTGGAGGATAGATTAGGGGAAATGGCTAAAGCCAAGAACCCTCTACAACAAACTTTTGTTCGAGGAACACCTTTTGTCCAAGTAATTGTAGATTTTCCAACACCATCAAAGTTCAAAGCACCTGTTGTGACCCCCAAATACAATGGAAAGACTAACCCTATCCTTCATATCTAACAATATTAAGCTTCAGCCGACATCTATGTTGTTCCAGATGAGATGAGATGCAGATCATTCTCGGGAACTCTTACCGGATCTTCTCAAATGTGGTATAATAATCTTCCTCGGGGTAAGATCTCAACTTTTCTTCAACTGGTCTAGTTATTCATTGGGAATTTCTATTTTGGGGCAAAGCCTGTTAAACGAGTAGCGCATTTGTTAAGTGTTAGACAAAAGGCTGGTGAGAGTACCAGAGATTATATAACTCGTTTTAATAACGAGAAACTCGAAGTAATTGATTATGACGAGAAGACAACGATTACCGCCTTGATGAGTGGACTACTGCCCAAAAAGTTGTACTACACTTTGGCCAAAGATCCACCTAGAACCATGTCAGCTCTGATGGGAAAAGAGACCAAGATTATGAATGCCAAGGAAGCTATGGCTGCGAAGAAGAATATGGATGCCAAAGAAATCAAGGTGGAAGGTGATAAAGCTAAAAAGAAAGAGCATAAGAACAATGGTAATGACAAACATTCAAGAACTAGGTCGGTATGGGACGCAATGAAGAAATTCGATAATTATACTCCTTTGAAGAAGGATATCAACCATGTTCTAGAAGAAATCAAGAACAACGAGGAATTAAACCGGCCAGAGAAAATGAAGACAGACCCTGATCGGAGGAATAAAGAAAAGTATTGCGAGTTTCATAAAGATCATGGCTATATGACCAAAAATTGCATAGCTCTTCAGAATGAGATTGAAACACTCATCAGACGAGGAAAGCTGGCAAAGTATGTTGATCATGGAATCGAAAGAAGGAACAACGATCGAACAAGAGAGAGGTCTAGATCTCCTCGTCGAGCAGAGGAGAACAAGAAAAGAAACCATGAAGTTGATCCAGAAGACGACCCCGATCTTCCCAAGAGACTAAGGCAGCCAGAACGAGAGGTATTTTCAATACGTTTGGGTTATTTGACTGTAATGTTATTACAGGTGGAGATGCAGGAGGAGGAAACCTTACTGCAGAGAGAAAAGCTTACCTCTGTGAGGCTCAAGGTTGCTCGTACATTCAGCGAATAAATCTAGATGAGGAGGATCGCCCGAGAAAGGTGAACAAAGAGAAATTAGTCATCGGTTTCTCAAAGAACGACCTCGCAGGAGTTTTATATCCTCATGATGACCCATTGGTGATCGAAATGAGGATGAAAGAGGTAATGATCTCTAGAGTACTGGTAGACAATGGTAGCTCGGCAGACATCATGTTCTACTCGTGCTTTGCCAGTTTAAATCTAAAGCTATCTCAACTGGAGCCTTATCATAGACCCCTCCTCGGTTTTGCTGGCGAGAAAGTATTTCCACTTGGGACGATCAAGTTGGATATATTCATTGGTACGTGGCCTGCTTATCGGACAGAAAGAATACGCTTCTTCGTGATGGATAAGAATGTTCAATCATCATACAATATCATCATGGGAAGAGTATGATTGAAGAAATTCGAGGCTGTACCATCTACCGTGCATCAGTGCCTAAAGTTTCCAATAAATTTTGGAGTAGGAGTTGTGAAGGGTCCGTCGAGCAAGAGGAACTGGAGGAATCAAGGAAAAAGACTACTACTTATCAAGTGGATGAAGGGGAATAAATTGAAACATTGGATCCTAGAGATGAGTCGCAACTCGTGAAGGGTCAAGTGGTGGAAGCTACTGAAAACATCATCCTAGACGACGAACACCCTGAACGAACTACTCAAGTAGGTTCGTCGTTGGAAGCCTCACTAAAACAAGAATTGATAACTTTCCTTAGAAGCAGAAATCAAACTTTTGTGTGGAGTTATGAGGATATGCCCGGGATAGACCCAAATTTCTTATGTCACGAACTCAATGTGAATAAGGAGATCAAGCCTGTGAAGCAGAGAAGAAGGGTATTCAGTCCCGAGAAGAATCAAGCTATACAGGAGGAAGTCGAGAAGCTCCAGAAAGCTTGCTTCATTGAAGATGTTAAATATCCAGACTGGTTTGCAAATGTGGTGATGGTGAAGAAGAAGAAGAATAAATGGAGGATGTGTGTAGACTTTCACCGACCTCAACAAAGCATGCCCAAAGGATCATTTTCCACTACCCCGAATTGATCAACTAGTGGATGCTACCTCGGGACACGAGCTGCTGAGCTTCATGGATGCTTATTCTGGCTACAATCAGATTAAAATGAAACCTGAAGACAGGGAGAGTACTTCTTTCATTACCCCTAGGGGAACTTATTGTTATAATGTTATGCCTTTTGGTTTGAAAAATTCAGGTGCGACATATCAGAGGCTGATGAACAAAGTCTTTGCTGAACAAATCATTTGCAATACGGAAGTGTATGTTGACAATATGCTGACAAAGAGCAAGAAAGCTGTCGATCATCTAGTTGACTTAAGTCAGACTTTTGATCAACTAGATAAATATCAAATGAAGTTGAACCCGACGAAGTGCATATTTGGAGTACGAGAAGGCATGTTTCTCGGATACATTGTCAACCAACGAGGCATTGAGGCAAATCCTGAAAAGATCAAAGCTCTATTAGGGCTGCGATCTCCAACGATGAAGAAAGAGGTGCAAAGTCTTACAGGACGAGTAGCAACACTCAACACATTTGTATCGCGAGCAACTGATCGATGTCTCCCATTCTTCAAGACACTCCGAAAGACTTTTGAGTGGAATGATGAATGTGAGAAGGTTTTTCAAGACTTGAAGAAATACTTGGGAGCACCTCCACTATTATCCAGGCCAGTGATGGGAGAAAAATTATACTTGTATCTGGCGGTGTCCGAGAATGCAATCAGTTCGGCATTAATAAGAGTGGAGAATGGAGTACAAAAACCAATCTACTATACAAGTAAGGCCTTCCGAGGAGCAGAGATCAGATATCCAAAACTGGAAAAGTTAGCACTGACGCTGATTGAGGCGAGTAGGAGAATGAGGCCATACTTCCAGGCTCATACTATAGTCGTATATACTGATATGCCGTTGAGGTAAGCCCTTCATAAACCAGAAAAACTAGGGAGATTAATGTACTGGGCAATAGAACTTGGTGAATATGATATAGTTTATGAACCTAGATCATCGTTGAAAGGGCAAGCTGTAGCAGATTTTACAGCAGAGTTCACCTATCCTGATACCCCCGAGGAGAAAAAGTTGCTCACTGATCAACCTGTGGATGTTACAGGATCATCGACCACAAGCTCAGACCAACTTAGGTTGGTAAAAGGGAAAGTGGATGTTACAGGATCATCAAATTCGAGCTCAGACCAACTCAGGTTGGTAAAAGGGCAAGAAAAGATGATCGACGAAGAGCAAGAAATATCAGGGGAGGATGAAAGGAAGCAATAAATATTTCACTGAGGAACTCCGTCAGATCAGAAATTTGAAGACGAGTTACCTATATGGAGGCTATATGTTGTAGATGGCTCATCTTGCACAACAGGCTATGGGGCAGGGATAGTTTTGAATATCCCAGACGAGGTCGACATGGAATACGCCCTACGTTTCCAATTCAAAGCTTCCAATAATGAGGCTGAGTACGAGGCCATGATCGCAGGTCTTAATTTGGCAAAAATTATGGAGGCGCAGCAGCTTATTGTCTTCAGCGATTCTCAATTAATCGTAAATCAAATGTTGGGAATATGTGCAGCTAAAGGAGAATTAATGATAAAGTACCATGCAAAGGTGATGGAGCTGGTATCAGAATTTGCTGCTATTCAGTTGGTCAGAATACCAAGAATGGAGAATGCAAGAGTAGATGCCCTAGCTCGATTAACATCAGCTACTCGTACCGAGCTACGAAGAATAATCCCAATTAAAGTTTTAGTTGGTCAGAGTATAGATGAAGATTTGACGATGAACTTTATCACCATTGATTTAGGACCATCTTGGATGGATCCCATCAGGGCATATATTGAGGAGGGAGAATTACCAATTGATAAGCTCGCAGCCAAGAAATTAAAGTTTAAAGCTGCTTGGTATGTATTAACTAATGGTATTCTATATATACGAGGAATTATGGCAGGTTTGCAAAGATGTGTACATCCCTCCAAGGTGAAAGGATTGATTGAATAGATCCATGAAGGGTCCTGTGGAGCCCACATAGCAGGTCAGACGCTTTTGCAAAGGATGATGACGCAGGGATATTACTGGCCGACGATGAGGGCTGATTGTATAGCCTATGCCAAGAAATGTGACAAGTGCTAACGCTTTTCCTCCATCCGAAGAACTCCACAAGCATTGTTGACACCCATTACTTCCCCTTGGCCATTTTCCATATGGGGAATAGATTTGGTCGGGCCACTGCCAATGACCAGAGGAAGATTCAAATACCTCGTCATCGCAGTGGATTATTTAACTAAGTGGGTTGAAGCTGAGCCTCTCATTGATATGACGTACGACAAGGTGTACCAATTTGTTTGGAAGAACATCATTTGTCGATATGGTCTTCCTCATGCTTTCATCACAGACCATGGAACACAATTTGACAACGAGGAGTTCGCTGCCTATTGTCATAAATCAAATATTTTGAAGATCCACTCAGCACCAGGCCATCCTCAAAGCAATGGACAAACTGAAGTTACAAACAGAACACTGCTGAATGGCTTGAAGAAAAGACTAGACGATGCGAAAGCAAATTGGATCAACGAGTTACAGTCAGTATTGTGGGCTTACCGAACTACTCCTCGAGTAGCAACTGGAGAATCACCATATATGCTGGCGTTTGGAAGTGAAGATGTTATACCTTCCGAGTTGGGCCTCCCAACACACAGGGTACTAAATTTTAATTCCCCTGTTAATGACTTAATGAGAAGATTAGATTTAGACATGCTCGAGGAAGTTATAGAAGAAGCATCCATTAGAAATACTGCTTACCAGCAACGAACAGCTTTGTTCTACAACAAGAGAGTGAAGAAGTGCGACCTGAAAGAAGGAGACTATGTGCTGAAGAAAGTAATTCAAAAGCACAACAAACTGGAGGCAAACTGGCATGGACCATCCATAGTTACAGAAGTTGTTCGACCAGGAACTTACCGAATAACAACTTTAGAAGGGGAGGACTTTAAGAATGCATGGAACGCAGAGCACCTGCGCAAGTATTATCAGTGATATATATTCTCTCCTTTTATTGAAAGTTTTTCAGGGAATACTAGTGCTACACACTACTCGGCAAAGCTCGGAGCTCAGGCTACTCAAATTCATTCTCGAAAACGCCAACTAAGGTTGGTCGAGAAACTTATATTCCTCCGGGAAGTAAAACTTGTATTCCTCCGGGAAGTAAAGCTACTTATATTCCTTCGGGAAGTAAAACTTGTATTCCTTCGAGAAGTAAAGATACTTGTATTCCTCCGGAAGTAAAGATACTTATATTCCTCCGGGAAGTAAAACTTGTATTCCTCCAGGAAGTAAAGCTACTTGTATTCCTCCGGGAAGTAAAGCTACTTATATTCCTTCGGGAAGTAAAACTTGTATTCCTTCGGGAAGTAAAGATACTTGTATTCCTCCGGAAGTAAAGATACTTATATTCCTCCGGGAAGTAAAACTTGTATTCCTCCAGGAAGTAAAGCTACTTGTATTCCTCCGGGAAGTAAAGCTACTTGTATTCCTCCGGGAGGTAAAGCTACTTGTATTCCTCCAGGAAGTAAAGCTATTTGTATTCCTCCGAGAAGTAAAACTTTTATTCCTACGGGAAGTAAAACTATGTGTTCCTCGGGAAGTAAAAATATTCCTAAAAATACCAACTTATGTTGGTTAGGAAGTAAATATATTCTTGAAAATGCCAACTAAAGTTGGTCGGGAGGTAAAATTATCCCAAAAAGTGCTAAAGCTCCTCGTAGAGGAAAAATCCACTAACTATGGCTGGTCGGGGATAAAAACCCACTAACTGTACTTGGTCGAGAAGGAAATTTACCGACCTTGGTTGGTCGAAAACATTTTATGAATATAAGAAAATGATCAAGAAAAATTATTGATACTCGTGACTTTTTAAAATTATTACTAAGTTGGTCAAGAAACAACTTAGTAAGTTGGTCGAGAAACAACTTAGTGAGTTGGTTGAGAAACAACTTAGTAATTTTTTATAATGACTACCGCAAATTCAAGCTAGTCGACAATAAGTTGATCGACAAACAACACAATATTGTTATCTTTTTAACAGATACATATGCACAGATGTAAAGTGTTTTACAAGACAATAGCAATTAAGATTGAGAACAAAAATAAAATTCTATTCATTAAATCCAAAAACAGATTACATTGATAATGAAATGTATACTAACTATTGCATCAAAATTCCTACTCTATTGGTTTCTTCCCCTCTGCTTTTGAAACAGGTTCCTCGCCAGCAGACGGATCATTTAAAGCCAGAGGAGAATTTATAAAGTTAAGATCTTTTAACATCCTGATATTCATCACGGATGGTCGATCTAGGAGGTGCTCAGGACGAGATATCTCGACATTAGAATGGAGATTATAGTCGCCGAGATACTTGGAAATTAAGCACTGAGGGATGTCCCGAGCAGGGATCCAACTCATGTCGAGCTTGAATGGTGGCACTGGAAGGTCGAGCAGCCCAGGATTATGGTAATCCCACAGGTAATGACCCTGTTCCAGTTGCAGCACACCTAAGGCAGTCAACCATCCCTGTTTGTAGCCCTCATTATTGGCATTCTGGATACGATCGTCCAAGTGGTAGAGAGCCTCGTTGTACCCAGCCATCCAGAAGTCCCTGGGCTGTTTATGAAACTGATATGTCAATCTTTCTAGCTGTTCATGGAGATTTTTTATGAAGAGTTCTTTATTCTCCAAGACAGACTTTTGCGTAGAATGCTGCTCTTCTAGGTTCCTGATCTTCTTTAACATTTCAGCCAACACCTGGTTCTTCGCCATTAATTGGTAGGCCTGGTTTTCTAAGGCAGATTGAGTCCTTTGTTCCTCGACAGGAATCCGAGAAGCTCTTGCTCATCCCCAATGAGCTCTTGCTCATCCACGAGAAGATATAGATGGGCTAGCTCTCTTCAAGGTCTCCAATTCGTCCCTCAAGTTGGCATTCTCGACCTCTAAGAATGAGAATCCCTCATCAGTCACTGGGATCAAGGCTTTTGAAGTGCAAGCTGCAGACTTCAACTGCGATAACTCTCTTTGCAGGTTGTTATTCTCTTGCTCTAATAATTCAGCTATTTATCTACACTCTTCGACCTCAGCCCTCAGAGTTCTTTCTCGTACGTCGTAAGCAGCAAAACGCTTCTCGTATCCTTTGTCGGCAATAATTTGCTGGTACTTCTTCTCGTACCCCTCGTGCAAGAGGGCAGTGGATTCCTTATATTGTTGTTGAAGGTCTTCAAGAGTGCCTTGGAGATCCTCAATCATGTCATAGTAAGCTACATTGTTGGCCACCGCACGATCAAGCAGACACTTCAAGTATTGGTAGTCTTCAATTGCCTGTTCCGAAGCATCTTGGCCGAGGATGTCGATGATTTGTGCTGCACTCAGATCTGTGTGACCAGCCTTAAAATACTCATTGCATTGTCGTAACATCTTGGTATCATGAGCAGACAGTAATTCCATCCTGGCCAGAAACTAGTAGAGGAAGAAAAAGCAGTAATCAATAATCAAAACAGAGCATGAAGAGGAGACAACAGTATGCAAAAACAAAAGTTCAAGTTTTATTATATCACAAGGTTCAAAGTTACATGGATCAGAATTACATTTGTCAAAGAAAAATAAAATAGATAGAAGTCTGAACAACTCTACACCTTTTCCTTGTCTCCCAAAACTTTCTCGGGAGGTTGGGACGAGGAGGTAGGTTGCTCGGATGGAGCAGATAGTAGCTGGGGAAGTGCTGGAGGTTGCTCGGAGGAAGTAGCGAGCTGCGGAAGTTCCTCGTCAGCGGGCTGGATAGTCGGGGGATGAGAAACTTGATCTCCCATCACCATGGAAGACTCTTCGGAGGCAGCTTCGTCCTCTTCTTCGTCTTCAGGAGTTGGAGGGGGACCAGGGATGCGTCGCTGAAAGAGTTCGGTATTTTCATCCACCTTCATCTCCTGTAGAGCAGCGACCCACCCATCTCTAAAGTATTTAAGGCTGTCATATTCAACTTGCGACATCATGGCAGCCAAGCCTTTGTTCCACCACTTGTCCCAGCCGGCGCTGAAAGACTTCTTCACAGCCATTTTCCTTTTTAACTTCTTTGAGGAAAGCTTCTCGGACAGAAGACTTTCAGCAGTCTTCAGTTTTTTCTCAACTTCTTCCTTCTGGCGACTTACTTCGCGAAGTTGGATTAGTTCTTCCTCAGCAACCTTGAGCTTATTCTCAAGCTCTCCAGCATCTTTTAGCTTCCCTTCAAGCCCTTTATTTTTCTCCTCCAAGTTCTTTATTTTCTTCTCCAACCCCTTAGAGACTTCAACAACTCGAGCCTTATCCTTCTCGGTGGAGGCAAGCTTCTTCTCCCAAGTTGCCTTATCATCAGCATATTTCTAGCGAGACACTTTCAGAGACTGCCCCAAACCTATCAAAGCTTCCTCTACACCAGACGAGGAGCTTGAAGCTTTAATAGCTTCATCCTTCTTCAAAATTGTGTTAAAGCAGCTCACCAACTGAGAAAAGAAAATGAAAACAAGTCAGAGACAGATATAACAAGGGAAAGACGAAAAGTTCAAAATAAAAGGACTTACAGAAGCAATGTGGCGAGTTTCCAAAGAGGTAACCATGTCCCGAGAAAGGTTTTCTTCGATACCTTGGATCTCGGGAATGACCCAAGTCTTCACAGAGCTCATGGCAAAGCTCGGGGGAATGAAAGTGGGAACTCCACTAGTCGGGGGCTGAGAGACGGTGTCAGCCAAATTGACCGAGGAGCTTTTCTTCAGCTTCCTCGGGGGAACAGTAATAGTTTCGGCCAAGGAAGAACTCTTGGTCGGTGATATTATAATCACTTCTCCTGGAGCAGGAGACTTACTCGGGACCACTGGGAGCTTCTCGGCAACCTTCACAGGAGCAGCCGAGGAAGGTGCATCAATTTTTTTCATCCCCTCTCCTGGGACATCAATCTTACTTCTCTTTGCCTCTCTAGCACTAGAGGCAGGTTTCTCGAACAGGGTGGGAGGTCTTCTTTTCTTTATCCTTTCACTTAAAGGAACGTGTGACTCAGGCGAAGAACTGGTAGAAGCTGGTACTGGCTCTGCGTCGCTTATCACCGGACGAGCAGTGAAAGAGGTGGTGTAGCTCTTGTATTGCAGCAGATATGAAGCTGACCTAATGTGCTCGTCAGCAACAGTTTGATGCAAACTCCAGATAAGTTTTAAGTGCCTTATATTAATGTCTGACTCTTTTGGACACTTTCTTTTACTGTCAACTGCAAATAAATCAAAATTAAAATATCAGTGGCACATTTTATCAAACATAGAAGAAGCATAATTTCAAAATAAATAAACTAAAATAAAAATAACTTATCCCATTGCCATAGGGAGGGCATCTGGGACCCTGATAAACTTCATCTCCAGATAAATGAGCATGTTGCCATTTTTTTATAACGACCCCGTGCTCAAAATAGTCCCTATTGGCATCTGGGAGATTGACTACTAAAGCTCTATTTAGAAACCTAGTTTTTAAATAAAAAGTATTATCACCCACCGCCCATCTATAATAAAACATGATTTCAGGAATTCCTATACGGTTTCCATGTATTTAATTTAATCTATAAACACCATTAACTATCCTCCATGTATTGGGGGTTATTCTTGCAGGAACAACGTCAAAGTATTGACAGAATTCCAAAAATAGAGGGTTGGGAGGAAAAGAAAATCCACACTCAGCAACAAAGAGACTGGGGAACCAATGTCCCTCAGCCAAATGGAAATAGTCTGAAGGCTCAGAAAGCTCTTCCAAAATAACCCAGGAGGGAATAGAGAAATCAGAGTGAAATTTATCAAGAGATTCTACAGAATAAACCATGATGAAATAAGGAACGAAGAAGGAAGAAGATCTTACAGAAAAAGAGTGGATCTGTTGACAACGAACGATGGAAAGGATGAACGCACAAGAGAGTAAGACAATGAAAAATTCGAAGATACAAATTTGAAAAAGTAGAAGACGATGGGATTGTCTATGACGCTTAAATACTCTGCCTTGGGAAAAGGAATAAGTAATGATTGCAAAAAGAAACGATTGCGCTACCGGTGGCTAGAAGGACAAAAAGGACGCGGCGATCGAAGCGGTTATAAAAATTCAAAAAAGCCTAATCCTACGAATTTGGAAGGAAAAATAAATACAAAGGAAACACTCCTAAAAATCAGGAGGACCATTTAAAACTACCATATTCCGAGAAAGAATGTTCCACACTCCTCAAATTTCGAACTATGAAATATTGGGGGCTTCTGTTGATACCAAATTTAGTCTGCTGACATGGCTCAATCGAGTGAAGACACGTGGCAATCTACGTGGCAACAACAAGCACTTCCGAGGAACTCAGACGCTCCGAGGAACCATACTACAACGAGGAACACTGCTTCCCTGAGTAACTCAGACGCTCCGACCTATAAGAACTCTCAGAGGAACTTTTGAGTACCGAGGAAGCTTAGGCGGTCCGAGCTGCACCTCGAACAAAGCATTAATAGCAGGAAAACCAACAGTTTGACTGTTCATTAAATTCTTATCATTCAGATGTATACACTTAAGGGGAATTTAATACACTACCCTTTCACGTGTACACCATTTAATGTATTACCCTTTCACATTACAGCCTCAGGGCTATAAATACATTGTACAATCCTCATTAGAGGGGGACCGGAATTTCTTGATATAACTTGTAATCGAGAATTCCCAAACAATCAGCAATAACATAACAGTGGACGTAGGCCATTCTTATAAGGCTGAACCACTTTAAAAATTCTTTGTCTTATTTATTTATCTGTGATTGAATAATTAGATATGATCTAATTTTTTACATCAACACTACACTTATTTGTTTTATAAAAAATTGATTTAAAGTATTCACGATTAATATATTGGAAAATTTATCCCTGCCATATAATAGTTTACAATTATTACGAGATCTAGGGCGGATTGTTAGTAATGTTGTTGGACCATTTTTTTTATCTTAAATGTGGTGTATAGTCATTTAAACATAGTTTTAAATTGTTTACACTTATGTGTTATAAAATAACTTTTTGATTTAATTATACAAGATTCAATATTACTTAAATTTACACGATTTAATAATTTGAAATTTACACTTAAAATATACAAATAATTTATTATTTATATTATACACGACTTTAGACTTTTCAAAATTATATTCGTGCCTTCAGGCACGGGCATATCCTAGTGTGTGTATATATATATACAGAAAGTCTCCTGTAAGGACTATTTATGGTATATGGTACATAGCATTTTTTTAAAATATTAAAAAAATAAAATTTTCGATGAATCTTCATAGATATGATCTCCACGGAGAAGATTATCTCCAATTTTTTCATCAAAAATTAAATAAAAAAACATTTAGATGAGTTGATATGTAAAAAAATGGTACAAATATGCATTTTCGACCGTTGATATTTTGGGTTGGCGCCAGCCACTTGATTGATTGAATTTTTTGATGAAAATTCATGGATATGATCTTCTCACTATCGAGGTCATATTCATGAAGTTTCATAAAAAAACTCAATCAAAAAGTGCGTGCGATGATCGCCAAAACTTCAATGGTTGAAAATGGATATTTATACCATTTGTTAACATATCACCTCATCTCAATAATCTTTTTATTAAATTTTTTGACAAAAAAAAAATTAGAGATGATCTTCTCACCATGGATCATATTTGTTGATGCAAAAAACTAGACTATTTCTAATTATTTTATCAGAGATAAATAAGTAAATAAGACACACATTTTTTTTTAAAGTGGCTCGGCTAAAGGGGAAAAGCCTACGTCCACTGGTGTATATTGCCTTGTGTTTGTTCAGTTATCTCTTGTTTCGTGTCCCCCGGATGTAAGGATTACAATGTATTTATAGCCCCTGAGGGTGTATAAGAAGCGGAATATTAAAGTATGGAATGCCTTTATAACATTGATATTTACATTTGTACAACGTTCATAATGTATACAACTAATGGCGCTTTAAAACTCCTGTTGACCGTTCTTCCTGGTGTTGGTTGGGCTTCTTTTGTATGATGGTCGGCATTCTACACTATTGGTCGATATTCTTGGATTCATTATGATAAATAGGCTTTGCTAACTAAGACTAATGCCACGTGTCTATTTCTGATTGGTCCACGTAATGGGATAATTTTTTGTATCAACAGAAGTCCCCAATGTTTCATGCTTGAGGTTTTTGCAAGAGTATGGAACATTTAGCTCTTAAATTTGCTTGGCAAAAAACTTCGAGTTATGGTCGGCTATCTACTTCTCATACTTGTAAAGTTAATGATTTGATTATCGACTCATAATGTGTATGGTTTTTTTTTGTAATTATCCATAGTTTTAATGAATCATTTTTGGTCAAATGTGTCTTTTCTGGCTTTATCCGCCAACAGTTCAATCAACGCTTCCTTTAGTCATTACCTTCACCAGTTTCAAGGCAACCTATAAGAGCGAAAAAAGCCACGATTATCTCTTACCTCAAAATCTTCTGAGTTTTTTGTTGTTATCTCTTTATGCTCTCTGTGCGATCGTTTTCCCCATTCTTCAGTTGTTGTTGAATTCTTAAATTCTTGTAAGAATATTTTCTCTTTCCTTCTTCTTCTTCTTCTTCTTCAAATATGGTTTATTCTTTAACTTCTTTAGAAGAATTCATAATTGAATGGAATATTTCTTTGTGGGTAGAGTTGGAACTTTCTAGTCTTTCCACTGATCTTTTTTCTTCGCATGTGGGCCATTGGTTACCTTCTATTTTCATTGCTGAGTGTGGATTTACTTTTTCCCCAAACCCATTTTGTCTTGAATTTTGTCAGTATTTTGATGTCGTTCCTGCTAAAATTGCCCCCAACACTTGGAGAGTGGTTAATGGGGTTTATAGGTTAAACCAGCTCCATAGGATCCATATACGGATCCCAGAAATTATGTTTTGTTGCAAACGGGTTACAAGTGACACAACATATTATTTAAAAACTAGGGATGTAAATAAAGATTTAGTTGTTAATCTTCCTGACTCTAATAGAGATTACTTTGATCATGGAGTAATTTTCAAAAATTGGCAACATGCTCTCATGATTGAAAATGCTGAGTATCAGACCAACGTGCCCCCCAAGTGGCAATGGGATACGTTGCATTTATTTATTTATTTTTCTTTGCATATTCTGCTAAATGCTAATGCTAATATTTACCTTATTAATTTTGATTGTAGTTGATCGAAAAATAAAGTGTCCCAAAGAGAGTGACAATAACCTCAAAGAGTTGAAGTTCATCTAGGGCATTCACCAGAAAATTAGGGAGGAGCATACCAGATTAGTCTCATATCTTTTGCAGTACCAAAATACTGTTACTTTTTTTTTGCACACCCACTTTTGTTTTGCCTTCACCCCTGATTAATCTTGACTAAGATCTCATCTCGACATCCTGAGCCACTACTTCCCCCTTATCTCTAGACTCAGATTTACCTCTTGTTGCTTCCATGGGGAAGGGGATATTTTCAAATATTTTGGGACATATTATTGCTAATGTTTCCTCCAAGAAGGCTGTCGATGGGGCTAAGAACAAAGAGGATGCCTGTTGTTGAAGAAGGATGATGTTCTGCGTTCCTCTTCAACTGAGGTTGAGGACGCTTTTGACGAATTGAAGAAGTCATTTCTTGACTCCAAACAATCATTGGCTAATGAGCAGAAGAACTGGGAGTCCAAAACAAAGACTGTTGAAGAGGATATTACTACTGCTCGGGGGCAGATTATTGATCTGCAAAAAAAATTGGATGCTGAAAAAGCCAACGTTATTGCAAAAAAAGCTAAAAGCATTACGGCCATGGAATCGGCCTTCAACAAAGGCTGGGATAAGGCCCTTGGAGATGCTTCTACACAAATTGAATTTGCAAAGAAAAAATGCTTCAAGGACGGCTAGTCGGAAGCCTTGGTGGAGGTCGGTACTACCCAAGAATGTAACTATTCCTCAGGCATGACCCAAGATCTCATCCTAATATGGATGAGGAAATTAAAGATGACGGGGGATCAAGTGAATATAATTTGGCACTGAAGTCTACCGATCAATACCAAGATACTATAGTTGACTCCTATGCTCCTCCAGCTGGTCGTCACCCTACCTTGTCGGCTCCTACGTCCAATCCTATTAGGTCTACTTCATATATGAAGAAGGTGTAGACCAATTGCTGAGAAGCTTTTTGTTTTATTTTCTTCTGCAGTTGTAATTTTTCTTTTCTTTTATGCTGATGTACTGTACTCAAAAGTTTATCAATAAAAAGAACTTTTACTTCTAATTTGCCTATCTTTTCTCCTTATTTCACATATTTTTATTGATTGAAAACTTTTCTTGCTCTTAATAGTTCATGGATAAACGAACCAATTCTCCACAACTGACACCGAGCTACTTCAGAGATGCAATGAACTCTTCAAAGCTGGTCACCTGTCTTTTATCTAGGAAAAGCTATCAAAGTTGTTCGGGGAAGATGTTTTGAATAAAGATAAGGAAGCCTACCTTTATCTGAAATGCCTCCTTGATTGGGGCAGTGGCTAATAACATGGCTTACTATGAAATGATTAAAGAACTGAAAAAGAATTATAAGGAATCCAAGGCCCTTTTGCATACTGACTGTGAAAAAAAAATATCAAGCTTTAAGCGATGGGTGGGGTTTTGAGCAGAAACTGGAGAAATATGCTTCCTATTTTTAGAAGACAAGAGTTTTTGCTTAATCCTGAAGTGGAAGAAGCTAGTGCTATTGCCAAGTTTCTAGATGAGTATAATAATAGCTTAAGGGATGAATTGAATGCACTGAAGATTTCCTCTTCCATTGCTGCTGCTACTGATGAAGGAGTTTTGTTCTTGGAGGCTAAAAATGCTAAGTTAAGGGAATAAGTGGAGTCACTAAAAAATTCTAAACCTACTTCCTCTTCCTGAGCAAGAACTAAACCTGGTCGAGCAACTACAGAAGAGGCAAAGACACATCAAACTCTTGCAAATCAAGTTGTTCAATTGGAAGTCAAAAATCAAGCCCTTACTGAAATGTCCCAAAATCTTCAAACACAATTCGAGCAGCTTGTTACTCAGTCTACTTAGTTACAAGCCAATGATGGGGTGATAAAGAAGTTATAACACCAGGTCGATAGGTTAACCTTCCAATTCCACAAGCGGCCTAGGGAAATATGGATGGAGGGGTGCAATGAAGCTTTAGGGCATTTTGATGAGCGGTTTAAACAAGCCCATAATGAAGTTTATAAATGGGGTTGGACCAATTGCTTGACGGTACTGAGAGTATAAAAAACAGTCCTTTTTAGAAATGGTATAATCCTGGGCTGTTAGACCTTGAAGATCCTCCCTTTAAGTTAGATGTTAATTGGATTCCTGTCAATATAATTCCTCGGTGCCTAATTTCCAAGTATTTATAGGACTATGGCCTTCACGATGAGTTAGAAATTATTCGTCCTCCCCATGTGTTAGATCGACTAAGCACCAACAATAGAAGGATGCTCCAGTATTTTAACTTTATCAATTCTCCTTACACCCTAGAGAATCCTCCACCTGGTATGGAGCCAGTTTCTAAGGCTGAGGAAAAACGTCCCTTAGCGTAATTTTTTGTAATTTTGTTATGAACAAAATCATGTAATGATCAGTAAATGAATGAAATATATTTGATCAACTTGTCTCGTCGATCTTTGAATGTAATTGTCTTCTTTTTTCATTAGTTCTATTGACACCCTTAAGCATCAATTACCAATGAATATATAGTTTCTACTAGTTTACTTAGATTAAAATCTAAATTTAGTACTAGTTACGCATGTGTCTCCATAGGTTCTACTAATGCACCCAAATTTTTAGGTTTTCTACATTAGTTACTAGTGGTGTGCCCAGGCGTATGTGAAATATGTGTCTACATTCCTCTTTAGGAATCTTCACAATGTTCTTCCTTTACTTTGCCCAGTAGGATAAATATCTTGTTTTATCCTTATCTTTGTTGACCAAGTTTCTTGAGGACTTAATATCCTGCAGTACTTGGATTTTTATCTACTGCCAATCAAGTTATGTTCATGCCGAGCAACTTCTTGCCTGAGGTGACTAATATTTGATATCAATTATGTGATTATTGCGATGGACCTATTCTAAGTGGCGACCAATAGTGTGGTGCAACTTTTGAAGTTTTTCTAGCAACTTGATATTATAGTGGATAACACTAGTACTCCTAAAAAAATTAAAAATAGAAATGGAAGGAATCATCATTTTATTGATACTTAAAATTGATATTGAACTGAATACAATTGATTACATCATTGGCAGTACTTCCTATGGTGCTCGGTATGCCATGGATTCTTGAATTCTTCTCCCTCCAAAGTCTCAATTATGTAGGTTTTCGGTCGAACAATTGCTGAAATACGGTATGGCCCATACAAATTGGCCTCAAGTTTTTTTTCTTCTAGATAACCTTTTTAGCACATAATCTCCTTACTTTAGGTTGGTTGGCTTCATTCGCTTGTTATAGAAACGTGTTGTTCGTTGCTGATAAGTAGCGTTTCTCAAAGCTTCATTTTTACGTACTTCTGCCAACATATCCAAATCTAATCTTCTCATTAGATCACTTACAGGATAGTTAAAGTTCAAAACTCTATGGGATGTAAGGACCAATTCAGAAGGTATTATAGCTTCAGTCCCAAATGTCAACATGTATGGGGATTCTTCAGTTGTAGTCCTCGGGGTTGTTCCGTATGGCCATAGAACATAATGTAACTCGTTGATCCAATTTTCCTTGGCATTATAAAGTCTTTTTTTCATCCAATTTAGAAGAGTTCTATTTGTAACTTCAGTCTTCCCATTACTCTGAGGATGACCTGGAGCAGAATGTAGCTTTTGAATATTGAACTGGGCAGAGTAGGTAGTAAATTCATCATTGTCAAATTTTGTTCCATGGTCGATGATAAAGGCATAGGGAAACCCATATGTACAAATGATATTCTTTCAAATGAATTAGTAGACCTTATCATAAGGCATGTCTATCAATGGTTCTGCCTTAAATCACTTCGTAAAGTAGTCCACAGTAACAACAAAGTACTTGAATCTTCCTCGGGTGGTCGAAAATGGCCCGATGAAGTCTATACCCCATATGGAAAATGGCCAAGGTGAAGTTATTGGAGTTAGAGCAGCCTGCAGAGTTTTGCGAATGCTAGAATATGTTCGGCACTTGTCACATTTTCTGGAAAAGACTGCACAATCTGCTCGCATTGTAGGCCAATAGTATCCCTGTGCACTGATTCGCTGCAGTAGTGTTCTTCTTGCTATGTGGGCTCTATAATATCCTTCATGCACCTCCTAAATTAATTCTGGAACCTCTAATGGGTGAACACAACATTGCAAGTTAACTATCATCCCTCTACTGTATAACACTCCTTTATCTCGCACAGATCTGGCAGTTTTATATTTCAATTTTTTTTGCTTCAATCATATCTGCTGGCAGAGTTCCTTCTTCAATGTAAGCTCTTATGGGATCCATCCAAGATAGCCCCATGCCTACTATAATAAAACTGATCATCAAATCTTCATCTATACTCCTATTTGCTAAAATCTCTATTAGAATAATTCGTCGGAGCTCGATTCTGGTTACTGAAGCCAACCAAGCAAGTGCATCTACTCGAGAATTATCCAGTTTTGGAATTCATCTCATTCGAACTGCAGGCTTTTTTGCTTTTACATACAACGCTTTGGACAAATACATGCTCATCAATTCTCCTTTAGCTCCATATAAGCTCAATATTTGATTCACCATTAACTGAAAATCACTGTACACCACAACTTGCTCGTCATTCAGTGATTGCGCCAAACTCAAGCCCATAATGAGATCTTCATATTATGCTTCATTATTTGAGGCCTGGAATTGGAATCGCAAAGCATATGTAATATCTATTACATTTGGAGTGTTAAGTATTATACCTGCTCCACTGCTGGTTGCGCAAGATGACCCATCAATGTACAGGTTCCATGTTGGGATATTGTTGTCAAATGCTTGGTCTGTCAAGCTCCCATAATGAAATGTTTTTATCCTTACTTCCTTATACTTACCGGATATCTCCTGAGCTCTAGAAGATGAATCATGTAGTTCAGAAGTGATTTCTTCTTATGAAAGTTTCTTGGGGGATTCATTGCTAACAACCCCTTTCGAAATATTTTCTCCTGATTCTTATTTTACCTGCCTATCTTGTTGCTCGGTAACCTCGGGGTGAGTGAAGTCTGCAATAAAATCGATTATAGCTTGACCTTTGAAAGAAGATCTTGGATCATAAATAATATCACACTCCCCCAATTCTACTGCCGAGTACCTTAATCTTACAGACTTCTATGGTTTGTGCAAGGCTTGCCTTAGAGGTATATCACTCTACACTACAATCGTATGGGCTTGAAAATAGGGCTTCATCCACCTGGAAGCCTTAATCAGTTCCAATGCCAACTTCTCTAGGCGTGGGAATTTAATTTATGCTCCTCGGAAAGAATTACTAGTGTAATAGACTAGTTTCTCAACTCTATTTTCTTCTCGAATTAAGGTAGAACTTACAGTTGATTCAGAAACAACTGAGTATAAATACAATATTTCTCCCCAAATTGGTTGAGAAAGCAATGGGGGTGAACCCATGTATTTTTTCAACTCCAGAAAAGATTTTTTCCACTCTTTGTTCCATTCAAAACTCTTTCTAAGAACTTTAAATAATGGCAGGCACCTATCTGTAGCTCGGGACACAAATCTGTTCAGAGATGCTACTCGCCCAGCTAGCCTTTGTACATCCTTCTTACAAGTAGGGGACTACATCTCAATCAATGCCTTGATCTTATCTGGGTTTGCTTCAATTCCCCTTTGATTTACTATATACCCGAGGAACATTCCCTCATGCACTCCAAACACACACTTGGTCGGGTTCAGTCTTATCTGGTGTTTCTCTAATTGGTCAAAAGTTTGGCGAAGGTCAGCAATATAATTGGACGCTTTTTTTCTCTTTGTCAGCATATCATCCATATAAACTTCCATGTTTTTTCCTATTTTCTCTTCAAAGACTTTGTTCACTAACCTCTGGTAAGTAGCACCTGCATTTTTCAAACCAAATGGCATAACATCATAACAATAAATTCCTCGCCGGGGGGGGGGGGGGGGGGGTAATGAAGGAAATGTTCTCCCTGTCTTTAGACTTCATTTTGATATGGTTATAATGAGAATAGGCATACATGAAACTGAGTAGTTCATGTCCCGATGTAGCATCCATAAGCTGATCAATTCGTGGAAAAGGAAAATGATCCTTCGGGCATGCTTGTTCAGCTCTGTGAAGTCTACACATATTCTCCACTTATTATTCTTTTTCTTATCCATAACTACATTGGCTAAGCAATCTGGATACTTCACTTCATTAATAAAAGCAGCTTTTAGAAGCTTTTCAACATCTTCTTGTATTACTTGGTTCTTTTCGGGTCTGAACACTCTTCGCCTCTGCTTTAAAGGCTTGGCCTCTTTGTTAATATTCAGTTCAAGGCAAAGAAAGTTAGGATCAATCCATGGAATATCTTCATGACTCCATCCGAACACATTCTTTTTCTGTCTAAGTAAATTAACTTGTTCCTATTTAAGAACAAGATCCAGCATTACTCCTATTTAAGTGGTGCATTCTGGCTTGTCATCGTCCAACATAATGCTTTATGTTGCCTCTACTATCTGGCCCTTCACCAATTTTGTTTCCTCCCTTGGATCTAAGGTTTCGACCTCAGATTGTTCATCAGGTTCACAGGTGTCCACTTGGTAAGTGGTGGCTTTCTTCTTTATTTCTTCTAGATCTTCCTCCTCGGCAGATGAGTAATAGCATTCCCGAGTTACTTTTTGGTCGCATATTACAACACCTACTCTAAATTTGATCGGGAACTTCAAACATTGATGGACCGTAGATGGTATGACTTCAAACTTCTTCAACCATACTCTTCCAATAATCATGTTATAGTCGGAATGAACATTTTTGTCCATTACAAAGAAACGTACCTTCTCTATTCGGTTGGCTATCCAAGTGTCGATCAATATCTCCACCTTAATTGTTCCCAAAGGGAATACTTTCTCACTAGAAAAACCTATTGAAGGTCTGTGGTAGGGCTCCAATTGGCTGAGCTTAAAATCCAATCTTTCAAAGCAAGGATAGAACATAATATCTGTTAAGCTATCATTATCAATTAGTACTCTAGAAAAAATGATATCCTGCTTTCTGACTTTGATTACTAGAGGATCATCATGGGGGTACAATACTCCTGAGAGATCATTTTTAGAGAAATCTATCACTAGCTTTTCTTTGTTGACCTTCCTCGATCGATCTTCTTCAGCTACGTTGATTTTATCTATATAAGAACAATCTTGTGCCTCATTGAAGTAAGCCTTTATTTTCGGTGTATGATCTCCTCCTTCTACATCTCCACATGTAATCATTTGACAATCAAAAAACCAAAGTTGAGCATGAATACCTTACGTTTTGGTTGCCTAGGCTTATTGGGTAGGTCGGGATCATTCTCCTGATTATCTTCACGAGTCCTCTTTTTCTCGTCTCTGGGCTTGTAAGGCGATTTTGACCTTTGTCGAGCTCCATCATTGTTCTACCGATCAATAAACTGGTTCAATTTGCCTCTTTGGATGAGAGTTTTAATTTCATTCTGTAGAGTAATACAACGATATGTCATATGACTGTGGTGTCTATCAAATTCACAGTTTTTGGACTTATCCCTCTTTATAGGGGAGCTCCTTAACTTCTCAGGCCAACGTACATGTTTATTATGTTTAATTTCCTCCAACACATGGTGAATACCCATTGTTAATGGAGTGTAATTATTGTACTTATTATGCCGGTCTATAATCCCTTTTTTCTTCGATTCCCTATGTTCCTTAAAATCTTTGTGTTCCTTTTTGTCAGTTTTACTTACTCCTTTTGTCCCCGAGCTTTGTTTAGCTGTCATTTCCTCCTATGCATTCATGATCTTGGCTTCTTTTGCCATTAACTATGTCATTTTCTTTGGGGAATCTTTAGTAAGCGTGTAGTAGAGTTTCTCGGTTAACAGTCCACTCATAAGAGTTGTTATAGCAGTCTTCTCCTCATACTCAAATTTCTCGTTGTTGAAATGAGTGACGTAGTCTCTAGTACCTTCTCCTTCCTTTTGTCTCACACTGAGAAAATGATCTAGCATTTTTACTGGTTTGTCCCCAAAGCAAAAGTTGCTAATGAATAGCTCGGTTAGCTGATTGAAGCTAGAAATTTACCCTCGAGGAAGGCTATTGTACCAGATTTGAGCCTGAACATTAATTATTTCGGAGAATGCTCTACACTTCATCTCATCGGGGATGACATATATGTTAGCTACTGCTTGATATTGCTAGATATGAAGGACATGGTCAGTCTTTCCATCATGTTTGGGTGTAACCACAGGAGCTTTAAGCTTTGAAGGTGTGGGAAAATCCACAATAGCTTGTAGGAAATGAGATCCTTTCACAAAGCTTCTTTGTAAAGTGTTTTCGGCTTTAGCCATTTCTCCCAATCTATACTCCAAGCGCTAGATGGAACCCTTCCATGCGTTATTTCCAACATCAAATCTGTGTGTTACAACTTTTTCATTCCTACCAATTATTTGTGTTGAACTTTCTTCCTACGATTGTTGCTCGGTGCGGGCAGTTCGTCGGGCATATTATCTAGATTGGTCTGAGCCTTCCCTTTGATTGCTTGGTTATAGAATATTCCTCAACAATGCGCTGGAACATTTATGTTCCCCCTGGGTCCCAAATGGTCAAAAGGAGATGCACGGCTAAGTCTTTCTAAGGCACTTAATCTTTCAGGAGTGAAAGACTGATCATAATAGCGCTTCGATGTTTTGATCGAAGAACTTGCTCCTGGGAGATAATAGGTATCTCTAGTAGTCCTAGATTGACTATGTTTACTACTTCTTAGAGGAGGAGGTGGCATATTTCCATGAGCAAGTAAGGAAGGTGACCTAACTTGCAAGGTCTGCGCTAACTGCCTCATGGCATCTTGCATAGACTCTTGTCCTCTGGTGACACTGGCCAAAATACCAGTCAAATCATTGGGTGTTGGTGGGGCAGAAGGAATAGGCAGGATGTCATCATTTTCGGAGGCTTAATTTAGGAATATCAGCCATTTGAATGAATGGATGGATGAAAACGGATAGAAATACATTCCCACTGATGACGTCAATCTGTTGATGTAAAAAACCAGACTATCTCTAATTATTTAATCATAGATAAATAAGTAAATAAGCTACACAAAGTATTTTTAAAGTGGTTCGGCTAAAGGGGAAAAGCCTACGTCCACTGGTGTATATTTCCTTATGTTTGTTCAGTTATCTCTTGTTTCGTGTCCCTTAGCTGTAGGGATTATAATGTATTTATAGCCCCTGAGGGTGTACAAGAAGTGGAATATTAAATTATGTAATGCCTTTATAACATAGACATTTACATCTTTACAACGTTCATAATGTATACAACTAATGACGCTTGATAACCCCTATTGGTCGGTCTTCCTGGTATCGGTCGGGCTTCTTTTGTATGTTGTTCGACACTCGACACTGTTGGTCGACATTCTTGGATTCATTCTGATAAATAGGCCTTGATGACTAGGACTAATTCCACGTGTCTATTTCTGATTGGCCCACGCTAAGGGATAATTTTTTGTATCAATAATAGCCATGAAGTTTCATCCAATTTTTTTTTTACTATTTTAAAAAAATGATATGTACTAAGATTTGCATCACAAGGAGTCCTTACAGGAGAGAGCCTCTCTTTCTCTCTCTATCTCTCTCTCTCTCTCTCTCTCTCTCTCTCTCTTTATACACACACATATACCACACACATGTACCCATTATTGTCTTGGTAATATACGTCCCTAGTATATTATAATTATTTAGTAAATTATCATAAGATGTAGTTTCAAGTTTTGTTCATTTTCTAAGGAATTCATTCCTATGTAGTCCTAAAATCTAAATAATCATAATTTCCCAAAACTATCATTTGTCACCTTTTTTTAGAAATAATATTATTTGTTTTAATTCATTTATTCCATTGTCGACATAATCATCCACAGAGAAATTATAACATGCATCGGTAATCAGTATCACATGTTTTAATTTAACATGGAAACTAACTAATTAGGTGGTTTTATATATATATATATATTTTAAAGGTAGTTACCATATTTTATCCCATTTTGAACACTTAAGATTAATTAACATAAGTCATAGCTAAAGTGTTTTAAATCAAATGTCTACATATGTATTAAACATTCTAAGAATGACGAGTCCAATTTGAAGTAAAAGTATCAGCATTATCTATTTATGTAACCGATTAAAATTATATTTCTTTCACATGGGATACAATATGTTATGCAGAAGCATATTATACACTTATTTAACCTTTATATAATAAGGTTCTTCAATAAAAAAACCACAACTCTAACATGAGGAAAATTATTTCTGATTTTATAAAATTAATCCCAACAACTACACAGGTTGTTGCATACTAGAATTAAAGCCCATCGTTATGATTAGTAGATGGTGTGGAAGGTGCACAACTCATTCTCTACTTCTTTCATGAGATTTTCGCACCATGTTCTTTAATCCTCCTCTGCACCTCTCTAGGTGTTGTTATTGTTAATGACTAGTATATGGATCTCTTTATGTAGTGGGCGGTCTTCTAAAAGCTTCACCGAGATGTGTCACCTAGAGTTGAGCCCAGAAAAGAGAGAGAGTGCCTATAATTTAGCCGATAATTTCTAATAATTTCTGGGCTCACTATCAGGCGACACATGTCTGGTTCGCAGTGATAAAATACAGGATAGTGCGCACAATAGCATATATATATAGTCCTGCTCTTGTACAGACCAGTCCACATTTTAAGATTGCGGACCGGACATATGTCACTTGGCGGTGAGCCCAGAACAGAGAGAGTGTGTGCCTATAATTTAAGCGATAATTGCTAGGTTCACCGTTAGGTGACACATGTCCGGTCCGCATTCTTAAAATGCGGACTAGTCCGCACAAGAGCATTATTTTCTATATATATATATAAATAACATGGATATATATTCTCAGTTGAACATTATAATTCAACATGACTATTTTCTAGAAAAATATTAGATGAACAACCTAATTATCTTGATTTAAAAAATTTGAATTAAAATCGTTTAAGTGATAGTTTATTATAAGAACCCAAAACGATAAGAGTAGGATAGATTTTGCATTTTTAGAAGGTGACTCAAAACTAAAAGTGTATTCCTACTTGAGCTATCTCCAAATTACTTCTATAAGAGCACCCAAGTCTATATGGCTATGATGGTTTGGGTGAGGAATAGACTTAGAGAGTGTTAAAAATTGTTTACGGTGTAAACTGATGTGTAAAGTGAAAAAAAAAACATGTAAAATGCTTGTAAATAAACCTAATAAAAATCAACTTTGATGATCATCAACAGCAAAAACTCCAGTTATAGGGGGTCTTTGCCCGCAGCTGCCACACTATGGCGAGTACAATGCCTGCTATAAGTGCCCTTACCATCATTATGGTGGGTTCGTGGCTCCAAATTCAATTAAGTTTAATATCTATAAATATACAAATAACTCAACACCCCCCTTGTAATCTATTAACCCACGTTTTTAACATTTTGGCTCCGTTTGTTTGACAGAAAAGTTAAGCGAAAAAATAATTTCCTAGAAAAATGAAGGAAAGTGAAGTAAAGGAAAATACAAGTTACTTCTTGTGTGTGTTTGGTTCACAGGAATATAAAATAATTTAACTGAATACAAGTTATATCTTTTCTTAATTCAATTACCAAAAAGTGTGATTTATATAATAAACATCCAGTTAAATTAAACATTACTAAATATAAAATAAATATTATGAACATTTAATTCATAAAAATATCAATAAATGGCGTATTATTATTAATGTTTATAGGAAAATATTTTAGTAGTAATTGTAACAACAACGAGAACAACAACAACAACAACAACAACAACAACAACAACAACAACAACAACAACAACAACAACAACCATAATAATAATAATAATAATAATAATAATAATAATAATAATAATAATAATAATAAAAGTAATAATAATTTACATGGTAAAATTCTAAGTTTCCTTGAACTTTTCTACAAAATCCTAGGTCTTTGGTAAGACGTGTTTTGTGGAAAAAAAATTTGGCAAGAAAATTTGAAAACCATTTTTCGTAACTTTCTTGCTAACCAAACACAATAAAAAGTGAAGGAAAGTTATTTTTCTTCACTTTTCATTTCCTTTCCTGACAAACAAACGCATCATTTAGTTTCCATAACTTTCTCCCAATGTTATCCAAAAAACCCAACAAACCCTACGGTTCCGTAGCCTTATCCCAATACTTAACAAACCACATTTTGTAATTTAGATCCAAATGAAAAATCTTCTTAGTTTAGTTGAAACTACATTTCTAACTTTATTAAGTAAAATTTTCAATTGTCAAATTCCATGTTTAGATTTACTAATTAAATTATTAAAATATCAAATTTAATTATTAATAAAAATATGAAGTGTTATAAACGTCTTGCTTTCAAACAACAAATATTAGTTTGGGACTGAAATAGTATTAGTAGATTAATATTGTGTATTCTTTTAGGAGAAATAGTATGATGTCTGGAGTGCATGTAGCCGTGATCAACGCTAATAAGGATATGACATGTATGTGACATGTGACACCCTTCACACATAATAATATTTGTCACTCTTTGAGATATATAATCATCAAATGAATTGTTGAATTTAACAATGAGATAGGGAGTAAGATATGACATCTATACTTCAAAATCAACCTTGTAGCAAAAATTCGATATGTTCGCTAGGTTGCTTATTGATATAGATTTCTCACATTATTTGCCTTCTTTTGTAATTATTGAGAATGAAAATGTCAAAGTTCTGATTAATATAGTGGTTGAAAATACCCCTGCTTTTTGTGAGTTTTGCGGATGCATTGGTCATTCTATTTCGGTATGTAAAAATGTCAAAAAAATAGTGCATTCAACTCCGTTAACAAAAAAACTTCAGAATCATAAAGTGGATATGGAAAACTGAAATCAAAGTCCAAGAATGGAGGTGTTTCTCATGTAATTCTGGTGATTGATCCCAATGTAGTAGATAATCCCCTTTATGTTCCTGTTATTTCTGACTTTATCAGCATGGAAAATCTCACTGTTCTAAAAAAACCACCTAGGCTTGAGGCTTGGAAGAAACGCCCCGCCTTAAGATTTTGACGCCTTATGCTTGGTAAAACACTTAAGGCGTGAAACGACAATACTTTAGTGAAACGATATCGCCTTTTAAAGATTTTTTTGTAAACCGGACCATTATCTCATCCAAAATAATCAAATAGTATTTTTATTTGCAAATATTCAGATATATTTTTATGATATGTACAATTTTAGTATTTTAATAGCCTTGTTATGGTTAAAAAGTATTAAAATATATTAAAAAGACCTAAACGCCTTTTCACGCCAAGGTCCGCCTAGGCTTCTAAGGCTTAAGGCTTGGCCTCCAAGCCTCGATCACGCGCCGCATTTTTTAGAACCTTGAAAAATCTTCAATCACGTGAGGCTGAGGTTGTCCCTACCTCACTTGATAATTCAGATATATTCGTAGGTGATAAGCAATATTGTTAAGTGGTTATTTTTTACCAAAACACTACACATCAAGCCATCTCTTATGCTACATTTTCGGGTCAATCTACTCTTATTCCTCAACAACATGAATTTGAAGACTAGATTGTTAGAGAAAATCAAGTTATAGATTATTTTGGAACTTTCCACGAGGCTCCTAATGAAGTGGAAAAGGACCTTACTCCAAGTCATTGTCATCTAGTTGCTCAAATACAAATGGAGGACTTATCCCCACAACTTAAGGATATGGCAGCAAATAATGAATATTTCGGGGTTAATTTATATATCGAGATTCCTATTCCTAACAAAGCCCCATATTTTGATTATAATTTGGGAAACATCAAAGATTGAGCAAATGTCACTCAAGATTTGGTGATTGGAAAAGTCCAAATTTCTAAGAGTGTAACCAAAAATGCCTATGAATCACATGGCTTTGGACTCCTTTTCGATATTAAGTTTGCAAGAAAAATCATCTCTTAAATATAATTTAAGGTCTTTCGCCTCTCGATTAAGATCGTGTAAATTTTTATAGTCGCAAGTTAGATTTTAACATTTAGTTTCTGATTTCTTATGGAGAGACTATTTCTCCTAATTATTCATAAATAAATTTTCCTTAAAAAAAAAGACATCTATACTTGGTACACTAATATAGGTGAGCTAAGACGTTGATATACAATCAAGATAATACTTCAGCAATTTATGTTATATTGACAAAGTACTAAATATCAGTACAAATTTATAGCCTTATAATGCATTTGCAGCCCATTCTTGGTACCAATGTTTACTTGTAACATTTAACTTTCTTGGGCTTTAGCTGTACTACGGCCCAAGATATCAATACAATTGCTAGTGCTAGTAAACATAGTTGCTGAACATGAGTCCATGCATTCTAACCCATTAACGGAACAAAATGTTTTCCAATCTTATATCCAAAAGGTGGCAATATAGAAGTAAAGGGCTTTTCTATCGTGATCGAATTTTGAACATAATTTTCATTGACACACCAACATGTCTGTTTTGTACTCACTGGTTTGTAGGTTTCACTGACATGAAACCCAAGAAAAAGCAGTCACCTGTATTTGTTCACGAAAATTATGTTCAAAATTCGGTCACAATAAAAATTTTCAAGAAGTATATTGTAGGAAAACATCAATATTCATGATTAGTTGATTCCAATCCACATGTGAATTGTTACATATACCTCAACGGATTACTTATATCAACTGGGAAAACCTTCTACTTTTCTATTTTCAAGTTTTTTTTTACTTATTTTTTGAGAAATTCATTATAATATTATTTTTCATACTTGAATAATTTAAAGTAACTCACCCAAAAACTAAACATAGCATTGAAAATTCACCAAACAAAACTATTCCATTAATTTACGTAAGAAATAAATATTACAAAAATATCAATTATAATTATGAATGTTTCTCTTATTTGGCTACGAAGTGGCATGTACAAATTATGAGTGGAACCTGCCGTGATCAAATGTAAGGTGGACAATCACAAATGAACATCTAATTTATTTGTTATAAGTAATAGATATACATAATACATAGATATATTTACAATTTATCCACCTAGCTTTTCATTTTTGTTTTCTATTAATTTCATCAACTGTCATGAATATAAGTAATAGCACTGATCACATCATTGCAAGAAAGAGAAATTTCCCAAAATTCTCTTTAATGTAATTTTATAACAATGTATTTAATTAATTTTTTACCCAATTGATGTCAGAAGACAGCAAAATTAACACGATAAAACAAAATATATGTTACCATGTGAGATGCTCAAAGTTTGGGTGACAACACGATACGATTTAATTTTACCTAACATAAACACGACACGACGTTAGATCATGTTATTTTGCCTAATACGAACACGACAGGATACGTCACAAATAACATGATAAATCAATTACATGTCAATTAGACACGATTCAACACAGGCCAATACGATAACCTACTTATTTTTATTTAAAAATATAATTTTTTATTTTATATTATATGAAATGTATTGATTATATATGGATGATAATCAAGCGAAATCAAGTTTCTTATTCCTGTTCCAATTGGGTCAAATAGGCAAATTGCAGGTCAAAATTATATCACGAAACTTACTCATTGTCTGATTAAAATATTATAACATGAACACGAATACAACATAACATGATAATTTTGTACCAATATTGTGTCCTGTTGTATTTTCTTATCGTGTCGAACACTCCTCAAAATTTATGTCACCGTGCATCACAAGAGTACGTATATATTCCATGATTACCAGCAAAATCTGTACAGTAAATGATATAACATAACATAGATTGTATCTTTGGGCTGGACCCATGATGATTGGGAGATCCAATCAAATGATACACTTTTCAAGATTTGACAGATGTCAAAATTAGGCACGTAGATCACTTGTGTAATTTGTTGACATAAAACACATACAATCATATGATGAGATATGGGGGGCTGTATTTGCAGGTACATTAGATTTTTGGGTTTGTACTTATTATTGGTATTGCATTTGTGTATATGGGCAAGCAATAAATATTAGCAGCAAATACAGTATGACAGATCCACTTATTATAAGTGGGTATGGGGTTTCTTTCAAAAACACCCCATATTCATATTGCTCCATGGGTCCCCCTTATAATTCCAAATGACAATGAAATGAAAGGAAGTTTTAAAGTAGTAGTAGTCATATAAATAAACACATATAATGATATATATATATATATATATATAATGAAATGAGGCATGAGGTGAGAGAGAGGAGTGGGAGAAAATGGTGGGGGTTTTAGGTTGGTGAATGATGCTCTGAGTTGCATCCTCCTGCCATGCCCATGTGCATGTAGGTTTATTATATTCACAAGAATACAGTTGAAACAAACCTTCCCGGGTAATCCGGGCTTGGAACATGCTCTCCTTTTTGTTAGTTGGGCAATTTTTGAATAGTCCGGTTCTACTTGTGTTTTAGTAGTTTTGGAATTGTTATTTGCGGTTCCTAATGATAATGACTATGTCACCTTGAACTAAATTAGGAGTTATTCATATGGGGCGAACAAAAAACATGTAAAGACAATTTTTCTCAATAAAAATATAGGGATCTTATATATTTATGTTCATCGTATTTACAATACAAGTTCAAAATTAAATTTATGATTAGATAAAAAAAAATTGGCAATTGAATGATTTAAGGGTAAAAAATCAGTTTGCAATTAGAATAAACTATAAGGGTAAGAAATTTACTTCGTAATTAAGTCAAAAATTTAAATAGAAATTGAAGATAGACTGTTTCAATAAGATTAACAATTCATGAGTGGCTTACACAATTACAATCCGAGAAATAGTCAATTTGATGATGGATTTACAAATAAAATACCCAATGCTAATATAAAAGAATCTAAATTAATAAGGAAACATGCATATTGATGTGGCAGTTGCTCTCTACAACCAAATTAGATCAAGCCGTGATGATCAGCTATGAGAAAGAGAGACAAAATTGACTAATGATGATAAAAGTGCTTAAAATTAAAAGAAAAAAAAGGTAGAGAGCAATGATGTTTGAACAATTTTTTTAATATTATTTATAGCATAGTTGTAGAGTAGTTTGACGTATTTGTTACCAATCGTCACGTACCGTCAAGACGAATCGAACTCAAGCATCTTCAAGTTTAAAGACTTCCTGACATCTCGTAAAGGTATAAAACAATTTATAGTTTGAATTAATTTAAAGAATTATGTTTGGAATGTTTTAATTTTACTAAAAACGTATAGGTCTTTTTATTTCAAAAAGAAAAATATTTTTTTAGTTTCTATATCTCGTTCAAACGATATTGCATTATCGTTAAAATGTCGTTTTTATATGTTTTCAAACGAGGATAAAGCGAGGGCTTACTGTTTTGTTTTTCATGAGGTCATTAGAAGCGAAACACATCTCGTTCGAACGAGATGAAGAGATCGTTAGAACGACCTGAAGATGTCGTTCGAACAACCGGGCCGCCTCGAAATTTATGAGCATCCTATAAATATTTATTTCGTGATCAGTTTATTTAAGACTTTTGCTAGATTTGTTTCTGCATAACTTTTGCGAAAGCTCTTCACTTTTTTTGTTGCAAAAATATTGTTTAATTCACAAACAAACATCCGGAATATTTAGTTTTGTGAATTCGTTTAAACCTTAGAAAGTTTTGTATTCTTTCATATACCTTTGTGGAGAAGGCATCTCCATAGCTGACTTGTGATACCTGAGGGGACTCACTGCTGAAGACGAAGGCTGAAGCTGACGGAGGACTGCAGTCTTGTGATTCTTGCGAAGATCATAGTTGTTCACTAGAGATTTGCGAATATTAGCGCGTTATATTTGTGGCGGTTATCAAGTAGTCTACAAGTCGCATAGTTGAATAAAGATTTTACCCAAAAGGCATTTTTTCTTGAAACTTTGCCTTTGTTGAATGCTTGGTTTATTTTATTTGTTTTGTCGCATAGTTGCATGTTTATGATAAAAAGATAAAATTGGTTTAAAATTGGGTTTTGTAAGCTTGAAAATAATTTTTTTTTTATGAAGCCACCGTGTGATTATTTGCATTCTCAAATGTTGTAACAAGTATCTTTTAATAGCAATTTTATTTAATGTGATTAATTTTAAAATTGAACTCCTATTATATATATTCCCCAGTGGAGATTTGGTGAATATGTGAACTGGGACATTAGATTAGAATCTTTGTTTGGTTTACCTCTCTTAATCTGACCCACTTCTGACATCCTATCTCCCTCTCTAGTTGTGGGAATGGATCGAAACGATCTTTGTAGATGTGATGATGTTATTTTGAGATTTAAAAGGTGGAATCTATGACATGAACTTAAATTTCATTGATCATTGTTTTGTAAGACGTGATTTGCATATCTTCAAATGGAATTATCAATTTAAACTACTGTTGGATCATACACTGTCGGTTATTTTCTTTTATAAGTCAAATGAGAGTTTACAAAATCAATTTTTGTTAATAGTTTTTTCAGAAACTCATTTTATAGTTCAATACGTAATTTCTAATCCATTCAAAATAATATTAAGCAACAAAAATAAATTAATTTTATTTGTAAAAGAAAAGGACGTCCAAATTCTTTAAATGTTAGGTTAAAGTCACACAACACGTAAATATGTGTTGAGAATAGAGGTGATAATGATACGATTTTTATTGTACACTATCAACTTGGTTCGAAAAAATATGATTTTGGTTAACTACTATTCATTATCAAAAACAAAAATTATTGAAACCAAAATTACCAATAACTTTGTGATTAATTGACATATAGACATTTGAAAAATCAATTTATCAAAATTACCATATCATACTGTAATATCAAAACTACCATCCTAAAATATCAATTCAATAATTTATGTAATTACTTCAATTAATTTATTATAATAACTAATATTAAAAGTGATCCCAATCATTGAATTTTAATCCCATATAAAAGTTATGAGTCAATTATATGTTTCCTATGAAGAAGTGGATGGTACTACTTATTTGATATAAGAAAGTATATGTTTTAATTTATCAAATTAAGAATGCGATCTTATTCCCCTATTTTGTCTCCGGGATTTATTCCTATGCTATTAAATATTTTGTGTACAACATTGAAACAAATATGTAGATTATTTTATAGTTTATGTGCTCGTTTGGTGAATGAATTTGTAAAGCGAATTTCACCTATTGCAATATACAAAAAGGATAATCTTATTGTCATTTTTTATCATATTTTCTTACTGGGTGTTTTAAGCACGAATGGTTATGTAGAAAATATAATTCTCATATCCAAAAATTAAAATTTCACAAAACAATTTTTAAAAAACAAGATCACTACACTTACAATTAACCGGTTGAGTTAAATAACCCAACGTTTAACAGCTTAATATTTGATTATCTAAATGGCTTCCAATCATTAGCTGCAAGTAATAAGTTAACAAATGCCGGAGAATGATTAGAACTAAGACTAATTAAGCCCCAACAACCCCTCACCAAAATTGTCCTTGACTAAACACTAGCAGCAGCATCTTCACAAAAATATGATCATTTATACATCATGTTGTCTCCTAATCACGTCAATGGGTGAATTAAACCATTCTTGTGAATAGTTAGATATGTTTTTCACTATTATTCTATATGTATTTTGAGAGAGAAGGGGTGGGGGTGCATGTGTGTGCCCGCGGAAAATAGAAGAATTCATGTGTTGGAATAACTTTGTATTGCTGGTAAAGCTAGAGTGTAATTGTTAATTCAGATACTTGGATTTGAAATTTGACAGTCACTTCTTGAGGTCAGGATATAATGGGAATATTCCTCTATAAGAGTATCATCTGATCAAAGAGATTAGTCTCGAGGTGCGCACTAGCTAATTTGAAAATTACCCTTCGTTATCAAAAAAAAAAAAAAAAAAAAACTTTGTACTCGCTCAATTTAACGTTTTCTTTTCTCTCCCTTTGAGATGTTTTGAAAACCTAAATGGAAATATATTATCCATTAAAGCTTATCTCTTTAATACACAATCAGGGGTAGCCTTCTCGATTTTAATTCAATCTCAGAAGGGCTATATATTTGTGACTAAGTGAATAGTCTTCATGAATATGCTTCCACTAATTTATCACGAAAACTAGACATGTACGTTTCATAGAAAATTACACCAGAAACGTCTATTAATATATTTTGCTTGATCAACTTTGGAGAAAATATTCGTAATTATGTGTTTATTTATTTATCCCTATGAGCAGGCCAACTTATATATCAGATTTCATTGGTTGGATTATTAAAATAATGGAATAAACAGCAACTTTTGGTCAATTTTTGGGGTGTAGGGGAGTGGTATGGGGTGAGACCTCAAGCAAAATATAAGTTCATTTAATACGATAGTTTTGGTTGAATGGGAAATACGGGCCCGTTTTCCTTTCATTCTATATATATTTTCTTTGTAGAAACAGAAAAATGATATATTTCTTAACATATAAGTTCATTTAATATGAAACACTTTGTATGTTTCTCATGGAGATTTCTCAAAAGATACTTAGAAAGCAAAAGCATTTCCAAAATCATTATAATTCATCCGTATCAGGTGTAAAATTTCTCGAGTAGAATTATACTACTGTGAAATTAAATAGCTCTGCATATATAAGTATGCAAACATTAAACATGTGTTTTAAGAGAGCTCTAGTCATGCAATATTAATGTGGTGGAAACACATCACTTAATCTCAAAATTGAGTTAAAAAATTAGATTCTCAACCGTTTAGGTTTTATGGATTATATTTCCAACGAGTGTGTGTGTGTGTGTCCTATTCAATGCCTGAATGAAACATAAAAGGCTCGTGGATCTTTCATCATGGATTGGACTAGGCCTTGTTAAAATTTCAAGTAATTCAAAAAATGTTTAATCCTCCACAATTCTTTTGTAGAGAATTTGTAAATAGATAAATAAGTAAAGATGGTGTATATATATAAAACTCGAAATCAATAAGACTACAACTATTACATAATTTAGTTGGGGACGGGGCGGACACCCCATTCAATTATCCAAAGGTTGAATTTGACATACTTATTAGCCTCGTATGCATAACTTCACCAAATAATGATAATTTTTATGAGCGAGTTTATAGTTCTCTTAATTAATTCACCAGGTAATGAGTATAGGATAGTTGTATCCTAAAAAATGTATAGGATGGTTGTTTAGTGAACTGGAATCTGTTGGCTTCTTCCAAATAGGATTAGCTTTAAGAGAGTTGGAGAATCTAATCTAATTCACCGTCCAATCTGTGGTCTGAAAAGCTGGAACAAGGGAAGCTTTCGGCTAGGCCGTTCCATGAACCGTTGACATTATTAAAACCTCACTACAACTTAATCTTTTGGGCTATTATATAATAAAAACCGTAAACACAAACCTTTAGTTACGTAAGACACTTTACGGTTGAAATTTGTAATCTATCATTGTACGCAGTACTGGCAAAATTATGGGCTGGACCTAATTTGGGCGGATCAAATATGGGTTGGGCCAAATGTGGGTTGGGTTAAATGTGGGCCGGATCAAATATGGGCGGACGAAATATGGGTTGGGCCAACCCATTATTTTTCTACTAAATTAAGTATTACAATTCGAGGTATATATAAAAAAAACTCATATTTTACTCATAACTTTTTAAAATGAGTATTATATTTGATTTGTATCTTTTAAAATTGAGCTCCATATTTGATTTTTTGCTTTCAAATATGGGCGCCATATTTAACTAACAGCTTTAAAATATGGGCCCATATTTAACTCATATCTTTTAAACATGGGTCCCATATTTAGATGCTTGGGCTAATATGAGTTGTTTTATTATTTGGACCACATTTTGCCAGTACTAATTGTACGTGTTAGTGCACCTCTATCTGTACTGTCGTCCCTTTTGGCTGTAGAGCAGTGACTTTGATGAGGTGGCTACTTAAGTACCTATATATGTACAATTATATATATAATCACATATATGTTTATCTGTGTGTGTGTTAGGAATTAATTTAACTACATCTTCATGAGCTTTTACCATTTTTTTTTCAGTTAGGTAATTATTAAAAGTAGAATTTGCTCTCTCTCATTTTTTAATGCAATTAGAATTTGAGCTCTTTATTTTGTTTTAGAGTTCAAGTGCTTTTTCATAACTAAATTTAGTTTTAATTATGTGCCGAAATAGTTTCAGCAGTGTCATAGGGCATAAACTCGGGCTAGAGAGACACAAACAAGTGGAATAAAGTGTGTGGGCTTCATAGGAATCATTATGTCTTGTATAGTTTGTGATAAGAAATTAGGAGGAAGTACATGTACCTCAACTGTTTTTATCATATAGGATAAACATATAATATAATGTTCTCGTACAACACTTCGGTCATAGTACAATAGTCCGATCGACAGTAAGAAACATCACTTGTAAAATACTTTTATTTTGAATAAAGTTTCTATTTTGGTAAAAAAATGTTCTCGTAGATATTTTTTGGAGGTTTAAACGAGATAAAAGATTTGAAAATAACCACTCCAAATTAAACTTTCTGGTGGTTTGACACCACACGCACAAGAACGCCACAATTCTAAATGAAATACGGATGAATTTAGATCAATAAATATATTGCTATAAACTAATATATAGAGTTTTAAGGAACATGTTCATGGGCTAGTAAAGTATCAAACTTGTATCAAACTTGTTTGACTATTAATTATCGCCTCCATTTCAAATTAAAATTCCATAATCGAAAGTGAAAACTAAAATACTGATTTTAATACTCATATTTTAATTAACTTAGTATATTTTGCATTTCAACGTATAAAAGATTGCGGCTCTTTACTTAAGACTTAGGAAGAAGATGTGATGCAATCATGCAACTTTAATGTAGAAAAAATGATGTGTTATTATTATTATGGTCAAGGAGTACCTGGTTTGTATTTATATATAATTATGACCAATTGCAATTTTATGTGACTGAATAACTATATTATCATTCATATATAATTAGGACCAATTGAATTTTTTATGTGACTAAATAACTATATTATCTAACATTATTTTGGACAACACTAAATATCAATTGAAAATGATTGTCAAAGTGTGAAGTCATCTTTAAACTGCCAGAACGTTTATATATGATATATCTAAGCTTCCACCTTTAGGAATCTGCGAACTAAGAATTGCTGTTTGAAAAGGATGGGAATCATAGAGCAAGCGTACAAATTTACATATTTATATATGTTTTTAGCAATTATATTAATTTTAATCAATCTTTAACATACTTTAGTAGTTTGAATAAGAGTCTAAGTTATTGAGATACCTTCGCCCAATTCTCCTCATCTCAGCAATGGCTTTGATTATGACCACTTTGGTAACTCATAAGGTGGGTTTGACTGGGTGTGTTTGATTGGTGTAGTGGGGAAGAGACCCAAACAACCATGAAATTTATAACAGGCGTATTATTGCTATAAAATTTTTTTAGCTAAAAATAACTCATTAGTTAATGATGAAAGCAATATATAAAAGTAAGACAAGATGCATGAGAGAAGAAGAAAATAAAAATAATTAAACACATCAATAATTAAGTGGTTCATCAATTTGACTATATCACCAAGAGACCCGATTCATTATATTTGAAAAGGGTTACATTGTACAATAACTAATATCCCAAGGTTAAATTGTATACCTTGACTTGTACACTCACCAAAGTATACCAAAATTCTAACGAAACAAATCCATCCTTCGTGCTCACATGTGTTTCTCATGAACCCAACCCACTATATTAGGCTTCCCCAGGGGCGAAGCCAAGTCATGGCAGGGGTGGGCCATGGCTCGATCCAACATTTGGGGAAAAAATAGCATACATATTATATATCTCAATTTTATACCCAGCATAAAAGAAAAGCCCGAACCCACTTCATTCATTTATTCCCTTAAGTTAACCTAACAAAAAACCACTCCACTTCCCCATATTCAAAACGCACGACAACAATAAACAAAAGAAAAGAACTTCCTCATTTTCAAAGTTTTGAAAAATCAAAGGTATTTATCCATGTTATGACTCAAAGCCCACTTAATTGTTAAAGCAGTTAATTATTTCCTTTGTTAATTTGTTATTTAGTGATTATTAACTAATTGGTTTAGTAAAGTAGTATTAATTAGATTAATTTCCCTACATGATTTAACTATTCTAGTAGATTAGTTTAGTAGTTAATTTTTATTAACTGTTAATGTAGTTAATTATTAATTGTTATTAACGGTTATTAATTAAAGTAGTTAATTAACTATTAAAGTAGTAATTTATTAATTGTTATTAACTGTTATTAACTTTTAAAGTAGAAAAAATGACAAATTTTAATTGTTTTAATTTTGTGTTGTAGAAATATGGGGAAATCAAAGACCCTTGATTCATTTTTCAAGAGAAAACATGTTGAAAGTGAAAATGTCAGCGAGTCTCCGATTTCCCCGGAGTACAATGTCGGATCTTAGTTATAGAGAAAATATGTGTTTTGTATGTGGTGCAACTTTTGTATTTTGATGGTGTATATATAAGATATTGTTGGAAAAAATGCTTATGGTTAATACATTTTTAATGCTAAAAAATTTCATAAAAGTGTAAATAACTCAAAAAAAATCGCCTCGAGGGCTCCCGCCCCCGAACCCCACGTAGATTGTGGTCCCCCCAACATACAATCCTGGCTTCCCCCTTAGGCTTCCCATGTAACCCATTGAGAAAAACCTCACTCAATATATGAAACACTCATATACTTAACACTTTTTCGCCTTCGAGGGATAGCTATAGGTGATAGAGAAAATACCTCCCCTTTCACCCTTAAATACTCACATTAGGAATAAACTTTTTTTTTTTTATAAACGTGGGTATCTAGACTTCGCCCGAATATATCCCATATGACCCTGAAGTTCACGCCTGATAAAACTCCAGTGGCACTTGCAGTGACTCGAAGTAACGACCTCTGGGGAGCATACCCAAGGCCTGACTAGGTGAGCTATGGCTCAGGCTGACATTAGGAATAACCTCACATCCCATACATATTTTTGTTATATAAAATGTGTTAGTTAAGGCCACATGGGTAAATTTGGATACTAAGTAAACTTGGACACTAAGTAAACTTTCCCATTAAGTGAAGTTGAACAAAAAGTAATACTATTTTATTTATTATCTTTTAATTCAAGCCAATCTACAACCATTTCCCCTTAAGTTGACTTAATGCAATCTTCGACATGAGACTCCTATTTTTTGTACGCTCAAACATTACCCAGTGATCTTCCCTTTTATCAGCTACACATAACCATATCTCGTTTACAACCACCCCCTAAAATATCTAAGTATCTTTCAAAATTGCAATTGGAGTATATGCCTCCCATATAGATATTTTCACTAGCCCTTGCAATTTTTCTTAGTTACTTTTCTTGGTGATCATATTGAACATAACACATCGGAAAATGCATACATGGTAATGCACCCAATCGACTACAGTCATTAACTCTAAGGAGGGATATTAATTAAACACCTTTTCTAAGATGATTTCATCCCACCATCGTCTATCGAGAACCATACGCCCCACTTATTGGTTTTAAATGAGAGCGTAAGGTAGAAATTACGAGCCAAAATCTCTGATGCCAATATGAGAATGCGTGATATCAATTATTTATTGTATTCACAAATTTCTAAAATTAAAACTTATTTAATTAAAGTCAATCTTCGGCCTAATTTAATTAAGCCATAAACATGCATATATGTGAATAAATTAGACACCCAAACACAAATCAAGAGACAATCAAATTCAAGAAAAAAAATCCCCCGAAAGGGAAAAAACTTTATTTCACTATTAACTATAAATCGCAACTTACAATTACATAGAGAAGTCCGCAATGAATTTTTCGCAAAAAATTCACATAGACCGCAGCCTAAAACCAAGATTCCCTCAAGAATCTTAAGAACTGCAGCTCCTCCTTCGGCAGTGAATACGTTCAAGTATCCCTAATGACCACAATCGTCAGCAAATAGCCCTCGCAAGAACTATCAATCCAGCTGTAGAGAATCCTTCTCTGCAAGAGAAACTTCAACAAAAAAGTGTTTGGGGTTCCAAAACGATTCATAAAAGTATATGGGATGTTTTGTGTGAATCAAAAACAAAATAAACCTACAATATGAAGACTAAAATTCCGTAGATATGCGATTTTCGTGTCACAAAAGTCTTGATAAAAAAGTCTTACAAAGCAGGTATTTATAGCAAAATACAACACTTGAGGCGACGGAGATCGTTCGAACGATATTGACCTATTGTTTGAACGACATTAGATGTCGTTTGAACGACGTAAGAAACGATCTGTTAAAAAACAAAACGGTGTAAAGTCATTTGATGCAAACAAGGAATGACCTATCTCTCAACCTAATAAATGACATGCGATTTCGTTCGAAGGGGTCGTTTGAACGACAGGAGAGAAAAATAATATTTTATAAAGTTCACCTACAACTCTTCCAAAAACTATTTCGACTTAGAAAAATGCCTTAGTTTGATAAAAAAAACAGTTTCAAAAAATATCACAATACAATTGTAAAATATTTTCAAAACTTCAACACATTCCTTACCAAATCAATCTCATAGATTTCCGTAATTGAAGATACTTGATATTCGGATCTGTCGTCTTTGAACAAATGATTGTGAACGTCCTTCGATGGTTGTAACGGTATACGACATAAATAAAAACATCTTAATTATCAATCAAATGTGTCCTTACAAATCTCCCCCTATGTCTATGTCTGTACAAAATAAAAACATCTTAATTATCAATCAAATATCCTATACAAATCTAATACCCTCCCATGAACCCAGAAGTGAAAAGATACTAAAAATGCAAGTCTTCAAAAAATCTTCAACATCTTCAAGTCTCTTCGCTTTCTTTTCTCTTCTTTTTGTGCGCTTTCGAAATGATAATCAAATTTCTACACACAATAAAAACGAAAATACCTTCGTGATGTATCGAGTTTTGAAATGAGATAAAAAATAAATCAAATCAAGTAAATCAATTCTCCCCCACAATTCATAATCCCTTCTCCCCCTTTTTATTTGTTTAAAATAGACAAGTAAAAGAATAAACAAAATAAATATGGAGTGTCCTGACAAGTGTAGCAAATATATACCAATTACGCTCATGCTAGGATATAATCAAAAGGTTTTCACAAACTATTTTCAATTTTTCCAAATTTTTAAGAAAAGATAATTTGTAAAACAACAACACACACCATGAATTTACACTAAGATAACCGAATCTTGGAAACGAAATGGATGGGTGTGAAAATATTCGATAGAAAAATCAACTCAATCAAACATAACATATGTGCACGATGAATATGGATACTCGTAACGAATGAACTCAAAATCTTCCTTAGCTGTAAAAATGTGAATTTATATAACATCGACTTGATCTAATCAACACATCAATGTCTAAAATGATTTTTACACTAATAACTTCTAAAACTATGTAATCCTTTTTCAAGACTTTATTAGGACGTGCAAATCCGTTGTTTTATTTCCATCCAAACATCCTCATCAATAATAAATATTTTTATCTTTCTATTGAGGTAATCAAACTAAACTATTTGGCCCCTTTTTGGGATACGTTTCTTTTTATTGCCTTTTATTTTTTCTTGGGCTCTTTTCAAATGGTGGCTTTCATGATGAGATTATTATTCTCTCACGGCCGTTTCCCGTGTATACTCTTATTTTTTCAATTCTAAACAATTCTCACGGGCAACGGTTCTTACATGCACTACTTTCATTATAAAATTTTATCACATTTGGTTCGTTTTAAAGACAGAATTGAGTTGAAAACACTTTGACCAACATGAGATAGACAAGTACAATAATCAAATAAATATGTGCACGTATACTTTAAAGGAAATCATGAGTCAAACATGTAGGGACTAACAACTGATCTCATCTCAATGACTCTAAACATCGCAAAGCAAAAAATGAAATGACCATGCATCTCAAAGCACTATCAAACATACACATGGATAATGGAATGAATTTGTGAATTAGTCATCCTAAATGTCCATCCATTAACGGTGTAAAACTAAATACAAAAATCTTTTTGTCTTTTTAAAAAAAAAATAATCAAAATAAAATATTTTCGCCTTTTCTAATTATTTTCTCAAAAAACAGGAAATCTTTTTATATTTTTAAAAAACAAAAATATTTTTGGCTTTTTCGAAAAACATATCAAAATGAATAAAAATACAAAGGTGGTACACACTAGCAATAGGCATAAAATCTCATCATGAAAATCATCATATGCTAGCAAACAGGTCTAAACCTCAGTCATTAGGTCCGGAGGTATTTTCCAAAGGTGATGACATCCTATAAAAAAATATCCACCAAATCATGTGAAATCTTGACTAAAAACTCAAAGCTCTCGAAAGTGCTCAAAATCTCTCATGTGATGTGCAAGAGCACGTGAAGTAGCATAACGAGGTAAAAACCTATGAGACACACTACCCAACTTAAAGAAAAATTCCTTAAGGTGTCCTCTCCTCTTACAATGAGAGAAAATATAAACGAACCTAGGAACCGAACTCTCAAAATGTCTAGGACGCGCTCTCCTATGGGGAAACGGACGCCTAGGTGGGTTAGGTCGAGAGACATATGGATCTATCACAAACACGAAAACCGTCTCAGGTGCAACATGGGAAGTAGATGCACCGTCATAACCTATTCCTAGTCTCTCAACATTATCCAAAGCGGGACCGAGGAGTATCTTTCCAACTTTCTTAGATATATCCCCTAAAGTGACCTTAACCTCTCGGGCATGTTCGAGATCTCTCTCGAGTTGGGATACATGGGCTTCAAGTTTCTCACGAGTCTCCATTGAAGATTGAATATATCCTGTAAGACTAGCCACGGTGTTGGTAAATTCACTCTTTTTCCGACCAAAGACGATCAACTGCTCACATAAAGAAACCTTTACCTTCTCGAGTTGACTCGCTGACCTCATACTCCCTTAAAACTTCTATTTCTCTCTCAAAACCTAACACTTTAAGACATAACTCCTTATTCAACTTCTTCATCTTCAAGGTCTCGGCGTATAAATCTCTAAACACTTTTTGGAGATCGCTTTCACCCTCACTTTCAATCTCAATCTCACTCTCACTCTCACTTGAAACACTCAAATCATCATCAGGGCTCTCACGTATATAAAGTGTCCTCATCATCGTGGGACAAATTAGATTTGCTCATGTTACTAGCCATAAGGGCAAACCACATACTATGTGATGATTCATCCCCCGAATCATTCACCTCGATGTCACTATAGTTAAGATTTGCGGTATTAGCAATCTTTTTGCCATTTCTCTTTAGCACAGTGGGGCATTCAAATGCTTTGTACCCTTTGCCCTCACACTTAAAACATCTCGTCTCTTCCTCTTTCTCATCATTCTCTTTGGCTTCTTCTTTCTTTTCATTCTTCTAAAAAATCCTTTTATTGGAAGAATTTGCTTTGGCAAATTTGAGAAACGTTTTAAAAAATTTAGCAAACAAGGCCACATCATCAAAGTGAAACTCTCCCTCAAACACATAAACTCTTTTTTCTTCTTCTTCTTCTTCTTCTTCTTCTTCTTCTTAGACACCTCCTCACTCTTTCCAGATTGGGCTCTAAGATAAATCCATATATCCTTAGGCTTCACAGTGTTAGGAAACATGTCGATCTCATAAGTTTGAAGATCTACTACGAGTTCTTCTAACCTAAGTGTATCTAATATCCCTAATGAGTTCAAAACAGTGACCTTAGGAATAAAACGTTTCAAAAGCGAGATAAAAAATCTTTGTAAGAACTGTCGAATCATCAATTTTCTCACCCAAATTAAAACTCGTGTTAACTATGTCCGACAACCTAGAATAAAACTCGTCAAAACATTCAAACTCTAACATGGGGATAGTCTCAAAATGGGTGGTCAAATTTTGCAATTTCAACGCTTTAACTGCGTTGGTACCCTTATGTGTCAATTAGACGATATCCCATGCCTCTTTAGACGTGGTGCACATCATAATACGGTGGAACTGGCCAGGGGTGCCGACTCCAAAAATAACACTAACGCTACGGGAGTTAAAGGTGCTCCATTTTTAATCATCCTCAGTCCAGTCAGACACGTGTTTATGATTTGTGACATTATTTGTGGTGACAGTTAGAGGAATCCACTATATTTCACATATTAACCAGATACGTTCATCAATAGACTTTAAACACAATCTCATACGGGATTTTCAATAAGCAAAATTTATGCCATTAAAGACGGGCAACCGATTATATAAATTCTCCACCGAAAAAATTGTAAAAATTTTCAAAATCAAATTTTAAAAAAATCGATATCACAAAAATTTTACGAAAAAAGAACAATCGATAGTTTAGAGCAATCGGATCTTATAGCAATTTGTATAGGCACAAATCTCGAGTTAAAAGCTCTGATGCCAACTTGAGAACGCGTGATATCAATTATTTATGGAATTTGCCAATTTTAAAAATTAAAACTTATTTAATTAGAGTTAATATTCGATCCAATTTAATTAAACCCTAAATATGCATCTATGTGAATAAATCAAACATCCAAATACAAATCAATGGACAATCAAATTTAGGAAAAATCCCCTGAAAGGGAAAAACCTTTATTTCACTATTAATTATAAATCGCAACTTACAATTACATAAAGAAATCTGCAATGAATTTCTCACAGAAAATCAACATAGACCGCAGCATAGAACTAGAAAAGATTTCCTCAAGAAGCTAATGAACCATAGCTCCTCCTTCAACAGTGAATGCCCTCGAGTATCCTCAATGACCACAGTCATCAGCAAATAGCTCCCGTAAGAACTATGAATCCAGCAGTAGATAATCGTTTTCTACAAGAGAAACTTCAATAAAGAAGTGTTTTGGGTTCCAAGACAATTCACAAAAGTATATGGGATGTTTTGTGTTAATCAAAACATAAAAAAATCCCTAAAATGTGAAGAGAAAAAGTCTGTAGATATGCAGTTTTCATGTAGCAAAAGTGTTGATGAAGAAGTCTCACAAAACAGGTATTTATAGCAAAATAAAACACTTGAGGCGGCAGAGGTCATTCGAACGATATTGACTTATCGTTTGAACGACATAAGAATTGACCTGTTAAAAAATAAAATAATGTAGGGTCATTTGATGTAAATAGGGAATGACCTATCTCGCAACCTAAGAAATGACATGTGGTGTCATTCAAAAGGATCGTTTGAACGACAGGAGCAGAAAAATAATATTTTATAAATCTCGCCTACAGGTCTTCCAAAAACTATTTTGACTTAGAAAAATGTCTCATTTTGATAAAAAAAATTGTTTCGAAAAATATCCCAATACAATCGTAAAATGTTTTCGAAAATTAAACACATTCCTTGCCAAAATCAATCTCGTAGATGTTCGTAGTTGAAGATACTTGATATTCAGATCCGTCGTCTTTGAATAAATGATCGTGAACTTCCTTTGACAGTTGCTACGGTATACAGCATACACAATGTAAACTCAGGATGATGGAAATTATACCCTTACAAAAACGTCATTCCTATTTTGCACATTATTGCCCATAAACCATCTACATCAATCCACAAAACATAAAAAAAACTCATGAAACACTGTGTAAAAAAAATGAACTCCCCCTACAATCGAGAATTATTGTCCTTGTCCACATAATGATTTTATATTCATAAGCTACTTCTCAAGCAGCCACTACCCTTGTTCAAATAAGAAATAAAGAAATGACTCATTTTCCTTCCACCAGTAACAGTACTCATTATCCTTAGATAATAGACTTCCTATGACTAAATCCATAACAATCAATCTTCTTCTGGGTGAAAATCAAATCATATTCGATAGTCATTGCGGGTGACTATCACTACTCGACTTATTAGTGGTGAGTCAAGCTGTCATGTTAAGGAACATAACAAACAACCCAAGACCCTAAAGCTCACTATGATATAACAAAATCAATTCCAATTTTTTTTTATCAATCACTCTGATTTTAATTGTTATGCGTAAGTGGCCCAAACCACCATAGAATAATTGGCATGATTGTTATTGATACCAAAAGTTTAGGCAAAATATAACCCACTGGAATCATACCAATAATTAAGTATGAAAGATATATTTAGAAGAAATCCAAGGTTCTCTCGAGAAGAAAAAAAGTGATTGGCCACACCAAGAATTAAGTGGTTCACTAACTTGACTACATCGAGCGAAAGATAGGTCACATTAGATTTAAATGGGAATTACAATGTACAATAAATAAATTCCCAAGGAAAAATTTCATTCCCTCAACTCTCATATCATACATATATAGTCATTATACAATCACCCAAGTTTACCAACACTATGCCAAAAATAGAAAATGGTCACGGTATAAAATTGTGACTATGATGATCATGGTGCAAAACAGTGCAAAACAATAACTTATTCAAATTGATCGAGCGTGAAACTATGACCCCGTCCAGGGGTGATATATAGATAACATAGGTCATGATCATGGACTATGAGTAACCCAGAAGTTTTATGTAGAAATGTTGGCCCCAATATGGTCACGGTCCATAACAGTGACCATCAGTTTAGGACCGTGATAATAATAGGTGTAATATGGTAACGGTCTAGAACCATGACCCCCATTCATAATAACACTCAAATTCAAAATGGTCATACAAATTGGGCCACAGTTCTGGATCTTGACCATATTTCTTAAGTTTGCTAAGGGTCACGGTCCTAGACCATGACCATCATTTTTTACCGTGACAAGTTATGTTCCTTAAAAGTGATCACGATCCAGGACTATGACCCCCTTTAAGGTATAAATAAGACTTTAGAATTTATTTCCCTCTCTCTCTCTCTCTCTCTCTCTCTCTCTCTCTATCTATCTCTCTCTCAGAGAGAGAGAGACAGAGAGGGAGTGAGTGAGTGTGTGCATGTGTGTGTGTGAAATATACCACTGAAGGCTACCTCAATCGACGCTTGGACTATATCCACCGACTACTCCATCACTGTTAGGGCTATCTCCACCGTTAAGTCTATCTCTGTATTGATGTGAATGTATATATGTATTTTTGTTTATGTATATGTATATACAGAAATATACATACATGATAAAAGTATATTTCTGTATACATGAAGATACATACATAACTTTGATTATGTATAATCAAAGTATATTTCTGTATATGCAAACATACATACATACATACATAACTTTGATTATGTATAATTCTATATGTGGGTTTTGGGATTTGGGTTTTTGAAGTTTTTGTGGGATTTGCATTTTTGGGTTTAGGATTTGGGTTTGAAGTGTTTTTGGGATTTGATTATATAAATTGTGTACTATAAAATTGATTTGGATTTTGGGTATTTGGTAAACATTAATGGTAAAATTTAGTACATACATTGAAATGGTGAAATAGAGGGGGGGGGGGGGGGTTAAGAATTATTGGTAAAAAATGAAGGTCAATATTGAAATGGAGAAAATATTGACAATGTCATTGGGTCTAGTTTTTATTATAATTAGAACTAAGGTTTCCTTATGTAATCACTTATTATTGGTTATGAATATGAATTGAGAGACGAATCCATAATATGTCCCTAATTCATACAGTTTCGCTAATTAACATCAATAGAACTCCTTGTTGGGTATAATAAACCATTGACTATTTGCTATGACATGACCCGTTTACATGTTTGCTTAATATTTAACATGGACCACTTACATGTATGGTTTCCACCACAAGACCCATATATATATATATATACCGACACCTATCAATTTCTCACCTTTTAACAAGGAAGTGCAATTTTGAATTTGTCCGTTCGGAAAGAAAGGCAGAAATAAGAAAGAGATTCTTCCCTAAGAGCTTGTCCACCGTGTGGTTAGATACAATGCGCTGGCAGCCTCAGCTTGGCAGGATAGGAATGAAGGTCGCCCTTGTATCCTGAAAAGGTTATTCGCTATTGGCTCACCCTTGTATCAGGCCTTGGTACGGCCTATACATGATTGGGTATATATATATATATATACGAATGTACATATAATTAATTCGGGTATGTACATTTGCATACAATTTATTAGGGTTATTTACTTATTTGTCAATATTTTTTTCTTCTCGTTCTATGTGGGCATGTAATTGGAGAACAATTATTGAGTATCATCTAATTCTAGATGCTTTCTTTATTCTCAAATTTTGCTTATATTTTTTTTTATGTAAAATAATCTTATATTTATTTATATTCATAATGTCTTGGTTGATTGGTGTGTTCAAGTTCACCTCTTCCTTAACTAGTTGATATTTAGGTAAATAGTAATTGGTGGATGGGATTTATCATTAGTCGACACGTAGTAATTCTATGATTAAGTGAATTAAAATTGAACTAAAATTGGACTTGTTGTATTTGATTAACTAATTAGAAAACATTAATTACTTGATTTTGATATTGTGCGGATGAAGGATATCATCGTTTGAAGGATGACCCTTCATTTTATTGAGACTTCGTGTATTCTTTTATTTCTTATAAGATATATATCTTCTTGGTTAGTTGTGTGACACCCCGACTAATTAAATACCGGGTAGCTACTCCTTTATTAAAATTAATACAAAATGCCAAGTTGGTTCAGTTAATAGCATCACTGTCGAAAATATTTTTATGATTACTAACCACCTAGTATTTAAAAAGCGAGTTGCCAATTTTAAATTAAATCTGATTAACATGAAGTAAGTGAAGAATAAAATAATAACATAACCATACACAATAAAGTCTCAATAGTGTAATCAACAAGTAATAAAGAGTCTGGAGGAAATACTCCTCACAACAATCCCACAACTGAAATAATAAAACAAGTCTGAATCCTGAATTAATTACAATCCACAATCTGAATAACTGAAATATAAAATGTCTCTGAAAGAAATGGGCGACATGCCCTACAAATGATGAAACTGAATATGGAGTCAAGACTAGAAAAGAGGCGTCTACTGTCAAGGCCCTGTAACTTCCACAACAGCTACAGCTCGTCACCTTAATAGAATTCCTATGCATGGTGTCCTTGTGGCTGGGCACCTAAAAAGGTTTTTACAAAAATAGATTTGAAAGCAAACGGGTCAGAGCCCGAAAGTGGAGAGTGAAGCACCTTATACCTTTGACTTACTTAAGTCTATATTGTATAAGTGTTCAACTAGTTTGGACATAGTGACAAAATTGGTTGTCTAACCTAGAATCCAAAGAACCTCAGAATCATTCTCTCTAATCCTCTTCAATGATCCAAGAAGGTATAAATTGAATCACACTACACACATTAGAAGTGCACACATGTGTATATATTGCTTAAAATTGATTGTGTGATTAATTCCCCTTAAAATGGTGTTTTAATAATTTTTGGGAATTTTTAAACATTTTTAAACATTTTTAAAATAATGTTTTCATTAATAAAAATGTGATTATAAAATTTGTGGGGTTAATTTGCTATTTTGAAAAATTCATTTTTCATTAGAATGTTTGATTGGGTAGAATGTAAATGCGCTAGAGACTTCAGGGTGCTCCCTGTAATTAACTTTGACGCGCGTTTGTAAGCCACTTATATGCCAACACTTGTCACCCTCCTGATGTATCTGTTTGTGTTTGTTATGTGAGAGGGTTGCCTGGTGGATTGCTGATCGTTGGATCAAAACTTATCGATGGCCTGCATGTTTTTTAAACCTATCCTTGTGCTATCCAGTGGACGAATCACACTCAACTTAACCACCGCTGTTTTATAACCCTTAGATCAAGTCAATTTTTGGATGACTTAATCTCAGCCCTTGATTGCCTTCGAATCTCCAGAACCTTCCTCCACTCCTATAAAAGCCCTCTAATTCTCAACCTTTCAATACTTTTGGCAGTCGTCATTTCTGAGAGAAAAAAATAGAGAGAAGAGAGAAGTGAGAGAGAAGAGAGAAAAGAAAAGAGAGAAGAGAGAGAAAGGGAAAACTGTGTTAGCCAAACCCTAACCCTAACCCTAAACACTTCATTTCTGATTCAAACCTTCGTATACACAAAACCCCAAACACAACCTTGAGTGTTTGAGAGAGAGTGGTTTGTTCATATTGAAGCTGTAAGCTCTTAGTCTGTGATCTTATTAAATTCATGTGAAGATCTGTATTTCTTCTTTATAGAAATCGTAGATCTACACTCTGCATGTTACATTTCACTAGATCTGCATATTTCTTTCTCGATTTAAGAAAATTCTTACTGATTTAGTTCTGAAAATGTTTTATGGTTTCTATTCTTATGAAACTTAACCGTGACCTAGTTGGATTCACACTTGGAGATTTTCGATCTCAAAAATATTTTTAAAATAGAGATTGATTAAGATCTTGACCGATTTAGAAGCAAGATATCCGTGGAATCTGGGATATATTTAAAGGTCAAAAAGGTTTCAAGTTCTGTAAGAAAGAAAGAAAAGAAAATCACAGCATATAGTCTTTATATGTAATTTTCTAGGACTGTCTGTAAAACTAAGTGTGTGTGAGTTCATGCATGTTGATAGGAATCACTTCACAAACACCTAACACACTACTACACTGGAAGTGTTGTGAATAAGATCAAAGATTATTGAGTCGACGCAAGGAAGCTAAAGCAAAGGAAGTTATCAAACTGGAAGAACATCATCAACAATCAGATCTATGAGAAGTTAGAAGGACACCAGGTGGGGTATATTCCTAAACTTAGAATAGGTTGATTTGTGTGTATGTATGTTGTATTGTTTGTAACTATTATTTGTTATTAGTGGATTTTTACTTTTGTGACTTAGAAGTCACCGTTGATGTTTCCTCTATTGGGAGAGGTTTTACCACGTTAAAAACTGTGTGTTCTGATTATCTTCATCTACTCATCTCATTCTATAGTGTGCTGAATTTTTGAAACTGTCTTAGTTTTAAAAACTGATTACAAAGTCTTGATTACTCTCGTACATAAGTTTTTGGTAAACACATCTTGTTGTTTATAATTTTTATTTTCAAAAGAAAAGGGTTTCTTCAACAAACATCTCGGAGTTGCTTATACAGTTTAATCTTGTATTAAACGGCATTAGCGACGTTTTTCAGAGAGTATTTTAAAAACAGCAAGTGCTTTAATAACATTAAAACAATGAATGCAAAATAATTGTTAGGACGTGCTCTCACATGAAATACTCACCTCTCGACTAATTGTGCACTCCTAACGTACCTTACCCATTCAAGTGATTCTCATAACTAACTAAACCAACATAACTTCTAACCTTTCTACTCGATTCCCACTATACATTCCAACGTTATCAATTAAATAGAGAGCTTTACTTAAACTCTGATTCTCAATTATTAGCAATACAATTCACTACAGGTTATCCCTTTTTATCTTCAGCGACTATTACGATAATTACACCACACAATATAAACATGAAAGTTCTCATCATTTAACCGTATATTATTCTCAACATAAATATACAATACTAGCACCCCGAGACTAAGCTGCGGTGCACCCATACTCTTCTATCCATCCCGGTACATCACGTATATAAGGATCACGCATTCCGAATCTCTCGGGAATCGTTCTCAGATAACAACAATCACGAACAATGGAGGCAAACACAGTCACATCACATGGGTCACGCACATACCTACGCTCCCATGATCAGCAGACTTATTAACATTACAATAAGTCCTTCTCTGACCTATGTCCTCGAGGTACCAATCTATATCCCCCCGTAGGCAAACAAAGATTAGATGGTCCTAAACGAACGCAAACCTCCCGTGATAGCAAGTATGGTAGGTATGTCATACACATAAAATCATACATACTAAGCATGCACACATCTTAGTAATTACCATATTTTATTAGTGGTATACTTCTCATTCTTATACCAACTGTTAATGTCACACAAATCATATGCCCCCGGTTTATATGCATTTAAGTCATTAATTATCCTCCATCGTGATTAGTCGCACGCGTCCTAATCCACAAATACCATTTGGTTCAAATCATTCTTCTATATTTTACTCCTCAATATATCCCGAATATCCCAACTATATCAATTAGTCATCAAGGGGATGTTATATCTACAATTAAACAAGGTTACGGGACACTAGAAATCAAATCAGGCCAAAAAGGCCAATCTGTCAACTCGTTAGAAGTCTCGTTCAAACGAAGTGTCCATCTAACGAGATCTCGTTCGAACGAAAGGCATCGAACGAACATCCCACTCGTTAGAAGTCAAACTGTCAACTCGTTAGAAGCTCGTTCGAACGAGCTCGTTCGAACGACCTGGGCAGGTCTTCTAACGAGGTGACAGTTTCGAGCCCAGAATTCCTAAATTCGTTTTTCTTCCAACTTTCTCTTCTCAAAACTCATCCAAACATTATCCCAATAGTGTTTTAAGGTTCCTAATCATTCCTAAACATACTTAGGTTGTATTTTAACATATTGTATGGGGTCAAGTCTCCCTAAACAACACCCAATTATCAAATCTCCCAATTTTCCCCCAACCCTTATGAATATGAATCCTCGAAAATTAAATTCATCAATATCCACAATTAAATCCGTTTTTGTATCATCAAAGTCGTATTTCTATTAGTATAATCACCCAATAACAATTCTACATGCAATCCCTATATCACAACCTGAATTTACAACTCCAATTTCATGGATTTTTATAAATCTCCTAATACAATGCAATTATATAAATTTCTAAGCATGGAAGAAACATTCGCTTGAAATTAACGTAATTAAACCACTTGCCTCGGATTGTTCTCTGAATTTGATGTTGGATGTTGCTCTCTTTTCCTCTGCAATTTCTCCCAAGGTTGAAGGTTGAAGATGATGGTTATGGTTTTTTTCTCTTTTGGAAACCTCTCCTAACTTCTCCTATAACTCCCGTAGCCCTCTAATTAGTTAAGTGCTGGTAATGGGTTAGTGGGTTCCTAAATACCCTTTTAAGTTGCCGGTATGGCCCAAAAATGCCCCGGGACCCAAACTAAACCCCTGGCTACTGTTTTCTGACTATTTCGACCCTTCCGGACTCGTTGGCGCACTTAAAATGACCATACGGTTGATAAAAATAAAATTCACTTTTTTAATTAAAATAATTATATTCCTGACGCGACTGTCACACGCGTCCCAACAAAATTTCCAAATTCAAATTGCCGTATTTCTATCTCGCGAAAATTTCAATATTTTCAATATTCATATCACATCATATGTATACACATTATAATCAAATACCAACTCACATCTCGTTAGTATTTTATCCGGATTAATTCTCAATTAATTGCCATTTAATTTAATTAATCCCATAAATAAATATCCATAAAAGTACGGGGTATTACATACTTCCCCCCTAATAACAAAATTTCGTCCCGAAATTCGGATAAGTAAGGCACACCTGGAAAAATTTGGTATTCTCCAGTATTCAAAACAATTATAAAGAAAATCCCAAATCACTAAAACCCTCACTTCACAATAAGCTTTTTTAACATACTTGATACCTTATCAGAATAATCTTCGATAAATGCACCTCACGTTGTGCTCTTATTAAACAACATTCGAATAAAAATAGCCTATACATCATTAGCCGCATTATTTTTATTAGTATTGTGAGTCCGCACCTCACTACTAACTCCCGCATTTATCGAAACTCCAAACTCCCATCCTGGGATGAATCAATAACACATCTGACTACGCTTGTCCATTCTTTGAAATATCCCGACGTTGTGACTTTTACACAAGGGAAAACCACTTCCGCCTGTTGGTGTCACACAAACCTTTGTAAGCACCTTGTCCACCATAAATAGATACGGGTGCTTTTCCCCTAACTCTACCATTAGGTAATATCTCCTCCTCATGACTACAATATACCTCACTAGTTATACCCGATTTGGAATTGAAAATATCACAATGAATTCCATATTCTTTTATACAGCCCACCAGTCGTCAATCATCTTGCGCCTACACCTCGGGCCATAGGTGATACAGCCTAGTCCAAGTGAAACGTATTTACACTACTTCTTGTTACCCCACGTTAAAGGTGGATTTCGGGAATCTCCTCTTAGTTCTGAATAGTACTGTATCGAACCATGTACCGGCGTGTTCACTATCTAATAGTGTAAATCACCCCAAGTATATAACGATTTCTCTCCTTCTGGACAACATGTCCCACATAATCGAAGGAACTCATTACTTATCAATAAGTTGGCTACCTCTCAAGAAAATTCTCCAACTTGACCCTCCCATTCTTGGAATCGTCGTCTTGATACAAAATTATTTGGTTGATCATCTAACCCCAACTGTCCTACTACTTACTATACCTCTTTCAATGTCGATATTCACATAAAATTTTCCCCGTTAAATGATACTTAATGATCTTATTCTCCCAACGAATACCAAAAGTTTGGACCTTTACACTTTTCACCACTTTGTGCATATCTGGACTTTATACCTAATTAACATCCTCATTCTATTTACTCTTGAGTCACCCTCAACATTCGATTGATCGGAACTCTACTCCAAATTTCTCATAATAATTTATTCGCCTTCTCAAGAGATATCCCTTTATTAAATGGCTTTCTACTGCCCTTTCTCCAAGTTTGAACGTGCTACACTGACTACACATGATATTCACTTACACCTTTTCTTATGATGTTTAATCTCATAAGTAATAATCTCACCCGTCTATGTTCCCTCTTCCTTTGATTTACACTTTAGCAAATCAAGATGTCTACGCCCCTTATAACCCAACCATACGGTTTTTAAACATTATATACGCTTCATACAAATCCCAAACTCTTTATTGTCACTGTAAATACAACGGTGTTACACCACGTGGGTGTTCTCAATCGCTTCTGAATTCGAAATCCTAAATCCTCCTTATCCTCAATGCGTCCTTCAATACGCCGTGACAAAACCAACATTATTAGTACTTATATCGTAATTTACTAACAAATGGTTCTAATGGTCGTACATCATAATTTACTCCTTGTAACTTCCCGTTATAACTACGTACTCCCATAACGATAGAGGTATCCAAATCATGAACGAAGGGCCACACATTTCCTTAGTACCAACCTTACGCTAAGTTTCATGCGTGGGGTGTCTCGCAAAGCGAAATCCAAACAAGGAACCCCCGATACACTACTACCTAACATTGTTGGTCATCGGAATCCGTTAAGCCATGTCCATAATATGTACCCCTACACTCTCGTCTTTTAACAACAAAGTTTCATCTCAGTTCGCAATTATACATAAACAAAGAACTCCTTCTGAAAGACACTTTTCTCTTTACAGTGACGGAAATCACATTTCATATACAACATGTGAGATATTTGAGACCCTCAAATTCCCGTCCCCAGACACACAACTATGAGTATAAACTTCCAAATCTCTAACGGGTGATAAAACAATGCACTCTTTTTGTTACGATCTCTCTATCATTAATTATATAAACCAACTAACTCTTTGTTGACTAGTAAATCAATTACATACGACTCATAATAATGAAATCCCTACGCACTGGGATTAAATATCCGAGACCATTATACTTTGAAATCACAACATATATATATATATATATATATATATATATATATATATATATATATATATATATATACATATGCATGAAAGTACAATTACGAGCCCGTCCCTCTAACAGATGGGGCCTCGCCAGAACAAAACATGCTACCCCGATGTAGTAATCCCAATAAACTTGCAATACCAGCACACTATCGGTATAATCATATATATAAAACAATAATTAAGATCATATCATACTCGTATAACACAGCACTAAAACGAGTAATTTCGATAAAGCATAAACCGCTATTAACATACCCATTCATCCTCCGCGGATGACAATAAAAGTAACCCCCACACTATCAGGGAAAATGTTCTTATATATAATAAACTTACTGATATACTCACTAAACTCGACTCTCAAGTGAAAATACAATTTTAACAAATGTAGTAACTCATTCATGCCACAAATAACATGCATCCTCATCTGAGGATATAACTCATACTTCTATCCTAATAATCGTCCCGGCTGCTCAAATGGTTCCTCGACTTACCACACATGTCTGTCCCAAACCGAATATTTCAATAACTGTTGCCCTTGCCAGGCACAATACCTTGATCCTTACTCTTGTATCGGGAAAATTTTTATAACGCACGGGTTTCACTCCCCACAGAAATACTTCTACACATACTCCACTTATCTTTTGTCTCACAAATCATGTTAAGGTGGTCCATCTCTCGGACGTTGGTAGTCTCGACTCAGACGACTACCTCCGTTGTTCCCTTAGTTTTGACGGCCCTAAGGAACACGCTACTAATTTCTACATCTCTGACTGAAATCACCTTTGCCCGGTAGTAATTCAGCTATCCGAATCATTTTAACTGGTTCTCCGTTGGGTCTTCCCATTGTGGTGCTTCACCAACACTGTTTTTCCCCAGTCTTACTTTATATAAAGCCTTCGATTCTTGTATCTCCCCACCCGGGGATGTTTACCTCCAAATTAACACTATGCGAAAATACCATTTGCTTTAACCGTCCAAGCAGAATTCTGCCAGAAGGACTAGCAATTCTTCTATGTCAATTCTCCCTTTAATATCCCCTTCTTCGTTTCACCTACTTCACCCGGTGTGGGGTTCACTAAATAATTTTATTTCTTCTCACAAATTGACCTCTGTCCGGACCTCTCGTGTGAGTTCAGAACGACATTCGGTTTTCATCCTAAACATCTGATCAAGGAACTTATGGTCAAACCATTCGTGTACACCCTCTCGACATCACATTCCACTTTTAAGTGGGTTGCTTGTTTCTCACCATTGAATCTCCGCTCTTACGAGTCAAGGAAAAATTTCTCTAAATTTTCACTCTCAATTGGTCATATCCTGACATATGTCCAAGCCTTTGGATACATTGCGTTCGTTTGGCTAGCACATGCCGTCTTCGCCTTTCGAGTATTGCTACTGCTGGTTCTCTTCAATGTTACACCTAACTCTTTCTCTCCCATTCCAACCTTGTTGGATGTGTCTAATTTGACCCCATTCCTACTATAGCTGTACCCGGAAGTCTCAAGTTGCGCCTTAGCCTTCTATATCATCTAGGACTTCCGTGCCATAATATCGGTGACTTCAACTCAGTCATTCTTCTTTAAATAATTCAATTAACCTCAATATATATTTGCCTCCTGCTGTTCACCCAACTGTCTTCGCCTGACGTACTACATTGTTCGGCACACGAATACACCCGATCGCAATACGATTCGCTATCATATACATCATAGCAGGAGAACGAAATTTTTACTAAAGGAATCAACAATCCTAAACATAGGGCTCTATATCAAAGAAAGTTACGCTGGAAACATAATAGGCCGTACAGATCTTAAAGGACACTAGAACCTGATGCTCTGATACCACCTGTGACACCCTGACTAATTAAATACCGGGTAGCTACTCCTTTATTAAAATTAATACAAAATGCCAAGTTGGTTCAGTTAATAGCATCACTGTCGAAAACATTTTTATGATTACTAACCACCTAGTATTTAAAAAGCGAGTTGCCAATTTTAAATTAAATCTGATTAACATGAAGTAAGTGAAGAATAAAATAAAAACATAACCAAACACAATAAAGTCCCAATAGTGTAATCAACAAGTAATAAAGAGTCTAGAGGAAATACTCCTCACAACAATCCCACAACTGAAATAATAAAACAAGTCTGAATCCTGAATTAATTACAATCCACAATCTGAATAACTGAAATATAAAATGTCTCTGAAAGAAATGGGCGACATGCCCTACAAATGATGAAACTGAATATGGAGTGAAGACTAGAAAAGAGGCGTCTACTGTCAAGGCCCTGTAACTTCCACAAAAGCTATAACTCGTCACCTGAATAGAATTCCTATGCACGGTGTCCTTGTGGCTGGGCACCTAAAAAGTTTTTTACAAAAATAGATTTGAAAGCAAACGGGTCAGAGCCCGAAAGTGGAGAGTATTTTAAAAACAGTAAGTGCTTTAATAACATTAAAACAATGAATGCAAAATACATGTTAGGACGTGCTCTCACATGAAATACTTACCTCTCGACTAATTGTGCACTCCTAACGTACGTTACCCATTCAAGTGATTCTCATAACTAACTAAACCAACATAAGTTCTAACCTTTCTACTCGATTCCCACTATACTTTCCAACGTTATTAATTAAATAGAGAGCTTTACTTAAACTTGGATTCTGAATTATTAGCAATACAATTCACTACAGGTTATCCCTTTTTATCTTTAGCGACTATTACGATAATTACACCACACAATATAAACATGAAAGTTCTCATCATTTAATCGTATATTATTCTCAACATAAATATACAATACTAGCACCCCAAGACTAAGCTGAGGTGCACACATACTCTGCTATCCAACCCGGTACATCATGTACCTAAGGATCACGCATTCCGAATCTCTCGGGAATCGTTCTCAGATAACAACAATCACAAACAATGGAGGCGAACACAGTCACATCACATGGGTCACGCACATACCTACGCTCCCATGATCAGCAGACTTATTAACATCACAATAATTCCTTCTCTGACCTATGTCTTCGAGGTACCAATCTATATCCCCCCGTAGGCACACAAAGATTAGATGGTCCTAAATGAACGCAAACCTCCCGTGATAGCAAGTATGGTAGGTATGTCATACACATAAAATCATACATACTAAGCATGCACACATCTTAGTAATTACCATATTTTATTAGTGGTATACTTCTCATTCTTATACCAACAGTTAATGTCACACAAATCATATGCCCCCGGTTTATATGCATTTAAGTCATTAATTATCCTCGCATCGTGATTAGTCACACGCGTCCTAATCCACGAATACCATTTGGTTCAAATCATTCTTCTATATTTTACTCCTCAATATATCCCGAATATCCCAACTATATCAATTAGTCATCAAGGGGATGTTATATCTACAATTAAACAAGGTTACGGGACACTAGAAATCAAATCAGGCCAAAAAGGCCAATCTGTCAACTCGTTAGAAGTCTCGTTCGAACGAGGTCGTTCGAACGAGAGTTCGTTCGAATGAAGTGGCCATCTAACGAGATCTCGTTCGAACGAAAGGCATCGAACAAACATCCCACTCGTTAGAAGTCAAACTGTCAATCGTTAGAAGCTCGTTCGAATGAGCTTGTTCGAACGACCTGGGCAGGTCTTCTAACGAGGTGACAGTTTCGAGCCCAGAATTCCTAAATTCGTTTTTTCTCCAACTTTCTCTTCTCAAAACTCATCCAAACATTATCCCAACAGTGTTTTAAGGTTACTAATCATTCCTAAACATACTTAGGTCGTATTTTAACATATTGTATGGGGTCAAGTCTCCCTAAACAACACCCAATTATCAAATCTCCCAATATTCCCCCAACCCTTATGAATATGAACCCTAGAAAATTAAAGTCATCAATATCCACAATTAAATCCATTTTTGTATCATCAAAGTCGTATTTCTATTAGTATAATCACCCAATAACAATTCTACATGCAATCCCTATATCACAACCTGAATTTACAACTCCAATTTCATGGGTTTTTATAAATCTCCCAATACAATGCAATTATATAAATTTCTAAGCATGGAAGAAACATTCGCTTGAAATTAACGTAATTAAACCACTTGCCTCGGATTGTTCTCTGAATTTGATGTTGGATGTTGGATTTTGCTCTCTTTTCCTCTGCAATTTCTCCCAAGGTTGAAGGTTGAAGATGATGGTTATGTTTTTTTTCTCTTTTGGGAACCTCTCCTAACTTCTCCTATAACTCCCGTAGTCCTCTAATTAGTTAAGTGCTGGTAATGGGTTAGTGGATTCATAAATACCCTATTTTTAATTCCCAAAATTCGTTGGTCAAAATTCCCCAAATTCCAAAATTACCAAAATACCCTTTTAAGTTGCCGGTATGGCCCAAAAATGCCCCGGGACCCAAACTAAATTCCCGGCTAGTGTTTTCTGACTATTTCGACCCTTTCGGACTCGTTGGCGCACTCAAAATGACCATACGGTTGATAAAAATAAAATTCACTTTTTTAATTAAAATAATTATATTCCTGACGCGACTGTCACACGCGTCCCAACAAAATTTCCAAATTCAAATTGCCGTATTTCTATCTCGCGACAATTTCAATATTTTCAATCACATCATATGTATACACATTATAATCAAATACCAACTCACATCTCGTTAGTATTTTATCCGGATTAATTCTCAATTAATTCCCATTTAATTTAATTAATCCCATAAATAAATATCCATAAAAGTATGGGGTATTACAAGTTGTTGTGGTCGTGTTCACTCTTTCCTTAAGTTGTTGATGTTTAAGTGAAAATAAATTGGTGGAAGGGCTTTATCATTTAACTGACACATATTAATTCTAGGATTAATTGAACTAAAATTGGACTTGTTCTGTTTGATTGATTAATTTAAAAATATTAATTACTTAGTAAACACATAATAATTTTAGGATTAATTGAACTAACACTACTAGTATTTGTATATTATCCTACATGCAAAAAACCTTTTATACATTTTTTGTCTTCTCATTCTTCTTATATAACGGTAGTCATGTTCACACCATCCTTTTATCAATATTATTAAAAAATGCGTGACGGTAATAATTAATTTTAACAAAAAATTGAGTGAGAGCAGTTGGCCCTTACAAAAACCTGTTTTACTAGTGTGTGTTAAATAGAGGAAAGTCTTGTTTACCCGTATGAGACTAAAAAAAATTGATCACTCTAACTACCTTATAAATCGTGGAGCTGATGTAACACAACCATACTTCTACGATCGTAAACTATTTTCATTACCAAAATGTTGGGATGAGAAAATAAAGTATATATTTCTCATTCATAATACCAATAGTACTTTGCCGTTATTGACACTATTAAAAAAGGAAGAAAAATATCTCCATCCATTGTGGATAGAATTCCATAAACAAATAATTCTCCCAGCTTATGATGTATTACAACAACTAATCAAGAAGTTTTATGCATGAAATTAAAACTATATTTGTGTGAGTACCCTTGAAGCCTTTCTTCAAAACATAAGGGTTTCAAGCTTAACAAGGTCATATCATAGACATATTATGAAACTAGGACCACAAATAAGTTCGATTTCTTATATTTTGAAGAACAACTTCAAGGGTACTCACACAAAATTTATTTTTACAAAAACTATAATTTTTTGAGCACCCATGATTTTCTTCTTCAAAAATAAATTATCAAACTCTTTCGGGGTTTCAATCTTAGCAATATCCAGTCTTAGCCTTGTAATAAATCTAGGAACCTCGAATAGTTACACTTTTTATATTTGGAATTATTCAAAATCTTCAAGGATACCTACACCAATCTAGTTTTAGTTTCATGTATATTCCCTATAAGCTAGCCTTATATCGGGTTAACCCGGTAAATATGTTAAGATAACGATTCAGGTTTGGTAATTATGACAAATGATATGAAAACATGACACAAAATTATAAGTTAATGGTTCTAGTCCTATTAGGTTTGGGTCAATATCTAGTTAACACGATAAACTTGTTAAGATAATGGTTCGAGTTTGGTAATTATGATACAACTGATTAGATAACACGACACAAAATTCTAAGTTGATAGGTTTGATCCATATTGGATTTGTGTCAATATTAGGTTAACAAGATAAACTTATTTATGATAATAGTTCGATTTGGGTAATTACGATATAATGCATATGATATCGCGTTAAGACCATAATTTTTTTGAAATAAATTATGTTTAATACATTTTGCGATATATTAGTAACTTCGGGTAAAGAACATTTTGTTTTTCGGATCCTATTACTATTAATATTTCAAAGATTATTTAATATTTCTAGCTCTAGCCGGGTGGACATGGATGCCGATTATAATAACACTGCATATGCTTTGGGAATACCAAGAAACGCTTTGAGGATATATATATATATATATATATATATATATATATATATATATATCATCAAATATGGATATCCATGCCTATCTCTCATAGCATTAGCCTGTAATCCCGAATATACATATTCGATTTAATTCCATAAGTATTAACTTACTTAATCCAATTCTATAAGTATTCACTTACTTATAATATGAATATAACATTTATTTTAAATTCAGAATATTAAGATTATCACCATTAGCCCGCATCCTAATTGCATTCGAAATTATCATTCGAATCCCAAAGGTCTTTATCCCATTAGACTATTAAAAATCACAAAGTCTCACAACTTAAATTTTATGGCATATTTCACACCATGCACTAAAACAACCATAACACACCCCACAGAAGTCCAATTGAGCTCAATCAAAGCTCATTAGAAAGATAACTTCCACACCTTTCTTTTAATCCATAAATGAGCATCTAATTCAGATCATACCGAAAACGTCATGCACTTGAATTTTCTATAAAATTTCCGTAACTCAGCTGTTCTGGCAGCTTAAACACCTTGCACTAAAATAGCTATAACTCACTCTACATAAGTCCAATTGATCTCATTCAAAGCTCATTAGAAAGATAACTTCCATACATTTCTTTTCATCTATAAATGAGAATTTAATTCAAATCATTATAAAAATGGCATGCATTTGAATTGTCTATAAAATTTATGATTTGATTCCCGAGCTAACTATTTAAATTTCGGAACTGCTTCCTTAGAAAAATAATTATAAATCCAAAAAAAATAAAAAAAATACGCGGTCGTGCCCACGCAACCGTATCGAAAAGATATAAAACTTTCCTCTTTCACCAAGAGCTGAATCGATTCTCTTCCTATCCGAATCGGTTCGGAAAGGACAGAGTTAATATTCACCTTCTTCTCAAAAATCCCAAACCTCCATTAATACACCTCCGAGGTTTTTATTTTCTCACCCATCATCATCCAACCTCAAACTATCATAAATACACACATACAAAGGCTTCTAATCATCCTAGAACCCAGATCTAACAATTAATTTCAATTAATTCCTAAATTTCTCAAATTTGATATTATTCGGATTTTACTCGTTAATCTTCCGAAAAACCCATTTTGATTCATGAAAACTCATCCCGAAAATCTGTATAGTTGTACACACTAACTATAATATAATAAATAAACACACTAAATTAATATAGCAAGTAAACACTTGCCTCGTGGATAACATCCGACGACCTCGAGTCGAATCCCCCATAGTTTGGCCGAAAATCCCCTTTTTTTTCTTCCTCTTTTTCTTCATTTCTTCCTTTCTCTCTTTTCTTTCTTCTCTTTCGCTCTCTTAGGGATGAAATGTGGGAGAAATGAGGATTCTACCGTTATAAATTCCAAAATTGGATGTATACCCAATTACAAAGTGACTTATGTATTTAAATATGAGTCCCGACTAGTCCAAAAATCCCTCGAAACCTAAACATTACCCCCGGTTACTTCATTTTGACTATTTCCTCCATTCCGAAACTAACCACACACTCGAAATCTCCGTCCGAGTCATTTAACTAAAATTAACTAATTAAACCCAACACATTTCAATACGCGTGTTTTCTAATTAAAATATTATCCTTTGTCGCTTTGCCCAACTGTGACACATAACTAAAATAATCCCACTCATACTCTAAGTATCGTAAGAAAATATAATCCATGTAAATATTAATCCGACACCAGAAAACTAATATTTACTATTCACTTTAAAATTCTCAATTATTTAATTTATACTTATAAATTCCAAAATTACTATTCACAGTTGGGAACCGCGGATACGATAGTCTTGCAATCATTACCTGATATCCCTCCGACCATTCAAAAACATATTATGCAATCATTACTCATATAATATATATACTATCAGCACCCCACATAAAATCTATATTGTTGGCATACTCTGTTACCAAGTCCCCTTATCTCTCGTACTAAGAGAAATACTAGTCCAGAATCACTCCAGAGTTGTATTAACACAATACACACAAAATGGAGGTGAAGCATAGTTCCAAGTCACTAAGAGGTCAGCACATACCCCTCACGTCTCTTAGGACCATCTGACTATCATTCTCACATAGCTTGTACAAAGGAATCCTATGTTCTTGGGTTTAAGTCAATATCCCCCATAAAGGTCACATCGAGATAAGACTGTCCCGGCGCGGAAACCTCTGTGATAGAAAGTAGCGCGGGTATAATTATTCACAAATAGAATATTTAGTATAAGCACACAGTCACACGTCCATATATATAAATATTCACATTTTCCAATTAAGTTCTCCCACGACCCATAATAATATTTTTAACCGTACTTAATACAATCTCACCCAATTATTACGCATAAAGAATTTATCTCTTTTATCCTCAATTATAATCATTTCATAATTACTTCATATACTCTCTATAATATTACTCATACTGCCACAAAGCTCGAATTACACACATGAATCTAGGGTTAACAAAATACCGTGACTCTATCTAGCCACACAAAATATGCCTCCTTCATCCGAGGCAAAAATCATAACAACATTCTTCATAATTACCCTGGCAACTCCAAATGGTTCCTAGACACAGTACACTTGTCTTAATCGAGCCAAAAACTACTTTGTTCATTGTTGGCACCTGACCGATCCTCATGTGAATAATTCAGGAACTGCATTCTCTCCAAGTCTGGTAAATTGAAGGAATTCGCGATTAAAGCCATATTTAAGATCCCTCTATAAGAAAAACATTCTGCTCCCTCAAATATGGTGACCATCGTTCCCACCATTTTGACCTTGCTCCAACGAGTGAAAAATTTTCCTCAAATTTTCACATCAGGGCATTTTCATACCCTGCTATAAGCCAAAGCTTCTGATCCTTCTAATTCCACTGAATAAAGCTACACTTCCTTCACGTAACTTAAACTTCAACGAATGGTCTTTATCAAAGACCCTTTTAAACTTTTTAATAATTTAACTTCATTGGGTAATTTAAGTTTAACGCCACTCTCTACTATAGAGGTACTTGGATAAATATAACTACTATACTTTAGTAGTCGTTGTAGTAATCCATGAAAATTCCACGAAGGGAGTGACCTCTACTGCGGTCTTCGTCCCCAACTTCAACTTACAGCTCAAACTAAGTCTCGTCTCCTGATGCCCTCATAACGGCCTTCCCTGGTCGCCCTTCGTCGATCAGGACACGAATCTCAAACGAGCGCGTAAAAGATTTACTATAATATTACATATTAGCAGGAGAACGAAATCTCATAAGAGGAATCAACAATCTTAATCATTAGGCTCTATGTCAAATCAAAAGCAACGCTAAAAGAGTAGTACGTCTGCGCAGATTCCTAAGGACACTAGAATCTGATGCTCCGATACCACCTGTGACACCCCGCCTAATAAAAATACCGGGTGATCAATCATATACCAAATTAAAATAGGATTCTCATGTGGTTCATTATCAACATCACTATGAAAAACTAACTTAATTACTAATAACCTATTAGGCTGGCTTCAAAATTTTATTTAACTAATATTTTTAACCAAACCATTCAAATAAATCAATCACAACAGTTTATATGCAACAACTGAAATGAAATAAAATAATCGAACACTCGGTACAATATAATATAACCAAATCGAATGTCGCGCTAAAAGGCGGTAAAAGAATAATTGAATAGAATTGGGCTATCGGCCCGAATGTTACTGCAATGCTTCCTATATAGATCACAAGAGTAGAAGCATCTAAAATAAACCTGCATGCATCCACAGCTGCTGCAGTGAACGTCTGACTCGAAAGAATCATCATCCAGGCATCCCTGTGTCTGAACAATTAATATATATACATATATAGCAAAGAGGGGAAAATGGAGAAACTGGTCAGAGCCTGAGTTTGAAAATATTTTGCCAGTCATATTTTAAAATATGAAAATCTCTCATATTTAAATTAGTATCACACTCTCATAAGATACCCCTCACCCATCTTCTAATAGTGCACAACTATCGCATTCCTTATAAACAACTTAGTTAAGCTACCATGCCTAACTAATTCGTTTCACCTATCTTCTAAAGATCCTCATAAATCTGAGTACTAAGGACTAAACTTCTCCCCATTCCCAACATTACACTACGTTCGTACGTGGGGTGTCTCGCGAAGCGAAATCGAAACAAGAAACCTCCCCGATACACTACTACATGGAAATGTTGATCGTCGGAATCCATTAGGCCCTTAGTACATACCAAATTTTATACCATCCCGTATATATCAATAGAACTCACTAAAACCTATTATCCATGTACATATAAATCCGGATATAAATCTACTGGAAGGAGAATATCACTTTATTCATTCTTTATAAAATATTCCAAGATATCGCCTGAGCTTATAAATCATAATCTCTCACTTATTATTCATCCTTTCATCATGAATAACTTTCACTAGTTATTTACATTATTCACGTTTTAGTGTTATTAACCTCGTATATAATATTCTCATCTTTATATATGTATATCCCTATATTATTTCAGATTTTATACGCCCGAAAGATTCAGAATTTATCTCACATTCCATTCTTTATTATGTCCGTATATATATGTTTCACATTTCAAATATATATATACAATATACTATACACATAAAGTATATCCATACTTACATATCACACACTATATAAGTATAATAACCATCCCTCATAGCTATAACTCAATGGATGCAGTCTCTCAATGCTTTCATCTTACAGGGAATTACTCACACATCATCCTGGGTACCAGCGGTCGGACTCTCACACCGACTTGGTAAAAACCAAAACACAACATATGGGAAGCGGTCATAGTTCCTCCCCGAAAATGTGAACGAAACAAACCCACCACGTCTCACCACTAATAAAAATCACACAATATAAAATGGACGCTATGACCTGGGGACTATACGCTCCCTTCTCCTCAAGCCAGGGGCCTCACCCACATCACCCAACTTCCCATGATAGCACTAGAGGGGGTATGCTTCACATGATATACCATTCACACAGATATATTCATAATTATATCATATATATAATGTCTCTATACCCATGTATGTGTGTGTGTGTATATATATATATATATCATCAAATCTAGTTATCCATGCCTATCTCTCGTAACATTAGCCTGAAATCCCTAATATACATATTCGATTTAATTCCATAAGTATTCACTTACTTATAATATGAATATAACATTTCTTTTAAATTCAGAATATTAAGATTATCACCATTAGCCCATATCCTAATTGCATTCGAAATTCTCATTCGAATTTCAAAGGTCTTTATCCCATTAGACTATTAAAAATCACAAAGTCTCACAACTTAAATTTTATGGCATATTTCACACCTTGCACTAAAACAACCATAACTCACCCCACGGAAGTCCAATTGACCTCAATCAAATCTCATTAGAAACATAACTTCCACACCTTTCTTTTAATCCATAAATGAGCATTTAATTCAAATCATACCGAAAATGGCATGCATTTGAATTTTCTATAAAATTTCCTTAACTCAGCTGTTCTGGGGGCTTAAAAACCTTGCACTAAAACAACTATAACTCACTCTACATAAGTCCAATTGATCTCATTCAATGCTCATTAGAAAGATAACTTCCATACATTTCTTTTCATTCATAAATGATCATTTTATTCAAATCATACAGAAAATGGAATGCATTTGAATTGTCAATAAAATTTCTGATTTGATTTCTGAGCTAACTATATAAATCTTTGAATTGCTTCTTTAGAAAAATCATTATAAATCCAAAATAAATCAAAAAACTATGTAGTCAGCGCTCGCACGACCATATCGAAATGATATACAACTTTCTTCTTTTGACCAAGAGCTGAATCGATTCTCTTCCTAGCCTAATTTGTTTGGAAAGGATGAAGTTACTATTCACCTTCTTCTCCAAAATCCCTAACCTCCATTAATACACATCCGAGGTTTTTATTTTCTCACCCATCATTATCCAACCTCAAACAACCATAAACACACACATACAAAGGGTTATAATCATCCTAGAACCCAGATCCAATAATTAATTTCAATTAATTCCAAAATTTCTCAAATTTGATATTATCTGGTTTACTCGTTAATCTTCCGAAAAACCCATTTTGATTCACGAAACTCATCCCAAAAATCTTTATAGTGTTACACTATAATATGATAAATAATTATACTTAATTAATAAAGTAAGTAAACACTTGCCTCGTGGATAAAATCGGACGACCTCGAGTCGAATCTCGCGTAGTTTGGCCGAAAATCCTTTTTTTTTTCTTCCTCTTTTCCTTTCTTTCTTCCTTTCTCTCTTTTATTTCTTCTCTTTCTCTCTCTTAGGGATGAAATGTGGGAGAAATGAAGATTCTCCCCTTATATATCCCGAAACCCAATTATAATATGTCGTGTATTTAAATATGAGTCCCGACTAGTCCAAAAAGCCTTTGAAACCCAAACATTACCCCCAGGTACTTCATTTTGACTATTTCGGCGATTCCGAAACTAACCGCGCACTCGAAATCTCCATCCGATTCATTTAACTAAAATTAACTAATTAAACCCACACATTCCAATATGCGTATTTTCTAATTAAAATATTATCCTTTGTCGCTTTACCCAACTGCGACACGTAATTAAAATAATCCCACTCACATTCTTAGTCTCGCAAGAAAATATAATCCATGTAAATATTAATCCGACACCAGCAAACTAATATTTACTATTTACTTCAAAATTCTCAATTATTAAATATATACTTATAAATTCCAAAATTACTATTCACAGTAATTTCCTCAATTTGCCAAATTACACCACTTAAGTAATTTAAATATCCATAAAAGTACGGGGTCTTACATTATCCCCCCTTACAATGGAATTTCGTCCTCGAAATTCAGATACGACCGTTACTACCAACCTTGGATCGCTAATCACACTTTATTCTGACATACTCGGCTATCTAGTTCCATTTCAATGCTCACGCATAAAGGACAACATATTCAATCTCTTAAGAACCAATGAAACGTATACACATATTAGAGGCGAACATAGTTCCAAGTTGATGGGCTACGCACCCATACAACCGTCATCACTATCATTCTCACAGATATCCCGTACCTAGGTTCCATACTCTAGTGGTAAGACTCGAAATCCCCCGAAGGCACACAACATATGGTCATCCACAACACGTTAACCCCCGTTCGATAGCCAATAGCTAGGTATGTTATACACATGATATTCCAAGTAATAAGCATGCACACAACTTATATACATTAATAGGTAATCACATAACCCAAATACTATAATCCGTAAGTAATATTAACGCCATTACTCTCCACGATATCCGTATATATAGCCTTTCTAGGACTTACATTCTCTCCTAGGTTTTCACACAAATTCGATACCCCCAGGACCATTATGCCCTTAATTCCCTAACACTTTGGAATTTAAGCCACCCGTTACTCATGTAGGTTAATACACTCGCTTGGATAACCCTATGATGTTTTTTACTCGAACGAACCTAAAAACTCAATCTGGAATCTCGTTAGAAGTTTCATTTCCATTTCGGGCGGTATATAAAATTAGCTTACCAAGGTGTCCACACATACCTTAATCTGTGCTTATCAGGGCACTATTGCAAACGTCAAAGACGTAGCACTTTCTCTAAAAATAAGCCTCATTTTCCTCGGCCTGATGCTAACACTTGGGTATTCTCAATAATCTTCTCAAGATTCAATTCTTCCTATACTTGAAAATCTAATCCTTCTCAAGGTTAACCCACCAATCTTCTTGTGGTTAACTCACAACAATCTCCCTATATCATCACCATTAGGCCTATTGGCCTTACTTCATGGTAGTTCTAAGATCAATGTGTTTCCTACACACGAAAATGAGTACTATTCTAACTATATCCCTAGTGCCCAAGACCTCTCTCAACTTTTGACATTTGCTCGGTTTCAAGCGTAGGACGTCTCGCAAAGTGAAATCCAAATAAGAAACCCTCTCGTTACACTACTTCCTCGCATCATCGGCCATCGAGATATAACAGCCTAAGGCACACCATCGGGACATTCTAAATCCTTCCTCGTAATCGTACTAATACGCTTTTACCTCTGTGTCCTTCCATTTTAGTGAAATGGAACTTCTAACTAATTGGGGCATTTACTCTCTGAAAAAGTGCTACGAACGTTATACCGAAAACACATTTCCTCTGAATTTTCCTTCTCTTCAAGGCCTGGCTATAAGCCTCAAATCAATTTCCTTCACCTTGCCTCACCCACATACTTGCGGTGAGAGAAACATTTCCAGTGCTTTTCCAAAGCACTTCTACTTTTTATTAACCCCTAATCATCACATGACTCTTGGCTAATTTACTATCAAAATTAACATCCTAGTATACAATAACATCTACTCGCCAAAGTTACATCTAAACATATAATAATTGGCGAGCTCAACCCATACCCAGGTGAGATATCACAAAAATAACCAGTTCCACCCTGGAACCGTGGATACGATAGTCTTGCAATCATTAGCCCGATATCGCTCCGACCATTCAAAAATATATTATGTAATCATTACTCATATAATATATATACTATCGGCACCCCACATAAAATCTATGTTGCTGGCATACTCTTCTATCAAGTCCCCGTATCTCTCGTACTAAGAGAAATACTAGTCCAGAATCACTCTAGAGTTGTATTAACATAATACACATAAAATGGAGGTGAAGTATAGTTCCAAGTCACTAAGAGGTCAGCACATACCCCTCAAGTCTCTTAGACCCATCTGACTATCATTCTCAGATAGCCTATACCAAGAAATCCTATGTTCTTGGGTACAAGTTAATATCTCCCATAAAGGTCACATCGAGATAAGACCGTCCCGGCGTGGCAAACTCCGTGATAGCAAGTAGCACGGGTATGATTATTCACAAATAGAATATTTAGTATAAGCACACAGTCACATGACCATATATATAAATATTCACATTTTCCAATTAAGTTCTCCCACGACTCATAATAATATTTTTAACCGTACTTAATACAATCTCACCCAATTATTACGCATAAAGGATTTATCTCTTTTATTCTCAATTATAATCATTTCATAATTACTTCATATACTCTCTATAATATTACCCATACTGCCACAAAGCTCGAATTACACACACGAATCCAGGGTTACACAAAATACCGTGACTTTATCTAGCCATACAAAATATGCCTCCTTCATCTGAGGCGAAAATCATAACAATATTCATTCCAATTACCTTGGCAGCTCCAAATGGTTCCTAGACGTACACTTGTCTTAACCGAGCCAAAAACTACTTTTTTCACTATCGGCCCCTCACCGATCCTCATGTGAATAATTCTGGAACTGCATTCTCTCCAAGTCTGGTAAATTGAAGGAATTCGCGGTTAAAGCCATATTTAAGATCCCTCTATTAGCAAAACATTCTGCTCTCCTAAATATGGTGACCATCGTTCCCACCATTTTGACCTCGCTCCAATGAGTGAAAAATTTTCCTCTAATTTTCACATCAGGGCATTTTCATACCCTGCTATAAGCCAAAGCTTCTGAGCCTTCTAATTCCACTGAATAAAGCTACACTTCCTTCGCGTAACTTAAACTTCAACAAATGGTCCTTATCAAAGACCCTTTCAAACGTTTTCCCAATTTAACTTCACTGGGTAATTTAAGTTTAACACCACTCTCTACTACAGAGGTGCTTGGATAAATATAACTACTATACTTTAGTAGTCATTGTAGCAATCCACAAAAATGCCACGAAATGAGTGACCTCTACTGCGGTCCTCGTCCATAGCTTCAACTTATAGCTCAAACCAAGCCCCGTCTCCTGCTGCCCTCATAACGGCCTTCCCTGGTCGCCCTTCGTCGATCAGCACACAAATCTCAAATGAGCGCGCAAAAGATTTACTATAATCTTACATAATAGCAGGAGAATGAAATCTCACAAGAGGAATCAATAATTCTCATCATAAGACTCTATGTCAAATCAAAAGTAACGCTGAAAACGTAGTACGTCCGCACAGATTCCTAAGGGCACTAGAACCTGATGCTCTGATACCACCTGTGACACCCTGCCTAATAAAAATACCGGGTGATCAATCCTATACCATATTAAAACAGGAGTCTCATGTGGTTCATTCTCAGCATCACCGTTGAAAACCAACTTAATTATTAATAACCTATTAGGCTGGTGTCAAAATTTTATTTAACTAATCTTTTTAACCAAACTATTCAAATAAATCAATCACAACATTTTATATGCAACAACTGAAATGAAATAAAATAATCGAACAATCGGTATAACATAATACAACTAAATCGAATGCCACATTGAAAGGTGGTAAAAGACTAATTGAATACAATTGGGCTATCGGCCCGAATGTTACTGCAATGCTTCCTATATAGATCACAAGAATAGAATTGTCTAAAATAAACCTGCATGCATATACATCTGCTGCAGTGAACGTGTGACTCGAAAGAATCATCATCCAGGCGTCCCTGTGTATGAACACCTAATATATATACATATTTAGCAAAAGAAGGGAAAATGGAGAAATGGGTCAGGGCCCGAGTTTGAAAATATTTTGCAAGTGCATAAATACCATATTTTAAAATATGAAAATATCTCATATTTAAATTGGTATCGCACTCTCATGAGATACACCCCACCCCTCTTCTAATAGTGCAGAACTATCGCATACCTTATAAACAACTTAGTTAAGCTACACTGCCTAACTAATTCATTTCACCCATGTTCGAAAGATCCTCATAAATCTGAGTACTAAGGACTAAACTTCTCCCCATTCCTAACATTACACTACGTTAGAGTGTGGGGTGTCTCGCGAAGTGAAATCCAAACAAGGAATCGCCCCGATACACTACTACATGGTAATGTTGATCGTCGAAATCCATTAGGCCCTTAGTACATACTAAATTTTATACCATCTCGTATATATCAATAGTTCTCACCAAAACCTATGATCCGTGTACATATAAATCCGGATATAAATCTACCGGAAGGAGAATATCACTTTATTCATTTTTATAAAATATTCCAAGCTATCGCCTGAGCTTATACATCATAATCTCTCACTTATAATTCATCATTTCATCATGAACAACTTTCACTAGTTATTTACACTATTCACGTTTTAGTGTTATTAACCTCGTATATAATATTCTCATCTTTATATACGTATATCACTATATTATTTCAGATTTTATACTCCCGAAAGATTCAGAATTTATCTCACATTCCATTCTTTATTATGTCCGTATATATATGTTTCACATCTCTTATAAACATATACAATATACTATACACATAAAGTATATCCATACTTATATATCACACACTATATAAGTATAATAACCATCCCTCAGAGCTATAACTCAATGGATGCAGTCTCTCAATATTGTCATCTTTCAGGGAATTACTCACTCATCATCCCGAGTACCAGCGGTTGGACTCTCACACCGACTTGGTAAAAACCAAATCACAACGTATGGAAAGTGGTCATAGTTTCTACCCGGAAATGAGAACGAAACATACCCCCACATCTCACCCCTAATAAAAATCACACAATATAAAATGGATGCTATGACTTGGGAATTATACGCTCCCTGCTCCTCAAGCCAGGGGCCTCACCCACATCGCCCAACTTCCCATGATAGCACTAGAGTGGGTATGCTTCACATCATATACCATTCACACACAGATATATTCATAATTATATCAAATATATACTGTCTATATATATATATATATATATATATACATATATATATATATATATATATATATATATATATATATATACATATATATATATATATATATATATATATATATATATATCATCATCATCATCAAATCTTGCTATCTATGCCTATCTCTCGTAGCATCAGCCTGTAATCCCGAATATACACATTCGATTTCATTCCATAAATTTTCACTTACTTAATCCAATTCCATAAGTATTCACTTACTTATAATATGAATATAACATTTTTTTTAATTCAGAATACTAAGCTTATCACCACTAGCCCGTATCCTAATTACATCCGAAATTATCATTCGAATCCCAAAGGTCTTTATCCCATTAGACTATTAAAAATCACAATGTCTCACAACTTAAATCTTATGACAGATTTCACACCTTGCACTAAAACAGCCATAACTCACCCCACAGAAGTCCAATTGACCTCAATCAAAACATATTAGAAAGATAACTTCCATACCTTTGTTTTAATCCATAAATGAGTATCTAATTCAAATCGTACAGAAAATGGCATGCATTTGAATTTTCAATAAAATTTCTGTAACTCAGCTGTTCTGGCAACTTAAATACCTTTCACGAAAACAACCACAACTCACTCTACATAAGTCCAATTGATCTCATTCAAAGTTTATTAGAAAGATAACTTCCATACCTTTCTTTTCATCCATAAATGATAATTTAATTCAATTCATACAAAAAATGGCTTGCATTTGAATTGTCTATAAAATTTCTGATTTGATTTCTGAGCTAACTATTTAAATCTTAGAATTACTTCCTTAGAAAAATCATTATAAATCCAAAATAAATCGAAAAACTATTTGGTCAGCGCCCACGTGAATGTATCAAAAATATATACAACTTTTCTCTTTTGACCAAGAGCTGAATCGATTCTATTCCTAGCCGAATCGGTTCGTAAATGACGGAGTTACTATTCACCTTCTTCTGCAAAATCCTAAACCTCCATTAATACACCTCCGAGGTTTTTATTTTCCCACCCATCATCATCCAACCTCAAACAACCATAAACACACACATACAAAGGGCTCTAATCATCCTAGAATCAAGATCCAACAATTAATTTCAATTAATTCCTAAATTTCTCAAATTTGATATTATCCGGGTTTTACTCGTTAATCTTCCGAAAAACCCATTTTGAGTCGCGAAAACTCATCCCAAAAATATTTTTAGTTTTACACACCAACTATAATATGAGAAATAAAAACACTAAATTAATAAAGCAAGTAAACACTTACCTCGTGGATAAAATCCGACGAGCTCAAGTCGAATCCCGCATAGTTTGGCCGGAAAACCCTTTTTTTCCTTCCTCTTTTCCTTCATTTCTTTCTCTCTCTCTTTTCTTTCTTCTCTTTCTCTCTCTTAGGGATGAAATTTGGGATAAATGAGGGTTATCCCATTATAAATCCCAAAATTGGGTGTATACCCAATTGTAAAATGACTCGTGTACTTAAATATGAGTCCCGACTAGTCCAAAAAGCCCCCGAAACCTAAACATTACCCCCGGGTACTTCATTTTGACTATTTCGACCATTCCGAAACCAACCGCGAACTCGAAATCTCCATCCGAGTCACTTAACTAAAATTAACTAATTAAACACAACACATTCTAATACGCGTGTTTTTTAATTAAAATATTATCATTTGTCGCTTTACCAAACTGCAACACGAATTAAAATAATCCCACTCATATTCTTAGTCTCGTAATAAAATATAATCCATGTTAATATTAATCCGACACCAGAAAACTAATATTTACTATTCACTTTAAAAATCTCAATTATTAAATTTATACTTATAAATTCCAAAATTACTATTCATCATAATTTTCTCAATTTGCCAAATTACGCCACTTAAGTAATTTAAATATTCATAAAAGTACGGGGTATTACACCGTTTACTTTCTGGGACCATTTCTAATGTCAAAACAAGACCTCCTAAGGTGACCCTTCCGACCATAATGTGTCCAAGTGAAAACACGATGAGAAGTATTACCTAAGGATTGACCTTTTCTAGTGTTCCTAGACAATTCACTCATAATCATGGTTTTAGCTATATTAGCGAAAGCATTTTGAGTATCAAAGACAATACCACACATGTAATCTTTGATTTGGACGCTGCCTAAGATTTTATCTAATTTCTCCTACGTACATTCCAAATCAAATTTGACCCGACTTGAGTCTCTCAATTTCTCTTCAAGCTCCAATATTGTAGCTCAAGCAAACTCCTACTCTCTTAAAACTTAATATGCTCTTTCTTCATAGCCTCTATTAAACCTCCAAGGCTATCTTTTTCACCTTCAACATACTCAAGCTTCTCTCGAAAACTTCTCTCACGCGCCTTAAGATCTTCAATTAAAACACTTTCATCATTAACTATGTCACGCGCTCTCATTTTAGCTTCCAACTTCAAGTTTACCCTTTTTAATTTCAACGACTCCACATACAACTCATGAAAGGCTACTTGAAGTTCACTCTCCTCCTCCTCTTATTCGTTCTCACTCTCTTCTCCACTCTCTCAATCATCAAACACATAGGATTCACAAACAATGGCCTGAAAAGTGTTATGTATTAAGTTATCATCAACGGAAGATTTTTCACTATTGCTCACATAACTAACCTTGAACGCGGTAAAATTACGCTCAACGGGGGAATCGAGTCCCTCTTCCGGCTCACTATCCCTAAAGGTGGCATTATATGAAATTAGTTTCTTGCCCTCCTTTCTTATTTTAGTGGTACACTCGAATGCTCTATGGCCATGACCCTCACAACCATAACATCTATTTAACTCATCCATATGAAGGTCTTCACTATTATTTTTAGAGAATTTCTCGGCTTTATTATGCTTAGACTTCTCAAACTTCTTATAATCATTTTTAAGTTTCTCTTTATTAATATTTAAAAATTAAATTAACTTCTTAGGAAACAAATCCATCATCCGAGTCAATCTCAAACTTATCATCCAAAATCGATGTTTCCTCCTTTCGGGCTTTCACAGCCCTGTCCTTATCTCTCTTCTTCTCATCTTTGGAGGGAAACATGTAGAGTTAATAGGTTTGTAAGTCACCTACAAGATCTTAAAGTTGAGTAGAGTTTAAAGTGGCTAAAGAATTTAAAATGGCTACCTTTGAAATAAATCTATCGGTTAATGACCTCGAAATTTTCTTTACGACATGATTGTCGGGTATCTTTTCTCCTAAATTGAAACATTAATTCACAATATCAAATAATCTTGAATAGAACAAATCAAAAGTCTCATTTTAAAGCATCTTAATGGTTTCAAATTAAGTGGTGAGGTTATGGAGTTTAGAAGCTTTAACAACACTCGTACCTTTATGGGTGAGTTGAAGTATATTCCATGCCTCCTTAGACGTTTCACACGTCATAGCCCGGTGGAACGCATTCGGTGTGACCGTACTAAAAAGAGAATTTAAACCTTGGGAATTAAAGTTTGCTAGTTTAAGCTCATTTACACTCCATCCTTATACGGGTTGAAGTACATGAACATCTAATTCTAGACATGTTGATGGGGACCACCCTTTAACAACTGATTGTCAAACCCGCTCATCTAACGATTTAAGTGCCGACCTCATACGCGCTTTCCAATACACATAGTCGGAACCATAAAAAATAAGAAAATTTTTAAAAGGTATAGTTTTTATATTTAAACCCAAAAATGATCTTAACATAATAAAGCAGTGTTCCCGCTCTGATACCACTTGTTGGGATGTAGGTTCTCGAAAAATACCAATTTTTGATTTCTAAAGGTATGCTTCACACAATATTCCAAATTTTAAGTTACGCAAAAAATTTTAATTTCTTCAAAATTAAAATTAAATTAAACTAAACAAATATTTGAATTTCCACTTAAATAAAAATTAATTCAATTCAAGTTCCAAATTAGCCAAACAAACCAAATGTAAATTTTTCCACATTTACTTGAATTAAATTACACTAAACTTTACCCAATATTAAATTTGAACTAATTTAAACAAAGGTTTTGATTAAACCGAATTTTATATTTTTAAGCCTAAGCATACATCTACTTGATGATTTACAAGATAAAAATAAACACACTACAACATCGTGATGTACGAGGAAAACCCACAAAAGGAAAAACCTTGGGCATCCCATCCACAAGTTCACTAGATATGATTTTAGGAAAGACACGACAAAAAGACTTACTCAACAACCAGACTCCCTCTCAAGCCTTGACGCTTATTCATTCCTCTACCTCCACCTAGTTGACATCTCATGAATCCACCTTCGTCTCAAAGTCCACCGATGGGGTACGACTACTGTTAACACACGAAGTTCGCCTCCGTATATACACCACAAATCAACAAAACGAATCCTCTGTAGGAAACTTTCTCCCTTTTTGGTAGAGAATGAAACCCAATGCCAAAATGCTGATCTCAAAGAAAATATATATATTGGTACTTGGATCAAAGTATACTATTGGGTGTAAACTAGTTTTTTTTTTAAATTAAAGCTTTTTGAGTCATAAAAACAAAAAGGGACCTTTTGGTTAGAGTTTTGGCTCTCAAAGGCACTTGAAATTATAGAAAAAACTCATATAAAAAAGTGTATTCCCGTACTCTTGAAAGTAGGTAAGAAGGTAATGGTAAAGGGGGAAGTTTTTGAAAAACACTATCAAAAAATTGCTGAAAACTATCGATCGTTCGAACGACTTTTGAATCTCATTCGAACGAGATTACAGAAACAAATGTTGTTCGAATGACTTTATCGAACGAGACTATGAACGAGATTGTAGGGAAAACCTCGTCTGATATCTCGTTCGAACGACCTGTGAATGTTGTTCGAATGACTTTATCGAACGAGACTACGAATGAGATTGTAGGGAAAACCTCGTCTGATATCTCGTTCCAATGACCAGCAAATCTCATTCGAACGAGATTCAAATTTCTTCCAAATGACTTTATAGAAAAAAATATTTTTCTTTTAAAAAAAAAAACTCGATTTTGACTTAATTTTGAAAAAAAAGATGACACCCAAAATAAATTTTCAAGGCTCTATATATATCTCATATCATCATTGCCGATAAACATGGCATGAAAATCGGCAATGATGATATCTTCAATTTATGCTGGCCACTACGTCTTCAACTCAAACGTTATAGGCTTGAAGGTAAAAAATTTCTATCCTACGACTTAAATAGTTTTGTCTAGAATTAAGCCAACACTTGCAAATTGACTCAATTGGAAATTTCTCGTTATAATGACTTACAGATTATTTAGAGCTCCACTAATTATAATGCATAGGTCTTTAAATTTTCACAGATATGGCACAGTCTAGCACCATCCATGGGTTCAATATCCATCAATCAGCCTCAGGATATCAAAATCCTTCTTTCTTCAATCGCAAAGCCTCTTCTTCATAAATCGGTCATATAGTAAACTCTATAAGGGTTTTATGTAGTATTTGGGAACTAGGATTCAAAACTCAACAAATCATTATAGGGGATGAGTTATTTGGAAAACAAAAAGATTAATACTTTTGGAATAGATATAGAGAATTCATTTTTGCCAAAAGTCTTAAAAAAATCTGATCAAAACTAGACTTTAATTAAACAAATACATTTTTCGAGGCGACGATCTCATTCAAACAAAAATAGGGTCTCTTTCGAACAAAAACTATAGGTTTTTTCTAACAAGATTTGAGCTCGCTCTAATGAGAAGCCAATATCACCCGATCAACCTTTAAACGAAAGTGGTTTCACAAATAGATCCCATATCGTTAGATGATCATTAGAAGTCTGTTCTAATGAAATTAGCTTTCATTTTGATGACTTTAGACTTCGTTTGAAAGAACTATAGAGTTCTTTTTAATGAGATGTACATCTCATTCAAACGAGACTGAAATGTTTTTAAAAAAAATCTCTTTATAAGAAGACCCTCGAGTAAAAAAACAAACATCCTAGAATATATTTAATTGAGAAATCCAAACCACGTGTTCATATAACTCCATAAATTATTCGGGATGATTCCAATAGTTTGAAATTCGAAAGTAACGCTCAGTCACTAAACTTGTCTTTAAATGATCATGGAGGCAACTGCGTATGTAGTGTTCAATTTGCAGCAACTGTTTATAATGGAATACACCAAAATTCCTAACCAATGTGCAATTATAAATATTGCTCGTATAAATATCCCGCTTTGGCTGTTCTAGTTGGAAAATAAAAATCAAAACCAAATTACGATAAAGACTACAAAGACAGTGTATCCTAATGTCCTCCTAAACCTAAAACAAAATGGCATTCGAGACTATCTCTTTAGCTAAAATTCTTCATCTTGTTCAGATTATAATATCATCATCAAAGTGGAAGATACCTACACACATGAAATAAAAGATAATTGTGATGTGTACGAGTTTAAAAAAAATAACCCCCCCTCAATTTGCTTAATCTCCCCCTTTTGGCTATTCTGGTTAAAAAAATCCAAATTACAATAAAACTCCTAAGACAATGTATCCTAAGGTCCTACCAAACGTAAAACAAAACGACATTCGAGACTTTGTCTTCATCTGAAATTCTTCATATTGTGTAGCCCGTGAGATAATCATAAAGGCTGAAGAGACCTACACACATGAAATAAAAGAATACCATAATAGACCTACCAGTTTAATGAAAAATAAACTCCCTCTCAATTTTTTCTCTCCCTTTTTGTCCGTAATAGACAAAGGGTTAGAAACTGAGCTTAAATAATAAGTATCACCCAAATCCAAATGAAATAGCATCACAAAGATAATCGATTAAGCACATGCGATGAGATTTTGAAGAATCATACCAATTATTTTTGAAAATTTTAAATTTTCTAAGTATAAAAGTATAAGTATGAAGAGTACAAATACATCAAACCACATAATAAAACTAATATAATCTAATCACGAAAACAAAATGTAATTGTGTTAACATAATCCTAGGGTAAATCAAAATAGGCATTCATAACATAGGCGCATGATGTCAATGAGATATCTATAAAGAAAGAACTCAATTTCAACCTTAGGTATACAAATATTGAACATAAATGAAATTGTCTTGGCTTATGCAACATGCCATGAATCTATATGCTTCTCAAATCAATAACGCGAAGGAATTTAATGTTTTTCAAGAGAGTCCATTATGGAAACCCTTGATCTTCTACTTTTTATCACCCTCAAAAATCTCACAAATATAATAAATCACTCTCAAGTTTTGAAGATATCAAAATGCTCACATGTACCAGAATATCAATGAAAAAAAATGGCTTTGGCACTTTTGTTTTTGTACATTATTAATATTTTAAGCGCTTTCTATAAATGTTAACTTTTAACGCAAATCAGAAAATTCTCTTTCGTAGCCCCTTTCTATTGCGTAACATATAACAATATTTTTTGGGAATCGAAATTTGGGCAATGGTTCTTACAAGCACAACTTATCTCTATTTACATTTGGTTCGTTATTAATCCTGATTGAGATGAGAACACTGTATCTAGACATGATAATCAAGTACAATGTTAAAAATTCCACTCATGTGTGCAATAAAGGTGATAAAGAGTCTAACAAGAAGAAAGTAATCATCAATGATCAATGAAATGCTATCAACGCATTATTAATCACACTAATGAAACGAAATTGTATCTCAAAACATCATCAAAAAGTCACATGAATTGATGGAATGTAGGGGTTATTTGTGTATCTTAAATGCATATACATATATGGTGAAAATAAAAATACAAATATCTTTCTGTCTCTTTTAAAAAATTTATTAAAAATAAAATCTTTTTGAGTTTTTTGAACTTTTTCTTAAACATCCGAAAATCTTTTTGGATTTTTAAAAAAATTTCAAAGATAAAATCATAAAAACACATAGAAATACAATTTAGGAATAGGGACAAAGTTGTGAAAATGATAAACACCCTATTCTAGAAATAAGTCTTGACCTCAATCATTAGGCCCAAAAGAGTTATCAAATAGAGAATACATCGTATGAAATTCCTCTATTAAAGATTTTTAAGTATTGACTAAATAATCTACTTGCTCTCGAATATTCTCAAAATATCTATTGTGATGGGTGGGAGCGCGTTCAGGAACTTGTGTGTGAATTCGTGTGGGAGCATACCGAGGAACATTCGTGTGCAAAACTCTACCTAGATTAAAACAAAATTATCGAAGGCGACCTTTTTATTTATAGTGGGAACAAATATACACGTGCTTGGGTCTACCTTGATAAAAATTTCTAGATTGAAATCTCATTGGGGGGTTAGATTGAGGCCATTAGTGATCCATCACAAACTCCCGAATCGGTTTGGGTGGGTCATTAGAATTTGATGCACCATTATAAACTATTTCTTGTCTCTCAATGTTACCTAATGTGGGATCGAGGAACATATTTACAACCTTCTTTGATGCCTAATCTAAAGTGAACTTGATCTCCCGGGCACATTCGAGATCAATATCAAGTTGGGTTACACGGGCTTTAAGTTTCTTACTAGTCTCCAATGAAGCTTTAGTATCTCTCGTAAGACTAGCCATGATGTTTCTCAAATAGGTCTTCTCCCTACCAAAAACAAGTAATTTCTCACATAAATTAACTTTCATCTTCGCGAATTAACTCACTGATGCCTCATACTCTCTTAAAACATTCATCTCCTTCTCTAAGTCAAACACCCTAAGAGATAAATCTTTATTACGACTTTTCATTTTCAAAGTCACTGTGTAAATCTCATGAAATGATTTTTGGAGTCCAAGTTCTCCCCACTCAAATTCTCTTCCTCACTCTCACTCTCTCCTAAATGGTTGAAAACATCATCGAAGCTCTCACATTTAGAAGTTTACTCATAGGTGTGGAACAAACCAGAAGTACTAACATGACTAGCCATGAACACACAAAAATTAGGTTCATGCAATGATTCATCCCCGAAATCCATCGACTCAACATCACTATCACTAAGAGTGTCTTTGTATGCAATTTTCTCCTTACCGTGCCTCTTTATCCTAATGGCACACTTATACACTTTGTGTCCCTCTCCCTCGCGCTCATAACATCTCACCTCATTATTATCTTAAACATTCTCGACTTCATTCCCATTTTATTTTTCACAAAATTTTTGTTTGCTTGAAAGAATATTCTTTGTTAAATTTGAGAAGTTTTTTGAATTTTTTTACAAAAGGGATAAATCATCAAGTTGAAAATAAAATTCAGACTCAGAATCAAAAACCTTTTCTTTCTTCTTTTGGTCTTTCAAAATCACTCCGATTTCTTTTTTTCTTAACAGTTTTGGGAAACACATCGGTTTTACAAGTTTAAATGTCTCCTACGAGTTCTTTTAACTTAAGAGTATCTAAAATTCTTAATGAATTCTTGAGAGTGACCTTAGGGATAAAACGGGATGGAAATGAGCTTAAAATATTTTTCATGACTCTCATCTTAGGAATTCTTTTATCCAAATTAAAACAAGAATTGACTATATCTAACCAACGTGTATAAAACTTATCAAAAGTGTAGCACTTATTCATGATAACAGTCTCAAATTGTGTGGTGAGATTTTTAATCTTAGAAGTTTTCACTGCGTTGGTACCCAAGTGAGTGAGTTGGAGGATATCGCATTCTTCCTTAGACATGGTGCACAATATGATGCGGCATAACTCGTTAGGGGTGATGGCTCTAAAAATGGCACTTAAACTGCCTAAATTAATATGACTCCATTTTAGTTCATCATCTTTCCAAGAGGTGAAAAGTTTGGGACCTATAATATTTCCATAGGTCACAGTGGGTGGTGTCCACCCTCTTTCACAAAAATCCATACACGGTCATCAATCTCTTTCAAAGCAACCCTCGTGTGAGCTTTCCAATAAGAATAATTATACCGATAAAAAATAGGTAGCCTATTATACAAATTATCCATAAAAACCCAAATTTAAAAATTATCGATTTTGGAAAAGATGATATCGTAAAAAACGTAATAAAAAGGATCACACAATATTTTATTGCAACCTGCTCTAATATCAATTTGAGAAAGAGGGTTCATATGGACAATTTGTATATTAGGTTACGCACACATAAAGAACCAAATTTTATTTTAATCAGAATAAGGTGTGCATGCAAGATAAAGTCCAAATTAAATGTTCAATCATTCAATCAAACCAACCAAATAATGCAGAATAAGGTAGAGGAAAATTCCTTCCTGACAAAACCTAGATTTCAACATTTTTAAAAGTTTTATAGACTAATTAGTACTCCATTAAGTATAATGAACATATCTTTAAATATCAACATATATAAGTACAACATCGTTCATAGGAAGAAGCTCTTCGCTCGGTATCCACAGATCAGCCTCATGATATCAGAATCCTTTCTTCTTTAGTCATTAAGCCTCCGCTCCACATATCAGCAGTATATTAAACTCTGCAAGGGTTTGGTGTAGTATTTAGGAACTAGGGTTTTAAACTCAACAAATCATTTTAGGGGAAGAGTGATTTGGAAAATAAAAACTTGGTTCTGGAAAACAATAAAAATGAATACTTTTGGAACAGATATAGAGAATTCGGATTTGCCAAAATTCTTACAAAAATCTTATCAAAATAAGCCTTTTACAGATTTTTTTTTTCTATGTGGCAGTCTCATTCAAACGAAATAAGATCTCATTCGAATAAAAACTTTAGGTTCGTTCTAATGAGATCCTAGCTCATTTTAACAATAAGCCTATCTCGTTCCATCGACCTTCCAACGAGAGTGGTTACGTCAAAGCTCGTTATAAGTTCATTATAACTGTTGATGTCAAAAACTAGATTTGACCTAATTCTTTAATCACAGATAAAAATAAACAAGACAAAAGATTTTTAAAGTGGTTCAGCCTTGAAAGAATGGCCTACGTCCACTATTTGTTTTATTGCTAATCGTTTGTAGAATTCTCGATAATGGGTTTATAAAGAATTTCCCAGTCCCCTGCTAATGAGGAGGTTATAATGTATTTATAGCCTTGAGGCGGTACAAATGAAAGAATAATACATAGCTGTCCAATAGGCGTGTGCGTCTATGTGATAATAATGAGCATTTAATGCGCAGTTATTCTCTTAATTATCCGGATATGAATGCTCTGTACGAGATGAAACTCGGAACGTCTAAGCTGCTCGGACCGCCTAAGTAGCTCGGCATTCATGAGTTTCTCGTTACAATAGAGTTCCTCAGAGAACACTTGTTGCTCAGAGCGCCTGAGTTGGTCGGGGAGGTTGAGTTCCTCAGAGTCAAGGTGTTGTTTAAAAAGTGTTTGCGAGTGCCATGTAGATTGACACGTGTCTCCATATAATTGGTCCACATCAGCAGAATAAATTTGGTATCAACAAAAGCCCCCAATGTTTTGTAGTTTGATGTTGAAGAAAAGTATGGAACGTTCTGCTGCTTATATTTTCGGTTTGTATGGTTTCTAGTAAAGCATTCTTTGTATACAACTCCTTTATAGATGCACAGTATCAGTCTTTATAAATATTTTGAATTTCCATAATCGCTTCGTTTTTTGTGCCCTTTTCTTCTTTTTAGCCGCCGGATACGCAATCGTCCATCCTGGTAATCATTGTTTTTCTCTATTCTCGAGGTAAAGTATTTAAACGCTTCAGAAAATTCGATCGTCTTTTACTTTTTCAAATCTGCATCTTAGAACTTCTTTACTTCCTCTCTATCTTGTGCGTTCATTTCTTCCATTGTTCGTTGTCAACTGATCCACCCTTTTCTTGTAAGATCTTCTTCCTTCTTTTTTATTTTCTTTGTTCATCATGGTTTACCTTGTTGAGTCGCTTGATAAGTTTCGCTCTGATTTTTCTATTCCTTCATGGGTTACTTTGGAAGAATTTTCTGAACCTTCTGACTATTTCGTCTGGCTGAGGGACATTGGTTCCCCAGTCTCTTTGTGGCCGAATGCAGCTTTTCTTTTCCTCCAAATCCTTTATGTTTGGAGTTCTGTCAGTTTTTTGATGTTGTTCTTGCAAAAATAGCGCCAAACACTTGGAGAATAGTTAATGGAGTTCATAGGTTAAATCAAATTCATGGGATCCGTTTAGGAATTCCAGAAATTATGTTTTGTTATAGATGGGTTGTCAGCGATAGTACTTTTTATTTAAAAACTAGGTTTTTAAATAGGGCTTTAGTTGTCAATCTCCCAGATGCCAACAGGGATTACTTCAAGCATGGAGTTGTTATGAAAAATTGGCAACATGCTCCATTAAATGGAGATGATGTATATCAGGGTCCTAAGTGTCCCCCTTGTGGCAATGGGATAGGTTGTTTTTATTTTATTTTATTTTTTGAAATTATGTTTTCTTTGTGTTTGATAAAATGCGTCATTGACATTTTAATTTTTGTTTATTTGCAATTGACAGCAAAAGAAAATCCCCCAAAGAAACTGATGTCAATTTGAGACACTTGAAACTTATCTGGAGTTTGCACCAAACTGTTGCTGACGAACACATCAGATCAACCTCGTACTTGTTGCAGTACAAGAGCTACACTTTGTCTTTTACTGCTCGTCCAGTGGTTGCTGACATTGACCCAATACCAGCTTTTGAAGGTTCCTCCCCTGAATCAAATATTCCTCTGAGTGACAGAATGAAGAGAATAAGAGCTCCTGCCTTCTTTGATAAGTCTGCCTCTACTGCTGGAGAGGCAAAGAAAAACAAGCAGGATGTCCGAGAGGAAGGGACAAGAAAAATTAATGCACCCCCTCCAATTGCTGCTAAGAAGGTTATTGAGAAGCCCCCAGCGACTCCGAGCAAGGTTATTGTTGTTTCTCCTCCAAGTGAGGTTATCATTATATTACCGACCAAGAGGACATCCTTGGTTGAGAATGTTCCTGCTCCTATGAGGAAATTGAAGAAAAGTTCCTCAGATAAACCGGCTGAATCTATCTCTCAGCCTTTAACTGCTGGAAGTGGTATTCCCACTTTTGTTGCTCCGAGCTCTGCCATGAGCTCGGTGAAGTCTTGGATTATCCCAGAGATCCAAGGTATTAAAGACAGTCTTTCTCGTGATAGAGTCACTACCTTGGCAGCTCAGTATATTGCCTCAGTAAGTATTGCTAAACCTAACTTTCATTTTTCAATGTTATGTCCTTGTACTGACTTACAGTTATTTTCTTTTTGCAGCTGGTAACATGTTTCAATAACATTATGAAGAAGGATGAATCTATCAAGGCTTCAATCTCCTCGGGAGGTGTAGAAGATGTTTTTACTGGATTGACCCAATCTTTGAAGGAATCTCATCAGAAGTATGAGGATAATAAAATTGCTTGGGAGAAGCAGGTTAAGTCTATCGAGAAAGAAAGGGATCGAGCTGTGGAGGCCTCCCAAGAGTTGGAGAGGAAAATGAGAGAATTTGAGAAGAAAAACAAAGAGCTTGAGGAAAAGCTCAAGAACACTGAAGAGCTTGAGAGAAAGCTCAAGAAAACTGAACAGGAAGTTGTTAGACTCCGCGACGTTAATCGTCAAAGGCAGGAGATAGAAGGGAAAATGAAGGCTACCGAGGAACTTCATACTGAGAGGATTTCCTCAGAGAAGGCAAAGAGAAAACTTGCTGTTAAGAAGTCCTTTAGCGTTGGCTGGGATAAAGGTTGGAACAAAGGCCTAGCTGCCATGTCCTCTCAGATGGAATTTGCTAGCCTCAAATACTTCAGGGATGGATGGATTGCTGCTCTGCAGGAGTTAAAGGTCTCAGAGAGTTCTGAACTTTTTTAGCGCTATGTTCATGGTCCTCCTCCCTCTCTTAGAGAAGAAGAAGAGGGCGAAGCTGCCTCCGAAGAGTCTTCAATGATGATTGGAGATCAGGTCCCTACTATTGAACTTCGCTACGAGCAGCCTCAGCCAACCAACATGTCTACCGATCATCTTTCTCTGCCCTTTGAGCAACCTACTTCTTCGTCCAAGCCTTTTGAGGAAGTCTTAGGAATCAAGGAGAAGCTTTAGAGTTGTTCGGACCTTTCTCTTTTCTTTTTATTTTTTGTTGAATGTAATTTTGGGCTATGTACTTCTTTTTGTGATATAATAAAATTTGAAATTTCGGCTGTTTATATTGATTTTTTCTTCTACTTGCTCTGTTTGCATCTTTATTGATTCTTTCTGTCTCTTTTCTTTACTAGTTTATGGATAGAATGGAGCTCTTGTCAGCTCACGATATTGAACTGATGAAAAAATACAATGACTTCTTTAAGGCTGGCCATGCTGACTTGAATGAAGCTCAAATCATCGACATCCTTGGTCCAGACACTTCAGAACGAGCAGTCGAAGCCTATCAATATTTGAAGAGCTTGCTCGACCGTGAAGTTGCCAACAATGTGGCATATTATGAGATGATTGAAGATCTTCGGGGTATCATCGAGAAACTTCAACAATAATACAAGGAATCTTCTGCCCTTTTGCATCAGGGGTACGAGAAAAAATATCAGCAACTAAATGCTAATAAAGGATATGATAAGTTCATTGCTACTTATGATATTAAGGAGAGGACTTTAAAGATCGAGGTTGAAGAGCATAGGCAGATCGCGAAACTGCTGGAGCAGGAAAATAATAACTTGCGAGGAGAGATATCCCAACTGAAATCTGCAGCATCTTCTTCGGGAGCCTTGATCCCTGTTAACGATAAAGGTTTATCGTTTCTGGAGGTTGAAAATGCCAATTTGAGAGATGAATTGGAAACCTTAAAGAGGATTGAACCCTCTATATCTGCTCGCGGATAAGCAAGAGCTTCTCGGGGATGAGTAAGAGCTGCTCGGGTTACTGTTGAAGAAGCTAGAACACAGGCATCTTTGGAGAATCAAGCATTCCAGTTGATAGCGAAGAATCAAGCATTAGTTAAAATGTCCAAAAATATTCTGAACCTCGACGAGCAACTCTCTGCACAAAACTCTGCCTTGGAGAATAAAGAACTTTTAGTGAAGAACCTCCACGAGCAACTGGAGAGGTTGACCTATCAGTTTCACAAACATCCCAGAGAGTTTTGCATGGCTGGATATAATGAAGCCCTTTATTACCTCGATGATCGGATCCAGAATTCAAATAACAAGGGTTACAAGCAAGGATGGTTGAATGCACTGGGGGTGTTAAAGTTGGAGCAGGGTCACTATTTGTGGGACTATTATGATCCTGGGTTGCTTGATTTGCCAGTGCCTCCATTTAAGCTTGACATGAGTTGGATTCCTGCTCGGGCAATTCCTCAGTGCCTGATCTCAAAGTATCTTGGCGACTACAGTCTTCATTCTAATTTTAAAATATCTCGCTCGGAGCACTTACTTGATCGGCCATCAGTAATGAATGTCAGGATGCTCAGAGATCTGAACTTCATAAATTCTCCTTACGCCTTAGATGATCCTCCTGCTGGAGTAGAGCCTGTTTCAAAGGCAGAAGGGAAAAAGCCAATAGAATAGGATTTTTATGCAATGATTTCTACTTTCCACAGCATATGTAATCCTTCTCGATTTGAATGAAAAGTTTTGGTAATGAAATACATTTCTCACATCATTTGTCTTTTGTCATTTTATAAAATATCTATTTTATTCTCAGATGAATGTGTATGTATATCTTGTAAGAAAATAAAAATTTACTATGTTATTTTAAATTGCCGACCAACTGGAGTTGGTGAAAATTTATTGTTGACCATTCTGAGTTTGTGATAATTATTTGACGATCAACCGGAGTTGGTGATATTTTTCTTCCCGACTAACTTAGAGTTGGTGGTAATTTGATATGCCATAAATAAAGAAATTTTGTTTTATTTTTGGATTATAGTGACTAATCACTTTTTAATTATAAGCCACGAAACGACTTCCATCCCATGATATTGCTTAAACAATTATTTTTGACCAACCAGAGTTGGTGGATTTTTATTCCCGACCAACCGTAGTTGGTGGATTTTTATTCCCGACCAACCGTAGTTGGTGGATTTTATTGTACCGACCAACCGTAGTTGGTGGACCGACCAACCATAGTTGGGGGGTTTATTTTACCGACCAACCGTAGTTGGTGGACCGACCAACCGTAGTTGGGGGGTTTTATTTTACCGACCAACCGTAGTTGGTGGACCGACCAACCGTAGTTGGGGGGTTTATTTTACCGAACAACCGTAGTTAGTGGACCGATCAACTGTAGTTGGGGGGGTTTATTTTACCGACCAACCGTAGTTGGGGGGTTTATTTTACCGACCAACCGTAGTTGATGGACCGACCAACATAGTTGGGGGGTTTATTTTATCGACCAACCATAATTGGTGGACCGAACAACCATAGCTGGGAGGGTTTATTTTATCGACCAACCGTAGTTAGGGGGTTTATTTTACCGACCAACCTTAGTTGGTGGACCGACCAACCGTAGTTGGGAGGGTTTATTTTACCGACCAACCGTAGCACTAATACTCCAAAAAAAATTTCATCAAAAGGAGAGAATTGGATAAAAACTTCAACACTCTATTCATACTGAAGAAAACTTGATTTACATAGGAATCCCAACTACTGATAATACTTGCGTAGATGTTCTGCATTCCATGCATTCTTAAATTCTTCCCCCTCCAAGGTTTCAATCCTATAGGTTCCTGGACGAATAACTTCTGTTACTCTGTAGGGTCCATGCCAGTTAGCTTCCAATTTATTGTGTTTTTGAATTACTTTCTTTAGCACGTAGTCTCCTTCCTTCAAATCACACTTTTTTACCCTCTTGTTGTAAAATAAAGTTGTTCGTTGTTGGTATGCAGCATTCCTGATTGCTGCTTCTTCTCTAACTTCCTCAAGCATATCCAAGTCTAATCTTCCCATCAAGTCACTGATAAGAATTGAAATTCAGCACTCTGTGTGTGGGGAGGCCCAACTCGGCAGGTATAACAGCTTCACTTCCAAATGCCAGCATGTATGGAGATTCTCATGTTGCTGCTCGTTGTGTAGTACGATAAGCCCACAGCACAGAATGCAGCTCGTTGATCCAATTTGCCTTCGCATCATCCAGTCTTTTCTTCAAACCATTCAGCAGCGTTCGATTTGTCACCTCAATTTGTCCATTGTTCTGGGGATGGCCTAGTGCAGAGTGGGTTTTCAATATGTTTGACTGATGACAATATGCAGCAAACTTCTCATTGTCAAATTGGGTTCCATGATCAGTAATGAATGCATGGGGAAGACCATATCTATAAATGATATTCTTCCAAATAAATTGATATACCCTATCATAAGTCATATCAATAAGAGGTTCAGCTTCTACCCATTTAGTAAAATAATCCACAGCGACGATGAGGTATTTGAACCTTCCTCTTGCCGTTAGGAGTGGCCCGACCAAGTATATCCCCCACATGGCAAATGGTCAAGGGGATGTTATAGGTGTCAACAATGCCTAGGGAGTTCTTCGGATAGAAGAGAAATGTTGACATTTGTCACATTTTTTGGCATAGGCTATACAATCAGCCCTCATCGTCGGCCAATAATATCCCTGCGTCATTATTCTTTGCAAAAGCGTTCGACCTTCTACATGAGCTCCACAGGACCCTTCATGGACCTCTTCAATCAAGTCTTTCACCTCGAAGGGATGCACACATATTTGCAAACCTGCTATAATTCCTCGTCTATATAGAATACCATTAGTCCATACATAACGAGCACCTTTAAACTTTAATTTCTTGGCTGTGAGTTTATCAGTTGGCAAAACCTCTTCTTTAATATATGCCCTGATGGGATCCATCCAAGATGGTCCTAAATCAAGGGTAACAAAGTTCATCATCAGATCTTCGTCGATGCTCCTGCTAGCTAAAATTTCTATTGGGATTGTTCTTCGTAGCTCGGTGGTTGCGGCTGAGGCTAACCGAGCTAAAGCATCTGCTCTTGCATTCTCCAATCTTGGTGTTCTAATTAATTGCACATCGTTAAAGATCGATACAATCTCCATTGCTTTCATATAATACTTGATCATCAATTCTCCCTTTATTGCGTACACTCCCAGCATTTGATTTACGATCAACTATGAGTCACTGAATACAATGACCTGCTCTGCCCCCATGGTTTTTGCTAAACTAAGACCTGCAATCACAGCTTCATATTCAGCCTTATTATTAGAAGCCTTGAATTGAAACCGCAGAGCATACTCCACATCGATTTCATCTGGGCTGTTTAAAATAATCCCTGCCCCACAGCCTGTACTGTAAGATGATCCATCCACATACAAATTCCACACAGGTATCTCATTATCAAACTCTTGGTCAGATAGAGTTCCTCGGTGGAATATTTGATGATTCCTCATATCCTCCTCTAGCACTTCTTGCTGCTTGTCGACCATCTTCTCTTGCTCGTCTACCGACTTAAGTTGGTTGGGGTTTAAGTTTAATGATCCTGTAACATCCACAGGCTGGTTGGTATCCAACTTCTGCTCTTCAGAGGTATCTGGATAGGTGAATTCTGTAATAAAATCTGCCACTGCTTGCCCCTTAAGTGACGACTTAGGCTCATAAATTATGTCGTATTCACCCAACTCTACAGCCCAATACATCAATCTTTCTGATTTCTCTGGTTTGTGCAAAGCTTGCCTTAATGGCATGTCTGTATACACAACTATAGTATGATCTTGGAAGTATGGCCTCATTCTTCTACTCACTTCGATCAATGCTAGTGCCAACTTTTCCAGTCTTGGATATCTGATCTCTGCTCCTCGGAAGGCCTTACTAGTGTAATAAATTGGTTTTTGCACTCCATTCTCCATTCTTATCAATGCCTAGCTAACTGCAATTTTCAAAACTGCCAGATACAAGTATAATCTTTCTCCCATCACTGGCCTGGACAACAGCAGAGGTGCTCCCAGGTATTTCTTCAATTCATGAAAGGCCTTCTCGTATTCATCATTCCATTCGAAAGTCTTTCGGAGTGTTTTGAAGAATGGTAGACATCTGTCAGTTACTCGTGATACAAATCTATTAAGTGCTGCAACTCACCCTGTAAGACTCTACACTTCCTTCTTCATCGTCGGAGATCGCAGCCCCAATAGAGCTTTGATCTTGTCAGGATTCGCCTCAATTCCTCGTTGGTTGACAATATACCCGAGGAACATGCCTTCTCGTACTCCGAATATGCATTTGGTAGGGTTCAACTTCATTTGATATTTATCTAGTTGATCAAAGGTCTGGCCTAAGTCAATTAGATGATCAATAACTTTCTTGCTCTTCGTCAGCATATCGTCAACATAAACTTCCATGTTGTAACTGATTTGCTCTTCAAACACCTTGTTCATCAGCCGCTGATATGTTGCACCTGCGTTTTTCAATCTTAAAGGCATAACATTATAATAATAAGTTCCCCTAGAGGTAATAAAAGATGTACTCTCCCTGTCCTCAGGCTTCATCTTAATCTGATTGTAGCCAGAGTAAGCATCCATAAAACTCAGCAATTCGTGCCCCGAGGTAGCATCCACCAGTTGATCGATTCGGGGAAGAGGAAGATGATCCTTTGGGCATGCCTTATTAAGATCGGTGAAGTCTACACACATCCTCCATTTGTTATTTTTCCTCTTCACCATCACCACATTAGCTAGCCAATCAGGATATTTGACATCCTTAATAAAACAGGCTTTTTGGAGCTTCTCGACTTTTTCTTGTATAGCTTGGTTCTTTTCGGGGCTGAACACTCTTCTTCTTTGTTTTACTGGCTTAATCTCCTTATTCACATTAAGCTCGTGACATAGGAAATTTGGGTCTATCCCTGGCATGTCCTTGTGGCTCCATGCAAAAGTTTGTTTTCTGATTTTTAGAAATGCAATCATCTCTTGTTTTATTGACACATCTAGTGAAGCACCAATTTAAGTTGTTCATTCCAGAATAATATTTTTAGTAGCCTTCATGACCTGACCCTTAACGAGCTGAGACTCATCTCTTGGGTCTAAAGTCTCAATCTCTGCGTCTTCTATCTCATCAACCTGATGAGTAGTAGTCTTCTTTCTGAATTCTTCATGCTCTTCTTGCTCGGCAGATGAATGGTATCATTACCGAGCTACTTTTTAGTCACCCTTTACAATTTTTACTCCAAAGTTGGTTGGGAATTTTAAACATTGATGTACTGTAGATGGTACTGCCTCAAACTTTTTCAAACCTACCCTTCCCATGATGATATTGTAAGCTGATTGGACATTATTATCCATCACAAAAAAGCGCACTCTTTTTGTTCGACAAGCAGGCCATGTACCGATGAGCATATCCAACTTGATTGTCCCAAGTGGAAAAACTTTCTCGCCAGTAAAACCGAGGAGGGGCCGATGATATAGCTCCAACTGGGATAGCTTTAGGTTCAAACTATCAAAATATGGGTAGAACATAATATCTGCCGAGCTGCCATTATCCACCAAGACTCGCGAAATCACTACTTCCTTCATCCTCATTTTGATCACCAATAGGCCATCGTGAGGATATAGCACACCTGCGAGGTCATTCTTAGAGAAACCGATGACTAGTTTATCTTTGTTCACCTTCCTCGGGCAATCAACCTCAGCTAGATTTATCCTTTGAATATATGAACAAGCTTGAGCCTCATTGAGGTAAGCTTTCCTCTCTGCAGTAAGGTCTCCACCTCCTGCATCTCCACCTGTAATAACATTACAATCAACTGATCCAAAACGAATAGAAAATACCTCACGTTCTGGCTGTTTTGGTCTTTTGGGTAGATCGGGGTCATCTTGATCTTCATCCATGTCTTCTTCATGATTTCTCTTCTTATCTTCTTTTATTCATCGAGGAGATCTAAATCTCTGCCTTGCTCGGTCGTTGCTATTTCCACCATTTCGACGATCCACATACTTGTTCAATTTTCCTCGCCTGATGAGCTCTTCAATTTCATTCTGAAGAGCTATACAGTTTTTGGTCGTGTGACCATGATCCTTATGGAACTCGCAATATTTGGATTTATCCCTCTTGTCAGGATCTGTCTTCATTTTTTCAGGCCAGTTTAACTCCTCACTATTCTTGATCTCTTCCAGAACGTGGTTTATATCTACCTTCAAAGGAGTATAGTTTCCAAATTTCTTCATCTGTTCCAATGCTTGCTTTGCTTTTAACTGCTTGTTACCACCATTATTCTTCTGATCTTTCTTCTCAGCCTTATCGCCCTCAATCTTGGTCTCCTTAGTGTCCATGTTCTTTGCAGCCATAGCTTCCTCGGCATTCATGATTTTGGCTGCTTTTGCTATTAATTCTGACATGGTCCTAGGTGGATCTTTGGCCAAAGTGTAGTACAATTTATTTGGCAATAGTCCACTCATCAAAGCAGTAATTGTTGTCTTTTCCTCGTAGTCAATAACTTCGAGCTTCTCGTTATTGAAACGAGTTATGTAATCCCTGATGCTCTCATCTGCTTTTTGTCTAACACTTAACAAATGTGCTACTCGTTTAACTGGTTTTGCCCCAAAATAGAAATTTCCAATAAAGAGCTCAGCTAGTTAAAAGAAAGTTAAAATTTTCCCCCGAGGAAGATTATTGTACCATATTTGAGCAGATCTGGTAAGAGTTCCCGAGAATGCCCTGCATCTCATCTCGTCTGGCATGGCATAGATATCGGCAGCAGCTTGGTATTTTTCTATATGAAGGACAGGGTCAGTTTTTCCATTAGATTTAGGAGTCACAACAGGTGCTTTGAACTTTGATGGTGTGGTAAAATCCACAATTGCTTGGATAAAAGGTGTCCCTTGGACAAAAGTTCTTTGTAGAGGATTTTTGGCCTTAGCCATTTCCCCTAGTCTATCCTCCAACCTCTGAATAGATCCCTTCCATGCATCATTTCCCTCCTCGGGCCTATTGGTCCGAGCAACTGATCGTGTTGAATTTGCCTCTTGGGATCTTTCACGACGAGCAGCTGGTCGGGATTGGGCAGAACCTTCCTTTAAATCAAAGGATCATTGAGAGTTCCTCGACACCATCCTAGTGGGACTTTTATTCCTCCTAAGACCCAAACAATCAAAGGGAGAGACTCTACTTAATATTTCAAGAGCACTGGTCCTTTCTGGAGATAGAGTGATGTTTTGTTGAGTGTCTGTAGCTCGTATCGAGGAAGTCCTTCCAGGATGATAAGAAGGATCATTGGATCTCTTAGTACGATATGAATCGATGCATCTAGACTGAGATTCTTTCGGGAGTAACGTTTGCCTAGAAGGTAATCGGGTATTTCTCTAAATGCTTCGTTGTCCTGACTAGGCGGGTGCTCCACCCTGGATAGTTTGCATGGGTTGTCGCATGGTTTCTTGGATGATGGTCTGGCCTTGAGACAAATTGGCCATTATTCCAGCAACATCTTGGACACTTGGAGGAGTGGATGGATTTGGGGGGTTTTTAGCGTTTCGATTACTGGATTCAGGATTATCAGCAATTGGTGATGAATTATTTTAGTGAAAAACGATAATTACAGTCATTTCCCACAGACGGCGCCAATATGTTGATGTAAAAAACTAGATTTGACCTAATTCTTTAATCACAGATAAAAATAAACAAGGCAAAAGATTTTTAAAGTGGTTCAGCCTTGAAAGAATGGCCCACGTCCACTGTTTGTGTTATTGTTGACCGTTTGCAGAATTCTCGATAATGGGTTTATCAAGAATTTCCCAGTCCCCTGCTAATGAGGAGGTTATAATGTATTTATAGCCTTGAGGCGGTACAAATGAAAGAATAATACATAGATGTCCAATAGGCGTGTGCGTCTGTGTGATAATAATGAGCATTTAATGCGCAGTTATTCTCTTAATTATCCGGATATGAATGCTCTGTACGAGATGCAGCTCAGACCGCCTAAGCTGCTCGGACCGCCTAAGTAGCTCAGCATTCATGAGTTGCTCGGTACAATAGAGTTCCTCGGAGAACACTTGTTGCTCGAAGCGCCTGAGTTGGTCAGGGAGGTTGAGTTCCTCGGAGTCAAGGTGTTATTTAAAAAGTGTTTGCGAGTGCCATGGAGACTGACACGTGTCTCCATATAATTGGTCCACATCAACAGAATAAATTTTGTATCAACAATAACAAAATTTCCATTGTGTTCTAACGAACTACAAAATTATTTCTAACGAGACCTATATCTTGTTCTAACGAGATTAAAAAAAATATTTTCGATAATCATTTTATAAAAAATGCCTTCATAAAAAAACAACCATCCCAGAATATATTTAATTTAGAAATCAAATGCACAAGTTCATATACCTCTATAAAATATTCGTGACGATTCCAACGATTTGGAATTCAGAAGTGAAGCTCAGTTACTAAACTTGTTTTCAAATGATTGTGGAGGCAATTGCAGATGTAATGTTCGATTTTTTGCAATGGTTTGTAACAGGATACTCCAAAATTCCTAAGCTATAAGCAATTGTAAAATATTTCCCTTGCATAATTTTTTTTTTTTACTTCCACGAATACACCCTTTTGTTCCTATATCACTTCAAAATTTACACCCTACCCAAAGGGCAATCAAACCAAGGTAAATTCTACCTTATCATGTCCTTTATCACATTAATTACTGAGTTTGAGCACATTCTTACAATAAAAACCATAATATTTTTTTCATTAACATGAGACTTAAAGTCCTCTACTTATTTTCTAAAGTTGGATCCACTTTCTAATAATTACTAAAAAAAATGAGGTAAACTACTTAACCTTCAAGTTTGAGAATCATTTACCAATTATAGTGTTCACTCTTCACGCGTAACTAAGGGTGTTTTTAAAACAAATTATACTTTGGGTTCAAACGATAATTTCCATGAAGTTAGAGACCCTTTCACAATTTATGTCATTAAAAAGGGGATTTAGCAATGTAAGAAACTCATATCAAAGTTCATAATTTTATGCCTTTAAACACACTACTGTAATACCCCGTAATTTTAGGGCTTTTAATTATGAGATTAATGAAATAAAATTTCTTTTAATTGTGGGATTAATTAAATTAATTTGGGATGGAAATTAATTTTAAATTTATTTGGGATGAAAATTAATTCGGATTTAAATATCTAGCGAAACGAGAGATATTATTTAAATATGATGATAATGTTGAATATTACTGAGTGATTATGGTAATATGTGATTATTGAATTTATTAAAATTGCCGTGAGTTGAAAATATGACAGTTTCGATAATTTAGCTGGGACGCGCGTGTCAGTAGTGTCAGGACCCAATTTAATAGATTTAAAAGTATTTTATTTTTATGTCATCCTTATAAGCATTTTGAGTGCACCAACGTGTTCGAAAGGGTCGTGATAGTCAGAAAACACTAGTCGGGAGTTTAGTTTGAGTCCCGGGGTATTGTTAGGCCTAACCAGCAACTCGAGGGGGTATATTAGTCATTTTTATTTTTGGTGAATAGTAACCCACGAAATTTAGAAAGCTTTATCAGCGAATAGGTTAGAGACTTAGGGTTTCCATCACCAAGTTTCACAGACGGCCATTAGAGATGAAGTGGAGGAAGTTACCAAAGGAGAACCACCATCTTTGGACTTTTTGCACCACCGTCACCACCATCGGAAAGAGAGAAGAATTTATATACCATCTACTTCAAAGGATCAGAATGTTCATTACCAGGCAAGTGATTTAACTTGCAATAAATTAGTGCATATATCATCCATGTTACGTTAGAATTGGAGAATAACCTTGAATAATGATAATTGAATGGATTTGAAGAATTGAAATCGCAATTTGGGTAGGTTTTTCATGTAGATTAACTTCTGGGATTTTAGCAGCCACAAAATCATGATCCATGTGTAGAGAATTATGAATTTGTAATGAATTATATAGAGTTCTTGAAGAAATAGAAGAACTAGGGGTTTTATATGAAATTTATGTGAATTGATCCAAGAATTTGATGTCCCATTATGACTTGATGATTATAAAATGTTGGAAATTATGCAAACATGTTGGTATGATTATTAGTATACTTGGTTGGGAGTTTAGGACGTTATAATGAAGAATTAGAGGTGTAAAAAAAGGAAACCCGTAATTGTTAAACAAAATTCTTGGCAAATAGCTATAAATTATCAATTTCGTAATCATAGATATTTATGTAAGTAATAAGGAAGAAAATAAACAAGTCAACAAAGATTTTAAACATGGTTCAGCTAAGGAAAAGAATACATCAATGGTTATAGTATTACTATCGGGGGTAGTTAGGTAGAACTTTGTGCCGGCTTTCTTGTGCACAATTGTCTTGTCCTTTGAGATAAGGGAAATGATATATTTATAGTGGATTGAAAACCAAGGGATGAAATGCATTTATATATTCAATCATTTGTACCCCTATATAATAAATGAAACTATTGATCTTTTAGGGTATGTGTGGGATGACTGTTAATAATTCCCATGTGAGTGACCTTTCCTTTCATCTTCTCAAACTGGTCGGATGGTATGCTGACCAAGTGTTTCTAGAGATGACCAAGTATAAATGAAACCATGAGATGTACACTTATGAGGACAGGTGTCCTTATCTCAATGGTCCATGCGGCATGAATAATTTGACCCACAACAAAAGCTCCCAATGCTCCATGCTTAATGGTTTAGTGAAAGGATGGAGTATTTGGTCTAGAAAGTTGAACAATGCCCAAATATAGTGGAGGTCGTTCACCGACCTTCGGGACTTGTACTTTTCCACCGATTTCATCAATACCTTGGTATTTTTATAAATAGTTTGAAAAATTGCGAACCACCAAACGGTACACTAGTCTTTTTGCCCTTTAAAAAGCGTGCGATCCTCGAAAGTCTAATAGTTGGTTTAGCTTATCATTACATTCTCGATCTTCGAGATGAAACAGAAAAACCTATAAAAGGATGGCTTCTTTACATTTCTCACTACCTTAAACTTTCAAACTCATATTTACAGTGCTTTCCAACTTTCTTTGCGATCGTTTGAACTTGCAGCAATTTTAGGGAAATCAGTAAGGCTTTTTCTTTTCCCTATCTTTTATTTGTTGTTTTATCAAGTATGGTGTATATTATAGATGAAATCTCTGTAGGGGAGTGTAGGGAGAGAAGAAAAATTCCTGACTAGTTGACCTTGGAGGTGGTTGATGGTCCCATAAACATGTTAGCTCTAGAGAAAGGACACTAGATTCTTACTTTTTTATTACAAAGTATGGAATTATTTTTCCATCCAATCAACTCTTTTTGGAGTTTTGTCAATATTTTAATATGGTTCTTGCTAGAGTTGCCCCCAATACTTGGCATGTGGTGAACAATGTTAATCGTTTGAATGAGATTTATAGAACCCATATAAGGATTACCGAGCTAATGTATTATTATAAATGGGGTACCGCATGAGATACCATATACTACCTAAAGATGAGAGAAGATAAAAAAGCTTTGGTGGTTAATCTTCCTGATTCCAACAAAGACTATTGGGATTATGGAGTGGAAGTGAAAAATTGGCAATATGCTCCCCTTCCTAAGGGGGTTAGGTATAATGGTCCCAGATGGCTCCGGGAAGGGCATGGCATAGGTAGGCCATTTTTATGAACTTTTTTTAATCTCCTATGCGTGATAATTGTTTAATAATATGCCAACTGACATTTGTATTTGGTTTTTCTACAGAGGAAAGGAAGAGAAAGCCCCCTCATGACTCGAAAGTTAATTTTGAAGATTTGAAGTTCCTTTGGCTAATCTAGTAAAGACTAGGAGAAGACAATCCTAGGCCAGCCTCAGTTTTACTTGATTATAAGAGTTAAATCACTTCATTCATTGTCGGAACAACATATACTTTAGAAAATGCCCCCATTAACCTTAAAGAGGAAGAGGAGCCTTTTTCTACCTCCTCGGCTGAAAAAATGCTAGCAATTGGAGGAACATCTGATTCTTTTATGTCCATAGATATTAGTACCATCCCTAGTTCATTCCTAGAACATATGGGAAAGAGGAAATTTTACAACCTAATGTCACCACCCAAGACGTCTGCTACAATTGAAGGTTGTTCCAAGAGTTCTGGTGAATGTGGTTATAAGTGACCAGTAGTGATCACTATTAGGGAGATTAAGGAGACTGAGACTTAGTTTAAGAGGTTGAAGAGAGGTCATGAAACCAGGCTTCTGCAGAGTCTACCTCTGTGGTAGTGAACCCTAGTTTGGCCAGGGACTTGATCCATTCAAGACTTCTACCTACTGATATGTCGACAGCAACAACAATGATAAGGGCCAAGTTAATAGAGAGGACCAATCAAAATTATTCTTTGGTAATTATAACTCACCTACTTGTATTTATCAATTTCTATTTTCCTTACTAGTATTTGATACCGGCCTTATTGCTAAACTATTTTGTAGTTCTTGGTCGATTATGACCAATTCCTTATAAGGGAAGACCAATTGAGGTCATCATCAGCTGATGTGGTGGAAGCTTTTGAAGGCTTAAGAAAGTATTTGAATGACATCGAGGAAGCTCATAAGAGAGATCAAAAGAAATAAAAGGAGAATCTCAAATAATCAGAGGATAGAGTGATAGCAGCCGAGAAGAAGGTGAAAACAGCTGGGCAGAAGGCAACTAACTCGATTATTGAAGCGGATAAAGAGAAAAAGAAGGTGTTAGAACTGAAGTGTAAGGACATGATTTTATAAATGTCCATTTTAGAATCTAGGAATTTTCTGAGCATCCTAGATCACAGTTAGTATATCTGATACCGTTACATTTGACACGTCAACACGATCATCCATGATGGCCTCAATCTGAATCCGAAGTTATCATGCTCCCACTATATTCGACATTCAATCGTTCCCACTACTCCACTCGTAATGATGGTATAATGTTTAATATGGAGTTTTTAAGGGTTACATATTTATTTAGGAATTTTTTTAAAAGATTAGGTTTATCAAAATAAGGCATTTTTAAGAAAGATATTATTTAAACAGTTACCCGATCGGTTCGCCTATTTATAAAGGGAAAACTGAATTGGTTCAAAATGGGAAATCGTATTTAATAGTTTACCAAACCAGTTCGCCTCTTTTATCCGAATCGGTTTAACGCACTGACTCAACTTTATTTTTTCTATAAATACCTATTTCGGGAGTGTATTTGTTCAAGGATTAAAAAGATGTTTTTGAGAGACCTGCTACAACAAGTCTTCAATTTTTTGAGTCCTAAACACCTTTTTTTATTCACAAATTCTTCCTGCATACATACGTGAATCTTTATAAACCCTATATACAATTGTTCTACTCATCTGGAGTAATCTTGTGGAGAAGAAGGATGTTCTACATTACTGACTTGGATCTCTTGCGGGATCTCTTGCTAACAACACCGACGATAATAAATCGACACCCGCGAGTATTCGTGTGTCACTGTATTTCTCTATAATTGTAAGTTATTACGAATTATAGTGAAATAAAAATTGTTTTACCCCTTTGGGTAATTCTTGCTCATATTGTGATTGACTGTGCATGCTAGGTTTGATTTAATTAGTTTGTCACAATTTGTTTGCAAGAGTTAGGATTTTTTTTTACTAAAAATGTGCACTCTCAAATTGGTATCAAAACCTATTACACAACTATACCGTGTAATTTTTTCCCGCAAAATTTTTATGGATATCAATTTTGGTCTAAAAATTGATTTTTAAAAAAGCACAGTTTCAATGGAAAACTTATATAATCGAGTGCCAATTTTTGACAGGTCAAATTTTGCATATTGGAAAGCCCGTATGAAATCTCACTTAAAGGCCATTGACAAATATATTTGGGTTGTGAGTGAAAGAGGGTGGACGCCTTCCACTGTCACTGTAGATAACGTAACTACTTTCAAAGTTATGACTACATGGACTGAGGATGAATTTAAATGTAGCACATATAACTCACGTGGACTTAGTGCAATTTTTGAAAACGTCACCCCCGACAAGTTTCGACGCATCATAACGTGTACCATATCCGAAGAAGCATGGGATGTTCTTCAACTTACCTATGAAGGCACTAATTCAGTTAAAGAATCAAAAATGCGAAATTTAACTACACAATTTGAGGCAATCACCATGCTTGAATCTGAGTGTTTTGATGAATTCTATGCACGCTTATATGATATTATTAATAGTAGTTTCAATTTAGGTGAACACATTCCTAACGCTAGAGTAGTTAAAAATATTTTGAGATCTCTTCCTAAGCGTTTTATCCCTAAAGTCACTGTGCTAAATTCTTTAGGAAATTTGATTAGTCTGAAATTTGAAGAATTGGTAGGAGACCTCCAGACTTATGAAATTAACATGTTTTCTAATACGATAAAATCAAAAGATAAAGGGGTAGCACTTAAATCCCAGGCTAGGAATAGTGAGGGGTCAGCTAGAAAGAGAGGAGAGTCATCTAGGAGAAGAGAGGAAGAGTTATCTAATTTTGAGTTTGATTTTGACTTAGACGATTTGGTCTTGTTTGCAAAAAATTTCAAGAATTTTCTCAAATTAAAGAAAAATGACAATTTCAAAGATAAAAAGAATTTTGAGAAAAATAAGTTTGAAAAGGATAAAAAGGACGCGCCTAAGAAAGACGAGGAGAGATCTTATGAGTGTGACGGTAGAGGCCATAAGACATTTGAGTGTCCTACTAGGTTGCGACATCAAGGCAAAGGCAAATCTGCTCTTAATGCCTCCCTTAATGACGGTAGTGAGGCCGAGTCGGTGGATTTTAGAGACGAATCATCGCATGAATGTAACTTCACTGCATTCATGGCTACTCATGTGAGTACTGACAGTGTGCCTCACGACGATGAGGATTCTACTTCACAGTGACACCTCTGTTCGACCCAAGTGAAGCAATGTGAGTGGGGGGAGGATGCTGCAAGTGAGAGTGAGATTGATTTACGACGATGTACGCTAATTTATATGCTGATTCTTTTAAAACTAAAAAGAGTAACAAAGCGTTAGCACTTAGGATAGTTTCCTTAGAGAAATATTTGGGAGAGACAAGAGAGATAGATAGATAGATAGATAGATAGATAGATAGATAGATAGATAGATAGATATATAGATAGATAGAGAGAGAGGGAGAGAGATCCATTAGCACTACCTTGAGAGAGAGAATCAGAGAGTCATTTTGGTAAGAGAGAGAGATGTTTAGAGAAAGAGAAACGGGACTTGACCAAGCAAGCGGATAGTCTTACAGTGAGCTCCAGACCTCCATGGACACTCGAAAGAAACATTAAACCCTTGTAGCCCAGCTTACTCATGACCTTGAGAGAGCTAGGGAGGTGAAGATAAGGATAGAGGGAAGATCTGGAAAATTGCTCCTCGTCCCTACTTTAGGTTTTGGTGAAAGATAAGGATTTGGTTTTGATGGTGCCTCCACGTCTCATGTGATAACGGAACCAGTTCCTGATTTTACTAGGAATCCATATGTCCATCACCAAAAACTGAGAGAAGAGTTTGGCCAAGAAAAGCAAACTAAGGTCGACCAAAGACTGTGTACATATGTACCTAATGCAAAAGAAAGGGCCACCTTAGGGATTTTTGCTATATTTGGGGTTGTATACGATGTACATTTGCTCCACCACGTGTCACTAGAAATTTTTCGAGTCTTATAGATCAAGTTGAGTTTCTAGTCTCCACTCCTCAGAGTTTAATGGTAGAATTCCAACGAATTTTTTTGCCATTAGTGGACACTTCTAATATCCCGACTAGAGCCAATAATGACAGGGTAAAAAAGAAGGTTACCATATCTTGGGTGCCTAAACTCGATGCAAAAACCCTTATTGTTCATATTACTCTTAAAGAGCATAACACTTCTCAATGATATTTCGATAATGGGTATTCTAGGCACATGATAGGTGATATGTCCCATTTCTTACCTACCTAGAGGATTGCAAGGAAGGTAAAGTCACCTTTGGAGATGGGAGCAAATTTAGCATAGTAGGATAAGGTACAGTAGAGATACCAGGATTTACTAAGATAGAGGATGTTTTGTAAGTCCAAGGTTTGAAATCAATCCTTTTCAGCATTAGCTAGCTGTGCGACGCTGATTTTGCTGTAAAGTTTGATCGGAATGAGTGCAATATTTATGATCAAGACGGCAAACTCTATTGCAAGGGGTAAGGATTGAAGATAATTACTATGGTATTGTGCCCAAGTCCTCATTTATTTTCAATAGCGCCACGGTCACTCCTATGGATTTGTGGCATCATCGTCTAGGTCATGTGAATTTTAGAGATCTGGAGAAATTACTTAAAAAGGTTGGGCATGGACCGCAGAAGTATGTCTGTAGCCCCCAGTGGAAGTTGAATTCCATTACAACTTCACGAGTGCTTGATTTAAAACACATGGATCTTATGGGTCCTACTCGTACTGAGAGTTTGGGTAGTAAGAGGTATATCCTCATGATGGTAGATGATTTCTATCATTATTGGATTATAGTTTTTCTGAGAGAGAAATTCAATGCTGTGGAATTTCTTACGACCAAGTGTTGTCTGCTATAAAAAGAATATGGAGCCACTATCAATAGAATATGCAGTGATAACGGTAATGAGTTTAAGGAAGCTAAAGTAGATCTTTACTATGATAGCCTCTGGATCAAACATGAATTTTTGACCGTAAAGACTCCTCGAAAAAATGGGAATATTGAGAGGAAGAATTGGATGATTCGGGAGATGGCTAGATCTATGCTTCTAGGTCGTAGAGTTTCTAGGAAAGTTTGGACAGAGGCAGTGTCTACCGCATGCCATACGGTGAATAGGGTTTGACTTCATCCACACACTCTTAATATGTCCTACTAATTGTGGACTGGAAAGAAGCCTAACCTTTCATATTTTCATGTCTTTTGGAGTAAATGCTACATCTTACAGGATAGAGAGAAATTAGTAAAGTTCGAATCTCGGAGCGAAGAGGGGATATTGTTAAGATATTCATTAACTATTAGAGAATATCGAGTTTTTAACCTGAGTAGCTCTAAGTTTATTGAGTCAATAAATGTCACCATGAGAGATGATGAACCTCCGGAGTTTGTTGATTCAAACCATTTGTGTGAGGATGATGTTCTTTCTACTGATGATCCCATTGTTCCTCTCACACCCAGAGTGGATCTTATTCCTGATTTAGGGGACACTCCTGCTCGTGTTCGTAAGAGTCATGATCCTACTGCTATTCTATGAGATCCCACCCTAGGGGCCTAGACTCGTGCTCAGCTAGAGAGCATTGTTAGACATGTTTATTACACGTCCAAATTGGAGCCCAAGAATTATAAACAAACACTCAAAGATTGACACTGGATATGCGCTATGCAAGATGAGTTTCTTCAGTGTAGAAAGAATAATGTCTGGGAATTGGTCCCCCGACCTAGTGAGACAAATGTGATAGGTACCAAGTGGATATTCAAGAGTAAGGTAGATGAGACTGGTACTATTATCTAAAATAAGGCTAGGTTGGTCTATCAAGGATACACACAGATAGATGGTGTATAATTTAACGAGACATTTGCCCTCGTTGTGAGGCTTAAGTCCTTCCTCTTACTACTTGCCATCACTTGTCATCTTCGCTTCAGGTTATATCATATGGATGTCAAGAGTGCCTTTCTAAATGGAATTATACAGGAGGAGGTTTATGTGGAACAACTAAAAGGATTTGAAGACCCTAAGTACCCCGATCACATCTACTATATGAGGAAAGCCGTGTATGGTTTGAATCAAGTACCCCGTGCTTGATACGAAAGGCTTACTTCCTATCTCTTAGCTCGTGGCTTCAAGAGAGGGGGAGTTGATATGCCGTTATTCGTTACGAGAGATGGCGATGTTATTTTGGATTCTTAGGTATATGTGGACGATATAGTCTTTGGATCCACGTGCTCCCAACATGCTTACCAGTTTGAGGAGGAAATGAAGAGTGAGTTTGAGATGAGCATGGTTGGTGAGCTTACTTTCTTCCTTGGTGTCCAGGTTCGTCAGCTATAGGATGGGATGTTCATCTCCCAATCCAAGTATGCTAAAAACCTTGTTAAGAAATTGGTTTAGACTCCACAAAGAAGGCACGTACCCCAATGAGCACCTTAATAAAGCTTAGCAATGACACTTAAGGCAAGGAGGTAAAGAAAACCTTGTATCAGAGGTAGTCTTCTCTACTTGACTGCCATTCGTTCCGACATCGCCTTTAGTGTTGGAGTATGTGCACAGTATCAGGCGTCATCTAAAAATTCGCACTTACTCGCTCTTAAACGTATTATCAAATACGTGAGTGGGACTCTCTCAATCATAATTTGATATTCCTTTTATACCAATGACCATTTTTTCGCCTATTCGGATGCCGATTGGGCCAGGGATGCATATGGATGTGGGAGCACTTCTGGTCGGTGTTTCTTCTTTGGTTATGCTCTTATCTCTTTGTTGAGCAAAAAGAAAAACTCCATCTCCTTGTCCACTGCGGAGGCTGAGTACATAGCCGCCGGGAGTTGTTGCATGCAACTTCTGTGGATGAAGTAGATGTTGGAGTATTATGGGATATCACAAGACACCAAGACTATTTCATGTGATAACCCGAGCACGATACATATATCTCGTAATCCATTCCAGTATTCACGCACAAAGCACATTAGGATACACGAGAACTTTATCTATGAGCTTGTAAAAGAGAATGTCGTATCCTTGAGTTTTGTGTCTTCCGACCTCCAGTTAGCCGATATTTTCACAAAGCCTTTAGATGCCCTTAAATTCAAGAGTCTTAGGAAGTCTCTAGGAATTTACATAGTTGACTGAGGGGTGGTCACCAAGTGTAGAGTAGGATGCTTTTTTTCATGTTCATATCATATGATTCCTATCTCTAGATTGTATCATTTGTATTATTATTTATTTTTTATTTTTTTAAAAAAATTGAAAAATCCAAAAAGATTTTATTTTTGATTTTTTATTTAGAAAAACTCAAAAAGATTTTCTTTTTATAAAAAAATTTTGAAAAAAAAAAACACAAAAAGAGTTTTGTATTTTGTTTACACCATTTATGGATGAACATTTAATATATCCATAGTCACAACTTCATTGAGTATTCCACGTGACTGTTTGATAGTGATTTGAGATGCTACATCATTTCATCCATGTACTTTACAATGTTTAAAGTCTTTGAGATGTCATTAGTGATATCTTCTACATGTTTGGCTCCTTATGTTTTTTATTGCATACATGCAATGTATTATTTGAGTATTGTACTTGTCTATCACATATTGGCTTGAGTATTTCCAACTCAATTTTATCTATACAATGAAACAAATGCGATAAAACTTGACAAGAAAGTAGTGCATGTAAAAACCGTTTATCGCGAGGACTTAATTGCATCAAAAATTGATGAGTGAAACACGGGAAAGGGTTGCTAGAGTACAAAATTAACTCGTCGTGAAAGCCTCCATTTGAATAGATCCCGAAAAAAAAAAGGTAATGAAAAGAAAAATATGCCAAAATAGGGCCAATAGATTTTAGTTTCATCAACTCAAAAAAAATATAATTCATAATTATATATGAGGGAGTTTGGATTGAAATAAATGAAAAACGGGTTTGCACGTCCTTGAAAGTCATGAAAAAGCGTTACATAGCTTTGGATGTTATTGGTGTGGAAATCACTTTGAGCTTTTATTTGTTGATTTGATTGAGTCAATTTCTTATAATTCCATCATTTTTACACCTAAGGAAGACATTGAGTTCATTTGTTAGGAATATCAAAAATTCATCGTGCACATATGTTATGGTTGTATGTATTCATTATTCTGTCGCATTCGCTCACATCCCTACATTTGTGCTATCACCGACTTAGTTATGTTCGTATTCTTTCATGGCGTGAATCTTTATTGTATATTTTGTGAGAAAAATTTTGAAAAATTCAAAACGAGAAAGTTTGATTACCTTGTGACATTCTCCATTTGCAGTTTCTTTATGTTCTTCATATTTGTCTATTTGGGGACGTCATAAAAAGGGGGAGAATGAATTATGGGGTAGAATTTTTGTTTTTTTTATTTAATGGTGATTTAATTGAGCTTAATTGATATTGACTTTTGCTTACCATTATATTTCAAACTGTTGCACGTCACGAGTATTGTTTCTTGTCTCATGTGTGTAGGTACAAAATTGAGGATTATTTTTACACACCCTGATAATAATAAAGAAAGATTGAAGAGTTGGAGATTTGAGGATGTTAAAGTTTGTTTGAATACATGTCATTTACTATTTCCAGTTTTTTGGTTTAATGAGGATATTAAATTGTATGTCATTTGGTTTTTACTTGGGTAGTATAATTCGGATAATATTTATATTTGTACTAGCATAGACATAGGGGGTATTTGTAAGGACATGATTTTATAAATGACCATTTTAGAATCTAGGAATTTTCTGAGCATCCTAGATCATATTTAGTATGTCTGATATCGTTACATTCGGCACGTCACCACGATCATCCATGACTTCCTCGATCCAAATCTGAAGTTATCACGCTCCCACTATCTTTTACATTTACCCATTCCCACTACTCCACTCGCAATTATGCTACAATGTTTAATATGGAGTTTTTAAGGGTTACATATTTATTTGGAAATTTTTATAAAAGATTGGGTTTATTAAAATGAGGAATTTTTAAGAAAAATATTGTTTAAACAGTTACCCTTACCAGTTCTCCTATTTATAAAGGGAAAATCGAACCGGTTTAAAATGGGGAATTGTGTTTAACAGTTTACCGAACCGGTTAGCCTCGTTATCCGAGACGGTTTGCCACACCACCTCAAATTTTTATGTTTCTATAAATACCTATTTTGGGAGTGTGTTTGTTCAAGACTTAAAAAGACATTTTTGAGAGACCTACTACAACAAGTCTTCAACTTGTTGAGTCCCCAAAACCTTTTTTGATTCACAAATTCTTCCCAAATACATAAATGAATCTTTATCAACCCTAGATACAATTGTTCTACTCATGTGGAGTAATCTTGTGGAGAAGAAGGCTCTTCTACATTTCTAACTTAGATCTCTTACAGGATCTCTTGCTGATAGCACGGAAGACAATGAACCGATGCCTGCGAGTACTCGTGTGTCACTATATTTCTCTGTAATTGTAAGTTGTTACGAATTATAGTGAAATAAAAATAGTTTTGCTCATTTTTCCTCATATTGTGATTGACTGTGCATGCTTGGTTTGATTTAATTAGTCTTTCACAATTTGGTTGCAAGAGTTAGGATTTTTTTAATTAAAAATTAGAATGTAATTAAACAAGTTAATCATTGATTGCTGGCGCACTCTCATGAAGGATAAATATTATAAGAGTGGAGAGGATGCTTTTAATAAGGGATGGTATAAGGCCTTTCCTACTGCTATCCAGATTGAGTATATGAAGAAGGTCTCCTTCAAGGATGGATGGACAGATGCACTGAAAGAAGTCGGTAGAGCAGAAGATTCTGATCTCTTCAAAAGGTATGACCGTGGCTCTTCCCTAATATTGAGGAAGAAGTTGATAATGAAGAATGCTCTGGGGAGTCCTCAATTGTGCATGTGGTTGAAGCTGATGTCCCTCCCCTTGAAGATGTTGCTAAGGACAAAGAGAAGGTGTAACTCCTTTAGGCTTCCGAACAGTTCTTCTTTTTATGTGATTCTTTATTTTTGATGATGTTGTTGAATTTTTATTTTTTTTCCCTTTTTGGGTTGTAATGACAAGGATTTTGTAATGACTATTTTATATAATCAATGGAATGGTTGTGTGGTTGAACCACTATTTTTTATGCTTCAGGATTTTTCTTCTATTATATTGTTGTTCTTATAATTCTATGTTTCAATTCAACTCTAGGAAGACTGCTATCATATTTGCTGAGAGTGACTTGCTCAAAAAAAGCCTTAGATTGTTTGGAGCTGGGCATACAAATTTGATCGATGCCGAGTTATAGGGGTTGCTCAACATTGACGCCTCCGACAAATTTTACAAAGCCTACATCTATTTATGGGGTCTGTTTGATAGGCCAGTAGCCAATAATGCTTCTTATTATGAAATGATTGAGCAACTTTAAGATGATCATAATATTTCCTTAGCTTTTTTGCACACTAATCATGAAGCCAAGTATAATTCACTGAGCACTGGATTTGGATTTGATAAGAAGCCCAAAGACATTTCCTCGGTCTTCAGGAAGAAAGATTTCTTATTAAATCGAGAAGTGGAGAGTGACCACTAAGTTGCCAAGATATTGGTGCAGGAAAATAACAATCTTAGGAATGATCTGGAAATCTTAAAGAAGTCTGTAGCCTCTATCCCTAGTGAAGGAGAATTTTTTTAAGAGTTGGAGAATGCTCAGTTGATGGATGGGTTGGAATGTTTAAAGAAGGGTAAGTTTGGTCAATATTTCAAGCAAGTGATAGTTTCTCGGTCCACTGAAGATGAAGAAAGGACTAAGGAAACCTTGGCCGACCAGAAGTGAATCGATTAACCTTTAACTTTCACAAACAACCCAAAATTATTTGTATGGATGGCTATTATGAGGAAATAACTCAAATGGAGGATCAATTGGAGCAGTCTTGCCAAGAAGTGTATAAGTGGGGATGGCTGAACATACTATAAAGTGTTAAAGGTGGATGAAAAAAGTGAATTGTGGCATTGTATGATCCAAGCATGATGGACTATTCTAACTCTCCATTCAGTATTGATGCTAAGTGGATTCTGACTGATGAAATTCCCCAAAGCCTAGTGAGAAAGTACTTAGGGGATTAAGGCCTTCATGGTGAAGATTCCTACATTCGTGCTCTTCATTTGCTGGACCTTCCAAGAACTAGTGGTTACAATAGATTAAGGGACTTCAGGACTACTACTCTGCCTAATACTCTTTATGTTCCTCAAGTTGAGATGGACAAAGCTAATGGGTAACGTCCAATGGAATGAATTTATTCTTCTTATCATCACCTGTTTCTATTTCAATATCACCTCTATGTTTATTTTCTATTGAAGTTTGTTGAAATAAAAACGACATTCTTTTTCATACATGTTTGTCTATGTATTTTAGCCTTTTTTAATAATTAACTTTTGATTAGTTGATTGGCTATGCAACCGACTAACCTGCTTGATTGATCTGCATTTGGTCAAGTATGAACTTGAGTTATTACGCCATAGCTTCTACTAATATACTTAGGTAAAACGGATATTTATCATTTTTAGAGCTAAGTGTTTGCATTAGTTACCATTGGTGACCAAATTTTTTAGGAATGCACGATTTTCCTGAATTTAACTTGGTCTGGTAAAACTTCTTCTTATTGAATTCAGGTTATACATGAAGTATAATTTTTTTAGTTGGAATAGTTTTTTAGGGATGTGTCATCGTCGTACTCCGAAAAACCATAAAAAAAAAATAATTAGTTGGAAATCACAACTTTATTAAACTGGATGAAACGATTACATCAAATGCTTAATAGAGCTACTGATAATATTTTATGAGATGATCGATGTTCTATAGAATCTTAAATTCTTCCCCTTCAAGTGTTTCTAAGCAATAAGCTACTAGTTGGATGACTGGCAAAAATGACAAGGACTATGTTAGTTTGATTCTAACTTGTTTCCTTTCTAGATGACCTTATTAAGTACATAATCTCTTTCTTTCAAGTCGATTGACTTGACCCTCCTTTTCTAAAATCTAGTAAGTCTTTGTTGATAAGTAGTTACTCGAAGTGCAACATCCTTTCTGACTTCATCAATCAAATTTAGATCCAATCTTCTCATGAGATCACTTTTAGGGGAATCAAATTTCAGCACCCTGTGAGTCAGTACACCTATCTCGACTGGTACCATTGCCTCAGTTCCATAAGGAAGCGTGTAAGGAGTTTTACGTGTGGGTGTTCTCGACCTAGTTCTATATGCCCAAAGAACATTGTGAAACTCATTTATCCAATTTTTGTTGCCATCATCTAACCGTTTTTTTAACCCATCCAGTATAGTTTTGTTTGTGAGCTTTGTTTAGCCATTACAATGTGGGTGTCCGAGTTCAGAGTGAAATTTTTGAATCTTAGACTAAACCCAGTACTCCTCATTATCGAACTGAGTGTCATGATCAGTAATGAAGGAATATGGCATTCCATACCTGCATATGATATTTTTTAAGATGAATGGGAAAACTCTTTCATAAGGTATTTCTAATGACTTGGCCTCCTCCCATTTTGTAAAGTAGTCAACTATCACCACCAAGTACTTGAATCTTCCTTTGGTCCTCGAAAATGCATTGACCAAATCAATTCCCCATATAGAAAAGGCTATAAAAAAATAATTGAAGTTGAATTAGCCCTTGTCTTTTATGGATTGCCGCTAACTTCTTACACTTTTCACACTTCTTGGTAAACGAAATAAAGTCTTCTTTCATAGTCGGCCAATAGTATCCCTGCATAGCTATCCTTTGCACTAATGACCAGCCAGCTGAATGAGCTCCACAGGTCCGTTCATGCACCTTCTGATCATATCTGGTACCTCGGTGGGATGTACACACCGTAGTAGTAAAACTGTGTATCTTCTTTTGAATAAGACTGTGCTCTAGTACATAACTATTTTCCTTATACCTTAACTTCCTGGCATCTTTTGGGTCAGCAGAAAATACACCTTTATCAATGTATCTTTTGATAGGATCCATCGTTATGAAAATGACATCTTTCATATCTATACTTCTATGTGTAAGAATTTCGACCGAGATGGTTCTTCTGAGCTCTGTTTGGGTCGCTGAAGCCAGACAAAAAAGGCTTCTACTTGGGCATTTTCTATCCTTGTTATCCTGACCATTTTGACTGTGTGAAACTTGGATATGACCTCCATATTTTTAAACAGATACTTGATCATGAAATCTCCTTTGTCCCCATATATTTGAAGCATTTAGTTAACAATTAGGTGAGAATCAATATATGTCATAACGTGCTCGACTCACAATGACAAGGCTAACTCCTAGGCTGTGATTAGTGCTTCTTACTCTGGTTAATTATTTGAGGCCTAGAATTGGAAACGAAGTATATATTCCACGTATATGTCGTATAGAGTATTGATGATAAGGCCTACTCCAGTACCAGTGGCACATGAGGATTATTTTATATACAACTTCCAAAATGGGACTTCATTATAAAATCCCCCGTCAGATAATACTCCTTACTGGAATAGCTTCTTGCTCTGCTCATCGTACCATTTACCTATCTCTTATACAATTGGAGTTTCCAATCGATCTACGATGACTTCAGTTTTCTTTAGAGCGGAGCTCTCTTCCAAGGAAGTATGCTCGGCATAAAAACTTGGATTATTGACCATTTATGGATATGTGAATTCAATGATAAAATCTTCTACAGCCTATCCCTTCAACACGGTTCTCATCTTATAAATGATTTCGTATTCTCCTAGGTCTGCTGGCTAGGACATTAATCTCCATTATTTTTTAGGTTTGTGAAGCGCCTAGTGCAGAGGTAAATTTATGTATACACTGATGGTATGTTCTTGAAAGTATGGCTTCATCCTCCTTGAAGCTTCAATAAGAGCAAGATGTAGTCTTCCAATGCGCGGATTCCTGATTTTTGCTACACTGAATGCTTTGTTGGTGTAAGATAATGGCTTTTGAACTCCATTTTTTAATTCGACTAATGTCGAGCTAATAGCGGATTCCTCATTCCATTTGAAGACTTTTTTGAGCATTTTTAAGAATGGTAAGCATTTGTCAGTAGCTCGGGACATGAATCAGTTAAGGGCATCCACTCTTTCAGTTAATTTTTGTATATCCTTCTTACGTGTTGGAGATTTTATATAAATTAATGCCATTATTTTGTCTGGATTGGCTTTAATTCCTCTCCAATTCACAATGAAGCCTAAGAACATCCCTTCCTGTATGCTGAACATACATTTGGTCGGGTTGAGCTTTATTTGATGTTTTTAAGTTGGTCGAATATTTTGTTGAGGTCTTGGATGTGATCGATGGCCTTCTTACTTTTGGTGACAATGTCATCCACATATACCTCCATATACTTCACAATCTTCTCTTCAAAAACCTTCTTTACTAGCCTTTGGTATGCTGTTCCAGCATTTTTAAACTTGAAAGGCATAACATTATAGCAGTAAGTACCTCGGCTAGTGATAAATGATGTACACTGTTTTTAATCCAGAGGCTTCATTTTGATTTAATTATGCCCAGAATAGGAATCCAGGATGAATCTTAGTAGCTCATGAACTACTATGGCATCTACTAACTGATTAATCCTTGTCAAAAGAAAGTGATCTGTTGGGCATTTTTTATTGAGGTCAGTGAAGTCCACACAGACTCACCATTTGTTGTTCTTCTTCTTGACCATTACTATATTAGCCAACCAATCATGGTATTTTACATATTCAATGAATTGATCTTTTTACAATTTATCTACCTCTTTCTGGATAACCACATTTTTCTCAAGGCTAAATGCCATATGCTTCTGCTTGATTTAATTAGCATCCATGCTGATGTTAAGTTCATGGCATATGAAGTTTGGGTCAATTCCAAGAATATCTTCATGGCTCCCAAAAAACTCATTTTTTCCTTCTCTAATGTTTGAGCAATGGTGCTAGGTTTGAGCCAATTTAGGTGGTCCTCTCTGGCCTTTCATAGTATAGTATGATGATTTATGTGGCTTCCATGACCTGCCATTTGACAAAATAAGATTTTTCCCAGGGATTCAGGGTGCTAATTTAGTAAGTGGTGGCGCTCTTCTTCACTTCCTATTGATCCGTTGACCTATAGTAGCACTTTCTGGCCTCCACTTGGTTGCCATTTACTACGCCGACCCCATAGTGAGTAGGAAACTTCAGACATTGGTGAACTATAGATGATGATGCTTTAAATATTTTCAATCCGACTCTACTAAGGATCATATTATAGGTTGATGGAGCATTCTTATGTAGGACGGATAAGCATATCTTCTCAGTTCTGCTTGCTAGCTACGTGCCGATAAAATTTGTAACTTGACAGTTCCCAAAGGATAAACCTTATCTCCGGAGAAATCGATTTTAGGACTATGATAGGGTTCTAGTTTGCTACCTCGTAACCCCAGTCTACGAAAGAAATTATAGAACATAACATATACTGAACTACCATTATCCAAAAGAATTCTTTCAACCATTGCCTCATGCACCTGAAAAATGATGACTAGTGGATCATCATGAATGTAAAGCATTCCTGATAAGTCATTCTTGGAGAACCCGATGATGAGATTATCTTTACTCACCTTTTTAGGATGACCATATATCTTGTCTGATAAGTTAACTCGACTAATGTAAGAACAAGTTTTGGCCTCATTTAAATAGACCTTCCTCTCAGCGACTTCATCTCTACCTTCAGTATCTCCTCCTTCAATGAAATGACAATCAAAATACAACATGCCTATCTCAATCTCGGGCACCCAGAGTTTCTTTAAAAAGTTATGGTCATCCTCAGGATCATCATCTCAACCTATTTTCTTATCAACCTTATTTTTACAAGGGGAATCTGATCTTCTTCTCATGTCCCGACCTTTCGTTCGACCAATAAACTTAGTCATCTTTCCTCGATGAATGAGAGATTCAATTTCATTCTTCAGGGCAATGCAGTTTATCATAGGTCTGCCCATGGTCTTTATGAAAGTTACAATATTATAACTTATCCCTTCGGTTGGGTGGTGATTTCAATTTCCCAGGACACTTCAAGTCTTTACTTCTCCTAATCTCCTCCAAGATGTGATGCACACCTATAGTAAGTGAAATATAATCCTCATACTTTTTAGGCTTTTCGACTTTCTTACCGTTTTGTTCCTTCTTATTAGAGCTCTTTTGGCCATTAGATTTTGTTCTTGGCTCTTTCTTGGAAGCCATAACTTCCTTTACGTTCGTGATTTTACTAACCTTTGTCATTAATTTAGCATGGTTTTTATAGGTTCTTTCTCCAACGCGTAATACAACTTTTTAGGAAGCAATCCACTCATCTAGACGGTAATGGAAATTTTCTCTTCATTATCTACCACTTCTAATTTCTCATTATTGAAGCGAGTAATATATTCCCTGGTAGTTTCTCTAGGTCGCTATCGGACACTCAATAAATGGGCTACCCTTTTTATCAACTTTGTTCCAAAGAAGAAATTACTGATGAATTCTTCTGCGAACTAATGAAAATTGGAATTTTTTCCTCGGGGTAGATTTTTATACAATATTAGGGTTAGACCAGTTATTGTGTTTGAGAAAGCTCGACATCGCATCTGTTTGGGAACTGAATAAATATCAGCAACAGCCTGATATTGTTCAACATGAAGGACGTGATCAGTATTACCATCATACTTAGGTTTTAGGGTGTATGATAATCCATAATAGTCGGGATAAGGGGAGATCCTTTAAAAAAACTCCTTTGCAAAGGATTGTTGGTATTAGCCATATCCCCCAAACGATCTTCGAATCTCTATATTGAACCCTTCCAAGAGTTATCTTTTGGTTTGGACTTGACTGAGGCGGCTTTGGTGGCCTTACCTTGCATATGTATTAAATTATCTTCTGGAGACGTCTGCTCGGCACGCACGGATCCTTGAATACTATCTTTAGAACTGATTGACTTTTCTCGATATTTGTGAGACCTGGTTGGTTCTCTAAGATGTCCTCTCATTTTTTGGGGACCTAGACGATCAAAAGAAAAGGCGTTGCTTAATTGTTCCAATGCACTCAGTTATTCAGAAGTGAAAGACCGACCATCATAGTAATCAGTAGGTCAGATGGATGAGTTTGCTCTTGGGCAATCTGATTTTTCACATGAGGACCTCTCATTTCTAGGAGGAGGAGGCGTCTCCCTCCGGGATGGTATGGTAATAGACTTGGCCTACAATGTTTGGGCAAATTGTGTCACTGTCTCTTGCATTACTTCTCGCCCTTTGGCAAGATTGATTAATATTTCTTAAAGATCTGTTACGCTAGGGGGAACATATGGATTAAAAGTGTTACCCACGGCTGAAAGGCTTCTTTCAGGAACGTTTGGCATCCCTTAAAAAGCTTCCAAGGTGAACAAATGAATAGGATTGGTAGAGAACGCTGACAAGAAGTTATTCTCATAGACGGTGCCAATCTGTTGATGTCCAAAATTGATATATATATATATATATATATATATATATATATATATATATATATATATATATATATATATATATAATGCTCCTGTGCAGACTAGTCCGTATTATAAGAAAGAAGAGCGGACATGTGTCACCTAACAGTGCGCATAGAAATTATTGCCTAAATTAACGATGAGCCCAGAAAAAAGAGAGAGTATGTCTATAATTTAGGCAATAATTTCTAGGCGCACCGTTAAATGACATATGTTCGATCCGCATTTATATAATACAGACTAGTCCGCACAGGAGCATTATTATCTTACCTACGAATTACCAATTTCGTACTCACATATAATTATTTAAGTAATAAGGAAGAAAATCAACCAGAAAACAAAGATTTTTAACGTGGTTCATCTAAGAAAAAGCCCATGCCACGGTTATAGCATTATTGTTGAGGGTGGTTACATAAAACTTTGTGCAAACTTGCTTGTGCGCAGTTGTCTTGTCCCTTGAGCTAAGGAAAATGATATGTTTATAATGAATTGGAAACCATGGGATGGAATGGCTTTATACTCAACAATTTACACCCCTATACAATAAATGTGACTATTGGTCTTCTAGGGCATGTGTGGAGTTATTGTTGATAATTCCCATGTTAGTGACATTCCTCTTCTTGATGGTGCATCTTCTTACACTGGTTGGCCGGTATGCTGTCCAAGTGTTTCTGGAGCCGACTAAGTATAAATGAAACCATGAGCTGTACACTTATCAGGACAGGTATCCCTATCTCATTAGTCCACGTGTCATAGATAATTTGACTTAGAACAAATATGTTTATAAAAATACACCTTTTTAAACATGTAATTTGCCCAAAAAGGTCCTTGATTATCCTCATGTATTAAAATACTAACATTTGCTACACAGTTTCTTTCACAAAACCATTTCTTATATTCTGGAAATTCTAATGTCTTGAATATTAGGCACTTCACTTCATTTTATATGTTTTTCACATGGACAACTAAAGAAAATACCATAAGTATCATGTATGAACATTACATTAATCAATATGCATACTAATAGGCAGGTACTAGTTCTTAAAATATATGAGTTAAGAAATTTCCCCACCTATAAACTCCAAGCATGAAAGTAAAGTTGCTGCAGAAGTAAGGTAACCTCTCACCTCCAAATGTGTCCTTAAAGGGGATACAAGGCTCCTATGGTAGTTTATGTCAACATAATTTCCCTTTAAATCCCAACTTCCAAACTACACCAAAAGTATATAAATGCATTTTTTTAATATAAAAGTATATAAATGGGTATAAAAACAAATTGTTGATGTAAAAAATTAGATCGTATCTAATTATTTAATCACAGATAAAATAAATGAGACACCGAAGTTTTAAAGTGGTTCAGCCTTATAAGAATGGCCTACGTCCACTGTTTCTGTTATTGATGACTGTTTGGGAATTCTCGATTACAAGTTCAATCAAGAAATTCTCGTCCCCCTACAATGAGGATTGTACAATGTATTTATAGCCCTGAGGCTGTAATGTGAAAGGGTAATACATTCAATGCTGTACATGTGAAAGGGTAATATATTAAATGCCCCTTAAGCGTATACATCTGAATGATAAGCATTTAATGAACAGTCAAACTGTTGGTTATCCTGTTATTAATGCTTTGTTCGAGGTGCAACTCGGACCGCCTAAGTTGCTCGGTACTCAAAAGCTCCTCGTAGAGTTCTTGTTCCTCGGAGCGTTTGAGTTCCTCGGGGAAGCAGTGTTCCTCGTTGTAGTATGGTTCCTCGGAGCGTCTGAGTTCCTCGAAAGTGTTTGTTGTTGCCACGTAGATTGCCACATGTCTTTAATCAATTGGGCCATGCCAGCAGACTAAATTTGGTATCAACAGAAGCCCCCAATGTTTCATAGTTTGAAATTTGAGGAGTGTGGAACATTTTTTCTCGGAATATGGCAGTTTTAAATGGTCATCCTGAAATTTAGGAGTCTTTTGTATTTATTTCTCCTTCCAAATTCGTAGAATCAAGCTTTTTAAAATTTTTATAATCGCCTCGATCTCCGCGTACTTTTTTTTCCTTTTAGCTGCCGGTAGCGTAATCGTTTCTTTTTGTAATCATTAACTTTATCGCTTCCCAAGGTAAGGTATTTAAGCGTCACAGACAATCCCTTCGTCTTCTACTTTTTCAAATTTGTATCTTCGAGTTTTCTATTGTCTTACTCTCTTGTGCGTTCATCCTTTTCATCGTTCGTTGTCAACAGATCCACTCTTTTTCTGTAAGATCTTCTTCCTTCTTCTTCATTTCCTTTATTCATCATGGTTTACCTTATTGAATCTCTTGATAAATTTCGTTCTGATTTTTCTATTCCTTCATGGGTTGTTCTGGAGGAACTTTCTGAACCTTCTGATTATTTCCGTTTGGCTGAGGGACATTGGTTCCCCAGTCTCTTTATTGCTGAGTGTGGTTTTTCTTTTCCTCCAAACCCTCTATGTCTGGAATTCTGTCAATACTTTGACGTGGTTCCTGCAAGAATAGCCCCCAATACATGGAGAATAGTTAATGCGGTTCATAGACTAAATCAAATTCATGGAACTCGCATAGGAATTCCAGAAATCATGTTTTGTTATAGATGGGCTGTTGGTGATAACACTTTTTATTTAAAAACTAGATTTTTAAATAGGGCTTTAGTGGTCAATCTCCCGGATGCCAATAGGGACTATTTTGAGCACGGGGTTGTTATAAAAAATTGGCAACATGCTCCTTTATCTGGAGATGAAGTGTATCAGGGTCCTAGATGCCCTCCCTATGGCAATGGGATAGGTTATTTTTATTTCATTTTATTTATTTTGAGATTATGCTTCCTTTATGTTTGATAAAATGTGCCACTGATATTTTAATGTTTATTTATTTGCAGTTGACAACAAAAGAAAGTGTCCAAAAGAGGCAGACGTTAATATAAGGCACTTAAAACTTATCTGGAGTTTACATCAGACTGTTGTCGATGAGCATATTAGATCAGCTTCATATCTGCTTCAGTACAAGAGTTACACAACCTCTTTCACTACTCGTCCGGTGATAAGCGACGCAGAGGCAATACCAGATTCTACCAGTTCTTCGCCTGAGTCACACGTTCCTTTAAGTGAAAGGATGAAGAAAAGAAGACCTCCTACTCTCTTTGAGAAACCTTCCTCTGCTGCTGGAGAGGCAAAAAGATGTAAACATGATGTCCCATAAGGGATAAAGAAAATTAATGCAGCTCCTCTAGCTGCTCCTGCGAAGGTTGCCGAGAAGCCTTCAGTGGCCCCGAGCAAGGCTGCTGCTCCAGGTGAGGTGATTGTCATATCACCGACCAAGAGTTATTCCTTGGTCGAAACTATTCCTGTTCCTCCGAGGAGGCTGAAGAAGAGATCCTCGGTCAATTTGGCTGAAACCATCTCTCAGCCCCCAACTACTGGAACTGGTGTTCCTACTTTTGTTCCCCCGAGCTCTGCTATGAGCTCGGTGAAGACTTGGATCATTCCCTAGATCCAAGGTATTGAAGAGAACCTTTCTCGGGACATGATTACATCATTGGCTGCTCGCCATATTGCTTCTGTAAGTCTTGTTGTTTTGAACTTTTCATCTTTCCCTTGTTATATCTGTCTCTAACTTACTTTCATTTTCTTTTCACAATTGGTGAGCTGCTTTAACACAATTTCGAAGAAGGATGAAGCTATTAAAGCTTCAAGCTCCTTGTCTGGTGTGGAGGAAGCTCTGATGGGTCTGACACGATCTTTGGAAGATTCTCGTCATAAGCATGATGCTGACAAGGCTGCTTGGGAGAAGAAAATTACCTCAACTGAGCAGGAGAAGGCTCAAGTTGTTGAAGTCTCCAAGGAGTTGGAGAAAAAATTGAATAGTCTGAAGGAGAAGAATAAAGAGCTTGAAAGGAAGCTCAAGAATACTGAGGAGTTTGAAGATAAACTGAAGGCTGCTGAGGAAAAATTGGGTCAGCTTCAGGAAGTAAGTCGACAGAAGGAAGAAGCTGAGAATAAACTGAAGGCTGCTGAAAATATTCTGTCCGAGAAGCTTTCCTCGGAGAAGTTAAAGAGGAAATCGGCTGTGAAGAAATCTTTCAGCGCAGGCTGGGATAAGGGGTGGAACAAAGGCTTGGCTGCCATGAAGTCGCAAGTCGAATATGGAAGCCTAAAATACTTTAGAGATGGATGGGTCGCAGCTCTTCAGGAGATGAAGGTTGATGAAACTTCTAAACTCTTCCAGCGACACATCCTTGGTCCCCCTCCAACTCCTGAAGACGAAGAAGAGGACGAAGCTGCCTCCGAAGAGTCTTCCATGGTGATGGGAGATCAAGTTTCTCATCCCCCAACCATCCAGCCTGCTAACGAGGAACTTCAGCAGCTCGCTACTTCGTCCGAGCAACTGCCATCGCTCCCCGAGCAACTTTTTGTTCCCTCCGAGGAACCTACCTCCTCGTCCCAGCCTCCCGAGAAAGTTTTGGGAGACAAGGAAAAGGTGTAGAGTTGTTCGGGTTTATCTCTATTTTATTTTTCCTTTGTCAAATGTAACCATGAACATGTAACTCTGAACTTTGTGATATAATAAAACTTGAACTTTTGTTTTTTGCATGTTGTTGTCTCTCTTCTTCATGCTCTGTTTGTACTCTTATTGATTATTGCTTTTTCTTCCTCTACTAGTTTCTGGCAAGGATGGAATTACTGTCTGCTCATGATACAAAGCTATTGCGGCAATGCAATGAATATTTTAAGGCTGGTCACACAGATTTGAGTGCAGCACAAATCGTCGACATCCTCGGCCAAGATGCTTTGGAACAGGCAGTTGAAGCTTACCAATATTTGAAGTGTCTGCTTGATCGTGCGGTGGCTAATAATGTAGCTTATTATGATATGATTGAGGATCTCCAAGGCAATCTTAAAGACCTTCAGCAACAGTATAAGCAATCCACTACCCTCTTGCACGAGGGGTACGGGAAGAAGTATCAGCAAATCGTTGCCGACAAGGGATACGATAAAAATTTTGCTGGCTACGATGTAAGGGAGAGAACTCTGAGGGCTGAGGTCGAAGAGTGCAGACAAATAGCTAAATTATTAGAGCAAGAGAATAACAACCTGCAAAGAGAGTTGTCGCAGTTGAAGTCTGCAGCGTCCACTTCAAAAGTCTTGATCCCAGTGACTGATGAGGGATTCTCGTTCTTGGAGGTCGAGAATGCCGACTTGAGGGATGAGTTGGAAACTTTGAAAAGATCTGGCCCTTCTACATATTCTCGTGGACGAGAAAGAGCTCCTCGGGGACGAGCAAGAGCTTCTTGGATTCCTGTCGAGGAACAGAGGACTCAATCTCCTTTAGAGAACCAGGCCTTCCAGCTGATGGCGAAGAACCAGCGTTGGCCGAGATGTCTAAGAAAATCAGGGACCTGGAAGAGTATCTTTCTGCGCAGAAATCTACCTTGGAGAATAAAGAACTATTCATCAAAAATCTCCACGAGCAGCTGGAAAGATTGACATATCAATTTCACAAACAGCCCAGGGAGTTCTGGAATGCTGGCTACAACGAGGCTCTCTACCACTTGGACGATCGCATCCAGAATGCAAATAATGAGGGCTACAAATAGGGATGGCTGAATGCCTTAGGTGTGCTGCAACTCGAATGGGGTCATTACCTGTGGAATTACCATAATCCTGGGCTGCTCGACCTACCCGTGCCACCATTCAATCTTGTTATGAGTTGGATCCCTGCTCGGGCCATTCCTCGATGCTTAATTTCCAAATATCTCGGCGACTACAATCTCCATTCAACTGTCGAGATATCTCGTCCCGAGCACCTCCTAGATCGACCATCCGTGATGAATATCAGGATGTTAAAAGATCTTAACTTTATAAATTCTCCTCTTGCTTTAAATGATCCGCCTGCTGGCGAGGAACCTGTTTCAAAAGCAGAGGGGAAAAAACCAATAGAGTAGGGATATTGATGTAATAAATTTGAATTTCATTCCTGATGTATCTTGTTCTACATTTAATGAAATAATTTTATTTTCAAATGTTGACTGCCATTGTCTTGTAACACTTTACTTCTGTGCATGTGTATCTGTTAAAAAGATAATAATATTGTGTTATTTGTCGACCAACTTATTGTCGACTAATTTGAATTTGTGGTAGTCATTTGGCAAAAATAATGTTTTGTTTCTTGACCAACTTAGTAAAAAGTTACGAGTATTAAAAATGTTGCTCGATCACTTTCTCGTCTTCATAAAATGTTTTCGACCAACCAAGGTCGGTAAATTTTCCTTTTCGACTAACTACAGTTAGTGGATTTTTTCTTAACGAGCAACTTTGGCACTTTTTCGAATAATTTTACCTCCCGACCAACTTTAGTTGGCATTTTCGAGAATATATTTACTTCCTAACCAACATAAGTTGGCATTTTTAGGAATACTTTTACTTCCCGAGGAACACATAGTTTTACTTCTCGTAGGAATATAAGTTTTACTTCCCGGAGGAATACAAGTTTTACTTCCCGTAAGTTTTACTTCCCGGAGGAATACAAGTTTTACTTCCCGGAGGAATACATTTGTTTCTCGACCAACCTTAGTTGGCATTTTCGAGAAAAATTTTGAGTAGTCCGAGTTTTGCCGAGTTTCGCCGAGTAGTGTGTAGCACTAGTATTCCCCGAAAAACTTTCAATAAAAGGAGAGAATTTGGCAGAATATCTTCATTTTATTGACGGAACTGCGTTACATAAGAATATACATCACTGATAATACTTGCGCAGGTTCTCCGCGTTCCATGCATTCTTAAACTCCTCCCCCTCTAAAGTTGCTATTCGGTAAGTTCCACTTCTGTAACTCGGTATGGTCCATGCCAGTTTGCTTCCAGTTTGTTGTTCTGTTGAATCACTTTCTTTAGCACATAGTCTCCTTCTTTCAGGTCACACTTCTTCACCCTCTTATTGTAGAACAAAGTTGTTCGTTGTTGGTATGCAGCATTCCTGATGGCTGCTTCTTCTCTAACTTCCTCGAGCATGTCTAAATCCAATCTTCTCATTTAGTCGCTGACAGGGGAATTGAAATTCAGTACCCTGTGTGTTGGGAGACCCAACTCGTCAGGTATAACAACTTCACTTCCAAACGCCAGCATATATGGTGATTCTCCAGTTGCTACTCGGGGAGTAGTTCGGTAAGCCCATAGTACTGATTGTAGCTCGTTGATCCAATTTGCTTTCGCATCATCCAGTCTTTTCTTCAAGCCATTCAGCAATGTTCTGTTTGTCACTTCAGTTTGTCCATTGCTTTGAGGATGGCCTGGTGCTGAGTGAATCTTCAAAAATATTTGACTGATGACAATAGGCAGCGAACTCCTCGTTGTCAAATTGTGTTCCATGGTCTGTGATGAAGGCATGAGGAAGACCATATCTACAAATGATGTTGTTCCAAATAAATTGGTACACCTTATCGTACGTCATATTAATGAGAGGCTCAGCTTTAACCCACTTAGTAAAATAATCCACTGCGACGACGAGGTATTTTAACCTTCCCCTGGTCGTCGGCAGTGGCCCAACCAAATCTATTCCCCATATGGCAAATGGCTAAGGGGAAGTAATGGGTGTCAATAATGCTTGCGGAGTTCTTCGAATGGAGGAGAAGCGCTGACACTTGTCAAATTTCTTAGCATAGGCTATACAATCAGCCATCATCGTTGGCCAGTAGTATCCTTGCGTCATCACCCTTTGTAAAAGAGTCTGACCTGCTACATGGGCTCCACAGGACCCTTCATGGACCTCTTCAATCAAATCTTTCACCTCGGTGGGATGTACACATCTTTGGAAACCTGCCATAATTCCTAGTCTATATAGAATACCGTTAGTTAATACATACCGAGCATCTTTAAACATCAATTTCTTGGCTGCGAGCTTGTCACTTGGTAATTCTCCCTCCTCAATATATGCCCTGATGGGATCCATCCAAGATGGTCCTAAATCAAGGGTAATAAAATTTGTCGTCAGATCTTCATCTATGGTCCGACCAGCTAAAACTTCAATTGGGATTGTTCATCATAGCTCGGTGCGAGTAGCTGATGCTAATCGGGCTAGGGCGTCTGCTCTCGCATTCTCCATTCTTGGTATTATGACCAGCTGAATAGTAGCAAATTCTGACACCAGCTCCTTTATCTTTGCATGATAACTGATCATTAATTCTCCTCTAACTGCATATACTCCCATCATTTGGTTTACGATCAATTGCGAGTCACTGAAGATAATAACTTGTTCCGCCTCTATGGTTTTTGCCAAATTAAGACCTGCAATCATGGCCTCATACTCAGCCTCATTATTGGAAGCTTTGAATTGGAATCGTAGGGAATATTCCATGTCGACCTCGTCCGGGCTGTTCAAAATGATCCCTGCCCCACAGCCTGTTGTGCAAGATGAGCCATCTACATGTAGCCTCCATATAGGTAACTCGTCTTCAAATTTCCGATCTGACAGAGTTCCTCAGTGAAATATTTATTGCTTCCTTTTATCCTCCCCTGATATTTCTTGCTCTTCGTCGATCATCTTTTCTTGCCCTTTTACCAACCTGAATTGGTCTGGGCTCGAATTTAATGATCCTGTAACATCCACTTGCCCTTTTAGCAACCTAAGTTGGGCTGAGCTAGTGTTTGATGATCCTGTAACATCCATAGGTTAATCAGCGAGAAACTTTTGCTCCTCGGGGGTATCAGGATAGGTGAACTCTGCTATAAAATCTGCTACAGCTTGCCCTTTAAGCGATGATCTGGGTTCATAGACTATATCATATTCACCGAGTTCTATTGCCCAGCACATCAATCTCCCTGACTATTCTGGTTTATAAAGGACTTTCCTCAATGGCATATCAGTATATACTACTATGGTATGCGCCTGAAAGTATGGCTTCATTCTTCTACTTGCCTCGATCAATGTCAGTGCCAATTTTTCCAGCCTTGGATATCTGATCTCTGCTCCTCGGAAAGCCTTACTTGTATAGTAGATTGGTTTTTATACTCCATTCTCCACTCTTATTAATGCCGAACTGACTGCATTCTCGGACACTACCAGATACAAGTATAATTTTTCTCCCATCACTGGCCTGGATAACAGTGGAGGTGCTCCCAAATATTTCTTCAAGTCTTGGAAAGCCTTCTCGCATTCATCATTCCACTCAAAAGTCTTTCGGAGTGTCTTGAATAATGGGAGACATCGATCAGTTGCTCGTGATACAAATCTGTTGAGTGAAGCTACTCGTCCTGTAAGACTTTTCACCTCTTTCTTCGTCGTTGGAGATCGCAGCCCTAGCAGAGCTTTGATCTTTTCAGGGTTAGCTTCAATGCCTTGCTGATTGATAATGTATCCGAGAAACATGCCTTCTCGTACTCCAAATGTGCACTTCGTCGGGTTCAACTTCATTTGTTATTTATCTAGTTGATCAAAAATCTGGTTTAAGTCAACTAGATGATCAACAGCTTTCTTGCTCTTTGTCAGCATATCGTCAACATAGACTTCCATATTGCAACTGATTTATTCAGCAAAGACTTTGTTCATCATCCGCTGATATATCGCACCTGCATTTTTCAAAACAAAGGCATAACATTATAATAATAAGTTCCCCTAGGGGTAATGAAAGAAGTACTCTCCCTGTCTTCAGGTTTCATTTTAATCTGATTGTAACCAGAATAAGTATCCATGAAGCTCAGCAACTCGTGTCCCGAGGTAGCATCGACTAGTTGATCAATACGGGGCAACGAAAAGTGATCCTTTGGACATGCTTTGTTGAGGTCGGTGAAGTCTACACACATCCTCCATTTATTGTTCTTCTTTTTCACCATCACCACATTTGCTAACCAGTCTGGATATTTAACATCTTCAATGAAGCAAGCTTTCTGGAGCTTCTCGACTTCCTCCTGTATAGCTTGATTCTTCTCGGGACTAAATACTCTTCTTCTCTGCTTCACAGGATTGATCTCCTTATTCACATTGAGCTCGTGATATAAGAAATTTGGGTTTATCCCAGGCATATCCTCATGACTCCACGCAAAAGTTTGCTTTCTTCTTCTTAGGAAAGTTATCAATTCCTGTTTTAATGACGCTTCAAATGACGAACCTACTTGAGTAGTTCGCTCAGGATGCTCGTCGTCCAGAATGATGTTTTCAGTAGCTTCCACCACTTGACCCTTCACGAGTTGAGACTCATCTCTAGTATCCAATGTTTCAATTTCTGCACCTTCATCCACTTGATAGGTAGTAGTCTTTTTCCTTGATTCCTCCAATTCCTCTTGCTCGTTGGATGAATAATAGCATTCCCGAACTACTTTCTGATCACCTTTCACAACTCCTACTCCAAAATTTGTTGGAAATTTTAGGCATTGATGTACTGTAGATGGTACAGCCTCGAATTTATTCAATCCTACTCTTCCCATGATGATATTGTATGATGACTGAACATTCTTATCCATCACGAAGAAGCGTATTCTTTCTGTTCGACAAGCAGGCCACGTACCAATGAATATATCCAACTTGATCGTCCCAAGTGGAAATACTTTCTCGACAGCAAAACCGAGGAGGGGTCTATGATAAGGCTCCAATTGAGATAGCTTTAGATTTAAACTATCGAAGCACGAGTAGAACATGATGTCTGTCGAGCTACCATTGTCGACCAGCACTCTTGAAATCATAACCTCCTTCATCCTCATTTTGATCACTAATGGGTCATCATGAGGATATAGAACACCTGCGAGGTCATTCTTTGAGAAACTAATGACCAATTTCTCTTTATTTACCTTTCTCGGGCGATCCTCCTCAGCTAGATTTATTCGTTGAATGTATGAGCAAGCTTGAGCCTCACAAAGGTAAGCTTTTCTTTCTGTAGTAAGGTCTCCTCCTCCTTCATCTCCACCTGTGATAACATTACAGTCAAATGACCCCAAGCGTATTGAAAATACCTCACATTCTGGCTGCCTTGGTCTCTTGGGAAGATCGGGGTCATCTTCTGGATCAACTTCATGGTTTCTTTTCTTGTTCTCCTCTGCTCGACGAGGAGATCTAGACCTCTCCCTTGTTCGGCCATTGTTTCTTCTTTCGCTTCCACGATCAACATACTTTGCCAGTTTTCCTCGTCTGATGAGTGTTTCAATCTCATTCTGAAGAGCTATGCAATTTTTGGTCATATGGCCATGATCTTTGTGAAACTCGTAATATTTCGCTTTATTCCTCTTGTCAGGGTCTGCCTTTATTTTCTCCGGCCAGTTTAATTCCTCGTTGTTCTTGATTTCTTCTAGAACATGGTTGATGTCCTTCTTCAAAGGAGTATAATTATCGAATTTCTTCATTACGTCCCATACTGACCTAGTTTTTGAATGTTTGTCATTACCATTGTTCTTATGCTCTTTCTTCTTAGCTTTATCACCTTCCACCTTGGTTTCTTTGGCATTCATATTCTTCTTCCCAGCCATAGCCTCCTCGGCATTCATAATCTTAGACGCTTTTCCCATCAGGTCTGACATAGTTCTAGGTGGATCTTTAGCCAAAGTGTAGTACAACTTGTTGGGCAGTAGTCCACTCATCAAGGCGGTAATCGCTGTCTTCTCCTCATAATCAATGACTTCAAGTTTCTCGTTATTAAAACGAGTTATATAATCTCTGGTACTTTCACCAGCTTTTTGTCTAACACTTAACAAATGTGCTACTCGTTTAACTGGCTTTTCCCCAAAATAGAAATTCCCAATGAATAACTCGGCCAGTTGAAGAAAAGTTGAGATCTTACCCCGAGGAAGATTATTATACCACATTTGAGCTGATCCGGTAAGAGTTCCCGAGAATGTTCTGCATCTCATCTCATCGGGAACAGCATAGATGTTGGCTGCAACTTGGTATTGTTCTATATGAAGGACAGGGTCAGTCTTTCCATCATATTTGGGGGTCACAACAGGTGCTTTAAACTTTGATGGTGTTGGAAAATCTACAATGGCCTCGACAAAAGGTGTTCCTCGAACAAAAGTTCGTTGTAGAGGGTTCTGGGCTTTAGCCATTTCCCCTAACCTATCCTCCAGCCTCTGAATAGAGCCTTTCCATGCATCATTTCCTTCCTCGGGCCTGTTGGTTCGAGCAACTGATCGCGTTGATGTGGCTTCCTGGGATCTATCTTGACGAGCAGCTGGTCACGACTGGGCAGATCCTTCCCTTAAATATGATGGTCGTCGAAAACTCCTCGATGCAGCTCTAGGAGGACTTTTTCTCCTTCTAGGGCCTAATCGATCAAAAGGAGATACCCTGCTTAATCTTTCTAGTGCACTAGTCCTTTCTAGGGAGAGATTGATACGTTGTTCAGTATCTGTGGCTCGCACTGACGAAGTTCGTCCAGGTTGATAAGAAAAATCTTCAGAGTCCTCAGTACGATATGAATCAGTACGCGAAGAAGGTGCACGGGTATTTCTTTGAATACTTCGCGGTCCTGAATGGGTTAGTGCACCGCCATGGAGGGTTTGTATGAGTTGTCGCATAGTTTCTTTCATGACGGTCTGGCCCTGAGCCAGATTTGTCGTTATTCCAGCCAGATTTGGAATATTTGGCAGAGCAGATGGATTTGGAGGGCTTCTAGCATTTCGATTGCTAGATTCTGGAATATCAGCCATTTGTGATGAATTGTTTTTGATGAAAAACGATGTTACTAGTCATTTCCCATAGACGGCGCCAATCTGTTGATGTAAAAAATTAGATCGTATCTAATTATTTAATCATAGATAAAATAAATGAGACACAAAAGTTTTAAAGTGGTTCAGCCTTATAAGAATGGCCTACATCCACTGTTTCTGTTATTGATGTCTGTTTGTGAATTCTCGATTACAAGTTCAATCAAGAAATTCTCGTCCCCCTACAATGAGGATTGTACAATGTATTTATAGCCCTGAGGCTGTAATGTGAAAGGGTAATACATTCAATGTTGTACATGTGAAAGGGTAATACATTAAATGCCCCTTAAGCGTATACATCTGAATGATAAGCATTTAATGAACAATCAACTGTTGGTTATCCTGCTATTAATGCTTTGTTCGAGGTGCAGCTCAGACCGCCTAAGTTTCTCGGTACTCAAAAGTTCCTCGTAGAGTTCTTGTTCCTCGGAGCGTCTGAGTTCCTCGGGGAAGCAGTGTTCCTCGTTGTAGTATGGTTCCTCGGAGCGTCTGAGTTCCTGGGAAGTGTTTGTTGTTGCCACGTAGATTGCCACGTGACTTCAATCAATTGGGCCATGTCAGCAGACTAAATTTGGTATCAACACAAATCTTCATTTCTTTAATATTGGAAGAAACGTTGAGAGACGGTGGGACTATTTCTCCTTAGACACTCAAAAGGAGGCAGGTTTGATAATGTAAAGGATTCATTCCAAGCTAGTGAAAACCCTAAAGGGTGAATAATTATGAGGGAAGGAAGGGTGCGTGTGTGTTACTTGGTCGTGTTGTGCCTTAATAAGGAGATAAGAGAATAAAAAAATCCAATTTGGTCCAATCGCATTTTGATAATGCATTAAAGGGTCTAATATATGCTTCTCAGCTAAGTTCCCTCACGACTCTAATTCACTCCTTTCATGGCCTCCCATCAAGTGGGATATCTATAGTCGCGACTGTTATTCCACCTTCAGTGCTCAGTCCCAAACACACCACGATCACGGTTTATTCCTTTCATTTATTGCCTTCACTATTACTAGTTACTAAGTTCTCCCACTGTGAGTCTTTCCACTCACTTATTCGATTTCTCCCTAATTAAACAATGAAATTAATACGTGCAACAAAGTGATTTTCTATAAGTAGTTAATAATTCCCTTCACCTCCCAATTAGAACATAAGTTAGCGTGACAAATTTCAAAATTAGTTAGAAAAACTAAAAACTTTTAACTAAATAAGTTCTTACTCAAAAAATAAATCCATCCTTAATCACTATAAAAATATGATATCCCACTTAATTTATGCCTATATAAGTCAATGTTTCCAACTGAGTTATATATCAGGGACATTCTCCACACTAATTTAAAAATAACTTGCATGATAAAATGTCACAATTCACAATATGACCTGAATTAACCATAAACACTATTTGACCATTTCTAAAAATTCGTGTTATTAGATTCTTCCCTCCTTAGAAATTTTGTCCTCAAAATTTTCTTTTCATCCTCGATAACCCGCTATTACTCATTGATCACCTTTGGGTTATAAATTTTGAACAATCAACTAATAACAAAAATCACATAATTATTGTGTACTCTGGCACCTTTTACCTCTTAGGTATTATTTTTGAAGGTCACTACTTATATTTAACCATGAATGCCCATTTATTCCTCCACTTGTTTCCTTCAAGATGATGTGTAAAGTTCCTTTCCATTTTGCATTTTTTGAATGAAAAGTACTTGTATACACTTACGGGCTAACCCTATCCCAAATGTAATTTATATTTTTTGCTTGTTCCGGCATATCTCGTTTTATAACCTCATTTTTAAGGAGTCCCCATAACATGTACCAATAGAAGACTTGTGTTTGACCTCACACCAAGATCGCATCTCATCGATCAACAAGATCTTTCAAATCCCTACACATAAGGCTTTGATCGAACTTAATGTCATGTTTACTATAAAATCTTATGGATCTAATTCTTAGTCATATAATGACTCATGAATGAGTTGCAAATATTCAGTGATAATATAGGAATTACCAAAATTTAAATCTCTTATAGGGCTAGAGAATTTTATATAAAACCTTTTTGTTTGATTCTAACCTTATCATTAGGTGACTACCAGTCTCAAAGGCCATCAACTAATTATTTAACATGACAAATATCTATTCATTCTCTTATTCTCTCATTCGTTCAATTGAAGCATGTCATTTTCACTTCCCTAGCGCCAAGGTCTTAGGGATGTAAACAACTCGTATAATTATATAATTTACCTCTTGTAAAAATCCTAGAGTTCACAGCTTACATATGCTAATACATACAACAGGTTTAACCCATACTTAGGGATCATTCCTTACAGTTATCGATTTACAATCAGTTCTAGATAAATTTTCTAATACATACTCCACTATCCACTTAAATTTCTCTTAACTTTATATTCTTAAAGAATTTACACAATCTAGTAGTCGTTTACTCCTAATCAATTCAGTTATTTCTAATACCATCAAAGACTGTGTTATCATTTCTAATTATTTTGAAACCGCTCCTAGGTTCTAAAGTTTACAATCCTATGTAAAAGGGATACACATAATCATTTAAACATGTGCCCCAACATATCATAGTTCCATATATATAATTCTATTCTTCGAGAATTAGAAAAAAATCCTACTAGGCCACACATAACAAATACTAAGTCCAATTCAAGCAAGCTATCACGTAAATTTCAAGCCACTATTACTCATGAAATAAACCACACTAGAACTCTCATTTAATTTTATAAAATATTTCCAAGGATAAATTTAATGGTTACTGTGATGTATCGACCATTCCCGACCTAACCTACATCAAACCACTAAGCTAATAAAGTCGTCATAACCAGAGAATGACCGAGGCACAACCTTTAACTTTTGTAGCTGAGTGAAATGAAATAAAGATTCAATAACTAAATCTCAATACTCCTTCCCAAACCCAAAGGGGCTGCATGTGTGTAAACTATGAGACTTGGTATTACGCACTACAAGGCTAAATATGCTTAATACAATTTAAAGCTATATTTGGATTTACTTAGTACTATCCGAGAATATCATTAACCGGGACATAATCCTTTCCTAGAATATTAACCCATTATCAAAACTAGATGACATAATTATGAATCTATCGTAATTAAGATGAGGATGCTATTAATAAAAATATCACGATGTGAGTTTCCCTCCTTAGAGGCAAACCCCATATACTTATTCATATTTTTTTAGCACACAAAATGTGATGTGATAAATTGTCGACACATTACAAATACTCCTTATATGTCATCATTTGAATTCATTTTTATCCTCCATGAACATAACACATTTCGAATTAGCATTTTAGAACAAAACCTATCATACCATGTTCAAATCATCTTGTTGCCTTGGGGAAATATCAATCATTTCTATATATGTCACTACCGATAATTTCTTACTTAGGCGTGCACATTTTATATTGTCATCAATCACTACATTCCTTGTAAAACTAAAGCAATGTTCTCGTGCTTGAGCTACATTATATATGCAGGAATTAGAATTGATTCATTGGGAAAGTTTTAATGGTTGAACTTGTTGAAATTTGGCACCATTCACGCCAATCGCCAATTCTTACACCATATGTGTGAAGAAATAGACATGTTTTCTTGTCAAATTGGATCAAGATGTGAAAACTTGAGCACAAAGAGATGTCACCATGTTGCTTATGTTAATCTCCCACTGAAGACTTACTTTCCATGGGTAGAGTGATACCATTACCACTGCTATTTGTCACTAATTAAGAGTTTCTAATGAGCTTACATTATGTGGTTTCCTTATTAAACACCTTACAATGTCAAAACACTTATGCAATGATATCAAGACCAATGAACAATGCTAAGGATACTCTCAATTAGATGGATAACACGAATGTTGGGCCTATTGGTGTGTTACTAAAACAAAAATATAAGAAAAAATAATATCAATGAGCTGATAAGGAGAATTATAAGGTTATTCAACCCATATGTTTTTAAATGACTAGGAGAAACACTATCAACTTACACTATCAAGTTTGATCATCAATATATTGGTGTCATCATGGGACCTCACTTACATGTATGGTGCAAGGACCTTTCCTTAGTACCACCGTTGATGAGCATTAATGACCTTGAAATGTTTATAACTTATAGGTGATAAATTCTTACATATGATGATATCCAATAGACAAAATATAAATAAGAATAAATATGATAACTAACAATGAGATCACACACACTACACAAGATGTACACGGTTCGACAATGTTCTTACAACTATTGCTTAAGAAATCAAGTCGGCAGAGCTGTAATAATTCTTAACATTATAATGATACATTCCCCTCTCATATGGGGTGGATTTAAATTTATAATGCAATTTATGAGAGTCATAAGCCCCGTTAATTATTATCCCTAATAGTTCGGACTTATCCTCTATTCATCTATCTTGATCAGTTATTGAAAGTGATTAATTTGAAGGATTCCATTCAAACTTGGAGTCTTCATATATTATATGCACCGTGGCCTGAGAACATGTGTCCAAGCAAGTATCAACTTGATTCTTGACCCCCCGCCATTGCCCGTAAAGTCTAAACTTTGTGCATCTGTTCTACTACTGATGTCTGATAAGTCTAAACTATCTATAGGAATAGAAATATTTCTCCCTTGGTCAAAGGTTAATAGTCATCTCAATCCTTCGTGCATTGGTCAGATGGAAATTCTATGAATGCCCTAGAAACTAAAAAGTTTTTGCCCATTCAATGCCTAGGGGTATGCTCATAAATATGGTTATTTACTTGAGGGGAAACATTGTCGTTGATTCAGTTATTGATGTGTATGTGTTGTAGTTACATTTCTTGGAAACCATAATGTTATTTGTTACCACAAAATGATAGTTTCCCTCTCTTTCCTCCTTATTTGAAAACATGTGTACTTTGGGAAGGGCAGTGTAAGCATACTTGTCCATTTGTTTCATATTTCTGTATTTTTTATTTTTTTCTTCTCGAGTTTTCATCTTCAATAATGGTGTACATTATTATTAAGATAACTATTGAAAAGTTAAAACTTGATCGCCATATTCCCTAATGAGTCAAAGTTGAACTATTGGAGGAATAATGTGAGCTTTGTGCTCTTACTGAAGACCATTGGCTGCCTTCTATCTTCATAGTTGAGTTGGGAAAATATTTTCCCAAAATTAGTTATTTTTAGAGTTATGTCAATAGTTTGCGTGGTCATAGCCCATGTCTCTATAAATTCTTGGAGGATCGTTAATGGGGATAACCTCATTAACGAGTTGTATGGAACCAGTCTTGGTATGGCCTAGATTATGTACTACTACCAATGGGCGATGTCCCATGAAGGTATTTACTACCTGAGGACGAGGGTGGCCAATCGGTTCCTTATTGTGAATTTTCTTGATTCCAACAAATATTACTAGGATCATGAGGTTATTGTAAAGAACTGGCAACATGCCCCCTCTAACGGGCAATGAGTATGAAGATCCAAGGTGCCACCTGGTTGGGCCCGAAATAGTTTAGGTTATAATTATACTTCTTTTTGTGTTCTATTATTCTTTTAACTAATTGTGAATATTTTTCTTTTCTTTTAACAGTTAGCCGAAAAAGGAAGCCTCAATTCTCCTAAGACATTAATTTTGCAATTTTTATAGTGTTTGGGCTATTCAGTAGAGGATTGAGGTTATTTACCATCCTAATTCGGCTTCCTTTCTTCTCAGTTACAAAAGTTTGACCACTTATATCGTTGTTAATCCAGTTAGAAATACTCTAGTCATTCACCTTGAGTTGGACAATCCAGAAGCTTCTACTTCTAACGACACTGATGAGGAAGAATAAAATGAGGAAGAAACATCTTACTCCTTAAAGTCTGTAGAAGTGTCAATTTCTTGTCTACTAAAGAAGTGTCTCCTCATAGTATTGATCCTAAAAAAAGCTAGTGAACCTGAATGCTACCCATCTTGATAAAAATAAGAAGTCTTGCCCCGTGGGAAAGGATAAAGATCTTTCTCTATCAGAGAGAAAGAAGAGTGATGTGGGAGGAGCATTAACCATTTGGACATTAGAAATTCACCCTCCAAGGATAATGAGCCCCTTTGTAAGAGGATGAAGAAGGATCACTCCCCTCATCCCCCACTAGTTGCTGGGGGAAGAAAACTGTCAACAAGGGAAATATTATTGCCCATTGTATTTTTGATCTCCCTGACCTTTCTCGGGACTCAATATGTTCGACGGTCTTTCCATCTGATAGTGCAGAAGATTCTGCCATATCCCATGAACGGTTAGTGGAACGTGCCAACCACATATTCTCTCTTGTAAGTTACTTCCTCATGTATTCTTCTTCTTGAATTCCTTACTTACAATCCGTTAATCTTTTGTCTCTCTTATTGCAGTTTAAGGTTGATTATGATAAGTTACTAGAGAGAGATGTTATGCTTAAGAGGTACTCTTAATATATAGATAATGCTTGAGGCTACGAGGTCCTTGGAGGCTTCTCGGTCGGCTGGTCAAACTGTGATCTCTGAGAAAGAAAAACTTGACCAGAAGATTGACAGCTTGCAGGATGAGAAGGTTTATTTTTAAAAGGAGAAAATTTGGTCTCTACTGTCGAGAAGGATAAGTGGACATTGATAAGGCTAAGGTTTAGGTCGAATGCCAATACCAAAGCTGTTAAGGTCAAGGCCAGGGCCGAGAAGGCTCTAGGTGGAGTGGCGCATGCTAAAGATAATGCCTATACTTGCGATTGGCACAAGGCCTTTTCCAAAGACAAGGAGCATATTGAATACCCATAGAAGGTATTCTTCAAGATAAGATAGGATAAAACCATTGTTAAGGCTGACGTCTCCCACGACACTGAGTTATATAAGGAGTATGAAATCGATCTTTCCCTTATAATGTAGGGGGAAGATGATGGTGATGACCAGGAGGGGTTATTAAATGAATAAGTGCATAATGGAGTTGACCAAGATTACTATTTTATTCTAAAGTAAAAATGATAGGTGGACTAAAAATAATGTAACACATGTTATCATATTCAGTATACCCAAGACAATATATAGACGTTGTCGAATGAATTACCTACTTTGGTTAGTAAAATGGCCAACCACCCTCAGGAATATGAACAATCACCCAGGTGCACAGATACACGTGAGGATCTCAACAGTCACCATGCACATGCACGTGAATAAATTCACAACTATTAATTGTATTGTAAAGGTGTAAATACCCAATGTATAAATGTATCCCGCCTCTTCATATTCCTATTACTATAAATAGTTCACTACCTCCCTCAACTAAAGAAAACTGAAAAACAGTTTATCCTAAACCCTAGAGAGTTCTTAAGAGTATTTGAATCAAACCTTAATACTTAGTGACATTGGACACCCATGGATGTAGGAATCTTACTGTGCTGGACCACGTAAAAAAACCTTTGTCTCTCATTCTTCTCTAGCTTATAAATTTCCTTTATTATCATTGATAATAATTGGTGTAACTAAGCTAAGACTCATACTAATAATCATACTAATTTTATACACCAATATATTGGCGTTGTTTGTGGTTACTCGACAAGCTATTGTTGTTTTAAACCTATTTTACATCCAAAAGTAATTTTTTCAGTCACTTACTGGGTCGAGAAATCGTAGACGATCCAGAAGGTAGCCATTCCCCCGGTGATATATTCGTTACCTCTGCACCTCCTCGCATAGGGGGATATCTAAGGGATTTTAATGAGCATATCCAAAGGTCAAGAGGCTATGCAAGAGAAAGTAAAACAGCTAACTCATATGCTCCAAAACAGGCTCATAGTTTTCCCCATCGTAAGGGGAGAAATGTTTCCTCCCGCACCCTATGGGGACAGGCATCCTTCAAAGTCGGTAGGGAGGCATGAAAGAAGAAGATCTAGGAACTCTAGATTAACTAACAGTAGAAACTATCATCTCTGTGTTACCTTATCCCTTAAATCCATTGACTATTACGATGGGAATTCATTTTCTCATGAAAGGCTGAGCATAATGGACAAGTTGAGTATAGGTTGAGTATTTGATCGTTTAGGCCCCTGAGCAGCGAGGGGTGATAATAACAAAGAATTATCCAAATCATGAGATCATTGAGAAGGATCTATCAAGTCGATAACCAGCATACGAGGACCCGTGCGTTCCGAATAACCTTCTATGGAAGTGAGCTCAGCATAAACCCAAGGTCGAGCGGCTAAAATTATCTCCATTAAAATCGATCCAGACGAGCATCCCTGAAAAGGTTTAATTCAACAGTTGAAAGATTATTTTGGAGAAACATCTAAACAAAATAATCCCCCGCATAGGAGTTTTTTAAAGGGATCACCCTTCATTCATGCAATTATGAACTACCCTACACCTACAAAGTTCAAACTGCATGTGGTGACACCAAAGTACGATAGAAAAATAGACCTTTTACTTTATGTGGATCGTTATCAAGCTACAGCCGACATCTACTCAATTTTGGATGAGATACGTTGTAGGTCATTATCTAACATTATTACTATATGCACCCAGATTTGGTACAACATACTAGGAGGACAGATCTCCATATTTCATTATCTAGCAAATTTTTTCATCAGTAACTTTTGCTTTGGATCCAAACCAGTCAAAAGGGTAGCTCATGTGCTAAGTTTTCGGTAGAGAGTAAGAGAAACTACATGCGAGTATATCAATTAGTTTAATAGAGAAAAATTGGAGGTCATTGACAATGAAGAAAATATTACGATCACTGTGCTAATGAGTGTCTTACTCCCCGAGAAACTATATTATGCTCTAGACAAAGATCCCCCCAAAACCATGACTGAATTATTGGCTAAAGCAGGAAAGATTATAGATGCCGAGGAGGCCATGGATAGATTATAATCTCAACACCAAGTTCGACAATAGTAAGGGTTCCGAGAAGAAAGAGCAGAAGCATAAGAAGGTGGAGAAATCCAAAAGGTATAATGAGTAGACCACTCTCACTATTAGGGTGCATCACATTCTAGAAGAAATCCGTGGAAGCAAGGATTTGAAATGGATCGAGAAGTCAAAGTCTCCCCCAAATCGAAGGGATAAATCCAAGTATTACGAATTCCACAAAGATCACCGGCATAAAATAAACAGTTGTACAGCCTTGAATAACGAGATAAAAAGCCTAGTTGAAAAAGGTAAGCTCTCTAAATTTGTTGATAAAAAGGTAGATTCAATCATTCATAAGAGCAAAAAGCCCATAGACGATTGGAATCCCCCTATAAAAGAGGAGATGATAAGAAAAGAGGCAGAGCTAATGGCATAGAGGATGACCCAGATTTTTTGAAAAGACCCAAAGATCCATGCGCGAGTTGAACATTATATCTTTTGGTTGTCATTTTATTACATGTAATGATGCTGGCAGAGGTGATGAAATAGCTGAGAGAAAAGTATATCTCAATGAAGCCAAATTTTTCAATGTTGATAATATCATAAGGAAAGTAAATAAATACAGATTAGTGATAGGATTCTCCAAAGACGACCTATCACGAGTACTTTATTCCCATAATGACCCTCTAATCATCACGATGCTAGTACATTAAGGAGGAGTTACGAGAGTATTGGTTTATAATGGAAGATCGATCGAATTATTATTCTACGATTGCTTCAAGGAATTAAGGCTATGAGATTGAAAACCCAAGCCCTATCATAGACCGCTTACTAGTATTTTAGGGGAAAGAGTGTATCCCTAGGGACTGTTAACCTGGAAGTTATAATTGGCAATTGGCCAACCTAGAAAGCTAGGAAAATACGCATCATCGCCACTGACAAGAACGTCATCTCAATATATAACATTATCCTCAACATGATTAGTCTAAAAAAATTTAAATCTGTGCCCTCTACCATAGACCAATACCTGAAGTTCCCAACGCACTATAGGGGATATCGTTAAGGGAAACCAGGGAATGCTATTACACTTCACACGACCAAAAGAAAATGAATAAACTCACCACCACCTATCAGATAGAAACCATAGATCCTTGAAAGGAAGCTAAATTGGTCATATGATAGGTTATTAAAGAAGTAAAGACCATAGTCCTGGATGACGAACACCCAAAAAGGACAACGAATCATCTCTAGACCTGGTAGTCAGGAAAGAACTGATGGATTTACTCAAATAGTAAAAGAAAATTTTCTCTTGGAACTACGAGGATATGTCAGGGATTTACCCATATTGCATGTGGCATGAACTCAAAAGTATGAGAGATGCAAAGCTGATCAGATAGAAGCGATGTGTCCGTAGCCCCGAGAAGAGCATGGCTATACAGGGAGAAGTGGAAAAGTTACAAAAAGTATGTTTCATCGAAGCTGTTTGGTACCCTAAGTGGGTAGCCAATGTAGTTATTGTCGTAAAGAAGAATAACAAATGGCGAATGTTTGTGGATGTTACGAACTTGAACAAGGCTTATCCAAAAGACCATTATACATTATTGAGGATCGATCAACTAGTCAATGCTACCACCGAACACGAATTATTCACCTTCATAGATGCATATTCGCAGTAGAACCAAATTAAAATGAAACCAAAAGATAAGGAAAAACCTCATTCATCACTAATCGCAGTACTTACTACTACAACATTATAACTTTTGGGCTCAAAAATGCTGGAGCAATATAATAAAGGCTAGTGAACAAGGTTTTCGAAGAACAAATAAATAAAAATATGGAGGCATATGTAAATGACATGCTCACCAAGCTCAAGAAATCAACCGATCATATTAAATACATGGGAAGACAGTTAATCCAACCAAATGTGTGCTTAGAGTTTGAGAAGGAATGTTCCTTTAATTCATTATAAATCAAAGAGAAATTAGGACTAATCGAGATAAAATTCAAGCATTGATAAATATGTAGTCTCTTATAAATAAGAAGGGAGTGCAAAAGATGTTTGGCAGAGTAGCAACCCTCAATAGATTTGTCTCACAAGCTACTAAAAACTGCCCCCTTTTCTTCAAGATGACAATGAAGACTTTCGAGTGGAATGAAGAATGTGAAAATGTCTTCCTAGAATTGAAAAAATACTCGGGATATCCACCATTACTCTCAAGATCGATCATTGGAGAGAAACTCTACTTGTACCTACCCATCCCTAAGTTGGTAGTTAGCTCAATGTTTATTTAATTATCAAATGCCTATCATGGAACTGAAATTCATTACCCACGAGAGAAAAATATAGCCTTAGCACTCATTGAAGCCTCTTAAAAGAATCAAGCCATACTTCCAAGCACATACCATTATGGTCCACATGGATCTGCCATTGTACTAAGCCATTCATAAACTTGATAAATTAGGAAGATTGATGGCTTGTGGTATGGATCTGGGAGAGTATTACATATATTACGGTCCTCAAATAGTGGTAAAAGTCCAAGAAGTGGAAGATTTTATAGAAAAGTTCACTTATGAAGAAAAGCCTACCGAGTATACCTCTAAAGAAGAGAGCTTAGCAGTAAATCTAGCCGAGCAGACTTCTTCAAAAGAGAGATCCATAATGGGTATATCCAACCAAGAGGAAGATATACTAAAGACGTCGAGTAAGCGAGAAATTGCTGCCCACTACCCTGAGTAAAGTCAAAAGATATTCAGTTTATAGGATTTTGGTTGTCGATTTGGTAGATGTATGTGGATGGATCATCGTGTGCCTCTGATAGTGGGGCAAGACTAATAATCAACACACCAAATGACATAGACATTGCATATGACATCAGGTTCCAGTTAAAATCCTCCAATAACGAAGCAGGCTGTGAGGCACTAGTAGTTATGTTAAATTAGCAATCTCTCTGGGTGCCGAGAAGATGCAGGCATACAACAACTCCCAACTAATTGTAAATAGAGTGTTAGGAGTCCAAAGAGTCAAATGAAAATTCATAAAAAAATACTTGGCCAAAGCCCAAGACATGATATCAAAATAATCATAATTCAACATTTAATGACGCCTGAGCAGACACACTTACTCGACTCGTGCATCAGAGTATTGACTAAGAGAGCCTCAATATGATTATAATGGATTTACGCCTATAATGGATGAATGCCATAAAGAAGTACACTGAGAAGGTCATCCTACCGATCGATCCAAATGAGGCCATAAAACTGAGATACAAATTAGTTGGATAAGTTATGGAAGGAGGATTTCTATATTACAAAGGATACATCATTTTGCTGTTTAGGTGTGTCCATGCGGACTAGATACCAAACCTAATTAAAGAAATACATGAAGGATCTTGTGGATCCCATTAAATAGGCAAATCATTGGTGAGGTGAGTGGCTAGACAAGGTTATTATTTGCCCACTATAAAGGCAGATTGTGCCACTTATGTAAGGCGTTATGATAAATTCCAATGATATACAACCATTTATAGGACACCTGGAGCTACATTCATGCCGATTACATTCCTATGGCCCTTTTTCATGTGAGGAATTGACCTGATCGGTCCCTTACCGAAGATAAGAGGAAGGTTCAAATATTTGATCATTCCAATAGATTAATTTACAAAGTGGGTGAAAGAATAAATCTGGTGGACATGCCTTATGAGACGGTCTTCCAATTTATATCAAAGAACATCATTTTTTGGTATGGCATGTCGTGTGCCTTTATCACTCATCATGGAACACAACTTGATAACCAGGAATTTGAAGATTACTGTATCTAATCCAAAAGTTCCATTCTTATCCTGGACACCCTCATTGCAATGGGAAAACAGAGATAACAGACAAAACTCTGCTCAATGTAATAAAGAAGCGATTGGATGATGCTAAGGGAAACTGGATCAACGAATTGCAAAACATACTTTGTGCTTATAGGACCACACTGTGGATAGATACTAGTGAGACCACCAACATATTAGTATATGGGATAGAGGAAGTGGTCTCCATAGAGATTTATCGACCTAGTCACAGAGTACTCAATTTCAATTCCCCAAGAAGTGATCTCATGAGAAGGTCGGATTTGGACTTGGTTAAGGTGGTTAGAGAGCACGCTCAATGTGCGTCCTAGCATACCAACAACGAATTTCCCAATTCCACAATAGGAGAGTGAAATTAATTAATCTAAAATAAAGAGTGTGACACCCCGCTTATTAAAATAAGAGGTGGCCAGCCCGATACTGCAATATTAATAGGAATTATATATGGTCCATTCTTAGCATCATAGTAATATAATAAATATAGGAGATAACCACCCATTATTTTAGAAAATGGATTGTCAAAATTTATTTAGTAAGTTAAAGAAAGAATTTAAACAATTCAAATTGAAAAGAAGGTGGATATAACTAAACACAGATAATCTATCAACCATCATATACATCAAAATAATCGAATAAGCTGTCGGTTAACAGACACTTACAAAAGGTTACACTGAGTATTAAGGTATAACATTTCACAATATCATACAAGTACAAAACTTGGCAACACGCCCGAACGTGTAACCGATCATAACTAGAATTCAAAAGATGGAAGCGTCTATATCAAAATATCTCGTAATATCCGCAAGGTGTTACAGCTCCAAGACACTGGGATAGAAAAGTCAATATGGGCGTCCTTGTAGCAGAGCACCTAGGCGAATATTAGATTCATGCAAAACAAAGAAATATGAACAGGTCAGGGCCTGATTTTATATGATCCCCATGTGAATAAAATGCATGACAGGTATAGACAATCTAATCATCATTAATAATGATAAGAATCAAACTACTCAATCTAAAACCATAGACACATTTTAATTATGCAATAGAATACGAATAAAATATTACTAAATAGAATTAAATTCCCTTTCTAGACAATTTCATTTCAACGTTCCATATCTCTTTAGGAGAGGTTTTCAAAGCAGTTTAATTCATAGAGTGCTTTGCCATCAATAATAACCCACTTTAATATGAATAGTTATATTTCACAACATCTAACGATTCTAAGACCGCCCTTTAAGATTTCCCCACTAAACGCACCCCTAAATAGCTATCATCTTCCGGGTCCTATCACCAAGACAACCTGGGCATCCTACATCGCATAACGTCGGGAAGCGGACATATACCTTCGAGAGTGAGTCATAACCACACCCAGAATTACCTCACTTTGAACAATAATCACACAATATAATATAACCGGTCATATGGCCGAGAACTATATTCGCCCTGCATTCACTAGCCAGGGGACTTCACCTCATATGCGTAACTTCCCCTATGGTAGCATTTAGAGAGGTGTGTATATACAAATTTATCATTCACATGTTATTTACTTTATCAAGTATGCATTACATTTTATCCGAAGCTATAAGTGTTTAATGTCATCATTTTAAACCTTAATGTTTAATTATCCCCAATATAAATCTCCCTTAATTAACATTCCATCTATAACCCCTCATGTATGATATTCTTCAATACAATTCTAAAAGTTGCATTAACTCACTCTAATTATCCTTAGGTATAGACTAGTTCATTCTAATAAAGAATCATTTATGTTCCTCTAATTTAACTAACTAAATTGATTCCAGAACTAAGCCCCAACTCTCATTTCTACTTAGGTTCTTAAATACCTTACTAAAAGACTCTAATACTCTAGTTTTACGTCATTCAAGAAGGTTCCTAAGTCCCTATCTTAAAAGAAAGAATCTAGAAAGAATTAGGGATTTAAGAGTGAAAAATAGGGGGTCGGTCGACCGGTCATCGGACTGCAGTCGACCGCGCCTCAACAGTTTGGGAAGCCCACGCCTCTACAAAAGAATGCAGTAGGCTCAGTTTGGGAAGCCCGTCCGACCGTTCGTGGGACTGCGGTCGATCGCGCTCAAATTTTATACTTATATAAGAAAGCAGTAGGCTTTCCCCTGAAGGCCCGATCGATCGGTCCTGGGATCGCGGTCGATCGCGCCTAGCAGACCCTCGAATTTCTCTTCTTCTACAATATTGAATCAAAAACCTAAACTCCTTATACTTACACTTCCTTCATTCTCATCACCCAACCACATAGCCACAGCAATTATACACCCCAATAAATCCATATAACTAACTTAATTCATACAACTCCAAGATTCAAGGGTTAAACATCCAAAATTTATCCAAAAACCTACTATTTGTTCCCATTCTCCAATTACACAACAATTTACTCACATTAAATCATATATTAGCAAGTTAGAAACTTGCCTTATGCTGAAATCTCGGATTCCCGGGAGGTAGATGCAAGATCACACCCCAATTTCTTTAATTCTTCTCCTTTCTCTTCTTTTTCTCCACAATTATCTCTCTCTCTAGGTTTAGGAACATATAAGAGGAATAAAGGGTTGGAAGACTTAAATCGTGCACTTAACACTTATTTCTAACCTTAAATGTTAATACACCATTAAAATGACTCGTAACTACACAATTAAATCATAACCTGTCAAAAATGCCCGGAACTCCAAAATTATAATATGGCACTTATTTTGACTATATCAAATATTTCGGGACTAACTATGCCCTCTAAACTCACATCCGAAATAATAAATCATTTGTATATCCCACTTCATTTTAAACCATAACTGTCGTTTTTTAGCACACGACATTACAAAATAAAACATGATGCTATTTACATTCACATAATATTAAATATGCAAGAATCTAGTAAATATTATCTTTTACTCACTTAGATATTATTTACTCCATCCTGCAATATTTTATATAATTACCTCACATGGTAAATTAATATAAATTCAATTACTCAAAAGTAGGGGTTATTACAAAGAGATGCCGTGTTAAAAAAGTTTCTTTAGAAAGGGAACAAACTATTTAAACCGGCATGGTCCATACTACCTGCAATCGTCCGATCAGGAACTTATCGACTTGAAATAGTGGAAGGAGAACAGTTCAAAAACCCGTGGAACGCCAAGCATCTGAAGAAATATTATCAATAATCCAACAAAATGTAATCCTTTATTATTTCTCGTAAGTCATTTTAAATATTCAATCAAGATCATCAAGTTTTATAAAAAGTTGGTTTCCTTCTTATATTTTATTTTTTTTAGAAGTGGGAGATGTACTATGAAAGAAATCTCAAATAACAAGAAAAAACTAGTTCCAAAAATTCAAATTGATCGGGATTGAGTCCGATGGAATCCAAGAAGTATCCAACTTGAAAGGGGGAGTAGGTTTATCCAAACATCTAGGGTGATGAAAGTACTAGAGTTTATCTTCCTTCGACAACTCCATTACAGTAAGGGAATTTATCCAACCCCACTTGTAACCTTATCTATGGTCTTGATCAAGTTCATTGCCCAAGTGTGCTAATGCCACATCGAAACCATTCATCCATACTATGCGAGGATGTTTATGAAAATGATAAGTGAAGGGATCGACTTTCTCATGTAAACTCTTGATGGTAGTCGAATAATTCGTAATAAGGTTTGCTTGGTAGTCCAATGTATTCTTAGTTCTCTCATCTTCCACTGATTGGCGAGAAATAACTAGTTGCCTAAAAGACTCTCCTCCTTTTGATTTCTTTAATTTCTCTAAATCCTCTGTCAGCCTTGTATTTTCTTGCTCAATGATTGAGTCTCCCTCACTCTGATCGGTTATGGTTTCCTTCTTAATAACCTCCAAGTATTCCCTCAATATATTATTTCTTGTTCTAAGAGAATGGCTACCTTCTGAGCACTCTTCATGTCCAACTGCTGTATAAATTCTTTCTTGGAATATGCCGAGGATAATTCTTATAGCATCTTATCGAATCCACTATCACTTCAACGAATAGAAAATGTTTTCTCATATTCGTCGGATAAATTGGAAACTGCATCTTTATAATCACATTGAAGTTAGAGAATCATCTCATAGAAGGATCCATTGGTCCCCACTGCCTGATGAAATAACCTTCACATTTTAAGATAAACATCTTTAGCATGGTTAGATACATCTAGGACGAGTATTTCATCCATCTCTTCTTCCTATGGCTTTTCATAACTAGCTCCAAACAACTGGTTACTCATTCAAAAAAGTTCACTTTCAGCTGTGACCAACATAGCCTTTCTGGAGTTAAACTGAAATGGATATGATATTATATAAGTAGGGAAAGAAAAATGATGAGATAAATAGTATGACAATCATCACAAAAAAATAATTTTTTTATTAAAACTGTAAGAGTATTATAAGCAAAGAAATGAAGAAACTACATCAAAAGACATAAAATAAATATACAAGGAGTCATATTTACTACACTTTCTCCTTGTCTTGGACCACCTCTTCCTCCTCTAGTCGAGAAACCCCCATCATCTACTCCTGAAGCACAGAGGATTCAACTATCCCCTATTTATCATCAACTTCCTTCTCAATTTGGGAAGGAGTATCGGGATTGTGCTGGAGGAAGGGGTCAGAGCCAACAAAAATGTTGACATGGGTTAAGGATACATCAAAACCTTGAAAATCTGTTACTAAAGTTGTTTAATATAAAATTAAACTATTTAATTAACTCTGAACAATTTTTTGAAGAAACTCTTTTCTTGAAATCAAATCAAATTAATCATAAGATGTGTTTAACAAAAATATGTACGAGATCTGTTCAAGATTTGTTAACAGGTTTGATAAATCAGTTTAAAAACTTTAAACTCAGCACAACCAAGAACTAGATGAGGAGATGTAGAAAGATTAAGAACAAAGATTTTTAACGTGGTAAAACCTCAACCAACTGAGGAAACATCCACGACTCCCTCTACGGAGTAAACCAAAAATTCCACTAAAACAAATTATAACAGTTACAAACTATATAACACACATGCACACAAATCATACCTACACAAGTTTAGGAATGTACCCACTGGTGTCCTTATAACTTCTCTGCAGTTCTGTTTGTTGATGTTGTTCTCCCAGTTTGCTAACTTCCAATTTGTTCAAGTTCTTTACGTCGACTCTTGTTCTTGAGATCTTATTACCAACACTTTTGGTGTGGTAGGGTGATAGTGTTTGTGGAGGTGCTTTCTAACACATGCATGAACACACACACACACACACTTATTTTATACAAACAGTCCTATCAAATTACATATAAGATCTATATGCTGTGATTTTCTATTTCTCTCTTCTTAGAAAACTTAACCTTATTTGACTTTTATTATAATCCCAGAATCCACGGCTATCTTTCTTAGAAGGCGTATCAAGATCTTAATCAATCTCAGGTTTTGAAAATATTTTTGAGATTGAAAATCACCAAGTGCGATTCTAACTAGGTCGAAGGTCTTGTTTCAAAAGAACTAGAAACAGAAAATGTTTTTGTTGATTTTGTAGATAAAAACATTTACAGAAATAAATCAACAAATATTTTCTCAAGATGAGAAACTAAATATGTAGATCTATGTGTAATATAACATGCAATGACTTAGATCTAAGATTTCTATGAAAGTAGAAACACAGATCTAAATTGATGTTTAAGTTGATAACAAGATCTGAGAACGAAGAGGTTACAACAACAAAACTAACAAACCAATCACTCAAAAAATCTCTCAAACACTCAAGGATGTGTTTGGTATATCGTGGTGTTGAAAGAGGTTATGGTTTGAATATAGTTTTGGACGATTTAGGGTTAGGGTTTCCTAACTCTGGTTTCTCTCTCTCTCTTCTCTCTTCTCTCTTCTCTCTTCTCTCTTTCTCACTCGAATGAACAAAGTGACAAAAGTCTCTTATGGCTGAGGGAAGGGCTCCTTTTATAGGAGGCTGAGAAGATTTGAGAATACAGATCAAGATTAAAGGCTAGGATCTGGTCTTGGAGAATTGACTTTGATCCAATGGTTTAAACAGAGGCGGTGATTAAAACGCTTTTGATTGGCTCAAGTTGGTTTCACCAGGATTGTATAAGAACGCATGAAGATCATTGATTAAAACTAATCCAAGGGTTGAAACAACACACAACAATCGTCTCACAGAGAAAACACAATTTGGTTCGATAATAGCTCGACAGGTGTAGGTAATTGATTGGTTATTCCACGCGCGTCTATAATAATTACAAAGCACACCCTATAGTCTCTAGCACTTTTGGATTCTACCCAAGTGAACTTTCACCCAATGAAACCAACAATCCAGAATAGCAGATTGACCCCAAAACTTTTAAAACCAAATTTTAATTAATAAAAACCTTATTTTAAAAGTTTATAAAATTCCCAAAAAATATTCAAAAATAATTTTAGGGATTTAAACACACTCAGCATATATACACACACTTATATGCAATATGAAATGTATGAATGTAATTCTAATGTGTGTGAGTGTTGGTAAAAGTATCTAGATCAATCAATCAAGAGGAATAAAAGGCAAACCAATCTCTGAGGTTCTTTGGTTTCTAGGATTGACACAATTTTATCACAATTTCCAAACTAGATGAACACTTATACAATACAGACTCAAGTGAGTCAAGAGTATAAGGTGCTTCAATATCCCCTTTGGAAATATTAGATAAAATCTCCTTTGAGTCATCTAGTGCTCGTAGGGCAAAAAATAAGAAAAATCGATTCCTATAAAAATTCTATCTACCCATTTCCTAGAAAAAAAAACTACATAACTCAACTAATTATAATTGAATACCCTATTACAACTGTTGATAATAATTGTACAGAATCCTGCAATGAATCACTAAGATCAAGCTATTTATAATATGTAAAAAGAATCATAGGACTCAAATTTCTCCCCCATTTTGTCTCAAATAGACAAAGGGAAAAAATGTATAGAGATCAAAGAGATTAATCAGCACACACCATACCTATTGATTTACGCAAAGAAATAAATCTATTGTAATCTAAAGGTTTGGTAAACAAATATGCGAGTTGCAAATTAGTAGGAAGATAATTAATTTCTAATTCCTTAGTTTCAACCAATTCGCGTATAAAGTGATGTCTTATTTTTATGTGTTTTGTTCGCAAGTGGTGAACAGGATTTTTAGAGATATTGATCGCGCTTTGGTTATCACAATAGAGATGCAATTGGTTTTCTTGAATACCATAATCACTTAGCATTTGTTTAAGCCAAAGTAATTGAGCACAACAGCTTCCAGCGGCTATGTATTCAGATTCAGCTGTTGAGAGAGACGTGCAATTTTGTTTCTTACTACTCCATCCTACCAAATTATTACCGATATAATAACATGCTCCTAATGTGCTTTTACTATCATCAGTACACCCATCCCAGTCAGCATCAGTGCACCCAATTATAGTGCTAGGTGTATCACTAGTGTACCAAAGTCCTAGGTTCAGAGTGCCTTTTACATATTTAATAATTCTTTTAACAGAAGAAAGATGGCTCTCTTTAGGGTTGTTTTGATAACGAGCGCATACACAAACAGCATACATTATATCAGGATGTGAGGTAGTAAGTTATAGCAAGGTTCCTATCATACTCCGATATAGAGTTGGATCTATAGATTTTCCAGTTTCATCTTTAGATAGTTTGATCGTATTACTCATTGGAGTTTTAGCATCTTTAGCACTCTCAAGGCCGAATTTTTTGACAATCTCTAATGCGTATTTAGATTGCGAAACAAATAATCCTTCTGAATTTTTTTTGACTTGGAGACCTAAGAAAAATTGCAACTCCCCCATAAGAGACATTTGAAACTCTGTATGCATAATTTCATAAAAGGATTTTACTTCTGAGGGGGAAGTTTATCCAAAGATGATATCGTCAACATATATTTGAGCTATAATGATGTGTTTGTCAAAATTTTTGACAAATAGGGTTTGATCATTTCCACCTCTCTTAAAACCTTTATCTAAGAGAAAGCTGGAAAGACGTTCATACCAGGCTCTAGGTGCTTATTTTAGTCCATACAAAGCCTTTTTAAGACGAAATACATGATTTGGATATTGAGGGTCAATGAACCCTTTTGGTTGTTCTACATAGGTCTCCTCAGTCAATATTCCATTAAGGAATGCGGATTTGACATCCATTTGGTAAAGTGTAAAATGCAAGTGGCAAGCTATGGCAAAGAGAAGACGAACAAATTCTAAACGAGTAACAGGAGCAAAAGTTTCGTTGAAAGCTATTCCTTCAATTTGAGAATATCCTTGAGCAACTAATCTATCTTTGTTTCTAATGATTATCCAACTTTCATCAGATTTATTTCTAAATATCCAACGTGTGCCAATAACCTTTTTGTGAGTAGGCCTAGATACAAGATACCAAACATCATGAATGACAAATTGAAGAAGTTCTTCCTTCGTAGCAGAAATCCAGTGAGAGTCATTCAATGCCTCATTTACATTCTTTGGTTCCACAAGGAAAACAAAACATGCATAGTGAGCATAATTTCTTAATTGAGATCTTGTATGCACAGGCTCACTAGGATTACCAACAACGTTATTTATGGGATGGTCTTTAGAAACCCAGTTAGGTACTTCGGGTGTCTCAATTGGTAATGAATCATCTATTTCTGGGGAGTCATTTTCTAAAACATTTGTAGGCTCTTCCACAATAGTTGATTCACCAGTCGTACTCTCTACAGTAGTGTCACTTATAATTACATTTATGGATTCCATCATGGTTTTAGTGTGAAGATTATAAACACGGTAGGCTCTACTGTTAGGAGAGTATCCTAGAAAAATAGCTTTATTCTCCTGACTCTCAAATTTGGAAAAGTGTTCTCGGTCTTTGCAGACATAACAAGTACTACCAAAGGTTCTAAGGTACTTAAGATTGGGCTTTTTCTTATACCAAAGCTCGTAAGGAGTTTGTTTAGAATTCTTTCTAAGATAGACCCTATTAATAATGTGACAAGCAGTACGAATAGATTCTACCCTAAAATATTTAGGTAAACTCTTAGCATGTAACATAACACGTGCCATCTCTTGAAGAGTACGATTCTTTCTCTCGGCAATACCATTTTGTTGAGGAGTCTATGGAGCAATAAACTCATGTTTGTAACCATTATAGTCACAGTACTCTATTATACCGGTGTCTTTGAATTCTCCACCTCTATCACTACGAATTATATTTACTTGAGTGTCCATCTCATTTTCAATCCGAATAAGTATTTTTAAGAAGGTTTGAAAAGTGTCAGACTTTTGTTTTAAAAAGGCTACCCAAGTAAATCTAGTGAAGTCATCAACTATAACAAGAATGTAACTGTGTCCACAGAGACTAACAGTTTGGGAAGGACCCCTTAGGTCCATATGGATGAGCTCCAAGGGATTAGATGTAAGGATATCTTTGACTTTCTTATGAGGTGCCTTAACAATTTTTTCTTCCTGACAGGAACCACAGACAACATTAGAAATGGGTTTGATTTTTGGAAATCCCCTAACTATTTCTTGAGAAGTCAATCTACTATGATTATCGTAATTTATGTGACCCATCCTGTTATGACATATCTCATTGTCATCCATTATGGCAACATTACAGATTTCAGAATTGTGAGGAGTATAATAATATAGTAGGAGCAATAAAGATTGCTCAAAGTTGGTGTCCTTTACCTATGATCTAAGATGATACTTCATCACCAAAAATAACTTTTCCTCCAGCGAAGCTGGTTTTGTTTAAGAGTTTTGTATCATCACCAGTCATGTGTTTGGAACAGCCAGAATCTAAGTACCAACCAGAAGATGTGTGTTCAGCTTTTAAAGCAGTAATAACAATGTTACACTTCATCTGGGGTAATAGATCCTCATTTCTAACCCAAATTGCTCTTGTTTTCATTTTGCGCTTATTTGCTCTTAATTGAAAAAATTTGCGAGCACTCGATTTTTGTTGAAAAATGTTTTGCGCATGATTCTGAATTTTATGAAACACATGAGCATTTGGTTTAGGAAATTGTTTACGAATCCTTCTAAGGAATGTTCTTTTAGGTTTGGTCTTTCTCTTCCTATAGTTAGAGTTTTTGTCTGGTTGTCTAGGCAGAACATAATTATTACGACTTCTCCTAGAATAGTTAAAGTTTTGATAGATAGGAGGATTACAGATAAGTTTAACTAGTCTTCTAGCATAGCATCTATCGAAAGAATGACCGTATATATTGCAGTAGGAGCAATAAAGATTGCTCAAAGTTGGTGTCTCCTTAGAAAAGTCTCTAAACATAGGTGTTGATGTAAAATATTAGATCATATCTAATTATTCAATCACAAATAAATAAATAAGACAAAGAATTTTTAAAGTGGTTCAGCCTTATAAGAATGGCCTACGTCCACTGTTATGTTATTGCTGAGTGTTTGGGAATTCTTGATTACAAATTCTATCAAAAAAATCTGGTCCCTTACAATGAGGATTGTACAATGTATTTTATAGCCTTGAGGCTGTAATGTGAAAGGATAATACATTAAAAGATGTACATATGAAAGGGTAATAAATTCAATGCCCCTTAAGCGTGTGCGTCTGAATGATAAGAATTTAATGAACAGTTAAATTGTTGGTTATCCAGCTATTAATGCTTTGTTCGAGGTGCAGCTCGGACCGCCTGAGTTGCTCAGACTGCATAAGATTCTCGGTGCTCAAGAGTTCCTCGGAGAGTTCTTGCTCCTCGGAGCGTGTGAGTTCCTCGGGGAAGCAGCGTTCCTCGTTATAGTATGGTTCCTCGGAGCGTCTGAGTTCCTCGGAAGTGTTTTTTGTTGTCATGTAGGTTGCCACGTGTCTTCAGTTAATTGAGCCATGTCAGCAGACTAAATTTGGTATCAACAGAAGCCCCTAATGTTTCATAGTTCGAAATTTGAGGAGTATGGAACATTCTTTCTCGGAATATGGTAGATTTATTTATTTCTCCTTCCAAATTCGTAGAACCATGCTTTTTTTTAATTTTTATACTCGCTTCAATTGTCGCGCCCTTTTTGTCTTTTTAGCCACCGGTAGTGTAACCTTCTCTTTTCGTACTCATTACTTTTTCTTGTTCCTAAGGCAAGGTATTTAAGCGTCACAGACAATCCCATCGTCTTCTACTTTTTCAAATTTGTATCTTCGAGTTTTCCGTCGTCTCTTTCTCTCCTGTGTATTCATCTCTTCCATCGTTCGTTATCAACAGATCCACTCTTTTTCTGTAAGATCTTCTTCCTTCTTCTTCATTTCCTTTATTCATCATGGTTTACCCTGTTGAATCTCTTGATAAGTTTCGCTCTGATTTTTCTATTCCCTCCTGGGTTGTTCTGGAAGAGCTTTCTGAGCCTTCTGATTATTTTCATTTGGATGAGGGACATTGGTTCCCTAGTCTCTTTATTACTGAGTGTGGATTTTCTTTTCCACCCAATCCCTTATGTCTGGAATTCTGTCAATACTTTGACGTTGTTCCTATAAGAATAGCCCCAAATACATGGAGAATAGTTAATGGGGTTCATAGGTTAAATCAAATCCATGGAACTCGCATAGGAATTTCGAAAATCATGTTTTGTTATAGATGGGCAGTAGGCAATAATACTTTTTATTTGAAAACTAGATTTTTAAATAGGGCTTTAGTGGTAAATCTCCCCGATGCCAATAGGGACTATTTTGAGCACGGGGTTGTCATAAAAAATTGGCAACATGCTCCTTTATCTGGAGATGAAATTTATCAGGGTCCCAGATGCCCTCCCTATGGTAATGGGATAGGTTATTTTTATTTCATTTTATTTATTTTGAAATTATGCTTCCTTTATGTTTGATAAAATGTGCCGGTGATATTTTAATGTTTATTTATTTGCAGTTGACAACAAAAGAAAGTGTCCAAAGGAAGCAGATGTTAATATAAGACATTTGAAACTTATCTGGAGTCTGCATCAGAGTGTTTTCGACGAGCACGTTAGGTCAGCCTCATATCTGCTGCAGTACAAGAGTTATACCACCTCTTTTACTGCTCGTCCGGTAATAAGCGACGCAGAGCCAGTACCAGCTTCTACCAGCTCTTCGCCTGAGTCACACGTTCCTTTAAGTGAAAGGATGAAGAAGAGAAGACCTCCCACTCTCTTCGAGAAGCCTTCCTATGGTGCTGGAGAGGCCAAAAGAAGTAAGATTGACGTCCCAGAGGGGACAAAGAAAGTTGATGCACCTTCCTCGGCTGCTGCTGTGAAGGTTGCCGAGAAGTCCCAAGTGTCTCCGAGCAGGTATGCTGCTCCAGGAGAAGTGATTGTAATATCACCGACCAAGAGTTCTTCCTTGGTCGAAACTGTTTCTGTTCCCCCGAGGAGGCTGAAGAAGAGCTCCTTAGTCAATTTGGCTGACACCATCACTCAGCCCCCAGCTACTGGAACTGGTGTTCCATCTTTTGTTCCCCCGAGCTCTGCTATGAGCTCGGTGAAGACTTGGATCATTCCCGAGATCCAAGGTGTTGAAGAGAACCTTTCTCGGGATATGGTTACCTCTTTGGCTGCTCGCCGTATTGCTTCTGTAAGTTTTATTACTTTGAACTTTTCATCTTTCCCTTGTTATATCTGTCTCTGACTTGCTTTCATTTTTCTTTTTACAGTTGGTGAGCTGCTTCAACACAATTTTGAAGAAGGATGAAGCAATTAAAGCTTCAAGCTCCTGATCCGGTGTGGAGGAAGCTCTGGCTGGCCTGACGAAGTCTTTGGACGATTCTCGTCAGAAGTATGATACTGACAAGGCAATCTGGGAGAAGAAACTTACCTCCACTGAGCAGGAGAAAGCTCAAGTTGTTAAAGTCTCCAAGGAGTTGGAGAAGAGAATAAAGGATTTGGAAGGGAAAAATAAAAAGCTCGACGAGAAGCTAAAAAATGCTGGAGAGCTTGAGAATAAGCTCAAGGTTGCTGAGGAGGAGTTAAGTCGACTTCAGGAAGTAAGTCATCAGAAGGAGGAGTTTGAGAGAAAATTGAAAGCTGCTGATAACCCGCTGTCCGAGAAGCTTTCCTCGGAGAAGTTTAAGAGGAAAATGGCTGTGAAGAAGTCTTTCAGCGTTGGCTGGGACAAGTGGTGGAACAAGGGCTTGGCTGCCATGATGTCTCAAGTAGAATATGGCAGCCTCAAGTACTTCAGAGATGGGTGGGTCGCTGCTCTACAGAAGATGAAGGTGGATGAAAATTCCGAACTCTTTCAGCGACACATCCCTGGTCCCCCTCCAACTCCCGAATATGAAGAAGAGGACAAAGCTGCCTCCGAAGAGTCTTCCATGGTGATAGGAGATCAGGTTTATCTTCCCCCGACTATCCAACCAGCTGACGAGGAACTTTAACTACCTGCAACTTCCTCTGAGAAAATTCCAGCACTTCCCCAGCTACTATCTGCTCCATCCGAGCAACCTACTTCCTCGTCCCAGCCTCCCGAGAAAGTTTTGGGAGACAAGAAAAAGGTGTAGAGTTGTTCGAATTTCTCTATTTTATTTTTCTTTAACAAATGTAATTCTGAACATGTAATTCCGAATCTTATACTTCTGACCTTTATGATATAATAAAACTTGAACTTGTGTTTATTCATATTATTGTCTCTTCTTCATGCTCTGTTTTGATTATTGATTACTGCCTTTTCTTCCTTTGCTAGTTTCTGGCCAGGATGGAATTATTATCTGCTAACGATACCAAGCTACTGAGGCAATGCAATGATTATTTTAAAGCTGGTCACACAGATCTGAGTGCAGCACAAGTCATCGACATCCTCGGCCAAGATGCTTCTGAACAGGCAGTTGAAGCATACCAATATCTGAAGTGTCTACTTGATCGGGCAGTGGCCAATAATGTGGCTTATTATGACATGATCGAGGCATTCCAAGGCACCCTCGAGGATCTTCAGCAACAATACAAAGAATCCACTGCCCTCTTGCACGAGGGGTATGAGAAGAAATATCAACAAATTATTACCGACAAGGGCTACGAGAAACTTTTTGCTGGCTACGATGTGAGGGAGAGAACTCTGAGGGGTGAGGTCGAGGAGTGCAGACAAATAGCTGAATTATTAAAGCAAGAGAACAACAACCTGCAAAGAGAGTTGTTACAGTTGAAGTCTGCAGCTTCTACTTCCAAAGCCTTGATCCTAGTGACTGATGAGGGATTCTCGTTCTTGGAAGTCGAGAACGCCAACTTGAGGGACGAGTTAGAAACCTTGAAGAGGTCTGGCCCCTCTACATCTTCTCGTGGTTGAGCAAGAGCTCCTCGGGGACGAGCAAGAGCTGCTCGTGTTCCTATCGAGGAACAGAGGACTCAATCTGCCTTAGAAAACTAGGTCTTCCAATTAATGGTGAAGAACCAGGCGTTGGCTGAAATGTTAAAAAAGATCAGGGACCTGGAAGAGCAGCATTCTACTCAGAAGTCTGTCCTGGAGAATAAGGAACTCATCATCAAGAATCTCCACGAGCAGCTGGAAAGACTGACATATCAATTCCATAAACAGCCCAGGGAGTTCTGGATGGCTGGGTACAATGAGGCTCTCTACCACTTGGACGATCGTATCCAGAATGCCAATAATGAGGGCTACAAGCAAGGCTGGTTGAATGCCTTAGGTGTGATGCAACTCAAATAGGGTCATTACCCGTGGGACTACCACGATCCTGGGCTGCTCGACCTACCCGTGCCTCCATTCAAACTGGATATGAGTTGGATCCCTGCTCGGGCCATTCCTCGATGCTTGATTTTCAAATATCTCGGCGACTACAATCTCCATTCAAATGTCGAGATATCTCGTCCCGAGCACCTCCTAGATCGACCATCCGTGATGAACATCAGGATGTTAAAAGATTTGAACTTCATAAATTCTCCTCTTGCTTTATATGATCCGCCTGCTGGCGAGGAACCTGTTTCAAAAGCAGAGGGGAAAAGACCAATAGAATAGGAATATTAATGTAATAAATTTGTATTCATTTGATGTAATAGTTAGTATACATTTCATTATCAATGTAATTTGTTTTGGATTTAATGAAAGACTTTCACTTTTGTTTGCAATCTTAATTGCCATTGTCTTGTAAATCACTTTATATTTGTGCATGTGTATCTGTTAAAAAGATAATAATATTGTGTTATTTGTCGACCAACTTATTGTCGAGTAGTTTGAACTTGTGGTAATTATTTGGCAAAAATAATGCTTTGTTTATCGACCAACTTAATAAAAAGTTACGAATATCAAAAATGTTTAAAATATTTACGACCAACCAAGGTCGTTAAATTTTCTTTGTCGACCAACTACAGTTAGTGGGTTTTTATCCCCGACCAGCCATAGTTAGTAGATTTTTTAAATGTTTCCGACCAACCAAGGTCGATAAAATTTCCTTGTCGACCAACTACAGTTAGTGGGTTTTTATCCCCGACCAGCCATAGTTAGTATATTTTTTAAATGTTTCCGGCCAACCAAGGTCGATAAATTTTCCTTGTCGACCAACTACAGTTAGTGGGTTTTTATCCCCGACCAGCCATAGTTAGTGAATTTTTTAAATGTTTTCGACCAATCAAGGTCGATAAATTTTCCTTGTCGACCAACTACAGTTAGTGGGTTTTTATCCCCGACCAGCCATAGTTAGTGGATTTTTTCTATATGAGCAACTTTGGAACTTTTTGAAATAATTTTACCTCTCGACCAACTCAAGTTGGTATTTTCGAGAATATATTTACTTCCTAACCGACATAAGTTGGCATTTTTAGGAATACTTTTATTTCCCGAGGAACATATAGTATTACTTCCTGTAGGAATACAAATTTTACTTCCCGGAGGAATACAAGTAGCTTTACTTCCCGGAGGAATACAGGTAGCTTTACTTCCCGGAGAAATACAGGTAGCTTTACTTACCAGAGGAATATTGGTAGGTTTACTTCCCGGAGGAATATTGGTAGCTTTACTTCCCGGAGGAATATTGGTTTCTCGACCAACCTTAGTTGGCGTTTTTGAGAAAAAATTTGAATAGCCTGAGCCTTGCCGAGTTTTGCCGAGTAGTGTGTGGCACTAGTATTCCCCGAAAAACTTTCAATAAAAAGAAAGAATTCGGCAGAATATCTTCATTTTATTCATCACTGATAATACTTGCGTAGGTGCTCTGCATTCCATGCATTCTTAAACTCCACCCCTTCTAAAGTTTCTATTCGGTAAGTTCCTGGTCGAACAACTTTTGTAACTCGGTATGGTCCATGCCAGTTTGCTCCAGCTTATTGTGCTTTTGAATTACTTTCTTCAGCATATAGTCTCCTTCTTTCAGGTCGCACTTCTTCACCCTCTTATTGTAGAACAAAGCTGTTCGTTGCTGGTAAGCAGCATTTCTAATGGTTGCTTCTTCTCTAACTTCCTCGAGCATGTTTAAATCCAATCTTCTCATTAAGTTGCTGACAGGGGAATTGAAATTCAGTACCCTGTGTGTTGGGAGGCCCAACTCGGCAGTTATAACAACTTCACTTCCAAACGCCAGCATATATGGTGATTCTTCAGTTGCTACTCGGGGAGTACTTGGGTAAGCCCATAGTACTGATTGTAACTCGTTGATCTAATTTGCTTTCGCGTCATTCAGTCTTTTTTTCAAGCCATTTAGCAGCATTCTGTTTGTCACTTTAGTTTGTCCATTGCTTTGAGGATGGCCTGGTGCTGAGTGGACCTTCAAAATGTTTGACTGATGGAAATAGGCAGCGAAATCCTCGTTATCAAATTGTGTTCCATGGTCTGTGATGAAGGCATGAGGAAGACCATATCGACAAATGATGTTCTTCCAAACAAATTGGTACACCTTGCCGTACGTCATGTCGATGAGAGGCTCAGCTTCAACCCATTTAGTAAAATAATCCACTGCGACGACGAGGTATTTGAACCTTCCTCTGGTTATTGGTAGTGGCCCGACCAAATCTATTCCCCACATGGAAAATGGCCAAGGGGAAGTTATGGGTGCCAATAATGCTTGTGGAGTTCTTCGGATGGAGGAAAAGCGCTGGCACTTGTCACACTTCTTGGCATAGGCTATACAATCAGCCCTCATCATCGGCCAGTAATATCCCTGCGTCATCACCCTTTGCAAAAGCGTCCGACCTGCTACATGGGCTCCACAGGACCCTTTATGGACCTCTTCAATCAATTCTTTCACCTCGGAGGGGTGTACACATCTCTGCAAACCTTCCATAATTCCTTGTCTATATAAAATACCGTTAGTTAATACATACCGAGCAGCTTTCAACTTCAATTTCTTGGCTGCGATCTTGTCAATTGGTAATTCTCCCTCCTCAATATATGCCCTGATGGGATCCATCCAAGATGGTCCTAAATCAAGGGTAATAAAGTTCATCATCAGATCTTCATCTACACTCCGACCAGCCAACACTTCAATTGGGATTGTTCTTCGTACCTCGGTACGAGTAGCTGATGCTAATCGAGCTAAGGCGTCTGCTCTCGCATTCTTCATTCTTGGTATTCTGACCAGCTGAATAGCGGCAAATTCTGACACCAGCTCCTTTGCCTTTGCATGATATCTGATCATTAATTCTCCTCTAACTTCATATACTCCCAACATTTGATTTACAATCAATTGAGAATCACTGAAGATAATAACCTGCCGCGCCACCATAATTTTTGCCAAATTAAGACCTGTAATCATGGCCTCATACTCAACCTCATTATTAGAAGCTTTGAATTGGAATCGTAGAGCGTATTCCATGTCGACATCGTCCGGAGTGCTCAAAACTATCCCTGCGCCACATCCTGTAGTGCAAGATGAGCCATCTACATATAGCCTCCATATAGGTAACTCGTCTTCAAATTTCTTATCTGTCAGAGTTCCTCGGTGAAATATTTGTTGCTTTCTTTCATCCTCCCCTGATATTTCTTGCTCTTCATCGATCATCTTTTCTTTCCCTTTTACCAACCGGAGTTGGTCTGAGCTCGAATTTGATGATCCTGTAGCATCCACTTGCCCTTTTACCAACCGGAGTTGGTCTGAGCTTGTGTTTGATGATACTGTAACATCCACAGGTTGATCAGCGAGCAACTTTTTCTCCTCGGGGGTATCAGGATAGGTGAACTCTGCTATAAAATCTTCTACAACCTGCCCTTTTAGCGATGATCTGGGTTCATAAATTATATCATATTCACCGAGCTCTATTGCCCAGTACATCAATCTCCCTGATTTTTCTGGTTTATGAAGGGCTTGCCTCAATGGCATATCAGTACATACTACTATGGTATGAGCCTGGAAGTATGGCCTCATTCTTCTACTCACCTCAATTAGCGCCACTGCTAACTTTTCCAGCCTTGGATATCTGATTTTTGCTCCTCGGAAGGCCTTGCTTGTGTAGTAAATTAGTTTTTGCACTCCATTCTCCACTCTGATCAACGCCGAGCTAACTGCATTCTCGAACACTGCAAGATATAAGTATAATTTTTCTCCCATCACTGGCCTAGACAACAGTGGAGGTGCTCCCAAGTATTTCTTCAAGTCTTGAAAAGCCTTCTCACATTCATCATTCCACTCAAAAGTTTTTCGGAGTGTCTTAAAGAATGGGAGACATATGTCAGTTTCTCGTGACATAAATCTGTTGAGTGCTGCTAATCGTCCTATAAGACTTTGCACCTCTTTCTTCGTAGTTGGAGATCGCAGCCCTATAAAGCTTTGATCTTTTCAGGATTTGCCTCAATGCCTCGTTGGTTGACAATGTACCCGAGGAACATGCCTTCTCGTACTCCAAATATGCACTTCGTCGGGTTCAGCTTCATTTCGTATTTATCCAGTTGATCAAAAGTCTGACTTAAGTCAACTAGATGATCGGCAGCTTTCTTGCTCTTTGTCACCATATCGTCAACATAGACTTCCATATTGCAACTGATTTGTTCAGCAAAGACCTTGTTCATCAGCCGCTGATATGTCGCACCTGCATTTTTTAAACCAAAAGGCATAACATTATAACAATAAGTTCCCCTAGAGGTAATGAAATAAGTACTCTCCCTGTCTTCAGGTTTCATTTTAATCTGGTTGTAACCAGAATAAGCATCCATGAAGCTCAGCAACTCGTGTCCCGAGGTAGCATCCACTAGTTGATCAATTCGGGGCAGTGGAAAGTGATCCTTTGGGCATGCTTTGTTGAGGTCGGTAAAGTCTACACACATCCTCCACTTGTTGTTTTTCTTCTTTACCATTACCACATTGGCTACCCAGTCTGGATATTTAACATCTTCAATAAAACAAGCCTTCTGGAGTTTCTTGACTTCCTCCTGTATAGCTTGATTCTTCTCGGGACTGAATACTCTTCTTCTCTGCTTCACAGGCTTGATCTCCTTATTCACATTGAGTTCGTGACATAAGAAATTTGGGTCTATCCCAGGCATATCTTCATGACTCCACGCAAAAGTTTGTTTTATGCTTCTGAGGAAAGTTATCAATTCCTATTTTAGCGAGGCTTCCAACGACGAACCTATTTGAGTTGTTCGTTCAGGGTGCTCGTCGTCCAGAATGATGTTTTCAGTAGCTTCCACCACTTGACCCTTCACGAGTTGAGACTCATCTCTAGGATCCAATGTTTCAATTTCTGCACCTTCATCCACTTTATAGGTAATAGTTTTTCTCTTTGATTCTTCCAGTCCCTCTTGCTCGGCGGATGAATAATAGCATTCCCGAGCTACTTTCTTATCACCTTTCCTAACTCCTACTCCAAAATTTATTGGAAATTTTAGACATTGATGTACTGTAGATGGTACAGCCTCGAACTTTTTCAATCCTACTCTTCCCATGATGATATTGTATGATGATTGAACATTCTTATCCATCACGAAAAAGCGTATTATTTCTGTTCGACAAGCAGGCCACATAGCAATAAATATATCCAACTTGATCGTCCCAAGTGGAAATACTTTCTCGCCAGCAAAACCGATGAGGGGTCTATGATAAGGCTCTAATTGAGATAGCTTTAGATTTAAACTATCGAAGCACGAGTAGAACATGATGTCTGCCAAGCTACCATTATCTGCCAGTACTCTTGAAATTATTACTTCCTTCATTCTCATCTTGATCACCAATGGGTCATCATGAGGATATAGGACACCTGCAAGGTCATTCTTTGAGAAACCAATGACCAATTTCTCTTTGTTCACCTTTCTCGGGCGATCCTCCTCAGCTAAATTTATTCGTTGAATGTACGAGCAAGCTTGAGCCTCACAGAGGTAAGCTTTTCTCTCTGCAGTAAGGTCTCCTCCTCCTGCATCTCCACCTGTTATAACATTACAGTCAAATGACCCAAATCGTATTGAAAATACTTCTCGTTCTGGCTGCCTTGGTCTCTTGGGAAGATCGGGGTCGTCTTCTGGATCAACTTCATGGTTTCTTTTCTTGTTTTCTTCTGCTCGACGAGGAGATCTAGACCTCTCTCTTATTCGATCATTGTTCCTTCTTTCTCTTCCACGATCGACATACTTTGACAGCTTTCCTCGTCTGATGAGTGTTTCAATCTCATTTTGAAGAGCTATGCAATTTTTAGTCATATGGCCATGATCTTTATGAAACTCACAATACTTCACCTTATTCCTCTTATCAGGATCTGCCTTCATTTTCTCTGGCTAGTTTAACTCTCATTGTTTTTTATTTCTTCTAGAACATGGTTTATATCCTTCTTCAAAGGAGTATAATTATCATATTTCTTCATTACATCCCATACCGACCTAGTTTTTGAATGTTTGTCATTACCATTATTCTTATGCTCTTTCCTCTTAGCTTTATCACCTTCTACCTTGGTTTCTTTGGCATCCATGCTCTTCTTCGCAGTCATAGCCTCCTCGGCATTCATAATCTTAGACGTTTTTCCCATCAGATCTGACATGGTTCTAGGTGGATCTTTGGCCAAAGTGTAGTACAACTTGTTGGGCAGTAATCCACTCATCAAAGCAGTAATCGATGTATTCTCCTCATAGTCAATGACTTCCAGTTTCTTGTTATTGAAACGAGTTATATAATCTCGGGTGCTCTCACCAGCTTTTTGTCTAACACTTAACAAGTGTGCTACTCGTTAAACTGGCTTTGCCCCAAAATAGAAATTCCCAATGAATAACTCGGCCATTTGAAGAAAGGTTGAGATCTTACCTCGAGGAAGATTATTATACCATATTTGAGCAGATCCGGTAAGAGTTCCCGAGAATACTCTGCATCTCATCTCATCTGGAACAGCATAGATGTCGGCTGCAGCTTGGTATTGTTCTATATGAAGGACAGGGTCAGTCTTTCCATCATATTTGGGGGTCATAACAGGTGCTTTGAACTTTGATGGTGTTGGAAAATCTACAATGGCCTGGACAAAAGGTGTTCCTCGAACAAAGGTTCGTTGTAGAGGGTTCTTGGCCTTAGCCAATTCCCCTAATCTATCCTTCAGCCTCTGAATAGAACCTTTCCATGCATCATTCCCTTCCTCGGGCTTATTGGTTCGAGCAAATGATCGAGTTGATGTGTCTTCCTGAGATCTCTCTTGACGAGCAGCTGGTCGCGACTGCGCATATCCTTCCCTTAAATCTGATGGTCGTCGAAAACTCCTCGATGGGGCCCTAGGAGGACTTTTACTCCTTCTAGGTCCTAATCGATTAAAAGGTAATACCCTGCTTAACCTCTCTAGCGCACTAGTCCTTTCTGGAGAGAGAGTGATACGTTGTTCAGTATCTGTGGCTCGCACTGACGAAGTTCGTCCAGGTTGATAAGAAAAATCTTAAGATTCCTCATCGCGATATGAATTAGTACACCTAGTACGCGAGGATGGTGCACGAGTGTCTCTTTGAATACTCCGCAGCCCTGAATGAGTTGGTGCACCGCCATGGAGGGTTTGTATGAGTTGTTGCATAGTTTCTTGCATGACGGTCTGGCCTTGAGCCAGATTTGTCATTATTCCATCCAGATCTGGAATATTTGGCGGAGCAGATGGATTTAGAGGGCTTCCAGCATTTCGATTGCTGGATTCTGGAATATCAACCATTGATGATGAATTGTTTTTGATGAAAAACGATGTTACCAGTCGTTTCCCAAAGACGGCGCCAATCTGTTGATGTAAAAAATTAGATCATATCTAATTATTCAATCACAAATAAATAAATGAGACAAAGAATTTTTAAAGTGGTTCAGCCTTATAAGAATGGCCTACGTCCACTGTTATGTTATTGCTGAGTGTTTGGGAATTCTCGATTACAAGTTCAATCCAAAAATTCCGATCCCTTACAATGAGGATTGTACAATGTATTTATAGCCCTGAGGCTGTAATGTGAAAGGGTAATACATTAAATGATGTACATATGAAAGGGTAATACATTCAATGCCCCTTAAGCGTATGCGTCTGAATGATAAGAATTTAATGAACAGTTAAATTGTTGGTTATCCAGCTATTAATGCTTTGTTCGAGGTGCAGCTCGGATCGCCTGAGTTGCTCGTACTGCATAAGCTTCTCAGTGCTCAAGAGTTCCTCGGAGAGTTCTTGCTCCTCGGAGCGTGTGAGTTCCCCGGGGAAGCAGCGTTCCTCATTGTAGTATGGTTCCTCGGAGCGTCTGAGTTCCTCGGAAGTGTTTGTTGTTGTCATGTAGGTTGCCACGTGTCTTCACTTAATTGAGCCATGTCAGTAGACTAAATTTGGTATCAACAATAGGCTTTAAGTAGTTTTGAGGTTGAACCCTATTCCTTGATAGAACAGTTTTGAATGTAGATTCACTATTCCTAATTGAGGGGCAGACATATTTAGCATTAGGTGAACTTTCATGTTTAGAGTAACTTGGTTCCCCAATATCAAATTTTTGATGTTTTGAATCAAACTCAGTTTTTAGAGAATGAAAGTTTGGTCAGGTTTCAATAGGTCTTTTGCCTCCTGACGCAAACTTGATAGTTTCAAAAGGTTTTGTTTGTGTCTTTAAATTGGGGAAAAACCCTATTCCAGTTCGATCATCAGAATTGGTTTTTGATTCAGCAACAAATCCATCAAAACAGTTTGAGTTATTTTCAAATTTTGTAAATTTTTTGAAAACAGTTGTTATCTTTTCTTTTATTTGTTCAAACTGTAACAATGTCCCTTTGTATTTTTTCTCCAGATTTTCATTTGTTTCATTCAAATTTTTCAGTTTTTGATCAAACATTTTGATTTTCCTATCATGAGTAAGACATTGGGTAGTATACTCTTCAGCATTAAGTTTGACCATCAGACTTAAATCTTCTAGTTTCTTAGTGAGATCTTTCACTATCTTCTCTAGTCTAGTGCTTTTCTTGAGAGTTTTCGCATAAAGTGTGTGAATATCAGGGAGGTCTTCATTGTCCGAGTCACTAAGTATAGTGTGTGAAGTGACCCTTAGCGCTTTAATTCTTGGACTCACACACCCATTGACATCGTCATTATTGCTTTCCCATTGACTCACACACCCCGTGGTATAAGTAGGAATGTTCTCAGAAATTAAAGCATTTAATCCAGTAACAGCATGATTCAAAACAACAGAAGTAGAATTACTAAATTCATCCTCACTAACAAGTACAGGCATATCATTATTATAGATAATCTTGGCAAATAAAGACATGCAGGGATCAAAAACATCAGATGACTCGAGTTCCTCATTTTTAGAGTCTCTTGAATCATCCCATGTCTTACAAATGTTGGCCCTAATGTGTTTATTTTGAGTGTTCAAATTAACTCTACAATCTTGTGCAATGTGTCCTAGTTTTCCATATCTAAATCATTCAGTCTTCTTAAGGTCTCTGTTAGGTCTAGTGTAAAAGTCCTTATGATGTTTGTCTTGACCTTTCTCATGAGGTTTATGATTAGAGTGAGTTGGATAATTGGACTTGCCTTGTTTGTTTGCCATGTTGTTTCTAAACTTGATATTTTTCTTAAATTGTTTTGACATTGAGGCAATATGATTGTCCAAACTCTCTATGTCACATTCCTCATCAGAGTCATAATTAAGGATGTTAAGCTCAGGCTTAATCAGCTTAGAAGAAAAACTCATATTGGAACTAGTTTGTTTCCTATAGGACTGGGTCAATTGTTTCTTAAATTCTAATTCCATTTCCACAGTTCTTAGTTTACTACTGAGTAATTCAGGAGTGAGATTTTGGTCACACATTTCCTCAATAGCATATCTTTTGTTGTCAAATTTCTATGGTAATGATCTCAGAATTTTTGATACAATTTCATGTATGTCATAGGTTATCCCATTAGAATGTAGTTTGGTAACAATATCAGTCAAATTCATATAGAAGTCGTCAAATGACTCAGAGTCAGACATAATTAAAGAGTCATATTGTTGAATGAACATTTGTGTTTTAGCAGCCTTAACTCTAGTGTCACCTTCATGAGCAGTAACCAAAGTGTCCCAAGCTTCCTTAGAAGTGGTACAGGATGAGATTCTTTTGAACTCATGTTCATTTATGGACATTAACATGGCATTATTCCCTTTGTTATTGTTGCGAGAAACTTGATTCTCTTCTTGTGTGAACTCACTTAACACTTTCTCAACCCTCTCATTACTTCCTTCAGTGGTTGGTTTAGTAGGAAAAATGTATCCATTTTCAACAATGTCCCAGACATCATCTCCCAAAGTTCCTTGAATGAAAGCAATCATCCTTACTTTCCAGTAAACAAAATTGGTTCCATCAAAGATAGGAGGTCTGGTCAAGTTACCAAATCTTTCATTTTTCTCGTCCATGTTTGATTTTCAGAAAACAATTTCAGAAACACAGGATCTTTTAAGAGAAGTTTACAAAGCTCTGATACCAATTGAAAATCTGTTACTAAAGCCGTTTAATATAAAATTAAACTATTTAAGTAACTCTGAACTGTTTTTTTAAGAAACTCTTTTCTAAAAATCAAATCAAATTAATCACAAGATGTATTTAACAAAAATATCTACAAGATCTGTTCAAGATTTGTTAACGGGTTTGATAAATCAGTTTAAAAACTTTAAACTCAGCACAACCAAGAAATAGATGAGGAGATGTAGAAAGATTAAGAACAAAGATTTTTAACATCGTAAAACCTCAACCAACTGAGGAAATATCCATGATTCCCTCTACGGAGTAAACCAAAAATTCCACTAAAATAAATTATAACAGTTACAAACTATATAACACACATGCACACAAATCAGACCTATACAAGTTTAGGAATGTACCCACTAGTGTCCTTATAACTTCTCTGCAGTTCTGTTTGTTGATGTTGTTCTCCCAGTTTGCTAACTTCCAATTTGTTCAAGTTCTTTACGTCGACTCTTGTTCTTGAGATCTTATTACCAACTCTTTTGGTGTGGTAGGGTGATAGTGTTTGTGGAGGTTCTTTCTAACACATGAATGCACACACTCACACACACACTTATTTTATACAAATAGTCCTATCAAATTACATATAAGATCTATATGCTGGTATTTTCTATTTCTCTCTTCTTAGAAAACTTAACCTTATTTTACCTTTATTATAATCCCAGAATCCACGGCTATCTTGCTCAGAAGAAGTATCAAGATCTTAATCAATCTCAGGTTTTGAAAATATTTTTGAGATTGAAAATCACCAAGTGCGATTCCAACTAGGTCGAATGTCTTGTTTCAAAAGAACTAGAAACAGAAAATATTTTTGTTGATTTTGTATATAAAAACATTTACAGAAATAAATCAACAAATATTTTCTCAAGATGAGAAACTAAATATGTATATCTATGTGTAATATAACATGCAATGACTTAGATCTAAGATTTCTATGAAAGTAGAAACACAGATCTAAATTGATGTTTAAGTTGATAACAAGATCTGAGAACGAAGAGGTTACAGCAACAAAACTAACAACCCAATCACTTAAAAAATCTCTCAAACACTCAAGGATGTGTTTGGTATATCCTGATTTTGAAAGAGGTTATGGTTTGAATATAGTTTTGGACGATTTAGGGTTAGGGTTTCCTAACTCTGGTTTCTCTCTCTCTCTTCTCTCTTCTCTCTTCTCTCTTCTCTCTTCTCTCTTCTCTCTTCTCTCTTATCTCTTCTCTCTTCTCTCTTTCTCACTCGAATGAACAAAGTGGCAAAAGTATCTTATGGATGAGGCAAGGGCTCCTTCTATAGGAGATTGAGAAGATTCGAGAATACAGATCAAGATTAAAGGCTAGGATCTGGTCTTGAAGAATTGACTTTGATCCAATGGTTTAAACAGAGGCGGTGATTAAAACGATTTTGATTGGCTGAAGTTGGTTTCACCAGGATTGTATAAAATTGCATGCAGATCATTGATTAAAACTAATCCAAGGGTTGAAACAACACACATCAATCGTCTCACAGAGAAAACACAATTTGGTTCGATAATATCTCGACAGGTGTAGGCAATTGATTGGTTATTCCACGCGCGTCTAAAATAATTACAAAGCACGCCCTATAGTCTCTAGCGCTTTCGGATTCTACCCAAGTGAACTTTCACCCAATGAAACCAACAATCCAGAATAGCAGATTGACCCCAAAACTTTTAAAACCAAATTTTAATTAATAAAAACCTTATTTTAAAAGTTTATAAAATTCCCAAAAAATATTAAAAAATAATTTTAGGGATTTGAACACACTCAACATATATACACACACTTATATGCAATATGAAATGTATGAATGAAATTTTAATGTGTGTGAGTGTTGGTAAAAGTATCTATATCAATCAATCAAGAGGAATAAAAGGCAAACCAATCTCTGAGGTTCTTTGGTTTCTAGGATTCACACAATTTTGTCACAATTTCCAAACTAGATGAACACTTATACAATACAGACTCAAGTGAGTCAAGAGTATAAGGTTCCTTGAAGGAGGAATTCTTCAAATACTCTACTTAGATGACAACAATGGAAAATGCCTTATCCCACCCTTTGGTATTGAAATCCTCCTTGTCCTTTTTGGACTTGGCATTCAGCTCAGCCACTTTGCACTTGGCCTCCTTTATAACCTTCTCAGCCACCTTCACAGCAGGTTCAGCCTTCTTCACAGCATCTCCCACCGCTTTATCAGCATTGGTCTTCCCATCCTTCATCTCCTTAATGGTATCCTCCATAGTTTTTTTATCATCCTTATGAGCCTTTTGATAACCTTCAGGTATTCATGCATGCCTTCAAAATCTACCTCTACATCTATAGAGGACTCCCTTAACTAGTTATCCCTTCTCTATAATTGATTGTAGTCGACTAAGAACTGTAAAAATCAATATTCTAAAACTTTAATAGAAAATAATAGTGACGCACGATAATAGGGAAATATTGAGTGATAATTACTAGAGCCAAATTGTGGTAGGCACGCTTGACCAACTTGGCCCGAGGAAGAGAAGAAGTTATAGCCTCATCCGCTGGAAGAATCCCCACTACAATTAATCTACGAGAAAGTCTTTGGTTGACAGCAACTAATTGGGAACTACCTTAGACCTTATCGGCCTGAACCTTACTAGCCAACTGTAGAGTGAAGGTTGGACCCCTATTTAGCCTTTTAAACTAAGGCTTCTAATTTTTCACAAGAGAGGATTTAAGTACAATGGGATTCTTAGATCCCTCAACATCAGACTTTTTATCGACAGGGGGGGGAGGGTACTTGTATCCACAAAAAATCTTGGTAGTTTTCCTCTTAACCATTTTTTAGGAAAAATTATTAGTCGGCACAAGTGAAAGATCTAAGGACTCAAATGATAAAGACGTTCCCTCTATTGAGAAATTCCCTTATACCTGTTGGGAGGCTCAGAATCAATAGTGGACGATAAAGAGGTTAGTTCATCTTAATTGATGGGCGCTAGAGGAATGTCCTCACTTAGGTGAGCAAGGAAATAAGTAATTGAGGTATGGTAGCCAAGTAGTACAGAATTAGATCGAGGATGAGATTCACTGGACCTCTGTTAGATGGACCAAATAACCTTTAGGTCGACAAAATTATCCTCTGAGGCACGAGGTATATCTTTCCTCGTCTTCTCTATAAAATAGAAAGACAGAAAATGCAGTCAGTAACAGAACTAGATGAAAGACCAAAAAGGGTGAAAATTGTGCAAGAATGTGCAAATGATGACCTATACCCTAGATTTCTTAAGATTTATGGGGCCCAATGTATTCCTCACCCTCAGGAAGAGGGGCAAACTACCGATATTTCACAATCAACCCACAATCCCAATAATCCTATGTTGGTCTCAACCTATAACAATACATTAAATCCTTTATTCCTATGTTGGTCCCAAACAGCTCATTAATACGGTTTTCTCCATTAACCACTCTCCAATTATTGGGAACCACTTGGGCTAGGACTACATCAAAATACTGAACAAATTCTAAAAACAAGTCATTGGGAGGGAATGACACCCCACGCTCATCAATAAAAATAGTGGGGATCCAGTGTCCCTCCTCCACTGCACAGAGGTCACAAGGTCCTATTAGCAACTCTATTTCTACCCATTCAGGAATCCTATGGGTAGCCCTAAACACCTCCAAAGAACTCTCGTCAGCAATATACACCATTGTTAGATAAAGATAAAAGAAAAATAAGTGGAAAAGGGTTCTTATAGTGAAAATGAAATAGCAAGGAGGAACAACTCTCACAAATGACGAAATAAAAACTTGAGAGGGAAGAGAAGACTTTGAATTTCAAGGTGAAAAGAATAAGAGAGGGAACTGAAGTTTTATAGGACTTGGTGATGTTCTCGGAGTTACAAGGAGTGAAATGATTAAACGTACCACCGCTTCACCTTTCTACAGCATTTCAGTTTACGGTTCACTATTTTTACTTTCACTAATATGTACAAAATTGACACTACACCAAGGAATGACATTCAGAAATTTGCAAACTCTAGGAGGTCGGAAGTCAACCAGACATTTCCAAAATGCATAGAAAATTCTAATAGGTAATACTCCATCCTTTCAGTCATTAATCACCCCAATCAAGAATGAAGTATGGGGACCACTAATAATGTGACACCTGTCATCATATTCACTGGACCCAAGACATTAGATAGAAGTGATGGGATGAATTATCTCCTTTGGTCGGCACACTAGTTAACCACCCTCAGGAATATGAACGATCATCGAGGTGAATAAACACACGTGAGGATCTCTACAGTAACCATGCACATTCACGTGAATAAATACACAACTATTAATTGTACTGTAAAGGTGTAAATACCTAATGTATAAAGGTATTCCACCTTTTCCCCTTCCCATTACTATAAATATATCACTACCTCCCTTATCCAAAAATAATTAAAAAATAGTTTATTTTAAAACCTTATAGAGTTCTTAAGAGGATTGTACTCAAATCCTAATACTTAGTGACATCACACACCCATGGATGTAGGAACCTTATTGGGATCAACCACGTAAAAAAACCTTATCACTTTTTTTGTCTTTCATCCCTCGATAACTTATATATTTCCTTCATTATCTGTGGTTGATAATAATTGGTGTAATTAAGTAAAGACTCATCCTAATCATCATACCAATTTTAGACACCAATAATGACAGAATGGATGCTCATGAGTTGGTCGATAGATAAGTTGTTGTTAGGTCCGATTAAATGGAAATCATTTCCTCTGTTCAGACTTTTAAGAAAGATAAGGTCGGCAAATGCCCCTTAGAACTTTGGGAAAAACTTGTAATTATTTCCGCTTGTTATAAAATGTAGGGGTTTTCCCCGTTGATCATCTATGGATGAATTGTGAAGTTTAGTTGACGTGTTCTTATTCACCAACCTTATAATATTCTATCTACTTTTCTTTATTTCCTAGTTAATGTGACCGGCCACTTGCAATTATATTTTTTCATTTTGATGAAAAACTTGCAGCGCTCACCACTTCTTAGCATGACTTCTAAGAAAGACGTGGGAAAATCTTTATTGTTGGCTATGATGAAGAGCATGATCTCAACCAGATATTGGGTCCTGATTTGTACAAGCATAAAAGATTTACTTGTATCTACCTCGCTTTTCCATCAAATCATTGTTGATGACGTCATCTATCACGACATGATTATCACCACACAATATGGGCATAAGGAAGCATTAACGATCTTGGGGGAAAAGATCAATAAGGAGTTGGTCAAGCTAGCTAAATAGAGGGGGTTTGATCGGAAGGTGTTCGATATTGAGTGTGTGCACACAAGGAAAAAATTCTTCCTACATGCCTACATAATCAAAACTCAGGAGGTTAATGCTCTCTATGAAAAGGACAATAATGATTTTCTAGATGAACTTAGGAGAGGAAACGAGTCTAAATCAGATAAACTAGTTAGGGAAGGATCTTCATTCATTAAGAAAGATAATGGCTAGTTGCGAGAGGAGATATAGAAGGAAAATAAATGCCTTTCATGACAAGGATATGGTCATCAAATGTGTATCTTCTTCAAAGACGAAGGAGAGTGGTCAGTTGGGTAAAAGAATTAAAAAGGATAAAGAAATCCTTTTCAGCCAAAGAGGCAACCATTAAAAAAAATTAAGAGACTTAATATCCTCGTTTATCAGTTCCATAAACATCCTCTCCAAGCGTGGAAGTACAACAATGACCATGCCCTTATCAATATAGATTCAGTTCTGAATGAAGCTCGGAATACTGGTTATAAGAATGGTTGTCTCGATGCCTTAGCAATAGAAAAATTGCCAAATGATTCTGAATTGTGGAACTGACATGATCTTGGTTTTATTGATCATTAGAAGCCTTCTTATAAGACTGATATCCCATGGATCCCAACAGATGTCGTTCTTGTCAACTTAATAAGAAAGTACCTGGGCTACTATAGCATATATAGAGATTATGGACTTTATCGACCTTTAAATTTGGTCTATAGGGTGAATTTTGGAGGGACATTAAAAGTTACAAACTTGGTTGTTATTGTGTTGCCTTTTACCTTGGACATTTCACAACTCGGAGTTAGGGCTTTAGTGGACGAGTTATTTAGGCTCAGAACTAATGCAATTTACATTTACGTTTTCATTGTAAATTATTTTCTTTCTAAATTCAATTGTAATAATTTAAAGTGTGTAGTGGAAATTATCACATTTTGCTAATATTTATGTTGCGTGTTCCCTGGTCTTATCTTTTAGGTGATGTCATCACATCAAGAATTATGTCTAGATCCATAACAGTAAAAATGCACATGTTTGCAGGGTCATCTCCCATCTAGGAGTTTCTGAACCTCGTTGGTCATGAGTGCATAGGGTTTCCCAATAGTCCTTTCATTGGTTATTAGAAAGTTTAGTTGGTCTCCACTTGACCAGTGTGTTAGTTTGTGTACAAATTTTCAATTAGCGATGGTCTTTGGTTGACCAATTGATATGTCTTAAAAAAAGAGATTTAAAAGAGAAATGTCCCTCCTTGGAGATGACCAGATAATCAATCTTGAAGAAGACATTTGAAAGGAGATGAACACCAAATAGATAGATAATATGCCAAACATAATCTAACTAACTAATCAATATCCTTTATTAAATACGGAATGCCTCCTACTTTGAACATTGCACATAGATAATATTTTGACATAATGAAATGTCTGGGAGAAATTAATAGAATGTTTGAGAAATAAATGTAGACTCAAAAGTAGAACTCTTGAGGTTGGTTGAGTTCCACGCTTGGGGGACTTCCCTTCCCTCAATTGTATCCAAGTGGTAGGCTCCCTACAAGTTATCCCTAGTAACTTTGAATGGACCTCCCCCATTAGGCCTTATTTTTTCGTTTGAGGGACTCTTCGCATTGCCTATAATCTTTCTTAACACACAGTCCATGACCTTGAAGACCTTCATCTGGACTCCCTATTGTATTACTTAGAAAAATTCGGTTGGTAAGAGGCAAGCTTTACAAGGGGTAACTCTATTTTTTCTTTAGCTATGTCAAGATCTTGTCTGATCGCATCACTGTTGAGATATTAGTCAACTAAAGAGAAATTTATGGTCAGCAGACCAATTTTCATTGAATGATGACGTCCATTCTATAGGTAAAATAAGTGGTGTTTCCCCTACTGATATCCTAGGCATACGTAAAACCCAATAAAAATTAAAATAGATTGATTGGGTCTAAAGTAAATAACATAGGAGTTTAATACATTTAGTATCATTCAAATCATAACTATAATAAACTAGACATCATATAAATAACTGAACATATATAGGTGAACCACAATTAGCTTTAATTCCAAAACCAACATGAAGTATTAGAATCCTCGTAAACTATCGATGTCATATAATACATTCCCATACTGAATAAAGGTGTCATTTAATTAAATCTAAATCTAATAAAACTAAAATAAAGCATGAGCACTCAAGCTCGACGCCTACATCCTATAGTTCAACAACAGAAAGGAGATCAAGATCGGAATATAGGTGAGGTAGCACTAGTGGCCTATGTTTTGAAAAAAGTCAATAAGCGACGTTAACAGCAAGTCTAAGTAGTATAATACTGTAATTGATTTTAGGTTACAATATAAATGCAAACCTTCATCAAGTTTGTAGTTACTTTTAAGTTAACCTAATGTAAAATAATCTTAAATATTACATGCATCTACACCTAAGCTCATATGTTCCCCATGATTACGTCTTAATCATTGCTATTAACTTTTATATACTAATTCCATTTCTATATTCATTAATACATCATAGTTGTATAATGCCATAGGGGAAAGTAGTCTCTAAATCTACGTTCACATAATATAAGTTTGGTCCCATACTTGTAGCTTACAAAAGGCCCCAATCACAAGCGCGCACATAACAAAGTCCTATCCTACCACCTTCGGGGATCGCTAATGCATACTAGGCACAATCATAGGCCATCCCAAACTAATAACCACTCAAGCATATACTAGTTCGAATTACTATGCCTTCACACCATTAATATATCCCCATATCCAAAGCTATATAAAAATATTAGCCTGCGAAGCTTACACAGATACAACAGGAATTTTAGCAAGTATTTTTCGGGGTAATCAAAACCAAGTCAAACCTGCCATCATTGCATAAAGATATCGATCCCATCGCTTGCTCTCCATAAGTATATCCCCTATAGTACGTATCCAGCGAGTACACACGCCCGTTACATTGCACATAATACCTAAAATAAGTAATCCTACACAACTAAGGGTTACAAATCTTAATTCCAACTTTAATACCTTCACTAACCCCTTTGAACAAGAATTAAAATTTCAAATTAAAAGTCATTCGCTCTCCTCGTTCAAACGAGAATAAAAAGGTCGCTTAAATAAGTTCCCAATGTTATTCAAATGAGAATACGCAGTTCATTCGAATGACTTTCATTTGTCGTTCAAACAAGATTCCTCTAGAACATTTCTTCTTCCAATGAAAAACTGCAATTATTGACCCTAAATTCTCATTTCTAAATTCTAAACATCCTCGAACTTCATTTCTTATATGTATAATTGTCCCAACAGCAATACCAATAATTTTTTAAGGATGGTAGGTTGTTCTTAAACAAGTTTTAGATATAAATCCTAATAATCCTCTCAAGAAAAATGAACATGTGATTTTATCCCAATTCAATCCGAGTTCCAAGTTTAATCCACATGATTAACAAAAGGTCTCTAATCCTCTAACAAGATATATCATAACCCTATCATAAAATTATCAAATTCTACATTAAATCATGATGAATCATTCATGTTTCATAAGACACTAAGAACATGGATTGTAATGTAATTACCCAATTAATATGATTTTAATAATAGTCATTGAAATTTTCTAATTCAGGTTATTCAAATATTAGGTTAAGAATCAAATGGATAGTCATACTATAGCACAACCTCTATCATAAATTTATATTAAATAAACATGCTATAACATCTTTATTTTTGTAACTGATTACACGTAATTTAATTAATTTGAGAAATCAAGAAAATTAAATAAATATTAATAAGTGAATATTGGAATAATATTTATGTGATATTATATTTACTTGTGTGATAAGTAAATAAAATTGTATTATTTTATATTACGACGTATGTGGGTAAAAGCGATGGGTTCACAAGATCTTATTCGGGATGCGCGTATTGAGAATAAGATGGTAAATTGATGGTAGGTAACTCGGATGGTGATTCAAGTGCACGAATGATCCGGGATGGGTTGAGATTGTTAGAATTAGAAACACATGGGTTGTAATCGAGTTCCGAAGAGTTTTTAAGCTATACAGGATCCGTACAGGGTTATTCATACCATTTTAATCTCATAACATAACCTCAAAATGGGAACAGGAGCATATAAAGGGGTTTTAGGTTAGTGAGGAAGCCAATGACTAATTTTAAATCACCTAAGCTTGAGAGAAGAGATAAAAGTAAAGGAAAATCAAAGCAGAGATCTAGAAAGGCAAGAGTTGGGAGGAATTTGAAGGGATTTCTGGACTAGAATAATCGTACAATAAAGGATTCAAACTCTTCTCAAATTTTAAGGCAAGTGTTTAACTTGATTTGATATTATATGTTGGGTTTTAGTTCATGTAAATATTGGTGAAAAAACATATGAACTTTTAGGTTGAATTCACATGACAAAAATTGAATTTTGGGGGGATGAATCTATTGAAATTAGTGATTATTTATCTCATATAAAATTTGAATTTACTTCATATAAAAGGTAAAATATTGATGAAAAATATGAAATTTAATTATGATGAATAAATGTGATTTTGAAATTATTAATCTCGAAAAATAGTGAAAATGGGTATTAGAATTAAAGTCGATGAATTTTGGATAATTGATGTTGGATCACATGATGTAGATGATTTATTATATCAATTGATATGTGAAAACATGTATATTTATGATAAGGTATGTTAGGGATGATTTTGAGTGTAAGAAGATCAAACATAGAGGGAAAAAATGAAACTCAAAGAGGCAAAAATGAGAGGACTGAGAAGAGTTACTTTAGAGAGTTTTTAGATCTTTTTTTTAGTACTTTCGCAAGATATTTGAAAAAAAAACTCAAAACACATACCTGAATAAATTTTCATGTGGAATCAAAATTCGAATTCGGATTGGTGAATGGGATAATTTTTGGAGCTGATTTTTCTGTATATTTAAAACAGAGCTACAGTTGTGGACTTTAACTCTGTTCGGCTACCCTGCTCAGTCTAGGTTACGTGTTTTGATCTGCTATTGATTCGGTTGGGATCCGAGTTATTTTAAAAGGTCCACAGAGGGTGTTTGGGACTTCTAGGATTTTTTAAATATATTATTACCTCGGGATGAGTTAGGAATAAAACTGGGGTATGGATTTAGGAGTGTTTAGGATGACAACACTCGAAAATATATTTATGGATTCAAATGGAAATTTCATATGGAATTAGGTCACATGTTGGATTGAGATAAGCTTAGTGTGCAGAATAAAATATAATTGTGAGATAAAAATAAGTGACTACTTATGGATTTGGGAGTCAGATTTAGATTCAAAGAATATAGGCTACTGACATATATAGTTAATCGATTTTTAGTTTATATATATACAGGTATAGAGACAGTATATATGTGTATAAACGTATTTGTGTGTGATTGATATGTGAAATATACCTTCTCTAGTGGACGTTATTGGTGGAGATTGCGCGCGGTGGGCTGTCTACCCTCGTAAATCCCAGCAGGTGTAGTATCGACTCTCGGGTCATAGGTTTGTCGCATGACCACCCTATGTGAGTTTTGAGTCTAGTGGGGTAATGTGGTATGGTTATGAGCCATGGATATATGACTATGACCGCCTTCGATTTACGTTACGATTTGGGTTTGGTGGTGTAATTCTGACCCAGTAGCCTGGTTTGAGGGGTGTATCACCGGTGCCTGATAGCATACTAGAGAATGCATCCGCGAGGTAATGCTCTGGGGATTGCAGTTATATATATATATATATATATATATATACACACACACACACACACAATACTGTTCTTATGCGGACTAGTTCGCATTTTAAGAGTGCAGACCGAACATGTGTCACCTGACAGTGAGCCCAAAAAAGAGAGAGAGTGTGCCTATAATCTAGCCGATAATTTTTAGGCTCACCGCTAGGTGACACATATCCGATCTGCACTTTTAAAATACGGACTGGTCCGCACAAGAGCAGTACTATATATATATATATATATATACAGTCCATCTCTTGTGCGGACTAGTCCTCATTTTAAGAATGCGAACCGGACATGTGTCACCTGGCGGTGAGCCCAGAAAAGAGAGAGAGTGTGTCTGTAATTTAGGCGATAAAGTCTAGGCGCATCGTTAAGTGACACATGTCCGGTCCGCATTCTTAAAATGCGGACTAGTCCGCACAAGAGCATTATATATATATATATATATATATATATATATATGTGTGTGTGTGTGTGTGTGTGTGTGTGTGTGTGTGCATGTGTCTGTGTGTGCATGTGTGTGTGTAAATATATACAGAAAAATTAAAAGGATATTATGAACAGTATATTTATATAAATCTGAGAGGAGAGCTCGGGGGATGCTATGTGTAAATATGTATATAAGTGTGAAAAAATATATACGGGTATATGACACTAAGGTGTAAATGTTAAATTAATAATTAGAATAAAGTTATGTGAAGTGAAATGATAAATTATAAATGAGGATTATAATTATAAAGCGGATGTGAAGGTAAACAGGGAATTTAAAGTGAAATAAAGTACACGCATGACCAACGTATCTCATGGGAGTGTGACACCGATTTAAATATGAAAGATTGCATAACATATTTATTAATTTATTTTAAACACTTGCAAAGTATTTTTAAAAGGTTTTACGCTCTAACCCAGATCAAAATATTTTCAAAACTTTTAGATGTTAATACACAGGGACACCTAGCTTAGCCATCCTTCTAGTTAGACAATGTTGCATCAGATGTGGATGCCTGCAGGGATTAATTAGACGCTTATATTCTTGAGATCTACATACAAGGTACTTTGGAGTCATTCAGGGCATGTTACCCAGTTAGTTGTTATTTATTTTATTCAGATGCTTTCCTTTCAGTTTGTTGGATTATTATATTATGATTCTTACCGAGAGTTATCGGTTAATATATTTATACCAGTGAGTGTGAGTTTTATTATTTTCATGATTAGTTATGTGAATGGGAATTTTGTGTAAGCAAGTTAATAAGTTTTAAAATTGACACTAGGCCGAATAGGGTATTAGTAATTCAAATGTTTTCGATAGTGAAGCTAAAAATGAACCATATGATATTTTTATTTTGTTTTAGTAAAGGAATGATCAACCATTATTAGAATGGGCAGGGTGTCACACTTTCCTTGAACAAATATATGAGCTTTCATCCAATTAGCCCAATTCTTTCTTCTCCAAGTCCACTTGTCTCCAATTTCTTCTTCTCCTAGTATTTCTCTCTCTCTCTATCCTTTATTTAGACTTAGGTTTGTCTCTCTAAAGTGTTAAGAAGGAACTTGGTTTTTATCTTGCTAGCCATGACATTAGGGCTGGGACCCTTATTGACCTTAACCCATTAATATCAAAATTATTTCTAAATGCTCTAAAGTCTAGATCAAACCATATACTAACCTATGGGCATTAAAATCTAATTTTTTTTAAGGTGTAATAGGGCATTCAGTAAGTCCCTAAAGTCACTCGACTCATCCAATTTACGTAATTATTTTGATTTGTTAAGTAATTATTATTTCATTACCATATATTATTCAAAATAATTTTACGTAAAAGCATAATTGGTAGTGACATCACCTTAGCAAATAAATTCACACAAATATAATTGATTTATTTATTTTAAATCATGAAGTATTACATTCTTCCCCCATAAGACAAGGAATTTATTTCTCGAAATTCGAATTTTATATCTTACTAGAACAATTTTAGATATCTCGCCTGCATGTCATCTTCCCCCTCCGATATCGACTCATCCTTGTTATGATGTCCCCACTGTACTCTATGGTATAGTATGCACCATGGTCTGTACTCGTAACTCGCATCGGGATGCAACTCAATCCCGTTGAGGTCGATATGATGGTAGGCATCACTGTCCCACATAAACTTCTTCAACATCGATACATGGAAAACATTATGTACCTGCTAAAGGTGGTTGGGTAAAGCCAATCGATATGCCACCAGCCTTACCCTATACAAAATGGTGAAGGGACAAACATAGGAAGGTTCCAACTTCCCCTTAGATCCAAAATAATACCACCTCTTTCATGGGTAAAACTCACAGAAGCACCTGATTTTCCTCCTGATATTCTAATTTTGTTCATTCGTTGTCAGTGTAACTCTTCTACTAATCTTGTTTCATCTTCATTCGTGTTCAGATGAGTTCTCCCTTATCTAATTTGTCCCTAATAATATCTGGTTCGAACATACTCTGTTCTCCTGACTCCAACCATTAGCTGAGAAAATGACATGGTCGCCTATATAGTGCCTCAAAGGGTGCCATACCAATAGTTCGTTATTCACCATTGTTGTAACAAAACTCCACAAGAGGTAGATGTTGATCCCACCCTCCTTTGAGATCCAACACATATGCCCAAATCATAACCTCCAAAAATCTGGTTGAATCGCTGAGTCTGACCATTAAATAAAGGGCAAAATATCGTACTCAAACTCAGTTTTATCCCTGTAGCCTCCTAAAAACCTCTCCATAATCTAGATATCAAAGTACTATCCCGATTAAACACAATGTCACGTAATGCACCATGAAGTCCTATAATTTGTAGAATAAATAATTTAACGTACTACTCGACTGTGAAACCTGTCCTTACTAGATGAAAATGAGACACCTTTATCAACCTATCAGCGACGATACGAATCAAATCATGACCTCGTTGAGACCTCGATAATCCCATTGTGAAGTCCATGGAGATGCTTTCCCACTTCCACTCTAGGATCTATAGAGTTTGTAACTCCCCCGTCGATATTTGGTAATCCACCTTTACTAGTTAGAAGGTGGGACACTTAGATACAAAATCTGCGATATCTTTCTTCATCCCTATCCACTAATACATTATGCTCATGCCCTTATACATCTTATCCCCTCTGGGATGTATCGTGGACCATGATTCATGGGCCTCATCTAAAACTTCCCACCTCAAGTTAGAGTTCTCCGAAACTACTAATCTTTTTTAAAATATTAACCCACCATCTGAACTAATCAAGAACATACGGACTCCTCCTCACTCCATCCCTCGCACCTTATTCCAACAGAAGGAGTTTGAAGAATGTGCCTCTACCTCAAGTGTCCCCATGTCAAGTGTACACTACAGGAATACTGATTTTTCCCAGCATAAATTAAATGCCGAAAAAAGCACTAAAAATGCCTGTAACGCTTTTTGCGGCACTTTTTGCAGCATTTCTACAAGTGCGGTAATAGCCAATGTGGTAAAAGAACAACGGCATTTTAAAAAATGCCGCGAAAAGTTAGCGGCACTTATAGCGGCATTTCCACAAGTGTGGTAGCCAATGTGGTAAAAGAACAACAGCATTTTAAAAAATGCCGCGAAAAGTTAGCGGTACTTATAGCGGCATTTCCACAAGTGCGGTAGCCAATGTGGTAAAAGAACAACGGCACTTTAAAAAATGCGGCAAAAAGTTAGTAACACTTTTAAGCATTTATATTAATGCTGGTAATAACCTTTTAACGGCATTAAAAAATGTTGATAATAATCTTTTGCAACACCTATTAAATGTTCAACACACTTTTGACGGCACTAAAAAAATGCTGAGAATAAATATAGCGGCATCAAACAAAATGTTGACATTATTTTGTAATATATGACTGGGAACAGGTGTTAAAAAAAATCAATTATAAGAAATATTGTATTTATGTGCAAATACATTACCATAACATTAAATTCAGAGGGCAGTAATCAAATTAAAACGTCATTAAATTAAAACCAATAGTATTCATCGTAAATAAATATAATTGTGCTTGGAACAATTATCCATTCACAAAATAAAATGTATCACTTGTCCAATAAGAAAAAGGGGAGAAACAGGGAAACTAAATTTTATATAATGTACGATCCTTCTTCATTAAAGTCAAACATCCTCTTCGACCTACAAAATAAAAAAGTCAATTGTTAGCCATTGATACTTATTCTTTAGTATTTTAATTAAAAAATTAAAATTAAAAATTAGTACATTAGCAATATGCCACGCTACTGTTGAATGATGTGCATCTCCAATTGTGGACTTGTTTCCATAAGGTCTAGGCAATGATTCATTTGTTACAAATGTTTTCTCAATATATACTTCCCAAAAGTCTTCACCCAGTTGCGTACCCCCTACTTTTGTTGAAGGGTCCTTGCTCACAATGAATCCACATGCCACAACCACTTTTGGAAGTCCGGAAGTAAGAAGGTCTACAATTTTAGGAAGTGCATTATTTGAGACCCTTTGTCGTGGTTGATGGTGCTTCTTCTTCTTCTTTGATGGTTCTTTCTACAAACAAGATGAATATGTTATCAACCATATATTTCTGGAAAAAAATCGGCAGAGTTTTATTTGTTTTTAAGGCATCCCAATAATTTTAAGACTATATACAACCAAATATGCCAACAACTTAATGTCAAGTATACATAAACTCTCCAAGAAAGCGCAGATATATTGTTCCCTTTAAAATCCTTTAAATTAGTAACATACCTGAATTGAAGTAGCATTTGTTTGCTCACTAACACGAGCAGCGGTCTCGGGGGCATCCAAGTGTTGAGAATTTGCAATCTACAAAAAATGAATTATTTCAATCATGAAAACATATAGTCATAAATTATGATTTTAAAAAGTAGTTATCTACTTGTCTGTTGAGATGGAGTTAAATAGTGATTTGATTGTGGTACCACTACAGGTTGAAATTGGTTGGTTTCTTCTAATTGTTGCTCGGGTTGCAAAATAGACCTATATGATGGTATGTTTTGCTCGTTGGAGGATTGAGGAACCTGTTAATAGCATAATTTAATACTAGAACATACATTTATATAAATACACGATAATTAAGCACAAAAGATAAAAGTGTGTACTTATTAACCTGTTTGGATACAACGGAAGGGCAAGTCATCATGTGTGTGCGTATCAACTCAAACTGAGCCTCTAAATGATCAAATTTATCCTGAAATTCAGATCGAATCTCAGATCTTAGTCGCTCATACTCTTTTTCATTAACCTTCGGGTGCTTAGTTCCATGCACATCAGTTGGAGATGGTCCATGCCCATAAGCTCGACAATGACCGTGTTTATCAGGTCCTAGGACTTCATAAAATATCTCATCTTTACGACTGACGGATTCATTACAATCTGACGGAAGTTGATCTACTTTTTGCCTCATTTTTGACTGAAATGAAACGATTCTTATTAACATAATAATTTCATGCATAATTTTAAATTTCATAAATAATAATAAACTTATTTAATTGTTAATTTAATCCTCATCCGTGTATGATATATATTATGCTTTTAATAATATGACACAATCTCCTGCATGTTGCCTTTTATAATGGTTGATAAATAGAATAAGAATTTTGATTAATAGGTAAAATGACGTCGTTGAGATTTTCTAAGAAATGAGGGAAGGAACATGGATGATATTTTTGTACCATTGCTTCAGCGGAATCCTTATTGATGGCTGAGCCATCGCTCCTCTCATGTGTTTTGATGTAAACATCAACCAACGAAACCTTTTTCCCTTGATCAGCCTCCATCTGCATAAACCCAATGACTTGTAAGTCGTTACATAAATAAGTTTGAAAACCTAAAATAATATTCACAATCAAAATCTTTTATAAAACACCTTATGAGCAACATTCGCATGACTCTTTCTTCCAGAAGTATGTGGTGTTCTTTGCTTCTTACGAGTTCGACGATTTCTTCGACTCGTTTTCTGTTACAAAAATATATTTAAAATATATGTTTAACTTGAATTTATAAAACTTTATCGGTAGTAATACATTCATACCCTTGCCTCGCGAGTTCCCCAATACTTAACAAGTTGTGACCACTGCTCTAGCTTTACTCTAGGTGGACAATATTTCAATCTCTCTTCGTCAGTATCAAAGGCACGATAATGTTTCTTCACCTCTGCTTTCCAATTATTCCATATCTTTCCAACCTTCTTCATACACATTTTTTTGAATTCTTCAGGGGCATTAGTGTTCTCCTATATAATTACAATGTATAGAAAAATAAGTCATCTACTACACATGAGTTTAGCTTGAATTATGTTTTATCATTTTCAAAGTTATGAGTTGAGCTATTATTGACATTATTGTGATTGGCAAGACAACCCATGCATAGTTGACTTTTACCTAAAGAATTCAAAATTTTCATTTGCCACAAATTATGGTATCTTTTGATTTTACCTTCACCTCTCGCCAAACATGTTCCTTGTATGGGTATAACTCCTTGCATCTCCAATCTTTGAAAGCCAACGGTAACCTGTTCAGCATCGATATAATAATAAATTAGTAACCTTTTACATCGATTAAATAATCATCTTTAAATTGTCAATAGATAACATACAGTATTGCAAAGAGTATTCTAATAAGAGTTGTGTTATATAGAAATTTACAAAACAAACTTTACATGTTCCCATCACGAACTAAAATGCCTAAATGGGTAGATAGTCTATCTGCGGTATCTCCGACTGGCTGATAGAAATCGTTGAAGTGAAGCTCTAAGCGTTTTCCCGTACCCCATAATTCACCCAACTTCGCAATGCCTCTACGTTTAGTGGCATATTGTGCTGAAGCTAAACCGTAAAAATTGAAAAAATAGGTTAACTTCAATCTACACAATTAAATAAGCACATATAAATCAAATAACTTTGATTACCTTCTTCATGTGAATGGGCATCTTGGTTATGTAACGGCTCACTCTCCGTCGAGCTACTATCGCTTTCACAGTCACTTGAGTTTGATCGTTCGGTCGAGCTAGAATCTGAAAGGGAATGAGAACTGGGCTGAGATTGTGGTTGAAATTGTGGTTGGAGATTGGATTGTGAGTGCAATCGTGAACGGGAATGTGCCCGTGAGAGGGATTTACTGTGCCTCTGTGATGTCATAGCAACCTGTAATAATAAAAATTCACCACTGAGTTTACAAGAGTTATATATATACTAGGACTGTCCCACTGCTTGTAACTAAAATGGACTAAAATGGAACCCAATCCTTGGTGGCTTGTAAATATTTATCTTCCAACCAATTCTAAACTTCACTCGCCATAGTCATGCCAACTTCACAACTTATAGCAGACTGTTTTAATGCATGGGATGATAACATCCCAAAAGCATTTGTGCTGCCACAAAACTATTTTACCATACTAAGATTAGGGTCATTCAAATGAGAGGTACAATATAAAAGGATTACAGTGAGATTCGAACACAATTTTTTCAGCATAAAGGCAAAATATCTAAGTAGCTGAGTTTACAAGTACTTACTGATTCTAATGTAAACACAATATATCTTTAACTTCTCATTATAATAGGATAGAATGAATAAAATGAAGATCCCTAGATAAGCACCAACTCTAAAGATATAAAAGTACAATAAACAAATTAATCGAATATAGGCAAAATAGTCCACCCCCATATGAACCCCGTCACATCACTCTCCCCCTTGAGCTCATGATATGATGGCGATAGCACTCATGATCGATACGCTGAAAAGGTAGCCTCAGTAGTCCAAGTATCCTCATATGCAATAGGGTCGTGCCAAAGGATCAGGTAACGCGTGGAAGGCCCAAACGGTGTCTGAAAAGTCTTCCTATCATGAGACTGCCTCAACTCGATCGACATGGGACCGAACACGCTGGCTGGGATCTGTCGGTAGTGGGATCTATGGAATGCTGCTAAAAATGAAAAGGGGAACAAGCAGGCAACATTAAATGTCTTGCAGATCCGGAACTCTGGGAGATTAACTGTATCTATTAGAATGTGAGAGGAGTAGCTAACAAATCTACAAAAACAATAATCAAAAGAACTTGGAAATCTTACGATCATCCAACTACATCTCTTGTGGAACCAAAAGTGGTGGCTAATAGAATTAAAAAGTAACAGAAGTAGATTCATTTTCAAAACAGTGTTTTCAATTGTTCGAATAAGATTTCGTTCATGTGGAATGATAATGTTTAAGTTAGAGTGGTTAAAAATAAAGAACAACTTCTTTTTCTTTAAATTGATTTGCATTATCTGTACAAAACTATTTTTATTATAATTTTGTATGCTAAGTGTACTATAGTGGAAAGGAAATTTCTATGGGATAGTTTAAAAGAATTTTCTATTAAGACCAACCCTCACCTAATGATGGTGATAGGAGATTTTAATGCGGCCTCTAGTGAAGATGATAAATTTGAGGAACTGACCTAAAGTTTCATGTCATTCAAGACTTTAATGATATGATGACAACCTGCCCTCTTGTGGATTTAGACTTCTCTAAGTCTATATTCACTTGGACAAATTATAAGGTGAATAATACTGTTTTTACTAGATTGGATAATTGTCTAGTTAACCCTGAATGGATTATGTATTTTCCAAATTATAACATATCCCACTTGTATAGGTTCTGTTCGGATCACAGTTCTCATTTCCTCTCTATCAAAACAGTTGTTAATGACTGTCCCAAGCACTTTAAGTTTATCAAAATGTTGTGTATTAAAGGGCCCACATCCCAAACTCCCCAACTGCCTCCAAGGCAGGTTAGAGGTCCAAAGGGTATCCTCAGACATACCAGTACTTACCTTATAAAGCCTCCACTACTCTTAAGGGTGAGCTATGGTACTGTAATAGACTTTAATCATACATTCTTTCTCCTAGAAAGGTTATTCATTCCAGCATACCTCCTCAAATAATCTCAAAGACCACAACATCAAAGTTTTGCCATGATTTGTGCTTAGAGCATCCCTCAAACTGAAGGGAAATAACCTCCCTAGGTCGCTCAAGCCTTAACCTTATGATGTGGTAGTACGTGTCACTTCATGATCAACATAATGGAAAAGTAATTATAGATGATGTAAGTCGATTTTTAAGTGAATTTAATGTTGATGGTATCATTCATTGCATGTGGAAAAGGGGAATAACGATAGGTGAAATAGTATTTTTCTTTGCACCCACTATGTTAAACCGTGTACAGGAGCCTTACCACAGGTCCAAAAGGTTTGGAAGAATCGGGGATTTGCTCAAAATTGATCCCAAATTAGCAGGTGCTACCACATCCTAGGACTGAGACTTGGGTGACCCCAAGAGGTCATTATCGTTCAATATGAGGTTGGCTCTGAGTACAGATCATGACGAAAACTTGATTCTTTGGTCTCTGTGCCTTCTTAAGGAAGTAGGATGGAACGACTAACCTTAATAGGAGTAAAAATGCATGGATGATGTATGCTATAGTACCATAACACACCTTTGAGAATGGCAGAGGCTTTGTATGATATGTAATTGTCTGTCTGAGATATGAGGTTTGAGGCCAACCTTAAGACCTCTGCCTTATATCCAAGGTAGTTGGGGAGTTAAAAGATCTTTTAAACCCTAAGTGTGAAATATTCGGGACATGGAGAGGCAAACGCCTACATTATATAGGTGTTACTTACCTTTTGGTTTTAAGCCAGCCTGCCTGCATCAGGTAGGTTTCACAACTGTTTTGATTCTATCACTTACATTCAAAACATTCGTTAGGATGATCCTACCGAATTCTATAATTAACTAACTGTTTGAATCATGTTATGCAGATTCTGTTCGAATGCTCTTTTTTGAATAACTGTTTGAATAATGTTTAAATCAAATTCTGTTCGAATACTGCAAGTAATGCTGATTCACAGCTTGCAATCGCCACGGGAGTCTGCATCAATCGATGACACCGGTGACACTAGAATCAATGACATGTGATCTATTACGATCATTTGATATGTATAAAGAAGCATACAATAGTGTTGAAATTCTGAAGTACGTGGACGATGTCACTTTGAAGTACTGGTGGTGAAACTGAATAAAGCAGAGGCGCAATCCTTTAAACAGTCTCAAAGCTATCTTTGTTGATAGATATGGTTATGGTAAGAACCAAATCTTATTCGCTGTGCCTTCAGGCACGGGCATATACTAGTATATGTATATATAATGAAGTTTGAATAAGATTACCTCAGTGGAACAAAAGCAACGGTAAACGTGGCCAGAATCTAAAAGCTTTTCAGCATATTGCTTGTACATAATATTTCTTTCAGACTGCCGATATGGGCCATAGTCTCCACCAACACCAGGACCTACATATTCACCACATGTATTTTAGTCTAATTTACCATATGCTATACCTTTTGAATAAAGAAAAGGAACCACACAAACTTGCTAAATAATGCGCAACAAATTTAGGCTGAAAAACACGTGTAACTAGATGTAAAACAGAACATTATGTAGGATATTCAGTATCTGTAACTGGTTTATCAAAACATCCGGATATAAGTGCCATAGTTGTCACAAGCAAAAGGCACACCAAGGCACCAAGCTAAATAATAAGTAAAGGATCTTTGTTCTCTTTCCAATACAGAAAAATTAATTTAACAATTTAATTATCCAATAATCAACAAAAGCTAAATAATAAGTAAAGGATTCGGGCTTGAAAAGACCCAGGCAGAGGTAAGAAAATGTCTCGATAAGAAAGCTTTGGAGGTGCATAGGTGTTGAAATATGAATACAGTATATTCTAGACTAAATACAAATAAATTCAAAAAATTCATTTTTCATTTCAACCATGACCATAATGTACCGTGACATTTCGAATGCGAGTCAAGTGCAAAATATCAATTCGATATATCAAATTCTCAACTAGAAGACATGTAGTAAATTCCATTTGGTACTTTTACGTTCATGGAATTAACTGTTCTATCATTTCTAAAATGGAATAATGTATCTCAATTCAAGTGCATCACCCAAGCGTATAAAAACATTTCAAAATGTCTATTGTCTATGAAAAATACACTAGAAATAAGAGAATTTATCTTTGGGATTATATACCCAATGAAGCCACTAATGTAGCATGGGTCGTGCGATACTTGAGAAGGAAGGGGGTAGCGATCGCGATAATTATGATCCAAATCCTTGTAAACTCGACCATTTGCTCCTTTGCCAATCTCATCTTTGAGCATCTTCAAAAAAAAAAATAGATAGTGTTCGTGTTTACAAACTAGACCTTTCTTACCAACGGCAGTAAACCCTTACTCGTAAGGATTACATTTGAAACAAAAAGTAACCCTTGGAGGTCAAGGGTTCAAATCCTCTTGGACTCATTTCCCATAGTGTGTCCTGGTGAAGTTTAATTGGAGGTCCAAGACCACATTTTATGTGCAGGATAAGGAGGTAAGAAAGGAATGTCAAGTGTCTTTAGTTATCCAAAGAAAGCCTCTTGTCCCATTAGTTGTGTTTATTCTGTTGGAGCGGTCAACTCATATCATTTTCCATCCTTTTATCTAGCGTATCAAACGGGGCCTACCCTTGGATTGGTCATGTTTCCTACCATGCCTGGATAAGATTTTAAAAAAAATGTGACCCTCTATTCTAATGGAATTGAAGTAAATAAGCCTAACTTGTCACCTGGCATCATTTTGAGTTCACAGTATTGCCAATGTCATAGTCACTGAGCCATAGCACCTAAATTCCTTGCACTTAGTGTATATTCATGGGCATTTGGGAACCATGTGGCCTTCAAGTCCACAAGATCGACATGAACCTAATTGTGTTTAATAGGTAAAATAAAAAAAGTTAGAAAATACATTTTATGATAGGGTTGTGTGAGAAATGATTCATATGCATTCGTTCATCATCATCATCATCTTTTCATTTCTCCTTCCCACCTCCCATTTCTGTTGATATGCACTGTGCAATATGAAAATGGTGTTCACATGTAGATAAAGATGAACAAAGCACTGATGTGGTTTAACTATAGGTGGAACAGGTCCGACGATTAGTTTCTCATTAATTGTTGTTTTTTTAGTTTGGTCATCATATAATAAGGAACATTACCAAGGACATTATTGACACAACAAAGGTCAACTTAACCAATGGTCTGTTAGTTTTTGGAGGCTAACCTATGGGTTTGGAAAAATTATGACTAAAGTCTAATTATGTATAACACTCATACCAAAAACAGTATTAGTGATCTAAGCAGCAGTGGGTATTGCAGTTATCTCATTATCACTTTCAGCAACAATTATGGTGATAATTTTAATATAGAGCAGGGGTCATGTAAGTTAGGGCAGGGATCATGATAATGCATGCTTTCATGATAGTCCTCAACTGTCTCTACATCAGTAGACACTGCTCCATCACCCATTTTAGTTTCATTAAAATTCAGCATTCAGCCCTGTTGGATGCTAAATTATGATTGATTTCAACATCAAATGGTAAAAACGAACCACCCTGGGGAAAACCAGTTGCCCCAAAATGCTTTGGTGCCCCGACATCAACAGCCCTTTCCCACTCTTACATATGCACATTTTTAATATTTATGGAGAGGTCATACCATAGTATTATAAAGCTCCTAGATTACATAGGATGAAAGAAAATAGGTTGCTTTCAGTTAGATGAATAGTGTATCTCCTCAAAGCATTGACTCGATTGTAGCCTCTTCTCATAAAATTCCACTGGCCAAAACCAAATCTGGAGTTTCCAGAATAAATAATTGTAGCATATGATTAATATAGAGATAAATTAGATAAATGAATTTTGTTTCTATACATAATTAAATCTGAATTTGAAGCAGAGGATGAGATTTTAAAAGTTAAATCTGAATTTGAAGAGAGTCTTACTATGGAAAATAGAACAATTATGTCAGTTGCAGTGGCAAATCTCAATCAACAGGAGGCGAAAATGGTGTGCCGAAAATGGTGGAAAGCTTCTTTTTAGGCTTGGAGCTACCTAAAATCATAACCTCTACCGCGATTGTCCTCATTCCCATAACCGATAATGTGTCTAATTACGGTGATATGCAGCCTATAAGCCATTGCATTTTTTCGAATAAAATCATCTCAAAGACTTTTACTTCTAGATTGGCTACTATACTTCCTAGGATCATCTCTCAAAATCAAAGTGGTTTTGTTAAAGGGAGTGAAATTATGGATAATGTACTATTGACTCAAGAAATGATCTCTAAGTTGAATGTCAAAAATAAAAGAGGTAACATTGCAATTAAACTAGACATGTCCAAAGCATATGATAAAGTGAATTGGTTCTGCCTTATCAAAATGTTAAGAAGGTTTGTATTTAATGAAGGTTTGATTGACATGATATGGAGGCTTATATCAAATGTTTGGCTCTTGGTGATGGTTAATGGCAAGGAAAATGGATTCTTTAAATCTACTAGGGGATTGAGGCAAGGGGACCCTCTCTCCCCGAGCCTTTTCTCTACGCGCAGTAAATTAAATGGTACTTAGGAACAATGAGGAAAAAAATACTCAGGCACAAGAAAGCATAAGACTCAAGCATCATCATCAAGAATAAAAAGGCATATACGAAAAGAATGTCAAACTCAATAATCAATACTCATCATCATCAAAAAACGCAGTCATTCATTAATCATCAATAAACACAGAAATAAAATTGAAAACAAAAAGAACATAACTCTCCATCATTATTTATCCATTCATATATATGATATGAAACAAATAAAATGCATTCAGTCATTAGTCATTTTTAAAATATTAAACTAAGAACATCTAAGCATCCTTACAAATAAAACCATTCATAATTGAAAAATTCGTGTCAATTGTCATCTTCATCCATGTCAGTATCATAATCATCACTGGTCTCCTCATTTTCATCACTTTCATCTATATCACTCTCATTAGCTTCCTCGTCCGCCTCTGAATCATCTTCATAAGTCTCTGTCTCAGAAGCATCCTCATTAATAACAACACAAATATCATCACCGCCATCAATGTCAACTACATTGTCAACAGTCGTTCCCTCCACACCAGCCCTAACCCATGTAATATCCCCATCATGGTTGATTAGAGTGTCATCCAATTGTTGGATATTGTATGGCTCAACTTCTGCGTCTATTGTGTCATCTCCATAAGTATCTTTACCATACATGTCATAAAAATCTCTCGGTGTCATCTTCACGACAGCATGCCAATCTTCTTCAATCGGGTCTCGCACATACCAAATTTGTTTGGCCTGAGATGCTAATATAAACGGTTCATCTGACAGTCGATTATGCTTGTATAGTGAATGTTTGAAGTTCACTAATGTGAACTCAAAATCATCCTTGGTCGTCCCCGAATGCGTATCAACCCAATCACACTTGAATAGCACAAACTTGAAATCATTTGAATAGCGCAATTCAAATATATCTGTTAATACTCCATAATATGTTACATCCCCGGAAACAGGTCGCTTGTCCTTTGCACTTGCAAAACTTTCGGTGGTGGCATCAAGCATAACTCCACTATTCTGAGTATTCAATCTTCTCTCACGCTACTTTGTGCGAAACCTAAACCCATTTACAATATATCCCGTATATCTTCTAGCCCATTGGGAGGGGCCTGAAGCCAAAATTGTAACTTCCTTTGACACCTTTCCCTCACTTAGATTCCGTACCTAATTTTTTCATATGATTGAGTAATAAAAATTAGATGTGTAAAAATTAAATGTGTCATTAGCATATTAAAATGTGGTTACATATAAATACAAAGATGACTTACATGATCCCCAAACCACTTGTGAAACGTTTCGTTGTGAATGCGATTAATTTCGTAGTGTCCCACACGAGGCCTCTCCTGTTTTAGAATTGTTATATGTTTCCTGTAAAACATGTATGTATAAATTGTATAACGTAGAGGAATATTTAATTACATAAAATTTAAAATCCATTCAAACGTTATCTTACTCGCGAAAAGGCTTCACTGCGGCAGAGTCGAATAACACGTAACGATGTGCTTGTGAAAACGAAGTGTCATCAAGCATAAATGCTACTCCTTTACCTAATGTACGACCTATTGAACTTGAGTTTTCATTGGCTTCATCATTTCGTAAAGGTAGATTTAACTTACTCTCAACATCACCCAGGTACCTCGCACAAAATGTTGTACATTCCTCTGCTAGGTATCCTTCAGCAATTGAACCTTCTGGACGACTTCGGTTACGAACATATTCTTTTAGTGTGAATAAAAACCTGTTCGTCATTGTAAAAAAATTATAGTATTTATATGCATTAATTTAGATGACACATACATAATGCATACACGAAATATACCTCTCGATGGGATACATCCATCGAAATTGTACTGGTCCAGCAATCATTGCCTCCTCAGCTAAATGGATTGTCAAATGCTCCATAACATCGAAAAAATTTGGGGGGAATATTTTCTCTAGATGATAGAGTGTAAGAGCAACACGATCTTGCAAATATTCATAATCTTTGAAGGTCATTGTCTTTGAACAGAGCTGCCGATAAAAATTACATAATTCGATCAAAGACTTTGCTACATTCGTAGGCAATGATTTTCGTACTGCTAACGGGAGTAGTTGTTGCATTATGATATGATTATCGTGGCTCTTAAGTCCAGAAATATTCCGGCCTTTAATGTTTACACGCCATGAAATATTAGATGCATAACCATCTGGGACTTTGATATTCTTTAAAACCTTACAAAATATGTCTTTATCACTTTTACTCATTGTGAAGCATGCTGGTGGTAAATATACTTTGCTATCTGGCAAGCTCTTAGGGTGCAATACTTTTCGAATACCCATGTTCTCAAGGTCTCGACGAGCCTTTATATTATCTTTTGACTTTCCATCAACATTTAACAATGTCCAAAGTATGTTATCGCACACATTTTTCTCTACATGCATAACATCAAGATTGTGACGAATCAAGTGATCCTTCCAGTATGGCAACTGAAAGAATATGCTTTTTTTCTTCCAATTTAGAGAACTATCACAATTCCCTTCACTATCGATACTCGTTTTTCTCTTCTTCGTTGTCGATGAGTGACCCTTCTCATTATTTCTTTCCATTGCCTCTAATTGCTCCAAGATATCATCCCCGGATACTTGAGTGGGCTTGACTTCTCTTTCAACTTTCCCATCAAAAGCTACGGTATCATTTCTAAATTTATGGTTGTGATCCAACCACCGACGATGACCCATATAGCAAAATTTCTTCCCATTCTTTAACCACTGTGAACGAGTGTTCTTGTTACAACAAGGACAAGCCAATCTCCCTTTTGTACTCCAACCTGACAAGTTTGCATACGCAGGAAAGTCATTAATTGTCCACATTAACGCTGCACGCATGCAAAAAAAATTTTCAGACGATGCATCGTAAGTAAGTATGCCATCATTCCACAATTCCTTCAATTCGTCAATGAGAGGCTGCAAGTAAACATCAATATTATTTCCTGGGCCGCATGGACCATCAATCAACGTAGACAGTATAAGATAAGGTTGTTTCATACACATCCACGGAGGCAAGTTGTATATCATCAAAACAACGGGCCACGTGCTATGAGATATGCTCATTGTTCTAAAAGGATTGAAGCCATCGGCTGCTAGTCCGAGCCTAACATTGCGCGAGTCACTAGAAAAATTTGGATTTTGTTGATCGAAGGTTTTCCATGCTTTAGAATCAGCCGGGTGTCTTAATATGCCGTCGTCATCGCGTTCCTCCGCATGCCATCTCATGAGGGAGGATGTTTTCAATGACATAAAAAATCTCTGAAGCCTTGGTTTCAGTGGAAAGTACCTAACAACCTTTGCGGGAATTTTTCGACCCCTAGCTTCTTCATCATCAGACTCACCCGAAAATTGCTTCCATCTTGATGTATGACATACTATGCAATCCTCACGATCTTTGTTCTCTTTCCAATACAGCATACAATCATTTGGACATGCATGAATTTTTTGATAATCAAACCCCAAATCATTAACCATCTTTCTTACTTGAGAGTATGAACCTGGTAGTTTCTCACCCTCCGGAAGTGCCTCTTTTAAGAATTGAAGCAATGCTGTAAACGACGTGTGGCTCCACTTATAAAGTGTTTTCATATGAAATAGCCGAACAATAAATGAAAGTGATGAGAAAGATTTGCAACCAGGGTACAACTCGCGTTCCCCGTCTTTCAACAACTTGAAAAATGCTGATGCATTTTCATCCATCCCATCCTGGCCTTCGTACGGGTCGTTACATCGCATACCCTCTTCACTTCGATTTTCGAATATATCATGTAGTAGTCCACACATATCATCTATTGTATTCGAGTCATGCACTTCATCCGCTCCACTAATTCCCATTGTGTATGGAGCACCTTTTACGTGATAAATCCACCTAGTGTAATTCTTAACAAACCCATGTACGATGAGATGCTCATAAACAACTTCTCTTTCATGGCTAATGGTATTTCGACATTTCTTACACGGGCACTTGATCACTAGCTCAGGATATTTATTGGCAAATGCAAAATCAAGAAACCCATTAACTCCTTTAATATAAGGTTGAGAAACTCTTGACAATTCCATCCAACTCTTATCGCTATCCATTTGAAAAGATTTTTGATTACCTCACACTGTCACAAAATTGTTGTTAGATTCATTAGGAAAAATTCATAAAAAAATACAATAAATAAACAAAATGTTAAACCATAAATAATTAATATGCTCCTTCAAAACTATGTAAATTTATAAATAGTAAGACTTTAATTATAACACCACTTGCATATGGCCTAATATGAAAACTACCAATATTTACTCATATAATATGGGAAAACTTAACAATCAATATATTTTAACCTTAATTAGTTGACAACAATTAAAAAAACTCACTCATAACATAAAAATTATATTATTGATTTTTCAAGTGTCACATGAATGTGTTTTCTATAGTCTAACCCCATCATACCAAGTTGTAGTGGCAAAATGTGGCCCAAATATAAAATAACCCATATTAGCCCAGTCTTTTAAATATGGCGCCCATATTTAAAAACTATGAGTTTAATAAGGGGTCCATATTTAAAAGTTATGAGTCAAATATGGGGCCCATATTTGAAAGCTATAAATCAAATATGGAGCCCAATCTTAAAAGCTAAGAGTCAAATATAAAGTTCATTTTTAAAAATTGTGAGTAAAATATGATTTTTTTTACATATACCTGGAATTGTAATACTTACTTTAGTAGAATAAAAATGGGTTGGCCTAGTCCACATTTGGTCTGCCCATATTTGACCCAACCTACATTTAGACTGACCCATATTTGGCCCAACCCACATTTAGTCCAATCCATATTTAACCCGCCCAAATTAGGCTCAGCCAATAGTTTTGCCCCTGTGTTAATATCAAGGTAAGATTTGTATTTTTTTCCCTCAAAGTATTAATCTTAGTGCATTCAATTTTTAGTTTTCTATTATATTTGTGATTTTAGGGGAGCTGGATGTTTGACGCATCCTACCCTCTCTACGATACGACGTCATGTCCGTTTATACAAAATGAGTTCAACTGCAAGAAGAATGGCCATCCGGATCAGATGTACCAAAAATATAGGTGGCAGCCTCATGACTGAAACTTAGCAAGGTACGATATATATATATATAGAGAGAGAGAGAGAAGCCAATCAAAACCCAATATATGCAACATAAAAAAAATACACCGAAATAAATTTTTAAAAAAAATATGCAATATACCACCAAGTACTGCTTGCCTCAGTTCAGTACCCATACAATATATTACCAAAGCTCAGATATAATTTGATAAGATAGAATTCAGAATGTATAAATCCACTAAATAAATTATCACCTTATTGTCAAGTTACTAAATAATGAAAGAAAAAAAAGTGACATGAACAACCCATTATGCATACACTGAAATAAAATTAAAACCCATTGATTATTATCACCGCAACATACACTGAACCAGCTATCATCCATCGTCGTATTGGTAGTTTACCTTAAAGCTTAAATCTTTAAAAATCAAAAACGCATTTTATGATTAAAAAAACACAGTGATTCTCAGTAATTAAAAACGCAATTTTATGTTTAAAAAACACAATCTACCAGCCATTGATGCATACATTGAAATAAAAAAAAAACGCAATTTACCTTAAGCTTCAAAGATCAAAACCCAGTGATTATCCGAGCCAGTGGTAAAACTGAATGGATGATAGCACCGTTCCCTCTTCCTTCTTTTAATAGGGGAAAAAGAGACGAGATCAGGGGTTCTTTTAATAGGGGAAAAAGAAGACGAGTTTGAGGTGTATTGGGTTGGTTAATACCGAGCCAAGTTGGGAGAGGATTAGGTTTATGAGATGGAGGCTAATACGTGAGAGATGAAAACGTGACGGGTGAGAGATTGAGGGAGATACGGACGGGGAGATACGGACGAGCGTGATGGGAGAGAGAAAGTGTGTATTTTTTTTTAACAAAAAAACAAACCCCCGCCAAAAACTTGAGAGAGGCGCTTTTTTTTTTTCTACTTTTAGTGGCATTAGTTATAAAATGTCTAAAAAATACCACATTTATTTTAGTATTAATTCAAAAAAAGCTTTATTTATGCGGCACATCAATATAAATGCTGTAAATTTTCAATACTTGTAAAAAAATGCTGGTAAAAAGAAAATTCTCTGCATTTTTAAATAATACCGAGAAAAAAATGTCGGAAAAAATTAGTTTTCTTGTAGTGGTAACAGTCACTACCCCTTAAAAGGCCTCAGAAAAATCTAATGTTCTGGTGTCACTTCACTGCATTATCCATATATCAGATAAATCCTTTCCATGCTCTGCCCATAACACTGTCAAAGCAATTGTCAATTATCGAATCAATTTCTTCCACCACATTCATTTTTCACAGGTGGTACTGAATCGAGGAAATATAGTTCTTCAAAAACTTTAACCATTGCCTTTGTATCATATTTAACTATCTCTGCATAAACAAATACAGGATACTCTTATGATTGGAATATAATGAAAGCCTCTCACCAAACAGATAGTGTCTCAAAATACGAAGGGCATAGACTACCACTTCCAACTCCAAATCATGGGTGAGGTAATTACCATCATGAGGCTTAAGCTTTAGGGATGCATAAGCTATAGGTCTCTCCTCCTACATCAGCAACCCTCCTAATCCCTGAAGTGATGCATCTCTAATTACCAAATACTCCACGTTGATTTATGGTAACACAAGTTCGGAGCTGTAGTGAGCTTCTCTTTGAGCTCCTCAAAAGGCCTCTGGAAGTTTGCACTCTAAACGAAAGGTGTCCCTTTATGAATAAGGTGAGTCAGTGGTCCCGAAATCTTTAATAACCCTCAAATAAACCTCATTGGGTATAATCCACACTCAAGAAACTTTGAACCTCAATAGGCATCGTGGGTTATCCCCACTTTATAACTGCAGAAACTTTGTTAGGATCAAATGAAATCCTAGTTGTGGATACAACATGGACTAATAACTGTACCTTCCAAAGGCAAAACCCGCACTTAGATAACTTTGAGTCCATATTATGTTCCTTTAGTGTCTTCAAAACCAACCACAAATATTTTTCATGTCTTTCTTTTGATCGTGAATATGTGAAGTTGTCATCAATAAACATAATGATGAACTGATCCAGAAATGGTCAAAATACCCGATTCATAATATCCACGAACATTGTTGGTGCATTAGTATACCCAAAAGACATAACCTGGAGTTCATATAAAACATACCACGTCAGAAAATTTGTCTTCAAAACATCCTCTTCCCGACTACATAGTTGATGATACCCTGAGCACAAGTCAATCTTGGCAAAATGACGCGCCTTTAACTAGTCAAAAAAATCATCGATATGCATCAACAGATACTTGTGTTGCATATTGTAAATTTATTCAATTCATGATAATTTATAAATAATCAAAACGAACCATCGTTCTTCTTGATAAATAAGACTGGAGCTCCCCATGGAGATGTACTCCTCCATATGAACCCCTGGCTTAATAACTGTTGGATATCTTAACTAATTCCTTCATCTCTAATGGTCCAATTTGATATAGTGCTCTCAAGATGGGCTTGGTACCGGCATTAAATTTATGTAAAATTCTACCTCACTATCTGGCGGTAACCTTAGCACCTTTTCAAATATGTTTGTATGCTTCTGGATAATCTATATCGAGTATAACGATAAAGTGACCTCCTCAGATGAAGTTTCATCAATGTAATATAGCTGTGTGCTAGACCCTCTCTCGATCCTAGGCATAGTAACTAAGAACATATCATATTCGATAACAACAAATGTAATCTCCTTCCCTCTGCAATCAATCAATGCCTAATACTGAGTTAACCAATCCATGCCCAAAATGATATCATACGTCAACATATCTGTTGATGTAAAAAATTAGATTACTCTAATTATTCAATCACAGATAAATAAATGAGACAAAGATTTTTAAAGTGGTTCAGCCTTGTAAGAATGGCCTACATCCACTGTTATGTTATTGCTGAGTGTCTAGGAATTCTCGATTACAAGTGATACCAAGAAATTTCGGGCCCCCATTTGAATGAGGGTGATACAAGGTATTTATAGCCCTTAGGTTGTACATGAAAGGGTGTTACATTAAATGATACACATATGAAAGGGTAATTCATTTAATGTTCTTCAAACGTGTGTGTCAAGATGATAAGCATTCAATGAATAGTTGAACTGTTGATTATCTGACAATTAATGCTGTGGTCGAGGTGCAGCTCGAACCGCCTTAGTTGCTTGTAGTCCAAGAGTTTCTCGGAGCATTGGAGTTCCTCGGTAGATAAGAGTTCCTCGGAGGATATTTGTTGCTCGGAGTGAGTATGTTGGTCGGGGAAACAATCTTCCTCGTTGTTATTGTGCCACGTAGATTGACACGTGTCTTCTTATTATTCGTCCACATCAGCGTACTAATTTTCGTATCAACAGAAGCCCCCAATGTTTCATATTTCGAACTTTGAGGAGTATGGGACATTCTTTCTCGGTATATGGAAATATTAAATGACCTCCCTGGGTTTTAGGAGCATTTTCTTTGTATTTGAACTTCCTTCCAAATTCGCAGAATCCGCCTTTTTGCCTTTTCATAAGCGCTTCGATCTTCGTGCACTTTTTGTCCTTTTAGCCGCCGGTAGCGCAATAGTTTCTTTTATGTAATCATTTCTTTCGCTGGTTCCCATGGCAAAGTATTTAAACTTCCCAAGCAATCATATCGTCCTCTACCTTTTCCAATTTTCTTGTTTTCGAATTCTCCATAGCTTTTCTTTCTCTTGTGCGTTCATCCTTGTTTTCGTTCGTTGTCAACAAATCTCCATTCTTCCTGTAAGATCTTCTTCTTTCTCCTTTTATTCACCATGGTTTATATTATTGAATCTATTGAAAAATTCCGTTCTGATTATTCCATTCCGTCTTGGGTAACTTTAGAGAGTCTTCCTGAGCCCTTTGACTATTTTCGTTTGGCTGAGGGACATTCGTTCCCCAGCCTCTTTATTGCTGAGTGTGGATTTTCTTTTCCACCTAACCCTTTATGCTTAGAATTTTGTCAACATTTCGATGTTGTTCCTGCAAAAGTAGCCCCCGATACATGGAGAATAGTTAATGGGGTGCATAAGTTAAATCAAACTCATGGAACTCGTATAGGAATTCCTGAGATTATGTATTGCTATAGATGGGCTGTTTTAGATAATATTTATTATTTAAAAACCAGATTTTTGAATAGGGCTTTAGTAGTCAACCTCCCTGATGCTAACAGGGATTATTTTGAACATGGATTAGTTTTCAAAAATTGGCAACATGCTCCTTCAGTCGGAGACGACGTGTATGAAGGTCCCAAATGCCCCCCATATGGCAATGGGATAGGTTACTTTCATTTTATTTTATTTTTGAAATTATGATTTCATCATGTTTGAATAAATGCATGATTGACATATCAATTTATTTTTGTTTGCAGTTGACAGCAAGAGAAAAACTCCCAAAGAATCAGAAGTTAATATAAGGCAATTGAAACATATCTGGAGTTTGCATCAGAAAATTGCAGACGAGCACATCAGGTCTGCTTCATACTTATTGCAGTATAGGAGCTATACGTCATCCTTTACTGCTCGTCCTGTGGTCAGCATCAGTGATCCAGTGCAAATTCCTGAAGACTCTGATCCGGAATCTCATATTCCTTTGAGCCAAAAAATGGGCAAGAGAAGAGTTCCCGCTCTCTTCGAGGAAACTTCCTCTGCTGGAGATGGGAAGAAAAATAAGGTTGATGTCCAAAAAGGGACAAAGAATAAAGATGCCACCCCTCCTGTTGCTTCTCAGAAGGCTGTCGAGAAGCCCCCAGTGGCTCCTGTGCAGAAGGATGCACCTGTTGAAGTAATCACTATCTCACTAACCAAAAGTTCTTCTTTGGTTGAGGTTGTTGAAAAGGTACCGAGGAGACTGAGGAAATCCTCCTCTGTCAGTATTTCTGGAGCCATTCCCCAGCTCCCAGCTGGTGGAGATGGTGTTCCAATCACTGTTCCTCCGAGCTCTACGATGAGCTTGGCAATGTTTTCGCCCATTCCCGAGGTGCAAGGTACTGAAGAAGACCTTACTCGGGATATGGTTACTTCTCTGGTTGCTCGTCATCTTGCTTCAGTAAGTATCTCTACTCTGAGTTTTTTATATTTTCCTTTGTTATTTCCCATATTTGTTTCTGATGTCATTTCCCTTTTCTTGTTACAGTTGACGAGCTATTTCAATATAATCCTTAAAAAGGATGAAGCGATCAAAGCTTCTTGCTCTTCGTCCACTGTGGAAGGAGCACTAGAGAAAGCTATCAAATCTGTGAGTGAATCTCGTCAGAAGTATGACGAGGATAAAATTGAATGGGAGAAGAAGTTGGTTGCGTCTGATGTAGAGAAGGTACAACTGGGTAATAAGGTGAAGGACTTGGAGAGAGAGAATAAAGACTATGCCGAGAAACTTTCAGGCTTTGGGGAGCTTGAGAATAAATTGAAATCAGCTGAAGAAGAGCTGACCCTTCTGCGCGAAGCAAATCGTCAGAAGGAGGAGTTGGAGGCCAAGCTGAAAGCCTCCGAGGACCTTCTATCCGAGAAGCTCTCCTCGGAGAAGATGAAGAGAAAAACGGTTGTGAAGAAATCCTTTCGGACTGGTTGGGATAAAGGATGGGATAGGGGGGTAGCAGCAATGATGACCCAGGTGAATTATGGAAGATTGAAATTCTTCCATGATGGTTGGGTTGCTGCCTTGCAGGAATTGAAGGTGAGCGAGGATTCCGAGCTATTTCAACAACATCTCCCTGGTCCTCCTCCAGTTATTGAAGACGAAGATGAGGACGAAGCTGCATCTGAAGAATCTTCAATGACAGTGGGTGATCAAGTCCTTGTTCCACCACCCAACCAGGCAGCTACCGAGGAGATTTCTTCCTTGCCTACTCCTCCAGAACAAGTCCCAGCTTCTACTAATCAAATCAGTGTTCCCACCGAGCAACCAAGCTCCTCGTCCCAGCCTCCCGAGAAAGTCTTGGGAGACAAGGAAAAGGTGTGAAGTTGTTCGGTACTATCTTTCTATTTTTCTTCTTACTTGTACTTCTGTATTCCAAATGATGTAATCTTGTTGATGATGTAATAAAATCACATCTTTTTGTTCCTCTACATTGTTGATGCTCTGTCTGTTTTTATTTATTAACTCTTGCCTTCTCCTCTTTATTAGTTTATGGCTAGAATGGAACTGATATCTGCCCATGATACAAAGCTGATGCAGCAATGCCGTGAATATTATAAGGCTAGTCATACAGACCTGAGTGTATCAGAAATTGCCGACATCCTTGGCCATGATGCTTCAGAGCAAGCAGTTGAGGCTTATCGGTACCTGAAAGATTTACTTGATCGAGCCGTGGCCAGTAATGTGGAATATTACGAATTAATCGAGGGACTTCATTGTACCCTAGAAGATCTTCAGAATCAGCACAATGAATCAACTGCCTTGTTGCACAAGGAGTATGAGAATAGGTATCAACAGCTTTCTTCCGAGACAGGCCACAAAAAGATCATTGCTGGATACGATATCAGGGAGAGAACCCTAAAAGGTGAAGTTGAGGCCTACAGACAGATCGCCGAGCTGCTGGAACAAGAGAACAATAATTTGCAGAAAAATTTGGCACAGTATGAGTCTGCAGCTTCATCCTCCACTGCCTTGGTACCGGTCACTGAAGAAGGATTCTCATTCTTAGAAGTTGAGAACGCCAAATTAAGGCAAGAATTGGATACTTTAAGAAAGTCTGGTGTTTCTGCTACTGCTCGGGGATGAGGAAGAGGCTCTCGTGGGCGAGGAAGAGCTGCCCAGGATGTTAACGAGGAACGAAACATTTCAGCTACTCGGGGACGATCAAGAACTCCTCGTAGTATTGAAGAAGCTCGTACTCTGTCAACATTGGAAACTCAAGCGTACCAGTTGAACGCAAAAGATCGGGCTTTGTCTGAAATGTCCAAGAAAATCCTGACTTTGGAAGATCAACTTACTGCAACGAAGTCAGCTTTACATACCAAGGACCTTTTCACCAAAAACCTTCATGAACAATTGGATAGATTAACCTTCCAATTCCATAAACAGCCCAGGGAATTTTGGAATGCAGGCTATAACGAGGTCCTTTATCACTTGGATGCTCGCATTGAAAATGCCAATAATGAAGGTTATAAACAAGGTTGGCTGAATGCCTTATGTGTATTGAAGCTCGAGCAAGGACATTTTTGTGGTACTACTACGAGCCTGGAGTGCTTGACTTGCCTGTGCCACCTTTCAAGTTGGACATGGAATGGATACCAGCTCGCGCCATTCCTCGGAGCTTGATTGCGAATTATCTTGGTGACTATAACCTTCATTCTCAAATTGACGTATCTCGTCCCGAGCATCTCTTGAATACTCCTTCAGTAATGAATGTCAGAATGTTGAAGGACTTGAATTTTATCAATTCTCCTCAGGCATTAAATGATCCTCCTGCTGGCGAGGAACCTGTATCGAAGGCTGAAGGGAAAAAACCAATAGAATAGGATTTTCAATGTAATAGTTAGCATATATATGTAACTTGTAATTTATTTTGAATTTTAATGAAAGACTTTCATTTTATGTTTGCAAATCTGTATTGCTATTCTTTTGTACTTGTCTAACATTTTTACATTTTTGCATATGTATTTGTTAAAAAGATAACAATATTGTGCTGTTCATCATCCAAAAAAGTTTACAAGTATCAATGTTGCTCAATCACTTAATAATAAAGTAATGAGTATAAAATGTTTAAAATGTTTCCAACCAACCAAGGTTGTTAAATTGTGTTTGTCGACCAACTACAGTTGATGGGTTTTTATCCCCGACCAGCCATACTTGGTTCAAATTTGAAATATTTTCTGCTCGTCGATCAAATACAGTTAGTGGGTTTTTATCCCCGAACAACCATACTTGGTAAATTTTTTCATAAAATGTGTCCGACCAACCAAGGTCGATAATTTATCCTCGTCGACCAACTACAGTTAGTGGGTTTTGATCACCGACCAACTATACTTGGTTCAGTTTGGAATTTTTTGTATTTTCTGGAATGGTTTTACCTTCCGACCAACATAAGTTGGCATATGTTGTTTCTTAACCAACCAAAATTGGCATTTTAAGAATGTTGTTCTTGCCCTTTTACTAACCAAAGTTGGTCGTGGGTTTGAACTATTGCCTCCTAACCAAAGGAGTATATTTTGTTCTCGCCCTATTACCAACCGAAGTTGGTCGTGGGTCCAAACTGTTAGGTTCTTTCGAACTATCTTGTCCACAAGCTCTTTTACCAACCGAAGTTGATCACGCAAGTGTACGCCTCCTAACCAAAGGAGTATAATTTGTTCTCTCTATTTTACCAACCGAAGTTGATCACGCTCGAACTATTAGGTTCTTTCGAACTATCTTGTCCACAAGCTCTTTTACCAACCGAAGTTGATCACGCAAGTGTATGCCTCCTAACCAAAGGAGTATAATTTGTTCTCGCTATTTTACCAATCGAAGTTGATCACTCTCGAACTATCAGGTTCTTTCGAACTATCTTGTCCACAAGCTCTTTTACCAACCGAAGTTGATCACGCAAGTGTACGCCTCCTAACCAAAGGAGTATAATTTGTTCTCGCTATTTTACCAACCGAAGTTGATCACGCTCGAACTATATCAGTGTAGTGTATCACACTAGTATTCCCCGAAAAACTTGTAATAAAAGGAAGAAGATGGTGAAACATCATCGTTTTATTCATAATGAAGGAACTCCTTTACATTTTACATTACTGATAATACTTGCGTAGGTGTTCAGCATTCCATGTATTCTTAAATTCCTCTCCTTCTAGAGTTGCTATTCTGTAAGTTCCTGGTCGAACAACTTCTGTAACTCGGTAAGGTCCATGTCAGTTAGCTTCCAGCTTATTGTGCTTCTGAATGACCTTCTTTAACACATAATCCCCTTCTTTTAAGTCGCATTTCTTCACCCTCTTGTTGTAGAACAGAGCTGTGCGTTGTTGGTAAGCAGCATTCCTAATGGCTGCCTCTTCTCTAACCTCCTCGAGCATATCCAAATCCAGTCTTCTCATTAAGTCGCTGACTGGGGAATTGAAATTCAGCACTCTGTGTGTTGGAAGACCCAACTCGGCAGGTATTACAGCCTCACTTCCAAATGCCAGCATATATGGTGATTCTCCAGTTGCTGCTCGGGGAGTTGTTCGGTAAGCCCACAGTACTGACTGTAGCTCATTAATCCAATTAGCTTTAGCCTCACTTAGCCTCTTCTTTAAACCATTTAATAATGTTCTGTTTGTCACTTCAGTCTGTCCATTGCTTTGAGGATGGCCTGGTGCTGAATGAACTGTAACACCCCATATTTTTGTGCATTTAATATTTAATTAATTCGGGATTTTTTTAAATTACTGGTGTGTTGTAATTTTAATTGAATTGATTATGGCAATATATATATATTTAAATATTAATCGGGAAGTGAATGGTTAATGTTTAGGGAAATTTATTTACTAAGTGAATAGTAATAATTTAATTACGTCATTTCGAGTATTAATGACGAGGTATACACTTATCCCAGCCGGGAGTCGGTATAGACTAAAAAATGGGGTGTGAGATGAAGATTTTTATAAATTATTTCGGATGCAAATTTTGAGTGCGCGGTTGAGTCCGGATGGGTTGAGATAGTCAGAAAAGAGTACCCGGAGGTAGTAATTGGGTCTCGGGGTATTTTTGGGCTTAGCCGGGCCCACACGGGGTGAGTTGGGCCACTTTAATTAAGCCCATTAGGTGAAAAACGGGATGGAGAGTTTTAACCTAAGTGAGGGGTTAGGAAATCAGCAGCCATCACAAATCTAATCCTAGGGCTTGAGAGGAAAATTGGGGGAAAGATTAGCATGAGCAATTGGGAGCTTTTGGAGCCAAATTAAAGGGTTAATTTGGGGTGTTCTTCGTCAACCAAACTCTACAACAACGGAATCAGACCCTACGAATGATTCCAGGCAAGTGGTTAACTGTTTTGATTCTTAAAGCATGATAATCAATTTATATTATAGTGATGTGGGTATGAAAATCCGTTTTTGGGTGTAAATGGGTACAAAATGGGATTTTTATTTTTGAAATACTTGAATGAGATTCAAAGTAAGATTTAGATAGGTGATTGATATCTGAATATGTATTTATGATTTGAACGAAAATTTCAGAACATAAAAGAGTAGAAATTGAATCTGGAATTTGGGATTTAAAACAGATAGTTGAATTTTATGGAGAAAGACCCATTTCGAAAATTATGAGATAAGTAGAGAGGTTAATTATCTTAAGGTCCCTATGATGAATGGGATGTGGATTAACCATGTGTAGATGATGGGAGAATGTAATTAGAGGTTTAAATTCTGGTTTAGAAACCTTGAGGTTCGTTAATGGTGGAAAACAGGGGGGAGGCAGAGCTGTAACGAAGGGGTCGATCGATCGATCGGGGGCATCGATCGATCGATGGTAGGAAATTCTGGGCAGTTCGCCCAGTTTGTATATAAGGGGAAAAATTAATTAAATTTAACTCCCCAAACATTTATTTAGTGATAAATAATGGTGAAACAAATATTCCTAGCAATTATGGGAGAAAGTAATTGGGACTAGGATGAATTTATGTGGGGCATTTAATGGATAAATTTGAGAGACTTTATTCCAAAATAGTGAGGTACGGATCGAGTGAGTGAATCCGGGTATATTGGTAAAGTGCCCCATGGTAGTGAATTAAGTTTGGAGATAAACTAAGTAATTTAGAGTCGGGGTATAGACTCGGGAAATATTTAATTTCGAGCCAAGTGAATCGAGTCCGGGTATGTTATTAATTATAAGCAAATATAATTGGGAAAATTCTAGAAATAAAGGTGTGACACATTGTAGGCAAAGATGTGGGTATTATATTATGAGATGTAAATTGGACCAAGTGAGTGAGTCCGGGTATGTTGGTTAAGTGATATCAAGGTGTCAAATTAATTATAGAGAGAAAGTAATTAGTTTGGAGTCGGAACTTTGACTCGGAAATGTGGAGGTAAGGGCCAAGTGAGAGAGTCCGGGGATAATGGTTGGGTGACACCAAGTTATTAAATTAATATGTGTGTTAATTAATTTAATTAGAGTCGTTTTGTAGACTCGGGTAGGATTAAATTAATATGTGTGTTAATTAATTTAATTAGAGTCGGGCGATAGACTCGGGGAAAGTATTATATTAATTAAGGTGTGAATTAATTATATTAGAGTCGGACCATAGACTCGGGAAGAGGATAAGTTATTAAGTGAGAAAATTAATTACATTGAGTCGGGCCACAGACTCAGGAAATTACAGGCAGTGTATGGGATTTTGAGTACATGGTAAATCCGGGTTTATATTATATATATATATATATACGGTGTCGTGATAGTATATATATATACGTGTATTTATTGTGCGTGATACTAAATATCAGTTATTAGATATTTATTAAATTTATATACTCTAATGCTATCAAGGGAGGTTGCGCGATGTGGGTGAATCCCCTAGCTTGAGGAGTAGGGCGAGTATATCCCCAGGTCATAGCGTCCGGTATATATGGGTGAGGGATTTATCTCACTTTCAGGGAAGGAATATGACCGCCTCCACTTCGTTTATATTTTGGTCCAAGTTGGTGAGCGATTCTAACTTGGGGAAACTAGGTTTTGTGAGCACACCTAGTGAGATAGCATTTTAGAGGGAATCATCCGGTGAGGGTATACTCGGAAGGATGGATATACGTATTAATTATGTGTGGATGTTAGTAAAGGTACGTATAATATGGTAGTAAATATTATATGTAGCTAATAATACAGTGCGTGATGTATTTACTTTATATAACTCGGGTTATAGTTATATGCAGTTAATTAATGGGAAATTAATTAAGTTAATTATTTGTGGGAATAATACAGTGTGTGATGTATGTATTTTATATAACTTGTGACACGGTTATATGATGCTATTTAAGAGGAATAAATTAAGTTAATTATGAAATAACTTATAATTCAAGAATCATTATACTCGGGTTAGAGTAGTATGGCAAGGGAAGGTTATACCAGGACTAGTTGGACGGGGTAGTACAACTAGGGGGGTTAAGGTAACCGGTAGGTGTGCACAATAGTGGAGGGGTGAGAATGTCCACAAGGGAGTGTGACACTAACTTAAATATGAAGCGCATTCATGCATTTTAAATTACTGCAGTTAATTCTCTTGCTAAATATTTTCAAAATGTTTTGGGTTCTAACCCTTGCTATAAAAATATTTTCAAAACCTTTTAGGTGTCCAGCCACAGGGACGCCAGGATTGATATTCTATTCCAGGGACACGGAGCTGCGGAATATGTGGATGCTAGCAGGAGTTTGGATTAGACGCATCCTTCATTCATTCCTAAAGTAGGAATCTTGTATCAGTTTCAGTTATATTTAGGGCTTGTCGCCCAGACTTCTCGGTACAGCTTCAGGTGTTGATTAATTGTTTTTGATTATTTATTTGGTGGCCGGTGATTTATTCGGCAAGTTGTGTAATTACGATTCAGTTTATTTTCATTCAGTTGTGTGAATGGTTTATATTTAATTCCGCATGTATTGTTTTGTTTAATTAAAAAGTTAAAATTGGCACCAGTTTTTGGAATACTAGGTGATTAGTAAGTTTTAAAAAGTTTTCGACAGTGATGCTAAGGATGATCCAACTGGGATTCCTGTTTTAATTTGGTATAGGACTGATCACCCGGTATTTTATTAAGCGGGGTGTCACATGAACCTTCAAAATGTTCGACTGGTGACAATAGGCAGCAAATTCCTCGTTATCGAATTGTGTTCCGTGGTCTGTGATGAAGGCATGAGGGAGACCATATCGACAGATGATGTTCTTCCAAAAAAACTGGTATACCTTCTCTTATGTCATATCGATAAGGGGATCAGCTTCTACCCACTTAGTAAAAAAATCTACTGCGACGACGAGGTACTTGAATCTTCCTCGAGTGGTCGGCAATGGTCCAACCAAATCAATTCCCCACATGGCAAATGGCCAAGGGGAAGTTATGGGTGTCAATAATGCTTGTGGAGTTCGTCGGATGGAGGAAAAACGTTGGCACTTGTCACATTTCTTAGCATAGGCTATACAATCAGCCCTCATCGTCGGCCAGTAGTATCCTTAAGTCATCACCCTTTGCAAAAGTGTTCGACCTGCTACATGAGCTCCACAGGACCCTTCATGGATTTATTCAATTAATTCTTTCACCTCGGAAGGATGTACACATCTTTGCAAACCTGCCGTAATTCCTCGTCTATACAAAATACCATTAGTTAGTACATACCGAGCAGCTTTATACTTCAATTTCTTGGCAGCGAGTTTATCTTCCGGTAATTCTCCTTCTTCAACATATGCCCTGATGGGATCCATCCAAGATGGTCCTAAATCAAGGGTGATAATATTCATCGTCAGGTTTTCATCTATGCTCCGACTTGCTAATACTTCAATTGGTATTGTTCTTCGCAGCTCAATTGAGAATCACTAAATACCATCACTTGTTGCGCTTCCATAATCTTTGCTAAATTAAGACCTGATATCATGGCCTCATACTCAGCCTCATTATTGGAGGCTTTGAATTGGAATCGTAAGGCATATTCCATGTCAATCTCGTCTGGGGTGTTCAAAATAATTCCTGCCCCACAACCTGCTATACAAGATGAGCCATCTACATATAATCTCCATATGGGTAACCCGTCTTCAAATTCCTTATCTGATAGAGTTCCTCGGTGAAATATTTGTTGCTTCCTTTCATCCTCCCCTGATACTTTTCGCTCCTCGTCGACCATCTCTTCTCTCTCTTTTACCAACCGGAGTTGGTCTGAGTTCGAAGTTGATGATCCTTCTACATCCACAAGTTCTTTTACCAATCGGGTGTGACACCCCGACTAATTAAATACCGGGTAGCTACTCCTTTATAAAATTAATTCAAAATGCCAAGTTGGCTCAGTTAATAGCATCACTGTCGAAAACATTTTAAAGATTACTAACCACTTAGTATTTAAAAGTAAGTGCCAAATTTTATTAAATCTGATTAACATGCAACAAGAGTAATGAATAACTAAATAACACCATTCACCATACTGAAGTAAAATGAATAACCATCACAATATGTAAATAAAACCTGGAGAAAAAAAATCCTCAATACAAATCCCACAACTGATAAGTAAACTGAAATAAATAACTAAAACTGAATACCGAGCAATACATGCTAGAGTCTGAAAACTGAAATGTAAAAATGTCTAATAGAATTGGGCAACATGCCCTACAACTGATAGATGCTGAGACTGGAATCCAAATGAGAGAGGCGTCTAAAAGCAAGTCCCTGTAGCTTCCACAAACAGCTACAGCTCGTCTTCTGAATGAGAATCCTATGCTTGGTGTCCTTGTGGCTGGGCACCTAAAATGGTTTTACAAGAAAATATATTTGAAAGCAAATGGGTCAGAGCCCGAAAGTGGAAATCATTTTAAAAACCTGCAAGTGCTTTAAAAACATTTAAAACATTAAATGCAAAGTACATGTTAGGACGTGCACTCACATTAAATTCTCACCTCTCGACTAATTGTGCACTCATAACGTAAGTACCCATCTATAACTACCCTTTCCACTAGCTAAGTGACAACGTAACTAGCTAGACTACCAAAGGTTCTACCCATTTTACTCGGTTAATTTATCATAACAACGCTCGTAATTAACTAGAGGTTTAACGTAAACTCAGTTACTAAATATGCCATTGATATAACTATCAGTTAACTCATTATATATCTCGAAATAACACCGTAATATTTTTACAACATTAACATGAGGATTCCCATTAATTTAATGTATATTATACACATCATAAATATACGATACAAGCACCCCGCAATCTAAGCTATGGTGCACGCATACTCTGCTATCCATCCCGGTACATCACGTACATAAGGATCACATATTCCGAATCTCTCAGGAATAGTTCAGATAACACAAATCACAAATAGTGGAGGCGAACACAGTCACCATCACATGGGTCACGCACATACCTACGCTCCCATGATCATGCAGACTTATTAATATCACAATAAGTCCTTCTATGACCTATGTTCATCAAAGTACCAGTCTATATCCCCCCCGTAGGCACACAAGGATTAGAGGGTCCTAAGCGAACGTAACCTCCCGTGATAGCAAGTATGGTAGGTATGTCATACACATAAACTATATACTAAGCATTCACACATCTTAGATATCACCATTTTAATAAGGTATAAGCTACATCATAATACCATTTTTCCAAACTTATGTATTTCACGTCTCCCGTTAATATAAAGTTAAATTACCAACACGTCTCACGTCGTAGTCCCTTAACCTTAAAACCTATCTATAATAGATTATTAGGTTCCGATTATTCCCAAATATAACATCTTTATTCCTAAGGTCTTTACTTCTGCTCTAAACCTTATTTCATCGAATTACACAATTTTGCACTATTAATCCAAACGTTACCTCTCTAACGAATTTCAATAACCTAGAATAATTCCCCGAATTGCATTCTAATTAAAGTCCACTATAATAATCACACCTACTGGTCTTCCTTAAGGGTGAGGGTATTCATAAGATCTCCAAACATATTCTCCAAGGGTTTCCACCATTTTAAATCAAATTAAGGAAAATTTTACTCATTCTGGGGAGGTCGATCGATCGACCTATGAATATCGATCGAACAGGTATGGCTACGGACTGCTTCGTTCTGCAGATTTGAAAACGTCCCAAAACTTATTTCTAACGTGTGATTCTCAAATATAACGTTATAGTAATGTCATATAACAATCCTACAATATTACTAACGTCCATAAATCAATATTTCAACAATTATAGGCTACATATGGATCAATCTTCATCAAAAACTTAGTTTCCAGATTTTTTTTCTCAAGGACATTCATAACTTCATCTTAAATCCGTTTTTTTTGGTATAACAAAAGTCGATAATTCTCTTAATATAATCTTCCAATAACATTCTACATGCAACCTATATCCCAAAATTTAAACTAATAACTCCAATCTTATGGGTTTTTCATTATCTTCCAAGAACATACAAAATTTATGAATAATCTAACATGGAAGAAGCATTCTCTGAAATTTAAATGGAATAAATCACTTGCCTTGATTGTCTCTGGATTTGGTGTTGGATTTGTAAGCTCTTTCTGCAGATTTTCTGCAGAATTCCTCCTCTTTCCCTTCCTTTCTAAGCTTTCTTCTTCCAAAGGTGGCTATGGTGGCTAGGGTTTCCTTTGGGAGAGTTGGAAGACTAAATGATAACCTACGTAGCTTTCTAGGTTAATAAAGGGTTGGTTGGGTCAATTCCTTATCATATTACAACTCTCAATTTTCGTCACTTTTAATTACCCAAAAATACCAAATTACTAAAATACCCTTTAAGTTACCGGTATGGCCTAAAAATACCCCGGGACTCAAACTATACCCCCGGCTAGTGTTTTCTGACTATCCCGACCCTTCCGGACGCGTTGACGCACTCAAAACGACCATACGGATTATAGATTTTAAATTCACTTTTAATATCAAAATATTATACCGTGACGCGGCGGTCCCACGCGTCTCAACAAAATTTCTAAAATGCCGTATATAAATCCCACGACAAATTTTATAATACCAAGTTCATATATAATCATATATGCACAAAATCAAATACCAATTCGCATCTCATTAGTATTTATAACCCGGATTAATTTCCAATTAATACGCTAATTAATTAATTAATCCCAAAAATAATTATAGTCAAAAGTACGGGGTATTACATACTCCCCCCCTAATAACTGAATTTTGTCCCGAAATTCGAAACTAGAAAGTACCTGCTAAAAACAGTTCTGGATAACGCTCGCGCATCTCATCCTCGCGCTCCCATGTGGACTCCTCGACATTGTGATGTCGCCACTGAACACGCACTAACGGGACTATCTTTGACCGCAGTTTCCTCTCGCTTCGGTCCAAAATAGCAATTGGCCCCTCCTCGTAGGAGCTGGAGGTCGATGTCCTCCACAGCAATGTGAGAATGAGCCAAATTATCTCTAAGGTATTTCCTCAGTGAGGAAATATGGAACACGTCGTGAATCCGATGCAAGTGCTCCGGTAGTCCAAGTCTATACGCAACCGGTCCGATCCGCTCAATAATAGGAAACGGCCCCACATATCTCGGTGCCAACTTCCCCTTCTTCCCGAATCGCATAATCCCCTTCATCGGAGAAACCCTGAGCAAAACCTGGTCCCCCACTTGGAACTCTCTGAAAAACCTCTTCGCATCAGCATAACTCTTCTGCCTGTCTTGAGCTACCCGAATGCGACTCCGAATCAACTCAATCCTTGCCGAAGTATCCTGAATCACTTCCGGCCCAAGTAGTTTGTTGTCCCCCACCTCCAACCAACATGCTGGGGAACGACAAGGCCTACCGTACAACGCCTCAAACGGAGCCATGCCAATCGTGAACTGATAGGAGTTGTTGTAAGCAAACTCCACCAGTGGAAGGTACTGCTCCCATCCACCCCCGAAGTCAATAATGCACATGCGTAGCATGTCCTCCAACATCTGGTTGGTGCGCTCTGTCTGCCCATCGGTCTACGGATGATAAGCCGTACTCAACCGCAATTTTGTGCCCATGGCCTCCTGGAAACTCTCCCAAAACCTCGAAACAAATATCTTGTCTCTTTCAGACACGATATTCAGGGGCACACCGTGAAGTCTTACAATCTCTGAAATGAAGAGCTGGGCATACTGTCCCGTAGTGTAGTCAGTCCTTACGGGTAAGAAGTGAGCGACCTTGGACAACCTGTCCACAATTACCCAAATGGAGTCGTGACCCCTCTGCGATGTAGGCAACCCCGTGATAAAGTCCATGGATATGCTCTCCCACATCCACATCGGAACCTCCAATGGCTGTAGCAATCCTGCTGGTCTCTGATGATCCACTTTTACAAGCTGACAAGTGGCGCATTTCGAGACAAACTCAGCGATATCTCTTTTCATACCGCTCCACCAATATTGCCGTCTCATGTCTTGGTACATTTTGTCCCCTCCGGGATGTACAGCGAACCGTGAGCCGTGCGACTCAGCCATAACATCGTGCCGCAATTCTTCCCCTTCCGGAACTACCAATCTCCCATTGAAGCGCAATCCCCCGTCTGAGCTAACGGTATAGGACTCGGCTCCCTCTGCTAGTAATCGAACTATCTGCTCCTGACAGAACGAGTCATTAGCCTGTGCCCGTACTACCTTCGTGACGATCTGCGGTGTAACGGTCATCACAGACATAAAAGATCGGGCCACTGCATCCTGGTGTCCCAATTCCTTCCACTTCGCCTTCCACACCTCTGCCACCTCATCTGATGGCCTACGGCTCAACGCGTCTGCTACCACGTTAGCCTTACCCGGGTGGTACTGGATGTCGAACTGGTAGTCTTTCACAAATTCAAGCCACCTACGCTGCCGCATATTCAGCTCCTTCTGCGTGAACAGATACTGTAGTGACTTGTGGTCCGTGAACAGCTGAAACTTCTCCCCCAAAAGATAGTGCCTCCAAATCCGTAAGGCAAATACTACCGCTGCCAACTCCAAATCATGCGTGGGGTAATTCTTCTCATGAGGCTTAAGCTTACGGGAAGCATAAGCTATGGCTTGTCTCTCCTGCTGCAATACACCTCCCAGTCCTTGCAAAGACGCGTCGGTGTAAACCAAATACTCAACTCCCGGTCTCGGCAATGCTAACACAGGTGCTGAGGTCAATTTGTCCTTCAATTCATCGAATGCCAACTGATAGGCATCACTCCAGATGTATGGCACACCCTTACGAGTAAGATGTGTCAAAGGACCTGCTATCTCTGAGAAACCCCGAATAAACCTCCTGTAGTATCCTGCTAAACCCAAGAAACTACGAATCTCCGTTGGTGTCGTGGGCTGTCCCCACTCCCTCACCGCTGATACCTTTCCCGGATCAACTGATATTCCCTGGTCGGAAATAATGTGACCCAAGAACTGGACTTCCTTCAACCAAAACCCGCACTTCTCGTATTTTGCATACAACTCGTTCTGACGAAGTGTCTGCAAAACCTGCCTCAAATGCTCGGCGTGCTCCTCCTCTGTCTGAGAGTAAACCAGAATGTCATCAATGAAGACAATGACAAACTGATCTAGGAAATCTCTGAACACCCTGTTCATCAAGTCCATAAACACTGCTGGAGCGTTGGTCAAGCCGAAAGGCACAACCCGAAATTCATAAGAACCATATCTCGACAAGAATGCGGTCTTCGAGACATCCTCCTCCCTGATACGCAACTGATGGTACCCTGACCTCAAGTCAATCTTCGAGAAGAAAGAAGCTCCTCTCAACTGGTCGAATAAGTCATCGATTCGAGGCAACGGATACTTATTCCGTATCTTGACCTTATTCAACTCTCGGTAGTCCACACACAATCTCAGTGAACCATCCCTCTTCTTCACAAACAAAACTGGAGCGCCCCAAGGTGAGGTACTCCTGCGAATAAAGCCCTGCCCTAACAGCTGCTCTATCTGATCCCGTAACTCTCGCATTTCAGCTGGAGCCATACGGTACGGTGCACGTGCTATAGGTCTTGTACCCGGTAGCAAATCTATAACGAAGTCTATCTCTCGACTGGGTGGTAAGCCTGGTATCTCCTGAAACACATCTGAATACTCCCTGACAACCGGGATCGAATCCAAAGGAATCACAACCTCCTTAGAGGTATCCTCCTCAATGTAATACAGATGATCGATCGATCCTCCCTCTGGGCGAGGCATCGCCACTATAAACATCTCCTGTCCCGGAATGGCAAAAACAATGCTCCCGCTGAAGCAATCAATCATGGCCCTATATGCTACGAGCCAATCCATACCGATGATCACATCGTGAACATGCATGTCTAACACTAACATGTCTGCAGGCAATACCAAACCACCAACCTCTACCCCGACTCCCCGGCATATAAAGAAAATAAGTGACCCACTCCCTAATGGTGAGTCGACACACGTCACTGTGCTCTCTGCCGTAGCTAACAATCCTAAAGTTTTCGCGAAGTGTGTAGCAATAAAACAGTGTGTAGCACCCGTATCAAATAACACCCGACCCATAGTGCCATGGATAGGAAACGTACCCTCGATCGCGGGCGGTGCCTGTGGAACTGCAGCCTGGTGAACATTGTAGACACGTCCATACTGTAGCTGCCCCTGCTGAGCTGGGACTGCTGGAATGGGTGGCAATGCTGCCATCTGTGGCGGTGCAGGAAGAGCGGCAGGAAACATAGGTCTCTGTGGCTCCTGGCGAGCACCCTGCTGCTGCTGCTGTGGGGCCCTGCCCCTATCAGGACAATCCTGCTTCTTATGGCCAGTCTTGCCACAAGTAAAGCACTTCCCTGGGAAGTTCCCTCCCCTCTGCCCCTGCTGTCCCCGGCCCTGGTGGCTGTTACCACTCCTCCCTTGGCCCTGCTGGCCCTGCTGGCCCTGATGGAACTGCTGCCCATTCTGCCCCTGCTGGCCCTAATGGCCGTTTGGACCCTGATGGCCCTGGCGGAAACCTCCCTGTCCCTGCCTGTAGTTCCCTGACCGGAACCTCTTATTGTCCCCCTGCTGGGTACCCTGCTCAGTCTGTCTCTGCCCCTGACCGGTCTGTGCCCCGCTGGCACCATGTCCTCCAGTCCTGCCCTGATGGCTAGACTCCCCTGACCGCTTGCCCTCGGCCATATGAAAATGGTGGTCCTGGCAGTGCAATAGTGCAGCGTTAACCACATCAGAATACGTGGCCAACGATAGGTTCCCTAGCAGATGCTGACGGATCCTCCAATTCAACCCATCAGTGAACTTCTCTATATTCTTCTTCTCTGTTGGAATCTCGTCTGGGACGATATTCAACAGGTTAGTGAACTCGGCCTCATACTCGGCCACTGTCTTGCCCTCTTGCTTCAAACTCATCAGTTTCCTCCTCATCTCTGTATGAACTGCGGACGAAAAATACTTGCGGTCGAACCGCACCCAGAACTCCTGAATCGTGAGGGTATCCCTCTCCTCCGCAGTGGTGATAGACTCCCACCATTGTAGTGCAGATCCCACTAGCTTGAAAGTAGCTAGCACCTGTTTCTGAACGTCAGTGCACTCATGCATCCTCAAATGCCTCTGTATGTCCTTCCTCCATTGGCTCGAGACTACCACGTCTGAGCTACCTGCAAACTCTGGCGGATGCGCTTTCTGAAAAGCGTCACGTACACGCTCCCAAGCAGACGGGAATGCATTAACCTGTGCTGGTGCGGCAACCGGCGCCTGAGGCGGTGCCTGCTGAATAACGGAAATCGCGGCATTTACCGCTTGAGCTACTATAGCTGCAACCTCAGCGGCTGCAACATGCCCTGAACTGGAGCGGGCTGGGGTTCGGGCGTTGCATTCCTGGGAACTCGTCGTGCACGTCGTGGAGGCATATGAAATATGAACAAAGTTTATAAGTTCACGGTTATAAACTTTAAAATAGCTGAAGAACGAAACGTACACAATAAGAGTACAACCGTCCTAAAATATAGGGCTCTATATCAAAGAAAACGTAGCGGAAACATAATAGCCGTACAGATCCTAAAGGACACTAGAACCTGATGCTCTGATACCACCTGTGACACCCCGACTAATTAAATACCGGGTAGCTACTCCTTTATAAAATTAATTCAAAATGCCAAGTTGGCTCAGTTAATAGCATCACTGTTGAAAACATTTTAAAGATTACTAACCACCTAGTATTTAAAAGTAAGTGCCAAATTTTATTAAATCTGATTAACATGCAACAAGAGTAATGAATAACTAAATAACACCATTCACCATACTGAAGTAAAATGAGTAACCATCACAATATGTAAATAAAACCTGGAGAAAAAAACTCCTCAATACAAATCCCACAACTGATAAGTAAACTGAAATAAATAACTAAAACTGAATACCGAGCAATACATGCTAGAGTATGAAAAATGAAATGTAAAAATGTCTAATAGAATTGGGCAAGATGCCCTACAACTGATAGATGCTGAGACTGGAATCCAAATGAGAGAGGCGTCTAAAAGCAAGTCCCTATAGCTTCCACAAACAGCTACAGCTCGTCTTCTGAATGAGAATCCTATGCTTGGTGTCCTTGTGGCTGGGCACCTAAAATGGTTTTACAAGAAAATATATTTGAAAGCAAATGGGTCAGAGCCCGAAAGTGGAAATCATTTTAAAAACCTGCAAGTGCTTTAAAAACATTTAAAACATTAAATGCAAAGTACATGTTAGGACGTGCACTCACATTAAATTCTCACCTCTCGACTAATTGTGCACTCCTAACGTAAGTACCCATCTATAACTACCCTTTCCACTAGCTAAGTGACAACGTAACTAGATAGACTACCAAAGGTTCTACCCATTTTACTCGGTTAATTTATCATAACAACGCTCGTAATTAACTAGAGGTTTAACGTAAACTCAGTTACTAAATATGCCATTGATATAACTATCAGTTAACTCATTATATATCTCGAAATAACACCGTAATATTTTTACAACATTAACATGAGGATTCCCATTAATTTAATGTATATTATACACATCATAAATATACGATACAAGCACCCCGCAATCTAAGCTATGGTGCACGCATACTCTGCTATCCATCCCGGTACATCACGTACATAAGGATCACATATTCCGAATCTCTCAGGAATAGTTCAGATAACACAAATCACAAATAGTGGAAGCGAACACAGTCACCATCACATGGGTCACGCACATACCTACGCTCCCATGATCATGCAGACTTATTAATATCACAATAAGTCCTTATATGACCTATGTTCATCAAGGTACCAGTCTATATCCCCCCCGTAGGCACACAAGGATTAGAGGGTCCTAAGCGAACGTAACCTCCCGTGATAGCAAGTATGGTAGGTATGTCATACACATAAACTATATACTAAGCATTCACACATCTTAGATATCACCATTTTAATAAGGTATAAGCTACATCATAATACCATTTTTCCAAACTTATGTATTTCACGTCTCCCGTTAATATAAAGTTAAATTACCAACACGTCTCACGTCGTAGTCCCTTAACCTTAAAACCTATCTATAATAGATTATTAGGTTCCGATTATTCCCAAATATAACATCTTTATTCCTAAGGTCTTTACTTCTGCTCTAAACCTTATTTCATTAAATTACACAATTTTGCACTATTAATCCAAACGTTACCTCTCTAACGAATTTCAATAACCTAGAATAATTCCCCGAATTGCATTATAATTAAAGTCCACTATAATAATCACACCTACTGGTCTTCCTTAAGGGTGAGGGTATTCATAAGATCTCCAAACATATTCTCCAAGGGTTTCCACCATTTAAAATCAAATTAAGGAAAATTTTACTCATTCTAGGGAGGTCGATCGATCGACCTATGAATATCGATCGATCGATCTAGTCGATCGATCGACTTATGAATGTTGATCGATCGATCGAACAGGTATGGCTACGGACTGCTTCGTTCTGCAGATTTGAAAATGTCCCAAAACTTATTTCTAACGTGTGATTCTGAAATATAACGTTATAGTAATGTCATATAAGAATCCTACAATATTACTAACGTCCATAAATCAATATTTCAACAATTATAGGCTACATATGGATCAATCTTCATCAAAAACTTAGTTTCCAGATTTTTTTTCTCAAGGACATTCATAACTTCATCTTAAATCCGTTTTTTTGGTATAACAAAAGTCGATAATTCTCTTAATATAATCTTCCAGTAACATTCTACATGCAACCTATATCCCAAAATTTAAACTAATAACTCCAATCTTATGGGTTTTTCATTATCTTCCAAGAACATACAAAATTTATGAATAATCTAACATGGAAGAAGCATTCTCTGAAATTTAAATGGAATAAATCACTTGCCTTGATTGTCTCTGGATTTGGTGTTGGATTTGTAAGCTCTTTCTGCAGATTTTCTGCAGAATTCCTCCTCTTTCCCTTCCTTTCTAAGCTTTCTTCTTCCAAAGGTGGCTATGGTGGCTAGGGTTTCCTTTGGGAGAGTTGGAAGACTAAATGATAACCTACGTAGCTTTCTAGGTTAATAAAGGGTTGATTGGGTCAATTCCTTATCAGATTACAACTCTCAATTTTCGTCACTTTTAATTACCCAAAAATACCAAATTACTAAAATACCCTTTAAGTTACCGGTATGGCCTAAAAATACCCCGGGACTCAAACTATACCCCCGGCTAGTGTTTTCTGACTATCCCGACCCTTTCGGACGCGTTGACGCACTCAAAACGACCATACGGATTATAGATTTTAAATTCACTTTTAATATCAAAATATTATACCGTGACGCGGCGGTCCCACGCGTCTCAACAAAATTTCTAAAATGCCGTATATAAATCCCACGATAAATTTTATAATACCAAGTTCATATATAATCATATATGCACAAAATAAAATACCAATTCGCATCTCATTAGTATTTATAACCCGGATTAATTTCCAATTAATACGCTAATTAATTAATTAATCCCAAAAATAATTATAGTCAAAAGTACGGGGTATTACACCGGAGTAGGTCTGAGCTTATGTCTGTAGATTTTTTAACATCCATTCGTCCTTTTACCAACCGGAGTTGGTCTGGGCTCATGTTTGTTGATCCTGTAACATCCACAGGACGATCAGCGAGTAACTTTTGCTCCTCGGGGGTATCAGGATAAGTAAATTCTGCAATAAAATCTGCTACGGCCTGCCCTTTTAGTGATGATCTGGGTTCATACACCATATCATATTCACCGAGCTCTATTGCCCAATACATCAGTCTCCCTGATTTTTCTGGTTTATGAAGGGCTTGTCGTAATGGCATGTCGGTATACACGACGATGGTATGGGCCTGGAAATATGGCCTCATTCTTCTACTTGCTTCAATTAATGCCAATGCCAATTTTTCCAACTTCGGGTACCTGATCTCTGCACCTCGAAAAGCCTTACTTGTGTAATAAATTGGCTTCTGGACTCCATTCTCCAATCTGATCAGTGCCGAGCTGACTGCATTCTCTAATACTGCTAGATATAAGTACAACTTTTCGCCCATCACTGGTCTGGAAAGCAACGGAGGTGTTCCCAGATATTTCTTCAAGTCTTGAAAGGCTTTTTCACATTCATCATTCCACTCGAAAGTTTTTCGGAGTGTTTTGAAGAATGGAAGGCACCTATCAGTTGCTCGAGATACAAATCTATTGAGCGCTGCAACTCGTCCTGTAAGACTCTGCACCTCTTTCTTCGTCGTTGGAGATCGCAACCCTAAAAGAGCTTTGATCTTTTCTGGATTCGCCTCAATGCCTCGCTGGTTGACAATGTATCCGAGGAACATCCCTTCTCGTACTCTAAATGTACACTTCGTCGGGTTGAGCTTCATTTGGTATTTATCCAGTTGATCAAAGGTCTGAGCTAAGTCAACTAGATGATCAACATCTTTCTTGCTCTTTGTCAGCATATCATCGACATAGACTTCCATGTTGCAACTGATTTGTTCGGTGAAAACCTTGTTCATCAGCCGCTGGTATGTCGCTCCTGCATTTTTCAAACCAAAAGGCATAACATTATAGCAATAAGTTCCCCTAGGGGTAATAAAAGAAGTACTTTCCCTGTCTTCAGGTTTCATTTTGATCTGGTTGTAGCCAGAGTAAGCATCCATGAAGCTGAGCAGCTCGTGTCCCGAGGTAGCATCCACTAGTTGATCAATTCTGGGCAATGGAAAATGATCCTTTGGGCATGCCTTGTTAAGATCGGTGAAATCAACACACATTCTCCATTTATTGTTTTTCTTTTTTACCATCACCACGTTTGCCAACCAGTCTGGATACTTCACGTCTTCAATGAATTGGGCTTTTTGGAGCTTCTCGACCTCCTCTTGTATAGCCTGATTCTTCTCGGGGCTAAATACCCTTCTTCTCTGCTTTACAGGCTTGATCTCCTTATTAACATTGAGCTCATGACATAAGAAGTTTGGATCTATTCCTGGTATGTCTTCATGACTCCACGCAAAAGTTTTCTTCCTGTTTCTCAAGAAAGTTATCAACTCCTGTTTTATTGAAACATCCAACGTTGAACCTATCTGGGTTACTCGTTCAGGGTGCTCGTCATCCAGAATAATATTTTCTGTAGCTTCCACCACCTGTCCTTTTACAAGTTGGGATTCATCTCGAGGATCCAGTGTTTCAATTTCAGAACCTTCATCCACCTGGTAGGTAGTAGTCTTTTTTCTTGAATCTTCAAGTTCCTCTTGCTCGGCAGATGAATAATAGCATTCCCGAGCTACTTTCTGATCACCTTTCACAACTCCTACTCCAAAATTTATTGGGAATTTTAAGCATTGATGTACTATAGATGGAACTGCTTCGAACTTCTTCAAACCAACTCTTCCCATGATGATGTTGTAGGCTGACTGCACATTCTTATCCATCACAAAGAAGCGTATTCTCTCTGTTCGACAAGCAGGCCAAGTTCCAATAAATATGTCCAACTTTATCGTCCCAAGTGGAAAAACTTTCTCGCCAGCAAAACCCAAAAGAGGTCTGTGATAAGGTTCCAATTGAGATAATTTTAAATTCAAGCTGTCAAAGCATGAATAGTACATGATGTCTGCTGAACTACCATTGTCTACCAGTACCCTTGAAATCACTACTTCTTTCATCCTCATTTTGATCACCAAAAGGTCGTCGTGAGGGTAAAGAACACCTGCCAGGTCATTTTTTGAAAAGCCAATGACCAGCTTCTCTTTGTTTACCTTCCTCGGACGATCCTCCTCGGCCAAATTTATTCGCTGAATGTATGAACAAGCTTGTGCCTCTCCGAGGTAAGATTTTCTTTCTGCAGTAAGGCCTCCTCCTCCTGCATCTCCTCCTGTAATAACATTACAATCAAATGCCCCAAAATGTATGGAAAATACCTCTCGTTCTGGTTGCCTTGGTTTCTTGGGAAGATCGGGGTCATCCTCGGCATCATCTTCATGTTCTCTCTTCTTTTTCTCCTCTGCTCGACGAGGAGATCTAGATCTCTCTCTAGTTCGATCATTATTTCTTCTTTCACCTCCCCGATCAACATACTTTGCCAGCTTTCCTCTTCAGATGAGTGTTTCAATCTCGTTCTAAAGAGCTATGAAATTTTTAGTCATATGGCCATGATCCTTGTGGAACTCGCAATATTTATCCCTATTCCTCGCATCAGGGTCTGACCTCAGTTTCTTCGGCCACTTTACCTCCTCGCTATTCTTGATTTCTTCCAAGACATGATTAATACCCATTTTTAAGGGAGTATAATTATCGAATTTCTTCAGGACTTCCCATGACGACTTATTATTTCTGGAACGCTTGTCACCGCCATTACCCTTATGCTCTTTATTTTTAGACTTGTCGACGTCCACCTTGGGGTCTTTATCCATATTCTTCTTTGCAGCCATAGCTTCTTCGGCATTCATGATTTTGGCTGCTTTTGCCATCAACTCTGACATAGTTTTAGGTGGATATTTCGCCAAAGTGTAATACAACTTATTAGGAAACAACCCACTCATCAAGGCGGTGATTGTTGTCTTTTCCTCATAATCTATGACTTCCAGCTACTCGTTATTGAAACGAGTTATGTAATCTCTAGTGCTCTCACCAGATTTTTGTCTAACACTTAACAAATGTGCTACTCTTTTGACTGGTTTTGCTCCAAAACAGAAATTGCCGATGAACAACTCGGCCAATTGAAAGAAAGTTGAAATCTTACCCCGAGGAAGATTGTTGTACCATATCTGGGTAGATCCAGTAAGAGTTTCTGAGAATGCCCTACATCTCATCTCGTCGGGGACAGCATAGATGTCGGCAGCAGCTTGATATTGCTCTATGTGAAGAACAGGATCTGTCTTTCCATCGTATTTGGGGGTCACCACAGGGGCTTTAAATTTTGACGGTGTTGGAAAATTTACAATGGCCTGGACAAAAGGTGTCCCTTGAACAAAAGTTCATTGTAGGGGATTCTTCGCCTTAGCCATTTCTCCCAGTCTATCTTCCAACCGCTGAAGAGATCCTTTCCACGCTTCATTTCCTTCCTCGGGCCTATTGGTTCTAGCAATTGATCGTTCTGAAGTAGCCTCTTGAGATCTATCTTGACGAGCAGCTGGTCGTGACTGTGCTGATCCTTCTCTTAGATCTGATGGTTGTCGAAAACTCCTCGACATGGTCTTAGGTGGACTCCTATTCCTCCTAGGGCCTAATCGGTTGAAAGGAGAGGCCCTACTTAACCTTTCCAATGCGCTGGCCCTTTCTGGGGAAAAAGTGACACGTTGTTCAGTATCTGTAACCCGTATTGACGAAGTTTGTCCAGGTTGATAAGAGAAATCATCAGATTCCTCATTACGATATGATTCAGTACGCCTGGATCATAAAGAAAGTAAATAGGTTTGCCTCTGACCACTTCGATGCCCTGACTGTACAGGTGCGCCGCCATGAAGAGTTTGTATGAGTTGCCGCATCGTCTCTTGCATGGAGGTTTGCCCTTGAGCCAGATTTGTCATAATCCCGGCCAGATCTGGAGGTGCAGAGGGATTTGGAGGATTTCCAGCATTTCCAGCGTTTCGATTGCTAGATTCTGGGTTATCTGCCATTGGTGATGAATGATTTTTGGTGAAAAACGATAATTACAAATCGTTCCCACAGACGGCGCCAATCTGTTGATGTAAAAAATTAGATTACTCTAATTATTCAATCACAGATAAATAAATGAGACAAAGATTTTTAAAGTGGTTCGTCCTTGTAAGAATGGCCTACATCCACTGTTATGTTATTGCTGAGTGTCTAGGAATTCTCGATTACAAGTGATACCAAGAAATTTCGAGCCCCCATTTGAATGAGGGTGATACAAGGTATTTATAGCCCTTAGGCTGTACATGAAAGGGTGTTACATTAAATGATACACATATGAAATGGTAATTCATTTAATGTTCTTCAAACGTGTGTGTCAAGATGATAAGCATTCAATGAATAGTTGAACTGTTGATTATCTGACAATTAATACTAAGGTCGAGGTGCAGCTCGAACCGCCTTAGTTGATTGTAGTCCAAGAGTTTCTCGGAGCATTGTAGTTCCTCGGTAGATAAGAGTTCCTCGGAGGATATTTGTTGCTCAGAGTGAGTATGTTGGTCGGGGAAACAATCTTCCTCGTTGTTATTATGCCACGTAGATTGACACGTGTCTTCTTATTATTCGTCCACATCAGCGTACTAATTTTGGTATCAACAATATCCAATAATAAAATATTGATAGAAAAAAACAATCGATTGATCCCAAGAAAATGTTTAACTAAAACAGGGTCTCCCCAAAGTCGTAAGACCATGTATGGGGGATAATGCTTGCCCTGTGCTAAAAGGTCAAGGACGTTGGTGACCTAATGACAAGAGAACCATCGACCGAAGCCCCGGTGAACGAAGACCATAACTATAACGGTCCTAAGGTAGCAAAATTCCTTATTGGTACTGCCATGCCTATACAAATATGGTGTGGAAGAACATCCCTACCTACTAGGGTGTGAGGACACATCCTAAGTTATATCTATAATCCCGATGTATATGCAAATATATAACTAGCAAATGAGTGTGATGCATCCGTATAAAAAAAAATTTGCATAACTACCATAACCACATAACATACCCTCAATCGTCTGAGTTTGTATTATCTGGCTTCTTGATGGACGTTGTAGATATGTCCATAGTAAAGTTTTGGGCATCCCTGGTCGAAGGGAAAGCTGGATGTGCCGGTGATTATTGCAAAGCTTAGTACTGTGATGGGGATGGAAGAGCTTGTTACTTCCCCTGATGTCCTGCTTGGTTGCCCTTAGGTCAACTTTGGAAATAATTGTCCCATTACGCATAATTGTATAATTTTTCCATAATGGGACGATCCTGAATTATTTCGAGTCATCCTTGCGACTGGGACTTATCCTGACATTTCAAACATTAGCCCTGCTAAACATTAGTCGTACTGAACTTGGATCCAGTGAACCTATCGCTGGCCTACCTGATGACATAATTCATCTCTTATAAATCTCTTTGGGTGATGCTCCCTCTAAATTTTCCCTCGCTAAAACTGTGAGCCTTATAACCCTCTAGATAACTCACCTGACTCGGCTGCTATCGGCCCTTGTTTATTCCCCATCTTCTCCTTCTTTTGTTCTTTCTCTCTCAAAAACTCCCTGAAATCTTGGCAATATTGTAATGTGTCATACATTAGCTGAGTGTACATAGTTTATGTCAAATTTCCCATCAATATCCACCTAATACCCCATGAAATCCCTTAGACAAATTTATTTATCTTTCTTTCCTTCGATTCCCTATCTCTGGAGAAAAGTGTATCAGCTACGTAAATTACTTCTCATATTCTGTAAATGTCTAGTCCTCTTGCTTCGATTGATCAAAATTTCCCCTTAAGGCCTCCTATTTTGATGGAGGGAAATATTTACCTTCAAATCTGTCCCACAACTAAAAAATGGTCATATAATATTTCCCTCCAAATCTCTCCCAAAACTACAAATGGTCATTTATGCTCAATCCTCTATGGTGTTAAAAGACTCCCACCACTGTAGGGAATCCCCTATAATTTTGAAACTGGCTGACAATTGGCATTGGATATCGGTACACCACTTCAGTAGGCATTGATATCGCTCAATGTCATGCCTCCACTGTAGCACAATAATAGAGTTTGTAGATCCCAATAACTGTCATGGACACCTTTTTCTAGAAGGTGGTTCTATCTCTCTTCCAAACGGACATAGAAGGTTAGGCAGGCTCAGGTGTGGCTACAAGTAGTGGTGGGACTGGTGGTGGTTCTTGTTGGATGGATGCCACTATCACAGCTACTATTTATGAAATAATAGAGACCACGTCAGCCTAATCTATAGCGGGTGCATGTCCCTACTATGGTAGTTGAAGTGGTTGTGGATCCTGCCGGGGGTGCCATTGCATCTAACTCAGTATTACTAGATTGTCGCAGTCGAACAACTCGTTAACGTCACGCAGTCACCGTCTAAAAGATAATAAATAAAAGCATATAATTACAAGTATGAAAATAGAGTAAAAAATCTATATGATACGATATGAAGTATCAAAAAATGCTACATGGAAAGCGATGGACGCAATTAAGATCCTCAGGACACTAGATCCTAGAATTCTTTAATACCAACCGTGACACCCCATAAAATTTAAGATAGATTGATTAGGTCTAAAGTAAATAAAATAAGAGTTTAATCAATTTAGTATTGTAGAGGGGGCTTGAAGGTGACCCCGAGATTAGGGACCAATTCCCAATTAGCAACAGTGTTCGAGATTAAGCAACCGAGGCAGCTCAAGCGTGGCAACTAAGCGAGACAGCTTGACGCGGCAGCTCATATTTTAGCTTGTTGTTTTAGTCACATTGTATGTTCATTATTGATTTCCGTAAGCTTTAACGGTTGTAATGACGTAACGATAATAACAAAAGAGTTTGTGTGAGGTCAAACGGTACTCGCGAGAGACCAGGCTTGGCAGGGCCTGGGAGAGCTTTCATGCTCTATCGAATGACCTCACTGTGGGAACTTTAGAGGGACCTGGTTTGGAGGATTGAGAAGTAAGGCACCGTTGGGGCTAATCCTAACCATCTTAGATACACCTGGTAAAACACCGTAGGACCCTGACCGTGGAACCTCAAGTGGAGCATCTTGGAGTTCCATTGGGCATTGAGTTATGGACCAAATGACCCTCTACTTAATGTCACATCTACTGTGGGTGATGTCACTAACCATCTAAAAAATGTCAGACATACACTTGAGTAAACCACCGTGGTATTTGGGGCTGTCGGGCAGTTGGTGAGCCACCTCTGCGACAACAACCCCCTGACACACAGTGGTTAGGCAAAAGGCATGTCTTGGCATTTAATGTTTATGACGTGGGGACAACTAGTGCATCAGGCATTTAATGTTGTGACATAAAGTATGAGGGATGTCTTTCATAGTCTTTAATGACTGAGTTTCCTCGGGGGTGGTGTGGGGGGCTATTTAAGGACCCCAACCACCTTTGAGGAGAGGATCCCTTTTTGAGAATTAAAAAGAGTTATTGCAAACTAGAGAGTTCACTGACTCACCATTGTCATTTATTACGAAGCTTTTAATACTTGACAGAGATTCTTGAGGGTGTTTTTGTGTGTTTTTACTTGCCCACCAGGGTGTGTCTAGGGTGCTTACTTCCCTCTCCCTCTGGCTAAGCCACTTCTAAAGTCCATTATTATGACCTGAGTTATACACGAGATTTTTGAGAGTTTAAGCTGAGTTTACCTTCATTGGGTTCATGTTTATACGTTCTGACATTGATTCTAAGCTCTAACCAACTGATTTATCATTACCATACTCAATAGGGGGTCCCGCCTCCATTTAAAATCTAAAGTACCCTCTTACATTTGGCGACTCCGCTGGGGAGGCATCCTTCTACAGAAGGAGTATGGCGCAGGATAATGCTACTAGAAGACTCAATTTCGATGACATATAGCATAATGAAGAACAGGCTGCGAGGGAGCAGGAGGCCCTGAGAGACGGGGCTCCTCGGGTAGAGGTACCGCTAGCTCCAACAATGATAGGCGTCCCAGGGGCTACACAACCTTCCACGAGCGTGGGGTTGGGACCTGCCCAGGTGGCGCTCCTCATGAGCAAATTTTACGAGTTTTTGCAAAACCCAGTGGCTTCAACTATGCTGGGAGGACTGGAGACTAATGCCTTCGTAACACCAGGAGTGGCCCCAGGGGCCCCACTAGGGGCAGGCGTTACAGTAGTGGTCCCCGCAAGTGTACCCTTTGTGGAGAACCCAACTGTGGGTGGCTCAGGAGTTTCAACGTCACAACCGATAACGTTCGTTCCGATTGCAAGGAGCGCTCAAACATCGGCCCCGTTACAGGTGGCCCCAGTAACCTCGCCCTTGGAAGAGATGAGAAAAGAGATGCTGAAGGAGATGCTGAAGTTCATGCAGTCTTCCTCGCAGGCTGTGGGAGAGGAGGCAGCGGTCTACGACGACTTTCAGACACCTTACCCCCAGGAGTACAATGACGAACCCTACCCGAAGGACTATATTCCCCCTAGCTTTGAAAAATACTCAGGGAAGGGCAGAAACCCGAAGGAACACATCAAGCGTTTCGTTGAACACTTGGGGGCGCATTGCAATGACAAAAAGCTTAGGCTGAGGGAGTTTTCCAAATCCCTGACTGATAAAGCATACACTTGGTACTCTCACCTGCCTCCCAATAGTGTCTCCACGTGGGAGGAGATGCACGTATTGTTTGTCCAAAAGTTCTTCTTGGCAGAAGATGAGTTCACCCTAACCCAACTTGGCAGGGAGAGGCAAAGGCCAGGAGAGGAGGTAATGGCCTATATCCGAAGTTTTAGGGAAAGGTCCCTCGACGTAAGGGAAGAGGCCAAGGAGGCCAGGTTACTACAAATTTATGCTGAGGGATTACTCCCTGAGTATATCTGTCACCTGATCAATGAGACACGCGAGGGAACATTTTCAGCATTCTTAAAGTCCGCGAGAAATATATCTCTGGTGGTGCGACCTAGCCCAGTAGTAGCTCCCATGATGTTCAGACAGCCGATACAACCCATCGGGGGGAGGTCCCAGGCCCCACGGGTGGGATATGTCGAGAGAGAAGATGGGGGCAAGGCCCAGAGGAAGGACAACAAAAGAAAGTTTTGAAGGGATAGAGAAGACCCTCTACCGTTGCCTTGTACGGTGGAGGAGGCTGTGAGTTGCTATAACGCAATGGTCCAAGGCGGAACGATTTAAGAACCGAAAGGCGTCCCGGCGGAAGAGCCCGACGCGGCAACTATGGGCCAATCCCAAATATTGTCAGGTTCATCGAAAGGTCCAGCATCCAACAGAAAGCTGCTTCACGCTGCGAAGAATCATAGACAAGTACATGAAGGCGGGAACGTTACAAATCCCCCCGCAAAACGTTAACAATAACCCGCTCCCGGCGCATGGGGCCAATGTTGTAACGGCCTATGATAAGGAGGCAGAGCGGGAGGGGGGAGGGGCAACGATGGAGTTCGATAAGGCACTGGAGCATTTCACTAGGGGAATGGCTAACGTAGTTCTGGCTTATGATGAAGCAAGTGCTAGGGACGTAGAAGACGCCTACAGCATTGAGGGCGAGGAAACGTACCCAGTCATAGAATATAGCGCGGTTTCAAAATCTCCAAAGTTCACTTGGTTCTTCGACCAAGTGGGAATCCCAAAAGAGAGCAGAATGAAGATAACGCAGGCGATCTTGGATATATCGAGAAGAAATGCGGTCCCCTCGCTAAGATGGAGGGGACCCATGGCTAGGCTGGTAAAAAAGTTCCTGTCAGAGGTAACGTTCAGCGATGAAGATAGAGCTGTAAGATTCCCCCACAATAGGCCCCTGTATGTAACGGCCAGTATTAACGGGGTTAGCTTTGCCAGGACTCTTATGAACGGGGGTGCTTCCATCAACATTATGCCAATCAACTCCTTCCAAGCGGCTAATATTCCGGAGGAAAGGTTGGTTGCCATGCCCTTGGTAATCTCGGGCTACGATAATCAATCTTCCAAATCCATTGGGTATGTAAACGTGGGGATAGCGATGGGAAATCTGAGTTCCCACATCAAATTCCATGTAATAGAAAGCGCAACTTCCTATCATTTGTTAGTAAGGAGAGTATAGATGCACAACCAAGGGATAGTTCCCTCAATGTACCATCAATGTGCCAAGGCGAATATCAAGGGGACAGAAGTAACTATTAGGGCAACTAAAAGGCCTTTCGCTATTGAAGAAGCACACTTGGTGGATGCAGCCTTCTATACAGAGCTCGAAGAGGACGTGCGGGTCCTAACGAGGAGAATGGAGGGGGCATGGGTCCCCTCAATTAGAGAAATAATGGGACCTTTAAATGAGAGCGGCGAGGGGAAGAGGAGCGAGGAAGCATATCGCGCGGCCCCTCGACCCCAGAACATTCCGAAGCAGCTCAAAGAAAAGATGAGACCTAGGACAGACCCGGGCGAGCATGAGGCCCAACGAAAGAGCGTGTTAAGTCATTTTTCAGGGGAAAGGATCGCTGAAGCTTCCAGAGAAAGAAAGAGAAAAGCCGTAGCAATAGCCACCAGCAGGCAATGCAAGAAGATTGTCACTGAAGAGGGAAAAGTGGTGTACCGCTTGTAATGGTGTGGACGGGCGGCCGAGAAGACTGACAATGAGGCTGACCCGATATATGAGTGATTTTTAGTGGATCAACGGGGGCAGTGTATGGTGATAGACAACTCCAGTATACAAGAGTTCGTAAAAGATGTCGTCGAAGAGCCAGACTACATGACAGACCAACCAAGGCCCCAGGCACAAGAGTTAGAGCAACTAAACCTAGCAGGAGAAGGGGAAGACCCAAGGCCTATCTTCATCTCGAAAGATCTTGTTAAGGAGAAACAAAAAGCTTTGGTTGACCTAATTTGGGAATTCATAGATGTCTTCGCATGGAAGTACACTGAAATGGAAGGGCTGGATGAGGAAGTGAGCTGCCACAAGCTGGACGTGATCCCTTCGGCTATTCCAGTAAAGCAGGCAACAAGAACGTACAAGCCTGAAGTAGACTTAAAGATAAAAGAAGAGGTCCAACGCTTATTAGCAGCAGGGTTCATCAGGCCTATACAACATCCCCTCTGGCTATCCAACATTGTGCCAGTAGGGAAGAAAGACAAAAGCCAAATAAGGATCTGCGTGGATTTCAGAGACCTGAATAGGGCTTGCCCTAAGGATGAGTTTCCTCTACCCTCCATCGACAGTTTGATAGACGCCACGGCTGGTCATGAGATGTACAGCTTCATGGATGGATATGTGGGATACAACCAGATCAAGATGGACCCTTCGGACGCAGAGAAAACAGCATTCAGAACACCGTTGGGAAACTTCATGTACAAGGTAATGCCGTTTGGACTCAAGAACGCCGGAGCTACGTACCAAAGAACGCTGATGGCCATTTTTCATGACTTCTTCCACAAATTTGTGGAATTCTACGTGGACGACTTGGTCATCAAATCGAAGAAGGAAGAGTCCCATCTGAATGATTTAAGGAAGGTGTTTGCTCGGTGCAGGAAGTACAAGTTAAGGATGAACCCGTTGAAGTGTGTCTTCGGGGTAACAAGCGGTAAGTTTTTAGGCTTCGTGGTTAATCGGCAAGGGGTACAGATGGACCAGGACAAACAGCGGGCAATCCTGGAAATGTCGTGTCCGAGAATAGCGAAGGAGCTGAAAAGTTTTCTCGGTAAAGTCTCCTACCTTGGGAGGTTCGTGCCTAGATTGGCCGAAATAACACACCCACTGATGCAGCTGCTGCGAAGGAACACGAAGTTCAGATGGTAGGAGATTCACCATAAGTCTCTGGTTGGGCTGAAGAAGCTGCTCGTGTCACCACAAATAATGGTTCCTCCCCAAGCGGTAGCTCCGTTGCAACTATACCTCACATCCACCACGAGGTCCGTTGGGGCTCTGCTAGCACAAGAAGTAGACGGACAAGAGCGACCTGTTTACTACCTCAGCAGAATTATACATGGGCCAGAAGTTAGATATACTAGCTTAGAAAGGCATTGTTTAGCCCTGGTCTTTGTAGCCCAAAAACTTAGGCACTATATGCTGTCTTTTACCATTCATATTGTAACTAGATGTGACCCAATTAGGTATTTGCTCGCAAAGACTATATTGATTGGTAGGGCCGCTAGATGGTTCCTCATTCTCTCTGAATATGACTTAAAATGCGTGGTCCCTCGCACAATCAAAAGCCAGGCGTACGCTGACTTATTGGCTATCTTCCCTTCAGGAACCTTTGAACCACCTAGGGAAGACATTCCAGGAGATGATCTGCAGGCCAATTACCTGGATGCAACTGAGGAGGAATGGACGATGCAGTTCGACGGATCTTCGACAGAAAAGAAGGGGGGAGCAGGGGTCGTTCTTTCAAAAGGGATGGAAGAGATTTGCCTTTCCTACAAACTAGATTTCCCTTGCTCTAATAACGAGGCAGAGTACGAAGCGTTGGTGCTAGGGCTTCTAGAGGCTCTTCGGAGAGGAATTCGTTCACTCTGCATTAAGGGTGACTCGAACTTGGTAATTCAACAGGTAAACGGAGAATATGCGTTGAAACACATGAGCTTGGCGCCCTATAGAGCAATCATTCAAAGGCTCCTCAACCAGTTCCATTGGACCAAGATCAGGAGACATCCCAGAACGATGAACCGCCATCCCGACGCCTATGCCACTATTGCCCAGAAGATGATAATGAAAACCAATGAGACTACATTTGTGATCCAACGAAGAACAGCCCCTTCGGTAGTACAGTCAATATTACCAATGGAGGAAGAAGTGGGCAGGAGAAGGGATATTAAGAAACAGCTGGAGTCTGGTGAGGGGGCGATGGGGATAAGAGAGTTGGCCCAATATTTTACATGCCAGGGGAATCTCTATTTTAAAAATACAGGAGGATGGCTGTCAAGATGCGTTAGCCCAGAGGAGGCCGAGCACGTATTGAAGAAAACGCATAACGAACACTGCGAAACGACCGAGATACCTCTATATAGGAGAATTCAAAGGGAGGGGTATTTCTAGCCTAGAATGAAGCAAGATGCGGCAGAGCTACAACGAAAATGCAATAAGTGTCAGCTATTCTTCGAAGCAGCTGAGTGCCATTTTATTGAAGCTCAAACGGACTGGAGGCAGCCCTACATCGACTTCATCCAGGAGGGGGTTGTCCCAACCGAGAAAATAGATGCAATGGGTCTGAGGTGAAGGGCTCCAAGGTTCTACGTCCAGGAGGGGCAGCTTTATCGCAAGGGATACTTTAACAGGCCCTTGCGATGTGTCACAAGGGAAGAAGCAGTGGAGGTCCTCAAACAAGCATACGATCCAGCACATATAGGAGGTGCCAAGCTATATGATCAGTTGATGACATTGGGGTATTATTGGCCAACAATGGAGAAAGACTATGCCGAGTTTGTTCGAAAGTGCAAGGCTTGCCAACTGCATGGGAATATGATCCATGCCCCATCGGCAGACTTGCACTCCCTATCAATGCCCTACCCATTCCATACTTGGGCGTTCGACCTAGTGGGGGCAATTCACCCCTCTTCGAGGGGAAAGATATGGATACTAGTAGCAACAGAATGTTTCACAAAATGGGCCGAGGCAATACCACTCAAACGAGCAACGGCTGGGGTAGTGAGCAACTTCATCAGAGAATACATCATTTGCCATTTTGGGATCCCAAAAGTAATTCTCTCGGATAATGGGACCCCCTTTGTCAATTCTGAAGTAACAATGCTCATGGACAAATACTCCATTGTTCATCACACTTCAATAGTGGCATACCGAAAGGGAAATGGCCAGGCAGAAGCAACTAACAAAACCCTGATTAATATTTTAGCCAAGATGATGGAAGACTTTCCAAGGGCGTGGGATGACAAGATACCAGCTGTCTTGTGGGCCTATCGAATAACCAACCGAAAACCCACAGGATACACGTCGTTCTCTCTTGTCTATGGGGCTGAGGCAATCCTCCCAGTAGAATTGGAAGTTCCCTCTGCTCGTTATGCCTTGAGAAGTAGCATGCTCCCGCACAGCAGACATGTACAGCTGGAAGCGTTGGATGAGCACATAGATAACTCGATGCAACACTTTCAAATATATACGAAACAACTATCCAGGGCATATGACAACTTGGTGAGACCAAGGAGGTTCGTGGAAGGAGACCTCGTATTGAAAGCAGCAGTGAAACACATCAGGGGACTTCCTCTACCAAAGTTCGCAGCCAACTGGGAGGGACCTTACGTTGTAAGGGAAGCGCATGACTCAGGTTATTGCCTAATTTCAAAGATAGAAGAAGATAAGCCATTTAAGATTAACAATAAGTGGCTGAAGGTTTATCATGTGTAAAATAATCAAGTTTGAACTGATGTTATATTGTTATAAATATACAAGTTTTGGGTGACATTCTCTTTTTTTAGAATAAGGGAAGAATTGCAGAAACACAAAACTATATAGCACACAACAGCAGTCACAACACGCGAAGGGATTGAAAAGTATAAGTTCTTCATTCATCAACATTAGAGCATTACAAAATTTCTTTTGGGAGCTATTGCCCAAGAATTACATGGAGAAAAGCAGTAAAAAATCTGTATACAAGAAGTAACTACTCTAAAAGAAAAGATAAATCCAAGGAAGAGAAAAAATCTCTAGGCAGGCCCGAAGAAGCTGCTGTGAAAGACCTTTGGGCGTGAATGGAAACCTCCAGCCTCGTTTGAACTTGCGTACGTTCAATCAGGAGTCGCTCACGCTTCAGTTTGGCCAGGCACAAAGCTTCTTCGGCATCCTTCACCTCTTGATCCACCGCTTCCAAAAGAGGTGCCAACGCGATCAACCTAGCCTCCTCGGCCTTCTGGTCCTCCTGGTGCTTTCGTAACACCTCCCTCTGGCCGATCAGTTGCTGATTCTTCAAGGTCTTCAGATATGTTATAAGCCAGTCAAAGCGGAAACCATCACGTCCCAACTCCTTCAGAAAACCCAGATATTGGTTAAGAAGGGATCTGGTAACACTTGCAGTAGAGGTACCGGCAATTTCAGCAACAACGATCGCCATCCCTTGCAGTCTATGACTCATCACATGAATATTGGAGCGCATGCAATATGGTGTAAAGGTCTCAGGATGACGATTCACCAGTTGCTCGATCACCAAGCGATGGTTGACAGGCATTTGAGGAGACTGCTGAAGCACCATGAGGCAGAACGCATGAGGAGCCAGGTCGGGAAGAGGCGGCTCACACCCAGACTCGCTCTCGGCTGAAGCACCAGTTGTAGAACCTTGATCATCATGAATAGAATTTTCCGAAGCATCAGGTTCTTGGAAGGGCGAGCCTACAGGTGAGAGGACTGGGGGTGAATCTTCCCGAGCAACCTGAAAAGAAAACCCAAATAATGGAATTATGAAAAAACTTAACAAGTGTTTTCGTTGTTAAGTCACCGTTATAAGGTGGAGTTTGTGGAAAAAAACTTAACAAGTGTTTTCATTGTTAAGTCACCGTTATAAGGTGGAGTTTATGAAAAAAAACTTAACAAGTGTTTTCATTGTTAAGTCACCGTTATAAGGTGGAGTTTGTGAAAAAAAAACTTAACAAGTGTTTTCATTGTTAAGTCAATGTTATAAGGTGGAGTTTATGAAAAAACTTAACAAGTGTTTTCGTTGTTAAGTCACCGTTATAAGGTGGAGTTTATGAAAAAACTTAACAAGTGTTTTCGTTGTTAAGTCACCGTTATAAGGTGGAGTTTATGAAAAAACTTAACAAGTGTTTTCGTTGTTAAGTCACCGTTATAAGCGGGAGCTTAAGAACAATCTTATGAAAAATCATAAATTATGGAAAATCTTAACAAAAGATAGCAAGGAAAATATACCTCAGTCACAACGGGAATATATGAGGCGGCCACAGGGACAGGAACCGTTGGGGGAGAGATTATTACCTCAGAAGCTGTAACGGGGTCCCTGGACGCAGAAGCCTCCACGCTTGGCAAAACTCTTGGCAAGACTCTATCACCCGTATAGGGCACAAGGGCCAGCACACGGGGTTCATTATGCGAAGATACTGAGCCCTCAAGCACAGCCACATCAGTACGGGGTGTAAACACACCAACCTGGGCCCTCACTACAGGAGTTGGTGCAAGATCAGGAGAAAATTGTGCATAAAGCCAAGTGTTAGAAAAGAAGAATGGGCATAGAAAATATGAAGAAATAGCTCCACGTGTTACTTACCTCAGTTATGGTGCTAAACAAAGGAATGCCAGTCGGGGGTCTCATCAGCATCGTTGGAAGAAGAATGCTTGCCAACAACGAGGACACTTCAACCTGGGGTACCCAAAACATATCACAATTCAGTAAGCCAAATAAGGAAAGAGTATGACCGAAACGACTACAGCAAATAAATTATAGAGCACATCATACCTCGGGCTCACTCTCCTCAACAAGTACAATGGGCAGAGGAACCTCAGGTGAGGCCTGTGAATCAGAAGGGACCAAAGGTGTTATCTCGGGATGTGCCACTTCGGGCAGGGTTACCACTTCAGGCGAGGAATCACTCGCAGGGTCAACGGCATCACCTCCCGCAATGACTTCCCTCGCACATTGGCTGACCCCACGACGAGGATACGTAAGCCCTGTCATGGGGGAACGGGGAGGAGTCACATCGGTATGAGATGCACCGAAGCGTCCCCCCACAAACGGGCTCACGGGAGGACTGGAGGGGTCTGGTCTTTCTATTTCAACTCCCTGCAAAGCGGTTGTCAAAAAGGGGGAGGGGTAAATATACACATAAGTAAAGACAGTGGTCCTTAAGCAAAAAGAAGATAATAATTAAGTCAGCCATACATACCTCCGATTCAGAAGGAGAACGAGAAGACACGACCACGGGAGAAGTGGGAGGAGTAGCAGCAATTGAGGGGGCAGGGGTGGATTTCACCTCAGGAGTCAAGTGCACCTCAGGAGCCCGTTTCTTCTGGGACTTGGTGCCCAGAGTCTTCTTCCTCGAGCCAGCTGCACTAATACTGACCCCTTGGGGAGCCCTGGAACTCTTCCTCTTCCTGGCCGTTGGCTCTGAAGGATCCACCACCACCGTGGTAAAAGCAATGGAGGAGGGGACAACGACTGCATTGTCACACCCCGCAAAATTCGACAAACGGGGTGGCCAGCCACCGCCGCCGAACTATGCCGGGCGTGAACTAAATAAAATACCATTCTTAGCATGAGACAGATATGAGACATAAATAATCAGTCCATAAGATAAAAAATTGAATCAATCTCAAATAATCACAAATAACTAAGCGATAAAAGATCCATCACATGCTAACTCCAAAAAAATCCAATCTCCAATAATGATTAATTAAAACCTGAATAATCCCAACAGAAATCCTCTAAACAACTTTGGAACCGAATGGCCCAATAAAACTCCAATGAAGTCTCATAATACGATGGGAAAAGAAAGTCTAACTAAACTATGCCATACAGTAAATAACTCCAGCTGCACCTCCAATGATAACTCCGATAAACTTATGCAGCTTCTCCAAATTAAATCCTGAAAAAGATTAGTCAACGCATGGGTCAGAGCCAAAGCCCTGAGCAAGAATACACACTACTCCCCTCAAATAGGATCCTTGAATCCAGACAGTAGCATTATACGCAATAAATATCACAATAGAATATTTTAAATTAAACGGAATAATTAAACGCGATAATCATAATCTACTAACTACCCGCAAAAATCCCCATTTATAAAGGCACACCAATATGATTTTAAATTCCCAAGTCCCACGATGTTAATTTAATTAAATTAACCAACTTTTATTATTGTTCTCGCTTTTTATTAAAGTGTCACACTTCCCCTTTGTCAATCGTCCTCTGACCCGTTTACTGTCGGCCCCGACACATGACAAGGTTCCCCCTTATCAATCGTCCTCTGACCCGTTTACTGTCGGCCCCGACACATGACAAGGTTCCACACACGACACGACATAAATCGTCCTCTGACCCGTTTAAACTGTCGGCCCCGACACATTATGTCGCCACAAATTTTAATACCCGTTTTTATCTTAGGCATTAATTCTCAAGTTCTCAATTTATAATCACCCCACCCTTTTAATCGATGTGAGATCCTCAAAAATACCCCTTAGTCCCATAACTAAGGGTTCCCAAGTTATCAATACGTCCTATCCTATGTATAGGAGGATTTTCTAACATAAATCTTAACTTAGTCTCTTACTTAGACTACCGTAACGACGATAAAGTGTCAAAAATCAGCCCACCCCCAAAATGATAAAAACGCGATAATCTACCCTTACTAGTCCCATACCTAGAAGGCATAAATCATCAAAAGGCCTACCCACTAGTCCCATACCTAGAAGGCATCCTAAAATATAGGGAGAACAAAAATTACCCAACAACCCGTCGTCACAATGATATTTAATAATACTAACAAGACCCATAAACAGGCATAATTAATCAACGTATAAAACTACGCATGGTAGTCCAATTCAATTAAATATATAATTTAATTAACACAACGTCAACAATACCCAAATAATCTCATTTAATTATTTTAAATTAAATATACCGAGTTTCCATCATATATTCATCAAAACCAAATTTTATTATCTCTACATGTATTACATGAGTTATACGCGCCCCAAAAATCAGTTATTTTAGAGCTAGGGTTTTTCTACATGCAACCTACACCAATAAAACCCAAAAACACTCATGAATCCTACGTACCCAAAGGGTTATGAATATTATTCAGATTAAAAGATTTTATAAAAACAGCCCCATAATTAGTATCCACTTTTTCTAATTAAGTTACTAATTATTTTTAAGAAAACATGTAATTAAGTGTTTAGGCGACACTTAAAACGCATAATACTAAAGGAAAAGAATAGAGTATTCATGCTTGTAAAGATCGTGTTGAAAATCTGATTAGAAATCTGGATTCCTCGCGAAAAATTAGCAAAAGAGTGTTCTTGAACGATCTTGATTAAACCCCAATTAAGCCTTCAAAAACTTGTGTCAAAACTTCTGACAAAAACTTGATTTTGTTGAAGGTTGATGATTATGAGTGAGAGGAAAAATATTTGAAATTGTTCTCTGGTGAAAAACTGAAGAAAAAGTGATTATGAGAAGTCCCCCTACGAATTAACAAGGTTATATAGTGATTAGGAGTCCTAATCCTACACAAATTCTTAGAAAAAACAGCTTACAGCGCATGTTTTCTGGGAGGGTCGATCGATCTACCCCCCCCCCCCCCCCCCGTCGATCGATCGATCACCCCGAAAAACTGACAGTTTGCCCCAAAAATGCCATAAGGCAAAAATATTGTAAAATCAATATAAAATCCGTTTTAACTCCGATTTTAATTGCGCTTGAAGTTTTGTTCTTCTAAAATCATAACCAACATACTTAGCCAATAAAAATTTTAAAATTCAAAAATTTATTTTTCTCGAAAATTCCAATTAATTAATTAAAATAATAAATAAAAAAAATACGGGGTGTTACATGCATGCCGTTGGTACTCGGCATTTATTCGATCTAGCTCTGCTTGGGCCTCCCTCCTTACGCGTTTAGCCATCTCGGCAGGCATGGGAGGAGGAACGGAGGCTATGGGAAGAGCTGCCACGGGAGTTTGGGGCTTCTGGGACTTCGATTTCGATTTTGATGTCCCACTCTTGGCCGTTTTTGCCTTTTTTGCAAGAGGTTGAGAAGCCCCCTCATCGGTAGTAGCTGCAGCAGAGGGGGCAACCTTCTTCGCAGCGGCAGTTTTGGACTTTGGCGTGGCAACCGGGACCATGGCACAAAGTGGGGGAAGCTCGTTGGGAGGTGCTTTGTGGGTTCAACTTAGAGGGAACTCTATCCCAAGCACAGAGTTGCCTTTTAGCCCCAACTCCACGGCAGAAAATGAGCAAACGGGAGGGTACACCGGCTCTCCCTCGATGAACTTAGCAATTTCAGCTAGTTGTTTTGGCCAATACTTGATGGCAAACAGAGGGGTCACATCCCCATGCCTAGTAATACTGGGAATGGTGACACGCCCAGCCATTGTTGAGGATATCCCCCACGCAGCAGTTGAAGAAAACAACGAACATGCCTCGCCAAAGGAGACTTTGGGGTTTGATGATTGGAAAACTGGACGTGGCACCCCCTGGTCAAACCCAAACTGACGGCTGCATCGGTTGGGGTTATAATGCTCGCTCGAGTATCCCCACTCGGTGTAGGAGGGCAGATATCCAGGAGAAAGAAGAAGAACTACGGCCAGCGAGGTGTCCTCAATGTCGGGAGAAGGGTCCCGTATCATTCTGGCATCATGATGAAAAAACTTACAAGTATGGAAAAAGACATCTTCTTGATAAGGCCTCATAACGAAGCTCTCAAAACAATCAATCGCAGAAATCAACTCCTTTCGGCTTTGTCTCTTATGATATATGAAGGACCGAGGAGGAAAAATTGTTTCAGCCGAAGGAGGACTGTTGGGTTTGGCCGCTACGGCAGGAAAGCGGAAGTAGAGAAAGCCAGTCAGAAGCACGTTGTTGGCAAAATTGGCCAAGTTTTAACGGCCAATGGAGCGTTCCATGTCAAATAAAGCCCTATCCAACCAGGTGTACAGGGATCCCAAGGCAATTTCATCCAGGGGAAGCTTTATGCCTCGAGCTAAGCGAAGGGACAGGTTGATAAGGTCCCTTCGGGGCTGGTCGTTGGGTTTGCCCGTAAAAAAGAAGCGGGAAAGAATCACAAGGATGTAAGCAGGAAGCTCCAACGGCGTTCCTTGACCAGGAGCAGTTGATGAGGAACTGCCTTCACCAGCACCCTTGAAGAAGTAACTGATCAAGGGGGAGAAAGTGGCTTTGTTGGAAGAACCGATGCAGCTTCGGCATATACGATCCAACTCCAAACGATATGCGGTCTCTCGAGCATCGAGAGCTTCATCGGTATAAGGCTCATGGCCTGTTGCATCAAGGCCTAGGAGCTCACACACATCCTCCAGAGTTATGGTAAACTCACCCCAGGCAGCAATGAACGTATGAGTATCCACGTTCCAGCGAGAGACCAGTATAGGCAAGGCAGCGTTGTTCTTTGATAGAGTAAACTCACCAAACCACCTTGCCCGTTGCAGCCCAATCTTAGTAAGGACATCAGTATAGGAACTCTGCATGTGAGAGTTCCAGGAAGCAAAGTGCGCGGGGGATCCCCCGGGTGCTTCAAAATCAATATGGGACCATGGGAAGTCCCCTCGCTCTAAGCGAAACCTGAGAGTTCCTTCCGGAGGCAGAAATCCCCACTTAGACACCTCTTCGTCCTCATCACCCAACAAGAGGGCGTCAAACTTGGAGGAAAAGCAGACAGCCTTACAGGCAGCAGCAAAGCCATCACCCTCCCCAAAAATGGGAGAGCGACGGTAAAATCTCAGCTGTTCTTGGCGAGCAGCGCCCAGGGCGGAGGCAGCAGTGGTGGTGGCAGACGGGGCACTGGTGGCGAAAGTGGCGGGGTTGCTTGAAGATGCCATGACAAACAGTGAAGCTGTAACAAAGAAAGCTTCGAGAGAAAAGGGATTGAAAGCAACAATGGAGACGGACGATCACAAGTGGTGTTATAGCTCTCGCAACAATGGAGTCTCTCTCTCTCTCTCTTTATAAAAAAAAAAAAGCGACAGTCTGAGGAAAAAGATAATAACGAAGTAAGGAAATAAGCAAAGAAGAAGGAAGAAGTAGAAACAGACCCCTTAGGCCCACGTGTCTAAGGTTCAAAGTATTTTGAAAATGGCTGTTGAGACTTTCGAGTTTGGCGTTTAGATTTCCCCACCCTCGCACGTGCCCGGCCGCCTGTAATCATTTCACAAGAACACGTGGCACTTCGGGAAGTGCTGTGACAGTTGAAAAGACAGTGCACGTCATTAATGAAATGACGCATAGAGAACAGGAAGCGTTGCCTTCTTCAGCAAGCTTGAGTTTTTGGCGCCAATCTTTTTGTCAGACGTATCTAACAGGGCCCCAACGAAGGAGATGTTCCAACGGTTACACAAAGAAAAATCCATCAAGTTGAGTCATTTCGTGCAGACATTTCTTGTCCCAACAAATCTCTCCACGAGGGGGAAAATGTGGAGGGGGCTTGAAGGTAACCCCGAGATTAGGGACCAATTCCCAATTAGCAACAGTGTTCGAGATTAAGCAACCGAGGTAGCTCAAGCGTGGCAACTAAGCGAGACAGCTTGACGCGGCAGCTCATATTTTAGCTTGTTGTTTTAGTCACATTGAATGTTCATTATTGATTTCTGTAAGCTTTAACGGTTGTAATGACGTAACGATAATAACAAAAGAGTTTGTATGAGGTCAAACGGTACTCGCGAGAGACCAGGCTTGGCAGGGCCTGGGAGAGCTTTCATGCTCTATCGAATGACCTCACTGTGGGAACTTTAGAGGGATCTGGTTTGGAGGATTGAGAATTAAGGCACCGTTGGGGCTTGTCCTGACCATCTTAGATACACCTGGTAAAACACCGAAGGACCCTGACCGTGGAACCTCAAGTGGAGCAGCTTGGAGTTCCATCGGGCATTGAGTTATGGACCAAACGACCCTCTACTTAATCGCACATCTACTGTGGGTGATGTCACTAACCATCTAAACAATGTCAGACATGCACTTGAGTAAACCACCGTGGTATTTGGGGCTGTCAGGAAGTTGGTGAGCCACCTCTGCGACAACAACCCCCTGACACACAGTGGTTAGGCAAAAGGCATGTCTTGGCATTTAATGTTTATGACGTGGAGACAACTAGTGCATCAGGCATTTAATGTTGTGACATAAAGTATGAGGGATGTCTTTCATAGTCTTTAATGACTGAGTCGCCTCGGGGGTGGTGTGGGGGGCTATTTAAGGACCCCAACCACCTTTGAGGAGAGGATCCCTTTTTGAGAATTAAAAAGAGTTATTGCAAACTAGAGAGTTCACTGACTCACCATTGTCATTTATTACGAAGCTTTTAATACTTGACAGAGATTCTTGAGGGTGTTTTTGTGTGTTTTTACTTGCCCACCAGGGTGTGTCTAGGGTGCTTACTTCCCTCTCCCTATGGCTAACTACTTCTAAAGTCCATTACTATGACCTGAGTTATACACGAGAGTTTTGAGAGTTTAAGCTGAGTTTACCTTCATTGGGTTCATGTTTATACGTTCTGACATTGATTCTAAGCTCTAACCAACTGATTTATCATTACCATACTCAATAGGGGGTCCCGCCTCCATTTACAATCTAAAGTACCCTCTTACAAGTATCATTATAATAATAACTTAATAAACCAATACATCACATAAATTACTTAAATATAAATAGGTGAACCACAATTAACTCCGATACCCAAACCAACATAAAGTAATAGAATCCTCGTAAACTACCATCGTCTCATAATATATGCCCATACTAAATAAAATAGTCACTAACTCAAATCTAAACCGATATAAATGATGAAAGGAATATAAAACATGAGCACACGGGCTCGACACCTATAACATATAAATCAATAATAGAGAGGAGATAAAAACTAAATTAGGGGTGGGGCTACACTAGTGGCCTATGTCCTGAAAATGTTAATAGGAGATAATAACAACAAGTCTAAGTAGTATAACTATGTAACTAATTTTATATTACAACATAACTACACCTTCAAGTATTTCAGTTACTTTTAAGTTAAACCAAACCAAAACAACCCTCAATATCACATGTGTCTACACCCTAGCCCATATGTTCCCCATGATTAAGTCTTAATCATCATTATAGACTTTTATATACTAATTTAACTTTTATTCATTTATACATCACAATTTTATAGTTTCACACGGGAAAGTATTATATGCATCTAAGTCCACATAATATAAGTACAGTCCCATAATCGTAGATCATAAAAGGTTCTTGTCATAAGCCTTCACATAACGAAGGACCATCTTACATCCTTTGGGTATTTTTTAGTGTATAGGTTGCCCCAAACCTATAACAACTCAAGCATCTACTAGGGATAATCACTACGCCTTCAGACCAGTCATATAGGCTCATACTCAAAACTATATAAAATAATCAACCTGCAAACCGCACACAGATACAATGAGAATTTCAGCACTTAGTGTTCGTGATAATCATAACCAACTTTAATATGTCATAATCTCATTAGGGTACCGGTATTCGTCGATTGCCTTCCATAATCATATCCCATCTAGTACGTATCACATGAGTACACACGCCTGGTATATTGCACATAATACACAAAATAAGTAATCCTACACCATTAAGGTTTATAGGTATTGATTCTTACTTTAATACCTTCCTTAACCTCTTTTAAATAAGAATTAAAATTTTAGATTAAAAGTCACTTGATTTCCTCATTCCAACGAGAATAAAAAGCTCATTCAAATGAGTTTCTAATTTCGTTCGACTGAAAATACGTAGTTCATTCGATAGACTTCCATTTGTCGTTGAGACGAAATTTGTCCAGAACCCTTCTTCTTATAGTGAAAATTCGCCATTGTTGCCCTTAAATTTTCATTTCCAAGCCCCTAAACATCCCCAAAATTCACTTCTTAGATGTATAAATGTCCTAATAACAGTACTAACAATTTTATAAGGATTTTAGGCTATTATTACAAAAAAATTAGACGTAAATCCTAATAGTCCTATCAAGAAAACCTAACATGTGATTTGATCCAATTTAATCCATTTCAAGTTTAATCCGGGAGATTAACAAAGGTTCTCCAATCCTCTAACATGAAATATCATAACTATATCTTCAGTTTAACAAATTTTACTCTAAATCATGATAAATCATCCAAATTTCATAATACACTAATAACATATATTGTAATCTAATTACCCAATTAACATAATTTTAATAATTGCTATATAAATGTTCTAAATCATAATATTATAATATTAGGTTAAGAATCAAATCGATAATCATACTGTAACACAACCTCAATTATAAGACTATAATAAATAAACTTTCCTGGATCAAATATATGAGATTCCAATCCAATTAGCCCAATTCTTTCTTCTCTAAGTCCACTTGTCTCCATTCTTTCTTCTCCAAATCCACTTGTCTCCAATTCTTTCTTCTCCAAATCCACTAGTCTCCAATATCTTGTTCTCGAAGTATTTTTCTCTCTCTAGCCACTCTTTAGACTTAGAGTTTTCTCTTTAAGTGTTAAGAATGAACCAAGTTAATCGTAATTCTCTTTTTATCTTGTTAGCCACGAAATTAGAGTTGGGCCCCCTATTAACCTTTACCCATTAGGCTCAAAATCATTTATAAATAGTCTAAAGTCTAGCGCAAGCTGTGTACAAACCTATGGGCCTTAAGTCCCAACTTTTAAAGGTGTATTCGGATATTTGATAAGTCGCTAAATTTACTTGAATCATCTTATCAACATAATTATTTTTATTCATTAAATAATTATTACTTCATTATCATATTTTAAATTCAATACAATTTAAAATAAAAACAAAATTTTTAGTGACCTCGCCAGTCACAGCAAATAAATACACACAAATATAATTTACTTTAAATTATGAGGTATTACAGCATAGTTCATAACACCCAAAAAATCTGGAGGAGTTAGTTAACCCATGTGGCTTTAGCTTTCTCCAAGATCTTCCTTATTCCGTCAAGGAATATTTTATTGGAAACTTCTACTTACACGTTTCTCTAAGGGTAGGCCATCAAACCATAGTAATGCCTAATCTTTGTGCTCATTACAGAAGCTTTGAAAGAGGTCTCTTTCAAATTGAGTCCAACTCTCTGTTATGATGATCTGAGGAATACTAAAATGAGTTATGACATTACTTGAGATGAATCTGGTCATATAAACATCTCGAATGTTCACCAGTATGCTTCCTTTTACTGATTTAGAGAAATAGTCTATGTTGACTAAGAGGTACTTCCTGCTGCCGGACACAAGGGGTTGTGGACCAACAATATACAATCCCCATCGCACGAAAGGACATGGACTTATGAATGACTTGAGGTCGTTGACTGGCTGATGCACCAAAGCTGAGAAGACTTGGAATTTTTTTCACTTTTGAACGTAAGTGATCGTGTCCTACTACATGTGTGGCCACCGGTATCCCTATTGCATGTCCTGAATGCCAGTTATCTGCCCCCAGTCTGGATTCCATATATCCAATCATGAAGCTTATAGAGGGTTTTCTCAACTTTGTTTGGGCAAACACATTGTAAGTATGGTCCTAAAAAAAGTGTCGATAATGCTTGTTGTCATCTGCCAAATGGAATAGAGCAAATTTTATGCACCTCTTTCTTGTCATCGAGCAAAATAACCTCCTTTAAGTACAGGATGATGGATCCATCCAACTTAGGGTTTTATTTATTGCTATAACCTATTCGGTTGACTTCCCCTTATTGATGTTAGGTTGATGTAGGTATTCCACTTGAATTATTTGTTTTAAATTTCCCTTCACAGCTAAAGAGAGTGCGGCTAGTGCATCTGCATGACTATTGTTCCCTCTTGGGAATTATTTCACTTTCATATGCTTGAACTGAGCGACCAAGTGTTGGTATTCTCAAGGTATGCATCCATGTTCTCGTCATTGTCATTGTAGTCTTGTGATATCTGATTAATACCAACTTTAATTTGTAAAAGATTTCAAGATGAAGAGTGCCCAGGGAGAGTGCCTTCTTCAATCCATCGATGAAGACTTCATATTCTGCTTCGCTGTTGGAGGCTTCGAATTCCAAGCGATTACCTATTCTAGGATAATTTTTACAAGGTACACTAGCAATATCACCACTCCCCCTGGAATTGGAGGATCCATCAACATAAAGTGTCCATTATTCCCCTTCTTCAATCAATTATCAAGCATTTCATCACTCCCATTCTTAACCTCCGGTAGTGCTTATTCATGGGAAAATTTAATGATGAAGTCACCTAGGACCTACCCCTTAACTGACGTCCTAAACTTATATTGGATATTAAACTTCCCTAAATACATCAACCACTTGGACATTCGATCAAATAGGTTGTTCTTTCGAAGGGTGGATTTAAAGGGAAGGGGGTTATGAAGATGATCGTGTGTGCATAAATGTAATTGTTCAACATGTTGGAGGCTATCACTAGTGCATACGCAAGCTTCTCTACTGGCATGTATCTCTTCTCAATGTAAAGAATAGTTTTTTTCTCATAATAAATGGGAGCCTGACTCTCGTTCTTCTCCCAAACAAGGTTTGAACTGACTGCATGACCTGATACTTCCAGGTATAGATACACGAATCTCTCTTAATTGGAGATTGCTAGTATGGTGACTATAAAACTCAACACAAAATAACAAGCAAAGGCAATCACCGGGATAAATAAAGAACTTGAAAGGATCGTAATCACACACAACACAAGATATACATGGTTCAGGAAGAAGGCCTACATCCACGATGGTGCTCTCAGTATTTTTTTTCTCTTTACTCCGGGGGAGTGTTTACAAATTGCATGCCCCTTTGCCCCGGACTGAGGTTTTTCTTTATATAGCCTTTTTTGGAGAGTGGAGGTGTGGGACTCCTCCACGTTATCCCATAATCCCTAAAGTATCTCTTAAGAGAGATTTTAGGAACTGACTGGGTCACAAAGGAATTAGTTAAAGCACGAGGCCTCTAGACTTTGGGTCGTGTTTAATTGGGCTACTCGTCTAGGCCAAAGTGACAAATCGAGTCACCCACAATTGCCCCTAAAATTTTTGGGTCACAATTTGGGATCAATAATTTTAAATGATTGTCTTAATAGCACTTTTGTAAATCGTGCAACACATTGGGATTGGAACGCCTTTCTCGAATCGATTTAGGCGACAAATTACCTCGTTTCCTGTGTGACATGATTAGAAATGTTTAAATTATCTTGGAGAGGTTATTCCTTGAACGTCGCTTCAGATTTCTTCGCATTCTCTAGATTTCTTCAAGCTTTCACTGTTGCTTTCTCACTTTCAGGTCTCGTCTTCTATTTTTCAATATTTTTCCTTATCTTTTCATCATCCCTGCTTGCGACTTTGCATTGTCTCAAGTTGACCCTTACTTCATAATTTCTTCTCACTCCTTCTTTTATTTCTTTTTTTGTTAGAATTTCTTCATATTCGATATTATGGTTTATCTTTTTTGATGACAAAAATAGGCAATAAGTCGATAACTGAGTTTAGGAAACTCTATAATATTCCAAACTGGGTAGACATTGAATGTGCCCCTCTTCCTCGTAATGTCAGAGACATTGGAGACGGTCACTGGATAAATGTTCTTTTGTTATCCCAGGGGGGTCTTACTTTTCCACCAAATCACTTGTTTTTGAACTTTTTTAGCTAGTTTGACATATTTCCTGCACAGTGCTCGCCAAATGTTTAGAAAATTGTCAATGGTGTGCATAGAATTAATCAGCTCTATGGTACCAATCTAGGGCTTGCTGAAATATGCTATTGCTATTCTTTTTCTCGAATAAGCTCCAGTTTTCTTTACCTCGAGGCTAGGAGTCCTGATAGGGTATTGGTAGTAAATCTACCTGATTCCCATAAGGACTACTGGCATGAGGGGTTTATTGCAAGAAATTGGCAGTTCCCTCCCCATACTAAAGGGTCGAGGTCTGGGAGATACGTGATTCCCTTTTATAGGGAGGAATATATAGGTAGGCATAGTTCTTGTTATGCCCATTGGTCCTCTGTTAGTTTATGGTCTTTTAATATCTTTCTCTCTTTCTTTTTTCAACGAAGACAAAGAACTCAGAACCCGCTCTTCATGAGATTCAAGCTGCTGAGCTGGTTAAGGCATGGAAAATCAGGGAACTCTTAGCTGACAGTGAGCATCCTTGATCAGTTGCATTTCTTATAGAATATAAGAACATTGGGTTTCATCGCATGACCTGTGGATAGCATTCCTCTGCTAGACATCACAGAAGAGGTTGTTGCCGACCCCATCCAATTGGACGAGGAGGAAAGCATCTCTGGTGAATAGAGAGAGGGAGATAATAGGGGTGGTGTTGAAGGTGATTCCAGTGAGGAGAGATCTGGTAGTGAAGAATCTTACAGCTCGGAAGAGGATTCATAGGTTCAAGAGTCTTCAGGGGATTCAAGTAGCTCCAGCGAGGAAGCTATGGCCCCTCCTAGGAAGAATTTGATTCCAGATGATGATAAAGACAACGTGCTTCTTTCTCGTCGATCGAAGAATCATAAATCTGGGAGTGGGGATCCCGTCACTGGCTCCCAGACTATTTCTTATGAGAAGGAGAGAAGGAAGAAAGAGGAGGAACTGGTGAGAGAAAGGAAGAGAAAGAAGGAAGGGGATAAGAAGAAGGTGGAAGAGAGAAAGAGGCTAGAGAGGGAGAGGGAAGAAGAGAAGAGGAGAGAGGAGGTGAGGACAAAGATGGGGCAGTCTTTGGTGACCATGTCTACTCTGGCTGAAGGGGCTTCTGTTGCTCTTACCCCTCAGTTAGCTCTGTCGGTGATTGAGAGGGTAGTACTGCCAGCTGATCGCCAGATGTCGACGAGCATAGGAAGCGACCAGTTAGCCCTGAAGGCAAATCAGGGGCTAGCCTTGGTAAGTCTATTTTCACTTCTATTTTATTTCAAGGCTTCTTTTAATGCTTTCTCTGCTGATGTTTTCCTTTTTTCTGCAGTTTGTTTATGATTTCACTGTCCTCTTCCGCAGCCACGAGGAGCTGGTGAGGAAGAACGCCGAGCTGGAAAGGACAAATGTCAAGCTGGAGGTCGACCTGAAGACTGTCAGTTCTGCTGAAAAGTCTTCTGACCTCGCCTTGGCCCAAGCCAACAAAATGAAAGAGGTGGCGACTAAGGATCTTGAAGAGCTGAGGCAGTCCTATGACTTGGTGTGCACGAGCAAGCTAGTTATGGCAGAGTAAAACAAGGTGCTCATCGAGAAGGTGAAGAAGGTGGATTTTTAAGCAGCCGCCCTTAAAGAGAGCTTGTAAAATGTTGGATGGGTCACAGCGTACGAGGATGTTGAGGCCCAGATTGGTTATATTGGTCGTCTCAACTTTAAGTTGGGCTGGGATAAGTCCTTACTTACTGCTGAGGTGGATATTGACTCCACCCTCTTTGACTAGCATGACCATGGTCCCAAGCCTATCGTAGATGAGGTGCCTCTCTTTGCTGCCAATGAAGGTGTCCCTACTGTTTCGACCATCGTTGTTTCTCCGTCTAAAGGGGTGCGTCTGGAGGTGCTACTGCTGCAGATAAGGGGAAGCAACCAACGACCTCATAGCAGACTGAGATTGCGAGCTAGTCTTTAGGGAGATCTTTGTATTTTTTATATTTCAGTTACTCTTTCTATTCACTGATGTACCCTGAAATTTCTTTAAATGAAATGAAATTCAGTTCCCTCCCGCGTACTAATTTACTTGGTTTTATGAATGCTTATATGGTCTGTAGCTCATCGATGTTGAGGATTATATTCCTGCTACCTCTCAGTTAGGAAATATTCTTAGACCTGATGCGAGCAATCAAGTTCGTAGAGCCTTCGTAAGGATCTACAAGACTATTTGGTCGAGGAATAGGGAGTATAAGGACTAGCCAGAGCTTGTTGCCAAGATGAAGGACAGGATCCAACAGATGGAGGAAATTAAGGATTCTGTTCAAGAAGAGGTGGATTCTCTGAACGCTAAGATCCTGGATGCCTCCGAGGTTAATCAGGTTGGAGAGGTCCTTCAGTAAGAGATGATGCTCTGAGGAGAGAAGCCTTTCAACTCAGGGAGAATGCACCTAGCACTGATCCTCGAGTCCTACGTGGTTCCTCTTCATCGGCTAGACCGCGAGCTAGTTCTGATGACAGAGTTTCAACTAGGGAGATCACCGAGCTTCGAGGTGATGTTTGCCAGGTGTACATGATAGTTGTCGGTCTTCAAAGGGATGTGCCATTGCTGAGGCAACTGTTCAAGAAAGTTCCTCGATGAGTGTGGGTTGATGGTTACGATCAGGGTTGGTCCGATGCTCCGATGAAGTTGGGGGAAGTTGAAGAGTTATCCTTTATTAGAAGATGGTTGAGTTCTCTTAGGGAGTTACAGATCCCTAGGAACTCTTTCCTCTGGTATCGTCATGATATCTCCCCCTCAACTTTGATGCTTAATCCATTCAGTAGAGATGATCAGTGGGTCCCCATAGATGTTATCCCCAGGAAGCTATTGGAGCCAGATTCGAATGAAGTCAAGGAAGAATTAGCTCCTCACCCCGATGATGGCCAAACAGTGCAAGTGGCTGACTATCTTGCTCGACGACCTCTTCCTCATTAGGATTTATTTTATTCAGCACATGTAACTCTGTATATGCAATGATGTAATAAAATAATTATGTTTTGGGCGATTCGCCGACTAAACACATGTATTTTTTACTTTATTGATTTCTTGTTCGATTATCTTGGGCTCTTCTTAGTCGACTAGATTTAATACAGGCAGAGTTATTTTGTCGAGTGAGTATCCCCTAAGTCCAGTATGCTTATGAGATACCATTCTGCCTCACTTTACCTTTTAGGTTGTGTCGTAACACTTCCTTAGGCCTAAGTGTGGCAATGGTGAGGACACACCTGGTGTTGGATGTTCTATTCGAGCAAGGTTTTTTAGCCAAACATTGCTTGGCGACCAACCTGGGTTGGTCGAGCGGCCTAAGGGTCCCCTGTAGGGCTTCATATATTACCAGTGGCAATGTTATGAGGTTATTCGTGTTCGATGATGAAAACCTGAGGAGGGTAATACCCTGCTTTTATATGTTGAGAGTGGAGCCTGTAACTTGGAAAAAGTGCATGAATTATAAAGTATTTGAGCAAAAAATCAACACTTTGTAGAATGCCACTGCCAAACAATCTTTTATTAATCAGAAATGAATTGCAAATTTCAACATTGTAATAAAAGAACAACACAGAAAACTAGAAGTATAATCTCTTTAAATTGGCTGCGTTCCAAGATCGAGATATCTCCCTAACCTCCACCGTTTCCAAGTGATAGGCTCCTCATAGATTATCCCTTATCACCTTGAATGGTCCCTCCTGGTTTGGTCCTAGCTTGCCATCCGATGGTTTTACTGCACTTCCAGGAACTTTCCTTAGTTTGTAGTCCCCAACTTGGAATGCTCTCGAATTGACCTTGTTATTGTAGTGCTTTACTAGTTGTTGATAATATCCTGCTAGTTTCACTAAAGCAATCTCTCTTCGTTCCACAGCTAGGTCAAGTTCAGCAAGCAATGATGCGTCGTTCTGGCCTTGGTCGACCAGGGTGGACCTCATGGTGGGGAGGCCAGCTTCTAAGAGAATGATTGCCTCCACACCATATGTCAGTGAGAATGGGGTTTCCCCCGTTGATCACCGTGGGGTAGTGCGGTAGGCCCATAGGATATGTGGCAGCTCGCTTACCCATGCCCTATGGCTCACTCCAATCGCTTCTTCAATACATCAATCACTGTCTTGTTGGAAGCTTCGGCCTGTCCATTGCTCTGAGGGTATGCCACCAAGATGAAATGGTGCCTAATCCTGTGGTCATTACAGAAACCCTGGAAGAGTCCACTTTCGAACTGGGTTTCGTTGTCAGTGATGATGGTTATAGGAATCCCGAAGTGGGTGATAATGTTCTTCCACATAAATCTTATCATATCCGCGTCTATGATGTTCTCAAGTGGCTCTGCCTCTATGCACTTGGTGAAGTAGTCTGTGGCGACCAACAAATACTTACGATTACCGACAATGGTAGGAGGTGGGCCTACGATGTCCATTCCCCATTGGGCGAAAGGTCATGGGCCAGTTAGTTAACTATAGGAGCGTGAAGTTTACATTTTTAACATATGCAAGCATATATCCCAGAATCCTTCTGCATATATGTCCACCCGTAGCCTTCCTTTATTGCCCGGAAAGCTAGTGACCTGCCCCCAATATGACTTCCACAGATTCCCTAGTGCATAATTTGTTCGAGGTCCTTCAGGTGAACGCAATGGAGGTATGGACTGGTGAAAGATCTCTAATGCAGTTTTCCCTCAGGAGATAAATGAAAGCGAGAAACTTTGACTCTTATCTGATGAGTGACCTTCTTATCATCTGGTAGGGCACCATCTTTCAATCTAGAGAACATGACACGTGTCTTACATTTCGTCGCTCTAGTTAATGCTTGGATGGTTGAGGAAGTCGTTCGGAATTGTTCTCTTCAAGTTAGAATTGATCGCTAAGCTCAAGGCTTCTAGGGCGTCAACATGGTTGTTTTGTCCTCTGGGAAACTGTTGGATGCTGACCTATTCGAAGTTCCACTTATCTGGTTGGAGACCAGCTACGAATTGCCGAACATTTGGAGTTACTTTTCCCCCAGCGCCTGTGCCTTTTGTAGGCCTGTTATCAGTGCTTTATAGTCCGCTTCATTGTTAGAGGCTTCAAATCCAAGACTGATTCCTTGCTCAAGGATTTCATCTTTGGGGGTAACCAGCACAATGCCTACTCCATTCCATTTGGAGTTGGAGGCTCCGTCAACGAACAGTCGTCAAACACCCTACACCGAGAGGTTTTCCCTTTGACCAATAGGTTGCAGTTGGTCGCAAGGATGTTCCCCTATAAATTCTGTGATGAAGCCGGCAAGGACTTATCCCTTGATTGCATTCCTTGGCTAAAATTGGATGTCAAATCGCCTGAGCTCGACTGACCACTTTGATAGTCTACCGGACAAATTGACTTTTTATAGGACTGCTTTAAGAGGATAAGATGTAAGGATGGTGATGGAGTGAGCTTCGAAGTAATGTTTCAATTTCCTCGAGGCTACCACTAGTGCAAAGGCGGGCTTTTCTAGGGGTAGGTACCACTGTTCGGCATCCAGGATGGTTTTGCTCGCGTAATAGACTAGGTGTTGGATCCGTGTTCTTTTGCATACTGGTGCAGAAATTACAGCGTGACTGGAAACTACGAGGTACAGGTATAGGGAGTCATCTTCATGAGGGATTATGAGCAGTGGTGGTGTACTGAGGTAAGCCTTGAGTCCTTCTAGCACCTTCAAGCAATCCTCATTCCACTTTATATTTTTATTTTTCTTCAAAAGTTGGAAGAATGGCTGGCACCTTTCGGATGATTTTGAGATGAATCAGTTCAGGGCGGTGAGCATTTTTATGAACTTCTGCACGTCTCTGATCGTACGGGGGGGGGGGGGGGCAGGACCCTATTGATGGGGTCAATATGGCCCAGGTTGGATTCAATGCCTCTCTTACTAACCAAGTACTCGAGAAATTTTCCTAGCTGGACACCGAAGGAACACTTACTTGCGTTAAGCTTCATTCGGTATTTCCTGAGGATTTCGAAGGTCCTTGATAGGTCTGAGAGGTGATCTTCTTTATGTCTACTCTTGACAAGCATATCATCGATGTAGACCTCCATGGTATTTCCCATTTGGTCCTTAAACATTTTGGTGACCAACCACTGATAGGTTGCTCCTGTATTTTTTAGCCCAAAGGGCATGACCTTGTAACAATACAACCCAACGGTGGTGATGAATGCCATCTTGTCTTAATCTGGCTCGTGTAGAGGGATTTTGTGGTACCTGGAGTATGCGTCTAAGAAACTCATTTTTCATGAGCTGATGTGGCATCCACCAACTGGTCGATCTTTGGAAGAGGAAAACTGTCTTTAGGGCACGCCCTCTTAAGGTCGGTGACGTCAATACAGACTCTCTATTTTCCATTGATTTTTGGGACCACTATTGGTTTGGACAACCACTCAGGGAATTGAACTTCTTGTATGGATCCTGCATCCAGTAGCTTCTCCACTTCCTTCTCCACAACCTTGGCCTTCTCGGGCGCAGTTCACCGTGCCTTTTGTGCAATCAGCTTGAAAGTCGGGTTGATGTGCAACCGATGACAAACCACACTGGGATCAATCCCAAGCAGCTCGTAGGGTTCCCACGCAAAAATGTCCAAGTTATTCTACAAAAGTGTTGTTAGTTACTTCTTCTCTCGATCTGTGAGAGGGGCTCCGATCAAGAACATCCTATCCTTCTTGTTGCCATCGGCTGTGACTTTCTCGAGGTTCTCAACGACCCGCTCAGAGGGGAGGAGCCTGGTCTCTTTTTTCCATATTTTAACTGCTATTTGGAAGGTATTAAACCTTCCTGTTATTCAATCTTCTCCTTGGCCTTCTCGACCTTCTTCTCCGGCTTTGGGCGGATGGCTACTATAAAGCACCTTCTCGCCATCGCCTGATATCCATGGATCTCCATCACTCCTCGCTCAGTCACATATTTGAGTGTCTGATGGTAGGTACAAGGGATGACCTTCATTAAATGTAGCCACCCTCTACCAAGGATGGCCTGGTAGGGCGAGTCAATGTCGACCACCAGAAACTCGATCATTATGGATACACTCCTTGCCCTTACTGGAAGTACAATCTTTTCCAAAGGGATGGTCACTTTACCAGCGAAGCTAAATAACGGGACAGTGGCTTCCTTTAAATCGGTGATGCTTAGCTTCAACTTTCTGAATAGGTCGAGATACATTACTTTGGATGAGCTTCCCTGGTCGATGAGTAGCTTGTCAACGTCATAGTTAGCTATCATGAGTGTAATGATAAAGGCATCATGATGTGGGGTCCTCACTCCCACTAGGCCTTCATCCGTGAACATAATGTGTTTGTTGTAGTCGACTTCATATATACGCCGAAGCTTTCCTACCTGCATTTTAGCTGGTTCGATTTGAAAAGCTTACATTACTGTTGTAAGGTTTTTAACTTCCATCCGAGTTGAGTTTCTTTGAATCTGATTTTGATTTGATGGCCCATGAATCACTACGAACTCATGGCCAACATCCTCCTCGAGCATGATGTCTGCCCTCGGGTCTCCATTAGCAGCGACCTTCTCTGCCTTCTTCTCCATAAATTCGTTCAGATGTACAATTTGAGCTAACTCTTCAAGGTGAGACTTGAGAGCCTTGCAGTGCTCGGTTTTGTGCCCACCTTCTCTATGGAAATCACATCTCAGTGCGTTATTCCTTTTTTATGGGTCTTCTCCCATCTTTCTGGGTCACTTAACGAATGGCTCGTCCTTGATCTTTGCTATAATCTTGTAGATTGGTTCCTTAAAGACAGTGTTCACTGCCTTAAATGCTTTTGAAGCATCGTTTTTATTCCCTCTCTTGGAGCCACTTTTGCCCCCATTTATGCTTCCTTTCTTTTAGTTCTCAGTTTTATCGTTGCTCTTGCTGGTGAACTTGGCGCAACCATTCTCACTTGCACTGAGGCGGGTCACTTCCTCAACTTTGGTGTATTTTTCGATACGAGCCATTAGGTCGTCAATAGTCTTGGCCTCCTTCTTAGTGAGGGATTGGTGCAAGAGGCACGAGCTGGGTAGTCCAATCTTAAAGGATGCCACAGTGACCTTCTTCGAGTAGTCCTCGACCTCGTTGAACAACTCCTAATATATTTTCTCATTGTCTCTGAGGCTCTCTTGGGGCGTCTTCTTCATCGTCAATAAAGTATCCATCCACTTCGGATGGGAGCTGCTGGTAATGAAGCGAGCTGTGAAGAGCTCTGTTAGGGACTTAAAGCTTCTGATAGATCTGTGAGGGAGTTTCTCGAACCACTTATGGGCCACATCATATAATCTCGATGGAAAGATCCGGCACATCAATGCATCCTTATGGTTCCAAAGGGTCATGACCTGCCTGTACTGCCTAACATGGTCGATAAGATCAGTCTTTACATCGTAGATTTTGAATCTGGGCATCGCAAACTTCTTGGAGGATTCTTCCTCTTCTATCTCCCTTAAGAAAAGGGATTTCATATGTGTCCTGAGAGCTCGCCTGGCTAGCTCTTTGGTCGATCTGGTACCCCAATGTGCTAGGTGCTGGTCCATTTCTCTCCGGACCAAATTCTGTATGTCATCATTTCCTCAAGTTGGGATCCTGTAATGGCGAGCTAGTTACTATTGCTCGAGAAAGTCGTCATCTGACCTATGTTCCTCAAATATTTGAGATCCACATCTAGGGATCCTTCCTCGGATGCGAGACTTTGTCGTCTGAGGGCTAGGAGTGAGATATTGACGTTGCCTGGTGCTACGATGGAGTTCTCTCTCCATTTTCTCCAATCTTCTTCTCAGCTTCTTGCTTGTGAGTGGACTCCTCTTGCTCTTGGATCTTGGCCTTATAAACGTCGATTAGCCTGGAGACCTGTGTGGACCTGGCTGGTCCTTGGCTTTCCTCCGAAGCTTGTCGTTCTGGGAGAGCCCTAGGATTTGAACATCGAACTTCAAACCTGATCCTGCGAGGGAGAGGTCATTCTTGAATATCCCTTGCTTTAGGGGCATTGCTACTATGTCCAGACATTCCAAATTCTTATTGGTGAAGGCTTTCTTAATTGAAAACAAGTGCTTCCCACAGACGGCGCTAATTATGGTGACTATAAAACTCAACACAAAATAACAAGTAAAGGCAATCACTAAGATAAATAAAGAACTTGAAAGGGTCGTAATCACACACAACACAAGATATACGTGGTTTGTCAAGAAGGCATACGTCCACGATGGTGCTCTTAGAATTTTATTTCTCTTTACTCCGGGGGAGTGTTTACAAATTGCATGCCCCTTTGCCCCAGGCTGAGGGTTTTCTTTATACAAGCATTTTTCAGAGAGTAAAGGTGTGGGACTCCTCTACGTTAGCTCATAACCCTTAAAATATCTCTCAAGAGAGATTTTAGGAACTGACTGGGTTATAACGGAATTAGTTTAAGGCATAAAGCCTCTAGACTTTGGGTCGTGTTTAATTGGGCTAATCGTCTGGGCCAAAGTGACAAATCGAGGCACCCACAGTTATTAGTGATGGTCGACTAAAATATCTCTTTATATCTTCAAGTGCCTTAGTTCATTCGCCGTTCCATATTTACTTTCCTTCCTTCATATAATTTGGAAGAAAGTTCGAGACTTTTTTGAAGATCTTTGTACGAACCTATTGAGTGCGGCGAGCATGCCAGTCATCTTTTACATCTCATGCACTATTCACGATGGTTGCACCTCTTTGATTGCCTCGATATGGCCGGGATTTGCCTCAATCCCCCTCTAACTAACTATTTATCCAAAAACTTTCTCAATTGTACTCTAACGGAGCATTTGGATTCATTTTTTTGTATCCTATATTAGCGAAGGACTTCAACATTCAATGATAGATTTACAAGGTGATCCCCCTTGTTCTTACTCTTTACAATCATATTTTCTATGTATAAATCTATCATATCTCCCAACTGTTTCTTAAAAATCACCGTGACAAGTCTTTAATAGGTTTCCTTAATATTCTTTAATTCGAATGGCATCACCGTGTTATAGTACAACCCTAATATGGAAATTAAAAAGGTCGGGGACGGACAGTGGGATATGATGGTATCCAGAGTAAACATAGAGAAAGCTAATGCGTTCATGGTTGGAGGTTGCATAGACCAATTGATCTATTTTGGAAAAAGGAAAACTATCCTTAGGGCATGCCTGGTTGAGATCCGTGAAGCCTATATATACACTCCAATTTTTGTTGCTCTTCTTTATGATCCTAGGGTTTGAGAGCCACTTGGGGAATTAAACTTCCTTGATGGACTTAGCTTCCTGAACTTTCCATACTTCCTCTTCAACCACCCTTTCTTTCTCAGGGGTAGTTTGTTGTGACTTTTGAGCTATTAATGGATGTCATGGGCCCATATGGAGCTTGTGACACATCACTTTCGGGTCTATTCTTGACATATCATACAGTTGCCAGCCAAAGACATCCTGATTTTTTTTAAGAAAACAATCAGGTGTTCCTTCTCTTTATGAGAAAGTGGTCTTCAATGAAAACTTCTTCTCGGGTTAGTTTTCATCAAAGACCACCTCTTGAAGGGGCTCCATGACCCGATCCGTGGGGGCAACCCTGGTTTCCTTAACTCCATGTTGCCCATACTTTTGTTGCTTCTTAGAGGTAGTAAATACCTGTGTTGGTTCCATAGTTTTCTCTTTCTTCTTTTCCTTTTTGGGTCGGATATCATTTATAAAAGATTGTAGAACTAAGGTTTAGTTCACCCTGATGTCCATAATTCCCTTATTAGTGAAATATTTCAACTTATGATGGTAAATGGACGGTACTTACCTTATGGCATGGAACCATAATCTACTAAGTATTGCATTACAGGGAGAGTCAATGTCTACCACGAGGAACTGGATAAGTTTGGATATTCCTCCTACCTGAACTAGGAGAACGACCTTTTCAAGGCGTAAGGTCATCCTTATAGGGAGACCGAGTAGCGTTATAGTTGCCTCTTGTAGATCTTTTGCCTTTAGATTCAATTGATTAAGTAATTTAAGGTATATCACCTCTAAGTATCTCCATTGATCCATAGTAGCCAATCCACATCCCAACTGGCATCGTGATGAAGAGTCCTACTTTGGCCAAATCATCATCGATGAATACTATTTTCTTGGAATAATCAATCTCCTCAGGTCACCAACATTTTCCCTCAACGGGCTTGTTCGGGTTGATCTGAAGAGCCTACATTACTATCGTGAGCTTTTATATCTACATCATGAGGAAGTTTTCCTTAACCTGACTTGGATTTGAGGCATCACGAATCACTACGAACTCAAGGCCCAAGTAATGTTAATGACATTATTTGGCTTCTCATCGCAAATTACATTTGAGGCCCTATGAATTATCGCAAACTCATGTCCTAAGTATTCATCGAGTACGATGTCTCGTCTCTAGTCACGCACAAGTTGTGTCTAATACTCTTTCTTTTTAACGAACTCTTTGAGGTGTTCAGCCTGAGCTAGTTCCTCGTGGCTAGATTTTAAAGCTTTGCAATTTTCAGTCTTGTGGCCACGATCCTTATAATATTCACACCTCGATTTCATGCTCCTTTTCTTAGGATCACTTATCATATTTTTAGGACACTTTAAATACTTTCGATCTCTGATATGGTAAAATATCAGAGAAAACTATGTTGATGGTTTTGAATTCCTTATTAGTGTCCTTCTTCTTGGCCCCCGTATGCTTTCCATTTTTCTTTATCTTTCATTTTCTTATTTGTCCCTTCTTAGTCCTCATTTTTGGACTATTTTATTCGATTACCCTAGTGACCAACTTCGACCATTGTGTCCTCAACCTTGGCGTACTTCTCAATCCCTTCCATGAGGTTATCAATCCTGATAGCCTCCTTTTAGTAAGAGACTGATGAAGCATGGAGCTGCTTGGGAGTCTAATCTTATAAGAATCCACCAAAACCTGCTTTGTGTAATCCTCCACCTCATTTTATACCTCCTAGAACCTTCTTGCGTACTCACGAATCATTTCTTGAGGCTTTTTCTTGATTGTGAGAAGGGAGTCCATTCCCTTCGAATGGGTACTACTTGTGATGAACTTGGCCGTAAATTCCTCGACGAGCTTCTTGGAGGACATAATTGACTGGTGTGGTATTTTCTTAAACCACTTCTAACAAATATCCCCAATACTAGAGGGAAACATTCGATACATCAATCCCTCATCGGTATTCCACAACGTAATCTCTTATTGATACTGCCTGGTGTAGGTGGTGGGATTTATCTTTCCTTCACACACTTTGAATCATATAGTTATAAATTTCTTAGGAGGATCAAACTCCTCTATACCTTAGCTGAAGTACGACTTAATTTGATAAATGAGGGATCGTATGGTGTATTCCTTGGTCTGTGCCCCCTGGTGGGCAGGATGTCTATCAATCCTCTTTTAATCGGGCCGTAGATATTTCTCTCTCCTCGTCGCTCACCAGAGCGATATTTCTATACTGGGCATGTCCGACGAGGGTAATATTCCTTCCATCTCGGGGTCCTCCCTCATTTGTTAGCTCTACTCACCTGAGGGTTAGGAGTGTGCAACAATGTCCATACTTGCACTTCTCGTTTTGGGCCTCTTGTTTTAACATCTCTAAGAGTCATTACAGAATAATATTATGCTCCTATTAGCGGCCCATTCATCTTACATATGTTTCTCATACTTGTCACTGAGCCTTGAGATCTGGTTAGATCGCTCAATCTTATCACTCTCGATTTCTTCTCCTCCTAAGGGCTAGAGCATGCATCAAGATATTGGTAATAGTCGCCAATCTATGACCTAAACCTGTGGGATTGGGGAGATGATTTATGTACCTCCTGGTCATCATGACTGTCATAGTCTTTATTATAATCATCACGGTGCTGATGGTTATGACCCTCCTGGTCATCAAGATTTTAGAGATCTTTGTTATGTGAGTGATACATCGCATAAAATAAGCTAGTGGCAAAGAACTCAGATCGTTCCCATAGACGGTGCCAATTATTGATTGTAAATTTCTATATATGATTATATTCAATGCACACAAGATAAAAAAATAATAATTATGATAACAAATAATGAGGTCATAGACAACATAAGATGTACGTGGTTCGAAAATGTTCCTATGTCCGCGGGGTGCTAAGGTTATTTTTTATTTCTTAAGAACTTAGTTTGACAGATTTGTAGCACTACTTAACATTACAATAATACATTCCCATCTCATATGGAAGGGTTTACATTTATAAGGCAGCTCAGGAGAGTCCTAAGTCCCGTTAATAGCTATCCCTAATAGTTCAGACTTATTTTGTATCTTGATCAGCCATTGCAATTAATTAATTTGAAGGAGTTCATTCTGACTTGGAGTCTTCATGGATTATAGGTGCACGTGGACTGAGCACACGTGGTCGAGCACATGTCAGCTTCATTCTTGACCCTTCATAACTATTTCCTTAAAAGTGAGGAGGATCTTGTCCTCAAATGTAAATCCCTGAAATTCAATATATCATAACTACAGGAATAAAACTAATATCTGACTTAATCTCGTGTCATCGAAATGTCGAGAATAACTATAGTACTTATCCTTCACCCGGGATGACAATGAACTTCATGTTGATGATTTCACATATTTAAACCACTTGCATCTAACTCACTTATTCGTATACCGACTCTGAGATATAATCGCACTCATTCCCGAGTGCCTTTCCTACGCTTTTTAAGACTCCAAGATGGTTATATAATTACATTATGCTAAAGGCGGATGCCTAATTTGAGTGACTTTTAATCCCCATAAGTGAGGTCACTACTAGTTACGCTTTATATATGATCTTATTTCAATTTTTAATGTGGAATTTCACAACTCTTTTTACTAAATTTTTACTACTAATAACCATGATATGATGTATGAATTCAAGTAATCCTAAATTGTCATTAGCAACGACACATGTTTTCGTGGCTAACACTTATTAAACCACTTATCTTTCTGTACGATGATACCAATAGGGGATGTAGCAATGACAAAAAAACATACAATGTTGATGCTACATAAGAATCACTCTAATGATTCCTTAATCCCTACTCCAGCTTTGCGGCCGCATACATGTATAACCAAACTACCCACTAGCCTAATAAGGCCTAGTTCCAAACCCGAACTTTGACAGTCGAAGGGTCAATTCTCAATCCAACACTACACGTCTCTCTTGAAAGGAATTTGAACCTGACTCTAATACCAAGTTATAATGCCTTGACCCAAAATTTTGGGTTATTCATGGGTCAACCCAGTTCGATTCAATTACATTAAGTGTGAAGTAATGTGAAATAACCTAAATATTGTTTCTAGTACATTTTAATTAATTTATACTACAATGTTAGCATGTAGTTCCATTTCAGATAATATAAATATATAATAATAAGTGTATAACCCATTAGACAATGTCCTAAGGTTCAAGCAATCAGAGCTACTAACGTAACTCAAGAGACAAAATTTCGATCAACCCGCCATAACAAAGGGAACGAAGTTAGCAAATCCCCAAGAGCTTCCCAACTAAATGCAATACGGAAATGAACGAGAGAAAGAAATAGGTGCAATATTATATCCATTATACGTACATACATAACTACTATGCAATATATACATTAACCATGATTTATTTCTAAAATGTTATTTTAAACTCGATTAAATACCATTAACCCTTATCATCATCATTTTCCATTTTATACTAAAATGTTATTTTATCCATTAACTAACATGGCTAATTTAATGAAATATCTCAACACACACGCCTAGTGCTTCAAAAGAGTTGTTTATCCATAACTTGTAAATACTTTGTTCCCCATAATGCATTTTAGAGAACATCAAGTTATTTATACATTTCGTGTTAAACTTGAATTTTACTCACCCATCCAGTGTTGATATTATTATTCCTTTAACTTTCAGATACTTGATCCATTATTCCATTTTGTGTTTGGAGTTAACCAATTTACTTTACTATATATTGACCATGATATGTTAGTCATGTTTCTTAAATACGAAATACAATTTTCATAATCACTTGATAAAAAAAATTATTTTCCTATTTCATACTTACCATTTTATCATAGAATTTACTGTACCCCATTTACGTTTACTGTCTTTCACCGTCCGCCGAAAATATCATAGTCATTACTTATCAGGCTAGTGATTTTTGGTCTAATCTGAAGACGCAACGTTGAGATTCGGTTCATTCTTAAATTTACCCTGGTCACTCCTTTATGAAACTCTTTCACTATTAAATAAGTTCATTTATTTACAATACAACCGTCGTTTTTAGTAAAATACCCAGCTTAGGTCTTATTTAGGAAAATAACCAGTCAACAACTAAACGTATAAAAATACTTATACTATATTGATACTTTTATTACTTGCACGAATGCAACATTTTGTTCCTTTATCACTTTAAAGTTTACACCCAACCCTAAGGGCAATCAAACCAAGGTAAATTTCACCTTACCCTATCTTTTATCACTATTGATGTAAAAAATTAGACCACTCTAATTATTCAATCACAGATAAATAAATGAGACAAAGAATTTTAAAGTGGTTCAGCCTTATAAGAATGGCCTACGTCCACTGTTATGTTATTGCTGAGTGTTTGGGAATTCTCGATTACAAGTTCTATCAAGAAATTCCCCTTTACAATGAGGATTGTACAATGTATTTATATCCCTGAGGCTGTAATGTGAAAGGGTAATACATTAAATGATGTACATATGAAAGGGTAATACATTCAATGCCCCTTAAGCGTGTGCGTCTGAATGATAAGCATTTAATGAACATTTAAACTGTTGGTTATCCAGCTATTAATGCTTTGTTCGAGGTGCAGCTCGGACTGCCTAAGTTGCTCGGACCGCCTAAGCTTCTCGGTATTCAAGAGTTCCTCGGAGAGTCCTTGTTCCTCGGAGCGTATGAGTTCCTCTGGGAAGCAGTGTTCCTCGTTGTAGTGTGGTTCCTCAGAGCGTATGAGTTCCTCGGAAATGTTTGTTGTTGCCACGTAGACTGCCACGTGTCTTCACTTTATCGAGCCATGTTAGCAGATTAAATTTGGTATCAATAGAAGCCCCCAATATTTCATAGTTCGAAATTTGAGGAGTAGGGAACATTCTTTCTCGGAATATGGTAGCTTTAAATGGTCCTCCTAATTTTTCGGAGTGTTTCCTTTGTATTTATTTCTCTTTCCAAATTCGTAGAATCAGTCTTTTTTGAATTTTCATAACCGCCTCGATCTCTGCGTACTTTTTGTCCTTTTAGCCGTCGGTAGCGTAATCGTTTCTTCTCGCTTCGATTGCCGCCCCCTTTTTGTTCCTCTAGCCGCCGGTAGCGTAATTGTTTCTTTTTGTAATCATTACTTTACCATTTCCCAAGGCAAGGTATTTAAACTTCACAGACACTCCCATCGTCTTCTACCTTTTTCAAATTTGTATCTTCGAGTTTTCCGTCGTCTTTTTCTCTCCTATGTATTCATCTCTTCCATCGTTCGTTGTCATTAGATCCACTCTTTTCTTGTAAGATTTTCTTCCTTCTTCTTCATTTCCTTTATTCATCATGGTTTACCCTGTTGAATCTCTTGATAAGTTTCGCTCTGACTTTTCCATTCCCGCCTGGGTTATTTTGGAAGAGATTTCTGAGCCTTCTGATTATTTCCGTTTGGCTGAGGGACACTGGTTCCCCAGTCTCTTTATTGCTGAGTGTGGATTTTCTTTTCCACCAAATCCCTTGTGTCTGGAATTCTGTCAGTACTTTGACGTTGTTCCTGCAAGAATAGCCCCCAACACATGGAGAATAGTTAATGGGGTGCATAGATTAAATCAAATCCATGGAACTCGCATAGGAATTCCTGAAATCATGTTTTGCTATAGATGGGCTGTAGGCGATAATACTTTTTACTTAAAAACTAAAATTTTGAATAGGGCCTTAGTAGTAAATCTCCCGGATGCTAATAGGGATTATTTTGAGCACGGGGTTGTCATAAAAAATTGGCAACATGCTCCTTTATCTAGAGATGAAGTTTATCAGGGTCCCAGATGCCCTCCCTATGGCAATGGGATAGGTTATTTTTATTTCATTTTACTTATTTTGAAATCATGCTTCTTTTGTGTTTGATAAAATGTGCCACTGATATTTCAATGTTTATTTATTTATTTGCAGTTGACAGTAAAAGAAAGTGTCCAAAGGAAGCAGACGTTAACATAAGACATTTGAAACTTATCTGAAGTCTGCGTCAGAGTGTTGCCGACGAGCACATTAGATCAGCCTCATATCTGCTGCAGTAAAAAATCTACACAACCTCTTTTACTGCTCGTCCAGTAATAAGTGACGCAGAGCCAGTACCAGTTTCCACCAGTTCTTCACCTGAATCTCACGTCCCTTTAAGCGAAAGGATGAAGAAGAGAAGACCTCCCACCCTTTTCGAGAAACCTGCCTCTGGTGCTGGGGAGGCAAAAAGAAGTAAGGTTGATGTCCCAGAAGGGACAAAAGAGACTGATGCACCTTCCTTGGCTGCTGTTGTGAAGGTTGCCGAGAAGCCCGCAGTGGCTCCGAGCAGGTCTGCTGCTCCTGGAGAGGTGATTGTAATATCACCGACCAAGGGTTCTTCCTTGGTTGAATCTGTTCCTGTTCCCCCGAGGAGGCTGAAGAAGAGCTCCTCGGTCAATTTGGCTGATACCATCACTCAGCCCCCAACCATTGGAACTAGGGTTCCTATTTTTGTTCCGCCGAGCTCTGCCATGAGCTCGATAAAGTCCTGGATCATTCTCAAGGTCCAAGGTACTGAAGAAAACCTTACTCGGGACATGGTCACTTCGTTAGCTGCTCACCACCTTGCTTCTGTAAGTCTTCTTACTTTTAACTTTTCATATTTCTCTTGTCAGTTCTATTTCTGACTTGCTTTCTTTTTCTTTTCACAGTTGACGAGCTGCTTCAATATAATTCTGAAGAAGGATGAAGCAATTAAAGCTTCATTCTCCTCGTCTAGTGTGGAGGGAGCTCTGGAGGAAGCTATGAAGTCTCTAGAGGATTCTCGCTAGACATATGCTACTGACAAGGCTGTTTGGGAGAAGAAGCTTGCCTCCACCGAGCAGTAGAAAGCTCGAGCTGTTGATGTCTCCAAGGAGTTGGAGAAAAAAATGAATGCCCTGGAAAAGGCAAATAAAGAGTTCGAAGAGAAGCTCAAAACTGTTGGGGAGTTTGAAGATAAGCTCAGGGTTGCTGAGGAAAGGTTGGGCCAACTTCAGGAAGTAAGTCGGCAGAAGGAGGAGGTTGAAAAAAAACTGAAGACTGCCGAGAACCTTCTGTCCGAGAAGCTTTCCTCGGAGAAGCTGAAGAGAAAAATGTCCGTGAAGAAGTCCTTCAGCGCTGGCTGGGACAAGGGGTGGAACAAGGGGTTGGCTGCCATGGTGTCGCAAGTGGACTATGGCAGCCTCAAATACTTTAGGGATGGATGGGTTGCTGCTCTTCAGGAGATGAAAGTGGATGAAAATTCCGAGCTCTTTCAGCAACACATCCCTGGTCCCCCTCCAACTCCTGAAGACTTAGAAGAGGACGAAGCTGCCTCCGAAGAGTCTTCTATGGTGATGGGAGATCATCCCCCAGCCATTCAGCCTGCTGCCGAGGAACTTCAGCAAATCGTTACTTCCTCCGAGCAATTGCCAGTGCTCCCCGAGCAACTATCCATTCCCTCCGAGCAACCTACTTCCTCGTCCCAGCCTCCCGATAAGGTTTTGGGAGACAAGGAAAAGGTGTAGAATTGTTCGGGTTTATCTTTACATTTTATTTTTCTTTTATCAAATGTAACCCATAACTTGTAACTCTGAACTATGATATAATAAAACTTGGACTTTTTTGCATACTGTTGTCTTTCTTCCATTCATACTCTGCTTGTACTTCTTATTGATTATTGCTTTTTGTTTCTCTGCTAGTTTCTGGCCAGGATGGAATTGTTATCTGCCCATAATACAAAGCTGCTGCGACAATGTAATGAATACTTTAAGGTTGGTCACACAGACCTGAGTGCAGCACAAGTTGTCGACATCATTGGTCAAGATGCTTCAGAACAGGCAGTTGAAGCATATCAATATCTGAAGTGTCTACTTGATCGAGCAGTGGACAATAATGTGGCCTATTATGATATGATCGAGGATCTCCAAGGCACCCTCAAAGAACTTCAGTTACAATACAAAGAATCTACGGCCCTGTTGCATGAGGGGTATGAGAAGAAGTACAAGCTGATCATTGCCGACAAGGTCTATGAGAAGCTTTTTTCTGGGTATGATGTGAGGGAGAGAACTCTGAAGGGTGAGGTCGAGGAGTGTAGACAAATCGCTGAACTATTAGAGCAAGAGAACAACAACCTGCAAAAGGAGTTGTCACAGTTGAAGTCTGCAGCCTCTACTTCAAAAGCCTTGATCCCAATGACTGATGAGGGATTCTCGTTCTTGGAGGTTGAGAACGCCAACTTGAGGGATGAGTTGGAAACCTTAAAAAGGGCTGGCCCTTCCACATCTTCTCAGGGACGAGCAAGAGCTCCTCGGGGATGAGCAAGAGCAGCTCGGATTCCTATCGAGGAACAGAGGACTCAGTCTGCCTTAGAGAATCAGGCCTTCCAGTTAATGGCGAAGAACCAGGCGTTGGCTGAAATGTCAAAGAAAATCAGGGACTTGGAAGAGCAACTCTCTGAGCAGAAATCTATATTGGAGAACAAAGAGCTCTTCGTCAAAAATCTCCACGAGCAGCTAGAGAGGCTAACATATCAGTTCCACAAACAGCCCAGGGAGTTATGTATGGCTGGATACAACGAAGCGCTATACCACTTGGACGATCGTATCCAGAATGCCAATAATGAGGGCTACAAGAAGGGCTGGTTGAATGCCCTAGGTGTGCTGCAACTCGAACAGGGTCATTACCTGTGGGACTACCATGATCCCGGGCTGCTCGATTTACCTGTGCCACCGTATAAATTGGATATGAGTTGGATCCCTGCACGGGCCATTCCTCGGAGCTTGATTTCAAAGTATCTCAGTGACTACAATCTCCATTCAAAAGACGATGTATCTCGTCCCGAGCATCTCTTAGATCGACCATCCGTGATGAATGTCAGGATGTTGAAGGATCTCAACTTTATAAATTCTCCTCTGGCTTTAAATGATCCGCCTGCGGGCGAGGAACCTGTGTCAAAAGCAGAGGGGAAAAGACCAGTAGAATAGGAATTTTGATGTAGTAGTTAGTATACATTTCAATGTCAATGTAACTTTCATTTTATTATCAATGTAATTTATTTTGAATTCAATGAAAGACTTTCATTTATGTTTGCAAATCATAATTGCTATTGTCTTGTAATTATCAAACACTTTATATTTGTGCATGCATATCTGTTAAAAAGATAACAATATTGTCGATCAACTTATTGTCGAATAGCTTGAATTTATGGTAGTCATATGGCAAAAACAATATTTTGTTTCTCGACCAACTTAGTAATAATTAAAAAGTTACGAGTATACAAAATGTTGCTCGATCATTTAAAGTTTTGTTACGAGTATAAAAATGTTGCTCGATCACTTAATAATAAAGTTACGAGTATAAAAATGTTGCTCAATCACTTAATAATAAAGTTACAAGTATAAAAATGTTACTCGATCACTGAATAATAAAGTTACGAGTATCAAAAATGTTTAAAATGTTTCCGACCAACCAAGGTCGTTAAATTTTACTTCTCGACCAACTACAGTTAGTGGGTTTTTATCCCCCACCAGCCATAGTTAGTAGATTTTTCTCTTAAATGATTCCGACCAACCAAGGTCGGTAAATTTTCCTTGTCGACCAACTACAGTTGGTGGGTTTTTATCCCCGACCAGCCATAGTTAGTCTTTTCGAGAATATATTTACTTCCTAACCGACATAAGTTGGCATTTTTAAGAATACTTTTATTTCTCGAGAAACATATAGTTTTATTTCCCTTAGGAATACAAATTTTACTTCCCGGAGGAATACAAGTAGCTTTACTTCCCGGAGGAATACAGGTAGCTTTACTTCCCGGAGGAATATAGGTAGCTTTACTTCCCGGAGGAATATTGGTTTCTCGACCAACCTTAGTTGGCGTTTTCGAGAAAAAATTTGAGTAGCCTGAGCTTTGTCGAGTTTTGTCGAGTAGTGTGTAGAACTAGTATTCCCCGAAAAACTTTCAATAAAAAGAAAGAATTCGGCAGAATATCTTCATTTTATTTATCACTGATAATACTTGCGCAGGTGCTCTGCGTTCCATGCATTCTTAAACTCCTCCCTTTCTAGAGTTACTATTCGGTAAGTTCCTGGTCGAACAACTTATGTAACTCGGTACGGTCCATGCCAGTTTGCCTCCAATTTATTATGCTTTTGAATTACTTTCTTCAGGACATAGTCTCCTTCTTTCAGGTCGCACTTCTTCACCCTCTTGTTGTAGAACAAAGCTGTTCGCTGCTGGTAGGCAGCATTTCTAATGGCTGCTTCTTCTCTAACTTCCTCGAGCATGTTTAAATACAATCTTCTCATTAAGTCACTGACAGGTGAATTGAAATTCAGAACCCTGTGTGTTGGGAGGCCCAACTCGGCAGGTATAACAGCTTCACTTCCAAACGCCAGCATATATGGTGATTCTCATGTTGCTACTCGGGGAGTAGTTCGGTAAGCCCAAAGTACTGATTGTAGCTCGTTGATCCAGTTTTCTTTCGCATCACCTAATCTTTTCTTCAAGCCATTTAGCAGCGTTCTGTTTGTCACTTCAGTTTTTTCATTGCTTTGAGGATGGCTTGGTGCTGAGTGGACCTTCAAAATATTTGATTGATGACAATAGGCAGCGAACTCCTCGTTATCAAATTGTGTTCCATGGTCTATGATGAAAGCATGAGGAAGACCGTATCGACAAATGATATTCTTCCAAACAAATTGGTACACCTTCTCGTACGTCATATCAATGAGTGGCTCAGCTTCTACCCACTTAGTAAAATAATCCACTGCGACGACGAGGTATTTGAACCTTTCTCGGGTCGTTGGCAGTGGCCCAACCAAATCAATTCCCCACATGGCAAATGGCCAAGGGGAAGTTATGGGCGTCAACAATGCTTGTGGAGTTCTTCGGATGGAGGAAAAGCGCTGGAACTTATCTCATTTCTTGGCATAGGCTATACAATCAGCTCTCATCGTCGGCCAGTAGTATCCCTGTGTCATCACCCTTTGCAAAAGCGTCCGACCTGCTACATGGGCTCCACAGGACCCTTCATGGATCTCTTCAATGAATTCATTCACCTCGGAGGGATGTACACATATCTGCAAACCTACCATAATTCCTCATCAATACAAAATACCGTTAGTTAATACATACCGAGCAGCTTTAAACTTCAATTTCTTGACTGCGATCTTGTCAATTGGTAATTCTCCCTCTTCAATATATGCCCTGATGGGATCCATCCAAGATGGTCCTAAATCAAGGGTAATAAAGTTCATCGTCAGATCTTCATCTATACTCCGACCAGCCAACACTTCAATTGGGATTGTTCGTCGTAGCTCGGTGCGAGTAGCTGATGCTAGTCGAGCTAGGGCGTCTGCTCTCGCATTCTCCATTCTTAGTATTCTGACCAGCTGAATACCGGCAAATTCTGACACCATCTCCTTTGCCTTTGCATGATATCTGATCATTAATTCTACTCTAACTGCATATACTCCCAACATTTGATTTACGATCAATTGAGAATCACTGAAAACAATAACCTGCTGCACCTCCATAATTTTTACCAAACTAAGTCCTGCAATCATGGCCTCATACTCAGCCTCATTGTTGGAAGCTTTGAATTGGAAATGCAGGGCGTATTCCATGTCGACTTCGTCCAGAGTGATCAAAATTATCCCCGCGCCACATCCTGTAGTGCAAGATGAACCATCTACATATAGCCTCCATATAGGTAACTCGTCTTCAAATTTATGATCAGTCAGAGTTCCTCGGTGAAATATTTGTTGCTTCCTTTCATCCTCCCCGGATATTGCTTGCCTTTCGTCGATCATCTCTTCTTGCTCTTTTACCAATCGGAATTGGTCTGAGCTCGAATTTGATGATCTTGTAACATCCACTTTCCCTTTTACCAACCGGAGTTAGTCTGAGCTTGTGTTTTTTGATCCTGTAACATCCACAGGTTGATCGGCGAGCAAATTTTGCTCCTCGGGGGTATCAAGATAAGTGAACTCTGCTATAAAATCTGCTACAGCCTGCCATTATAATGATGATCTGGGTTCATAAACTATATCATATTCACCGAGCTCTATTACCCAGTACATCAATCTCCCTGATTTTTCTGGCTTATGAAGGGCTTGCTTCAATGGCATATCAGTATATATATGAGTCTGGAAGTATGGCCTCATTCTCTTACTCGCTTCAATCAACACCAGTGCTAACTTTTCCAGCCTTGGATACATGATCTCTGCTCCTCGGAAGGCCTTACTTGTGTAGTAAATTGGTTTTTGCACTCCATTCTCCACTCTGATCAATGCCGAGCTAACTGCATTCTCGGACACTGTAAGGTACAAATATAATTTTTCTCCCATCACCGGCTTGGACAACAGTGGAGGTGCTCCCAAGTATTTCTTCAAGTCTTGAAAAGCCTTCTCACAATCATCATTCCACTCAAAAGTCTTTCTGAGTGTCTTGAAGAATGGGAGACATCTATCAGTTGCTCGTGACATAAATCTATTGAGTGCTGCTACTCGTCCTGTGAGACTCTTTACTTACTTCTTTATCGTTGGAGATCGCAGCCCTAATAGAGCTTTGATCTTTTCAGGATTTTCTTCAATGCCTCATTGATTGACAATGTACCCGAGAAACATGCCTTCTCGTACTCCAAATATGCACTTCGTCGGGTTCAGCTTCATTTGATATTTATCCAGTTGATCAAAAGTCTGACTTAAGTCAACTAGATGATCGACAACTTCTTCCTCTTTGTCAGCATATCGTCAACATAGACTTCCATATTGCAACTGATTTGTTCAGCAAAGACCTTGTTCATCAGCCGCTGATATGTCGCACCTGCATTTTTCAAACCAAAAGGCATAACATTATAACAATAAGTTCCCCTAGGGGTAATGAAAGAAGTACTCTCCCCGTCTTCAGGTTTCATTTTGATCTGATTGTAGCCAGAATAAGCATCCATGAAGCTCAGCAACTCGTTTCCCGAGGTAGCATCCACCAGTTGATCAATTCGGGGCAATGGAAAGTGATCCTTTGGGCATGCTTTGTTGAGTTCGGTGAAGTCTACACACATCCTCCACTTGTTATTTTTCTTCTTTACCATCACCACATTGGCTAACCAATCTGGATATTTAACATCTTCAATGAAGCAAGCTTTCTGGAGCTTCTCGACTTCCTCCTGTATATCTTGATTCTTCTCGGGACTAAATACTCTTCTTCTCTGCTTCATAGGCTTGATCTCCTTATTCACATTGAGTTCGTGACGCAAGAAGTTTGGGTCTATCCTAGGTATATCTTCATGACTCCACGCAAAAGTTTGTTTTCTGCTTCTAAGGAAAGTTATCAATTACTATTTCAATGAGGCTTCCAACGACGAACCTACTTGTGTAGTACGTTCAGGGTGCTCGTCGTCCAGAATGATGTTTTCAGTAGCTTCCACCACTCGAACCTTCACGAGTTGTGACTCATCTCTAGGATCCAATGTTTCAATTTCTGCACCTTCATCCACTTGATAGGTAGTAGTCTTTTTCCTTGATTCTTCCAGTTCTTCTTGCTCGGCAGATGAATAATAGCATTCCCGAGCTACTTTCTGATCACCTTTCACAACTCCTACTCCAAAATTTGTTGGAAATTTTAGGCACTGATGCACTGTAGATGGTATAGCCTCGAACTTCTTCAATCCTACTCTTCCCATGATGATATTGTATGATGATTGGACATTCTTATCCATCACGAAGAAACGTATTCTTTCTGTCCAACAAGCAGGCCACGTACCAATGAATATATTTAACTTGATCGTCCCAAGTGGAAATACTTTCTCGCCAGTAAAACCAATAAGGGGTCTGTGGTAAGGCTCCAGTTGAGATAGCTTTAGATTTAAACTATCAAAGCACGAGTAGAACATGATGTCTGCCGAGCTACCATTGTCTACCAGTACTCTTGAAATCATTACCTCCTTCATTCTCATCTTGATCATCAGTGGGTCATCATGAGGATATAGAACACCTGCAAGGTCATTCTTTGAAAAACCAATGACCAATTTCTCTTTACTCACCTTTCTCAGGCGATCCTCTTCAGCTAGATTTATTCACTGAATGTACGAGCAAGCTTGAGCCTCACCGAGGTAATCTTTTCTCTCTGCATTAAGATCTCCTCCTCTTGCATCTCCACCTGTTATAACATTACAGTCAAATGACCCAAAGCGTATTGAAAATACCTCTCGTTCTGGCTGCCTTGGTCTCTTGGGAAGATCGGGGTCGTCTTCTGGATCAACTTTATGGTTTCGTTTCTTGTTCTCCTCTCCTCGACAAGGAGATCTAGACCTCTCTCTTGATCGGTCGTTGTTTCTTCTTTCGTTTCCACGATCAACATAATTTGACAGCTTTTCTCGTCGGATGAGTGTTTCAATCTCATTCTAAAGAGCTATGCAGTTCTTGTTCATATGGCCATGATTTTTATGAAACTCGCAATACTTCGCTTTATTCCTCTTGTTTGGGTCTGCCTTCATTTTCTCTGTCCAGTTTAGTTCCTCGTTGTTCTTGATTTCTTCTAGAACATGGTTGATATCCTTCTTCAAAGGAGTATAATTATCGTATTTCTTCATCACATCCCATACCGACCTACTTTTTGAATGTTTGTCATTTTCATTGTTCTTATGCTCTTTCTTCTTAGCTTTATCACCTTCCACCTTGGTTTCTTTAGCATTCATATTCTTCTTTGCAGCCATAGCCTCCTCGGCATTCATAATCTTGGATGCTTTTCCCATCAGTTCTGACATGGTTCTAGGTGGATCTTTGGCCAAAGTGTAGTACAACTTGTTCGGCAGTAGTCCACTCATCAGGGCAGTAATAGTTGCCTTCTCCTCATAATCAATGACTTCAAGTTTCTCGTTATTAAAATGACTTATATAATCTCTGGTACTCTCACCAGCTTTTTGTCTAACACTTAACAAGTGTGCTACTCGTTTAACTGGCTTCGCCCCAAAGCAGAAATTCCCAATGAATAACTCGTCCAGTTGAAGAAAAGTTGAGATCTTACCCCGAGGAAGATTATTATACCATATTTGAGCAGATTCGATAAGAGTTCCAGAGAATGCCCTGCATCTCATCTCATCTGGGACAACATAGATGTCGGCTACAGCTTGGTATTGTTCTATATGAAGGACAGGATCAGTCTTTCCATTATACTTGGGAGTCACAACAGGTGCTTTGAACTTTGATGGTGTTATAAAATGTATAATAGCCTGGACAAAAGGTGTTCCTCGAATAAAGGTTCGTTGTAGAGGATTCTTTGCCTTAGCCATTTCCCCTAATCTATCCTCCAGCCTTTGAATAGAGCCTTTACATGCATCATTCCCTTCCTCGGGCCTGTTGGTTCGAGCAATTGATCGCGTTGAAGTGGCTTCCTGAGATCTATCTTGACGAGCAGCTGGTCGCTCATGAGATCTATCTTGACGAGCAGCTGGTCGTGACTGGGCAGATCCTTCCCTTAAATCTGATGGTCGTCGAAAACTCCTCGATACGACTTTAGGAGGACTTCTACTCCTTCTAAGTCCTAATCGATCAAAAGGTGATACCCTGCTTAGCCTCTCTAACGCACTAGTCCTTTCTGGAGAAAGAGTGATACATTGTTCTGTATCTGTGGCTCGTACTGATGAAGTTCGTCCAGGTTGATAAGAAAAATCTTCAGATTCTTCATTGCGATATGAATTGGTACGCCTAGTACGCGAGGATGGTGCACGGGTGTTTCTTTGAATACTTCGTGGTCTTGAATGGGCTGAGGCACCGCCATAGAGAGTTTGGATGAGTTATCGCATTGTTTCTTGCATGACGGTCTGGCCCTGAGCTAGATTTGTCATTATTCCAGCCAGATCTGGAATATTTGGCGGAGCAGATGGATTTGGAGGGGTTCCAGCGTTTCGATTGCTGAATTTCGGAATGTCAGCCATTAGTAATGGATTATTTTTGGTGAAAAAACGATATTACCAGTCGTTTCCCACAGACGGCGCCATTTTGTTGATGTAAAAAATTAGATCACTCTAATTATTCAATCAAAGATAAATAAATGAGACAAAGAATTTTAAAGTGGTTCAGCCTTATAAGAATGGCCTACGTCCACTGTTATGTTATTGCTGAGTGTTTGGGAATTCTCGATTACAAGTTCTATCAAGAAATTCTCCTTTACAATGAGGATTGTACAATGTATTTATAGCCCTGAGGCTGTAATGTGAAAGGGTAATACATTAAATGATGTACATATGAAAGGGTAATACATTCAATGCCCCTTAAGCGTGTGCGTCTGAATGATAAGCATTTAATGAACAGTCAAACTGTTGGTTATCCAGCTATTAATGCTTTGTTCGAGGTGCAGCTAGGACTGCCTGAGTTGCTCGGACCGCCTAAGCTTCTCGGTATTCAAGAGTTCCTCGGAGAGTCCTTGTTTCTCGGAGCGTATGAGTTCCTCGGAGCGTATGAGTTCCTCGGGGAAGCAGTGTTCCTCGTTGTAGTATGGTTCCTCAGAGCGTATGAGTTCCTTGGAAATGTTTGATGTTGCCATGTAGACTGCCACGTGTCTTCACTTTATCGAGCCATGTCAGCAGATTAAATTTGGTATCAACAATCACATTAATTACTCACTTTTGTCACATTCTTACAATAAAAGACAATATATTATTTTCATTAACACGGTGTTTATATTCCTCTTCTTACTTTTCAAACTTTAATCCACTATATAACATTTAGCAAAAAAAAAGAAGGTAAACTATTTAACCTTCAAGTTTGAGAATCATTTACTAATTCTAGTATTCACTTTTCAAAACTTGTGTAACTTAAGGTATTTTTATATGAAACTTATACTTTAAAAAAAACAATTTGCATGAATTTATCAACGCTTTCATAATTTATGTCATTAATTAGGGCATGGACAATGTAAGCAACTCATATCAAAATTCACAATTTTGGTGGCTTTAGACACAATACCATATGCAATATTCATCCATGAGACTTAATTTTTTTACCCAACATTTACTAAATATTAAGCAATATTTATTAAAACTTAGAATATAATTTATTTTAAACATTTTAAACATGAAATTTATTATGAGAATATTCTTATAATATTTTCATTAAAATACACCTTTTAAAAAAATGTATTTAACCTACAATGAAAAAATGTGTTTGACTATCCTCATGTATTAGAATATTAATATTTGTAACACACTTTCTTTCACAAAATCATTTTTTATATTTTGAAAATTCTAATGTCGTGAATTCTATTCAATTCACTTAATTTTATATGTTTTTCACATAAACAAGCAAGGAAAATGCCACTGGGAGCATGTATTAACATTGGATTAATCAATACATATACATATGTACAAATTTTCAAAATATAAAACTTGAGAAATTATTCCATCTATAGATTCCAAGAATGCAAAGACATATGTTTAATATGTGGGGTAACCCCCACATCCAAAGGTGGCCTTAAAAGGGTTACCAAACTTCCATGCTAGTTTATGTCAATAAAATCTCCTTTAAATCCTAACTTCCAAGCTACACCAAAAGTATATAAATGTGTTTTCTTGTTTTAAAATAATACTATATGAGGGTATCAAGACAAGGGTTTATTTATTTGATAATGGAAGAAATGTGGATAGACAATGTGACTTTTTTCTCTTTAGATACTAGAAAGGAGGCTAGTTTATTAAGGGAGATGGGTCCATTCCAAGATGGTGAAAACCCAGAAGGGTGAATACTAATGAGAGAAGGAAGATTTTTTTTTTGTGTGTTACTTGTTCGGATTGTTCCTTAATAAGGAGACAAGACGATAAAAATATGTAGCTTTAACCAAGCACAACCCAACAATATATTAAAGGGTCTGGCCCTTGCTTCCCAACCACATCCATTTCTCGACTCAAAGCGTCCCGACTTCTTAATTGTCCGAAGACCCCAATTCATAACTATCGAGGCCTCCCATCAAGTGGTATATTCGCTATCATGGCTATTATACCTCCCTCGCAGCACAATCCCATAAAAAACACGATCAGAGTTCATTCCCCTCAAATGTTGCCTTAATTATTCCTAGTTACTGACTTCACCCACTTAGTGAGTCCCTCAACACTCTTATTCAGCTTCTCCCTACTTAAACAATGCAACTAATCCATGAAATAAGTGATTTTCTACAAGCAGTTAATAAACCCCCCACCCCCACCCCCTAAAAAAACTCCTAATTAGAACATAACTTGTTAACCTCACAAATTCCAAAATTAGTTACTTACTAAACGTATAAAATTTTAACTAAATAAGTTCTTACTCATAAAATTAATTCAACCACCATATTAGTTTTATCAACCTTAATCACAACAAAAATACAACATCCCACTTAATTAATTCACACCTATATTACAAAATATTTCCTTATTAACTTATATCTCGAAGCCATTCTCCACACTAATTTGAAAATAATTGACATGATAAGATGTCACAACACATAATCTAACCTTAATTAATCATAAACGCTATTTAAACCAAATCTAAATTTCATGTTATGACACTCACCCAAGGAATAACCACACTTACAAAACATTTTTGGGTTATTTAAAACTTGATGGCCATGCTTCCTATTATAGGTCAAAGAGTTAAACTTAACCCCATAGTAAACTTGGACACTAAGTAAAATTTCCCATAAAGTATACTTTCCCACTAAATAAAAACGGCCATGAAGTAAACTTGGACACCAAGTACTATATTTTTATTGTCTTTAAATTCAAGTCAATCTCCAACAATTCTAATGAGTGAAATTGAATTACAAGAAAAAATTAGAAAACAAATTTTTTTTATTTTTCCTAAAAGACTTCATTTTCATGAAGGATATCTTAAAGGCGTAGTAATAGATTGAACTTTGGGGAAAATGTGAAAATTTTAGATAACTGAACGAACTATAAGTTATGAAATATATAACATTTCATATTTGGATAGAAAGTACTAGCAAAATAACCACCCGTACATAGAATATGTAACACCCCGTAATTTTGAGGATTTAGTATTGAATTATTTTTGGGAGATATTAAAATATTTAAATAGGAGAAACTTAGATTTATGATTTGGAGAATTTATTTGAGTGGGAAGAATTATTTATATTTGACGACTTTAAGCTTAATTGTTCGAAATTTTTTGTGTCGCATTCTGAGGTCAAAATTGGAGAATGTTATCAAGTATTTCGGGTGAAAATTCTGAGTGCGCGGTTGAGTCCAAATGGTTCGAGATAGCCAAAAAAAAAGAACTCGGGGGGTAGTAATCGGGTCTTGGGTCATTTTTGGGCATAGTCGGGCCCATACGGGGGGATTTGGGTCATTCTAATTAGGCCCATGTGACTAAAAACGTGATTAGGAGTTTTAAGCCTAATTGACGGAGTGTTGAATGGCAGTTAAGAAAATTCTAAACTTAGGGCTTTGAGAGGGAAACAAAGGAAGAAAATCAAGAGCCAAAGGGGGATCTTTTGGAGTCAAATTAAGGGACAAAATGAGTGTTCGTCATCAACTATCCTCTGCACCAACGGATCAGACTCTACGAACAATTCCAGGCAAGTGGTTAACTGTTGTGATTCTTAAAATACGTGATAACCAATTCATATTATGGTAGGTGTATATGTAAATTCGTTTTGGGTGTGTAACCATAATTAAAAATGGATTTTTTTTCTGAATTAGAGTAATGGATATATTTAATTACTCAATGGATGCTAAGTTATGAATTGGGACTGTTGAGATTGGATTGTAGGGTGGATTACAGTATGTATTAGTGATTAATTTGACTGAGAATGATGAGGTCGAATTCGGTAAAATGAGACCCGGGTGAAAAATCCAAATCGGATATACCCAAAGTTATATATAAATTTAATGATAAATTAAGGTCTCTAGGATGTTTAGAACCTTTTTCTTATGTGGAGGTATCGTTAGTTGTGCTAGGGTTAGAACAGGGGAGGAGATAAAACCTTGGAGAAATTCATTAATAGCGAAACAGAAGGTCGGAGAAGGAGCAGACCTGTTCGATCGATCGATCGATGGAAATGATCGATCGATCGATGGTCCCAGAGTTTTGACAGATTCACTAGTTTAATATATAAAGGGAAATTAATTTAAGATTTATTCTCCAATTTTTTGTTTAGTGATAAATGCATATGTAGCACATATTCCTTAGGAATTATAAGGGGATAAAATTCGGTTTAGGAGGATAATGATTGGATGTTTCAATGGATGAATTTGGGAAATAAATTTTAGTATTAATTTCAGACCAAAGGAAAATGTTCGGATATTGTAGTTGAGTGACACTACATTATTAAATTAATTGAGGTATAATTAATTAATTAGAGGGCGAAATATGGAATCGGGTATTAACGATGGTACGGGCCAAGTGAGCGAGTTCGGGTATATTGTTTGGGCGACGCCAAGTATTAAATTAATTAATGTGTAAATTAATTAAATTCGAGTCGGACCGTAGACTCGGGAAGGTAATAAATTAATGAAGGAGAAAATTTATTAATTTGAGTCGGACCATAGACTCGGGAATATACAGGCTAGTGTTACGGGTTTTAATGTATGGTAAATTCGGGATCTATATTATATATATGGTGTGGTGATAGTATATATGTATGTATATTGTGTGTGCTATTAAATATTAGTGACTAGATATTTATTTAGTTTATGTACTCTAGTGCTATCAAGGGAGGTTGCGCGATGCGGGTGAATCCCCTAGCTTGAGGAGTAGAGCGAGTATATCCCCAGGTCATAGCGTCCAGTATATGGGTGAGGGGCTTATCTCACTTTCAGGGAAGGAATATGACCGCCTCCACTACGTTTATATTTTGGGCTAGGTTGGTGAGCGATTCCCACTTGGGTAACTAGGCTATGTGAGAACACCTAGTGAGATAAAACTTTAGAGAAAATCATCCGGTGAGGGTATACTCGGAAGGATGGATATACATAGGACACATGTGTGGATTTTGTGGTATAGTTACATATATAATAGTATAGAAAATTATATACGGGTATTAAATACATGTTACGAGAATGAATTTATTTTATATAACTAGTGAGGCTGTTATATAGTTTATTTAAAAAGGATAATTTATGGAAGACAAGCATGGGATTGTTGTATTATAATTTTACGTATATGATGGGAAAAAGATTATATACGGCATTAAATACATATGTGAGAAATTGTATTTACTTATATAACTTGTGTCACGATTATATGATATTATATTAAGTGAATTTATAAGTTAGCGTGAGAGATATCTTATAACCCATGAATAATAATACTAGGTTTAGAGTAAAAAGGCAAGGAGAGATTATACCAGGACTATTTGGACGGGGTAGTACAACTAGGTGGGATTAAGAAAATCGTTAGGTGTGCACATTAGTGGAGGGGTGAGTGTGTCCTCAAGAGAGTGCGACACTAACTTAATTATGAAGTGCATTCATTCATTTTTAATTACTATAGTTAATTCACTTGCTAAATACTTTCAAAATATTTTGGGTTCTAACCCTTGCTATAAAACTATTTTCAAAAACTTTTAGGTGTCCAGCCACAGGGACGCCATACTTGATATTCTGTTCCAGGGACACGTAGCTGCGACACATGTGGATGCTAGAAGGAGCTTGGATTAGATGCATCGTTCATTCTTTCCTAGAGTAGGAATCATCTATCAGTTTCAGCTTTACTTAGGGCTTGTCGCCCAGAATTTTCAGTACAGTTTTCAAATTTATTTATCCAGTTGTTGAATGATTGTTATTTGACTATTTACTTTGGTGCCCGAGGGTTTATTTGGCAAGTAGTTTAATTATTTTTTCAGTTGATTTGATTCAGTTGTTGTGAATGGTTTATATGTAGTTTCGCATGTTATTGTTTTGTTTAAGTAAAAAGTTAAAATTTGGCACCGCCTTTTTGAAAAACTAGGTGGTTAGTAAGTTTTAAAAAGGTTTTCGACAGTGATGCTAAGAATAAACCAACTGGGATTCCTATTTTAATTTGATAGAGGACTGATCACCCGGTATTTTATTTGGCGGGGTGTCACAGAATATTTTCACTAAGTTACAATGTAAAAGTCAAAATCGAAAGAAAATTCTTTCTCTCTATCCATCGCTCTCTCTCTTTATCTTTTTCTCTTTTTGTGAGTGTATGCGAGAGAGATATGTTATTTATAATCACTTAAAATTTCTACCAAACCACCACAGTTCTCACACACGACCACCTCTCATTACCCCTTAATTGTTATCATCCACCATCAAAGGTAAAATGACATATTCATCTGCCTCTCTCTCTCTCTCTCTCTCTCTCTCTCTCTCTCTCTCTCTCTCTATATATATATATATATATATATATATATATATATATATATATATATATATATATATATATATATATAAATTCTCCTGTAAGGACTCCTTGTGGTGCAGACCCCGATATATACCATTTTTTTAAAATAGTAAAAAAAATGAATTTTTTGATGAACCTTCATGGATATGATCTCCATGGTGAGATCATCTCCCATTTTTTTCGTCAAAAAATTCATTAAAAAAAACGTTGAGATGAGGTGATATGTAAAAAAATGGTATAAATATGCATTTTCAACCGTTGAAATGTTGGGTCGGCGCCATTTACTTTATTGATTGAATTTTTTGATGAAACTTCATGGGTATTATCTTCTCACTATCGATATCATATCCATGAAGTTTGATAAAAAAAATCAATCAAAAAGCGGGTGAGATGATCACCAACATTTCAACGGTCGAAAATGCATATTTATACCATTTTTTTACATATCACTTCATCTCAATGGGTTTTTTGTTGGATTTTTAGATGAAAAAAATTGGAGATGATCTTCCCACCATAGAGATCATATCCATGAAGTTTCATCAAAATATTTATTTTTTTACTATTTTAAAAAAATGGTATGTACCGGAGTCTGTACCCACCATAGAGATCATATCCATGAAGTTTCATCAAAATATTTATTTTTTTACTATTTTAAAAAAATGGTATGTACCGGAGTCAATACCATAAGTAGTTCTTACAGGATAGGGTATATATATATATATATATATATATATATATATATATATATATATCCTTGGGTTTTTTTACATGAAAATATCCCACCAACCCTTCACGCACGCATGTATATATACATAGAGGTGGATCCACAATAATGTAAAAGGAGATGCACTACAAGAAAATTACATTTTTATGACACTTTAAAACTAATGCTACGACAATTTAAAAAAAATGTAATTAAATGTATAATATTATTACGTATATGATATATATTTTATAAAATGTCATTATGTACTGATTAGTGCTTATTTATATGAAAGATATATACAATAATCATATTTATTTATATATTATGATTGTTTTAATGAAATGTGGGTAGCATAACTAATTCAAGTGTCATTTATGACATATTTTACTCCCTAGAATTTTTTCAGCAGCTCTAAATAAGAAAGGGTCAGACTTTTTATCTCCATCTCAAAGTACACTTTTTCCCCAAAAAATTAACCTATCCTCTTCACCCAAAATCAACTAAATCCTCTCCTCTCCCAAAATTGACAGAACCCTCCCTCATTCTCGTCACTATGGCTGCGATGTGTTCTCTCTCTCCCCCACCTCTCGCACACACGCGCACATAGTCCTTGTATATCTGATCTGAATAATTTTTTTTCTGACTGAATTTTGAAACATCCTAGCTCTTGATTTTTCTTTGCCAAATAGATGCACTCTTGAGTTAACTTTATTGTGTTTCTTAGAGCTCTCTCTCTCTCTCTCTCTCTCTCTCTCTCTCTCTCTCTCTATATATATATATATATATATATATATATATATATATATATATATATATATATATATATATATATATATATATATATATATATATATATATCTTCCCCTCCTTTCTCCTAATGTATATATGTTACATTTTAGAGGAGTTAGATTTACTTTTGTTAGTGTTTGGCGATCTATTGTGGTATTTATTTAGTTTTGATTTTTTTGTATGGATTGATTATTTAATCCGAGATTTGTGATTATTGTATGATTTTTGTATAATTTTATGCTTTTTTGGACTAATCACTTACTGTGAGATTGGATTGAGTTTATTTTGGTGATGTTCAATTTCTACATTTTTTTCCACAAAGTGACAAGGTAATAACTCTTGACTAGCATAAATAGTTAATACCAGTAAAAAAACAAATGAAAGACTCCAACGAGGATTAGATTCTAAATCAGCCATTAGTATTATGCAGAGATGCAATCACTATTGGGCAAAAGATAGACCCAAAGATAAAAACATTACTAAATAAGAAAACAAAGTGATAAAAAAAACTGCAACAACTAACTTTGGAGTTAATTTTGACCCCTCAAGAAACGCCAAAAATAGCCTGAAATGTAGTTAGCTAGGCAGAACGATACGGATCCCATGGCAATGGAATCGCCTGATTCCATGTTATGATGAAAAGGTTATGAATTTCTCCCAACAATGTTCAAAACATAGAATTTAATGTACTTCGGATGCCAGAGTAGCAACTGACTACACAAAGCATTAAATTTGTGGCCTGTAGCGAGAACTATTTATTTAACTACTTATTCAAAATAATACTTCTCACCATGTTGTAATCTAATATGAAGTACTTTAAACCATTTATATCGATATCATTATTCCAAAATATGAGTACAATGTGTAGAACTTCCATTTCATTATGCCAATACATTTTTTATATAAGACAATTATGTTTATGGGCTGTGATTGCATAGTAAGTTCCCCACAATGTAAAACAAAAAACAAATAAGCGTTGAATGTCATCATATTTTCTCAAAATTGGTCTGATTCCCTTCTTAAAGATTCCCCTCTTTTTGCCATCTCCATATGGTCATTGAGGTTATCCAATGGGTTGCCACATAAATGTATTACGTAAATTACTCAAGACGTGTATTATACATGTTGACATGGTATGTATTCAATGATTTAAAATGACATAGTTTCCCTAGAAATTTATTGATATCGTGTGTGCTATGAATTTGATTATGTTGTTAGTAGGACAATAAAATTTGATTATCCGTTTTAACATGGTATGTTTTGTCTTAATAACACCCCCTAACTGACCATGTCATGTTTGACTTAGTGTACATGGGAATGATAACTGTAATATAACTGAAGAGGTTCGAAATCTAACAAATAATACATATTAGGACTATAAGATTGTATTCCCCTATTTATACATACACATACATACTCTGAACCTGATTATTTCTTTGTCATTCATTGCTTTCATACTGCTCTTTATAATAAGATATAATCCTAATATAAAATCTCAAAATTTACGATATATATGAAATGAATCCAAGTAGAATTATATATTTTCTTCTTATCTTCGATTTAATTCAAAATAGGGGTTGTTGAGGTTTAGTTTCGCTTAATGAAAATTTTTGGTAGATGATCCTAAGCATTTTAGTTTTTTTTTATTAGCCCCTTTAATATAAGTTGCATAAATAACAATACAACTATATTTCAACATTAACTCCATCACATGCACATAATGATCAATTAATTTCAACATCAACTTTTCATCACAAATATATGTCAGCATCAACTACCCATGCATACTCTTGTGATTGGATTTTAGAAATAATCAAAGAGGTTGGAATTTTTTTTATGTTTACTTCTTTGGACTCTTGCAGTGAATGTAGGGAATATGCAAATAAGGCTACTGTAATTCTTCTTCAAACAAAGACTACCGAAGAAAGGTTGAGGAAATGGATTCGTTACAACTCCCTCAAAAAAGTTAGATAAGGATAATCTCTCTCTTATTGAAGTGTTTTTGTTGAAAATGAAGCATTGACATATAATTTATTTTCTCATCTACATTCACATGCATATATTTACGAATTGGAGATGATTATTATCAAAAGAAATCGTTGGTTTATATAACAGTTACAAAACTTGATTTGTCTTCAACTATCTTCATACATATAAATTATAATAGAAGTTCATTTCTATATATAGTGTTGCTCATTAATTAGAGGATTGTTTCTCTCAGTATTTAGTAAAACTAATGTACATTACTTATGAGTGAAATTGTTTTTTTTATTTCTTTCACTTCTCTAATATATGTTATCATAAGGTAGACCATCTAGATTAACCTATTTATAACTTTGTAAATGTGGGTTAGAGTATCGTGATATTACAAAGTGAGCTAAAACATCAACGAAAATTTATAAGGAGCTAGAAAAAGAAATCTCTTTAGTCAAGACGGTCATGATCGAAAGTCATTTATTATGAGTTGGTGAAATTTCTTCTATCATTTCTTAGATATGCAGTTTTTACTTGTTATTGTATTTTTTTTTCTTTACTTGCATCTAGATGGCTGATATTAGTTGTCTTTCTTATTTTGGATTTTGTCAACACGCATTATTTTGAATGAAATGCTGATTTATTTTATGTCATGGAGAAATTTGATCAAAATAATTAATGTGGATAAAAATCATTAAAAAATTCATTCACATTGTATTTTTTTATGCCAACGTCACCCGAGATTATCACGTATTTTAACATTGTAGGATGTGGACAAGATGGTTGATATTGGTACCTTCATATATGATGAGATTTTGGAAGCATTTAGATATAATCGTATAATCAAGCCTTTTGTTTATATTTGTTATATTCGTCATATATTATAAACTGACTAATAGTACAGTCATTGTATGTTTAATGATTTGTTTGGAAACTAAACGAATACTGATATGGTTAAATATTACTATTTGTCATATTCATGTTATATGAACATGAATATGAGTAAAGTAGTCATTATATGTATATTGATTACATTAAAGTTGTTAATTATAGTGTATTCCTTTTAATGTTTACTTTTCTTGTTTAATTTATTGAAATCATGAATGATGATTCATTTCCCAATTTCTTTTTTGCAGTTAAAGAAGTGGGTAATAAATTCGTGTTGTATATCGAGTAATCCTAAATGGTTATCTTTCACATTCCCATAGACGATTACTTAAAATTATACATAGAATGCCATTATGGTCAAGGAGATTTCCCTACTTTTATTTGCATTTTAAGTTTTACATTTAGTTTTGTGAAGCACGAAACAATTTTTCTTATTCTTGTGTCACCACAGCAATTGCATAAGCGATTCACAAGACACTAAAGAATGCAAAGATTCAGGTCATTCAAGATATTCATGATGGTAATTAGACTAAACTTATCTTGAAAATGTTCCCTTTAATTATATAAAAAAACACACAGTTGATAGCATAGACAGACATAGAGATACAAAGGGTAATGCTAGATGCGCAAACTTTGTGTTATTGATTTCATTATTTTTTTTGTAGACATAAGGTTTCCATCATGTACTCCTTTATCCTTTGTCAAGTGAACCCTATAAAAATACTTCTCCCACTAGTGACACAGTAGCTCCTTAATTATTTTTCGTCATATCTCATTGATCAATTTGACAATCACTGGATATCGCACCACCATCCAATATATTTTAGTTATTGATTTTTGAAACTCTCTCCCTATTTCATGATCCAGGACTACATTCAATAAAATCTATTTACTCATTTGTTTATAACAAAAAATTATTTGAAAGATTCACCCTCAATCACTGGTTGTTCTTCGTGCGCCTTAGCTTCCCTAGTAGTCACAACAACCTCTTAATTGATCAAACCAACCTCTAACACCCTCAAAGCACCACACCTCCTTGTCTTCCCTCCCTTTACAGCGCCATTGCTGATGCTCTCTGCCATAATGTTAGCGGTTGGATGGGATTGTGTCAAACTCGTTGATATATATGGTTAAGTCATCGACATGCGTGGATTCCTTATAACGAGCCATCAGACATGCCATATATTTTTTCATAATGATTACCCAATGAATCAATGTGCTTATTAATGGATTGGATTATTGTCCCAACCATCTTTTCCAAAAGTTCTTAAATGGTTAAAATACTAAATTATGATACAAATTATAGGAAATGTACATTTTAAGAAAAAAGGTTTAAATTTTAGTGATAAAAATATAAGGTTAGTATGTTTCATGAGAATGTTTTCTTATTTTCAAATTTCTTAGTTTCCTATTAAGTCACATATGAATTATTAACAAATTTTGTGCACTAATCATATAATCATAAATATTTCTTCATAGAGAACATACATGCATATAGTAAAATACATATTAGTTTTTGTTGTATCCTTGTCATAGCCTATGTATTATATTTTTTAGATAGTTGTATTATCATATTGTATCATATCATTTGCATATGGCATGCAACATAGGCCAAACTATCGTGGACAGCTCAGAGTAGCACAATGTCAACATATAGTGTTCTAAAAGTCATACCTAGGTGCTAGACAATGTTTTGTCGACCCAACTAAGCACTAAGTGATGCTCTGCCATCTCTCTTAGATCCACACACACACACACACACACACACACACACACACACACATATATATATAGACTTCGCTTTGGTTTTGATGTACTGTTATTGCAACATATTTATTTTGATGCTTAGACATTTTATTGAATTGTTGAATGTTAAGCTTGTCCTATTACCTTCTTTTTATAACATTATACTTAAAAATTAAAATAAAACCTCCTATAGCCACCCACTGCCCGCTTCCCATCTAGAGCCAATTAGAATATTGCCAAAAATCGGCCCTAATATTGCTCTGTTCTGTAAGCATCCCGCTCCCTTACGGGGCCAACATATGACTTAAACAACAAATGCTATATGCATTACAAGAATACTGATAAGCACCCAAAAGTGTACATTTTATACCCCGAATAGATGTATTTTAGTTGCTAATTCTCGGAAATTTGGGTCTTATGCGCTTAAATGTTCATTATACAGCCTTAATTGCAGTTGCGGTGTCAAAAGTTATGTTTCAAGGCAAGTTGCAGTAAAATGGAGCTAATTCCCTCCCTCGTGCCCTAACCTACCCTAAGCCTACCTAAACCTGTCCCGAACCTTGTGTGTTTAATTTGTCCCATTTTATTTTATGTGTCATTTTATTTTTACGGTTTATTTTATTATTTTATTTTATTGAGTCATGTATATATTTTTAGGATTTTTATATTTTTAGCACGTCGTGTATCAGTTTTATATTTTCTTTTATTTTTCTTAGTTTTTTAATTAGTTTATTATTATTTCATTTTTTATTTTTATAGTTTTTGCTTTAGTCGTGTTTAATTTCTTTTAGAGTTTGTATAGCGAGTCGTGTCATTTTTATTTTAGTTGATTTTTATATTTATTTTTTTAGTTTAGTTAAAAAAAAATTGTTTTATTTTAATTTTTTAGGGGTCATAAGTTAAACACACACAACCCTACACCCACCTTCCCATACACCTCACCAACACCCTATCACCCTCACTCCTATCTTCAACCTCCATTCACCATCCACACTCTCTCTCCTCCATTAACAACCTCACCCCACCCATAAATCCATACGAACAACAACCAAAAACTGGACCCCCTTCTTTAACCCGTGAAACCCGGATACAACCCGTAGCCATCTACGAACCAAACCACTTCGAACCCAAACCCCCCAACCCATGTCTTAAACCGCCAGTAGGCCAGTGCCCCCTCGCCCATCTCCGATGGAGCTACCTCCGGCTCCACGATCCACCTGCTCTCCAACTTCGGCGCTACCAAACCTGAGACCCCACACCTCTAAACCAGTGCAGACCTGCGATCTCACACGCAAACCCGTAGGTCCACACAACCCGCTACCTCATCCACCCACGAGCTCCGCCGGCGATCATCGTCAGCCAGCCTTACCACCTCCGGCGACACCTACCTCTGGACCCGCTGCCAACCCGATCTCCACCCATTTCCGACCCGCCCACGAAACCAACCCGAGATGTCATAAACCCAACTCATTCCGTGCTGCTAAAACAAACCCCAAACAAAAGCCAAAGTAAAAAATGTCCCCACATGTCAAAAACCCTTTTACCCATTTAAACCTCTTTTAAACCCACTTTTCAAAAATACCCCCAACTAACTTCTTATCTCAAATCCAAAAATACCCCCAATCACCATGAACCAAATCAGATTATTATCTCCATTACCCCACTTCCCAAATATCCTCACACCCCATACACATGTGGTCACACCTCTCCCACATGTTCACCCTAGCCCATTACCAAAAATACCTTTAGCCCATGTGTGCCATGCGTCTACTATAAAAGAAGACTCAAGACCCCATTTGAGGAGCATGAGAAAAAATCATGAAATAGAGAAGAGACTTGGAGAAGAAGAAGAAAATCGTTAGAGAGAGAAATTTTTAGTTTTAGTTTTTTTTTCTTTACCAAAAAAAAAATATTGAGAGATTGTAATTGAAGATTCTATTTCAAGTTGAAGGCAAAATTGGGTTTGATTAATTCTTCTCTTACTAATCATTCGATGCTATTACTTGGTTTCAATTACTCTTGGATTATGACTATGGTTGGCGAATCACTCCATTCAAGGAGTGAAATGAAGCCCCATATACTCAATTGAATGTATTAATTAACCTAGTTTACTTTATTTCATGTAGTTAATTTTCTTTCATTCCTACATGAGTTTATGCAGTGAGAAATGGTAAATTATCCTTGAGAAAGGATTAAAATCTAATATACTCTTAATTTTTGGATTCAAACTAGAGATATAATGACCCACTAATTAGAGTATATTATATTTTATTATACTCATACATTAAAATTTTGTTGGATTTATGATTTATTATATGAATTTACTCTAGCGAGTGATTTATATAATTTTTCTAAATCAATTATTCATTTAAGTTGTGGGGATAAAAATTGGATTAACTAATTTTATATTGGTTTGTTTTGTCAACTGATGAGAATCAATTGATAAAATAAGTTAATATTTGGAAAATTAGTAAACTAGAATAATTAACACATTTAATTGATAAAGTGGAGGTTAAGTTTCATTGCTTGAATATTTCTCAAATTTAAGTTCATCTCAATTCTTATTACTTAGTTCTTTTTTGGCACACTATTTAGTTTGTTAATTTCATCTCTTATATTAGATTAGTGTTACTTCACATTTTCACCTAAAAAGTGTTTTAATATTTGAAAAACATAAAAAAATTAGAAAAAACCCAAAAGTCTAAAAAAAGGAATCAAGTGAATTATATTCAAATCCTCTCCTGTTTAGCATGTTCAAACCTTTGATTTGGATTGATAACTCACTTACCATTATACTCTAGTTTTGTCTACTTTTATAGGTTTGTGAAGATTTTTTATTGAAGAGATTTTACAACAACGACACACCAAAAAGTAATTCATCAGATACAACATGCACACTCACACACAAGTGTATATGTATACACACATTACTCTATTCTGTGAAGTTGTTTGCACTTCATGTCTTTCTTTATACACACGCACCCACATAAGTAGGAGCAGGGTTGGCAATGCTATAGACAGTGCAATTTTCTATAAGCATAGACTATGATAATATTGTAGGCATAAGTAATTCAGTGTAACAATTAGATAAAGTCATATACATAAAAGTTTGTAATATGCATCAACTTGAGTAGCATTGTGATAGGTAAGGTTAGTCCAATTTATGCACAAACACGGCTATATACAAAGCTAATTCACAATTGTAGTTTGTAGTCATGTATTTCATTAGTGCCATAGCAGTGGGATATTTCATAACCATGAACGTTTGTTATATATATTTGGTGAATATCAGATACTCTCCTGTTTAAGAATCTCACGTGTCCTAATACTTGATTATGATAACCAAAAAAAACCTCTTTTGTCACTAATAGGTTCATTAAGCACTTTTTTGCATCAATAGTATTATTCTCCAAATCCAAGGGATTGAATATTTTTCACCCAAATTAGAAAAATAAGAAATGAGAGTTTTTGGTGTTGGATTATATAAAGAAATTATATACAAATAAAGAGACCATGACAAACATAATATAGGAATAGTGCATGCAACACAGTTCAGTAAAATTGTTATTGTAACGTAGTTTTATGTTTAGTTATTTCTGAACTAAACTAAAAAAGAATTTTGCTAATTTGATTAGTTAAAAGAGTCAATATGAGACCTTCTTCCGTAAGTTGGAATTAAGATTTTTCTTCTGGTTGATATTTTAATCATAATGCGGGTTGGTATTCATTTATGGATATATAAATAAAGTATTCATTGTGAAATTTTCCACTCAATACCTTTAAACCTTATGTCCTATTTGTGGAACTTATATATTACTGTTAGTTTGTTTGTGATAATATTTTAAGAATGCATCTCATACAAGGGAAAAATATTCATATATGTTTATGTCTAAAAATGGAGTGGTCTAATTTTATAATTACAGATAAAGAATAAGAGCAATTTAAACAAACACACAAGAGACAATGATTTTTAAAGTGGTTCAGCTGTTAAAAGCCTACGTCCATCGTTGGAATTACTATTGAAGTTTACAAGATCTCAGTATGGTGTGCTTGAGATTGATTGAAATTATCCCCTTGAGCTAAGAGAGATGATCTATTAATAGTGGTTTGGAACCCTAGAGATGGAATGCTTTGATATTTCCGAGAAGTTATATTTGTTTACAATAAATGAGACTCGTGGTATTCAGTGTTAGTCGCCCTTCCATCTTAGTAAATTTTGTTATTACTGATGGTTTACATTCTGGAGTTAGTTAACATTCTGTCCGACTAGGTTCCTCTGATGCTAATCAAGATAGCTGAATGGCCACATATAATGACATATGTCTATTGTTCATTGGTCCAAGTGGGGGGTAATTTTACATACAACAAAAGCCCCCAATGTTCCATGTTTGATGATTGATTGAAAGTATGGAGTATATGTTCACAACGTTTCTCAGCTTGTGATCTGAATGTTGGTTGGCATCCGACCTTCCGTACTTGTAATTTTTTTTGCTAGCACTGTGGATGATGGCATTTTTCCAAATAATTTAAAGATTTTCGAACCACCAAAGGGTATGCTAGTCTTTTTGTGCTTTGGGAAGAATATAGTCGAAATCCTTCGTTCAGTTAATCATTTTGTCTCTACTATCAAGGAAACCTATAAATAGGCAGAAATTTCCCTTCTTTTCTTTTCACCTCAAATCTTCTGCACTTAGAATTTTCTCTTATTTTCGAGCTATCCTTCTGCGATCTCTTGTTGCCTGCTTCCCATCACCATTATTCCTTCCTTGACGTTCTCTTTAGATTTATGTAGGCTTTTTCCCCTTTTTCTCTATTTTTCATCCTTTTCTCTATTTCAACTATGGTTTACTTCATGGATGACGGTTTATTAAAGGATTTTAGGGGAAAAAGGAAGATTCCTGACTGGGTAGGTCTAGAGATTACTAAAAGTCCTGCAAATGTTATTCTTTAGCAGAGGGTCATTCGATTCTAACTCTTCTTATTGCTAAGTGTGGTATTACCTTTCCCCAAAATCCTCTATTTCTTCAGTTTTGTCAATATCACTACACCAAAATGACAAAATTTTCACCTTTTTAGCAGCCAGACTTATCACGGTAAATGATCGTGACACAAAAACACGCGTTTTTATCACGGTCATTGACCGTGACAAGTCCATGACAAGTGAATTTTGTCACAGACGATTCTATCAGTAAAAAAAACCTCCCCCTTCTCTTTTTCCCACCGAATTCATTCCCTCCATTTCTCTCTCTCTCTCTCTCTCTCTAGCGGCTGCTCTCTCTCTCTCTTTCTACAACTTCGGTATGTTTTCTCTGTATTTATCCCCCATGTATGTATATGTGCGTGTGTGCATATATGTGTGTAAATATGCGCGCGCGCGTGTGTGTGTGGTGTATGTGTGGGCGGGGGGGGGCAGCAGAGCTGGGGGAGGGGAGGGGGTATGTACGTGTGTGTGTGTTTGTTTATGTGTGTATATATGCGCGTGTGTGTATATGTGCATGTGTGCATATTTGTGCGTGTGTATATATGTGTGTGTGTGTGTGTGGTGGGCAGGGGCAGCGGGAGGGGAAGGGCAAGGGAGGCAGGGGGTGTATATGTGCGTGTGTGTGCATGTTTTTTAATTAAATTTTTATTGGTTTATTAGATATTGCCCCTCATATTGTAGTGCCCCTTGTAAAAGAATTGATTGATTTAATATTGATTTGTTGTTAATTTTTTTTGTAAATTAATAATTAGTGCCCCTTTCATATGCAAGTAGGATTGCCCCTCATTATAAATTAGTAAATTAATAATTGTATACTTTAATTGTTAATTTAATTGATGAAAATAATTAATTGAGTAGATGAATTAGAAGGAGTACAGGATACACATTTGTTGTTGCCATTGCGGTTGGATTATAGGGGATCGATGTTGGGTTGTTTAATTTTAAAAGTGTCATGACCACTGGATTATTGTCCATATGGGGGTGGGATTTTTCAACTTTTTTTGAAAATTACCTTGTATAACGAACAATATATATATAGTATGATAATTAAATGAAACATACTTGAAATTACATATAGTGCGCATAGATACTAGTCGTTGAGTTCTTATGCTCACGCATTCAATAGCCCTTAGACCCGTTCGAGAGTCATTACCCCTGTAATGAGATCTCTCGAATTGTCCCATTTGGACAGTTTGGGACTGCATAATTTCTGTATAATAATATTCTTAGTGGCTTAAAGTTGTTACTTTTGGAGGATGTTCTGCAGTCGTATCCTTATGTTCTCTGGGTACATACTAGATTGACAAGTGTGACTGTTATTTTAATTGATCAATTGAAATAATACTCACACTTGACAATCTACGTTGTGTACTTGGAGAACTACGGGGATATACTGCCGAATTTTTCTCAAATCATAATAATATGCATGGGCTGTTAAGTATATTATAAAAATATGCGGTCTTGAATGGGATAGGACCGTTGACCCTTTAGAGGAGACGGAGGAAATAGAAATTAAATGAAATTAAATGAAACATACTATAAATCTAAGTTTTGTTTATACTAATCCATGAATATATGCTTCTTACCTTTAATAGGTGATTAGTTGTTGTAGTTGTTGTCAATTGTCCTACACCCGCCAAAGCGTCTAAACAGTAGTGTGGATGACTTGGCTGCTCCTACCGAATATCAATCCATTTTTTATGATAACCCGAATTTGAAATAATTTTACAATTTATAATAAATATTCTAATTTGTACTTTATCAATCAATTTTTAATACTTTTAATTGATTTGCAGTTTATCATTTTCACTCTTGTGTAGTGTGCGTGTGTGTGGGCAGTAGGGGTGGGGGTGGGGATGGGAATGTTTTGAATTTTTAGTAATTGTACATATTATGAGCTAGATGTTGTTGTTTTGAAATTCAGAATTGAGGTGTTAAACAGTAACAATTCATTTGGATTTGTAGTAATTGTACATATTTGCATGTCTTCTTCTAATTCATTTTGATTTGTACTAATAACAACATTTTTTTATAGCAAATGTCTCCTTCAGGTATTAAGGTCAGGATGATGATGCTGATTGTGATGATGTCATCTGGGCTTGGTGGTAGCGGAGGCGAGGAGGGCTCCTCGGCCCCTAGGCTCCCCAAATATGGCAAACTGGGGATGGCCATCGAGAACAAGACGGGGCTATTAGCGAGATCCCTCGAGCTGGGAAAGACGATCATCGGCCCAGGGTACACTAGTTGGAGGGAGGTGCCAAATGAGCTCAAGTTAGTTATTTGGGTGGGACTATAGGTAATGAATTTATATTTATATTTATATGAATATTTAAATTTCAATTTCGATTTCATTTTATATTTATATTTATATTTATATTTATATTTATATTTATATTTATATTTATTCGCAACTAACATTGTATTTGTTGGACATGAACAATTTAGCCTGGATTCAAAGCTACGCGATTCCGTCTTGGAGCAGTTGAGGGAGCAACACAAGACGTGGAAGAAAAATATGCGGACCCGGTACTTTGGGAAGACCCGAGAGTCCGTTATCCAAATGTGTGAATCCGTCCCGCCGAAGGAGCCGATCTCATTGACACAATGGCAAAAGTTCATTGATAATGAGATCGAGGAGCGACAATTGGCATCTTGCCAATCGAGGAGGGAAAATCGGGCAAAAAAGACGGACGTGCACTACTCCGACCGGACGTCTTACGCCACAGTGGATCATAGGATGATGGTAAGATTTAATTTTTCTATAGCTACAGAAATATATTATTCTGCATTATTTTACTTTGCGGAGCCGATACTAATTTTATTTTATTTTATTTCAGGGGACACGGAGTGGCCCTGGGGGTAGGCCACATAGGCTCGATACTTATGTGGCTATTCGGACGAAGAAGGGGAAGGATAAGGAGGTGTCCCCAAGCGTCGCGTCCACGATTGTAAGTAATCCAACGGTTTACTTTTTGTTAATTACATTATAATTTTTTTATTTACTTATTTTACTAATCATGTGCTTTTTGTCGTTTCAGAAAAAACTTAAGGAAGTGCATGAGTCGCAGTCTGATGCCGACAAGGCATCTTTGTCCAAAAATGCACTCATCCAAGTGCTTGGCGCTGATCGCAAGGGGAGGAGGACAAGGGGGTGAGCTCGCGGGTGGCCGAATCTAGGATCATCGGATTGGAAACAAGCAACACCGGGTTGGCTCGAACGGTAGACTCACACGACGCGAAGCTGTCCCGTTTGGAGGCGACGGTCCAAGATATGTTCTCATTCATGAAGCATTCGTTGGGCAGAAACCGTAAGGGGAAATGAAAGCAGAAGGTGGTGGAGGAGGAGGTGCATGATGACGAGGATGTGGACCTCGCTACTTCATCGCCGACACGTACGGACTTTGATGATCCACTCCCCTATTTAGCTCCCTTCAACCGACCGATGTCGACACTTGGTTGGCCGAGCGTGTTTATACTGGACATATTTGATGGCCAGCGATTAGGGAGGGGGTTGAGGGACCCGAATACCGTCCAGAGTATGCTAGTTCATGGACGCTTGCTTCAAGACATCGAGTCCAAGGTACTCGCCACGCATGTGATACACAGGAAGCAGAACTCCCCCTTGTCACGGTCATTGACCGTGACAAGTCTGTGATAAGTGAAGTTTGTCACGAACAATTCTATCAGTAAAAAAACCCTCCCCCTTCTTTTTTTCCCACCGAATTCATTCCCTAAATTTCTCTCTCTCTCTAGCGGCTGCTCTCTCTCTTTCTACAACTTTGGTATGTTTTCTCTCTATTTCTCCCCCATTTGTATATGTGCGTGTGTGTATATATGTGTGTAAATATGCGCGCATGTGTGTGTGTGTGGTGTATATGTGTGGGGGGGGGGGCAGCAGAGCTGGGGGGAGGGGGTATGTGTTTATGTGTGTATATATGCGTGTGTGTGTGCGTATATGTGCGTGTGTGCATATTTGTATGTGTTTATATATATGTGTGTGTGCGTGTGGTGGGCAGGGGCAGCGAGAGGGGGCAGGGGGTGTATATGTTTGTGTGTGTATTTTTTTTAATTAAATTTTTATTAGTTTATTAGATATTGCCCCTCATATTGTAGTGCCCCTTGTAAAAGAATTGATTGATTTAATATTGATTGATTGTTAATTTTTTTTGTAAATTAATAATTAGTGCCACTTTCATATGCAAGTAGGATTGCCCCTCATTGTAAATTAGTAAATTAATAATCGTATATTTTAATTGTTAATTTAATTGATGAAAATAATTAATTGAGTAGATGAATTAGAAGAAGTACAGGATAAACATTTGTTGTTGACATTGCTGTTGGATTATATTGGATCGATGTTGGGTTGGTTAATTTTAAAAGTGGCATGACCATTGGATTATTGTCCATATTGTGAAAACGTGACTGTGTGATAATTGATTAAATTCGCAAATATCTAATTTGGCACACTTATTTAATTAGAGTCTATTTTTAAACAAACTAATTCAGCCCCTACACATGCATTTAAACATCATAAGAAATTCAACCCACGTATGAAAAATAAAGACGACCGATATAGGAAAAAAAACCTTTCGGATAAAAACCTTTTATAAACACTTTGAAAAATTCACAAGACCTTTGACTTACATGCAACCTGATAATCGCCAACAAGTGTGTAATGCACGGTGCCTTCAGCCAATCTTCAAAGATACGAGAGACAGCGAAATACCCTCCAGGCGTCGGTTCGTCGTCTTCGGCTCATCCACACGCAGAATAACTATGCTCGGTATTCACTGATCAAATATGGAGAACCCTTCTCCACAGAGGTGGAACAAAAGCAAAGTTTTTCTTAAACACCAAATAATTCACTAAAGCATATGAGAGTTCTGTGAATTGAAAACTAAAAGGATTAAAACCTTAAAGGAAGAAGCCAAAAAGGATTCTGCTTTCGCAGTATTTCTGTTCGTCAAAACGCTGTGACTTCTTAATGAAAACGGAACCAGAGAATGAGATTTTATAGAAAATTGCGCCGCCTTGAAAACAGAGCTCGTTCAAACGAGATCAGCAAGTCACTCGAGCGAAGCACAAATGTCATTCGAACAAGATCTAACGAGATGCTATGTCGTTTGAGCGACAATTACAGGCCGTTCGAATGACCTATCAAACGATATTCTATGCAAGCCTATAGAAAATTTCGATACGAACGAGTGGCCGCCAGTTTCGTATCTTTCTGATTTTTTATGAATTAGTTATGATTTTTCTACGAAAAGGTATCCGAGAACAAAATCTTTAGAAAAATATTTTGTAAAAATATTCCAAAATCTCTAAGTGAAAAGTTAAGGTATTTAAAACATAACCTTACCAAAGTAAACTTCGCGGAGTCTTGAATGATGAAGAACTTGAGTAATTCGGATCCGTCTTTGATGTAGATGTCTCTTGAATGCTCTTCGACGGTGTAGCAGTATATAACATAATAAATTGATAACGGACCTATGAAAATATGTTCTTACAAATCTCCCCCTATGTCTATGCCGGTACATATATAAAAAATCCGAATTATCAAACACCAAAATACCTATACAAATCGACCCTCCCATGAATAAATTTGCAAGACCTCAAAACTGTTATTCAATCATCTTCGTCAAATCTAAAAAAATTTCTCATCACGGTGTGCAAAATCATGATCTTCAATCTTTGTACCTACACACATGAGATAAAGAAAAATACCTTCGTGACGCATTGAGTTTGAAATGATATAAGAATAAAGCATTAATAAATCAAATCTCCCCCATAATGCAAAGACTCCCATAACATGATAATTCTTTCTCCCCCTTTTTATGATGTCCCCAAATAGACAGATAAGAAGAAATAATCAAAACATGGAGTTTCACGAAAAAATGCATAGAAAACAAGGATCAAACTACGCGCATGCAAAGGAGTATCTCAAAAATCTCACAAACTATTTTTGGATTTAAACTAAAACAACCGAGTCATGGAAATGTAATGAATGGGTGTGAACACATCCGATAGGAAAATCAACTCAATCAATCATATGTGCACGATGCATATGTACTCCTAACGAATGAACATCACAAGTATCCTTATGTGTAAAAATTTGTTGAATTTAGATGACATCGTCTTATACAAATCAACATATCAAAGTCAAATGATTTCGACACAAATAACGTCCAAAACTATATAGCACTTTTTCAAGATTTTCAAGGATGTGCAAACCCGTTATAAAATCTCCAACCAAACTCCCTCATATATATTTTATTTTAGAGGTGAATAAACTAAATTCTCAAACTTTGGAGAGTTGGTGCAGAAACCTAAATGGCCCATAATTGGCATGAATTTCTTTTTATTGCCTTTAAATTTTTTTGAGCTCTTTTAAACCTCTTTGGACCCCGGATAATAAAATTCCTTTACTTTTTAGGTCCAATTTAACGGTGGCTTAGTATTCGCAAAGGCAAAATGAACCTTTCGCAGCCCTTCCCCATTTTTAAATAAAGCAGACAAACTCACAAAACGGTTCTTATATGCACAATTTCCTCATCAAAATGTTATTGCGCTTGATTCGTTTTAAAGACAGGATTGAAGTGAAAACACCCAACCAACATGTGATAAGACAAGCATAATAATCAAACAAATCCGTGCTTGTGTGTAATAAAGGAAATCATGAGTCAAACATGTAGGAAGTAACACTTAATTACATCTTAATGACTCCAACATTATAAAGCACAAGGATGAATTGACCTATTGTCTCAAAATACTATCAAATAGTCACATGAAAAAATGGAATGATGTTGTGACTCGGTCATCCTAAGTGTTTATCCATAAACGGTGCAAATAAAATACAAAAATCTTTTTGAAATTTCAAATTTGATCAAAACAAATATGAATGGACACTCAAAAAAGTAGAAACTCTGTATGCATTTTTCAAATTTTTTCAAAAAATAAAAATTTGTACAAAAAGTACATGTCACAACGCTAGCAAACAAAAATATCATGAAACAAAAACTAGCGTATGACAAATATGCAAACACAATCATCTATATGATATGGCAAGAGAAGAATCATGTGCAAGCAAATGAGAATCAACTTATCTAAAATCTAGTGCCTCTAAAATTGATTTTCTAACCCAAATAAATGTGAAACATCGTGCGGGGGATTTGGGAACCACGGGAACACTAGATATAAACTTCCTAGGACATTTTTCAAGATCAAAACAAAATCGCCTAAGGTGACCTTTCCTTCCACAATATGAACATGTGTAAATGGGTGGAACGACACCTATGGGTTGACATTTTCTAACATCCTTGGAATTAGTTGACCCTCTAAAACAAATAATGGTTTTGGCTTTAGCATTAGAAGCATGAGAACACGATGAGCCATTACCATCACTATCAAACCTACTTGAGTCTGTCAAATTATTTTTAAATTTTAAAATTTTTTACTCAAGCAAAGAATTAAACTCTTCCGAATTAAGGGACGCCTTTTTCAAGTTTTCAATAATTCCAAAAAGCGTATCTCTCTCTCCCTTAATTAAAGCAAACTTTTTCCTAAGAGTCTTTTCACGTGCCACAAACTCATTGACTAAAATATTTTTATCCTCTTTGGCACAACACAAACCATCGAATTTTTAAGGTCCTCCAATTCTTTCTCTAAAAATAGGACCTTATCATCACTCTCCTTCTTGGACAATTTTAACGCAATAAGTCATGGTCCAAGGAAACAATTTTTTCACAATAAAAATCTAGTTGATTTTGAACCGTATCCAAAAGATCCATCGCGAATTTAAAACGAGAATTTTTTTTTCCAAAACTTTAACTCTTTTTGCAAACGTCAAAATCAAACGATTTATATCATCAAAACTTTGACTCGGGTCATCAAAGGAGGGCATCCGATTAGATAAGTGCTCCCTTGGAAAAATTACGATTTTTAAAAAATTAATTTTTAAAAAAAAATCAATATCACACAAATTTTGCGAAAAATAGGAATACGCAATAAATTAGCGCAACCTGCTCTGATACCAATTTGTAAACGTGAGTAGATAAATTGTATCAGAAAGTAAATCCTCAAAAAATCAGAATCACGCGATAAATTAGCGTAACCCGCTCTGATACCAATTTATAAAAATGTGACTGTGTGATAATTGATTAAAGTCGCAAATATCTAATTTGGCACACTTATTTAATTAGAGTCTATTTTTAAACAAACTAATTCAGCCCCTACGCATGCATCTAAACATCATAAGAAATTCAACCCATATATGAAAAATAAAGACGATCGATATAGAAAAAAAATCCCTTTCGGGTAAAAACCTTTTATAAACACTTTGAAAAATTCACAAGACCTTTGACTTACATACAACCTGATAATCACCCACAAGTGTGTAATGCACGGTGCCTTCAGCAAATCTTCAAAGATACGAGAGACATCGAAATACCCTCCAGACATCGGTTCGTCGTCTTCGGCTCGTCCACACGCAGAATGACTACTCTCGGTATCCACCGATCAAATATGGAGATCCCTTCTCTACAGAGGTTGAACAAAAGTAAAGTTTTTCTTAAACACCAAATAATTCACTAAAGCATATGGGAGTTTTGTGAATTTAAAACAAAAAGGATTAAAACCCTAAAGGAAGAAGCCAAAAAGGATTCTACTTTCACAGTATTTCTGTTCGTCAAAACGATGTGACTTCATAATGAAAACGGAACCAGAGAATGAGATTTTATAGAAAATCGCGCTACCTCGAAAACAAAGCTCGTTCGAACGAGATCAGCAAGTCGCTCGAATGAAGGACAAATGTCATTCGAACGAGATCTAATGAGATGCTATGTCATTTGAACGAAAAATTCAGGTCGTTCGAATGACCTATCAAACGAGATTCCACGCGAGCCTGTAGAAAATTTCAATACGAACGCGTGGCCGCCAGTTTCGTATCTTTCTGATTTTTTATGAATTAGTTATGATTTTTCTACGAAAAGGTGTCCGAGAACAAAATCTTTAGAAAAATATTTTGTAAAAATATCCCCAAAGCTCTAATTGAAAAGTTAAGGTATTTAAAACATAACCTTACCAAAGTAAACTTCGCGGAGTCTTGAATGATGAAGAACTTGAGTAATTCGAATCCGTCTTTGATGTAGATGTCTATTGAATGCTCTTCGACGGTGTAGAAGTATATAACATAATAAATTGATAACGGACCTATGAAAATATGTCCTTACACATACGGGGTTGGGATTTTTCAACTTTTTTTAAAAAATTACTTTGTATATCGAACAATATATATATAATATGATAATTAAATGAAATATACTTGAAATTACATATAGTGCTCATAGATACTAACCTTCTAGTTCTTATGCGTACGCATTCAATAGGCCTTAGACCCGCTCGAGAGTCATTACTCCTGTAATGAGATCCCTCGAATTGTCCCGTTTGGACAGTTTGGGACTGCATAATTTCTGTATAATATTCTTAGTGGCTTAAAGTTGTTACTTTTGGAGGAACTTTCTATTATAAATTGAATTTGAATTTGAAATTTAAAAAAAATAAAAAAAATAAGACATAATTAAATGAAACATACTACAAATCTAAGTTTTGTTTATACTAATCCATGAATATACACTTCTTACCTTTAATAGGTGATTAGTACATAGTTATTTGGGATGTCCTATTTGTGGAGAGGAGACTGAATCTCTTCGTCTATCCTTTAGCTCAAAAAATGAAGCGAGAATTCCCTTCATATCCGAACACTAAAAAATGCCATAATCCTATGGAGTGATGCTCTGCAAATTCCTTCCAACCATTGTGTAGCCAAATATCACTAGTTGAAGTTGTCAATTTCACTTTCCATACCCCACCAATTGGAACCTCTAGCAAAACATGGAAAAATATGAAAAGTGAAATTGACAACTTCAACTGGTGATGTTTGGATACACAACGGTTGGAAGGAATTTGCAGAGCATAACTCCATAGGATTATGGCATTTATTAGTGTTCAGATATGAAGGGAATTATATTTGACACGATTCTCCGGGGTACATTAGTTGGAAGGAGGTGCCATATGAGCTCAAGTTAGCTATTTGAGTGGCACTACAGGTAATGTATTTATTTTTATATTTATATTCACTACACCAAAATGGCCAAATTGTCACCTTTCAGTCGGCCACCCTTGTCAAGGTCATTGATCGTGATAAAAAAAAAACACGCGTTTTGTATCACGGTCATTGACCTTGACACGACCGTGACAAGAACTTGTCACGGTCATTGACCGTGACAAGTCCGTGACAAATTTACTTGTCACGGACTTGTCACGATCAATGACCTTAACACGAACGTGACAATGTTTGCAGCAAAAACCCTTTCCCCTTTCTTTTTTCCCTCCCGCCGTTCCCTCCCTCTCTCTCTCTCTCTCGACGCTGCTCTCTCTCTCTCTCTCTCTACTTTCATGTTTAATTCTCTCTCTCTCTCTCTCTTCCATTTATATATATATTTGTGTGTATATATATGTGTGTATGTGTGTATATATATGTGTGTGTGTGTGCGTGTGTGGGGGGTGGGGCAGGGTGGGGGGTAGGGGGTGGGGCAGGGTGGGGGTAGGGGTTAAAAATATAAATAAATAAGTAATTTTCTATAAATTTCCAAAAATAATATCCAAAAATGTAAATGTAAATAATATCCAAAAATATAAATGTAAATAATATCCAAAAATATTGGATAACAATTTATTTTCATTCAAAATAAATAAGTAATTTTCTACAAATTTCATAAAAAAATGAAGGCCGACTTAATATGTGATTTAAGTGTGAAATAATCGCTATATACTTATACTAATGGGGAAAAAACCATATATGGCGTTTTTTGTTGACTTTATATGGTGAAATAATCACATGACTTTATATCCATCAAATAAAAGCATGAAAACTAAAAACTTACAATAAGGGTTAAAATGGCATCCGAAGTTGCTAAAAGCATGAAAAATAAAATATTTTTTAAGATTTGTGGTGAATAACTAAAGTTAAAAAAAGTATTACTTTAGTCATTAAATTACTTTTTGAATTCGGGCGATGCGCATAAATTTGTAGTAATTGTCTTATAATAAAGATCATTTAGTCTATGTTGTTGAAAAATTTGATCAAATTGGTGAGCCCTTCATATTTTAAAAATGTTATTTTTATTCCTATTTAACTTTTCTTTCTATACACCCTTAATTATATTTAAAGTTTAATAAAATATGAGTTATAGAAAGAAAAGTGGGGTTTAAATAAAAATATTTTTTTAAAATTTTAGGTTTTGGTGCATAATCTTACTTTGTCACAATTAATTTATATGCCTCAAAGTTATTTTATCACTCTTAGTTTATATTTGTGATAACACTTTATGAACCATAACTTTAGGTTGATTATTTTAGAACTTAAACTTCAAGATACAAAAAATAATTCTATAGAACAGCTTAGATATCTTAACAAAACACATGTCTAACATTGAATATGATTTATAAAAAGCATAAAACAATAGTAGAAATTCAATACATGAAATTAACATTGAGATTATTTTAAATAGACAGTCACTACTGTGTGTGTGTGTGTGTGTGTGTGTGTGTGTGTGTGTGTGTGTGTGCGTGTGTGGTGGGTGGGGGGCTATTGTGTGTGTGTATGTGGTGAGTGGGGGGTGTGGAGGGATGTGGGTGTGTGTGTGTATGTGGTGAGTGGGGGTTTGGAGGGAGGTGGGGGTGTGTGTGTATGTGGTGAGTGGGGGGTGTGGAGGGAGGGGTGTGTGTGTGTGTGTGTGTGTATTTTAATTAACCCATGAATTTGCATTTTTGTACTTGAATTAATCCATGAATTTATTTTTGTATTTGAATTAACCCATGAATTTATTTTTGTATTTGAATTAACCCATTATATGAAACATACTTGAAATTAAATATAGTGCGCATAGATACTAGCCTTCTAGTTCTTATGCGTACGCATTCAATAGCCCTTAGACCCGTTCGAGAGTCATTACCCCTGTAATGAGATCTCTTGAATTGTCCCGTTTGGACAGTTTGAGACTGTATAATTTCTGTATAATATTCTTATTGGCTTAAAGTTGTTACTTTTGGAGGAAGTTCTGCAGTCGTATCTTAATGTTCTATGGGTACATACTAGATTGACAAGTGTGACTGTTATTTCAATTGACCAATTGAAATAACACTCACACCTGCCAATCTACGTCGTGTACTTGGAGAACTAAGGGGATATGTTGTCGAATTTTTTTCAAATCGTAACAATGTGCATGAGCTGTTAAGTATATTGCAGAAAAATGCAGTCTTGAATGAGATAGGACCACTTACCCTTTTATAGGATAATTAAATGATGGGATAATTAAATAAAATATACTATAAATCTAAGTTTTGTTTACCTTTAATAGGTGTTTAGTTGTGGTAGCTGTGATGGGATATCCGAAATACAAAGAGTGGATGGGTGAGACTAATAGAATGTGGGATGTGTTTCGCACAGGTGCTAACGAATTTGTGAAATATGCAAAGAGATGTCGTAATGATGAAGAGTTTTCGTGTCCGTGTGTTAGGTGTAAGAATGGTAAGGTGTTTGAGTGGAAAATAGTTGAACTACATTTGTTAAGATCGATTATGCAAGATAGTTATCGATTTTGGAGTTTTCACGGTGAATTGAAAGTTCCTTTTGTCCCCGACCAACCTTCACAACAACCTTCAACAAGTAGAATAGATGTAGAAAGGGACGACGTAGATCATAATATGTTAGAGGATTTAGTTGATGATGCGTACGGAGTTTATGAAGCTGAGTAGAATGAGGTTACTGATGATGTAGAAGATTCAAGTGCTCGTGAAGATAACACGATAAAACTTGACGATGACTACCAAAGTTTAAAATTTAAGGCGACCCAACTGTTATACTCTGGCTGTGAGAAAGATCAAACAACTTTACATGCCATGGTTGGTTTGCACAGTTTGAAGACGCAGTACGGTTTGTCTGGCAATAGCGTGATGGGAATTCTGAAATGGGTGAAGGGCTTATTACCCAAGGTGAATACACTTCCAAATAGCTATCTTGTTATGAAAAACAGTTTGAAAGGTTTGGGAATGAAGTATAAATCGATTCATGCTTGTGTGTATGACTCCATACTATACCGAAAGGAGTATGAAAATCTCGATCGTTGTCCGGTATGCGATGAACCTAGATATGTCCAATCTACTAGTAAGGAAGGCACAAGCTCAAAAGTGCCTCAAAAAGTATTGAAATATATTCCCGTTGGGCCTAGATTAAAGAGATTTTTCACAGTACCATGGATTGCAGAGGCAATGACTTGGCATGCTAGGGTAGAAGTAGGGGGTAATATCATGCGTCATCCTATTGATTTTACTGCCTGGCGGAGGATGAATTTTGAGTATCTCGATTTTTCTCGAGAACAACGCAACATTCGTTTGGCTATATCAATATATGGTTTCAATCCATTTGGAAATCTAAGCACCAATCAGAGTGTATGGCCAGTGATCCTAGCCCCACTCAACCTCCCTCCTTCATAGTGTATGAGACCTGAATTTTCGATGATGGCTTTATTGATACTTGGGCCAAAGGCACAAAGTGATGACATTGATATCTACCTGGCTCCTATGGTAGAAGAATTAAATGACTTGTGGGAAGAGGGTGTGCAATCATTTTACTCTTTTAGAAAAGAAGAGTTTACGCTGAAAGCTATGTTGATATGGGCAATTCATGATTTTCCAGCTTATGGGACATTATCCGGATGTGTAGTACATGGTTATTTGGGGTGTCCTGTTTGTGGAGAGGAGACTGAATCTTTTCGTCTATCCTCTAGCTTAAAAAATGTATACCATTGCCACGAGAGGTTTTTACCCCCAGCTCATAGTTTCAGATTTGAGAAAGATTCCAATTTTTTATTGGGCGGAGTTGAACATAGGCTACCGCCGAGACAACTTTCGGGTTCAGAAATTGAAAGTAAATCTTCTGAATGTGGCCCAAATATGCCAGGTAAGAATCCCAAATTTAAGAATGTCAAGCATAAGAAGACCCCAACTGGGAATCAAACTAAGATAAGAAAGGCATGGTCTCGGAGGTCAATTTTATTTGACTTGCCTTATTGGAAGAAAAACTCGGTGCGCCATGTATTGGATGTGATGCATGCAGAGAAGAACTTCGTTGAACATATTGTGGGTACTTGCCTTGGGGGGAGTCATTCGAAGGATGGAGAAAATGCACGAAAAGACCTTAAAACGTTAAAACTTAAGCCACAACTATGGTTGAAAGAAGATAGTAGGGGAAGGACAATAATTCCCCCTGGTGCGTTTACTTTGACGAGTGGGGAAAGGAAGGTGCTTCTAGACACAATATATAATTTGAAGGGCCCATCTACTTTTTCGTCCAACTTGCCAAGGATTGTGAATTATGCTACTCATGATTTACATAAGTGTAAGTCCCACGATTAGCATGTGATCATGCAATTGGTTCCTCTATTGTTTAAGCACTGTTTCTCCAAGCACAAGGATTTGCGTAGGGCTATTATGCAAATTAGTATTACCTTCTCCCTCTTGTGTGAGAAGGTAGTGAATCGAGAACACATAGTGGCCGCAAAATTGGCTGTGAACGAAGCGATTTGTGTATTGGAGAAGTACTTTCCCCCAGCATTCTTTGACATAAGTGTTCACTTTTTGGTACACCTTTGCGACGAGGCACTTCTTTGTGGTCCAGTTAGATATCGGTGGATGTATCCGTTTGAAAGATTGATGGAAGTTTTTAAAGATTACGTCAAGAATACGCGATGTATTGCAGGATCAATTGCAGAGGAATACATCACCGTGGAGTCATCAATATATACTTGGGAATATATGCCTGACTCGACCAGCGTTGATGACACTGATGAATTCCTCGATGATGGTGGTAATGTGATGGGAAAACGAGTGAAATTAACGAGTTTGCAACATGAACAAGTAGCTCGTTATCTATTTGACACACATGAAGATGTCGAAGAATGGAAAAAGTAAGTTTCGAATATTATAATGTTTAACATTATTTTAGATTATTTTATACATGATTAATTTTGTAATATGCAGTAAATATGAAGCCTGTGAGAACAATAAAAGACGAAAAATAATGGTACAATCAGACAACGAATTTAGGCTATGGTTGACACAAGAGGTAATTATAATGAAAATAGTCGTTATATAACGTTACATTACACTCAAATTTTACCACTAATATAATTAATTTATCTATATTCTCAGCTCATAAAGATGGGTGATACGACATCAAGGCTCGCTCGTCTAGCCACTGGACCCTTGTTCGTGGCACAAGAGTACAAAAAGTATCGATTGAACGGTTACATTTTCGGCGCTAAAGTGTACGAGGAAAGTACAAATGTACAGAACTCGGGAATTTCATACAAGGCTCTTACTTTCTTTCGAGCGAGCGCAAAAGATAAAAACCTCGTTGAAGCTGAAATGACTTACTACGGTGTAATCCAAAATATATTTGAATTGGATTATATAAGCTTCAAAGAGGTTGTATTTTACTGTGAATGGGTAAGAGTTGAGGATAAAAATGCTTGTAAAGTTGATCCTATCACCAATTTGATCATGGTTGACTTGTCCAAGTTAAAGAGCAACGACCACGTGAGCGATGAGCCGTTTGTTTGTGCATTTCAAAAGGTTAAGCAAGTGTTTTACTCGGAGTATATCAACAACGAGCCGTGGTCAATTGTCCAACACGCGCCAAGGCGTCTAAATAGTAGTGTGGATGACTTGGCTGCTCCTACCGAATATCAATCCATTTTTTATGATAACCCGAATTTGAAACAATTTTTCAATTTGTAATAAATATTTCAATTTGTACCGAAACATCCATTTTTAATGCTTTTAATTGATCTGCACTTTATCATTTTCACTCTTGTGTAGTGTGCGTGTGTGGAGAGGAGATTAATACATAAATATTCCAACTACATTTAAGTTTTGTTTATACTAATCCATGAATATACGCTTCTTACCTTTAATAGGTGATTAGTTCATAGTTATTTGGGGTGTCCTATTTGTGGAGAGGAGACTGAATCTCTTCGTCTATCCGAACACTAAGAAATGCCATAATCCTATGGAGCGATGCTCTGCGGATTCCTCCCAACCGTTATGTAGCCAAACATCAACAGTTGAAGTTGTCAATTCCACTTTCCATACCCCACCACTTGGAACTTCTAGCAAAACATGGGAGACCATTGAAAGGTGGAATTGACAACTTCAACTGCTGATTTTTGGCTACACAACGGTTGGAAGTAATTTGCAACGCATAACTCCATAGGATTATGGTATTTCTTAGTGTTTAGATATGAAGAGAATTATATTTGACACGATTTTTCGGGGTACATTAGTTGGAAGGAGGTGCCATATGAGCTCAAGTTAGCTGTTTGAGTGACACTACAGGTAATGTATTTATATTTATATGTCAATTTCGATTTCGATTTCAATTACAAATTATATTTATCTATATTTGAGGGGCGGATACTAATTTTACTTTATTTCAATTCAGGGGACAGGGAGTGGCCCTAAGGGTAGGCCACATATGCTCTATACTTATGTGGCTATTCGGACGAGAAGGGAAGGATAAGGAGGTGTCCCCGAGCGTCGCGGTACAAAATCTCTTTTCCATGCAAATAGTTTGTAGATTTGAGATAATTGATGGTGATGTTGTTTCTTCTTAAATAGTTTCTATTTTGAATATATATTTGCATTATCTTTAGTTTGTTTGGATATATGATGTTTGGAACAGGTACAACGTTGCTATAACAGTTACAAATATACTGTTGGGCAGTGGCAGTGGCCATACTGCCTAGGGGTGTAAACGGATCGGGTCTGGGTATATCCAGATCCGATCCGGGTATATTTTTAGCGGATCGGGTCTTACCCGATTACCCGACGGGTCTCAGAAAATGGATCCAGACCCGGATCCGTTAAGGACCTGGAGACCCGACCCGATTACTCGACCCGAATATATATATATATATATAAAACTGTTTTTTTATTTATATATAACTTATATATATATAAGTTATATACTGTTTTTATAATATAAAACTAACTGTTTTTTTATATATAACTTATATATATATATATATATATATATATATATATATATATATACTGTTTTTATAATATAAAACTAACTCTTTTTTTATATATAACTTATATATATATATATATACTGTTTTTTTTATATATATAACTTATATATATATATAAATATATATAAGTTATATATTACATACATATTTACATACATATATTAGTTATATATATATTTAGTAACTATATGTAAGACTATATATATATAATATTATATATAAATATATATTTATTATATTATATATATATACACATTCGGGTCGGGTCCTTATCGGATCGGAGTCATATATATCCAGATCCGATCCATTAACTAATCGGGTAATCGGGTAATCGGATAATCGGGTCTATAAAATTTGCTCAGATCCGTTAATTTAGGTCGGGTCCGGATCGGGTCCGGGTCCAAATCCGGTCCATTGACAGCCCTAATACTGCCTAGCAGATTTTTTTTAAATTCTGCCCAGAATTGTCACGGTCATTGACCGTAGGGGTGCACATGGTTCGGTTCGGTTCGGTTCCATTACGGAACCAGAACCAGAACCGAAATTGATCGGTTCCGTGATTTTGGAACCAGAACCAGAACCGAAATTGGTCGGTTCGGTTCGGAACCGAACCATCGGTTCTCGGTTTGGTTCGGGTTGGTTCATGGTTCTGGTTCTTGGTTCTGGTTTGCGGTTCTGGTTCGCGGTTTGGGTCGTGGTTCTGGTTTGCGGTTCTAGTTCGCGGTTCTGGTTTGCGGTTTTCATTAATGGTTCTGGTTCGTGGGTTGGTTCTCGGGTTGGTTAATGGTTCTGGTTAATGGTTCTAGTTAATGGTTCAGGTTCATGGTTCGGTTCTCGGGTAGGTTCTTGGGGTAGATTCTTTGGTTCGGTTCTTCGGTTCTTCAGTTCGGTTTTTTGGTTCGGTTCCATGGGTTCGGTTCTCGGTTCGGTTCGGTTTGGTTCAGGTATAAAACCGAGAACCGAACCGAACACTTCGGTTCTCAATTTTTTGGAACCAGAACTAACCCGTGGAGAAAAAAAACCGAACCAACCCAACCCACGAAGGTCGGTTTGGTTCGGTTCTTCGGGTTAACGGTTTTTTTGCACACCCCTAATTGACCGTGACACGTCCGTGACAAAAAGTTGTCACGGACGTGTCATGGTCAATGGCCGTGATAATTTTTTTAAAAAAGGTCACGGCTTTGTCACGGTTTATAACCGTGACAAACGTGTCACGGTCATTGACCGCGACACGACCGTGACACAAAACGCGAGTTTTGTGTCAAGGTCAATGACTGTGATACGACCGTGACAAAAAAAGTTGTCTCGCCTCGAAATGTCACGGTCATTGACCTTGACAAGTTGGATTTGTCAAGATCAATGACCTTGACAATTCGGCAGATTTGGTGTAGTGATTTATATGAATATTTCAATTTCAATTTCAATTTCAATTTCAATTTCAATTTCAATTTCAATTTCGATTTCGATTTCGATTTCGATTTTGATTTTGATTTCGATTTATATTTACATTATATTATTCTGATTTCAATTTCATTTATTAAATTTTATTTATGATTGTGTTTGGTTAGGGATTTATTAAATCGAATCGCAACTCAATGCGAAATCAATTTCTTGCCGAATTCTTGTCTCTCTTTATTTAACGGTAACTTACTTTGACTATGGATTTAGATTCTGTAATCGATGGATATGAATCGCTAAAGACTCGTCTGCACAATTTTGGTAGAATTTTTTTGCACTCGATGAATTTGAATTATTTTAAGATTAGTCATGCACAATTTCGATACATTTTAATTTTTATTGTGAATGAATTATAATATTAAACTATGCTTTGTCATTTTTTTTTCTTGTTTTAGCTTAATTCTATTATTATGAATATTTGCTTGTTGTTAGCCCACCCCTTATAATAATCCTGGCTCCGCCCTTGGTTATGCCACATGTTTATTTAAGCTTCTTCGAAGGATTTCCAATGTAAAGTCTCTTTCATTATCATGTTCTACCATGTTGGTAAGCTATAATATCGCTGCTATGGTTGCTTGCATAAATGATTATATTTTTTTAGATTTATTACTTTTCAATTCATTTATAAAAGCTCTTTTGTGCAATGTCTTGCAGTGGCTGATTCTTATAGTGGAACTGGAAATTGGTGCTGGATTTTCTCAAAAATTGTCCTCTTCTAAAGGTTCTTATCTTTGAGGTACGTCAAGGGTTCATAACATCACTTCCAGCTAAATAGTTTGTAGATTTGAGATAATTGATGGTGATGTTGTTTCTTCTTATATTAGGGTTTTTTATTTTGTTGTGAACAAATCGGGACATCGTGGTTGGAATGGTATGTACCGGATTGTTTGAGATCACACCTAAAGACAATTGAAATTACGGGATTGGGGTCAAACAATGGAGTTGAACAGTTGAGGTACTTTGTGGAGAATACCAAAGTTTTGGAGAAGCCTAAAATAAAGATGAAGGGTGGTGTTGAACAACTAAAGCTTCCAAAGTGTTCAAAGCACATGATTAGTAAAATAAGTAAATTAATAAGAACATTGAAACGACAAAAATAGAGCATGACGCGAAGCTGTCCCGTTTGCATATTGTTTCTATTTTGAATGTATATTTGCATTATCTCTAGTTTATTTGGATATATGATGTTTGAACAGGTACAACGTTGCTATAACAGATACAAATATACTGCTGGGCATTGGCAGTGGCCATACTGTCCAGCAGATTTTTTTTCAACTCTGCTCAGAATTGTCACGGTCAATGACCGTGACAAGTCCATGACAAAGGATAATTGTCACGGACTTGTCACGATCATTGACCATGCCAATTTTTTATAAACTGTCACGGGTTGTCACGGTCAGGGACCGTGACAATTCTAACGAGCTTGTCACGGTTCATGACTGTGACAAAAAAATTTGTCTCGCCTAGAATTGTCACGGTCATTGACCTTGACAAGTTGAACTTGTCAATGTCAATAACCGTGACAATTCGACAGATTTTGTGTAGTGTTACCTTTGTTATTTTACCATGAATATGAGATCTAAATGATTCCTTTTAAACTGAGATGAAATATATTAATCAAGTATTTCTACATTTATATTCACATAAACTTATTGCATATCATTTATGTATATCTTCAAAAATTAAAAACATAATTCCTTATCAAACAGCAGGTTAATTGTTTAGTTAAAAGTCTCACTAATTTAGCACTTAAATAATGTATTGCTCAACTTTATCGTTCAAATGGTCCATGCATTACAGAATCTTTTGGCTTTAGCTGTGCAATTAGGACGTCTTATGACATAATTTATCTCCATTTGATTGTTAATATTATCTTATGCCAGTAATATGCGACCAAACAAAGCAATGGATTGGGTTTTGCCATGCTTCCAAATTAGGTTCATTTTAAGTAGATTAGATGTACAAAGTTCATCACAGCCTTTTTTGGCCAACTGTATAATTTCTTAAAGAAAAAAATACATAGTCAGAGAAAAAAAAATTAACAATAAAATAATAATTAGGAGTTGAATTTATCAAGAAATTAAGATCGTTTCAGCACAAGAAAATAGGTTCATTTGACTTAAACCCTACTTAATTTCATAAGTTACATTTAGTTACTCTTATATTTATTTCTAATAACTTCAAATTTTTATATTATTTTCTTGAGAAATTAGGGGCAAAAAATAAATTCTAGACAGCTATCTCCACTATCAGATGAAACTAGTCAACACATTTTTCAATGTGACTTACTAAGGATGAATTAATAGTATTTGGCAAAAAAAAAGGATGAATTAATATTAGTAAGTACGACAGAAAGCCTCATGAAATATATATATATATATATTAAAAAATTAATTAAATACCTTCTCGTAATCTAATTTTTATCCGGATTATGTGATCAATTCAGATCCTACAATCCCTTGTAGCAATTCTTAAAAAACTCAGCCCAATAGAATATATAAGAAATCTCACAACATATTCTATGTTCTATTTCTCTCTCATCACACCACATATGATTTGAAGCTCTCTACATGTTACAACTACCTTAAAAGACAAAAAGCGTAATTCAAAAGCTGTATCCACACGTCTCATATTGTGAGGCAATGATTTCATAATTTAGTTTTGCCACTTTTTATATCTTTTTACTATCCAACATCACTCTGATTCATGCATATACAAAATTATATAAATAAACTCAATTAGAGATGTGGTTATACCCTCACGTAAACATGACCTGCAAGTCAAAGATACAATTCAGAAAATAACATGCAATGCAACGTACAACGAACATCAATATTTTGCCAACATATACACAAATATAGCATATAAAAATTCTTAATTTACGTATCCATGTTTTTAATAGTAATACATATGTCTATCTCTAAGAACAAATTAACAGCTAGGTTATATGTCCTCACGTTCGTGGTGTTGTCCTTATTATGACTACATTAACCTTATTAGCAAGAAGAATATATTATAAACCGCACTAAACTTTAAAAATGCACCAAATTTTCAACACGTGGCAGCCAATCTATGCTGTTTCACATACGCCAAAAGACTACGTAATATATAACTCGGGAGAAAAAAAAATTATCTGATGAAAAATGTTTCTAATCTGTCTTTAATTAAGGCAGCTAGTGAAAGTTTTTTTGGCTGCTTAAAGTAATAGTTAAAATATATGGGTTTCACCGACGTTGTCGGCCTTATCTAACGTCATTACTCAGTAAAGGTTAGTGGATGAAAAAGGATCAAGAGATTCCCAAAACACTCATTAGTCTAAACTACCAACATAATCTGTTATTATAACTGAACTAAACAGAATACATGTCATCTAAGCACTTCCCACGAGTACTCATTAGCAAACACTCATGTTTGTCTTCCTGTCCCTCTCCCTCTCCCTCTTTACATTTTTATCGGGTAAAACTAAAATGGAAAAAGGTAACTGAGGAGATCAAAGAGCTTTTGGCTTCTATATTACTAATTTTTAATATCGAAAAGTAAATGAGAAGGTCAAGTAGCTTTTTGCTTTTATATTACTAATTTTTAATAACAACAGGATACGAAGACAAGTGGGTAATTATACCCAGACATAGAAATTAGATAAATCGCACCGGTATTAACTCGTGTTTGATTTTACTATTGTGAGACTTGTGTAATGTGCGGACACGAGTCAATGACGGTATGACACGTTAGTGTATCGCGTCAAATGCATCTAATTCGTGTGTCGACGTAGAAGCACACCAAACAATTATATCATATAAGAATTCGGGTTGGGTCTTTAGCAAAATGTCATGAAAATGAACATTGTACTTAAAGAGCTCACGCCTTAATTTTTTTTTTCTCCGAGAGGGTTATTCATCCCGAGTCCTTAGACTAATTCTTCCATCTCAAACAAGGCTTACGAAATAAAGATCATTTTCTGCGGTCTGTAACCCTAAATTTATATTGATGGGAGAATTGAACTCATAACCTTGGGGGGTGTTAGCCCCTTAATAATGGGTGATCAATCACTTATACATTATTACCTAAAGTGATATATTTAAATGAAGGATAAATTGTCAAATGAATCGAAAAAGTATAGAATATGGTCAAATGCACTCACTTGACGCTATAAGTACAGAATGATTTTTAATTTTTTTATGACACTATTTCGGAGTAGTAAAGTCTCATTTGGCTTGCACTTATCCATACCCGAAAAAATAACATTGTATATTAACTCATTCTCTCTTCCAAATTAATAATATTTTTTTTTATGTTCCAAATCCATAACTCACTTTCCTTGTTTGAACGTAGCACATTAAGGGTGTGTTTGATAACACTAATTTTTCATGGAAAATGTAATATATGGAATCATTTTCCATCTTTTGGATGTTTGATAAACAAAATTTTCTATGAAATTGGTTTCCTTAAAACAAATAACGTAACCACTTTTTCCACAAAAGATGGAATTAAAAAACCTCCTCCCACCTTGTTATTCATTTTCCAGGGAAAAGAATTATCACACCAAAAATTTGATAAAAATCCAGAAAATGAATAAAAACCCAAAAATAAGAGAAAAAATCCAAAAAATGAGTAAAACCCCAAAATTAATGAAAAAAACACATAAAGTGAATAAAACTCCAAAAATAACGAAAAAAAATACAAAAACAAAATAAAAAGCCCAAAAATATTGAAAAAAAATCACAAAATGAATAAAAACCCAAAAATAATGAAAAAAATCTAGAAACCTATTAAAACAACAGAAATAATGAAAAAAAATCCAAAATATGAATAAAAACCCAAAAATAATGAAAAAAACAATCAGAAAGTGAATAAAAACATAAAAAAATTGAAAAAAAATCCAGAAAGTGGATAAAATCCCAAAAATAGTGAAAAAATCCAGAAAATGAATAAAAACCCAATAATAATGACAAAATACAGAAAGTGAATAAAACTCCAAAAATAATGAAAAAAATACAGAAAATAAATAAAAACGCAAAAAAATGAAAAAAAATCTGAACGTGAATAAAAACCAAAAAATAATGAAAAAAATCCAAAAAGTGATTAAAACCCTAGAAATAATAAAAAAATCCAGAAAATGAATAAAAATCCAAAAATAAAGACAAAATCCACAAAGTGAATAAAAACCCAAAATAATGAAAAAATACAGAAAGTGAATAAAACCCAAAAAATAATGAAAACATCCAAAAAATGAAGAAAAAAAAAACAGAAATAATTTAAAAAATCCAGAAAGTGAATAAAACTCCAAAAACAATGAAAAAAATACAGAAACTGAATAAAAACCCAAAAATAATGAAAAAAATCAAGAATGCGACTAAAACCCAAAAATAATGAAAAAAATATAGAAAGTGATTAAAACCCCAAAAATATTTTTAAAAAATCTAGAAAGTGAATAAAAATCCCAAAATAATGGAAAAAAACCAAAAAGAGAGTAAATACCCAAAAATAATGGAAAAAATACAGAAAGTGAATAAAACCCCAAAAATAATGAAAAAAAATCAGAAAGTGAATAAAAACCAAAAAATAATGAAAAAAATACATAAAGTTAATAAAAGTCCAAAAATAATGAAAAAAATCTAGAAAATGAAAAAAAAACAAAAATAATGAAAAAAATATAGAAAGTGAATAAAACACCAAAAATAATGAAAAAAATACGAAATATGAAAAAAAAACCAAAAATACAGAGAGTGAAAAAAACTCCAAAAATAATGAAAAAAATACAAAAAACGAAAAAAAATGAAAATAATGAAAAAAATTCATAAAATTCATAAAAACCCAAAAATAATGAAAAAAATACTCAAAGTGGATAAAAACCCAATAATAATGAAAAAAATCCAGAAAGTGAATAAGAATCCAAAAATAATGAAAAAAAATATATAAAGTGAATAAAACCCCCAAAATAATGGACAAAATCCAAAAAATGAATAAAAACCCAAAAATAATGAAAAAAAAATACCGAAAGTGAATAAAACTTAAAAAAAATGAAAAAAATCTAGAAATTGAATAAAAATCCAGAAATAATGAAGAAAATCCAGAAAATTCATTATGGGGTAATATTTATTGTCTGTTTTTTTTATTTTTTCGTATTTTTTTAATATTATTTGTGGGTTTGATTCACTTTATGTATTTTTTCATTATTTTTGGGTTTGTATTCACTATCTGAATTTTTTTCATTATTTTTAGAATTTTATTCATTTTCTGTATTTTTTCATTATTTTTGGATTTTTATTCACTTTCTGGATTTTGTTTTCATTATTTTTGGGTATTTATTCATTTTTTGGATTTTTTTCATTGTTTTTGGGGTCTTATTCACTTTCTGTATTTTTTTCACTTTTTGAATTTTTTCATTATTTTTGGGGTTTTATTCATTTTCTTGATTTTTTTCATTATCTTGGGGGTTTTATTCACTTTTTGGATTTTTTTCATTATTTTTGGAGTTTTATTCAATTTCTGTATTTTTTTCATTATTTTTGGGTTTAGGTTTTTATTCACTTTCAGTATTTTTTTTCATTATTTTTGGGTTTTTATTCATTTTTTGTATTTTTTTTTGCATTATTTTTGGGGTTTTAGTCACTTTCTGGATTTTTTTCATTATTTTTTTATTTTTATTCACTTTCTGGATTTTTTTTCATTTTTTGGGGTTTTTATTCATTTTCTGGATTTTTTCCTTATCTTTGGAGTTTTGTTCACATTTTGGATTTTTTTATTTATTTATTCTTTGGGATTTTTATTAATTTTCTGGGATTTTTTTTATTTTTCTATTTTATATATATATTTTCTACTTTTTTTCCATGGAAAATATTGGGAACCAAACACAATAGATGGAAAATATAACATTTTTCACCTGGAAAATATTTGCAATCAAACACCACCAACAAATTTTTTCCATGGAAAATATTTTCATGTTTTCAATTCCATGGAAATCGATTCTTGGCGCTTATTTTCCATCTTATTTATCAAACACACCCTAAGTGCATCATTAAAGTCAGCTAGTAATAAATAATGACAGCTCTATTGCTTAACACAAACTTTCACAAAAATATCATCCACCTATTCCATGGTGGATGATTGAGAGAGTTGAATATGGTTGGGAGATGAGTCATTCTATTAAAAAATATAGAATTGCGCCATTTGCATTTGGCCTCCTTTTGATTTTTCAAATTTCACTTTCGGATCAAATTTGCACTTTTTACATTTGTGTTGTATATTTTAAATTTTTTTAACACAATTATGAAATTACAAACATGTTTGAATTTTATTATCGTGTGATTATGTGGTACGACAAACGAAGTAGTGCAACATAAAATAAGGTGGCAATGAGCCTAATTTTGTTGCATTGCAAAAATAAAATGGTTATTTACACTTCAGGGTATTTTGTGCGGAATATGATATTTTAGTGCAAATTTTTAAATGAACTCTTTGAATCTCAGACATTAAAAGACGTGCCTCATAATTTTAGAGCTTGATTTGAGGCTCTCTTTAAAGTTACTTTTTTAATGTCTATGACATTAATCCGAAGCTCCTAATACAGAAATCTTTTATCCCATTCTAATTTATGAATAATAATTGACTCGCAAAGTATAAATAGCACAAAAGAGACCATAAAATCTTATAAATATCTTACTTTCTGATTTAAAAATTTCAACTGGGCTGTACAAGATGAAACAACAGGCCATGAGGCCCGTGATAGTGTTCAGTACAACTAAGAACTATGAATGTAGACCATTTTGAAAAAGTTACGCCCCCAAATCATCTCCATATATTTCTCCGTGGGCTAATAAAATATTCCCAAATTTTCCTCATTGGCCCATTGGGAGGTTTCTGCAAATGGGTCCCACAGCCAGTAAAGTAAAGTCCCAAGAAAAACGGTGCCATGTCAGCTCACCCGTGCCATGTCACACAAAGGACCCCAAATTTTCAAAAGATAATGATCTAATAATACACAGGCCAACAACTTTGGGAAAAGACAGAATGGCCTCAAATTCTACTCATAACTACGATGATACCCTAGTTATGTATATGCATTGGCCAGCATTATATTCCCCAAATCTTCGAATTATTTTGTCTTCGGTAGAAACATAACTATAAATCTGGATGTTAAGGAAACAAAACAAATTAAGAAATATACTGGCCCCATCAGTCTAGAAACTAAATTGTCTATTTTCATTGTATAGTTTTGTTTGTCCATTTTTAGTGTTTTTTTCATGAAAAAAAAATTAAATAACATGTTGAATTATCAAAATCAATACGTATTTTTAACCAACACCACCGCCGCCACCACAATTACTCTCGTCACGAGCAATAGCGGATTCATGATTTTCAATTAGAGTGCGAAATTTGAACTTTTGCCGAGGGTTGCAGCGGGAGCTCCCAACGCGATTTTTTTTATTACTATTTTAAGTGTATGCAACTTTATATATCTAAAATTATATTAACTGACTGATAAATACTTATTCAAATTGTATTATATTTCATTCACAGCTTAATCTTTCAGCAAATCAAATAATAAAACAATATTTCAACTCCCAACCCAATATTTTAGCAAATAAAAAGTACGGGACAAATATTTCAGCCCTCAATAGATCCATATACCATAATCTATTTGACCAATTTCATACTATATTCCAAATTCTCTTTTTAGCCATTAGACAATTAAGAAGTAGCAATAAATGAGCAAACTAATATATTCAGTTATTCACCAAAAAAGCAATGACCCACTAAGAACAAATAATCAATTTTTAATTGCCCAACAAACCATTATTTTTCACTAATTGAACATTTAAAATATAAATTAATTGAACAAGTTACTAAATAAATCCATAAATCAATTAAACTAAATATTTAACATTTAATAAGTTACATTTGAACATTTAGCATTTATACATTTAAACTTTTTAAAGTAAAACGTAAAACTTTTAAACTAAACATTAAACATTTAACAATTAAACTATTAAGTTATTAACATTTAACATATTAAAAAAACTTTTAAAAAAACTCAACAGGTTTTTCATGTTATGTATACTAAATATTCAACATTCAATAATAATAAATTGACTAGGGATTAGATTTCAGAAAAAACCCTAGTATCTACAATTACAATGACTATATCGTCGTCGTCATCATCATCATCATCATCATCATCATCATCATCATTGTCTTAATCCCATCATATGGGGTCGGTCACATGGATTCTTCTTTTTCATTTTAATCTATTATAAGCGATGTTATCATTCAAGTTTCATTCCTTAAGATCTCTTCTAATAATTTTCTCCCACGATAGTTTAGTGCGTCCCCTTTCTCTTTTACTCTCGATTTTCAATAATCTTCCTCTTGTTATAGATGCATCTACCGGTCTACGCAACACATGTTCGTAACATCTAAGTTTACTCCCTCTTAAATTATCGCTAATGGGAGATACTTCTAACTTTTCTCTCACATAATGATTTTTAATTTTTTCCTTTCTAGTAATTCCTAGTATCCATTGGAGCATCCTCATCTCACTAATATGGAGACTTTGTTCATGTTGTTCTTTTTACCCCAATACTCCGCTCCATATAAGGTCGTCAGCCTAGCAATTGTTCAATAAAAAAATTCTTTTAATTTATTAGTTATCCTGTTATCGCATAACCCCCCACCTACTTGTTTCCGTTTCATCCAACTCGTTGATATTCTACTCGTAACATCATCATCAATATTCTCATTACTTTGTATCACTGAACCTAAAAAACTAAATTTATTAGTTTAGTTTATTACTTCTTCTTCAATCTTTAGCATTGTGTTATTCGACGCCTCATTATTAAATTTACATTCCATAAATTCCGTTTTAATTCTACTGATTTTTAGTCCCTTGGAGTCTCTAAGACATTTTTTCAAGTATCTATCGTCATCGTTAAGCCCTTCTTTGAAGTGCCTACTAAAAGTATATCATCCGCAAATAATATAAACTATGGAACGTTTTTTTATACGTCCTTAGTAATTTCATCCAATACTACGGCAAATAAGTAAGGACTTAACGCTGATCCTTAAAGTAGATCCACTTTAATTATAAAGTTATTAGTTTCTCTATATATAATTCTTGCTCTAGTCTTTATGTTATCATACATATCTTCAATAACTTTAATATAACTATTAGAGATTCTTTTTCTCCTTAAAACCCACCATATTATATACTAGGTACTCTATCATATACCTTTTCAAAGTCTATAAATAGCATATACAAATTTTTATTATTACTTCTATATTTCTCCATTAACTGTCTCAATAAGTAGATAACTTTTGTGGTTGATCGTCCTGGAATAAATTTATAGTGATTGTCTGAAATAGTTGACTCATTTCTTAATCTTTGATCTATAACCTTTTTTCATAATTTCATAGTGTGATTCATCAGTTTGATTCCTCTATAATTACCGCAATTTTGTATATCCCTTTATTTTTATACAAATGTATTATGTGTGTGTGTGTATTAATCTCTTAATACTTTAAAATGCAAAACAAGGCATTTATTATGCTTTGCAATTAGCCTATCCACGTGGCACCTAATATTTATTGCATGTTTCCTCCTCTCCTATCCACGTGGCGCTATTATTTGTTGCATTTTTCCTCCTCTCTCTCTCTTAATGAGATGCAGATACACGACCTCTCTATCTCTTAATGAGATGCAGATACACGATTGTTATGGGGAAACCAAAAGGTTGTCATCCCTTCAAACTCTTACATCTCCCACATCCCACATTTCAAATCTCACATCCTTCCGTACTCTTCCCTCGATTCCAGGTTCATTGACATTCATCCCCCATCCGACATCCGTGATTGTCTACAATGGTATTTGTATATTTCTTCCACAATGTCTCCTCATCATCAAGAAAACTTTGTTCTGCAAGAGTATTTTTCATAATCCAATTATTCCCAGGACACATCAAGGTATTTAACTCTTTGTGGTGCTGAGATATTCCTGATATTTGATTGAATTTAATTGAATTGATTTGTCATAAATTTTTTTGTGAATTCAATTTTAGGACTGATAAATGCATTCCATTTTTTATAGTCATATGGTGCTAATATTTTAGATTTAACGTACCTGATATTTGATTGAATTGAATTGAATTGATTTGTCATAAATTTCTTTCGGATTTTAGGAGACAAAGTCTCGAAAAGTTATCTCTTATTTTGATGCTTTTAATTGTTCATCTATTTTTAATAGTTTGATGGGCTGAAGTATGAAATTTGGATACGTCAATCATTTTTGCATGACATTTGCTCAATGAAATGTTTAGCAGAACTTATCTCTTATTTTGAGCTCTTATATATTGGTATTCATGATTGAATTGTTTGAGATAACTGATATCTTCTAGATTTATGATGAAGCCGGACTAATAAATGCATTCCATTTTTGATAGTCATATGGTGCTAATATTTTAGATTTAGCGTACCTGATATTTGATTGAATTGAATTGAATTGATTTGTCATAAATTTCTTTCGGATTTTAGGAGACAAAGTCTCGAAAAGTTATCTCTTATTTTGATGCTTTTAATTGTTCATCTATTTTTAATAGTTTGATGGGCTGAAGTATGAAATTTGGATATGTCAATCATTTTTGCACGACATTTGCTCAATGAAATATTCAGCAGAACTTATCTCTTATTTTGAGCTCTTATATATTGGTATTCATGATTGAATTGTTTGAGATAACTGATATCTTCTAGATTTATGATGAAGCCCACATAACTGATATATGATTGGGTTGATATATGATTGATACACCTGATTCACTGCTGAATTTACTCAATAAAAAAACAAACACTTCACAGAGAATAGAACATTTAAATCAGCTACAAAACTCTTTTCCAACATTATGTAGAACTTAAATTGTATACAAAAACAACTAAATATAAGAACTTCTATACATGAGGGTTATTACCCGACTATCAACATAATTGTTTCATACTTTAACATTTGTAGTTCATTAATATCTGTTTTACTGAATTTTAAATATCCTATCTCGAATCATTTTGGGCAAATTATAAGTGGAAGTTCACTTGGCCTCTTACGTAGTGCCATGCCACCAATGGCAACGTTCCCAGCTACCATTAAATCAAACCTCCCTAAAACCGATTCTTATTATCCTATTGTATTTATCACAATAGATTGAACTTACTTTGTATGACAAAATGACACATCTTTCTAAAAATATATAAAACATACTTTGAATACAATAAACACAAGTCAATAAAAGTAGCGATTAAAATTTCACATGGCAATACAAAAACAACACCTGTTATTCGATTGAGATGCAGCTTTACAGAAAGAGATACCTGATAGTAGACATGAAAATGATACCTGATAGTAGACATGGGACAGTATATTTGTATTTTCAATGATATATGATTGATAATTTAGCACTGATATATTGGTATTCACGATTGAATTCTTTCAGTTAACTGATATCTTCTGTAGCAGTGCTATATACGAACTGTATTGGTATTGATAGTAGGCATGCGATAGTAGACATGGTGCTGAGATATTAGACATAAAGTAACTCATATTTGATTGAATTCAATTGAATTGATTTGTCATAAGTTTTTTTGGGAATTCGATTTAAGGAGTGATCAATGCATTTCATTTTTGATAGTCATATAGTATGATCGATGTTTCAAATGAAATTGTCATTATTTTTAAGAGAGTAATCCTCGACGAAATGTCGCATATTACCTGATATATGCTTGATATGTCAATTGGATTCATTGCTTGATAACTAATACCTGATATTCTCATTATTTTTAAGAGAGTAATCCTCGACGAAATGTCGCATATTAGCTGATATATTCCTGATTGAATTGAGCACTGGTATAGGATTATGTGGTGATATATGATTGAAATACCTAATATGTGCTTTATTTAACTGATATTTGATACCAATTTTGAATACTGCTATGTTTTTTAATTGAGTTGAGACTTGATATATGGCTGAGACGCCGATTCACAGATATCGAATCATTTTGGCCAAATAATATTTATTTTTCAGGGAGCAGTTGTCACCTTATAAGTGGAAGTTCACTTGGCCTCTCACGTACTGCCATTCCACCAATGACAACGTTCCCAGCTACCATTAAATGAAACCTCCCTAAAACCGATTCTTATTATCCTATTGTATTTAGCACAATAGATTGAACTTACTTTCTTTGACAAAATGACACATCTTTCTAAAAATATATAAAACATACTTTGAATACAATAAACACAAGTGAATAAAAGTTGTGATCAAAATTTCACATGGCAATACAAAAACAACACCTGCTATTCGATTGAGATGCAGCTTTACAGAAAGAGATACCTGATAGTAGACATGAAAATGATACCTGATAGTAGACATGGGACAGTATATTTGTATTTTCAATGATATATGAAAATGATATTTGTATTTTTTTTCAAATGAAATGCTCATTTACTTTTAACAGAGTAATCCTCGAGCAAATGTCGCATATTACTTCAGCTATGTTTTACGTTGATGTCTATTTTATGCATCCTAATTCAAATAATTGCACCTGCCTCGATGTTTCAAATGAAATGCTCTGTTTTTTTAAGAGATTAATGTGTATATTCCTGATTAAATTGAGCACTGATATAGGATTGAGCAGTGATATATGATTGATATACCTGATATGTACTTTATATATATGATATCTGATATTAATTTTGAGCACCGATTTCTTTTTGAATTGAATTGATATTTCATATTCGATTGAGATGCAGATTTACATAAAGAGATACCTGATAGTAGACATGGGACACTAGATTTGTATTTTCATTGATTTAGAAGTGATCACTGATATATGATTGTGAATTGAGCACTGATAATTGAGCGGTGATATATGATTGATATTCCTAATATGTGCTTTATATTGCTTTTATCTGATACTAATTTTGATTACTGCTATGTTTTTGAATTGAATTTAGATTTGATATATGACTGAGACGCTGATTCACAGAAAATGATACATGTATATGAAATGTATTGGTATTCATAGTAGGCATGCGATATTAGACATGGTGCTGAGATATTAGACATAATGTACCTGATATTTGATTGAATCAAATTGAATTGATTTCTCATAAATTTTTTTGGGAATTCAATTTAAGGACTGATAAATGCATTTCATTTTTGATAGTCATATAGTTTGATCGATGTTTGAAATGAAATGCTCATTTACTTTTAAGAGAGTAATCCTAGACCAAATATGGCATATTACTTCAACTCTGTTTCACGTTGATGTCTGTTTAATGCATCCTAATGCAGATATTTGCACCTGCCTCGATGTTTCAAATGAAATGCTCTTTTTTTAAGAGAGTAATCCTGATATTCCTCATTGAATTGAGCACTGATATAGGATTGAGCACTGATATATGATTGATATACCTGATATGTGCTTTATATAGATGATATCTGATATTAATTTTGAGCACTGATTCCTTTTTGAATTGAATTGAGATATGATGTTCGTTTGAGATGCAGATTTACAAAAAAAGATAACTCATAGTTGACATGGGACACTATATTTGTACTTTCATTGATTGAGATTCAAATGAAATGCTCATTTACTTTTAAGAGAGTAATCGTCGAGCAAATGTCGCATACTACTTCTGTCTTTTATAGTTTGATTTCCAGTAGATTTTATTTTTCTATTAGAGGGCAATATTGTTGTGTTATACATATTGCATTCTATATCAAAACGGAAAACTGAGAATGGACAAATCACACACCCCTCAGGCCGTGTGCGCAGAAGAGGGACTGAAAGTGAAAAATTTCTCATTGTCAGAACAAAGCCAAGGGGAAGCTCACCCTGTTAGCTAAAAACAAGATTGAACTCTTTTGTTAGAGAATCAAACTTGGGTTCTTTGGCTTCCCTCTACACTGATAAGCAAATATCATCGACAGTTTTCGTTGACTGTTTTAGCATTGTAAATCAAATTCAAGATCTGTAAAGAATTTGAAGTTGATATAGGCATTAAAGTCTTACTCGAGTTTCATGTTTTGATCGAATGGCAACCGATGCTCTTGAATTTCTGATTACGTTGACGTCTGTTTTATGCATCCTAATGCAAACAATAACATTGAGGTGCCATATTCCTATAGGTAATTCCTTTAAATTCTGCTACAGTTAATATTCTACTACGGTTAATACTCTGCTTCGGTTGTATACTTAGCAACGTGTGTTCTCTTCTATTGACTTTGTTATAATTATTTGATAGTATATGTGCAACATATGTGGGATTCCTAATAGAGATAAAGAAATCACTTACTAATTTTCAAATAATCTTGCTTGAAGTTTGAACTTCTGTCTCTGATCCAAAATGTATATACACACGTGTACATATAACTGTATACATGCGTGTATAGTCTAATTCATAGAATAAAATTGAGGGGATGCACATATAAACATTTCATTAGCGTCTTTTCGGCCCGCACCTCATCGTGTCAATTATACCTATTCAGAAAAAGCTACACATATAAACAGTTTTATGTGTTTTATTGTTCAGTACTTTTTGAGCCGCACCGCCTCTGAATTTATATGCTTATATTCTTGCATAAATTATTTCCTATGTGCAGAGATTAGTCATTTGGAAATTGGTACATAACGTTATGTTTCGTTGAGCAATCAAGATAAGGTAACGATTCTCCTAATTTTCATTTTATAGTTTCTCTTTCAAATCTACTTAATCAAGACTGTACCTTATTTCTTTGTTTCTTTTTTTAGATTATTTACTCCATTCTGTGTGTATCAGGGTTACGGTAGATACATTTGTTGTTTGATACTTGAAGTTTGGTGACGACTAAGAAAAAGGTAATCATTTATTTACTTTACTCAAAAATAAATTCATATTCTATGTTGCAGTCATTTTGTTTTGTGAATACTGTTTCTGTCTCTGACCGTCATTCAAAATAAGGTATTATTCATTACCCTTAAATTATATTTATTGTTATATTTTTAAGAAAAACAACGTACACTTTTGCGTTGACAATTCTAAGCTATATGTTTTTTATGTTTCTCTCTGTCTATTAGATTAAGTATTTGATTGTAATTGATCAAAAGATTCGACTTTCGTAATATACATTGTCATAATTAACATCAGTTAAACTGTGTCAAAAGATTCGATTTTTGGGGATATCTTTTTCCTATGACGTTTAAATTGCCCTAAACATGATATTTAAACATGATATTTTTATTATATATTTTGTTCATATTTATCATTTCTTTTACATGACACAATGAGGTTTGGGCCCTTGGCCTTAGGGATACTACGATGCGGCTATACATTGGCGACTCACCAACGTCTCTATGCCGTGTTATATATATATATCATGATATTATTCAACAAATAAAACATAATTGTTATTTTCGTTGAAATTAGATGGATCCTGCATACCAATGCCACATTGCTAGATCCCGTCGTAGGTTGATAATGTTTCATAAGCGATTAAGTAACGTATATCGTACGTCAACGCCAAGTAGCGCTTTAAGTAATATGGCGTATAATCTTCATCCCCCGATTCAAGACATGTCTTCCATTCAGCATGTTAGATTTAATGCTGACAATGTAAGGAATCAAGGCAGTGCTACCAGAAAGAAACGGAAGACAATTACGCCTCGAACAAAAGTGCTAGAAAATGGAGATGTCATGACAACAACGTTTGCTGATGACTCATCGAATGTGATTAACCATCCCAGTAACTTTTGTGGATATAGTATTAACTTTGTAAACCATGCTTTGAGTCATTCGAGGTTGTAAGTGGATCAGGTAAGTCATTTATTAACTGTACATAATAGTAACACGTATATATATTAGAAACATATATATATTTTTTTGTAATATAATTAATGCCAATTATATGTAATGTAGAAAATGTAGGTGATACAACACCAACTAACCGTACGACTCAAAGTAAGGATCAGTTAAATAGGATTTTCGAAAGTAAGTATGGTATTATTAAGCGTTCATTGAAAAAAATCGTGAAAAATTATGTATTTACTTCTATTATGATTTAACGAAGTCAAAAATTAACGAATTTATAGGAAAGTTTAAAGAAGCATGGGATTTTGGTGGTCCAAGTGTCGTTTGTGACAATTGTAGTGCAATCCTATGGTATGAGGAGAGAATTGATAAGAATCGTACTCCTACGTGTCCTAAATTCTCATTGTGTTGCCAAGAAGGAAAGATCATCTTACCCATTACAAAAGCAGCACCACATATTTTGAACGATCTACTGAATCCTGCAAATGATGGCGGTTCATCTAAATTTAAAGAGAGCATTAGAGCATACAATTCAATGTTTGCGTTTACCTCTTCTGGCGCTAAAGTTGATAATCAAATAAATAATGGATTCGGTCCCTATGTCTATCGCATTAGTGGGGAAAACCATCATTTGCTTGGTTCTTTGGTTCCAGTTGAAGGTCAATGCCCAAAATTTACGCAACTTTATATTTATGACACGGAGAATGAATTGAGAAATAGAATGAAATCTTTAAGAGGAGATAGACGAAAATCAAAGTTGGATGTAGAAGTTATTTCAAAGTTACTATCGATGCTTGATGAGCACAATCAGATAGCAAAAGTTTTTCGAATGGCACGTGACCGTTTTGACAATTCAAATGTCATGCCTGTGAGAATTAGGTTGGTTAAAAACCGTTCGAAAGACCCATCGGTTTACAATTTGCCCACTGCTTCCGAAATAGCAGCACTCATTGTTGGGGATTTTACTGAGGAGAATGTTATGAGAAATATTATTGTTGACCATAAGTCAAATGGGTTGCAAAGAATTAGCGATATTCATCCATCCTTTATGGCTATGCAATACCCATTGTTATTCCCATACGGTGAAGATGGCTACCAACTGGGTATAACTTATAGAAGAAATAATGGAAAACGTAAGACTAAACGAAATTGCTTGACTATGAGAGAATATTACGGATACCGTCTGCATCAAAGAACAAATGAAGCCCCCACCATTTTAATGTCCGGAAGACTTTTTCAATAAGATGTTGTCGATGCATATACATGCATTGAACATGAACGGTTAAGATGGATTAAAAACAACCAACCACAATTAAGGGCTGAGCTATATAAAGGATTGAAAGATGTTGTCCTTGAAGGAGATTCAACGGCTTCGACTGTAGGAAAACGTATTGTCCTTCCATCAAGTTTCACTGGGGGGCCACGTTATATGGCTCAAAACTTCCAAGACGCGATGGCTATTTGTAGATTCTTTGGTAATCCAGATCTGTTTATCACCTTCACGACTAATCCTAAATGGCCCGAAATCACAAAGTTTCTTAATATGATTCCTGGACAAAAGCCTGAGGATAGGCCGGATATTATCACAAGAGTTTTTAAAATAAAACTTGATGCTCTAATGAAGGATTTAGTTAAAGGGAAACACTTTGGGAAAGTAATGGCAGGTACGTATCTCATATTTAATAATTAATGACTGTATATTATAAATCATATTATTTGATTTTCTAACATTTTATAATATGTCGACAGCTATAACGTTTATATTTTATGACAGCTATCTACACAATTGAATTCCAAAAAAGGGGATTGCCACACGCACACATACTTCTATTCCTACATGCAGATGCAAAACAACCAACATCAGATGACATTGATAAGATTATTTCATCTGAGTTACCTGATTGTATCGGTGACCCAGTTGCGTACGCATCTGTTTCCCAATTCATGATGCATGGACCCTGCGGGCACGTAAATCCCCGTTCACCTTGTATGACAAACGGCTGTTGCTCCAAGAAATTCCCCAAAAAATTCACAACCATGACCAAGTTTGATGATAATGGATTCCCAATTTATAGGCGTAGAGATGACAGGAGATTTGTAGAAAAGATGGGAATCAGACTTGATAACAGATTTGTTGTTCCACACAATATTGACTTGGTCGTCAAATACCAAGCTCACATAAATGTGGAATGGTGTAATAAATCAAGGGCAATTAAGTATCTTTTCAAGTACATAAATAAAGGACCAGACAAAACCACAGTGGAGATCACGCAATCAATTGCCCGTAACGATGTTGATTGTAATAACGAAATCTTAGAGGTTGATGAAATTAAAACATTCCTCGATTGTCGTTACTTATCTGCATGTGAAGCTTGCTGGAGAATTAATCAGTTTCATGTACAATATCGAAGCATCGGTGTAGAGCGATTGAGTTTCCATCTACTAGATGAGCAAGTTGTCACTTTTAAAGATTCTGACAATCTGAATACTGTGATTGACAGGATAGATGTTGAGAAGACTATGTTTACACAATGGATGACCACAAATTGCATCAATGAGGATGCAAGGGAGTTAACTTATGCAGAATTTCCTTCAAAATGGGTTTGGGACTCAACGGCAAAGGAATGGTTTAGAAGGAAAAATTTAGGCACATGCTTAGGCCGTATAGTATATGCTCATCCAGCATCTGGTGAGAGATTTTACCTTCGTATGCTCCTAAACGTTGTTCGCGGAGCAAGAAATTACAACGAGGTGAAAATGGTTAATGGTATTGTTTATCCAACGTGCAAAGAAGCATGTTATGCTCTAGGCATGTTAGAAGATGACAAAGAATGGCACGAAGCTCTAGAACAGGCTTCACAATGGGCAACGGATAATCAATTGCGTGACCTATTTGCTGTAATGCTTCTTTTTTGCGAAGTAGCTGATCCAAAAAGACTTTGGGATGACAACTGGGAGATTCTATCAGAAGATTTGCTTCATCGACAAAGAAAAATCTTATGTCTACCTAATCTTATTCTTAGTGAAAATCAATTGAAGAATTATGCCCTTCATGAAATTGATAATATTTTAAACAAAAATGGGAAAAGCCTATAAGATTTCTCGCCGATGCCACTTCCCGATGCTACAATGATCCGAGAAAAAGATAATAGGCTTTTAATAGAAGAACTTTCATACGATGCAGATTCTTTGGCACGAGATCATACTAACATGTTCAATGCATTGAATGATGAACAATTAGATGTGTATAATCATGTAATACGATTCGTCAAAGAAAACAAAGGAGGCTTTTACTTCGTAAATGGGGCAGGTGGCACGGGTAAAACATTTTTGTACAAAATAATTCTTGCACGCTTGCGTTCAGAGGGAAAAGTTATTCTCGCAGTTGCATCTTCAGGAATAGCATCATTGTTGCTACCCGGTGGAAGAACGGCACATTCAAGATTTAAGATTCCCATTGATATTCACGCCGATTCGACATACGATATTCATCAACGGACTCATCTTGCAGAGCTCATTAGGAAAATAACACTAATTATTTGGGATGAGGCTCCTATGAACCATCGTAATTGTTTTGAAGCTGTTGACAGAACTTTAAGAGACATAATGCGATTCAATGATGAAAAATATTTTGAAAAGCCTTTTGGCGGAATTACAATTCTTTTGGGTGGTGATTTTCGTCAAACCTTACCTGTTGTTAATAAGGGAAGCAGAGAAGAAATTGTAAATGCATCAATCAACAAATCAAAGCTGTGGAGTTTTTGCCATGTATTAAACCTAATGAAGAACATGCGCATACAAGATTCAACTTCATTTAGAGATTGGGTCCTAGCACTAGGTGACGGTAAACTAAAGACAGAATCATTTGAAGATGACGATTTTCCATCGTGGGTAAAAATACCAAATTCAAACCTTATACCCCATTCCGATAACCCAATTGCTGATATTGTTTCAAGTGCATACCCCGATTTGGTCAGGAGATACAGTGATCCAGATTACATTAAGGGTCGAGCTATTCTAACTCCAACAAACCATATGGTGGACACCATCAATGCCTACGTACTAAATGTAATTCCCGGAGATGCGACAACGTATTTTAGCTCAGACTCAATATCTAAGGCTACTGAGGGCATTCGTGACGAAGATGTGCTTTTTCCTGTTGAATTTTTAAATAGCTTAAACTTTCCTGGACTCCCAAGCCATAACTTGGACCTAAAGATAGGTTCACCTATTATGCTAATGAGAAACATAAATCAAAGTGCCGGCCTTTGCAATGGCACAAGATTGATCATTACACAATTATCTCCATTGGTCATAGAGGCTATAATCATCACAGGATCTAACATAGGCGCAAAAGTATTCATCCCACGAATAATTATGACTGCAACGGACTCCAAATGGCCTTTTATTCTGAGAAGACGGCAATTTCCAGTTCTTCTTGCTTTCTCTATGACAATCAACAAAAGCCAAGGGCAAACTCTCGATCAAGTCTCAATATACTTACCAAAGCCGGTTTTCAGTCACGGTCAACTCTATGTCGCTATATCTAGAGTAACTTCAAGCAGCGGACTAAAATTATTCATAAATAACGATGACAAAATTGATAGACACTTCACAAAAAATGTTGTCTACGATGAGGTTCTATCATCTATATCTATAGGCATATTTGCGTAATTTATAAAATTTTTAATATAGTTAATCCTTTTACTTATGATAAAACTCACTTTATTCATTTAACCAATATGTATTTTATCGTAAAACACTTCAGGACCATGAAAGAAGTGACAAGAGTTGAAGATCTTTCACTAGGCAGGGATGATTGTACCATCTTTGTACGTGTCGTTCGGAAATGGGAATCCAAGAATCGAACTGGCGATAACCCAAAAATATCGGATGACTTTCTCTTAGTTGATGACTAGGTACATCATTTAGACATTCAAGTTTTTACTATTGTTTTATCACACAAATTAACCTAATTTTAATAACTATATTTGATTTCTTTTTATAATTTTTCTTTTTTTTCACAGGGCGATTCAATACATGCAGTATTGCGCAAATACTTATTTGGCAAATTCGTCAATTCACTAGACGTTGGAAAAGCCTACACAATAACGAATTTCAGAGTCATGGATACTAAGCATAGCTATAGGGTCTCCTCCCACAATCTAATGATTGAATTCATCCCATCTTCAAAATTTATACAATCTGAAGTTGACAATTTTATTATTCCAAAATATCACTTCCAATTTCTGCAGTTTGATGAATTGAAATCTAAATTGAGCAATGACACATATCTCACAGGTATTTTATATTCATTAATCATTATACAATTAACCAAAATAATTTAATTCTCTTTATACATAACCGTTAAATTTTTTTCTCATTAGATGTGTTCGGCCTCTTGACTTCTATATCACCTGTTGGGGATCAACCGGTTAGGGGATCCATAGTAAAGAAAAGGGCTTTAAAGCTTGAAAATGAAAGGTCCTTCCTTCATATTTTCCAATTATTAACTTCATTCTTCTCCAATATATACTATTCTTTAATCCTTAACCACATAAACTATTATACAGTGGGCAAAGGATTTCCGTAACTCTGTGGGCCGAACAAACGACACTAATAACTGAAGAGATATGCCAGAATTTCACAGACCATTTGATTGTGGTTGTTACATCCACTACGGTGAAACAATTTAGAGGTAATTGAATTTTATATTTAATAATATCATCTTCTTATATATTCACGATTTCAAACAATACATTTTAATATTCATACAACTTTTATTCAATAGGTGATTACTCATTGTCAACAACCAATGCATCCAAAGTCTATATAAATCCTGATGTCCTATGCATTCAAGACTTTATGACCAAGTAAGACTTTTTTTGCAATAACATATGCAGTTTATCAATCCTATTAGTACAAATTGCTTTGAGGTTCCATTTAGCTTTGTTCACATCTCACATATTACCGTTTTATCTTTATGATATATATACATACTTCATAACGAAAATCGTTCTTTCACCATGACAACTGATCCAACCAGAAGCAACAATTCACAACTTCAAATTGAAGAAGAATCTAAATCCATTGAAGATATCTTATCCCTTCGTTCAGACTCTCCAAATGAGGTATCCCCTTTTAAATATACATTTCATTTCTCTCCTAAATTAAATAATTATAATATAAAGATTATATATTTCACAGGTTATATATGTCACCTGCAATGCAAGAATAACACATGTAGACGAACATGTGGGTTGGTATTATCCAGCATGCAATTACTGCAATAAGAAACTTAAACATTATATGACTTCTTTCTTCTGTGAAACATGCAACACAGACAAAGTTATTCCTTCTCCAAGGTATTTTATTCGTAAAACTTATTTTCATTTATTGTTGTGCACATCAATTTTGACAAACATATACTTCTGAATACATAGGTACAAAATTCAAATCTCAGTCAATGACCAAACAACCACCACCACATTCGTACTCTTTAACAAAGAAGCTGAATCTTTAATCAATATCCAATGTTCTGAGCTTGCAAATATAAATCATGACATTCCCGTACGTTGTTCATTATAATTTTACTATTTTATGACTACATTCAGTTTACCCTTTACTTTTTAAAAAATAATATTTTCACTATTTTCCGCAGGTACCAAAAGAACCACTTCCGCTAGCAATCACAAGGATAATCGACACATCTCACAAATTTCGCCTGAAGCTCAATAATTACAACTTAATACGTGGCTATGAAAACTTCACTGTCTCAACCATTTCTAAAGATTCTTCAGACGGAAATACTTCAATGAATAACAACAAAATTCAAAAGGTATTTTTACATACTAACTAATAATTTTATATTAAAATTTCTTTTCTTACTCTAATCAAATCTCATTTACATAATAGGAAAAAAATCTAGTCTCAACAACACAAGAATCAATCATTATCACAGACAATGACAGTTCCTCTCATGGAAATGATGGCGAAAGAGAAGTTAACCCAAAAAGGAAGGTTCATTCAAGGTATTTTAAATTTACTTACATTTAAATTCTACACGCATTTATTATACAATACTTCAATATGTTTTTTTAACATATATTTTAAATTCTTTGTAGGAACATGGACGCAAGGAAAAAAAGGATGATTTAACTTCATTTTCAAAAGCTCATTCTTCATCAGCTTATTAAAACTTCTTATGCTTCATCTAATTACTATTTTCTTTCCTAACACAATGTAAAACATTGCCTATCTTTCTATGCATTTGGACTTGGAGTTTAAATTCGTTTGGAAACGGGTCTCTTTACAAACCTCATATGTACTCGCATTTGTTAAGTTTTAAATAGGTTCCTGTATTATGACTTCGATACCTTATGCACCGCGCATCGCGCGGGTTTCCACCTAGTATAAGTGAAAGCAGGGAAGGTGAATGATTTAATTGAGTCTTTCTGGAACTCAGACACCTCTTTTTTTTCTCCCTCTTTTCTCTAGTTTTTATTTGCAGTTGACAGAGATGGGTGGGGGGCAGGGAAGTTGAGAGAGAAAAAAAGGTAGGGCTTTATATTTTCAAACATGTACGCGTGTGTTAGTGGTGTTAAAACATATATATATTACATTTTGCGCCCTCAATTTTTATAAATCCATATTTACATGCCTTTTGCTTCAAAAAATTACATTCGGGTCCTATTCTTTTTTTTACCATATACATATGAAAAAATCACGGGATGCGCCTGCCCATCCTCTGGACACTGTAGATCCATCCATGGCCACCAAGAGCATTACATAATCACCACCACCACGGGTGGTGGGGTTGTGCTAGTGGTGGTGGTGGTGGAATTGGTTGGGGTATGGTTGAGGTTTGTTAGTTGTGATGTGTCTGTAGAGGTGGAGATGGTTGTAAAGGGGTGTACAGAAAAATGATTGGCCAACAAAACTAATCGACCTGAATTGAACTATCGATTTTCCTTTAATTTTTAAATCCTCACAATTCGATTCAAGAGAAGTAACACCAAATAATGTTGGTTTGGAACCAAAAATGTCAACCGTGCACACCCCTTATGACAGTTTTTAGATGGGGAAGAAGTGTTCAAAATTAGAAATAAATATTTTGATGATGGTTTTCCTTTTTACTTTTTCACAAAATAAAATTTCAAAAAAACGTAAATGGCTCTATAAATGTTCTTTTTCATTGCACATCAATTTTACAAAATCAATATATACTTTTAAAGATAGAAACAGAAGATACTATACGTTTATGATGGCCAATTATTGGCATTTTCGTAGGTTAGTTCGGAAGTATATTTGCTGAAAACATTGAACAATGTTTATAAATGCTATGATCCTTAAATCTTAACAAGTGGGGCATGTGAGAGCTATAGTGACATTTGTGCCCTTTGGGGGGATGTACCATAACTCTCTTTAACAAATACTTGAACCACCAGTTCTCATTGGCCTTTCTTGACCATCCAATGAGTGGTTTGAAAGATTAATACCTGCTTTTGACCCTCAAGACTCAAAACAGGCTAACTCAATTAAAGCCCAGCTATGGATGGTTCATGTTAGTTCAACATGTCACATTTATATGCTCATAATGCAATAGCTAGTATATAATGCTACTTAGACCTAATTATGGTTTAATTGAAATTTGATTTGGTAGGGTAATGCTAACCATGAACTCTTGTTTATCTGGTTCGTCTCGTGTCCAAATTCATTATCATTTTTTAAAATTTGTATATAGAATTACGTGAGATTATAATATCGTTCATTCAAACCATACACATTTAAGAATAACTATTCAAACATATATTTTAGATTTATCATTTATAGGAAAATATTTTTAGAGAGTTAAAAGCTCCTTTTGAAATGTTTGACTTTCAATCAACTCCTTCATTTTAGAGGATGTATGATGAATATTGGATTTATGTCATATATAGGTTATTAATTTTGTCATTTGAATAACTAACATGTCAATTTAAAATTGACTTAAATTCCTTGAAGAACACATTAATTCTATCATATTGACAAGCCATATAGCAAATTCCAACCTAACAACGTGGCTTGAAGATTACACAATAGAGGGGTCAAAGTCTATAAATTTCTTAGAAAGGGCACAAACTCTTAAATTTATAGAAAAGCCGAAATATAAAATATATTGTGCTAGAACTTTTGATTTTCAAAATTTCGTGTGACCTCCTCCGGAGCCCTCCTTGGGCACACACGACATACACCTCGAGCACAACTCAGAGACAATTTGACCATCGACTTTGATATTATTTTGAGGCCCAAAGAGCTAATAAGCTAATGATATTCTCTCCATTTTAATAACATGATTTAAGTCCAAACATAGTTTTTAACCTAAAAAAAAAGAGGGTTTTGAAAAAAGGTCATCGTAATTTTCAAAGTGTATAAAAACAGGACACTCTAAATAACTTTATAAATTTGGACACTGTGTATAAAAACATCATGAGAAATGGTGAAAATGGTGTCGCTGACGCGGAACAAAAAAATGCACTTTTAACTCTAAAGGGACCACACAACTAAATGTTATTGTACCATAAGGACTAGATTTATAAACTTGAAAAGCATTGTCCTAAAAATCCAAATATGAAAAGAAACATGACCTTTACTTTAATTCTCTAAAAAATAAATATTAGTGACACTTAAAAGGTCAATCATCCTTAAGTACATTACATAAAGAGTAATATTACGTATATCATTTTCTATGATCTTTTTTTATTATTCAATTGATGTGTCAAGCGCACATTGACGGGTGTTTATAATGAGATCATGTGAATATAAACATCTGCCAATGTGTATTAAATATGTCAACCGAATAACAAAAAAATATCTCAAAATACAATATACATAGTATTACCCTGACATAAAACATTACATCTAATATGCAAGTGTAGTTTGATAAAAATGAAGTTTAATAAATTTGATCATAGGTGATAGGATAGCTCATAAACTCATGAAGTTAGTGTACGCATTTGTAAATGTTTGTACCATAAACTTGTCGATTCTTAGATGTGGGTCCAACAAACACGGACCAACTTTTTAGAAGGCTAATTAGCGGCTCTAATTCATCTAGAAAAAATTCATTAGTGGACCCATCCCCAAATCATCTTACTACATAGGGATTTAGCTAGAGCGATAACCTTTTGGCTGCTTGTAATGGTATTTGAAAGAAAGGGAGAAGATGGGACTCACTTGCACATGGGTAATGGTCAGATATGGAGAATACAAAATTGTTGCTTGTAACAGCTGAGCTTTTTTAATGTTAAGGGAGAACAAGTTTTATAAAACAGAAAAAGCATCTTTGTAGAGGCCCACCAGCATTCGGACATTGTTCGAGGGTGAATTGAGTTTGATCCCCAGTTCGATTTTTGGGAGTGTCAAAATAATGTTTGGCCATCGAAAGTCACGAACCACAAGCGAGAATTAATCAAGACGCGCGTAAACTGAACCGAAAACCTCGTGATATAAAAAATATCTTACAAAAAAAAAATAAACTACTCGGGAGAATAGGAGACTCCGATTAAACATTTTGTGTAACCGGGCATGTGGTGGGTTCAGAGTTTTGGAACTTCCACTTCGTGCGTTAACTTAACAGCCTAAAAGCGCCATCCCACACGCCCACCACTATGACTGCAGCTACCATTTATTTTCTTTTTCTCCTCCTTTAAAGAGTGACGCAAGTTAGATTTCGGAATACAAGACCATTAGTACTACGGACTCATTGTTAGTTTAAGACTCACATTCTATTAAGGTGCCAGCTAATATGAGTGAAAATTATTCTTAAAAATAGTTTACTTCATATTGATTTTACTCGGAGTAATGCTGCATCGATACAAAATTATGACAAAAAAATGTAATACAAATGACGTATCGCATTTGCATTGATTTGTGTCTGGATCCAACAAGGATTCCCAGACACAAACTAATGTAAGTTTGGCATGTCAATTGTATCTTAGTTTTTTGTTTCGTTTTTGGTGTCGGCATATCTTTTACCATTTACTTATAGAAAAAATTTATTTAAATGCATTAGGGGTATATTTAGACCAACATTTAGCTATCCAGGCTAAGTTCCATCAAAGCTCCAGTCATTTACACTTACCGTAAAAAATTCACGGGGTACACCAACTCCGCTCATGACCTAACGCATGAGATTACAAAGTTTTCCATTCAACATGTCCGAGTTTATGACCTTTTTCTAAATGAACCGCTGATTCAACGCCATATGTGATAGTAGGGACAAAACGAGTTTTTTCCAAGAGTGGTGACAAATTTAATGGTGTTTCTCGAGGGTTCGGGGGGGGGGGGGGGGGGGGGGGAGGGGGGGAAGTACCGGACGAAATTTTTTGAGATTATTTTTGAGTATTTATCAAAAAATTACTTGAAATATTTATTGAATCTAAGGAAAAGAGAAACAAATATTGTAAAATTATTTTTTACCCCCATATTTTTGTAAGATGCTTATATATATATATAAGTTGTGGAGAGCTACAACCCCATTGAGCCGAACACGCTTTCTTCCATATGTGATAGAAGAGAGTGATTTTAAAATATCTTAGGAGTCTCCAAAAATATTTTTAAACAATTAACGATTATGTTTTAATACCGTTATAAGCCGTGTTGGTGTTATTTAAAATTATTACCATTTAATTTAATTTTAACACAAGGTAATTTTAAATTGCATTTGAATGAGAAATAGATTTTTTAAATTGTTTTTATCGATTAAGTATAGTATTTAATTTTAAAGTAATCCAATTTTTCATAACTTGGAAACAATACATAGTTGCATTAAGCTCATATTAGTGACTTTAATTGTGACACATTTCAATAATGATATAATAATGTCATATGAATATCGAGTATGACGTTTGCACCAGCAATAAGATAGTTGTGCCACGTTTGTACGTTGAAGATACTACGGTGACATTATCATGTCGTCGTGATGGGCGTTTGATAACGTGAAACCGTTGGAATATTTAACACTTGCCATGTTAACTTTTATTTTTAAACTAAAATAATAGTGATTTTATTAAAACCTCAGTTTACTTTTCATAATCCTCATTTTTATTGAACTTTAAAAAATATAGGACACAATGTTGTAATTAAGTTGAAAATAAAGGTTAGTTGATATTCCCATCCTTATAAAACCAGCCTCCATATCCACCATCTAAACCTCTCTCACCTTCCCCTTAAACTCATTCTTGAAAACAAAGCAAAATACATTAAACAACACCACCACAAACGAAAATGTCAGCTTGCAGCAAAATCCGTCACATTGTTAGACTCCGTCAAATGCTCCGGCAGTGGCGCAAAAAGGCCGCAATGGGTTCCCGGCGAGCACCCGCCGACGTACCCGCCGGCCACGTGGCAGTCTCAGTGGGATCCAATTGTAGAAGGTTCGTGGTCCGCGCGACACACCTGAACCACCCCGTCTTCAGAAAACTCTTAATCCAAACCGAAGAGGAATACGGATTTACCAACAACGGCCCATTAGCTATCCCATGTGATGAGACCATTTTTGAAGAGCTTATCCGGTGCCTGTCGTGTAACCCGACCCGTTTTACAAACTTCGACGATTTTCAGAGATATTGCCACGTCGGCATTCGAACCAACCTTGATTTTTGGCCTGATTCTCTTCCTCTCCTTCATGACAAAAAACCCATTTGGTAAAAAACTCACCCTCATTTTTACAAGGGTTGACCCGACCCGACCCGGCTTCTGTTGCTAATTCATGGCTTCTCATTTCTTTCAAGCTTATCAATTGATAAAGGTGGGTTGGTGGCTTTTGACAATTTTTGGGTTATTTAGTGTTTGGTCCTTGTTAATTATTTGATACTGATTTTAACCCTCAAAATACTTTAATGGTGTGTTTGAGAACCTCAAACATAAAAATTTTGGGACTCAAGTCAATATTAAAGAATTAAACATGGCCAAACTCAAAATGAGTCTACTCTTATTTTACAAATTTGTTTATGTAATTTGTGGGATAATTATTGGGGGTAATAAGTGGAGTCGGGTTTTATTTGTACGCCGGCGAATGTAAAGGAGATGGCGAGTTTGTACCGAGTCGTCCCGGGTTCGGATCGGAGTGAACTCAACACTATTAAAGAAAGAGGAGAGAGAAAGTGATTAATAACGGGGCACTATTGTAAATTATGTGATTTATTATTGATTAATGAAAATTGTAGAGAACTTTGAGGAATGATTGTTGATAGTCTTTATTTTTTATTTTTTTTATCATACTACGTGATATTCGGATCAACTTTAAGTATACTTTAACTAATTTACATTTACATTTTATGATTTTCACTAACGAAGTATTATTCTGACAGTATCAAAAATTAAAATTGAGACCAAACCTAATTCACCAACTCCCTTCAAGTGGAGCGTTATACCATCGAATCAAGAGAGGTTTTGAAAGTTTTTAAAATATTTATTTTTATGTATGATTTAAATTATTGGTGGTGTTATAGTAATGGAATGAACGTGGAGCCGTTGTGGAAGTTATGATGATGACAGCAACCCATGTGAAAGCAAAGAGCTCACCTTTTATGTTTGTTTCTCCTGATGAATCATTCACCAGGTGAATGAATTTCACCTTGTCTCCTACACAATTGATGGATCTATTTTAGTTTTTTTTTTTTTTTTTTTTTTGTGGTATGAATAATTAGTTTATCGTTTTTCTTCAATTTGTAAAATTACTGCTTTTAATATGTAGTGTTAAACCTAAATTAAAATTTAATGCAGTTTTTTTTCTTCAAGTTATACTCCATAGCCTCAGGGACGAAGCCAAGATTTCATCTCTTGGGGGACCAAAAAAGATAATTTTTTCGACCCTTACAACATTAAGAATGACACAATCTTATGTGATTTTTCACATTATATAATACAATATGATAAATTTAACTATTGATAAATAAAAATAATAATTGTCAATTGACATTTTTCATTGGTACTATTAATGGTACATTTGATACTCCCATAAACAATATACTTTGAAAATTCCTAGAACTTAATAAATAATAAAATGTCATTTTTCATAGAATTTGCAAAATATTAAAAGTTAAAATAACTAAGGTGGTTTTGATCCTTAACTTGATAATGAGTATATTTGTTATCCATTGCATCAAGTCATGACTTGGTAACTCCAACCATAGCATTTTATTTTAATCTCTAACAATCTGTAATTAAAGTAAATTTATTTAAAGGGTCAAGATTAGGTTTTCAAGGGTAAAATATGCATTTAAAATGCATGTAAATGACAAATATTAGACTAACAATCAGAATAAATAGCAAGGAAAACAAACAGTAAAGGTTAGAAAAATACGTTTGTAAATAATATAAACAAAATATAAAATCTAGTAAAAACCTTTGCCTGCCAATCATAATTATGATTAATTTTAGGGATAAAATTAAATTTGCTATTAATGTAAATAGTCAGGATGGTAAATTAATCTCCTTATAATGCGTGTGTCTGTGTGAGTGTGTGTGTGAGAGAGAGATGGTGATCATACATTTTCTTTTGCAAATGGCTAGAGCTATATTTCGTTCTAGCAGCTCGTGTCTTCAATTGAAATGGCAGGTAAAAGGTGATAGAGGATTAGGGTAAATGTTATATTACAGGCCAAAGTTAAATAGTGGGTCTGCTACACGAGGGGGAAAAAAAGAAAATAAGGTTAAATGGGCTTCTCTCCCTAGTTAATTATGTGGGCTTTTTTTGTTAGTTTTTATCAGTATATCAATCACAAAAAGCTTAGAAACTTAGCACATATTGTGAAAAGGTCGAGAGGGGGGGGGGGGGGGGGGGGGAGGGGGGGGGGGGGGGGGGACCATGGCCCCCTCTGGTCATGCCACAGCTTCGTCCCTGCATAGCCTTAAGGTAGTTTATTAAGTCACATAAGCAGATTTTTAAGTACTAGTAAAATAGTATTTGCTTGTAAGCCTAGTCATTCTCGATACTAGTTGTCCGGGCAAAAAGTGTAATGTCATGCAACTTTCTTCGGACAACATATCTAGTGTTAGATCTTATCTAGCGTTAGATGTGACAAAATGGAACATGATACGAATTAATATAAAGTTATAAGTTAAAAAGTAAATTTTTGGATTCGTTTGATAATTCAATTCCAAAGTTTTGTATTGAAATTGGAAGATCAATTTTAATTCCGTGGAATTCAAATTGCTCATCCAATTCCAATTCCAATTCCAAGGGTTGGAATTGGATTGTCAAACAAACCTTTAATATTTTTGAATCATATCAGTATCAATCCGATGAAACACGATAGTTAACGAGTTGGGTTAATGTTGACCTCTATACTCGTTAATACTCGATAAGACCCATTCATATCCATTAATTTAATTAAATAAGATATACTTTTGGAACTTATAAAGAATTTATGTAATTTAATGTTAATTTAGTCATAACGAATTTTACTAAATGAGAGAGTTAGTAGCATTAATGAATTAATGAGTCTAATTATATTTAAAAATGAGCTAATATGTCAACCAATATACGATTCAATATAATCATTATCTTAATGTATAATAATGGGTGCACACGACACGACACATTAAGATAACGTATTGGATTTGAATATAATTTTTTCACATTAGTAAAAAGCCGCACATTTAGACACAAACTCGATATGACTCGAGCACGATAAAAATCGACGCGTACACAAGTCGACACGACCCGTTAACAAGCCTATCTAGTGTAGCGCGGATAACATGGACTAAAACTTCAAGCAAAGCAAATTATAAAAATGCAACTATCAAACGAAAGTGAAATAATTAGAACTTGAACTTCTAAAATTATCAACAAAATTATTCAGGTTTTTTTAGTATGAAAATAGGTTTTGACCAGATTTTATTTTATGTATACTTTAGACCAATTCCAATCTTTTGACATATGTGGTTAAAAGTACACATTTTAAAAAATGCAAATGTCTGAAAATTTAAACATTTTTGTATAATTTAACATCGTGTGGTAATGATATTGCAGTCCTAATAAAATATAATTTAGAAAATGAAGAATAAAAAATCGGGCAATAATAAATATGGGAGGAACTTGAAACTTGGTCAAATAAAAAATTGTTAAACAAAGTCAAAATTTGACTACCGTGTGAGGCAATATTTCAGTTAAAAATAGCTTAAAAATGATTGGAAACAGTTCGATTAGTACCAATGGGCTACAATGGGTTAAACCAGATTTTACTCAATGAGAAGAGTTTATAGATATATACTTTACAAATAGGCTTAGATATATAGCCTATGAAGTGAATTTGCAACTGCATTTGGAGATCATGAGTTTCATGCTGTCAAGTGTTCACCATCGAAATTTACTGCAAAAGAAAGTCGTTGAAGCTTTACAGCTTAGTAGTCTTGGATGAGATTATGATATAATCTCGTATGTGTGCCAACTATATACCTACAAGATTTACATGAGTATTTCTATTCCCGCTTTTAATTTCCGCTCATTGTGCGACTTGCTATCATGTTTGCATTTATCGGTGAATCTCAAATATCAATTAATGCATACACGACATATAAGCAAGTTGTATAAAATATATCGGAATCAAAAATTGGTCTAGATTTACTTGTTTTACATCCTATCATGGAGAATGAACCAGATGAACGTTCCCAATGGTTTCACCCATCCAATTTTATTTTATTTTATTTTTATTTGGTGAAATCCTAAAAGGAAAGTTATGGTCCGTCACTCCCAAGGGCGGAACTAAAGAGAGGGCTGGGGAGGGCACCAGCCCGTCTCTGATTAGAAAGAAAAAAAACAGAGTTAAGTTTTCTAAATTCAAAATTCAGCCCATCCCAAATTTTATGGACCTTTGTGTAATATTTCAAAACATTTCATCCCTAAAATCAATTTTTTAAAAGACAACAATAACCTAAAATCAAGTCAGGTCAGCAACCGTTTCCCAGTTTTTTCTCATCTCATCTCCTCTTCCACTCCCTTTTACCTCTTTCTCTCTCTCTCTAACACACACTCGTCACCTGCTAGCTTCCCCCGCCCCTCTCTCCGGCCGCCGTGGACGGTGGATCGCTGCTCCTCCTAGGCTAGGAGTCCTAGCCGAACCCCAGGCTCCTCTTCTCCTCCTCGTGCTGCCGCCGGCCGGACCCCTCCAGACTCCCCTGTCCATTTGATTGATAATTTGCAACTTTTTTTTAGATGTGTTGAATCTTAAGAATATTTGCTGAAATATTTGCTTAATGCTGAAATATTGGCCCCTTTACTTTCTGAATTTTTTTATATGTGGTCAATGTTAAATTTTTAATTTGCTGAATTCAGTTTTTTTTTAATTTGCTAAATGCTAATTTTTTTTTTAATTTGGTGAATGCAGTTTTTTTTTAATTTCCAAATGTTTTTTTTATTTGTTGAATGCTGAATTTATTTTTATATTGCTGAAATATTCTACGTTTTAATGTCGTCAAGAAAGACTTTGTTATCATTTTTCAAACCAAAAAATGATCCACATGTGCCTATATTGATGATGTATTTTTTTTGTGTCACATGTGATTAGATATGATGTATTTTTTTGTGTCACATGTGCTCACATGTGTAATACCCCGTACTTTTGTATATATTTATTTTTGGGGATTAATTAATTAAATGCGTATTAATTGGAAATTAATCCGGGTTATAAATACTGATGTGATGCGAATTGGTATTTGATTATGTGCATATATGATTATATATGTACTTGGTATTATAAAATTTGTCGTGGGATTTATATACGGCATTTTAGAAATTTTGTTGAGACGCGTGGGACCGCCGCGTCACGGTATAATATTTTGATATTAAAAGTGAATTTAAAATCTATAATCCGTATGGTCGTTTTGAGTGCGCCAACGCGTCCGGAAGGGTCGAGATAGTCAGAAAACACTAACCGGGGGTATAGTTTGGGTCCCGGGGTATTTTTAGGCCATCTCGGCACTATAAAGGGTATTTTAGTAATTTGGTATTTTTGGGTAATTAAAAGTGACGAAAATTGAGAGTTGTAATCTGATAAGGGATTGACCCAACCAACCTTTATTAACCCAACAAGCTACGGAGGTTTATTAAATTAGGTCTTCATAAGTTCCCTCAAAGCAAACCCTAGCCACCATAGCCTTTTGGAGAAGAAAGCTTGGAGAAGGAGAGAGAGAGAGGAATTCTGCAGAAATTCTACACCGAATCCACACCAAATTCAGAAATCAAACCAAGGCAAGTGACTTTATTTCATTTAAATTCGAAGAATGTCTTTTCCATGTTAGAAATTGAAGAATCTTAATTGTTCTTGAAAGATTAAAAGAAAACCCATGAAATTTGAAGTTATTATTGAATGTTGGGATAGGTTTGCATGTAGAAACATTGTTGGGAGATTTAATTTCGGAGATTTCATATCTAGGTGATGCATAAACGAATTAAAATCTGGGAATTTATGATGAGAAAAAGTTAGGGTTTATGTTCTTGAAGAAAATTGGGAATTAATGTAGAAATTGTGATTTAATGATGTTTAGATGATATCAAACCCTTTAATGATGTTAGTATAGCCCCTTAACATGTTTCAGGATGATTAGAGAACTCAATATATTGTGGGAACGAATTTTAGAAGAGGTTTGAGGAGTAAAAATGGTGAAAAACGATTTTTGGGAAGTTCTGGGCCGAAACTGGCCTCTCGTTAGAAGCAGCCCCAGGTCGTTCGAACGAACTCGTTCGAACGAGCTTCTAACGAGTTGACCAGTCGTTACTAACGAGAAGGTATTTCGTTCGATATCTCGTTCGAACGAGATATCGTTAGAAGAGTCAGTTCGTTCGAACGAACTGGGATCTCGTTCGAACAGCCTCGTTCGAACGAGACTTCTAACGACCTGACAGTCCAAACTCGTTCGAAGCCTCGTTCGAACGAGACTTCTAACGAGTTGACAATTTGTTCCTTTTTGGACTGTTTTGACTTTTGGAGTCCCGGGAACTGGTTCAAGGGTAGAGTTAGCATCCCTTTGATGATATAGTGATTGAATTGGGACTTTTGGGTTATTGAGATGAGTAAATCATACACTAGAGTTATATTCAATGAACCGTTTGGGTTGAGACGTGAGTGTCTACTACGATGTGAGGATAAATTTTGGCACGTATAATTATGAACCGGAATAAAATAAGTTGTGATAATTATAATTAGTACGAGAGTGCAATATGTACTACGAATATAATACGGTATTACTAAGATGTGTGTACTTAGTATTGATATATGGATTATATGTATGACATACCTACCATACTTGCTATCACGGGAGGTTTCGTTCGCTTAGGACCCTCTAATCCTTGTGTGCCTACGGGGGGGATATAGACTGGTACCTTGATGAACATAGGTCATAGAAAGACTTATTGTGATATTAATAAGTCCGCTGACCATGGGAGCGTAGGTATGTGCGTGACCCATGTGATGGTGACTGTGTTCGCCTCCACTATTTGTGATTTGTGTTATCTGAACTATTCCTGAGAGATTCGGAATATGTGATCCTTATGTACGTGATGTACCGGGATGGATAGCAGAGTATGGGTGCACCATAGCTTAGATTGCGGGGTGCTTGTATCGTATATTTATGATGTGAATAATATACATTAAATTTATGGAAATCCTCATGTTAATGTTGTAAAAAATATTACGGTATTGTTTCGAGATATATAATGAGTTAGCTGATAGTTATATCAATGGCATACTTAATAACTAAGTTTACGTTAAACCTCTATTAAATTAAGAGCGTTGTTAGGTTAAATTAACCGAGTAAAAATGGGTAGAACCTTTGGTAGTCTAGCTAGTTACATTGTCACTTAGCTAGTGGAAAGGGTAGTTATAGATGGGTACTTACGTTAGGAGTGCACAGTTAGTCGAGAGGTGAGAATTTAATGTGAGTGCACGTCCTAACATGTACTTTGCATTTAATGTTTTAAATGTTTTTAAAGCACTTGCAGGTTTTTTAAAATGACTTCCACTTTCGGGCTCTGACCCATTTGCTTCCAAATATATTTTTTGTAAAACCATTTTAGGTGCCCAGCCACAAGGACACCAAGCATAGGATTCTCATTCAGGTGACGAGCTGTAGCTGTTTGTGGAAGCTACAGGGATTTGCATGTAGACGCTTCTCTCATTTGGATTCCAGTCTCAGCATCTATCAGTTGTAGGGCATGTTGCCCAATTCTATTAGACATTTTTACATTTCAGTTTTCAGACTCTAGCATGTATTGCTCAGTATTCAGTTTTAGTTATTTATTTCAGTTTACTTATCAGTTGTGGGATTTGTATTGAGGAGTTTTTCCTCCAGGTTTTATTTACATTTTGTGATGGTTATTCATTTCACTTCAGTATGGTGAATGGTGTTATTTATTTCTTCATTACTTTTGTTGCATGTTAATCAGATTTAATAAAATTTGGCACTTACTTTTTAAATACTAGGTGGTTAGTAATCTTTAAAATGTTTTCGACAGTGATGCTATTAACTGAGCCAACTTGGCATTTTGAATTAATTTTATAAAGGAGTAGCTACCCGGTGTTTAATTAGTCGGGGTGTCACAGGTGGTATCAGAGCATCAGGTTCTAGTGTCCTTTAGGATCTGTACGGCTATTATGTTTCCGCTACGTTTTCTTTGATATAGAGCCCTATATTTTAGGACTGTTGTACTCTTTTGTGTATGCTTCGTTCTTCAGCTATATTAAGTTTATAAACTGCGAACTTATAAACTTTGTTCTTATTTCAGATGCCTCCACGACGTGCACGACGAGTTCCCAGGAATGCTACGCCCGAACCACAGCCCGCTCCAGTTCAGGGCATGTTGAACGCCGCTGAGGTTGCTGCTATAGTAGCCCAAGCGGTAAATGCAGCGATTGCCGTGATCCAGCAGGCACCGCCTCAGGCGCCGGTTGCTGCGGCAGTACAGGTTAATGCATTCCCGTCTGCTTGGGAGCGTGTACGTGACGCTTTTCAGAAAGCGCATCCGCCAGAGTTTACTGGAAGCTCAGATGTGGTTATCTCGAGCCAATGGAGGAAGGACATGCAGAGGCATTTGAGGATGCATGAGTGCACTGACGTTCAGAAACAGGTGCTAGCTACTTTCAAGCTAGTGGGATCTGCACTACAGTGGTGGGAGTCTATCACCACCGCGGAGGAGAGGGATACCCTCACGATTCAGGAATTCTGGGTGCGGTTCGACCGCAAGTACTTTCCGTCTGCAGTTCATACAGAGATGTGGAGGAAGCTGATGAGTTTGAAGCAGGAGGGCAAGACAGTGGCCGAATATGAGGCCGAGTTCACTAGCCTGTTGAATATCGTACCAGACGAGATTCCAACAGAGAAGAAGAAGATAGAGAAGTTCACTGATGGGTTGAATTGGAGAATCCGGCAGCATCTGCTTGGGAACCTATCGTTGGCCACGTATTCTGATGTGGTTAACGCTGCATTACTACACTGCCAGGACCACCGTTTTCATATGGCCGAGGGCAAGCGGTCAGGGGAGTCTAGCCATCAGGGCAGGACTGGAGGACATAGTGCCAGCGGGGCACAATCGGGTCAGGGGCAGAGGCAGACTGAGCAGGGTACCCAGCAGGGGGATAATAAGAGGTTCCGGTCAGGGAACTACAGGCAGGGACAGGGAGGTTTCCGCCAGGGCCATCAGGGTCCAAACGGCCATCAGGGCCAACAGGGGCAGAATGGGCAGCAGTTCCATCAGGGCCAGCAGGGTCAAGGGAGGAATGGTAACGGCCACCAGGGCCGGGGACAGCAGGGGCAGAGGGGAGGGAACTTCCCAGGGAAGTGCTTTACTTGTGGCAAGACTGGCCATAAGAAGCAGGATTGTCCTGATAGGGGCAGGGCCCCACAGCAGCAGCAGCAGGGTGCTCGCCAGGAGCCACAGAGACCTATGTTTCCCGCCGCTCTTCCTGCACCGCCACAGATGGCAGCTTTGCCACCCATTCCAGCAGTCCCAGCTCAGCAGGGGCAGCTACAGTATGGACGTGTCTAGAACGTTCACCAGGCTGCAGTTCCACAGGCACCGCCCGCGATCGAGGGTACGTTTCCTATCCATGGCACTATGGGTCGGGTGTTATTTGATACGGGTGCTACACATTGTTTCATTGCTACACACTTCGCGAAAGCTTTAGGATTGTTAGCTACGGCAGAAAGCACAGTGACGTGTGTCGACTCACCATTAGGGAGTGGGTCACTTATTTTCTTTATATGCCGGGGAGTCGGGGTAGAGGTTGGTGGTTTGGTATTGCTTGCAGACATGTTAGTGTTAGACATGCATGTTCATGATGTGATCATCGGTATGGATTGGCTCGTAGCATATAGGGCCATGATTGATTGCTTCAGCGGGAGCATTGTTTTTGCCATTCCGGGGCAAGAAATGTTTATAGTGGCGATGCCTCGCCCAGAGGGAGGATCGACCGCTCATCTGTATTACATAGAGGAGGATACCTCTAAGGAGGTTGTTATTCCTTTAGATTCAATCCCGGTTGTCAGGGAGTATTCAGATGTGTTTCAGGAGATACCAGGCTTACCACCTAGTCGAGAGATAGATTTCGTTATTGATTTGCTACCGGGTACGAGACCTATAGCACGTGCACCGTACCGTATGGCTCCAGCTGAGATGCGAGAGTTACGGGATCAAATAGAGCAGCTGTTAGGGCAGGGCTTTATTCGTAGGAGTACCTCACCATGGGGCGCTCCAGTCTTGTTTGTTAAGAAGAGGGACGGTTCACTAAGGTTGTGTGTGGACTACCGAGAGTTGAATAAGGTCACGATACGGAATAAGTATCCGTTGCCTCGAATCGATGACCTGTTCGACCAGTTGAGGGGAGCTTCTTTCTTCTCGAAGATTGACTTGAGGTCGGGATACCATCAGTTGCGTATCAGGGAGGAGGATGTCTCGAAGACTGCGTTCTTGTCGAGATATGGTTCTTATGAATTTCGGGTTATGCCTTTCGGCTTGACCAACGCTCCAGCAGTGTTTATGGACTTGATGAACAGGGTGTTCAGAGATTTCCTAGATCAGTTTGTCATTGTCTTCATTGATGACATTCTGGTTTACTCTCAGACAGAGGAGGAGCACGCCGAGCATTTGAGGCTGGTTTTGCAGACACTTCGTCAGAACGAGCTGTATGCAAAATATGAGAAGTGCGGGTTTTGGCTGAAGGAAGTCCAGTTCTTGGGTCACATTATTTCCGACCAGGGAATATCTGTCGATCCGGGGAAGGTGTCAGCGGTGAGGGAGTGGGGACAGCCCACGACACCAACGGAGATTCGTAGTTTCTTGGGTTTAGCAGGATACTACAGGAGGTTTATTCGGGGTTTCTCGGAGATAGCAGGTCCTTTAACACATCTTACTCGTAAGGGTGTGCCATATATCTGGAGTGATGCCTGTCAGTTGGCATTCGATGAGTTGAAGGACAAATTGACCTCAGCACCTGTGTTAGCATTGCCGAGACCGGGAGTTGAGTATTTGGTTTACACCGATGCGTCCTTGCAAGGGCTTGGAGGTGTTTTGCAGCAGGAGAGACAGGCCATAGCTTATGCTTCCCGTAAGCTTAAGCCTCATGAGAAGAATTACCCCACGCATGATTTGGAGTTGGCAGCGGTAGTATTTGCCTTACGGATTTGGAGGCACTATCTTTTGGGGGAGAAGTTTCAGCTGTTCACGGACCACAAGTCACTACAGTATCTGTTCACGCAGAAGGAATTAAATATGCGACAGCGTAGGTGGCTTGAATTTGTGAAAGACTACCAGTTCGACATTCAGTACCACCCGGGTAAGGCTAACGTGGTAGCAGACGCGTTGAGCCGCAGGCCAGCAGATGAGGTGACAGAGGTGTGGAAGGCTAAGTGGAAGGAATTGGGACACCAGGATGCAGTGGCCCGATCTTTCATGTCTGTGATGACCGTTACACCGCAGATTGTCACGAAGGTTGTACGGGCACAGGCAAATGATTCGTTCTGTCAGGAGCAGATAGTTCGATTACTCGCTGAGGGAGCTGAATCCTATACCGTTAGCTCAGACGGGGGATTACGCTTCAATGGGAGATTGGTAGTTCCGGAAGGAGAAGAATTACGGCACGATGTTATGGCTGAGTCGCACGGCTCACGGTTCGCGGTACATCCCGGAGGGGACAAAATGTACCAAGACATGAGACGGCAATATTGGTGGAGCGGTATGAAGAGAGATATCGCTGAGTTTGTCTCGAAATGCGCCACTTGTCAGCTTGTAAAAGTGGATCATCAGAGACCAGCAGGATTGCTACAGCCGTTGGAGGTTCCGGTGTGGATGTGGGAGAGCATATCCATGGACTTTATCACGGGGTTGCCTACGTCGCAGAGGGGTCACGACTCCGTTTGGGTAATTGTGGACAGGTTGTCCAAGGTCGCTCACTTCTTACCCGTAAGTACTGACTACACTACGGGAAAGTATGCCCAGCTCTTCATTTCAGAGATTGTGAGACTTCACGGTGTGCCCCTGAATATCGTGTCTGACAGAGACAAGATATTTGTTTCGAGGTTTTGGGGGAGTTTCCAGGAGGCCATGGGCACGGAATTGCGGTTAAGTACGGCTTATCATCCGCAGACTGATGGGCAGACAGAGCGCACCAATCAGATGTTGGAAGACATGCTACGCATGTGCATTATTGACTTCGGAGGTGGATGGGAGCAGTACCTTCCACTGGTGGAGTTTGCTTACAACAACTCCTATCAGTTCACGATTGGCATGGCTCCGTTTGAGGCATTGTACGGTAGGCCTTGTCGTTCCCCAGCATGTTGGTTGGAGGTGGGGGACAACAAACTACTTGGGTCGGAAGTGATTCAGGATACTTCGGCAAGGATTGAGTTGATTCGGAGTCGCATTCGGGTAGCTCAAGACCGGCAGAAGAGTTACGCTGACGCGAAGAGATTTTTCAGGGAGTTCCAAGTGGGGGACCAGGTTTTGCTCAGGGTATCTCCTATGAAGGGGATTATGCGTTTCGGGAAGAAGGGGAAGTTGGCACCGAGGTATGTGGGGCCGTTTCCTATTATTGAGCGGATCGGACCGGTTGCGTATAGACTCGGGTTACCGGAGCATTTGCATCGGATTCACGACGTGTTCCATATTTCCTCGCTGAGGAAATACCTTAGGGATGATTTGGCTCATTCTCACATTGCTGTGGAGGACATCGATCTCCAGCCGGATAGCTCTTATGAGGAAGGGCCGATTGCTATTTTGGACCGAAGCGAGAGGAAAATACGGTCAAAGATAGTCCCGTTAGTACGTGTTCAGTGGCGACATCACAATGTCGAGGAGTCCACATGGGAGCGCGAGGATGGGATGCGCGAGCGCTATCCAGAGTTATTTTTAGCAGGTACTTTCTAGTTTCGAATTTCGGGACGAAATTCAGTTATTAGGGGGGAAGTATGTAATACCCCGTACTTTTGTATATATTTATTTTTGGGGATTAATTAATTAAATGCGTATTAATTGGAAATTAATCCGGGTTATAAATACTGATGTGATGCGAATTGGTATTTGATTATGTGCATATATGATTATATATGTACTTGGTATTATAAAATTTGTCGTGGGATTTATATACGGCATTTTAGAAATTTTGTTGAGACGCGTGGGACCGCCGCGTCACGGTATAATATTTTGATATTAAAAGTGAATTTAAAATCTATAATCCGTATGGTCGTTTTGAGTGCGCCAACGCGTCCGGAAGGGTCGAGATAGTCAGAAAACACTAGCCGGGGGTATAGTTTGGGTCCCGGGGTATTTTTAGGCCATCCCGGCACTATAAAGGGTATTTTAGTAATTTGGTATTTTTGGGTAATTAAAAGTGACGAAAATTGAGAGTTGTAATCTGATAAGGGATTGACCCAACCAACCTTTATTAACCCAACAAGCTACGGAGGTTTATTAAATTAGGTCTTCATAAGTTCCCTCAAAGCAAACCCTAGCCACCATAGCCTTTTGGAGAAGAAAGCTTGGAGAAGGAGAGAGAGAGAGGAATTCTGCAGAAATTCTACACCGAATCCACACCAAATTCAGAAATCAAACCAAGGCAAGTGACTTTATTTCATTTAAATTCGAAGAATGTCTTTTCCATGTTAGAAATTGAAGAATCTTAATTGTTCTTGAAAGATTAAAAGAAAACCCATGAAATTTGAAGTTATTATTGAATGTTGGGATAGGTTTGCATGTAGAAACATTGTTGGGAGATTTAATTTCGGAGATTTCATATCTAGGTGATGCATAAACGAATTAAAATCTGGGAATTTATGATGAGAAAAAGTTAGGGTTTATGTTCTTGAAGAAAATTGGGAATTAATGTAGAAATTGTGATTTAATGATGTTTAGATGATATCAAACCCTTTAATGATGTTAGTATAACCCCTTAACATGTTTGAGGATGATTAGAGAACTCAATATATTGTGGGAACGAATTTTAGAAGAGGTTTGAGGAGTAAAAATGGTGAAAAACGATTTTTGGGAAGTTCTGGGCCGAAACTGGCCTCTCGTTAGAAGCAGCCCCAGGTCGTTCGAACGAGCTTCTAACGAGTTGACCAGTCGTTACTAACGAGAAGGTATTTTGTTCGATATCTCGTTCGAACGAGATATCGTTAGAAGAGTCAGTTCGTTCGAACGAACTGGGATCTCGTTCGAACAGCCTCGTTCGAACGAGACTTCTAACGACCTGACAGTCCAAACTCGTTCGAAGCCTCGTTCGAACGAGACTTCTAACGAGTTGACAGTTTGTTCCTTTTTGGACTGTTTTGACTTTTGGAGTCCCGGGAACTGGTTCAAGGGTAGAGTTAGCATCCCTTTGATGATATAGTGATTGAATTGGGACTTTTGGGTTATTGAGATGAGTAAATCATACACTAGAGTTATATTCAATGAACCGTTTGGGTTGAGACGTGAGTGTCTACTACGATGTGAGGATAAATTTTGGCACGTATAATTATGAACCGGAATAAAATAAGTTGTGATAATTATAATAAGTACGAGAGTGCAATATGTACTACGAATATAATACGGTATTACTAAGATGTGTGTACTTAGTATTGATATATGGATTATATGTATGACATACCTACCATACTTGCTATCACGGGAGGTTTCGTTCGCTTAGGACCCTCTAATCCTTGTGTGCCTACGGGGGGGATATAGACTGGTACCTTGATGAACATAGGTCATAGAAAGACTTATTGTGATATTAATAAGTCCGCTGACCATGGGAGCGTAGGTATGTGCGTGACCCATGTGATGGTGACTGTGTTCGCCTCCACTATTTGTGATTTGTGTTATCTGAACTATTCCTGAGAGATTCGGAATATGTGATCCTTATGTACGTGATGTACCGGGATGGATAGCAGAGTATGGGTGCACCATAGCTTAGATTGCGGGGTGCTTGTATCGTATATTTATGATGTGAATAATATACATTAAATTTATGGAAATCCTCATGTTAATGTTGTAAAAAATATTACGGTATTGTTTCGAGATATATAATGAGTTAGCTGATAGTTATATCAATGGCATACTTAATAACTAAGTTTACGTTAAACCTCTATTAAATTAAGAGCGTTGTTAGGTTAAATTAACCGAGTAAAAATGGGTAGAACCTTTGGTAGTCTAGCTAGTTACATTGTCACTTAGCTAGTGGAAAGGGTAGTTATAGATGGGTACTTACGTTAGGAGTGCACAGTTAGTCGAGAGGTGAGAATTTAATGTGAGTGCACGTCCTAACATGTACTTTGCATTTAATGTTTTAAATGTTTTTAAAGCACTTGCAGGTTTTTTAAAATGACTTCCACTTTCGGGCTCTGACCCATTTGCTTCCAAATATATTTTTTGTAAAACCATTTTAGGTGCCCAGCCACAAGGACACCAAGCATAGGATTCTCATTCAGGTGACGAGCTGTAGCTGTTTGTGGAAGCTACAGGGATTTGCATGTAGACGCTTCTCTCATTTGGATTCCAGTCTCAGCATCTATCAGTTGTAGGGCATGTTGCCCAATTCTATTAGACATTTTTACATTTCAGTTTTCAGACTCTAGCATGTATTGCTCAGTATTCAGTTTTAGTTATTTATTTCAGTTTACTTATCAGTTGTGGGATTTGTATTGAGGAGTTTTTCCTCCAGGTTTTATTTACATTTTGTGATGGTTATTCATTTCACTTCAGTATGGTGAATGGTGTTATTTATTTCTTCATTACTTTTGTTGCATGTTAATCAGATTTAATAAAATTTGGCACTTACTTTTTAAATACTAGGTGGTTAGTAATCTTTAAAATGTTTTCGACAGTGATGCTATTAACTGAGCCAACTTGGCATTTTGAATTAATTTTATAAAGGAGTAGCTACCCGGTGTTTAATTAGTCGGGGTGTCACAACATGATGTATATTTTTGGCTCACATGTGATTGAATCTACAATTTTGGTATGCTATTGTCTAAATATTTGAGTTTTAGCGTTTGTAACATTAAAATAATATATATATTACTTCTTAGTCCGTCCCGATATAAAATTCTGGTTCCGCCTCTGGTCACTCATTTTCCTCAGTTTGTTTAGAGTGAATTCCCAAAAGGTCACCCAATAAGGCAATTAGAAAGGTAGTCCCCGAAGCCCAATAAGGCAACAATCCAAAACGATGAAAGTCTTGTATGAATCTTAACTGATTTGAGTTTATGTTTGCCACAACGTTGTTTTTAATTGGGGCTTTTACGGTCTAGCCCTTGGACTAACAATTTTGGACAAAAATTCCAGGCCCAATAAATTTTAACCGATTAGGTCCAACATATAAATAACCCAAAATTAAAATAAACACACACTTTTCAGAAATCGAAGCGCCAAAAATAATGTTTTCTCTCTTGAATCAAAACATTAATCGTACCATCTCTTCGATCAAAATCACAAAACGAATCTCATTCTCAATCAAATTTTTGTCAACAACATATAAATACTCCTGATCGAAGCGCCAAAAACTCTCTTCGATAAAAAATCTAACTCCCTTCGATCAAAACCCTAACTCTCTTCGATTAAACCCTAATCGTTGAAGTTCTACCGAGCATTTTACATTCTCAATCAAATTCTTCCAAACACCACTAACAAATATGTATACATTCTCTTATCACCTGTTTGTCCTTGTGTACTTTGTGTTCTCATATGTATAAATTTGTAAATACATGGACTGATGAAATCACATTCTTCTTCTTCATGATATGAAAAAGATATATTTGTTTCCCTCATTTTAATTGCAAAACACACTTTTTGTATGTTAGATATATGTATTTCATCATTGTACTAATCCTCCTACATACATCATTTATCGAGAATTTATCGAGGACTAAGAATATATACATGATTGGAATATGTACATGTACAAGCGTTGTTTTATTGCGTGTACTCTGTGTATTTTACGTGTACTTTCAAAAAAGTACACGCAAAAACACAGAGTACACGCACATTGAAATTGCATTTCTCAATCCAATATGCGTGTACTTTTATGTTTTAACGTGTACTGATAAGCACCCAAAACTGTACAAATTATACCCACAATAGACGTACTTTAGTTGTTAATTCTCGGCAATATGGGTCTTATGCGCTTAAATGTTTATCTTGTAGGCCAAACGTCCGTTTGCGGTGTCAAAAGCTATATATCGAGGCAAATGTGCATTTTATGGAGCTAATTACCCTTGTCCCGAACCCTAGCCTACCCTTACCCGAGCCTAAACCTAGCCCAAAGCATTACCCCAACATGTGTGTGTTTAGTGTGTTTCTTTTTATATTTTTTATATTTTTAGTTTGAGTCATTTTATTTTTAGGTTTATTTTAGATTTATTTAGAATTTTTAGGTTTTAATTTCTATTTTTATATTTTATTTTTATTTGTATACAAATATCTCGATGAAGCTGCGAAGAAAAAAATTGAAGAGTTTATTCAAAAGGCTAAGCCAGGGTAAAATGTATTGTTTTATGATTTATCACCTCGCTAATTTATATTTTTTTGGTGCAAAAGAATAAGGTTATTATTATTATAGAATTCTTATTGCTTATATAAAATGCAGGGAATTCATTTTCAAAGGGCTGGTTTCGTATGTCCCTTGGGAAGATTTTGTTGAAGTCCTCAAGAATTAAGAAATTTCAAGCCAAGTATATAGTCCAAATATTAGACATTCATTAAATTTTAACATTATTATTTCCTCACCATTTTATATTGTGTGAAATAGATAATACTTTCCTTTAGTGATGTATTGAGGTTAAAATTGTCAAAGGAAGGGCTCTCCCACTCACACACTTTTTCTGATTATTGTTGGGTAAGTACAATTAAACTAAAAGCTTTGTGAAACAAAATTTCAATTTTTTTATTAACAAAATATCTATAATTTTTATTCAGATAGAATTTTGTAGAAAAAATGAAGTCAATAAGAAGCGGGAGTTATACAGAGATTTATTTGAATACTTAGGCACTTGTAATATTTTGTTCATTGTATTAAGACATAACATAGGATATTTTACATTACTTGCGATATACAAAAAAGAAAAGAAAGTCATCCATATGGATTCCCTTCGATCGGACGACAAAGAAACAAACACAATTTCCTTCGATGATACGAAAAAAATGGTTAGTGCCTAAACTTAATTAGTAATGTTACCAGTACTTATATGATACACATGTACTTTACCATATAATGCGTGTACTTTGTATTAGTTGCACATAATCACCGAGATTATCAAAGTACACGCATCATATTTTAAAATACATGTGAAATGAACAAATATAAATTACGTGTACTTTAATATTATGCGTGTACTTTTCACTCTTTAGGCAAAGTACACGCATCATATTTTAAAATACATGTGAAATGGACAAATAAAATACACATGTACTTTAATATTATACGTGTACTTTTCACTCTTTAATCTTCATATACTCTTTTATTTGTATACACTAAATATTTATCTTCTTAACAGTTTTCTGTCTTCCAAAAAATACTGTACCTATTGAAGACTGAAGCACAAACAATGAAAAACAATGGTTTCAAAACTCAGAGAAATTTGATGAATGTACATCAAATGAGTTTACATTGGATGATGATCCATTGACAGAGCAAGAAAAAAGGACAGTAGATTTTTTGCTGGAAAGTGATATCAAATTTGACCTAATAAGAGATCGTGAATGCCCTAAGAAATATAATGCGTAAGTAAAAACTTCATTTCTAAAAATTACTAATTTGTATATTTTCAAAAAAATCATTCACATCATACTAATTTGTATATTTATTTTATTTTAATTTCAGTATTGACTGTGGGGTGTTCTGCATCTACTACATTGAACAAATTAGCAGAAACAAGGAAATACAAAAATTATTTCAAGACCCTGACATGATAAAACACAGAGCATATGTACTAAGGGAAATTCGTCTATCAAAATATTTCTTCCCCCAAAAGGAGAAAAAACTTCTATAAATTAATTCAAATACACACTATATTTATAATTTGTTTTGTGTTATATTGGTTATTGTTTACAATATTTATTACACCAAAACGGTTTATTTTTACTGGCGCGGACCACAATCCACGTAAGGTATAGACAAACAATGCACCTGAGTGTTATGAAACAATGACACGCATTTTAACCAAAACTACAAGTGATAATTACTAAGTACACACATGAATTCTTCAAAGTATATGCAATATAAACAATGTACACGCAATATAAATAATCTACACGCACTGGTTAATGTGATAATTTTTTATTTTTAATTGAAAACTACTTTATATAGTTATTCAGAAGGACACAATAACCAAAATCAATTTATTAAGCTCGACTACTCACTTTTCAATTACTTTTGGTCAAAGAAATAAATAGTTTTAACTTTTCTTATAAAAGAGTAACATTTGTTCCTTTCTTAACCATTACCTCTCGGGTAAAGATTACATAATGACTATTCCAGCAGAAAAATTGAGAGCTACTCTTGAGAGAGATGAAAAAAAAAGGGAAATTGGGGAAAATTTTTCCCCATATGAAACTGCCTTTGAGTAGTTTCAAACATATGTGATGGAAGGCTGCTCTGGACTTCCACCCAATCCCATAGATTTATTTGATGTGAATGAGGACCCTCCTCAAACATATGAAGACCTCATGTCTTTCTATACTCAAGAAGTTCCGATGAAAATTGCCAAGATGAAGGAGAAGAAGGCGCACCATGAAGACCTAATGGTTGTTATTGAAGAAGAAATTCGAGTATACACGAATTTAATTGACTCTCTGTGACACCCCGCCTAATAAAATACCGGGTGATCAGTCCTATACCAAATTAAAACCGGAATCCCAGTTGGATCATCCTTAGCATCACTGTCGAAAACTTTTTAAAACTTACTAACCACCTAGTATTCCAAAAGCTGGGGCCAAATTTAACTTTTTAATTAAACCAACCAGTACATGCAGAAATAAATATAATCCATTCACACAACTGAATAAAACTCAACAGAATAAATAATTAAATAATTTGTCGAATAAACCATCGGCCACCAAAATGAAATCCAATATAAACATCCAACACCTGAATAAATACATCTAAAATCTGTACTGAGAAGACTGGGCGACAAGACCTAAATAAAACTAGAACTGATAGATGATTCCTAATCTAGGAATAAATGAACGATGTGTCTAATCCAAACTCCTGCTAGCATCCACATATGTCGCAGCTCCGTATCCCTGAAATAGAATATTAATCTTGGCGTCCTTGTGGCTGGACACCTAAAAGGTTTTGAAAATAGTTTTATAGCAAGGGTTAAAACCCAAAACATTTTGAAAATATTTAGCAAGTGAATTAACTGCAGTAATTTAAAATGCATGAATGTGCTTCATATTTAAGTTAGTGTCGCACTTCCTTGTGAACATTCTACTCCTCCACTATTGTGTACATCTACCGGTCACCTTGACCCCCCACCTAGTTGTACTACCCCGTCCAACTAGTCCTGGTATAACCTCCCCTTACCATACTACTCTACCCCGAGTATAATGATTCTTGAACTATAAGTTATCTCACAATTAACTTAATTAATTCCTTCTTAAATAGTAGCATATAACCGTGTCACAAGTTATATAAAGTAAATACATCACACACTGTATTATTACCCGCATATAATATTGAATACCATTATATACGTACCTTTACTAAAACATCCACACATATAACATACGTATATCCATCCCTCCGAGTATACCCTCGCCGGATGATTCCCTCTAAAGTGCTATCCCACTAGGTGTGCTCGCATAACCTAGTTACCCAAGTTGGATTCGCTCACCAACCTGGCCTGAAACATAAACGAAGTGGAGGCGGTCATATTCCTTCCCTGAAAGTGAGATAATCTACTCACCCATATACCGGACGCTATGACCTGGGGATATACTCACCCTATTCCTCGAGCTAGGGGATTCATCCACATCGCGCAACCTCCCTTGATAGCACTAGAGTATATAAGTTAAGTAAATATCTAATAACTGATATTTAATAGCACACACAATAATTATACACACATATATATACTATCACTACACCGTATATATATATATATATATATATATATATTATAAACCCCGGCTTTACCGTGTACTCAAAAACCCGTAACACTAGCCTGTAGTTTTCCGAGTCTCTGGCCCGACTCAACTTAATTAATTTTCCCACTTATAAAATTATCATTACCCCGAGTCTGTGGTCCGACTCTAATATATTTAATTCACACTCAATTAATATACTATTTTTCCTCGAGTCTGTGATACGACTCTCATTTAATTAATTTACACATTAATTAATTGACACAAATCTGAGTCTGTGGTCCGACTCTAAATAATAATTAATTTACACATTAATTAATTAACATAAATCTGAGTCTGTGATCCGACTCTAAATAATAATTAATTTACACATTAATTAATTCATACTAAACCGAGTCTGTGGTACGACTCTCATTTAATTAATTTACATATTAATTAATAAATGCCCTTTCTGAGTCTATAATCCGACTCTAAATTAATTAATTTCAACATCAATTAATTTATTACTTTTTCGAGTCTACCTTCCGACTCTACTTTCATTAATTAACACATCCATTAATCTAATAACTTGGTGTCACCCAACCATTCTCCCCGGACTCGCTCACTTGGCCCATACCTTAATATTTTCCGAGTCTATATTCCGACTCCAAATTTATTTACTCTCTCAATAATTAATTTAATACTTTGGTGTCACTTAACCAACATTCCCGGACTCGCTCATTTCGTCCATTTTTACATTTCATAATTTTATTCCCACATATTCGCCCACAATGTGTCACACATTCATCTCCATAAATTCCCCAATTATATTTACCTATAATTACCAACATACCCGGACTCGCCCACTTGGTCCATAATTAAGTATTTCACCTCAAGTCCTTTAATAATGTAGCGTCACCCAACTACAATACCCGAATATTATTCCTCGGTCCGATATTAACACAAATATTTATGAATTATTTTCCCCAAATTCGTCCATCTCATGACATACCGTTCACACTCTCCTAAACCCAATTATATCACCCTATAATTGTTAAGGAAATATATGCCACATATGAATTTGTCATTAAATAAAATTAAGGGATTAAATCCTTAATAAAATTCTCTTTATATAAAAACTGGCCGAACTGCCAAGTTTCTGGGACCGTCGATCGATCGATCCCCCTGGGTCGATCGATCGATCGAGCAGGTGATCGTCTTCCCCGGCTTGCTGTTTCAACCATTAACGAAGCCTTAAGCTTTTGGTTTCTTCCCAAACCTTTACCAAATCACAACCAACATATTCTCCACGCAAGAAAAGGATCTAAACACCCTAGAGACCTTAAGCCATCAACAAATTTATACAAAACCCTAAGTATATCCGATTTGGGTTTTTCACCCGGGTCTCGTTCTACAAAATTCAACCCTACCGTGTTCAGTCCATGTAATCACTATACATATTGAAATCCAATCTACAATTTAGTCTTAACAGACCCAAATCATAAATTAACATCTATTAATTAAATCTGCCCATTACTCTAAATTCATAAAAATTCAATTTTAATAATGGTTATACACCCAAAACGAATTTTGATGTACACATCACTATGATATGAATTGATTATCATCAATTTAAAAATCACAACGGTTAACCACTTTCCTGGAATTATTTGTAGAGTCTAATCCGTTGGTGTAGTCCCTTAATTTGGCTCCAAAATCCCCAAATTGGCTCTTGATTTGCTTTCCCCCAATTTCCCTCTCAAGCCCTAGGCTTAGAATTTGTGTTTACTGCCGTTTAACACTTCTCCATTTAGGTTAAAAACCTTAAATCCCGTTTTTGGCCATCTGGGCCTAATTAAAAAGGCCCAACTCACCCCGTGTGGGCCCGACTATGCCCAAAAATACCCCGAGACCCAATTACTACCCCCGGGTACTCTTTTCTAACTATCTCGACCCATTCGGACTCAACCGCGCACTCAGAATTGTCATCCGAAATACTTTTTGATATTTCCAAGTTTCGACCTCAAAATGCGACACACGAGATTTTGAACCATTAAACTTAAAAGTCGCCAATTACAAATAATTCGGCTCACTCAATTAAATTCTCAAACTCATGAATTTAGGTTTTTCAAATTTAAATATTTTTATAACTCCCAAAAATAATTAAATATTTAATACTCAAAATTACGGGGTGTTACACTCTCTTCCTGACACTATAGATGCCTTTAATAGCTTTCCATGGTAGAAGCCTTCTTTATTTTTTTCATCTTTTGTTATGTGAAAAAATTGTACTTTCTTTTTCAGTTTTAATAAAAACTTTAGACTAAAAACTAAAGACTAAAATTACATTCATTTTATTCAAAATAATTGAATAAAATGAAGAAAGTAAATCTAAACTAAATGTAATAAATAAAGTACGCGCATGCTTTTATATAGTACATGTAGATTGAACTGACCAAATTTATTTTTAAATGCGTGTACTTTATATATTATGCGTGTACCATATTTCATCAAGTATACGCGTATTATATTTATATTATACGTGTACTTCATGCGTGTACATCATAAAGTACACGCATATTTCATCAAGTAAATCTAAACTAAATGTAATAAATAAAGTACTCGCATGCTTTTATACAGTACACGCAGATTGAACCGACCAAATCCAATTTTAAATGCGTGTACTTTATATATTATGCGTGTACTTCATAAAGTACACGCATATTTTATTAAGTACACACATTGATAAAATGGCTTTGGTCATCACAATGCGTGTGTACTGTACATAACACGCGTATACAAATATAAAGTACACGTGAACATCAGAAAAAATGATCATGTGTATTTTATGAAAAATACGTGTACAGCTACACAAAAAATAAATTAAAAAATGAGACTAAAAACTAAAATTACATTCATTTATGTGAAACAAATGGTTTATTAATTAATTTATTCAATCGAATGGTTAAAATTAATGAATTCAACAATTTTAAACGTAATCTAATGGGTTCCTTACAAGTAGACCTGTAATGACCCGTTTTACTCGAGCAAGTAACTTCCCTTACTGTGATCTCATCAGAAGACTTTATTCTCTTATTTCTTAGCCTGCCTTTCGGTCTCTTAGTCATTGGTGGAAGTACAGATGAATTTTGAGGTATAGGAATATTTAAGAAAATCAAATCAGGAAGAGGAACTATATGTATCGAGTATGATTTTCTGTAGAAAGATACCTTGTAGTACTCCTCAATATAATCATAAATACTAGTCCCTTTCCTCCGCAAAACACAAACAGGATGAGAACATGAAAAACATCTAATCTGCTAACTCTTACAAGAACAAGTCCTTTCTCCGAAGTCAACTGTTGCTCGCACTTCTAAACGAACTTCAAATACATTTTGACTTGAGCGACTAATAGTCCAATGTCGGCTTTTATTCCAATTTTCATTCAGTAACTTTAAAAAAAACGGACATAGCTCATTTGTCTAAGTGTCAGACTCAACAAGTTTGTTTGCATTGAAATTCAAAATCTTCACTCTCAATTTATCAATCATATTCATTACTGGTAAATTCCTTTCCTCCAATATCCATGAATTGAATGACTCCGCAACACTAGATGCCATGTCACCATGCCATTTATTAGGGAAATATGCACAATACTAATTATCGGGAGGTAAACTATTAATGAAATCAGCAATAGCAGCTCCTCCTTCATTCTTCAATGCTTCAATATTCTTATGAAATTCATCTACTAAGACAACATATACACAAGACAAAAAATCCTTAACAATTTTCTTTCGAAATCCAATACGATTCTCACGAATTTTCTTTTTTATATTCCGTTGTAAATGATGTATACAGTAGAAATGTGCAGACAACGGGAAGCCCTCGAAACAGCTTCAAGTAATCCATTGTTTTGATCTGATATAAATGTTATATTTCGATATTGCTCAACTACTGCACTATAGAAATTGACAAGAAACCACATCCAGTTATCTTCGGTTTCAGAATAAACAACAACATATGCAATAGAAAAAAGGCCTGAAATATAAAAATATATCAAAATTAAAATAAATAACATATCCATGTAGAACACATCATAAATTGATGCTTCTAGCGCAGATCTTAAAACACATGAGAAATATATTATGTGTTTAATTTAAATTGATTGTAAATAACAAGACAAAATATAAAAAATGTACAGTACACGTGATAAAGATAAAAAGACATGCACGTTTACTTTCCAATCTTTTTCTTGTACTTTGAATTAGTTTCAAATAACAACACTAATATCAACGTACACCCATAAAAATGTAAAGTACACATGAATTAAACAAAGATATTTAAAGGTACATTACATTTTAACGTGTACTTGGCTTTATTATATCTAAATAACAACACATATCAACAAAGTACACGCATAAAAATGAAAAGTACACGTGAAATTAACAGAAACATTCACGTGTACTTGACATGTACTATGCATGTACTTTAGTTTGAATTTAACATAACAACATCATCAAAGTACACGCATAAAAATGAAAAGTACACATCAAATTAACAGAAACATTCACGTGTACTGGATACGTACTGTGCGTGTACTTTAGTTTGTATTCAACATAACAACATCATCATCAAAGTACAATTATAAAAATGAATACTACACGGGAAATTAACAAAACATTCACGTGTACTTGACATGTACTATGCGTGTACTTTAGTTAGTATTCAACATAATAAGACATATCATCAAAATGCACGCATAAAAATAAAAAGTACACTTGAACTAAAATAAAGGCATTCAAAGGTACTTTATATTTTTATGCTTGTATTTTGATGATCGAGAATGGAATAAACAAAATGTCAATGCAATACACAAAATAAAATATTTAGAATTAATTTACCATTGTTCCCATTCCTTGCAGTTGCTGACAATATTGTTCCACAATAACGGCTCTTCAAAAAGGCACCATCAAGAAATAAAACAGGTCTGTAGTATTGAAATTCATAAATACATCCTCTAAACATTACAAATATTCTCTTAAATTTTTTACTCTCATGTTCCACGTCAAGGATGCAATGCGACCCAAGATTATACTGCAATAGAAGGTCACGATAATTATTCATTAATGCATAAGAAACCTTTTCATTACCATGTATATCAACAACAACCATCTCTTTCGCACGCCATGCATGTTGATAAATTATATCAAGACCATAATTCTTCTTCATATCTCTAACTACATCAATTGGTCTCAATAGCGGGTTATCTCTAGGATCATCAGCTACCAATGTTGAAACCAACTTGGAGGCTATCATTTTGGCTGACGGACTACGAAAGACACCTCTTCATGTATGCTCATTATTCAAGCTTCGTATGTAAACGTATCCATTTATTATAGATAATGAAGCATGAATTCTCCACATACAATTCTTAGTAGTATTTTTAGATCATTTAATCGTCACTCGAGTTTTATCATTCTTTAAATACACAAACTTGAACCCAACCTCAACAGTATACTTTCGCAATTTATCCCGAAATTCCACTACACCTCCTTCAAAACACTGTTGCTCATAACTTATATATGTCTTTCAATGATTCGAAAGATAAACTTTTGACTTACTTGGCTCCACACCTCAAGGATAAAAGTCATTTTCAATGCAACTATTAAAATCATTTGCAGTGCTTGATGATAAAGACTCTAACCTCTGTGTATTTATATCACTATTGTAGACCCTCTCAAAACTTGTATTACTGCAGTCAACCCCTTCAAAAATTCGATTAGAGCATTCAACCTATTCACGACATGTATTAGTTGGCAATGCTAATGAATCAATGACATATATCCAAATGGAATCAGCTTTCACGATCAATTGGGATCGCAACATACAACAAACATCATTGTCACAAACCAACATGAACCGACATTCATCACAAAATGAATACCTCAATGAAAAACTCCCACTTCTCAAATTAGTAAACCTAATATACAAATCATTGCATATGAAATCTAATAAGCTATCTTTAAATATTTCAATACAAGCCATATTATTCGAATAACAACACCTTGCTATTATACTACTTACCATATTGTCCTGCAGTAAAAGAGAGACGAAAAACATTTACTTCAAGGTCAACAATTCTAAAAATGTGCGCAATAATCTAATGCATGAAATATAAAAATGTTTATATATAATTAATATAAAATTACATGCACTGTTTAAAAACCTATACATGAAGCAATAAAGTGGACGCATATTTTCAAAAAAACAATCACGCCTACTTTATAAACACTGCGTGTACTTTGAAAACTGATGTCGAATTGGTTAGTTCCTCTGGCGCGGACCTATATTAATAAGTGATTCAATACCAACTCAAAATCAAGTACTCTTAAAATTAGAATGAAACATCAATAATATTCATTCAACACATTCAACTAATAATTACAAATATTGATAAATATAATCTTATATATGAAGAATCCAAACATAGATGCATTGAAAACACAAAATCAAAACATATACATATAAAACATATAATAAGTTATTCAATCACATGAATTACGAAATTATAATGAGTTCATTGAATCAAAACAAAGTACATTGACATATTATAATCGATCTAAAATAAATAAAACAACTGCTGATAAAGATAAACTTACAAATGATAGAGCCAAGTGATATAGGTAGAATCGATTAAGAACATTGTAATCGATTATTGGACAGACGAAAAAAGTATCAAGATTGATGTTATTTTCGATTTCGAAGAATAGTAGTTAGTTGCAGAGCAACCTCCAATAGCCGATTAGGTTTATGATTTTTTTAGATTGACAGTATTTAAATGTTGAACCTAATCGTTTAAAATTTGTTTCACCGTTTTTTTTGTCCAAAATGTTTAGTCAAAGGACTAGACCATAAAAACCTATTTTTAATTTGTTGACACGTTACATACACTTCCAAAAATTAATTAAACGTAAATAAAGACTATATGAATCTGTTATGTACGATTCAGTAATCATCGTTTGCCACACAATTAGGACACAACACCGTCCATCTAACTCTAGATAAAATGATAAATGATTTTTTTATCTAACCCTCAATTTTAATTAGACATAACTCTCCATTTTAAGCAACTTTCCCTTTGTTTTAAACCACATACTAGCTGTTAAAAATACATATTTCTTAATTATCTATAATTCTTAAATATACATATGTACACTAAACGTGAGAATTCCTAAAACACCTAGTGAAATCAATTAATTTGTCAAAGTATAATGTTATGGTTATTTTATACAATCTTCGGTCCAAGGTATCATAATAATCTTATATGTAGGGTTTTAAACAGTTCGGTTGTTTGGTATCGAAGGGTTTTCCCAACTAAATTGACAAAAGTGGTTTATAAATTTCTAAACCGAGATTGAAACGAGTTGGTTTACCTACCGAGCTAAAGATAATCACTTCTATTTATAGTCGGTTCTATTTTCCTATCGGTTTTGGACAAGGTTAGTTTCAGATAGATTCAGTTTGGTTTTGGATATACGGTTAAGTTCTTTTATCCCATCAATTTATATTCTTAAGTTTTGTCTCCTTCTAATTTCTAAGTTAATTTTTAAGGTATATGAATGCACACTATATCTATTATACACTTCAGTTATATAATGACATATGGGTGAACATATTAATAAAAATTGCAATCTACACATCTTGGGCCAGTTCAATTAGAATAAAAGATCTTAGCACCTAAATCGAAAATCGTACTTATTTTATTCAGTTTTTAAAAACCTAATACTAAACTGATGGGTAAAATAAATATCAATCGAAAACTACCTAATTGGGAGGTTTGTTAGGTTGGGAGGTTTTTTTGTATAGCCCTAATTATATGTATGACAATAGTAACTTGATGTTGATATAACTTTTTGTCCTTATCTGTGCAGAGCATATTCAATGTCATGATTATCCCTATGCATATGAACATTGATCAATGGACAAATATATTCATCACTCCTAGCAATGAGAAAATCTCTTATGTGCTCTAATAATTATTTATTCTAATGTAAACTGTTGAATTACTTTTTGTTGTGTATATTTGTCGTTGTTGTAAAAGCTCTTCAATAAAAAATCTTCACAAACCTATAAAAGTAGACAAAATTAGAGTATAATTATAAGTGAGGTATCAATCCAAATCTAAGGTGAGAACATGCTAAAAATGAGAAGATAATGAATATAATTCACTTGATTATTTTTTTAGACTTTTGGGTTTTTCAAATTTTTTTATGTTTTTTCCAATATTAAAACACTTTTTAGGTGAAAATGTGAAGTAACACTAAACTAAAATGAGAGATGAAATTAACAAACTAACAAGTGTGCTAAATAAGAACAAAGTAATAAGAATTAGATGAAGTTAAATTTGAGAAATATTCAAGGAATGAAACTTAACCACCAATTTATCAATTAAATGTGTTGATTATTCTAGTTTACTAATTTTCCAAATATTAATTTATTTTATCAATTGATTCTCATCATTTGACAAAACAAACTAATATAAAATTAGTTAATCCAATTTTCACCCCCACAACTCAAATGAATAATTGGTTTAGAAAAATTATATAAATCACTCGCTAAAGTAAATTCATATATTAAATCATAAATCCAACAAAAATTTAATATATGAGTATAATAAAATATACTATACTCTAATTAGTGGGTCATTATATCTCTAGTTTGAATCCAAAAATTAAGAGCATATTAGATTTTAATCATTTCTGAAGGATGGTTTACCATTTCTCAATGCATAAACTCATGTAGAAATGAAAAGAAAATTAACTAAATGAAACAAAGTAATCAAGAATAATTAATATATTTAATTGATTAAATGGGGATTTATTTCACTCCTTGAATGGAGTGATTAGCCAACCATAATCATAATTCACTTAATAACAATATAATAAAAATTACTAAATGAAATTAAAAATTTAGAGAGAATAAATTCAAACCAAAATGTAGGCGAACATAAATTGCTCTTGCATTAAATCCAAGCTTCTCTCAATTGTGTACAAACACTAAAAAATTGAAGTACAATTTAATTCTCCTCTCTACAATATTTTTCTCTCTCTAGAATTTCCTATTTGTCTAGCCTAGTCTTTCTCTCTCTTCTAGCTCTCTAAAACCCTAATTTGCTATTTTGATGATCCTCTTCAAATTGGGTTGTAACACCCCGCCCGCCCGGGGAGAGAGAACGGAGCGCTACTACGATAAACTAAATCAATTCCACAATATAACAAGGTATAGAGTATCTAAATCCCATAATAGAAAAGAAACCACTAATCTCAAATCTCTTCAAATAAATACAACAATTCTCTCGAATAAATTACAGCATCTAACTCGAAAATAAAATACAAATCTCCAATGATCTATACATCAAAATAATACAATCTTCTCATTGTATTCTCGAATATTCTTCCCAAAATAATCCACACTAAAAATCATCCCAATTGGTCCATAGTGCTCAAATCCGCGCTACCCTGCCAACTAAAAGAAAATATGGGGAAGTACACAATACGACAGGAATATGCTCAACAAATATTAGCGGTGAATAAAACGTCACAATACGAGTACGAATATTCAAATCAAATGCGAATCACATAAGCAATTATATCACTATAATTTCTCAACAACACATTAACCGGGGCACCAAGCCTCCCCACCATACCGCGCCTATGCATTTTTAGCATATCCGAAAAAAGGAATATTAACGGGTGCCCAACCTCCGTGCCATATTAAAATATTCATGACAACATGCTCAACACCAAAATAATACCACATGAATCGAAATTAGATTCCAATAAATATTTCTAGATTTCGAAATGAATTTAGCAATTCAAATATGAGTCAATAATCACAAGAAGACAACGAGAATGACACTCGCGAGATTAAGGAGCATATTGTGTAAAACCCCATACATTAAACCACCAAAAAGAACCAACATGAATCATCACATAATTTTAACCTCAAAATCTATTCACACCATCATGTTCTTCTCGTGAAAATAATCAAATCTCGTTTTAGCCCAAACTCGAGAAAACACAAAATAAGCCTTCTAATCTATGGTTGCAATCTTGAATAAGTTTGGGGCTATGGTTTGTATATGAAAGGGAGTAATTTTGAAAAGGTCTTCTGGTTGAAAAGTTTGAGAAAAAGTGATTTGAAAAGCCAAGCCACGAATTTGTTGATATATAAAGGATGAAGAGTTTGATTAAGAAAATAGTTCTAATCAGATTCAAACACTAAAAAATTTATTCCGGACGATTGGACCGTTAGAATTTGATGAAATTTTACAGAGAATTATCTGAAGACGAGATGAAGTTACACAAAAAAATTCAGCTCGATCGAACCGTTTATATTTTTAAATATTTTTTTTGTTAGAGAGTTTTATGTTTTGAGGACTCTTCTATATAATAAAAATTCAATTAAAACTCCATTTTAATTTCGATTTCGAAACCGTTTAAAATTCTCGCCTTTAAAAATAATAACTAACATATTTGAGCAATAAAAATAATTTTATCTCAAAATTTAATTTTCCTCTTTATTTTGAAAATACCCCAAAAATTACGCGGGTTGTTACACTTCCCCACTAACAATGGAATTTCGCCCTCGAAATTCGCCAAATGCCTAACTCTAAAAAATCAGGCCAACAATCTCCAAAATAATTTCGTCTCCAAAATAATTTTCTCACATCTAATCTAGATGCCTAATGCAAAACGATTCTCTAAAAATTTCTATCTCCAAATTCGCGCCCAAAAAACGTAACAAACCCAAAACCTAAGATCCGAGGGTTGTCGTATACCTAAGCTCTGATACCATTCTGTAACACCCCGCCCGCCCGGGGAGAGCGAACGGAGCGCTACTGTCGATAAAACTAACCAATTCCCCAATATAACAAGGTATAAAATAAATAAATACAAGTCTTCTCTCTTGTATTAAAATTCTTCCCAAAATAATACAAGCTAAAAATCCATCTCCAATAAATCCCAAGCGCCCAAAATTCGCGCTAACCTGCCACTAAAAGAAAATATGGGGAAGTACACAATACGACAGGAAGATGCTCAACAAATATTAGCAGTGAATAAAACGTCACAATACGAGTACGAATATTCAAATCAAATGGGAATCTCAAAAGAAATTATATCAATATAATTTCTCAACAACACGTTAACCGGGTCACCAGGCCTCACCAACGTACCGCGCCTATGAATTTTTCTAGCATATCCGAAAAAAGGATATTGACGGGTGCCCAACTTCAGTGCCATATTAAAATCTCATGACAACATGCTCAACAACAAATATAATACCACATGAATAAAAATAATTCCAACAATTATTTTTCCAGATTTCAATGAATTTAACAATTCAAAATATGAGTTCAATTAACAAGAATTCAACGGAATAAACACTCGCGAGATTTAGGAGCATATTGTGTAAAATCCCATACCTCAAAATCATCGCATAATTTTAACCTCAAAATCTATTCACACCACCACGTTCTTCTCGCGAAAATAATCAAATCTCGTTCTAGCCCAAACTCGAAAAAACACAAAATAATCCTTCTAATATATGGTTGAAATCTTGAATAAGTTTGGCGCTATGGTTTGTATATGAAGGGGAGTAATTTTGAAAAGGTCTTCTGGTTGAAAAGTTTGAGAAAAAGTGATTTGAAAAGCCAAGCCACGAATTTGATGATATATAAAGGATTAAAAGTTTGATTAAGAAAAGAGTTCTAATCAGATACAAATACTAAAAAATTTATTCCGGACGATCGGACCGTTAGAATTGGATGAAATTGTACAGAGAATTATCTGAAGATGAGACGAAACTACAAAAAAAATTCAGCTCGATCGAACCGTTCAATATTTTTAAATATTTTTTTTCTAGAGAGTTTTATGTTTTGAGGACTCTTAGAGAGTTTTATGTTTTGAGGACTCTTCTATATAATAAAAATTCAATTAAAACTCCATTTTAATTCTGATTTCGAAATCGTTTAAAATTATCGCCTTTAAAAATAATAACCAACATATTTGAGCAATAAAAATAATTTTATCTCAAAATTTAATTTTCCTGTTTATTTTGAAAATACCCCAAAAATTACGCGGGTTGTTACATGGGTCTTCCATTCTTTAAATTGTAGGTATGGAGTATGGGGGTAATTTGGGTAGGTTTAATGTGTAAGAGGTGTGTAAGGTATTGATGTGAGGGTGTTTAGGGAATTATGCACACATGTGCATGGGTTATGTGAGGTCATGTGGAAAGTGGGGTGGCGAGGATAAAAACAAATCAGATTTTGGTTAAAAAGGGTTTGAGGGTATTTATGGAAAAAGGCGTAAGTGGTTGGTTTAAATGGGTAAAGGGGATTATAAGGCATGTGGGTTTTAAATGGGTTATTTTACATTTGGTTATGTTAATGAAGAAATCATACAGGTGGTTTTGGCTTTCAAAGGCTTGAATAGAGATATGGGCTTCAAGGTTGGAGGTGGTCGAATTAGGTTATTGGATTCGGATATGGGTGATGGGGTTTCGGGTTCTGGGTGTGGCTGTGGCTGCGGGTAAAGGCGAGTTCGTAGGTGAACGAGGGTTGCAGAGTTGGGTCAGAGGCTCCTAAGTGGGGGCTGGGGCCCGACGGGTTAGCAGCGGGTTGGGGCCCCGGGTTTCTTGTTTTACGGGTTTGGTGTAAGGGTAAGCGGGTTTTTGGAGTGGGGTTGATTGAAGGATGGAGTAGGGGGTATGGTCCGGGGAGTTTCGGGTTGGTTTGAGATTGATGGGTTTCTCCGGTGGTTGGTTCGGGTAGGAGAGTTGTTGAAATGGGAATGCCCGGATTCATGGGGCTGTTCGTGGGTTGGGGCTTTGAGTTGGTTGAGAGATGAGAGACGGGTTTGTGTGTATAGCGAGTTTGAAGGTATGAGAGATAAATGTGGTGTGGTGTTGGATTGTGGAGGTGATGAGAGAGAGTGTGGTGGGTTTAATTGTGTTAATGGAGGATGGAGGAGAGAGAGAAAGATTTGGTGGGGACGAAGATGGGAGAGGCGGTGATAGGGTGTAGGTGAGGTGTATGGGAAAAGGGTGAGGGTGAGGAAAAGGTGTTTGTGTGTATGTGTTGTGTAGGATGTTTTTGTGTGTGTGTGTTTAATTTGGACACCTAAAAATAACACTAACTAACTAAAATTAATAAACTAAAAATTAAATCCTAAAAATAAAAATTAAAACTTAATAGAATTAAAACTCAAGTCCTAAAAAAATAAACAAATAAAAGTAGAAAAATAAATTCCTAAAACTTATCCTAATAAAATAAAAACTAAAGACTTGCCAAATAAAACTAAAAATCTAATAAAAACTAAAGACCTAAAAAAATGAAAATCCAAATAAAACTAAAATAAATGAATTCCTAAAAAAAACTAATCCTAAAATAAAATAAAGACTAAAAACTAAAAATCAAAATAAAACAACATTAAATTAAAAGAAATAGAAAATAAATCCTAAAAATTCTAAATAAATCTAAAATAAATCCTAAAAATAAAAATGACTCAAATTAAAAATATAAAATAGAATTGAAAAGGGAACAAATCAAACACACACGGCTCGGGATAGGGTTTAGGTAGGTTTAGGGTAGGCTAGGGTACGGGACAAGGGTAATTAGCTCCATAATCTGCACAATTGCCTTAAAATACGCATTTGAACACCGCAACGTGCATTCGACCTAGAAAATAGACAATAAAGCGCATAAAACCCAAATTATCGAGAATTAGCAACTAAAATACGTCTATTCGGGGTATAAAATGTACACTTTTGGGTGCATATCACACCACCCCCAAACAGAGCGTTGCTAGTTCTCGAGCAACAAGATAGAGAGAAAGAGAAAGATAAGAAACCAAAAGTGTACCACTTTCGCGGGCACTTGCGATTTCACTTAGCATGTGCAACAAGCCTTTAAACCTATAGGTTGCCCTACAGGACGAGTTGTGTCTCGTGAGGGTTTGCAGGGAATATACTTACAAAATTATTTGTTTAAAAGATATATTGAAAGGCAATTAATCTCTTATTAGACATAGAATAATCGTACAATCCATCATATGAGAAATATTTTGAGAAATACAAGCTAGAATTGCAAAAAGCGTAGCTAAGTAAATACACAAGGCACATCCTTCCTAGAACTCAATGTGTGTGTGTGAATCAGTCAAAACGGGTCGAGTATCATAAGAGTAATTCCTAGATTGACTTTTCGGAATCAACACTTCAACTTGAAATCTCACGAATATATCTCTCTCAAACGAACTCTCAAGATTTCAGTTAGTGTATCGCTCTTGTGTATGAGGAGGTGAGTAAATTTAAGCAAGTTCAAACGTCTCACACACACACGTAAGAAAGAACAAACAATTAGAAAGAAAAGTAATCTCATGAAAGAATGCTAATAATTATAGTGAGAACGTCGAGTCATTCACCACGTTGACTATCATTTGCCCGAACACCTGGGGGAAATAATGATGTTTATGGGTGAGGGGGAAATGAAATGGGATATATGGGATGAGATGAGGTAGGATAGGATGGGATGGTGATATGATGGATGAAAGATGGATGAGTGTTCTATACTTGAAGAACAAAATGTCTTTATTACACAAGACTAACTACAAAACTATCTTTTTCTCTTTTCTCTTTTTTCGTCCCTCTCTTTTTTTTTCTTCTATTTTTCTATATATTTTTTTTTCTTTTTCTTACTTTGTTTTTTTGTTTTTGTTTTCCTCTCTCTTTTCAAACCAACAATGATGACATTTACATTTGAAATCACACTATTTTATTTTGAAAATGAAAGATGATATGGATATGATAGGTGATGGTGTGGGGAAATATGGGAAAGCATGGGAATGTAATGGGTGAGTGAATGGAAATATGTTATGGAAAAGTTGTAGGCGTATGGATGAAAACCTAGTGATCGGGACAAATTTCAAGACACGTATTTCTTACAGCTCGAAAGAGATGTCGTTCTCAAAGATCATGTCAAAATTTAATGAAGAATAATGAGATCGTACAACAATTTAATGCGGACCCAAAGAAGTTGAATCAACTTGTGACTCGAAGATTGCGTAAAACTCTCTAAAATGTGGAAGGCACGAATCTCACGGACTAAAGTCTTCACTAGTGATCCGTAAGGTTTTCTTGAGAATTATAGTACTCTTCAACTCTAAACCGTAATGACTTGATAAGGGCGCAAATTTTGTTGAGTCTAAAAATTCATGGTGCAACGTGCCTTGGGACGTATTACATAAGCTATTTATAAAAAGATAAATCCTCTAGCTTGATTCCAAGACTTAAAAGATGGATGATTGAAAATTCACATCAATAAATGAGATGACACGAAATTTTAAAAATCATGTTTAAGAATCAAAATTTTTCAAAAGAGGTAAGATTTTGATAAAATTCCCCACCCCCAAACAAAAAGGAACATCGTCCTTGATGTTAAGTAAAATGAATTTTAAAATTGAGAGCATAAGGTAGGAAAGAGATTACCAGAATCAACCACTAATGAAGTGGACAGATGTAGCCAAGAATAAACCTGAAGAAGTGATAAGAGAAAAAAAGATGTGTACAAGTCTATAACATGGAAAGAATTGGGTGATGTAAAACACCACCCCCAAACAGAATGAGACTAGTACAAGAAATCACGGGCTGCCTCCCAGTAGCGTTAAGTTTAATGTCTTCAGCCAGACTGATTGGAACTCACCTAAAAAGAAATGATAAGCGAGGAGATAACGAGATGGAAGAAACATCGGGGGATAAGAATCACCCCCAAACAAGACTGAACTGTCAGTCTTAATAAATGGGGTCAACAAGGTCAATCCGTTCTCTATGAGTGGAGCCTAGCTCCAAGAAGGGCTTCAAGCATTGACCATTGACCTGAAAGAGGCTACTATCCTTGGGATTTTGCACGGTGATGGCACCATAAGGGGTAACTGATACAACAATGAAGGGGTCCAGACCACCTGGTTTTCAACTTCCTGGGAAAGAGATGCAACCGAGAATTATATAACAAAACTTTTTGACCAGGGTGGAATTCCTTGCGCATGATGCTTTGGTCATGGATCCACTTCATCTTGACCTTATACTTCTTGGACAAATCATACGCATCATTTCTGATTTCCTCCAATTCATTAAGTTGCAGCTTCCTTTTGTAATACCCCGTATTTTTATGATATTTATTTATGGGATTAATTGAATTAAATGTATATTAATTAGAAATTAATCCGGATTAAAATACCAGCGAGATGCGAGTTGGTATTTGATTTTAATGAGTATATATGGCTATATATGAATATTGAATTATGAAATTTGTCGTGAGATTGAAATACGGCAATTTGGAAACTTTGTTGAGACGCGTGTGACAGTCGCGTCAGGAATATAATTATTTTAATTAAAAAGTGCATTTTATTTCTATTAATCGTATGGTCGTTTTGAGTGCGCCAACGCGTCCGGAAGGGTCAAAATAGTCAGAAAACACTAGCCGGGGGCTTAGTTTGGATCCCGGGGCATTTTTAGGCCATACCGGCAACGTATAAGGGTAGTTTGGTAGTTTTGGAAATTTGGGAATTAAAACCCACGAAAATTAGGAAATAAAAATCTGATTTGGTAATTACCCACTAAAACCACTAACTACACCTTATGACCAAATGGGCTACGGGGGTTATTAGAATTAGTTCCAAGAGTTTCCTAAGGCAAACCCTAGCCACCATTGTCACCTTGGAGAAGAAGAGCTTGTAGAGAGAAAAAAAAGGAGAAATCCTGCAGAGAGAGAGAGAGAACAATTCATCAATTCAACATCAAAATCAGAGAAAGACATAAGGCAAGTGATTTAATTTCGTTAATTGCATTGAATGTTTTCTCCATGCTTAGACATTTTTGAAATTCCATTGTTGTTGGGAGATTGATAAAAACCCATTTAAATTGGAATTGGAACTTATAGTTTGATGAGGAATTTGCATGTAGAATTGTATTTAGGTGATTATTCTGATGATAATATACCTGGTATGAAATAAAAACGGATTTAATTATGCCCATTGGTGACTTTAAAATTTTAGGGTTCATGTTCATGGGATTTGGGGATAAATGAGGGGAATTGATGATTTGATGATGTTTGGTATGGATTAAAAACCTTAAAAAAATGTTGGGACGATTTTTATGTGGGATTAGATGTGAAGAAAAGATGGAAAAATGAAAAAGGGAAATCTGGGCTCGAAACTGGTCTCTCGTTAGAAGACCTACCCAGGTCGTTCGAACGATCTCGTTCGAACGAGCTTCTAACGAGAGGGATGTTCGTTCGATGCCTTCGTTCGAACGAGATCTCGTTAGAAGACCCACTTCGTTCGAACGAACTCTCGTTCGAACAGCCTCGTTCAAACGAGCTGACAGTTTAGGCTTTTTGGCCTGTTTTGACTTCGCGTGTCCCGTAACCTTGTTTAAGTGTCGAGATAACATTCCCTTGATGATAAATTAATATAGTTGAGATATTTGGGATATATTGAGGAGTAAAACATAGAAGTGTGATTTGAATTGAATGGAAATTGTGGAATAGGACGTGAGTGACTATTACGATGCGAGAATTATTGACGGCTTAAATAATTATATTAACCGGGAATATGTAAATTGTGCGACATTATATGTCGGTACGAGAATGAGAAGTGTACCACAAATAAATTATGGTGATTTTCTAAGATGTGTGCATACTTAGTATATGTATATGATTTTATGTGTATGACATTCCTACCATACTTGCTATCACGGGAGGTTTACGTTCGCTTAGGGCCTTCTAATCCTTGTGTTGCCCGGATTTAGATTGGTACCTCGAGAACATAGGTCAGAGAAGGACTTATTGGGATGTTAATAAGTCTGCTGATCGTGGGAGCGTAGGTATGTGCGTGACCCATGTGATGTGACTGTGTTCGCCTCCATTGTTTGTGATTGTTGTTATCTGAGAACGATTCCTGAGAGATTCGGAATGCGTGATCCTTATGTACGTGATGTACCGGGATGGATAGCAGAGTATGTGTGCACCGTAGCTTAGTCTCGGGGTGCTTGTATTGTATATTTATGACGCGAATAATATAAACTTAAATAATGAGAACTTTCATGTTAAGTATTATGAGTATAATTATGGTAATGTTTTGAGAAGTTATAACGGGATAACCGGTAGATAATTGTATTGCTAATAATTGAGAATCCGAGTTTAAGTAACGCCCCCTATTTAGTTGATAACGCTAGAATGCATAATGAGAATCGAGTAGTAAGGGGTAGAACTTATTACGGTTTGGTTAGTTATGTATATCACTTAGATGGGTATGATACGTTAGGAGTGCACAATTAGTCGAGAGGTGAGTATTTCATGTGAGTGCACGTCCTAACATGTATTTTGCATTCATTGTTTTAATGTTATTAAAACACTTGCTATTTTAAATACTCTCCACTTTCGGGCTCTGACCCGTTTGCTTTCAAATCTATTTTTTTTTGTAAAAACCATTTTAGGTGCCCAGCCACAAGGACACCATGCTTAGGATTCTCATCCAGATGACGAGTTGTAGCTGTTTGTGGAAGTTACAGGACTTTGCTAATAGACGCTTCATCTATCTTGACTCTATATTCAACTTTTATCAGTTGTAGGGCATGTCGCCCATTTCTATTAGAAACATTTCCTATTTCAGATTTTCTGACTTTTGGCATGTAATTAATTCAGGATACATTGTTTTACTTATTTCAGTTGTGGGATTATTGAGAGGAGTTTTCCTCCGGACTTATTATTATTTGTTGGTTATTCCATTTCTTCATTATGGTGAATGGTTATGTTATTCTTTCAAAATTCTTTTACTGCATGTTAACCAGACTTAAATTTAAAATTTGGCAACTTACTTTTTTAATACTAGGTGGTTAGTAACCATTAAAATGTTTTCGACAGTGATGCTATTAACTGAACCAATTTGGCATTTTGTATTGATTTAATAAAGGAGTAGCTACCCGATATTTAATTAGTCGGGGTGTCACAGGTGGTATCAGAGCATCAGGTTCTAGTGTCCTTTAGGATCTGTACGGCTTATTATGTTTCCGCTGAGCTTTCTTTGATGTAGAGCCCTATATTTTAGGACTGTTGTATTCTTTTGTATATGCTACGTTCTTCAGCTATTTTGAGTTTATAACTGCTAACTTTTAAACTTTATTCTTATTTCAGAATGCCTCCACGACGCGCACAACGGGTTCCCAGGGATGCGACGCCAGAACCACAGCCCGCACCAGTTCAGGGCACGATGAATGCCGTCGAGGTTGCAGCCATTGTGGCCCAGGCGGTAAATGCCGCACTAGCCGTAGTTCAGCAGGCACCACCTCAGGCGCCGGTAGCCGCGCCAGTTCAGGCACATGCATTCCCGTCTGCTTGGGAACATGTTCGAGATGCTTTCCAGAAATCACACCCTCCGGAGTTCGCAGGTAGCTCCGATGTTGTGGTATATATTCAGTGGAGGAAAGACATTGAGCGGCACTTGAGGATGTATGAGTGCACCGATGTCCAGAAGCAGATACTAGCTACCTTTAAGATAGTGGGGTCTGCACTATAGTGGTGGGAGTCTATTACCACCGTGGAGGAGAGAGATACTCTCACTATTCAGGAGTTTTGGGTGCGGTTCGACCGCAAGTACTTTCCGTCAGCTGTTCACACGGAAATAAGGAGGAAGTTAATGAGTCTTAGGCAGGAAGGTAAGACTGTGGCCGAGTATGAGGACGAATTCACAAATCTGTTGAATATTGTTCCGGATGAGATACCGACAGAAGAAAATAAGATACAAAAATTTACAGACGGGTTGACTTGGAGGATCCGTCAGCATTTGTTGGGGAACCTATCGTTGGCCACTTACTCTGATGTGGTTAACGCTGCACTGTTACACTGCCAGGATCATCGCTTTCACATGGTTGAAGGCAAGAGGTCAGGAGAGTCCAGCCATTAGGGCAGGACTGGAGGAAATGGTGCCAGTGGGGCACATTCTGTTCAGGGGCAGAGGAAGGTTGATCAGGGTTCCCAGCAGGGGGATCATAAGAGGTTCAGATCGGGGAATTTCAGGCACGGACAAGGAGGTTTCCAGCAGGGCCATCAAGGTCTGAACGACCATCAGGGCCAGCAGGGTCATAATGGTCAACAACAACAGTTTCAGCAGGGCCAGGGGAGGAACGGTAACGGCCACCAAGGCCGGGGGCAGAAGGGACAGAGAGGGGGGAACTTTCCGGGGAAGTGTTACGTTTGTGGCAAGACTGGCCATAAACGCCAATACTGTCCTGATAGGGGCAGGGCCCCGCAGCAGCAGCAGGGTGCTCGACATGAGCCACATAGGCCACTTTTTCCACCTGCCCTCCCAGCTCCAGCCCAGGTGCCAGCCATTCCAGCAGCTCCAGTGCAGCAGGGGCAGTTACCAGTATGGATGTGTCTATAACGTCCACCAGGCAGCAGCTCCACAGGCACCACCCGCGATTGAGGGTATGTTTCCTATCCATGGTACTATGGGTCGGGTTTTGTTTGATACGGGGGCAACGCATTGTTTTATAGCTACACATTTTGTGAAAGCCTTAGGGTTGTTAGCCACAGCACAGAGCACAGTGACGTGTGTAGACTCACCATTGGGGAGTGGGTCACTTATTTTCTTTATATGCCGGGGAGTGGGGGTAGAGATTGGTAGTTTGGTATTACCTATAGACATGTTGGTATTAGATATGCATGTGCACGATGTGATTATCGGTATGGATTGGCTCGCAGATTATAGAGCCATGATTGATTGCTTCGGTGGGAGCTTTGTTTTTGCCATTCCGGGGCAAGAGATGTTTGTAGTGGCGATGCCTCGCCCAGAGGGAGGCTCAACCGCTCATTTGTACTACATAGAGGAGGATACCTCTAAGGAGGTTGTGATTCCTTTAGATTCGATCCCAGTTGTCAGGGAGTATTCCGATGTGTTTCAGGAGATACCAGGCCTACCCCCTAGTCAAGAGATAGACTTTGTCATAGACTTATTACCAGATACGAGACCTATAGCACGCGCATCGTACCGTATGGCTCCGGTAGAGATGCGAGAGCTATGAGATCAGATAGAGCAGCTGTTGGGTCAGGTCTTTATTCGCAGGAGTACCTCACCTTGGGGCACTCCAGTTTTGTTTGTAAAGAAGAGAGATGGTTCACTGAGATTGTGTGTGGACTACCGAGAGTTGAACAAGGTCACGATACGGAATAAGTATCCGTTGCCTCGAATCGATGACTTATTCGACCAGTTGAGTGGAGCTTCTTTCTTCTCCAAGATTGATTTGCGATCGGGATACCATCAGTTGCGTATCAGGGAAGGGGATGTCTCAAAGACTGCGTTCTTAACGAGATATGGTTCTTACGAGTTTCGGGTTATGCCTTTTGGTTTGACCAACACTCCAGCAGTGTTTATGAACTTGATGAATAGGGTGTTCAAAGAGTTCCTTGATCAGTTCGTCATTGTCTTCATTGATGATATTCTGGTTTACTCACAGACAGAGGAGGATCACGCCAAGCATTTGTGGCAAGTTTTGCAGACGCTACGTCTGAACGAGCTGTATGCAAAGTATGAGAAGTGCGGGTTTTGGCTGAAGGAGGTTCAGTTTTTGGGGCACATTATTTCCGACCAAGGGATATCTGTTGATCCGGGGAAGGTATCCGCGGTGAGGGAGTGGGGACAGCCCACGACACCGACTGAGATCCGTAGTTTCTTGGGCCTAGCAGGATACTACAGGAGGTTCATTCGGGGATTTTCGAAGATAGCAGGTCCTTTGACACATCTGACTCGTAAAGGTGTGCCGTTCATTTGGAGTGATGCCTGTCAGTTGGCATTTGATGATTTGAAGGACAAGTTGACCTCAGCACCTGTGTTAGAATTGCCGAGACAGGGAGTTGAGTATCTGGTTTACACCGATACGTCCTCACAAGGACTTGGAGGTGTATTGCAGTAGGAGAGTCAGTCCATAGCTTATGCTTCCCGTAAGCTTAAACCTCACGAGAAGAATTACCCCACTCATGACTTGGAGTTAGCGACAGTGGTATTTGCCCTACGGATTTGGAGACATTATCTTTTGGGGGAGAAGTTTCGATTGTTCACGGACCACAAGTCCCTACAGTACCTATTCACGCAAAAGGAGTTGAATATGCGGCAGCGAAGGTGGCTTGAGTTTGTGAAGGATTATCAGTTTGATATCCAGTATCACCCGGGGAAGGCTAACGTGGTAGCAAACGCGTTGAGCCGTAGGCCAGTAGATGAGGTGACAGGGGTGTGGAAGGAGTTGGGACACCAGGATGCAGTGGCCCGATCGTTAATGTCTGTGATGACCGTTACACCGCAGATTGTCACGAAGGTAGTAAGGGCACAGGCAAATGACTCGTTCTGTCAGGAGCAGATAGTTCGATTACTAGCAGAGGGAGCCGAATCCTATACCGTTAGCTCAGACGGAGGATTACGCTTCAATGGGATATTGGTAGTTCCGGAAGGGGAGGAATTGCGACATGAGGTGATGGCAGAGTCGCACGGCTCACGGTTCGCGGTACATCCCGGTGGGGACAAAATGTACCAAGACATGAGACGACAGTATTGGTGGAGCGGGATGAAGAGAGATATTGCCGTGTTTGTTTCAAAAAGCGCCACTTGTCAGCTAGTAAAAGTGGATCATCAGAGACCGGCAGGACTGCTACAGCCGTTAGAGGTCCCGATGTGGATGTGGGAGAGCATATCCATGGACTTTATCACGGGGTTGGCTACGTCACAGAGAGGTCACGACTCCATTTGGGTAATTGTGGACAGGTTGACCAAAGTCGCTCACTTTCTACCCGTAAGGACAGACTACACTACAGGACAGTATGCCCAGCTCTTTATTGCAGAGATAGTGAGACTTCACGGTGTGCCCCTAAATATCGTGTCTGACCGAGAGAAGATATTTGTTTCACGGTTTTGGGAAAGTTTTCAGGAGGCCATGGGCACAGAATTGCGGTTGAGTACGGCTTACTATCCGCAGACCGATGGGCAAATCGAGCGTACAAACCAGATGTTGGAGGACATGCTACGTATGTGCATCATTGATTTTTGGGGTGGATGGGAGCAGTATCTTCCACTGGTGGAGTTTGCTTACAACAACTCCTACCAGTTCACCATTGGCATGGCTCCATTTGAGGCGTTGTACGGTAGACCTTGTCGTTCCCCAGCATATTGGTTGGAGGTGGGGGACAACAAACTACTTGGACCGGAAGTGATTCAGGATACTTCGACGAGGATAGAATTAATACGGAGTCGCATTCGGGTAGCTCAGGATCGGCAGAAGAGCTATGCTGATGCGAAGAGGTTCTTCAGGGAATTCCAAGTGGGGGACCAGGTTTTACTCAGAGTATCTCCTATGAAGGGGATTATGCGATTTGGGAAGAAGGGAAAATTAGCACCGAGATATGTGGGGCCATTCCCTATCATCGAGCGGATTGGGTCTGTTGCATATAGACTTGGGTTACCGGAGCATTTGCATCGAATTCACGATGTGTTTCATATTTCCTCGCTAAGGAAATATCTTAGAGACGATTTCGCTCATTCTCACATTGCCTTGGAGGACATCGATCTCCATCCTGATAGCTCCTACGAGGAGGGGCCGATTGCTATTTTGGACCGAAGTGAGCGGAAACTGCGGTCAAAGATAGTTCCGTTAGTGCGTGTTCAGTGGCGACATCATAATGTCGAGGAATCCACATGGGAGCGCGAGGATGAGATGCGCGAATGTTATCCAGAGTTGTTCTTACCAGGTACTTTCTAGTTTCGAATTTCGGGACGAAATTCTGTTATTAGGGGGAGAGTATGTAATACCCCGTATTTTTATGATATTTATTTATGGGATTAATTGAATTAAATGTGTATTAATTGAAAATTAATCCGAATTAAAATACTAGCGAGATGCGAGTTGGTATTTGATTTTAATGAGTATATATGGCTATATATGAATATTGAATTATGAAATTTGTCGTGAGATTGAAATATGACAATTTGGAAACTTTGTTGAGACGCGTGTGACAGTCGCGTCAGGAATATAATTATTTTAATTAAAAAGTGAATTTTATTTCTATTAACTGTATGGTCGTTTTGAGTGCGACAACGCATCCGGAAGGGTCGAAATAGTCAGAAAACACTAGTCGGGGGTTTAGTTTGGGTCCCGGGGCATTTTTAGGCCATACCGGCAACATATAAGGGTAGTTTGGTAATTTTGGAATTTTGGGAATTAAAACCCACGAAAATTAGGAAATAAAAATCTGATTTGGTAATTACCCACTAAACCCACTAACTACACCTTATGACCTAATGGGCTACAGGGGTTATTAGAATTAGTTCCAAGAGTTTCCTAAGGCAAACCCTAGCCACCATTGTCACCTTGGAGAAGAAGAGCTTATAGAGAGAAAAGAGAGGAGAAATCCTGCAGAGAGAGAGAACAATTCATCAATTCAACATCAAAATCAGAGAAAGACATAAGGCAAGTGGTTTAATTTCGTTAATTGCATTGAATGTTTTCTCCATGCTTAGACATTTCTGAAATTCCATTGTTGTTGGGAGATTGATAAAAACCCATTTAAATTGGAACTGGAACTTATAGTTTGATGAGGAATTTGCATGTAGAATTGTATTTAGGTGATTATTCTGATGATAATATACCTGGTATGAAACAAAAACGGATTTAATTATGCCCATTGGTGACTTTAAAATTTTAGGGTTCATGTTCATGGGATTTGGGGATAAATGAGGGGAATTGATGATTTGATAATGTTTAGGAAAATTTAGCCCTATATAATTGTTTAATTATGACCTACGAATGTTTGGTATGGATTAGAAACCTTAAAAAAATGTTGGGATGATTTTTATGTGGGATTAGATGTGAAGAAAAGATGGAAAAACGAAAAAGGGAAATCTGGGCTCGAAACTGGTCTCTCGTTAGAAGACCTACCCAGGTCGTTCGAACGAGCTTCTAACGAGTTGACCTTTGACTTCTAACGAGGGGGATGTTCGTTCGATGCCTTCGTTCGAACGAGATCTCATTAGAAGGCCCACTTCGTTCGAACGAACTCTCGTTCGAACAACCTCGTTCGAACGAGACTTCTAACGAGCCGACAGTTTAGGCCTTTTGGCCTGTTTTGACTTCGCGTGTCCTGTAACCTTGTTTAAGTGTCGAGATAACATTCCCTTGATGATAAATTAATATAATTGGGATATTTGGGATATATTGAGGAGTAAAACATAGAAGTGTGATTTGAATTGAATGGAAATTGTGGAATAGGACGTGAGTGACTATTACGATGCGAGAATTATTGACGGCTTAAATAATTATATTAACCGGGAATATGTAAATTGTGCGACATTATATGTCGGTACGAGAATGAGAAGTGTACCACAAATAAATTATGGTGATTTCTAAGATGTGTGCATACTTAGTATATGTATATGATTTTATGTGCATGACATTCCTACCATACTTGCTATCACGGGAGGTTTACGTTCGCTTAGGGCCTTCTAATCCTTGTGTTGCCCGGATTTAGATTGGTACCTCGAGAACATAGGTCAGAGAAGCACTTATTGGGATGTTAATAAGTCTACTGATCGTGGGAGCGTAGGTATGTGCGTGACCCATGTGATGTGACTGTGTTCGCCTCCATCGTTTGTGATTGTTGTTATCTGAGAACGATTCCTGAGAGATTCGCAATGCGTGATCCTTATGTACGTGATGTACCGGGATGGATAGCAGAGTATGTGTGCACCGCAGCGTAGTCTCGGGGTGCTTGTATTGTATATTTATGACGCGAATAATATACACTTAAATAATGAGAACTTTCATGTTAAGTATTATGAGTATAATTATGGTAATGTTTTGAGAAGTTATAACGGGATAACCGGTAGAGAATTGTATTGCTAATAATTGAGAATCCGAGTTTAAGTAACGCCCCCTATTTAGTTGGTAACGCTAGAATGCATAATGAGAATCGAGTAGTAAGGGGTAGAACTTATTACGGTTTGGTTAGTTACGTATATCACTTAGATGGGTATGATACGTTAGGAGTGCACAATTAGTCGAGAGGTGAGTATTTCATGTGAGTGCACGTCCTAACATGTATTTTGCATTCATTGTTTTAATGTTATTAAAACACTTGCTATTTTAAATACTCTCCACTTTCGGGATCTGACCCGTTTGCTTTCAAATCTATTTTTTTTTGTAAAAACCATTTTAGGTGCCCATCCACAAGGACACCATGCTTAGGATTCTCATCCAGATGACGAGCTGTAGCTGTTTGTGGAAGTTACAGGACTTTGCTAATAGACGCTTCATCTATCTTGACTCTATATTCAGCTTTTATCAGTTGTAGGGCATGTTACCCATTTCTATTAGAAACATTTCCTATTTCAGATTTTCAGGCTTTTGGCATGTAATTAATTCAGGATACATTGTTTTACTTATTTCAGTTGTGGGATTATTGAGAGGAGTTTTCCTCCAGACTTATTATTATTTGTTGGTTATTCCATTTCTTCATTATGGTGAATGGTTATGTTATTCTTTCAAAATTGTTTTACTGCATGTTAACCAGACTTAAATTTAAAATTTGGCAACTTACTTTTTAAATACTAGGTGGTTAGTAACCATTAAAATGTTTTCGACAGTGATGCTATTAACTGAACCAATTTGGCATTTTGTATTGATTTAATAAAGGAGTAGGTACTCGGTATTTAATTAGTCGGGGTGTCACACCTTTGGACACCCGCCTCATCAATATCGAAATTAAGGGCTTTCACGGCCCAATAAGGCAGACGAATATATAGGGCATACAACCAGAAAAATCTAGGAAGATAGGATAGACGATGTGGATGACCAGTCCTAATAGGACTTTATAACTTTTACATAGGATTAACATAAAGAGACCTAGAAGGATATGACCCTTGTATTTATAAATAAGGATGACCTCACCAAATTTGGGGGTGTTGACTTCTATCTTACTCGCGAAAACATGGACTCTCAGCTAGTAACCATATCACTCTAATCATACTTTGTTCTTCCAAGAAATAAACTGTGACAGCCCCATTTTTCACATAAAGGTTGGCCAGATCAATACGCGGAAGAGGGGCCACTGTACCAAAACACTGATTTTATAACTGCCTGGTTATAACTGCTAATGGGGGTGACAAAATTTATCACTGTCGGTAGTAATAACAAAATTATTTGTAACTTCCATTAGGAGTGATAAATTTTTTGAATAATAAAAAATTTGAGTGAATTGGTTTGTCACTTCTAATGGCAGTGATAAATATTATTGTGTGATTAATTTGTAACTGTTATGGGTAATTACAAATTTGTAACTGCTACGAGGAGTCATAAATTTTATCATTTTACTTAATTTATAAATGTTATGAGCAATTACAAATGTTGGCAATAGGATTAATTTACAACTTCTATGAGCAGTAACAAATTTGTAACTGCCACGAGCAGTCACAAATCTTAGCAGCAGGCTTAATTTATAACTGTTAGGAGCCGTCACAAATTTTGGCATTAGACTTAATTTGTAACTATTATGAGCACTCACAAATTTGTAACTACAAATTCATTCCCTCTTCTCTCTCCGCTCTCTTATCCGTGTTCTTCTACATTTTACACCTCCATCCATTTTCAGATCGCATATCTCCACTTTCCTCTCCGTGCTCTTCTTCATTTTTAGATCTCCATTTTTTTCCTCCTTTTTTCTTCGGTAAGTTCCTCTCTCTAAGACTTCTCCTTTCTCATTTTTCACGCCATTTCTTTGTTCATCGTTTGTTTCTCATGTGTGTCTAGGAAGATCTGTGTTTTTGGTAACATTTGCTTTATATTATTCTTTTACTATTATTAATCTATTCATATTGATTGTCGAATTACTGATATGATTTATAAATTATGCTTGCTTTTTGATTCAAGTTTGATTTCGTATCTACTATGTTTAGGATCTATATCTGATCGGGTTTAGCCTTTGATTTTTATTCTAAAGGTTTTCAGATCACATTTACACTTTTGCTTAGCTTCATCCTTGCACTGATAATTCTTAAATCCTAAATTGACTAGTTTGTATTTATCATTTTCATTCATTTGTATTACATTTATTTTGCTGGTTATTTGTTATGGAGGAAAAAAAATGTTGGCAAGAAAACATGGTGAAATTTATTTTCGTTGATGGGAAATTTATTTTCATTATATTGATGGCTCTAATTTTAAATGAGTATAATGAAAATTAAAATGATATTTGATGCACTATTTGTTTTTAAGATATTTGCTCACAATAACATTTCATAACATAATAGCATTTGTTTGGGATGAAATATTTTTCATTGTGGTGAAATTTATTTGCACCTATATGGGGTTAAATTTTGTTCAAAGTTGGGTATTAATAGTTTGTGCAATTATTTGAAATGAACAAAAAATTAATTTATAATGTGTTGAAACATTTCGCTTTGTTTACTTTTCACCGTAGTTAAAAATATTTCAATCGAACGAAGAGAACCTATATAGTGTGACGAAAAATCCACTATAATATAAATTTGTTTAGTCTGTTATGCTTCAAGGTTGTGAGCCATTTTATTGTGTGTAATGTGTAAATTGGCATTATCTATCAAGTTTTTCTTGAATTAAGTAAATGATTGGATATGATCAAAAGTTATATGGACATAAATTAGTTATTTATAACTATCTCTATGTGATTTCAAGTAGCATTCGATAAATAGTCTTGTTTCTTATTCCATCTATGGAAATCTAATCTCTTATTGCACTGTGATTTTCAAGGTAAGAAATGAAGCACAACAAAGTTATTCCCAGTGGTCACTTTAAGAAACATCGACAAAACGATGTGAGGAATTGGTTTAACCAACCTTCTCGTATAACTCGAAAAAGAGTCGGTAAGTACTGTTTTGATACATGCTCAGTTGCGAGGCTTATCTGGCGAACTTTATAGTCTTTCTATTTCCTTTGTCAATGTATATTATATAAAGGGTCCTTTTGACTCAGCATTAGTTTGATAATAGCTAAAGACAACACCAAAAAATGAGGACTGCATCACATATTTTTTTAATATTTAATAATTCCCTCATTTTCTTCATTTCCACATTTCAATTGAAATCTAAATCTATAAACCCTAAATATAGCGACATCGAATGATGAAAGGTCAGTGATGTATTGATAGAATTTTCAGTACCATCTGAGGATCTATTTATTTGACATTCCTTTGATTTTAGTCACATCTACCCTCTTATGCCTTTTGGGTTTTCTCAATTTATAGTAATGGATCTTCATATATGAATTATGGGCAGTGATGATGAAAATCTTGTATCGCGTTCGATCTATGTATGCATATGTTACTTTTTTTAGAAGGCAACATATTAGAGTCTCTAATGCACTTCTTTGATAGTGTTTTCAGTGTTGTATGTTGCCGATAATAATATGAATTTACCAGTATCACTTGCTTGATTCTTATTTTCCATCCCCTTATTATATAAGAACATATACCAAGTTTTCTCATATTTAATCCTTTCTTCCAAACATTTCACATTACAAAAAACGTTATCCTATAGGAATACAAAATTTCTCATATCTTATCCTTTCTTCTAAACATTTCAATGTACGTAACGTGTTTGAAACATTTAAAAGTATGAAATATGTTTCAAACATATCAAATTACAAAGCATGTTGGTCAATTTAAAATAATTTAAATCGAAGTCTGACGTCGTTCTTGTTTCTGTAGTTAAGTTTTATTTTTATTTTTTAAAATGGGGTTAAAGTAAATATCATGGGGATCAGTTATAGGACCCTTATATTAATGTCTTTGTTATATGTGATATTATAATTTTGTATTAATATCTTATGGATGACCCCTCCTTTTTTATAAATCCAAGCTCCATTGTCTGAGAATAATCCTTCACGAGAGCACGAAAAGTCCTAGTGGAGCCCCATCGCCACTACAGAGTAGATTATCCGTTGATCCTTCAGTGGCTCAACGTGAAACTAATGCTTTGTGTAGGAGGGTAGTGTGGCTGGGGCTTGATAAGAAACTGGAGCGGATGAGGCGTGACCCACTATATGGACTCTGTCTCCAAAGTCTTCAAGGAGTTTGGTAAAACCTTCCTTTTCTAATAAAAATGGAGTCAAAACTAGAACCACTCCCTGCAATAAAATAAACTTCACAAAAAGTAATAGTAACTTTGATAAAGGAATCATAATGATGGATGTCAAGGTGGGAGTGAAGAAATAAGCACTCAACACTTAAAGAGAAAGTAGGGAGAGAATATTAGGTGGTCTGGTGTGATTTTGAAAGAGCAATGGCTTAACTTATGTTTCTGATATCTTATTTAACCTCACCAATGTCCTATTTATAGCTTAATATTAGGGTTGATTTCGGCCTTTTGGGCGCTAAAAATAAGAGAGAACGCTTAGAGGGATAAGGTCTGTAATGTACCTTTTGTCCCTACTAAGTCTGCAACTGCCTGTGACACCTGGTGTGAACCAAAGTCAAAAGTAAATATCTCTCCTAATGGAGACAAAACATCATACTTGGTAATATCTTTTTAAATGGTAACTTGTTGCAGAAACTTTATAAACTTGAGAGTGGCCTCGGGGACCACCCTCTCTAAAATCATTTTGTAAAAAGCTTATTTCTTGTGAGTAGCCTCGTAGCTATTCACTCCAGTTATGACTAAATGTGAGTATCTGAGGAATTGAGTGACTCCTAGGGTCTCTTTACTAGTATTCTCTCTATCTTAAAGTTCCAAGTGGTTGAGCTTTCTCAACAAACCTTGTTTCTTAGCCACCAAGACAAAACTCCTAAGAGATCCTAACTGGCCTTTTTGGGCCCTTCCTGCTCAACTAGGCTTCCTGTACAAGAAAATGAATATTAGTACTTTGTTATTTTCTGGGCAATAAATCTTAAGGAGGAAGCCACTCTAGGTGGACCTCCTCACCCTGTGTCATTTCTATGCTAAGTCATTTGGGGAAGAGGGGCCACTCTAGGTGGACCTCCTCGCCCTTCCTTCATTTTTGTGATATGTGAATTAGGGTAGAAGGGGCTGCTCACAATGAGTCCCCTTGCCCTGGACTTTTTTGTGGCTTAGTCTTGTGATGATAGGCTGCTTGGGATGGGCCCTCCTCTCCCTTATTCACTTTCTTTATGGTTTAAGTCTTTGGACGAGGGGCTGTTCGTGGTGAGCCCTCCCCATCCTTGCTTTATTTCTGTCGCTTGAGTTTTGGAATGAGGGGCTCCTCGTGATGGCCCCTCCTTGTCCAAATGACCTTTGACTTTGGACTCAATAACTTTTAGAGGGGCTGCTCGTGATGAGCCCCCTTTGCTATTGCCTTTTTTTTGTAGCTTCAAACTTAGGACTAAGCCCTCCTCGCTCTAAATTTTTTCACTACACCAAAATGAAAAAATTGGCACCCTTTCAATGGCTAGACTTGTCACGATTATTGACCGTGACAAGTCCGTGACAAAGGCTTGTCATGGTCATTGACCGTGACAATTATATAAAGTTGTCACGGTCAATCACCGTGACATGACCGCGATAAATCTGTCAGCAGAAAGCCCTTTTCCTTCCTTTTTTCCTCACCACATTGTTCCCTCCAATTTCTCTCTCTTTACGCACTGCTCTCACTCTCTCTCCCTACTTTCAGGTTGGTTTGTCTCTCTCTTTCTCTCTTCTCCATTTATATGTGTGTGTGTGTATATGTGCGTGTGTATGTATATATGTGTGCGTGTGTGTGTGATGGGGAAAGGGGGTGGGGCAGGGATGGGTGGGTGGGTGGTGGGGTAGGGGGTTGCGTGCGCGTGTGTGTATATGTGCGTGTTTGTGCGAGAGAGGGAAATGATGCGGGGGTGTGACGGGGGGTGGGGCTGTGTGCGTGCTTGTTTTTTTTTGTGTGTGTGCGCGTGTGTGGGTGTGATTGGTTTATTAGATATTTATCCTCATATGCAAGTAGTGTCCCTTGTAAACGAATTGATTGATTATTAATTTTTTAGTAAATTAATATATGAAAGTAGGATTGCCCCTCATTGTAAATTAGTAAATTAATAATTGTATACTTTAATTGTTAGTTTAATTGATGAAAATAATTAATTGAGTAGATGAATTAGAAGGAGTACGGGATACACATTTGTTGTGGACATTGCGGTTGGATTATAGTGGATTAATGTTGGGTTGATTAATTTTAAAAGTGGCATGACCACTGGATTATTGTCCATATGGGGGTGGGATTTTTCAACTTTTTTTTAAATTACTTTGTATAATGAACAATATATAAATAGTATAATAATTAAATGAAACATACTTGAAATTAAATATAGTGCACATAGGTACTGGCCTTCTAGTTTTTTATGCGTACGCATTCAATAGCCCTTAGACCCGTTCGAGAGTCATTACCCATGTAATGAGATCTTTCGAATTGTCCCGTTTGGACAGTTTGGGACTGCATAATTTATGTATAATAATATTCTTAGTGGCTTAAAGTTGTTACTTTTGGAGGAAGTTCTGCAGTCGTATCCTAATGTCCTCTGGGTACATACTATATTGACAAGTGTGAGTGTTATTTCAATTGATCAATTGAAATAACACTCACACTTTCCAATCTACGTCATGTACTTGGAGAACTACGGGGATATGCTGCCAAAATTTTCTTGAATCGTAACAATGTGCATGAGTTGTTAAGTATATTACAGAAAAATGCGGTCTTGAATGGGATAGAACCACTCACCCTTTAGAGGAGATGGAGGAAATAAAAATTTCTATTATAAATTGAATTTGAATTTGAAATTTAAAAATCGAATATAAATAAGACATAATTAAATGAAACATACTATAAATCTAAGTTTTGTGTATGTATGTGTGTGCGCGTGTGTGTATGTGTATGTGTGTGTGTGTGTGTGTGTGTGTGGTGGGGGGCGGGGAAGGGTGTGTGTGCATGTGTGTGTGTGTGTGTGTGTGGTGGGGGGCGGGGAAGGGTGTGTGTGCATGTGTGTGTGGTGGGGGTGGGGCTGTTTGTGTGTGTGTGGTGGGGGAAGGGTGTGGGGCGGGGCAGGGGGGAGGGGACAGGGATGGTAATAAATATTCCAATTTGTACCGAAACATCCATTTTTAATGCTTTTAATTGATTTGCACTTTATCATTTTCACTCTTGTGTAGTGTGTGTGTGTGGGCAGTAGGGGTGGGGGTGGGGATGTCTAACAGTAACAATTCATTTTTATTTGTAGTAATTGTACATATTTGCATGTCTTCTTCTAATCCATTTTGATTTGTAATAATAACATTTTGTTACAGCAAATGTCTCCTTCAGGTATTAAGGCGATGATGATGATGCTGGTTATGATGATGTCGTCTGGGCTCAGTGGTAGCGGAGGCGACGAGGGCTCCTCGACCCTTAGGCTCCCTAAATATGGCAAATTGGGGATGGCCGTCGAGAATAAGTCGGGACTATTATCGAGATCCCTCGAGCTGGCAAAGACGATCATCAGTCTGGGGTACATTAGTTGGAAGGAGGTACCATATGAGCTCAAGTTAGCTGTTTGGATGGCACTACAGGTAATGTATTTATATTTATATGAATATTTCAATTTCAATTTCAATTTCAATTTCAATTTCGATTTCGATTTTGATTTCGATTTCGATTTCAATTTCATTTTATATGCGATCCAAAGCTACGCGATTCCATCTTGGAGCAGTTGAGGGAGCAACACAAGACGTGGAAGAAAAATATGCGAGCCCGATACTTTGGGAAGACACGAGAGTCCGTTATTCGAATGTGTGAATCCGTCCCTCCGAAGGAGCTGATCTCATTGGCACAATGGCAAAAGTTCATTGACAATGAGAACAAGGAGCGACAATTGGCATCTCGCCAATCGAAAAGGGAAAATCGGGCAAAAATGACAGGCGTGCACTACTTCGGTCGGACGTCTTACGCCGAGGTGGAGCATAAAATGATGGTAAGATTTAATTTTCCTATAACTACAAAAATGTATTATTCTGCATTATTTTACTTTGCGGGGCCGATACTAATTTTACTTTATTTTATTTCAGGGGATAGGGAGTGGCCCTGGGGGTAGGCCACATAGGATCGATACTTGTGTGGCTCTTCGGACGAAGAAGGGAAAGGATAAGGAGGTGTCCCCGATCGTCGCGACCACGATTGTAAGTAATCCGACAGTTTACTTTTTATTAATTACGTTATAATTTTTTAATTTACTTATTTTACTAATCATGTGTTTTTTGTTGTTTCAGGCAAAGCTTAAGGAAGTGCATGAGTCGCAGTCTGATGCCGATAAGGAATCTTTGTCCACTAACGCACTCAGCCAAGTGCTTGGCGCTGATCGCAAGGGGAGGACAAGGGGGTGAGCTCTCGAGTGGACAAATCTAGGATCATTGAATTGGAGACGAGCGACACCGAGTTGGCTCGAACGGTGGACTCGCATGATGTGAAGCTGTCCTATTTGGAGGCGACGGTCCAAAATATGTTCTCATTCATGATGCGTTCGTTGGACGGAAACCGTAAGGGGAAAGGGAAGGAGAAGGAGAAGGTGGTGGATGAGGATGTGAATGAGGACGAGGATGTGGACCTCATTGCTTCATCGCCGACACGTGCGAACTTTGATGATCCACTTCCCTATTTGGATCCCTTCGACCGATCGATGTCCACACTTGGTTGGCCGAGAGTGTTTATACTATACATATTTGATGGCCAGCGGATAAGGCGGGGGTAGAGGGACCCGAATATCGTCCAGGGTGCACTTGTTCATGGACGTGAGCTTCGAGACATTGAGTCCAAGGTGCTCGTCACGAATGTGATACTCGGGAAGGAGAACTCTCCATTGTGGTTGCACAAACAATGCGACATGATGTATATTAGTGGGTGTGTCAATTCGTATATCATGTGGCCTACTCACCTCCTCAGAGTTAACCTTACCCAAGACATGTAGTGACATTATTTGAATTGAATTATTTAAAAATTGGTACATTTGAATTATATTTGGAATATATCATAATGCATATTGTCTCTATTTTGAATGTATATTTGCATTATCTCTATTTTATTTGGATATATGATGCTTGAACAGGTACAATGTTGCTATAACAGGTACAAATATACTGCTGGGCAGTGGTAGTGGCAAAACTGACCACATATTTTTTTTTTCAATTCTGCCCAGAATTGTCATGATCATTGACCTTGACAATTCCGTGACAAAGAAACTTGTCACGGACTTGTCACGCTCAATGACCGTGACAATTTTTTAACCATTGTCATGGGCTTGTCATGGTCCTTAATCGTGATAAACTTGTCAAGGTCAAGGACCGTGACATGACCGTGATAATTCTAACGAACTTGTCACGATCAATGATCGTGACAAGCCATGACAAAAAAAGTTGCCACCCAAGGAATTGTCACGGTCATTGACCTTGACAAGTTGAACTTGTCAAGGTCAATGACCATGGAAATTCGACAGATTTGGGGAAGTGTTTGTTGATAATTTTTTGCAGAGGCACCACCTTTATGTGGGCCTGCTCGCCAGAGTATTTTTCTCAGGTGAATGAACACCCCTTTACACTTTGGATAATGTATACCCTTGACCTCTACCTCCAAGATCTTCCGTTCTTTCGTTGCTATCTTTTCCTCGTCCTACCCTCATGCTGCAGCTAAATCGGAGATGGTGCCAATGAAAAGTCAATGGAAAAATGGAAAGCTTATTGGGGGTGGGGCATTTGGAAGTGTATAGGTTGCCTCCAACAGGTATGGACATGTATTTCCTTTAATTTTTAGTAAAGATCATTTGGCCAAAGTATAGGTGGAAATTGACTTATGCTCATAGGGTTTTCTATTATTGGATACAGTTCTATTAGTTGACAATTATAGATAAAAGAAAATGACTACAGTGTTCTCATTTTAGTTAATATTGTTTTAGACTCTTACATATCAAATTAAGAATATTGCTTTCATTTTCAAGATATCCAAAACTAATAGTCCACTCCCCCTTTATGAATGTAGTCAACAAACCAAATTTCACGATAGTGATCAAGTCTTAATATTTCTCCACTGACTGAGTGTGTCCTTAAAATCGTCATTTTTTATATGGACTACTAAATTGTGATAGATGAAGTATAATTAGATTAGTATATATATATATATAAAGAGAGAGAGAGAGAGAGAGAGAGAGAAGTTAATTAGGGATATTTTGGCCATATGAACAGTCAACTAACGATAGTATAAGATATGCCGGTCTAAGTTCTGAGACAAAAGTCAATTTTGACGTAAGCCATGGGTAATAAAAGCCCAATGTCTCTTTTGTATATGATGTTGCACTAAACAGTAATTGTTTCCTTTCATTGAATAGAGAAACTGCAGCTTTATGTGTAATGAAGGAATTTGAATTTTTATCAGATGATTCACAATCTACAGAGGCAATTAGAACAAGTATTTTCCGTATCAATATATGTTCTTTATCATGATAACCATTTGTCTTGATGTACGAAAATACATTTTGATGAATGCTTTATAAATTCCAGCATAATGAAATGACATACATGTTAAAACTTGTATGTAAAATTGTATTTGGTGAAATTTGAGTTGATTTAAAATTCATTTATATTCAGTTATTTATACTGTTAAGTAAGAAAGAAGATCACATTCATATTTAACATTATACTCAAGAGAAGTCGTTGTTTTTATTTTGAGAATTATATGATAAACATGCAACATTGTTGTCAAGTAATTTTCATTTTTCTCTTTTTCTTTTGAAGCTTTAGTATATCATTGTGGTGGACAATTACCATCTTTGTAAAATTGTGTAGAAGTGAGAAAGTAGAAACTGAATTCTGAACTAGTGTATATTGATTTTTGTCATCCTTTGAAAATTCAATTCCACCCATAAATTGTAAACAAGCACTTCTTATTGGTTTTCCTAAGGTTTACGAATATGTTCTATCTAGCCTCTTTTGGATACTTGAATCTATAAACTACGTTGTTTGAAATAAATAATTAGTGAAGTTGAAAGATATTCTTTTACTCTTGTAACGAAAATTGTTGTCCTAATGCATTTTGTCACATGCTTTCCATAGTCATTAGTTAAGCCACAAAAATTTACTGATTGATTTTTTTAATATTATTTAATTATTAGGTTTATGTCTACTCATGATTTAGTTCAATATGATTTCGAATTATATGATGTATTGTATATGAGTTACCTACCTGGTTAATTTGACTTGGAGATACTATTGGTGGTTATCATTGTATGAACATTACACATATTCTTTTATTTATCATTTTTTTTCTATGGGAACACTCACGAGTATATACTCCGTAATTTATGTAAATTTCTTGGCTTAATCAGCAACAAATAATTTTCAACATAATTTGCATAGTTTTATATCTTTTTAGGGAATAAAGAAAGGTGTCAACTCTTCCCTTTATACAAATATATATCATAGATATATTCTCTAAATCATAAATAAATAATTTTTGCATGTTCGGAATGACATTTATACATATTTACTTATTAATCTATTGTTGTTCTTCCTTGCATCATTTATTGTAAAAATTAAGGTTTTAAGCCAGTTACATCATCCAAACATTGTGCAGTATTCTGGTAGTGAAGTAGTGAGTAATTTTTCTTGTGCACAGTTGGTGTTATTGTCAACACTAGATATTTGTCCGCTTAGACACTTAATGACAATTTTAATACATGTACATGTAGGTTGGTGTTAGATTTTACATATATTTGGAGTATGTTCATCCTGGTTCAATCAATAAATATATCCACGACCATTGTGGATCAATTACATAATCTATTTTACGCAATTTCACTCGCCACATTCTCTAGGGTTAGCTTACTTGCATAGCACTAAGACAATACACGTGTAATATATGTAATTCAAATTAGTTTTCAAATAATTGTGACACCTTGCCTAATAAAATACTGGGCGATCAATCCTATACTAAATTAAAACAGGAATCTCATATGGTTCATTCCAAAATCACTATTCACAATAATTTCTCTAATTATCAAATTACACCCACTTATGTAATTTAAATATCCACAAAAGTACGGGGTATTACGTACTCACCCCCTTATAAAGGAATTTCATCCATGAAATTCGGGTACGACTGGTACCACCAACCTAGGATCACCAAGCAGACTACATGCATCCTAGTACACAGAGGTCGGATGGTACTAACACAATGGTACTCTACCATATACTCATTCACAGTTACCGCCTATCTCAAGGATTATACTCTAATAGCTTAACCACAAGCTTGACTACATCTTTACATGCTGTAACACTACCTCGAGCGTAAGGTTAACTCTAACAACGACACATGGCACCTAGTGCTTCTATAACCGCGTTTAAAGATAACGAGCCTATAATTACATCTGTAATGTATAGTTCCCATTGGAAATCCGCCACTCTAAGTGTCCGTTCATCTACATCATGACATAGAATTTCCCTCCAAAAGGAAACTACATTAGCGATTGACTACTCCCGTCAGCCTTCCATCTCATCTCAGGTGTGCTAACTCTTATTACAACCTTATTATTGGATTATTACGTACCTCATACAACGTTCCATACCACACACTCTAATTCCATTTATAACTTCCCCAAATAATATTCTTCAGCTTTATATACTACGCCCCTTCTATCTCGAATGGTATATAAAACTAACTTATCAAGGTGACCATACACCCTATAACTCGTGCATATCTGCACAACTATTTCAAACGTCACACACGTAACACATCCTCTAAAAATGGGCCTCACTTCCTTAGCCTGGTGCTAACACTTGGGTGCTCTCAACCTGAATAACTTGAAATTCGATTCTTCCTATACCTGGAAACTTAATTCTTCTCAAGGTTAACCCACCAATCTTCTAGTTGTTAACCCACTACAATCCCCCCATTTCAGTGCTACCGACCCCACTGGCTTTTCATTATAATACTCTAGGATCGGTGTGTTTTCCTGCACACATAGTATGACCACTATACTAACTATATACCTAGCACTCAAGACCTTTCTCAACTTCCGACATTTGCTCGATTTCATACGTGGGACGTCTCGCAAAGAAAAATCCAAATAAGGAACCCTCCCGTTACACTACTAGCTTGTATCATCGGTCATTAAGATATAATATCCTAAGGCACACAACCGGGATGTTCAAAATCCTACCTTGCAACCACACTAACGCGTTTCTACCTCTATGTCTTTCCATTTTGGGAAAATACCAAGTCTAACGAATCGGGGCGTCTATACTCTGCGCAAGTGTAACAAACATCACACACAAAACATATTACCTCAGTATTAGCCTCCTAATCACGGCTTGGCTATAATCCCCAAATCAATTTCCTTAACCTTACCTCACCCATCTACTTACGATGAGAGAAACATTTCAGTGCTTTTCCACAGCACTTCCATCTCCATAAGCCCCTAATAATCACATGGCTCTCAGTTTATAGTGCTTTATCCACACTAGATAATTTATCAAAAAAATCAACATCCTTGCATCCAATAACATCTCTCCACTCCCAACGTCGTTAAGGTTCATGCGTGGAGTGTCTCGCAAGCGAAATCTAAACAAGGAACCCCTCTGATACACTACTACTAAACTTTGTTAGTCGTGGAGGTCTATTAGCTTAAAATATGCAACCGGGATATTCCTGTCCCGTCTACCAATAAAATATGGTCAGAACTCCTACTTCTCTTAAGGATCCATACCACAAAGAACTTGTACTAACATTAAGTCCTTTGCGCGAACAACAACGAGCTTAAACTCACATCTTAACAATAAATCATGCATACCTTAAATCAAATCTATGAGGTCTCCAAACACTAAAATCATAATAATGAAACATCTACTCATCGAAGTTCCATCTAAACATATACTAAAGGCGAGCTCAACCCGTATCCAGGTGAGATATCGCAAAAACAATATGTTTCACCCTAGAACAACGGATACGATAGCCTTGTAATCACTAGCCTACTATCGCTATGACCATCCACGAACAGATTATACTAAGAATAGTACCATACTCGTATAAAACATAAAAAACGAGTAGTGCACACCAAATATAAGCTCAAGATAACAACACCCGCTTCCACAACGAATGAAGATAACAATAGAACCCTACTACTGCGAAAAAACATATAGATATACACTCTATAATATTACCGATACTAGCACGAAACTCGAATCATGCACACGAATCTAGGGCTAACAAAATACTGTGACTCAATCTTGTCACACAAAATATACCTCCTTCATCCGAGGTGAAACTCATAATAATAACTTTGCCAATCACCTTGGATGCTCCAAATGGTTCCCAGACATAGTACACTTGTCTTAACCGAACCAAAAACTACTTTAATTAATGTCCCATCTAGGCACCCTACTCTTGTCCTTTAACTCATGTCGGGCAAGATCAAAGCATGAGGTTCTATACTTCCCATCACACTATTCCCCATCTCTAGCCACCCTGACCATGTTAAGGTTATCAGTATCTTGAACTTTTATAGCCTCGATTCTGATAATCATCCTTATAGTTCCTTTAGCTCCTCCAGCCAAAAGGAACACATTACCGGCCTCAACTACCCTATTTCAATGAATCCCCACGTGGATGTCCACCTGTGGGGTTTCACGAACACAAATTCTCCATAAGTGTTATCAACACCTACTAGTGAGCCAATCATTCCACTGAAGGACTCTCTCTTCATTGTACCTACCTCATCAGGTACAAAGTTCACTTAACTACATAACTCTCTGTTCACTACCGGCCTCTGACCGATCCTCATGTGAGAAATTCAGAAACTATATTCTCTTCATTTTTGATAAATTAAATAAAATCGCAGTTAATGCCATTCGTAAGATTCCTCTATGAGAAAAACATTTTGCTCCCCCAAATATGGTGACCACCGTTCCCACTATTTCAATATTGCTCCAATGAGTGAAAAAAATTATTCTCAAATTTTCACATCCGGGCATTTCTATACCCTGCTCTAAGCCAAAGCTTCCTAGCATTCTACTTCCATTGGATAATGCTACACTGCCTTCGCATAACTTAAACTTCAACGAATGGCCTTTATTAAAGACCCTTCAAACTTGTTCCCAATTTAACTTCACTAGGTAAGTTAAGTTTAGCACCACTCTCTACAATAGCGGTACGTGGATAAATATAACTACCACACTCTAGTATTCATTGCATCAATACATGCCAATGCCACAAAGGGAATGACCTCAACTGCGGTCCTTGTCCCCGAATTCAACTTATAGCTGCAACTAAACCCCGCCTCCTACTGCCCTCATAACATCCTTCCCTGGTCGCCCTTCATTAATCAGCACACGAATCTCACACGAGCGTGCACAATATTTACTATAATCTAACATAATAGTAGGAGAACTAAATCTCACTATAGGAATCAACAATCCTAATAATAAGGCTCTATCTCAAATAGAAAGCAATGTTGAAAGGGTAGTAAGTCTGCACAGATTCCTAAGGACACTAGAACTTGATACTCTGATACCATCGGTGACACCCACCTAATAAAATGCCGGGTGATCAATACTATACCAAATTAAAACAGGAATATCATATGGTTCATTCTCAGCATCACTGTCAAAAACCAATATATTACTAACAACCTATTAGGCCTGGCGTCAAAATTTTAATTAACTAATCTTATTGACCAAACCAATCATAAGAAAGATTAATCACAACAGTTTATATAGACAAAACTGCAATGAAATAAGATAATCGAACTCTCGGTACAACATATAATACTACCAAATTGAAGTATCGCAAACTAAAATGTGGTAAATATATAAATGAATACAGTTGGGACATCAGCCCGAATGTTACTACAATACCTCCCATTTAGATCACGAGGATGGAGGCGTCTAAAATAGTCCTACATACATCCACAGCTTCTTCAGCAACGTCTGACTCGAAAGAATCATCATCCAAGCGTCCCTGTGACTGGACACCTAAAATATATACATATATGGGAAGAAAGAGGTAAAATAGAGAAATGGGTCATAGCCCGAGTTTTGAAAATAACTAGCAACTGCATCAAATGCTATATTTTTAAAATATGAAATCTCTCATATTTAAACTGGTATCACACTCCCATGAGATACACCTCACCCCTCCTCTAATAGTACACACCTATCGTATACATTTTTAAACAACCTAGCTATGCTACCCTGCCTAACTAATCTCTTTCACCCATCCTTTGAATTCTCATAACTATCACTTACCCGGCGTGATATTATATAAGTTATACCACAAGCTATCACCTAAGATTTAATTGATATAATTGTGACACCCCGCCCAATTAAATATAGGGTGATAAGTCCTTTACCAAATTTCAAAACAGGATATACGGTCAGTTCATTCTTAGCATCACTATCGAAAACAACATAATCCATATTAATCACCTATAATATAATTAAGCTAAGTGTCAAAACATTTTCCCTTTTTAATAAAACCATTTAACCACAACATTTTAAAAGTAAATTATAAACCATTCACCATACATAGGAATAATAAGTACTGAACAAGAATTTAATACTCAAATTAAATAAGACTGGGTAAAACCTCCCAGTTCAAAACTCCAAACCATAAAAGAAACTAAATACAATATCTCTGATAAATGACTAGAAGCGGGCGACACATGCCCTAAATAGGAAGTCTAAGAGAAACTGAATGAAAAGAATAGATTGCATCTACTGCAAGGACCTACGGCTTCCACAATAGCTGCAGAACGTCTAACAATTCAATCTCTAATTCTGGTACCCCTGCGCCTGACCTTGGAATAATATATATATATAGCAAAAGAGAGAAAATATGCAATAAATGGGTCAGGGCCCGAGTATTAAAAATGATTTAGTAAGTATTTAAAACTGGTTCTTAAAACAAGTCTTATACGCATGTTAGTTATCGAATTCTCACATGAGCTTCTCACCTCTCATCTATAGTTCACGCCTAACGTACATCTAATCTTCCCCTAGTTATACCGCCCAGTCTAACTAGTCTGAAGTCATTCTAATAGTACCTATACTCACCAGTAGTATACCCGTATCTCCCATACAATACCCTTTCAAATTAGCCTATATCAAACAGCTAATTAGTATGTTTTCTGTTTTCATAATATATCAATTATACTCTTGGGATTTATTTTATATATCAACATTTTCATCTCTACTAACTATACACAGTATAATGATTCTCCATGTTATGGATATATACATATAGTCACATCTTCCCTATATATATATATATATATATATATTCTAATACTACGCCCCCGGGCTAAGACCCATTAGCGCAACGAACCATAATAATACTGCACCCCCGGATTATCATCCATTAATGCACCTATAACAATAATATTTTACCCCCGTGTTATCACCCATTAGTAAACTTATAATAATATTTTTGTACCCCCGGGTTATCACCCATTAGTACACTTAACAATGGAATCCCTGCACCCCTGAGTTATCACTCATTAGTGCACCTAATAATAAGATTCTTGCACCCTCAGGTTATCACCCATTAGTGTGTTAATAATTATATCACATAATAGGCATACACATATCCTATTATAATTTATAGGTATATCTCCAACCTACATATATACTTCTCATACGTATTTTAAATCTCAACATTACGTATAATATAAATATTTAGATTAGTATCTCTCTCGTAATCTCCAAGGTACATTCTCTCTATACCAAAATAATTAAAGTATTAAGTCTCACATACTTTTCTCGAAATTCTGTTTTGTTTTAGTTTACTATCGGTCATTTTCTCTCACTCCAAGAAACCTAATAAACCCAAATTTAGAATCGAAGAAAAATCCCATAAATTCCCTCTGTCGCTCGAACCAGATGGCATGTCGTTTGAACGACTGCCACATGTCATTCGAGCGACTTCGCACGAGATGCCATCTCGCTCGAACGACTTCACGCGAGATGCTATCTCGCTCGAACGACTTCGCGCGAGATTGTGCTGTTCGTCTTCCTGCCAAGATATTCAGCGTTTCTCACCATTTTAGAACCTAAAAACCTCTAAAATTTAATTCCTACCACCTCATCATCAATACTCATAGATACATATCAGATTATAAGTCATTCCTAACATCCTAGGATCCTTAATCTGTCATTAATCATTATAATTATACAAAACCCCCAAATTAATTCACATGAACCCTAGTTTCCAGAATTTCAATTAAAGAACCTAATCAACTCAGATTCGTTCATCAATACATGATTCAATTTCGTAGTTTGACCTCTACATACATGAAGGAATATCAGAAACTAATTAACCCAACCTCGCACTACACAATAATGGCTATTTAGCAACTGATAGATTATTTAATTTGTAAGTGTTTAAAGCACTTACATAATTTACAACGGTTTTGGACACTTACAAAATTTATAAGTGTTCAAAACCGTTGTAAAATTTGTGATAGTTACTTAATTTAAGTGGGATAACCTAAAAGGGTTGCATACTAAAAAAAAATTAGTCCAAATCTCCTCACTAAAAAAAATTAGTTCAAACCTTCCCTCCAAACCCTCCAAACTTTCGTGTCCCGCTCCAAACTCTCGTGCGAAATCCCGCTCCAAACTTTCGTGCGAAATCCCGCCCTAAACTTTAGGCGAAGGTGCGTATGTCTTCTCCAAATTTTTATGCGATTTGTGCGATTTGGTGGTTTCATTATTTTGTGCGATTTGGTGGTTTCATGCAATATAGGTATTATTATTGAATGTTTTTCTTCGTGCGAAATAGGTATTATTATTGAATGTTTCAGATGTTTTTCTTCGTGCGATATTTTTTCTTCGTGCGAAATCTGTATAATTTTTCTTCCCCAAAAATTATTATTGATTGTTTCAGATGTTTCATGCAATCATTATTGAATATATTTCAGATGTTTCATGCGATCATTATTCTTTTTTCCCTGTTTTATTTGGTGCGTATTGAAGTTTTGCCCTGTTGTTAACAGCTATGCTATCATTATTGGTGAGTATTGAAGGTTTGCCCTGTTTTAACAAATCTATATATTGAAGGTTTTCCCTGTTTTAACAAATCAACATTATTCCGTTAACAAATCAACGTTAGTTTATTTTAACAAACCCATAGCCTTCGCTTAGGGTTGTATGCGATCATCTTTCAAGGATTTAGGGTTTTATTTTGTGAGTATTATTCTGTTAAAGGTACGATTTAGGGTTTTATTTGGTGTGTATGTCTTACTCTGTTAAATATTTGGTGCGTATGTTTTATTTGGTGCGTATTATTCTGTTAAAGATATGATTTAGGGTTTTATTTGGTGCATATGTCTTATTCTTGTTAAATATTTGATGCGTATGTTTTATTTGGTGCGTATTATTCATACACAATTAAATATTTGGTGCGTATTATTCTATTTGGTGCGTATGTCTAATTTGATATCTGTTTTTTAAATATTTGGTGCGTATTATTCACATGATTAATAGTTTGGAATAATGGTGCATATGTATAATTTGATTACTGTCTAATTTGTGATTTTCACCCCAAGTGGGAATTAGCAATTAAATTAATGATTTGAGTCTGCCAAATCTGGGTTTTGAATAATTGTAAAGAGATTTGGGTGTGTCAACCACATTTTAAAAAAATTATTAAAAAAACTTGGAGAGTCCGTCATTGACAAGGTAAACCTTCAATATGTATAGGGTGATACAAACTCTCTGTACAGGAAAAGCACCGCTTGAAACTAAAATTTGGTTTTCTTTTCTTTCTTCATACCAAGAAGTAATGCTGAGTTGGGGTTTGACGTGTTTGGATTTAAGGTTAGGTGTATTTATGTTATCTTTCGAATATAGAGAAGATTATTTCTGGTTTCAACCATAAAAATATTTAATTTATACTTCATTTGGTTATAAATTATATTATATGAGATTTTAAGATCATGTTATATATTTTGATAAAAAAATTTGTACAAAAATAGGGGTTGTCGGATTGAGTGACTATTAAGCTGTAAACTAGTTCATGTTTGCTTGAAAAAATCACTTGTAATCACCTTTTTACTTCATTAAACATTAATCAAAGATTGTGAACAATAGACTATTTCTTTACTTGTTGCCTGACCCTTAGATATTAAATAGTATATATTAATTTTTTACTAACATATGTCAACATACAGAATGTTATCGGAAGTTAGTAAAGAATGGATGAAGGAACGTGAAAGAGGAAGTGCAAAATACATTATTGGGGTTGCTACGTTCATTGATTTTGTAAAGAATAACCGTGGTGGCGAAACCTTATTTTCATGCCCATGCATAAAATGTGAAAATGGAAAGTTGTTGGAGCTTGAAGATGTCCATTTCCATTTGCTTCGTTATGGTATATCCAAGTCTTACACGTTTTGGCGTTTTCATGGTGAAAAGAAAGTCGTTAAAAGAAAAGAAAAAAAACCCACTGAAAGTGTTGAATGCAATGACATTGTCCTTGACAATCCAAGAATGGAAGAGCTCATTTACGATGCATTCGAAATGTTTAATCGTGAAGTAGATCATTTATCAAGTGAGCATGTTGGAATGGGGGGAGGTGACAATCGTGACGAGACTAATGAGGAGTTAAAATATGAAAAGTTACGTGGCAAGGCGAGTGAATTATTGTACCTGTCATGTCCCGAGAAACATACGACACTATATTTTCTTGTCAAATTGAATAATGTTAAGACAAGATATGGTTTGTCAGATAATAGTGTTACGAAAATTTTGTCAGATAATAATGTTACAACGGTTGCCCAAAACGGATATGTGTTCCCAATGAACACATACAAATAACATTTGCAACGGTTTTGAACACTTATCATTTTTTTGCAACGCGCTGATTTTGTAAGTGTTTTAAACACTTACAAATCGCCTGTTTTGGTGTAGTGTCGATTCATCTTTTAAACTCAAATTTTCACCCAATTAACATGTAAATCAATGGTTAATTACACCTACTCTAACACGAGTATGATTATTTCTAAAGAAAACAAGTAATAAGCACTTGCCTTAAGTCAAAGGTCTGGATTCTTTGGTGATGTTGGTATAGACGCGTTCCTCTCTTCTCGATCTACGCATTGGTAGTCATGATTGTGCAAGGTGGTGCTAATTCAGCCTTCCCTCTTGGAAATTGGTTCTCCCTCACACCCTTTGTGGCCGTTCTTGATTTTTGTATATATTAACCCTAATGGAAATTCCATAGCTGATATAATTATTCTTTAATTTTCGTCCATTTCATTTTTCCAAAAGTCCAAATTACAAAACTACCCCTATGGGGTGTCGGTTTGGCCTAAAATCTCCCGGAGTCCAAATAAAATATCCGAGTAGAGTTTTCTGACTATTTCGACCCTCCAGGACTCAACGGTGCACTCGAAATAACCATATGAGTTTCATAAAAATAATTTGTCTTTATATTCCATTCAATTAGTCCCGACACAACTCACACGCGCGTCAGACTTAAATTACCAAACTGTCGTATTATTCCCTCTCGATAATTTATTAAAGTGTATAGTTCCATATTACGTATCACACGGTAATATTAACTCAATAAGTATTAACCCTTGGCACGCTAGTTAATGTTTATTTTTAAATCCAAATTAATTAAAAATTAAATTCTCACATTTTAATTCAATTATTCCCACTATAATAATTACTCCCATAATTATTTAAATCATAAAAAATATGGGGTATTACATACTTCCTCCGTAATAACGGAATTTCTCCTGAAATTCAGAAAAATAAGGCATACCTGGTACGAATAAATCTGGATATTTCTCGCGCATATCGTCCTCACGCTCCTAAGTAGACTCCTCCACATTGTGATGCTGCCACTGCACCCGAACAAGGGGAACTACATTTGACCTCAACCTCCTCTCACTATAATCTAGGATAGCCACCGACCTCTCCTTATATGAACTATCGGTCTGTAACTCAATCTCCTCAATCGCGATGTGAGTTTGTGCCAACTCATCCCGAAGATACCGCCTCAGTGACGAAATGTGAAACACATCATGGATACGATGCAAGTGTTGCGGCAACCCAATCCTATATGCCACTGGTCCGATCCTCTGGATAATAGGAAATGGTCCTACATATCTCGGAGCCAATTTCTAATGTTTCCTAAATCTCATTACCCCCTTCATTGGAGATACTCTTAATAAAACCTAGTCCCCTATAGCAAACTCTCTGAAGGGCCACTTTGCATCGGCATAGCTTTTCTGCATATCCTGCGCTACCCGTATGCGACACCGAATCATCTCGATTCTACTCGATGTGTCCTAAATCACCTCTGTACCGAGTAGTTTGTTATCCCCCACCTATAGCCAACAAGCCGGAGAATGACGAGGTCTACTGTACAATGCCATGAATGGGGCCATGCCAATCGTAAACTGATAGGAGTTGTTATAAGCAAACTCTACCAGTGGAAGGTACTGCTCCCATCCTCCACCCAAATCAAGGACACACATGCGCAACATATCCTCGAGCATCTGATTAGTGTGCTCAGTCTTCCCATCAGTCTGTGGGTGATACGTCGTACTCAACCACAACTCGATGCCCATAGCCTCCTGGAAGCTCTCCCAAAAGCGAGATACAAACGTCTTGTCTCTATTCGACACGATATTAAGAGGCACACCATGCAGCCTAACTATCTCTGCAATAATTAGCTTAGCATACTATCCCGCTGTGTAGTCTGTCCTGATGGGAAAAAAGTGGGATACTTTTATCAACCGATCCACAATAACCCATATAGAATCGTGCCCCCTCTGCGAAGTGGGCAACCCGGTAATAAAATCCATGGAAATGATTTCCCATTTCTATGTAGGAATCTCTAACGGCTAAAGCAAACCTGGTGGTCCACTTTCATTAACTGGCAAGTGGTACACTTAGTTACAAACTATTTGATATCCTTTTTCATTCCGCTCCACCAATGCTGCCGCCTCACACCCTGATACATTTTGTCCCCACCGGGATGTACTGCAAATCGAGACCCATGCAACTCTGTCATCACTGCATGTCGAAGGTCCTCCTTCTCTGGAACAATGATTCTCCCATTGAAGCGCAAACCGCCCTCGGAGCTTACCGAATATGACTTGGCTCCACCGGCTAAATGTTGTCTAATCCTTTCCTGGCAAAAAGGATCTGTCACCTGTGCCTGAACCACCCTCGTCACTATTTGCAGTGTGATGGTCATAACTAACATGAAGGACTTGGCAACTGCATCCTGGTGCCCTAATTCCTTCCATTTAGCTTTTCATACCTCGGCTGTCTCATCTATCGACCTACGGCTCAACGCATCTGCAACTACATTATCCTTTCCCGATTGATAGTGTATCTCGAACTGGTAATCTTTTACAAACTCAAGACACCTACGTTGACGCATATTCAACTCTTTCTGCGTGAATAAGTACTGTAGTGACTTGTGGTCTGTAAATAGGCGAAACTGTTCCCCCAATAAATAATGCCTCTAAATTCGAAGCGCAAACATGACTGCTGCCAGCTCTAAGTCGTGGGTGGGGTAATTCTTCTTGCGTGGCTTAATCTTTCGGGAAGCAAAAGATATAGACTGATCCTTGTGCTGGATTACTCCCCCAAGCCCCTGCAAGGAGGTGTCGGTATAAACTAGGTACTCAACCCCTTCCCTGGGAAGTGCTAGTACCGGTGGTGAAGTCAGCTTATCCTTCAGCTCATCGAATGCCAACTCACATGCATCATCACAAATAAATGACACACCCTTATAAGTCAGATTCATCATCGAACCCGCAATCTTTTAGAATCCCCGAATAAACCATCTGCAGTACCCGGTTAATTTCAGAAAACTTCGCACCTCCGTTGGTGTCGTGGGCTGTCCCCACTACCTCACCGCTGACACTTTAGTAGGATCCACAGATATCCCTCTCTATGATACAATGTGTCCCAAAAACTGTACCTCCCACTGCCAAAATTCACACTTCTCATACTTGGCGAACAACTCATGCTCTCGTAAGGTCTGCAAAACCATACGTAAGTGCTTGGTGTGCTCCTCCTCGGTGCGGGAATAAATCAGTATTTCATCTATGAAGACAATGACAAACTGATCTAGGAACTCTCTGAATACTTTTTTCATCAAGTCCATAAATATCGCTAGGGTGTTGGTTAGCCCAAATGGCATAAACATGAATTCATACGACCCGTACCTCGTCAGAAAATCAGTCTTAGCCACGTCCTGCTCCCTGATGCGTAGCTGATCATACCCGAATCTCAAGTCTATCTTCGAGAAGTGGGTTGCTCCTCTCAGCTGGTTGAACAAATCATCGGTGCGAGGCAACGGATACTTATTCGGTATCGTGACTTTGTTAAGCTCCCGATAATCAATACAAATTCGTAGGGACCCATCCCTCTTTTTCATAAATAGAACTGGGGCACCCCAAGGCGAGGTACTCCTACGGATGAAACCCTATCCCAATAACTGTTCTATCTGCTCCTGTAACTCCCTCATCTCTGTCGGAGCCATACGGTAAGGCGTACGTAATATCGGACGAGTGCTGGGTGTTAAGTCTATCACAAACTCGAGCTCCCTACTCGGAGGCAACCCCGGTGTATCCTAAAATACATTAAAAAACTCATAGATGATCGGAATTGAATCGAGTGGAACCACTACTGCAGAGGTCTCATTCTCTATATAAAATAAGTGGGTGGATGACCCTCCCTCGGAACGAGGCATCACCACTAAGAACATCTCATGGACCGAAATGGCGAACACAATACTCCTACCGAAGCAATCAATCATGGCCCTATACTCGAGTAGCCAATCCATGCCAATAATGACGTCGTACTCAGACATATCTAAAACTAGCATATCAACCGATAAAATGAAAATGCCAATCTCTACGCCTACTCCCCGACATATGAAGAAAATCAGTGACCCACTACCCAATGGTGAGTCTACACATGTCACTGTACTCTCTGCCGTACCTAATAACCCACTGGCCCGTGCAAATCTAGGGGCTATAAGGGAGTGTGATGCCCCCGTGTTAAATAAGATACAACCCAAGGTACCATGGATAGAAAACTTACCCTCTAGTGCGGGTGGTGCCTGCGGAACTGCGGCCTGGTGGACGTTATAGACACGTCCATACTGCAACTTTCCCTACTATATCGGAACTGAGGGCAAAGATGGAATTGGAGCTGGTGCGGGTAAGGCGACGAGAAAAATAGGTCTCTGGGGCTCCCGGGGAGCACCCTGCCGTCGAGGAACTCTGTTCTTATCGGGGCACTTTTATTTCTTATGGATAGTCTTGCCACAAGTATAACATTTCCCAATGAAGTTTCCTCCCCTCTGTCCCTGATAACCTCAGACCTGCTGGCCGTTACCACCGCTACCTTGCTCGGCTGTCCTCCCTGCTGTTGGCCTTACTGCTAGCCCTACTGCTGGCTCTGCTGCTGGCCCTACTGTTGGCCCTACTTCCAATCCCCATGACCATGCTTGAAACCTCCAGAATGAAACCTCTTAGCAGACTCTCCCTGTTGGGAACCCTGCCTCTGACTCTGCTCAACTGGTGCCCCACTGGCACTACCTCCGCCTGTCTTGACCAATTGGTTGGGCTCTCCCCCTCGCTTGCTTCCCTTAGCATGGAAGCGGTTGTCCTGATAATGCAACCAGACTGCATTTAGAACGTCTGTATATGAGTGTAGGGAAAGGTTACCCAAGAGATGCTGGCATATCCTCCAAGTCAAGCCATCCATGAACATTTTAATGCACTTCTTCTCAGTAGGCACCTCATCCGGTACCATGTTGATTAATTGCGTGAACTCCTCCTTATATTCCGCAACTGTTCTCCCTTCCTGGGTGAGGTCCAAAAGTTTTCGCCTCATCTCAGTCTTGACGGCGGAAGGAAAGTACTTGCGGTCGAACCACACCCAGAAGTCACTGATCGACATCAGCTCTCACTCCTCTGTAGTAGTAGTGGACTCCCACCACTATAAGGTTTCCCCTCTCAGCTTAAAGATAGTCAAAACTTGCTTCTGAACCTCAGTGCACTCATACATACGAAGGTATCGTTGTATGTCTTTCTTCCACTGACTAGCAATAACCACATCCGAACTGCCCATGAACTCTGAGGGACATGCCCTCTGAAAGGACTCTCTAACTCTTTCCCATGCAGTGGGAAACGAATGCACTGGAACTGGTGCTACTGCCTGAACCTGGGGTGGGGCCTGCTGCACCACCGCTAAGGCTGCATTCACCACTTGTGCAACTATCGCGACAACCTCTGCTGCATTCATTATCCCCTGAGCCTGTACTGTTGGCTGCTCTGGCTGGGCCTGTCTATCTCTTAGCGCACGTCGAGGAGGCATATGAGATGAGAAGGAATTTTATTAGTCCACAGTTATTACTAAATCTCAATAGCTCAAGACGTAATCGTAAAATTAAGATCACGACAGTCCTAAAAATAACGCTCTATATCAAAAGATGTAAAGTAAAAAACATAGTAAGCCGTACAAATCCTAAAGGACTCTAGAAACTGATGCTCTGATACCACCTATGACACCCCACCCAATTAAATATAGGGTGATCAGTCCTTTACCAAATTTTAAAATAGGATATACGGTCGGTTCATTCTTAGCATCACTGTGGAAAACAATACAATCCATATTAATCACCTATAATATAATTAAGCTAAGTGTCAAAACATTTTCCCTTTTTAATAAAACCATTTAACCACAACATTCCAAAAGTAAATTATAAACCATTCACCATACATAGGAATAATAAGTACTGAATACGAATTTAATACTGAAATTAAATAAGACTGGGTAAAACCTCCCAGTTCAAAACTCCAAACCATAAAAGAAACTAAATACAATATTTCTGATAAAAGACTAGAAGCGGGCGACACATGCCCTAAATAGGAAGTCTAAGAGAAACTGAATGAAAAGAATAGATTACTTCTACTGCAAGGACCTACAACTTCCACAATAGCTGCAGCACGTCTAACAATCCAATATCTAATTCCGGTACCACTGCGACTGAGCACCTGGAATAATAAATATATAGCAAAAGAGAGAAAAGATGCAATAAACGGGTCAGGGCCCGAGGTTTAAAAATGATTTAGCAAGTATTTAAAACTGGTTCTTAAAACAAGTCTTATACGCATGTTAGTTCTCGAATTCTCACATGAGCTTCTCACCTCTCATTTATAGTGAACGCCTAACGTACATCTAATCTTCTCCCTAGTTATACCACCCAGTCTAACTAGTCGAAAGTCATTCTAATAGTACCTATACTCACCAGTAGTATACCCATATCGCCCATTCAATACGCTTTCAAATTAGCCTATGTCAAACAAGTAATTAATATGTTTTCTCGTTTTCATAATAAATCAATTATACTCTTAGGATTTATTTTATATCAACATTTTCATCTCTACTAACTATACACAGTAGAATGATTCTCCAGTTTATGTATATATACATATAGTCACATCTTCCCTATATATATATATATATATATATATATATATATATATATATATATATATATATATATTCTAATACTACGCCCCCGGGCTAAGACCCATTAGCGCAACTAACCATAATAATACTACACCCCCAGATTATCATCCACTAATGCACCTATAACAATAATCTTGTACCCCCATGTTATCACCCAATAGTATACTTATAATAATATTCTTGTACCCCCTGGTTATCACCCATTAGTACACTTGCCAATGGAATCCCTGCACCCCTCAGTTATCACTCATTAGTGCACCTAACAATAAGATTCTTGCACCCACGGGTTATCACCCATTAGTGCTCTTAATAATTATATCACATAATAGGCATACAAACATCCTATTATAATTTATAGGTATTTCTCCAACCTAGATATATACTTCTCATACGTATTTTAAATCTCAACATTACGTATAATATAAATATTTAAATTACTATCTCTCTCGGAATCTCCAAGGTACATTCTCTCTATATCGAAATAATTAAAGTATTAAGTCTCACATACTTTTTCCGAAATTCTGTTTTGTTTTAGTTTACTATCGGTCATTTTCTCTCACTCCAAGAAACCTAATAAACCCAAATTTAGAATCGAAGAAAAATTCCATAAATTCCCTCTGTCGCTCGAACCAGATGGCATGTCGTTTGAACGACTGCCACATGTCATTCGAGCGACTTCGCATGAGATGCCATCTCGCTCGAACGACTTCGCGCGAGATGCCATTTCGCTCGAACGACTTCGCGCGAGATTGCGCTGTTCGTCTTCCTGCCCAGATTTTCAGCATTTCTCACCATTTTAGAACCTAAAAACCTCTAAAATTCAATTCCCAACACCTCATCATCAATACTCATAAACACATATCAGATTATAAGTCATTCCTAACATCCTAGGATCCTTCTTTCGTCATTAATCATCATAATTATATAAAACCCCCAAATTAATTCACATGAACCCTAGTTTCCAGAATTTAAATTAAAGAACCTAATCAACTCAGATTTGTTCATCAATACATGATTCAATTTCGTAGTTTAACCTCTACATATATGAAGGAATATCAGCAACTAATTAACCCAACCTCGATTCATCATTTAAACTCAAATTTTCATCCAATTAACATGTAAAAAATGAATAATTACACCCACTCTAACATGAGTATGATTATTGCTAAAGAAAACAAGTAATAAACACTTGCCTTAAATCGAAGGTCTGAGTTCTTTAGTGATGTTGGTATAGACGCGTTCCTCTCTTCTCGATCTACACATTAGTAGTCACGGTTGTATAAGGTGGTACTAATTGAGCCTTCCCTCTTGGAAATTGGTTCTCCCTCACACCCTCTGTGGCCGTTCTTGATTTTTGTATATCTTAACCCTAATGGAACTCCCGTAGCTGATATAATTTTTCTCTAATTTTTTTCCATTTAATTTTCTCAAAAGTCCAAATTACAAAACTACCCCTACGGGGTGCCGGTTTGTCCTAAAATCTCCCGGAGTCCAAATAAAATACCCGAATAGTTTTCTCTAACTATTTTGACCCTCCCGGACTCAACGACACACTTGAAATCACCATACGAGTTACATAAAAATAATTTATCTTTATATTCTATTCAATTAGTCCCGATACGACTCACACGCGTGTCGAACTTAAATTACCAAACTGTCATATGTGACACCCCGCCTAATTAAATACCGGGCGATCACTCCCTTATTAAATTAAAATCAAGGTGAACAGTTGGTTCACTCTTAACATCACTGTCGTAAAAATAACTTTTTCAAATTTAACACCCTATTTAATTAAGCTAAGTATCAAAACCATTTTTTTAACATTACTTTCCAAATTTTATTTTGAAAATAAAGATTTAATTATCTACAACAATTCAATATTTAAAGAATCACACCACAATTATCCTGGAACATATAATCCAATTAATTTAAGCATTCAACAACTAAACCCCAGCATTTAAAACTTAAAGTAAAACATACATGCTGAATAAATCCCAAAGTAACAGTACTAGAAATAACTGAAATACAAATGTCCCAATAAAACAGATAAATAGTGGAAAGGGCGACACATGCCCAATAAGGAGAATGATAGAAGTGGAATCAAGTAAATGAAATCGTCTAAGCAAGTGGCCTGCAACTCCCACCTAAGCTGCAACACGTTCCTTCCAAGGGATCCTAAACAAGACGCCCCTGTGGCTGGGCACCTGTAATATATACATATATATACAAGAGAGAAAGAGGAATAGAAACGAGTCAGAGCCCGATAGTGTATATGATTTAAAAATTCGTTTAGCAAGTATTTAAATTGATACAGGCCAATGCAACAACATATTAGTGCGACACTCTCCTGAGAAATTCTCGCCTCTCTTCTAATGTGCACTCCTATCGCACTAACCTTCCCAATGGTTTATCTCATCATATATCACACTATCCTTCCCCAAGGATTTAACTTATCTTAGGTGACTCTCAAAATTTAAGATTTAACAACATCATGGTTTAAAAAGGATAATTTCATTTAGTACAAAACGCTCATTTTAACTTTATTGATTCATAAAGTTTTTCAATATCACATTATACTTTTCAAAACAAGTATTTCCAATTTGAGTCATTATACATGTCTTACGTACCATAACACAGTAGGCAGTTTCCCATATTTCAGAAGTTCATATATATATTAAATACTCGTATAATATATATATTCTAACAGCACCCCACATAAAATTTTATGGTGAGGGCATACTCTGCTATCCAATCCCTGTATCAATCGTACTAAAGGGAATACAAGTTCGGAATCACTCTCGAACTATATAAATACATACACAAACAATATTGAGGTGAAGCATAGTTTCCAAGTCCAAGAGGTCAGTACATACCCCCACGTCTCTTAGGACCGTGACTACCGATTCTATAGCCTGTACCTAGGATTTCTATCTTCTAGGGTACGAGTCAATATCCCCCATAAGGCACACGAGATAAGATCGTCCCAGTGCGGAAACCTCAGGGATAGCAAGTAGCGCGGACATGATTTTCACAAGTATATAATATATGCATACACAATCATATAAATATACCACTTTTATTATATCAATTTAGGTTTATCCAATAACCCACATTCACAACATTTATCCTTATTTTCCCATTATTATTTATCAAGTATAATGGTTCGTTTCTAACTTTAATTCGAAGGTTTTTTTTTTCCAACTTACTACGTAACCCTCATGGACTCTATTCTTCCAAATGTACAATTTAGTAGATATCCATTTATTTTCCAACGTAACTCTCTCTTACGTGTCTCTCCCCTTTAATATATACTTACATTATCCCTTATGCAAAATATCCCAAAAATATAGATTTCGCCTTACATTAAAGGATTTTGAATTTTATTTTCAAAGATGAGAATTTCAAACGGTTTCGAAATTGGAATTAAAATGGAGTTTTAATTGAATTTTTATTATCTCTAAGAGTCCTCAAAACATAAAACTGTCTAGCAAAAAAAAAATATTAAAAAATATTGAATGGTCCGATCGAGCTGAATTTTTTTCTGTAGCTTCTCTCGTCTTCAGCTAAATCTCTGTAAAATTTCATCCAATTCCAACGGTCCGATCGTCCGGAATAAGTTTTTTTTAGTGTTTGTATCTGATTAGAAGTATTTTCTTAATCAAACTCTTAATCATTTACATGACAAAGGGTTTCCAGAATATCATATAAATCATCACTACATGAAAATTTCCCTTCTCAAATTGGGTTTTTCTTCCATAAATGTCATCCTAATAACTCCTAAGCTAATATGGATGATGCATCAACGAAATAAGAAAGATAAACACTTGCCTGGGATTTTTCAGAAATCTGGTTTGGTGTTGAATTTGGTGTGGTTGCGTTCCCCGTCTCGCGATCTACGCGTTGGCGGTGGCGGCGGTGCAAACGAGTGAGTTTTGAGCCTTGGAATGCCTTGAGAGCTCTCTCCTCTCCTCTCCAATGGCCGTTCTAGTGTTTTGAGTTATCTAACCCTAGGAGATAACCTAAACATCTGATATAACCCCTTTAATTTTCGTGGGTTTAATTACCCAAAAATACAAAATGACTAAAATGCCCTCCCGGGGTACTAATTAGGCCTAAAAACGCCCCGAGACCCAAATCAAACTCCCGGGTATACTTTTCTGACTATCTCGACCCTTCCGGATGCGTTGGTGCACTCAAAACGACCATACGAACAACTTATAAAATATTTACTTTTATTTATCAATATTTAGTCCCGATGCGACACGGGCGCGTCCCGACTCAAATTTTTAAAATTGTCATTTTATTCACTCGTGACATTTAATATGGCCACTATTATATATTACTTTGCGCATTAGTAATATTCAACAAATTTTTCCATTATTACTAACTCTCATCACGTTAATAATTATAACATAATTAATTTCCGAATTTTTATTAAATAATTAATTCAGATTAATATTAATAAATCCCCAAATTAATATAGCATAAAAATACGGGGTATTACATCATATTAATCCCTCTCGATAATTTATTAAAGTGTATAGTTCCATATTACATATCACACAGTAATATCAACTCAATAAGTATTAACCCTTGGCACACTAGTTAGTATTTATTTTTAAATTCGGATTAATTAAAAATTAAATTCCACATTTTAATTAAATTAATTCCTCTATAATAATTACTCTCATAATTATTTAAATCATAAAAAATATGGGGTATTACAATAATCCTCGATTATATATATATATATATATACACACACACACACACAGACAGGCTCCTGTGCACACTAAGTTTGCACATCATTTTTTTTAAATAATAAAAAAAATATTTCTGAGCTGATTTTTTTGCATGATATTTAAACATTTCAAAGGATTCATATAAAAAAATTAGCTCAAAATAACTTTTTTTGCTATTTTTAAAAATCGGTAAAACTTTCTATATTTTTAAGCACTTTAAAAGCTACGAAAGTTTGATCGACTTTTTAAAAATAGTAAAAGAAGTTTTTTGATCTAATTTTTTTATATGGGTCCGCTGAAATGTTTAAATATCATATAAAAAAACTCAAAAATATGTTTTTTTATATTTTAAAAAAATTGGTGTGCACCAGCACATGTGCAAACTTAGTGTGCACAAGAGCTTCTCTCTCTCTCTCTCTCTCTCTCTCTCTCTCTATATATATATATATATATACTGTTTATATTCCAAAACTTTCACTAGTTTCAAATATCATTTTCACTTTAGTGTATAAAATCCCGTATATATAATTCTCTCTTTAATATATGAATCACAGTTTTAATTCGTATAAAATCTCCTGGAAGGAGCATAAAATATTTTGAATCTTACACTTTACACAAGTCTAAACTACATGATTTCACATCTTCATATACGAGCAATATACTATACGCAACAAGTATATTTATACTTATATCACAACCATAAGTATAATAATCATCCCACCTAGCTAGAACTTGAGGATGCAGTCTCAAAGTGCTATCATCATCCGGGTGTACTCAAATTAACCCAGGTAACAAGTCTGACTCACTCATGATCATGATAAAAATACTAAAAGATGGATGTGGTCGTATTCCCTCCTGAAAGTGGAATCATCATAGCACCCATATGCGGGACGATATGACCTGGGGACTACTCCCTGCTCCTCAAGCCAGGGGATTCACCCACATCGCGCAACCTCCCTAGATATCACTGGAGATATACTTTTACATAAATATATTATTCACATACAGATATATTTATAACCAAATCATATATATACTGTAACAACACATGTATATATAATACATTTCACTTCTCAATATTCCCTGGCTATAATTGCCAAACTCTCATAGCGATAGCCAAAATCCCGAATGTTTCCATTCGTAACAGTATATAAATATTCACACACTTAAAATACTAAACCTATAAGTATTATCTTACTTAATATTTAACTCACACCTTAATCGTTGTTAAGGATTTTATATAAACCCGAATATACCGATTCATAATAATTAAATAAGTATACACGCAACTTATTTTACTTCCATAGGGATCGCATCACCTATAATAATAGTCATCAATAGAGACATACCAGATAATAGCTTAATCCTCTCTAGACCATACCCTAAATTCTATCCTACTCGCATCCTAGGATTCACTCAATTGTAATCGACCCATATTTATTCTTTACGTATAAATATATATACAGATTTGTCGAAGACTTCTTTCGAATGTTACTTGTCCTAAACATTCCTTAAGTCCATACCCCGGATTGTACACTCAACTAATCTAAGGTTCTCTCTTCCAACCCAAGGTTTACTCACCCTCAATTCCATTATCTAGGAGTCCTAATATCACATCTAGAATCCCATACAATAATCTCCGATTTATAATTTAACTCCCCCTAAACTTAAGGAAGAAATTTTTTAATTCCCGCTGATGCGAATGGATTCGCCCCAGCTGTAAATCGATTCGGTCTAAATTCGAATCGTTTCAAACTGGATCAGTACTCAGGTCATTAGGGGCGAATTGATTCTCCCCAAATACGAATCAATTTGACCTCAGACAGTCCTATAGGTCTTCCTAAGTGAATCGATTCGCCCCAAATGCGAATCGATTCGCCCCAACAGGGGTTGACAGTTCGGGCGATTTCTTCATCTCCAAAATCCTAAAAATCATCCCAACCTCCATTTTTGTGGTTCCTAATCCCAACCAACAAAAATATAATCATCCAATCACTGATTTATAACTAACATATCAATTATTTTATAGGCTAGAATAATTTCTCTAGGATTTAAACCCCAAAACCATTTAAAGTCTCATTTCTCATTTCACCCCATTTCCACCCATATATACACACCATTAACATGGGTTTAACACTAGAATTCACAAAGAGTTAACAACACATCAATTTGTGAACTCAAAATCAAATTTCCCAAATTTATTTCAAGGGTTTCAACCCAAAAACCATATAGTTTACCAACTATAATATTAGATACACACACTCAATTGAATAAAGCAAGTAAACACTTGCCTCGTGAATAAAATTCGACGACCTTGAGTCAAATTTTTCCAGAGTTTGGACGGAAATCCCCTTTTTTCTCCTATTTTCCTTTTTTCTTTCTTCTCTTTCTCTCTCTCGTGCCTTATAAGAGAGAAAAGGATTTTATCTCCTTATTAAACCCAAAAATGGTTCGTTTACTCAATTGTGAGTCCATACTAGTCCAAAAGTCCCCGGAACCCAAACGCTACCCTCGGGGTACTCTCTTCTAACGAATTCGGCCATTTAGAAACCAACTGTACACTTAAAATCCACATCCGAGTAACTTAACTGAATTTCATTAATCGATCCCAACACTTCTCAACACGCGTTTCCTCCAACGTAAGATATTTCCCGTCGTTTTACCCCACTGTGACAGGACATAAAATGTTCCAGCTCATTTACTTAGTCCCAAATGTAGATGTAATACACATCGGTAATAATCTAACACTCATAAATTCTAAAATCACTATTCACAGTAATTTCTTTAATTATCAAATTACACCCACTTATGTAATTTAAATATCCATAAAAGTACGGGGTATTGCAATAACTATTTATTAAATTTGAACATGACATATAGTTGATGCCTTTTTATGTAATGGTAATAAATTTTATTGGTAATATATATAATGTCATATCCGATCTCATAATCGGGCGCATCAAATGGGGTCTTAGGGTGTCTCTTTTGTGATGCCAAGTTTGATGGTGATAAGATATATAGGGACATTAAAAGGCCAAATTTTCTTATCGATGCATATGGGGTCTTCAAGCTTACTGAATTTGGGATCGCTAAACATGTAGTTTTGAAACTCTTGCTATAATTAATGGTATCATGGTAACTTCAATTATTACATTGTTACAGATATTTGATGTTATATTGCGGGCTTCAGTTTACTAGACAATGAGCTAATCTATCTTTAAAGATTAGTCTATATTAGATGTCTCCTGAGGTACATTCTTTCTACAACATTACATACATTCTTTTCCCCTACTTTATACTGACCTCGTCTCTTCCATGCATTACAATATGTGATGAAGCAAGATGCTAGTCCTGATCTTGCTCTTATTGTTGATATCTGGATTTCGGGTTGTACTTCGGAGATGTGCCTTAGCATTAGAAATTTAGAAATTTTTTTATTAATATTTTTTGGTTTATTAATGAGTCAATGAATGCCCAAAACTTCTTTTTTGCTAACCTAATACAAGAAAAACTAGATGTTGATGAATTCCTTTCTTAGTTGTTTATTGGATTTTTGTTTATATTCTGATCATGAAGAAAACTATGGGGACAAATTGAAAAGTTAAAGAAAGTTTATAATCTAGATATAGTTCTGAATTATGGTCAATTCTGTATTCAAAATAACACATTCTTGTAACACCTCGTAAAATTTAACAGGTGTTTTCTTTATATTAATTTGGAAATTTGGGTAAAATTTAATTTTGAAATTTTATTAATTTTGGTGAGTTAAAATGTTGAGTTCTAATTGAAATTCAAATCGGAGTTAAAATTGGAATTAAAAAAACGTTTTTCATGGTTCTGGGCTGTGACTAACGGGCAAACCTTTTCTAGTTTAAATAGAATTCTATTAGCATTAGAACTCCTAATCATTATAAATTAAACCTAATCCGTGGTTTGGTTCTTCAATTCGCTTTTTTCACAACTCTTCCTCTAGAAGGCTTCTCCAAAATTATTCCCTTTCAACCTCTAAACCCTATCCCCACTCTTCATAACTTTTAACTCAAGATTTGTCAAGATTAATTGAGTTTTTTCTCGTTCGAATGAAGCTGCCAACGAGCTTCCCCATAGGCCACTGGAACATCGTTCGAATTGTCGTTCGAACGATATGGCTGTTCGAACGAGACTTCGAATGAGATTTCTAACGAGTTCAATTTAAAGCCACTGGAACTTCGTTAGAAAGGCTCGTTCGAATGAGACTTCATTCGAACGAAAATATCGTTCGAACGAGATTTCAGGCGGGAAAATTTTATGGCAGTTTTTAGCAGTTTTACCCATGTTTCCCACTTCCTTACCCCACTAACTTTTGACATAAATTAATAGTGCGGGAACTAATCTTTTTGGTTTAACTTTTTCATACACATCTATCTCCAAGAGAGAGTTTGAGAGCAAAATTGATTAAGGAAAAAGTTCATGTTTTAAAGTGTCTAAGTTTTCAAGAAAAATTGATTGTACACTTTAGTTTTACACCCATATTGACTATCCAAGCTTCCATAGATATATTTGTACTTGCTTGGAGTTTTGGCACCGATTTTTCATCTCTACCGTTTTGAAGAGACGTTTGGGTTTGCTTCTACATCCCAAAGAGAAGAAGATGTTTGCATTGATCTACCTACTTGGAGTAGGGCCGTCCGAGATTTTTTCCTGTTGTGGGTTTTTCCTCGTACATCGTGACGTAGTGGATTAATTATTTATTTTATCTTTTGCAAAATCACTTAGAACGCATGCTTAGGTAAAAAGATAAAATTGGTTTAATTTAATCACTACTTGTTTAATTTGGTGTAAATTAATATTGGGTAATGTTTAATTAATTCAAGTCATTAAATTAATGTGGTAAAATTTGGTTTGGCCTGATTTGTTAAAATTGAGAAATATGACTTAGGCAAATTTTCTAGGACTTTAATTAAATTAGTTTAAGTGAAATTGAAATAAGCGTGTGTTTCAATCTTTTCTCACCTTTGGTTTTATTTTAATTTAGAAGAAATTAAAATTTGACATTTTTTTGAACCATCTTACGCTTTCGCATATCTTCTATAAAAGGAAATTACTTTTGAATTTTAAAATTGGGGGCCCACGGGATGCTTACAAACGCGTTTTGATTATTTCATGAGAGGAAGGCAGTAATGTGATCAGAATTTTAAGGCAAAATCTTATGAGTTTCTTGTGATGATTTTAAGGTACAAGACTTACACAATATACTCCTAAATTATCTCGAGAGTAATCCATTTGTTTCATGTATTATTTTCACTGAATGTTGAATTGTGGTATTCATTGGAACCCTATGAAATATTTTTGAATCTAAAATATTGATTCGTTGAGATATTGTATTTGTGGATGGGAATGGTGTCATGAGATTTTTATATGGCACGGAGAATGGGCACCTGCCAATAGTTCAAAAGTCCAATAGCTACGATGAGGCTTTACGAAGCTCGGGTGAGGTGAGGTGAGGCCTGATGACCCATTAATGCACTTTTGAGAAATTAAATTGTACAATGTTTGAGTATTGCATTTGATTCGTATATGCGTATTCGTATTGTTGCACTTTATTCACCGTTATTATTGTGAGCATCTATTCTTTCCATATTGTGTACTTTCCCGTATTTTTTTAGTGGAAGATTAGCGTCGTTTTGGACGCTACGGATTATTTGGAGGATTTTAGAGCATGGAGTTTGGAAGATTATTTTTGTATATATTAACAGTGTAATTTATTTGGAGAGCTTAGTTATTTTCGAGTGGAATTATTGTAATTATTTTGGAAGTGTAAATTTTGGATTCATTATATTTATTTTATAGAATATAGATTCTCTATACTAATTGTTGAGGATTTAGTTTAGTTTTAATCGCAGTAGCGCCTCGTGTGTTGTGAGAGGGTGTTACAAATGGTCTCAGAGCTTAGCTATATGACAATCCTCCGGTCTTTGGGTTTGGGTCTTGCATGCGGGTTTGATGTGTTTCGTGGGAGATAGAGAGTTTTTGTTGAGGGAGTGGTAGGCATCGAGGTTAGGATTAGTAATCTTGATGTGAGGATGTTTAGAATTGATTTGAGGACTTTAGTGTTGTGATAATTTTTTAGAGATAGAAGTAGTGATTCGTGAGAGAGCGCGTGGAGAAACATGCAGGTAGGATTGGGTATATGGGCGCCTAATCGTGGTTTTTATGGGTAGAAATTTGTGTGCCGTATTTTATCTTGAGCGTTACGCTTCGTCAAATTCTGAGGACTAAATTCTTGTGTTAGCGGGGAAGTATGTAACACCCCGTAAAATTTAAAAGGTAATTTATTTACATTAATTCAGAATTTTGGGTAAAATTAAAATGTGGAGTTCTAATATTGTGAAGCTGTATTTTAATTGAAATTCAAATCAGAGTTAAAATGGGAATTAAAAAAAATATTTGTCACGGTTCTAGGCCGTGACTAACGGGAAAGCATGTTTTTAGTTTAAATAGAATTCTATTAGCATTAGAACTCATAATCATTAAAAATTAAAACTAATTTGTGGCTGGGTTCTTCAAGTCATTTTTTTCACAACTCTTCCTCTATAAGGCTTCTCCAAAATTATTCCCTTTTAACCTCTAAACCCCTGCCCCATTGTACATAACTTTCAACTCAAGATTTGTCAAGATTAATTGAGTTTTTCTCCAGATTGTTCAAGAACGAGTTTGATTGTTTTGTGAGAGGAACACAGTAGTGTGATCAAACTTTTGAGGTAGAATCTTATGAGTTTCTTGTGATGATTTTAAGGTACAATACTTACACAATATGCTCCTAAATTATCTCGAGACTATACCATTTGTTTCATATGTTATTTGTACTCATGTTGAATTGTAGTATTCATTGGAACCCTATGAGAAATTTTTTAATCCAAAATATTGATTCATTGAGATATTGTATTTGTTTATGGGCATGGTGTCATGAGATTTTTATATGGCATGGAGAATGGGTACCCGCCAATAGTCCATAAGTTCAATAGCCACAATGAGGCTTTACGAAGCTCGGGTGAGGTGAGGTGAGACATGATGACCTATTGATGTGTTATTGAGAAATTAAATTGGTACAATGCTTGAGTATTGCATTTGATTCGTATATGCGGATTCGAATTGTTGCGCTTTGTTCAGCGTTATTATTGTGAGCATCTATTCTTGCCATATTATGCACTTCGCCGTCTTTTTTTGGTGGAAAGTTAGCGTGGTTTTTGACGATACTGATTATTTGGAGGATTTGAGAGCATGGAGTTTGAAAGATTATTTTTGTATAGATTAGCAGTGTAATTTTTTTTGAGAGCTTAGTTATTTTCGAGTGAAATTATTATAATTATTTTGGAAGTGTAAATGTTGGATTCATTATATTTATTTTGTGGAATATAGATGCTCTATACTAATTGTTGAGGATTTGGTTTAGTTTTAATTGCAGTAGCGCCTCATGTTTTGCGCGGGGGTGTTACAATTCTAATGACCCAATGTGTGTTTATCTATTGGGGAAGTTTAAAGGAATCACATAATATTCTTTTTGAATTCGAATTGTTGTGAGAAATTAGCATACAGAGTAAGGTATTTAAGTAAAATATAATGTGAGAATGTGATGACATAAATGGTTCAAGTGTTTAGTTGGAATATTAGTTGTTAATATCTTAGCCTTTGTTTAATTAACATTACATACATACTTTCCATAAAAATATATTTTTCTACTCATTTTTTACTTTTGAGATGTTTAATTGCAAACGTAAAATTGTGACAGGTGCTCCATCTTTTTCTCATTTTTATGAAAAACATTATAGTGCAAGAGCTGATGCTTTTATTTGTATGTGTATTGTGAATGTTGTTCACATCCTCCATTATATGAGGGTGTTGCATCCGGACCTTAAGTCTGAGAATTTTTTGTTGTTTATTAGAAGTGAGAAGGCTATTTTGAAGGCAACGAATTTTGGATTATCTATATTTAATAAAGAAGGTGAAATATCATATTATCTAAATTTAATTTCCAACTTTATATGTTTATACTCGCGTGTATATGTGTGTGTGTTTGTGTGTGTGTGTATGTATATATATATATTTATATATATATATATTATTGGACTGTATTGCTCTACCTTACACGTTTAGGATTAATAGCTTGCCTTTAATCTTAGTTCTTTTAGTAGTTGTTGGCAGTTATTTATGTGGTTGTATATAGATCTTTTTGTATTGATATCTTTTAAGTAAACGTAAACTATTATTTGAACCTTCCAAAATTTGGTCATATATTTTTTTTGACATCACACATGTTAGTCAACATGTTTCAATATCACACTTTAATATGTATGGAATACCTTTTATAAATACCTCTTTAGATAAATAAGAGGGATATATTGCCATGCGTCTTGGAGTCTCTTTTTAAGAATCTAAAAAAAATATTGGTGTGTGTTTGGTGTTGTAATATATGTCGGGATGCATTTGGTATTGTAATGGAAGGGGGTGCGTTTAGTGTAATAATGGAGGTGGGGTTGCATTTTTTGTTATAATGGAGGGGGGTGAGTTTTATATATAAATAAATTATCTTCTTTTAACTTTAACTTTATTTTCAAATGATAATAATTACATTTTATTATTTGCAAGTATACACATGGCATGCCCAACATACGTAGTATTCGAAGGCCTAAATTCAGGAGTTTACACTTCATGACAAGTAACGAAAGTACAAGTTAATGGATACCGAGGAGCTGCATATAAAAAAAATTGAGTTCATTGAACTTGCTCAACAGGCGTCCTTCAAGTATATGAGGCAGGTTGTTACCGCATCAATACCCCACATGGTTTATATACCTAGACTTCAGGAAGCGTATCCACTGCGTGGTAACCCCCGTTCTAGGTTCGGGATGATTTGTTACATGCTCATGGCATTTCATATCATGGAAGTTTTGTGTCATTATTTATTTTAGTATATTTTTTTATCAAATGTTCATTTTGTGTTTGGCGTCCGAGATGGGTTTATTTGATGTCAAATTTAAGCTCAAACAAGTTTTTGTGTACATGATATTTGAAATGTCAAAAATATAAATGAAAATTTGTCCATTTTTTTAAACTTGTCCCTAAGTGGGATTATATTATATTATTCTTGATGTTAAATTTAAGTTTAAACAAATTTTATGTCTACAAGATATGTAAAGTATAATCTACTAATTTTTTGAAAAATATAAAGATATTTGTAACTGCACTTAAAAGTGACAAACTTAACAAACTTAACCTTTGTAACTGATAATAGGATTAACAAAATTGACACTACTACCAATTTTGTAACCGCTGCCAATAGATCCGAATCTAATATTTGTAACTATTGTTAGTAGTTAATATTTATCACTACTAATAGAAGTTATAAATATTAGATTCGTAACTTCTAAAAATAATTATTACATGGGAGGGGTAATTATTGTCACCGTGTTATAACCCCCAAAGGGATGATAAAAAAATGTGACTGCTGTTAGGATTGATAATTTTTTTGTAACCCCGTAAATCGTGATGACAAAAATGAATTACAAAGATCATTTGTAATTCATAATGGTAGTTACAAATCTCCTTTTTTGATGTAGTGAGCTTATCTAACAATCTATACTATTCTTAGCATCAAATCATAAATACAAAAATGTAATTTGAAACATCAATGTAGAACTGAAATGGCAAGACTAAATAAATAAGTAGGTCTTAAATCCCACTGCCATAGAAATATCTGCATAATACGACTCTAAATAAAACTGAATGAATAAATAAATCCCGTGCGTATAACCATACAATCTTCGAAATAAAAATAACTATAATGAAATGAGTAACAATCTATGCTAGAATCAAAAGAATGAATATGCTACGCATGCGAAACTGCAAGTCTGATTTTCCTTTAGCCCTACTGATCCCGTTTAGGTAATCCTGAAAAATATTTTTTATAATTTGGGTCAAATACCTAAAGTTTAAACAATTAATTTCTTATACCAATAAATAATGATGCAGTTAATTTGCAATACATGCCACCCATCAGCTCCTATATGCAATAAATATATTACCCCTCATCTAAGTGCAATACTATACTCACTTTCATCCCAAGACATATAATGATAACTGGTATCTATGTTATCATAAAGAATGAATATTAACTAGCTATCGTATAATAGAGATGTAACTACCTACACATATATGATCACAATCACAATATTAACCCCCATAATACTAACCTCACAAGATACACACAAAGCACGTGATGTATATAACGTAGTATTAGGTCTATTAATAATTGTCTACTTCATCATCAGACTACATTGGTTCGTGTTTTATATATAAATATATTATTATATTACAAGAAGGCATCTACCTTATATCTCCATCTCGTGCTTCTATCGGCAAGTTCGTATGAGTCCATCACCTAACGGGCTTAAACAAGACACATAAGTGGGGCGATTACTACGCAGTAATATCACCTAATGCCCATACCCAGACTATGTAGATGAATAAGGTCATCATGATTCTCTCGTCATAAAGTGGTGACCACTAACTTTATGATCTAAAATAACGACCTCTAGTTCATCCTAGAACATCTCAGCCAGTGTGGGGTACAAGGTTATGATGTCGAATGCAACCCCCAATCGATAGATTCACCACGAATACATGTATATCCACACAAATATAGAATGGAAATATATAATGCACAATAAATATGTATCTACCCCATAGGCTAATTCAACTCAATTTCCATAACCTTAGAATCCAGTTCCTTATCTTTAATTATTGACTCCCTAGTTGATTATTAAATTTGTTGCCTAATGATTGACAATACATATCCTCAATTATATCAGCCACTCCTCACTTGGATAACCTCCCACAGACTTGAATGAACTCGTAAAAATACCACGACTATTTCCCTCAGTCTGATCTGACCCAATTTTAGGGGCCGAATCAATTTTCCCTCGAATCTGAGTTAATTCGTGTCAGATAGTTAGCCCAAATTTGCCTGTAATTAAAACATGGTCATCTTCCCCAATCTCCATTAAAAACTTCTAATCTTTATAAACCCCAATTTAATCAACAAAGAATTAATAAGAACAAAGGGAATACAACTACATAGGGTCAAATCATTAAAAAAAACATTCCTGCAATTCAAGGGTTTATTTATAAAAACACATCTTTGTCTAAACTAACAATGTGCTATAATTTCCATCATAATTCTCAGAGAAAACTCCTATTTGATTCATGGGTTTGATTCAGAAACAAAATTGGACTCTAACACATGAATTCTAAAAACATTCTCATTAGTTATTCAATTTAAGTTTCGGGTTTTATCACTAAAGTCTTAACTTTCAAAGTAATATTAATCAACCATTAATCCAAATTAGTCCCAATCATAAATCATCATATTAATCAATATCCAACATGATTACAAATTAAAAATTGTATGAGAAATCATGCTTATAAATTAAAGAAACACATCCCTATAATACTGTAGAGGGGACTTGAAGGTAATCCTGAGATTAGGGACCAATCCCCAATTAGCAACAGTGTTTGAGATTAAGCAACCGAGGTAGCTCAAGAGTGGCAACTCAGCGAGGCAGCTTGGCGCGGCAGCTTATATTTTAGCTTGTTGTATTAGTCATATTGTTTTTCTATTATTGATGACTGTAAGCTATAACGGTTGTAATAACGTAACGATAATAATTAAAGAGTTTGTGTGAGGTCAAACGGTACTTGCGAAAGACCAGGCTTGGCAGGGTCTGGGAGAGCTTTCATACTCTATCGAATGACCTCACCATGGGAACTTTAGAGGGACTTAGTTTGGAGGATTGAGAAGTAAGGCACCGTTGGGGCTTGTCCTGACAATCTTAGATACACCTCGTAAAACACCAAAAGACCCTGACCGTGGAACCTCGTAGGGAGCAACGTCGAGTTCCATCGGGCATTGAGTTATGAACCAAACAACCCTCTACTTAATGTCACATCTACTGTAGGTGATGTCACTAGCCAGCTAAATAATGTCAGACATGCACTTGAGTAAACCACTGTGGTATTTGGGGCTGTCAGGCAGTTGGTAAGCCACCTCTGCGCCAACAGCCCCCTAACACACAGTGGTTAGGCAAAAGGCATGTCTTGACATTTAATGTTTATGACATGGAAACAACTAGTGCCTCAGGCATTTAATGTTGTGACATAAAGTATGAGGGATGTCTTTTCATAGTTTTAATGACTGAGTTGCCTCGAGGACGGTGTGGGGGGATATTTAAGGACCCCAACCACCCCTGAGGAGAGGCATGACCCTTTTTGAGAACCCTGGAGTTATTACTAGAGATACACATCAGAAAGAGAGATTATTTACAAGCCAGAGGGTTTATCCCCTCACCATTGTCATTTATTGTGAAGCTTTTGATACTTGACAGAGATTCCTGAGGATATATGGTGTGTTTTTACCTGCCTACCAAGGTGTATCTAGGGTGCTTACTTCTCTCTCCCTATAGCTAAGTTACTTCTAAGGTTCATTACTATTTCCTGAGTTATACACGAGGGTTTTGTGAGTTTAATCTGAGTGTATCTTCATTGGGTCTGTGTTCGTGTGTCCTATCATTAATCCAAAGCTTCGGCCAGGATTAGCTTATATTTACCATACTCAAATAGGGGTTACGCCTCCATCTTATCTAAGGTACCCTTTTACATTTGGCGACTCTGCTGGGGAGGCATTCTCTTAGCTAGGGAGTATGGCACAAGATAATGCTACTCGAAGACTCAACTTTGATGATATCCAACGTAATGAAGAACAGGCCGCGAGGGAGAAGGAGGCCCTAAGGGATGGGGCTCCTCGAGTAGAGGTACCACCGGCTCCAACAATGCCAGACGTTCCTGGGGAGGCACAACCAACCATGAGCGCGGGGTTGGGACCCGCCCACATGACGCTCCTCATGAGAAAATTTTATGAGTTTTTGCAAACCCCAGTAGCTTCAACTATGCTGGGAGGATTGGAGGCTAATGCTTTCGTAACACCAGGGGTAGCTCTAATGTCCCCACCAGGTACAGGCATTGCAGGAGCGCTCCCGATAAGCATACCCCCTGTTGCGAGCCCAACAGTGGGAACCTCAGGAGCCTCAACGGTATCACCGGTGACGTTCGTTTCAGTTGCAACGAGCGCTCAGCCCATGGCCCCGTTGCTGGTAGCCACTGCGGCCTCGCCTATGGAAGAAATGAGAAAAAAGATGCAGAAGGAGATGTTGAAGTTCATGCGGGCTTCCTCACAATCATCCGACGAGGTGGCTTCAGTTTATGACGACTTCCGAACACCCTACCCTCAAGTGTACAATGATGAGCCTTACCCAAAGGACTGTGTTCCCCCTATCTTCGAAAAATATACAGGGAAAGGTGGGAACCCGAAGGAGCATATTAAGCGGTTTGTTGAACACTTGGGAGCACATTGCAAAGATAAGAAGCTTAAATTGAGGGAGTTTTCCAAATCCCTAACCGAGAAGGTATACACCTGGTACTCTCACTTAGCTCCCAACAGCATTTCTACATGGGAGGAAATGCACGTATTGTTTGTCCAAAAGTTCTTTTTAGCAGAATACGAGTTCACCTTGACCCAACTGGGAAGGGAGAAGCAAAGACCAGGGGAAGAAGTGGTGGCCTATGTTCGAAGGTTCAGGGAAAGGTTCCTCGATGTGAGAGAGGAGGCCAAAGAGTCCAAGCTATTATAAATTTGCGCAGAAGGACTGCTTCCGGAATACATCTGCCATCTCATCAACGAGACACGCGAGGGGACTTTTGCGGCGTTCTTGAAAGCCGCAAGGAACATCTATTTGGTGGTACGACCCAATCCGGTGGTAGTGCCCATGGTATTCAGGCAACCAATGCAACCCGTAGGGGGAGGTCTTAGCCCCCGCGGGTAGGGTATGCCGAAGGAGAAGATAGGGGCAAGACACCGAGGAGGGACAACAAGAGGAAATTTGGGAAAGATAGAGAAGACCCCCCACCGTTTCCCTGCACGGTAGAAGAGGCGGTGAGTTGTTATAACGCGATGGTTCAAGGGGGAACGATTTATGAACCAGAAGGCATCCCGATGGAAGAACCTGATGCTACAACGAAGACGGATCCTAAGTACTGCCAGGTTCATCGAAAGATCCAGCATCCAACAGAAAGATGCTTCACGCTGCGAAGGATCATCGACAAGTATATGAAGGCTGGGACATTGCAAATCCCCCCACAGAACATTAACAACAACCCACTTCCGACACACGGGACCAATTTGGTGATGGCCTATGATGAGGAGGCAGAAAGAGGATGAGGGTTAACGATGAAGCAGAAGGAGCTCGAAGAAGCTCTGGAACATTTTACCACGGGAATGGCTAATGTAGTTTTAGCCTATGATGAAGCAAGCGTTAGGGACGTGGAAGACGTGCATAGCGTTGAATATGAGGAAGCAGACCCCGTCATAGAATGTAGTGCAGTTTCAAAATCCCCAAAATTCACTTCGTTCTTCGATCAAGTGGGGATCCCGAAGGAGAGCAGGACGGAGATAACTCATGCGATTTTAGACATTGCAAAAAGGAACACAGTCCCCTCGTTAAGGTGGAGGGGACCCATGGCTAGGATGGTGAAGAAATTTCTGTCAGAAGTAACCTTCAGCGATGCGGATAGAGCTGTGAGGTTCCCCCATAACAGGCCCCTATATGTAACCACTAACGTCAACGGAGTTAGCTTTGCAAGGACCCTTATGGATGGGGATGCTTCCATCAATATTATGCCAATAAACTCCTTCCACACGGCTGGTATTCCAAAAGAAAGGCTGGTCCCCATGCCTTTGGTAATTTTGGGATATGACAATCAATCCTCCAAATCTATCGGGTATGTGAATGTTGGGATTATAATGGGAAATCTGAGTTCCCACATCAAGTTCCATGTAATAGAAAGTACAACTTCCTACCACTTACTAATAGGGAGAGTATGGATGCACAACCAAGGCTTAGTTCCTTCGACTTATCATCAATGTGCCAAGGCAAATGTAAAGGGAACGGAGGTGACCATCAGGGCTACGAAGAGGCCTTTCGCTATCGAAGAAGCGCACTTAGTGGATGCGGCGTTCTATACAGAACTGGAAGAGGATGTACGGGTCCTGACGAAGAGAATGGAGGGGGCATGGGTTCCCTCAATTAGAGAGGGAATATGGCCCTTGAATCAGCAGGATGAAGAGGGCGGAAGTAGCGAAGGGGTAAGGACTGAAGAAGCCCATCAGATGATCCCTCGACTCCAAAAGGTCTCGAGGTAACTCAAAGACAAGATGAGGCCGAGAATAGACTCGATGGAGCACGAGGTCCAACGACAAAGTGTGTTAAGTCACTTTCCGGAAAAAATAATTTCTGAGCCTTCCAGAGAGAAGAATAGGAAGGCCGTGGCAACAGTTACCAACAGGCAATGCAGGAAAATTATCACTGAAGAAGGAAAAGTGGTGTAACACTTATAACGGTGTGAGCGGGCGACCGAAGAGACTAAACATGAGGTTAGCCCGGTGTATAAGTGTTTTTTGGTGGATCGACGGGGGCAGTGTATGGTGATAGACAACTCCAACATACAAGAATTCATAGAAGATATCGCTGAAGAACCAGACTACATGGGAGATCGACCAAGGCCCCAGGCACAAGAGTTAGACCAGCTAAACTTGGCAAGAGAAGAGGAATATCCGAGGCCTATCTTTATCTCAAAAGATCTCGGTGAGGGGAAACAAGAAGCCTTGGTCAAACTAATTCGGGAATTCATAGACTTTTTCGCATGGAAGTACACTAAAATGGAAGGGATGGATGAAGAAGTGAGTTGCCAAAAGCTGAACGTGATGCCTTCAGCCATTCCGATGAAGCAGGCAATGAGGACTTACAAGCCTAAACTAGACTTAAAAATTAAAGAAAAGGTCCAACGCTTGTTGGCAGCAGGATTTATCAAGCCAATACAACATCCCCTCTGGCTATCCAACATTGTGCCAGTGGGGAAGAAAGACAAAAACCAAATAAGGATCTGCGTGGACTTCAGAGACTTGAATAGGGATTGCCCCAAGGATGAGTTTCCCCTACCCTCCATCGACAGTTTGATAGATGCCACGGTTGGTCATGAGATGTATAGCTTCATGGATGGGTATGTGGGATACAACCAGATCAAGATGGACCCCTCTGATGTAGAGAAAATGGCGTTCAGAACTCCGTTAGGCAACTTCATGTACAAGGTGATGCCGTTTGGACTCAAGAATGCCGGAGCTACGTACCAGAGGACAATGATGGCCATTTTTCATGACTTCTTTCACAAATTTGTAGAGTTCTACACGGACGACCTGGTCATCAAATCGAAAAAGGAGGAGTCCCATCTGAATGATTTAAGGAAGGTGTTTGCTCTGTGCAGGAGGTATAAATTGAGGATGAACCCATTAAAGTGTGTCTTCGGAGTAACAAGCGGGAAGTTTCTAGGCTTCGTGGTTGATTGACAAGGGGTGTAGATGGACCACGATAAACAGCGAGCGATATTAGAGATGCCATGTCCTAGGACAGCGAAAGTCCTAAAGAGTTTTCTCGGCAAGGTCTCCTACCTTAGGAGGTTTGTGCCTGGATTGGAGGAAATAACACACCCACTGATGCAGTTGTTGCGAAAGAACACGAAATTCAGGTGGGAGGAGGTTCACCAGGAGTCTCTTGTCAGGCTGAAAAAACTGCTCGTTTCACCACAAATTATGGTTCCCCCCAGGCAGGAGTACCGTTGCAGCTATACCTCTCGTAGACCACGAGATCCGTTAGAGCGCTACTGGCACAAAAAGTGGACGGGCAAGAACGACTGGTTTACTACCTCAGCAGAATTATACATGGGCCAGAGATTAGATATAGTAGCTTAGAAAGGCATTGATTGGCCTTAGTTTTTGTAGCATAAAAACTTAGGCATTATATTTTGTCTTTCATAATTCATATTGTAACTAGATGCGACCCAATTAAGTATTTGCTTGCAAGGACTATATTGATTGGCAGGGCAGCTAGATGGTTCCTTATCCTCTCTGAATATGACTTGAAGTGTGTGGTTCCTCACACAATTAAAAGCCAGGCGTACGCTGATCTGTTGGCCATCTTCCCTTCAGGAACCTTCGAGCCACCTAAGGAAGACATTCCAAGAGATGATTTACAGGCTAATTACCTGGATACAACTAATGAGGAGTGGAAGATGCAGTTCGATGGATCTTCGGCAGAAAAGAAGGGGGGAGCAGGGGTTATTCTTTAAAAAGGGATAGAAGAGATTTGCCTTTCCTACAAACTAGATTTCCATTGTTCCAATAACGAAGCAGAATACGAAACGTTAGTACTGGGGCTGCTGGAGGCTCTTCGAAGGGGGATTCGTTCACTCTACATTAAGGGTGACTCGAACTTAGTAATTCAGCAAGAAAACGGAGAATATGCGTTGAAGCACATAAGCCTGGCGCCCTATAGAACAATCATTCAAAGGCTTCTCAACCAGTTCCATCGGACCAAGATCAGAAGACATCCCAGAACGATGAGCCGCCATCCAGACGCCTATGCCACTATCGCCTAAAAAATGGTCATGAAAACCGATGAGACTATAGTTGTGATCCAACGAAGAATAGCTCCTTCGATAGTACTGTCAATAATACCAATGGAGGAGGACGCGGACTGGAGGGGAGAGATTAGGAAGCAACTGGAGTCTGGCGAAGGAGCTATGGGATTAAGAGAGTTGGCACAATACTTTACGAACCGGGGGAATCTTTACTATAGAAATACTGGGGGATGGTTGTCAAGATGCGTCAGTCCAGAGGAAGCCGAGCAAAGATTGAGGAAAATGCATAAGGGTCACTCTGAAATGACTGAGATACCTCTATATACGAGAATTCAAAGAGAGGGGTATTTTTGGCCTAGAATGAAGCAAGATGCGACAGAGCTGCAATAGAAGTGCGATTAGTGTCAGCTATTCTTCGAGGCAGCTGAGTGCCATTTCATTGAAACTCAAACGGACTGGAAGCATCCCTACATCGACTTCATTCAGGAGGGGGTTGTCCCAACGAAGAAAATAGATGCAATGGGCCTGAGGCGAAGGGCTCCAAGGTTCTATATTTAGGAGGGGCATATTTATCGAAAGGGGTACTTCAACAGGCCATTGCGTTGCGTCACGAAAAAAGAAGCAGCGGAGGTCCTCAAATAAGCGCACGATCCAACACACATAGGAGGGTCCAAGTTGTATGATCAGTTGATGACGTTGGGGTATTATTAGCCAACGATGGAGAAAGACTCTGCTGAGTTCGTTCGAAAATGCAAAGCTTGCCAACCTCATGGAAATATGATCCATGCCCCATCGGTGGACTTACACTCTCTGTCAACCCCCTATCCATTTCATACTTGGGCATTTGACCTAGTGGGAGCAATACACCTTTCTTCGAGAGGCAAGATATGGATACTGGTAGCAACAGAGTGTTTTACAAAATGGTCCGAAGCGATACCACTCAGAAGAGCAACGGCTGGGGTAGTGAGCAACTTCATCAGAGAATACGTCATTTGCCATTTCGGGACCCCAAAGGTTATTCTTTCAGATAATGGGACTCCCTTTGTCAATTCTGAAGTAATAATGCTCACAGACAAGTACTCCATTGTTCATCACACCTCAACGGTGGCATACCCAAAGAGAAATGGTCAGGCCGAGGAAACTAACAAAACCTTGGTTAATATTTTGGCCAAGATGATGGAGGACTTTCCAGGGGCATGGGATGACAAGATACCAGCTGTTTTATGGGCCTATCGAATAACTAAGCGGAAACCCACATGATACGCGCTGTTCTCTCTTGTTTATGGGGCTGAGGCCATCCTTCCAGTAGAGTTGGAAGTTCCCTATGCTCGTTATGCCTTGCGAAGTAGCATGCTCCCTCAAAGTAGACACGTACAATTGGAAGCGTTGGATGAACACAGAGATAATTCGATGCAACACTTTCAAATATACACGAAACAACTCTCCAGGGAATATGACAACTTGCTGAGACCAAGGAAGTTCATGGAGGGAGACCTCGTATTGAAATCAGTAGTAAATCACATCAGGGGACTTACTCTACCAAAGTTCGCATCCAACTGGGAGGAACCTTTCGTTGTGAAGGAAGCTCATGACTCAGGTTATTGTTTAATTTCAAAGTTAGAGGAGGACAAGCCATTTAAGATTAACAATAAATGGCTGAAAGTGTATCATGTGTAAATAATCAAGTTCGAACCAATGTTATGGATAGCTATCGTTATAAATATACAAGTTTTGGGTTACACTTTGAACATAATGAAAGAATTGCAGAAATATAAAACCCCATAGCATACAACAACAGTCACAACACACGAAGGAATTGAAAAGTATATATTCTTCATTCATAAACAATAGAGCATTATAAAATCTGTTTTGGGAGCTATCGCCCAAGAATTACATAGATAAGAGCAGATGGAGGATCTATGTACAAGAGGTAACTAGTCTAAAAGAAGAGAAAAAATCTCCAAGAAGGCCCGAAGAAGCTGTTGTGAAAGACCGTTGGGCGTTAATACAAACCTCCAGCCTCGTTTGCACTTATATACGTTCGATGAGGAGTCTCTCGCGTTTCAGTGTGACCAGACACAAAGATTCTTCGGCATCCTTTACCTCTTGATCCACTGCTTCCAAAAGGGGTGCTAATGCGACCAACCTAGCTTCCTCAGCTTGCTGGTCCTCCTGGTGCTTTCGTAAAACTTCCCTCTGGCCGATCAGTTGCTGGTTCTTCAAAGTATTCAAATGTGTTATAAGCCAGTCAAAACGGAAGCCATCACGCTCCAGCTCCCTCAGGAAACCCAGAAATTGGTTAAGTAGGGATCGGGTAACACTTGTAGTAGGATTACTGGAAATTTCAGCAACAACTATCGCCATGCCTTGAAGTCTGTGACTCATCACGTGAATGTTGGAACACAGACAGTCCAGTGTGAAGGTCTCAGGGTAACGATTCAGCAGTTGTTCGATCACCAAATGGTGGCTGACAGGCATTTGAGGAGACTGCCGAAGCACCATCAGGCAGAAAGCGTGAGGAGCCAGTTCTAGAAGAGGGAGTTCGCACCCAGATTCGCTCTTCGCTGCAACACCGGTCGGTGGAACCTTGATCATCATGACCAAAATTTTCCGAAGAAGCAGGTTCTCGATGGGGGTAGGCCATAGGCGAAAGAACAGGGGGAGAATTTTCCCGAGCAACCTAAAAAGAGATAGAGGGCATGATGAGCTTATGAAAGATCTTAACAAGCGTTTTCGTTGTTAAGTCACCGTTATAAGGTGGAGTTTATGAAAAACCTTAACAAGCGTTTTTCGTTGTTAAGTCACCGTTATAAGGTGGAGCTTATGAAAAATCTTAACAAGCGTTTTTCGTTGTTAAGTCACCGTTATAAGGTAGAGTTTATGAAAAACCTTAACAATCATTTTTCGTTATTAAGTCACCATTATAAGGTGGAGTTTACTAAAAAACTTAACAAGCATTTTCGTTGTTAAGTCACCGTTATAAGGCGGAGCTTATGAAAAATCTTAACAAGCGTTTTTGTTGTTAAGTCATCGTTGTAAGGTGGAGTTTATGAAAAATCTTAACAAGACTTAACAAAAAATACCTCAGTCCCTGCAGGGGTAAGAACGCGAGTAAGTGTGGTAGCCATAGGGACATGAACTGTTGGGGGTGAAATCATTGCCTCAGAAGCCACAACGGGGTCCTTGCACGCAGAAGCCCCAACACTTGGCAAAACTCCCTCACCTACATAAGGCACTAGGGCCAGTATAGTGGGTTCGTCGAGAGAAGATGACGGGCTCCCAAACAAAGACCCAATACGAAGGGGTGCAAAAGCACCCCTATGCTGGATAGAAGCACCAACATGGGCCTTGACTGTAGTAGAACCACCAAGATAACTAGGTGGTACAAGATCAGGAGAAAACTGTGACATGAGGAAAAGTGTTAGAAAAGAGGAATAAGTACATACACCATGAAGAAGTATCTCTACGTACTACTCACCTCGGTTATAGTGCTGAAAAGGGGAATGATGGTCAGAGGCCTCACCACCATCGTTGGAAGAAGAACGTTTGCTAACAACGAGGATATTTCCACCTGGGGCACACAAAAACATCTCAGGGTTCAGCAACTCACGTAAGTAAAAAAGTATGGAACCAAAATGACTCTATAACAAATAAAATATAAAGGAAAGCATACCTCGGACTCACTTTCCTCCACAAGAACGATGGGCAGAGGAACCTCAAGTGAAGTACGTAAGTCAGAGGGGACTGATAGTGTTACCTCGGGTTGCGTTACCTCTGGGGGTGAGGAATCACTCACAGTCTCAGTGGTATCACCTCCCATAATAACTTCCTTAGCACGTTGGGAGCTTGACCGACGAGAATAAGTGAGCCCGTCATGGGAGAACGGGGAGGAGTCACATCGGTACGAGAAACACAGAAACGTCCCCCCACAAAAGGGCTCATGGGAGGACTGGGGGGTTTGGCCTTTTCGTTTCAATCCCCTGCACCACAGTTGTCAAAAACAAAAAAATATATATATATAATAAACAGATGTAGCCTGCCTTAAGCAAAAAAGATAACGAATAAATAAAGCATACATACCTCGGATTCAGAGGGGGAACGAGAAGACAGGACCACGGGGGAAGAAGGAGGAGTAACAACGACAGAGGGGGCAGGAGTGGGATGCACCTAAAGAGTTTGCATCTTCTGGGGCTTGGTGCCAAGAGTTTTTCTACTCGATCCCGCTGCACCAGTACCGACCTCTCGAGGAACCCTTGAGCTCTTTCTCCTTCTAGACGTTGGCTCTGAAGGATCAACCACCACTGTGGGAAAACCAACGGAAGGAGGAACAACGACAGATTGTCGATGATACTCAGTATTTATTCGATTTATTTCTGCTTGGGCCTCCCTCCTTAAACGCTCAGCCATCTCAACAGGTATGGGAGGTGAAACGGAGGCTATGGGAAGGGCTGCCACGGGAGTTTCGGGCTTCTGGGACTTAGATTTTGACTTTGATGTCCCACTCTTGGCCGTTTTTGCCTTCTTGGCAGGTGGTTGAGAAGGCCCGTCGTTGATAGTAGCTTCGGTTGAGGGGGCAGCCTTTTTCAGAGCAGCAAGAGTTTTAGGTTTTGGCGTTGCAACTGGGACCATGGGACAAAGTGGGGGAAGCTCGGTGGGAGGTGCTTTGGGAGTTTAACTTAGAGGGAATTCTATCCCAAGTACAGAGTTTCCCTTTAGCCCCAACTCTAGGGAAAAAAATGAAGAAACGGGAGGATACACCAAATCTCCGTCAACGAACTCAGCAATTGTAGCTAGTTGCTTCGGCCAGTACTTCATGGAAAACAAAGGGGCCACGTCCCCATGCCTAGTAATACTGGGAATGGTCACTCACCCAGCCATAGTGGAGCTTATCCCCCACGCAGCGGTGTAAGAAAAAAGAGAGCACGCCTCGCTAAAGGAGACCTTAGGGTTTGACGATTGAAACACTGGATGTGGAGCCCCCTGATAAAACCCAAACTGGAGACTGCATAGGTTAGGATTATAGTGCTCACTGGTGTATCCCCACTCGGTGTAAGAAGGAAGATATCCGAGGGAGAACAGAAGAACCACGGTCAATGAGGGATCCTCGATATCTGGGGACGGCACCTATACCATTCTGGCTTCACGTTGAAAAAATTCACAAGCGTGAAAGAAGACTTCCTCCTGACAAGGCCTCATTACAAAGTTCTCAAAATGGTCAATCACAGATATTAGTTCCTTTCGGCTTTGCCTCTTATGATAAATAAAGGACTGTGGAGGCAAAATTATTTCCCTCGAGGGAGGACTGTTGGCTTTGGCCGCTACGGCAGGAAAGTGAAAGTGAAGGAAGCTGGTCAGAAGAACGTTGTTGGCAAAATTGGCCAAGTTATAATGGCCAAGAGAGCGTTCCATGTCGAATAAAGTCCTATCCAGCCAAGTGTAGAGAGATCCCAAGGCAATTGCAGCCAGTGGAAGTTTTATGCCTCGGGCCAAACGAAGGGACATGTTGATAAGGTCCCTTCGGGGTTGGTCGTTGGGTTTTCCCGTCAAAAGGAAACGGGAGAGAATCACAAGAATATAGGCGGGAAGTTCCAACAGTGTACCTTGACCAGGATCATCTGCTGAAGAACTGCCTTCACCAGAACCCTTGAAGAAATAATTAATCAAGGGAGAGAAAGTAGCTTTGTTGGATGAACCAATGCAGCTTCGGCATATGCGATCCAACTCCAAACGGTCGGCAGTCTCTTGGGCATCAAGAGCCTCATCATCGTAGGGATCATGGCCTGTTGCATCGAGGCCCAAAAGCTTGCACATGTCCTCTAGAGTTATGGTGAACTCGCCCCACGCAGCGATGAACGTATGAGTAGTAACATTCCATCGGGAGACTAGGACAGGAAGAGCAGCATTGTTCTTCAAAAGAGTGAACTCACCAAATCACTTAGCCCGTTGCAACCCAAGCTTAGTGAGAGTATCAGCATAAGCACTTTGCATCTTAGAGTTCCAGGCAGCAAAGTGGGCAGGAGAACCCCCTGGCGCTTCAAAGTTAACATGGGACCATGGGAAGTCCCCTCGCTCCAAGCGAAATCGTAGAGTCCCCTCTGGGGGAAGAAAGCCCCATTCAGAAGAATCCTCGTCTTCATCACCCAACAGTAAGGCATCGAACTTGGGAAAAAAATGCACAGCCTTGCAGGCAACAGCAAAGTCATCACCCTCCCCAAAAATAAGAGAGCGACGATAAAATCTCAGCCGTTCCTGGCGGGCAGCATCCAGGACAGAGGCAGCAGTGGTGGTGGCAGACGGAGCACCAGTAGCAGATATGGCGGGGTTGCTTAAGGTTGCCATCGAAAACGATGATGAAGATAGCAGAAAAGCTTCACGCAAGGGCAATTTTAAGAACGAGAATACGAGGACCGCGATCACAGGCATCGGTTTTAGAGGATGAGAAGGGAAGAAGGAAAATAAGAAGCTTAAAAACAATGGAGTTTTTGCAAGTTTTTCTCTCTCTACAAAAATGAAAGTCTGAAGAAGATATTAACAGAGTAGGGAAACAAAGAAAGAGAGGGTTGAAGTGTTTTGGATATAGCCATTTGAAAATTGCGGGGTTGTCTTTTTTTTCTCCAACCATCACACGTGCAAGGCCGCCTGCAATCATTTCCAATGAACACGTGGCACCTTGGGAAGTGCTTTGACAGTTGAGAAGACTACGCCACATCATTTACGAAGTGACGTCTGGGGAACACAAACCGTTGCCTTCCTATACAAGCTTGAGTTTTGGCGCCAATGAAATTTTTTGTTAAACATATCTAATAAGACCCCCAACGAAGAACTTGTCCCAACGATTCCAAAAAGCTACGATGTTCTCTCATAAGCCTAGACGATTGATTAGTCATGACTAAGGTGCATCGGGCAGAATTTTACTCTTTCCTGAAGACTCTAACGCTCTAATTCTGAATAAAGGAGAAAAGCCTGAATCATTTCCCACAAAGACATGTCCATCGGTTCGAGACCTTTTGTGTAGACATTTCTTGTTCCAACAAATCTCTACACGAGGGGGCAAATATAGAGGAGACTTGAAGGTAATCCTGAGATTAGGGACCAATCCCCAATTAGCAACAGTGTTTGAGATTAAGCAATCGAGGCAGATCAAGCCTGGCAACTCAGCGAGGCAACTTGGCGCGGCAGCTTATATTTTAGCTTGTTGTATTAGTCATATTGTATTTCTATTATTGATGACTGTAAGCTATAACGGTTGTAATAACGTAACGATAATAATTAAAGAGTTTGTGTGAGGTCAAACGGTACTTACGAAAGACCAGTCTTGGCAGGGTTTGGGAGAGCTTTCATGCTCTATCGAATGAGCTCACAATGGGAACTTTAGAGGGACTTAGTTTGGAGGATTGAGAAGTAAGGCACCGTTGGGACTTGTCCTAACCATCTTAGATACACCTAGTAAAACACTAAAAGACCCTAACTGTGGAACCTCGTACGGAACAACGTCGAGTTCCATCGGGCATTGAGTTATGAACCAAACAGCCCTCTACTTTATGTCACATCTACTGTAGGTGATATCACTAGCCAGCTAAACAATGTCAGACATGCACTTGAGTAAACCACCGTGGTATTTGGGGCTGTCAGGCAGTTAGTAAGCCACCTCTGCGCCAACAGCCCCCTGACACACAGTGGTTAGGCAAAAGGCATGTCTTGACATTTAATGTTTATGACATGGAAACAACTAGTGCCTCAGGCATTTAATGTTGCGACATAAAGTATGAGGGGTGTATTTTCATAGTTTTAATGATTGAGTTACCTCGGGGATGGTGTGGGGGCTATTTAAGGAGCCCAACCACCCCTGAGGAGAGGCATGACCCTTTTTGAGAATCCTGGAGTTATTACTAGAGATACACATCAGAAAGAGAGATTATTTACAAGCCAGAGGGTTTATCCCCTCACCATTGTCATTTATTGTGAAGCTTTTAATACTTGATAGAGATTCCTGAGGGTATATGGTGTGTTTTTACCTGACTACCAAGATGTATCTAGGTTCCTTACTTCTCTCTCCCTCTAGCTAAGTTACTTCTAAGGTTCATTACTATTTCTTGAGTTATACACGAGGGTTTTGTGAGTTTAAGTAGAGTGTATCTTCATTGGGTCTTTGTTCGTGTGTCCTATCATTAATCCAAAGCTTCGGTCAGGATTAGCTTATCTTTACCATACTCAAATAGGGGTTACGCCTCCATCTTATCTAAGGTACCCTCTTACAAATACTATAAAATGCTATACAAGCATTTAAGACTCCTCAACAATGAGAGTGTCCACGTAAGCAGAGTTATCATTAAATTGCCCATCTCTTATATCTCTATAATCCAGGATGAAAATTAATATCCCCTATTATACACAATTGTTGCGCCATTTCTTATTCCCACATAAATCCAAACCGTAAGAACCTAACTGTCAGGATCTTATTCTATTCTTACCTTTTCATTTTTCATCCATGTAATCCACAAATCCTTTAGTTCTCTATCAAAACGTAACACCCCTCTATATACCAAGGACGTAATCCGGGGTCTTCCCAAAAATGGGGAAAGGGAAAAAATAATATGGGATCTTGAAAACAGAGGCAGACGAGTGCTCATAGGAGGACCAAACAACCAACAAAGGGGTATCCAAATGGGACTGTGTAAAGAAAAAGCAAGCCCAGAAGAACCTCAAGTCCATCATGTTCATGCACCTCCCTGATCTTTATTTCTTCTACCACTCAGGGCCCAAATCCCACCGTGTAGTTGGCGTAGTATCTGTTGTTTGCGAATGGAACGAAGATGATGGTGGGGCGATGGATGTGAGTGATGTTGGGGAAATTAATATGCCGGTTGATCTGAAAGAGATGAAACAAGATGTTAGGTTGAACGGTTTTGGGTTATTTAGGCAGCCTAGGTTGTCGGTGGTTCCGGTTCTGGAGGATGTTTGGGATCGAATATGTGTTTATCTAAATTGATCCTATCATTCCAATGTATAAAGGTAATATAATATATCTAAATTATACTTGCAAACCTATAAATTCTAAGAGCCTACAACGTTCGAATTGAAATATCCACATCACCTGCACACTGTACACGATGGCGCAAGAGCAATCATAGTAGGGCCCAATAAAGTCAATTGAACATCAAGATAGAGATATTGTATTAGAACATTATTGTTTTTTGTCTTAACAGTGAAATTTGCATTGACTACCGGATGTTGACTCCATCACCAAAGATTTCTTCCATCATCAGCATAATTTTTGAATTTTCCTTATAGTATAGTTTCTTGAAAGGGAGTTCTTCTACTCAAAGAAAATGTAGTTCATGCTCTACAGATGAGTCATTATGTATCTTTATTAGTTTCTTTCACTTTCAATTGAAGATACATAAAATTATATTGTAATGATCTTTTAACATACAATGTTGAAAATACATTGAGAAGATGAACAAATATGGGAGTCATATGGACTAGAATCTATTTCAACATGTATGTAGTATTTTAAAAGTCAATTGGAATATTATATAGGGAGCTTTTGATTTTAGTCTTTGGGACATATTTTCATTTGGCCCAAATTTAGATATATATTTTTTAGCCATTAAGAATATTCATAGTGGTGGAACATACTATGAAAATGCCTATACATTTTGTTTATAGCACACATCTTTTTATGAGAATATATAATCTTCTTTATAGAATATAGCATTATAGCTGATGGAGAAAGAAGACTAGATGTGGTGTACAACATCAATGCCTAATATTTTGTGAATAGTGTAAGGTGTTGATGGATATTGGTTGCAAGTTCAATTTGGAAGCATTAAATTGAAATTCAATTTAATGTTTAATATTATAATGAGATTTGGATTCAACGAGCTAATTTAATTAAAATTATAGTAGGTGTTACTAATAATATACTAACGCAGTCATCAAACATCTTCTAAAAAATGAGGTGTTTGCTCAACATTAATTTTTATTATTTTTGCATTTGGGAAGTATTGTTTTTTTAACTGGCATTTGAAATCACAAAATTGCTTCATCAAATAGAAAAATACTATTTAAATATGTAATATATACATTATCGTTTCATCCCTTACATTCAATCTATAATATATTTTTTCTTTTATTCAGTTTTCAATCTTCTTCATCTTCTTTTACTGGAAAATTTGATAAATATTGTGTTTTCTATGTTCCGCACATTGCGTCTCACCCGTGCATCATGCGGGCTTACAACTAGTCTATATTATACCGTTAATACAATAGTATTAGAGGTTTAATAAGGCTTTAATGTAATTAAGCAACTAATGAAAGATAACATCTCTCTCATCATTCATGTGCCTCTTATTGTCTCTTCCCCTTCATCTTCTATTCTGTTCATTTGGTTTGTCTTTTCTATTCTTTAACAATCTTTTCATGTTCCTTCTTTTATAAATGACAATATTGACGTATATGCCCAATATAAATGTTTCTCTCTACCAAAGACCTTTTATATATTGCTCTCTTGAAAAGTCACCATACCCTTTTCTCTTACCATCACTTCCTTTCTATCTTAAACTATATATAAAGTGTCATTTGCTCCAAAAGAAGAAGATTGTTTTGGTCTTTTAATTTTTTTACTACTACTTCATACTGTTATTTCGAACTTTTTAATAGATTTTGCTAGAAATCTATTTAGAGTCAATATAAAGAGAGAGAATGATTGGTTTGATTGCCAGTGTCATTAACTTGCCGCAGTTTTAGTCCACCATCGATGATTGGTTGGAAAATTGGAGTTGTCTAGAATTTTGAGCAACTTTGAGCTCAAAATTAGGTGGGACCCACACTACGAAAATTATGGGACCATATACCAATGCGTTCACCTCCGCTAGGAGATTAATGTAGTATATTCATATGTCCAATTTCAATAGGTTATGGATGATAAATATGTCGCCAAAGTGACTCACAAAGTAATGAAAGTTAATGAATCGGGTATGTTTTAACTCTTGTCCCACATTGGAAGAGTAGTGGAAAGTTGATGATTTAATAACACCCTAAGTATGGACAAAGGCTTGGATGGCTTGGGGTATCCCAACTCTTTGAAGGGGAGATGGCCTACACTATGCATGTGTTGGGCTTGGGCCAAAAACCCACACGCGCGTGCGTCGTCCGGCCAGCTCGGGCTCGAGCTTATAAAATTCTCCGCCAAAGGTCAACAGTTAACAAATTAACTATTTTTGACAGTTAATTTCGGTTGACTGTTCCAACAGTCAACACAAAAGCTATAAATACAAACATTTCCCTCTTGTTTTAACTACTGAAAAATTAACCCTCCAGAAAAATTTTGAAAATGTGTTTTCTTCATTTCTGCATATCATATCACTGTTCTAGTTGAGTGTAAACACAAATTTGTGTTCGTTGGGATTAATTATTGTTGCGCTACATAATTAATTCGGGAAATCCGTTCTATCTTGGGAGGCAATTATTCAATAACCTTTTAGCACGTTGGAGGGAATAAATTTGCCTTAAGGAGACTGTTATTCAGGGCTCAGATTTATCTTTAATTCTGTTATTGTTTCTGCAAATTCAAGTAAGTGTTAATTTCTGTAATTCCGCTTTTTTTCTGTAATTATATTATAATATATAATTTTGTACAATTGTTTTTAATAAATAGTAGACATAACAATCTTAAGGCAAATTTATTTGTTCTACTGTTTTGTAGTGTACAAAAATTTTTTTATTACAGAAATTTATTTGTTGAAAATAAATCTGTTTTGACAGAAAAATTGAATTAAATTATTGTTTTATTCCAGAAATTAATAAAACAGTTTTGGTACAGAAATTAATTTCTATACTGTTTGAATATTCTGTTTTAGGATATATTTTATTTATAATTTTTTATTAAATTTGTTTATGTAAAAAAATTTAATCTTTAAATTATAATTCTGTTTTGTACGAAATTCTTTTTATTATTAAAAATTAGTGTCACACAGATTTTATTGTGTATAAACTTCTGTTTATATTATAGTTTAATTCTGAATTTTATTTGGAATTCTTTTGGAATTCATTTATTGTGAATTATATTTGGAGGAAATTGCTGCACAAAATTTTGTATTCTGTTTTGATTAATTCATTATATATGAATTTTATCATTGATAAAAATTCTGTTTTTGTAACAGAAATGGAATCACAAAGTACGAACACTACTCCTACTAAAATGACTATCACCAACACAAATGTGACCGCACCCGTATCTATACCTCACGGGGAGAAACCGGAAAAGTTCATTGGGGTTGACTTCAAACGTTGGCAAGGACAAATGTACTTCTATCTCACTACCTGCCAACTGGGTAAGTTTGTATTTGAAGATTGCCCCTCTATTCAAGAGGGAGATAACGCTGAAAAGGTTGTTGTTATTAACGCTTGGAAGCACTCGGACTTCCTATGCCGGAATTATATTTTGGCCTACCTGGACAAGACACTGTATCATGTCTACTGCACTATCAAGACATCCAAAGAATTATGGAATTCTTTGGAAAAGAAGTACAAAACTAAAGATGTTGGGATGAAGAAATTTATCGTCGGGCGTTTTCTGGACTTCAAAATGGTTGATTCTAAATTAGTGATCTCGCAAGTGTAAGAACTCCAAGTGATACTCCATGACATTCATGCTGAAGGAATGTCAATTAGTGAAACTTTCCAAGTTGCTTCAATTGTTGAAAAATTGCCACCATCTTGGACTTTATTCAAAAACTATTTCAATCACAAGCGAAAGGAGATGAATGTGGAGGAGTTGGTGGTCAGGCTGAGAATCGAAGAAGACAACCGTGAGTCTTAAAAGAAAAGGGGGAAGAATCCAATGGAAATGAAGGTCCATGTTGTATAAGGTCCTAAGAAGAACAAACGAAAGTATGATGGGGTAGGAACTTCCAAACAGAACAAGAAGAAGTTCAAAGGCAAATGCTACAATTGTGGTAAACCTGGACACCGCTCAAGCGACTGTCGTAAGCCTAAGAAGAAAAATCTAAATAACCCTCAAGCAAATGTAACTGATGGTGAGAATATCGCCAATGATTTGGTGGATATGAATCTTTCTGCTGTGGTCTCTGAATGTAACTTGGTTGGAAATACCAAGGAATGGTGGGTGGACACTGGAGCCACACGACACATTTATGCAAACAAATGGATGTTCACCACCTATAGGCCTTTGGAAAATGGGGAGAACCTCTTTATGGGAAATTCTTCCACTTCTAAGGTGGTGGGACAAGGAAAGATTGTTTTAAAAATGACTTCTGGAAAGGAACTTACTCTCAACAATGTTCTTCACGTGCCTGATATCCGAAAGAATCTAATTTCTAGATCTCTCCTGACTAAAAATGGTTTCAAGCTTGTGTTTGTTGTCTAAAAATGGCATGTATATAGGAAAGGGCTACCTAAATGAGGGTCTCTTTAAACTCAATGTTCTTACTGTAACCCCAAAAATATCTATTTTAATGAATGAAATTGCTAGTTCTTCTTACTTGATTGAGTCATCTAATATTTGGCATGCTGGATTAGGACATGTTAATTTTGATACATTGCGTAGATTAATTAACTTGGCATTTTTTCCAAAATTTAATATTGATAAAAATCATAAATGTGAAATTTGTGTGGAATCTAAATTAGCTAGATTACCTTTCCATTCTATTGAAAGGATAACTGAACCTTTAGATTTAATTCACACCGATATTTGTGATTTAAAATTTGTTCAAACTAGAGGTGGGAAAAAGTATTTTATTACTTTTATTGACGATTGCACAAAATATTGCTATGTATATTTGTTACATAGTAAAGATGAGGCTATTATTGCATTTAAACAATATAAGAATGAAGTTGAGAATCAATTAAGCAAAATGATAAAGGCTATTAGGAGTGATAAAGGAGGTGAATATGAATATCCATTTGAGGAATTTTGTTCGGAAAATGGGATTATTCATCAAACAACCGCTCCTTATTCTCCTCAATGGAATGGTGTTGCTGAACGCAAAAACCGTACTTTGAAAGAGATGATGAACTCAATGTTATTAAGTTCAGGAGCTCCACAAAATTTATGGGGGGAAGCCTTATTTTCTACTAATTACATTCTAAATAAAGTACCTCACAAGAAGACTCACAAGACACCTTATGGACTATGGAAAGGTCGAAGACCTTCCTATAAATATTTACCAGTGTGGGGGTGCTTAGCCAAAGTGATGGTTCCTAAACTTAAAAAGGTAAGAATAGGGCCAAAAAAAGTGGATTGTGTATTCATCGGTTATGCTACTAATAGCAGTGCATATCGATTTCTAGTTTGTAAATCTGAGATTTCGGATATTCATGTAAATACGATTATTGAATCGAGGGACGCTTCATTTTTTGAAAATGAATTTTCGTATAACATGACCCGAGAATCTGGTCCTTCTAAAAGGACGAATCAAGCTACTACAAGTGGTACTCATCAACCTATTGAATCAATATAGGATGAACCAAGACGTAGTAAAAGAGCAAAAATCTCGACTTCTTTCGATTCGAATTTTCTAACATATTTGCTAGAAAATGAACCTCAATCGTATAAAGAAGACATATCCTTGCCCGATGCTTCCAATTGGAAAGAAGCAATTAATAGTGAAATTGAATCCATATTACAAAATCATACATGGGAACTAGTGGATCTTCCACCAAGTTTAAAACCGATAGGTTATAAATGTATTTTCAAAAAGAAGTTGAAGGACGATGGATCAATTGATAAATATATAGCTAGACTTGTAGCTAAAGGCTATAGGTAAAAGGAAGGGTTGGATTACTTCGACACATATTAACCGGTAACAAGAATAACGTCCATTCGGATGTTAATAGCAATATCTACTATTAATGGACTTGATATACATTAAATGGATGTAAAAACTGAATTCTTAAACGGTGAACTAGACGAGGAAATTTATATAGAGCAACCTGAAGGGTTCAAAGCTCCCGTACAAGAAGGAAAAGTATGTAAGCTTGTTAAATAAATATATGGATTAAAACAAGCACCTAAACAATGGCATGAAAAATTTGATAATGCAATGTTATCAAATGGTTTCAAAATTAATGAATGCGATAAATGTGTTTACCTTAAATACATTCAAAATGGATATGTCATTGTATGCCTCTATGTTGATGATATGCTTATCATGGGTAGTAACTTGGAAATTGTCAAAACTACAAAACAAATGTTGAGTAGTAGATTTTACATGAAAGATTTGGGAATCGCCGATGTTATATTAGGAATTAAAATTTCTAGAACATCGGATGGACTTATAATATCTCAATCTCATTACATAGAGAAAGTACTTGAAAAATTCAAGAAATATGATATTAGTCCTACCAAGACACCTGTAGATGTAAATTTACATCTAGCAAGAAATAATGGTGAAAGCATATCTCAACTAGAATATTCTCATATTATCGGTAGTTTAATGTATATCATGAACTATACATGACCGGACATAACATACTAAATAAGTAAGCTAAGTCGATTTACGAGTAATCCAAGAAGAGATCACTGGGAAAGAAATATTGAGAGTTTTGGGTTATTTAAAATATACTCAAAACTATGGACTGCACCACTTAAAATATTCAGTTGTTCTTGAAGGACATTGCGATGCAAATTGGAAGTTCGATACAAAAGACTATAAGTCTACGAATGGGTATGTTTTTACCTTTGGAGGTGCAACTGTATCTTGGAAATCCTCAAAACAAACGTGCATTGCTAGATCGATAAAGGAATATGAATTTATTGCACTAGAAAAAGCTGGAGAAGAAGCTGAATGGCTTCGAAATTTCTTAGAGGATGTTCCAAATTGGTCTAAACCTGTGCCTGCAATATGTATACATTGCGATAGCTAATCAGTGATTGGAAGGGCACAAAATCACATGTATAACGGAAAGTCACGACATATTCGTCGTCGACACAATACCATTAGACAACTTCTCCCAAATGAAATTATCTCAATTGACTATGTAAAGTCAAAATATAATATATCGGATCCACTAACGAAAGGTTTAAACTGAGAGAAAGTTGAAAGATCATCGAGAGGAATGGGTCTAAAGCCTATAAATAAATAAGAATCAATATAGTGGCAACCCAACCTAGCTGACTGGAGATCCCAAGATCTAGGTTCAATGGGTAAACCGAACTACGTTGTATTCAGTAAGCACGGGAGGATATTTAATCCTATCCATTCCAAAGATGAGACAGTGCACATCTTCCACGAAATTAGGATAAGTTATGCTTTTAATGACATATATATCTTAGTACGTCTAAGTGGGGTATTGCAGGATACTCTTTATGGAAGTCACCTACGTGAGTAAGAAGGGGGCCACTTCTATGAGAATAATGAAAGTTATATTCTCTAAAATACTCACGGAACCAAGTGGTGTTCATGGCCAAAATGAACACAAACGTGAGAACCAATTGTGTTGAAGAATTGTTGTGTGAAAACTGTTATCTAGGTTTATAAAAATGGTTAACGGTTCAAGGACGTGAAGTCTACTGATTAACCAAGTAAACTCGATAGTATATCACTAAGGAAAGTTCAAGGCCACTAGGCTATTTCTCCCGATGCAACAAGTCTTCAGTTTTACTCAACCTGTGTCTGCATCTGCATTAGCATCTGTTCTGTTTTATTTATAGCGATATATCATTCATGTGGGGGATTGTTGGAAAATTGGAGCTGTCCAGAATTTTTCTGGACTGAATTTTGAGCAACTTTGAGCTCAAATTTAGGTGGGACCCACACTACGAAAATTATGGGACCATATACGAACGCGTTCACCTCCGCAAGGAGATTAACGTAGTATATTCATATGTCTAATTTTAATAAGTTATGAATGATAAATATGTCCCCAAAGTGACTCACAAAGCAATGAAAGTTAATGAATTGGGTATGTTTTAACTCTTGTCCCACATTGGAAGAGTAGTGGAAAGTAGATAACTTAATAACACCCCAAGTATGGACTAAGGCTTGGATGCCTTGGGGTATCCCAACTCTTTGAAGGGGAGATGGCCTACACTATGCTTGTGTTGGGCTTGGGCCAAAATCCCACACGCGTGCGCGCACACCGTCCATCCTTCCGAGCTTGGGCTTATAATATTCTCCTACATTTTTGGTCCGAATTAATTAAACTTTCTGGGCTTTTATTAATTAATTACGAAATTAATTAATAATTAATTAACTGCTTGACAGTTAATGCCAAAGGTCAACAGTTAACAACTTAACTGTTTTTGACAGTTAATTTCAATTGACTGTTCCAACAGTCAACACAAAAGCTATAAATACAATCCTTTCCCTCCTGTTTTAACTACAGAAAAATTAACCCTCCAGAAAAATTCCGAAAATGTGTTTTCTTCATTTTTGCATATCATATCACTGTTCTGGTTGAGTATAAACACAGATTTGTGTTCGTTGGGATTAATTATTATTGTGCTACATAATTAATTTGGGAAATCCATTCTATCTTGAGAGGCAATTATTCAATAACCTTTGAGCACGTTTGAGGGAATAAATTTGCCTTAAAGAGACTGGTCTTCAGGGCTCGGATTTATCTTTAATTCTGTTATTGTTTCTGCAAATTCAAGTAAGTGTTAATTTCTGTAATTCCACTTTATTTTTGTAATTATATTATAATTTATAATTCTGTACAATTGTTTTTAATAAATAATAGACATAAGAGATTGAACTGGATCACTACCAGTCAACAAAAAGAGGATGAAAGACGGGGGTAGTTGTGGGACTCTTTGAAATTGTGAGGAATTTGTAGTTCCATTTGTTATTCCATTGTTTGAATCATACATTTCTAACTTATTTGTTGTTGATTTTGTAAAATACTCAGTACATTTTGATCAGTAATGACATCCTTATATTGGTTTTCAAGAAGTTTTCAAAATGTTCAACATCCGCTCTAAATATTTCTTTGCATGATTTATTTTATACGATAGACTCATAAGCAATATTTACACTATGTGTGAAAGTTATCTTTAATTATATTTTATTATTTATACCCATTTGTGTATATGAACACATATTATTTGATAAAATGTCTGATTACTTATTTTTGTTTGTTTATACATATTTTACTCATATATTACATATTAATTTGAATAATTAATTTTGACATCCAAAATTGTGTCCGGCATCCGAAGCAGAGCAAACATCATTCTGATGTTGGATACCGAGTTTTGTACCATCCGATATCCCTCCCGCGTTTCTTCAAAATTAAAGAGAAGGAACTACAAAACTAATTTGTCTAGTTGGTTATGGCTTTTGTGAGCATTAAAATTAAGCGTATCAAGAAATCCATCTTATCAATTTTTGGCTTTAGTAAGTTAGGATTATACTAGTTTTGAAAGTATTTTTTATGGGTTTTGTTTAATCATGTTTCACATTTTTAATTAAATTTTCTCAATTTGATCATTAAATTTAAAATTGTTCTTTACTCATTTATTTAATACACATATTCTATTATATATCAGTAACTACTTTAAAAAAAATCATCATGTAGTCTTTCTGTTGGAACACAGCTGTTGGCAACAACAACTATTAGTTGTTAAGTGTGCAAAGTTTGAAAAATGCCTTTTGCATTGTCCCATTGTCCCACATCGGTAGTCCCTACAAAATGGGTTGGGTATATTTACAATTTATTTGGAACAAATGAGCAAGCTTTTTGGGCATTAAATCTTTTGTGTGTATGTGTGGGGGACTTATTGGTCCAAGTCACACACGCGCGGGCGCCACCGCCGCTACCACCGTCCATCTCGGCCCGTGCCCTGGTCCGGGTCCGGGGTTTGGGTCTTGGGCTCATTAAGAAATAATTTTTTGGACAAATACAGAACTGTTTTTTGGGCTTTAAAAATTATTTTTTAACCGTTTTTTAATTTAAAAAATTAAAATGTTATTATATCTGAGTTGAAATTTTCAACCCAGTTGCCCGCTACTTTCCAGATTTTTCTCTCCACGTTTTTGTCCAACGTCTCTTTTTATTTTCCCATAAAAGAGGTATTCCACCTCCGTTTTTGACAGACCTGTTTTGCAACTTCTCAACACACAAAAACTGCTTCTAAATTTTTTCTTCCTACGCTGGAATAATAAATCCACCCCAAATTTATTATTAGACTCGAGTAATTATTACGAATGGATGTACATGGACCGGATTGATTCTTGTGCTTTATCAATCCGTATTTTATTTATTGGAAGCTACTTTATCCGGGGGTGGCGAGGCTTTCTAACTGTCAGCACACATTGGGAAGAGCCGCGAAACACCTTAAAGAGAGCGACATTGTCCGTGACTCAACCGTGTTCTAGACTATACCTGCTTACGGGATTTCTTATACTTTCTGTCCCAGATTTATTTGCTCAAAAATTGGGTAATTTCATTCCTTAATTCTACATTTAATTTACTGCTGCTACAATAATTTTAAGGTGTTCTGAAATTCTGCCATGGACGAAATTAACTCAAGCAACCTTAATAAGTCTTTCAAATATAAAGGCACCCATTTTAAACGTTGGAGCATAAAACTGCTATTTTATTTAACTACAAAAAAAGTCGCATCGTCTGCTCAATTTGACAAACCCGTAGTAAATAATCCACCTACTGTTGAGGAAAGCAAAACAATTAGAACTTGGGAGGAAAATGATTTTCTGTGCAAGAATTATATTTTGAATGCTCTAAGTGATGAACTTTATGACTACTATGCCAATTATAAAACTGCAAAAGATGTTTGGGCTGCACTGTTTAAAAAGTATGATACAGAGGAGGCGGGTGCTAAAAAAATATGCCGTCAGCCGTTATTTGAAATTTCAAATGACGTATGACAAATCTGTTGTTGCTCAAACCCATGACTTGCGAATGGTTGCCCATGAAATTATTTCCGAGGGCATGGCTTTAGATGAGCAATTTCAGGTGGTTGTAATTATTGATAAATTGCCTCCACTGTTCAAAGAATTTAAAAATGTTTTGAGGCATAAGTCTAAAGATTTTCCACTAGAGTCACTCATTACTAAATTGAGAATTGAGGAAGAATCCCGAAAACAGGACTATAAAGATGAAATTCTTGTTGTGTCTAACAACAAAAATCAGAAAAAGAACCACACTCCAGTTGTTTTAAAGGTAAACGAAAAAAATATGAAAAATCAGAAAAAGAGCCACAACAGAATTTTAAAAATCAAACTCGAACTCAGAATAAGTATAAGAACCCTGAAAATGGACAGTCTAGCAACTCGGGACAGCTTCTCTGCCACAAGCACAAACGAATTTGACCGAAGAGGATCTATGTGCTATGATTTCAGAAATCAACATGGTTAGCGGTGCCGAAGGGTGGTGGTTGGATACTGGGGCTTCCCGCCATATCTGTTATGATCGTACTTTGTTTAAGACTTATTCTAATACTGCAGATAAGAAGGTGTTGTTGGGTGATTCTCACTCCACTGAGGTTACTGGTACTGAAAATGTGGAATTGAAGTTCACTTCGGAAAAGACTGTTATCCTCAAAGATGTTCTTCACACTCCCGAGATAAGGAAAAATTTGGTTTCGAGTTATCTTCTCAACAAAGTTGGCTTTACTCAAACTATTGGTGCTGATTTATTTACTTTGACCAAAAATGGAATTTTTGTAGGCAAGGGTTATGCCACTGATGGGATGTTTAAGTTGATTATTGATGCAATGAATAAAATTTCTCCTTCTGCTTATATTGCTTGTTTATTTAATATTTGGCATGCTAGGCTTTGTCATGTTAATAAACGACTTGTGAAAAATATGAGCACTTTAGGATTAATTCCAGAATTATCATTATATGATTTTGAAAAATGTGAATGGTGTAGTCAAACAAAAATCACTAAGACACCACATAAATATGTTTTTAGAGAATCTGAACCACTTGATTTAATTCATTCGGATATTTGTGAATTGGATAGTGTCACCACTAGAAATGGCAAACGTTATTTTATTATTTTTATTGACGATTGTTCTGATTATTAATTTACGTATTTAATGAAAAATAAAGTGAAGCGTTTGACATGTTTAAAATTTTCCTAAATGAAATTGAAAATCAATTTAATCGGAAAATAAAAAGGTTACGTAGTGATAGATGCACCGAATTTGATTCTGGATCATTTATTGAATTTTATAAAACCCACGGCATTATTCATGAAAAAACTGCCCCTTATTCGCCCGAAATGAATGGTAAAGCCGAAAGAAAAAATAGGATATTAACTGAATTGGTTGTTGCTATTTTATTAAATTCGGGGGCTGCCTCATATTGGTGGGGTGAAATTATTTCGACTGTGTGTCACATAATTAATAGAATTCCTAAGACTAAAATGAAAATATCTCCTTATGAAATTTGGAAAAATATTAAGCCCAACGTGTCATACTTTAGAACGTGGGAGTGCTTAGCCTATGTACGTATACCCGACCCTAAAAGGTCTAAATTGACAAGTAGAGCATATGAGTGCGTTTTTATAGGCTATGCTATTAATAGCAAAGCATACCGATTTTATGACTTGAAAAATCAAGTAATTATTGAATCTAATGACGAAGATTTTTATGAAGATAAATTTCCTTTTAAATTGAGAAATAGTGGGGGCGGGTCATCCACTAATTTTTCTTTAAATGAAAATAAAGAAAATAATGAATCCATTTTAGAAATTCGAAAAAGTAAAAGGGTTCGTGTAGAAAAAGATTTTGGTCCCGACTTTTATGCTTACACTTTAGAGGAGGATCCTAACACTATTCAAGAAGCTTTATCTTCTTTAGATGCCGATTTATGGCAAGAGGATATTAAGGGTGAAATGGATTCTTTAGAAACAAATAAAACTTGGCATTTAGTGGACCTTCCTCCTGAATGTAAAACAATTGGGTGTAAATGGATTCTTAAAAAGAAATTAAAACCTCATGGCACTATTGAAAAATATAAGGCCTTGTTGCCAAAGGTTTTAGACAAAGAGAAAACGTAGACTTTTTTTGATACATTTTCACCCGTGACTAGAACAACGTCTATACGTATACTATTTGCTATAGCTGCCTTAAATGATTTAATTGTACACCAAATGGATGTTTAAACTGCTTTTTTAAATGGAGAATTAGAAGAAGAGATTTATATGGATCAACCTGAAGGTTTTATTGTACACGGTCAAGAAAATAAAGTATGTAAATTAGATAAATCTCTTTATGGACTCGAACAGGCACCTAAACAATGGCATGATAAATTTGATAGTTTAGTCATCTCTAATGGGTTTAAAATTAATGAAAGTGACAAATGCATTTATTATAAATATGTAGAGAACATTTGCACTATCATATGTCTTTATGTTGATGACTTGATTATATTTGGTTCTAATATTCATGCTGTAAAAAATGTTAAATCATTATTGTGTGCCAATTTTGATATGAAGGATTTGGGTGAAGCTAGTGTAATATTGGGAATTAATATTACTAGGTCAGAAAAGGGACTTTCTTTGGATCAATCTCACTACATTGAGAAAGTTCTAAAGAAATACAATTACTTTGACTGTAAACATGCTAGTACTCCATTTGACCCTAGTGTAAAGTTATTTAAGAACACTGGCGACAGTGTAAATCAAAATGCTTATGCAAGTTTTATAGATAGCTTACGTTATGCTACAGATTGCACTAGATCGGACATAACTTATGCTGTGGGAGTACTCTGGAGATTTACCAGTAGACCTAGTATGGAGCATTGGCATGCTATTGAGAGGGTCATGCAGTACCTTAAAAGGACGATGAACCTCGGATTACACTATAATAAGTATCCTGCTATCCTTGAAGGATTTAGTGATACTGATTGGAACACCCTGTCTGATGATTCTAAGGCTACTAGTGGATATATATTTAGCATCGTTGCTGGTGCAGTTTCTTGGAAATCTAAGAAACAAACTATTTTAGCTCAATCCACTATGGAGTCTGAGATGATAGCGCTAGCTACTACTAGTGAAGAGGTAGGTGGTTAAGAAACCTCATGTCAGATATCCCGTTATGGGAAAGACCAATACCAGCCGTTTTGATTCATAGTGATAGTACATCGGCTATTACAAAAGTAGAGAACCGTTATTATAATGGTAAGAAACGACAAATACGTCATAAACATAGCACTGTTAGAGAATTTATTTCTACAGGTGCTGTGAGAGTGGATCATATACGGTCTGAACAGAACTTAGTTGATCCTTTGACGAAAGGACTAGCTAGGGAGAAGGTGTGGAACACCTTGAAAGGGATGGGACTAAAGCTCTTGGATAAATGAGTCATTTGTTATGGTAACCTAACATATAGATTGAAGATCCCAAGAAATATATTCAAAGGGTAATAACAAGTCACAAGTGATATGGGTTGAATCATGCTATTATTAATTAATATAGAGCGGGGTTTTACTCCGAGTCCATCCATATGGAGCATGATATCCTGAAGCGAGTTAAGGATGAGTTATTATAACTCTTAATGAGATCTATAGCTCTATTTTGAGTGGGGTACTTAGCTACAGGAGTATTCTTGATAGACTCACCTATGTGAATGTGGAAGTGTGGCTGTTTTCTATAAATATTTTGGGCAAATTCCTAGAGAATTCACTATACTGGGATAGAAGCACATGGGCGTAACGTGCTAGCTATTAGAATTACATCCAAGTAGGGTTGTGTGTGGGATGTTTTGTCAGAGATAGAGTTCAAAACTACAGTTACTCTAGTATATTCTGAATCATCTTTACTACGTAAAGGTTCAAGTCGAATGACACCTTTGCTTATGCACAATTCTATAGATTATTGCTCGATAAAATATTTTCAAATTTTGCAAGTGGGGGATTATTGGAACACAGCTGTTGGCAACAACAAATGTTAGTTGTTAAGTGTGAAAAGTTTGAAAAATGCCTTTTGCATTGTCCCATTGTCCCATATCGGTAGTCCCTACAAAATGAGTTGGGTATATTTACAATTTATTTGGAACAAATGGGCAAGCCCTTTGGGCATTAGATGTTTTGTGTGTATGGGTGGGGGACTTATTGGGCCAAGTCACACACGCGCGCGCGCCGCCACCGCCACTGTCCGTCCGGCTCGGCCCTTGCCCGTGTCCGGGTCTGCTCTTGGGTCTTGGGCTTGGGCTCATGAAGAAATAATTTTTTGGACAAATACATAATTGTTTTTTGGGCTTTAAAAATTATTTTTTAATCATTTTTTAATTTCAAAAATTAAAACATTATTATATCTGAGTTGAAATTTTCAACCCAGTTGCCCACTACTTTTCAGATTTTTCTCTCCACGTTTTTGTCCTACGTCTCTTTTTCTTTTCCCATAAAAGAGGTATTCCACCTCCGTTTTTGACAGACATGTTCTGCAACTTCTCAACACACAAAAACTGCTTCTAAATTTTTTCTTCCTACGCTGGAATAATAAATCCGTCCCAGATTTATTATTAGACTTGAGCAATTATTACGAATGGATGTACATGGACCGGATTGATTCTTGTGCTTTATCAGTCCGTATTTTATTTATTGGAGGTTGTTGTATCCTGGGGGCGGCGAGGTTTTCTAACTGTCAGCACACATTGGGCAGAGCCACGAAACACCTTAAATAGAGCGACATTATCCGCGACTCAGCCGTGTTCTTGATTGTACTTGCTACCGGGATTTCTTATACTTTCCATCCCAGATTTATTTTCTCCAAAATTGGGTAATTTCGTTCCTTAATCCCGCATTTAATTTACTGATGCTACAACACTTTCATTTTAAGGGACATTGGTTAGATGTGGTGGTAGTTCTCAAATGTGCACTTACATGTTGTGTTGTGTTTAATTGATGCAGTTCATTCACCTTCGCAACATGCGCTTTTCTCTTACCATAATTTCCTTTTATATATTTCTCTCCTGAGAAGTCACCAGGACCTTTTCTCTTTTGGTGTTGCCACCCCTACACCCACTACTGTTTGTGCCCATCTTGACTAGGTCTTTACTCATTTTCTTTTGTTTTTCACCATCACAACAACCCACGTCCGATGTTGGTTATGTACGAAAATGATATTATGACTTAATTTTGGACACAATTTTTTGAAACAAACTGATGTACCAGTTTACTATTGGTTGGTTTTGGGGGTCTAGGTGACGCCTTTTACAAGGGCTATTAACAACGGAAATGATTGTGCATGAAAGCGTTTTTATAACTCAGATCTTGGCTCCCTCTCAATTATTTGCATCACCATTATTATGTGTGTTTTTATAACTCAAACACTAAATATGAACGGAAAAAGAGCTCCTGCCATGGTGTCTAAAATGTTGGTAAAAAGGGTGGGTTCATTTATAATGGAAACAATCTTTTATTTATAAAAAATACAGTTTTTTTATATACATTTTTTATAAATAAAGAAGCTATTTTTTAAAAATGATTATAAAAAACATGCTTTTATAAAATAAAAAGTTAGTTTCTTTATTTATAAAAAACAATCTTTTCTTTATTAAAAAGTTAGTTTTTTTTGTTTTTTTTTATAAATAGGTTGTTTTGTAAAAAATAAGTTATAAAAAAGATGCTTTATAAAATAAAAAGTGAGTTTTTTTATTTATAAAAATAGCCTTTATTTTTCAAAAAATTAAGTTTTGATATTTATACATTTTTATTATAAATAAACATGTTGTTTTGTGAAAAAAGTTATAAAAGTTATGCTTTTAAAAAATAAAAAAGTCCATTTTTTATTTATAAAAAACAGTCTCCTATTTAAAAAAAAAAGCCAGTTTTTGATTTTTAAACTTTTTTTTGTAAATAAATAAGCTATTTTGAAAAAAACAAAAGTTATAAAAAAGATGCTTTTATAAAATAAAAGGTAAACAGTCTTTTCTTTAAAAAAATAGTTTTTGATTTTTGTACTTTTGTTTTACAAGTAAACACGTTGTTTTGTAAAAAAGGATTTTATAAAAAATAATGCCATCACTTTACTAAAAAAAATACTTTTTAATTTTTATATTTTTTTAATAAATAAATAAACTGTTTTTTAAAAAAAGTTCTACAACACATGCTTTTATAAAATAAAAAGTCAACTAGTTTTATTTTTATAAAAATAGTCTTTTATATATATAATTTTTTTTTTGTATAATTATACTTTTTTATAATTATATAAAAAATAGTTTTTATATAAACAAAGTAATTGTATAAAAAATGTTAGAAATGGTCAAAATTTGGACACACACACACACACACACACACACACACACACACAGAGAGAGAGAGAGAGAGAGAGAGAGAGAGAGAGAGAGAGAGACTAATGGTCAATGTTCGTATTTAACAGAATCGGTTAAAAATGGCGCCTAGTGAGCAATAGTAAAAACTTTGGCACCCAACCAATAATAACTAAGAACAAATGTATCCTAAAATGCAAATAATCCATAATTTAACGTAAAGTTCCGAGTGTGTGTATCAAACTAAAATTTTGAATATTATAATTAAATTTTATTGTGATTTTAATATAGATTGGTATAATTGCTTAAAGCAAATTGAGGATGAAGCTTATGTTGTCTCATTAAAGAAAAAAAGATGAATCAAATAATAACACCTCAAGAACATCTCCCTCCAATCTTGAAGATACCGAGTTTGCTGATAGTTTACAAATATAAAAAATAAAATAAAACTTAAAGAGTAAATCATTTAAAAAATATTTTAAAGCATAAAAATTTTAGAAAAACATTTAAAAATTTTGGAAATTAGAGAAAATATTTTTAAAATTTGGAAATCACAAAAAATAATATGTACTAAAAGAACATTTAAGAAATTCCAAAATATTATTTTTTTCATGGAATTTTTAAAATAATGGAAACATGTTTCAAAATTTATAGATTGAAAACCTTATATGAAGGATATTCTAAAAAACTTATAAAAATATTGAAATATAGAAAAAAATTATTGAAAAATTATTTTTAAAAAATCTCGAATATTAGAAAAATATTTTGAAAATTTGAAATTACCAAAAAAATTATTATACTTCCTTTGGTTTACAACTATAATAGAATAACCCATCCTCAAGAAATGTTATCATGTTAGTAGCCTACTAGATGTGTAAAGCTCTAAGGCTTATAAAATTATTTATGTTGTATGCACTAATATTATCTTGAAGTTTAGGAACTTCCCATAAATGATAAATGCAAATAATTGACATGGAATAAAAGACAAATACATGAAGTTTACATATATGCTCAAAAGCGCACTAAATACATTATTTAGTTAAAACCATATAAATATCAACGCCTCCCTTAAAGGTTTATGGATGCTTTTAGTGATAAAATCGGTAGTCCTTTAGTTAATTAGTCTAGATAATTGTTGTATTTTCAATAACTTTTATATTACGCCCACGCATCGCTCGGGTAACATACTAATTATCAAATACATTGCAAGAAAATTCATGCCTTATAGTGGAATAGTGAAGACTCCACTTTGAATTTTCCTTCCTTTATCCTCTCCATGCTTGCTAACCTCTCCCATAATGATTAAGGCTGCTAGGGTTAGATAAAGTAGATGGGAATAACTAACTAATGTTATTTAAGTTAGAAATAACCTCTTAATTCTCGTATCTCCTAATAAGGCCTAATTTTAGGCACCCAAAAGAGTGCAAAATGCTACCTGGAATAGCCCAAAATCTCCCTTAAGAGTTTACCTACCCCCCGAGCCCACTGAGGATGTTTAAAATTTATAAACGGGTTTCTCAATAACTTTAGAACCCCCCCAAACTAGGGATACTTCAAATCACACGGTAAAACCCTTTGGTGTAGAATTAAATTATACACTTAATTATTTTGTGCGTTAATCATTTATATATAGCCCATTTATTAATTACACATATTAATTATACTAACATGCGGCATAAACAATTCACATAGCATGCACATTTAATTATTTCCAACAATGCAACATATGCGGTATAATTACATCACATAATCATGCATAATGTAAATTTTACTTGATATAATTATTTTTAAATAATTAATAATTCTAGCAAATTAGTTTTACCAATTTAATGAAATAAATGACATAAAATTATGGGGTATTACATTCTTCCCCTTAATAACAGAATTTCATCCTTGGAATTCGACGCGTACTTGGCTAGAATAGTTCCGGATACTTTTCTCGCATGTCATCCATTCTTTCTCATGTCGACTCATCCTCGTTGTGGTGTCCCCATTGCATGTTACTGAAGGAACTACCTTGGAACGAACTCTATGCTTCATACAGTCCAAAATAGCGATAGGTTTTTCCTCATAACTCACATCGGATTGGAGCTCTATCTCGCCAATATCTATGTGCTGATAAGCTACATCATCTTTATGGAACCTCTGTAATGTCAAAATATAGAAAAAATTATGGATCCTACACAAATGATCCGATAAGGCTAACTGATAAGACATTGGTCCAATCCTCTCAATAATAAGGAACAGTTCCATATACCGAGGATCCAAGTTTCGTTTCTTCCCAAGTCGCATCACTCCCTTTAAGGGAGACACCCTGAGTAGTAATTGATTTTAACCTCAAAATCCAAGTGCCTCCTTTCTGTATCGACGTAACTCTTTTGTTGATTCTTCCCCTGATCATATCAACCTTTTTTGAGTTATCCTTGATGAACTCGGATCCAAAAAGTTTGTTATCCCTCAATTCTAACCTACAAGAGGGCGAACAACAAAGGCCTTTCATACAATGCCTCGAATGGATCCATGCCAATAGTGAATTGGTAGTCGTTGTTGTAAGCGAACTCCAATAATGGTAAGTATTGCTCCTAACTACCATTGAAGTCCAAAATTCACATCTGTAATATATCCTTCGATATATGGTCCACCCACTCCATTTGACCATCCGTTTGTGGGCGATACAAGGTACTGAATCTCAACACAGCCCCCAACGCCTATTGAAAAATACTCCAAAAGTGGGACACAAATGTCTTGTCCCTCTCTGACACGATATTAAGTGGTACACCATGAAACTTCAGAATCTTTTAAAGGAAGATCTTGGCATAGTTCCCCGAAGTATAATATGTCTGAACTGGCAAAAAGTGGGCCACCTTTATGCAATGATCTATGATCACACAGATGGCATCGTGTCCTGATGTGATAAAAATTCGATGGAAATGTTCTCCCATTTCCACATCGAAATCTTAAGATGCTATAGAACTCATGTTGGTCACTTATGGTCTACCTTCACCGTCTGGCACATGGCACAGTTGGACACAAAAATGGCGATGTCCTTCTTCATGACTGGCTAATAATATTGGCGCTTCATATCTTTGTAGATCTTATCCTCGTGTGGATGTACCAAAAAATATGACCCATGTGCCTCCATCATAACTCTCCGTCATAATTCCACACCCTCAGGAACTACTGACCTGTTATGGAATCTTAAACCTCTTTTATAACTAATCAAATAATGATATGCTCTATCTGCTAACAAATGCATGACCTTACCCTGATTAAAAGGATCTCCCATGTGTTCCTTCACGACCTAAATAATGACTTTAGGTGTGATGGTAAGAACAACTATAAAGGCACGTTATAACTTATCGTACGTGTGAAACGAACCCCACTTCGCCTTCTACACCGTTTCTAGCTTGACTCTCGATTTATGGCTCAAGGCATATGCCACTACATTCTCCTTGTTAGGTGATACTGAATATCAAACTGATAATCCTTTACAAACTCAATCCATCTATGTCGCCTTATGTTTAACTCCCTCTATATGAACAAGTACAACAAACTCTTATGATTTGTAAACAGTTGGAATTTCTTCCCTGGAAGGTAATATCTCCATATACATTAATGCAAACACCACAGTGCCAACTCCAGATCATGGGTGGGGTAGTTCCCTTCGTGTGTCTTAAGCTTTCGAGAAGTATAAGTTATCATCCTTTACTCCTGCATCAATACACCTCAACGGTACCATAATGATACATTAGTAAACAAAAATTATAGTCTATTCTCCCATGAGGTAAGTCAAGCATCGGTGATGAAGTAAACATGACCTTCAACTCATCAAAAGTTTGCTGACACGCACCGTTGTAAACAAATGATATAACCTTGCAATTCTTCAGGGGCTCAGCTATCTTCTAGAACCTTTGAATGAATCGATGATAGTACCCGGGCAAACCCAACACGTCTATAAGTGTCATGGATTATCCCCCTACATCTCCATTTAAACCTTCCTTACATCTATTGATATCCCTATTTCAGATCCAACGTGGCCCAAGAACTGAACCTCTCTCAACCAATATCCTCACTTTTCAAACTTAGCATAAAACTGATGGTCTAGCAATGTCGGTAACACTATTCGCAAGTGTTGAGCGTGCTTGTATGCGATCTGAGAATAAATTATTATGCCATCTATGAACGTGATAACGAATTGATAAAAAAAATCCTTAAACACCTTATTCATCAGGTCCATAAACACTGTTGGTGCATTGGTTAGATCGAAAGGTATAACCAAAAAGTCATGAGACACATATGTCATCTGAAATGTTATCTTTAGAACATACTAATCTCTAATCCTCAACTGATGGTACCCCACTCTCAAATCACTATTCATAAACTATAAACCAGCCCTCAACTGGTCGATACAGGGAAATGGGTACTTGTTCCGTAGAGTGGCCTTATTCGAATTCCTATAACTAATACACAACCTCAATGATCCATTCTTCTTCTTCATGAACAACATTGGAGCACCCCAAGGTGTATAATCCTATGAATGAATCCCTGACCTAACAGATGCTGAATCTGACCATAAGTACTCTCATCTTTAAAGGATCCATATGATACTATGAGAGGGCAATGGGTCTTATACCCAGAATCAAATCAATCACGAACTCGATATACCTACTCAATGGTAATTATGTATTCTCCTTAAACACATATAAGAACTCCGTAATGACCAGAATAGAGTCTAAAGAAATAATGACCGCCTCATAAGTCTCCTCCTTAATATAGTATAAATGCGTTCTCGACCCTCCTTTCGGATGTGACATTGTAACCAAGTACATATTTTCCCCCTAGAACGGTAGAGATGATGGACTTCCCATAACAATCCACACAAGCTCTAAAAGTGGATAACCAGTTCATCTCAAGGATATAATCATACTCTGACATGTCTAAAATAAGTACGTCGGCTGCGAACCTAAGTCTCCCAATGTATATCCCCAGATCTCTACACATAGAACGTATAAGTATCCTTTAACCCTTGGGCGAGTCTATACGAAGTACTATATCAGACACTAAGTATGCCATCCCCGATGGCCGAGCAAAGCTAATACTAATAAATGTATGTGATGCATCAGTATCAAATAAAATGTGCCCCACATACCCAATGATAGGTAACATACCCTCCACTGCATGTGCTGGTGCTGGTCCTTTTCTAGGTGTGACGTGATACACATGCCTATACCACATCTGTTGTTGTTGCCCTTGGGGTGGGGTGGACGGTACTGTTAGTGGTGGCACTACTACAACTGGCGGGGTTAGCAACTGCTGACGCTGCCCTTGCAGTGCTTGATACCTATACTGGGTTTCTTTCTCTCGTGCCTCATGATTATCCCGAGAGCACCTCCTCACTATGTGTCCCCCTTCCGTACAAATGTAATAATTTCCATGGAACTTATGATTACCCTTATGATACCCCTATTGGCCCTGATGGCCAAGGCCTTATTATCGTTGGCCCTGATGGACTCTCGACTGTTGTCTTTAAACCTGATGGCCTTGATTATTTTGATCATCAAAACCTCTGTACCTCATAAACTGATCTTTTATCCAGGACCCCTTAAACTGTTGGACTCCCTGATGATTATTCCCACTTACCTTACCGTGTTGGCTGGATGAATCTAAATTGGGCCTCTTCTCGCCCTTACTATTCAGGAATGATTAGTGATCATGACAATGAAATAAAGTGACATTCACCATCTTAGTATAGGTGGTAAATGTTAGGTTCCCCAAGAGAGACTTCCTAATGTTCCAGAATGACCCTATCACAAACCTCTCCATTTTTCATCTCTTAGTTGTTCAACTCATCTAAGACAAATAGTGATAGTGCAATAAACTCTTCCTTATACTTCGTTACGGTATGGTTATCCTGCTTCAGATCCGTAAATCATATCTTTACCTCTGACCTCACTGCGGGTAGGAAATACTTCCCATTTTACTTTGCCCATAACTCATTAATTTTCATCTTGTCTATCTTCTCTGTGTGGTGACTGACTCCGACCACTACAAGGATGCTCCTACTAATTTAAATTAAGATAACATCTGTTTATGCACCTCTGTTCACTCTACCATCCTTAAGTTCCTCTGAATGTATTTCTTTCATTCGATTACTGCCATAATATATACGCTTCCAGCAAACTCTGGTAGGTGGCCTTGAGCAAAGGCCTCCCTCACTCTCTCCGGAACGGAGCCATACGGCTGAACAGTTAGCACCACTAACTGTGATGGTGGTGATGGCATCTTTTTCTATGGCTAAAAGTGTTGTAGCATGGCATCCATTGTTCTAAACACTGCATGCATAACTATTGCATCTATGTCTGTTGTTGTAGCTACCGGTGGTACTGGTAACTGCGATTACAACTGCGACTATAACTCATGCTGAGCCCTATCCTCTATAAACTCGTTGGTGCCGAGTTGTGGTCCACCGCATCTAGAATTTTACATCTAAAAGAAAATAAGGTTTGTATTGGTAACAAATCGTAAAGAGTATAACTATTTCTAAACACAGGGTTTTACTTATCAAAGAATGCAACGCAGAACATCAGGAATGTAACACAGATCCTATGAACACAAGAACCTGGATGCTCTGATACCAACTATAACAACCCCCTTTTTTCCACATAAAGGTGGGCCAAACCAATACGTCGAAGATGGGGCTTATCTAACAATCTATACCATTATTAGCATCAAACTATAAAATAAAAAATGTAATTTGAAATATCCACACATATAATGTAGAATCTAAATGGAAAGACTAAATAAATAAGTCTTAAACCCCACTGACATAGAAATATCTGCGTATTACGAATCTAAATAAAACTGACTGAATAAATAAATCTCAGGCTTATGCCAATGCAATCTCTGAAATAAAAATGACTGAAATGAAATGGGTAACAAGATACGCTAGAATCAAAAGAATTAATCTTCTACGTAAGTGGAACTTCGAGTTTAATCTTCCTTCAGCCCTGCTGACCCTATATAGGTAAACCTAGAAAATATTTTTTATAATTTGGTCCACACTCATAAAGTTACAAGAATTAACTTTCCATACTAATAAATAATGATGTCGCTAATTTGCAATATATTCCACCCCTCGACTCTCACATGAATGAATATATCACCCCTCATATAAGTGCAATACCAAACGCATTCCCATCCCAATCCATAAAATGATAACTGGTTTCTATATTATCATAAATCATCAATATCAACTAGCTATTATATAACAGAGATGTAACTACCTACACGTATATGATCACAATCATAATTCTAACCTTACAAGATACACACAAAGCACGTGATGTATTTAACGTGGTATTGGGTTTACTAAAAAAATCCTACTTCATCAGACTACAATACTATTATAGCATACGAAGGCATCTACCCTTGGTGTCCATCTCATGTTTCTATCGATAAGTTCGTAGGAGTCCATCACCTAATTGGATTAAATAAAACACACACAAATAGGGCAATCACTACGTAGTGAAACCACCTACTACCTATACCCAGACTATGTAGATGGATCAGGTCACCCTGCTTCTCTCATCAGAAACTGGTGATCGCTAATCGTTAATAACCTCTAATTTTTCCTAGCACATCTCAACTGGCATGCGGTACAAAGTTTTGATATCGAACGCAACCCCAAATCGATAGATTCACCACGAAGACAAGAATAGCCACACAAATATAAAATACATATATATAATGCACAATATGTAAGGAGATAAATTTCCAATTGAGTTCATATACTGTTTTGACTTAATTCCATGAACAAAACTGTGTTTGTAATATGTCATAGGGAGAATTTTATTTTGTCACGATCCCACTTGGTCTATGACGTATTGAAGAAATTGAAGACGTTGTAGCAAAGCTTCAAAGAATTAAATCATGCCGAAGTTTAATTGGTGCAAGTTTAATCGTCTTCAAAGTTAATTTCATTCTGAGATCACTCAGGTATATATGCGTATAATTAATGGTGCTCGAAATTATTTTATAAAAGATAAGGATGTAATTTTTAAAATGAAAAATGTTTTTAAAGTGTTTTAAAGGTTTACACTACATTTTATGATGATAAACTCTTAAAAGAGTTTGACATTTTTGGATCTCTCATTGGAAGACACGTTTTAAACAAAAAGTCAAACTTTTGCACTGTCGTTCAAACGACATCCAATCACGTTCGAACGACATGGGATGTTACTCGAACGAGTTCCTCAAGTCGTTCAAATGACACATTTTTCGAGGCGGAATTTAAATCATATTTAAACAGTATTTTCCTCTTAATTTGGTAAGTGTGCTTTCTGGAAAATAGTTTTACGAACCAGAACCTTGTTTGCACATGTTTTCTAAGGTTTAAAAGTCTTAAACACGTCCTTAGAGTTTGCAAAGATCCGAGTTATCATTCTTATATGTTTAAGTGATCTTGCTGCAACAAAGTTGTTTGTTATATACATTGAACATCTAAGGGTTTTGCGGTGAAGAAAAGAGAAGGACTTCTTGTTCGACATCGTAGACGAATAAAAGCCATTCGGTGGACACCGAGACATACGTGGACGCGTGTGTTGTGGACAGGTATCGTGGAAGATGTAATTTCTATGTGGGCACTATTGAATAACGGTTGAAGATCAGAAAGAGCATCAAGACCCGTGGGGATCGAGTCCTAGTGTAAGGCTAATCTGTCTTTGTAAAACCATTATTCATAGTGATTGTCTGGCTTGGGTCGTCCGAGGTTATTTTCCCGTTTTGTTTTTTTTCCTCGTACATCCGACGTTGTGAGTATTCTTTACTTTACTTTACTTACTTTAATCACTAGATGCATGTTTAGGATTAATCAAGATAAAACTGGTTTGAAGTAAGAATTGGGTTTTCACAACTTGGTTTGAGGCATAATTAAAAGTTGGATAATTTTTTGGAGAAAAATTGGTTTGAAAGAAAACACACATATATTGGGCACTCTTCAAATTGGTATGTGATCCAGAAAACATTTTTATTTATTTTGTGATCCCGTGTGTTTTTAAAGATGAATTTTGGATATAATGAATTTTCTCGAACTCCTATTTTTTATGGCACTAATTACACTTGTTGGAAGATGAGAATGATATGTGCTTTAAAATATATTGATGAGCGTGTTTGGCTTGAAGTGGAGAATGGTTGGAAACCCCTTGTCACTATTGTAGGTGAGGTCACTAGTTTAAAGTCTGATGAGTCATGGACCGAAACTGAATAAAGACTTGCACAATATAATTCTAAGGGTCCGCACGTTATTTCTTCACATGTCACACTGGAAGAATATAATAAAATTATGACTTGTGAAACATCAAAAGAGGCTTGGGATATTTTGGCACTCACTCACGAGGGCACTAGCACGGTTAGGGCATCAAAACTTCAAAATCTCACTACACAGTTTGAGACCATTAGGATATTAGAGAGTGAGATCTTTGATGAGTTTTACGCTAGGTTGTCCAATATTGTCAACTCGCCATTTAACCTAGGTGATAAAATTCCCGACAACCGTGTCATTAAGAAAATCCTTAGGTCGTTGCCTAGTAGGTTTTATGTGAAAGTGACCATTTTAAACTCCTTGGGTAGGTTAGAGTCAATGAAACTAGAAGAGATTGTAGGTGACTTACAAACCTATGAAATCGACATGATTACCTCTAAGCAAGTGCCTAAGAAAGAAAAGGGTATTGCTTTGAAAACCCGAAAGGAGGAAATCAAAGTTTCGGATTCTGATTCCAATTCCGATTTTGAGGATGTTGCTTTGGTGGCAAAGAAATTTAAAAACTTTATTAAGTTTCAAAAGCAATCGAAAGATGCCAAGAAATTTGAAAAAATCAAGAACTATAAAGTAGATCCTGCCTCTAAGAATAAGTTTGAAAAGCCTAAGAGAGATGAGTCGGATAAGTGTTTTGGGTGTGAGGGGTACGGTCACAAGGTTAAGGAGTGTCCCACTAGACTTAAGAAAGAGGGAAAGCAACCCGTTGTCTATAATGCCACCTTAAGTGATAGTGAACCGGAAGAGGGAGAGAGTTCCTCCATTAAGCATAACTTTGTTGCGTTTATGGCATGTCATGTGCGCGACGACGATACAACTCATGTCAATGACACTTTGGAGGAGGTTTTGAGTGAATCCCATATTAGTGAGGGTGAAGAAAGTGATGAGGAGGAGGTTTATGTGAAAGAATTGCAAAATGCATTTAATGAGTTGTATGCCGAAACGGTGAAGGTGAAAAAGGCTAACTCAAAATTACAATCTAAGTTGAATGAGCGTGCCATAGAAAATAATGATAGTTTAATTGAGGATCTTAGGGCACGAGATAAGAAGTTTAGGGAGAAATTAGAGTTTGTGGAGAAAGAGAGAGATAATCTCCGTGCTGTGATGGAGTCCTTGAAAAAGGAGATTTTAGAGTTTGAGGAGTCTAGGCGTTTGCTCAAGTCTAGGATTCATGAGTTGGAGGAGAGATTGAGAGACTCGTCTAGAGTCAAGTTTGATTTAGAGGCTAGGTCAGAAAAGTTAGATAAGATCCTAGGCACCGTCCAAATTAAGGAAGATAGGGGAGGTATAGGTTTTGGTGAGAGAATTGTTCCCATTCCCCCCGCACGTGTGAGAGACACTAGGATGGTTAGAAAAGGTCCACATAAAGGTAATCATTCCCACCACCGCTACACTTGCTCGTTTTTTGGTAGGAAAGGTCACCTTAGGCATTATTGTTATGACCTTAGACAAGCTCATAGGAAGTTTAAGAATAAAGTTACACCGGTTACCCAAACCCCCATGCGTCATTTTACACCTACTTGGGGGTTAGGAAATCGGATTTAGTGGCTTTAGGAAATAAACTTCATGATTCTCGTTTGGGTGCACTTGATTCTTCCTATGCTAAATTTAAAGGATGATAGTGTTGCCATGTTTGTCATATGCTAGTTTGCTTCATGATATAGTCATTGCTAGTATTATGACATGTGTATCATTTTGTACTATAGTTTTCATTTGTTTCAGTCTTATTTGAAAAATACAAAAATATTTTTTTTAGAAAACTTTTGAAAATCCAAAAAGATTCTTCTTTTCTTTGAGTCAAATATATTTGAAAATCCAAAAAGATTTTCAATTTTTGCTTTTGAGTTTACAAGTTTGATGTGGCATCATGGTGTGCTTGGATCCCCCCCCCCCCCCCCAATCGTTTCATTATCCATGTGGTTAGGACATTTGGTCATTATTATCGATACTTAGAATGATCTTAACCATTGTTTATATGGGGTTGTTTCGAAGTTGATATGCATTTTGATTCGACTTTGTATATATGCCAACGTTGCACACATGCACGAGTTTATATGGATGTTTGACTTCTCTTGCATATTTGAATTTGTTGAGGCGTTCTTATCTCGATCTTGTCATCTATGCATAAGTAGACTTAAGGAGAAGTGTGCATGTGATAACCGTTTACCGTGAGGATTTAAAAATGGAAAAAATGTTGAGTGATTCACGGGAAATGGCTGCGAGAGTTCAAAATTAACTCATTGTGAAAGCCACCGTTTAAAAGAGCCCACAAGAAAATGCAATATTCTAAGAAAAGGTCCAATAAGATTTTCTCTAAGTTGAGAATGCTAGAAACCTCCAAAGAACTTGAAAAAGTATATATATATGAGGGAGTTTGGTTGGAGAAAATTTAAACGGGTTTGCACAACTAATCTTAATGTTGAAACATTGCAATTTGACGCTATTGTTTGTAGAATCGTCAAAATTCTAGATTTGTGTGCATGTAGTATGTTTAGTTCATTAAGCTCACACTTTAATTGTCATATGTCTATGCTAAAGTTTGATGATTTATCGCTATCAATTAGAGCTTCTTGATCGTTTTGATGTGTTGGAAATATGACTGATTTGTTGTAGTTTCACACCCATTCATTTCATGCCCATGTTTGAGCACATCGGTACTATGTTTGCATGTAACTCGCATTTTTAGTTTTTATGAGTTTTTGTGTTTTTGTGTTAAAAGACAACTGTTTTAGCACTGTTTTGATTCTGTCAGGCCCTTCCTGGAATATTTTTGTGGAAATTTTTTCACTGGGAAATACTTTATAATATTTCTGGGAAAGTGGGAAATTTTTGAAGGTCGTGCGAAGTCGTTCAAACGACATATGTACTTCGTTCGAGAGACTTCCTCATCTCGTTTGAGCGAAGTCCCTAGCTCGTTCGAACGACAGGCTGAAAAATGTCTTCTAATTGGTTTGCAGTCCACTGGTTTAATTTGATATATTTTTGGTACTGCAGGAAGCATTTCTGGACTGTTTGGTTTATATGCAGGTTCTTTTATGTTCCAAATTGGTATTTTGCATATGAGTCCATTTATCACACCTGATTAATTTGCAATATTCTTTGTGTGATTCCTTGGTTTACTAGCTACTGATTTATCATTGCTTGATCATATTTAGCTGGTTGTTTCATGATTATCTAGCGGTTTTTAATTCTCAAATTGGTATCAACTTGATTCAAATTGGTATCATATTCTCATGCTAGATATTTCATATTGGTTTATCTTTTCACCGGATTGTCTATTCGAGACAAAAAGGGGGAGAGATATATGTGATGTAGGGGGATATTTGTTGAGCGTTACTATTGATATATGGATTTACATATTGTTTGATTATATTTGTTTTAAATTGGTATCAAATAATTGCTCACATGTTTCATATGATTTGTTCTTATTAGAAATATAAATTTGTATCATTTGTTCCTCCATACTTCACTGGGTATCTGTTTGTCTATTTCATGTGTGTAGTTATGCTTCAACGATTAGATATTTCAAGACTACATCACATTCAGACAGTTCATACTCGCCGGTGCTACATATTCTAGTCCGTGTCCTGTAATTTTTTTATTTTGGGTTTATGAGATGGGATTTAGGCATCATACGGCTTGACGGCCCCGTTAGGCATTTAACAGGTTCATTTTTGTCTCGAAATAGTCAAAGGGGAAGATTTGTAAGGACATAAATCTCCAATTGGGTCCATGTATTGTTTTGACTTAATTCCGTGAACAAAACTGTGTTTGTAATATATCATAGGGAGAATTTTATTTTTTCACGATCCCACTTGGTCTATGACGTATTGAAGAAATTGAAGACGTTGCGGCAAAGCTTCAAATAATTAAATAATGCCGATGTTTAATTGGTGCAAGTTTAATCGTCTTCAAAATTAATTTCATTCTGAGATCACTCAGGTATAAGTGCGTATAATTAATGGTGCTCGAAATTATTTTATGAAAGATAAGGATGTAATTTTTACAATGAAAAATGTTTTTAAATGTTTGAAAAGTGTTTTAAAGATTTACACTACGTTTTATGATGATAAACTCGTAAAAGAGTTTGACATTTTTGGATCTCTCATTGGAAGAGACGTTTTAAATAAAAAGTCAAACTTTCGCTCTGTCGTTCAAACGACATCCAATCTCATTTGAACGAGATGGGATGTCGATCGAACGAGTTTCTCAAGTCGTTCGAACGACACATTTTTCGAGGCGGCATTTAAATCCTATTTAAACAGTATTTTCCTCATAATTTGGTAAGTGTGCTTTCTGGAAAACAGTTTTACAAACCAAAACCTAGTTTGCACATGTGTTCTAAGGTTTAAAAGTCTTAAACACATCCTTAGAGTTTGCAAAGATCCGAGTTATCATTCATATATGTTTAAGTGATCCTGATGCACGAAAGTTGTTTGTTTTATACATTGAACATCAAAAGGTTTTGCGGTGAAGAAAAGAGAAGGAATTCTTGTTCGACATCGTAGACGAATCAAAGCCATTCGGTGGACACCGAGACATACGTGGATGCGTGTGTTGTGGACAGGTATCGTGGAAGATGGAATTTCTGCATGGGCACTATTGAAGAACGGTTGAAGATCAGAAGGAGCGTCAAGACCCGTGGGAATCGAGCCTTAGTGTAAGGCTAATCTGTCTTTGTAAAGCCATTATTCATAGTGATTGTCTGGCTTGGGCCGTCTGAGGTTGTTTTCCCATTTTGAGTTTTTTTCCTCGTACATCCGGCGTTGTGGGTATTTTTTACTTTACTCTACTTGCTTTAATCACTAGATGCATGTTTAGGATTAATCAAGATAAAACTGGTTTAAAGTAAGAATTGGGTTTTCACAACTTGGTTTGAGGCATAATTAAAAGTTGGATAATTTTTCGAAGAAAAATTGGTTTGAAAGAAAACACACATATATTGGGCACTCTTCACAATACATATGTAACTACCCCATATCCTATCTTACCTCATGCATCGATCCAATTTAACTCAATTCCCATACCCTTGAAATCCAGTTCCCTATTGTGAATTTTTAACTCCATAGTTGATTATTACAATTGTTGCCTAATGGTTAACAATGCAAATCCTCAATTAAATCAGTCACCCCACACTTCGAGTAGTCACCCATCACTTGGAAAAACCTCCCACATACTCGAATGAAATCATAAAAATGCCACGACAATTTCCCTTTGTCTGACCCAACCCGACTTCGGGGGCTAAATCGATTCGTCCTTGAAGCTAAATCGATTTGCGTCGAGCAGTGAGCCCATATTTACCTATAATTAAAACTTGTTCATCTTCCCTAATCTCCATCAGTGACTTCTAAGCTTTGTAAGCCTTAATTTAATCAACTACGAATTTATAACAACTAAAGGAATACATCTACATGTGTTCAAAATCATTATAACAAAATCATTCCATCAATTCAAGGGTTTATTAATAAAAACATATATTCATCTAAACTAACAATGGGTTATAATTTCCATCAAAATTCTCAGAGAAAACTCCTAATTGATTCATGGGTTTGATTCAAAAACGAAATTGAATCATAACACATGGATTTTAGGAAAATTCCCATTAGTTATTCAACGTCGATTTCGGGTTTTATCACTAAAGTCCACCTTTAAAGTAAGATTAATCAACCATTAATCCTAATAAGTCCCAATCATAAATCATCATATAAATCAGTATCCAACATGATTTCAAACCTAAAATCATGTGAGAAAGCTTGCTTATAAATTAAGAAACACAATATTAAAAATAGTATAAGAAAATTATTGCCTTATAGTGGAAGATTGATGACTCCTCTTTAGATTTTCCTTCATTTATCCTCCTCAAGCTTGCTAACCTTTCCCAGAGTGATTAAGGCTACTAGGGTTAAGTAAAGAAAATGATAATACCTAATTAATGTTAACTAAGTTATAAATAGCCTCTTAATTATCATATCTGCCAATAAGGCCTAATTTCGGGCCCCAAAAGAGGCCAAAATCTCCTTTAAGAGTATACCTACCCCGGGCCTAACTTAGGATGCTGCATATTTCAAATCACACAATAAAACCCTTCGGTGTAGAATAAAATGATAAACTTAGTTATTTTACGCGTTAAATGCTTATAGCCCATTTATTAATTGCACATATTAATTATACTAACATGTGGTATAAACAATTCACATAGCATTCACATTTAATTATTTCTAATAATGCAACACATGCGATATAATTAAATCATATAATCACGCACAATATAATTTTTTCTTAATATAATTATTTTTAAATAATTATTAATTCCTTCTTAATAATTCTACTAAATTAGTTCTACAAATTAAATGATAATTAGTGACATAAAAGTATGGGGTATTATATAAACTACTCTCCATCCTTTCTCGTGTACAGGGGGATGACGATATGATGAACCACGTTCATCATGTATTCTTTGTATATTGTATTCATATTTTTTGGGGCTAAATCATATTATTTCATTTATTGTGGGTTTTATATCCCCCCGTAATTGCTTTGTGAGTTTCTAGTTTGAATTTTTATGAGAATGATAAATTGGATCTAATGTCATATGATGATGTAATGAGATTGTTAGTAAAAATGCATTCTCTATATAACTTATTCTGAGTGTTGCATATGTTCGAAGGATTAGAGTTTATAACAACCAGGTATAAAATGGTTCACGATGACGAAACCTGATAATTCAAAGTCATGTAATGAGTTTAGATGTGACTTATGATTGCGATTTAATTAGAAGATAATTTGTTTAAATCCGGTGGAATAAGTAATTCTATGTATGAATAACTAATTCAATTGGTTATTAATTTATGTCACTCTTGGTTCAGAGGTAAACCTCATGTGCCATGACCTAATATTTGAAATTCAAAATATCTCATCAAGACCTAATCTTGAAGAATATTCAATCGTCCAACTACCGAAATAGAAAGAATAAACTGAAAAGATAATAAAAATATAATCACTAACCAAGTGATAAAAATAAATTAAAAGTTCATTCCATTTCCATTTGATTCCTTAAGTAACCATATTAACTTTGAACGAAAATAATCATATAAATATTTTTACAAACATAATTGCTAAAGAACTCCAAATGTCTCAAAAAATAAATTAATAAAAAATAATAAGTAAATAAATGTCTCGATGTCCCGAACTCAATTTTATTGCTATAACTTGACTACTAAACTTGATTATACTGTGAATATGCTCATTGATTTAACAGACCAGGAGCTTGAATGGTCAATATATGTTTTGAGTTTAACAAGTTGACATCCCTAAAGGATACTTTATGCAAGCCCAAATAATATAAATACCAAAAAATAAACATTCAATTCATGCTTACACAATAACTTTATGGGATAAGACATATACTTCCATATATCTCATAGTGGAGAGTAATTTCTTGCCCATAACGTACTTTTTATACTAATATAGTGATCTAGTGCCTATAGATATATTACTAGGATAACATCTTACATAGATATCATTAGTAAAATCACCACTACAAAATCATGAACAATATACTACACGTTAATTAGTACTTTCTGAGAGTGTATTTTACGTAGCTAAACAGACAACCACCAATTAAAATTATTTCCTAATTTTAATGGTGATAAAAATAATGAGCACACCCTAAAAATTAATATGATAAGATCTACCATTGATTTACCATTAACTTTATATTTTAGTCTTCTTTTAACATATGAATACTAAATCATGCAAAAAAAATCAATACATAACACGGGGTGTAGAAGGAGAAAAATCCACTAAAGGTAAAAACCTCTGCCCAAAGTAACAATCTCATTAAGTACAGATTGTATAAACGTCTTAAACTCCTTCCACACTAACTCAAAATCACAAGTTATCCACCAACAGTTAGCAACTTGGATAACTCTATAACACCGAGGTGGATCTCAATATATTATATGTCTTGATCTATGAACAACAATGTTGCCCTTGAACAAAACTCAAAAATATTTTCTTTATGGATGATTTGCTTAAACAAAAAAAGAGCAATGGGATTATGAAAACTCTTTGAAGAAAATAAAATTGCTAAAGTTTTTGGGTGATAAAAAGTGTATAGTCTCACAAATTTTTTTGTCCTCTTATTATTGAACAACCTCCAAAAAGTTAGGAGAGGAAATACAAAGACAATGAGAGAGAAAAAGCCGAACAAGATTAAACATCTACCTCATTATTATTCTAGAGTGTCTTAATATTATTTTATGTTCTGACTTTGCATCGAACTCAGTAGATGGAATAAATATTCATAATTTCCTTAGCACCAGGTGTAGTTGTTAGACGATTATGCTGAATACGTACAACCTTTAATCGGAGTTATACATGAAAAGATAGTTTATTCAATAAACAATGTTGATATCATGCAAAAGATAATCTAGAAATGACATTGATGTTTACTTAGCACTGCTAATTGATGATTTGAAAACTTTATGGGAGGAAGGAGTAAAGGCTTATAATGCATATTAACAATAATATTTTAAACTAAAGGTTGTTTTATTGTGGAAATTGACGATGTTCCTACATATGGGAATTTGTCATGTTATACTACAAATGGATATTATGCTTGTCTAATATGTAATGAAGACACATAACCTCAGATATTAAGAAATTTTGATATGTTCATTTAAATAAGATACAAAAGGTATCTTCCAAGGAACCATCCATTTTGAAATTTAAAAAAAAAACCTTCAATGGCAAGCAATAGTTTGGATCATCACCCGAATCTTTGAGTGGCAAACAAGTATTAGTAAAGGTTGGGGGATCAAGGTATTTTGGGGAAATAAGTATGTTACTGTAATACCCTGTATTTTTGAAAGAGTTTATTTTAATTATGGGATTAATTAATTTAAATGGTGATATTATTTATAATTAATCCGAATTTAAGCAAATAATTACTAGCGTGATGAGAGTTAGTATTTATTGGTGAGAATTATGTTGCAAATTACTTAGTGAGTAAAGTAATATATGATTATGAATATATTATAATTATCGTGAATGAAAATGCGGCAATTACAATACACTTACTTGGGATGTGCGTGTGAGTCGTGTCGTGGCTTAAATGAGGAATTAAAATATAATTTAATTTTGGTTATTCTGATGGCCGTTTTGAGTACGCCAATGTGTCCGTAACGGTCGAGATAGTCAAAAAAGTCTACTCGGGGTTTACTTTGGAGTTCGGGGCAATTTTAGGCCAGCTCGACACCCCAGAGGGGTATTTTAGACTTTTGAAAAATTATGATTTATTAATGGACGAAAATTAGATTAATATATCATCCCTTACGTAGTAGCAGTTAGGGTTATGTTCTGCAAAAATAGAGAGGGAACCTAGGAGGAAGAAGGAGAGAACTTATAGAAACACTAAGACCAAACCCAATCTTCTTTCACCAAAAATGCCATCAAAATGTAGAACGTGAAGAGAGGAACAAACTCATACCAATTTCAAGAGATGAATCAGACCTTCATGAAAAATTTAAGTGTTTATCTTACTTAACTTAGAGTATATAATGTTCATGTTAGATTAGTTGATGATTTAATCATGATATTATAAAATTGGGACTGAAATTGGGTATTAATCTATGATTGTGGTATAGGTATTGCATGTAGTCGAATAACCATATATTAAGGATTAGAAATATGAATTTTATATGTTGAAATCATGAATTTAAATCTGGGTTTAATTGTGACTAATGGTGATTATATGAATTTAGGGATTTTTGAAGATTTGATGAATTAATGTAAATTAATGTCATTACTTTGAATGATTTGATGTTAACAACATGTTCGAAAATATTTTATTACTAGATAGTATAGTTTAGAATCATTGGATTTGAGTCAGGATAAGTTTTGAGTGATTCGTGTGATGAAAAAGTTGAAAAACGCAGTTTTAGAGGATAGGGACGAACTACAGAATTCTCGTTCGAATGATATGTGTCGTTCGAACAACCTCATTTGAATGACAATTACAACACCCTATCCTATGCTAATTAAGAGAGTAGGTTCTTTCGAATGAGATTCTAACGAAAATTCAGGGCCTTAGTTCGTTCGAACGAGAATTTCCCAGCTTCTAACGAGATTTCAGAAGTTCAATTTTTTTCCTGGACAAGTTAAAACCTTACAAGGTTGATTCGAGTGAGAGAGAATGACCTACACTATTCTTGATTAACTTCATTACATAATCTAGTGGTGAGATTATTGTGTAACTAAAAAGGGAATATGTTGGAATAAGAGGGTCTTATGGAATATGTATGAGAGAAATTAATCGTGCGGATAGAGTAACATGAGTATTAGAGATAGTAATACTACGTATAAATTCGGTGATTTGGGTTGCGTGAATACCTAATGATTATTATAGGTTATGTATATATCTATTGATTGAATTATTGTGTGTATAACATACTTACGCTACTTGCTATCGAGTGGAGGTTGCGCGTTTTGGATGATCATATCTTGAGGAGCCTTCGGAGTGATTTTGATTCGTACCACTAGAACATAGAACCCAGGTATGGGCTATCAGTGAGAACGATAGTGTTGATGGTAATATGGGTGCAGAGGTATGTGCGTAGCCATAGGCTTGGAACTATGTTCGCCTCCAATATGTGTGTTTGCTTTGATGGTTCGCCATAGATTGAACCTATAGTCCTTCATGCAATGAGCGATGCATAGGGATATGATAGCAGAGTATGCATTGCACCAAGGGAGCCCTAACCTAAGGGTGCATAATTAGTATATATATGTATATAGAGATAAATACATGTATATCTGTTACTTATTCTACTATGCGTGCTTAGTAGATATGGAAATAACAATATTTATTAAATTAACTTATAGATGAAAAGAATGTCTATGGGAATAACGGTTGTGTATGTGAATAACGATCCTTAAACATTAGGTAATACGGAATACGGGCGATATGGATAAACACTTGAGATTATTGGCATAATTTTTGTACATGATCTAACTAGTTAGGCGGAGTAGCATAACTAGGATGAGTTAAGTATACGCATTAGGTGTGCACATTAGATGAGAGGTGAGTATCTCAAGTGAGAGTACGAGAATTTAACATGAACACTATATGTGCTATTATTTTCATTTAAGCACTTGTTAATTTTTAAACTGTTTTCAACTCAGGTTCAGACCCGTTTATTGCAAATCTCTTTTCTTTTGTCAAATTACTTTAGGTGCCCATCATAGGGACACCAAGTATAGGAGTTCCATTCATTTGATGAGCTATAGATGTTGTGGAAGTTATAGGACTTGGTAGTAGACACCTCCATGACCTTCGTTTCTTCATCTTGAGTTATTTACTTCAGTTAGGTATGTCTCCTCCTTTTACTTATTCAAACAGTAGGAGATTGTGGATTTATTTACTCCTTTCAGTTGTTGATTTATTTTGTTGGATTATTGTATTTTGTATTTAGACTGGAAGTGTTTACTCCCGTCACATTTATCATTTCAGTCATTTTAGTTTATATGAGATTAGTTTGAATCGTGTATGTTTAGTAATTGGTTAATTTGATTTTATGTTAATTAAAAAATAAAATTTTGACATCAACCTTCTTAAATATTAGGTGGCTAGTGTTAATAATAAAGTTTTTGAAAGTGATGCATATTCTGAACCAACTGGATATTTTGATTTAATTTAGTAAAGTACTGATCACCCAGTATTTAATTAGGCGGGGTGTCATAGTTACAAGGAAGAAGCATTACCAAATGTTACATAGCCGAAGAAGAAATCGAGTTTTTTTCGAGAGTTCGTATCTGGATTAGACACAATTGGAGTTCCTTTCAATGGAGAAGATGACAAACCTTTTACGCATAGAAAAATTATATTAAAAAAATACGCCTATTATTCCAAAGTGATTTTCCTATCCTTGATTATCATAACTTAAAGCTAATTGAAACACAAATACTCAAAAACTAGGGTCATGTCCAAGTTATAATACTGTTAAGATTTTACCCATGGCTCATAATTTTATTATTCTAAAGTTGATATGAAAAAATTACTCCAGTTATTACGAAATGTTTTTTCTATCATTGATTATCATTGCTCAAACATGATTGAAACCTCAAAACTCAAACAAAAAATCCACATACCACATCTAATATTAGAAAGGTATAACTCATGGATCAAAATTTTATGCTTCAAATATTTATATGATAAAAAACTAATTTTATGATAAAGTGTTTTTTCAATTATTGGTTATCATAGCTCAAAGTTGATGGAAACCCAAAGAATCAAATGACATGGCCTCATCCCACATCTATTATTGAAAAGGTACCATTAATGACTCAAACTTTTGTATTTAAAAAAATATATACTTGAAATATTCTCATAATATTATATAGCGTATTTTCTTACTTTGATTATTATATAATTTGATTATATATACGGTACAAAATGCAAGCTGAAAATTGAAACAAAAACCAATATTATTGCAGAAGGGTTGATGTTTGAGAATGAAAGATTAAATGAAAATATTCACAACACTCCTCTTGGAGAACATAATGTTCGCTTGTCTATTAAAGAAGTATTTTTGTAAAGGACTATCTATTAGTACCCATTCCAGATAAAATGAAACCTTTTAGAGATGCAATCGGTTCACTTGTTGCTTGGCCTAAGGAGTTTGTACTATTAGGTGTTGAGAAAAACTATTTGTGAGCATTAAGTATATATTACATTAAATGTGTAATCAATTGATGTTGTTTATTTATTATCCAAAATAGGACAAAAATAATGACCATTATGGTGAGAGATATGAAACAGAGAAAGCTTATCACAGTTTTGTTATGGTTATTGCCTTCACATAAACATTAAAACACATAGACAAGCCACAAAATGATTCCACTTGAGCAATAAGTATTTGGAGATAATAATATCGAGACATTTGTTTTCAAGAATGACTTGTTTGAGTTTTGTGCAATGAAATCCATAGATGTCACCATTATCATTACATACATGATGTATGATATTAAAATTATTTTTTATTACTCAGAGATTTTTTTGACAACATTATTATTATTTTTTCATGTAGGAATTTGTATGATAAATTTTCAAGCCTCCAAGAATACATTTAATTTATCAATCCTTAATCCATTAGTGTTACCTCTAATATGAATCTTTCTTAGTCTCTCACTAAAATATGGAAAAATGAAAACCTATGTATTTTATTCCTCACAACTTCCAAGAAATATGAGTGTATTAATTAATGGTGTTACATTTAAGTAATATGACTATTAATTATGTGTATATAATGTATTCATATTATACTTATTCTTTTGTTGTTTTCATTAGATCTTGATTGTCATGAATTGCTATTCGATGATTGTTTATTAATTGGAACCTTCGTGTAACCCAATCGATGAAGCAGTTAATATCTATTTCAATGCGTGAGTGTAATTTCATCTCTATGTAAGTTCAGGTGTAATCAATCATTCAAAACTAATCAAAAAAATATTAACCTATATTGGGCTCATTCCATTAGCTCTTGATGAAAATAGACGACCTACATATCCATATCTCCCTCGCATGTGTGATGTTTATATATACTACCTAATGGTGCACACATGATGCATGCGTGATGTGTCATATTAAATTATAATACGTACAAGTGTTTCCATGATATGAGATTTTTTTATCTTGGTCTATTAAAATCGAAATAAAGTCCATGAGATGGAGGTCGAAAAGGGAGGGGGTCTATCCTTTTTTTCGGGGGGCCAGGGGGCAATGTTTTTTTTGGCAGTTGGTGGTTGTTAAGATGATGTTGGTGGTGGTGAGTTACGGAGATTGGGTGATGGTGCGGGAGGGGGTGCTGGAGGTAGGGTTTTCGATTTTTTGTAGTGGTTGAGTGGGGGCTGTCGGGTTTGGAGGTGGGATTTGTACAAGAAGTGCTATGTTTTTTTTTGGTGGTGGGGGAGTTGTTTTTTGGGGTTTTGGGAGTAGGGGCAATTTGTTTTTTATGGTTGGGGGTTGTTAAGTGTAATAACCCTCGCTTATGAGACCGTATTTTATAGTAATTACTTAGTATAGTAATTAGAGACAAGTGTTGGGTTATGATTTGAATGTTAATTCAATGTAGAAAAGTTGGTATCTATTATGAGTTTGCATACATATCATATCTATGGGTAAATATTGCTATGTTATGCTTATTAATATCATCTGAACTCAAAATGATATTTGGCTTAATAATGAGACCGGAACCTAAATTGAATTTTAAATTGTCCAAATGATAATTTGGAGGTTGCAGTTGATTCCGGAACGTGCGAAATAGTCAAATAATGTACCATATTGTATTTTGAAGTTTTGGGCATTTTTGACTGATTGTACCTAAATTATGCAGTTGCGTATTATTTTATCGCACTATTAGTTAATTTAGTGGGATATTTGTCTTAGGTCACGACTTAAGCTTTCTAAGTCTTCTTATTTCCCTAATTTCCTTCCTAAACCAAAGAGAGAAAGAGAAGAGTAGAGAGAAAGATTAGAGCTTTGGAGATTTTGAGAGATTCTTGCTCCTACAACCTAGAGACCTGCAATTTGCTGAATCAAGGCAAGTTTTTACTTGCTATTTGTGTCTTGAGATAGATGATTTTCTATGGTAATGATGTATTGATTTTGGTTTAGCAAACTTAGGGTTTTTCTTATGTATTTATGGGTTTTGATTCATTCAAAGATGATTGGGATGATTCATGAGGTTTAAGATGGTCAATAGTATCATTGATGTTATCTTGGTGTTGGTATATAAGTTTGGTTTGAAGAAATTTAAGTTGGGGTAGAAAATGGAGTCCAAGACTCCATAGCCAATCTTGGCAAAATCACAGGCCCGAATCGAATCGTCCCTCTGGGCGAATCGATTCGGTTAAGTCCAGTGCTCAGGTCTTGTGAACCGAATCGATTCGAAATTGGTCCGATCGATTCGGCAGTTATGCATAAACCCAAACCTTCTGACCGAATCGATTCGGTTTCCATCCGAATCGATTCGGCAAATTTGCAGAAACTCAAATTTTCTGGCCGAATCGATTCGGCCAAGGGGGCGAATCGATTCGGTAGCCCTGCACTTTTCCAAAATTTTTCTTTTAAATTTTAACCCTTTTTCTTTAGGATTAGTAATTAGGGACCTTCTTAAATGAAGTAAACATAGGGTTTAGAGTATTAGTTGAGTTGGGTCGACATCCTAGACTCGAAAGGGTTCATCTAGGGTTCTTTTAAGGGGGAATTTAAAGTGATTTTTAGGCATTACTTTTATCTTGTAGTTTTATAAGGGTCTAGAACATCTTTAGGTCAATTTGGAGACCTTAGGAATTAACTTGAGTTAGATTTGACTTGAGGATTTATGTTAAAGCCTAAAGGAGGCTTTGGAAATAACTTTGGAGTCTGAATTTCTTATCGAGGATGTTATGACGGTACGTAATACGTATAGTCCCGATTTAAGCTTATACATTTGTTAAAATAGGAAATTGATAAGGTAAATGATAATTTACTAAGTCATGAAATGGAAATTAATAAAATGGATGTTACACACCTCTCTAAATACCATCTTAAGGGAAGTCCGTGCGATAGGTGAAGCCCCCTGGCTAATGAATGCAGGGTGGATATAGTCCTAGGCCATATGAGCGCTTGTTTTATTTTTCTGCGATGGGTAGGAGATTCTGGGTGTGGTCTTGACTACCCCGCAGGCATATGGCCGCTTCCCGACGATTTCGATAGGATCCCAGGTTGTCTTATGTTAGGCCCTGGAAGATGATGGTTATTTAGGGACGCGCACAGTGGGGAAACCCGGACGGGCGGTCTTAGAATCGTTATATGTATATTTATGACTATTCTAATTATCGAGTTGGACTCGATGGAACTTAAATGCCACATAGAGCAAGTTTATGCCACAAAGAGCATGCTATTGAGATTAGTGCCATTAAGAGCACATGATAATAATTGTATTCCTGATAAGGAATGTCAAAGAAGATTGAGATTGAAATATGATGAAAGATGAAAAAGGCTCATTAGTACTTTAAATTCTTGTATAAGTGAGTTTCATTTCATATAGCTAATTATCAGTTTAGTCCCTTACTGGGTGATACCTTGCTAGATTATCATTCATTCTTACTTGCACATCATTGTCATACCTGTCATTTATCTATTTATCACATATATCCGGCCCTGACCGGTTTTCACTTCTTGTTGTGTATATATATATATATAATCCGTTCAGGTGTTCCGCCGCACGGTCGCCCGAAATGATCTTTCCTTCCATATATTTTGAGGAGCCGTGACATCGTGCGGGTCTCATGGGATGTTTTGTGTAGACGCCTCCATTTATGTTTTCTAGTTATGATCAGTTTATTCGGGCATGTGGCCTAAACCGTTGTAATTGTATAATGGATCTATTATGTAACACCTGGAACTTATTGAATGTTGTATGGTTATTTTGACCGACGTTCCTTTCGGTCCTTTTGTATCCTTTTAGTTTTTGTGCGCTTGTGGGGGTTTCCACCCTCTATTTCTATCATGGGTTGTTGGAAATGCTTTCTTATTATTTCAAAACCAAAATTTTTGATAACCCGTTTTCTGGAATATTGTGTGGTTATTCCTTATACTTTGTATATTGTTGTGATGCTGAGAATGATATTTATCCATGATTTCCTATTTTATCGAAGTATAGGGATGGCCACCCTTTATTTCGGATAGCGGGTTGTCATAGATGGTATCAGAGCATCGGGTTCTAGAGTCTTTAGGATCTATGCGTACTTGTCACGTTCTACCGTAGCGTTCTTTGATATAGAACTTAATGTTAGGATTGTTTGTTGCTTATGTATGCGATCTTCTGCTAAATAGATTGTTTTATATTATGTTTTAACTGTGCCTCGTCTTTATCTCAGATGCCGCCAAAGAGAGGACGTCCCGCTAGACGTAATAGGGTTGTTGAGGATGAGTTTGGTCCTCCACCGCAGCCACAGGGGAGTATCAGTGCCGCTGAGGTGGTAACTATTGTGGCCCAAGATGTCAACGCCGCGATGACTGCAGTGGAACAACAAATGCCACAAGTTCAAGTGAGGGGGCAAGAAGCACTAGTTCCTACGGGACCTTATCAGTGGGAACGGGTGAGGGAGTCTTTCCTTAAGGGACATCCCCCGGAATTTGAGGGAGGTTCGGATGTTATAAAGGCGAACCAGTGGAAGAGAGATATGCAGCGCCATCTTAGAATGGTGGAATGTAGTGAGGAGAAAAAGCAAATTCTCGTTACCTTCAAGCTGGTCGGACCGGCCTTACACTGGTGGGAGTCAATGACGACACCCGAACAAAGGGATACTATGTCCATCACAAATTTTTGGGCTTTGTTTGATGGAAAGTATTTCCCTCCCGCAGTTCAGAGGGAAATGCAGAGGAAGCTTCAAGATTTAGTACAAGGGGAGAGATCGGTTGCCGAGTACGAGGAGGAGTTTACCCGGTTAGCAAGCTTTATATCGGATGAAGTAACTCCAGAAGCGAAGAGGATCTCCAAGTTTGTGGGAGGTTTGCACTGGCGAATAAAACAACATTTTCTTGGAAATCCATCTCTGGTGACCTTTGGTGATGTGATGAATGCTGCATTACTTCACTGTCAAGAGCATAGATTGTTTGTTCAAAACAAGAAGAAGGTTGTAGTTGCGGGGCAAGCAGTGAGACAGGGAGGAACTGGGAGCGGAGGGGGAACATCTTCTTCATCCCAATCCTCGGGGAACAAGTAGGTTGAGAGGGATCCTCAGCAGGGGTATTCGGGAAAGCGTCAACGTTTCGGTGGGTTTAATGCTGGTGGCAATAATAACAGGCAGGGTCAAGGTGGTCAGCAACCACAGGGTGGTAGAGGTGGAAATGGAGGTAGAGGCCAACAGGGCCGAGGTGCGAGGCAATTCCGAAATAACCAAGGTAGGAATCAGGATAATACGGCAAATAAATGTTTGCAGTGTGGGGAGCTGGGCCACTACAAAAGGGCGTGTCCTCAGTTGGTTGGAGGGCATCTTCCTAGGGCCCCACAGCAGCCGTATGTACAGTTTCCGCCCCAAGCGCCTAATCCGGTTGCTCCTCCTCAACAGGGACAATTGCAGTACGGTCGGGTTTACCATATTCAGGAGGCTCTGCTTCCTCCAGCTCCTCTGGCACCACCAGCGATCGAGGGTAAGTTTCTCATTCATGGGCACATGGGTCGAATACTATTTGATACGGGTGTTACACACTCCTTTATTTTTAGAAGTTTTGCCCAGACTTCAGGTTTGATAAAATCTGCTGAAAGTACCTTCACTAGCGTTGAATCCTCTATGGGCGATGGCTCATTGATTTTCTTCGTATGTAAGAACGTAGAAATCAACCTAGGTGACTTGTGTTTTGAGGCTGATTTGCTCGTCCTTGATATGGTCGGGTACGATGTTATTTTGGGTATGGATTGGCTAGTGAAGTATCGTGCTATATTAAATTGTTACGGGAAGAGCTTAGTTTTTGCGGTTTCGGGACAAGAAATGTTCCTGGTAGTTATGCCTTGTATGGAAGGGAGCACGAGTGCTTATCTATATTGTATTGCGAAAGACGCATCTAGAGATGTCGTGGTTCCCCTAAATTCTCTTCCAATCGTTAGATATTTTGAAGATATTTTTCGGGAGATACCGGGATTACCTCCAAGTCGGTAAATAGAGTTTGTGATTGATCTAATGCCGGGAACTCGACCGATCGCCAAAGCTCCTTATCGAATGGCTCCTGTGGAGATGAGGGAGCTGAGAGATCAGATTCAGAAGCTACTGGAGCAGGGCTTTATTAGGCGTAGTACCTCACCGTGGGGCGCTCCGGTATTATTTGTGAAGAAGAGAGACGGTTCTCTCCGGTTATGTGTGGACTATAGAGAGTTGAATAAAGTCACCATCCGGAATAAATACCCTTTACCTCGCATCGACGACTTGTTTGATCAACTTAGGGACGGGGTATCACCAATTGAGGATACGAGAGCAAGATGTATCCAAGACGGCCTTTCTGACCCGTTATGGATCTTATGAATTCTTGGTTATGCCCTTTGGGCTAACCAACGCCCCTGCAGTGTTTATGGACCTTCTGAACAGGGTGTTTCGGGATTTCCTTGACCAGTTTGTCATTGTCTTTATCGATGACATCCTAGTCTATTCTCAGACAGAGTCGGATCACGCTGCTCACTTGCGGTTGGTCCTGCAGAGATTGAGGGATCATCAATTGTATGCAAAGTTTGAGAAATGTGGCTTCTGGTTGAAGGAAGTTCAATTTTTGTGGCATGTGGTGTCATCCCAAGGCGTGTCTGTGGATCCAGGCAAAGTGATCGCGGTAAAAGAGTGGGGTCAGCCCACTACACCTACTGAAGTTCGTAGTTTTCTGGGCTTGGCGGGTTATTACCGCCGGTTCATTAAGGGCTTTTCCTAGGTTGCTAGCCCATTGACGAATTTAACCCGAAAAGGGGAAAGATTTGTTTGGGGCAGTTCATGTCAAGCGGCGTTTGATGAGCTCAAGGATAGACTAACTTCGGCTCCAGTCCTGGCATTGCCAAAGCCGGGATTGGAATATCTCATCTTCACCGATGCATCACTTCAGGGGTTAGGAGGTGTTCTTCAACAAGAGAGACAACCCATTGCGTACGCTTCTCGTAATTTGAAGCCTCACGAGAAGAACTATCCGGTTCATGACTTGGAATTTGCCGCAGTTGTATTTGCCTTGAAGATGTGGAGGCATTATCTCTTGGGGGAAAAGTTTAGTCTTTTCACCGACCACAAATCGCTACAATACTTATTCTCCCAAAAGGATTTGAACATGCGCCAGCGTCGTTGGTTGGAGTTTGTGAAAGACTACCAATTTGATATTCATTATCACCCCGAAAAGGCGAATGTAGTAGCAGATGCCTTGAGCAGGAAGCCCGAGGGAGACTTAGCTGAGGTATGGAAAGCTAAGTGGAGAGAGCTCAGCCTAGAGGATGCAGGGGTAAGAGCATTCATTTCCGTGATGACGGTTACTCCCACGATTATAGCAAGGATTGTGGAAGCCCAGAAAGGAGATAAAGTTTGTCAAGACCATACACGCCAGCTGTTGTTCGAGGGAGCGGAGTCGTACTCGATTGTTTCCGAGGGCGGACTACGTTTCTATGGAAGACTTGTGGTTCCCGACGATGGGGATTTGAGACGAACGGTGATGGCAAAATCCCACGGGTCAAGGTTTGCGGTAAATCCAGGAGGGGACAAGATGTACCAAGATATGCGTCATTTGTATTGGTGGGCGGGTATGAAGAGGGATATCTCAGAGTTTGTGTCTCAATGCACTACTTGTCAGTTGGTTAAGATTGACCACCAGCGACCGACAGGTTTGTTACAACCACTCGAGATTCCCGTATGGAAATGGGAGAGCATTTCGATGGACTTTGTTACGGGCCTACCTAGATCGCAGAAGGGTCATGACTCAATTTGGGTAATTGTCGACCGTTTGACTAAGTCGGCACACTTCTTGCCTGTGCGCACCGATTATGATACCGCTCGTTATGCCCAATTGTTCATCGAGGAGATCGTCAGACTTCACGGGGTACCTTTAAATATTGTCTCCGACCGAGATAAGATATTTGTGTCCCACTTTTGGCAAAGTTTCCAAGGAGCAATGGGGACCGAGTTGAAGTTAAGCTCTTCCTATCATCCTCAAACAGACGGTCAGACCGAAAGGGTAAACCAGATGTTGGAGGATATGCTTCGTATGTGCATACTCGATTTTAAGGGCGGTTAGGAACAATACCTTCCATTGGTTGAGTTTTCTTATAATAAATCATACCAATTTACTATCAGAATGGCACCCTATGAAGCTCTGTATGGCAGGCCTTGTAGGTCGCCCACTTGTTGGTTGGAAGTTGGTGATAACAAGTTCCTTGGACCTGAAATGATCCAAGACACTTCTTCGAAGATTGAGCTTATTCGAAATCGCATACGGATAGCCCAAGATCGTCAAAAGAGCTACGTCGATACGGGTATGAGACATATGGAGTTGGAGGTTGGAGACCAGGTGTTGGTGCGAGTGTCCCCGATGAAGGGCATTAAGCGTTTTGGGAAGAAAGCAAAGCTTGCACCCCGTTTTGTTGGACCTTTTCCAGTGATTGAAAAGATTGGTCCCGTGGCATACCAACTTGCCTTGCCGGAACCTTTACAACAAATCCATGATGTATTTCACGTCTCCTCCTTGAAGAAGTATAGAAGGTGTGAAGGTGCCCTTTGGCACATTCCTTTCGAAGATATCGATTTGCAGCCCGTTGTTTCTTATGAAGAACAACCGATTGCTATCCTTGAGTTTGGGGAGCGAAAGTTAAGATCTCGTGTGGTGCCCCTAGTGAGAGTTCATTGGAGTCATCATCATGCAAACGAATCAACTTGAGAACGTGAGGACGAGATGCGGGAGAAATATCCACATCTTTTCTTATGAGGTACGCCTGAATTTTGGGGACAAAATTCCCTCATAAGGGGGGGAGTATGTAATAACCCTCGCTTATGAGACCGTATTTTATAGTAATTACTTAGTATAGTAATTAGATACAAGTGTTGGGTTATGATTTGAATGTTAATTCAATGTAGAAAAGTTGGTATCTATTATGAGTTTGCATACATATCATATCTATGTGTAAATATTGCTATGTTATGCTTATTAATATCATCTGAACTCAAAATGATATTTGGCTTAATAATGAGACCGGAACCTAAATTGAATTTTAAATTGTCCAAATGATAATTTGGAGGTTGCAGTTGATTCCGGAACGTGCGAAATAGTCAAATAATGTACCATATTGTATTTTGAAGTTTTGGGCATTTTTGACTGATTGTACCTAAATTATGCAGTTGCGTATTATTTTATCGCACTATTAGTTAATTTAGTGGGATATTTGTCTTAGGTCACGACTTAAGCTTTCTAAGTCTTCCTATTTCCCTAATTTCCTTCCTAAACCAAAGAGAGAAAGAGAAGAGTAGAGAGAAAGATTAGAGCTTTGGAGATTTTGAGAGATTCTTGCTCCTACAACCTAGAGACCTGCAATTTGCTGAATCAAGGCAAGTTTTTACTTGCTATTTGTGTCTTGAGATAGATGATTTTCTATGGTAATGATGTATTGATTTTGGTTTAGCAAACTTAGGGTTTTTCTTATGTATTTATGGGTTTTGATTCATTCAAAGATGATTGGGATGATTCATGAGATTTAAGATGGTCAATAGTATCATTGATGTTATCTTGGTGTTGGTATATAAGTTTGGTTTGAAGAAATTTAAGTTGGGGTAGAAAATGGAGTCCAAGACTCCATAGCCAATCTTGGCAAAATCGCAGGCCCGAATCGATTCGGCCCTCTGGGCGAATCGATTCGGTTAAGTCCAGTCCTCAGGTCTTGTGAACCGAATCGATTCGAAATTGGTCCGAATCAATTCGGAAGTTATGCAGAAACCCAAACCTTCTGACCGAATCGATTCGGTTTCCATCCGAATCGATTCGGGAACTTTGCAGAAACTCAAATTTTCTGGCCGAATCGATTCGGCCAAGGGGGCGAATCGATTCGGTAGCCCTGCACTTTTCCAAAATTTTTCTTTTAAATTTTAACCCTTTTTCTTTAGGATTAGTAATTAGGGACCTTCTTAAATGAAGTAAACATAGGGTTTAGAGTATTAGTTGAGTTGGGTCGACATCCTAGACTCGAAAGGGTTCATCTAGGGTTCTTTTAAGGGGGAATTTAAAGTGATGTTTAGGCATTACTTTTATCTTGTAGTTTTATAAGGGTCTAGAACATCTTTAGGTCAATTTGGAGACCTTAGGAATTAACTTGAGTTAGATTTGACTTGAGGGTTTATGTTAAAGCCTAAAGGAGGCTTTGGAAATAACTTTGGAGTCTGAATTTCTTATCGAGGATGTTATGACGGTACGTAATACGTATAGTCCCGATTTAAGCTTATACATTTGTTAAAATAGGAAATTGATAAGGTAAATGATAATTTACTAAGTCATGAAATGGAAATTAATAAAATGGATGTTACACACCTCTCTAAATACCATCTTAAGGGAAGTCCGTGCGATAGGTGAAGCCCCCTGGCTAATGAATGCAGGGTGGATATAGTCCTAGGCCATATGAGCGCTTGTTTTATTTTTCTGCGATGGGTAGGAGATTCTGGGTGTGGTCTTGACTACCCCGCAGGCATATGGCAGCTTCCCGACGATTTCGATAGGATCCCAGGTTGTCTTATGTTAGGCCCTGGAAGATGATGGTTATTTAGGGACGCGCACAGTGGGGAAACCCGGACGGGCGGTCTTAGAATCGTTATATGTATAGTTATGACTATTCTAATTATCGAGTTGGACTCGATGGAACTTAAATGCCACATAGAGCAAGTTTATGCCACAAAGAGCATGCTATTGAGATTAGTGCCATTAAGAGCACATGATAATAATTGTATTCCTGATAAGGAATGTCAAAGAAGATTGAGATTGAAATATGATGAAAGATGAAAAAGGCTCATTAGTACTTTAAATTCTTGTATAAGTGAGTTTCATTTCATATAGCTAATTATCAGTTTAGTCCCTTACTGGGTGCTACCATGCTAGATTATCATTCATTCTTACTTGCACATCATTATCATACCTGTCATTTATCTATTGATCACATATATCCGGCCCTGACCGGTTTTCACTTCTTGTTGTGTATATATATATATATAATCCGTTCAGGTGTTCCGCCGCACGGTCGCCCGAAATGATCTTTCCTTCCATATGTTTTGAGGAGCCGTGACATCGTGCGGGTCTCACGGGATGTTTTGTGTAGACGCCTCCATTTATGTTTTCTAGTTATGATCAGTTTATTCGGGCATGTGGCCTAAACCGTTGTAATTGTATAATGGATCTATTATGTAACACCTGGAACTTATTGAATGTTGTATGGTTATTTTGACCGACGTTCCTTTCGGTCATTTTGTATCCTTTTAGTTTTTGTGCGCTTGTGGGGGTTTCCACCCTCTATTTCTATCATGGGTTGTTGGAAATGCTTTCTTATTATTTCAAAACCAAAATTTTTGATAACCCATTTTCTGGAATATTGTGTGGTTATTCCTTATACTTTGTATATTGTTATGATGCTGAGAATGATATTTATCCATGATTTCCTATTTTATCGAAGTATAGGGCTGGCCACCCTTTATTTCGGATAGCGGGTTGTCACATTAAAATGGTGGTGAGTGCCGAAGGTTAGTGGAGGTTTGGTTGGGACTGCTAAAGGTAAGGGCTATAGATTTTTACGGTGGTGGTGGGGGGGGGGGGGGGGAGGGGGGAAGCTACCGAGTTTGGGGGTAGCCTTTGAAGATGAGATTTTTTGGTCATTTTGTTTTTGTTTTTGTACAATACGTTTTTTCTCTCTTTTTTTTTAATTTATTATTCTATTTTTGTTACAACTAGCGTCAACTTATAGCTAATAAAAGATAATGTCAATAACTAAAGTGAAAAAACATTAAAGAAAATCTATAGAGTAAAATTATCATAGAATTATTAGGTTGAAAGGAAATGTCATAACTCATGTGTTGCTGACAAAAATTAATGAGATAAAATTTGAATGGTTGTGATTTTGTGCATAAAATAAAAGAAAATATAAATCCTGAAAATTGTTACACTTAAACTTTTGTGATAACATAATGAACAGAAAAATATATTAAAACAGATTTTTGTTACATGGAACTCGATTATAACACGATTCTTAATTTTGAGACGAACATGACACAACATGATTATAAAAGAGTCCCAACACGAACAAAAGGAATCATGTGAAGTTTATCTCAATTTAATGATGTGTTTATAATTCATAACCTTTAGTCCGACATTAGAATTAAATGTTTAATAATTTCTTCTGCCAAATCAAATTGTTATTATGTTGTGAAAAACGTTTGGAATGGTCTGGTTATATGGTCAAATGTAGAAATCATAGATATTCAATTAAATCTATTTTTATCGTGATTAATTAGGTTAAACTATACATGCAAGATATTGAATCTGTATCAAATCAAACAAACTAGCACACAAATGTGAATAAAAAAAAATTTTCGAGAAAAACCTTTTTTCGGCACTATTACATTTAAGGTATTATACTATGACACAGACAAACTTATAAATTTAGACTCCACTAAGTATAGAAGTTATGTCTCCTTCTTTATTGATAACATAAAGTTGTGCAGACCTAATAACGCCCCACAACGAGCTCCATTTTCCTTAGTGTCCACCGATGAGCTTTAGAAAACTCATTTCTTATCTTCAGCGCTCAAGAATCAACTCCACGGGGATATGAAAAAGTGATGTGTTCTTCAATATTTGATATATTGGTGAAAAAATATTCAAGGGCTTTGCATGTGTAAAATTAAAGTGTTGATCATAAACTATGTACAAAAATGTTTGCAAAGAAGTGAAAATTCGTATCTCTTTAGTTAGGCAGAAAAATCTTTAAGAGGTACACTTGAAAATATTGCTTTTGAAACCAAGTAAAAAAATATTTTTCGTAGGCTCGTTCGAACGAACTAAACCTCCTTCGAATGACATATGCAAAGTCATTTGAACGAACATCGAATGAGATATCAAACGACATTCCAGAATGATGAGAAAATTGGACCATTTGAAGTTTCGTTCGAACAACTCGTATTGAGAGAGTGTAAGAATCTCATTCGAATGACCGTATGCACCTCATTCTAATGAGCTTCCTTAAATATGAATTTTTGATTAAAAACTTTTGAAAAAATATTTTATATTTTTAAAATACCCCCGAATATAATTATTACACAAAATCAAACTCATATACCTTCTCTGATGATTGTAGTGATAATCTCAACTCTTCGATTGTCACATTCGATCACTAACTTGTCTTTGATTAAAGATTTTAAGAATATAACAGACTTAAAAACATAATGAGAAATTTAAAAATTTTCTCTTGCATGTAGTTTTTTTTGGTTATATAGAGTTTCATAAATTGGTCTTTTGTTGTTGCGATTGATTATAATATTTTTTTTATTTTGTTGCAGTTTTATGGAAAGCAATTTTTTAAAGAAATAATGGACCGGGCTTTCATAGTGGAATGTCAAGGACATATTTGATTTATAATTGTTACATTTACTCACTATTTTGGAAGGGAATGCATAGTTTTAAATGATGTTGGATGGAATATAGTAAAAAAAAATACCTTTTTGAATGTATATATTAATTTAGTAGGATAACTTTTTGATGTATATGTTGTTAGGACAACTTTTTAATGTATATACGGATATGGCTAGTTAGAATTGATAACTCTCTAATGTAATATATGGATATGTTTAAAACGCTTTCAAGTTAAGCATCCTATAAATATCATATTTCAGACGCTTTTGGGCTAATGGTAGGCACTTAACAGGGAATTTTTTTTGAAACCCTTCTGAATAACCTGTCCTAATAAGCTTTATTTTTAAGACATTTTTTGAAGTTTTTTTTATGGCTTTGGTTTTTTAAGATGCTTTTGATCATAATTTAAAGTGATGTAAATAGTCTTTTAGGACACTTTTTAACCATTGTAAAAAGACGTTTTTTCTTCTTCTACTCTCCCCCCCCCCCCCCCTCCCTCTTTGTATCTCTCGGGTAGTTGGTTAAGGATTTGGGGACAAGTCTCAAAGTCACATAAGGGAACTTAGGCAGCAAGTGTTTGACTTTAAATGGAATCTTTTGGTATTACTTATTTAACAAGACCACCTCCGGTTGATATAATATAGAGATATATGTTCATTCTCCTTTTTTGTTCCAAAATAGAGAATTATTGTGAGTGAAAATTAGGGTTCCACTTTTATGATCGCATGTGAATGTTGCCAAATTAGCAAACCACATAAATTTTGGGTTCTTCATCTCTTTTCTATTTTTATTTACTTGGAATTCAATATTTTGGTGTGGTTGGTTTGTTGATCAACAGAGCCTTAGTTGAAAATACACGCTCCCTCACAACAATTCATTGATCTTACAAATATTATATTTTCAGCACAATATATATACACACATATGTACATAGATACATACCTTGACGATGTTCCACACCAAAATTATTTACTATGGTGTACTAATGTTGGATATATAAAACAAGTGAAATATGGACTTATTCTTTAAAAAAATGATGACATATAATGATTCAAAGTTTGTGTTCATTTTCATATATAGATATAGTCATAGATTTTTTTAAAAATATTTATTTAAGTTATTTCTAACTCAATTTTCTCATTTTTTCAATAGTAAATGAAATTATATTATTTGTGATGACAAACCATGTGTTGGCGTCTAAAATTGGTATGATGATTAGAATGAGTCTTAGCTTAGTTACACCATTTATTATCAACCACGAATAAAATAAGACAGATATAAACTAGAGAGGGATGAGAGACAAGTAATACCCCGAGATTTTGGGACAATAATCTATTTATTTCTGGGAGAAATAAATATTAATTTAATTAGAGAATAATTAAATTGGCATTTGAGGTCAAATTTGAAGATGTTAGAAAGTGTTTCGAATGACAATTCTGAGGTGTAGTTGTTTGCGGAAGGGTCGAGATAGTCAATCTGACAGTACTTGTGTCTTATTTGGGTTTCGAAATAATTTTAGTTCGTTTGGCTGGAATTAAAGTGACCGAGTCATTTAAAGTGTAAAGTTGTGTATTTTGGAGATAAGGCTTATTAAGCCTACGAGAGATCAAATCTCCTTAGAGAGAAAGAGAAAGAAAGAGAGAAATAGAGAAAAGAAGAAGAGAAAGAGGAGAAAAGTGGGATTTCCAGCCTTTACGCGATCTCGAGGAAGAATCAGACTTTACAAATTTGAGGCAAGTGATTAAACTTGTTAAATAATTGTTGTGTATCATTTATTTCATGATTTGTAGACAAAATTATGGATTTTGGGTTTAAAATGATAAAACCTAGATTTTGAGTCAAATCATATATTTGTTGTGTATATAATGGATTTGAGGTTGGAAATTAGTTGAGGTTTGTTATTTGATGAGTATTAATGCTATATATATGTTTGGGTTGAAGAGAATTGAAGAGAAAATGCTAGAAATGATTTTTGGGGATTTTTGACTTTGATGAAAATAGCCATTTCATAGCCCTTGAACAGGACGAATCGATTCGGCCCCAACCTAAATCGATTCGGAATGTTCCAGCTTGACAGGTCTGAGTGACCGAATCGATTTGGCCTGAGAAAGAAGCCCAAGTCTTTGGAACCGAATCGATTCGCCTTGGAGGTCGAATCGATTCGCTGGGCCAATTCGATTCGGATTGGGCCCGAATCGATTCGAAAACAGACAGTTTTGGGGATGTTTTTCTAGGGTGAGTTTCATCCCATTTCGTTTGAGTTTGTCGATTGGAAACCTCTGTAGGAGTTATGAGAAGTGTGTTTTGGAGACTTTTAGGGAGTTTCCCTTATGAGAAATTATTGGAGTCATATTGACTTAATTCGAGAGAATACCGATTGGAGAGTATCGCATCGACTAGTGGGGAAGACCACTACCATTGAGAATTATACTTGGAGATAATTATGAATATATAAGGGAGAGAGTTAGGATGCGCTTAGTGACAATGGATTTTAGAATTGAATCCCTAATGGGATAAACTTAAAGGTTCATATGATTGATTGAACCATATTATGGATTGAGAATAATAAGATGTGCATACGGATATAGAAAATATCCTTAACATAAATTGAATTGGGAGTTGTTTCATGAATGATAAATGCTGATCGAGGTGCATTAGATATAGAGAATATCTTCAACGTAAATATAATTGAGGGACGATTCATACAAATAGAAGTGATGTGTGAATTTCAAGTGAGAAATAGTATAGTGTATACGAGGTGGGGAAGATGTTCGAGCTATTATTGACGCATAGTATATCGAGAGTAAAATATACTAAATAATGAGATTATTTCACTTACGCCTAAGAGTGTACTATGAGTCTGTAATAGTGTGATATATATACCTTGTGTGATAGTATACATTTATATGTTGTGATATATATATATATATATATATATGTGTGTGTGTGTGTGTGTGTGTGTGTGTGTGTGTGAAGCATACCCCCTCTATGCTATCATGGGAAGTTGCGTGATGTGGGTGAGTCCCCTAGCTTGAGGAGCAGGGCGCGTATAGTCCCAGGTCATAGCATCCATTCATTATTGTGTGATTGTTTTATTAGGGGTGAGACGTGGTGGGTATGTTTCGTCTCATTTCCGGGGAAGAACTATGACTGCTTCCCGTATGTTTTGATTTGTTGTTTTACCATGGCAGTGTGATAATAGTCCAATATATGATAACTTGGGATAAAGTGAGTAATTCCTGGAAGATGATAGCATTTAGAACCTGCGTCCTCGAGTTATAGCTCACTGGGATGGTTATTATTATATTATGTGAATAGTATATTAATTGTATATGATTATGTGATATCATGTTTGTCTCTAGAGTAAAGATACATAAAAAGATTGCTTGAATCTCATTCCGGGAGATTTTTACCGAACTTAATTCGTGATAAATCAATGATGAGAAAATGTAGAGTAGATAATCATATGAGTATATATAGTACTTTGGGTATCGAGGGCATAATGGACCTCAACGACCAGCATTGCCAAGGAGTAGTGTATCGGGGGGTTCCTTGTTTGGATTTCGCTTGCGAGACGTCCCACGTACGAAACATAGCGCAATGTTGGGATTGGGGAGAAGTTAGTCCTTAGTGATCATATTTATAGTAGTAGTATATATCGACGATCGACAGTGCTAAGGAGTAGTGTATCGGGGGGTTCCTTGTTTGGATTTCGCTTGCGAGACGTCCCACGCACGAAACACCGTGCACTATTGAGAATTGAGATTAATTAAATAAATCAATTATAATATGTAACGAAGTTGGGTTATACGCATCATGCATTGAGGGCGTAATGAATCTTGATAATCAGTACTGCCAAGGAGTAGTGTATCGGGAGGGTTCCTTGTTTGGATTTCCCTTACGAGACGTCCCACGCATGAAATGCAGTGCAGTATTGAGAATTGGGAGAAGTTTAGTCCTTAGCACTTAGATGCTAATAACTCATATATATATATATATTTATGTCTATAACTAGAATATGAGAACTTCTAGTATAAGGGAATGTTTATGTATATTTTATATGTTTAGAAAGTGGGTGAATATTTGAGATTGGAATAGTAGAAGTTAAGAGATAATTTAGATGGATTTTTAAATGAGTATATATTGGGAGTAAGTTAGATTCCTTTTCCCCTAGATAGAATTGGGAAATTATTTGGAGATCATGTGCATACGTTTAGTTGCGCGCTTTAGTAGAGAGGTGAGTTGAATTTTATGAAGAGTGCGACTCCACTTTAATCATGTCATAATGCATTTATAATTATTATGCATTTTAATGCCCTTACTAAAAATGTTTTCACACCTAGGGCTCTAACCCGTTTATATTTTCTCTTGCCTCATATATATTGTGCTGTTTTAGGTGCTCCTCCGCAAGGACGCCATTGTTGTTATACATCAAGTGTATTCGTGGAGCTGTGGCAGTAGCTAACTGTTGCAGTATTTTGTGATAGTCGACTCCTATATTTGTATATCTAGATTAGCATTAATTTTGTATATCGGGTTTATACCCAAGTGTTATAGAGTAACACTTTTATATTTTCTCTCTCAAATTATTGTATTGCCTCTGACCCGACAACATATTTGGGTATTTTATTTTCTACGTTGTGTTGTACTCTTTTATATATTAGTTTGAGCATACGTGTGTCTCTTATCCTATTTAGTTGTTATGTTGTTGGTTAATTGTTGCATGATTTTGTTTCAGTGATGTAAATAAAATATTTTAAATTTTTTTGGCACCCTCTTTTTATAGTAATGGGTAGTTAGCCGTTCTTAAGTTTGTATCGTCGGTAGATGCTGAGAATGATCCACTTGAGATTCCTGATTATTTTAGTATAGGGTTGACCACCCGTTATTATTTTAAGTGGGGTGTCACAAGACAAAGAAAGAGATAGAGGTTTTTACGTGGTTTGGACCAATAAGTTACCTACATACACAAATGCTATGTCACTAGTTATTAGGGTTTTGATCTAAGTTTGTCAAGAACTCTCTAGGGTTAAAGATAAATTATTTTTCAGTTTTCCTTTTTCGAGAGAGGTAGTGAGCTATTTATAGTAATAAGGAGAGGAATAAATGGAATACCTTTACACATTTGGTATATACACCTTTACATTACAATTATCAGCTCTGTATTTATCCACGTTCATGTGCATGGTGACTGTTAAGATCCTTATGTGTGTGTGTTCACATTACTGACTATTTATATTCCTAAGGACTGTCAGCTAGTGTTCCGACCAAGGAGGTAATTCATTCGACCCCTTGTACCCGTTGTTTTTGGTCCCACTGAGTATTATAACAGGTATCACCTTATTATTAGTCCACTTGGCCATGTTATCTTAGGTCACAACAAAATCCCCCAATACTTCATTCTTGATTGGAGTGATTTAGTGACTAAAAGGATGGATTATTATCTATTAGGATTTTCTCGACTATTTGGAAGCGTCTGGTCAACTGTCGACCTCCGAGAGTTGTAAATTTCTGAATGTCATCTCTTGGCCAATGAAGATTTTATAAATAGTAGAAAAAAGAGCAAACCGTCTGGGGGATATGCTCCTCATTTTGATTCCTGGGGAACTGAGACGCCGTCAAAAGGTGAAGCGGTGGTACATCTAATCATTTCATTTTGTGTATCTAGATCACAAGGATGTGGTTGCCATCTTATTGGCCAAAGATGAGAAGACGTTTGGTATTCTTTGGAGTGAAAGTGGATTTGATTAGAAGCTGGAAGAATTATCCTCGACATATTTTAAAATAGAGTTTATGTTGCAATCTGATGTGAAGAGCACTCGGGCAGTATCTAGTCTCTTGAAACATGATAATAACTTGTTGAGGGAACAATTAAAGGGCATTAAGAAGGAAGCCACTGCTAATCAAAGTGAAGGAGAAATATTCCTAGAGTAGGAAAATGCTCAGGTAATGGATCAGTTAAAGAAATTAAAGAAATCAAAGGGAGATCAATATTTTTGGCAGATGGTTATTGCTCATCCGTGAGCAAAAGAGGAGAGAACTAAAAAGACACTATCCGACCAAAAAGACCTAATCAAGAATCAGTCGGCTAACATCAAAAGGTTAAATGAGAAATTTAATTGCCTCACTTATCATTTTCACAAATAGCCTCATACCTTATGGATGAGTAGTTATGATGAGGCATTGTCACACTTAGGTGAAGAACTTGCGCAAGATCGTAAAGAAGGTTACAAATGGGGATGGACAAATGCTCTTACTGTAATGAAGGTTCCCAAGGAAGATAGTCTCTGGTACTAGCATAAACATCCAACCAACTTCTCCTTTCAAGTTGGTCACTTCTTGGATCCCAATTGACGCGATCCCTATTAGTTTGATCAGAAAATATCTTAAGAATTATGGTTTGCATGGGGATAATGTCCTTAATCGGCCCTTACATTTGTTGGATAAAGATAGTTCTAACAGTCAGTCTAGGATTAAGGACTTGAGATCAACAGTTCTTCCTTCTGCACTAGATGTTCCTCCTGCTGGAATGGAGAAGTCTCTAAAAAGAATTCCGCTGATTAAGTAGTTCATATTATTTATTGTTTAATCTTCCTTTGCAATGATGCGAGGAGATTGAAATGTAAAAAATTTGATTTCTTTATTGTGTCCTACCGACAATTAGTCACACGATTATGTGGTCGACGCTAAGTTGACTAATATGCTTTGATGGTTACTAGTTTGGACAAACTCATGGTGTCCTGCCTTAGTTTCTACTAATGTGATTTTATTTATGGTCTCTTAAATGGATCTTGTCATTTTGACCAAGCATTTGCATTAGTTAACATTCGCGACCAAATGTTTTAGAAATTTTCCTTAATTCAATCTAGTAGAACTTCTTGTTCTTGACTCAGAGGGGTCATAAATGAAGTTTTATGTTTGGAACTTCCCGTTCGTGTCTTATTTAAATACTAACTCATATGTGAAGTAGAATAAGTAGTGACTAGTTTTTCTTTGTTATTTGAGATTGTACATCTCCCACTCCCGAAAAAATGAAAAATAAACTATGAAAAGGAAACCAACTTTTTATGAAACTTGGTGTTCTTTATTGAAAACTAAAAACAAGTTATAGGAAATAGTAAGGGAATACATTTCATTGGTATACTGATAATATTTCCTTTGATGCTCGGTATTCCATAGGTTTTTGAATTACTCTCCTTTTAAGGTTTCAAGACGATAAGTGCATGATCGGATGGCTGCAGAAATGTGGTATGGACCATGACAATTTGGTACTAAATTATTGCCTTTTAGAGTACCTTCTTCAGCATGTAGTCTCCTTCTTTGAGGTTTCTCGGTTTGACTCTCGTATTGTATAACCGTGACGTTTATTACTGGTATGCTTCCACGTGCAGTGCTGTGTTTTCTCTAACTTCTTCAACTAAGTCCAAACCTAATATTCTAATGAGATCACTCACTGGGGAATTAAAATTGAGTAATCTATGACTCAACAAACGAATATCTGTGGGAACCACTTCCTCTGTCCCAAATGCTATCTTATAGGGGGTCTCTTTGGTGGCTATCCTCGGTGTGGTTCTATAGTCCCAGAGTACGCCTTGTAATTCATTGATCCAGTTTCCATTGGAAACATCCAACCACTTTGTAATACCCCGTACTTTTAGCTATATTTATTTTTGGGATTAATTAATAATTGGAAATTAATCCGGGTTAAAAATACTAACGAGATGCGAGTTAGTATTTGATTATGTGCATATATGATTATATATGAATTTGGAATTATGAAATTTGTCGTGAGATTTATATACGACATTTTAGAAATTTTGTTGAGACGCGTGGGACCGCCGCGTCACGGTGTAATATTTTGATTATAAAAGTGAATTTAAAATCTATAAATCGTATGGTCATTTTGAGTGCGCCAACGCATCCGGAAGGGTCGAGATAGTCAGAAAACACTAGCCGGGGGTGTAGTTTGGGTCCTGGGGTATTTTTAGGCCATACCGGCATCATAAAGGGTATTTTGGTAATTTTACATTTTTAGGAATTAAAAGTGACGAAAATTAGAGATGTAAATATGATGTGGATTAAACCCACTAAGCCCATTAACCAAACCATATTAACCTAGAAGGCTACGTAGGTTATTAGAAGAGTTTTCTAAGTTTCCCAAATCAAAACCCTAGCCACCTTAAGCCACCATTGGAGAGGAAGCTTGGAGAGAAGAAATTCTGCAGAAAAGTTCTACCAAACCAACACCAAACTGAGAGACAATCAAGGCAAGTGACTTTATTCCATTTAATTTCAGAGAATGTCTTTTCCATGTTAGAAATTGAGGAATTTTAATTGTTCTTGAAAGATGAATGAAAACCCATGTAGTTTGGAGTTTAGAACTTGAAAATTTTGAAGAGAATTGCATGTAGAATGATAGGTAGATGATTTCTCTCATGATAATTGTGATTAGAAGAAATTAAAACGAATTAAATTATGGGATTTGATGATGATATAAACCTAGGGTTCTTGTTCTTGAAATAATTGGGAAAAAAGTGTAGAGATTTATATTTTGATTGATGTTAAAGAGATTTAATCCTTGAAAACATGTTAGGAGTTGACTTCAATATGTTTAGGATGAATTAGAGACCCTAAAACGTTGTTGGGATGAACTTTGGAAGGGATTAGGAGTGATAAATATGGATAAAAACGAATTGGGGAAAAATCTGGGCCGAAACTGGTCAGTCGTTAGAAGCAACCCCCAGGTCGTTCGAACGAGCTCGTTCGAACGAGCTTCTAACGAGTTGACCAGTCTCTTCTAACGAGGGGTAGTTTTGTTCGATATCTCGTTCGAACGAGATATCATTAGAAGGTACAGTTCGTTCGAACGAACTGGGATCTCGTTCGAACAGCCTCGTTCGAACGAGACTTCTAACGAGCTGACAGTCCAATCTCGTTCAAACAGCCTCGTTCGAACGAGACTTCTAACGAGTTGACAGTTTGGTCCTTTTTGGACTGTTTTGATTTTTAAAGTCCCGGAAACTTGTTCGAGGGTAGAGTTAACATTCCTTGATGATGTATTGATGGATTTGGGACTTTTGGGTTATTATGAGGAGTAAATTATATATGAGAGTTATATTAAATGGACGGTTTGGGTTGAGACGTGAGTGTCTACTACGACGTGAGAATGTATTATGGCGCGTATAATTACAAACCGGAATAGTATAAATTGTGATAATTATAAGTTAGTACGAGAAAGCGATATGTACTACGATTAAACTACATTGATTACTAAGACGTGTGTTTACTTAGTATTGGTATATGAATTATGTGTATGACATACCTACCATACTTGCTATCATGGGAGGTTTGCGTTCGCTTAGGGCCCTCTAATCCTTGTGTTGCCCGGATTTAGACTGGTTACCTTGATGAACATAGGTCATAGAAAGACTTATTGGGATATTAATAAGTCCGCTGATCGTGGGAGCGTAGGTATGTGCGTGACCCATGTGATGTGAGTGTGTTCGCCTCCATTGTTTGTGATGTTGTTATCTGTGAACTATTCCTGAGAGATTCAGAATATGTAATCCTTATGTACGTGATGTACCAGGATGGATAGCAGAGTATGTGTGCACCGCAGCTTAGTTCTCGGGGTGCTTGTATTGTATATTTATGATGTGAATAATATACGCTTAATTAATGGGAACCTTCATGTTAATGTTGTGAATATAATTACGGTATTGATTCGAGAAATATAACGAGTTAACTGATAGTTATATGTATTGCATATTGAACATCTGAGATATGTTAAACCCCTACTTAGTTACGAGCGTTATGTTGTTAAGAGAACCGAGTAATAAGGGTAGTACCTATGATAGTCTAACTAGATAAGTTGCCACTTAGCTAGTAGTTTGTATCACTCTAGATGGGTACTTACGTTAGGAGTGCACAATTAGACGAGAGGTGAGGATATCATGTGAGTGCATGTCCTAACATGTACTTTGCATTTAATGTTTTAAATGTTTTTAAAGCACTTGCAGGTTTTAAAATATAACTCCACATTCGGGCTCTGGCCCGTTTGCTTTTCAAATCTTTTTCTTTGTAAAACCATTTTAGGTGCCCAGCCACAAGGACACCAAGCATAGGATACTCATTCAGGTGACGAGCTGTAGCTGGTTGTGGAAGCTACAGGGACTTTGCTTGTAGACGCTTCGATCTTTTGGATTCCAGAGTTATTATCTATCAGTTGTAGGGCATGTTGCCCATTTCTATTAGACATCTTTCTATTTACGATTTTCAGACTTTGGCATGTATCGTTTTAGTATTCGGTTTACTTTTTCAGTTGTGGGATTGTAGTGAGGAGTTTTTCCTCCAGACTTTATTTACTGTTATGTGATGGTTATTCATTTTACTTTAGTATGGTGAATGGTGTTATTATTCTTTATTACACTTGTTGCATGTTAATCAGACTTTAAATAAAATTTGGCACTTACTTTTTAAATACTAGGTGGTTAGTAATCTTTAAAATGTTTTCGACAGTGATGCTATTAACTGGACCAACTTGACATTTTGAATTAATTTAATAAAGGAGTAGCTACCCGGTATTTAATTAGTCGGGGTGTCACAGGTGGTATCAGAGCATCAGGTTCTAGTGTCCTTTAGGATCTGACGGCTTATTATGTTTCCGCTACGTTTCTTTGATATAGAGCCCTATATTTTAGGATTGTTGTACTCTTTTTGTGTATGCTTCGTTCTTCAGCTATATTAAGTTTATAACCGTGAACTTATAAACTTTGTTCCTATTTCAGTTGCCTCCACGACGTGTACGACGAGTTCCCAGGGATGCAAGGCCCGAACCCCAGCCCGCTCCAGTTCAGGGTGTGATGAATGCCGCTGAGGTTGCAGCTATAGTAGCCCAAGCGGTAAATGCCGCCATTGTCGTTGTTCAGCAGGCACCACCTCAGGCGTCGGTTGCCGCGCCAGTACAGGCTAATGCATTCCCGTCTGCTTGGGAACGTGTACGTGACGCTTTTCAGAAAGCGCATCCGCCAGAGTTTGCAGGTAGCTCAGATGTGGTAGTCTCGAGCCAGTGGAGGAAGGACATGCAGAGGCACTTAAGGATGTATGAGTGCACGGACGTCTAAAAGAAGGTGCTAGCTACTTTCAAGCTAGTTGGATCTGCGCTACAGTGGTGGGAGTCTATTACCACCATGAAGGAGAGGGATACTCTCACGATTCAGGAGTTCTGGGTGCGGTTCGACCGCAAGTACTTTCCGTCAGCTGTTCATACGGAAATGAGGAGGAGATTGATGAGTTTGAGGCAGGAGGGCAAGACTGTGGCCGAGTATGAGGCCGAGTTCACAAATCTGTTGAACATCGTTCCAGACGAGATACCAACAGAGAAGAAGAAGATTGAGAAGTTCATGGACGGGTTGACTTGGAGGATCCGTCAACATCTGCTAGGGAACTTATCGTTGGCCAGTTATTCTGATGTGGTTAACGCTGCATTGTTACACTGCCAGGACCACCGTTTTCATATGGCCAAGGGTAAGCGGTCGGGGGAATCTAGCCATCAGGGTAGGACTGGAGGACATGGTGCCAGCGGGGCACAATCGGGTCAGGGGCAGAGACAGAATGAGCAGGGCTCCCAGCAGGGGGATAACAAGAGGTTCCGGTCAGGGAACTACAGGCAGGGACAGGGAGGTTTCCGTCAGGGCCATCAGGGTCCAAACGGCCATCAGGGCCAACAGGGGCAGAATGGGCAGCAGTTTCACCAGGGCCAGCAGGGCCAAGGGAGGAACGGTAACGGCCACCAGGGCCGGGGACATCAGGGACAGAGAGGAGGGAACTTCCCAGGGAAGTGATTCTTTTGTGGCAAGACTGGCCATAAGCGACAGGATTGTCCTGATAGGGGCAGGGCCCCACAGGAGCAGCAGCAGGGTGCTCTCCAGGAGCCATAGAGGCCTATGTTTCCCGCCGCCCTTCCCGCACCGCCACAGATGACAGCATTGCCACCCATTCCAGCAGTCCCAGCTCAGTAGGGGCAGTTACAGTATGGACGTGTCTACAATGTCCACCAGGCTGCAGTTCCACAGGCACCGCCCGCGATTGAGGGTACGTTTCCTATCCATGGCACTATGGGTCGGGTATTGTTTGATACGGGTGCTACACACTGTTTAATAGCTACAAACTTCACGAAAGCTTTAGGATTGTTAGCTACGGCAGAGATCACAGTGACGTGTGTCGACTCACCATTGGGGAGTGGGTCACTTATATTCTTTATATGCCGGGGAGTGGGAGTAGGGATTGGTAGTCTGGTATTACATGCAGATATGTTGGTATTAGATATGCATGTTCACGATGTGATCATCGGTATGGATTGGCTGGTAGCTTACAGGGCCATGATTGATTGCTTCAGCGGAAGCATTATTTTTGCCATTCCGGGGCAAGAGATGTTCGTAGTGGCGATGCCTCGCCCAGAGGGAGGATCGACCGCTCATTTGTATTACCTAGAGGAGGATACCTCTAAGGAGGTTGTGATTCCTTTAGATTCTATCCCAGTTGTCAGGGAGTATTCGGATGTGTTTCAGGAGATACCAGGCTTACCACCCAGTCGAGAGATAGACTTTGTTATAGATTTGCTACCGGGTATGAGACCTATAGCACGTGCACCGTACCGTATGGCTCCAGCTGAGATGCGAGAGTTACGGGATCAGATAGAGAAGCTGTTAGGTCAGGGCTTTATTCGCAAGAGTACCTCACCTTGGGGCGCTCCAGTTTTGTTTGTGAAGAAGAGGGACGGTTCACTGAGATTGTGTGTGGACTACCGAGAGTTGAATAAGGTCACGATACGGAATAAGTATCCGTTGCCTCGAATCGATGACTTGTTCGACCAATTGAGAGGAGCTTCTTTCTTCTCGAAGATTGATTTGAGATCGGGATACCATCAGTTACGTATCCGGGAGGAGGATGTCTCGAAGACTGCGTTCTTGTCGAGATATGGTTCTTACGAGTTTCGGGTTATGCCTTTTGGATTGACCAACGCTCCAGCTGTGTTTATGGACTTGATGAACAGAGTGTTCAGGGATTTCCTAGACCAGTTTGTCATTGTCTTCATTGATGATATTCTGGTTTACTCCCAGACAGAGGAGGAGCACGCCGAGCATTTGAGGCAGGTTTTGCAGACACTTCGTCAGAATGAGTTGTATGAAAAATATGAGAAGTGCGGGTTTTGGCTGAAGGAAGTCCAAGTTTTGGGACATATCATTTCCGACCAGGGAATATCGATTGATCCGTGGAAAGTATCAGCGGTGAGGGAATGGGGACAGCCCACGACACCGACTGAGATTCGTAGTTTCTTGGGTCTAGCAGGATACTACAGGAGGTTTATTCGGGGTTTCTCGGAGATAGCAGGTCCTTTGACACATCTGACTCGTAAGGGTGTGCCATACATCTGGAGTGATGCCTGTCAGTTGGAATTCGATGAATTGAAGGAAAAATTGACCTCAGCACCTGTGTTAGCATTGCCGAGACCGGGAGTTGAGTATTTAGTTTACACCGATGCGTCTTTGCAAGGACTGGGAGGTGTATTGCAGCAGGAGAGATAGGCCATAGCTTATGCTTCTCGTAATCTTAAGCCTCATGAGAAGAATTACCCCACGCATGATTTGGAGTTGGCAGCAGTGGTAGTTACCCTACGGATTTGGAGGCACTATCTTTTGGGAGAGAAGTTCCAACTGTTCACGGACCACAAGTCCCTACAATACCTGTTTACGCAGAAAGAATTGAATATGCAGCAGCGTAGGTGGCTTGAGTTTGTGAAGGACTACCAGTTCGACATCCAGTATCACCCAAGTAAGGCTAACGTGGTAGCGGACGCGTTAAGCCGTAGGCCAACAGATGAGGTGGCAGAGGTGTGGAAGGCTAAGTGGAAGGAATTGGGACACCAGGATGCAGTGGCCCGATCTTTCATGTCTGTGATGACTGTTACACCGCAGATTGTCATGAAGGTAGTACGGGCAAAGGCTAATGACTCGTTCTGTCAGGAGCAGATAGTTCGGTTGCTAGCAGAGGGAGCCGAGTCCTATACCGTTAGCTCATACGGGGGATTGCGCTTCAATGGGAGATTGGTAGTTCCGGAAGGGGAGGAATTGCGGCACGATGTGATGGCAGAGTCGCACGGCTCACGGTTCGCGGTACATCCCGGAGGGGACAAAATGTACCAAGACATGAGATGCCAGTATTGGTGGAGCGGTATGAAGAGAGATATCGCTGAGTTTGTTTCGAAATGCGCCACTTGTCATCTTGTAAAAGTGGATCATCAGAAACCGGCAGGATTGCTACAGCCATTGGATGTCCCGGTGTGGATGTGGGAGAGCATATCCATGGACTTTATCACGGGGTTGCCTACATCGCAGAGGGGTCACGACTCCGTTTGGGTAATTATGGACAGGTTGTCCAAGGTCGCTCACTTTTTACCCGTAAGGACTGACTACACTACGGGACAGTATGCCCAGCTCTTCATTTCAGAGATTGTGAGACTTCACGGTGTGCCCTTAAATATCGTGTCTGACAGAGACAAGATATTTGTTTCAAGGTTTTGGAAGAGTTTCTAGGAGGCCATGGGCACGGAATTGCGGTTGAGTACGGCTTATCATCCGCAGACTGATGGGCAGACCGAGCGCATAAATCAGATGTTGGAGGACATGCTACGCATGTGCATTATTGACTTTGGGGGTGGATGGGAGCAGTATCTTCCACTGGTGGAGTTTGCTTGCAACAACTCCTATCAGTTCACTATTGGCATGGCTCCGTTTGAGGCATTGTACGGTAGGCCTTGTCGTTCCCCAGCATGTTGGTTAGAGGTGGGGGACAACAAACTACTTGGGCCGGAAGTGATTCAGGATACTTCGGCAAGGATTGAGTTGATTCGGAGTCGCATTCGGGTAGCTCAAGACAGGCAGAAGAGTTATGCTGATGCGAAGAGGTTTTTCAGGGAGTTCCAAGTGGGGGACCAAGTTTTGCTCAGAGTATGTCCAATGAAGGGGATTATACGTTTCGGGAAGAAGGGAAAGTTGGCACCGAGGTATGTGGGGCCGTTTCCTATTATTGAGCGGATCGGACCGGTTGCGTATAGACTCGGACTACCGGAGCATTTGCATCGGATTCACGATGTGTTCCATATTTCCTCGCTGAGGAAATACCTTAGAGATAATTTGGCTCATTCTCACATTGCTGTGGAGGACATCGATCTCCAGCCGGATAGCTCTTACGAGGAGGGGCCGATTGCTATTTTGGACCGAAGCGAGAGGAAACTGCAGTTAAAGATAGTCCCGTTAGTGCGTGTTCAGTGGTGACATCACAATGTCGAGGAGTCCACATGGGAGCGCGAGGATGAGATGCGCGATCGTTATCCAGAGTTATTTTTAGCAGGTACTTTCTAGTTTCGAATTTCGGGACGAAATTCAGTTATTAGGGGGGAAGTATGTAATACCCCATACTTTTAGCTATATTTATTTTTGGGATTAATTAATAATTGGAAATTAATCCGGGTTAAAAATACTAACGAGATGCGAGTTGGTATTTTATTATGTGCATATATGATTATATATGAATTTGGAATTATGAAATTTGTCGTGAGATTTATATACGACATTTTAGAAATTTTGTTGAGACGCGTGGGACCGCCGCGTCACGGTGTAATATTTTGATTATAAAAGTGAATTTAAAATCTATAAACCGTATAGTCGTTTTGAGTGCGCCAACGCGTCCGGAAGGGTCGAGATAGTCAGAAAACACTAGCCGGGGGTGTAGTTTGGGTCCCAGGGTATTTTTAGGCCATACTGGCATCATAAAGGGTATTTTGGTAATTTTACATTTTTAGGAATTAAAAGTGACGAAAATTAGAGATGTAAATCTGATGTGGATTAAACCCACTAAGCCCATTAACCAAACCATATTAACCTAGAAGGCTACGTAGGTTATTAGAAGAGTTTTCTAAGTTTCCCAAATCAAAACCCTAGCCACCTTAAGCCACCATTGGAGAGGAAGCTTGGAGAGAAGAAATTCTGCAGAAAAGTTCTACCAAACCAACACCAAACTGAGAGACAATCAAGGCAAGTGACTTTATTCCATTTAATTTCAGAGAATGTCTTTTCCATGTTAGAAATTGAGGAATTTTAATTGTTCTTGAAAGATGAATGAAAACCCATGTAGTTTGGAGTTTAGAACTTGAAAATTTTGAAGAGAATTGCATGTAGAATGATAGGTAGATGATTTCTCTCATGATAATTGTGATTAGAAGAAATTAAAACGAATTAAATTATGGGATTTGATGATGATATAAACCTAGGGTTCTTGTTCTTGAAATAATTGGGAAAAAAGTGTAGAGATTTATATTTTGATTGATGTTAAAGAGATTTAATCCTTGAAAACATGTTAGGAGTTGACTTCAATATGTTTAGGATGAATTAGAGACCCTAAAACGTTGTTGGGATGAACTTTGGAAGGGATTAGGAGTGATAAATATGGATAAAAACGAATTGGGGAAAAATCTGGGCCGAAACTGGTCAGTCGTTAGAAGCAACCCCCAGGTCGTTCGAACGAGCTCGTTCGAACGAGCTTCTAACGAGTTGACCAGTCTCTTCTAACGAGGGGTAGTTTCGTTCGATATCTCGTTCGAACGAGATATCGTTAGAAGGTACAGTTCGTTCGAACGAACTGGGATCTCGTTCGAACAGCCTCGTTCGAACGAGACTTCTAACGAGCTGACAGTCCAATCTCGTTCGAACAGCCTCGTTCGAACGAGACTTCTAACGAGTTGACAGTTTGGTCCTTTTTGGACTGTTTTGATTTTTGGAGTCCCGGAAACTTGTTCGAGGGTAGAGTTAACATTCCTTGATGATGTATTGATGGATTTGGGACTTTTGGTTTATTATGAGGAGTAAATTATATACGAGAGTTATATTAAATGGACGGTTTGGGTTGAGACGTGAGTGTCTACTACGATGTGAGAATGTACTATGGCGCGTATAATTACAAACCGGAATAGTATAAATTGTGATAATTATAAGTTAGTACGAGAAAGCGATATGTACTACGATTAAACTACATTGATTACTAAGACGTGTGTTTACTTAGTATTGGTATATGAATTATGTGTATGACATACCTACCATACTTGCTATCACGGGAGGTTTGCGTTCGCTTAGGGCCCTCTAATCCTTGTGTTGCCCGGATTTAGACTGGTTACCTTGATGAACATAGGTCATAGAAAGACTTATTGGGATATTAATAAGTCCGCTGATCGTGGGAGCGTAGGTATGTGCGTGACCCATGTGATGTGAGTGTGTTCGCCTCCATTGTTTGTGATGTTGTTATCTATGAACTATTCCTGAGAGATTCGGAATATGTAATCCTTATGTACGTGATGTACCGGGATGGATAGCAGAGTATGTGTGCACCGCAGCTTAGTTCTCGGGGTGCTTGTATTGTATATTTATGATGTGAATAATATACGCTTAATTAATGGGAACCTTCATGTTAATGTTGTGAATATAATTACGGTATTGATTCGAGAAATATAACGAGTTAACTGATAGTTATATGTATTGCATATTGAACATCTGAGATATGTTAAACCCCTACTTAATTACGAGCGTTATGTTGTTAAGAGAACCGAGTAATAAGGGTAGGACCTATGATAGTCTATCTAGATAAGTTTCCACTTAGCTAGTAGTTTGTATCACTCTAGATGGGTACTTACATTAGGAGTGCACAGTTAGACGAGAGGTGAGGATATCATGTGAGTGCACGTCCTAACATGTACTTTGCATTTAATGTTTTAAATGTTTTTAAAGCACTTGCAGGTTTTAAAATATAACTCCACATTCGGGCTCTGACCCGTTTGCTTTTCAAATCTTTTTCTTTGTAAAACCATTTTAGGTGCCCAGCCACAAGGACACCAAGCATAGGATACTCATTCAGGTGACGAGCTGTAGCTGGTTGTGGAAGCTACAGGGACTTTGCTTGTAGACGCTTCGATCTTTTGGATTCCAGAGTTATTATCTATTAGTTGTAGGGCATGTTGTCCATTTCTATTAGACATCTTTCTATTTACAGTTTTCAGACTTTAGCATGTATCGTTTTAGTATTCGGTTTACTTTTTCAGTTGTGGGATTGTCGTGAGGAGTTTTTCCTCCAGACTTTATTTACTGTTATGTGATGGTTATTCATTTTACTTTAGTATGGTGAATGGTGTTATTATTCTTTATTACACTTGTTGCATGTTAATCAGACTTTAAATAAAATTTGGCACTTACTTTTTAAATACTAGGTGGTTAGTAATCTTTAAAATGTTTTCGACAGTGATGCTATTAACTGTACCAACTTGACATTTTGAATTAATTTAATAAAGGAGTAGCTACCCAGTATTTAATTAGTCTGGGTGTCACACACTTATTCATTTCATCGAGTAAAATTTTATTTGTTACCTCTATTTTTCCATTACTTTAAAGGTGTCTGGGATCCGAATGTAACTTTTCGATTTTGAATCGGATATAATAATTTTCAAATTCCAAGTTATCAAATTGCATTCCATGATCATTTATGAAGTAAAATTGCATACCATATCGAAATATTATGTTCTTCCATATAAATTGGAAGACCTTATCATAGGGCATGTCTACCAGAGGTTCAGTTTCCACCAACTTAGTGAAGTAATCTATAATAACAACCAAGTACTTGAACCTTCCTATCGTTTTTGGTAAGGGGGAGACTAGGTCAATTCCCCACATGGAAAAGGTCCATGGGGGTGTGATCGGCATGAGAGTAGCTCGAGGAGTTCTATGAATGGTATCAAACCTTTGCCATTTGTTGCAAATGCTTGACATAGATGGCACAATCTGCTTTCGTGATCGACCAATAATACCCTATGTGGCCACTCGCCAAACTAATGATCTGCCAACCGAATATGCTCCATAAGATCCTCCATGTATTTCTTTAATTATATTTGTCACCTCAATTAGATGAACACATCGGAGTAAGGAAATGATTAACCGTATTTTATATTGAATTCCTCCATCTATTACATATCTGGCTTCTTTGTACCTTAGTTTCCTGGCTTCATTTGGGTCAACCGGCTGGATGCCCTTCTCAATGTACTCCTTAATGGGATCCATTCATGATGGGCCAAGATCCATCATGTTGAGGTTCTTATCTTCAATACTCCTATGCATGAGGATTTCTACTAGAATGGCTCTTCTCAACTCAACTGTAGTCGTAGAAACAACCCGAGCGAGCTCGTCAGCTCGGGTATTATCAATCCTTGGAATTCTGATTATTTTGATCCCTATAAATTTAGATATCTTGTCTTTGGCTTTAGACAAACACCTTGTCATGAATTCTCATTTGACTCCGTATACACCTAACACTTAGTTCAAAATAAATTGGGAGTCGCTGACTGCCTGTACCTGCTTGGTACTCACAGAGAGAGATAATTCAAACCCTGTGATCAATACCTTGTACTCACATGAGTGACTATTCCACGTCTGTTTCATCTGGGGTGTTAATTATTAGCCCAGTTCCGCCGCCAAAGACATATGATTATCCATCCACGTACATTTCCAAACAGTCGGTTATGCTATGAAATCCCCATCAATAAGGATCTCGTAATTAAATATCTTTTTACTGTGCTCAAGGTAGTGGGCGGTTGCTTCTTAATTAGCTCATGTTTCTACTATATCTTCCTTTGGTTGACTATACTTGTTATGGATCTATGTTTTGAAGAAGTCTTCTCGGATGGTTAAATTTTGAGCCCTTTTCCAAAAAAGTATGCTCGACTAAATCTACTGCACTCTCTTCTGTAGAAGTATTCTTAACAAGTTGATAAGCACCCAAAAGTGTTAAAATAATACCCCGAACAAACCATTTTTAATTGCTAATTCTCGACAAAATGGGTCTTATGCGCGTTATTGTTTATTTTGTAGGTCAAATGCATCTTGCGGATTCAAATGCTCTAAATCAAGGAAGATGCGCAGTTAAAAGGAGCTAAACCTATCACCGTACCTTAAGCCTAGCCCAGACCGTTTCTATCCTGTCCCAAAACCATCGCCCATGTCCCGTTTGTGTTTGGTTTGTCCCCTTTTATTTATTTTATTTTATTTTTTTAGAATTTATTTTCAATTTCTGTTTATTTTTTATTCTTATTAGTTTTTAATTTTAGTCTTTATTTTTAGTTTTGCCAGATTTTATATTTTTAGAACTTTAGGTTTTATTTTTACGTCTTTTGTAGTTTTTATTTTTTTATTTGAGTTTTATTTTTAATAAATTTTATTTATTTTTAGAGGATTTATTTTTATGTTAACGCGCCAAGTATTTGTTTTCCTTTAATTTTTCTGTTTTTTTAATTTTTAGTTAGTTTATTTTTATTTTCTATTTTGTTTTATTTTATTAGTTTTTATTTGTGTCGTGTTTAGTTTCTAGACTTTGTATTGTGTATCATGTTATTTTTACTTTTTTAGTGTGTTTTATTTTTAGTTGATTTTTATTTTTTAGTTTAGTTTAGTTTTATTTTTATTTTACTTGTTTTTATTTTATTAGGTGTATTTTTATTATTTTCTTAGTTTATTAGGTGTATTTTTAGTTAATTCCGACACGACTCATACGCACGCCCCGACTTAATTATCTTAATTGTCATATTTATAAATCCCGATAATTTTGATAAATTCATAATCATATATTACTTTTAGTCACTAAGTAATATTTAATATCAATCACATATTACTTTTATTCTAGTAATATTCAATCCGAATTAATTCCAATTATTTTCATATAAATAATTCCAATTAAACCCCGTTGATTTAACCCATTTACTTTTGATTTGTCTCATTTTAAAAGTCATTAAAATACGGGGTATTACTGGAACTTCAAGCACTGATGTATAGTGGATAACACAACTTCAAACCTTTTAGGCCAACACTGTCGAGAATAATGTTGTAGTCTGAACTGATGCTTTTGTCTAGGACGAAGAAGATAATCTTTTCAGTTCGACAGGTTGGCCAAGTGCCAATTAGAACCTCTATTTTGACAATTCCCAAGGTCTTTTTCCTGAGAAGCCAATGAAGGTCCTGTGATAGGGCTCCAGTTTAGTCTCGCGGCTCTAGTCCCTTAAAGAAGTCGTATAATAAGATATTGATCGATGTTCTATTGTCCACCAGTATTTTAGTAACTTTTACTTTGTGCACCATCATTATGACAACCAGAGGGTCATCATGGGGATACAATACTCCAGATAATCCCCTTAATTTAGAACTTTGCTCGTCCCGGGCAATGTAAGAGAAATGAGTTGACTTTTGAAATTCCTTTTATTAAAATAAAATTCCACTTTCGTAGGTAAGCGATTACATTTAGCATATGCAATAAGCCTTTAAACCCCTAGGTTACCCTAGTAGGACGAGTCTTTGTCTCGTGAGGGTTTGCAGTGAATACACCCACAAAATTCTTTATTGACTCAAATAAATATCAAAATACTTAAAAATTGTACAATTTAAACTTTTTGAAAAATAATCACCATAAATTCATATTCAAATATCTCAAACCATAGTGTGTATGTGTGTGTGTGCAAAGATAGAAATTAAACCTCAAATTTTCAGCGATTGAGCATTACGTTACTTTCCGAAAATTCGTTTTGATTCAAATTCTTACGGATGCACTCACAAAAGAATCACTCGGATTGTGGTTGTTTTCTCTCGATATGCATGGTATAAAGAGTAAATATAATGGACACAAATTCACGCATACAAAATTGAAAGGAAGGAAATATATGGTGAAAAGATCTCATCCTCGGAATACAGTTATTAGGAAATGGGAAACAACATCTCTTAATCACACCATTTTAATCTCTTTTATTATCTTTCTATGTCTTAGCTCTCCATGCAGTAATTAATTTTTCCATTCGGACTCGGTTAGGACTTTATTGGGTTATAAGGTATAAAGGGTAAAAATGGGAATGGACAGAATGTTCGGAATTGGAAAATGTCCTTATGACGTCCATTTGTGCTTTTTCGGGCATTTGCTCATTTTTCTTTTTCTTTTTCTTTTTCTATTTTAAATTTTTTTCTTTTTTCTTTTCTTTCTGTTTTTCTTTTCTTGCCCTTTTTTTAATACATACTTTGGACTTACTTGATGAATTTCTAATTTTTCACAATTTTGGAATATTTGGGTTTTTCGGGTTATCAAACGAAAGGGAAATATTTTATTAGGCTCAAAGTTGGTTGCAAAGGGATAATTTTTTCACAACTTTATTATGGTTAATATTTTTGTGTTAAACAAAAGAGGGCGTGCTTCATTGTCCAAATTGCTAATCACATTACCATATGCATCTCGAGATTAATTAAGTTTAGAGATATATTTAGCACGAATTTCGAGACAACATTTCACACATTTCCCATAACCGATCAAAATAAAGGATTGAGATCATCAACGACTTATTAAAACGCTGAAAAGGACTTTGAGTTAATCATAAACTCGGATTGATTTAAAAACTCATAAAGAATTGAAAGGCTCGAAATCTCACCAGGTTTGATTAATCTCCACACTTATTCGTTAAGTCGTCAATTTTCTTTCAATTTCCATTTTCGATCAATTTTGGCTTAGTGCATTTTTATTGTTAACAACTTGAGACTTTAAATAGAATAAAGGTGATATTTTTGAAGCTTTTAAATTCCAATTTTTATTTATTTTGAAGAAAAATATTTTTTGCTTTTTTCAAAATTTCCAAGTTTTTTGAATTTTTTGAAATTTTCTAAAAAAACTCACTTGGAAAGAACATATGATCTCGTGCAATGAATCTAAACAATAAACGAGAAGAATATCCCACACCCCCTAACTTAAATGTTGCATTGTCCTCAATGCGAATCAAGAACACAACATAAAGAGAGGAAAAGAAATATATTACCTAAATGGAGTGATCCCCGATGACTGCGAGTCCATTGAATCTACAAAACATGTTAGAACCAAGCATAACAAAAAGAATAACAAAAACTGTAACTAATTATTCTAAACTATAAAAAAAAGAAAAAGAGAAAGCTAATTATGTGCAACCTATGATTTGAACTTCTAATAAGTTATACACTAGAAGTCAAAAAATTTGAGGGTCCACCCAAAATACAATTTGACTTTGAGGGGTAGTCAATGTACCCTCATTAGGATGCATGCCTCTCGAAAAATAAGAATTCCATTTGAATAACAGAAGGCATGTGCAACGCGGAAGAAATGAACCATTACCAATTAAATTTTATAGGGGGATTTGAGTGCACAGGGGGACAAGTACCTTTGGAATCCAAGAAAAATATAATCACGTCCCAAATATTTTTCAAGTAGTATGGGAAGAAGAGCACACAAACAGAAAGATTCCATCTTGGAAAACAACTCAAGCATAGAGTCCTTGTCCTCAAAATCTTCTCCCCAAAATTTTTTAACTGGATCTGGTGGAGTGACACGTCTAAGTGTATGGCTCGTAAGAAGAAGCATCTCAAAAAAAAATTTCCATACAAGAATCGGATCAACATCCTCAATACATTCATCCAGTTCTTGTGATGGATTTAATGGTTCGATAATAGTGGGTACGCAAAGAGACAAATGATCTTCAACCTCAGTAGATTTTGCAATATTTATAAGAGGTTGATATTCAAAAGAACTTGGATCACTCCCAATGATTTCATCCTCAAAAGTGTTAGGTGAAGCGCAAGTCTCGACCTTCTCCAAGTTGTCCAAATAATCATTAAACTCCTTACAAGTTGCTCTAATTTTCAAATCTGTAGCAGCAAGGTCATCAGATTGCTTTTTGATAATAATCAAGAGTTCTTCCAAAGTAGGTTTCCTTGGTTCTAGCACCTCAGATTCCTCATTTGGTTGAAAATATTCTTCAACTTCAAAAATATCGGAAGAAAAATCCTCATTGGGTTCAAATAATGCATCTAACTCTTGCTCCCAATAACGATTTTTTTCCCGATATTCTTTTTCAAGTATTTTTTCTTCAAGCAATTTATTTTGATAAATTTGGATGGCCTTAGCACTAAGCTTGTATTTATGAGACTCATCTTTAGTGATATTGATCCAATGTTCATAAGTCTTGAGCGCCTCCTCCTCACTATTATCATAACAATTAAAGCCATAAAAAGAGTGAAAGTAAGACATTTCAAATTGGGCAATTCAAGAACGTGAGGTACAATTTTTTTATATTTTTTTAAAGTCAAATTCGGGATTAACCAACCTAACCTAAAGTCTACCTAATTCCCCGACATCGACGCCATTTTGATCGAGTGAAAAAACCGAGCGTTTGTGTAGATAAGCTAGTCGTTGTTATCGGCTTCCAACCGCAATACAAAAAACTTAAACTTGTAACTACACTCTTAAGGAGTATAGTGGTCAGTCTGGATATCGAATCCTCAGGAAACTAGGACGAGTGAACGTGACGACAAGGGTAAGGTAGTTTAATCCTAAAGTTGATATTAAAATAAAAGAAAATAAAAAAATGATTGATTTTTAGTTTTTATCTATGAATTAACTAAATTCAATTCAATTAACCTACGCATGCAAAATTAACTAACTAAGAAGGAATTAATATGAATGAAGAAATGGGTTAAGAATACACTCCCCCAAACCCTAGTGTGTATGCCACTACAAAACTATTCCTAAATTAGATAATTGATCAGACCCAGTCTTTAGTACTCCAAAGCATTACATATATGAGGTTCAATCTTGCATCATACATAATCAAAGAATGTGTAAAGCAGTATCGCAATAGTTCACGCGCATTGCATCCTTAAGCACCCCAGTTACCTAGGGCAAACGAGGTCAAAAGGTTTACAATGGTTGTGAAACTATACAACACGATCTAATCACTTATTTAATTTAGATGACAAATTTTATATCTATGCATACCACATCAAGTTGGGTTCATGCATCCCCACCCTTAAAAACTTAGCTTAACATGATTAAACTAAAAGAAAACTTAAAACTCAAAGTGCAGGAATGCATAACTAAATCTAGAAAATTGAGAACATGACTTGAATTGGGATTGGAAAAATAGAAAGCAACAATTAATTAAACCAACTATGAAAGCAGTAAAAAAAATAAATTAAAATTAATTGCAATGGATGAATGATGAATCTTGAATAGATCTTTAAATCTTGAATAGTAGCCAAAATTCAAAAATAGGGATCTTAGATACAAGAATCCTTTAAAAACTAACTACTAGCCTCCTACAACGTGAAGTAACAAAACCTCTTTTCTTCCTACTAGGGTTTGCCCTTTTATATATCTCAAAAATGACTCTTCCCATGCCTCTCCACGTTTTACAACTAATAAAAAGGAATTATACAAGAAATTTCAATAGTTTAAACTCTTCAGCTTCCAGAATTAATTTCAACTTTGACTTTCTGTCTCCAACTTTAAATGGGCATAACTTCTTCATCGTAGCTCGGATTGGGGTGCCGTTTTTTCCAATGTTCATGTAATTTATAGATATTTAACTTTTTAGTTTTCCCAACCACCAGAATATATATGTAAAATTACAAAAATGCCCTTGAACTCCCCATTTCTTGCTTTCTTTCACTATTTTGCATTCTCTTTCACACTAATTTGCATGAAATACCTGTAAAGTACATAAGAGATACACAAAATACAAAATAATTTCCATAAAGGGTTAGTAGCATAAATATAAGACAAATTCAAGCTATTTACAATACACGGGATCATAAAAATACTGAAATTAAGGGGATAAATGTGAAGAATTTATGCCTACTCAATAGGTCATCTTTGGAGAATCCTATCACCAACCTATATTTGTTTTCTTTCCTTGGGTAATTATCAACATTTCCGGACAAGTTGATTTGCCTAATGTAGGAGCAGACATTTCCTTTATTCAGGTACGGTTTCATCTCGTCTATTTCTTCACCTCCTCCAGCATCACCACCTTTAATGAAATGACAACAAAAATTCACCTCGTACATAGGATTTTTAGGTCTCTTATGAAGATCTGGATTGTAATCAACATCATCATATCTGTCTCTTTCTTATCGTCTCCTCTTTTATTGGGGGATTCCAATCATCTCCTAGATTCTCGCTCTCCTGAAGAATGATCCCCCTTCTCTATCAACGAATTTGGGAAATTTTCCTCTTCAGATGAGGCTTTCTATCTCATTCTTCAAGGCTATATCATTATATGTTTTATGCCCATGATCTTTGTGGAATTCACAATACTTGGACTTATCCCTCCGATTTGGGTGAGACTTCAATTTTTTGGGTCATTTCAAGTGCCTACTTTCACGGATCTCCTCCAAAATGCGATGTACACCAATAATTAGAGGGGTGCACTCGCCATACCTCTTGGATTTGTCTACCTTCTTTTCCTTCTACTCTTTCTTCTTAGATCCCTTATTATTGTCGACCTTGCTGTTGAGAGATTGTTTAGTATCCATGGCCTCCTAAGCAATCATAATCTTACCTACTTTAACCAGTAATTCAATCATTTTTTTTTTTTGGGGGGGGGTCTTTAACTAGAGCATAATATAATTTCTTAGGATGTAAGACACTCATATGTGTAGTGATCGCTATCTTTTACTCATAATAAATGACTTATAATTTTTTGATGTTCAAACGAGTGATATATTCACGCATAGTTCTTCTTCTCTCTAGTGAACACTCAATACATGAGCTACCCTTTTGACTAGTTTGGCTCCAAAGTAGAAGTTACTGATGATCAAATCAGCTAGCTATTGAAAGCTGGAGATCTTCCATCGCGATAAGTTATTGTACTAAATCAGGGTTGATTCGTTAATAGTGCTAGAGAGTACCCTACATTGCACCTCATTAGGGACTAAGTAGATGACGAAAATAACTTGATATTATTCCAAGTGAAGTTCATAATCTATTTTGACATCATAATTTGGGGTCACCATAGGTGGTTTGATATTGGCAGGTGTAGGATAGTTCACGATTACAAGGATAAAGGGAGATGCCTTCACGAAACTTTGATGCAAGTGATTCTTAGATTTAACTATTTCTCCCAAATGATATTCCAACCATTGAATTGAAACTTTCAATGGATGCTCTTATGAGTACGCTTTGATTGAGATAGTTTTAGTTTCTCGATCGTGGGTTTGTGCTAAGCTCTATTCTTGAAAAATCTACTCAGCATGCATGGATCCTCGCGCGTTGGTTCTCGACCTAAAATATCATTCTTAGTAATCTCATTATTTCGAGGTCTCTCTGTGATTATGACCCCTAACATCTCGAGGACCTAAATGATCAAATGTTGAACCCCTTCTTAACCTGTCCAGGGCACTTGAATTTCCTGATAGAATGAGTTCCCATCGTAATGGTTAGTAAATCTGAGTGACGAGGTCACACTAGGATGGTAGGATCGGTCATTGGTTGACTGGAGTGCTTAGATTTATTTCTTTCTTATCTCCCTACTAGGTATACGGGTTGCCTATCTCCATAGGTTGAAGGAGACAACATCCTGTGGTAATGGGTTTAACTACATGTCTAGTTTGGAGCATCTGAGTTAGTTGTATAAAAGTCTCCTGCATGGCCTCTTGACCCTTAGCTATTTTCATTAAAATTCCTTGTAGATCCCATATACCAGAAAGGGCAGAGGGACTTAAGGCATCATCGGCTATGTGGCTACCTTTTGGATTGTCTACCATTTTTCAGTACTTGATAGCAAGTGGCTGAAAAAATTATTGTTTGATGGAAAATAAGTAAGAAACTATAATGGCTGTTTGTTAGTTTCCCTTAGCTGAGAAAGGTAGTGGGATACTTATAGTAATAGGGAGACGAAGAGGTGGAATACCTTTACACATTAGGTATTTACACCCTCACATTACAATTAATAGTTGTGTATTTATCCACGCGCATGTGCATGGTGACCGTTGAGATCCTCACACATGTTTGTTCACAATATTGATTGTTAATATTCCTGATTGCGGTCGGTTAGTTTGCCGACCAAGGAGGTAATTCGACCGACCACTTCTACCCACTGTCTTTAGGCCCACTGAGTATGATGACACGTGTCACCTTATTATTGGTCCACCTAGCTGATTTATTTTAGCTCACAATACTATCCATAAAAATAAATATATTTGGAATGGCCCATATTAGGGATGGTCTCACTAACAATATGCATATAAATAATAATCAGCTATGCATGAGGAGTGAACACAAGAATTTTTTTACTAATAGGTATAGTGCGTTTAATATGCAGTTCTTATATTGTATCTAGTATTACATTTTGTTCTCTTTACATGTGAGCTTGGAGCCTTTGCTTTTGACTTTCTTATTTATCTCTATACTCTACCAACAGACTATTAAGTTTCATAATTTGTATTTCACAATTTTTCACCTTTATACGTTTACATCTCTTAGTCCATTTCTCACAACTTTTTCAGTTATCTCCATAATGTGATATTTATTGTACAAATTAGGAAAGAAACTTGTTGTTTGGTTCAAAGACCAAGTTTTATCATCTTCTGTATTTTTTTAAATTTATTTTTAATGAAAATTCAAACTGAAGTGAGCATATTTTTTTGTGGATTACCTATATCATCTGTTGATGTAAAAAATTAGATCGTATCTAATTAAATGAGACAAAGAATTTTTATAGTGGTTCAGCCTTATAAGAATGGCCTACGTCCACTGTTATGTTATTGCTGAGTGTTTGGGAATTCTCGATTACAAGTTCTCTCAAGAAATTCTGGTCTGGGGTCCCTTACAATGAGGATTGTACAATGTATTTATAGCCCTGAGGCTGTAATGTGAAAGGATAATACATTAAATGATGTACATATGAAAGGGTAATACATTCAATGCCCTTTAAGCATGTGCGTTTGAATGATAAGCATTTAATGAATCAGTCGAACTGTTGGTTATCCAGCTATTAATGCTTTGTTCGAGGTGCAGCTCGGACCGCCTAAGTTACTCGGACCACCTAAGCTTCTCGGTGTTTAAAAGTTCCTCGGAGAGTTCTTGTTCCTCGGAGAGTCTGAGTTCCTCGGAGCGTCTGAGTTCCTCGGGGAAGCAGTGTTCCTCGTTGTAGTATGGTTCCTCGGAACATGTGAATTCCTCGGAAGTATTTATTGTTGCCATGTAGATTGCCAGATGTCTTCAATCAATTGGGCCATGTCAGCAGATTAAATTTGGTATCAACAGAAGCCCCCAGTGTTTCATAGTTCGAAATTTGAGGAGTGTGGAACATTCTTTATCGGAATATGATAGCTTTAAATAGTCTTCCTGATTTTTAGGAGTGTTTCCCTTGTATTTATTTCTCTTTCCAAATTCGTAGAATCAGGCTTTTTTGAATTTTCATAACCGCCTCGATCTCTGCGTACTTTTTGTCCTTTTATCCGCCAGTAGCGTAATCGTTTCGTTTCGCTTCGATTGTCGCGCCCTTTTTGTTCCTCTAGCCACCGTAGCGTAATTGTTTCTTTTTGTAATCATTACTTTATCGTTTCCCAAGGCAAGGTATTTAAACTTCACAGATACTCACATCGTCTTCTACCTTTTCAAATTTGTATCTTTGAGTTTTCCATCGTCTCTTTCTCTTGTGCGTTCATCTTTTTCATCATTCGTTGTCAACAGCTCCACTCTTTTTCTGTAAGATCTTCTTCCTTCTTCTTCATTTCCTTTATTCACCATGGTTTACCCTGTTGAATCTCTTGATAAATTTCGCTCTGATTTTTCCATTCCCTCCTGGGTTGTTTTGGAAGAGCTTTCTGAGCCTTCTGATTATTTTCGTTTGGCTAAGGGACATTGGTTCCCCAGTCTCTTTATTGCTGAGTGTGGATTTTCTTTTCCATCAAATCCAATGTGTCTGGAATTCTGTCAGTACTTTGACGTTGTTCCTGCAAGAATAGCCCCAACACATGGAGAATAGTTAATGGGGTGCATAGATTAAATCAAATCCATGGAACTCGCATAGGAATTCCGAGATTATGTTTTGTTATAGATGGGCAATTGGTGATAACACCTTTTATTTAAAAACTAGAATGTTAAATAGGGCTTTAGTAGTCAATCTCCCTGATGCCAATAGGGATTATTTTGAGCACGGGGTTGTCATAAAAAATTGGCAACATGCTCCTTTATCAGGGTCCCAGATGCCCTCCCTATGGCAATGGGATAGGTTATTTTTAATTCATTTTATTTATTTTGAAATCATGCTTCTTTTGTGTTTGATAAAATGTGCCACTGATATTTCAATGTTTATTTATTTATTTGCAGTTGACAGTAAAAGAAAGTGTCCAAAGGAAGAAGACGTTAACATAAGACATTTGAAACTTATCTGGAGTCTGCATCAGAGTGTTGCCGATGAGCACATTAGATCATCCTCATATCTGCTGCAGTACAAGAGCTACACAACCTCTTTTACTGCTCGTCTAGTAATAAGTGACGTAGAGCCTGTACCAGCTTCCACCTGTTCTTCACCTGAATCTCACGTCCCTTTAAGAGAAAGGATGAAGAAGAGAAGACCTCCCAGCCTTTTCGAGAAACCTGCCTCTGGTTCTGGAGAGGCAAAAAGAAGCAAAGTTGATGTCCCAGGGGAGGGGACAAAGAAGAATGATGCACCTTCCTCGGATGCTGTTGTGAAGGTTGCCGAGAAGCCCGCAGTGGCTCCGAGAAGGTCTGCTGCTCCTAGAGAGGTGATTGTAATATCACTGACCATTACCACCGCAGAGGAGAGGGACGCCCTTTCTATTCAGGAGTTCTGGGTGCGGTTCGACCGCAAATATTTTCCGTCAGTTGTTCACACTGAAATGAGGAGGAAATTGATGAACCTCAAGCAGGAGGGGAGGAACGTAGACGAGTATGAGGCTGAATTTACTAATCTCTTGAACATTGTTCCGGATGAGATTCCGACTGAGGAGAAGAAGATTCAGAAGTTTATGGATGGGTTGACTTAAAGGATCCGTCAGCACTTATTGGGTAATCTCTCGTTGGCCACTTATTCTGATGTGGTTAACGCTGCACTACTTCATTGCCAGGATCATCGCTTCCACATGTCTGAGAGCAAGAGATCAGGAGAGTCCAACCATCAGGGCAGGACCGGGGGAAATGGTTCCAGCGGGGCACAATCTGCTCAGGGACAGCACAGGCAGGGTGATCAGGGTTCCCAACAGGGGGATCATAAGAGATTCAGATCTGGAGGTTTTAGGAATGGTCAGGGAGGTTTCAGACAGGGCCATTAGGTTCAGAACGGCCATCAGGGCCAGTAGGGTCAGAATGGTCAGCAGTAGCAGTTTTAGCAGGGCCAGCATGGCCAGGGGAGGAATGGTAATGGCCACCAGGGCCGAGGGCAGCAGGGACAATGAGGGGGAAACTTTTAGGGGAAGTGTTTCGTTTGTGGCAAGACTGGCCACAAATGCCAGGATTGTCCTGATAGGGGCAGGGCCCCACCATAGAAGCAACAGGGTGCTCGACACGACCACAGAGGCCTATTTTTCCCGCCGTCCTCCCAGCACCACCACAGATGGTAGCACTACCACCCATTCCAGCAGTCCCAGTTCAGTAGGGACAGCTTCAGTATGGGAGAGTGTATCAGCTCCAGCATGTCGCAGCCCCACAGGATCCACCGGCTATTGAGGGTATGTTCTCTATCCAGGGCACTATGGGGAGTATTTTATTTGATACGGGGGACACACATTGTTTTATTGCCATGAGATTTGCACACACCATTGGGTTGTTAGACACCGCCGAGAGCACGGTTACTTGTGTAGATTCACCGTTGAGTAGAGGTTCCGTGATTTCGCTTATTTATAAAGGTGTGGGTATAGAGATCGGGAGGTTTACTTTACTCGCTGATATGTTAGTGTTAGAGATGACTGAGTATGATGCGATTGTTGGTATGGATTGGCTAGTTGCGTATCGAGACATGATTGACTGTTTTAGTAGGAGTATTATCTTTGCCATTCCCAGGCAGGAGATGTTTTTAGTGGCGATGCCTCGCCCTGAGGGAGGATCGTCCACTCATTTGTACTATATAGAGGAGGAGACCTATAAGGAAGTGGTGATACCACTCGATTCGATACCCGTTGTTAGTGAGTTTGCTGATGTATTTCAAGATATACCTGGACTACCTCTGAGTAGAGAGATAGATTTTATGATCGATTTGACATCGGGCACTCGGCCTATTACCCGCGCACCTTACCGTATGGCTCCAGCAGAGATGAGAGAGCTACGAGATCAGATAGAACAGTTGTTGGGTCAGGGGTTTATCCGGAGGAGTACTTCGCCGTGGGGTGCCCCTGTGTTGTTCGTAAAGAAGAGGGATGGATCGTTGAGGTTATGTGTAGATTACCGAGAGTTGAATAAAGTTATGATATAGAATAGGTATCCGTTGCCCCGAATCGATGACTTATTTGACAAGTTGAGAGGAGCTTCCTTATTCTCAAAGATTGATTTACGATCGGGATACCATCAGTTGCGTATCAGGGAACAGGACGTCTCAAAGACTGCTTTCTTAACGAGATATGGCTCCTATTAGTTTCGAGTTATGCCTTTTGTCTTGACAAACCTTCCAGCCGTGTTTATGGACTTGATGAATAGGGTGTTCAGAGAGTTCCTAGAACAGTTCATCATTGTCTTCATTGATGACATTCTGGTTTACTCCCAGACAGAAGAGGAGCACGCCGAGCATTTGAGGCAGGTTTTGCAGACGCTACGTCAGAATGAGCTTTATGCAAAGTATGAGAAGTGTGGGTTTTGGCTGAAGGAGGTTCAGTTTTTAGGGCATATCATTTCAGACTGGGGGATATCTGTTGATTCGGGGAAGGTGTCCGCGGTGAGGGAGTGGGGACACCCACGACACCGACTACAATCCGTAGTTTTTTGGGCCTAGAAAGATACTACAGGAGGTTTATTCGGGGCTTCTCAAATATAGTGGGTCCTTTGACACATCTGACTCGTAAGGTTGTGCCATTTATCTGGAGCGATGCCTGTCAGTTGGCATTCGATGAGTTGAAGGAAAAGTTGACCTCAGCACCTGTGTTAGCATTGCCGAGACTGAGAGTTGAGTATATAGTCTACACCGATGCATCCTTACAAGGACTTGGAGGTGTATTACAGCAGGAGAGTCAGGACATAGCTTATGCTTCCCGTAAGCTTAATCCTCACGAGAAGAATTACCCCACCCATGACTTGGAGTTAGTGGAAGTTGTATTTGCCCTTCGGATTTAGAGACATTACCTCCTAGGGGAGAAGTTTCGGTTGTTCACGGATCACAAGTCTCTACAGTACCTCTTTACGCAGAAGGAGTTGAATATGCGTCAAAGACGGTGGCTTGAGTTTGTGAAGGATTATCAGTTTGATATCCAATATCACCCGAGGAAGGCTAACGTGGTAGCAGACGCGTTGAGACGTAGGCCAGTAAATTAGGTGGTCGAGGTGTGGAAAGCTAAGTGGAAGGAGTTGGGACACCAGGATGCAGTGGCCTGATCATTCATATCTGTGATGACGATTACACCTCGAATTGTTACGAGAGTGGTAAAGGCCCAGGCAAATGACTCGTTCTGTCAGGAGCAGATAGTTCGATTACTAACAGAGGGAGCCGAGTCCTATACCATTAGCTCAGACGAGGGATTACGCTTCAATGGGAGACTATTCGTTCCGGAAGGGGAAGACTTGCGGCACGAGGTGATGACAAAGTCGAACGGCTCACGGTTCGCGGTACACCCTGGTGGGGATAAAATGTACCAAGACATGAGATGACAGTATTGATGGAGAGGGATGAAGAGAGATATTTCCATGTTTGTTTCTAAATGCGCCACTTGTCAGCTAGTAAAGGTGGATCATCAGAGACCTGCAGGACTTCTACAGCCATTAGAGGTTCCGACGTGGATATGGGGGAGCATATCCATGGACTTTATCATGGGGTTACCTACTTCACAGAGGGGTCACGACTCCATTTGGGTAATTGTGGATAGGTTGACCAAAGTTGCTCATTTTCTACCCGTGAGGACAGACTACACTACGGGACAGTATGCCCAGATTTTCATTGCGGAAATAGTAAGACTTCAGGGTGTGCCTCTAAATATCGTGTCTGACCGAGACAAGATATTTGTTTCACGATTTTGGGAGAGTTTCCAGGAGGCTATGGGCACTGAACTGCGGTTGAGTACAGCTTATCACCCGCAGACCGATGGACAAACCGAGCGAACAAAGCAGATGTTGGAGGACATGTTGTGTATGTGAATCCTAGACTTTGGGGGTGGATGGGAGCTAATACATTCCACTGGTAAAGTTTGCTTATAATAACTCCTATCAGTTCACCATTGGTATGGCTCCATTTGAGGCGTTGTATGGTAGACCTTGTCGTTCCCCAGCATGTTGGTTAGAAGTGGGGGATAACAAACTCCTTGGGCCGAAAGTGATTCAGGATACTTCGGCAAGGATAGAGTTGATACGGAGTCTCATTCGGGTAGCTCAGGACCGGCAGAAGAGCTATGCCGATGCCAAGAGGTTCCTCAGAGAATTCAAAGTGGGGGACCAGGTTTTACTCAGAGTATCTCCTATGATGGGGATTATGCGTTTTGGGAAGAAAGGGAAACTGGCACCAAGATATGTGGGGCCATTTCCTATCATCGAGCGGATTAGGCCAGTTGCATATAGACTTGGGTTACCGGAGCACTTGCATAGGATTCATGATGTGTTCCATATTTCCTCGCTAAGGAAATATCTTAGGGACGATTTGGCCCATACTCACATTGCTTTGGAGGACATCGACATTCATCCCGATAGTTCCTACGAGGAGGGGCCGATTGCTATTCTGGACCACAGCGAGCGGAAACTGAGGTCGAAGATAGTACCGTTAGTACGTGTTCAGTGGCGGCATCAAAATGCCGAGGAGTTCACATGGGAGCGCGAGGAGGAGATGCGTGAACGTCATCCAGAGTTGTTTTTACCAGGTACTCTTTAGTTCCGAATTTCAGGACGAAGTTCTGTTATTAGGGGGGAAGTATGTAATACCCCCTATATTTATTGATTTTTAATTATGGAATTAATTAAATTAAATGAGAATTAATTGGAAATTAATCCGGATATAAATACTAGCGAGATGTGAGTTGGTACTTGATTATGATGCGTACAAATGGTAATATATGAATATTGAAAATATTTAAATTGTCACGAGATAGCAATACGACAATTTGAGAAATTTAGTTGGGACGCGCGTATCAGTCGCGTCAAAAATATAATTATTTGAATTAAAAAGTGAATTTTATTTTTATCAATCGAATGGTCATTTTGAGTGCGCCAACGTGTTCGGAAGGGTCAAAATATTCAGAAAATACTAGTCGGGGGTTTAGTTTGGGTCCCGGAGCATTTTTGGGTCATACCGACAACCTAGAGGGGTATTTTAGTAATTTTAAAAATATGAGAATTAAAACCTACGAATTTTAGGAGTTAATTATATATTATTTAGGAACCCACTAAGCCCATTATCAGCATTAAGTGAGTTAGAGGGCTACGGGAGTTATAGGAGAGTTTGAAGAGTTCCAAAAAGAAACCTCCAATCACCATCTTTAACCTTAGGAGAAAATCTGTAGAGAAAGAAGAGAATCAACCTTCATTCACTGACATCAATTCTGAAGAACAATCTAAGGCAACTGATTTGATATTTTTAATGCATTGAATATTTCTTCCATGTTTAGTGTAGGAATTTTTCTTATCTTGAAAGTTTTGAAGAAAGCCAATGAAATTGATGGAGAAACTTTGAATATGGGTTAGGATTTTCATGTAGAATGATAATGGACTGATTTAATATTCGAAGAGTTGTATATGATGATTTAAAAACGGATTTATGATGATTAATTGGGCATAATAAAAAAATTATGGGTTCATGTTCATAGGGTTTGGGGAATATTTGGAGATTTACATTAATTCCATGATGATTTGTAAGATTTGATCCCTAAAATATGTTAAGAGATGATCTAGGGTGATTAGAAATGGTTTATATACGTTAAAACATAAATTGGATGGACTTAGGGTGGATTTAGAGAAGAGAAGAATTGAGAAAAACGAACTTAGGAATTTCTGGGCTGAAACTGCCATCTCGTTAGAAGACCTTCCCAGGTCGTTCGAACGAACTTCTAACGAGATGACAGTATGACTTCTAACGAGTTGGAATTTCGTTCGAAGCCTTTCGTTTGAACGAAAATCGTTCGAACGACCTCGTTCGAACGAGACTTCTAACGAGTTGACAGAATGGCCTTTTTGGCCTGAATTTATTTCTAGTATCCCGTAGACTTATTTAAATGGTAGAATAACCTTCCCTTATTAACTAGTGGGTATACTTGGGAGATTGGGGTACATTGACGAGTGAAACTTAGAATCGTGTAGTAAACCGGATGACATTTGTGGATTGGGAAGCAAGTAACTAATTACGACGTGAGAAGAATAGATAACTTAATTACATATAAACCGGGGACTTGTGAGTTGTAAGACACTAAATGTTGGTATAAGAACGAGATGTATACCATTAATGAAATATTATGTTATCTAAGATGTGCGAATGCTTAGTAAGTAATTATCTGTGTATAACATACCTACCATACTTGCTATCATGGGAGGTCGGCGTTCGATCAGGGCCATCTAATCTTTGTGTGCCTACGGGGGGATTTAGATTGGTACCTCGAGGACATAACTCAGAGAAGGACTTATTGAGAAGTTAATAAGTCTGCTGATCATGGGAGCGTAGGTATGTGCGTGACCCATGTGATGGGAACTATGTTCGCCTCCATTGTTTGGGATTGTTGTTTAATGAAACGATTCCTGAGAGATTCGGAATACGTGGTCCTTATGTACGTGATGTATCGGGATCGGATAGCAGAGTATGTGTGCACCGCAGCTTAGTCTCGGGGTGCTAGTATTGTATATTTATGAAGAGAATAATATATTGTTAATTGAATGAATTGTCATGAATAGATGTGAGTATAAATAATAGACACAATTTGTAAAGTGAAAATGGAAGATCTCTAGTAATTAGTAGTACTAACATGGGAAACTGTGTAGCAAGTTATAACACCATGTTAAATAAAAGATGTTGAGAATTGAATTGGTTATCGTATAGTAATGTAAAATTTGGTATCGGACTAGTTAGATAATGGGAACAACTAGAATGGGTACGGGTACGATAGGAGTGCACAATTAGTTGAGAGGTGAGGAACTCATGTGAGTGCACACACTATCATGTACTTTATATTCACTGTTTAATGATATTAAACACTTGCAAATTTTTAAATTATTTTCACAATCGGGCTCTGACCCGTTTGCTTTCAAATCTATTTTTGTAAAAACCTTTTAGGTGCCCAGTCACAAGGACACCGTGCATAGGAGTTCTATTCAGGTGACGTGCTATAGCTGATGTGGAAGCTACAGGATCTTGACAGTAGATGCCTCCATTTCCGATCTGGACTCCCTTATCAGATTTTTTCATTTGTTGGGCATGTCGCCCCATTCCTTTTAGAGACATCTTACTTTTTATTTATTTCAGACATTGGGTTATAATTAATTGAGTGATGCAGGCTTGGTATTTATTTAATTCAGTGTTTGGATTGTTGTGAGGAGTATTCCTCCAGACTCATTATTAATCGATGGTTATTCTATGGTTACTATGTTGTGGTGGTTATATTAGCATTTCATTATTTACTTATTGTATGTTAATTGGATTTAATTAAAATTGGCAACTCACATTTTAAATATTAGGTGGCTAGTAATTGTTAAAATGTTTTCGACAGTGATGTTATGAACTGAACCAACTTGGCATTTTGTATTAATTTAATAAAGGAGTAACTACCCGGTATTTAATTAGTCGGGGTGTCACAGTATAATTTAACTCGAAAATACTTTTTATATAACACAAACAATTGTAAATCTTTTTTAAAAAATTGGGCAGAAAATGCGTGTCTATTCGCTTTCTGGTATGTTTATTAGTTGTTTTAATTTTGCGTCCACCAATACGCAAATTTCAAATGCGTCTCTATTTAAATTAATCAATTTAGAAAAATTATTAATTTTAGAAAATATCGACAAGGTTTCCTTTGTTTATTCGTGAAATCCAAATTGTTTTAACATTAAAATAAACTCAACAACAAAAGCCCCAACTAAACCACCAATGAATCCCTTCCACCGATTCAACATATATAAGATAAAAAAAAATAAGTCCATAAACATAAAGGTTCAACGGACTCATGTTCGAATTTAAAAAAATATAATAATAATCTCACACGGCCCGCACAGCCTAACAATATTCTTACATTAGTCCCTTATGAGGTGTGCGCCCCTCTTTTCGGATCATTATGTTCTTATCTTGCGTTTCCACCCTCCAACTGCAACTCCAAAGTTTTATACTTAGAAATTTGAAATTTATAACAACATCTGAATCCATGAGTCTCGTGAGTACATAGGTTGTTACTATAAGTTACTCTAATCATGTATGAGGTGTGTTTGCCTCTTTTCGTAATGTTTGATTGTTGTTTTTCATTTTCGTCCAAAAAGCTCAATTTTCAAGTTTTAACATTTAAAATTTCCAAATTTTCATCAAATCTCAAACCCCCGAGTCACAAGAATACTCGGGTTGTTTCCACAACTTTCTTTGATCTCGTGTGAGGTGTTTATGCCTCTTTTTATATCGTTTTGATCTTATCTTACATTTTTATTTACTTCAATGTTGTGATTGATGAGTTTAAGGTATCTTCATTAGCTTAAGATGAGTTTGAGAGTCGATGCTAGTCGTTTGACATTTTACTATGTAAATGTGAAATCTTATTGTTATGATATTTCTTAATGCTAATATGTGCATATACATTGTACCTGTAGGGTTTTTGGAATGTGCAACCGTTTTGTGTTGTTTGTTAAACCATTTGATGTAAACTAGTGGTTGAGGTTTTTTTTTGTATTCATCTATATATTATTTTGTCATTGATTTGGTTGAGTTTAAAATATCTACTTCGTCTTCTTATGAGGTTGAGAGTCGATGCAAAGTCAAGATATAAACGTTGTTCTTAGTAAATCGGGAATCTTAATGTTGTGATATGCTTGTATGTATATATACATGTATCTACAGACTCGCTGAATGTGCGATCAATTTCTGTTGTATGTTAATCACGTGATGTAAACTTGTGGTAGATAGATTGGTGTTGGGCTATGTGATCGTGGTTTTGTTTGTCTTACAATTCAAGCGATTCAGGTTATGTGCACTTCACTCAACATTCCTTCTTAACTAACTAGTGGGAAATCGATTCGTGGCGATCCTTGCGTCGAGTCTTGGAAATGAATTATCTGCCAATGTTCTATTGTTGTTTCAATGTAAGTGTATTTAATAAGACTTTTATTTTAACTTTCCGGTACTAATGCTTATCTTTTTGTTTCATGCATAAATCTTGCAAATAACAACTTAAATGGGAATCTTACTTATTTAATTTCTAACATGTCTTCTCTTAGTTATCTGTAAGTGATATATTTACATATAATTACAATTTTAGTTCTCTCTCGCATTCTACTGATACTGTTTTAAGCATATTTATATATAATTACAATTTTAGACAAGGGCAGAGCTATTCACACTCCAAAAATATACGCTCGTGCTTATCTTTACCACCAATTAGAAAAAATGTCAAGAGTCTCACCAAATGTTTCATCAAATATTTCGGTATTTAATATAGTGAAACAAACCTGATTGATATTATTATCCTTCACTCATGCTTCTTTTTCTTCTTCAGTGAAGTCATACTACCAACCAAGTTCTTCGTTGTCCATAAGGCACTTCGAATTCTCAAGGGGCTCTGCCTAAATCATCAATCATCAGTCTGAGTTGCATATTTCTTTTAATAAAAGAGGAGGAGAGAGAAAGAGAAAGGAAAGCAACAAAGTTGCAATTTTCCTTTTTTAACATCTAGCTAGTTGGTGTATTCAAAGGGACTAAGTTGGAAGCGGTAGCTATTGATTCCCATCACCTTATTATCATATACATAAGTATATGTATATGTATCATAATTAGAGCTGCCAAAAACATATATTATCATAAAAACCTAATACAAAGTCATTAAGATTTCATCTTATATTTAAGTGTTTGGATTGTTGATGGGTTGATCCACAACGTATACAATATAATTGAATGACTAATATAAGTAAATAGTTGATGTAGCCAATTGTGATATGATACAATTTTGATATGATATTAAACCAATAATACATTAACTATTTTTAGATTTATAATTCACATTTCATACAAATCTTCAAATTAGATCTTTTTATTTTCTGGTGATTTATATATTACTAGTTAAATTAAAAAAAAAAACACCACAAAATTCTACCTCTAATATCGGTAACCCATGATAGAATATGACGATAATCTATTCACAAAACCCGTAAGAAATAGTAAAAGGTTTTCGTTTCACTGTCTTCTTCATTCATTGCCAAGTCACTATAAATTTTTATTAATACGCTTACAAATGTCCTTCATTAACGTTAGTACTCTCTCATTTGTCTTTTCTGCATAATAAATTAATGTTTTTAAGTGTTCATTGATAATATATCAAAGATATACAATCAAATGGAAAGAGAGAAAAGGAGGGGCTAGGGTTTCATATTGCCATACACTAGAATGTCTTACAATAAAAGGAAGAAGAGAGAATATATATAACCTACTACAACCACCTAATAATAATAGGAGAAGGGAAAATACTAAAATACCCTCAATGCTAAATAAAACTCTAATACCCTTCCTCAAACTCACGATGCTACAGCGAGAAGCATTGAGAGTTTGCCAACCAAAAAACGAAAACGCTGAACTGGATGAGACTTCGTAAACAAATCCTCTATCTGTGCGGAAGAAGAAACAAAAGGCAAAGTGATGGCGCCATACGTAAGATGATGACGAGTAATATGACAATCAATCTCAATGTGCTTAGTCCTCTCATGAAAAATTGAATTGTGAGCAATCTGAATAGCACTCTTATTATCACAGTACATAGGAGTGGGCTGAGAAAGTGAGATACCCATATCTGCAAGTAACTGACGTAGCCAAACAACTTCGCAAGTGGTAGAAGCCATAGCACGGTACTCGGCTTCCGTGGAAGACACAGAAACAACAACTTGCTTTTTTCTCTTCTAAGAAATAAGAGAATCACCCAGAAACACACAAAATCCAGTAACTAATTTGCGATCTGCAGGATCACCGGCCCAATCAGCATCAGAGTATACACGCAGCTCTAAAGAAGAAGATGAAGGAAGTAAAAGACTCTGAAATCGAGTACCTCTCAAGTATCGCAATATACGATGAACAGCTGCCCAATGAACTGTAGTAGGAGCAGTAACAAACTGACTAACAACATGGACAGCATGAGCTATATCTGGACGAGTAATAGTGAGATAAACCAAGCTTCCCACAATAGTGCGATATAAGGTGGGATCAGGCAAAAGAACACCATCATATGGGGAAAGATGAACATTAAGCTCCAAAGGGGTATCAATAATCTTAGTATCAGTGAGGCGAGCACGCTCAAGAATGTCCCCGATGTACTTAGATTGTGAGAGAAGATAACCCTTTGGAGAATGATCTACCTCAATACCCAAAAAGTAACGTAAGGGCCCCAAATCCTTCATCTCAAAATAACGAGATAATTCAGACTTCAACGCTGTAATTCCACCAACATCATCCGCAGTAATAATCATATCATCAACATACAAAGAGACCAGAATACGACCACCGGAGGTGCACCTGATAAAGAGATCTGAATCATTCTCACATGGAATGAACCCAAGAGAGGTAATCACGACAGTAAACTTCTCAAACCAAGCCCGTGGTGCCTGTTTGAGACCATATAAGGCTTTCTTAAGCCTAAAAACTTCACCAGGACCATGTGGAACACCCGTAGGAGGAGTCATATAAACCTCCTTATGAAGATCACCATTCAAGAACGCATTTTTAACATCCATTTGCGATATATGCCACTGACGAATAGATGCAACAGCAATAAGAGTACGCATAGTAGTCAATTTCGCAACAGGGGCAAAGGTTTCGTCATAATCTATACCATATTGCTAAAAAAAAAACCTGAGCAACCATTCTTGATTTGTACCGCTCAATTGACCCATCTGACCTGGTTTTGATTTTATGTACCCAACGAGATCCAATTGCCCGCTTACCAGCAGGTAAGGGGACCAAACTCCAAGAATCTGTTTGATGCAAAGCAGAGAGTTCCTCAGCCGTAGCCTGTTGCCAAAGAGGATTAAGAACTGCCTATTTATAAGACGAAGGCTCAGAGAGGCAGTGAACAGAGGATAAAAATGAAGCAAAAGAATCAGAATAACAAGAATAAACAAAATCTGGTGACTGAGTGGACTTACGTGGATGTTTTGGATAGCGAGAAGGAGGTTCCACCATTTCAGGGCGTGCTTGGGTGGCCACACGAGAAGGGGGAGCATCGGGAACATCGGATGGCAAAGTACCTGCATCAGGAGAAATAATAGGAACAGGAGCAGCATGGGGTGGCACACTATCGGTGGTGCAAGGTAATTCAGATGGCACACTCTCATCATTATCAGAGAACATATCAATATTGAAGAGATCAGATTTAGTGAGTTCATGAGGGCTATCAGGAATAGAAAAGAAAGGAATATGCTCAAGAAACACAACATGGCGAGAGACATATAATTTTTTTGTAACTGGATCATAACAACGATATCCCTTTTGACCCTCACCATAACCAAGAAAGACACAAATAGCTGACTTTGGAGATAATTTGGTACGTTCCACACGAGGTCGAAGAACAAAACAAGTACAACCAAACACCTTTAAGGAAGAATAATCAGGAGCACACCCATACAACTTTTCAAAAGGTGACAAACCTAAGCAATGAGAGGTCGGAATCTTATTAATCAGATTAACAGCAGTAAGGACAGCCTCTCCCCAAAACTCACTAGGGACATTTGCGGATAATAAAAGAGAGCGAGCAGTTTCAACAATGTGCCGATGTTTCCTTTTAGCAACACCATTTTTCTCAGGAGTGTCAGTACAAGATGATTGGTGAATATTTCCATCTAAATCAAGCAACTCATCGAAATTTTGAGAAGTATATTCCCCACCCAAATCGCATCTAAAGCATTTTATAATAGTAGAATGTTGAGTTTTGACAAAGGCACGAAATTTATTATAAATATCAAAAAAATCCAAACGTCGTTTCATGAGAAAAACCCAACAGTAACGCGTATAATCATCAATAAAGGAGACATAATATCGAGACCCTCCTTTTGTAATAATAGGAGACGGCCCCCACACATCAGAATGAATAAGATCAAATGGTGCAAAAGTAGAGGAAATACTTCTATTAAACGGTAAAGCTGAAAATTTTGCAAGTTTACAACCGCTACAATCAGAGATATCATGGCAATGCAAATTTCCTAATTTTCCTGTAGAAGCCAAATATTTTAATCGTGAACCTGAGACATGACCAAGACGAGAGTGCAATAAATAAAAGCTAGACGAATCTGAACTCAAACGAAAGGATGACAAGTCAACACTGGAAGCTGCAACCATTGGTACATTAAGTTTCTCCATGATGTACAATCCCCCCTGCCTACGGCCTGTCCCAATCACCTTCTGAGACTATGGATCCTGCACATGACAAAAGGTAGAAAAGAAAGAAACTGAGTAACCGGCATCACATAGTTGACCAACAGAGATAAGATTCATTGTAAGCTTAGGAATGTGGTAAACATTAGAGGGAGATAAGTTGGGTGAGTCAATAGTCCCAACACCCGTTGAGGGCATGGGAGTACCATCAGCAGTCATAACGGGAAACCAAGAAGTGGGAAAAAAAGAACCAAAAGAGGAAAAATTTGGTGACATGTGATTAGAAGCGCCGGAGTTTAGAATCCAAATACCCGAGGGCTTACCTGGTGAAGAGATGGACATGGCGTGAGGCTATGTGGCAAGAAACTTTTGAAACTGCTCAGCAAGAGAAGACATGAATGGAGTTAATGATGAAGAACTTGATGCAAATGAGTCTGATGGCGGTACAACTGCTGCAGTATTAGGCTGGGAAGGCCTATATGAACGCTGCTGAGATTGGTTATTGGATTTCCAACCAGAAAACTGCTGCTGAGGTGGTCGACTATTTGATTGTTGTTATTGTTGTGCTCGCAACTTAGGGCACTGAGACTTCCAATGCCCCTTCTCCTTACAGTAGCTACATTCATCACTTGCAACTCTCGAATAAGGCTTGTTAGATTACTGGAAAGTGGACGAGAGGATACTGCGAAAATAGATGGATTAGAGTCCGAAGAAATTACCTTCCCTGACTGAGTCTTGAGACGAATCTCCTCGGCTAACAACTCGTGAACAACAGAATCAACAGTTGGAAGTGGGCTACGATGAAGAATCGACCCACGAAGACCCTCAAAATAATCACGCAATGCCATCAGAAACTGAACCAGACGTTGTTCCTCCCTATTGGCAACATATGGTGCAAAGGCCCAGAATTCAGCCGACTCTGTGAGAGCCAACTGATCCCATAGATCCGTCATAGCAGAATAGAACTCCTGAATACTCAACGTTTTTTGCTCAAGAGCCCGTATATCGCACTCCAACTGGTACTTTTTTGCAAAATTAGATTGGGTATACAATTTGCCCAAATGATCCCAAACATCCTTTGCATAACCATACTTAGCCAACTGCATACCTATAGAAGGTGCAACAGAGTTGTTGATCCAAGTGATGATTTTCGAGTTGTTTGCCTCCCAAACATCCAACAACTCTGCATATTTTTCAACGTTCTTCTTATCGTTAGGCTTACTCAAATCGCCATTAATGTAACCCCAAAGCTTCCTCCCTTTCAAAAAATTCTTCATAACATAACTCCAATACGTATAATTGTTTCCATCTAATCTGACACTAATTGATTGCAGCGAATCATCTCTTTCACCAGCCATTGCGAAAATAAACAATCAAACAGTACCCAAACGAAACCAAATCGAACGAACTAAACAATTAATCGAACAAACAGGAGGAAAAGATCTACAATCAAATGGAAAGAGAGAAAAAGAGGGGCTAGGGTTTCATATTGCCATACACTAGAATGTCTTACAATAAAGGAAGAAAAGATAATATATATAACCTACTACAACCACCTAATAATAATAGGAGAAGGGAAAATACTAAAATACCCTCAATGCTAAATAAAACTCTAATATTCATCATAAACACTAGTACTTCTAAATGACCTGTGGTAATTCTATATCTTAGTTAATACACTGATACATTTTGGTGGTATATCAAAATTAATGTACCATAAAATATATTCTAACTTCTAAGCCCAGACATTTAGCATCACGACAGCCCCACCTAGTACAAATGAACTTACCTCTCTTACCATACCCACTACCTTATTGATCACACAAAATAAATTCATACATTATCAGACATTCACACATTAAAAAATAAATAAGGAATTTTCATTTCGAGAAAACGGTGTACTATAACTTTCATACTATTTATATAGATAAACTACAAATTAAAGGATAGTAATAATAACACAAACTAATGCTATCCAAAAAAAGAAAAATCTCCAGTAGCTACAACGCCATGTCATGGATGAACTAGCTTTGTTCCTAAAGGGTAATAGTAATGGGAAATATTTCTTCCTAAATTAGTGAAAATGGGCTGACCACCCCAGTTATGGTTCAAAAAATTGATGTTCCTGCCATTGCCAAAAATACATTGCTTGAAACCTGGCCAATTTGAGGATTTTTTGTAGGGCCAACTTGCTATGTGGAATTGAATTGCGTTTAAAAAAAATCTCTAAGGGTCCGTTTGGTTCAGGGTAAAATATGTTTCAACGCGGTGAAAAGTAATATGGTGAAATACGTTTTCACCTCTTTAAACTTAAATTTTTGTTGGGTTGACATTGTGAATAATTGCACACCCTATAATTATGAAACTTTAAACAAGAATTGAGAAAAAAACTTAACTTTAAATAGGTGAAAACGTATTTCACCATATTACTTTTCACCGCGTTGAAATATATTTTACCCCGAACCAAACGGATCCTAAGTGAGTGTTCATTGCATCGATGTGTTTAAGTTTAGTAACTGTCTGAAGAACTACTATGTCCTGAGACCAATACCCCCATAACCTTTGGGAAACCAGGTGAGTTTTCTAGCCACTGTAGATGGAAAATGTTTTTTAGTAGATTCATTCCAGGGGAAATTCATAATCTAAGAGTGTACTTGCTTAATTAATCTCATAAACCACACGTAAATCATAAAACTGTGGAGCAGAGTGGGTTGGATGACAAATTTAATGTATTATGTTCTCTCAATCATGGAGATGGATCTGAGATGACAACCCTCAATCTTGGATTTAACCTCTTTGGCAAGAGATTGAAGGCGAGTGGCTCTGTGCTTGCCTATAAAAATGGGGACACCAAGATAGGTAAAAGGGTCTTTATATTTACTGATGCCAAGAGTGTAATTTCATTATCCAGCACTTCGAACTGGATAATGGCCTTCTAAGTAATGTTTCTAAAGGAGGGAATTCAACAAATAACTTCCCAACTCACATGTATATTATGAAGAAATCAATCATCAATATGAAACTTATTGATATTTTAGTGTAAAGATTAAAAAATTAGTTCAGTCTTAATATTGTTCTCAACATGAAACTTGTTTCTTGTGAACGCGTTCGGGACAATAATCACATGCTTAAGGAGCTATGTTGTGTTTAGAATTATTCAGGAGATTCAGTGGATTCAGTTAACGAAGGGACAAACCTACAAATGCTAGAAGTTCTAAACCTATCGCCCTGATTACCCCAAATAGATGAGGAGAATTCGACTAAGGTGGTTGCTAAGAAGGAAAAGAACAAGAAAGACAAAAATAGATCCCCAAACAAATGATTGACTTTAAGGCTCCGTTTGATAGCAAAAAAAATTCAAGTAAAATTCTCAAAAGTTTATTGTTAATAAATAAACTCTATATAACTCTCAAAAGTGGTTGTTAATAAATAAACTCTCAAAAGTTTTTTTATAACTCTATATATTTCATAAATATATAAATATATATTGTTAATAAATATATAAATATATATATTTCGTATATTTTAATATATATTCATATATTTTATATATTTTAGCACATATATGTATATTGCGTATATTTCGTATATTTATATATATTTCATATATTTATATATTTCGTACATTTATATAATTTATATAATTCATATATTTTAATATATATTTATATTTCGTAAATTTCATATATTTCATATATTCCTTATATTTATATATTTTGTATATTTCATATATTTAATATATTCCTTATATTTAATATATATTATTTACAATATATATATATATATATATATATATATTCCATATATATGTATATTATATACATATGTATACATAATATATACATATATATGTATATATATATATATATATATATATATATATATATATATATATATATATATATGTATATATTCATATATACATATGTATATATGTATATTCAGTATATATATAATTTACATATATACAGAATATAATATTATGTATATATGTAAATATATATTCTATATATATGTATATATTCTGTAAATAATATATATTTAGTATATTCGGTATATAATATAATATATATTCATATGTTTAATATATGAATATATGAATATATATTATATTATTTGCGGAATATATATATATATATCGAAAATAATTCATATTATTCCGATATATATATATATATATATTCCACAAATAATATGAATTATTTTCGATATATATATATATTCCGCAAATAATATAATATATATTCATATATTCATATATTAATATATTTCGCAAATAATATAATATATATTCATATATTCATATATTATAATAATATATGAATATATATTATATTATTTACGGAATATATATATATTCCGTAAATTATTATATATATTCATATATTTTCTATAATTTTCCGAAAATTAATAATAATTTACGGAATATATATATTCCGCAAATAATATAATATATATTTATATGTTTTGTATATTTAATAATACAACAAATAATATAATATATATTTATATGTTTTGTATATTTAATAATATATATTTATTATATATATATTCCGTAAACAAATTTTCCACATTCAAATTTTCCACATTTCTGTAAATAATACGTACATATGTGTGTGTGTGTGTGTGTATATATATATATATATATATATATATATATATATATATATATATATATATATATATATATATATATATATATATATATATATATATATAGAGAGAGAGAGAGAGAGAGAGAGAGAGAGAGTGGGGCTCAGGTACATCATCAACTATGCACCACTAATGCATAGGACTTCCTAATGATGTCATTCGTCTCTCGACACCTATTAACCGCGGAATTACGAACACTAAATCCCATAATTTTAGCATATTCATTATAGAAGTTCCAAACATCATCCAAACTTTCAAACTGTTGCCCAATCTTTGGTGTTTTTTCCATTCTACAGGAGGGTTGAATAATTTGTCTTGTTCAGAATAAACTTCTCGAACCATGACAATTTCCACATTCTCATTGTCCTCAAATTCAAATTCAGTTCGCATATCATCCCCTATCCAAAGTTCTTTGTTATTTCCAACAGAAGAAGAGTCCATTTTCTGAAGGAAAAAAAAATCAAATGATAAAATAGGAATTAATTACAGTGAATATTAATTTTTATTTAAGTATTCTTTGGAAAAAATCAAATGAGAAAATAGGAACCAGATGAGATTTGAAACAAAAAAGAAAATTAAGCCTGAATTTTTTTCGGTACAAAAATTGAACTCAAATGAAAAGATGATGTACCAAAGAAATTACTGTTAGTTTTATTTAAGTATTCTTTGGAAAACCAAACAAATTAACCCAACAGTTAGGTTTTTTCGGTAGACAAATTGAATTGAGGAAGCTTCAATTTCTACACAAATTGAAAAAGAAAATCGAAAAAACCAACTCCGGTGAAAGAAAAAAGGGTTTCGGTGAAAACAAACAAGGGGGAACGAGTTACTTACCAGGTGAAGGCTGCTGGAGTTTGTGTCTCAGGTGAGGCTGCCGAAAATGGAGTGAGGGAGAGAGAGAGTGGGTCGCAGCACTCCTTACTGAATGGAGAGAGTGAACGAGGGTCTAGTCTGAATGGAGAGAGAAAACGAGGGTTTTTTTCCGTCCAAATTGATTTAGTGTTTACTTTAACAGGTGGGTGTCGTTTCATTTAGTAAGGAGTACGTTTCATTAACGATGCATGAGTGATGCATAGTTTATGATGTACCTGAGCCTCTCTCTCTCTCTCTCTCTCTATATATATATATATATATATATATATATATATATATATATATATATATGTATGTATGTATGTATGTATGTATGTATGTATGTATGTATGTATGTATGTATGTATGTATGTATATATTCTGAGTTTTAACATGTCCTGCTAAAACTGAGATGTTGCATAGAGGTCGATTTTCCAACTGACCTCTAATTTGAATTCCATGATTTATTCGGTACTATTTCTTTCTAATGCATCAACGATGGGGAAAAGAAGTATCAAAATCCAAAACTATTGCTAGATGATGGTTCCATCTCACCCTTCATGTTCTAGTCTCTTAGCTCTTGAATAGGGACTCCACAACACAAGTACGAACCATGTATTTTAATCCACTGTGTGTTCAAACCTATCTTGGCAACCTGAATTCAAAAAACCCCTAACCTCACATTTAGTGCCAAGGACAAGCTTATGTGGCCATGCACAAAGAATGGAAAACTTTCAACTTAAAACGACATATCACCACCCTCATTATATCAAGAAAGAGTAATGATATGGAGACCCATTTCCTGGACCCTTTTTCCAATTCCAGTGATGTGTTAGATACATATTGGATGGGTTTTTACTTCACATAGGATCCATTGCAAACACCACCCAATGTGTGTCTAATACGTCACTAGATTTGGAAAAAAGGTCCAGAAACCGGGTCTCCCTATTATTATTAATCAAGAAAATATCCATCTCGGCTCAACTCTTATTTATGTGTCCCCAGTACGCTATGGAGATTTATTTGGGCCATTAATGCACCCCCCTAAAATAATTCTAGGTACTAGCATGTACCCCTCATGATGCACGGGCACATATGATTTTTTTTATGTACTTTAATTTTTTTCCTGGGTTAGGTCATTAATAGACTTAAGTTTTAACTATACTCGATTTTACAACATGTTTTGGAGTTAGAATGTGAACTTACATTGCTCATTACAACCATCAATATAATGATCAGAATACTCAAATTGTAACTTCTAAGATGCTATCTTCCAACGTTAGCAATATCTATGTTGCTATTTTCCAACGTTACATTTATGACACTTTTCAAATGATTCATAAATTTTTATCACGGCATATTCTACCATAATTTGTGGACTAAAAAAATGAAGAATTGAATGTTTAATTGCGATTTCTAGACAATGTAAAATAGTATTATATTTTTAGCGTGATCATAGTGAAAAATGCATACATCTAAATTTCACATACGTAGTCCGTTTTGTTACACATTTGTAACTTTATTATTTGAAATGTCACAGCATAAAATGTTATCACTACACCAAAATGGGCAAATTGTCACCTTTCAGCCGACCAGCCTTGTCAAGGTCATTGACCGTGACAAAAAAACACGTGTTTTATGTCACGGTCATTGACCTTGACATGGCCGTGACAACTAATTGTCACGGTCAATGACCGTGACAAGTCCGTGACAAATTTAATTGTCACGGGATTGTCACGATCATTGACCGTGACAATTCTTTAAATAATTGTCACGGTCAATGACCTTGACACGACCGTGACAACTTTTCCAGCAAAAACCCTTTCCCCCTTCTTTTTTCCCTCCCACCGTTCCCTCCCTCTTTCTCTCTCTCTCTCTCTCTCTCTCTCTTTCTCTCTCTCTCTACTTTCAGGTCCAATTTCTCTCTCTCTCTCTCTCTCTTCCATTTATATATATATTTGTGTGTATATTTATGTGTGTATGTGTATATATATATGTGTGTATGTGTGTGCGTGTGTGGGGGTGGGGCAGGGTGGGGGAGGGGGTGGGGGAGGGGTGGGATGTGTGTGTGTGTGGTGTGGTGGGGGAGGGGGTGGTGGAGGGGGCAGGGGGTGGGTTGGGGTGGGGTGTGTGTGTGTGGTGGTGGTGTGTGGTGGGGGAGGGTGTGGGGTGGGGTGGGGTGTGTGTGTGTGTGTGTGTGGTGGTGTGTGGTGGTGGAGGGGGTGGTGGAGGGGGGCAGGGGGTGGGGTGGGGTGGGGTGTGTGTGTGTGTGTGTGTGTGTGTGTGGTGTGTGGTGGGGGAGGGGGTGGTGGAGGGGGGCAGGGGGTGGGGTGGGGTGGGGTGTGTGGGCCTATGCATAAAGAAGTACCACAATATCTTAATGTTAGGGTTTGACACTGAGAAACTTATGGTATAAATGTATTGAAAAGAAATCATCATATACTAAGAAAATAGACAAATTAAAGTTAGATAAATCAAGGACTAATGGTGGTCCATATTTCAGTTTGGAAATGTAAGATCTACCGCATCTGAATCTAGGAAGAAATGACACTGAGAAACTTATGGTATAAATAATTAAAAAAATGGGTGTATGCCGCCTATTTGTGAGCATATGATATTCTTTAGTAAAAGGCGAAATAGTAGTTCATTGTGTGCTCATTGTGTGGATGCATCAATCTACAATACACTACATAATTAAAAGTTCAATAAAAAAGCCGAGGACTTGCTTTATCTACACATAAGCATGATATATATACTCCAAACAACTGATCTCTTTATTTATCTACACATAAGCATTGAACAATGGTTAACCTTAAAATTAAAATAAACAGAGTATAACTTGATAAACCTAGTACCAAATAATTATATTTAAAATTCCACATCTGATCATAAAAACTAAAGTAAGAGTGAGACAAATACAAACAAAAGATACAACCATGTCTCCCTTTAGATTCCAACATCTATTTCCATGCACACAAATACACACATTTCAAACTCGTGAAAAAACTACAAAAAGTGCAACATAATGCATATGTTAAGTGAAAAATATAGTCATAACTTGTGCTTATGGAACTATTTTAGTTGGTGCACAAACTAACGGTCAAAGTAATAGTATATAATTCCAACATTTCAAACTACTTGAACATCACAAATGGATACGAACTTAAAATATAAATTGAGATAACCTTAGAATCTAATTAGGCTAAAAATATAATGGCATCAACTAACATATATACACAACACTAATAGTAGACATCAATTTTATAAATAATTGATAATAGTTGGATAATAATTGGATAATAAACATCGGGAGGGGGTGGGGGTGGGGGTGGGTGAGGTTTTGAATATTATTTACATTCAAAATAAATAATTGATAATAGTTGGATAATAATTGATATTTTCATTCAAAATAAATATTTCATTCAAAAATATTGGATAATAATTGATATTTTCATTTTCATTTAAATTGATAATAATTTTATTCATGAAATTAATTCAATTAGGTAAAACCCATGATAATGAAATTTATGCTACAATTATAATTATCTCATGTCATAATTTTATTGATAAACAATATATGTAGTTGTCACGGTCGTGGTGGGGGGAGGGGGTGGGGGTGGGGTGGGGAGGGGTGGTGTGTGTGTGTGTGTGTGTGTGTGTGCGTAGGTGCGTAGGTGTGCGTGTGTGTGTGGCGGTGGGTGGGGGTGGGGGTGGGGCACCCATTTAATAACTCTTTAAATATTTGGAAAAAACATAATATTACAAAATTGAAACGAAATGGTATTGACGGAACTTACACATACGTTATAATTCAATTAATTCAATTAGGTAAAACGAAATGTGTACTATTAACATTTTTTTTTATCTGTACTAATAACATTTTTTTTACAGCAAAAATGTCTCCTTCAGATGTTAAGGCGAAGATGATGATGTTGTTTATGATGATGTCGTCTGGGTTCGGTGGTAGCGGAGGCGACGAGGGCTCCTCCGCCGCTAGGCTCCCCAAATATGGAAAATTTGGGATTACCGTCGAAAACAAGTCGGAGCTTTTAGCGAGATCCCTCGAGCTGCTAAAGACGTTCATCGGCCCGGGGTTTATGAGTTGGAAGGAGGTGCCGTATGAGCTCAAGTTAGCTGTTTGGGCGGCACTACAGGTAATATTTATATGAATATTTCAATTTATATTTATATTTATATTTATTCGCAACTAACATTGTATTTGTTGGACAGGAACAATTCAACTTGGATCCAAAGCTACGCGATTCCGTCTTGGAGCAGTTGAGGGAGCAACACAAGACGTGGAAGAAAAATATGCGGACACGGTACTTTGGAAAAATACGAGAGTCCATTTTACAATGGCGCGGATCCGTCCCGCCTAAGGAGCCGATCTCATTAGCACAATGGCAAAAGTTCATTGACAATGAGATCGAGGATCGATAATTGGCATCTCGCCAATCGGGGAGGGAAAATCGGGCTAAAAAGACGGACGTGCACTACTCCGGCCGGACCTCTTACGCTGAGGTGGAGCATAGGATGCAGGTAAGATTTAATTTATCTATAACTACAGAAATATATTATTGGATATTATTTTACTTTGCGGGGCCGATACTAATTTTACTTTACTTTATTTTATTTCAGGGGGTAGGGAGTGGGCCAGGGGGTAAGCCACATAGGCTCGATACTTATGTGGCTCTTCGGACGAAGAAGGGGAAGGACAAGGAGGTGTCCCCGAGCGTCACGGCCACGATTGTAAGTAATCCAACAGTTTAATTATTGTTAATTACGTTATAATTTTTTAGTTTACTTATTTTACTAATCATGTGCTTTTTGTCATTTCAGGCAAAGCTTAAAGAAGTGCATGAGTCCCAATCTGATGCCGACAAGGCATCTTTGTCCACAGACGCACTCAGCCAAGTGCTTGGCTCTGATCGCAAAGGGAGGACAAGGGGAGTGAGCTCGCGGGTAGCCAAATCTAGGATCATCGGATTGGAGACGAGCGACACCGGGTTGGCTCGAACGGTGGATTCACACGACGCGAAGCTGTCCCGTTTGGAGGCGACGATCCAAGATATGTACGCATTCATGAAGCGTACGTTGGGTGGAGACCGTAAAGGGAAAGGGAAAGGGAAGGAGAAGGCGGTGGAGGAGGAGTGTGGGAGGACGAGGCGCAGGATGACGAGGATGTGGACCTCGCTGCTTCATCACCGACACGTTCGTACTTCGACGATCCACTTCCCTATTTGACGCCCTCCAACAGACCATTGTCGACAATTGGTTGGCCGAGCGTGTTCATATTGGACGTATTTGATGGCCAGCGGATAGGGCGGGGGTTAAGGGACCCGAATATCGTCGAGGGTGGAATAGTCCATGGACGTGTGCTTCAAGAGATGGAGTCTAGGGTGATCGTCACGCATGTCATACCCGGGAAGGAGAACTCCCTATTGTGGTTGCGCGAACAATGAGGCACGATGTATATTAGTGGGTGCGTCAATTCGTATGTCGTGTGGCCTACTCACCTCCTCAGTTTTATCCAAGACATGTAGTAACATTATTTTTAAGTTTGTCCATTTTAATTATATTTGGATTATTTCGTCATGTATATTGTTTTTACTTTGAATATTTGGATTATATCGTCATGAATATATATTTGCATTATCTTTAGTTTGTGTTGGATATATGATGTTTGGAACAGGTACAACGTTGCTATAACAGGTACAAATATACTGCTGGGCAGTGGCGGTGGCCATACTACCCAGCAGATTTTTTTTAAATTCTGTCCAGAATTATCACGGTCAATGACCGTGACACGTCTGTGATAACTTTTGTCACGGACGTGTCACGGTCATTGACCGTGACAATTCTGGGCAAGAGGGGTTACAGTTATGTCACGGTTTAGAACCGTGACAAACGTGTCACGCTCATTGAACTTGACACGACCGTGACACAAAACGCGAGTTTTGTGTCAAGGTCAATGACCGTGACACGACCGTGACAAAAAAAGTTGTCTCGCATCGAAATGTCACGGTCATTGACCTTGACAAGTTGGATTTGTCAAGGTCAATGACCTTAACAAATGGGCAGATTTAGTGTAGTGTATATATAACGATAAATTAATCATAATCAATAAAAATAAATGATTTCAAAGTGTCTTTCAAAGTAATAAAATTAAACCCAAAACACTAATAATTTTAACCTCCTAAGTAGATAAATTGGTTACCCATTTGCAGGGAAATCTAACAAATAAAATTGTAATTACAATTTTGGTTTCTTTATTTTTATAAAAAGTCTATATAAGGCACAAAGGGAAGAACACAATCCCAGCCTTTTGTTGTCAGCGACTAAAAGAAACAAAAGATAAAAGAGATAAAAATACTCAAAACTCCAATCTCAGCATGTTTATTATAACCCAGATGTATCGAATATAAAAAGATAAGTTCAATTAGTTGTATGTTCATGTTTATCATCATCCATCATCACCCACTTGTATCAAATAGAAAAGCATGATAGGCCAAACAACAATACAACTAATTTCACCACCCATTCTCTTCAACATGTACGGAGCATCTAACATTCAAATTAATTTATTATTATATAGTCTATCTAGAAGGTTAACCTTACCTTCATCGATATTGAAATTCCTTTATACATATGGTTGCATTAAGAATAGAACGTGGTATGAAAAATATAAAACTTGAGAGATGGAATGGTAGTTTTTTTTTAGTTTTCAGTAGTTAGTACTTGATTAAAATATTTTTAATATTAATTAGAAATTCAAGTTCATCGTACAATCACCAAAATAGTATCTAAACAGCTAACGAAGTACAACTCAAAAAATAATTGAATAATTAAGATCATAATTAGCGCTGTGTTTCGGCTGGATCGGATCGGAAAATGGCCTTTCGAAAAAAATTCCAATTTTTTCGAAAATAAAATATTTGTTCCAATTTCCTATCCAATTTTTTCAAAAAATCAAAAAAGTTTTCGAATTCGGAAAAATCGAAAAATTGGAAAAAAATCGAAAAAATTCGGAAATTCAAAACATATAGTAAAAATTGAGAAATTTTGGAAATTCCAAAATTTCAAAAAAATTAATATAGGATTTTCGATTACTCGAAATTCTCATTTTAAAGAAATCGAAAAAAAGATTTAACCCAACATGTAAATATGTAAGGATTTAACCATTTTTTCATTTGCGTAGAGGATAGAGGGATATTCTCCTTTTATAGAAGACTTTTTTGGACCTCTCTTCCTCTCCTAACCGATGTGGGACACACGAAAATGTTTAAAAAAATTAGAAAAATTGGAAATCGGAAGATATTTTGGAAAAAAACGAAAATAATTCAGAAAAATCGGATCGGCATAGTTTTGGAAAAATCGAATCGGAAAAATCAGAAATTCGGAAATTCAGAATTATTTCCAATTTTCGATCCGATTTTTTTCGAAAAAATTAGAAATTGGAAAATCGAATATCGAAAACCTTATATACGTTCCAAAATCGAAAAATATCGGATCGAATATCGAAAAAATCGGAATGTTCAGAAAAAAAAAACACGACCCTAATCATAATGTTATCTTTTCTATCCTTTTAGGTTCCCATTTGATCAAAACATGAAACTTGAGTAAGACTTTAACACCTATATCAATATCAAATCATTTACGGATCTTGAATTTGATTTACAAAGTAACTTTCGATCATATTTGCTTATCAATGTAGAGTGAAGCCAAAGAACCCAAGTTTGAGTCTTTAACAAAAGAGTTCAATCTTGTTTTTTGCTAACGGGATGAGCTTCTGTAATACCCCGTATTTCTGGCGATTTAAATAATTATGTGATTAATTATTTTTATGGGAATAAATATGCGATTGATTATTGTTATTGGATTAATTAAATTAAAATGTGAGAAATTAATTTGTTATTAATCCGGATTAAAATAATTATTAACTAGCATGCCAAGGGTTAATACTTATTGTTGTGAACTACTGAATATTACTGTGTGATATGTAATATGGAATTATGATATTTGATAAATTATCGGAAGTGAGAAATACGGCAGTTTGGTAATTTAAGTCTGTCACGCGTGTGAGTCGTATCGGGACTTATTGAATGGAATAAAATGAGAATTTATTTTTATTAACTCGTATGTTCATTTCGAGTATGCCGTTGAGTTCGGAAGGGTTGAGATAGTCAAAAAACACTACCCGGGTATTTTATTTGGACTCCGAAAGATTTTAGGCCAAACCGGCACCCCGTAGGGGTAGTTTTGTAATTTGGATTTTTAGGATAATTAAATGGACGAAAATTAAGAGTAATTATCAGACAAGGAAAGTCCATTAGGGTTAAGAAGTGACAGGAAGTTAGAACGTCCATGGAAGGTGTGAGGGAAAACCAAATTCCAAGAGAGAAGGCTCATTTGGCATCACATTGCACAACCGTGACCACCAACGCGTAGATCGAGAAGAGAGGAACGCGTATGTACCAGCATCACCAATGGATCAAACCGGCATATTCTAGGCAAGTGTTTATTACTTGATTTCTTTTTGCAATAATCATGCTCATGTTAGTATAGGTGGAATTAATCATGATTTATATGTTAATTGGGTGAAAATTGGAGATTGAAATTATGATTAAGGATTGGTTTAATTAATAGTTGGAATTCCTTCATGTATGTAGAGGATTAATCACGGAATTTGATTATATATTGATGAACGAATCTGGGTTGATTAGGTTCTTGAATTGGAATTTGGAAAACTAGGGTTCATGTGAATTAATTTGGGGGTTTTATGGAATTATGATGATTAATGACGAATTACAGATCCTAGGAAGATAGAAATGATCTATAACCTTTTAGGGGTTGATGGGTATTGATGATGAGTTGATGGGAATTGAATCTTAGAGGTTTTTAGGTTTAAAAATGGTGAAAAACGTTAGAGTTTGGTGAAGAAGACGACCAGTGCAATCTCGCGTGAAGTGGTTCAAACGAGATGGAGATCTCGAGCGAAGTCGTTCGAGCGAGATGGCATCTCGGGTGAAGTCGCTCGAGCGACACGTGGAAGTTGTTCAAACGACAACCCTTCTGGTTCGAGCGATAGAGGGAATTTTTGGGAATTTTCTCAAAGTTTAGTTTTGAGTTTGTCGGTTTATTGGGGTGAGAGAAACTACCAAATAGTAAATTCAAATAAGAAGGAATTTTGGAAAAAGTATTTGGGAATTAATACTTTAATTATTTCAATATAGAGGGAATGCACCTTGGACATTACGAGACAGATAGTAATCTAACTATTTATACTATACGTAGTAATGAGGTTAAAATACGTATGAAGAGTATATATGTAGGTTGGAGAAATACCTATAAATTATAATAGGATGTGTGTATGCCTATTACGTGATATTATAGTTAAGAGAACTAATGAGTGATAACTCGGGGGTGCAGAAACTATATTATTAAGTGTACTAATGGGTGATAGCCCGGGGGTACAAAGATGATTATTGTTTGACGCACTAATGGGTGATAACCCGGGGGTGCTGGATTAATATTGATAGGTGCATTAATGGGTATTAACCCGGGGATGAAATATTCTATTGTTAGGCGCACTAATGGGTGATAACCCGGGAGTGCTGAATTAATATTGATAGGTGCATTAATGGGTGCTAATTTGGGGATGCATGATTTACAGAATATGTGCACTAATGGGGCTTAACCGGGGGTGCAGGATTAGTGTGTGCATATGCATATATATATATATATATATATATATGGACTTGTGAATATTGCTACTGGGTGAAATTAGTAGACTTGGTAATAATAATAATTATTAAGTTGCATTAAATGGCCTTAACCTAAGAGTGCACGATTAATGTATATATATAGGGATGATGAGACTATATATATGTATGCGTGTACTTGGGTAACTTTTTACTTTGTGAGACTAGTAGATAAAATAAAAATGAGAAGTAAGATAATCTTAGTGAATAAAAGATTAACCATTCAAACGATGAATAATGAAATTTAGTATGTGAGATAAATTATTTCAATAGCGTATTGTATGGGAAATACGAGAATACTACTAGTGAGCATAGTTAGTACTAGTATGGTTTCTGACTAGTTAGACTGGGAGGTATAACTAGGGGAGATTAGATGTACGTTAGGCGTGCACAATAGACGAGAGATGAGAAACTCATGTGAGAGTTCTATAACTAACATATGTATAAGACTTGTTTTAAGAACCAGTTTTAAATACTTGCTAAAATATTTTTACACATCGGGCTCTGACCCGTTTCTTGTATCTCTTCTCTCTTTTGCTATATATATGTATTATATCAGGTTCTCAGCCACAGGAGTATCAGATTTAGAGATTTGGATTGCTTGACGTGCTACAGCTCTTGTGGTAGTTGTAGGTCCTTGCAGTAGACGCATCTATCCTTTCCATTCAGTTTCATCTAGACTTCTTGTTTAGGGCATATGTCTCCCACTTCTAGTTCTTTCATCAGAGATATTGTATTCAGTTTATTATATGGTTTGGAGTTTTGAACTGGGATGTTTTATCCAGTCTTATTTATTTCAGTACTTGATTCATGTTCAGTATTTATTTACATTCCTATGTGTGGTGAATGGTTTATATTTTAAAATGGAAGGAAATGGATTTACTTGGTTTTATTAAATTGGAAATGTTTTGACACCTAGCTTAATTTATGATAGGTGATTAATATGTTAAAAAAGTTTTCAAAAATGATGCTGAGAATGAACCAACTGAATATCCTGTTTTAAATTGGTAGAGGACTGATCACCCTATATTTAATTGGACGGGGTGTCACAGGTGGTATCAGAGCATCAGGTTTTAGTGTCCTTAGGATCTGTGCTGCTTATTACGTTTTAGCGTATCGTTCTTTGAAGTAGAGCCTTATGATAGGATTGTTGTGTCCCCTTAGATATGCGACTTACGTTCTCCTGCTACAAATTATAATGGATGTGACTCATTATACGAAATTCAGTGTGAATCGAACACCGAACATTTTAGAACGACCAGCGAGGGCCGTAAGAAGAACTGCGGGAGGAGAAGCTCAACAGAAGACATAGAGCAATCGGGTAAGAGTGATTGTGACAAAAATCACAATGAGAATTACTTGAGTAAGAGATAGTAAAATTTTCACTCGAGAACTGTGGGTTCCCAGGACACAGTCATAGATAACGGTGGAGTGAATTTAGGGCCACCTAGCTTAGTCGATAAAAGGGGAAATCAGAGGAACTCTTTTGAAAACCCATCGGTGAAGATGCGAAAAAGAAAATGAGAAAGTGTAACAGACCAGCGGAGGTAGAAATCCGAAGGAAATTGTGTAGAGTGGGGCGTGACGGCACTCATAATTAAATTTGGAATTAAAAGCTATAGCTCTTAGGAGCATCGTGTAGTGATTAGAGGCAATCACCATATATGAAGAAGTGTGTTTGAAATTTAGAGAGAAATTTGAGTATGATTTGACTGTGAAGTCTTCCATTCGATGTGGTAACAAAATGTGAGTGAAATTTTGATGTTTAGCACAATGGGTAAGATAGAAACGATCGTGAGAGAAAGGTTAAATTGCATAATGAATTTCGTACCTGGAAGAGGGGTATAAATTATCCAAAGGGTTTATAGTTGATAAAGGACCCGTGAGTAGAATACCAGTATGGATGAGAAATCCATCTAGGATGACTAATGTTGATGTCATCAAAGTTATACGGTTGCTAGTGATTGCAGTCCTTCCAAGAGAAGGGAGTAAAGTGGGTTAACGAACCTGCTGAAGAGCAGAAACTGAATTTAACGGTGTTAGTGAAACCCCACATGAGAGTATACCCAATAGGGAACTCAGTTAGATGATGTTAAGTGATTAACTTCAAGAGGACGATGAAGTCAATCAGGTTGTAGAGGCCAACAATAGTTCCAAATAGCTAGCGTAGCCAAAGGGACAATGGAAGAATAATAGTGAGTTAAGACTGTCAGTCCGAGAGAAGGACATTCCCAAAATGGTTAGTGGGACCAGTGATGGGAAATAGTTCGTGAAGCTTTCCTTATGTAAAGGAAACAGAACTACAAGTGTTGAATGTGTCCACAATTGAGAAGTGAGACCGAAGGGATTAGAAATGGTAAATCGTGCCAGTTAGGCATAACGACTGGAGGAGCGAGACTTCTAGCGAAAGGATTTGGGGTCAAGAGAATTAGGCTAGGGAAATTTATAACCCGAGAGTGATGGGTTCAGGCTGGACTGGTAGATTCCTCGTTAATAGTAGCATACATTATGACAAGATCTACGGGGCCCGAGATGTAAACGGGAGTTCAATAAATCTATAATTGAGGCCTAGAGAGTTCGGGCCAACGTTTTAATAATGGGCGCGAAATCCACATGATGGAATAAATTATCCATGGTGAGAGGGGATAACTATAGGATGAAATCTTAGGATGTATGACGATTACAGATGTTCATGGGTCGTGAGGGCAGCCACGTGCTGAGACCCTATGATTTGGCGAGACTGTTGAGGTTTTGCTTCTCTAGTGACATGAGTGTGCCACAACTTTTATGTAAATTGTAAACCTTAAACTTCGCATGCGGTTCGAGTTTAGTGGGAACATTAGTTTTAACAGTCTTGTTACAAACGTATTTCTCGTTGTTAGCAGGGCATTTTGATGATTTCCCGTGAGTGAACCGGGTGGGTCCTAAGAATATGTTTTGTTGTTATAAATTACTACTGCATTGAGTCAGCTTTAGTAGAGTTTATTATGGTAATGTGTAGTGATTAATTACCGTATAGTTAAATGATAGTGTATATATATATATATATATATATATATATATATATATATATATATATTGATATGACTGTCGTGCCGGATACTCCGGGAGGAGTGATCTTAGTTTTGTGTGGCACCACCTGAAATAGGGTTGGGCCCAGATATGAGTATATATATGAGACTTTTATAGTATTATAGACCTCGACGAGTATAGTGTCTAATTATATGCGATTCCCGAGCATAGGGATTTATTTGTCTGTTAAGACTTAGAATACATTGTGTTCTTATCAAGCGACAAAATATAGCTCGTTATATATCTATAGCGCCAAATACTTGGGATAGTGTGGGTGCCATGCTTCATGTTACATTTTTAGGGACATGAGAGTGGACGAGTAAAATTTTATATCACAATACGTAGATTGTGGGAAAGTACATAGTAGGTACTAAAGACCTTACGGACCTCGACAACCGGCTAGGTTAGATAGTAGTGTATCGGGGGGTTCCTTGTTTAGATTTTGCTTTGTGAGACATCCCACGCATGAAACTAGCTAACGTCGGGGGTTGGAGAGAAGTTTGGCCGATAGTACATAAGTTTTGTATGTTGGTTATTGTACCTATAAGAGAATATAATTAAGAGTTAATAATTCGTTTATGACATAAGGCCAATAGAGTCGCCTAGTCTCAGTATCATTCTGAATAGAGCAATGATACCATTGAAGGATTGATTAAGTTATGGTTAGTGGGACGGTTGAGTGCACCCCTACCACATCAGCATACCGAGTGTGCAAGAATTGAGGTAAGAAATTTTTATGTCTTTTGTATAATGATGCGTGAGGCATAGGGTGTATGGGCGCCCTAGGGGATTGAATCAAATGGTGGATTATGATTATCTTGAGAATTAGATAACATGTAATCGGGTAATCCGAAAATTACTCCGTGAGATTTGTCAGAAACTTACATTTCAAGATGAATTGAAACTTATTCAAGAAAGATAAAAGGTATCAGAATACAAACAATAGTGTTGATGGGTTACAAAGTAGGTTAATATTGCAAGGATAGTCTTGCAAGGTTAATATTGCAAGGATAGTCTTGCAGTAGGTCACCTAACGGATTGAAAAATGGTGAACAATTCGAAACCGGTAGGGGCTCCTTTCACTAGAGAATGGAAGAGTATCCCCAAGGATCTTATCATGTAGATGAGATGGTGAAATTATAAGTACTAAGATGTGATTGAGTACGGCCTAATACCCACAGAGGGATGGGCAGGACAAGCGGTCTAATCAAATGCGGGAGAGAAAATTTTTATGTGAACCCTGAGATCTTAGGGGAGGACGAGAGTAGTACCTTCCACTAGTGGAGTTTATTTCCAAATAACTCCTAAAAATTCACATACGGGCAGAGTGCCAGTAGAAGTATGGCATGGTAAACTTTGTTGTTGTCCTACTTGATTGTTAAAGGTGAGGGACCAATTATGAATACAAATGTCGGAGAAGAATTGATATTATCGTATATATTGTGTGTGAAATATATATTGCATAGACAATTTACTTGTATGAACGACACGAGAAAGAGTTGTATGTATATGAAAAGAGGATATATCTACTAAGGTGCAAATAGTAGAAGGCTAGATAGTGAATATCTAAAATAATGTTGAAGTAGTGAAACTTAAGCAGAAAGGCTTGGGCAAGAGCCTATATGACAAGGTAACCTGGAGTTTAAAGCAAACACATGTGAAGTGTTCATTATTAAGGTTATTCGATAGCGTACTATATGGGTGGTACGGAGTAGCTTATTTGTGAGTGACGGGATGTGATGCGTAATATTTTTACAGCATTGTCTATACCTGGTATACTTTTTCCGAATTTCGGGACGAAATTCCATTGTAAGGGGGGAAGTATGTAATATCCCGTATTTCTGGCAATTTAAATAATTATGTGATTAATTATTTTTATGGGAATAAATATGCGATTGATTATTGTTATTGGATTAATTAAATTAAAATGTGAGAAATTAATTTGTTATTAATCCGGATTAAAATAATTATTAACTAGCATGCCAAGGGTTAATACTTACTGTTGTGAACTACTGAATATTACTGTGTGATATGTAATATGGAATTATGATATTTGATAAATTGTCGGAAGTGAGAAATATGGTTGTTTAGTAATTTAAGTTTGTCACGCGTGTGAGTCGTGTCGGGACTTATTGAATGGAATAAAAAGAGAATTTATTTTTATTAACTCGTATGGTCATTTCGAGTGTGCTGTTGAGTTCGGAAGGGTTGAGATAGTCAGAAAACACTACCCGGGTATTTTCTTTGGACTCTGGAAGATTTTAGGCCAAACCGGCACCCCGTAGGGGTAGTTTTGTAATTTGGATTTTTGGGATAATTAAATGGACGAAAATTAAGAGTAATTATATCAGCCAAGGAAAGTCCATTAGGGTTTAAGAAGTGACAGGAAGTTAGAACGGCCATGGAAGGTGTGAGGGAAAACCAAATTCCAAGAGAGAAGGCTCATTTGGCATCACCTTGCACAACCGTGACCACCAACGCATAGATCGAGAAGAGAGGAACGCGTGTGTACCAACATCACCAACGGATCAGACAGTCATATTCGAGGCAAGTGTTTATTACTTTCTTTCTTTTTGCAATAATCATGCTCATGTTAGTATAGGTGGAATTAATCATGATTTATATGTTAATTGGGTGAAAATTGGAGATTAAAATCATGATTAAGGATTGGTTTAATTAATGGTTGGAATTCCTTCATGTATGTAGAGGATTAATCACGGAATTTGATTATATATTGATGAACGAATCTAGGTTGATTAGGTTATTGAATTGGAATTTGGAAAACTAGGGTTCATGTGAATTAATTTGGGGGTTTTATGAAATTATGATGATTAATGACGAATTAAGGATCCTAGGAAGATAGAAATGATCTATAACCTGTTAGGGGTTGATGGGTATTGATGATGAGTTGTTGGGAATTGAATCTTAGAGGTTTTTAGGTTTAAAAATGGTGAAAACGTTGGAGTTTGGTGAAGAAGACGAATAGTGCAATCTCGCGCGAAGTCGTTCAAACGAGATGGGAATCTCGCGCGAAGTGGTTCAAACGAGATGGAGATCTCGCGCGAAGTCGTTCGAGTGAGATGGCATCTCGCGTGAAGTCACTCGAGTGACACGTGGAAGTCGTTCAAATGACAACCCTTCTGGTTCGAGCGACAGAGGGAATTTTTGGGAATTTTCTCAAAGTTTAGTTTTGAGTTTGCCGGTTTATTGGGGTGAGAGCAACTACCAAATAGTAAATTCAAATAAGAAGGAATTTTGGAAAAAGTATTTGAGAATTAATACTTTAATTATTTTGATATAGAGGGAATGTACCTTGGAGATTACGAGATAGATAGTAATCTAATTATTTATACTATACGTAGTAATGAGGTTAAAATACGTATGAAGAGTATATATATAGGTTAGAGAAATACCTATAAATTATAATAGGATGTGTGTATGCCTATTACGTGATATTATAGTTAAGAGAACTAATGAGTAATAACTCGGGGGTGCAGAGACTATATTATTAAGTGTACTAATGGGTGATAACCCGGGGGTACAAAGATGATTATTGTTTGACACACTAATGAGTGATAACCCGGGGGTGCTGGATTAATATTGATAGGTGCATTAATGGGTGTTAACCCGGGGATGCAATATTCAATTGTTAGGCGCACTAATGGGTGATAATCCGGGGGTACTTACTTATTATTGATAGGTGCATTAATGGGTGCTAACCCGGGAATGCATGATTTCCAGAATATGTGAACTAATGGGGCTTAACCGGGGGTGCAGGATTAGTATATATATATATATATATATATATATGGACTTGTGAATATTGCTACTGTGTGAAATTAGTAGACTTGGTAATAATAATAATTATTAAGTTGCACTAAATGGTCTTAACCTAAGAGTGCGGAATTAGTGTATATATATAGGGATGATATGACTATATATATGTATGAGTGTACTTGGGTAACTTTCTACTTTGTGAGACTAATAGATAAAATGAAAATGAGAAGTAAGATAATCTTAGTGAATAAAAGATTAACCATTCAAACGATGAATAATGAAATTTAGTATTTGAGATAAATTATCTGAATAGCGTATTGTATGGGCAATACGGGAATACTACTAGGGAGCATAGTTAGTATTAGTATGGTTTCTGACTAGTTAGATCGGGAGGTATAACTAGGGGGAGATTAGATGTACGTTAGGCATGCACAATAGACGAGAGATGAGAAACTCATGTGAGAGTTCGATAACTAACATGCGTATAAGACTTGTTTTGAGAACCAGTTTTAAATACTTGCTAAAATAGTTTTACACATCGGGATCTGACCCGTTTCTTGTATCTCTTCTCTCTTTTGCTATATATATGTATTATATCAGGTGCTCAGCCACAGGAGTATCAGATTTAGAGATTTGGATTGCTTGACGTGCTGCAGCTGTTGTGGAAGCTATAGGTCCTTGAAGTAGACGCATCTATCCTTTCCATTCAGTTTCATCTAGACTTCTTGTTTAGGGAATATGTCGCCCACTTCTAGTTCTTTCATCAGAGATATTGTATTCAGTTTATTATATGGTTTGGAGTTTTGAACTGGGATGTTTTATCCAGTCTTATTTATTTCAGTACTTTATTCATGTTCAGTATTTGTTTACATTCCTATGTGTGGTGAATGGTTTACATTTTAAAATGGAAAGAAATGGATTTACTTGGTTTTATTAAATTGGAAATGTTTTGACACCTAGCTTAATTTATATTAGGTGATTAATATGTTAAAAAGTTTTCGACAGTGATGCTGAGAATGAACCAACTGAATATCCTGTTTTAAATTGGTTGAGGACTGATCACCCTATATTTAATTGGGCGGGGTGTCACAGCTTCCCCTTGGCTTTGTTCTGGGAGTGAGAAATATTTCACTTTCAATGCCTCTTCTACGCACACGGCCTGAGGGGTGTGTGAATTGTCCATTCTCAGTTTTCTATTTTGAACAGTGAGAGATACTCTCAATATATAATCACATAAGGCCTCGTTTGATACGCCGTATAAGGGGTCCAGATAGGATAGGATAAGAGTTGGATTGGATAGGATAAGGATGGATCGTATAGGGATTATTCCAATACTGCGTTTGGAACAGTTCCAAATAAGAAGACAGAATGGGATATAATAATATAGTCATGTGTTTGAAATGGTCCGGATTGGATTAATTTATCTCCAGTTTCCAAAAATACCCTTCTTTTGTATTTAGTAATCAAAAAATACTAAAATATATTGTTATCACATATTTTAACTCAATAACATAATTATTAATTCCACGTGGGATGTTAAAAAAAATAATATTATGAGATGAAAATATGTATATGTATTTGTATTTATAATTCCAACTTGTCGAGCCTATAGGTTAATAATACATTAAAAAAAATATGTGTAACAAAATATTAGCGGTGAATTAACAACACAACTTTCAACTTGTCTAGTAGGTGAGTTAACATAATATTTGCATCGATTTAAACCAAAATAATAGTTCATGATAAAGCAACAAATAGAAAAAAATAGAAAAAAATAAAAATAAAAAATGAGGAGGTTACCTACCGTGATGAAAAATATGAATGGAGAGTTACGTGAATCAAAGAGACCGTCGGTTTCTATCTAATACTTGAGATAGTGAAAGTTGCGTGAGTTTTTTTTTATAACTTAATAAGGGTAGAGTAGTAATTTTTAATCAAATTTTATTACCGTATAATTTTATACGACCTTGTAGGTGGGATTTTTTTATCCCACTCCTTGTGGGACAAGGAGCTCACTTTGGATAACTTATCCCATCTGATATCCCATCCTAAATTACACCAAGCATTGGATAGGATAATTTTATCCAATACGAACCTCTTATACGGCGCATCAAACGAGGCCTAAACATTTAATATTAAGAACTTCTCATCTCCTCGAAACCATCCAATTCTCATCCATCCTAAACCATTCAACTAAAATGATTATGTTGAAACATCTCAGTTAATTGGCGAGATGAATTCAATAGAGTAGTCCATTATATAATATTTAATAGATTAGAGAAGATGGATGGGAAGGAGAGTTGAGGCCCAACAGTTGGAATATGAAGGATTCTCTCATTTAATAAATCGTTATTTAATCTTACGGAGCCAAGATTTTTAAAATCAATGCATTACAATCATTAATGACATTTATACCTATAATACTATTATATTAGGTGTATAATATAAATGTTGCGATAATAGTTTGACTGTCAACCTCGACCTCTAGAATGGGAAAATCAAAACCAATCCCACCTGCCCCACTTGTAAGAGAGTCCCTTAGTTCACCAAACCATGGCCTTTAACCCCCTACAATTCAAAATCATCCCTCACACGATCTTCAAAATTGAGAGTTGGTTGAATGAGGCCATCCGAACCCTCAATTCCACCTTGGCCAATGATGCCCTTCCCAGAACCTTCTCTGCAAGTTTATCGATAAATGTACACTAGGTAGCACTGCAAAAAAAATTCTAACACAAAAAATAATGAACATGACACCAAAAAAAAGACTTAATATTCGATCGAAAGTTTTTGGCATGGTTACAATTACAATTGTCCTCTACGACTTTTTATTTTTTGAAAACGTTGAATGATTAGCTCATTATCTATTTCATCAAAAACATTTTTGTGTACATATATGAACATGATATCACTCATTCATTGATCATCCATCCTATTGCACAACGAAGTTTTTACGATATTCATAGCAGAGAATGCTCTCTCCAAGGATGCCATCACTACGGGTAAGATCAACGCCAAGGTCACAAGCAAATACACCAATGGGAATGCATTATTTTTCTTTGTCTCGATCATTTTTTTGCGAAAGAAAAAATTCCATTCAATCCTTTAAAGGTCGGGCTACATTGCATACCAAAAATATAAGTTCCAAGTTGCATATCAAGTTCAATGAGTTTGTAGTTTGAAAATTCATTTAGATATAACCGGGCAAGACGAACTAAATTTTCCTTAGTAAAGGCAACGAATGCATCGTCGGGACAAAGACATGCCACCACTATAAGAAAAACACCTTTTTATGATGCTCGAAAAAATAATTTTAAGACATTTGTTACAAAAATTTCATTTAAAGGTTAATGTTATTATTAATGTGACATTTCTAATATAAAATGTCATTTAATACATATTAGTATTATTTTTTAAGATAGTTTAAAAATGAAAATCATATTTAGTTATAGATATTATGACATATTTAAGTGTTTTTAACCTCTCTCTCTCTCTCTCTCTCTCTCTCTCTCTCTCTCTCTCTCTCTCTCTATATATATATATATATATATATATATATATATATATATATATATATTATGACCTTTTTTTCATCCTCCAAAATTCACAAGCGGAGTTTTTCCCTCTAAATTTTTTTTTTTGGTTTTACCTGCTCACGACACTCCTCTCCATTCTCCTCATGGCTTTCCTCTCCATTCTCTCTCAAGTTGGTATCCATCTCCCTCACGCTATCCTATCTATTCTCTGGTACATTTTCTCTCTTAGTCGTTCCCACTCCTAATAAGAAATCGAGGCTTAACAAATCGAAACATGGTATTAATTTTTCTATTTGATGTTTTGACCGTAGGATTCTAAGGCTGTTTAATTTTTCTGTTTAGTCTAAACAAGGTATCTTGTTTAATCGAAACAGGGTATTAATCGATTTAATCAAAACAGTGTATTAATTTTATTATATTATTTTTTCTCTTTAATGCTTCAAAATCGACGAAACTCTTATGGTTGGTGTTGATACCAAATTTAGTCTGCTGATGTGGACCATTCATTTGAAGACACATGTCAACCCACATGGCAATTACAAACACTTTCAACGAACAACATACTGTCATCGAGCTACTCAAGTGCCCCGAGCAGCTTAATCATACCGAGCAGCTTAGGTGTCCCGAGGAACTTAAGGCTCCGAGCAACTTAAGCCTACTGAGTAACTCAGGCGGTCCGAGCAACTCAACGTACGGAGTACCCAAATCAGGAGAATCAAAAAGATGGTTGCGCATTAAATTGTCATTATTATCGTATGGATGTATATGTCTAATAGATAACAGCGCATTGTCCTTACACATGTACAGTCTCATAGCTATAAATACATTATAACCTCCTCATTAGAAGGGGACTCTGGATTTCATGGTAAACCTATTATCGAGAATTCCAGATAAACAGTCAGCAATACAAAAACAGTGGACGTAGGCCATTTCTCTAAGGCTGAACCACTTTAAAAATCTTTTATCTTATTTATTTTATCTGTAATTGATTAATTAGAGATAATCTAATTTTTTACATCAACAGATTGGCGTCGTCTGTGGGAAACGACTGTACTTAGCGTTTTTCACCAAAATAATTCATCATCAATGGCTGATAATCCGGAACCTAATAATCGAAACGCTGGGAACCCTCCAAACCCTTCTATTCCCCCAAATGTTCAAGATTTGGCTGGCATAATGGCTAATTTAGCCCAAGGGCAAACAGCCATGCAGGAATCCATGCGACAACTTATACAAACTGTTCAAGGCGGAGTGTCGGCTCAATCAGGATAACGAAGTGTTCAGAGAAATACCCGTTTACCCTCTTCGCAAACTAGGCAAATGCTATTCCCAGAGGAACCTTGATCCAGACACACCGACTCATATCGTACTGAAAGATCTAATGATCCTTCTTATCAGTCTGGTCGAACTTCCTCAGTACGAGCTACAGACTCTCAACGAAACGTCACTTTATCTCCAGAAAGGACCAGTGCTCTAGAAAGGTTTAGTAGAGTCTCTCCTTTTGATCGTTTGGGCCCTAGGAGGAATAGAAGTCCCCCTAAGATTGTGTCAATGAACTCTCAATGACCATCCGATCTAAGGGAAGGTTCTGCCCAATCACGACCAACTGCTCGTAATGAAAGATCCCAAGAGGCAAATTCAAAGCGATTAGTTACTCGAACCAATAGGCCCGAGGAGGGAAACGATGCATGGAAAGGCTCTATTCAGAGGTTGGAAGACAGATTAGGGGAAATGGCTAAGGCTAAGAATCCTCTACAAAGAACTTTTGCCCAAGGGACACCATTTGTACAGGCAATTGTGGATTTTCCCACACCATCAAAATTTAAAGCTCCTATGGTGATGCCTAAATATGATGGAAAAACTAACCCTGTCCTTCATATAGAACAATACCAAGATGCTGCCAATATCTATGCAGTTCTAGATGAGATAAGATGCAGGGCATTTTCAGGAACTCTTACCGGATCTGCTCAGATATGGTACAACAACCTTCCTCGGGGGAAAATTGCGACTTTATTTCAACTAGCAGAACTCTTTATTGGGAACTTCTATTTTGGAGCGAAACCAGTTAAACGAGTAGCACACTTGCTGAGTGTTAGACAAAAGACAGGTGAAAGAACCAGGGACTATATTACTCGTTTCAATAACGAGAAACTTGAGGTAATTAATTACAAGGAGAAAATAGTAATTACTGCTCTGATGAGTGGACTGTTGTCGGATAAATTATACTACACTTTAGCCAAAGATCCGCATAAAACCATGGCAGAACTGATGGAAAAAGTAGCCAAAATCATGAATGCCGAGGAAGCTATGGCTGCAAAGAAGAATGCAGACACTAAGGAGACCAAGGTAAAAGATGGTAAAACTGAAAAGAAGGATCAGAAGAACAATGGTGGCAACAGACAATCAAAAGGAAAGCAAGCACTGGAGCAGATGAAGAAATTTGGAAATTACACTCCTTTAAAGGTAGATATAAATCACATTCTGGAGGAGATCAAGAATAGAAAGGGGCTAGCCTGGCCAGAAAAAATGAAGGCACATCCTGATAGAAGAGACAAGTCCAAATATTACGAATTCCATAAAGACCATGGTCATACGACCAAATAATGTATAGCTCTTCAGAATGAAATTGAAGCACTCATCAGACGAGGAAAGTTGGCTAAGTATGTTGATCGCCAAAGTGGTGGAAAGACCAACGATCGAGGAAGGAAAAGATCCAAATCTCCTTGTCGAGCAAAAGAAGACAAGAAGAGAAGTCACGAAGAAGATCCAGAAGATGATCAAGATGACCCCGATCTCCCCAAAAGACCAAGATAGCCGGAACGTGAGGTATTTTCAATCCATTTTGGATCATTTGAATGTAATGTTATTACAGGTGGAGATCTGACTGCGAAAAGAAAAGCTTATCTCAATGAGGCTCAGGCTTGCTCGTACATACATCGAATAAACTTGGTAGAAGATGATCGCCCGAGGAAGGTGAATAAAGACAAACTAGTCATTGGTTTCTCTAAAAATGACCTGGAAGGTGTACTATATCCTCATGATGACCCATTGGTAATCAAGATGAGAATGAAGGAAGTAGTGATTTCACGAGTACTGGTGGATAATGGTAGCTCAGCAGACGTCATGTTTTATCCATGCTTTGACAGTTTGAATCTGAAGCTAGGCCAGTTGGAGCCATATCATAGGCCCCTCCTTGGTTTTACTGGCGAGAAGGTTTTTCCACTTGGGACGATCAAGTTGGATATGCTTATTGGTACATGGCCTGCTTATCGAACACAAAGAGTACGCTTTTTTCGTAATGGATAAAAATATCCAATCAGCTTACAATATCATTATGGGAAGGGTAGGTCTGAAGAAGTTCGAGGCGGTACCATCCACTGTACATCAATGTTTAAAATTCCCAACCAATTTTGGAGTGGGAGTTGTGAAAGGCGGCCAGAAAGTAGCTCGGGAATGCTACTATTCATCTTCCGAACAGGAGGAGCGTATATAATCCAGGAAGAAGACTACTACCTATCAGGTGGATGAAATAGAAGATGTAGAGATTGAAACGCTACACCCTAGAGACGAGTCTCAGCTCATGAAGGGACAAGTCATGGAGGCTACTGAAAATATCATTCTGGACGACGAGCATCCATAACGAACAACTGAAATTGGTGCATCACTGGATGCATCAATAAAACAGGAATTAATAGCGTTTCTAAGACATGAAAAGTAGACTTTTGCATGGAGTCATGAAGATATGCCAGGGATAGACCCAAATTTCCTGTGTCACGAGCTCAACGTGAACAAGGAAATCAAGCCAGTAAAGCAACGAATAAGGGTATTCAGTCCTGAAAAGAACCAAGCCATACAGGAAGAAGTAGAGAAATTACAAAAAGCCTCTTTTATTGAGGACATCAAATATCCTGATTAGCTAGCAAATGTGGTGATGGTAAAGAAGAAAAATAACAAGTGGAGGATGTGTGTGGATTTCACTGATCTTAATAAGGCATGCCCAAAAGATCATTTTCCTTTGCCCCAAATCGATCAATTAGTGGATGCTACCTCGGGGCATGAATTATTGAGTTTCATGGATGCTTATTCTAGTTACAACCAGATTAAGATAAAACCTGAGGACATGGAGAGTACCTCTTTTATCACCCCCAAGGGGAACTTATTGCTATAATGTTATGCCTTTTGGACTTAAAAATGCAGGTGCAATATATCAGCGACTGATGAACAAGGTCTTTGGAGAGCAAATCAATAATAATATGGAGGTTTATGTTGATGATATGTTAACGAAGAGAAAGAAAGCTGCTGATCATCTGGTTGACTTAGGTCAGACCTTTGATCAGTTAGAAAAATACCAAATGAAATTAAATCCCACCAAGTGCATATTTGGAGTACGAGAAGGAATGTTTCTCGGGTACATTATTAATCAATGAGGTATTGAGGCGAACCCTGAAAAGATTAAGGCTCTATTGGAGCTACGATCTCCAACCACCAAGAAGGAAGTGCAACACCTCATAGGGCGAGTTACAGCACTTAATAGATTTGTGTCACGAGCAACAGACAGATGTCTCCCATTCTTCAAAACACTCCGAAAAACTTTTAAGTGGAATGATGAATGCGAGGAAGCCTTTCAAGAGTTGAAGAAGTATCTGGGGACACCTCCATTATTATCTAGACCAGTGATGGGAGAAAGACTATACTTGTACCTGGCAGTTTCAGAAAATGCAGTGAGCTCGGCCTTGATAAGAATAGAGGATGGAGTACAAAAACCTGTTAATTACACCCGCAAAGTTTTCCGAGGAGCAAAAATTAGATATCCAAGGCTGGAGAAATTGGCGCTAGAACTGATTGAAGCAAGCAAAAGGATGAGGCCATACTTCCAAGCCCATACTATAGTGGTGTACACTGATATGCCATTAATACAAGCTCTGCATAAATCGAAGAAATCAGGAAGATTGATGTACTGGGCAGTAGAACTTAGTGAATATGATATAATTTATGAGCCTAGATCATCGCTCAAAGGGCAGGCAGTAGTGGATTTTATCGCAGGATTTACTCAGGAGGATTCCTCCGACGAGCAGGAGTTGAATACAGACCAACCTGTGGATTTTACAGGATCATCAAATTCAAACCTTGAGCAACTTAGGTCGGTAGATGAGCAAGAGAAGATGATCAGCGAGCAGCGAGAAATGCCACAGGATGATAAAAGGAAGCACCAAATATTCCATCGAGGAACTCTGTCTGATCAAAAATTTGATGATGAAGTACCGGTATGGAATTTATATGTGGATGGCTCTTCATGCACTACAGGCAGTGGGGCAGGGATTCTTTTAAACAGCCCGGATGAGATAGATGTGGAGTATGCTCTACGCTTTCAATTTAAGGCCTCTAATAATGAGGCCGAATATGAAGCAATGATTGTGGGTTTTAGTCTAGCCAAAACCATGAAAGCAGAGCAAGTCGTTGTATTCAGTGATTCCCAGTTAATCATAAATCAAATTCTGGGGGTGTATGCAGCAAAAGAAGAATTAATGGTCAAGTATCATGCCAAAGCAATGGAGGTTTTATAGAGTTTTACTGCAGTACAATTGATTAGAATACCAAGATTGGAGAATGCAAGAGCAGATGCCCTAGCTCGGTTAACATCAGCCACACGTACCGAGCTATGAAGAATAATCCCAATAGAAATCCTGGCTGGTCGGAGCATAGACGAATATCTGATGATAAACTTCATTTCTCTCGATTTGGGACCATCTTGGATGGACCCCATCGGGGCCTATATTAAAGAGGGGGTTTTGCCAAATGATAAACTCGCAGCCAAAAAATTAAAGTTTAAAGCTGCTCATTATGTATTGACCAATGGCATCTTATATAGACGAGGAATTATAACAGGGCTACAAAGATGTCTCCATCCCTCCGAGGTAAAATATTTGATCGAAGAAGTTCACAAAGGGTATTGTGGAGCCCATGTAGCAGGTCGGACGCTTTTGCGAAGAATAACAACGCAGGGGTATTACTGGCCAACGATGAGAGCTGATTGCGTAGCTTATGCTAAAAAGTGCGATAAATGTCAACGATTCTCCTCCATCCGAAGAACTTCCCAGGCATTATTGACACCCATAACGTCCCCTTGGCCATTTGCCATGTGGGGGATAGATTTGTTCGAGCCTCTTCCAACGACCAGGGGAAGATTCAAACACCTCGTGGTTGCTGTGGATTATTTCACTAAATGGGTGGAGGCTGAACCTCTCATTGATATGACGTACGACAAAGTCTATCAATTTATTTTGAAGAATATTATTTACAGATATAGTCTCCCACATGCATTCATTACTGACCATGGAACCCAGTTTGATAACGAGAAGTTTGCTGCATATTGTCATCAATCCAATATATTGAAGACTCACTCTGCACCAGGCCATCCCCAAAGCAATGGGAAAACTGAGGTGACAAACAGAACACTACTAAATGGTTTGAAAAAGCGACTGGATGATGCAAAGGCAAATTGGATTAACGATCTACACTCTGTATTATGGGCCTATCGCACCACACCACGAACAGCAACAGGAGAATCCCCATATATGCTGGCATATGGGAGTGAGGCTATTATACCTGCTGAATTGGGTCTACCCACGCATAGGGTGATTAATTTCAATTCTCTTGTCAGTGATTTGATGAGAAGATTAGACCAGGATATGCTCGAAGAAGTTAGGGAAGAAGCAGTAATCAGGAATGCAACATATCAATAACGAATAACTTTGTTCTATAACAAAAGAGTGAAGAAGTGTGATTTGAAGGAAGGGGATTATGTGTTGAAGAAAGTGATCCAAAAGAATAACAAATTGTAATCCAACTGGCATGGACCCTATAGAGTAACAGAAGTTGTTCGTCCACGGACATACAGGATTGAAACCTTGGAAGGAGAAGAATTTAAGAACGCATGGAATGTAGAGCATCTGCGTAAGTATTATCAATAATTGAAAATTCCTATGTAATGCAGTTTCTTCAACATAAATAAAGTGATGTTTCATCCAGATTCTTTCTTTTGTTGATTTTTTTTTCTACACACCAAATTCAGATTAGTTACCACCAACTCCGATTGGTCGGTAATCAATTACCACCAACTCCGATTGGTCGGGAATCAATTGCCACCAACTTCGATTGGTCGGGAAACAATTACCACCAACTCCGGTTGGTGGGGAATCAATTACCATCAACTCCGATTGGTCGAGAATCAATTACCACCAACTCCGGTTGGTCGGGAAATAATTACCACCAACTCCGGTTGGTCGAGAAATTAATTACCACCAACTCCGGTTGGTCGAGAAATTAATTACCACCAACTCCGGTTGGTCGGGAATCAATTACCACCAACTCTGGTTGGTCGGGAATCAATTATCATCAACTCCAGTTGGTCGGGAAATCAATTACCACCAACTCCGGTTGGTCGGGAAACAATTACCACCAACTCCGGTTGGTCGAGAACTCTATACCACCAACTCTGATTGGTCGGAAAACTAGACAAGAAGCTGGACGACCTCCTGAGGTATCCACTATCTAGGAAACAAGGCAATCCATACGAGATTACTACAACTAAGCAGGAACATGGGGTGCAAATCATTCCATTGCTTAGGCCCCAAAGAGTGACAAGTCACTATAATCAAACAACAAATGGGATAAATATAGTATATACATACATATATTTACCAACTAACAAACAAAGACATTCTACAAATTATTTAGAAGTTAATGAAATGGAAAAAGAATAAAAATTTCTTCATTCAAATTAAGTAGAATTACATATGATGTGAAAAATATATTTTATTACCTAAAAAACCCTATTCTATTATTTTTTTTCCTTCTACCTTTGAAACAAGTTCTACCCCAGCAGGAGGATCATCCAATGCATAAGGGGAATTTATAAAATTTACATCTTACAGCATTCTAACATTCATTACAGATGGCCGATCAAGCAAATATTTTGGGCGAGATATCTCAAAGTTGGCATGAAGACTGTAATCGCCGAGATACTTGAAGATCAAGCACTGAGGAATTGCCCGAGCAGGAATCTAACTAATGTCAAGATTAAAAGGATGCACGTGCAAATTGAGCACTCCAGGGTCATAATAATCCCATAAGTAATGGCCCTGCTCTAATTTTAGCACACACAGTGCATTCAACCACCCTTGCTTGTACCCCTCGTTATTTGACTGCTGGATCTGAGCATCAAGATGGTAAAGGGCTTTATTATACCCAGCCATCCAAAACTCTCTGGGTTGTTTATGGAAATTATAGGTTAATCTCTCCAGTTGTTCGTAGAGACTCTTCACCAGAATTTACTTATTTTCCAAAGCATAACTCTGGGAAGAGAGTCGGTCGGTAAAATTCAGAATCTTCTTGGGCATTTCTGCCAAAGCTTTATTCTTCGCCATCAGCTGAACTGCCTGATTCTCTAAAGACGATTGAGTTCTTGCTTCTTCAAAGACATCCGACCAGCCCTTGCTCGTCCACGAGTAGATGTGGAGGGTCCAACTCTTTTCAAAGTTTCCAACTCATCTCGTAAGTTGGCATTTTCCACCTCTAAGAAAGAGAAACCTTCATCATTAACAGGGACGAAGGCTCCCGAAGAAGATGCAGCAAATTTGAGTTGTTTTATCTCTTCTTGCAAAGCAATATTCTCCTGCTCCAACAACTTAGCGATATGTCTGTGCTCTTTAACTTCAAGTTGTAGAACACTCTATTTCTTCTCATAAGCAGAGATAAACTTGTCATACCCTTTATCACCACTCAATTGTTGATATTTTTTCTCGTATCCTTAGTGCAAAAGGGTAGAATATTCTTTATATTGCTATTGGAGTTCCTCGATAGCTCCTTGGAGATCTTCAATCATCTCGTAGTAGGCCACATTGTTGGCAACAACGCGATCGAGCAAACACTTTAAGTATTGATAAGCTTCAACTGCTCGTTCAGAAGCATTAGAACCAATGATATTAATGATTTGAGCCTCATTAATATCTGCATGACCAGCTTTAAAATAGTCATTGCATTTGTTTATCAATTCTGTGTCATGAGCTGATAAGAGCTCCATCAACTAACAAAGAGAAGAAATAAAAGGAATCAATAATGATGCAGACAGATCAAGTAAAAGAATAAATTCAAGACGAGCAACCAAAGTTTGAAATTTTATTCATCATAAGAAGGTATACATAGTTCCAAGTTACATTCAAGAAAACAGTAAAATAAAAAACCCGAATAACTCTACACCTTCTCCTTGTTTCCTATGATTTCCTCGAAAGGTTTGGATGAACGTGTTGGTTACTGGGAAGGTAAGGGAAGCTGCTCGGCAGAAGTGCTGGCTAGTTGGAGTTGCTCGGATGGCTGAACAACAGGAACAATAGGAACTTGATCTCCAGTCATCATGAAAGATTCATCTGAAGAAGCTTCATCTTCTTCTTCTTCTTCTTCTCTAGGTGAGGGAGGAGGTCCATGAGTGTGTCACTGGAATAACTCAGAATTCTTGGCAACCTTCAATTCCTTTAAGGCTACCACCCATCCATCTCTAAAATATTTGACGCTGGCATACTCCATTTGGGAAGTCATGATAGCCAAGCCCTTATTCCATCCTTTATCCCAACCAGCATTGAAAGATTTTTTAACTGCATTTTTCCTTTTTGCCTTCTCCGAGGAGGTCCTTTCCCTATGGAGCTCCTCGGCAGCTTTCAACTTCTCTTCCACCTCCGTTTTCTGTCGCTCGACATCTTGAAGTTTAACAACTTCCTCTTTAGCAGACTTGAGTTTAACTTCAAGCTATTTGTTACTCTATTCAAACTTTTTGTTGCTCTGCTCAAACTCCTTCAACTTCTTCTCCAATTCCTTGGAGGCATTCACAGCTTGATTTCTGTCCAGCTCAATGGACTTGAGTTGCTTCTCCCAAGAAATTTTATCTTCCTCATACTTTTGACGAGAGTCTTTTAAAGATTGGGTCATCCCAATAAAATCTTCCTCTACTCCTCCCGAGGAGCTTGAAGCCTTGATAGCTTCATCCTTCTTTAAAATGCTATTGAAATACATCACTAGTTGAAAAAAGGAAATCACTTAGAGTCAATACATGAACATAGTATTAAAAAATAAAGGGATCGAGCTAAAGATACTTACTGAGGCAATGTGTTGAGAAACCAGGGTAGTTATTCTCTCACGAGAAAGAGTATTTTCAAGACCTTGGACTTCTGGGATAGTCTAGGATTTTACCAAGCCCATAGCAGAGCTCGGAGGAACAAAAATTGGAACGCTACTTTCAACATTTAAAGCTTGAGAGATAGGTTCAGCAGGGGTCTCAGAAGAGTTTTTCTTTAACCTCCTCAGAGGAGCAGGAACATTTTTAACTAAAGACGTGGTCTTTATTGGTGATATGACAATAACCTCACTCGGAGGAGAGATAGCGACAGTCTTGCTCGGAGCCACAGGGGGATTCTCGCTAGTCTTCTTGGCAGCAGCAGGAGGGGGTACATCAGTAGTTTTTGTCCCCTCTTTTGGGACATCTTGTTTACTTTTCTTTGCCTCCACATTGACAGAGGCAGATTTATCGAAAAAGGCTGGAGCTCTTCTCTTCTTCATTAGATCGCTGATGGGAATATTCAACTCAGAAGAAGAACCTTCCAAACTAATCTCAGAGGCTGGTACTTGGTCAAGATCAACCACCACTGGACGAGGACGAGCTGTGAAAGATGAAGTGTAGCTTTTGTATTGCAGAAAATAAGAAGCAGATCTAATATGTTCCTCAGTAACAGATTGGTGCAAACTCCATATAAGTTTTAAATGCTTTATATTAACATCAGTTTCCTTTGGAGGTTTCCTTTTACTGTCAACTACAATAAGCAAATATCAAATATCAGAGATGCATTTTATCAAACACAAAGAGAACAAGGTTTCAAAAATAAAAACAACTTATTCGATTTCCATAAGGTGGACATCTGGGACCTTGGTATACATCATCTCCATTCAATGGAGGGTGTTGCTAATTTTTCATCACCACCCCATGACCAAAGTAATCTCTATTGGCATCAGGAATATTTACAACTAATGCTCTATTCAAAAACCTAGTTTTTAAACAGAAATTACTATCGCTGATAACCCATTTGTAGCAATACATAATGTTTGGAATCCCTAAACGGGTTCCATGAAGTTGATTCAACCTATGTACGCCATTAACTATCCTCCATGTATTTGGAGCTATTCTTGCAGGTACAACATCAAAATATTGGAAAAATTCCAAACACAAGGGATTTGGCGGGAAATAAAAGCCACATTCGGCTACAAAAAGACTGGGGAACCAATGTCCCTCTGTCAAAGAAAAATAATCAGAAGGTTTAGAAAGTTCTTCCAAAATAACCCACGAAGGGATTGAAAATTCAGACCAAAATTTGTTAAGAGATTTAACAAGGTAAACCATGATGAACAAAGTAAATAAAGGAGAAGGAAGAAAATCTTACAGAAAAAGAGAGATTCAATTGAAAACGAACGATGGAAAGAACGAGGCGCAAGATAGAAAGAAAATGAAGAGTTCAAAAATACATATTTGAAAAGTGAAAGACGATAGGATTTCTGCCGCGCTTAAATAATTTACCTCAGGAATAGAGAAAGGCAATGATTACAAGGGAGGACGTTTGCATCTCCGGTGGCTAAAAGAAGAAAAGGGGAACAAATATCGAAGAAGTCATGAAAATTTAAAATATTTATGAAGCCTCATACTACGCGCTCAAAAAAGGAGTTTTATACAACGAACAGTCTCCTAAAAACCATAAAAACCAATAATCTTAGCAGTTTTCGAGCAGAATATTCCACACTTTTCTTCAACCTCAAAGTGTAAAATATTGGGGGCTTCTGTTGATACCAAATTTAGTCTGCTGATGTGGACCATTCATTTAAAGACACATGTCAACCCACGTGGCAATTACAAACACTTTTTACGAACAACATACTGTCACCGAGCTACTCAAGTGCCCCAAGCAACTTAATCATACCGAGAAGCTTAGGTGTCCCAAGGAACTTAAGGCTACGAGCAACTTAAGCGTACTGAGTAACTCAGGCAGTCCGAGCAACTCAACGTACGGAGTACCCAAATCAGGAGAATAAAAAAGATGACTGCGCATTAAATGCTCATTATTATCGTACAGATGTATATGTCTACTAGATAACAGCGCATTGTCCTTACACATGTACAGCCTCATGACTATAAATACATTGTAACCTCCTCATTAGAAGGGGACTCTGTATTTCATGGTAAACCTATTATTGAGAATTCCAGATAAACAGTCAGCAATACAAAAACAGTGGACGTAGGCCATTTCTCTAAGGCTGAACCACTTTAAAAAAATGTCTTATTTATTTTATCTGTGATTGATTAATTAGAGATAATCTAATTTTTTACATAAACAGTTGGGGTCTTGTTTAGATATTCATACAAACTAAAAATTGATGGAACTCTTATGATGGTAACTATTAGATAACTGTTTTAAAGTGAATGTTGCGATTTTTCTTACAATTTCGGCTTTAGGTAAGTGTGTAAGCAGATGTTTTGATATTCTAGGTTAATTGTTTATTCAAAAGTGAATTTGTTGAGTTTGATTGTAACAAATGTGTTGAGTTCTACAATTAAGTCCATTGTTTACAATTTTTAAACATTTAAGGACAAATTGCTATAAGTTCCACTTGTTATGTCATAAGCGTGGACTTTTACAATAAGAGAATTAGTGGACTTAAGTGCTTAAAATTTGTCAAAATTCCCTTGGTGTTTAAAAATTTATTTGTTTGTGAGGGACGTAAGAGTACTTTCCCCAATTACAATAGTTTTGACTAGACTTGCAATAGAGGTAAATATATATAATTTATATTTGTTGAATATAATTTTTTTGTTATCTGTACAGTTGAAAAATAATCATATTACCTATTTATTGAGAATTTTTCCCCACATGCTCATTTTATAATTCATCGTTTCTTATTATATTTCTCTGGTCAATTATTTATAGTAGGTATTGCAATTTTGGTTTAGGGCAACGAAATCGTTCAGTGTCATTGTTAGAGGAAGGCTCGAAAAGGTATGTATGTCTTAAACAATTGCCTCAATTTAGATTTTTTTTTTTTTAATTTGTGTATGTTGTTTATGAATGTGTATGAAGTGTTTTAGCTTTTTGTATAAATTTTGTTATATTTTTTAAAAATAGAATGCTTTGTAATATTAATGTCATATATGCATAGGTTTATGTTTGTGTAGATTTTATAAGGGTATTTGGATAAGTTGAATGATTTTTTTTAATCGATACTTATTTTCTTATGAACTTGTATAATGCATTTTTTTTATTTTTTTTATAAGTTTTGTTATATTTTTGAAAAATTGAATGCTTTTTAATATTTAAGTGATATGTGCATAGGTTTATGTTTGTGTTGATTTTTTAAGGGTATTTGGATAATTTGAATGATATTTAGTTTTAACCTCTTATAGTTGCACTGCATATGTTTGAGAAAATGTCCAAAATTGTGAAAAATTAAATGATTTGTAATATTTACATTATATATGATGAGGTATATGTTTGTGCAGAATTTATGATGTTAATGTGACAGGTTTAATGGTATTTACATGTAATCTCTTATAGTTGCATTGCATATGTTAGAGAAAATTTCAAAAGGAAAATGTGTATAATACATGCTGAATTTTTCATAACAAAAAAAGATATTTACACAATAGTTCATAGATATACCAGTAAGCCGTACACATGAATTTGCAAACTTTTGTTTTATTGAATATAGATATTGTAAAGTTTATAGACCCTATATTATAAATAGGTTTGAATTATTTACAAATTAAAATGCATGCTACCTCAGTTGAAATTCTACCAAGGGATCCCCAAGATAAGACTGGGGTTCAATCGGCATTTAAAATTCGACACAATATTCTTTTTCTTATTTATATCAACTGGAGTAGCGTTTGTTGGTTGGTACTATGTTTGTGTTTTTTTGTTTATTCAAATAATTCAATGATAGTTAAGTGTTATGGCAAATCATGTATTACAAAAATCTATTTGTTTGAAAAAAGAAAATTTCAACACGCTCTTTCTTTGTTCCTATCTATTAAACAATAGACAATAGTTCATAGATATACCACTAAGCCATACACATGAAGTTGGAGACTTCAAGTTGAATATAACTTTTGTAAAGTTTACAGACACTGAATTATAATGAATAATCCCGGAGGTTTTTCATTAGAGATGTTTATTATAAGTCTTCAACTTCTACATCCCAATAGCACCTTTATCTTAGGTAAAACAAGTTTATGCCTGAGAACTCTGTTACAAGTGCTTTAAAAAGAGTTTTCTAAGACCATATTTGTTGTTGGTTTGGTGTTGAAGGATGTTATTGCCAATGCATTTTACTTTTTTAATGAATATCTACTAGAGTAATGTTTATCGGTGATTACAATTTTTGTGTTTTAATTGTTATTCAAATACTTAAACGATCGTTTAATGTTATGCGTATCACGTATTACGAAAATCACTATGTTTATAAATCCAAAATTTCAACATATTCTTTCTTTGTTCATGTCTATTTGTATTTTATGCTATAACATATTACTGCTGGAAAAATCATCCCTGCTATATATATTTATATATATAATGTCAACCAATCAACAAGTTAAAACATGTAAAAGGCATGACTGCAGGGTAAAAGAAACTGATGTTTAAGATTTAGAATCTCGTGATACCTTTTGAAAAGCTAAATCGCGAGTAACTACCTCTTTCACCATGCTCTATTTCTCCTTTATTATTCATATGAAATGTTGTCACCATGAATATTTCGAGTTGCCTTGGTATGTTTTAGATATTAGCCTTGTTGTGTATGTGTTTGTGTATTGTAGAGTCGAGCTCAGTCCCAAAACAGGTTGTAGACTCATTATGTTTTGATTGATTTTGTTCTATTGAGTCGTAGGCTCTAGGTTATCCTCTATCCAAGAAACATTTGACCACTTAGACTTTCATTGAAGTTTTTCTCTACTTGGCTAGCATGGTGTTTCTATTTATTTCTCCAGGCTAAGTTATAAAAAGAAAAAAAGGAATATTGTACTAAATCAGATGGAGAAAAGCTTCCAGTTTACTTCTAAATTTGTAATACATAAGGTAATTTCAATATTGTGCCATTTAAACTGAATTTGTTATTCATATAAATTGTCTGTTAACCTTTTCTTACTTATATATTACAACTTCTTTTAATCGTTTCTTCCTTATTATAGATAGTTTATTGCTCTTAAAAACATGTATTTGTTGACATTTTAATATTCTAATCGTGAACATCGTGTTTTTTTCTAGCGCAAATAGTTTTTTTAGAGGATTGGATTAATCAATTATCAGATGGCATTCTTATGATAATTTTATCCTTCTTGACAATGAATGAAGTGGCACGTACCAGCATTCTCTCTCATAGATGGAAAAACTCGTGGACATTTATAACCGGTAGCCTGAACGTTGATGCTTGGAACTTGTTATCGACAACTATAAAGAATAAGGAGTTGCGAAAGTCATTGGGAGAATTTGAACAAAAGGGTAAATCAAATTGTAAAGTCACAAAAAGGTGGGACCATCAACACAATCAGAGTTTATTTTGATTTAGATTCACATTTAGATCTGATATTGATAAATGGATTTAACTTTACGATACAAAAGAAAGTGCGAAGGCTTGAGGTGAACTTACAATGAGTGTCTGTCAATTAGTTTTTGTGCTACCCTTTTCCAATACAACTTTTCTTAGGAATCCGAACGCTCATTTCCGAACATCCCTAAGATTGAATTATGTAGATATGATTAGAAAAATGCTCGAGGACGTTCTAAAGTGTCAATTTCGCCCTACCTGATTATACTGGGAGCCGAATGGGTAAATCAAATTGTAAACTCACAAAAAGGTGACCATCAACGCATTCAGAGTTTATTTTGATTTAGATTCACATTTTAGATCAGATATTGATAAATGGATTAACTTTGCGATACAAAAGAGAGTGTGGTGGCTTGAGTTGAACTTATGACGAGTGTCTGTCAATTGGTTTTTGTTCTACCCTTTTCGAGTACTGCTTTTTCTTGGGAATCTGAATGCTCATTTCCTAACTGCCCTAAGATTGAATTATCTAGACGTGACTGGACAAATGCTCGAGGACCTTTTGTTCAAATGTTTCTTTATTGAAATTATACAAGTGTCAAGCTCGCCCTACTTGTTTAGACTGAAAGTTTGCGGTGCATCACTAAAGCTAAAGTGTTTTGTTATAACTAGCTACCACTACATTTTTTAAGGTATATATCGATATTTCGTATCTTCCAAATGTAGATAAGAATAAATAAGCACTTTTATCTTAGGTAGAACATGTATTTGCACGGGAACTCGATTACATTTGATTTGTTAAAAGTATTACAAGACCATATTACTACTAGTTTGTTGATGAAGAAGGTTATCGCCAAGGGTTTTTACTTTTCCATTAATATCTACTAGAGTAGAATTTGTTGTTGATTACTCTGTTTGTGCTTCCTTTGTTAATAATATACTTCAACGGTCGTTTAATGTTATGGAGAATCACGTATTAGGAAAATCAATTTGTTTGAAAAAACAACATTTTAACATATTCTTTCATTGTTCATGTCTATTTGTCTTTTAAGCTCTAACTTTTATCAAGATCATGTTATTTCTGTGAACCTGGATCTTCTGATTCATTTGGTAAAAAAATATCATATCATGAATGGTATCTACTTAGCACTATTTGAAACTGCCTACTTCGTATCACTTCAATTGAATTTCAATTATATATTGTGTTTTGAATTCTATAACTACTTTATGTAGTGGATTCTCTAAATAAAAAGTGTTCCAAGAACTGATCTTTGGTCTGCACATTCCTTCTTTTTTCTCCCTGTTCACTTTTTATTACGAACTGAAACATCACTTTGCATTAGTGTTGTGTGAATTTTTTTTTCTGTCGTTTACTATTATTTTGACATCATATGAACAAATATATGCCCTGTATTAAATATATTATTATTTACAGACAAGATATATGCAGTGGTTTTTGTTTGGCATCTACGGATGTACTTTAGCCCTATTTCAAGCTTCATGAACGGTATCACCTCAACAGACGTTTAAATATATAATGTTTTGATTTCTATAGCTACTTTATGAAGTGAATTATATCATTCCTTCTCACTTTATAATTTTAACTGAATAGTGTTTTAATTTCTATAGCTACTTTATGTAGTCAGATTTCTTATACGTTTTTTATTCTCAAAAATATTGAAACAGTTTTTCCTATCTACTAATTCAGTTTATCATCTCTTCATGTTTGCGACGACTACTTTATTTATTACTATCCTAACGTATAACCCGCGCATACGACGGGTTTTTAATTAGTTTTATTAATTTTGTGTCACTTTATTCAATTATCAAGGGCTGCAATGCATAAAAGCTAAGTGATCAATGGTGTCTTCGGTGAGTCTTGTCACTTCCTATATTCGGGTTAGTATATATTACATACAATTTTAGTATTGCTTTTAGTGTAATGAAATACATTTACATTCAGGAACATAAGATTAGAAAAGTTAAAATTAATTAATTATAATAGTCTCAATGAAAGTAAAAAAAAAAAAAGTATGAAAGTGGAGCAACCAATGGGTTACATTAAAAATGACATGGATATAAGGCACTGTGAGTGTACTGTGTAGTTCTTGTATTATGAGGGATTACTGAAACACTAGACTCCCTTTACTCTGGTTTGACTTTGTAACCCCACCAATTGAGTTGTATGATTTAGATATAGATAGAATTGTGTGTTACCTAAGTTGCAAAACGAGAACGACCTCCCCCTTGACGAAGGCATTTTCATATGCTATGAAAGAAAATCAGTTATACTTGTTGGAGGGTTAGTGTTGGGTACACCCTAAGCTTAACCAGGTCAATTATTTAGTATTCTTCTTGTGGGTCTGGTAAAGTGGCCATGTTTCTACCATTTCAATGCAAATAACTGTTCACGAATGCTTGGATATTCGATTTTTTACTCTCAACCTTATCACTTTCATTTTTTACCTAATATTTTATTTTAGTATGCCATGTGATCATTTATAACGTTATGATTATAAAAATGCTTACATCATCTGCTTATGATCTAAACTTGTATTTTTGAGTGGTGACATTTATAAGCTTATGTAAGGCTTTTGGCTTTACACGAGCAGATGTAAGAATAGACATCAACTATATAAAGTAATATTACTTAAAACTTTATCATAAAAAATTGTTGGGTAGATTGATGGTCATATTTATCATGAAGTTTTAATTTCAACAAGGGTATCTCTATTGGCACTCCAAAAATTCTTTTCGCACTCTATCTCAATCAACCAATACATGCACATCCCATAACTATCCTTTTTCATCTCTAATAGAAAACATTTATTCATATGTGATGTTGTGTTGTGAATAAGTGTTAATAAATTTTAAACAAATTTTCCTAAAGAGGAAATGATATAATAACTCATCCTATGAATTATAAATTTATAATATTTTCATATGAGAAAATATTATGAATGTGTTGAAAATAAAAAATGCACGACATGACACGGAATCTTATTTTTACCTAATAAAAATGACACGACACATCCCGAAATAATTTTTTAACCTAACACGAACACGATCCCGGTTAAAAGTGACACGTTACAAAATATATATTTTTTTAAACCAAACACGAACGCGACCGAAATAAAACGAGACACGACACGTCAGAAAAACAATTTTTTTATCCTAGAATAATAATAAAAAATTGATTTTTTTTTTTATTTTATCCCAATTGTTTTTAATTTTTTAACAGAAAAAACAGTGACAATCCCAGAACTAGTTTTTCTTCCATTTCCAACTTTTCTATTAAAAATTGTTTTTAGATATTTTTAATAGAAAAATGATAAAATTTTCAAAATATTTTTTTTCTCTATTAAAGCAAAGAAAAACAGTAAAAATATTTATTCTCATATTTTCTCTTTAATAGTTCGTGTTATGTTATGTCATGTCGCGTTTTATGTGGGTTACATTAATGTTTCGTAAAAAAATGATATTTCGTATCGTCCCATGTCACTTTGGTATGGGTCGTGTTCATTACACATAAAAATGATATTTTGAGGCATGTCGGTCCATGTTGTGTTAATTTTATTTTGTTCGAGCTCGTGTCAGGTAAAAAAAATAATATTTCATGTTATATCTTGCCACTTTTATTAGGACCGTGTTCGTGTTTGGTTAAAAGTGGCAAATATGAACACGATCTTTTTTTTTAACCAAACACGAATACGATCCTAATAAAAGTGGCAAGATACAACACGTAATATTATTTTTTTTACTTAACACGAACTCGAACAAAATAAAATTAACACAACGTGGAACGACACGCCTCAAAATATTACTTTTACGTATAATGAACACGACCCATACTAAAGTGACATGGCACGATACGAAATATCATTTTTTTACGAAGCATAAATTTAACTCACATAAAACACGACATGACATAACACAACACGAAATATTAAAGAAAAAATACGAGAATAAATATTTTTACTATTCTTCTTTTCTTTAATAGAGAAAAATAATAATTTGTAAATTTTATCATTTTTGTAGAAGTTTTAAACCTTAAAAAGAGTAATAAAACTTTGAATGAAAAATATGATTAACAGATATGAGGAACAAGAAAATAAGTACCTTTCTTATTAATTCAAATAACCACGCATGATGTTACATAAATAGTCATAGAAGGGCTGAATTGGTAAACCAAGATTATAGCTAACAAATGAGAGATATGCTCTGACTTCTTCAAAGGCAATCCACATGAAATGGCTTCTGCTATACTACACGTTATAGGGTGATTTAGTCTTCCATAAAAGTAGGGGAGAGTTGTTGATATTCATTACGTGTAGAATCAGGTGGTGGAGGTCCTACCATATTCTTAATACTCCCCCTCAAACAAAGGTGGGGTGCGTGGCACATACCGATCTTGGACCAAAGATGATTAATTTAAACTTATTTTCAACGTGAAGCTGTGCATGACGTGCATTATCTTTAACACTCCCCGTGGGTTGTAGAGTAGACACCGAGCTTGAATAGTAGATTCTGAAATTGCTGACGGACATAGGTTTGGTTATGAGTGCGATCGAATCAATTGAGACGATCTCCACAATTACCAAAAACCTTGAGAATAGAAATAACCCATATGATTTCCATTGCGGTAGACACAAAGGCGTAACATTCATTTTTAGAAAGAGAAAATATAAGGTCTTTTAGACGAGAATGAGCTTGATCAAAAATTGATTCAGAGGCGTAATTATCGATTTTGGCTGGACCGACACGTGTAATTGATGGATCTCTTGGGCCAAAATAAGCTTGATCACAATGGATTCAATGGCTCTTTAATTCTTGAGCTTAATCACGGTGGATTCAGAGGCTCGTTACTTCTTCGGCTTGATCTCAATGGATTCAGAGGCCCGTTGAGTTTGTGTTGGATCATGTGAACGGGGTACATGATGCAATCTTAGTTAACTTCCAACTAATGAGGTTTTCTTCTTCTTTTTTTGTAAAAGTATTTTGTTACAACTACATTAACAACCTTGAGGTAAAGTTGTTACCAAAATATTACAAAGGAAATGGCTGACATTAGTAGGACTAGTTCGGGAAACAAAGTGTAATGGCAAATTTTGTCAATATAATTAGGCAAGGTGTGTAAAATCATTCTTAAGAACACCCTAATATTAATCACGAACACATTAATATGATTAAACTTTAACATACAATTGTTCTTAATAAAAGGATCTTAGATCTTCATGTTTTCACAAAATACGTCTAAAAGATAGAAAATAAGACATACCTTGATCAAAGATCAATCTTGATTAATTGCTCCATCAATCTGCCTTCTTGGAAAAAAATGCACTCTAATGGAATTTCGGAGTTTCTCTCCCACCTTAGAAATAGTGTGTTATGAAATGACTCTAGATGGTGTAGAGGTCTCTATTTATAAGGGGAAGAGGGTCGGAATCCTAGTCAAGGTGTGACTCTTTCAAGTCTCCCACTAATGCCACTAACCATCATGTGAGTAACGGATAAGGTTTACCCAAATCTTTTAATATCTTTATTTATCACATTCCTAATTAATTATCTGACATTTATTAAAATCACATAAATGGAAAATTCGAAATTTAATACAATTAAAATTAAATAATTAATTTCATCACTTAACATTAATTTCCAACAAGGTGGTGTTCCTTTTCTCTACGCTGGATCTGGAACCACCTAAGTTCTGCTTTTAAGGAGTAAAATGGCATATACATTTTCTATAATGTCATCAATTGGCTCTTTAACTGCTTCCATCAGCAGCGGGGTGGATAAGAAAGTCAACGTGAGTACACCCGCCTTCGAATATCTTAGAAAATCTACGGGATGCCGCCGAGAAAGTCTTGCATTTTCGGAGACACTCGCATGGGCGCATGTTAACGTGGGATGGATGAAATTTTGTTGGACCAAGCCCAACTATCCGGGACGACGACTCCGTTTCGGTGGCAAAGAAGCTGATTGACGTGAACTACCCCGACTATGATGTTGCTGGTGATACTGCAGCGATAATTGTAGTGGCCTCCATCATATTATGTACCCGGCGGACGGTAGTAATGAATTGTGTCTACCGCCGCCGGAAGAACGGTTACCGGATCAAAATTACTTGTGAGAGTTTGATGGCTCTGATACCATGTAGAAGTTTTAAACCTCGAAAAGAGTTATAAAACTTTGAATGAAAAATATGACTAACAGATATGAGGAACAAGAAAACAAGTATCTCTCTTATTAATTCAAATAACCACGAATGGTGTTACATATATAGTCGTAGAAGGGCTGAACTGGCAAACCAAGATTATAGCTAACAAATGAGAGATATGCTCTGACTTCTTCTTCAAAGGCAATCCACATGAAATGGCAGCAGCTATATTACACGTTATAGGGTCAGTTAGTCTTCCATAAAAGTAGGGGAGAGTTGTTGATATTCAGTATGTGTAGAATCAGGTGGTGGAGGTCCTACCATATTCTTAATAGTTTTTCTATTAAAAATATCTAAAAACATTTTTTAATAGAAAAACGGGAAATGAAAGAAAAACCCATTTTGGGATTGTCACCGTTTTTTCTGTTAAAAAATTAAAAACAACTGGGATAAAGTAAAAATAAAAACAGTTTTTTATTATTATTCTAGGATAAAAAATTATTTTTGTGAGGTGTTGTGTCTCGTTTTATTTTTGTCGCGCTCGTATTTGGTTTTAAAAAAATATATATTTTGTAACATGTCGCTTTTAACCGGAGTCGTGTTCGTGTTAGGTAAAAAAATTATTTCGTGATGTGTCATGTCATTTTTATTAGGTAAAAATAAAATTTTGTGTTATATCGTGCCCTTTTTATTTTCAACGCATTCGTAATATTTTCTCATATGAAAATATTATAAATTTATAATTTGTAGGATGAGTTATTATATCCTTTCCCCTTTAGGTAAATTTGTTCAAAATTTATTAACACTTATTCACAACACAACATCACATATGGATAAAAGTTTTCTATTAGAGAGGGAAAAGGGTAGTTATGACATTTGCATGTAATGGTTGATTGAAATGGAGTGCCAAAAAAATTCTTGGAGTGCCAATAAAGGTACCCATTATTGAGCTATGACAATGATAATTAGTGATAATTTGTGAGGTAGTGGATTTAATCCTCATTTTTTTTCTTTTTGTTTTATGATCTTTTAAAGAAGAGGTTTTGCATTGTACAAATGTTCAAGCATATGGGATCATGAGGCATATGCTCTGATTGTGTTGTAGATTTTGTCTTGGACAGTTTTTTAGTTGTAGCATTATGTCTTTAACCCTAATAATGCACTATAGTTTTTTCCATTGTAGAATTTTGATTTTCATGTACAGTGAGGATCATGCATACATGATTATGAGTTATGTTCTGTACTTACGTTGATTACTACATATAGAGTAACATGTTTTCCAATATTTAGTTAGAAATGTTTTTAAATGTGTCAAACTGTAACTTATTTAGTATTTCATATGCAATCATGTATCTTCAGTAGTCGTAAGGAATTGAGAACTAAGGAGGTGAGCCAAGAAACAATCATTCAATGGGTTAGGCATATTCATTCGAACATGATCAATCAATCACGAGTTATTCAACTTTCTTGTAGACCAATGCCAAGTACTTTGATATGGATATTACTGGTTATAACTTAAGGTAGATGATATTGTTTTGTGAGAGTACAGTTTGATGAACTATGCAATTATGACCAAGGTCAGGTACTTTTATCAATACATATGTTCATATAGGAAACTAAACTAAAGTTGTATATTTCGATTGCCTTGGCCTAACGTGCAAGTTCAAATACTGTTGTACTTTAGCAGACAAAATGAATCGAGCCTAGGGAGCTTACTTCTATAGTTTGTGAAATGACCCTAACATTATAAAAAATGTCAAAGATAGCTTACTTCTATAAAACCAAAGGCCTTGAAAACTTCGATTTCATCTGTAAGTTTCTACCCGAACAAAAAAAAAACTTCTTTATTGATGTATTACACTATATCTAAAATCAAGTGCAAGGGTTATTGGTTTTGTTCAGTTTATGTAGTAAAATTATGTATTACTCGCTTTAAAAGCAATTGTAAAATTAGAAAAAAAATTGAATTTTTATATCTTTTATCCAATAAAAAGCCTACCCTGATCCGGTTTTATGCATCGCTACTGGAATGAATAGCCACGATTCCCGATTTCTTGTATCATATCACACTACACCATGATCCCGCTTTATGCTAACTGCTTCTCAAGGAGCTATGTCGTGTCCTCGACCCCCGTCGTTCTCATGTTACATGCACTCTCTGAACCCACAATTTCCATCAAAAGTATTCTGTAAGACTATCTATAAAAGTTCAACGCATAATGTCATTCACTAGGGATTTTTCACGCTACATCAGCTTTCGAAATTCTGCGAATGAATAATCTACACCTAGAAATTAGCTTTTAATAAATACTTCCAACAACTATTGAATTTTTGTAATTCAAACATAATTCTCATAAAAATGTGCGAACGAGGCTAACACGCTCCAATATTAATGAAGTTTTTTTTTTTAATTTAGGAATATATCCCAAAAAGAAGGTTTGTAATTTAGATGATTACTTCTTGTATAGTACTGATTACTACTTGTGGTATTTTTCGAAACTTTACTTTTACCCTTCTCTTAGGATTTGTGCATAATTTGTAGTCTGGAAATATGGTATTGGCAACTTGTTGCGCTAATTCGTGGCCCTAGGTAATCTGGAAATATGGTATCGGCATGTTTACTGTCACATCTTACGATTCGTTTGATAGAAAATTGGAAAAATGCAAATGATTCCAGGACATTTGATTCCAGTGCAAATAATTCCAAGGCAAATGAATATTTTCCAACTTGTGTCTCTTTGATACAAGTTGGAAAATCATCAATTTTCCACATTTTCTATCAAACGCAAAAGCCAGAAAATAGATATAAATGTGAAAAATTTGTTTACGGAATATATATATATATATATATATATAAATAAATATTATTAAATATATTATATATATATTTCGCAAATAATATAATATATATTCATATATTTTGTACAAAATCTATTAAATGTACAAAATCTATTAAAATATAATATATTATTTACGGAATTAAATGTACAAAATCTATTGAGTGTACAAAATCTATGAAAATATAATATATTATTTACGGAATATATGAATATATATTATATTATATACTGAATATACTAAATATATATTATTTACAAAATATATACATATATATAGAATATATATTTACATATATACAGAATATTATATTCTGTATATATGTAAATTATATATATACTGAATATACATATATACATATATATTATTTACAGAATATATACATATATATATGTATTATTTACAGAAATGTGGAAAATTTGAATGTGGAAAATTTGTTTACGGAATATATATATATGCAATAAATATATATTATTAAATATACAAAACATATAAATATATATTATATTATTTGCGGAATATATATATTCCGTAAATTATTACTAATTTTCGAAAAATTATAGAAAATATATGAATATATATAATAATTTACGGAATATATATATATTCCACAAATAATATAATATATATTCATATATTTTGTATGTTTATATATATTTTGTATGTTTATATATATATATATATATATATATATATATATATATATATATATATATATATATATATATATATATATATATATATATATATATATATATATATATATAATGCTCGTGTGAGGACTGTCCGGATTGAACATGTGACATCTGCAGAGACGGAAATAAGAGAGACTTTATAGGAAATAAATGAGAGGAAACTTTTGTGCAGAAAGTCTACACATGAGCGTTTCATTTATATATATATATATATATATATAAGCATTTCAACCTTATGTATGTCATAATATTGAACTACGATGTCATTAATATGAGGTTTTTTTACACTACCTTTTTTCCCCTCAATTCTTTGGTTACCCCCTCTTTTTCCTACTTATCAAACTCTCCCTTTAATTCAAAATTTGGGGCTTTTTAGTCATAACCACTTCATGAATTTGTCCACGCTCTCTCATTTCTCAAACAAAGAAAACATTCCTCTAATTCCCGAGTTTTCTCCGGTGCTCTCATCACTAACCCAAAAAAACCCTACCACAAAGTTCAACCCATTCTCTACCTCTCTCAAATCCACCGCCCCACCCTCATCCATCCCACCGGAACCTCCACCTCTCCACCGTACCCTTCTCCCCTTCGCCTCTGTAATACCCCGTATTTTTATATCTTTTAAAATTGGGGATTTATTAAATTTAATTGAGTTATTAATTTAATATTAATTCAAAAATTTATTTTAAATATTTACTACCGTGATGAGAGTTAGTAATTATTGGTAAATTGTTGAATATTACTTAATGAGTTAAGTAATATATAGAATTGAATTTATTAAAAATATCATGAGTGAATAACATGACAACTATGGAAATTAAGTCAGGACGCGCCTGTGTCGTGTCGGGACTAAATTATTATAATAATAGTGAATAAATTATAAGTCACCTAAATGGTCATTTCGAGTGATCTAGTGTGTCCAAAAGGGTAGAGATAGTCAGGAAAGTGTACCCGGGAGTTTAGTTGGGGTCTTGGAGCATTTTTAGGCCTAATCGGCACCTCGGATGGGCAATTTAGTCATTTCCAAATTAGGCCTTAATTAAATGACAAAAGTTGGGACATTATTATCAGATATTAAAAGAGTCTTCTAGGTTTGACACTCTCAGAAATATAGAACGACAGTGAGAGGAAGGAAGGAAAAGTTTTCCAAGAAATCCAAGGCCAAGAACAAATTCAATTTCACCACCAAAACATAGATCGTAAGGCGAGGAACGCAACCATATCCTTATCACTAACAAATCAGACATTCAAATCCCAGGCAAGTATCTATCTTGCTCCTATTCTAGTTAATGTTTCACCTATGTTAGAATAGGATTGTTAATTATATGTTTTATGGAGAAAATTAATGATTTAGGGAATTTAAATCAAGTGCTTTAGAGGAAATAAATATATTCTGGAAATCTCAACGTATGTAGAGGATTACCCACAAAATTATGTTGGTTTAGAAGTGAGAAATCTGGAAAAGGAATTGAAGATTGGAAATTTAATGTGAAAATAGGTTTCTTGATAATTATGATAAATTATCCCTTTAATTCGATACCTTTGATGAATGTGTACACGCTTCACGTAGGAAATCATGTATATAGGTATATGTAATCAGTAGTAAACTTGTTTGGGAGTTTGGGGATCATTAATGGTGTTTTGGAGAAATTTTTGGATGAAGCCCGTAGGTCGAAATAACAGTTTTCTGGGCAAGAACTGCTTGATCGATCGATCGACCCAGGAGTGTCGATCGATCGATTGATCGATCAATCGACCCCCTTTCCTCGATCGATCGACCCCTCCTGGAAAACTGCATGTTTTCCCCTTTTTGTTTAATCTGGACAAAATACGTAGGAACCCTTGAATATTATTTAAAGAGCATAATGGGTCATAAAGAGGACCAGTAGGGTTTAAGTAGACTCCGTTGAGAGAAATTTTACATGGGATGAAATTTTGGGTTAACGGGGGGTTTGGTCACACATTGGAAATTGTGCGTGCGATCGCTAAATAATTGAGAGACTCGTGAAAGGCTTAGACCAAAATGCTAGAGAGGGTGTACCTACTGAAATTATCTTTAAAAAGAGAGAATACTTCGAGAGACGAGAAGTAAGTACAGAATGATTGTAATTGAGAATAAAATAGATGTATCCTTTATGCGAGATAATTGGTAAAATAGTACTAAGTACGGTTAATAATAATTACCATGGCTCGTAGGCAAACCTAATTGGAAAATGTGAATATTTATATATATGGCTGTATGACTGTGTGCATTTACTAAATATTATAATTGTGAATAATCATACCCGTGCTACTTGCTATCATGGAGGTTACCGCGCCATGACAGTCTTATCTCGATGGGATCTTTATGGGGGATATTAACTCGTACCCTAGAACATAGGATTCCTTCGTACAGGCTATCTGAAAATGATAGTCAGACGGTCCTAAGAGACGTGAGGGGTATGTGCTGACCTCTTAGTGACATGGAAATATGTTTCGCCTCCATTTTGTGTGTATTGTGTTAATACAGTTCGAGAGTGATTCCGAACTAGTATTTCCCTTAGTACGAGAAATACAGGGATAACAGAGTATGTCAGCATCATAGATTTTATGTAATATATATATATATATATATATATATATATATATATATATATATATATATATATATATATATATATATATATATATATATATATATATATATATGGAAATCTTCTATTGTGCGTAAGTAGTTAAGTATTGAATAAATGCTGCAAACATTATAGTAATTGTTCGGGAACTTTGTAACGGTACTGAGATATTCTAAGTAACGTAAGTAATCATGAAGAGATTGATCTCTACACTAAATATCATAGCCTTGTTAATTCTCTAAATAAAACTTTATGGGGAATAAGTTAGATAGACTTATGATATTTAGTAGTACGATAGGCGTGCACACTAGATGAGAGGTGAGAATTCTCAAGAGAGTGTCGCATACTAACATGGTTGTTACATTAGCCGGTAAGCATTTTAAATACTTGCTAAACTATTCGAAAACTGTTTTACACTCGGGCTCTGACCCGTCTTCTGTCATTTTTTTCTCTCGTGTATATCTATGTATGTATTACAGGTGCCCAGTCACAGGGGCGCCAGGCATATGTTTTTTGGATTGGACGTGTTGCAGCTTATGTAGGAGTTACAGGCCCTTGCTTTATACGACATGTTCATTGATTCAGTTCTTGTTTTAGTTCTTCATAGTTAGGGCATGTGTCGCCCGATTTCCAATTCCGTTTGGATTTGTCAGAGATTTGTATTTATTAAAATTTCCAATATTCAGTACTCATTGGGAGTTAAATCTTGTCATGATGATTTCATTTATGGTTCTTTAACTTGGTTTGGTTAATCTAGATGTCTTAATTCTGTTGTGTTGATTGTCATCCTTAGCATTTATGTGACTCTTAAACCGATGATTATTTAAAAAGGTTTTCACGTTGGAATTTAATAAATTGGAATAAGACTTTAATTTGTTTTGACACTTAGCTTAATTATTTAGGGTGTTTAATTTGGAAATATTTATTTTGTGACAGTGATGCTAAGAATGAACCAACCGTTCACCTTGATTTTAATTTAATATAGGACTGATCACCCGATATTTAATTAAGTGGGGTGTCACAGGTGGTATAAGAGCATCAAGTTCTAGTTTCCCTTAGGATCTGTATGGCTTATTTCACTTCCAGCTTAACGTCTTTGATACAGAGCCCTATTTTTAGGACTGTTGTATTCTTATGTTTACGCTTATGTCTTCAACTATTTGAGATTTGATGATAAATGTAGACTAACAAACTTCCTTCTAGTTTCATATACCTCCGAGATGCGCACCCCGAGATAAGAATTCCCAGCCCGAGCAACCAGCAGCTCTGGCTTAGGGAATGATGAATGCAACTGAAGTAGCCTCCATTATTGCTCACGTGGTGAATGCCGCATTAGTGGGGGTAGAACTGGCCCCACCCCAGGTTCAGGCAGTAGTGCCAGTAGCATCACATCTCCCCACTGCAAGGGAGCGAGTCAGGGATGCCTTTCAGAAGGCACATCCCCCGGAGTTCTCGGGTAGTTCGGTCATCGTAGTCGCCATCTAATGGAAGAAGGATATCCAGAGGCATTTGCACATGTATGAGTGAACTGACGTGCAGAGATAGTTACGGGCTTCCTTCAAGCTAGTAGGGGCCACTTTGCAGTGGTGGGAATCCACCACCACCTTGGAGGAGAGGGACATCATATCGATACAGTCATTTTGGGTGTTGTTTAACCGCAAGTATTTTCCATCCGACGTACAAACTAAGATGAGGCGGTGGTTACTGGATCTCAAGCAGGAGAGTATGACCGTTACTGAGTATGAGGAGGAGTTCACTAGACTTCTCACTATAGTGAAGGATGAGGCACCCACTAAGGAGAATAAGATATTGTTATTTTTAGATGGATTGGCCTGGAGGATTCATCATCGCCTCATAGGCAATCTATCGTTGGGTACTTATACAGACGTACTCAACGCCGTTTTATTACACTATCAGGATCACTGCTTCCATCAGCAGGGGAGCAAACAAGTAGGGGAGTTCAGCCACTAGGGCAGGACAAGGGGTAGTAGTACTGATGGGGCACCAGCAGACCAAGGGCAGACTCGTAAGAGTGAGCAGAGTTTCCATTAGGGGGACCCTTCCAAGCGATTTCGATCAGATGATTCCAGGCAGGGATTTAGACCGGGCCAGTCCATCCATCATGGCCAACAGGGCCAACACTGTCAGCAGCAGGGCCAACAGGGTCATGGTCAGTAGGGTCAGAGGGGAGGAAACTTCAGGGGCAGATGTTTTGGATATGGCAAGAATGGCCATAGGCGTCAGGATTTTCCAGAGGGGGATAGGGCCCCACAGCAGCAGGGTGCCCATAATGAGCCGCAGAGGCCACTCTTTCTAGCCGCCCTCCCAGCACCAGCTCAGATGCCAACACTACCAGTCATCCCAGCATCCCCATTCCAGCGGGGGCAATTACAGTATGGACGTGTCTATAACGTCCACCAGGCCGTAGCACCTCAGGCGACACCCGCGATTAAGGGTATGTTTCCTATCCATGGCACTATGGGTCGAGTTTTATTTTGATACGGGGGCATCGCACCATTTTATAGCTACTCATTTTGCACGGGCCTTAAGGTTATTAGATACGGCAGAGAGAACAGTGACATGCGTAGACTCACCACTAGGGAATGGGTCTTTGATTTTCTTTATATGTCAGGGGGTAAATATAGAGATTGGTAACTTGATTTTACTTGCAGACATGCTAGTTTTATATATGCATGAGCACTACTCCATTATTGGCATGGATTGGCCCGCTGCGTACAGAGCCATGATAGATTATTTCGGTACGAGTATTATCTTTACCATTCCGGGGCAGGAGATATTTTTGCTGGTGATGCCTCACCCAGAGGGAGGATCTTCCACCCATTTGTATTACATAAAGGAGGATACCTTTAAGGAGATTGTGATTCCCCTGGATTCGATTCCAGTCGTTTATGAGTTTTCGGATGTATTCTAGGAGATACCCGGCCTAACCCCCAGTCGAGAGATAAATTTGTCATATACTTGATGTCGGTCACTCGATCGATAGCATGTACACCGTACCGTATGGCTCTAGTGCAGATGAGGGATTTACGGGATCTAATAGAGAAGTTATTAGGCCAGGGTTTCATTCGTAGGAGCACCTCGCCTTGGGGTGCTCCGGTGTTGTTTATGAAGAAGGGAGATGGTTCACTAAGGTTGTGCGTGGATTACCGGAAGCTGAACAAGGTCACGATACGGAATAAATATTTGTTGCCTCAAATCGATGACCTATTCGACCAACTGAGAGGAGAAACCTTCTTTTCAAAGATAGATTTGAGATCGGGATACCATCATCTATGGATTAGGGAGCAGGATGTGTCAAAGATTACTTTCTTGGGCAGATATGGGTATTATGAGTTCAGAGTCATGCCGTTTGGGCTGACAAGTGCTTCAGCCGTATTCATGGATTTGATGAACCGATTATTCAATGAGTTCTTAGATCAGTTTATCACCGTCTTCATAGATGACATCATGATTTATTCACAGACTGAGGAGGAGCATGCCGATCACTTGAGGAAGGTTCTTCAGACTCTACGAGAGCATCAATTGTATGCTAAGTATGAGAAGTATGAATTTTGGTTAAGGGAGGTACAGGTTTTGGGGCATGTTAAGTCGAAATTGGGGATATCGGTTGACCCGAGCAAAGTGTCGGCAGTGAGGGAGTGGGGATAGTCCACGACACAACAGAGGTGCGTAGTTTCTTTAGATTATTCGGGTATTATAGGCGGTTCATTCGAGGCTTTTCAAATATAACGGGTCCGTTGACGAATCTGACTCGCAAGGGAGTACCGTATGTATGGGATAATGCTTGTCAATTGGATTTTGATGAGCTGAAAGATAAGTTGACTGCGGAGCCAGTTCGTGCTTTGCCCAAGTCGGGAGTGGAGTACTGGGTGTACAGTGATGCCTCTTTACGGGGACTTGGGAGAGTACTTCATCAGGAGGAACAAGATATAGCTTTTGCCTCCCGCAAGCTTAAGCCTCAGGAAAGGAATTACCCCACCCATGACCTGGAGCTACCAACAGTCATGTCTGCATTGAGGATTTGGAGACATTACTTATTGGGGAAGAAGTTTCGCTTGTACATAGACCACAAGTCACTGCAATACTTGTTCACTCAGCGGGAGTTGAACATGCATCAGCGTAGGTGGATGGAGTTTGTGAAAGACTACTATTTTAAGATACAGTACCATCCTGGAAAGACTAACGTAGTTTCTTATGCGTTAAGCCATAGACTGGTAGGTGACGTAGCGGAAGTATGGAGAGCAAAGTGGAAATAGTTGGTCCACCAGGGCACGGTAGCCCGTTCCTTTATATCTGTTATGTCAGTCACACACGAGATTGTTACGAGGGTGATACAGTCATAAGCAGCGGATAACTTTTGCCAGGAGAAGATTGTATGACACTTAGCCGAGGGTGTTGAGTCCTATTCAGTGAGATCTAATGGGGGTTTGAGGTTTAATGGGAGATTGGTGGTCCCAGAGGGAGAAGACTTACGCCATGCAGTGATGACACAGTCGCACGGGTCTAGATTTGTGGTACATCCTGGAGGGGATAAGATGTACCAGGATATGAGGTGACAGTACTCGTGGAGTGGGATGAAGAAGGACATTGTAGAGTTCGTGATCAAATATTCTACGTGCCAGATGGTAAAGGTGGACCACCATAGATCGCCAGGGTTACTTCAGCCGTTGGAGATACCTACGTGGAAATGGGAAAGTATTTTCAAGGACTTCATTACTGGGTTGCCTACATCATAGCGGGGTCCTGAGTCCCTGTGGGTTACAGTGGATCGGTTGGCCAAGGTAGCTCATTTTCTGCTAGTATGGACAGACTACACCACGGGCCAGTATGCATAACTATTTATTGCCGAGATAGTTAGGCTACATGGGGTGCCCCTGGATATTGTGTTTGATAGAGACAAGGTTTTCGTGTCGCGCTTCTGGGAGAGATTTCAGGAGGCCATGGGTACAGAGTTGAGATTGAGTTCAGCTTACCACCCACAGAGGGATGGACAGACAGAGAGTACCAATCAGATGCTGGAGGATATGCTACGCATGTGTGTCCTTGATTTTGGAGGAGGTTGGGAGCCGTATCTTCCACTGTTGGAGTTCGCTTATAATAACTCCTATCAGTTCACGATCAGTATGGCCCCATTCAAGGCGTTGTATGGCAGGCCTTGTCGTTCTCCCGCTTGTTGGCTAGAGGTGGGGGACAACAAATTACTTGGGCCATAGGTGATTCAGGAAACTTCAGCTAGGATTGAGCTTATCAGGAGTCGCATTTGGGTAGACCAGGACCGGCAGAAGAGCTACGTGGATGTAAAGCGATCCTTTCGAGAGTTTAGCATTAGGGACCAAGTATTACTGCGTGTGTCTACTATGAAAGGAGTAATGAGATTCAGGAAAAAGGGGAAGTTGGCTCCGAGGTACGTAGGACCATTTCCCATTATCGAGAGGATAGGGACAGTGGCATATAGATTGGGGTTGACAAAATACTTTCATCGTATTCACGATGTATTCCACATCTCATCATTTAGACAATATCTTTGGGATGATATGGCCCACACCCACATCACGATAGAGGATATTGACTTAAAGCTCGACAGTTCTTATGAGGAGAGACTAGTGTCTATTCTAGACCATAACGAAAGGAAATTGAGGTCGAAGGTAGTCCCACTTGTACGGGTTCAATGGGAGCATCATAATGTGGAGGAGTCCACTTGGGAGTGCGAGGCAGATATGCGTAAAAAATATCCAGATCTATTTTTACCAGGTATGCCTAATTTTTCGAATTTCGGGACGAAATTTCGTTATTAGGGGGGAAGTATGAAATACCACGTATTTTTATGGCTTCTAAAATTGGGAATTTATTAAATTTAATTGAGTTATTAATTTAATATTAATTCAGAAATTTATTTTAAATATTTACTAGCGTGATGAGAGTTAGTAATTATTGGAAAATTCTTGAATATTACTTAAAGAGTAAAGTAATATGTAGAATTGAATTTCTTAAAAATATCATGAGTGAATAACATGACAACTATGGAAATTAAGTCAGGACGCGCCTGTGTCGTGTCGGGACTAAATTATTATAATAATAGTGAATAAATTATAAGTCACCTAAATGGTCATTTCGAGTGATCTAGTGTGTCCAAAAGGGTAGAGATAGTCAGGAAAGTGTACCCGGGAGTTTAGTTGGGGTCTCGGAGCATTTTTAGGCCTTATCGGCACCTCGGATGGGCAATTTAGTCATTTCCAAATTAGGCCTTAATTAAATGACAAAAGTTGGGACATTATTATTAGATATTAAAAGAGTCTTCTAGGTTTGACACTCTCAGAAATATAGAACGACAGTGAGAGGAAGGAAGGAAAAGTTTTCCAAGAAATCCAAGGCCAAGAACAAATTCAATTTCACTACCACCACCACCAAAACATAGATCGTAAGGCGACGAACGCAACCATATCCTTATCACCAACAAATCAGACATTCAAATCCCAGGCAAGTATCTATCTTGCTCCTATTCTAGTTAATGTTTCACCTATGTTAGAATAGGATTTTTAATTATATGTTTTATGAAGAAAATTGATGATTTAGGGAATTTAAATCAAGTGCTTTAGAGGAAATAAATATATTCTGGAAATCTCAACGTATGTAGAGGATTACCCACAAAATTATGTTGGTTTAGAAGTGAGAAATCTGGAAAAGGAATTGAAGATTGGAAATTTAATGTGAAAATAGGTTTCTTGATAATTATGATAAATTATCCCTTTAATTCGATACCTTTGATGAATTTGTACACGCTTCACGTAAGAAATCATGTATATAGGTATATGTAATCAGTAGTAAACTTGTTTGGGAGTTTGGGGATCATTAATGGTGTTTTGGAGAAATTTTTGGATGAAGCCCGTAGGTCGAAATAACAGTTTTCTGGGCAAGAACTGCTTGATCGATCGATCGACCCCCTTTCCTCGATCGATCGACCCCTCCTGGAAAACTGAATCTTTCCCCTTTTTTTTTAATCTGGACAAAATACTTAGGAATCCTCGAATATTATTTAAAGAGCATAATGGGTCATGAAGAGGACCAGTAGGTTCTAAGTAGACTCCGTTGAGCGAAATTTTATATGGGATGAAATTATGGGTTAACGGGGGGTTTCGTCACATATTGGAAATTGTGCGTGCGATCACTAAATAATTGAGAGACTCATGAAAGACTTAGACCAAAATACTAGAGAGGGTGTACCTACTGAAATTATCTTTAATAAGAGAGAATACTTCGAGACATGAGAAGTAAGTACGGAATGATTGTAATTGAGAATAAAAGAGATGTATCCTTTATGCGAGATAATTAGGTAAAATTGTACTAAGTACAGTTAATAATAATTACCATGGGTCGTAGGCGAACCTAATTGGAAAATGTGAATATTTATATGTATGGTCGTTTGACTGTGTGCATTCACTAAATATTATAATTATGATTAATCATACTCGCGCTACTTGCCATCACGGAGGTTGCCGCGCCGGGACACTCTTATCTCTATGGTACCTTTATGGGGGATATTGACTTGTACACTAGAACATAGGATTCCTTGGTACAAGCTATCTGAGAATGATAGTCAGACGATCCTAAGAGACGTGAGGGGTATGTACTGACCTCTTAGTGACTTGGAACTATGCTTCGCCTCCATTTTGTGTGTATTATTTTAATACAGTTCGAGAGTGATTTCGAACTAGTATTTCCCTTAGTACGAGAGATACGATAACTTGATAGCAGAGTATGCTAGCACCATAGATTTTATGTGGGGTGCCGATAGTGTATATATTATATGAGTGATTAATATTTATACGTATATATAGAAATCTTCTATTGTGCGTAAGTAGTTAAGTATTGAATAAATGCTCCAAACTTTATAGTAAGTGTTTGGGAACTTTGTAACGTTACTGAGATATTCTAAGTAACGTAAGTAATCATGAAGAGATTGATCTCTAAACTAAATACCAGAGCCTTGTTAATTCTCGAAATAAAACTTTATGGGGAATAAGTTAGATAGACTTATGAGATTTATAAGTACGGTAGGCGTGAACACTAGATGAGAGGTAAGAATTCTCAGGAGAGTGTCGCAGACTAACATGGTTATTACATTAGCCGGAAAGCATTTTAAATACTTGCTAAACTATTTTAAAACTGTTTTACACTCAGGCTTTGACCCGTCTTCTGTTATTTTTCTCTCTCTTGTGTATCTATGTATGTATTATAGGTGCCCAGCCACAGGGGCGTCCAGCATAAGATCTTTGGATTGGACGTGCTGCAGCTTATGTGGGAGTTGCAGGCCCTTGCTGTAGACGACCTCTTCATTGATTCAGTTCTTATTTTAGTTCTTCATAGCTAGGTCATGTGTCGCCTGATTTCCTATTCCGTTTGGATTTGTCAGAGATTTGTATTTATTTATATTTCCAGTATTCAGTACTCATTGGGAGTTAACTCTTGTCAAGATGTTTTCATTTATGGTTCTTTAACTTGGTTTGGTTAATCTAGATGGCTTAGTTCTTTTGTGTTAATTTACATCTTTAGCATTTATGTGACTCTTAAACTGATGATTATTTAAAAAGGTTTTCACATTGGAATTTAATAAATTGGAATAAGACTTTAAATTGTTTTGACATTTAGCGTAATTATTTAGGGTGTTTAAGTTGAAAATATTTATTTTGCGATAATGATGCTAAGAATGACCCAACCGTTCACCTTGATTTCAATTTAATAAAGGACTGATCATTCGGTATTTAATTAGGCGGGGTGTCACCGCCTCCTTCTCATCTTTCTTACACACACTCCTCCCCTCTCTCTAGGTTCACCCACCGGTATTGTTGGAGACACATACATTCGATTTTGAATCTAACATATCATAATCAGGTTGTTGATTTTTTGGTTTGTTGTGGGTCTTCCATAAAAATGGATTTATCTATAAACCTAGGGTTTCCAATAGTGGTTAAAGTTTTGGGTTTTCACTCTAGGGTTTAGTGTACCAACTTTTCAATATAGAGTTTAAATTTTTTATTTTTAGTTTTTTATGGGGTGTCACTCCAACTATTCGTGGAAACCCTAAGTTTATAAAGACTCCATTTGATGGAAGACCAACAACAAACCAAAAAATCAACAAATCAATTACAATTAGTGTTCAACTCTGAAGATGCTCAAACTTGTTACAAATCTTATTAGTCTTTTCTTTTTTGTGACTTAGATCTGTTAAATCTTCACTAAATCAGTGTTAGATCTCCACTCATTTGGGTTTTGGGGCCTTTTTGCATAAGATTGATTCGGGTTTTGGTAAGATTGATTTGGATTTTGGTGCTTATTTTTTTTATTTATGTTATGTTTTTCAGGTCAATTTGAGGTTGTATAACATTAATTCGTGTTCTAGGGTTTTGACAAATTGATTTCTTTGTGTGATTTTGCATAACACTGATTCATGTCTTTCGGTTTATATATCACTTATTTCTTGACAATGTTAATTATTTTTCAATACTAATTATTTATGCCTATTTTTTGTTTATAGAGGCCCTTGCATTTCGCCCCAGATGGCTCACCGACCATCCTTATTTGACATAAGGTTAATAACCCTCCTTATCCAACAGAGGGGTGGTTCTATCATTGGTAACGATTTGTTTCTTTAATCAAAATTTCAGCCCTTGTTTTAAATACGTGATAATAAATAGTTTGATTTTTATTTCAACTAAAGTTTCATTTTAAATGTAACAGAATTCAAGTCATTTTATACACAAAATCCTATTTTGTAATTGGGGACCCCATTTAGAAAATAGGATGTTGTGTAAAAAATAGGATCATTGTACTTGACGATCCAAGTCACGAGCGCACCATGTTATCAGTTAGCTCCATTATTTTTCTTGAGGAGGATTATTTTCATTGACACACTATTTTATTAAACATTTTTTCCCATTGTTTTATTAGTAATACACTAATACTACGGTCTGCCTGTAGATGCAATCTTTGTTTGTAAATTGTATATGACAAACCAAAATTACAATCAGTCAAGCACCACATTTTGTGCTTAGGATCCAGAGAAACCTTTGTATTTCGGTGCATTTTCACCTTAAATAAGGTACATGGAAATCATTTTTGAGTTATGTTGATAATATTTTACTTAACATTACTATGTTGCTAGTGCACTCCTAATTAATGTTTTACTTTACTATTTTGTTCTCAGTTTTTACTCTGAAGTCAAGAGTGATACTGATGCGGCGAAAAGTTCCTAGATCAAACACGAGACCGCTGCCAAGGAGCTCTACTCCAAGTACGAGTCGCTGGCCAAACAGTACGCTGCGTCGGCTTGACGCTCCATCAACCAGCTGCCACTAGTTCCTCAAGTTGCTTAGGTGGTTGTTCCCACAACAGATTACAACTCTGACAAGTACAATCAGACTCATATAGTGATTCAGACAGTTGAGAAAGGGTACAAGGTTTCCTCATATCTCATGTTGGTTCCCACCGAGAAGATTGCCAAGGTTTTTAGTGCTCAATAAGTTACTGCCCAGGTAATCTATCTCTCTAGGGGTTTGAGGGATTTAATTTATAGGGGGTTGTTCGAAATATGTGGGCTTTAATTTCTAACTTTGACGTAACATGTTCGTCAAATCCGTGCCAGAAAAGTACAAAAAACCTTATAGTTTGCCTATACACAAGTTTTAGGAACAAGAAGTTTGTTTTGAAAATAAACACACTTATATTTGATGTTTCACTTACATTTTTTCATACTTTTACTTACATTTCTTTGTTTTGAATTATCTATGTGTATGATCTTCCTATCTTTGTTAATTCAGCTCAATCACATACATGGCATGTGTTTTAAAAATACGATTGCTCAGTCTTGTATTTTATTATTACAAGTTGTACACTTATTTATAATTTTATACATAGAAATTTCACCTATGAATGGTGATTGAAAAATCATATGATTGAAAAATCATGTTGTCTGCGTGATTTGTCAAATTAAGGATGATCATTGAAGACTCAAAAATGTTAATAATTTCCTTTGTATGATATCTTAAACAACCGTTCATGTTTGTATATGATTTAGTTCAATTTTTTGTTGTTTAGTTTGTATGTTTATGTGTTTTATGATATATAGACCGTTCATGGTTGGTAAAATTTATTGGGCGCTTAATTTCCCTAAATATGATGTGAATGTTCTATGATATATATTATATAAATACGATGAGATGGACTGTCATTTTTTACTTGAAACCCGCATGTTTAGATAGGAAAGTACCTAGATTATCGGTTCATGTTGATATTATGTTTTATGTAGTGAACGCTTTAATATCCTTTCCTTAGCCAATTGTTTTTTCAGGTATGGTAGAAAAAAGGATAGTCACTTACACATGTACTCTTATGTTGAATACTTTAAGATCTCTTCATGTTTTTGACAGAAAATATGTGATCCCGATGATGTTTTTTATTTAGTTTATGTCGATTAATTGATTAGTTACTGAGCTTTTTTCTTTATGTTGTCAATTTGAGTTAAAGAGTTGTGATTGAAAAGTTTGTAACTTATGCTTCCTTAAATTAAAATTTTGGAATGTGAAGTTGTGACATTTGCAGAGCAAATGTAATAAAGGTTCCAAGACATACATACAATCTTTTAGTGTCCAAAACATCTCTGGTATATGCTCTATTTATCTAAATAAAACATTGGGGATGAATTAATGATAAGTTTTATATTATTTTCCCGTGTATTTCTAAATTAATGAACATAAACATTTATTCACATATGTTTTTATCAAGTTTCTTGGATTTCTTTTTTGGGGCATGATGAAAGTTTCTATGGGGCATAATGATCTGAATAGAGATCACAGTTATCACAATCTATAGGTGGATCAAATAATTTATTGAATGCAGGTGAAGTGCCTCAGCTTATTTTATCCTCTTTATAAATATCTTTGGAATATAAAGTTCTTAGCTTGGTAGCTTTTAATGAGCATGTGTGATCTTGACTCCCCGGCCTGCTTTTAAAGGGCTTAGTTCAGTTTGTGAGATTTTTACTTTAGAATACTTAATGGTTGGGATCTATGGACATTGACATTGGCTTATGCTCCATTCATCCTTGCATTATCTTTTGTCTTTGATTATGTCATTTTCATATCTAATGTATTTTTGTTTTAGGATTTCAATTTTAGCCCCCTTGGTAGTTACTTTTCAAGTTCAATTGTTGGTCCTCTTTTTAAAGTTTTAATATCCTTAAAATACACCAGGTGTGTTGTGTGTGCATGGTGAGTGCATGATTGTATTAGATGGTCTACTTTTGGTCCCTGGGTTAATTGATTTTGGCCTTTTCTTCAATTTAGTTCTTAGCAGCTACGTTTGATTATATATGCCAATGATTTAGATAAGTTTGATTATCTAAACCAATGATAAGTTTGATAGCCTCTAAGTTTGGTATGTTTGATTAGCAGCTAAGTTTGGTAAGTTAAACCAATGGTAAGTTTGATTATATATGCCAACGGTTTATAAATGTCAACGAATTAAATAAGTTTGATATGTCAATGGTAAGTTTGATTAGCATCTAAATTCAGTTTTTTAGTTCAATTCTTCAATTCAGTTCAGTTCTTTGATTGATAATGATACTTTTTTATTAGGATGTCATTTTTCTGTAAATTTTCTAGTTGGGATGTTTGATAGGTTCAACAACCTTGATGTCGTATAACTGCAATTTGGTTAAATTTGATAGCATTATTGTAGTTTAGTTTCAAACGTGCTTTGTTTTATGAAAAAGCAGAAAGAAAAGTCTATGTGCATGTCATCTACTGTGGTTAAGAAGAAAGAAACGTGCTCTGTATTATTGTAGTTTTGGAACACAGTTTTATCATAAATAAGTTTGTTATTTTTACCTTTATTTATGTTTTTTGCACAACTATTTATTATCTAATACTATGGTTAGGCCATCAAAAATTATTGTTTTATTATGCTCTTTGTTTCAAAATCTAACAATGTCCTCTGTTTTCTAAGTCTCTGTGGAGTCTCCATACATTCCCCCCCTTAAGATAGTACATAAGATGTGAATATCGAGTCAGATAATTGGTGTGCAAGGATATGCAGTAAGGGGAAGAAAACATTAAGGATGCTGATTATTTTCAATTCCATCAATGATATCAGAATTTGTGATCGAAGTGCCAAGTATAATAGGGAAGTACATAAGAAATTTATAATTGGTCCACCAATTATTAGAAGCTTATGTATATTACCCGTGTAAGTCCACCAGTAAAATTCGTTGTTGCCTTCCATAAGGTATACTTCCTGGGTTGGGGGTTAGTCTCCCTAAAGAAAAGTGGTTGTCTTGCTAGATGCACCAATACGTCTTAGTTAGTTGCCGATTTTGTACATGTGTGTCAGTTATCTAAAGTTTAAAGTGTGCAAGTTTAGGAAGCCTATTAAAGTTAACTGGGCATACTCTAGATCTCAAAGAGAGGACATATAAGGTCTATATGATTTTTATCTGGATTTATACGTCATTTCAACAAATTGATTATGTAGTTAACTTGCTCAAATATATTACTTATGATTTACAAACTTAATTATTTCATGACTATGTCATCTCTAACTAACTTGGTTTTATCAATAGTTTGAACACAGTTTATATTTGTCAATAATTTATGTACAAAGACTGCTTTATGTTTTTATTTTGTGTCATTTTTGTTGGAGTTGAGATGGATTCTTGTAAACAGAGGGTTGAGTTGATTGCAACCCACTAATGGTTTTGAAGAGGTTTTAGAGTCATCATCTTTCGAAACGTCCAATATTGATGGATTGTAGAATAGTCATAGTCCTCATCGAAGAGTATTTAATGGTCGAATTTTATTATGAGCACGAGGAATACAACTCCGACCTCTGGACTATCAACTAACTGAATACCTTTCTAAGCCTTCCATTATATGGTCATTGAAATACTCGTCTCTACCATACTACAGAAACTCTTATTTTGAATAAAATGGTTCAATTGTTTTACTGTAAAGATTTGTTTATGTGAATTTACATATTCATATATCCTTACCTTTTTTGTATAAATAATTTTAAATTTGTATATGCAAATTGATTACTAATGAATTCATGTTGAATCCAATTAGTCCTTTATTCAAGTGTATTTGGATGCTTTTCTTTCATTTATGTTAATATTTCATCATAATCCATCATTATTTAGTTATTTGGATACTTGTTAGTGGATGTTGTACTTTTGATTTTATTTTAGAATTTTAATTTCCAATACATGATTTGTTATTTCTTATTAGTCATAACTATAACCCCTGATGGTTTGAATTAAACAAATTATTCCACTCCATTTAAGAGCGATAATCATATCGCCTCATTAGTGTATCATAGGCAAATAGTTATGTTATATTCATGAAATGTTGGAATGATACACAACCTGTCTTTCGCAACTCATGACTAATGTAGCAATGTTGTCGATAGGAATCTCAACATAAGAATAGTACCAATGTGATAATATTTTTATATTGACGTGTATTGATTGAGTAATCAAGAGATGATTTCGTTTATATGAGTGGTGACGACTGAAGACCGGGGTCAATTCTGACCCAAAGAGTGGTGACGATCGAGGATCGGAATCAATTCTGACCCAACTCAGGTGACGATCCAAGACCGAGGTCAATTATGACCTAAAGAGTGGTGACGACTGAGGACCGGGGTCAATTCTGACCCAACTCAGGTGACGATCCAAGACCGAGGTCAATTCTCACCCAAAGAGTGGTGATGATCGAGGATCGAGGTCAATTCTAACCCAACTCAGGTGACGATCCAAGACCGAGGTAATTCTAACCTAAATAGTGGTGACGACCGAGGACCAGGGTCAATTCTTACCCAACTCAGGTGACGCTGCAAGACCGAGGTCAATTCTGACCTAAAAAGTGGTGACGATCGAGGACCGGGGTCAATTCTGACCCAACTCAGGTGATGATCCAAGACCGAGGTCAATTCTGACCTAAAGAGTGGTGACGACTGAGGACCGGGGTCAATTCTGACCCAACTCAGGTGACGATCCAAGATCGAGGTCAATTATGACCTAAAGAGTGGATGAAGATTGGATTTTGATTTTGCTGGGGAAAGTGCTTTTATGATTTTGATTTGAGTTGGGGAGCTGATAGTTGGGGAAGCTTTTATTTCATTAGGAGACCTTATGGAGGAACAACCTGTTTTGGGTGTTGTAGGAGAATTTAGCTGAGGAAGTGATCAGGTGATCATTAGAGATCCTCCGGAGCTTTGTCGGGAGGGGTTTTCACTTGGTTTTTGAGGATTTTGCTAAGAAAGAGGGGTTCTGCTCTAGGGAACGCGAAGTTTTCTTGGTGAAAAGGCTTTAAATCCTTCCTGGTATTGTTAGGAATTTTTTGGGGATTTTTTGAGGCTTTTTGTTATTTTCTGGGAATTTCTGTACGAAATTTAAAGGGGTCCCGGTCGGCATAGTATGAAGCGTGCCATTCGGTAGTGGCACGGACTTTTGGGCTACCTAGGGAAGGCAAGGGGTTAGTGACGATTGGTATGGTAGGGGGAGGTGTTGATCGGCATGGTGCTTGGCATCCTATATAAAGGGGATGAATCCCCTCATTTTCTTCACATCTTCGATCTTTAAGAAATGGCCGCTTTTATGAGCACTGTAGTCCACCGAGAGTGGTTGACTGTTGATGACTGGGCGAATGTGGAGTGGAGAGCTAGAGCGCCTCTTGCTTTGGGGAGTGAGAACTCCTTTGATGCGTTTGAGCCTGCTGCAGATGAGAGGACCTTGTTGCGGGAGCCCTCGCATCATCGCTCTTCGAGAGTGAGCCCCGGTGGTTATGTAAGTAACCCGACCTTTGGTGTTCTTCTCTTTTTGGTAATTTTTCTTTCTTTCTTGACTTTTGATGAGACTTTTCCTTTTTGCCAGTCTGATATTTCTTTGAAGAACATGTGTGCTCGTGGGACAACGGGGCTCAGGGATGTCTGGGAGCATCTCCCACCTATGGTGTGTTGGATGGTATCATCAGCGAGTTTTGGGTGGTTGGCATCGGTGCTAGATAAGACGCCTCGTTCGACAGCGATCTTGTGCGCTTTGGGAGAGAGGTGGTGGGATACTACCCACACCTTCCATTTTGGCTTCAGGGAGATGACTGTGACTCCCATAGACGTGCAGCAACTACTGGGGCTGGATTGTGATGGAGAGAAGATAGAGATGGATCGCTCTTTACGGGTGAGACCGGAGGCAGTGCGTGCGGCACTTGGTGATGTAGGGAGGATAGTTTATGGGGATTATATTCGGTTGTCCCTGCTTAAGGGTGTTCTGCTGAGCAAGGTGATTGATGTGGAGCACGGGCTGCAAGTGAGGCAGTGGCCCGATTATTTATTCTGCTAGTATTGGGAGGTTTCATGGTGGTGTCGAGCGGCGACATCGTTCATTTATGGTTTTTGCCGTACTTGAGGATGTTTCCGAACATCCCTTTCTATGATAGGGGGTGTCTGACCTTGGCAACCCTTTACTACTCTCTGGATGCATTCAGCCGGTGCTGCCGGCAGACCTTTACTGGTGCCACGTACCTTCTTGAGGTATTCTTTAGTTTGATCATTTCTTTTCATGCACTCTCATTTTCCTTTCATGCATTTGCATTTTCCTTTCATGCATTCGCATTTTTCCTTATCCGTCATCTTTTTGTTTGTGAATTCAGATGTGATTCTACGAGGTGATTGGGTGTAATACCTCGCTAATCGCTTTGAAGGACGACACTGTTGAGGACTTCCATCGATTGTTTCGATGGCGTAAGGTAAATCGATAGTAGAAGGGATCTCTCTCCCTGGAGGCGGTGCGTCAGGTCTTGAATGACCTAACCAGTGGTAGGGTAAGACTCTTTCCATTTCAATCTTCATTTTTGCTCCATCTGATCTTGTATTGATTTATGCTCGCTTGGAGATTTTCAGGTGACCTTTTATCCCTGGGGGATAGCCATTCAGGATGCAGGGGAAACTAGGGTGAACGCGCGGATGAGGCATTTATTGGCACATGAGTTCAGTCATTCCTAGTATCTCGGGGAGATGTTGGTTCGTCAGATTGCTGAGAAGGAGGTGGTGGTGCCACCTGCGCAGCCTCCTACGTCTATGAGGCGGGAGCGACTGCTGTTAGAGGATGAGAGGATCGCGGCGATGATTGGCGAGTCCTACTTGTTGTACACCGATACTGCTGTGCTGTATGATTATATGGATTTTATGATGATCTGGTTGATAGCGCCCAGCATATATGATGAATTTCCTATCCCTCAGGCGGGTTCGAGATGGCCGGTGGGATCTTCCCACATCAGCGGTGGTTCGTCGGCATCTGCGATGCATACCCCTTCATACAACATTCGACGGGCTGATGGAGGGATGGTGCCTATGTTTCACCGTCCTCATGCGATGGATCCAAAGGAGTTGGGTTTGACAAAGGAGGTCCTTCGACCTGCGGTATACCTTTTTGTTCCTCTCTTTCTTTCTTTTCTGTTTTGGTCATTTCTGCTTTGATACTGATTTGGCCTTTCCTTGCAGCAAGTTCAGGTGTCGACCACTTGGCTAAGGGACATCAGAGACTAGATATCTTCGGCGACTTCCTATATTCGGGACGTGGTTCCTGTTCCTTTTTTCTTGGTGCCGTCTGCTTCATCCGGAGAGGACTTTGGCTCGGGTAGTGGTGGCGCATCGTCTCGCCGTAGGGGGAAGAGAGCACGTCGCAGGGGTGGAAGCTCTTGAGACAGAGAGAGAGAGAGAGAAAGAATGTGGGTTCGGGCTGAGTCCCGTTGTTTTTTCTTTTTCTTTTTATTTCCTCCAAAATTGATGTAACACATAACATGAATTGATGCAATGTAATGGAGTTTTTTTATTATCTTTTATTTAATGATGAATGCATGCACATGCGCTTTTTACTTTGCTGCTGAGACCGTAAAAAAGAATATTTTTGGAATTTTTTGAAGTAAAGTTTTATAAGGAGAAAAAGGGATTTTGAAATTCTGTTAAGAATGTCAATTTATTTTTATTGATTTTTCTGATTTGACAAAAGAGGAAAAGAGGGAAATTTCTAAAAATGGGAGGTTACCGATCGGCAAGCACCCTGACCTGCCTATCGGCAGTTCAGTCCAGTCCCATTAATTCAAAGCTTTGAATGGTACCCTCTTCAGCCTTTGGTACCTTGTGGGGTAGGATTCCCTCCGATTTCTGTAGGGATTATGTCTCTTGTGAGGGTTTTCAAGTATAAAAAGGGGTAAGGGTGGAGTATTTTCATCACACCTTTGCATTTTTACTTACTTGCCCACTATCTCTTAGCCTTGCAGGATGGCTCTCCCTGGTAGCATTGAGTTTGTCAACTACCTCGAAACTTTGGAAGCAATGTGCTCTTATAATGTCGACTACGATGCTTTCAACGTGCGTCGAGTCTCCTTGTGGTGCAATAGGCCTTTTGAGTGGAACGTGCTGACGGCGACGGTATAATTCTGGTACCCCGAAGACCATGCATTCCGCTTTGGGTTGGAAGAAGTTTATCCTACCTACGGGGGATTTTCTACCATGCTGGGTGTAAATCCCAGTGTTTCTGCGGCTTTGCCCGAATTTTCCCGCTCTCCTAGGGATTTGTTGGCCGGGCTTCTTCATATTTCCCCTTCGGTGGCTAGATCATTAGTTGCTGGAGGAATGATCTCCCTCTCGGCGGTGCTGCAGTCCGTGCATTTGCGGGAAGTAGGTGATGCTGGCTATGCTGGAGCCGTTGTTCTGGGTCTGGTTTCTAAATTACTGCTGGTGACTGGGGAGGTACAAGTCACTACACCATTATGACAAAATTTTCACCTTTCAGCTGGCCACCCTTATCACGGTCATTGACTCTGACACAAATCTCGCGTTTTGTGTCACGGTCATTGACCTTGACACGACCGTGACAAAGAATTGTCACGGTCATTGACCGTGACAAGTCCATGACAAATTCACTTGTCACGGACTTGTCACGGTCAATGACCGTGACAATTCTTTAAATAATTGTCACGGTCAATGACCTTGACACGATCATGACAACTTCTTCAACAAAAACCCTTACCCCTTCTTTTTTCCCTCGCGCCGTTCCCTCCCCCTCTCTCTCTACGCTGCTCTCTCTCTCTCTACTTTTAGGTTTATTTCTCTCTCTCTCTCTCTTCCATTTATATATATATGTTTGTGTGTATATATATGTGTGTGTGTGCTTGTGTGTGGGGAGTGGGACAGGGTGGGGGTAGGGGGTGGGGCAGGGGGCTGTTGTGTATGTGTGTGTATATGTGTGGTGGGTGGGGGGTGTGGAGGGAGGTGGGGCAGGGTGGGGTGCTATTGTGTGTGTGTGTGTGTGGTGGGTGGGGGTGGGGGTGTGTGTGTATGTGGTGAGTGGGGGGTGTAGAGGGAGGTGGGGGTGGGTGTGTATTTGAATTAACCCATGAATTTGTATTTTTGTATTTGAATTAACCCATGAATTTATATTTTTGTATTTGAATTAACCCATGAATTTATTTTTGTATTTGAATTAGCCCATGAATTTGTCAATTTGTTTGTGGGGGTGGGGGTGGGGGTGGGGGTGGGGAGGAGGAGTAAGTCAAGGTACCATTGTAATTATCTTAATATCGTGCAAGTACCATATGAAAGTAGTATTACCCCTTAGTGTAAATTAGTAAATTAATAATTCTATACGTTAATTGTTAGTTTAATTGATGAAATGAATTACTTGAGTAGATGAATTAGAAGGAGTACGGGATACACATTTGTTGTTGACATTGCTGTTGGATTATTTTGTTTAGTAAATGTTTGGTTGGTTAGTTTTAAAAGTGGCATGACCACTGCATTATTGTACATATGGGGGTGGGAGTTTTCAACTTTTTTTGAAAATTACTCTGTATATCGAACAAAATATATATAGTATGGTAATTAAATGAAACATACTTGAAATTAAATATAGTGCGCATAGATACTAGCCTTCTAGTTCTTATGCGTACGCATTCAATAGCCCTTAGACCCGTTCGAGAGTCATTACCCCTGTAATGAGATCTCTCGAATTGTCCCATTTGGACAATTTGAGACTGTATAATTTTTGTATAATATTCTTATTGGCTTACAGTTGTTACTTTTGGAGGAAGTTCTGCAGTCGTATCTTAATGTTCTCTGGGTACATACTAGATTAACAAGTGTGACTGTTATTTCAATTGATCAATTGAAATAACACTCACACCTGCCAATATACGTCGTGTACTTGGAGAACTACGTGGATATGCTGTCGAATTTTTTTCAAATCGTAACAATGTGCATGAGCTGTTAAGTATATTACAGAAAAATGAAGTCTTGAATGGGATAGGACCACTCACCCTTTAATAGGATAATTAAATGATGGGATAATTAAATAAAACATACTATAAATCTAAGTTTTGTTTACCTTTAATAAGTGTTTAGTTGTGGTAGCTGTGATGGGATATCCGAAATACAAAGAGTTGATGGGTGAGACTAATAGAATGGGGGATGTGTTTCGCAGAGGTGCTAACGAATTTGTGAAATATGCAAAGAGATGTCATAATGACGAAGAGTTTCCGTGTCCGTGTGCTAGGTGTAAGAATGGTAAGGTGTTTGAGTGGAAAACAGTTGAACTACATTTGTTAAGATCGGGTATGCAAGATAGTTATCGATTTTGGAGTTTCCACGGTGAATTGAAAGTTTATTTTGTCCCCGACCAACCTTCACAACAACCTTCAACAAGTAGAATAGATGTAGAAGGGGACGACGTAGATCATAATATGTTAGAGGATTTAGTTGATGATGCGTGCGGAGTTTATGAAGCAGAGGAGAATGAGGTTACTGATGATGTAGAAGATTCAAGTGCTCGTGAAGATAACACGATAAAACTTGACGATGGCTACAAAAGTTTAAAATTTAAGGTGACCCAACCGTTATACTCTGGCTGTGAGAAAGATCAAACAACTTTACATGCCATGGTTGGTTTGCACAGTTTGAAGACGCAGTACGGTTTGTCTGGCAATAGCGTGATGGGAATTCTGAAATGGGTGAAGGGCTTATTACCCAAGGTGAATACACTTCCAAATAGCTATCATGTTATGAAGAACAGTTTGAAAGGTTTGGGAATGAAGTATAAATCGATTCTTTCTTGTGTGTATGACTGTATACTATACCGAAAGGAGTATGAAAATCTCGATCGTTGTCCGGTATGCGATGAACCTAGATATGTCTAATCTACTAGTAAGGAAGGCACAAGCTCAAAAGTGCCTCAAAAAGTATTGAAATATTTTCCCGTTGGGCCTAGATTAAAGCAATTTTTCACAGTACCATGGATTACAGAGGCGATGACTTGGCATGCTAGGGCAGAAGTAGGGTGTAATATCATGCATCATCCTATTGATTCTACTAACCGGCGGAGGATGAATTTTGAGTATCCCGATTTTGCTCGAGAACAACGCAACATTCGTTTGCCTTATTGGAAGAATAACCTGGTGTGCCATGTATTGGATGTGATGCATGCAGAGAAGAACTTCACTGAACATATTGTGGGTACTTGCCTTGGGGGAGTCTTTCGAAGGATGGAGAAAAGACCTTAAAACGTTAAAACTTAATCCACAACTATGATTGAAAGAAGATAGTAGGGGAAGGACAATAATTCCCCCTGGTGCATTTACTATGACGAGTGGGGAAAGGAAGGTGCTTCTAGACACAATATATAATTTGAAGGGCCCATCTAATTTTTCGTCCAACTTGCAAAGGATTGTGAATTATGCTACTCATGATTTACATAAGTGTAAGTTCCACGATTGGCATGTGATCATGCAATTGGTTCCTCTATTGTTTAAGCACTGTTTCTCCAAGAACAAGGATTTGCGTAGGGCTATTATGCAAATTAGCATTACCTCCTCCCTCTTGTGTGAGAAGTTAGTGAATCGAGAACACATAGTGGCCGCAAAATGGGTTGTGATCGAAGCGATTTGTGTATTGGAGAAGTACTTTCCCCCAGCATTCTTTGACATAAGTGTTCACTTGCTGGTACACCTATGTGACGAGGCACTTCTTTGTGATCCAGTTAGATATCGGTGGATGTATCCGTTTGAAAGATTTATGAAATTTTTTAAAGATTATGTCAAGAATACACGATACATTGCAGGATCAATTGCAGAGGAATACATCACCGTGGAGTCATCAATATATACTCGGGAATATATGCCTGACTCGACCAGCGTTGATGACACTGATGAAATCGTCGATGATGGTGGTCATGTGATGGGAAAACGAGTGAAATTAACGAGTTTGCAACATGAACAAGTAGCTCATTATCTATTTGACACATATGAAGATGTCGAAGAATGAAAAAAGTAAGTTTCTATTATTATAATGTTTAACATTATTTTAGATTATTTTATACATGATTAATTTTGTAATATACAGAAAATATGAAGCCTATGAGAACAATAAAAGACGAAAAACAATGGTACAATCAGAAAGTGAATTTAGGCTGTGGTTTACACAAGAAGTAATTATAATGAAAACAGTCGTTATATAACGTTACACTACACTCAAATTTTACCACTAATATAATTAATTTATCTATATTCTCAGCTCCTAAAGAAGGATGATGCGACATCAAGGCTTGCTCGTCTATCCACTGGACCCTTGTTCGTGGTACAAGAGTACAAAAAGTATCGATTCAACGGTTACATTTTTAGCGCTAAAGTGTACGAGGAAACTACAAATGTACAGAACTCAGGAATTTCATACAAAGCTCGTACTATCTTTCGAGCGAGCGCAAAAGATAAAAACCTCGTTGAAGCTGAAATGACTTACTATGGTGTAATCCAAAATATATTTGAATTGGATTATATAAGCTTCAAAGAGGTTGTATTTTACTGTGACTGGGTAAGATTTGAGGATAAAAATGCTTGTAAAGTTGATCCTGCCACAAATTTGATCATGGTTAACTTGTCCAAGTTGTAGAGCAACGACCACGTGAGCGATGAGTCATTTGTTTGTGCATTTCAAAAGGTTAAGCAAGTGTTTTATTCGGAGTATATCAACAACGAGTCATGGTCAATTTTCCAACACGCTCCAAGGCGTCTAAATAGTAGTGTGGATGACTTGGCTGCTCCTACCAAATATCAATCCATTTTTTATGATAACCCGAATTTGAAATAATTTTTCAATTTGTAATAAATATTTCAATTTGTACTGAAACATCCATTTTTAATGCTTTTAATTGCTTTGTACTTTATCGTTTTCACTCTTGTGTGGTGTGCGTGTGTGGAGAGGAGATTAATACATAAATATTCCAACTACATCTAAGTTTTCTTTATACTAATCCATGAATATACGTTTCTTACCTTTAATAGGTGATTAGTACATAGTTATTTGGGGTGTCCTATTTGTGGAGAGGATACTGAATCTCTTCGTCTATCCGAACACTAAGAAATGCCATAATCCTATGGAGTATGTTCTGCAAATTCCTCCCAACCATTATGTAGTCAAACATCACCGGTTGAAGTTGTCAATTCCACTTTCCATACCCCAAAACTTGGAACCTCTACCAAAACATGGGAGACCATTGAAAGGTGAATTGACGACTTCAACTGCTGATTTTTGGCTACACAACGGTTGGAAGGAATTTGCAGCGCATAACTCCATAGGATTATGGAATTTCGTAGTGTTTAGATATGAAGAGAATTATATTTGACACGATTTCCCAGGGTACATTAGTTGGAAGGAGGTGCCATATGAGCTCAAGTTAGTTGTTTGGGTGACACTACAGATAATGTATTTATATTTATATGTCAATTTCAATTTAGATTTTGATTTCAATTTTGATTTATATTTATCTATATTTGCGGGACAGATACTAATTTTAATTTATTTCAATTCAGGGGACAGGGAGTGGCCCTGAAGGTAGGCCACATATGCTCGATAGTTATGTGGCTATTCGGACAAGAAGGGAAGGATAAGGATATGTCCCCGAGCGTCGCGGTACAAAATCTCTTTTCCAGCTAAATAGGTTGTAGATTTGAGATAATTGATGGTGATGTTGTTTATTCTTAAATAGTTTCTATTTTGAATATATACTTGCATTATCTTTAGTTTGTTTGGATATATGATGTTTGAACAGGTACAACGTTGCTAGAACATGTACAAATATACTGCTGGGCAGTGGCAGTGGCCATACTGCCCTGCAAATTTTTTAAAATTCTACCCAGAATTGTCACGGTCAATGACCGTGACAATTTTTTTAAAAGGGGGCAAGGCTTTGTCACGGTTTTTAACCGTGACTAAACGTGTCACGGTCATGGCCCGTGACATGATCGTGACAATTCTAATGAACTTATCACGGTCAATGATCGTGACACGTCCGTGATAAAAAAAGTTATCTCGCCTCAAATTGTCACGGTCATTGACCTTGACAAGTTGAACTTGTCAAGTTCAATGACCGTGAGAATTAGGCAGATTTGGTGTAGTGAGTGGACCCACAACTTGCAGCCATTACTTCATGGATGTCATACCATCGTAATCCTGTGGTGGTGATACTGGCGGAGACTCTGAATAGCCTGGATGCCTAGAGAGAATGTCGTTCTGACTTTTTGAGGGGTAACCCCGTGATGCTGTTCATGTGGTTGTCTGAAAGATTCCGCTTAGCGACTCCTCCAGAATATCCCTTATCGGCCATACCCAACTTCTTTTCATGCTACTTCATCAGCGTTGGCCTATATACTGAGAACTAGGAGCATTGGCTTGTGGAGCATGGGGCTCATGGGTTGTATTGGTCAGTGCCTTGGTGGGGACAGTTGCAGCCTGTTCTGGAGCTAGGAGAGTATTCATATGTGCAGCTGGTTGGTCTTAGACAGACCTCTTTTTATTTCCCTTGGAGGCTTCTGCACCAATTTGGTTGGGCACAGGTCATGCCCCTCGGACCTCAAATTTCTTTTCGGTATAAGATTTAACTGAGTGCCTGCGTCTATTGCTTGGGTCTCTGTGGGAAAATCAGCGTCCATTGACCCATCCCTCTCAGTCTGTCGGGAAGGTTTGGCATGTCCCCAAAAATTATATAAAGTGGTTGTGGAGGAAAGTAGTCAGCATGATATTGGCAGCCGAGACTGGACAAAGATGGTTTATTTTATCTAACACCATGGAAGGGGGTGTTGTGGTCTTTTCGAGGATGGTTAAGGCTCATAGATCCATGGAATGTTTACAGCACTCTATTCAGGCAGGGGAAACTTGGGTACCTCTGAATGTAGATGATGAGGGTGCAGGCTCCTCTGGTGGCTGTGGCTAGGACTCTTAGCGAGTTTATTTGTGTAATAGATGTGGGGATTTTATTTGTCTTTTATAGTAGTAAGGGGAGGGGAGTTATCTGTTCCTTTTTCTAATGTAATCCATACTGTAATTTCTTATTAATGGAATAAACAAGTTTTTGATCATCTAGCTATACCTTTCAATGAATTTTGTATTTTGAATTATCTATACTGATCGCTAAGGCATACATAATCCTTTTGTTGATGTACAAAATTAGATCATATCTAATTATTCAATCACAAATAAAATAATTGAAACAAAGAGTTTTTAAAGTGGTTCAGCCTTATAAGAATGGCCTACGTCCACTGTTATGTTATTGCTAAGTGTTTAGGAATTATCGATTACAAGTTCAATCAAGAAATTCCGATCCCTTTACAATGAGGATTGTACAATGTATTTATAGCCCTGAGGCTGTAATATGAAAGGGTAATACATTAAATAATGTACATATGAAAGGGTAATACATTCAATACCCCTTAAGCGTGTGCGTCTGAATGATAAGCATTTAATGAACAGTCAAACTGTTGGTTATCCAGCTATTAATGCTTTGTTCGAGGTGCAGCTCGGACCGCCTGAGTTGCTCGGATCGCATAAGCTTCTCGGTATTCTGAAGTTCCTCGGAGAGTTCATGTTCCTCGGAGTGTATGAGTTCCTCGGGGAAGAAGTGTTCCTCATTGTAGTATGGTTCCTCAGAGCGTGTGAGTTCCTCGAAAGTGTTTGTTATTGCCATGTAGATTACCACGTGTCTTCACTTTATTGAGACATGTCAGCAGACTAAATTTGGTATCAACAGAATCCCCCAATGTTTCATAGTTCGAAATTTGAGGAGTGTGGAACATTTTTTTCGAAATATGGCAGTTTTAAATGGTCCTCCTGATTTTTAGGAGTGTTTCCTTCGTATATATTTCTCCTTCCAAATTCATAGCATCGGGCTTTTTTGAATTTTTATGCCCGCTTCGATTCCCGCGCCCCTTTTCATCTTTTTAGCCGCCGATAACGTAACCGTCTCTTTTTGTAATCATTACTTTTCCTTTTCCCAAGGTAGAGTATTTAAACGCTGCAGAAAATCCCATCGTCTTTTACTTTTTCAAATTTGTATCTTCGAGTTTTCCATCGTCTCTTTCTCTCCTGTGTATTCATCTCTTCCATCGTTCGTTGTCAACAGATCCACTCTTTTTCTGTAAGATCTTCTTCCTTCTTCTTCATTTCCTTTATTCATCATGGTTTACCCTGTTGAATCTCTTGATAAGTTTCGCCCTGATTTTTCTATTCCCTCCTGGGTTGTTCTGGAAGATCTTTCTGAGCCTTCTGATTATTTCCGTTTGGCTGAGGGACATTGGTTCCCCAGTCTCTTTGTTGCTGAGTGTGGATTTTCTTTTCCACCAAATCCTTTATGTCTGGAATTTTGTCAATACTTTGACGTTGTTCCTGCAAGAATAACCCCCAACACATGGAGAATAGTTAATGGGGTTTATAGATTAAATCAAATCCATGGAACTCGCATAGGAATTCCAGAAATCATGTTTTGTTATAGATGGGCAGTTGGTGATAACACCTTTTATTTAAAAACTAGATTTTTAAATAGGGCCTTGGTAGTCAATCTCCCGGATGCCAATAGGGACTATTTTGAGCATGGAGTTGTTATAAAAAATTGGCAACATGCTCCTTTATCTGGAGATTAAGTGTATCAGGGTCCCAGATGCCCTCCCTATGGCAATGGGATAGGTTATTTTTATCTCATTTTATTTATTTTGAAATTATGCTTCCTCTATGTTTGATGAAATGTGCCACTGATATTTTAATGTTTATTTATTTACAGTTGATAGCAAAAGAAAGTGTCCAAAAGAAGCAGATGTTAACATAAGACATTTGAAACTTATCTGGAGTTTGCATCAGTCTGTTGCCGACGAGCACATTAGGTCAGCTTCATATCTGCTGTAGTACAAGAGCTACACCACTTCTTTTACTGCTCGTCTGGTAATAAGTGACGCAGAGCCAGTACCAGCCTCTACCAGCTCTTCGCCTAAGTCACACGTTCCTTTAAGTGAAAGGATGAAGAAGAGAAGACCTCCCACTCTCTTCGAGAAGCCTGCTTCTAGTGCTGGGGAGTCCAAAAGAAGTAAACACGATGTCCCAGAAGGGACAAAGAAAGTTGATTGAGCTCCTCCAGCTGCTCCTGCTAAGGTCGCCGAGAAGCCTCCAGTGGCCCCGAGCAAGGCCGCTGCTCCAGGAGAAGTGATTGTAATATCACCGACCAAGAGTTCTTCCTTAGTTAAATCTATTCCTGCTCCCCCGAGGAAGCTGAAGAAGAGCTCCTCGGTCAATTTGGCTGACACCATTACTCAGCTCCCAGCTACTGGAACTGGTGTTCCAACTTTTGTTCCCCCGAGCTCTGCCATGAGCTCGGTGAAGACTTGGATCATTCCCGAGATCCAAGGTGTTGAAGAGAACATTTCTCGGGACATGGTTACATCATTGGCTGCTCGCCATATTGCTTCTATAAGTCTTGTTGCTTTGAACTTTTCATCTTTCCTTTGTTATATCTATCTCTGACTTGCTTTCATTTTCTTTTCACAGTTGGCGAGCTGCTTCAATATAATTTTGAAGAAATATGAGGCTATTAAAGCTTAATGCTCCTCATCTAGTGTGGAGGAAGCTTTGGATGAAGCTATTAAGTCTTTGGAAGATTCTCGCTAGAAATATGCTACTGACAAGGCAATCTGGGAGAACAAGCTTGCCTCCACAGAGCAGGAGAAAGCTCAAGTTGTTGAAGTCTCCAAGGGGTTGGAGAAGAAAAATAAAGAGCTTGAAGGGAAGCTCAAGAATGAAGGAGAGTTTGAGAGTAAACTCAAGGTTGCTGAGGCAGAGTTGGGTCAGCTTCGGGAAGTAAGTCGGCAGAAGGAGGAGGTTGAGAATAAATTGAAGACTGCTGAAAACCTTATGTCCGATAAGCTTTCCTCGGAGAAGTTGAAGAGAAAATTGGCTGTGAAAAAGTCCTTCAGCGCTGGCTGGGACAAAGGGTGGAACAAGGGATTGGCTGCCATGGTGTCACAAGTAGAATATGGCAGCCTCATATACTTTAGGCATGGATGGGTCGCTGCTCTACAGGAGATGAAAGTGGATGAAAATTCCGAACTCTTTCAGCGACACATCCCTGGTCCCCCTCCAACTCTTGAAGACTTAGAAGAGGACGAAGCTGCCTCCGAAGAGTATTCGATGGTGATGGGAGATCATTCCCCAGCCATCCAGCCTGCTGACGAGGAACCTCAGCAAATCGTTATTTCTTCCGAGCAACTGTCGGCGCTCCCCGAGCAACTTTTTATTCCCTTCGAGCAACCTACTTCCTCGTCCCAGCCTCCCGAGAAGGTTTTGGGAGACAAGGAAAGGTGTAGAGTTGTTCGGGTTTCTCTTTATATTTTTCTTTTGTCAAATGTAACCCTGAACATGTAATTTTGAATCTTGTACTTCTTACCTTTATGATATAATAAAACTCGAACTTGTGTTTATTCATACTGTTGTTTCTTCTTCATGCTCTGTTTTGATTATTGATTACTTCTTTTTCTTCCTTTGCTAGTTTCTGGACAGGATGGAATTATTATCTGCTCACGATACCAAGCTGCTGAGGCAATGCAATGATTATTTTAAAGTTGGTCACACAGATCTGAGTGCACCACAAGTCGTCGACATCCTCGGCCAAGATGCTTCTGAACAGGTAGTTGAAGCATACCAATATCTGAAGTGTCTACTTAATCGAGCAGTGTCCAATAATGTGGCTTATTATGACATGATCGAGGATCTCCAAGGCACCCTCGAAAATCTTCAGCAACAATATAAAGAATCCACTGCCCTATTGCACGAGGGTTACGGGAAGAAGTACCAGCAGATCATTGCCGACAAGGGTTACGCGAAAATTTTTGTTGGCTACGATGTGAGGGAGAGAACTCTGAAGGGTGAGGTCGAGGAGTGCAGACAAATAGCTGAATTATTAGAGCAAGAGAACAACAATGTTCAAAGAGAGTTATCACAGTTGAAGTCTGCAGCTTCTACTTCAAAAGCCTTAATCCCAGTGACTGATGAGGGATTCTCGTTCTTGGAAGTCGAGAACGCCAACTTGAGGGACGAGTTGGAAACCTTGAAGAGGTCTGGCCCCTCTACATCTTCTCGTGGTCGAGCAAGAGCTCCTCGGGGACGAGCAAGAGCTGCTCGGATTTCTGTCGAGGAACAGTGGACTCAATCTGCCTTAAAAAACCAGGCCTTCCAGCTGATGGTGAAGAACCAAGCGTTGGATGAAATGTCAAAGAAGATCAGGGACATGGAAGAGCAGCTCTCTTCGCAGAATTCAGTCTTGGAGAATAAGGAACTCTTCATCAAAAGTCTCCACGAGCAACAGGAAAGATTGACCTATCAATTCCACAAACAGCCCAGGGAGTTCTGGATGGCTGGATACAACGAGGCGCTCGACCACTTGGACGATCGTATCCAGAATGCCAATAATGAGGGCTACAAGCAGGGATGGTTGAATTCCTTAGGTGTGCTGCAACTCGAACAGGGTCATTACCTGTGGGACTATCATGATCCTAGGCAGCTCGACCTACCTGTGCCACCATACAGACTGGATATGAGTTGGATCCCTGTGTGACACCCCGACTAATTAAATACAGGGTAGCTAATCCTTTATTAAATCAATACAAAATGTCAAGTTGATTCAGTTAATAGCATCACTGTCGAAAACATTTTAAAGATTACTAACCACCTAGTATTTAAAAAGTAAGTTGCCAAATCTTAAGTTATCTGATTATCATGTAAAAAGAATAATGGAAGTACAACATAAAACCATTCACCATAACGAAGTAATGAAATAACCAACAATAGTAATAAGTCCGGAGGAAAACTCCTCACAACAATCCCACAACTAAAAATAATAAGACAAGTCTGAATTCTGAATTAAGTACATGCCTGAATTCTGAATAACTGAAATAAATGAAATGCCTCTAAAAGAAATGGGCGACATGCCCTACAACTGATAAATACTGAGTATAGAGTCAAGATAGATGAAGCATCTATAATCAATGTCCTGTAACTCCCACAAACCGCTACAGCTCGTCACCTGAATGAGGATCCTAAGCATGGTGTCCTTGTGCCTGGGCACCTAAAATGGTTTTTACAAAAAGATAGATTTGGAAGCAAACGGGTCAGAGCCCGAATGTGGAGAGTATTTTAAAAACAGCAAGTGCTTTAATAATAATTAAAACAAGGAATGCAAGATACATGTTAGGACGTGCTCTCACATGAAATGCTCACCTCTCGTCTAAATGTGCACTCCTAACGTTCCTGTACCCATTCATGTGTTTTCTCATGACTATCTAATTTCAAAGAGTTTCTAACACTCCTACTCGGTTCACGTTTAATTTCAAACCTTTACAATTAAATAGAGAGTTCTACTTTAATTCTCGGATTCCCAATTATTAACAAAACCATTTATTGATACAAGTCCCCTTTTATCTTTTCATAATATTACAATTACTATACCCACAATTCACATAGCAATTTCTTCTTCCTTTAACCGTATATTATTCACATCATAAATATATAATACAAGCACCCCGAGGCTAAGCTACGGTGCACACATACTCTGCTATCCATCCCGGTACATCACGTACATAAGGATTACAAATTCCGAATCTCTCAGGAATTGTTGGAATAAACACCACACATAAAAATGGAGGCGAACATAATTCAACATATCCATGGTCACGTACATACCTACGCTCCATAGTCAGCTGGCTTATTAACTCACAAATAAGTCGTTCTCTTGAACTATGTCCTCGAGATACCAATCTAATATCCGGGCAACACAAGGATAAGAAGGCCCTAAGCGAACGTAACCTCCCGTGATAGCAAGTATGGTAGGTATGTCATACATATAGAAATCATATACTAAGCATCACACATCTTAGATAATTCAATATTAATAAAGGTATACTCTACATCTTTATACCATTATTCCAAATTTGTATATTTTACGTCTCCCGATAATATAAAAGTTAAACTGTCGACACGTCTCACGTCGTAGTTTCTTATACTTAAAACCTATGTAAAATAGATTATTAAGTTCCTATTATTCCCATGTATAGCATCTTTAATTCTAAGGTCCTTACTTCTGCCCCAAACCTCATTTCATCAAAGTATTCAAATTTACACTATTAACCCAAATATTTACTCACTTATCGAATTTCATTAGTTTTAGAATAATTCCTCAAATTGAATTCTAATTAAGTTCCAAATCTCATAACCAAGCCTACTGGTCTTCCTTAAGGTTAAGGGTATTCATATGGTCTCCAACAATATTAATCAAGGGTTAACATCATTCAAATTTAAATAGGGAAAAAACTTTACTCGTTCTGGGAAGGTCGATCGATCGACCTTTTCCTTCGATCGATCTATGGTGGTCGATCGATCGACTGTGAATGTCGATCGATCGATTGCACCAGGTATGGTTACGGACTGCTTCGTTTTGCAGTTTTCAAATCAACCCAAAACATACTTTTAATGCATGAATCTCTAATATAACATTATAGCATCATCATACAACCATCCTACAACATTAATAACGTTCTAAAACTAATAATTCATCATGCAAGGGCTTTGTATGGATCAAATCTTCATCAAGAATTCCAGATTACTATTTCTATCAAGAACATTAATAAACTTCTTCAAAAATCCGTTTTTAAATCATCAAGGGTCATAATTATGAGTTCATAATTCGTCCAGATTGTTACTACATGCAGTCCCTAACATAATTCATAGTTTTAAACTTCCAATTCATGGGTCTATATCATCTTCCAAGATAAATTCGATAATTCCTAAACATGGAAAAGAATAGCTTTGAATCAATTGTAATTAAACCACTTGCCTTAATCTTTCTCTGAATTTGATGTTGAATCTTGAAGGCTAAGTTGTTCTCCCTCTCTCCTTCTGCAGAATTCTCTTCTCTCTCTCTCTCTCTCTCTCTCTCTCTCTCTCTCTCTACAAGTTTCTCTAAGGATGATGACAATGGAGGTGTGGTTGGTTTTTGGTAAGTTGGGATTATATCTTAACTTCTCCTGTAGCCCATTAAGTCCCTTAGTGTAAGTAGTGGGTTTAGTGGATAAAGAAAGAGTCAGATTTTTATCTCTTATTTTCGTGGGTTTTAATTCCCAGATTTCCGAAATTACCAAAATGCCTCTATAAGTTACCGGTATGGCACAATAATGCCCCGGGACCCAAACTTAACCCCCGGCTAGTGTTTTCTGACTATTTCGACCCTTCCGGACGCGTTGGCGCACTCAAAATGACCATACGGGTGATAAAAATAAAATTCACTTTTTAATTCAAATAATTATATTCCTGACGCGACTGTCACGCGCGTCCCAACAAAGTTTTCCAAATTTTCGTATTTCAATCTCGCGACAATTTCAATATTACCAATATTCATATATTGCCAAGTATACACATTATAATCAAATACTAACTCACATCTCGTTAATATTTTTATCCGGATTAATTTCCAATTAATACACATTTAATTCAATTAATCCCCAAAAATAAATATCATGAAAATACGGGGTATTACATACTTCCCCCCTAATAACTGAATTTTGTCCCGAAATTCGGAACTAGAAAGTACCTGGTAAGAACAACTCCGGATAACGTTCGCGCATCTCATCCTCGCGCTCCCATGTGGACTCCTCGACATTATGATGTCGCCACTGAACACGCACTAACGAAACGATCTTTGACCGCAGTTTCCGCTCACTTCGGTCCAAAATAGCAATCGGCCCCTCCTCGTAGGAGCTATCGGGCTGGAGATCGATGTCCTCCAAAGCAATATAAGAATGAGCCAAATCGTCTCTAAGATATTTCCTTAGCGAGGAAATATGAAATACATCGTGAATCCGATGTAAATGCTCCGGTAATCCAAGCCTATACGCAACCGGTCCAACCCGCTCAATAATAAGAAATGGTCCCACATATCTCGGTGACAACTTCCCTTTCTTCCCGAAACGCATGATCCCCTTCATAGGAGATACTCTGGGCAAAACTTGGTCCCCCACTTGGAACTCCCTGAAGAATCTCTTCGCATCAGCATAGCTCTTCTGCCGATCCTGAGCTACTCGAATGTGATTCCGTATTAATTCTATCCTTGCCGAAGTCTCATGAATCACTTCCGGCCCAAGTAGTTTGTTGTCCCCCACCTCCAACCAACATGCTGGGGAACGACAAGGTCTACCGTACAATGCCTCAAATGGAGCCATGCCAATGGTGAACTGGTAGGAGTTGTTGTAAGCAAACTCCACCAGTGGAAGATACTGCTCCCATCCACCCCCAAAGTCAATGATACTCATACGTAGCATGTCCTCCAACATCTGGTTTGTACGCTCAGTTTTCCCATCGGTCTGCGGGTGATACGCCGTACTCAACCGCAGTTCTGTGCTCATGGCCTCCTGAAAACTCTCCCAAAACCGTGAAACAAATATCTTGTCTCGGTCAGACACGATATTTAGGGGCACACTGTGAAGTCTCACTATCTCTGAAATGAAGAGCTGGGCATACTGTCCCGCTGTGTAGTCTATCCTTATGGGTAGGAAATGAGCGACTTTGGTCAACCTGTCCACAATTACCCAAATGGAGTCATGACCTCTATGTGACGTAGGCAACCCCGTTATAAAGTCCATGGAGATGCTCTCCCACATCCACATCGGGACCTCCAATGGCTGTAGAAGTCCTGCCGGTCTCTAATGATCCACTTTAACTAGCTGACAAGTGGCGCATTTTGAAACAAACACGGCAATATCTCTCTTCATCCCGCTCCACCAATACTGACGTCTCATATCTTGGTACATTTTGTCCCCACCGGGATGTACCGCGAACCGTGAGCCGTGCGACTCTGCCATCACCTCGTGTCGTAATTCCTCCCCTTCCGGAACTACCAATCTCATATTGAAGCGTAATCCCCCGTCTGAGCTAACGGTATAGGATTCGGTTCCCTCTGCTAATAATCGAACTATCTGCCCTGACAGAACGAGTCATCTGCTTGTGCCTTTACCACTTTCATGATAATATGCGGTGTAACAGTCATCACCGACATGAATGATCGGGCCACTGCATCCTGGTGTCCCAACTCCTTCCACTTGGCCTTCCACACCCCTGCCACCTCATCTACTGGCCTACGGCTCAACACGTCTGCCACCACGTTAGCCTTCCCCGGGTGATACTGGATATCGAACTGATAATCTTTCACGAATTCAAGCCACCTCCGTTGCCGCATATTCAACTCCTCCTGCGTGAATAGGTACTGTAGGGACTTGTGATTCGTGAACAATCGAAACTTCTCCCCCAAAAGGTAATGTCTCCAAATACGAAGGGCAAATACCACTGCCGCTAACTCCAAGTCATGGGTAGGGTAATTCTTCTCGTGAGGCTTAAGCTTACGGGAAGCATAAGCTATGGCCTGACTCTCCTGCTGCAGTACACCTCCAAGTCCTTGTAAGGATGCATCGGTGTAAACAAGATACTCAAATCCCGATCTCGGCAATGCTAACACAGGTGCTGAGGTTAACTTGTCCTTCAACTCATCGAATGCCAACTGACAGGCATTTCTCCAAATGAACGGCACACCTTTTCGAGTTAGATGTGTCATGGGACCCGCTATCGTGGAGAAACCCCGAATAAACCTCATGTAGTATCCTGCTAAGCCCAAGAAACTACGGATCTCAGTCAGTGTCGTGGGTTGTCCCCACTCCCTTACCGCGGATACCTTCCCCGGATCAACAGATATTCCCCTGTCGGAAATAATATGTCCCAAAAACTGGACCTCCTTCAGCTAAAAACCGCACTTCTCATATTTTGCATACAGCTCGTTCTGACGTAGCGTCTGCAAAACTTGTCTCAAATGCTCGGCGTGCTCCTCCTCTGTCTGGGAGTAGACCAGAATATCATCGATGAAGACAATGACAAACTGATCTAGGAAATCCCTGAACACCCTATTCATCAAGTCCATAAACGCTGCTGGAGCGTTGGTCAAACCAAATGGCATAACCCGAAACTCGAAAGAACCATATCTTGATAAAAACGCAGTCTTCGGGATGTCCTCCTCCCTGATACGCAACTGATGGTATCCAGATCGCAAATCAATCTTTGAGAAGCAAGAAGCTCCTCTCAACTGGTCGAATAGGTCATCGATTCGAGGCAACGGATACTTATTCCGTATCGTGACCTTGTTTAACTCCCGGTAGTCCACCCACAATCTTAGTGAACCATCTCTCTTCTTCACGAACAACACAGGGGCACCCCACGGTGATGTACTCCTCCGAATAAACCCCTGACCCAACAACTTCTCAATCTGATCCCGTAACTCTCGCATCTCTGCCGGAGCCATATGGTACGGTGAGCGCCATAGGTCTCGTATCAGGTAATGAGTCTATGACAAAGTCTATCTCACGACTAGGGGGTAATCCAGGTATATCCTGAAATACCTCGGCAAACTCTCTGACAACCGGGATCGAATCTAAAGGAATCACAACCACCTCAGAGGTATCCTCCTCTTTGTAGTACAAATGAGTGGACGATCCTCCCTCGGGAAGAGGCATTGCCACCAAAAACATCCCCTCCCGGGAATAGCAAAGATAATACTCCTACTGAAACAGTCAATCATGGCTCGGTACGCAACAAGCCAATCCATACCAATAATGGCATCATACTCGGTCATCTCTAATACTAACATATTTGCAGGTAATAACAATTTACCAATCTCTACTCCCACTCCTCGGCATATAAAAATGAACCATTTCCCCAGGGGTGAGTCTACCTACGTTACAGTGCTCAATAATGTGGTTAGTAACCCTAAGGTCTTCGCATAATATGTAATTATAAAACAATTGAGTTATCCCAGTAACAAACAAATTTCAACCCAAAAGTCTCGTGGATAGAAAACATACCCCAAATCGCGGGTGGTGCCTGTGGGGCGGCTGCCTGGTTGATATTATAGATATGTTTGTACTGTAACTGCCCCTGCTGCACTGGAGCTACAGAAAAAGTTGTTAGGGCTAGTACTTGAGCTGGTGCTGGGAGGGCGGCGGAAAACATAGGCCTCTGCAACTCCTGTCGGACACCCTGTTGCTGTGGGGTACTGCCCCTATCTGGACAATCCTGGCGTTTATGGCCATGTTTGCCACATATGAAACATCGGCCTTTGAAATTACTCCCCTTCTGACCCTGCTGTTGATGGTGTCGGTCTTGCTGACTTGGGACCTTATTCCCCTTTCGAAATTGCTTCATCTTACCACATTGTTGATTAGAACTGACTCGGTCTTGGGTAGTTTGTTGTCGCAATTTCGGGGTCTTCGCACATTTTTCAGTTTTATTTACATGCATCTGGCTAACCTCTCTAGGTCTTTTGCCTCTTTTAAGTTGTATGTTGCGTTCTTGGTATTGTAGAACTGCAGTGGTAACTGCTTGTGCCACGATACCTGCTAACTCAGCGGTTGATATTCTCTCTGGAGATACCTGAGGTGTGAGTCGATCTTGTCCGTTGACTCCCTTAACCGTTTTAGCTAGTTCTTCAGGATGATCCATATAAAAATTTAAGTAAATTTGGATGAGTTCATCATTCAAATAAACAAATCGCGGAAGTACGAATTCCCAATGTATAGAGATTAATACAACATTCCTAGTATTAGGGCTCTATATCAAAGAAAGCTCAGCGAAAACATAATAAGCCGTACAGATCCTAAAGGACACTAGAACCTGATGCTCTGATACCCCCTGTGACACCCCGACTAATTAAATACCGGGTAGCTACTCCTTTATTAAATCAATACAAAATGTCAAGTTGATTCAGTTAATAGCATCACTGTCGAAAACATTTTAAAGATTACTAACCACCTAGTATTTAAAAAGTAAGTTGCCAAATTTTAAGTTATCTGATTATCATGCAAAAAGAATAATGGAAGTACAACATAAAACCATTCACCATAACGAAGTAATGAAATAACCAACAATAGTAATAAGTCCGGAGGAAAACTCCTCACAACAATCCCACAACTAAAAATAATAAGACAAGTCTGAATTCTGAATTAAGTACATGCCTGAATTCTGAATAACTTAAATAAATGAAATGCCTCTAAAAGAAATGGGCGACATGCCCTACAACTGATAAATACTGAGTATAGAGTCAAGATAGATGAAGCATCTATAATCAATGTCCTGTAACTCCCACAAACCGCTACAGCTCGTCACCTGAATGAGGATCCTAAGCATGGTGTCCTTGTGCCTGGGCACCTAAAATGGTTTTTACAAAAAGATAGATTTGGAAGCAAACGGGTCAGAGCCCGAATGTGGAGAGTATTTTAAAAATAGCAAGTGCTTTAATAATAATTAAAATAAGGAATGCAAGATACATGTTAGGACGTGCTCTCACATGAAATGCTCACCTCTCGTCTAAATGTGCACTCCTAACGTTCCTGTACCCATTCATGTGTTTTCTCATGACTATCTAATTTCAAAGAGTTTCTAACACTCCTACTCGGTTCACGTTTAATTTCAAACCTTTACAATTAAATAGAGAGTTCTACTTTAATTCTCGGATTCCCAATTATTAACAAAACCATTTATTGATACAAGTCCCCTTTTATCTTTTCATAATATTACAATTACTATACCCACAATTCACATAGAAATTTCTTCTTCCTTTAACCGTATATTATTCACATCATAAAGATATAATACAAGCACCCCGAGGCTAAGCTACGGTGCACACATACTCTGCTATCCATCCCGGTACATCACGTACATAAGGATTACAAATTCCGAATCTCTCAGGAATTGTTGGAATAAACACCACACATAAAAATGGAGGCGAACATAATTCAACATATCCATGGTCACGTACATACCAACGCTCCATAGTCAGCTAACTTATTAACTCACAAATAAGTCATTCTCTTGAACTATGTCCTCGAGGTACCAATCTAATATCCGGGCAACACAAGGATAAGAAGGCCCTAAGCGAACGTAACCTCCCGTGATAGCAAGTATGGTAGGTATGTCATACATATAGAAATCATATACTAAGCATCACACATCTTAGATAATTCAATATTAATAAAGGTATACTCTACATCTTTATACCATTATTCCAAATTTGTATATTTTACGTCTCCCGATAGTATAAAAGTTAAACTGTCGACACGTCTCACGTCGTAGTTTCTTATACTTAAAACCTATGTAAAATATATTATTAAGTTCCTATTATTCCCATGTATAGCATCTTTAATTCTAAGGTCCTTACTTCTGCCCCAAACCTCATTTCATCAAAGTATTCAAATTTACACTATTAACCCAAATATTTACTCACTTATCGAATTTCATTAGTTTTAGAATAATTCCTCAAATTGAATTCTAATTAAGGTCCAAATCTCATAACCAAGCCTACTGGTCTTCCTTAAGGTTAAGGGTATTCATATGGTCTCCAACAATTTTAATCAAGGGTTAACATCATTCAAATTTAAATAGGGAAAAAACTTTACTCGTTCTGGGAAGGTCGATCCATCGACCTTTTCCTTCGATCGATCTATGGTGGTCGATCGATCGACTGTGAATGTCGATCGATCGATTGCACCAGGTATGGTTACGGACTGGTTCGTTTTGCAGTTTTCAAATCAACCCAAAACATACTTTTAATGCATGAATCTCTAATATAACGTTATAGCATCATCATACAACCATCCTACAACATTAATAACGTTCTAAAACCAATAATTCATCATTCAAGGGCTTTGTATGGATCAAATCTTCATCAAGAATTCCAGATTACTATTTCTTTCAAGAACATTAATAAACTTCTTCAAAAATCCGTTTTTAAATCATCAAGGGTCATAATTCTGAGTTCATAATTCGTCTAGATTGTTACTACATGCAGTCCCTAACATAATTCATAGTTTTAAACTTCCAATTCATGGGTCTATATCATCTTCCAAGATAAATTCGACAATTCCTAAACATGGAAAAGCATAGCTTTGAATCAATTGTAATTAAACCACTTGCCTTAATCTTTCTCTGAATTTGATGTTGAATCTTGAAGGCTAAGTTGTTCTCCCTCTCTCCTTCTGCAGAATTCTCTTCTCTCTCTCTCTCTCTCTCTCTCTCTCTCTCTCTCTCTCTCTCTCTCTCTCTCTACAAGTTTCTCCAAGGATGATGATAATGGAGGTCTGGTTGGTTTTTGGTAAGTTGGGATTATATCTTAACTTCTCCCGTAGCCCATTAAGTCCCTTAGTGTAAGTAGTGGGTTTAGTGGATAAAGAAAGAGTCAGATTTTTATCTCTTATTTTCGTGGGTTTTAATTCCCAGATTTCCGAAATTACCAAAATGCCCCTATAAGTTACCAGTATGGCCCAATAATGCCCCGGGACCCAAACTTAACCCCCGGCTAGTGTTTTCTGACTATTTCGACCCTTCCGGATGCGTTGGCGCACTCAAAATGACCATACGGGTGATAAAATTAAAATTCACTTTTTAATTCAAATAATTATATTCCTGACGCGACTGTCACGCGCGTCCCAACAAAGTTTCCCAAATTTCCGTATTTCAATCTCGCGACAATTTCAATATTACCAATATTCATATATTGCCAAGTATAGACATTATAATCAAATACTAACTCACATCTCGTTAATATTTTTATCCGGATTAATTTCCAATTAATACACATTTAATTCAATTAATCCCCAAAAATAAATATCATGAAAATACGGGGTATTACACCCTGCTCGGGCCATTCCTCGATGCTTGATTTCCAAATATCTCGGTGACTATAATCTCCATTCAAATGCCGAGATATCTCGTCCCGAGCACCTCTTAGATCGACCATCCATGATGAATATCATGATGTTAAAGGATCTCAACTTCATAAATTCTCCTCTGGATTTAAACAATCTGCCTGGTGGCGAGGAATCTGTGTCAAAAGCAGAGGGGAAAGGACCAGTAGAATAGGAATATTAATGTAATAAATTTGTATACATTTCATTATCAATGTAATTTTCATTTCATTATCAATGTAATTTATTTTTGGATTTAATGAAAGACTTTCATTTTTGTTCGCAATCTTAATTGCTATTGTCTTGTAACACTTTACATCTGTGCATGTATATCTATTAAAAAGATAACAATATTGTGTTATTTGTCGACCAACTTATTGTCGAGTAGTTTGAACTTGTGGTAATTATTTAGCAAAAATAATGTTTTGTTTCTCGACTAACTTAGTAAAAGTTGCGAGTATCAAAAATGTTTAAAATGTTTCCGACCAACCGAGGTCGGTAAATTTTCCTTGTCGACCAACTACAGTTAGTGGGTTTTTATCCCCGACCAGCCATAGTTAGTAGATTGTTTTCTTAAATGTTTTCGACCAACCAAGTTCAGTAAATTTTCCTTGTCGACTAACTACAGTTAGTGGATTTTTATCCCCGACCAGCCATAGTTAGTGGATTTTTCCTCTACGAGGAGCTTTGACATGTTTTCAAGAATATATTTACTTCCTAAACAACATAAGTTGGCATTTTTAGGAATACTTTTATTTCCCGAGGAACATATAGTTTTACTTTCCATAGGAATACAAGTTTTACTTCCCGGAGGAATACATGTAGCTTTACTTCCCGGAGGAATACAGGTAGCTTTACTTCCCGGAGGAATATTGGTATCTTTACTTTCCGGAGGAATATAGGTAGCTTTACTTCCCGGAGGAATATTGGTAGCTTTACTTCCCGGAGGAATATAAGTTTCTCGACCAACCTTAGTTGGCATTTTCGAGAAAAAATTTGAGTAGTCTGAGCTTTGCCGAGTTTTGCCGAGTAGTGTGTAGCACTAGTATTCCCCGAAAAGCTTTCAATAAAAAGAAAGAATTCGGCAGAATATCTTCATTTTATTCATCACTGATAATACTTGCGTAGGTGCTCTGTGTACCATGCATTCTTAAACTCCTCCCCATCTAAAGTTGCTATTCGGTAAGTTCCTGGTCGAACAACTTCTGTAACTCGGTATGGTCCATACCAGTTTGCCTCCAGTTTATTATGCTTTTGAATCACTTTCTTCAGTACATAGTCTCCTTCCTTCAGGTCGCACTTCTTCACTCTCTTATTGTAGAACAAAGCTGTTCGCTGCTGGTAAGCAGCATTTCTAATGGCTGCTTCTTCTCTAACTTCCTCGAGCATGTCTAAATCCAATCTTCTCATTAAGTCGCTGACAGGGGAATCGAAATTAAGTACCCTGTGTGTTGGGAGGCCCAACTCAGCAGGTATAACAGCTTCACTTCCAAACACTAGCATATATGGTGATTCTCTAGTTGCTACTCAGGAAGTAGTTCGGTAAGCCCACAGTACTGACAGTAACTCGTTGATCCAGTTTGCTTTTGCATCATCCAGTCTTTTCTTCAAGCCATTTAGCAGCGTTCTGTTTGTCACTTCAGTTTGTCCATTGCTTTGAGGATGGCCTGGTGCTAAGTGGACCTTCAAAATATTTGGTTGATGACAATAGGCAGCGAACTCCTCGTTATCAAATTGTGTTCCATGGTCTGTGATGAAAGCATGAGGAAGACCATATCGACAAATGATATTCTTCCAAAAAAATTGGTACACCTTCTCGTACGTCATATCAATGAGAGGCTTAGCTTCTACCCACTTAGTAAAATAATCCACTGCTACGACGAGGTATTTAAACCTTCCTCTGGTAGTTGGTAGTGGGCCAACCAAATCTATCCCCCACATGGCAAATGGTCAAGGGGAAGTTATGGGTGTCAACAATGCTTGTGGAGTTCTTCGGATGGAGGAAAAACGCTGGCACTTGTCACATTTCTTGGCATAGGCTATACAATCAACCCTCATCGTCGGCCAGTAGTATCCTGCATCATCACCCTTTACAAAAGCGTCCAACCTGCTACATGGGCTCCACAGGACCCTTCATGGATCTCTTCAATTAAATCTTTCACCTCGGTGGGATGTACACATCTCTGCAAACCTGCCATAATTCCTCGTCTTTGTAGAATACCGTTAGTTAATACATACCGAGCAGCTTTAAACTTCAATTTCTTGGCTGCGAGCTTGTCAGTTGGTAATTCTCCCTCCTTAATATATGCCCTGATGGGATCCATCCAAGATGGTCCTAAATCAAGGGTAATAAAGTTCATCGTCAGATCTTCATCTATACTCCGACCAGCTAACACTTCAATTGGGATTGTTCGTCGTAGCTCGGTGCGAGTAGTGGATGCTAATCGAGCTAGGGCGTCTGCTCTCGTATTCTCCATTCTCGATATTCTGACCAGCTGAATAGCAGCAAATTTCGACATCAACTTTTTTGCCTTTGCATGATATCTGATCATTAATTCTCCTTTAACTACATATACTCCCATCATTTGGTTTACGATCAATTGAGAATCACTGAAAATAATAACCTGCTGCGCCTCCATAATTTTTGCCAAACTAAGACCTACAATCATGGCCTCATACTCAGCCTTATTATTGGAAGATTTAAATTGTAAACGTAGGGCGTATTCCATGTCGACCTCATCTGGAGTGTTCAAAACTATCCCCGCACCACATCCTGTAATGCAAGATGAGCCATCTACATATAGCCTCCATATAGGTAACTCGACTTCAAATTTTTGATCTATCAGAGTTCCTCGGTGAAATATTTGTTGCTTCCTTTCATCATCCTCTGATATTTCTCGCTCTTTATCGATCATCTTTTCTTGCCCTTTTACCAACCGAAGTTGGTCTGAGCTCGAATTTAATGATCTTGTAACATCCACTTGCCCTTTTACCAATCGGAGTTGGTCTAAGCTTGTGTTTGTTGATCCTGTAACATCCACAGGTTGATCAGCGAGCAACTTTTGCTCCTCAGGGGTATCAGGATAGGTGAACTCTACTATAAAATTTGCTACAGGTTGCCCTTTTAACGATGATCTTGGTTCGTAGACTATATCATATTCACCGAGCTCTATTGCCCAGTACATCAATCTCCCTGATTTTTCTGGTTTATGAAGGGCTTGCCTCAATGGCATATCAGTATATACTACTATGGTATGAGCCTGGAAGTATGGCCTCATTCTCCTACTCGCCTCAATCAGCGCCAGTGCCAATTTTTCCAACCTTGGATATGTGATTTTTGCTCCTCAGAAGGCTTTACTTGTGTAGTAGATTGGTTTTTGTACTCCATTCTCCACTCTTATCAACGCCGAGCTAACTGCATTCTCCGATACTGCTAGATACAAGTATAATTTTTCTCCCATCACCGGCCTGGACAACAGTGGAGGTGCTCCTAAGTATTTCTTCAGGTCTTGAAAAGCCTTCTCACATTCATCATTCCACTCAAAAGTCTTTCGGAGTGTCTTAAAGAATGGGAGACATCGATCAGTTGCTCGTGATACAAATCTGTTAAGTGCTGCTACTCGTCCTGTGAGACTTTATACTTCCTTCTTCGTCATTGGATATTGAAGCCCTAATAGAGCTTTGATCTTTTCAGGATTTGCCTCAATGCCTCGTTGATTGACAATGTACCCGAGAAACATGCCTTCTCGTACTCCAAATATGCACTTCGTCGGGTTCAGCTTCATTTTATATTTATCCAGTTGATTAAAAGTCTGACTTAAGTCAACTAGATGATCGGCAACTTTCTTGCTCTTTGTCAGCATATCGTCAACATAGACTTCCATATTGCAACTGATTTGTTCAGCAAAGACCTTGTTCATCAGCCGCTGATATGTCGCACCTGCATTTTTCAAACCAAAAGGCATAACATTATAACAATAAGTTCCCCTAGGGGTAATAAAAGAAGTACTTTCCCTATCTTCAGGTTTCATTTTAATCTGATTGTAGCCAGAATAAGCATCCATGAAGCTCAGCAGCTCATGTCCCGAGGTAGCATCCACCAGTTGATCAATTCGGGGCAATGGAAAGTGATCATTTGGGCATGCTTTGTTGAGGTCGGTGAAGTCTACACACATCCTCCACTTGTTGTTTTTATTCTTTACCATCACAACATTGGCTAACCAGTCTGGATATTTAACATCTTTAATGAAGCAAGCTTTCTGAAGCTTCTCGACTTCCTCCTGTATAGCTTGATTCTTCTTGGGGCTGAACACTCTTCTTCTCTGCTTCACAGGCTTGATCTCCTTATTCACATTGAGCTCGTGACATAAGAAATTTGGGTTTATCCCAGGCATATCTTCATGACTCCACGTAAAAGTTTTCTTTCTGCTTCTTAGGAAAGTTATCAATTCCTATTTTAGTGATGCTTCCAATGACGAACCTACTTGAGTAGTTCGCTCAGGGTGCTCGTCGTCCAGAATGATGTTTTCAGTAGCTTCCACCACTTGACCCTTCACGAGTTGAGACTCATCTCTAGGATCCAATGTTTCAATTTCTGCACCTTCATCCACTTGATAGGTAGTAGTCTTTTTCCTTGATTCCTCCAGTTCTTCTTGCTCGGGTGACGAATAATAGCATTCCCGAGCTACTTTCTGATCACCTTTCACAACTCCTACTCCAAAATTTATTGGAAATTTTAGGCATTGATATACTGTAGATGGTATAGCCTCGAACTTCTTCAATCCTACTCTTCCCATGATAATATTGTATGATGATTGAACATTCTTATCCATTACAAAGAAACGTATTCTTTCTGTTCGACAAGCAGGCCACGTACCAATGAATATATCCAACTTAATCGTCCCAAGTGGAAATACTTTCTCACCAGCAAAACCGTTGAGGGGTCTATGATAAGGCTCCAATTGAGATAGCTTTAGATTTAAACTATCGAAGCACGAGTAGAACATGATGTCTGCCGAGCTACCATTGTCGACCAGTACTCTTGAAATTATTACTTCCTTCATTCTCATCTTGATCACCAATGGGTCATCATAAGGGTATTGAACACCTGCGAGGTCATTCTTTGAGAAACCAATGACCAATTTCTCTTTATTTACCTTTCTCGGGCGATCCTCCTCAGCTAGATTTATTCGTTGAATGTACGAGCAAGCTTGAGCCTCACAAAGGTAAGCTTTTCTCTCGGCAGTAAGGTCTCCTCCTCTTGCATCTCCGCCTGTTTTAACATTACAATCAAATGACCCAAAGCGTATTGAAAGACCTCTTGTTCTGGCTGCCTCGATCTCTTGGGAAGATCGGGGTCATCTTCTAGATCAACTTCATGGTTTCTTTTCTTGTTCTCCTCTGTTCGACGAGGAGATCTAGACCTCTCTCTTATTAAGTCGTTGTTTCTTCTTTCGCTTCCACGATCAACATACTTTGCCATCTTTCCTCGTCTGATGAGTGTTTCAATCTCATTCTGAAGAGCTATGCAATTTTTGGTCATATGGCCATGATCTTTATGAAACTCGCAATACTTTGCCTTATTCCTCTTGTCAGAGTTTGCCTTCATTTTCTCTGGCCAGTTTAACTCCTCGTTGTTCTTGATTTCCTCTAGAACATGGTTGATATCCTTCTTCAAAGGAGTATAATTATCATATTTCTTCATTACGTCCCATACCGACCTAGTTTTTGAATGTTTGTCATTTCCATTGTTCTTATGCTCTTTCTTCTTAGCTTTATCACCTTCCACCTTGGTTTCTTTGGCATCTATGTTCTTCTTCGCAGCCATAGCCTCCTCGGCATTCATAATCTTGGACGCTTTTCCCATCAGGTCTGACATGGTTATAGGTGGATCTTTGGCTAACGTGTAGTACAACTTGTTTGGCAGTAATCCACTCATCAAGGCGGTAATCGCTGTCTTCTCCTCATAATCAATGACTTCAAGTTTCTCGTTATTAAAACGAGTTATATAATCTCTGGTGCTCTCACCATCTTTTGTCTAACACTTAACAAATGTGCTACTCGTTTAACTGGCTTTGCCCCAAAACATAAATTCCCAATGAATAACTCGGCCAATTGAAGAAAAGTTGAGATCTTACCCCGAGGAAGATTATTATACCATATTTGAGCAGATCCGGTAAGAGTTCCCGAGAATGCCCTGCATCTCGTCTCATCTGGAACAGCATAGATGTCGGTTGCAGCTTGGTATTGTTCTATATGAAGGACGGGATCAGTCTTTCCATCATATTTGGGGGTCACAACAGGTGCTTTGAATTTTGATGGTATTGGAAAATCTACAATGGCCTAGACAAAAGGTGTTCCTCGAACAAAAGTTCGTTGTAGAGGGTTCTTTGCCTTAGCCATTTCCCCTAATCTATCCTCCAGCCTTTGAATAGAGCCTTTCCATGCATCATTCCCTTCCTCGGGCCTATTGGTTCGAGCAACTGATCGCGTTGAGGTGGCTTCCTGGGATCTATCTTGACGAGCAACTGGTCGCGACTGGGCAGATCCTTCCCTTAAGTCTGATGGTCGTCGAAAACTCCTCGATGGGGCTCTAGGAGGACTTTTTCTCCTCCTAGGACCTAATCGATCGAAAGGAGATACTCTGCTTAATCTTTCTAGAGCACTGGTCCTTTCTGGGGAGAGAGTGATACGTTGTTCAGTATCTGTGGCTCGCACTGACGAAGTTCGTCCAGGTTGATAAGAAAAATCTTTAGAATCCTCATTGCGATATGAATTGGTACGTCTAGTACGTGAAGAAGGCGCACGTGTATTTCTTTGAATACTTCGCAGTTCTGAATGGGTTGGTGCACCTCCATGGAGGGTTTGTATGAGTTGTCGCATAGTTTCTTGCATGATAGTCTGGCCTTGAGCCAGATTTGTCATTATTCCAGCCAGATCTGAAATATTTGGCGGAGCAAATGGATTTGGAGGGCTTCCAGCGTTTCGATGGCTGGATTCTTGAATATCAGCCATTTGTGATGAATTATTTTTGATGAAAAACGATATTACCAGTTGTTTCCCACAGACGGCGCCAATCTGTTGATGTAAAAAATTAGATCATATCTAATTATTCAATCACAGATAAAATAAATGAAAAAAAGAGTTTTTAAAGTGGTTCAGCCTTATAAGAATGGCCTACGTCCACTGTTATGTTATTGATGAGTGTTTGGGAATTCTCGATTACAAGTTCAATCAAGAAATTTCGATCCCTTTACAATGAGGATTGTACAATGTATTTATAGCCCTGAGGCTGTAATGTGAAAGGGTAATACATTAAATGATGTACATATGAAAGGGTAATACATTCAATTCCCCTTAAGCGTGTGCGTCTGAATGATAAGCATTTAATGAACAGTCAAACTGTTGGTTATCCAGCTATTAAAGCTTTGTTCGAGGTGCAGCTCGGACCGCCTGAGTTTCTCGGACCTCATAAGCTTCTCGGTATTCTGAAGTTCCTCGGAGAGTTCCTGTTCCTCGGAGCGTATGAGTTCCTCGGGGAAGAAGTGTTCCTCGTTGTAGTATGGTTCCTCGGAAGTGTTTGTTATTTCCACGTAGATTGCCACGTGTCTTCACTTTATTGAGCCATGTCAGCAGACTAAATTTGGTATCAACACCTTTTGTTCAAGTATTTTTAGAATGAACCGCCATTATCGGAAGTAAGAAAAGAATAATATTTTATGAAAAAGAAAGGGCCGCACTCATGTGAGGTGCATGAGCTGCCTGTGTACCTCTGGGGTTTTTGAAAAAGTTTTTTATCCGTTTGAAAAAGTTTTTTACAGAGGATCAGGCCCATGTAGTTCTGGGTAGAGGAAAATGAAGAGTTTTTTTTTTAGAGTAGAAGGGGGATGAGAAGAGTCGTAGCGCGCCGAGATTTCGGACTAGGGGTAGATTTCTTGAGATGGTCCAGATTAACTGGACTAGCCATCTCTTCCCCATCTAGGTCAGTGAGCATGGCGGCACCAACGGATAAGATTTTCTTCACAATGTATGGGCCGCTCGAATTGGGCTTGAATTTTCCTCTGGGGTCTCAGATGGGTTCTATTACCTCCTTGAGGGCTAAGTCTCCCTCTCGGACACCGTGATCCTTGACTCTCTTGTCGAATGACCGCGCTATTCGGTGATGGTACCCCTGTATGTGGTAAAGAGCTTTTAATCTTCTTTCATCTAGGAGGTCTAGCTCAATAAGACAGCTTTGGCACCAGTCTTCTTCGCTAACTTTGCTTTCGAGCATGACGCGTAACGAGGTATTTCCAGCTCCATAGGTAGGACTGCTTCCATGTCGTAGACCAGGGAGTAAGGGGTAGCCCCAGTAGAGGTTCGAATTGAGGTTTGATAGCCCCATAGGGCGTACGGGATCCGATCGGCCCAATCCCTACAACTTTCGGTCATCTTGTTGATGATAGCTTTGAGGTTTTGTTGGCGACTTCCACTACACCATTGGTCTGAGGTCGATAGGGAGAAGATTTGTGTCTCTGAATCGCGTACTCGTTGACTACTTTCGTGACTTCTTCTTCAAAATGCAACCCGTTATCTGATACCAGCTCATGCGGGACCCCATATCGACAGATGATATTTTTCTTGAGGAACTTGGCCACTTTCTTAGCGTTCAGTACTGCGTATGACTCAACTTTGACCCATTTGGTGAAGTAATCGATGGCTACTAGGATGGAATCATGTCCGTTTGAAGCCTTTGGTGTAACCTTCCCTATGATGTCGACACCCCAGGTTGAGAACGGCCAGGGAGAGGTCATGTCTTATAATTCTCACAGAGGAAGGTGTTGAAGATTGGAGAATTTTTAGCATTTGAGGCATCTCTGGACATAGGCGTTGCAATCCTGGGTCATGGTCGTCCAGTAGTATCCCTATCGGATGATCTTCTTGGCGATCATGTGACCATTCATGTGGGGTCCGCATTCCCCGTTGTGGATTTTTTGTATTATCTTCTCAATTTCGGCCCCTGCGATGCAATGTAGATGAGTTCCATCGAAGTTCCTCTTGAGTAGAGCTTTATGAAAGATGATGTACTGGGTGGCCAGTCTCCAGAGAGTCATTCGATCTTTCTTATTGTAACCCTCATGATATCTACCATGTTTGAGGAGGCACCAGATATCATAGTACTAGCAATCGGCTAGTTCGGGATCTTCGATGGAGACAAGCTCAATATGGTAGCAGTGGGTCGATTTGTCTTGCTTTTGAACTAGGAATGGGGTCATTATTATTCCTTCGGGCATGTCGACCATGGAGGCCAAGGTAGCGAGAGCATCGGCTAGGTTATTCTTTTCTCGGGGTAGGTAATGGAAGGTGATATCTCGAAATTGGGAGGCTAACTCTTCTAATTGGGCATGAAAGGGTTAGAGCTTTTCATCCTTGACTTTTCACTTTCTGAGCACTTGACCGATGATAAGGGTAGAGTCCCCATAGACATCAAGGTATTGAATACCTTTCTTGAGAGAAACTTTGAGGCCCACTGTGCATGCCTCGTATTCCTTCATGTTGTTGGTGCAAGGGAAATCCAATTTAATGGCGATGGGAGTGTGGGAGTCACCTGGGGCGATTAGAAGTATCATAATGCCATATACTTTTTTGTTGGCAGTGACATCAAAGAAAATTTTCCATCGAAGGCAGTCTTGAGTGGTGCAGAGGATATTTTCATCTGAGAATTCGGAGATCCGGACATCTGCTTCGTCTATGGGGTAATTGGCGAGGTAGTCAGAGATGGCTCTTCCTATAACAGCTTTCTGTGTGACGTACACGATATCGAACTGGGTTAGGAGCATCAGCCATCGGGCTATTTGACTCGATAAGGCGGGTTTCTCAAGCAGGTATTTGATGGGGTTCATTCAGGATACAAGTTTAATGGGGAAGGTGAGCATGTAGTGTCGTAACTTTTGGGTGACCCAGACAAGTGCGACACATGCCTTCTCCAAGGAAGCTTAGCTGACCTCGTACCTGGACAATTTGCAACTGGCGTAATAGATGGCTATTTCTTTATGGGAGTCCTCAAGGTATTGGGCTAGCAAAGTCCCAGCTGTAGTGTCGGTTATGGTTAGGTATAGGAGAAAAGGGAGACCAGACTGTGGTGGCATGAGCACTGGAGGTTGGGTCAGGTATTGTTTGATTCGGTTAAAAGCTTCTTGGCAGGCCTCATTCCAAACCTTGGTTGAATCCTTTCGGAGGAGCTTGAAGATCAGTTCACAGATGGAGGTTAGATGGCTGATGAACCGACTGATATATTGTAATTTCCCAAGAAAACCTCGGACTTCTTTCTCTGTTCAGGGCGATGGCATCTCAAGTATGGCCTTCAGCTTTGCAGGATCTGCTTCTATCCCCTTTTCGCTGACCATGAATCCCAAGAGTTTTCCCTTTGTAACGCCAAAGACACACTTATGTGGATTAAGTCGCATCTGATACCATCGCAGTCGTTCACATAACTTTCGAAGAGCAGGAACATGACCTTCTCTAGTTTTGGACTTGATAATCATATCATCCACATAAAACTCGATCTCCTTATGAATCAGATCGTGCAAAATGGTTGTGGAAGCCCTTTGGTATGTAGCCCTAGCATTTTTGAGATCGAATGGCATAACGGTGTAGCAAAAGGTTCCCCATGGGGTGATGAATGCGGGTTTTTTCTTGGTGGTCAGGGTGCATCTTGATTTGGTTGTATCCGGCAAACTCGTCGAAGAATGACTTGAGAGCATGACTGGTTGTGTTATCCACGATCATATCGATATTGGGTAGCGGATAATCATCCTTCGGAGAAGCTTTATTCAAATCTCGATAATCCACACACATTCGAACCTTCCCTTATGATTTCGGCACAGATACAATGTTGGCTAGCCATATGGGATATTTGATCACCCGAATGAAACCCACGTTTAACTATTTGACCATTTCTTCTTTGACCTTGAGCGACCACTCGGTGTGGAGTTTTCTCAATTTTTGTTTAACTGGCTTGTAATCTGGGAGAGTGGGGATCTCGTGCTAAGCTATTTCAGGATTAATGCAGGGCATATCATCATAGAACCATACGAAGACATCTATGAACTCCTTCAGTAATTCTTTGAGTTGTACACGCTAATGCTCGCCAAGGGTGGCCCCTATCCTAATCTCGCGCAGTTGGCTACTAGAAACGAGATTAATATTAATAGTCTCTTCTTTATTAACTTGAACGCGGTTATGTTGTTTATTATTAACCTTATTTAGATCAGTTAAGAATTGTTCATTTGCAAAATCATCATCATCAAAAGTTCGATTAGAATCTAAACAATTAATGTAAGGCACAGCAAGATACTCAAAATCTTCGTTTATTTCATTGATAGGAAAGACAGCATTGAGAAACTCATCAAAAGAGGTCTCGATTACATTTGAACAAGGATAGACAATAGGATAAGAAATAAGGTAAACATTGGGGTTAGGGGGTTTCAAGAGGTAGAACTGGTGCAGCATGCCAGTTAAGGAGAGGTGTATCAGTAGCTTTAATCATATGGGATGGGTCCATTGATGTAATGCCTGAATAAACCATGCAGAGTGCCAGCCCAAGTATCTGTAAGTTGAAGGAATCTTCAGAATCACTTTCCTCAGTCTCTTCGGTATCTTTGATGAGAGTTTATACGCGGTGTTGGAAACTTTCGACCCATGGGTAGCTGTCTTGGAAAAGGATCTCCATTCCAGGCTTCCATCTTCTTGTCTATATGGTCATACCATGGTTTTGGAAAATCGCAAAAGGGGAAGTCCTCACCTTCTTTGATGAATTGTCCATTTAAGGAGTCTCCTAAGATAGTTCAGATGCAGTTTAATCTTCTCTTTGGTCGAGACTGACGGATCATTCTGAGCTCTTATTCTGATGGTTGATACCCCAAGTCACAAGGAGGAAAAGATTTCTTCAGTTTGATGGGCTCAAGTATCCCTTGTTGCCTTTACCCTAGTCCCAGTTTGGGCATGAAGTGCATGTTTCTGAACATCTAAATTACATTGACATTGCCATGAGGGTCATATTTTGGACAAACCCTTTCTTTGAAACTGTCCCCTACCGGGAGTAAGAGTGGCTCAACTCAGAATCCTGATAGGAGCATATCATTTGACCCGTGTTGTATCTCAAGGATTGTACTACTGGTGCTTGTTCCCTCGATATTTTTGTCATCGCCCAAAATGGTGATGAATCGCTCGTCGGCGAAGAACTTCAATTTCTAATGGAGTGAGGAAGACACACCCTTGAGACTGTGGAGCCAGGGTCGTCCGAGCAACAGGTTGAAACAAGCTGGGATGTCTATGACTTGGAATTCGATAATAAGGTTTATAAGGCCAACCCCTATTACAAGTTTTATGGATCCCATCACCTCACGACGAGTATTATCGTAGGCACATACGACGGCGGAGGTTGGAGCGAGGTCGCTTTCTTTTAGGCCTAAACACTTGAAGGTTCTCAGAGGGAAAACATTCAAGGCGAATATATTATCGACAAGGGAGAGTGGCACGGCCTTCCCCATAACTTCGACGGAGATGTTGAGTGCATGATTATGATTCGGCCCAATTTTGGGGATTTTTTCTTCAAAAAATGATAGCATTAGGGTAGAGGTCAAGGATCCGACCAGATTTACCGCTTCTTCTGGTGTGGTAGATGGAGGAACTATGGGTCCAATGAGCAACTTGATTAAAGAATTTATGTGTAGCTGGGAAGACATGAAAAGTTCCCATAGAGTGATGTTAGCTTGAGTTTTTTTCAGTTGATCGAGGATCTTGCTCTCCTTAATGGTCATCTCTGGCATAGGAAGGTTTTCAACGCCCTTCCCCTTGTCATTTGCTGGTAGTGAGCTTGGAACCTGGTAATGTCTCCCTGATCTTGTCATGTGATTTACTGAAGAAGGAAAGAACATGAATCCCATTTCCTCGTGAATCTCAGGTTGTTCTGCCACCCTATTCATTTCTCCGAGGAGTTGTTCAAATGATATCATCCCACATATGTCGGCTACTGGGCTAGTTCTTCCTGAGGCTTATTTTTCATTCAAATCTTTGAATTCTTCACCCCATCCGGTGGTAACAATTATGTCTTTCCATGTAAAGTCGATGCATTCCACAACTTCAACGGTTTCTTCATACAAGTTCTCCCATTCTGTGGGGATATGTGTGATTGAAGGGACCAAGCGCCCTTGTAGCTTCAAAGTGTCAAGTAACCCGGTGATGATGTAAATGCTATTGGTTTTCCCAAATAATTCTACCATAATCTGGACAACATCATCTAAGCTGACTTTGTCGGTTGGTACCACCCACTTATCTGAATCTTGGGCCCATTTTCGTTCTTCCAAGAACAGTGTACTGAACTTCTGGCAATCGATGGCCATCTGTGAGGGCAATTTCAGCCCGAACTCTAAGAGTTGGTTTAACACCTCTGACAATTCCATACATCCATTTTCATAACGGGTACGGACAGCGATGCATGCTCTGGCAAGGAGTGACAGTGCCTGATCAGCGAGGCTAGTAGGGTGTAGGAGGAAATATGGGAAAATTTAAAGAGGTTTAGGAAAGTATATGGATGTTATTTGAGTTGAGGGATCGAAATCTAGGTTTTCTTCTAAGAAGATGGCATTGGCACGAATTGGGAGTGGGTTGTGAGTAGTGTTCCAGTCAATGAGATCTTGGATTATGTTCTGAAGGTGAAAGCATTGGTCGGTGGTATGGATGGCAGTTTGGTGAAAGGTGCAATGAGCATCGATCTTAAAATTTCTTAGGAGTGGATTTGGCAACGGACGTGGATCCAAAGGTTTGATGAGGTTTCGGCTTAATAGGGCTTGGTAAACTTTGGAGAGGGGAGCATGGAGATCAGTGTATTCCCTTCGGATGGGGGCAGGGCAGTTTTTTGGTCCCCATGATGTGGTTGGTTGAGAGATGTTGATGGTTGAGACTGTAGCACTGGCAGACTTGTCATACTTTCTAGGGGTGAACTGTCCGAACACCTTCTTCGATTCAACCTCTGTTTTAACGAGGCTTTCCTTGATTTCTACTCATGCCTCTCTGAGAGCTCGGAAGTGGGGATAGTATTTTCCTCCCATTATTGCTCGAACATGGGGCAAGAAGATCTTCTTCACTATGTTGACTTGTTCTTCCTCGGATGGCCGATTAGTCATGGTAGCTGCTTTCTCCCTCCATCGGGTTATAAAGTTACTGACTGATTCCCCAGGATTCTATTTAAGCATCTCTAAATCACGACGAGTGACCTCAAGCTCTTCGTTGTATTTATATTGCGATATGAATTCTCAGGCTACATCCTCCCAGCTATGGATTCTGGATTCCTCAAGAGATAAAAACCATCGGAGGGCACTATCCTTCAAAGTTTACTGAAGCAATTGGGCCATCACTTCTTCAGAAGCCCCTAGTAGAGTCATGGAACAATTATAACTACGAAGATGAACAATTGGGGGTCCACTCCCTCCGAACTTCTCGATATTCGAAATCTTGAACTTCTCGGGTAACCTTGCTTTAGGATAAGGAGACATGTGGGTGTAGTCCATGTAATTCCCAGAGATCCTGACTTGGTCAAACTTCTTGGTGAGCATCTTGAGATCCTCTTTGACTTTATTCAAATCCTCCTCCTTTGGATCAGCGATCACATGTAAGTTAGCCATAGGCTGGGCAATGTTAGGCATTGGGAGCTGGGTAGGCGGTGGCCCATTGGCAGGAGGGGCACGTAGAGCGTGCTGATATTCTTCCAAAACCCAGATAAGCTCAGGTGGACCCATAGCACGAGGGAATAGGGCCTCGGGATCTTGAGGAACAGGAACTTAGTTTCGTTGCATTTCTCGGACCTCAGTTTGGAGGTTGTTAATCTTGGACACGAGCTAAGTTAGGACTGTCATCAGATCCAGCTGTATGACTGGTGCTTGATCTGTATTCTCCATGGAAAGTGGATGGATTCTGGACTTAAAAGAAGTAGTAGAGGAACGAACGAAACTCAAGGGTGATTTTACTGAAGACTGAAGCCAATAGGGAGCCAGGCCAAGGGCTTGGAATCGACCTGAGAAGGCATAGGATGAGATTTATTTTTGAGAAAAAACGAAGAACTATTTTTGGATTTTTGATAAAGAAGGGAGAAATGTTTTTAGATTTCTGATAAAGAAGGGAAAACTGTTTTTACATTTCTGATAAAGAAGGGGAAAAATGATTTTGGGAGACGGAATTCAGCATGATTATTATGATTATTATTGTCACACCCCAAACCCAATATCCATACTAATCATTTATTATTAAAATAATTAAATCAAAATCTTGAGCCCATTGGAAATATAATTCATCTATCCATATTTTACTGCATAATGTGCATAATCAACATAATATTATTCTTGTGCCATAACGAAATCAATATCAGAATCATAATTAAGCGGACATACAATACTATGATTAACTACGATAAAATTTCACAATCATCAACTCAATCCATACTAACGCAAAATATACAATGTGTGAGTAAATTAAAATCTTCAGTGTGACAATGATAAAATCCCCACATTTAAACCCCGGCTCCTTCCAACGGTGCAACTCTCGAAGTTACCGGTCATATGGTATTCTAGTTAGCAGCATACAAACCTGAAATTGTTAAAATATAAACTGTAAGCATTAAGCTTAGTGAGGTACTCCTTCCCTACAATGTAATAACAATTCTATATAGAATATGTGGGTATAAAATCCGAACAATCCTACCCATTAGCAATAACAAATCCTGGATCATAAGATCCAAATAATTCTGCCTATTGGCAATAACAAATCCTGGAACATAAGTTCCAATTAATTCTGCCCATTGGCAATAACAAATCCTGGAACATAAGTTCCAAATAATTCTGCTCATTGGCAATAACAAATCGAAGAACATAAGTTCCAACAAATCATTAGATCTTTGTCCAATTCCAATCCTGGATCATGAGACCCAACCAATCCTGGATATTTTAATATCCAAAAAAATCCTGAATACCTAAGTATTCAAACAAATCCGCTCGTAGAGCTATATTCATATTTATATATGAAACAAATCATAAGTACACTCACCTTGACAGTTTAACTGGCTTTTCCCTTGCCTTTATCCAGTACTTGTTCAATCAGCTCTTCTTACCTTCCTATCATTCTTACAATATTAGTATCATCATAAGAATATTAATAGTCTAAAGAATAACTTCAATTATAACTCAATTCATAAAAATCATATTATTCAATTCAAATCATTCATTAAAATGAAGTCCCATTTAGACTCAGGTTCTGTTATCTAACATATTCAAATTACAGCACAAACCCTTTTTAATTATTCTTGGTAATCCAATCCTTATTATATCATGTTTCCAAAACAAAAGACGTCACATCATTCCGAGTTTCCTAGAGCAAAATAAGCCTATTTCTTCATTACATAGCAAATCTGCCCTATAGGCTCTTTTATCGTTCATTCAACTTCCAGGAATTTCCATAATTTTTATACATCATAAATTTATATGATATTCAACCCAACATCAGTAAACATATTTAACAATACAAGATTAAAATTTCATAATTTTCAAAGTTTATTTTCTATGTCAAGCGAAACATCAAACACGTGGTAGGCATACTTTCACCCTTAGGGCAGATTTCATACCCGAACTTCAAACTCTCACCAAGGACTCATTTCTTGGTATTTTACAATGATTTTCGGATATGTCATACATATGTAAGTCCAAGTTAATCTTCAATTGGAATCAATAAATTACAGTAAGTATAGAGAAATATATGGAAGTTTGAATAAACAAGGTTCTTAAACAAAACAATCTCAAAGGTTTACACATTCAAGTTTACTTAAACTTGCATCTATCCATAAGTACATATCAAGACATGGAATTTAAGTAAAAAAATGATTATTTCAATAATTTAAATAAGTAATACAACAAAATAAACAAGATTTATGGATGGAAATACCTTAGGGGCTTTTACGTAATTCTTCTATGAATTTTTCTTCAATTTCTCCTCACACTTTCTTCCTAAACTTCAAAACTCTCTTTCCTTAGGTTAAACTCTTCCATGGCCGAAATATGCTGAAGGAAGAGCTTAATTAAAGGGTTTTAAGTCGGCAGAAGTCCACCCCCTCTTGGTCCAATCAAAATATAACATGTGGCATTACATAAAACAAAATTTCATTTAAGGCTAAATGACTACTTTACCCCCTGTTCGTAAAAGGACAATATCTTCCCACTCGGATGTCCGTTCGATGAAGCGTTTCTTTTGTTATAAACCTAACTCATATATATACAAATATCTAGTTTACACCTCAAGTTCATTTTTATGGCATAAAGGTCAAAACTAGCCTTAAACATGAACATTCCTACCGAAACCCTCAAAATTTTGTATTTGTAACTAATCCGACATTTCATGATTTTTGAAGGTAGGATTAGACTAAACATAGTAAATTAACATCATATATATTAATAACACACTAATCATATCACATAAGCTAAGCATGATTTAAGCATAATTAATCGTAATTATATTCGGGTTGTCACAATTCTCCCCCTGTTAGGAAATTTCGTCCTCGAAATTGACATACCTTGGTTGTCCGAATCAAACAAATACGGATAACGCATTTTCATGCTATCCTCACTCTCCCACGTAGCTTCTTCCATGGAATTCCTTCTCCACACAACTTTCACAAGTGGGATCACCTTTGATCTCAATATTTGTTCTTTCCTATCTACGATAGCAAGCGGTTCTTCCACGTAGTTCAAATCTTCCTTCAACTCAATAGGTTGTTCCACCAATACATGTGAAGGGTCCACTACATACTTTCTCAACATAGAAACATGGAAAACATCATGTAATCGAGCTAACTCCTGTGGTAACGCTAACTTGTAGGCAACCATCCCGACTCTCTCAAGAATTTCATAAGGTCCAATGTAGCGTGGACTTAATTTACCTTTCTTTCCAAACCTCATAACTCCTTTCCATGGTGATATCCGAAGAAACACGTAATCCCCCTTCTGAAATTCTAAATCTTTGCGTCTCTTATCCGCATAACTTTTATGTCTTCTTTGAGCTGTTCTCATTCTATCTTGAATAATCTTCACTTTTTCAGTGGTGACTTCAATCAATTCTGGACCCTCTATCTTCCTTTCACCAACTTCACCCCAACATATTGGTTTACGACATCGTCTACCGTACAATGCTTCATATGGACCCATACCAATAGTAGACTGAAAACTATTGTTATATGCAAATTCTATCAAAGGCAAATATTCATCCCAATTACCCTTGAAATCAAGCACACAGGCTCTAAGCATATCTTCCAAAATCTGTATTGTCCTTTCAGACAGCCCATCTATCTGGGGATGAAAAGCCGTATTAAACTTTAAGTTGGTACCCATAGCATACTGCAAACTATCCCAAAATCTGGATGTAAAAGTAGGGTCCCTATCTGAAATAATAGAAACAGGCGCCCCATGCAATCGAATAATTTCATTAACATACAATCTAGCATACCTATCAACTGTATACGTAGTCTTGACTGCTAAAAAATGAACGGATTTGGTCAATCTGTCCACCACTACCCAAATCGAATCTGACCCCTTCTGAGATCGAGGAAGCCCAACTACAAAATCCATCGTTACATGATCTCATTTCCATTCCGGTATTGGCAATGGCTGAAGCAGACCAGTAGGTTTCTGATGCTCCACTTTCACTTGCTGACATATAAAGCACCTAGTAACAAAATCAGCTATTTCCTTCTTCATATTATTCCACCAATAATGCTCCTTTAAATCCCTATGCAATGAGCCTCATCTAAAATTTCCTCCTTCAATCCACCCACATTAGGCACACATAACTGCTGTTTATACAATAAAGTGCCATCATTCACAATACAAAAATCTTCAGACTTACTGTCTTGGACGTCTTGTCGTTTCTTCTCAAGGAAAGGATCTTGACTTTGCAAATCATGAATACGGGTAGCTAACAAAGGCCTCACGCTTACATGAGCAAAGAATTTGTCCCCATCTGCTAGCTGCAATTCCACTCCCATCAATCTCAACTCCATAATATGAGCAACTCTAGCACATCGAATACAAGATAACCTGCCTGAAGCCTTTCTACTCAAAGCATCTGCAACTACATTTGCCTTTCCTGGGTGGTAGTGAATTGTACAATCATAATCTTTAATTAACTCCATCCACCGCCTCTGCCTCAAATTCAATTCCTTCTGAGTAAACAAATACTTAAGGCTTTGATGGTCAGTAAAAATTTCACATACCTCACCATATAGATAATGATGCCACAACTTCAAAGCAAACACAATAGCAGCAAGTTCCAAATCATGTGTAGGATAATTACGTTCATGTGTACGCAACTGCCTAGAAGCATAGGCAATAACTTTACCATGCTGCATAAAAACACAACCCAACCCCTGATGTGAAGCATCGGTATAAACAACAAAACCATCTCCATCATGCAGAATAGTAAGAACAGGTGCAGTTACCAACCTCTTTTTCAATTCATCAAAACTATTTTCGCAATCAGAATTCCATTCAAACTTAACATCTTTCCGGGTTAGTTTAGTCATTGGTAAGGCAATCGAAGAAAATCCCTTAATAAACCTTCTATAATACCCAGCTAAACCCAGAAAACTCCTCACCTCAGTCACATTATTGGGCCTCTCCCATTTCACAATAGCCTCTACCTTTTTAGGATCAACAAATATACCATCTCCAGAAATAACATGGCCTAAAAATACAACTTGTGATAGCCAAAACTCACACTTGCTAAACTTAGCATACAACTTCTTATCTCTCAACAGATTCAAATTAGTTATGAGATGCTTTTCATGTTCAACCATATCATGTGAATAAATCAGAATATCATCAATAAAAACTATCACAAATGAATCAACAAAAGGATGCAGTACCCGGTTCATAAGATCCATAAATACAGCTGGAGCATTAGTCACCCCAAAAGGCATCAACAAAAACTCAAAATGACCATACCGAGTGCGAAAAGCAGTTTTAGAAATATCACTCTCCTTCACCCTCAACTGATGATACCCTGATCGCAAGTCTATCTTTGAAAACACTTTAGCACCCTGTAACTGATCAAACAAATCATCTATACGAGGTAAAGGATATTTATTCTTAATTGTAGCTTTATTCAGTTGCCTATAATCAATACACAACCGCATAGTACCATATTTCTTTTTCACAAATAAAACTGGTGCACCTCATGGAGATACACTGGGTTGTATAAATCCCCTATCAAGTAAATCCTGTAACTGGATCTTAAGTTCTTTCAACTCAGCAGTTGCCATTCTATACGGTGCCATAGAAATAGGGGTTGTCCCTGGTGCTAATTCAATACTAAATTCAACTTCTCTTTCTGGAGGTAACCCTGGCAACTCACTAGGAAACACTTCAGGAAAATCCCGTACAATAGGAACATCGACTAATTGTAAATCCGCCTTCCTAGTGTCAAGAACATATGCAATAAAACCCTCACAACCCTTACTCAATAATTTCCTCGTCTGAATAGCAGAAATGATGCAACTGGGAACAATTTTCCTTTCCCCCACAAATTTAAATTCAGGCTCACCAGGCATATTAAAAACAACTTCCTTACGAAAACAATCCATGGATGCATGATATTTGGATAGCCAATCCATTCCCAGAATTATATCAAAATCAGAAATATCCAATGGAAGTAGATCTATAACCGTATCTCTAGACCCCACAGTCAAAACACAATCACGAAAAACATATTCGACTACAATCATATCCCCCGTAGGCATGGAAATACCCAACCCCACCTCTAAATGAGTACATGGTCTATTCAGATATATGGAAAATGCAAATGACACAAAAGAATGTGTGGAACCAGGATCAGTCAAAACATAAGCACTTCTATCAGTAACAGAAAGTGTACCTGTCACCACGTCTGGAGTAATCTGAGCCTCTTTCATCATAAAGACTCGTCCACCTAGCCTGGAACCACTGGCTTGTCCTTTGCCCATACTTTTCACTGCACTGCTTGGAGATAACACTCTGCTTACTGCTTCGCTAGGTGGTGCTGTAGTCTCTGCCAACTGCGAACAATTCTTCCTAACATGCCCCACTTTATGACAATGGTAGCATTCCACTCCTTTAAGCTTAGGACACTCGAATTTATAATGCCCCTCCTCTTTACAAAAGAAACATGTAACAACTCTTGCCGGTGCCTCACCTCTCCCTGGCCTCCTAACCAGACTAGAAGATTCTCCACCCCTAGTATCTTTGCCAAATCTCCCTTGGCCTCTACCACTATATCCACCACCTCTCTGAAATTTATGAGGTTCCACCTTAACACTTCCACTCTCACCTCCCCTATACTAAGATGCGTCGAATCTACTTTTCTTAAAACTCTCTCGGCTCGCAACACCTTGGTTCATTTGCCTTTCTGCTATCGTGGCTTTATTTACCAGAGAAGCATAATCTTCTAACTCATAAGTGGCCACTCTATTTTGAATAGGCCAAATCAGTCCATCTTGAAACTTACTACATTTATCTCCTTCATCCTGCATATACTTAGTAGCAAATCTAGACAAAGCAGTAAATTTAGCATCATACTCCCTCACGGACATTTTCCCTTGGGTCAAATTTATAAATTCCCTCAGCTTCTCCCTCCTATAAACTTTAGGGAAATACTTAACGTACAAAGCTTTAATAAACTCATCCCAAGTAATAACACCAGTACCTTCCATTCTGGGCACCAAATGGTTGCTGGCTTCCCACCAATATTTGGCCTCTCCTTTCAGCTTAAACACAGCTAGATTCACTTTCTGGTCATCCGGAACTTTCATAACTGCAAAGATGGTCTCTATATCTCTGACCCACATCTCAGCTTCTGTAGGTTCCACCGACCCTGAATATTCTGGAGGATTCAACTTCAAAAACTTCTCATGCATGGAATCCTTCATTTCCTTCCTTGCCTCTTTCTCAATCCTGACCACAATCTTTGATTCTAGATATCTAGCATGCTGTTCTGCCATTTGCGCCATATTTCTTTCTTGTTGATCTGCCATCCTCATCATTGCTTATGCTATTATTTGCATCTCTGTAGGCTGTTCTTGCTCTCTAGACCTCCCAGCAACACTTTGCTCTACTTCAGCATTATCTATACGAGAAGCTACTCCCTCTTCTCTAGGTTGTCCATTCCCAGGTTCCATCTGGAATAATCTGTAATACAACAAAGTTCTAACAACCAATATAAACAGTTTATAATACTAAACTATTGGTTAGTACATAAACAATTCATAAATATCAAATCAACTCAATACTTCCATCTAACCGTCACACCCGTCCAGAATTTATAACCACTATCTGATACCACTAATTGTCACACCCCAAACCCAATATCCATACTAATCATTTATTATTAGAATAATTAAATCAAAATCTTGAGCCCATTGGAAATATAATTCATCTATCCATATTTTACTGCATAATGTGCATAATCAACATAATATTATTCTTGTGCCATAACAAAATCAATATCAGAGTCATAATTAAGCGGACATACAATACTATGATTAACTACGATAAAATTTCACAATCATCAACTCAATCCATACTAACGCAAAATATACAATGTGTGAGTAAATTAACATCTTCAGTGTGACAATGATAAAATCCCCACATTTAAACCCCGGCTCCTTCCAACGGTGCAACTCTCGAAGTTACCGGTCATGTGGTATTCTAGTTAGCAGCATACAAACCTGAAATTGTTAAAATATAAACTGTAAGCATTAAGCTTAGTGAGGTATTCCTTCCCTACAATGTAATAACAATTCTATATAGAATATGTGGGTATAAAATCCGAACAATCCTGCCCATTAGCAATAACAAATCCTGGATCATAAGATCCAAATAATTCTGCCCATTGGCAATAACAAATCTTGGAACATAAGTTCCAATTAATTCTGCCCATTGGCAATAACAAATCCTGGAACATAAGTTCCAAATAATTCTGCCCATTGGCAATAACAAATCCTGGAACATAAGTTCCAACAAATCATTGGATCTTTGTCCAATTCCAATCCTGGATCATGAGACCCAACCAATCCTGGATATTTTAATATCCAAACAAATCCTGAATACCAAAGTATTCAAACAAATCCTCTCTTAGAGCTATATTCATATTTATATATGAAACAAATCATAAGTACACTCACCTTGACAGTTTAACTGGCTTTTCCCTTGCCTTTATCCAGTACTTGTTCAATCATCTCTTCTTCCCTTCCTATCATTCTTACAATATTAGTATCATCATAAGAATATTAATAGTCCAAAGAATAACTTCAATCATAACTCAATTCATAAGCATCATATTATTCAATTCAAATCATTCATTAAAATGAGGTCCCATCTAGACTCATGTTCTGTTATCTAACATAGTCAAATTACAGCCCAAACCCTTTTTAATTATTCTTGGTAATCCTATCCTTATTATATGATGTTTCCAAAACAAAAGACGGCACATCATTCCGAGTTTCCTAGAGCAAAATAAGCCTATTTCTTCATTACATAGCAAATCTGCCCTATAGGCTCTTTTATCGTTCATTCAACTTCCAGGAATTTCCATAATTTTTCTACATCATAAATTTATATGATATTCAACCCAACATCAGTAAATATATTGAACAATACAAGATTAAAATTTCATAATTTTCAGAGTTTATTTTCTATGTCAAGCAAAACATCGAACACATGGTAGGCATACTTTCACCCTTAGGGCAGAGTTCATACCCGAACTTGAAACTCTCACCAAGGACTCATTTCTTGGTATTTTACAATGATTTTAGGATATGTCATACATATGTAAGTCCAGGTTAATCTCCAATTAGAATCAATCAATTTCAGTAAGTATAGAGAAATATATGGAAGTTTGAATAAACAAGGTTCTTAAACAAAACAATCTCAAGGGTTTACACATTCAAGTTTACTTAAACTTGCATCTATCCATAAGTACATATCAAGACATGTAATTTAAGTAAACAAATGATTATTTCAATCATTTAAATAAGTAATACAAAAAAATATACAAGATTTATGGATGGAAATACCTTAGGGTCTTTTACGTAATTTTTCTATGAATTTTTCTTCAATTTTTCCTCACACTTTCTTCCTAAACTTCAAAACTCTCTTTCCTTAGGTTAAACTCTTCCATGGCTGAAATATGCTGAAGGAAGAGCTTAATTAAAGGGTTTTAAGTCGGCAGAAGGCCACCTCCTTTTGGTCCAATCAAAATATAACATGTGGCATTACAGAAAATAAAATTTCATTTAAGGCTAAATGACTACTTTACCCCCTGTTCGTAAAAGGACAATATCTTCCCACTCGGATGTCCGTTCGATGAACCGTTTCTTTTGTTATAAACCTAACTCATATATATACAAATATCTAGTTTACACCTCAAGTTAATTTTTATGTCATAAAGGTCAAAACTAGCCTTAAACATGAACATTCCTACCGAAACCCTCAAAATTTTGTATTTGTAACTAATCCGACATTTCATGATTTTTGAAGGTAGGATTAGACTAAACATAGTAAATTAACATCATATATATTAATAACACACTAAGCATGATTTAAGCATAATTAATCGTAATTATATTCGGGTTGTCACAATTATATTCTCACTTGTATTTAATTCTCCTAAATGCAATGCCAGACAGGACCCGAGCCTGGAAAAGTGGGGTTTTCAATATATGCAAAGTTACGGTTTGGAATTGTAACCAGGTTCACGGACAAGGTCCCATTTTAAAAATGCAAAAAAATTGGGCGGCATGCCGACCCGGAATTTTGGTAGAGTTTCGGGTTTAAAATGGCGATCTAAAGTGCGTGTCCTAGGTTTGACACCTATATGCGGGTATGGAGTTGGTTGGGTGAATCGGTATGGGTTCCCCCCTTTGGCGTGACTTCTACGACATACGTCTTGCTCTTGCGGGCAATCGGTACGTGTGGACAAGCCATTTGATGTACCTAAATGTACGTGAATTGCCTCACCATATACCTCGTGGGGACGGTACGTGTGAAAGAGAATTCGATATACTCGGCATACGTGAACGAATTCCTTGAGATATACCTCCCGTCATGACTTTGGTCAAACGGTATGATGCGGGGGAACCATTCGATATACGTCGAAGGTACTTGGCTAATGCAAGGTGAGAGCCATATCGCTTAGGCTAACTACGACCTGCCGGACCAACGCCCATCACGAAGTAACCCTCTAGTTACTGGGTAAAATTTGGTCAATAATAATTCTCTTTGGTGATGTCGTGTGAATCACGTATGATTCTCTTATTAGTATCTTATGATGAGAATTCCTTTCTTGATTATGCTAGACAGGGAGCAAAGTATAAGTACCCAAAAAAGGTACAGCAAGTATATATGGGCGATGCGTGCAACATAGGGATATATGTGATCCTAAGTGCACGTGGTGTGCAGTGTACATGGAAAATTTTCTACAAGTGTGTGAATATAAGCATAAGCATGGGATACACATGGAAAAGGGGAATATGAAGATATGGGGGGAAACATAAACAAATATAACATCCATGTAAATAGAGTCAAGCCCACAAACAAATAAAAATCCCCAGCGGAGTCACCATTGTGACCATCCCCGATCCTCGCCATGCGGGTGGGTGCGTGGAGGAAGGATCCTTCGAGTCCCGCACGTCCCTCTCGGGAGCGCTTCAGCCGACGTCGAGATGTGGTGTAAGAATGTAAAGCGATTCAGAGTTGCCAGTCTATTTTACTCAAAACAGACAAAAGAAAAAGGGGAAGCCACCCCTAAGGATGGCATCCAAAACATACTGGTGCGTGTGAAACCAAAATGATTCGAGAAGGGTTCGGAGGCTTAGTTACGAAATGGGAAGGTGTTAGGCACCCATTCAGCCCTTTCGGTCTCTCATGGATATTTTCTATTTCCCCCCGTGATATGTGTGCATGTGTATATATATAATGGAGGTAAGAATCCTCGACTTTTATCATGGAAAAGATAAAACGAGTCATCCGTAGGAAGATGTAAGAATATTATTAAAAAAACAAGATTTATGCGATTACCCCTACGTTGATTGTTATAATGGAACGATATCACATATGGAGCAATACGTCACTAAGGGAAAGTATATAGAATATAAGAATATTAGGTTTAGACAAAATAGTAAGTAAAAGAAAAGATGAGACAGAGGACTCGAGTCTTGGGTTTTACCTCGAAACGCCTACGTAGCCTATAAAGGCATCAAAGTCCACGTAGTTCGCATACAAAATGAGGGGTGGAGTTTATCCCATAATTCCAAATGGGGGATCTCTTACTTATAAATGTGTGTATGTGTGTAGAAAAAGTGTTTGAGTTGTGAGAAAAGTGTGAGAAAAAGTATGAGAATCCCTATTTGGAATTTATGAGTAAACCCTATTTTTCTTGTTTTTTGGGTTTTTATTTATATGAAAATATGAGATGTGCAATAATACTAAATAAAAAGTATATTAGGATGTGTGGGATGAGATAATAAGAGTGCTAAGTAATGAAAACAAGTTATTGAGAATTTAAGAGGATTTAAGAGAGAGTTTGAGAAAGTTGGACCTTCTTGAAGATCTTGAGCTTAATCTTGAGTATTGGAGAGCAGCCCTTGCACTTGGATGATGATGGAGAGTGACTAATTCACCAAGTTTGATGAAAAGGATGATGAAAAGTGGAAGTAAAAAAGGGATTTGGGGGTTGAAATCACGTTGCCTTCGAGAGAGGCTTCTGGGATTCGTTGAGAGTGAATTTTATCAGATCTGGCTCCCCCTTGAAAATGGGGTGAAGGACTCCTTTTATAGGCCCAGGTAACTGACGATCTTCATATACCTGTTCCTGACTATCGACACCTGCCGATAGGCAGGGTCTGGAACCTGTCATTTGGTAGTGCGTTTCAGGATTTTTTGGAAAATCGGCTGCCGAGGGCAAACCGTTGGTCAGAATCGTGCACGAGGCATACCGTTGGAAAGGTAATTCAGATACCTTTGAAAGTCCTTTGGATTGCTCCCGAGTTCAGGAGTTGACTTTAGGTCAAATATGGCTCGGAAGCATTTGTCGGTCCATTGGACGGGGAATCATTCGGACGCAAACGAATCGTTCGTCCACATGGTAAGTCCGAATCATACACGGGGCAGACCGTTGGAAAGGTTAGGATATGTAATTCGATATTCCAAAGAGTTTGACTCAGTTTGGAGAGTTTACTTTGGTCAACTGGGCTCGGGAAGCATTCGGTGACCTCTCGGAGTCAAAGGGATTGTTCGTCCATATGAAAAGTCATAATTGCGCACGGGATGGACCGTTGGAAAGGGTATTCAGTGCCCTTCAAAGATTCATTTAGCCTCAGTTGAGTTGAAGAGTTGACTTAGGTCAAATAGAGCCCGGGAGCGCCCGATGGCCTCTTGGTTAAGTTTCGGACGCAAATAGATCATTCGTCCGCATGGTAAGTCGAAATCGCGCACGGGATGGACCATTGGAAAGGGTATTTAGTGCCCTTCAAAGATTCATTCAGTCTTAATCGAGATGAAGAGTTTAACTTTTTGGTCAAACTGAGTCGGGGAGTGCCCGATGGATTTTAGGTCAGTACTCGGGACATGACCTGGGTTTGTAGTGATTAAGTGAGGTACTAGGGACCTAAGGAGAGTTGGGGGTAACGGAATGGGGTGTCTACAGTTACAGATAGAGTACAGCTGTATGACAGCGTGTATAACCATATAAATATCAATCTGTAATATTACCTAATTACATCCACTTGCAAGTTGTTACTAACAACTGCTGAACCATCTGTTTGGTTATCACGGACCAGCTTACATTTTAAGAGTGCGAAACGAAATGTGTCACCTATCGGTGAGCCTAGAAATTATCGGGTAAATTTCAGGCACACTCTTTTTTTTGGGTTCACCACCATGTGACACATATCCTGTCCGCACTCTTAAAATGTGGGATACAGTCTGCGCACGAATTACTTATATTATTCATACAACCATATTACTGGATTCCAGCTTTTGAGATGAAGTGAATTTGTAACATATTTTGGAGTTTATTTTATGTGTTGTCTATCATTAATAATTTACTCTCATAGGCTGAATATTATCATTATCTCTTTGACGCTGCCATCAAACTCCATTAATTGGGTCTGGACTGCTCTACTCCTACTCATGATCCCATCGCAAAGGCGGGAAATCTTTTGTTTTTTCCCTGTTGATTGTGGCTTATTCATGAAACTGAGCGAATTGAGGAGATGAAATGTATTGCCATGTTGAAATTGTTTATGTCAAGACATGTACCTTTGATTATTACACATTAAGTGTGTATCCTATTCAACTAATTTCATGCTCAAGTTAATGTCAATCTTCTTGCATTTGGTGTTTTCAGACAATTATTTTCACGTTCCATACTGCACTTAATTCTATATATACTAATTTCATGTCTCAAATAGAGATGATTTTTTTGTTGTTGATGAGTTTTTACCCATGTTATCCTACCGCACTAGAGTTGAACTTTAGACTAATTTTTTTAGTGAATCTCTCACTCACTTTCTACAAGTACGGTAAGTTTTTTTTTCTTAAATTCTGACTCAGCACAAAATACAAGAACATTACAAAATTCCTGATTCACCAAAAAAATACTATGTAGTAATTTCTTATATCTGCATACACCGCATTAACTCCAGCCATCTAACTCGATGGCGTGTGTTACATATGGAAAATATGATAGGCTAAGTTGAGCATACCAAACCTTGTACAAATAGAATAATTCTTAAGTTCTGTGAAATCCATGAATCACATAGCAAAAGTTTGTAATCTGCCATTCATCAGTATAGTAATATCGTTTATGGAGCATATGTTGTGGTGTTCCAATCCAAGACATTATAGGTTGTGTAATGTATATATCATGTCCCTTTTTGCTGAATTAGCTTCTCTTGATGATTCGTACAGAATCGTCTGTACAGACTGACGTGTCGTGTCGACACATCGGTCTGTACAGACGATAGGACTTTTATACTTTTAACCTATAGTATTTTAGTTTTTTTATTTCATTCTTTGTATTGAAATTATCCTGATCAGAGCGCTTACCTTCCAGAAATGTGGGTTGGATTTATGCAAGAAATAAACAAACAGTATTGCTTTGTTCTTACCTTATTTTTGTACAGATTGTGTTGTGTTGAGTTCAGATTTTTTCTTTCAGTTCAAATTTTTGCTCGATTTAGACCCAACCATAGCACCTTGTATTATAGTTTTTGTTTTTTTAACAGAAGAAAACACTAGATTATATCAATACGGGATTACAAACTATTGGTTTATTCACATACCTACTACACAAAGTACCTACAATATCATCCAAAAGAGGTTTATGGATAAACTAAAGTGCGGTACAAAAGACTACATTTATATATTTATTATCATTTCCAGTCTTGGCCAAGATGTCAGCCACGACGTTGGCCTCCCTATAGCAAAAAGACATCCAAACTTCCTAAAATTTGCGAGCCTCCCTAGGGCAGTCCGGGAGTAGCTCCTAGATATAGTGGTTGGAATATTCCCCCCTACAAAATAGTTGGGAAGTCGACATAGAATATGTATCAATGTGAATACTACAAATACCATGGCTATTAGCAATTTTCAAACCCTCTTTAATAGCCCAAATTTAGGCCATCACATTCGTATTAAAACCAATATTCCTCACATAACATCATTGAAAGGTACCCTTGTGATCCTGAAGAACCCCTCCAATTAATACCAGCGGACTTAGTTGTTAATTAAGATGACATGTCAGTGTTAAGTTTGTAATTGGTTTTATTAGAGGGGGTCCACCTAATACCCATCCACTATTTAGGCCCATTAGAGCAAGTTTTACTTTTACTAAAAGTTGAGTAATTATAACAATCCTCCCTAACTTGGTGAGCTAACAAGGATAAACTAGCTGGAAAATTATTAAAGATCGCCACATTACGCATATTCCATAATCTCCAACACCCAAAAAGATTTTGTGGGGAATTAAAACAGTTGGTAAGGTTATCATGTTGAGGAGCATGATGGAGAAAGAAATGATAATGCAGATCCGGAGGCTTTAACCTAAACCCTTTCATAATGTCAATTAAGGCACAAGGTACATTTATCTATAGCCGTAATATGCCTAGCATATAAAACGTCAATAGTAGATAAAGATGGGTGCGTTAAGAACCAGTAAAATATTTTAGTTTTATTGGTGTAGTTTAGTTTCCAAACCCGGAACCAAGCTAATAAAGGTCTACTAATATCACAAGTTTTCTCAATTAACCAATTATAGGCGGATTTGATGTTAAAAAGGCCAGCTTTATTGGGATGCCAAAACGCAATATCGTGAAAACCCAAATTATGCCAAGGTATACCTGTAGTAGTGGGAATAAGATGACCAGGGATAGCTTGTAGAAGTTTAGGAATATTCCACTCATCAGTCCTAGGTATGAAAAAATTAGAGACCCTGAGATTATTATCACAATTATTAGGATGTAAAATAGATTGCAATGAATTATTCGAACTCCAATTGTCATTCCAAAAATTCATATTGCCCTCATGTAAGGATCATTGCACTCCCTCTTTAATAGAGGAAATACTTTAAATATATTACTCCATGCCCAGGAGTTTCTAGTCTTAAGTTTAGCGTTGAAAATCTTGTCTTTATAGAAGTATTTATTGGCCATCACCTGAGCCCACAACGTATGGGGAATAGTTAACAATTGACAACCTAATTTGAGCATAAATGCTTTATTCAACGTATGCATATTTTTAATACCTAATCCTCCCATATATCTCGAAATCGCCAGACAGCGCCATGGAATAGTAGCTTTCTTTCGAGAAGAAGGAGTCGCCCCCCAAACAAAGTTTTTAATTTTAGTAGAAAAATCATCAATTAAGGTTTTAGGAAGATGGAATGAAGACATAGCATACACCAGCATAGAAGCAGATACTGAATTAATAATAAGCAGACGACTCAAATCTGAGAGAAATTTATTGTACTAAATGTTAATTTTTTTATCTAAATTTATAATCAAGTTCTGGAACATATTCTTGGTTACTATTCCATTAATAAAGGGGCACCCCCCAAGTATTTTTCGTTGGCCGAGAACTTAGGAATATGAATAAGTTCTTTAATTTTTCACCTATTAGTTTGGTCAAATTTAGGAGAGAACAGTATAGAGAATTTATCCTGATTAAGACTTTGGCCTGAAACCAAGTAGAAATGATCGAGTAAATTATGCATATTATCGGCTTTTTTAACATTTCCCTGTAAAAAAAATAATACAGTCGTTGGCAAAAGAAAATATAAGGATAGGCGGACCAAATTTCGAAGCCCTTACAGAATTAATAATATGATCCAAATTGGCTTTGTTGAGACTACGAATAAAAACATCAAGCGCAAGAATAAACAGGTATGGAGAGAGAGGATCCCCCTGTCAAATTCCCCATGATGAGTTGAAATACATACCAGTTTGCCCATTAATAATCGTGGCAAAACAAGGAGTCTTAACACAAGACATAATTCGAGTAATCCAGTATTCAGGAAATCCATGTTGACGAAGCATCCATTTAATAAAAGGTCATTCTAGTTTATCGCAAGCCTTTGAAAGGTCTAGTTTAAGAGCCAAACTGCAAATTTTAGATTTATATCTCTCATAGTATAGAGCATCTCATGAGTGATCAAAATATTATCTTGAATATGTCTCCCAGGGACAAAAGCATTTTGAAAAAGAGAGACAATTTTAGCTAAGAAAGGTCGGGTTCTATTAATCATTGAAGTGGATATAGTTTTGTAGACCACATTACATAGACTAATCGGGCGAAATTGAGAATTTTTAGTAGGATTGTCTGTTTTGGGGATAAAAACAAGAAAATTTTTATTAAGCTCTTTAAGCAGAAACCCATTTTGGAAAAAGGAGTGCACTACCTTGATAATAGAAGACCCAACTACTTGCCAATGGTCTTTGAAAAAATCAGCAGTGAGACCATCCAGACCAGACGATTTGTGACTAGGCATATTCCAAATAACATGCTAGATTTCCATATCAGTATTCGGATTATTGAAAAAATTTAAGTCATCCTGATCAAGTTGGGGGGGGGGGGGCAATGGTCCAAGCGAATATGGAATAGATTAGGGTTGGAAGAAGTAAAAAGATGGAAAAATAATTTTTAAATTCGAGTTCAATATCAGCTTGGGAAGTTAACCATTAATTATTATCATTAACTAAGGCCTGAATACGATTCTTATTCTTTCTATGATTCACCACAGAATGAAAATAACGAGTGTTAGAATCCCCATCTTTTAGCCTCTGTTTCTTAACCTTTTGCTACCAAAAAATATTTTCACGCCAAAGTAAATCACCCAGTCTTTTTTCCAAAAAAATCTCCTTTTGAAGTAATTTAGTGTTCAATTGAGAGTCAAAATTAGTCCTAACAGTAGAAAGTTGTTCTTGTAGTTGAGCTATCATGATTTTAGAATTCCCAAAAAAATTCTTTTTCCATATTTTCGAGTGAAGCATAAGGTGTTTAGCTTTTTGAACAAATTGAAAAGCATTAGAACCTTGAATTCTCGACGTCCAACATTTTTAATTATCATTTTATAGGATTCCTCCGAAACCCAGGCATGGTCATATATATTCCTATAGTTTCTAAAAGTTGTAATGGGATTAGAGTCTAAAAGAAGAGGACAATGGTCAAAGGAGGAATTAGATAAGTGAAAAACCTTGGTTGAAGGGAAAGTTAAGTTCTAGAGATCGTTAGACAAGAACCTATCAAGTCTTTACCTAATATGATTAACAAGGCCTTGTTTATTAGTCCATGTATGATTGGGGTCACTAAACCCCAAGTCCCCTAAACCACAGTCTTCAATACAAGATCTAAAAGGGTGTGTATTGTAATACTGAAAAGGTAGCCCACCCATTTTTTAAAGGATAGTAAGATAGAATTAAAATCACCTAAAATTAGCCAAGGTAAAGTAATATTGACAGCAAGAGTTCTAAGAAAATACCATACTCAAGTTCTGCGATTAGGCTGAGCATAATTATAAACCGGGGTTAACATTAGAGGAGGAAGGGGTGGGGCCATCTCAACAAGGAGGTGCACAGCTCTTTCAGACTCTTAAACAACAGTGATGATCATGGCCTGGGTGTTCCACAATATCCACATTCCCCCAGATAGTCCAACAGCAGGGATAATATGTGCCCCATCTAAAGGAAACATCCTACCCATCCTTTGAGAATTCTGGAGGTAAATTCATGTGTCCATGACTATCATAAGGTCAAGGTTTTGTTGATTAAAAATTTTCATGAAATCAACCCTAAATTGTTTCCTAGCTGTTCCCCTAGCATTCCATAATAATAGCACCTTCATTGATTGGATTGAGAAGAGATTGGCGAAGACCTACAAGGCATTCTCGGGTAGCCAAGGCATCGCAAAATTTCTTAGGATGTTGTGCACAAATTGATGAAGCACTACATTTAGTTCCTGCCGTGCTTGTAACATATAGATTGGTTCCTGATCGAGAACCACCTGGTCATCGACTCTTTCTATTTTTACCAACAGTCTGTGAAGGCCCATTTGAAATTTCACGGTATGAGGTTGGGTATGAAAGGGATTAAACACAAAGACTTCCTACCCTTGGATGATGAATTGGTCTCTTGGAGCTTACGGGGGAATGGTTGGGCCTGCAAAGGGAGGTATGGTTTGATTTATGGGTTGGGTTAGAGGTAATGGGTCGGGTCGAGGTAAATTCAAACCCAGGTGGAAAGTCGGGGTCGAAGTCTGAACCGTATGAAATTGGAACGATATGCGTGTGTTTGTGAGGTCTGGATTCATTTCCCTCCTCAGAAGTCCGTCTGCCACTGGTGGGTGGGTGGGGTATGGCTGAGTTTGGGAGGGTGTGTTATTGGGTTGCGTGTTTGTCTCTATTAAAGAGGGGTAAAACTTTGAGTCTCGTATAAAGGTTAGGTGGCTGGGATTTATTAGATGAACAATTTAAGGGGAGGGTAAAAGGATGTTGCTGGTTAAAAGGGTGAGGTAAAAAAGATAAGGATGTATTCGGGGTTCCCATGTGTTGGTGTGGTGTAGAGATTGTGTGGGTGAGTGGCAGGTGGTCTCATCAGCAGTAGCACTGACAGTCAGGTGGCCAGTGCCACCAAAAGAATTTATTTTTTGCGAAATAGTAACCTCATTAAGACTTGACCTAGGTGGAGTTAAAATAGTCTGGCCCAGTGGATGAGAATTTAAAAAGTCGTAGGAATTCAAATCAACATGGGTTGGGTTTGCCACATTTGGATTTAAAATAACTAAGTGGTTAGAGGTACTTACCTGGGCTTTGGATTGCACTGTTGGGTAGACTCTCTTCTTGGGCTGCCAAGTTCCAATGGGCTTGTAAGAAGCATTATGGTCTGGATCCGGATCTTTATGGGTATTGGGATGCACTAATAAAGGAGCCCCAGTCCAGCGCCCAAAATGTACGGCCTCGTGTTGACTGGCCGTACTAGCTGCATTGACTCTATCGAAATTCTTCCTAGCGAGACGACTGACAGGCCTTTTTTGAATGATCGTCCATTTTTCCTTAGAATCAGCCAAATTTTTGGCCATTAGTGTATCCCCAACATCACGAATGTTCAAAATTGTACAAGTTTGAAGATGCCCAATCATCCCACACGAAGAACAAATTGAAGTCTTTAATTCATAAGAAATATTCTGTAGCAGAGGACCTATTTTAATTTTGGACGGAAGTGGTTTAGAAATATCAAATTCGACACATATTCTAGCATACCTCGCTCTGTCAAACGAACATGTATGCAAATTGATTTTTATTAGGGATCCAAGAGTAGTAGCAATCTTGCCTAAAACTTGAGGGTTGTAATATTCAATTGGGAGCTCAGGTAGTTGGACCCATAAGCTCATCTGGTGCACCACCTCAGTTGTCGGTCGGAAAATTTTCTTCCAACGAAACACAAACAGATGCCGATTATTGATGAGCCACAAGCCCCCAATAAGTTTCTCAAGTAATCCTCACAATTATAAAATTTAGAGAGGAAGAACCCAGAACCCAAATCCGTAACTAACACATCTGTCGAGGTTCTCTAAAGTCGCTGCAGACGCTTTCCTATGTTAAAGAACGATAGGTTTTTCCAAACTAATTTGATGATGAGCGATTTCTGCCATGGTTCTCTAATACGGATGAGTTCTTCAGGCAATAAAGGAACTGCAATCACTGTACTGTTGGATGGTTCTTCTACATCTTCCTCCTCCATGGTCTCCTGATTTATCAAGTCTAATATATAAATGTGTTTTAATATATTCATATGTTCATATTATTAATACACACACATAAGTATCTTCTGAGTTAAGGCGTTGTTATTCAGTTAAAACTATTTCGATTTGGATCTATTTGGATGTTGAAATGGATTTGAGTATTTCTACATCGACTCGATTATTTAGGATGATGTGAACATGGAGTGTGTAGTTTTGACACCCCGCCTAATAAAATATCGGATGATCAGTCCTATACCAAATTAAAACAGGAATCCCAGTTGATTCATTCTTAGCATCAATGTTGAAAACCTTTTTAAAAACTTACTAACCACCTAGTATTCCAAAAATTTGGTGCCAAATTTTTATCTTTTTAATTAAACAAAAAAATAACATGCGGAAAGATAATATGAGTCATACACAATGACTGAATTAAATAACCTGAATAATAATTAAACTATTTTCCGAATAAACCATCGGCCACCAAAGTAAATAGTCCAATAATAACCATTCAACATCTGAATAAATAAATCTAAAAACTGTATTGAAAAGTCTGGATTACAAGTTCGAAGTAAAAATGAAACTGATAGATGATCCTACTCTAGGAAGGAATGGACGATGGGTCGAATCCAAGCTCCTGCTAGCATCCACATGTGTCGCAGCTATGCGTCCCTAGAATAGAATATCAAGTCTGGCATCCCTGTGGCTGGACACCTAAAAGATTTTGAAAATAGTTTTATAGCAAGGGTTAGAACCCAAAATATTTTGAAAATATTTAGCAAGCGAATTAACTACAGTAATTAAAAATGCATGAATGCGCTTCATATTTAAGTTAGCGTCGCACTCTCTTGAGGACATACACCTAACGGTTACTTTAACCCCACCTAGTTGTACTAGCCCATCCAACTAGTCCTAGTATAATCCTCCCTTGCCTTTCTACTCTAAACCGAGTATTATTATCCATGGGTTATAAGTTATCTCTCCAATTAACCTGATTAATTCCTTTTAAATAACATCATATAACCGTGACACAAGTTATATAAAGTAAATACATCACACACTGTATTATTACCCTCATATAATATTTAATACCATTATATACGTATCTTTACTACACGTCCACACATATTTCATATCTATATCCATCCCTCCGAGTATACCCTCACCGGATGATTTCCTCTAAAGTGTTATCTCACTAGGTGTGATCACATAACCTAGCTACCCAAGTCAGAATCGCTCACCAACCTGACCCAAAATATAAACGTAGTGGAGGCGGTCATATTCCTTCCCTGAAAGTGAGATAAACCCCTCACCCATATACCAGACGCTATGACATGGGGATATACTCGCCCTACTCCTCAAGTTAGGGGATTAACCCACTTCGCGCAAACTCCCTTAATAGCACTAGAATATATAAATTAAATAAATATCTAGTCCCTGATATTTAATAGCACACACATATGTATACTATCACCACACCATATATATATAATATAAATCTCAGCTTTATGGTGTACTAAAACCCGTAACACTAGCCTATATATTCCCGAGTATATGATCCGACTCAAATCAATAAAATTTCTCCTTAATTTAATTTATTACCTTCCCGAGTCTACAATCTGACTCTAATTTAATTAATTTACACATTAATTAATTTAATACTTGGTGTCACCCAACCAATATACCCGAACTCACTCACTTGGCCCGTACCATCGTTAATACCCGATTCTATATTTTTCCCCATAATTAATTAATTACACCTCAATTCCTTTAATAATGTAGTGCCACTCAACTACAATACATGAATATTTTCCCTCAGCCAAAATCAATACCTACGAATTATTTCTTGAAATTTATTCATCTCGTGACATACAATTAACACCCTCCTAAACCCAATTTTAATTATCTATAATGGCTAGAAGGTATGCCTTGTATTTATTTGTCTCTAAATAAATAAGCCTCAAAAGGGAATGAACTAATTTACCCATAAAATCAAAAGGAAAGAACTGTCAGAAATCCTCGACCGTCGATCGATCAGCTCAGCCTCCTCCTTCGTCTCTGCATTTCCATCATTGACGAAAACCCAAAGTTTGTAAAACTTAATTTCAACCTATAATCAAGTCACCCCACCACATAAACATGTTTAACTTAAATCCTACACATCATACGGATCTTAAGACAAGCAATTTCTCCACTTATTTCATCAATTTCGAAATGAGTTTTTCCATTAAATTTCAATTAACTTTGTTCCACAATTTCAATACCCGATTCGAATTCCACACACAATATTATGGGTTTCTCATGCTAGTTAGGTTCTTATACACCAAGTCATACTATAACATCAATTGAACTTTTTATCAACCTAAGTCATCCAATTCATAAAACCCCCAATTTCATATGATATTTCAACCCAAAAATGAATTTCATAAACACCTAATATGATATAAATTTATTATCACATATTCTAAGAATCACAATAGTTAACCACTTTCCTGGAACTTATTGTAGATTTTGATCTGTTGGTGTAGTTTAATGGTTTGATGACGAACACTCAATTTGTCCAATAATTTGACTCCAAAATATCCCCAATTGGCTCTTAATTAGCTTCCTCTGTTTCCCTCTCAAAGCCCTAAGTTTAGAATTGTGTTAACTGTCCTTCAACACTCCCTCAATTAGGTTTAAAACTCCTAATCCCATTTCTGGTCACATGGGCCTAATTAAATTGTCCCAAATCCCTCCGTGTGGGCCCAGCTATGCCCAAAAATGCCCCGAGACCCGATTACTACCCCCGGGTACTCTTTTTTTACTATCTTGATCTATCCAGACTCAACCGAGTACTCATAATTTTCATCCGAAATACTTTATAACATTATCCAATTTTGACCTCAAAATGCGACACACAAAGTTTCGAACAATTAAGCTTAAAGTCGCTAAGTATAAATAATTCTTCCCACTTAAATAAATTGTACAAATCATAAATTTAAGTTTCTCCAATTTAAATATTTTTATATCTCCCAAAAAATAATTAAATACTAAATCCTCAAAATTATGGAGTGTTACAGTAGTGTCTCAGTTTGATTGGGGGTTAGGATTCAATTTATTGACCTTTTCTGAGGCCTTTTATGGTTCTCAGATTTTCAGTTCAATTTGAAAAGTATTGTATGGATGTGTTTTGGACTTTATGTATACAGAGGCATTGAGGCTATTATTATTAGCTTGAAATATTTTCTTACGAGTGTTAATAGAGGTCATGAGTTTGGTTATGGGTTTGATTAGACCTATGATTTTCCAAACATCTGTCATCGTTTCGCTTGCGCATGAGTTTATATTCAATTAGTTAACAATAAAATTAAAAAATTTGTGTCTATTTTTGTTTTACGTTCGGGTTAGGCTGAAAGTCGATAGTTTAAGCATAAAAGGTGCATTAAAGCCATTTGGGATTTGTCAATACATCAAAATGTTACAAAAAGTAGAAGCTCAGAAGTTATTGATCTCATCTTCATATCAGATGAATGTAATGGCCCTATTATTACTGGGCAGCGCTAAATATCATCACAGTTAAGTTCTCCTATACGCACCACTTGGGATTCGAACCCGGATCTGTACAGTGGAAGGGAACTATTCTACCACTAGACCATAGCTGATGCTTGTTTTCTTAACAACAATTTGGTTTATTTCTTTTATACTTATGCATTCATTTCTATGTTCTCATGAGTTGATAGCCATTTAAAAATTGTCTATGGATATACCAATTACAATACAAGAGTGAGTTACATGAGTGTCATTATTTTTGAATTATTTTTTGGATTAAATAATGTTTAGTCCCTTATTATAATACTCATTAATTCCTTAGATCAATAATATTATTATTTGACTAAAAATCCCTAATATCATAAACATATGTAATTTATGACCTATTGTCCGCACTAAAGGCATCGCCCGGTGACCTGTTGGTGGCAAGTTTTTCGACAAAAGGGGGGAGGGAGGGGTAGGTGAATTTTATTTTTATTTTGTTTAGCTACTAATATGAGTGGTTTAATTGTTTTAAAAAGTAATATTTTATGGAATTTTTATTTATGTCCCTTATTTTTAATGTGGAGTAAACCTATACTGACTTAGGATTTTGACTCCTTTTGTGCGATGCATTGCTGTGTCATGTCTTCATTAGTTCATATTTAGAATGATACTCAATGAATGCACACAAGAACTAATGCAAACACGACATGTTATTGTGTGACAAAAAGTGAGTAAAGATCACGAGTCAGCATAGAATTAGGTTTAAAAATTGAAAGCTCGGAAGATAATGTAATGACCCTATCATTACTAAGGAGCACTAAATATCATCACAATAATTTTTTATTCATGGTAACAAAAACCAGTGTTCTTCTTATTTCTTACAACAACATTATCACAGTGGAACAATAAACATTATGTTTCTTGAAAAATACCCCTCTAATTGCATATTCGGTATCACGTGACATCACAAAATGCAACGAATTATTTATAGTTATTATGTGACTGGACATACTGAGATAGTTGCAGTTGGAAACCTATTCACAATGAGCAAGCATAGGACAAGGCTGCCGGTAAACATATTTTCTTCAAAGCCTTATTGAAGAGAAAACACTTCACTTCTTCAAATATAGTTCAATTAATTCCTGCCATGTCATTTTGTTGTAATGCATCGTGATGCCGAATAATATATTCTCTATGAAATTTCTTCAAAAACATATCATAATCATACTCATTGACGTTGTCTGATATAAGTATTTTACTACCTATTGTTCCATTTTAGAATACTTTGAATTTGTCTTTATATTTCATGTATAATCCTCAAGTCATCATCAATCATTATCATTTCTTTTTGTCATATTTCTTCTCCATTGACGCACATAATGAAAGACTAGTAGAAATGTAAATGGATTTTTGCATTGATTATCTTATTTTAATTACGTATGACAATCAATACTTAATTTTATTTTTATTATTTAAATAGGACAATACCAACACCCCATATGAGATGAGGCATTTTATAAGGAATTTCTTTTGGAAGAAGTGGAAATAATGGAAGGTCACCGCAAAACGCCAAGGTTATGATACGTACAATACTAATATGGAACGGTTGGAAGATTTCCCCCCGAAGGTTGAGGAAAGTCAGTGGCAAAAACTCGTTTATTATTGGGACACACAAGATGCAAAGGTATGACGTGTTATTAATTTTCTCGTTTGTTAAAATGCATGTGACAAGTAATGATATTACACTACCTATTAAAATTTGTACTTAATTTGTTTCCATTATGGACTATTTTTCTCATCTACTAACTAAAGAATGTTAAGAACAAAGGCATCCGTGCACTTTTGACATCTCCACACACATCTGGTAGAAATAGTCATGCTCAAGTTAGAGAAAAGGTAAATTTTTCTTTATTTGCACTGATTATTTTTATTGTAGTTATGTACAAAAATTAATACTTTATTCTTGTAGATGTGTAACAAACTTGGATATGTATCAACTCATAGGATGGTGTACAAGAAAACACATACAACTAAAAAAACTGAGCCAGTTAGTGATGAAGCAACTCAAGCGATTGTAAGTCACACATGCATAATGCATTGCACATTATCAACGAAACTAGAGTCCATTCACAGTATGCGATTAAAAATGGTTGTTAATACATATATGTTTTATTAATAAATTATAAACAAGTAAATAAGAGTAAAAAACTACCAGCATGATGGTAGTTTATTCCATTTAATGTATTAAAATTAGAGTTTGGAATATAAGATCCACCGACGATGTCTTAACTCATATTAGGCATGAAGGATAGGTTATCTGAAGCATCATGTTGGGAAGATATACCACGTGGATTTTGAGAAGTACTTTTTTCATCCTACAAGTTAATAAAATAGTATAAATTATCGTGGCTCATAAATCATACTACACATCCCATCATGGCATTCATTCTCGAGTTTCATAGCCCAATCTGAGTAAATAATTTTTTACCTTCGCTTGACACGTCTTCACATTTTTTATAATACTCAAATAAATTATCAACACTATCAAATTTCATTCCCACTTCGAGCTCATTATTTTTCCTGCTACACGTTCTTCACTTTTATTATAACCATCAACATCTCCTGTATTACCTATTTTATCTCCTTCCAAGCAGGTATTCAAATAAATATTATGATGAGATTTTTCAGAAATATCACAATCCATCTTAATTAAAAAAAGCCAATAGAAATTTAATATGTGGGCAGAAATACTCATTATCATAAATGATTAAAAATAAAAATGATCCAAAAAAATACATTCTGTTAGGTTGCACACACACACACACACACACATATATATATATATATATATATATATATATATATATATAGAGAGAGAGAGAGAGAGAGAGAGAGAGAGAATGTGTGTGTACCTTGAAGAGCAAAGAAACTTCTATTGGGTCTCGTTAACAAAGATAAATTTTAGGGAAAAAAGTTTCTTTGGTGATTTGAGGAAAAGTGATATTTTTGTTTTGGTTTGTGCTATTATAATAGTGGGCCCTATTTTTTGGGGCTAAATGAGATGCACTCGGATGTGTTTTTTTTCATGTGGTGGGTGTCCAATTCAACGTGGGGGTTCCTAGGCGGACATTAGTAGAGGGCTATATAGAATTACTCAAATTCTATTTAAGCCCCTTAAAAATCGTATTGGCCTCAACTCAGCTTTTCTTCTTCCTTGGTCTTAATCAAACAATTAAACCAAAAGAGTACATGAAAGCTATGGAGAAGAACAAAAAGTATCAATTAAGATGTTTTCATTGAGATAATTATATGATGATTTGGTGCACAAAACATATACATTATTTTTTCTTTAAATGGTACAAGTGGGGATCGATTCATGGGCATTTTAGTTCATTTCATTTTAAGAAAATACTAATTAATTTATTTATATTCTTTGAATCGAGATGAAAATTTTGGTCTATTGAGATAAATGAATAAGAAAACCGATTTGGAAATTCTAACAAGGTTTCACGTAATAATACTGAATTATATTGTTTTAAATTATATAAAAAATATAATGTGGAGAGGATGAAGCTTTTTTGAAATTCCAATACGATTTCCTTTTTAGTTCTTTAAGTAAAAGATTAGTTTTTTATTCTTTAACATCGCGATAATGTCCTCTGTTAAAATCACTTTATTTGTTTGAAACCACAAAAGCTCTATGTCGGTGTGTTGTTTAAACTATAGGCCATGTAAAATAGAATGAGTACATTCTAGATAATAGTTATATGCATTGTTCTAAAAAACTCGCCTAGGCTCCGCCTAGGCACGCCTAGGCTTGAGGCTTGGGAGAAACGCCTCGCCTTAAGATTTTGACGCCTTATGCTTGGAAGACCCTTAGGGCGCACTTTTTCTCTAAAAACAACAATGCTTTACTGAAACAATATCGCCTCTTAATGAGTTTTTTACAAACCGGACCATTATCTCATCCAAAATAATCAAATAGTATTTTAATTTGCAAATATTCAGACATATTTTTATGATATATACAATTTTAGTATTTTAATAGCCTTGTTATAGTTAAAAAATATTAAAATATATTAAAAAGGCCTAAACGCCTTTTCACGCCTTTTTACGCCTAGGCCCGCCTAGGCTTCTAAGGCTTAAGGATTGGCCTCCACGCCTCGATCACGCCCCGCGTTTTTTAGAACCTTGGTTATATGTATAAACAATTGTATGGGCTTGAGATTTGAAGTAGTTTATATGTATATGTAAACTTTGATAGACTTAATAATATAAATGGTGTTGATCCTCCTAATGTCAACCTAAAAACAAAGAAATGTACTTGATTGTGGTTGTTGTGGTGGTGTAGCATGGGAGTGGTGGAAAGAAATTTAAGCACTCGTTCGTTAACGGTTGTTCTAGAAAAGCATAACTAGATTGGTTTTTAGTAGAAGTGTTAATATTCATCATCGAAAATTGTACCACTATTGTTGGATATAAACAATTTTGTTGTCTGTTTGAAAATAATGGGATTCTTTTTTTTTCATTTCATCATATGTTTTGGCAAACAAATTTGAATTTTAGAAGCCATGTTGTGAAGGATTTTTAATGCATCTAAGTTGAATTCCATATGCTTGCAATTAAATGAAAATGTTAGAAATTGAAAAAACTGATACTTTATTTTTTATCACTAACAAATCAGTGTCACTTAGAGATTAATTCATTAGTTTTATTTGTATACGGTTGCATTTTTTATTCACTTTATGTGTACATGGGTGCATCTTCTCTTGTATTGTTACTCACATAAAATTAAAAACACCATTACTCTTATCTTTAATTTCATAATCGCATGGAGGCTAAAAGGATAAAAAGAGCAAGTGGGAAAAATATCCACATGCAATGTATGTTCACATTTCATTTCTTTTAATATCCCCTTTGACTAATTTTATTTTAAACATTTTCCTCACTTTTTTGCAGATATTAAATTTGGTCCTGCTTGCTCATGGAGGTGTCTTTTGATTAATCACAAGAAACTTTTATTACTTTTTGAATGATAATGTTCAGTCGATTTATATTTTGTTAAGATAATTTGAACATGGAGTAACTTTGTTTTGGATTGAAGATACCTTTTTTTATTTATTTTTTATTTTGGAAGATTGATTATATAAATATTCATAGCTTGGTTGATTTGATATGTATTGAGAGGTGCATATTAATATTAATGATGCCTACTTGAATATAATAGAACTTTGAGAATGATATTTTTACTTCATTTGAAGTTACTTTTACTTTTGTAAAGTTGAATTCATTTAATAAAAACAGTTCCTTAAGAGTTGCAATAGGTGTCCTGTGATAAAATCTAATGTTTATGCAAAAACAACTTAATATTTTCCCTTTTGAAAAAACGTTGACAAAGAATTCAAGGACGTTTTGCATGTGTCATAAAAACGCAATGTTTCTCCCTAAACACCGGTTATCTACCTTTGGATGTTTGAAAAACGTTCAGGAGAGCGTCTAAAAATAATTTCCCAACTAGAGCTATCACGACGCTTTTTAAAAACGTTGAATTTTTTTCACTGACTTTTTGTTAAGGTTTCCTGACATTTTTAGAATGTTAGAATATCTCATTTTTCTTGCAGTACATGCAGGACTCTAGGAGCTTTAGATGTAGTTGCAGCTGGATCAAAGTGATCTAGCCCTCGAGATTCTCATTGATCGGACTCCCCTTTGTTTTTATTTTTAAGTCACGATCCTTATATGTGCTACCGGGCAGGTGTCACTTAATCCAAATAAATTGAATTGTCCAGAATATTCCCCCACAACAAATTTGGAATGACTAAATATTTCTTTCTAAAACATCTCAACTAGGGCCTATTTGCCAATTCCCCTTATAAAATTCCACGAAGACGAAAAGTTTGTTTGCTTGTACTGACTTACTCTGTGAACGAGTTTTAATTATACAACTTATGACGTTTAACATATCAATATGACTTTAATATCGTGTGTTAAAATAGGTCATTAAATGAGATAGGCCAAATAATGACACGATTTGCTAATGTAATGAATTTTGATAACCCAATTTTTAAACAAAGTAACAAAAACATATAACAACTATATGGGAGTTTTCTATTTAGTGAGTGGTCATTTTTTTTTGCACTAATCTACTTACATATTTTTTTGGAATTAAGGTCCCTTACCCCTTAATGTTTACCTTATAAGTTAGGCTATCCAAAATTTTAAAATGTGTATATTACAAAAATCTATGTATACGTTATAAAATTTCACGTATATATTATATTTTTTCCAAACAAAAAAAAACATGTATATTTTACAAATTTTATTGTATATATTATTGAAGATTGGATATACAATAAGGGAGATGGGCCTTAGTGCAAAAAAAATATGCTAGTGAACTAGATCCAAAAATAATTATCAACGGGAGAGTTAATCCACAAAACTGCAAATATATTATATTAATAGACATTTTTTCTAGGATATATTATTAAATGAATTCTTATAGTGTATCGTCATCCTCCCATACTCATATCGATATGTTACCAGATCCACATATGGAACAAAGTATTTAATAGTTATATTATAATGTTTTATTAACAACACATCGCCTAGATCAACTTCAATGATCATAAATAATTTCAATGTGTAAAGTGAGTTTTACATAGGCCAGGTTTTTGGTCGGTTTGATCGGTAAATGAAGCATACCAATACCATACCAACTTTGAAATCATCAAACCAAAATTACCAATGGCCATTCAAGTTTAATTCCATAACAAGAGGAAGATTATTGAAAATAGTATGTAAAATAGATAGAGGTCGAGCTAAGCTATATTGGGAGGAAATTATTAGGAGAGATCTTAAGGAATTAAACTTGAATGATAATATTGCATATAATACATTAGAATGGAAAAGAAAAATCCATTTGGCCGACCCCATATGATGGGATTAAGGCAAGGATGATGATGATGATGATGATGATGATGATGATGATGATGATGATGATGATGATGATGATGATGATGATGATGATGATGATGATGATGATGATGATGATGATGATGAAACCAAAATTAACACTTTCACCAATTGGTACACCATCCCATAAATCAAAACCAAACCGTGTGGTATATCGGTAAAATCGATTTTTCAAAAAATACGATGATTTTAATAAATTTCTCTTTACGGTAAATTTGGTACTATTCTATACATAATGGTAATTCTTTGTACCACTTACCTGAACCTTTTTATAATCATATTCACACAAAAAAATTGAAAATAACCTACATAATTGTGTTGTCTCGATAACTATATATAAATATTAAACTCTAAAATAAACATCACAAATTGTAATTCAACTTACACTGTTATCCAAATAACTCGAATACGTCATGGTAAATAACAATGATTATAATGATTAATCATTATAATAATTAATCAATGTTCGATCCCAATGCCGGAAGAGTAGATTTCATCATTGAAGTTGTGCGAATTGGAGATGAAACAAGTTTTAATATGGAGGGAGGTCATGTTGAAGGTAATTTTTTATTTACACCAATTTATATGTATAACTAAACTTAATATCAAATTTCGTAAGCCATTCATACAAACAGGATATTGATTCCAGTCATGGAAATGAAATACATCAAATGTAGAAGTCTATGACAGAGGTCAAAGATTCCATCTAAAAAAATTACTTAACAGTGTTAAAATATTTCAAGAGAAACAATCTTTTCAACATCAAAGAAATTAGTTACATGAATCACCTTTGATTATCTCAGCAACGAGGCAGTAGGGTAACTCTAACTAGCCGATTAGAGTTCTCGAGTTGAGAGAGCCCTAACACTAACCCTGTGAGGGAGGAGAGAGAAAAGGGTTATTTTGTGAAATGAGAGTCGTAACACTAACCATAGTCTTGTTATAAATGGAGTGGTGAAAGATTCTAAGGTTGGAAAATATTGTATTGATAAAAGGGTTATTAAAAGGTTGACTACTTCAAAAAGACAAAGAATTTATAAAATAAGTGTGATTGTATTTGGTTTTAGCCCTTGGGTATTCATATTTGTTCTAATTTGGTATTTTCAATTTGGTAAGTTCGATAATATTATTTTGGTATTTTCAATACATTAATTTTGATATTTTATTTCGGTAAGGTACAATTGGTAAATCGGTTTTTAAAATATTAAAACCAAAACCAACTACAAAAAATTCGATAATTTTGGCTTTGGTAGTTTCGATTTCGGTAAGTAAAAAATGTAAACAATTACCACTAATTTTCGGTACAAAGGTACAAAACAATACGGTACAGATTTTTACAGTACCGCGAACACCCCTTGTTTTACATATAAATTATATGCAATAATAATTTTCTCCCTAATGGCACTTTCAAAATTTATTTATTTTTTTTGTAAAAAATATAATACAAATTTAGAATAATGACGAATAAACACGTGTAAAGAATAATAATGTAGTAATAACACTCCTTAAAAGAAAAGAGAGAATGAATGATATTACTATCTGCTTGTATCCGAGAAGCTAATGCGTATACTGATGTTCTAGTTGCTAGTTCGGTATCGCGCCTGATTTTTACTCAATATTATGTATAAATCCTATTTCTTTTATCCGTTGTTTCGTGACGCTAGTAATATATCTACTATCAGATTTGCAGCTCGTAATATCACTTGTAAAATACGCATATGATAAACAAAGCATTCTTTTATCAGGAAAAAAATGAATGAATTCGATCATTATACTAATGTCGTTTACAAAAATAAAGGCGACAAACGTTTGAGGCTAAAATAGGGGTGCAACCGGTACAGGTTTTTACTGTATCATACTATTTGGTCTGATAAAAAATGATTTTGGTTTCATATTATGAAATACCAGAAACCGATTTTACTGAAACCCAAAATACCATAAAAAATTGGCTTGGTTTTGGGGTTTTAGATATAAAAAATCGATTTATCGAATTTACCGTACCGACTTATCGTACCAAATTTATTGTACCAAAATTACTGAATTATATTACCGAAATACTGTACCAAACTTACCACATATTACTATATCAATTACCAAATAAAAATTATATTTAAAAAATATATCTACCAAATTATTAAGACCCTTTATTTTTTTAAACTAATCTCATCCATTTATTTTCCTTACTATAAAAGCTATAAAAGCCTAAACTTAAATAGAATCAGCCGCACACCACACATAGCAAACTAAGAATATCTCTCTTCAAGAGCACAACGTAACTTTTCTTCTTTTTTTCGAAATCATTGCAAACTATGTATATATCTCTTTTTTCCCTCATGCAAGCTTGTTCGGACTGAACATCAAAGTATAAAAAAAATTGTCCGTTTGGAAAAAAAATTAAATACCACCTGTTCATTTTTCCTTGTTGCCCTTCGTTATACAGTTCCAAATCATTTGGAATCCCACATGTGCATTTTTCCCAAATCGTGTGTTGCGTTTTTCCCAAATTGTGCGTTGCGTTTTTTCCAAACCATTTGGTCGGAATACCACCTATTCGGAATACTAAAACCTTCCCAATCGTGTATTCCACCTGGCTGGAATATGCGATCTTGCTCGATGGGTTCATTCACATACAAATATTGAAGAAAACATTTACCTGCTACGAAAATATGTGTTTGCCTTATTAAAATCTATTTATCAAATAGATTCCCTTCAATACACTTTCCTTAAGCGTTATAAATTTCGGAAAAAACTTAGCTTTTTACCCAAATCAGTTGCCCTCCGTTATACATCCTTGAGATTTTGATTGTTGTGCCATACAATAAATTTAGAATTAGCTTTCAGATTTTGATTGTTGTATTGTACCATACAGTGTATTAATTTCAGATTTAAAATTAGCTTTTGATTGTTACTTCCCATATAAATTACTTTCTACAGTTTGGTTTTATAGTCTTTTGTTTTTAATTTGTAGGTTTTAATCTACAATGGTTTTGAAATGAAATATATGTACACTCATAGGAACCTCTTAGGTGTTGGGAAAGAGAAAATGGAACAAAAAAATTGGGAGTAGGATATTAATGAATATTTTGATGCAAAGATTGAGAGAAATGGGCAAATTGATTTTTCATAATATCGAAATATATACCAGATTTATCGAACGCATAAACCGATTTAAAATTTTGGTATTTATCGAGAAAAAATCGAATTAAAATCGAAAAACCGTCCGGTTTGGTTTTGGTTTTTGTTTTGATGTACCGACCGGTAATTGATACAAGCCGGTTTTACCATTTAAAACATGATTTTGGTATTGGTAAAGGGGTTGTTACTGACTATATCGTACCGATTGCACCCCTAGGCTAAAATGATGATCGTAAAATGTAGATGGTTTGAACATATTATTAATGTGTGTACGTTATTAATATATTCTTGAAGTATGATATATCTTAAAATATGTGGTTTATACAGTCATTAGAGATGGGCTACTAATTATGAGTATAACTATAAAGATACTTTGTCAAAGATCTTGGTTGCTTGCATACCTGAGATTGATAGCTACTATAGTCTAATATTACATTTGATTATAAAAAATTAAATTTTTTTAATTGTTTGAGGTCCATTAATATTCACTATTTAAAGTTTGCATCTATTTATTTTTATGTTAAATAACTAAGATCAAAATTGGCGAAAAGCGCTAATTGCCCGATTTAACCATCAATTTACCCACCTTTTTAACCTAAAAAATACTTTTACGTTTGTATACATTAATATATATTACTATACCAATACATTATATATTTACACGTGCAATATGTACATCTAAAATTTAAAATACATTAATGTATAAATTTATTTTAATATATTCACATACACACACACTCATGCGTACGTACACACACACACACACATACACACACATAGTAAAACTTTTTTTTCATTTTTAATTGTTTTAAAAATGTTATTAATCGTAGCTATAAATAAAAATGACAAAAAATGTCATTAAATGCTTTTTTTATCAAAAAAATAATTTTATTGATACAAACAGGTAAAAAAGTTAAAATATTTTTTTCTATATATAAAAGTATTAAGAAAATGATTTTACTTTCGACAAATGTATTGTATGTAACAAATCAAAAACTATTTTTTATATAAAAAAGGTTAAAAACGTATCTGTTATATATCAAACAGTTTATACATAAAACAATAATTTATATAGAAAATAATTTATATATATAAAGTATTTTTTTTTAATGTTGTTATATATAAAAAGTGCTTATATAAAACAGTTTATATAAAAAAATTGTTGTTTTAAAGTTTTTTTAACATTTTCATATATAAAAAACTTTAAAAAAAAGAGTTTATATGTAAAAAAGGATTTTAATGTTTTTATATATAAAAACAGTTTATATAAAAAAATAATTTTTAATTTTTTAACGTTTATATATATATATATATATGTGTGTGTGTGTGTGTGTGTGTGTGTGTGTGTGTGTGTGTGAATGTATTAAAAATAAAGTTATACATTATTGTATTTTTAATATAAGATTCATATATTGAATTTATAATTGTATAGTGTACAAGTATAATAATATATTTTAGTATACTTTTGTTTGGTAAAATATGAATATATTTTAATACACTTAGGGGTAAAATAATATTTTTAATTAAATTAGTAAATTAATTGATGATTAAATTGATTAATAGATGATTTTCATTAATTATTAATTCTAAATAATTAATAGGAACACAAATGGATTAAAAAAAAAATTGATTCTAATGTAAATGTGTTGGTTCAAACATTAAGGGCCTATTTGGTTTGCAACCATAATTCTATTTTTTGTGTTTAAATACAATTATGATAAAAATTTACGTTTGGCAACTTGTTTTTAAACATTGAATTATAATATTTTTGTATTATAATCAATTTTTTTATAAAATAGAAAAAAGTTGTTTTATAACTTTTGTTTTTTATTTTTCAACCCAAAATTATTCATATTTAATATTTTAATGCATTTATACCTTGATATATAATATACATACATAATACATTAATATGTGTGTTATTCTTGTGAATAAAATATATATTTGTGCATATACACAAAATTACGTATATTTATATTATGTACATGTACATTTATGTATGTATGTACGTTTATATTTGTATTAAATATATATACTAGAGGATGCGCGTGCCGAGGGACGGCGATAAATTTGAGCCCGTGATAAAATTTAGCCCATAATAACACGCTTTTTTAAAAAAAAAACTTTAAAAAAAAAAGATTTTTTTTTAAAATTGTTAAAAAAAATTAGAAAATAACTATTTTAAAAAAATAATATAATAATCATATATATATTTGCATATATATTTATTAAAAAAAAATTAGCATGACATTTCATGTAAGGGCATGAAATGTCAAAAATATCATACATGAAAAGTAAAAATATCATGCATGGGTGAGCAGTGAAAGCGCATTACTCCATATATATATACTAGTAGATGCTCGTGCCTGAGGGCACGGCGATAAATTTGTCCCCGTGATAAAAAAAAGTTGAGAAAAAAAAATATAAATTAAAAAAAGAAAAAAATTAATAAAAAATAGTTAAAAAATAGTAAAAAAAATTGAGAAAAAATAATAAAAAATTGAGAAAAAATAAAAAAAAACATTAAAAATATAAATTAAAAAAGAAAAAAATATTTAAAAAATTAATAAAAAATAGTTTAAAAAAATGGAAAAAAATATTTAATAAAAAAATAAATTTACACGTATTTAAAAAAATACATGTATTTATAATAATATAATAGTATATATATATATGTAACAACCCGAGATTTTGGAGTCGACAATTTATTTATTTTGGGAGAAATAAATAATATTTTATTGGAGAAATAATTAAATTGGCAGTTGAGGTCAAAATTTAGAGTCGTTAGAAAGAGTGTCGAATGTCGATTCTGAGGGTACCATCGTTTCCGGAAGGGTCGAGAAAGTCAAAATGACTGTACTTGGGGTCTATTTAGGTTCCGAAATAAATTAGGACCGTTTGAATTGAATTAAAGTCACCGAGCCATTTAAAGTGTGTATTATCATTTAAAGATGTGTATTTTGGGATTTAGGCTTATTTAGCCTACGGGAGAAACAATTCTCCAAAGAGAGAAATAGAAGAAAGAAAGCAAGAAAGAAAGAAAGAAAGAGAGAAAGAAAGAAGAAAAGGAAGGAGAAAGGAAAGAAAAAGAGGATTTTCGGGCCAATACGCGATTTCAAGGCGGATTCAGACCCTACGAACCCGAAGCAAGTGATTAAACTTTCTAAATAATTGTTGTGTATCAATTATTGCATGATTTGTGGATTGAATTTTGGGTTTTAGGTTTAAATTGACAAAACCTAATTTTTGGGGAAAATCTTAGATTTGTATTGTATTAATGAATTTAAGGTTAGAAACTTGTATATATGTGTTCTTGGAGGAATATTAATGTCACATTTGTGTTTGGGTTGAATCAAAATAGTTGGAAGATGATTAAAATGATTTTTGGGTATTTTGGGTTAAAAATAAAACAACCCATTTCGTAGCTTGCTGCACTTGCCGAATCGATTCGCCCCTACCGAATCGATTCGGTCTGTTGTAGATTGCCCAGGTCTTTTTGACGAATTGATTCGCCCCTTGCGAATCGATTCGGTATGTAGCAGACTCCCAGGTCCTTTGGACCGAATCGATTCGGATGGGCCGAATCGATTCGAAAACAAGGGATTTTGGAGATGTTTTTCTAGGAAGAATTTCATCTCGTTTCGTCTAAAGTTATCGATTGGGAACTTCTATGGGAGTTATTTGGAGTATGTTTTGGAGACTTTTAGATAGTTTCCCTTATAGGAAATGATTGGAGTCATATGGACTAAATTTGAGGAATACCGATTGCATATTATGGTTTATTCTAAGTGGGGAAGCCCACCTTGATCGGGAGGTTATACTTGGAGATAATAAATTCAATTCATAGGAAAGAATGTGAATAATTTATAGATACCAGATCTTAGGATCCAAATCCCAAATGGGATAACTATAAAAAGGTTCGTAAAATGAATTGAACCCTATTGTGAATGGAAAATAATAAATGCTATTTGATGTGCATATGGATATAGAAATATCCTTATTGATGATTGATTTGGGAGATATCTCACGCAATGAGAAATGCTAATTGAGGTGCAATAGGATATAGAATATCCTTAACTTAAATAGAATTGAAAGACAATTCATAATAGAAGCGACATGAGAGCTTCAAGCGAGAATTAGTATAGCATATACTAAGTGGGGTAAATGTGTGAGTATTGACGGTTAGTGTATCAAAAGAGAGAGATATACTAAACATTGATGTTAATCAAATTACGCCTAAGAGCGTATAATGAAAATGAATATGATGTTGCAGGTATACCTTATATAAAATGGTATATCTTTATTATGTGGGATGTATGTATTCCTTATATGATGGTTTATATACATGTTAAGCATACCCCCTCCTTGCTATCATTGGGAAGTTTCGTGCGTAGAGGGTGAGCATTCTGACTAGAAAAGTAGGATGTGGATATTCCCCAGGTCATAGTCGTCCTTTGTGGTCAGCAAATGACATTTATGATATATATATTTATTTATTTTGGGGGTGAGAGGTCGGGGGTATGTGACGCTCTCACTTACCGGTTAGGAACTATGACCGCTTCCTGGGACGTTGTGTGCGTGAGTTGATCACGAGGTGGGTGTCGTTGAACCCCACCAGGTGGCCCCAGTTTGCTACGTATATGGGCTGCTGGAAGATGATAGCATGTGAGCCTGCGTCCTTCGAGTTATAACTCGGTTGGATGGTTATTATTGCTTGTGTTTGTAGTTGGGTGTCAAGGGCATAATGGACCTCAACGACCCACATTGCCAGGATTAGTGTATCGGGGGGTTCCTTGTTTGGATTTCGCTTCGGCGAGACGTCCCACGCACGAACCGCAGTGTAATGTTGGAACTTGGGGATAAGTTTGCTCATCATTATATATACATATATATCACCTATCCCGACAATCGACAGTGCCAGGAGTAGTGTAACGGGGGGGGTTCTTTATTTGGATTTCGCTTCGGCGAGACGTCCCACGCACGAAACGCCGTGTACTGTTGAGAATTGGGAATATTAATCAATTAAAATTGGACAATAATCATTTGGGTTATATGCATCTCGTATTGAGGGCATAATGAGCCCCGAGGATCGATATGGTCAGGAGTAGTGTAACGGGGGGTTCCTTGTTTGGATTTCGCTTCGGCGAGACGTCCCACGCATGAAACGCAGTACCGTGTTGAGAATCGGGAGGAGTTTAGTTCTTAACTCTTTATGCTAATAACTCATCTATAATAACTATATATATGGTTTCATGCCTTATATGGGCATCACTAGAATATAAATTCTAGTAAATGAGATTGTTGATATATTGGGATGATGTGGACATGATTGGATCATGTAACTTTATATGTTCAACAAATGAACATTATAAAGATAACTATAACTATTACATTAAAGTTAATGTATATGACTTATAAATTATGGGAACAAAGGTATTGGGAGATAGGGTAGATGATTTCACTTAAATACTTTATTTGGGTTTAAGTTAGAATCCTCTTACCTAATTAGAATCGGACATCCTTTTGGAGATACGTGCATACGCTTAGTGCGCGCTTTAGATGAGAGGTGAGTTGAATTTTTATGGATTGTTCGATTCCAACTAAATCATGTAATAATGCATTTATAATTATTATGCATTTTAATACACTTGCTATAAACTGTTTTTCAAAACTCGGTCTCTGACCCGTTTATATTTTCCTCCTCCATGTATATATTGTATTACTTCAGGTGTTCCTCCGCAAGGACGCCTTTGATATTCCTCCATTCAGGATTTGTGGAGCTGTGGCAGTAGCGGACTGTTGCGGCACTTTTCTTTAGTCTATTCCTATCTATTGTACATCTAGATTAGGATTCAGTTGTATTGAGTTAGTATTCAAGTGTTGTAGATTAACACTTTCCTAATTTATTTATCAGACTATTGTATTGTCTGTTGCCCGACAGCATATTCGGGTATTTCATTGTTGAGATTTTTGTTGTACAATGTATTGTACTCTTTTATTATTTGAGCATGCACATTTCACATCATATTTAGATGTATATTGTTGGTTGTGATCATTATTGGTTTTGTTGTTGTTGTTAAAAATAAAAGTTTTAAATTTTTGGCAATTCGCACTTTATGATTTCGGGTAGTTAGCCTTATATTATAGTGTTTAGTTGTTGATGTTGAGACTGTACCATCTGAGATACCTGATTTATGTAGTATAGGGCTGGCCACCCGTTATTATTTGGAGCGGGTTGTCACAATATAACACAAAAAAAAAAAAAAAAAAAGAAAAAAAAAACTTTTAGCATGACATATCATGCATGGGCATGAAATGAGAAAATGTCATCCATACAAAAATGGAGATATTTTTGCCAAAACCATGCTCCTTTATTATATGGATATATATATATATATATATAGGGAGAGAGGATCTCAACTGACCCTAAAAAGGGAATTTTTTAATGAACTTTACCAAAAAATACCTAACAACCCATTAATTTTAATTTCTATAGTGTAATTGATCCGCGCCAGTGACAATAGACACGCGTGTGACCCGAACCTCCTTATCCCATTCCCCTTACCCCCACCCCCACTCCCTACCCCCACGGCAGACCACTAGTTAAAAAAATTATGTTGTTGGAATGTTTATAATATAAATACACGGTTTTGTCAATTTTATCAAATTTTCAAAAAATTATAATTAAAATAAGTTAACAAATGCGCTTCAATATTTATTAACAAAAAAAATTAAATTTAAAAATAACATTTAAATCAATTTTTTTGAGTAGAGGACCAAACAAGTGATAAAAGATAGATGAGTTTCTCCTCATTTTTTTTGGTAAGGTATTGTTCATACCACGAGGTGTCCAGGCCAGCTTACGCGCACCTCGACTAATACTCGCTCGCGATTTGTTGCTTTCGCTGGTCAAACATTATTTTGACACTGCCAAGAATCGAACTGATAACTAAATTCAACCTACCCTCAAAAAGTGTCTCAATGACAACGTTATACTAATAGGTCAAGAGGCATGATTACTCACACACTTAAGAATTGATGGTTGACATAATGGTACATACCAGTACACCTTATATATATATATATATATATAAAATAAGGAGTAGAATACTTTTACTATTCCATAAGAAGATAACTTAATAAGGGGCTAGGATTGAATTGGATAAAATTGAATCCAACATTTGAAATGTTTTGAGATGTGTTCCCCCTCTTTTCTCATTCTCAATTTCACTTTAATTCAAAATAGGGGGCCTTTTTTATAAAATCTCTCCTCCTAAGACAGCTTTCAGTCATACCCACTCACGTCAATCAGTCACATACTCTTCCCGATCTCACTCTTTTTTTTTCTCTATCCATCCCTCTGTGAAACCCTCAACAATGATGTTCGTGGGTATGTAATTTTTTATTCATTATTCTCTCACACATACATTCTCAGAGGCAAACAACACATATACATCATCTTCTCTCTCCCTCGAAGGATCCAGGGAGCGAAAATAAGATTCATACTTGATTTTTGATTTTGCATTCTATTCCGCATAAAATCATGTTTATATATCAACCATACTCCATTTTATGAGTTTACTTTTACTTTTGATTTTTGTCTACAGATCTATCTTTGATTAAGCGCACCATGTTTCAAATCAGGTACGCCTGTTATTCTCTCTATATTTCTCTTTTCTATTAATCGCACCATGGTTCATTTTGGGGGGCATTCTTTTATTTCTGACTCTTATACCAGAGTTGGTTAAATTTGGGGTTTAAATTTTTAGTTTCATTTTTAGGGTTTAAATTTTTATTTTATGATCTAATTTTTTTTAGATCTAACACATTTTTTCATATTTTGGGTTGAATATTTAGTGTTTTTGGTTCACATTCTCTCTAAAAGTATTGATAATATTGTGTGTATCTGTTTTTCAGATGTAATCTTTTTTTTATCTAATAGTACTGATAATATTGTGTGTATCTTTTTTTATCTAATCTTTTTTTATCGCATGTTTGCAAGTGTTTTGTATCTGTTCTACTATGTGAGCTTTGTTAGTACTTCTGTTACCTAACTTTGTTAGTACTTCTGTTACCTAACTTTGTTAGTACTTCTAATAACACTTGGATGTGACAGAACAATCAACCATGAAAGATATCGGCAATATTGTAATGTTTATAAATTGTGCTACATTTTTTGTCATATTAAGGACATTGTATTTTATGACTGTACAGTGTCATTTTTCTTAGAAATGTGTCATTTTTTGTCATGTTTTATCATATTTTATAAATTGTGCTACATATTTTATCATATTAAGGACATTTTTTGTCATATTTTATAACAAAAATGATTGTACAGTGTCATTTTTCTTAGAAATAGGTCATTTTTCTTAGATAAAATTCCATTTTTGTTATTTTCTATTGGCAATATTATAATGTTTCCTTTCATGTTATTTTTTTATTATTATGAATTTTTTCTTTAAATTTTAAGTTTTGGTCTACATTTTGATATATGGGAGAGTGAATTCATTATTTAATCTCAAATTACATAGTTCGAAGTGACACAATTTTGCCAAAATATTGTTGATTTTCCTACCTGATGCTTGAAATCCAACATAGAACATTTTCATCCTAAAATTTTAGTTATATGTGGTGTTTTTTCTTTCCTATGTCTATTTAGATTGTGTCAAATATTCAAATTTCTTCCATTTTTTCTTCACATGGTTAGATTCTAACAAGCTTCAATCGTATGAATGATTCTGTCAAGCTGTTTGTGTCTATGCGGTTGGAAACCTGTGTGGAGATTTGAGGCTAACGATGTGCAGAAGTTGCAAAAATCCTGGCGAGCCTTCGATTTGTACGAGAACATGTTTCATTTACTACAAACTGAGCAGATACAGGACACTACCGACAAACCCAGATACAGAAGACCGCAAATGTTTTGGGTTTATTTAATTTGCCTAACTTGAACACACAAAGGCAACCCAAAGTTTGAATGAAAATCTGGAGAATTGGGGGTTGGAATATTAATGTTTCATCAATTACAGATCATGGAGATTGACATTATTGTTATCTTATTTAAAGGGTTTATAGTGATCAGTACTGTTTTCTTTTTTGAGATTCTTTGCAATTATCATTATATATTTAGATTGAGGTGGTTTCTACTGTGATAATTAACTGATTTTTGCACCTACAGGTCCTGGGCAATGCAAAGGGGCAATGGACGTAGTGGTATCAATATTAATATTTAAAAGCCCAGTATCGGTTACTAGGATGCTCGGCTACTCACTAATGATTTTGGGGGTTATCTACCGTGAATCTAAAAAGTGTACCAAAAGTATTGCTATGTAAAAGCATCTAACTCCATTATTTGCCAAAAAGTCTAAACTGAATTAGCCTCTCTAAAGCACTAAATAATCATAATATCCATACCTTCATTAAATTGTTGAATCGATTATATTAACTGCTTAGTTTTCCATGGAATTTTGAAGACTTTTTTTTATTGATAATCTCCCCCAAAACTTTAGAATCTGATTCAATGTATACTTCCAAGTAATTCCTCTCTTTACATATCCTAATACCATATCTTATAGCCCAGATTGAGTAAGGTCTGCTACTTATCAAAATATATGTTTAAGTATTTCGTACCTTTTGTTACGTTAAGTCTGCTATGTATTTTTTCAAATATGAGTTTACAAGATTCTTGAAAAAAAATACACTATCAGACTTAAAAAAGTAACACATTCTGATATATCTTAAGTGTCAAGTCTTGGTCTTGCGTATGTCCCAAGTGCTTTGGATTACTGGATTGTTTTGTTCATGTAAGACATTTAAATGCACTAGGGACATAAAAAAAAGGATTTTGTATTAGTATAGTCCAACATGTTAGGTGTTGTTAGGAATTAATTATGTCATCACTTAGTTCTTTTATATTTTTAGTTTTGTTTTATATGGGAATTTTTATTCCATATAAACATGGTGGGGTTTTGTCATAATCAAAATTTGTTCCATTTTGTTTTGAAAAACATTAGTAGTCAGGTTCAATAAGCTTTAAGGAACATTGGCATGGTGGGGTTTTGTCATTACATGTATTGGAATTTTCCTTTATGATTACAAATACTAATGGTTTTATTTCCAAAGAGAAACAGGTACGAGACCTCATCCCTCTCCTTCTGTCTTATCGGCATAGATTCTCTCTATTAACAGGTATTGTTCGCATGTGTGTTTATCGTGTTTGTTATCTATGCATATGAAAGTGAAGAGAAGTCTGTTAGGTGCTCCTATGTATGAAGAACTTGAGAGTTTTTTTACTACTTTTTTTCAGAAGTGAATGTAGTACACGGATGAGAAGGAAATAGCTAAAAAAAAGACTAAAGTAGACCATAAATTTCGTTCTCAAGCAAAAGTTGTGAAGTAATAATTTTAAAGGCCTAAAAACTACACTGCAAGATCCTCGCTTTAGAAGAATTACAAGATCCAAAGCTAAGGTATTCCCAACTCTTTGCCTTGGTTTCATCACCAAACTCTATGCCTTGGTTTCATCAACTTTGATTTTATGCATCTCTTTTGTTTAATTGAACTAATTTGCTTGTAGACCATCCTTTATAACAGTGATATTTTAGTTTTGCACTCTATCCCCTATAGTTGATTATTTTTTTTATTGTTTGAGCAATGCTTTCATCTGAATATCTGTTTTTGTACCTCCTTCTGTAAGATGTATTTTAAGGTTAGATATACTTTAATGAAAATTATGAGGTAAAAATGTAGTTTTATACAATTAACATAAAAGGTAATATCATATTTAAATATTTTTCCCAATGTTTCTCTGATATTTTTATTTTGTTTGATTTGAATTTTAGTCTTAGAACTAGAACTGTACAAACTTTACATACTAGACTTTTAGCTAAAGTCTTTTTATAGTTCCAGTTTCTCTTACATTTGGTATAAGGAAAATAAAGTTTGGATACAGTAATTGATCAAGTAGTGGATTTATATTCTGATTAAAAATTTTCATTTCTTGCTTTATTATATATTTTGGCTTTTTAATATATTCAGTTGAATGAACTGTCTGGTTTTTTCTTAATGGATACTCTTTGTTTTCAGTGGTTTTAGAAAATTATCCCCAGATTTTTGTCTTGCGAGTTATTTAATTAATTGTGTGAAATGGTTTTTTTCTTGGATGTTCTATGCCCGTGAAGTGTAGTGTCTTTAATTGAGGTCTTGATATAACTGAATTGATGTTTGAAACCCCAAGTGGGGTATTTTTTTAGATTTGGGTTGTTACATTCTTATTAGTGATGATTTTGCATTACACTTGGTGATAATTGAGACGTTCATAGCAGCGATGTAAATATAGTTGTGTTCGAGATTGAGGCTCCTTACATTGAATACGAGATTGAGGTTGCTCTTTATCTCATTTTATTTCATCTACTCTATCATATCAAAATTTTTATCCCCATAGGCTCTTAATAATGTTCTCATATGGGTTTTAATGAGAATTTTATTGGTGAAATAATGAAATAATTTATCGTTGTTATCATATTGAAATAATTTAATTCATTTTTTTCTCTAAAGTGAAATTAAAATCTTCTACTATTTTTATTGGGTTCTAATCCATATGTTTGATATGACTTCATGAATTTCGTGAAACATGAACTTCTAAATGTGTATAGTTCTAGAATTGATTTTTTGACAGGGATTAAAATTATTAGAAATAAGAGGGTATATAGATATATGATTCTAAAGTTGGTCATCAAACCATTCTTTTCACGATGGCTTTCTGAATTCAGATGGTCAGTTTGAGTAATATATGTTTATGTGTATCTGTTATGTATATGCATTTGGTATATATACGATAATCATGTGACAAATAGGGGTTGGACCAAAGAATCTATTTCTCCTGAACTACAATAGCTACGGTGAATCACACTCTTTGTGAAGGAAATCGATGACCTCACAAAATGGCTAAAATTGGATTTACTGCATATGTTGTTTCCATAATCAATGTTTCGACACAATACATAAAGTTTAGACCTTCTTTTACTTATTTTAATATGACTGTTAGCGGTGGCATTGTACAACGCATGAGGTAATTGTGTGATTGTGGAGTTATCACTTAAAAGGCAGCGATGGAAATTCTAACAAAACTGGTGCTGGTGATAAGCTCATCTCAAGTGATTGTGGTATGTTCATGTTCACTTTTTTATAAAGTTTGAATTTGTTAAGCAAGTTGAGGGAGCCAGTTTCCACCAATTTATTCTTCAGATATTAAACTAATGGACCGGAGGAACCAAAGCTAGGAGAGGTGGTTCAACAACCTGAAGAGCACCCGCAGCTAGCCTACAGGCCAGATCTTCAACGGACACCTTCACAACATCACTTCTCACCCCAATCTCAGCAGCATATCGGTGATATTGAAGCCAACATCACTTCTCACCCCAATGTCATATCTTCTAAAGTTGAACAACTTCACGATTTTTGCTGAAGCTATATTGAAGCCACCAGATTGAATCGATAAAATGCACAAAAGTCAGGTGAATATCTTAGGCGATTCTCTCTGAGTCTCATTTTAATTGTTTCTTTTGTTTCTATCAGATGAGTTCTACCCCTACTCATATATATTTTTATTTAGTAAGTTCTATTGATTGATTTCAATTAAATTTTTAATTACCTCTTGCTTTATATATGTATATAAAAAAAGAATCCATCAGTTTTTAACGAATGCCTCCAAAAATTTTTGACAATGAGGGCCACATAGAATCTAGATATCTAATCTTCTCCCAAATGTTCCTTTTATGTTATTGTCCTCAAAGACTCTTGAGTTTATTTTAATCTAAATATGCCAAAAGGCTGAACTATGGTTTTTTGTAGTGCATAAACGAAAAGATTCAATTGAGAAGAGTAAAAGTACAATCGAGGACAAGCTGTGCACTTTGAAACCAGACTGGGCAATACAAAAAAAATAGAAACCCTGTTGAAGAAAATAAAAATCCCTTTGAAAAAAGAATCTACTGTAAAAAAAAAGGATATGCGTATGTATACGCTACAAAATCCCTTGAATATGATACGTACATTTCATGCCCACCATAAATTACATGATACCTAGTTGCAATAAAATGCACAAAAGGATGCTATACAGATTCGATGGCGGTTTCCATATGAAAGCAGTTACAACATTCACCTCTCGGGGATACTATCGCATCAGTTATAGTCAGCTTGCTAGATATTGGGTTTGTACAAATTCTTTTATTTTGTTATCCATCTCTATAAGTTTTCTTATTTTTATGTTTATTATTTGTATTCTTAGTTCACTTTTTGTATTCGATTTATTCCACCTCTATTTATGCTTTGTTGACATGGGATTTTGCTTAACAACCTGCCTGCCTTCGATTATTGATGCATCGATATTTTTTATAGGTATGCGGGAGTTTGTGAATTTGCAAAAGAGATAAATATGCAACAATTGTGTTTAAGTAAACAATTCGGCAAAATGTATGTCAATTATTTGTACATAGTGAGAATGAGTTTTTTTCCACCTTTGTTAACGTTTCACGAGCCGTCTATTAATTAGTTTCATCAATTATTTTTGTGTTTTCGTTTGATTACTACAAGATTTTAGTGAAACTTTTGTTTCTCAGTACATTTGTTTACAACTTTTTTAATCTATTTGGTATCGGCTTTGTCAACATATTTCAGTAGCTATTATGTTGTAGGATTGCGGTCAAGGAAGTAAATGTCATAGGAATGTGATATGGAGACATAAAAATAAGGGCATGCCAGATAGATGGTGTGGCACAAATAAATTTAGAGGAGTTCCACTGGGACAATTCTATTTTTTTATTGTATGCTTTGGGGGTAAGACATTTCTTCTCCTAATGTATGTATGCCAAGTAAATGGAACCATAGAATTATATTGGACTTTTTATGTGTAATTGTAACTATTAAATTCTGTCTTTTGAGGCTTTGTAATGGTTCAATCAAGTATTATTGTTGGAGTTATTTTTTATTTACTAAACATATTGGATATTCATAGAAACGAAAGAAATTTTGCCCAAAATATTTAAATTGTTGACACTTAATCGTGTTGTAAAAAAATTCACTTAAATTATAGACGATTCAATACTTTGGAAAATTTTCTCTGTGCCTTCAAGCACGGGCATTCCACTAGTATATATGTAGATGTAGATGGCCACAAAAAATATATTTTCCTGATTTTAATCATGAATACCTTTTAAATCCCGCCGAAAGATGAGTCTTTGTTGACATTGACTAGGAATGCACCAAAAGGAAAAGATAAAATAATGTATTTAAACAGGGGATATTTTGACTTTTTAAACTCCTACTTGAAATTGGACGTCACAATCAAATTCTTTGGAGAAATGCAGTTTATTCTTACTATCAGTTACGCGTGCAGAGAAGAAGAGTTAAAAGAAAATAACTAATTAGTAATTGCATAAATAACTAAAAATGCAAACCTTGTAATCTTTGCAAAATATTATCTTTGTTGACACATTTAGCATAATTGATTATAAAATTTTGTTACTTCACTTGCCGCGATTCTTATTTTTTTTTTGTCTTTTAGTATTTTTCGACATTTTTTTCATTCTTTTCGCGGCACTTCACCTTTTACAAGAACATTGCTTTGGAGCAAATCAATTTTTTGGAGGAACAAAAATACATTTGGACATTTTGAGTATCCCAAAAATGCACATATGGCTTAGAGTTAATATAGTGGAAGAAATCGTAGCTACTCCTAAATTCAGGCTTTCAACTAACTATAGAATATGGAATTTCATTAAAAAAAAATTTGATGAAATCTGATTAATTAAAACAGGCCAAGCCCTAAAAACACAAAGAGACCCAGCCTAAATACAACACAACACAACCCAAAAGAAACTGCACACAACCCAAACAAACCAATGGCCCAACCAAAAAGCAGCCCAAAGAAAAAACACTCCTAAAACAGCAAGCCTTAGCAAATCCAAGAAAAACGAGTGTAGCCACCGACAAACCCACCAACAGTTTCATTAATTTGTGTAAAAGTGAACATGAATAATATTATGAGCGGGTTAAATATGGGTTGAGTTAAATGTGAGTTGGGTTAAATATGGATTGGATTAAATGTGAATTGGGCCAAATATGGATGGACCAAATATGAGTTGGGTCAACCCATTATTTTTCTACTAAAGTAATTATTACAATTCGAAGTATATATATAAAAAAAACTCATATTTTACTCACAACTTTTAAAAATAAGTATTATATTTGATTTGTATCTTTTAAAATTGGGCTTTGTATTTGATTCCTAACTTTCAAATATGGATCCCATATTTAACTTAAAGCTTTAAAATATGAATTTCATATTTAACTCATAACTTTTAAATACGATCCTCATATTTAAATAATCGAATTAATATAAATTATTTTATTATTTGGATCACATTTTTTCATTGTTAATGAATATCAAGCAATTTTTGTCCCGCAGCTTTTAATTTTTATGAGTTGCTTTCGTACTTTCCCACTTTTCCATGATGTCTAATTTTAGAGGCAAATAAGAAATATTTTCATTGAAATTGAGTAAAAGATGTCACCAATCTACACGTCTTAATTCACTTACCATTTCTAACATCTCATAATCTATTCCCCTCCAATTCTAAGAGAATAAAGAAAAAAAAGGAGGATTATAGGCCCAATACTTTGAGGATCATATATGCCTTAGTTTTGCTTAAACTAGTTTTTATGTTGCCTCCTTGGGCACAAAAAAAATGAGAAAACTTAAAAGCCCCAAAATTCTTCATACGGTATATTATTTATATATATAGTCTAAAAAAAATTCATAAATTTGAGTCTTGAGTTTCTTTTTCTCTTCCTTTTATGTTTTTACTATCTTGTGAATCATGTGTTGCATGGTTATAAAATTATACTTTTTGAAGACTCACGTTGTAAAAGAGAATATAGTTAGTACATGTTGAAAATGAATTTAACATAGTAGAACGATATTTTGATTGTGGATAATGTGCCTAAATATCTTAATATTATTTTAAACAAATGAACACTAATATTAAATAAATATATAAAAATTGTTATGAAAGCGACTGTTAATTTTAAACGTACATAGAAAATATCATAAAAATAATCCTAAAACATTCAAGATAAACTCATCAAATAGATTACAAAATCTTAATAAATAACATTAAATATTTTATACAATATATATCACATTATATATTTATACAAAATATACTTTAACAAACCTAATAAGCACAACATATTAGTATCTATAGCTGAAATTTGTAAATGTAAATATAAATATAGTGCAATACTAATGCGTGAAGCAAATATACAAATTAAAAAATCTACTAAGACATTTAAAACTATCACCCCAAAAATTCAAAAAGAAAAAGAATTTTCATTAGAGCCTTCATTCTAATAGCTAAAGTATTCATTTAATTTGAGAAAACCTCCGTAAACCCTTTCATCCAAATACATGGATGCCAAAAATAAAAAAAATATTTGAGAGATGATAAAATACAATAGCACACTCAATATTTGAGAGATAACACTCAATATGAGGAGATAATTTTTCTTTACTACTCATACCATATTTTTGACTTTTTATGACTTCATTTCAAATGCTAATATCTTTATTAATGCGGCTTTAATACTTTCTATCATTTTCTCTCAAATCTTGAACATTGTGTTCTTTAAAACCAAAAAATGGATGACCAAAAGTCTCTTGGAAATTAAAAATCTCTCTCTCTCTGTGGATAGAGTTAATTTGTAGCACCCCTTAAATAAACCCCTCATCAGAACTCAACTAATCCGATCTCTTCATCAAAACTAAATAGAACAATATTTTCGCAGCTATCACCCAAGAGACAGAGTTAATTCAGAGATATAATTTCTTGCTTTATTACAAATAGTTAGAGTTTGGTAGATAAACTTTCTTGATGGTATACTTGAAGCATCTTTTATTATTATAATTCTACCACCTCTATTTTTCTCAGCTTTTAATCTCTTCTGTTGGAAACACAAGTGCCATATGAAGAATTTTCCATTTATATATATATATATATATATATATATGCCAATATGTCTACTCAGATGAGAAGATAACAACACTAAAAAAAGTCACATAATTCGTACAATCATTTTAATTTTTATAAGATATAAAATTTTCACATAGAAACTTGTACTAACCATGACAGGTATTGAAAAAGATGACATTGTTAAAATTTCAGATATTCCGAGTCTCAAATGAGAACTTTCAATCAATATATGAAATTGGGTGAGTATAAAACTTACAAATAATAGAAAATGAAGCATTTACAAAGACAAGTTGATAGAGTTCTTGGGCAGATATAAAATTTACAAAGACAAACCGTAGGATAAATTTTTACATAAATGAAATATTTCTCTAAAAGTAAAAATATAGTTTTTACATATAGTTTTTTTTCTTAATTTTTTCCCATTTTTTGATTAAATGTAAATATATTTCAAAACTGTGTCCACTGTAGGATAAAATTTTACATATATTAATGTTTGTGTTTTTTTTTGGAAAAATATTAAAGTATATGTTTTGTTAACAGTTTAAAAAATTTATTTTGGAGATATTTATTAGTTTCCTAGCTTTATCTTCACACAAGATATTATAACATGGAACAATGTTTGTATCTTTGGTACAATAATATTTTATTACTTAAGTTTATAACATGGAACAATGTTTGTATAATATTATTTTAGTTGCATATGATGTTGCTGAAAATATGATATTTTTTAGTTTATTTTAAGCATGCAACAAATGAAAAAATTGAATATTAGTATAATAGCTCTAAGATAAGATATTAAATTTATGATATATACTATTTTTTTTAATTTCTTTATATTTGTTTATTGTACACCGCTCATGCATTGCACGCCTTGTATGCTAGTTATATGAGTGTTTATAGGATCTTAAAAATGTAACTACCTAAATACATGTATTGATTATATATAATATACACATACTCAATTTAAACTTCTATACATGAATCTTCTAATGTATGAACCAACTAAATGCATGTATTGACCATATACATATGTCTACTTTAATCTAGATAATAAAAAATCAATAAATGGCTTAATAAAAATGTACACGTGTCACCGTGTGAGCGAGATAAATGTTGATGGTATAATGTGATGACAACCAATATATAAAAATTGTTATGAAAGAGACTGTTATATTTAAAAGTTCATAGAAAATAACGTAAAATAACCTTAAAACCTTCGAGATGAACACATAAAATAGATTATAAAATCTTAATATGTAGCATTAAACATTTTATACAATATATGTCACCTTATAAATTTATACAAAACATACTTTAACAAACCTAATAAGCACAACATATTAGTATCTATAGCTATGAAATTATAGGTGAAAATATAGTGTATTGCTAATGCGAGAAACAAATATATGAATTAAGAAACTTACTAATGCGTTTAAAACCATCACACCCTAAAAATTAAGATAGGAAAATAATTTTCATTAGATCCTTCATTCAAATAGATAGAGTATTTATTCAACTTGAAAATACCTCCAGAAACTCCTTCATCCAAATACATGGCTACCAAAAATAAAATAAAAATATCTGTGAGATAATAAAATGCCCTAACATACTTAATATTTGAGAAATAACACACAATATGATGAGATAATTTTTCTTTACTACTCACACAATATTTTTGACTTTTTATGACTTCATTTCAAATGATAACATTACATGGGTATTTATAAGATCTTTAAAATGTATCTACCCAAATATATTTATCCATTACACTTAATGTAAACATATCATATTTAGACTTTTATACAAGACCCTCCTAATACATGAACCAACTAACAATATGTATTGACTATATACATATGTGTCTATATTAATTTAAATAATATAAAATAAATAAATGACTTAATGAAATGTACACGTGTCATAGTATGGGAGTGATAAATGTTAATATTGTATTGTGATGATACCTTTAGGTATATGCTACAATTATTCTCTATATTGAAACAAAAGAGAGCATGTGGGTGTTTTGAATTATTTGCGGCTCTATTATTCTTTATCACTAGTTTTTAGCCCCGCGCGATGCGCGGGCGAATTATAGTTGTTGTTTAAAAAGGCGTCATAGGCAATATTAAAAATTTAAGGGGTCTTTATAAGTCGTTATAAACTAAAATTAAGATGACAACAAAATATTTCAAAGCTGAAATAAAGACTGAGAGAATGTAATACAAATAAGTGTAATTTTATTGCAGAGATATGTAAAAAGGTAGGTATCAAATTGCATTTTACCCGGCAACAATTCTCTATTCACACCATTAGCATCCTTGGTCTTGGGTCTAGAAACTTCAAAATATATATCCGAAGTAAAATTATAGATCCCTATAATATGACAAAAAATTAAATTACAAACATTTAAAGTATAAATCACAATCCATAAGTACATGCTTAATTTTTTTTATAATGATGACAACAAATACTACAAAATTAGAACTGTTTTAATATAGTGAAATATGTAAGAGATTTAAAAAAAAAGTACCTCTCTTATAACGTCAACATATGAGTTCTAAAAGGTACCTAAAATCAAAACAAATGAAAACCCTCATTAAGCCAAATCAGATCAATATATATATATATAAAAGAACTAACCTCAACATATGAGTTCTAAAAGGTACCTAAAACCAAAACTAATGAAAACCCTCATTAAGCCAAAACAGATCAATATATATATATATATATATATATATATATATATATATATATATATATATATATATATATAAAAGAACTAACCTTATAATCTCCTATATAGTTTTGAGACACTTGTTGGAGACTGCAACCACAAAAAATTCTTGTTGGCTCTAACAACCACATACATTTAGCATATGTTAATAAAGAAAATAGCCTCCACATATTCCAATTAATAATATACATCACAAAATCTAAATCTAAACCCAGAACAATGAAAAAAATATAAGTTCTTAAACTCGGAGCATCCTTACCTGACCTACCTGCTACTGACCCTCACCCTTTCATAGAGGCTGGACCGCATCAAATTGCACTAAAAGAAGGTGAAATTTTTTATACATCTATCTTTACCTTTTCCCTTGAAGTTGTTCCCATTTTTTGTCCTTAAGAAATATTGGATGTTGGGTTCTAAATTCTAATATGAGTGTTGGGAAAGGTAGCATGCATGTTCATTATAATCGTATCTGTTGATTGTTGGGATGTGTTTTATTGAATGTGGAATTTATAGAAACCCATTTAGATTCCTAAAGAACTTAATGGGTGGCAACCATTAATTATTGTTGCCGTAGAAGTCTTCAAAGTTATTGATATGCCAACCATTAAGATTTTAAAGATATAATTAATGAGTACCACGTGTCAAGCTTACATTATAATTTTAGTTATATACTATAGATGCATCGTAAGAAACCAATGTGAGAGGGATGAATTTAAGGAGATATAAAGAGAGGTAGAAACCGAGGAGTCTATACATGAATCTTTGAAATTGAAAAAGTCAGGTAGGGAGTATTTTTTAAAGGCTCTATTTTAATAGGTTAGCATTTATTAGATACGCCACGTGGCAACCTTATGTGAGTGGACAAGTGTCAATTCTCTCTAAAGAGACACCAAAATTATATTATGTTATTAGATTTTTAGAATAGTTAAAATTATTACGTTAGTTTATGAGAGCTACATTGTCCTTGTTTAACATCCGTGTATCAAACAATTGTCCACAAAGATCATTTTTAAGGGTTAATTATATTTGAGCCCCCAAACTTTACCCTTCAATCACTTCATCACTCGAACTTTTATTTTTCACACAATCTCATCAACTTTTGAAACGGTCTCAAGTAGGGGTGACCGTGGGCCGGGCCTGGGCAGGCCCGGTCGGGCTCGGGCCGGGCTTGAAAAATTAAGTGTTATCCCAAGCCCGCTCTGGCCTAGATCGGGCGTTATTATGTAATCTCAAGCCCGCCCAGATTTAAAAGCTCTTTACCCAGACCCGCCCGATCGGGCCATATTATGTTAATTAAAAGATTTTTTTTAAAAATTAAAATACCTATTTTTTTATTTAAAGACCAATTTTTTTAATTAAAAATCTATTTTAAACTCCATATATTACAAAGTCCATATATAAAGTTTCTCACTTTACATGAAAAGACTTGGTATACGTTTTTATATTTATAGAAGTCCCCCCCCCCCCCCCCACATATATATATATATATATATATATATATATATATATATATATATATATATATATATATATATATATATATATATTTCGGGCCTCGGGCCGGGCCGGGCCTCATCGGGCTTAAGAACTCATGCCCAAGCCCGCCCGAAAAAAAATCGGGCCTATAAAATTTTGCCAAGCCCGCTTTGCGACCCTATTTACCTTACCCAAGCCCTATTTTTTTATTGGGCGGGTTGGGCGGGCTTGGCGGGCTCGGGCCTATGGCCACCCCTAGTCTCAAGTAACCCCTACCGTTAACACGGTTAACTTTTTCGATGAAAAAGTAGGCACGTGCCTGGCACGTGAGGGCAAATAAAGTTATTTTATAAATAAAGTCAGGGTAAAATCCAAAATCTCAGAGCCCTTTTATTTTTTCTCTCTCTTCATTCTCCGACCCTCCCTGATCCTAACAGCCCCTCCCTCACCCCCATCCCTACCATCTGCCACCACCTTCGGCAAAAAAAAAAACTCTCTCTCTTTCTCTTCAGTTTAACTGTTCACTGTTTATTTTAACTACTCATTGTTGGAAGTGCTAAAAATAGTTGGCTATTTTCGTTAGTACAAATATAAAACTATGATGCTAAAATTAATGTTTCAAAAACAATTAAGAGGGGGGAGGTTATTAGCGTATCATAGAACAAAAATTAACAACCCTCTCACTCTCTCGGTATGGATTTCCAACGAGTCTTCAATGGAGGTGGATGGATTTTTTGAGTTTTACCTGCTGAGTTTGAGGGTGTGGATGTATTTTAGAGATTTGTTTGGGGGTGGGTGGGAGTGTGTTTGAGGTTATGAGACGAAATATTGAGATTTAGCTTCTGAGGGTTTGAGGATCTGGGTTTTTTTTTTTTTTTATATTTGTTTGTGGGTTTGAGATTTGATTATAGATTTTTTGAGATTTTTTTTTGGGGCGGAGAATGTGGGTGGAGTTTTTTTTCGTCAATAGAAATCTCTTTTTTGTCTTGCTTGTCCATAAAAATAAGATTTATTTTTTGTCCAAAAAAATTCTTATTTTTTTCTAGTTTTAAATATTTTTATTTTTATTTTTTAGAATTTTTAAATATATTATTTATAATATTCAAATGTTTAAATTATTGTTCAGTAATTTTTAGAATTATTAAATATATTTTTTATGCGATTTTCACAAATTTTAAAATATTTGTTTTTTATGTGACGTCAACATTTCATAATATGTTAATTTTGTTTTCCCATATTTCTAAAAATGCTTATTAATCTTTTCACATATTTCTATAAAATTTTCATAGATTTTAGTTATCCGAGATTTGTTTTTTTAATCCAGTTTTGTTATTTGTTTTCCCAAAAATTATAAAATATTTATTCGTTTTCAATATTTTCTTATAATTTTTTAAATTTATATTATTTTGTTATCATACATTATAAATATTTTTTTTGTCATTTTCAAAAATTTTAATTATATATATATATATATATATATATTATTTTTCAGTGTTTTCCCATAAACTTTAAATTTATAATATTTTGTCTTATATTATAAATATTTTTTTGTCAATTGCAGATTTTTTGCATTTTCTTGTATTTAAATATGTTTTTAGTATTTTTCCATATTTTTTAAATGTTATTTAATTTTTAGAGTTTATAATTGTTTTTTATAATATCAAATGTTTTAAATATTTTTTAAACTCTTTTTCAGATTTTAAAAATAATTTTTTACTCTTTAGGTAATGTTGTTAATGTAATTCTCGGAATCTAAAAAAAATACGTTATGTTAGGATGAAAATATCCTCATATGCCAGACTTGGTATGGTGGTAGTACACTAGTACTAATGCTCCAGGGTCAACTGAGTTTGCTCTCCAATTCGAATCTCGGCAGCTGCAAATAATTTGGGGGCTAATGGCTGGCACTGATCTGCGAGTGGGGATTAGCGGAGGTGTGCAAAAAGCTGTCCGGACATCTCTTGGTACTTCATTTGGAGGAATAAACCCAAAAAAAAAAAATGCCAGGAACATGTTTACTTTTCCATCTAAACATTAACACTGTCAGTGACAAAGCATTACTTGAGGCCGCTTCGAAAGTTTAGGGGTTTAAGTCTGAAAACAAAAGATCGGATGGTGAAGTAAAGGGGGATAAAGTCCGCGAGGGACAAATGTAATTAACCTATTTTTTAAAACAACAAATCTGACATGTGGAGATAATTAAATTAGGAACTATATTAATTATTAATTATGAATATGAGACGAAGTCATATAAGTCTACAATAAAATAAATCACATAGTGCTTTGTCCTAAATAGTGCAAAAAAATTATTTTTGATCTTTATATATGTGTGTGCATAGGGGTGTGTTTCGGTCGGATCGGATCGGAATAGGGGTGTTCGGAAAATTTTTCAAAATTTTCCAAATTTTAAAATCCTTTCCAAAATCGAAAAAATAAATTTTGAAAAATCATTTTCTTTTCCATGTCGACAATTTCGGAATTTTCGGATATTTTTTTATTCGAAAAAAATTAGGAAAAATCGAAAATATTAGTTTTATCGTTTTCAAATAATATCGGAAATACAAAATTATCAATTTTATCTTTTTTATTCGACTTTTTTGGGGGGTGGGGGTAGTCTTTATTTTCATCCCAGTGCCAATTTCAAGGAATATTGAGTATTGATGCTAAGCTTAAAAGTTGAACCTGGTAAGACCAAGTGAGCAGTGCACATTACTATGAGAAAAAATAATCAAAGAATAACACCAATGTTATTACGCATACAAGGAAAACACTTAAGTTATTTTCCCTATGATTCCATGAACATCCCAATCATAAATTACAATTATTTATAGAGTTATAGAGATACAACAAGATGCAGGCAATATACGATGACTATACTGTGTTTCAATGAGAAAAGATGATGAAATTATTGATGGCAAGTTAAGTCAATTGAAGGGTCAGATATATTTACCAAATAGATCTACAAAATTGTGTTTAATAGATCGGAGAAGAATGAGACCATACCTGATTGAGTGGAAGGAATTATAAATGAAAGGATTCATGAATGAGAGCGGCGTGATCTTTCTAATTAGTTTAGAAATGACTCATATAGGTAAAAAATTAAGGGTTGTGATTATTTTAAATGAATGGGTGAGATTGTTTTAAATGAAGGGTGAGATTATTAGGAAATCTGATGAGTAAAAATTATTAAAATAAATAAAAATATTATTATTTCGAAAAATATTTTGGATAAATCGGATCGGTGTGATATAGAAATTTTTAAAACGGAAAATCGGAAAGTCGGAAATTTATATTTGATTTCTAATTCCATTCCAATTTATATTGGAAAAGTCGGATCAAAAAAATTAAATTGATGTCAAAATTGAAAAAATTCAGATCGAAAATTGAAAATTTTGAAAGTTAAAAAATAATTGACACCCCTATGTATGCATGCACGAGTATTTGGAGTCCATTTTAGATGACCCAAAATCTCAAGGTCGTCTCTATTCTTATGAAAAAATTTATTGACTTCCTGATGTTTATAAGCTTTATTCAAAATATATATTTTTCGTGTGCTGCATAAAATTGAATTTGCTCAAGGATGTTTACACCTGGGACTTCGAGATAAAGTATCCTGTTATTTGTTTAGGCTCAGGTCCCAATTAATGCTTAATAGCGTAAGGCTTTTCTATATAAAAAAGCATTTTTCTGGGCTTTTATCCTTTGTTGACCCTATTGCTTGGTTTAGATATGTGGAATATAAAAAGAACGATACTCCCTCTATTGCAATTTGCAAATTAACATACCAATTTCCCTTCTAATTCGTCCTACATTAACAATCATGCTTTTAATAAAATAAAATATGAAACTACTTTTTCAGGCCGCGAATGAAATATATATAATTAGATGTGTTTACAAGTAGAGTGATTTTTTAATAATTAGGGCCGTATATGGTCAATTAAAAAACTCAAACTAATATGCTATTGACACAAACAATTCTTATCAAAAGAAAAAATGGAAGGGTAATGCTAAGGAGACACAATATATGAATACGATTTGAAAATACATGACACTTGTTTTGATATCATCGATGGACACTTTAAGTGACACACTTCACTCAAGTGTCCACTAATGACATAAGAACATGTGTCCTATCTCCCCAAATATGTTGTTTGGGTTTGTGTACATTTATCAAATTAATTTTTTCGTCATATTGAAATTTAATTTGGTTTTTGAAGAAATTTTCGTGTCTTGTTAACTTTTTTGATACATTTGTATATTGAAAACAAAGAAAATGAGAAATGTTACAATTTAATATGCATATTAATATATTTTCTACAATTCTCACATTTTTTTAGTTTTAAACATTATAATTTGGTAGAATTGGAAAAACCTGTTTGTAACATTATATTAACTTAAAGATATATTATGATGACAATATGATAAAAACTCGTAAACAATGTGCATTTGAACCCCCAAAATGTTCAATAAATAAACTTTCATTCATGCAAGACTGACACAAAGTTTATGTATGAAAAGTTTTCAATGGTGTGGGGGAATAATCAATAATCCGAACAACTCGGGTCGGCTAAACACCGACCCATAATAGTTGGGTAGATGATCGCAAATAGAGATAACCATAAATAAGATTTCCACCTACGTGGATCTTGGAAAGAGATGAGCACAATCAAGCGATGACTTTATCAACAAGCAAGGGAAGCCCTAGACAACTCCATCTCTCCCCCCTATAAATGTAACCCTTACCCCAGAGAAAAGGGGTATGTTATTCTTGTTATCAGAAAAAAGAGTATAATAAGAAAAATGAAACACCTTGTGGATGTAGGCCATTGTTGATTGTAAATACATGTCTTATGAGATTGTTTTCTTTTTGTTTGGAATTAATTTTTTAGGATTCTTATCTGTGGGATAATTGCACCTATAATTGGCGTCGTCTATGGGAAGCAGGTTTTCTCTCCCTAAATTAGTTAAAGCTAACAAATAACCATATCTCACCCACACAGTGCACCTCTGCTATTTAATGGTCACCAGCAGAGTGGACTGCCAACACCCAGAGTTAGTTTTGAAATCCACCCCAACATGAGTCGAGGCTCTCCTCATGTGCGTTATCACCCAAAAGATAAACACTGTAAACAAAACTACGAGCATCCTATGTCCACTCATATCTTACAGCTGGTCGATGCATATGATCAACATCTGTACCAGTAGGAGAAAGACACACACCTCAGAGAGGAGGAAAATGCACGTTCAGTGATGCCTAGAAATGATGGAGCGAGAACTCCACGAAGACAAATGAAACTTCCATGGTCGGACACCTAGACCTCGGGCGAGTAAAACTCACAACTAAGATTTCACATTGTGATAAAGAGCACTCCAAGCATGAGAGTCGTCCGACGAGATGAGATCAAGAGGATGGACATCATAGACATGATATCTAAAATATCGTTCAGAAAGAGATGGATCAACACCCCACAAATAATAGGTAAGATCCACCAAGGAACTATCCAGGAGAACCCCCATCACCCAAACGCAGCCCCCCTTTTCAAGGGAAATTGAGGCACAAGAACCTCGCTAGAAATTTGCAATTCCGAGGTTTAAAATTTATGATGGAAATACCAACCCCATTGGCCATGTGCATCAGTATCATGCCATGAGCTTGTTGAATTATAATGATGCTCTTATGTGTCACGTATTCCCCTCCATCTTATGAAATTTTCACATAGGTTGGTTAATAATTTTAAGAAGCTCGCTCAATCCTTCACTTATTGCTTCATTACCAACGGATCACATTCGAAAAGAATGGATTATGCCTTTAAAATGAAGAAGAAGCCCCAGGAAACCTTGCAGTGATACGATAGGTGATACTGGGAGACATACAACGAGGTTATAGAGTGCACGAAATAAGTCGATTTAGCCTCATTCAAGATAGGGCAGCCCAGTTGCTCTATGTTACATCAGTCTCACACCAAGAAGGAGGCATGCACCATGGATGACTTCATGTCTCTCATAGAAAAACACGCCAAGGTGAAAGATGTGGTCGTTATTGCCCAGGGTGACCATGGGCGCTCGAAGGCGACTAAAGGCAGTGATAGAAAAAATTCCCCCAAGAGGATGATAAAGGCTGAACGAAGGATTTAAGAATGGGGACGAGTCAGACCCTTTTAAGGCTTTCTAAGCAATCAACACCATGTTCAAGGAATCGATTTATAAGATCTTAAGGAAAATCAAGGATCAATAATTCCTCAATTTGCCAAAGAAGATGAGATGAGACTCAACGAAGAGAAATAACACACTTATGAGTGAGTATCATAAGGAGAACGAGCACAAAGTAGAGAATTATTAATCATTCAAGTCCTATCCAGAAGAATTGGCCTAAGTCATCCATCTGAATGACTATGTGGAAAAGAAAGGGGCCAAAGTCGTCACCAACATCGAATAGAAGCCAGATAACATTCTTGAAGATGAATTAGGACATGAGTTCTTTGTCGTCCACGGTGCCTCTAGTCCCAAGCATATCTAAGACAACACCATTCGGATATAGCTCAAACAATTCACTGCGGTAATAAAGGCCTTCCAAATAGATCTTTCTAAGAGTCTAGTGGGAAAGCACCGACTCTTGAAAGACACAAATCATAACAAACCCATAGTATTGACATAGGATACCTGATTGGAATTAAGACTCTCCTTTATGATGCATTAGTAATCACCCTCGGGATTACAAGCTCGGATGTTGTTACTGATGAGGTAAGCTCATCTGAGGTTATGTATTTAGAGTTGTTCAACAAACATAATCTCAAGATGGAAGACTTAAAAAAAAGAAGATGGGTACACACTATGAAAGTTTTCCCCTAAACTTTCCACCAAAAGATCAAGTGCATCATGGACCGTGAAATAATGGATATTATGGGAAACCAGGTTGTTGATCGGAAACACTTTATTGCTTCTATTAGGCCCAAATATGAGAAGAAAAAGGAGAAAGAGATCATCTTCGAGAAAGCAAAGGATGGAGCCACACCATCCAAATAGAAACTAAAGTATGGCAGACCGGGAGTAGAATATACAAGGGTAGACCCCTTGAATAGAGTTATAGAACCATTGGAAGAGGTAGTGCTAGACGATTATTTTCCAGAGAAGAAATTCTAGATTGGCAGTTCACTCATCGATTGAAAAAAGAAAGAGGTGATTTCTTTACTGAAGGAAACTCAAGATGTGTTCACTTGGAAGCTATACAATATGCCCGGGATCAGTCTCGAAGTAATGTTCCATTAATTTCACGTAAACCCAACTTATTTATCGATCATATAGAAGTCTTGTTGAACTGCCTCAGAAAAATCAAAGACCGTGGAAGAGGAGGAAATGAAACTTCTGGAGGCAAGGTTGATTAAAGAAGTTCAATTCCTAAAATGGATCTCGAATTAAGTAGTGGTGAACATAAATAATGAAAATTGAAGAGTATGCATGGACTTCACCGACCTTAACAAAGTTTGTCCTAAAGATAACTTTCCTTTGCCAAAGATCGACCAACTGATTGACACCACAATTAGTCACGAACTGGTGAGTTTTCTGGATGCATAATCAGGGTATAATCAAATCCCTTTATTCGACCCCTATTAAGTTGAGACCTAATTCATCACCACTGTTAACACATACTGTTACAAATTCATGCCTTTTGATCTTAAGAATGCAGGAGCTACATATCATCGGTTGGTCACTAAAATGTTTAAGCAAAATCTAAGAGATACCATGGAGGTGTAAATAAAATGGCATGCTTGTTTAGAGCAAGAATAAAGTCAGCGACTTGCAGGACTTAGAAAATAATTTTGAGATCCTCAGATACTAAAAGATTGAGCTCAACATAGCCAAATGCTCCTTCAACATCCAATCCGGGAAGTTCCTTTGGTACTTAATCAATGAAAGAGGGATTGAGGCTAACCATGACCAGATAGTGAAAATAAAAAATGTTCAACCACTAAAGACACTTCGCAATATCCAAAAGTTAACAGGAATGCTGGCAGATCTCAATCGATTCATCTCCAAATCATCGAAAGTTTCATATTATTTTTTCAGTTGTTAAAAAAAAGAAAGACTTAACTTGGAACGAAGAATGCTCAAAAGCCATTGATGAAATAAAATCATACCTAATCCAAACTCCTCCATTTTTAATTCCTAATCTAGGGGACCCCCTTTACCTTTATTTGATTGAACCCGATCATGAAGTAAGCTCGGCCTTAATGTACAAAAAAAAGGAAATCAAACTCCTATTTACTACATCATTAAGATGCTCCTCGATACCGAGCAACTCCACCTTCCACTTGAGAAATTGGTCTATTCTTTAGTCGTTGCTTCATGAAAATTGAAGCATTATTTTGAAGCTCACTCAGTCATAATCATCACCTCTTTTTCCCTCAAATAAGTTCTCAAGACAGATGTCCAAATGGTCGGTGGCACTTGGAAGGTTCGATATCCACTATTAACTGAGGACCGCGATCAAAGGCTAAGTACTAACATATTTCATTATCGAGTTCACAAGAGCAGGAGGTCCCAGCGATAAGGAATTAACCAATTAGTCAATCATCTAAGAGTTTGACTGTTGATACAAAAAATTATCCATCTACGTGGACCAATCAAAAATAAATATTTATTCTCTTATATGGACTTAATCCCAGTCATCTGGTAATAGCCTAATGAGGAATACCGAACAATACAAGAAATACCGACCAAATATTGAGAAGGTCGACCAACATGATCAGTAAAGGGTCAACATATCAAGACTCATAGTTTGTACAACTAATCATCATATACATTATGTAAGGATGTAAATTCTTAATATATAAATGCATTCCATTCCTTGACATTCCAACCCTTGGCCTCTGGGTCATTATAAATACATTATACTTCTGCCATCAAAGGCAATGAACACAATCAAGCTATTGCAATGATTAATCTCAGAACAGTGGACGCAGGCCTTGAGATATAGCCGAACCACTTGAAAATCTTGTGTTCCTATATTTATATTTACATATTTTATTTATGATTAAAGAATTAGATTCGGTATAGTTTTTTACATCAACCGATTGGCGCCGTCTGTGGGAACGCGTTTCTTATAATCGTTTTTCACTTTCATACACTCGTGTCAATGAAAGGATGACTGATATCCCTGAATCTAGTGCCAGGAATGATGGAAATAGACCCGTTTCATCTATTCCACAGACTAACCATGATGTGATTAGGATTCTAGCTAGTCTCGCCGAAGGAAGTGAGGTTATGTAAGATACAATGATACAATTGACCAAAACATTATAAGCCAGATCTCCAACCTTATCCAGACAGAGAGAAATGCTTCTTCCACCTCCACGATCTAGCAGACATAGTTATTCCAGAACCTCAAGGCCAAGTGTCTTGGAAAGGCTAAGCAGAGCTTCGCCCTTTGATCGTCTGGGACCTAGAGGAAATAGAAATCTTTACAGGGCATTATCTAGGAACACTCAATGTCTGACCGACCAACGCGAGGCTTTAATCCGATTAAGATTAAGTGTCTGATGATATGTACGCACCGAGCAGGCCTCTCAAGAAGAGAGACCATAATAGATAAAGAGTCAGAACAACCGAGCTACTTCCCATAGATCTGATGCAGGTCATCCTTCATAGAAGGGATAAATCCAAAGGTTGGAAGATAGATTGGGTATAATGGCAAAAGCAAATAATCCTTTACAAAGGAGCTTTGTTAAATGATCTCTTTTTATTAAAGCAATTATGGACTTTCCTACTCCGTCTAAGTTTAAAGCTCCAGTGGTTACCCCCAAATATGATGGTAAAATCGATCCTATTCTCCATATTGAGCAGTATCAAGTTGCAGGAGATATTTATGAAGTACCAGATGAGATGAGATGCAGAGAATTTTCTATCACCATTACGGGCACAACCCAAATATGGTATAATAATTCACCCCTAGGAAAGATCACCAACTTTAATTAGTTAGCTAAGTTATTTATTACCAACTTTTGCTTCGGATCTAAACTAGTAAAAAGAGTGGCTCATCTTTTGAGTATAAGACAGTAAGTGGGCGAAAGTGCCAGAGATTACATTACTCGATTCAATAATGAGAAGTTGGAGGAAATTGATTACGAGGAAAAAATGTCCATCACTACTCTTATGAGTGGCTTGCTTTTTGAGAAGTTGTATTATGCTTTGGCTAAGGATTCTCCCAAGACGATGGCTGAACTCATGGCAAAGGCAAGAAAGATAATGAATACTGAGGAAGGGATGACTACCAAATAGAGTCCAGTCATAAAATCTGATGCAAAATCTGAGAAGAAGGAAAAAAAGGACCATAAGGAGCCGAAGAAATAGAGGGGAAAGAAGGAACAAAAACTCAAGATATGGGAACTACACCCCATTGAGTGTTGGCATTCACCATATCCTGGAAGAAATCAAACATAGTAAAGAGTTGCGATGGCCTAGGAAGCTGAGAGCCCCTCTTAAGAAAAGAGATAGATCCAAGTACTGCGATTTCCATAAAGATCATGGTTACACAACTGATGGTTGCATTGCTTTGCAGAATGAGATAGAATCTCTCATCTGTTAAGGAAAACTCAACAAATTTATTGATCGACGTGATAGTAGAGAGTCCATAAGAAGATCAAATTCTCCATGTAAGTCCAAAGAAGATAATAAGAGAAATCGCAATGATGATTATGAGGATGATCCCGACTTGCCAAAGAATCCTAAACAACCAGAATGTGACGTATTTACGCTCAGTTTTGGTTCATTTCATTGTCATATGTTTACAGGTGGTGTCGTAGAAGGAGGAGATCACGCGGCTGAAAGAAAAGCTTACCTAAATGAGGCTTAATCTTATTATTATATCCAAATGATCAATTTAGCTGAGGAAGATCATCCGAGAAATGTCAACAACGACAAACCAATTATTGGCTTATCCAAAAATGACCTATCTGGGGTACTTTATCCTCATGATAATCCGTTGGTTATCAAATTCAGAATCCAAGATGTAGTCATCGCCATAATATTAATTGATAACGGGAGCTCGGCAGACATAATGTTTTATCTATGTTTTCAAATTCTGGACTTGAAGCTTAGCCAGTTGAAACCATATCACAGGCCACTAATAGCCTTTTTTGGTGAAGTGGTCTATCCTCTGGGAACAATCAAGTTAGAAGTGTTATTAGGCACCTAGAAGTAATTCGAACATAAAAAATATGCTTATCTATAATGGATAAAAATATTCAATCAGCTTATAATGTGATTGTCGTCAGGGTAGGACTCAAGAAGTTTGAGGCTGTTCCATCAACCGTTCATCAATGCTTGAAGTTTCCAACTCATTTTAGAGTAGGCATTATGATAAGTGGACAGAGAGTGTTACTATTCTTCAGCCGAACAAGAGGAACTGATTGAGTTAAAGAAGAAGACTACAACTTAATCGGTAGATATCACTAAGCCTAACAGTGAATTTGAGGTTTAAACCTTAGATCCATTGGATGAATCAGAGTTGGTCAAGGGCAAGATTGTGGAAATGACAGAAAGCATCATTCTGGATGACGACTAACTAGAAAGGACTACATAGGTCAGCTCAACATTGGATCTTGTCCTGAAATAGGAATTGATTATGTTCTTGAGGCAGTGGAGAAATGTATATTCTTGGAGTCATGAGGATATGCCTGGTATTGATCCTAGTTTCCTCTGTCATGAACTCAACGTCAGCAAAGATGATAAGATAATCAAGAAAAGCAAAAGAGTTTTCAGTCTTGAGAAGAATCAAGCAATCCAAGAGGAAGTAGAAAAGCTTCAAAAAGCTCATTTTATTGAAGATGTGAAGTATGGTAAAAAAGAAGAATGATAAATGGAGGATGTGTATAGATTTTACGGATCTAAATAAGGCTTGTCCAAAAGATCATTTTCCCTTACCAAGAATTGACTAGCTGGTAGACGTTACATCAGGACATGAGCTTTTAAGCTTTATGGATGCCTATTCTGGTTATAACTAGATAAAAATGAAGCCCAGAGATAGGGAAAGTACAAATTTTATAACTCCCTGAGGAACTTATTGTTATAATGTGATGCCTTTTGGTCTTAAAAATGCAGGTGCAACATACCAGAGGTTGGTAAACAAAGTTTTTTAAAAATAGATTGGAAAAAACATGGAGGTTTATGTGGATAACATGCTGAAAAAAAGCATAAAAGCCTCTGATCATATTATCGACTTAACTTAAACTTTTGACCAGTTGGAGAAGCATTAAATGAAACTGAACCCGACCAAGTGTGTGTTTGAAGTCCGAGAAGGCATTTTCCTCAACTTCACCGTCAACCAAAGGGGAATCGAAGGTAGCCTTGTAAAGATAAAAGCTCTGATTGAGATGCAATCACTAGTCTACAAGAAAGATGTGCAAAGGTTGACTGGAAGAGTAGAAACTTTAAATCGATTTGTTTCATGAGCAACGGATAAGTGTCTACCTTTCTTTAAAGTATTGAGGAAGACTTTTGAGTGGAATGAATTGTGTGAACAAGATTTTCAGGAGTTAAAGAAATAGTTGGGATCACCATGACTACTCTCCCGACCAATTTTAGGGGAGAAATTGTATTTATACTTGGCTGTTTTTGAATCAGCTGTGAGCTCAGCTTTAGTTAGACACGACAATGGAGTGCAAAAGCCAGTATACTACACTAGTAAAGCTTTTAGGGGAGATGAGATCAAGTACCCATATTTGGAGAAACTGTCCCTAGCCCTTATTGAGGCCTCTAGGCAAATGAAACCTTATTTCTAACCACATACCATAGTAGTATATACAGATCTACCTCTTCGGCAAGCACTCCACAAACCTGAGAAGTTGGGAAGATTGATGTACTGGGCAGTGTAATTAGGAGAATATGATATTGTTTATGAGCCCAAATATTTATTGAAAGGATAAGTTTTGGTAGATTTTATTGCCGAATTCACTTACCCGGAAGTGTCTGACCAGCTAAATTTTCTTGTCGAGCAGAAGTCAAAAGGAGAAAGTTCATCTCAAAAGAAAGCTGAAGTTGCTGCCGAGTATCCTGAATCCTCTAAAAGCAAATAAATGGTACAAAGATATACTGAGGAGAGCAAGAAGATCTTCAGACATGGATTATTAGCTGATGAAAGTTTCAGTAGCAATATTCCAACATAAAAATTATATATTGATGGCTCTTCATGCGTTAATGGCTCCGGAGTAGGTATCATCCTTAACACTCTTGATAATATTGATATTGAATATTCCTTTAGATTTTAATTCAAAGAATCGAACAATGAGGTAGAATATGAAGCCTTGATAGTCGGGTTGAATCTAGCCCACTCACTAGGTGTCGAGAAAGTAGTGGCCCATAGTGACTCATAGTTGTTAGTGAATCAAGTCCTTCATATATACAGAGTCAAAGGAGATATGATAACAAGATATCTTGCCAAAGCCATAGAAGTGATAGCTGAGTTCGTGTTGTCTAAATATAAGGAATTCCAAGGATACAGAATGCCCGAGCAAATGCACTTACTCAGCTTGCATTAGCAATAAGGATTGAGCTTAGAAGGACGATCCCTATAGAGATTATAACTATCGGAGCATCGATGAAGATCTACTGGTCAATTTCATTGTAGTTGATTTAGTACACTCTTAGATGGATCCCATCAGAATTTATATTAAAGATGGAACATTGCAAGCAGATCCCATGGAAGCTAAAAACCTCAAATACAAGGCTGCAAGATAATACTAGACAAATGAGTGCTATACAGAAGGGGACTGATAAACTTTATGAAAATATGTGTTCACCCAATAGAAGTGAAATATTTGATCTAAGAAGTCCATGAAGGTTCTTGTGGGGCTCATTTAACTGGTATAACATTGCTTCAATGAATTAATATACATGGTTACTGTTGTCCGACCATGAGGGCAGATTGCACAGCTTTTGCAAAGAAATGTGATAAGTGCCAAAGGTTATCTAATGTTAGAAAAATATCCAATGAATCACTTTGCCTTGGTCGTTCGCTATTTGAGGAATTGACTTGGTAGTCCCATTACCGACTACCAAAGTCAAGTTTAGATACCTGGTCGTTGCTGTTGATTATTTCACCAAATGGGTTGAGGCAGAGCCACTAGTCGACATGCCTTATGAAAAGGTATACTAGTTCATATGGAAGAGCATAGTTTGCAGATATGGTTTACCATATGATTTCATTACAGATCATGGTACTCAGTTTAAAAGTGAGGAGTTTGAAGCCTATTGTGTCCAATCTAAAATTCAGAAGTTTCATTCTACCCAAGGCCATCCTCAAAGTAATGGTCAAACGAAAGTAAGAAATAAAACTCTGTTAAATGGACTAAAGAAGCAGCTTGGCGCAGCTAAAGGGAAATTGGATCAATGAACTACACTCAGTCCTATGGGATTACAGAACCATATCGAGAACAACAACAGGGGAAATGCCTTATATGCTTGCGTTTAGAACTGAAGCAATGATACCAGCTGAGCTCGTCTTACTAACATATAGAGTATTGAATTTTCATTTCCCATTCAAAGATTTAATGAGTCGACTAGATCTTGATATGCTGGAAGAAGTAAGGGATGATGCTTCCATGAGAAATGCTGCCTACCAATAGAAAACTGCTCAATTCTATAACAAAAGGCTCAAGCCGACCAACCTAAAAGAAGTAGATTATATTCTCAATAAGGTGATAAAGAAGAGCAATAAGCTTGAAGCTAATTAACACGATCTCTATCGTATATCTACTGTCATCTGACCAGGCACATACAAGATAAAAACTTTAGAGGATGAAGAGTTCAAGAATCGTTGGAACGCCAATCACCTTAGAAAGTATTATTAGTATATTGCAAGCTTTATATTTTAGTTTTTTTTAAGATTATTATCAATAAAATTGTCAGTTTCGATTATTTCTGTTTTTAATTTTTTTTGGGTATGGAGATACATATATCCCCATGAACAGAACGAAATCTATTGATCGACAAACATCAACAATCAACACAATAATCAACCAAGTTAAAAATAGGATTTCAATCCTCAGTACATGGTCGGCTATGAAGCATCCAAAACAAAATAGGATTAAAATCCTCAGCAATTGGCCAAAAAATTTAGTGTTAAACAATGCATTTGACCCAAAATAAGTTAGATGAAGGAAGGCATGTAAAAATTCCTAGATATAGGAATATAAACATATATTCCACATACGCTTGGTCACCTCTAGTAACTAATTCTAAACTTAGGTCGATAAATCTAAGTGCATTAGTAGAACCTATGATAATACCACTGGTAACTAGTGCTAAACTTAGGTCGATAAATCTAAATGTATTAATCTAACCAATGGTACAACAATTTAATCATAAGTTATCCAAAACAAAAACTAACACATTTCATTAATATAAACTGTGTTACAATTAAATCTATTTCAAATAAATTACTGGATAATTATTCTATTAGACGTTTTCCTTCAGTTTCGGAAGAGGATTGAACTTTCTCCATGCCAACGGGGGGGATCATCCAGAGTATAAGTAGAATTGATAAAGTTAAAATCTTGAAGCATTCTTCTATTACGATTGCTCGACTTATCCATTAGATGAGAAGATCGAGTTATTTACAGTTCATCATGTAACCCATAATCATCTAAATATTTTGATATTAGAAATTGAGGAATTGATTGAACAGAAATCCAACTGACATCTAAGTGGAATGGAGGATTTTGACAATCTAAAAAACTGGGATCATATTAATAACAAAGTCGACTATATTGATTAACTTTCATCATAGCCAAGCATTTAGTCCTGCCCCATTTATAGCCTTCACAATTAGACTGAGTAAGGTGATCATCAATATGCCTCAAAGCTTCATTATAACCATCCATCCATACTTCTATGGGTTGTTTATGAAATTGTAAGGTTAATCTCTCAACTTGATGATGAAGTTTCTTCAAAACTTCATCCTTCACTTTTGATTGAGAGGATTGGTTAGTAAGGGCTTGGTCTTTAACTTCCAACTGTGTGGACAACTCAGTAATAGCTTGACTCTTTGCCTTCAATTGGGTATCTTGATAAGTTAGAGTCTTCCTGGTCCTAGATTCTTTTACAATTGGTCGACTAGTTCTTTATTTGGAAGGTTGTACATGTTTTTTTTTTTTTAAAGCTTCAAGCTCTTCCCTTAATTTGGCATTTTCCTCCTCCAAAAAAGAAACACCTTCGTCGGCAATAACAATAGAAGAATTCTTCAAAGACCTAAGTTCATCACTCAGTTTATTATTATCTTCTTCTAAGAGTTTAGTAATTTCTCTAGCCTCATTAACTTTAGGCTTCAGTAAAAATTCTTTCTTCCTAAAAGCAGACGCATATTTCTCTAATTTTTCCTCAAACCCCAGGCTTCACTCAATGCTTGGTATTTGGCCTCATAGTAATCATATAGTAAATCTTTGGTCTCATTATGCTCCTTTTAAAGTTCTTAAATAATCTCAAACTAAGCCACGTTATTGGACATAACCCGATCAAGAAGAAACTTGAGATAAGTATATGCATCTTTCGCTTGATCAGAATCATCTGCACTGAGCAGGTCTATTACTTCTTCATCAGTCAAATCCAAGTGATCAATTTTGAACAAACTATTGCAGCGCTTAAGTAAGTCAAAATCATTGGATGAGATATATTCCATCTTGGCCATAAACTAAGAAATAAAGTAACAGTCGATCAATAAAAAGGAAGATATAACAACAACCGATAAATAACAAACACTGTGAAGAAAGAGTTCTTTTATTGATAAATAAATAAAAGTTACTAGTACATTAGAGCAGAAATGAAAAAGAAGTAAAAGAAAGGTGCAAAATATAAAGGCCAAATGCCAAACAAATCCAAACCTTCTTCTTATCAGTCTCAACATCAATGTTTCCACCATGGTTGGCAAAAAAAGAAACATGGGTTTTATCTTGTTCGGCTGGAGGGATAGCTGAATCAGCATCATTCTTGTCTTGGTAAAAAGAAGGAATACATGATTTAACAAACAGAGAAGACTCCCCATAACCAACATCATCCTCAATTTCACCGTCCATATTGGGGGGAGATCCACGGTCATGCCTCAGAAAAAGTTTAGAACTTTCAGCTATTCCAACTTTCTTCAACACTGTCGACTAACCCTCCTTAAAAAACTTTTTCTTTGCATACTCAATTTGAGCGGAGGTAGCAGAATTGGCTTTGTCCCAACCATTATTGAAGGTCACTTCCCTAATTTTATTCTTTTGTCCTTTTCAGAGGAGAGATATTTTCGTAGCTTGGCTACTTGTCCTTCTACAGCCTTTGCCTTGCTCTCAGCTTGAAGGACATTCGACTAAGCTTTTTATCGATCTTCCTTAGCAACCTTGATCTTATCCTCCTAAGTTTTCTTCTCCGTCTCCAAGGCTCATTGAGACTCCATCAAAGATTGTTTAAGACTTAAAAAGGCCTCTTCCACATCATCTGAACAAGAATGAAGAAGATCATCCCTCTTCAGCATTTGATTATAGTCGACCAAGAACTACAAAAGAAATCTAAGTCAGTACAATTCAAAGAAAGTATGAATAATATCTGATCAACCTGAAATATGAAAAACTTACCAAGCCTAAGATCTGAGTATCCCTCTCCGATAGTCTTAGTCGGGGTAAAGAGGTAGCAACAGTCCTATGGTCTGGAAGAGTGTCGGACTTGATAGATTTCCTAGATAAATTAGGAGTCATGGCCACAGAGGATCTAGTAGAAGAAGGAGCAATACCTACCAAGACTTGTTGGTCGAACTCAATAAATTTCTCAACTTGCTTATCAGTAGGACCTCTTTCAGTCGTTTCAGAAGAGATTCATCACCCTTATTGGCTGGTGGCTTCTTACCAACATCAGTTTTTTGCTTTGAGGCACTAATATCAACGAGCTTATTGGTGCCACTAGCAAAGTCATCCCCCAAGAGATTAGGAAATTTCCTTTTACCGATGCTTACAGTAAGGGGAAGGTCTGAAGCAAAAGAGGAGGAAGTACTAATAACAGGTTGCCCATCGCCAGATGTAGTGGCTGAAGAAGTAGAGATTGGATCTCTCTCCAAGTCTATGATGTTTGAAGGGGTGATAGTTGTTGGTCGAGCAATAAAAGAAGTTACAGAACTTCAATACCTTAGCAAGTATGAAGCAGACCTAATATGCTCCTCGCCTATCTTTTGATGGATGCCCCACTAGCTTAATGTCACTTTCTTTGGCACTCTTTTTCTTCTTATCAACTGTAAGTAAATAAATAATAAATGTTAATGATCAATATCAACAGGTATTTCATTAGCATGAATACACAAAAAATATTTATTACAACATATGCCAGGACCCTCTTGAGGACATCGAGATCCATCGAATACTTCACCCCCTTGAAAAGGACTATATTTCCATTTATTTGCAATAACCCCACGATCAAAATAATCTTTACTGGAGTCAGGGAAATTCATGACTAGGGATCTGTTGACAAACTTCAATTTCAAATAATAGGTACTATCATTGGTGACCCATTTGTAGCAGAACATAATTTCAGATATTCCTATATGGGTCCCATAGATTTAGTTAAGCCTAAGGATTCCATTAACTATCCTCCAAGTATTAGGGGCTACTTTAGCAGGTACAACATCAAAATATTGTCAGAATTCTAAGCAAAAATGATTCAGGGGAAAAGTAAAGCCGCACTCATCTATGAACAAGGATGGAATCCAATGACCCTCAGACAAAGAGAAGACATCAACAGGAGGACTAGGAAACTCTAAATCTACCCAATCTGATATATTCCCTTCCCTCCTAAATTAGTCTAAAGAATCAATATGAACTATATAAACCATGATTCAAGAAGAAGAAAAGATAGAAAAAGAAAGAATTCTTACGAAAAATTAAGGATTTAGTAAGAATTGTAAAAATAGATGAGGACGACAACAAACGAGCACTCAAGAGTTCAAAAATAGCTACTACAGTTTGAAAGTATAGGGGTAAAGAAAAATCGGGAAAGTTCATCGCCTTTTATAGGTTGCCTTGAAAATAGCGAACATAATGATTAAACGTATCAACGATTGACGTTTCGACGGCATCGCAAATCAGATAATGAAAAAATATTCATTTACCCTTAGGAGGTTTGTCAAAATTCAAATTATTTACAAAACTTCCATATTCAAACAATACTAGTCAAATTTCACAAGTGTGGTAAGTCGGCTTCCAACCAAGTATTATGAAAATAGCTCGAGCTATACCTTGGAGAAAATGTTCTACACTTTCATGCAAGCATCAAGCATAGAATATTGGGGGCTTCTGTTGATACAAAAAATTATCCATCTACGTGGACCAATCATAAATAAACATATGTTGTCTTACGTGGCCTGAATCCCAGTTAGTTGGTAACAGCCTAATGAGGAATGTCGACTAACACAAGAAATACTGACCAAGTAGTTAGAAGGCCGACCAATAAGATCAGTAAAGGGTTAACATATCAAGAGTTATAGTTTGTACAACTAATCTTCATTTACATTATGTAAGGATGTAAATGATTAATATATAAATGCATACCATCCCTTGACATTCCAACCCTTGGCCTCTTGATCATTATAAATACATTGTACTTCTGTCATCAAAGGAAAGGAACACAAGCAAGCAATCTATTGCAATGATTAATCTCAAAACATTGAATGTAGGCCTTGAGACATAGACGAACCATTATAAAATCTTATGTTTCTATGTTTCTATTTACATATTTTATCGGTGATTAAAGAATTAGATCCAATCTAGTTTTTTACATCAACAGACCAATCTAAAAAGTGGACTCTCTATGTAGATGGTGCCTTACTCAATAGGGGAAGGAGTGTCACTTGTGCTCATTTCTCTCCAGAAGACCATGACCTAACAAGGGATCAGACTTGTCTTCGAAGCTTCCAACAATGAAGTCGAGTATGAAGCCCTCGTCGCCAACTTGCGTAAAGCCTTCTCTTTAGGTGTAGGCCACCTCGATATATATTGCAACTCAATGATAGTATCCAACCAAGTTACTAGAGAGTTCAATAACAAAAATGAACACATGTCAGTGTATCTTCTGGTCGCCAATGACATAATTACTAAGTTCGAAGAGTCCACATTCAATAATTCCTCGGGGGAATAATAGTTATGCCGACGACAGCCTCTTTAGGGTCAGTAGTGGTCTCTGATTTTAAGAAAATCATTGAAGTGGAATTCCTCACTCATCCTAGTATTACAAAAACAACGATCATTGAATAAGTCCTTATTGTTCAGAGAATTCTTAGCTGGATGGATCCGATCACAACTTATTTGTAAAAAGACATCCTACTAGTTGATAAGAAATAAGCCCATTAGGTTAGGACAAAAGCTGCCCGTTTCTACCTATCACCTGAAGGAAAACTTTATAAAATGTGTTACATAGTCCCTAGTTTTAATGAATGCAGCCAAGTGACATCGATCAAGTCTTATATGAGATTCATGACGGTATTTATGGAAGCCACATAAGAGGTATATCTTTTGCCTTTAGAGCGATCAAGGAAGGATACTTGTGTCTATACATGCAGAAAGATGAAGTCTCTTACATCGGAAGATACGAGAAGTGTATGAAGTTTTCTCCCATGCTCCACCAGCCAACCAGTGACTTAAGGTCATTAAGTGGCCCATGGACTTTCACTCAATGGGGTTTGGAAATCGTGGGTCCACTACATACATCACTAGGAAATTGTAAGTATCTGCTAGTCGACACATAGTGAGGCCACTACATACATTGGTGAATATTCAAAATACTAATATAATGAGATTTATCTCGAGGAACAACGTGACTCGTTTTGTCATGTGAAGATTAATTATCACAAATAATAGAACACAATTCGAAAGCGGGCCGTTCCAAAACTTTTATGACAGTCACATCATCAAGCACCACTTCAACTTAGTAGCTTACTCTCAAAGTATTGGGCAGGCTGAGGCCTTCACAAGATAGTGCTCAACGACATGAAAAAAAGACTGGAGAAGGCAAAGTTCCTTGGGTGGATGAACTTCCCCATGTACTTTGGGTGTACCAAACTATGTCTAGAAGATCAACTGGGAAAATTCCCTTCGCTTTAGCCTATGGAATGGAAGTCATTATAGAAGATGGCTTGCCAACCATAAAAACTACAGTTAATGAGAATTTGAATGGAGAAATTATAAGGAAAAAGATCGACCTTACCGATGAACCAAGGGAACAAGCTCAATCAAGTTAGCTTTCTACCAAGAATAATTGGCCCAAAAAGATTTTAGGTAAAAGATTGCATCCTTAGAAACGTCCTTGGAAGTGCAAAAAATCCTTGAGATGGAAAGTTAGGTCCCAACTTGAAAGGGTCGTTCAAAATCGGTAGAGATGATCTGTAAGGAGCCTACAATTTAGACAGAGGAGGGGAGGGAGATCTCAAGGGCCTAAAATGCGGACAATATTAGGAAATTTTATTTCTATCAAGTTTTTATCTCACAAGTTCATTTCTATAAAAAAATAAGTTTTTTATTTATGTTTCTTAGAATAATTTAGGTCCATTAAGTGTAAGTTCAATTAGTACAATTAACTTCATTATTGTTATATTATTTTTCCAAATAGCAGATCAACTCTTTTTATTTATATATCATCATTATGTCTAGTCAAATATTGGTCATTGAAATGAATGACTTAGCATGATATGAAGACCTTAATATGATTACACTTAATGAGAATCTCAAGGTTAAATGGTTTCATCATGGAAAACACGAAAGCATCAAGATTTTCCCTCTCAAGCAAAAGACCTAAGGGGGATTCCTAGGAATTAAGCATCCCAACTTTAAAAATCCTAAATGGATGGAAGGCCCTATAACCAGGTGCATTTTATCCATATTTTACCCTAGGATAAAGGTTGTATGATGGCAAAATCTAAAAAGTTAAGACAAATAATAAAAATATGATCGGCATAAGAAATGGGAAAATATAAAATGTGGAATCAACTTAGAATTTCATAAAATAGTCATTTTACAAAAAAGCTTATACATTAACAGAGTTACAAATAGTACTAAGCACAATGTTCACCCTCGACGAGATATCATATCGGTAACTGCGACCCTTTATCTATCATCAGGATCTGGCCTAAATTCGTCATGAGGTGACAATTAATATTTTGCCAACTAAAGTAGAATAACATCAAGGGAAATCCAGCTCCCATCAGTACCAAATGGAGGATGACTGTAATAAGGGCACTCCACTTGGTACAACTACCAAAGCTAAGAGTCTTTTGGAACCTTCATAATGGCTAGGGCATTTAACCAACCATGTTTATATATCTGTTATTTGGCTTCATCCATCCCAACAGGGGCATCCACCAGATATGCCGATTATGAGACCTCATCTTAGCTCAAGCCAAGCTCGGCCCAAGCCGACTCTACGAAGCATCCTCAACACGAGCCATACTACAATAAATGTCACATCCTCGTCCAAGGCTAAGACGAGACCATGTGCCACCCTAGTGGGCTTATTCCTTGCCTTGCCCATCTCAGGAAGACTAGACCACACCCGCTTGAAGATACCACTCATCTCAGCCTGATAAAGGTAGGCTAAGACCATAATTGGATATGTATCAGCATGAAACCTAGATGAGCATCATTGGAGTCATAATCAGTAAGGACGACACCTCATTCAACCAGGACATGTTTGACATCTGATAAGGCGCATGGAATGGAGCACGCGTGGGAGAGTGCGCATGGGGTGCGAGACCACGTGAGCAAAAATGTTATAACAACATCATCCACACATGTGGAGAATATCTTTTAATCACTACTTACATTCATAGAAGACAAATGGCACTATATCGTTGGATACTTGGTGTTGTGTATGCCTCACGCATGATTGGGGTGCGTATGACACCATCTTAGTTATATAAATACATGTCGTCTACATCATTGTAAAGGATCACAAGTTGCAAAGCCTACTAAAACTCTGTCCAAATTATTGCTTAGAGAGAAAAACCTTTAATGCTTGTATCCCATGGCCATTAGAGACCAGATTTAGTGGATTTCACACAATCACACAGTGGACATAGGCCCTTCAAAGGCTGAACTACTTATATTTTGTATCATCTTCTACTTTTCCTCATCTCTCTCTCTCTCTCTCTCTCTCTCTATATATATATATATATATATATATATATATATATATATATATATATATCAGTCATACTCCATTGTTATCTACTTTTGAGCTTGCATATACATTGACTTGGTGATACCATTTCTGGTATCATCAATCTGGCACCGTCTGTGGGAACGAGATAGCCATTTTCTTCCCTTCGTTTGTAGCTACTCCACCAGATTCTCTGCTGGTGGTCCAATCTCACACTTGGTTGAGTTTGAACCACCATTGAAAGAGCTTTTGTTTGATTTCAAGCTCACTTTCAGTTCATCCAGCTCACTTCTAGTACAATACTCGGTTTTTTTTATCACTGGAACTCTTAAATGGCATCAGATCCTCTTACTATAGGTGGACCCAATACTAGACAAGCCCCACCTCAGTCATAAATGGCTGAGGTGGCAATGGACCTACACTACTTAGTGGACAACCAACGACAAATACAAGCGACTCTTACTGCGTTTAGTGAGAACATGGTGGTTAGACCTATCGGTACCGGAGATGAGATTATAACTTCGGCCTCCAGGGAGGGTATTCAAGATCTAGTGGCCAGGGGACCACCCCGAGCCCCACTCAAAGGGTGTTGATAAAAAGTCTGAAAGTTATCAAGTTAAGAAAGTATGTTGACAACAATAGTTCACAGGGTGGAGGAGACGACACCCAAAAGTGGAGGAATGACAAGTGTAAGCCTGATACCTCGACCAACCGAGATGAGGATGACTCGAATGATGATGATGAAGCAAACCTTGACCTGCCACCTCCAATCACCAATCTTAAGGGTCAGCTCCACATAATTTCTCTCGGAGTTAAGATGATTTGTAGAGGACTTCCTGGAAGGGAAAAAGAGATTCCTGATAGAAATGCTCAGGTAGAAGAGGCCAAAGCTCTTCCTCTGAAACCCAAGAAAGTACACTCAGTAGAGGTTAAACTAAAAAAAGTAAAAAGAACTAAAGTTAACATGAATACTTTGATAGTTGGTTTCTTTAGGCTAGATTTTAAGGGAATCTTAGCTCCACATGATGACCCGTTAGTAATCACAACCTTGGTGCATGGGTATAAGATTCTAAGAATATTGGTTGATTGTGGAAGCTCATTCGATGTGATGTTTTGGGATTGATATAAGGGTCTGGGACTGAGCAAGAAGAGGCTGGTATAATATCACCAACCTCCCATCGATTTCAATAGCGAGAAAGTGTATCCCTTGGGCATTTATGAGATGGAATTTAGGATGGGAAATAGCTAGCCAAAGTGCCTCACGAAGAAGATTAATTTCTTTGTTATGGATGAAAATGTCTACTCGACTTAAAGAATAATTCTGGGACGGGTATCCCTCAAGGAGTTTGAGGTTGTGCCCTCAACAGTTCACCATATGATTAAATTCCCGACTCCATATGGAGTAGGGGAAGTTTAGGGTGACTAAGTTTAGACACACTGATGCTCTTTCAACTTGACTGAGGAGAGGGAAGCATATAAAAGGGCCATAATAACTTACGACATTGATACTTTGGAACCTAAGGATGTGACTAAACTGAAGAATGGTGAGGCCACTTAGGAGGTAGAATCCACCATCCTCAATGAGGACGAGATGAAAAAAATCATTCAAATCGATAAAGCCCTAAAGAAGGAGATTAAATAAGAGCTAGTCAAACTATTGAAGTGGAGGCATAACATATTTTCTTGAAGCCGTGAAGATATGCTCGACATCGATCCAAAGGTCCTCTGCCATAAGTTCAATGTGGCCGACGATGCAAAGTTGATCAGGCAGAGAAGGAAAGTCTAGTCCCGAGAGAAATATGATGTCATCAGAGAAGAAGTGAATAAGTTAGAAAAGGCCGACTTCATCAAGGAAGTTATCTACCCTAACTGGTTAGTGGATGCAATTATCATTCCTAAATATAATGGCAAGTGGCGGATGTATGTTAATTTTATGGACTTGAACAAAGCCATCCCCAAAGATATCTTTCCCTTGCTGAGGATAGATCAGATGGTTGATGTCACTGTTGACCACGAATTAATGAGTTTTATGGATGCCTAATCAAGCTATAATTAGAGATACATGGACCCGATCGATGCTGGGAAGGCTTCTTTTATAACTGACAAGGGGACCTATTGTTATAAGGTCATGCTCTTCGGATTGAAAAATATCGGACCAACATATCAAAAATTGGTCAATAAGATATTCGAAGAGAAGATCGGGAAGACGAAGGAGCTTTATGTAGACGACATGTTGAAATAGAGACTCAAGGTTGACACTCATGTGTCCGACCTTGAGCGAACTTTTGATACCATGGACAAGTTCAGGATGAAACTCAACCCCGCCAAGTGTGTCTTCAGCGTGGGGGTGGGCAAGTCCTTGGGATTTATTGTGAACCAGAGGGGGATTGAAGCCAATCCTTAAAGTATCAAAGATTTATTGAAATTAAGACTACCACGACAATAAAAGATGTGTAGAGATTAACTGGATAGGTGGCAGCGTTGAACAAGTTTATGTCCAAAGCTATCGATAAGTGTTTTCTTTTCTTCAAGGTGCTTAAAAAATATTTCGAGTGGAATGAGGAGTACAATATGGCCTTTCAAGAATTGAAGACATACCTCGATTTTCCCCTCCTGCTGTCAAGACCAGTTTAGGGAGAAAAGTTGTATTTGTACCTAGAAGTATCGAAATTGACTATTAGTGTTGCCATTATTAGAGACGAGGATGAAGTGTAGAAGCTGTAATACCCCGTACTTTTGGCTATATTTATTTTTGGGATTAATTAATTAAATGCGTATTAATTGGAAATTAATCCGGGTTATAAATACTAACGAGATGCGAGTTGGTATTTGATTATGTGCATACATATTTTTATATATGAATTTGGAATTATAAAATTTGTCGTGAGATTTATATACGGCAATTTGAGAATTTTGTTGAGACGCGTGTGACCGCCGCGTCATGGTATATTATTTCAATTATAAAAGTGATTTTTATTTCTATTATCCGTATGGTCATTTTGAGTGCGCCAACGCATCCGGAAGGGTCGAGATAGTCAGAAAACACTAGCCGGGGGTGTAGTTTGGGTCTCGGGGTATTTTTAGGCCATACCGGCAACTTAAAGGATATTTTGGTAATTTTACATTTTGAGGAATTAAAAGTGACGAAAATTGGGAGTTTTAATCTGATGTGGATTTAACCCACTAAGCCCATTAACCAAACCATATTAACCTAGAAGGCTACGTAGGTTATTAGAAGAGTTTTCTAAGTTTCCCAAATCAAACCCTAGCCACCTTAAGCCACCATTGGAGAAGAAGCTTGGAGAGAGGGAATTCTGCAGAAAAATCTTCATCCAACCATCATCCAAACTCAGAGACAACCAAGGCAAGTGACTTAATTCCATTTAATTTCAAAGAATGTTCTTTCCATGTTAGAAAGATTCGAATTTTGTGTTTGTTCTTGGTGAAATATGAAAACCCATGTAGTTTGGAGTTTAGAACTTGAAAATTTTTAAGAGAATTGCATGTAGAATGATAGGTAGATGATTATTCTCATGATAATTGTGATTAGAAGAAATTAAAATGGATTAAATGCTGGGATTTGATGATGATATAAATCTAGGGTTCATGTTCTTGATAAAATTGGGGAAAAGTATAAAATCTTGTGATTTAATGATGTTTAGGATGCATTAATGCCTTAAAAGATGTTAGTTTATGACCTTAGCATGTTTTAGGATGATTAGAGAACTTAAAACATTGTTGTGACGAACTTTGGAGAAGATTTGAGGAGTAGAAATGAATGAAAAACGTAACTTAGAGAATCTGGGACGAAACTGGCAGGTCGTTAGAAGCCCCTACCCAGGTCGTTCGAACGAGCTCGTTCGAACGAGCTTCTAACGAGTTGACCAGTCTCTTCTAACGAGGGGTAGTTTCGTTCGATATCTCGTTTGAACGAGATATCGTTAGAAGGTACAGTTCGTTCGAACGAACTGGAATCTCTTTCGAACAGTCTCGTTCGAACGAGACTTCTAACGAGTTGACAGAGGGATCTCGTTCGAACAGTCTCGTTCGAACGAGACTTCTAACGAGTTGATAGTTTGGGCCTTTTTGGACTGTTTTGATTTTTGGAGTCCCGTAAATTTGTTCGAGGATATAGATAACATTCCGATGATGATGTAATGATAGAATTGGGACTTTTGGGTATTTATGAGAAGGAAATTATATACGAGAGTTATATTAAATGAACGGTTTGGGTTGAGACGTGAGTGTCTACTACGACGTGAGAATAGATTATGGCGCGTATGATGATAAACCGGAATAGTATAAATTGCGATAATTATATATTGGTACTAGTATGAGATTAGTACTACGATTAAACTACGTTGATTACTAAGACGTGTGTTTACTTAGTATTGGTATATGAATTGTGTGTATGACATACCTACCATACTTGCTATCACGGGAGGTTTGCGTTCGCTTAGGGCCCTCTAATCCTTGTGTTGCCCGGATTTAGACTGGTTACCTTGATGAACATAGGTCATAGAAAGACTTATTGGGATATTAATAAGTCCGCTAATCGTGGGAGCGTAGGTATGTGCGTGACCCATGTGATGTGACTGTGTTCGCCTCCATTGTTTGTGATGTTGTTATCTGTGAACTATTCCTGAGACATTCGGAATATGTAATCCTTATGTACGTGATGTACCGGGATGGATAGCAGAGTATGTGTGCACCACAACTTAGTTCTCGGGGTGCTTGTATAGTATATTTATGATGTGATTAATATACACTTAATTAATGGAAACCTTCATGTTATGGCTATGAATATAATTACGGTATTGTTTCGAGAAATATAACGAGTTAACTGATAGTTATATATATGGCATATTGAGCATCTGAGTTACGTTAAACCCCTACTTACTTACGAGCGTTATAAGGTTAATAGAACCGATTAATAAGGGTAGGACCTATGACAGTCTAGCTAGATATGTTGTCACTTAGCTAGTGGTTTGTGTCGTTATAGATGGGTACTTACGTTAGGAGTGCACAGTTAGAAGAGAGGTGAGAATATCATGTGAGTGCACGTCCTAACATGTACTTTGCATTTAATGTTTTAAATGTTTTTAAAGCACTTGCAGGTTTTTAAAATATAACTCCACATTCGGGCTCTGACCCGTTTGCTTTTCAAATCTATTTTTCTTTGTAAAACCATTTTAGGTGCCCAGCCACAAGGACACCATGCATAGGACATTCATTCAGGTGACGAGCTGTAGCTGTTTGTGGAAGCTACAGGGATTTTCTTGTAGACGCCTCTATCACTTGGATTCCAGATTCATTATCTATCAGTTGTAGGGCATGTTGCCCATTTCTATTAGAGTTACATTTCCATTTCAGTTTTAGACTTTGGCATGTACTGTTTTAGTTTTCGGTTTACTTATTTCAGTTATGGGATTGTAGTGAGGAGTTTTTCCTCCAGACTTTATTTACGTTATGTGATGTTCATTCTAATTACTTCATTATGGTGAATGGTGTATTTATTCTTTATTACACTTATTGCATGTTAATCAGACTTTAATTAAAATTTGGCACTTACTTTTTAAATACTAGGTGGTTAATAATCATTAAAATGTTTTCGACAGTGATTCTATTAACTAGACCAACTTGGCATTTTAAATTAATTTAATAAAGGAGTAGCTACCCGGTATTTAATTAGTCGGGGTGTCACAGGTGGTATCAGTGCATCAGGTTCTAGTGTCCTTTAGGATCTGACGGCTTATTATGTTTCCGCTAAGTTTCTTTGATATAGAGCCCTATATTTTAGGACTGTTGTACTCTTTTTTGTGTATGCTTCGTTCTTCAGCTATCTTAAGTTTATAAACAGCGAACTTATAAACTTTGTTCTTATTTCAGATGCCTCCACGACGTGCACGACGAGTTCCCAGGGATGCAACGCCCGAACCCCAGCCCGCTCCAGTTCAGGGCATGATGAACGCCGCTGAGGTTGCAGGTATAGTAGCCCAAGCGGTAAATGCCGCCATTGCCGTTGTTCAGCAGGCACCACCTCAGGCGCCGGTTGCCGCGCCAGTACAGGCTAATGCATTCCCGTCTGCTTGGGAGCGTGTACGTGACGCTTTTCAGAAAGCGCATCCGCCAGAGTTTGCAGGTAGCTCAGATATAGTAGTCTCGAGCCAGTGGAGGAAGGACATGCAGAGGCACTTAAGGATGTATGAGTGCACGGATGTTCAGAAGTAGGTACTAGCTACTTTCAAGCTAGTTGGATCTGCGCTACAGTGGTGGGAGTCCATTACCACCATGGAGGAGAGGGATACTCTCACGATTCAGGAGTTCTGGGTGCGGTTCGACCGCAAGTACTTTTCGTCAGCTGTTCATACGGAAATGAGGAGGAGATTGATGAGTTTCAGGCAGGAGGGCAAGACTGTGGCCGAGTATGAGGCCGAGTTCACGAATCTGTTGAATATTGTTCCAGATGAGATACCAACAGAGAAGAAGAAGATTGAGAAGTTCACGGACGGGTTGACTTGGAGGATCCGTCAACATCTGCTAGGGAACCTATCATTGGCCACCTATTCTGATGTGGTTAACGCTGCATTGTTACACTGCCAGGACCACCGTTTTCATATGGCCGAGGGTAAGAGGTCAGGGGAGTCTAGCCATCAGGGCAGGACTGGAGGACATGGTGCCAGCGAGGCACAATCTGGTCAGGGGCAGAGACAGAATGAGCAGGGCTCCCAGCAGGGGGATAATAAGAGGTTCCGGTCAGGGAACTACAGGCAGGGACGGGGAGGTTTCCGTCAGGGCCATCAGGGTCCAAATGGCCATCAGGGCCAACAGGGGCAGAATGGGCAGCAGTTTCACCAGGGCCAGCAGGGCCAAGGGAGGAACGGTAACGGCCACCAGGGCCGGGGACAGCAGAGACAGAGAGGAGGGAACTTCCCAGGGAAGTGTTTTGTTTGTGGCAAGACTGGCCATAAGCGACAGGATTGTCCTGATAGGGGCAGGGCCCCACAGCAGCAGCAGCAGGGTGCTCGCCAGGAGCCACAGAGACCTATGTTTCCCACCGCTCTTCCAGTACCGCCACAGATGGCAGCATTACCACCTATTCCAGCAGTCCCAGTTCAGCAGGGGCAGCTACAATATGGACGTGTCTACAACGTCCACCAGGCTGCAGTTCCACAGGCACCGCCCGCGATTGAGGGTATGTTTCCTATCCATGGCACTATGGGTCGGGTGTTATTTGATACGGGTGCTACACACTATTTTATAGATACACACTTCGCGAAAGCCTTAGGATTGTTAGCTACGGCAGAGAGCACAGTGACGTGTGTCGACTCACCATTGGGGAGTGGGTCACTTATTTTCTTTATATGCCGGGGAGTGGGGCTAGAGATTGGTGGTTTGGTATTACCTGCAGACATGTTAGTTTTAGATATGCATGTTCACGATGTGATTATCGGTATGGATTGGCTCGTAGCTTATAGGGCCATGATTGATTGCTTCAGCGGGAGCATTGTTTTTGCCATTCCGGGGCAAGAGATGTTTATAGTGGCGATGCCTCGCCCAGAGGGAGGATCGACCGCTCATCTGTATTACATTGAGGAGGATACCTCTAAGGAGGTAGTGATTCCTTTAGATTCTATCCCAGTAGTCAGGGAGTATTCGGATGTGTTTCAGGAGATACCAGGCCTACCCCCCAGTCGAGAGATAGACTTTGTTATAGATTTGCTACCGGGTACGAGACCTATAACACGCGCACCGTACCGTATGGCTCCAGCTGAAATGAGGGAGTTACGGGATCAGATAGAGTAGCTGTTAGGTCAGGGCTTTATTCGCAGGAGTACCTCACCTTGGGGCGCTCCAGTTTTGTTTGTGAATAAGAGGGACGGTTCACTGAGATTGTGTGTGGACTACCGAGAGTTGAATAAGGTCACGATACGGAATAAGTATCCGTTGCCTCGAATCGATGACTTATTCGACCAGTTGAGAGGAGCTTCTTTCTTCTCGAAGATTGATTTGAGATCGGGATACCATCAGTTGCGTATCAGGGAGGAGGATGTCTCGAAGACTGCGTTCTTGCCAAGATATGGTTCTTACGAGTTTCGAGTTATGCCTTTCGATTTGACCAATGCTCCAGCAGTGTTTATGGACTTGATGAATAGAGTGTTCAGAGATTTCCTAGACCAGTTTGTCATTGTCTTCATTGATGATATTCTGGTTTACTCTCAGACAAAGGAGGAGCACGCCGAGCATTTGAGGCAAGTTTTGCAGACACTTCGTCAGAACGAGTTGTATGCAAAATATGAGAAGTGCGGGTTTTGGCTGAAGGAAGTGCAGTTTTTGGGACACATTATTTCTGACCAGGGAATATCTGTTGATTCGGGGAAGGTATCAGCGGTGAGGGAGTGGGGACAGCCCACGACACCGACTGAGATTCGTAGTTTCTTGGGTCTAGCAGGATACTACAGGAGGTTTATTCGGGGTTTCTCGGAGATAGCAGGTCCTTTGACACATCTGACTCGTAAGGGTGTGCCATACATCTGGAGTGATGCCTGTCAGTTGGCATTCGATGAATTGAAGGACAAATTGACCTCAGCACCTGTGTTAGCATTGCCAAGACCGGGAGTTGAGTATTTGGTTTACACCGACGCTTCTTTGCAAGGGCTTGGAGGTGTATTGCAGCAGGAGAGGCAGGCCATAGCTTATGCTTCCCGTAAGCTTAAGCCTCACGAGAAGAATTACCCCACACATGATTTGGAGTTGGCGGCAGTGGTATTTGCCCTACGGATTTGGAGGCACTATCTTTTGGGGGAAAAGTTCCAACTGTTCACGGACCACAAGTCCCTACAGTACCTATTCACGCAAAAGGAATTGAATATGCGGCAGCGTAGGTGGCTTGAGTTTGTGAAGGACTACCAGTTCGACATCCAGTACCACCCAGGAAAGGCTAACGTGGTAGCAGACGCGTTGAGCTGTAGGCCAGCAGATGAGGTGGCAGAGGTGTGGAAGGCTAAGTGGAAGGAATTAGGACACCAGGATGCAGTGGCCCGATCTTTCATGTCTGTGATGACCGTTACACCGTAGATTGTCACGAAGGTAGTACGGGCACAAGCTAATGACTCGTTCTGTCAGGAGCCGATAGTTCGATTACTAGCAGAGGGAGCCGAGTCCTATACCATTAGCTCAGACGGGGGATTACGCTTCAATGGGAGATTGGTACTTCCGGAAGGAGAGGAATTGCAACACGAAGTGATGGCAGAGTCGCACGGCTCACGGTTCGCGGTACATCCCGGAGGGGACAAAATGTACCAAAACATGAGACGCCAGTATTGGTGGAGCGGTATGAAGAGAGATATCGCTGAGTTTGTTTCGAAATGCGCCACTTGTCAGCTTGTAAAAGTGGATCATCAGAGACCGGCAGGATTGCTACAGCCATTGGAGGTCCCGGTGTGGATGTGGGAGAGCATATCCATGGACTTTATCACGGGGTTGCCTACGTCGCAAAGGGGTCACGACTCCGTTTGGGTAATTGTGGACAGGTCGTCCAAGGTCGCTCACTTTTTACCCGTAAGGACTGACTACACTACGGGACAGTATGCCCATCTCTTCATTTCAGAGATTGTGAGACTTCACGGTGTGCCCCTAAATATCGTGTCTGACAGAGACAAGATATTTGTTTCGAGGTTTTGGGAGAGTTTCCAGGAGGCCATGGGCACGGAATTGCGGTTGAGTACGGCTTATCATCCGCAGACTGATGGGCAGACTGAGCGCACAAACCAGATGTTGGAGGACATGCTACGCATGTGCATTATTGACTTTGGAGGTGGATGGGAGCAGTACCTTCCACTGGTAGAGTTTGCTTACAACAACTCCTATCAGTTCACTATTGGCATGGCTCCGTTTGAGGCATTGTACGATAGGCCTTGTTGTTCCCCAGCATGTTGGTTAGAGGTGGGGGATAAAAAACTGCTTGGGCCGGAAGTGATTCAGGATACTTCGGCAAGGATTGAGTTGATTCAGAGTCGCATTCGGGTAGCTCAAGACAGGCAGAAGAGTTATGCTGGTGCGAAGAGGTTTTTCAGGGAGTTCCAAGTAGGGGACCAGGTTTTGCTCAGGGTATCTCCTATGAAGGGGACTATGCGTTTCGGGAAGAAAGGGAAGTTGGCACCAAGGTATGTGGGGCCGTTTCCTATTATTGATCGGATCGGACCGGTTGCGTATAGACTTGGGTTACCGGAGCATTTGCATCGGATTCACGATGTGTTCCATATTTCCTCGCTGAGGAAATAGCTTAGAGATAATCTGGCTCATTCTCACATTGCTGTGGAGGACATCGATCTCCAGCCAGATAGCTCCTACGAGGAGGGGCCGATTGCTATTTTGGACCGAAGCGAGAGGAAACTGCGGTCAAAGATAGTTCCGTTAGTGCGTGTTCAGTGGCGACATCACAATGTCGAGGAATCCATATGGGAGCGCGAGGATGAGATGCGCGAACGTTATCCAGAGCTATTTTTAGCAGGTACTATCTACTTTCGAATTTCGGGATGAAATTCAGTTATTAGGGGGGAAGTATGTAATACCCCGTACTTTTGGCTATATTTATTTTTGGGATTAATTAATTAAATGCGTATTAATTGGAAATTAATCCGGGTTATAAATACTAACGAGATGCGAGTTGGTATTTGATTATGTGCATACATGTTTTTATATATGAATTTGGAATTATAAAATTTGTCGTGAGATTTATATACGGCAATTTGAGAATTTTGTTGAGACGCGTGTGACCGCCGCGTCATGGTATATTATTTTAATTATAAAAGTGATTTTTATTTCTATTATCCGTATGGTCGTTTTGAGTGCGCCAACGCATCCGGAAGGGTCGAGATAGTCAGAAAACACTAACCGGGGGTGTAGTTTGGGTCTCGGGGTATTTTTAGGCCATACCGGCAACTTAAAGGGTATTTTGGTAATTTTACATTTTGAGGAATTAAAAGTGATGAAAATTGGGAGTTTTAATCTGATGTGGATTTAACCCACTAAGCCCATTAACCAAACCATATTAACCTAGAAGGCTACGTAGGTTATTAGAAGAGTTTTCTAAGTTTCCCAAATCAAACCCTAGCCACCTTAAGCCACCATTGGAGAAGAAGCTTGGAGAGAGGGAATTCTGCAGAAAAATCTTCATCAAACCATCATCCAAACTCAGAGACAACCAAGGCAAGTGACTTAATTCCATTTAATTTCAAAGAATGTTCTTTCCATGTTAGAAAGATTCAAATTTTGTGTTTGTTCTTGGTGAAATATGAAAACCCATGTAATTTGAAGTTTAGAACTTGAAATTTTTTAAGAGAATTGCATGTAGAATGATAGGTAGATGATTATTCTCATGATAATTGTGATTAGAAGAAATTAAAACGGATTAAATGCTGGGATTTGATGATGATATAAATCTAGGGTTCATGTTCTTGATAAAATTAGGGAAAAGTATAAAATCTTGTGATTTAATTATGTTTAGGATGCATTAATGCCTTAAAAGATGTTAGTTTATGACCTTAGCATGTTTTAGGATGATTAGAGAACTTAAAAAATTGTTGGGACGAACTTTGGAGAAGATTTGAGGAGTAAAAATGAATGAAAAACGTAACTTAGAGAATCTGGGACGAAACTGGCAGGTCGTTAGAAGCCCCTACCCAGGTCGTTCGAACGAGCTCGTTCGAACGAGCTTCTAACGAGTTGACCAGTCTCTTCTAACGAGGGGTAGTTTTGTTCGATATCTCGTTCGAACGAGATATCGTTAGAAGGTACAGTTCGTTCGAACGAATTGGAATCTCGTTCGAGCAGTCTCGTTCGAACGAGACTTCTAACGAGTTGACAGAGGGATCTCGTTCGAACAGTCTCGTTCGAACGAGACTTCTAACGAGTTGACAGTTTGGGCCTTTTTGGACTGTTTTGATTTTTGGAGTCCCGTAAATTTGTTCGAGGATATAGATAACATTCCGATGATGATGTAATGATAGAATTGGGACTTTTGGGTATTTATGAGAAGGAAATTATATACGAGAGTTATATTAAATGGACGGTTTGGGTTGAGACGTGAGTGTCTACTACGACGTGAGAATAGATTATGGTGCGTATGATGATAAACCGGAATAGTATAAATTGCTATAATTATATATTGGTACTAGTATGAGATTAGTACTACGATTAAACTACGTTGATTACTAAGACGTGTGTTTACTTAGTATTGGTATATGAATTGTGTGTATGACATACCTACCATACTTGCTATCACGGGAGGTTTGCGTTCGCTTAGGGCCCTCTAATCCTTGTGTTGCCCGGATTTAGACTGGTTACTTTGATGAACATAGGTCATAGAAAGACTTATTGGGATATTAATAAGTCCGCTGATCGTGGGAGCGTAGGTATGTGCGTGACCCATGTGATGTGACTGTGTTCGCCTCCATTGTTTGTGATGTTGTTATCTGTGAACTATTCCTGAGAGATTCGGAATATGTAATCCTTATGTACGTGATGTACCGGGATGGATAGCAGAGTATGTGTGCACCACAGCTTAGTTCTCGGGGTGCTTGTATAGTATATTTATGATGTGATTAATATACACTTAATTAATGGGAACCTTCATGTTATGGCTATGAATATAATTACGGTATTGTTTCGAGAAATATAACGAGTTAACTGATAGTTATATATATGGCATATTGAGCATCTGAGTTACGTTAAACCCCTACTTAATTACGAGCGTTATAAGGTTAATAGAACCGATTAATAAGGGTAGGACCTATGACAGTCTAGCTAGATATGTTGTCACTTAGCTAGTGGTTTGTGTCGTTATAGATGAGTACTTACGTTAGGAGTGCACAGTTAGAAGAGAGGTGAGAATATCATGTGAGTGCACGTCCTAACATGTACTTTGCATTTAATGTTTTAAATGTTTTTAAAGCACTTGCAGGTTTTTAAAATATAACTCCATATTCGGGCTCTGACCCGTTTGCTTTTCAAATCTATTTTTCTTTGTAAAACCATTTTAGGTGCCCAGCCACAAGGACACCATGCATAGGACATTCATTCAGGTGACGAGCTGTAGCTGTTTGTGGAAGCTACAGGGATTTGCTTGTAGACGCCTCTATCACTTGGATTCCAGATTCATTATCTATCAGTTGTAGGGCATGTTGCCCATTTCTATTAGAGTTACATTTCCATTTCAGTTTCAGACTTTGGCATGTACTGTTTTAGTTTTCGGTTTACTTATTTCAGTTATGGGATTGTAGTGAGGAGTTTTTCCTCCAGACTTTATTTACGTTATGTGATGTACATTCTAATTACTTCATTATGGTGAATGGTGTATTTATTCTTTATTACACTTGTTGCATGTTAATCAGACTTTAATTAAAATTTGGCACTTACTTTTTAAATACTAGGTGGTTAGTAATCATTAAAATGTTTTCGACAGTGATGCTATTAACTGGACTAACTTGGCATTTTGAATTAATTTAATAAAGGAGTAGCTTCCCGGTATTTAATTAATCGGGGTGTCACAGAAGCTAGTATGATTTAATAGTAAGGCCCTCTAGGGGGCGAGCAGAGATATCCTAAAATGGAGAAGATGACATATGCTCTAATTCATGCCACAAGGAAGATGAAGTCGTACTTTCAGGAACACACCATGGTCATCCTAACCGACTCTCCTCTTAGACAGGTCATCCATAAACCTGAGAAATCAGGTGGGTTTAATCGGTAATAAAGTTGGGGGAGTTTGATATCATCTACCAGCCAAGCACAACCATCAAGGGGCAGTCTTTATCTAATTTTGTAGCCGAGTTCACATGGGATGAGGCCGATGCAGAAGAGGTTAAAACTCCAGCTTGTGAGTCAAAAAGAAGAATATGTCTCCCCCAGGTCGAGGCCGAGACGAGTACATTAAGAAGTAAGTTGTCTGAGAATGAGTAAGAGAGATACCTCTTCAATAATGGGACCCTAGAAGAGGTTAATTTGTTTTAAGATGGTATTGTGTGGAACTTGTTTGTTGGTGGCTCTTCACGTGAGGCTGAAAGTGGAGCAGGTCTAATTATGTCAGCCCCAGATGGGACTGACATTGAATATGCTCTGAGGTTCAATTTTAAAGCCTCCAACAAAGGGTTAGAGTATGAATACCTTTTAGCAGGACTCTCCCTTGCTCGAGCACTGAATGTCAACCATCTCTTAGTCTATAGTGACTCCAGGTTAGTTGTGAGTCAAATTTTAGGAGTATATGAGGCAAAGGACGAAAGAGTGGCCAAATACACTGGAAGGGTAAAAATAGCACTAAAGCATTTTAAAGAGGTAAAGTTAAAGAGGATACCTCAATTAAATAATAGCCGGGCCGATGACTTGGCAAGGTTGTCTTCTACCACAAGAACAAAAATTCGAAGGTCAGTGCTGGTAGAAGTCTTACATCGAATGACCATTGAAGAGGAAGAAAGAATTGTGGAATTTTACTTGAACTTGAATATGGGATCTTCTTGGATATATCCTATCATCAGGTATATTAGGGATAAAGAATTTCCTGATTCAAAAGTCGAGAAGAAGAAACTGAGGTACAAAGCGTCAAAGTTCTCCATCATAAGAGATGTCCTGTATAAGAAAGGGTTCCTACTCCCTCTACTCAGAGGTGTCCATTCGTTTGAGGTAGAGTATATTTTAAAAGACGGGAATAAAGAATATTTCTCCAGTCACATCGGAGGAAGATGATTAGCGAAGAAAATCATCACTCAGGGATATTGGTGGCCGATATTGGCTAAGGATGCAGCTGCAAATGTGAAGAAGTGTGACAAGTACCAAAGGTTTTCCACCATTCCCTATCAATATCATCTGCCCCTGACCTTTAACCTTGGCCATTTGCAGTCTGGGGGATCAACTTGGTAGGACCCTTGCCAATGGCTGTGAATAATTATCGCTATCTGATTGTAGCTATTAATTATTTTTCGAAGTGGGTAGAAGCCGAGGCATTGATCACGATAACGGAGAAGAAAGCCTTCCAATTTATTTGGAAAAACATTATCTGTAGATACGACTTACCTAACAATTTGATTTCTGATAACGGGAAGCATTTTAAGAACATCTCCCTCGAAAAGTATTATGAGCATGTTGGCATAAGATAATTCTTTTCAACCCCAAGATGAACCTGACCAATAGATAGACAGAGGTAACGAACAGAACAATTCTTGATGGAATTAAGAAAAAGCTGGAAGATTCCAAGGGATATGGATTGAAGAGGTGCATGCCGTCTTATGGGGATATAGTACAATAGAGATGACACTAACAGGGGAAACTCCGTTCATGTTAGCCTAAGGTTCAGAGCCTATCGTTCCGATGTAGATGGGTCTCCCAACTCATAAGGTTTAGACGTATGACCCAGAGCGGAATATGGAAGAAAGTAAACTGGATCTGAATCTTATAGAAGAACGAAGAGAAGATGCTGAGGTTAGGCAAGCCATCTATCAACAAAGAATACTAGAATTTTATAATAGAAGGGTGAAGGCTCGACCACTAGTAGTAGGAGACTTTGTTCTTAAGAAGACTTGGCAGAAGCCTAATAAGCTTCATCCTAACTGACATAGTTATTATCAGGTGGTTGAAGAAGTGGTTCCATGAATGTATCGGCTGGAAAATTTAGATGGAAAGCCATTCCCCAATCCATGGAATACTGACTATCTCAAAAAATACTACTAGTAAGAGTTTTATGTTAATTTCTTTTGACTCTTACAAGTTTTATTTAGTGTTATTTGTCTATGTATATGAAAATCGGATTGTGAATGAAAAATATCCAAGTGTTCTCTCCTATTATATTGTTTCAAAGATTTTAGATTGTATGAATTAGCTCATCATAAGCTACAGAACATCATTCATGGTGAAGTAGCTCCTACTTAATCTCGATAAAATGAAAATCCCATTAAGGTCAACCTTGTTCATGGAATCTCGATAACACTGAGAGGGGGAACCTATTAAACATCATTAATTTGGTTAAGAAACTCTCCCAGACAAGATAACAGTGAATGAATGAGAGTCTTCTCTCAAAACGAAGAGAGGGGACTTGTGATTCAAACACCATAATTTGGTGAATTCAAATTTAAAAATCACTTAGTTTTGGTTCATGTTAAACATCACTAATTTGGTGAATAAACTCTCTCAATCGAGACGACGGTGTATGGACAAGAGTGATCTCGCCCATGTACTCGCAAAACGATGAGAGAGAACTTGTGTAATGTGACCAAATTCATGTTAGACATCATTTTGTCTCGTCTTTTATTAAGATGATGATCATATTATGAAATTTGACATTCATAATCGTTTCGTCTAAAGATAAGACGATGTGTGCATAATTCAATTAATTGATGATATTAAGGTTATAAGTCATCTTGTGGTTACTTGGTTAACCATCAAAAGGAGGCATTCATGTAAAGAAATTATGGGCAAATCATAAATAATATCCATCCATTCAGAGTGCGCTAGGAAATGGTCAAAGCATTGAATATTCAAAAATATGAAATGACAAGTGTTCAAGAAGAGCTACGATGATTACAAATTTTTTTCAAATGATTAGAATGGTTATGACTGAAAAAGGGAATTAGGGAACATGAGGCTCCTATATCAAGATTAAATCTAAGTCTCATTGAGAGGAACTTCAGAGGAGGGAACTTAGGTGTCCCCGTCAATGTCGACACCTTCTTCGGCTGCATTATTGAGGTTTTTAATTTGTTCGGTATGATTGACCTCGAGAGTCTTAGTCACCATTTCCACCTCGTCCAGGGAAGTCCCGAGCAGAGGTTAATTGAAATCAATACCCTCAACGTCCCATGGATCCAAAGTCTCGGAGGCAGCATGCCGTAAGGCGGCCCATCGACCGACAAATTTTCTGCCCTTCTCAAGGTACTCAAAATCATAGCTCCTAAATTCCTCAGACCCCTTGAAATCTGTTACGGCTCGTGACCGTACCCCGTCCAAATCTACCTTGACCACAACATCAATATTGGCTCACTTTTTCTCGGCCAGATCCTTCAAGGTCTTATCGTGATCAGCCTTTAAAATTTCTAAGTCTCGGCTCTTATCCTGAAGTGCTGATGTTATTTGTTAAAGATCCTCAGATAGCTTCTTATTCATTTTCTCAACATCCTTCCCTTTCTAGATTAAAGGGAACTTCTTCTCAACCCAGCAGATAGAAGGTAAGCAGACCCTGTAAAAATTCATGGAATCAACAAAGGATGGACAACACTTAAAATAATTAAAGTTATTTTTCAGAAAATTACCTGGGTGACCATGTGAAGTTCAAACTCATTAAGAAAGGAAGAGTTCATGGATAAGAGAAAACATTTGCCGATTTTAGATATCAGGGAGCCTACAGAGTTAATTAATTTCTTGGCGCTCCCAATCAATCTCTCATCACTAAGTTTTAACTAATCAAGATGAGTAGCAAGTGCTTAGTCGGTAGAGATAGGAATCGCCTTGTTAGTCCCCTTGTCTACTTTATTTTGGTTGACGGTGGGTAGCAGTATCCTCCACCCACTCTTTTTTTTCCATCATCGGCTCGACTGGGGCCGCTAGTATTTGAATTTTTTGTTTGGGCATTAGGCGCCATTGATTTTTTATTGAGATTGTTGACAAGGTTGGTGAGATTGGGAGCCACCATCCTACAAAGAACTTCAGGGAAACTGGTTAGATGACCTGAAAAAGTTTAAAGTTAACTATCAATAGTGTCAAAAATTTCAAAACCAACATTGCATCTACAAGACGGGGTTACAATTTTTTAACTTATAGACTTCAGTGAGAGGACCAATGTCCAGTCCCGTCTCGGCTAAAATGTCAGGGGTCATAAGGTCCTCATAACTTACAAGACCATTCTCAACACCTTGGACTTGAATCATCTTTATCTTCTCTTGGTCATCCAGACTCAAGTCGGGGTCAAGCATTGAAGCTATAGACACCTTACCCCATTTTCGGGGGACCCTCAGTTCGAAGGAAGAGCATATGTGATTGGCTGGAAATTCCCATGCATTAGATATAAGGAAATATCTCAGCTTCTAATGATGGTTGGACATCTGGTTGATGAATATCACTTTCTTAGTCAATTTCCTGTCCACAAAGTGGTAGTAGTCAGGCTGAGCCCTTATAAAGGAAATATTATAGCACGCCTTAAACATGCCAATTGGAAGGTCGGTGCCATGGAAAAACTTCCAGAACAGGATAAATCCAAGAAGGATTATCCAGCCATTTGGAGAAAGCTGGATAGGAGATATATCAAGATCGACTAGGATGGCATGCACAACAGGGTTTATGGGAAGGTGAAAGCCTAACTTGAACATCTACTCGTTCACTGCGACCTTGCCAGGTCGACCCATGTAACCTCTTTCGGCTATATCGGGAGCCCTCATTGTGATATTAGAATCAATTCCATACACGTGTCTCTAGTATAGGAGGTCAACATCACCAATAAAAATCTATACCATTTTGTCATAATGGGTGTCCAAGGGTTCCTCAACCTTATCTTCTGAGTTGATGATGTAAATAACCGGTACCCCACTTGGAAATCTATTTTGGAATTACCCATCACTCATGGAAGAAATGCGGACAACCATTTGAATGGGGGAATGCGATATGGTGACTCTCGACCCTTTCAGAGACTAACTCATCAGCAGGCATATCAACTTCATCAGACTGAGAGTGGGCATTGTCGGCCGTACGAAAGTCAACGGAGAGGATCTCAATGTCGTCAGAATTTGTCACTCCAGTCTTAACGGTAGCCCTAGCCGAGACCCTAGAGACTGAAGGACTATAATCATCGAAGGACGAGACGTAAAATGTGACATCACTCACAGACGATTTAGCACTCATCGTATCACCAATTATGGCAATGGTTGGATGGTGACTTTTGGAAGTGGCCTCTCATCTCACAACCGTAGGAGGATGGGATGATGGACAATCATCTCATCTCTGGGTTATAGGAGGATGAACAACAACAAGAGGAATTGGGAAGATCAAGCACAAAGGTAATGCCTCAGCCTGACAGTTAGCCTCACCTCCGGCCTCGTTCTGTCCGATATCATTGAAGATCCTTTCCCTAAGCTCTGGGAACATATCAACTAACTCGTATAGTTTCCTCAACATCCAGAGGACAACCCTCAACTTAGTGGAAACAATAAAAAAATGGTTGGCAAATAATTAAACGTTTGACTGGGCTTTGACTGAAAGATAAAAATCGAGGTATGTAAATGGTTCAGGCCAAGAACTGTCACGCCCCGACCCGAATTTGTGGGTTACTCGTGAGCCAATCTGATCCGAATTAATTCGTTAGGTGTGAAGTGTAGTGAAACAACCTAAATAATGTTGCTAGTCCATTTTTCTTTTATTTAATATTTCACTTGTTAGCATGCAATTTCAATTTTAGGATAAACTACATTAGGAACACATGGAGAGCACCCCGAAGTCCAAGTAAATAGAGCCACTAAAGTAAAACATGAGTAAATATACTTACTTATATAACGTTCTCAAAATACGGAGCCGCTCCCAACCTGCCGTAACAAGTGGGTTATGAGCCTATGCACAGTAGGATTTATACAAACACTATAGGAACAAACGACATAAAGGAGTAATCACACGCTACACCCATGCATGAGAAAATATGTATATATCTACATACGTATACCTTTGAAATACACATGCCAATGCTTTAACCATTTTATTTTTCATACCTTATTTACCCAGATTAATTTTCCATAATCTTATTAAAGGCTTTCTTTATTCACACGTAGTATCCTCACTTTATTTAACATAGGCGATTCAACACTTGAAATCGTTACATTTAATTTAGCAACACCATTCCTTTACCAAAATTTCTCCTTTTATTCATTTAAATATCATTTAGCATTTTCATTGAAATTCACCATTTTAACACACGCATTCACCTTGTTAGAAAATACTTATTCAATCCTTGAAAATCCTTTTACAACACACTATTGTGTTAAATATGGATTTCACCATTCAGATTGATTAACCACCCATTTATCTTCCTTATTTATCCTTTTTCCTTATCTTATGGACATTAGTAAATTTACGCATTAACTTGTATGCTTAGACTTTACTCACACATTTATTTAGTACATTCAAGTTAGGTTGTATTTACACATTTACCACACAGCCCATTTCTTGATTTTTATTCCAAATTTCATTTAACTTTTTCTCGTAATATTCCTATACCGCATACTCACACGAGCTCTACACCGACGGCTATGCGCACCATATGCTCTGGCCAGTGGTTTAGGTCTTTTCACCTAAGGTCTTCGGGCCCTTCCTACTTTATCCCGGTGTCATCCGAGTACCTTTAATGTGTTTTAACATTTTACAAATGCCCACATTATTTCCTTTTCTTTTTACTCGGCCAAAGCCAAAACCCGAGACTTTTCCGCCCCAATTTTTGTTACACTTGAAAATTTGTCATTTTGTGTCCTTTACCTTAACCTTGATTTTTATTCCAAAAATCATATTCATTTAGGACCGTTTGTACAACACCCTTCCCAACATTTTTATCCCATAAAAATGTTCCACTTTAAATAAAATTACTATTTTACCCATTTGTTTCCAAATCACACTTTTACTCCTTTTTCGCAAGTGTTATTTTCACCCAAAACACTATTAACTTATACACACCAACTTCTTAAGTGTTTTAAACCTTAAAAATCTTTTTACACTTGGAGTACATTTTTCTTGATTGGAAAAACTTTTATACCCCTAATCCCCTTCAATCTCCTAGGTGTTAATAATTCACAACATTAGTAAGTTGCATTCACTAACCCTTTCATGTTCACCCATTAATACTTTATCAGTACTTTTTACTAACATTCATATTTCTTTACTTCACTATTAAAGAATTACATTTATACATGAGACTACATTTCAAATAAGTCCCCATTTTTGCAAGAGACTTAAAATATTTATTTCATAAATATTTTGGCGACATAGCAATATTCCACATTTTTACTCCATAAAAATGTTCATTATTCCTTTTTTACAAGGGATACACACAACTAATGCTCTCCTACATTTTTATTTCTAGAAAAATGTCCATTATTTCTTTTTGCACAAAATACCATTTCCTCGCATTTTTATTCCATAAAAATGTGTATTATTCCCTTTCCACTAGAAATATGCCAAAATAGTATTTCTTACATTTTTATTCCATAGAAATGTTTATTATATATTTTTCACTAAAAATACACCAAAATATTATTTTTTACATTTTTATTTCTATAAAAATGTGTATTATTTTCTTTTATAAAAAATGCATAAACATGATATTTTTTAACATTTTTATTTCCATAAAAATTTCCAATTTTCAGATTATTAGGAAACACAAAAAAAATATTATTTTCTCACATTTTTATTCCCATAAAAATGTATATTTTAGTCTATTAAGAGCACACATTATTTATTCTCATAAATCTACTCTTAATCATTCACACAACAAGGCTATACTATTTATCAACTATAATCACAATTACACAGAGATATATTACCCACCTCAAATGACTCCAAAATGGTGGTGGTGGTGGTGAAGATAGGTGACTCTCCCACCTCCAAAGGTGGCCCTAAAGGGAGTCACAAAAATCTACACCAAGATCCTCCAAGAAAGCTCCCAAAATGCTCCAAAAAATGCACTAAAATCCCATCTTCTCCTTTTCAAATGTCCTACTCAAACACCCATTAACAACATTTCATTATTTTTTGCAGCTCCATAAAAGTAGAGAGAGTTTAGCATTTAAGGTTGTGAGTGTATGGATAGGGATTTAAAATCGGTGGGAGGTAGTTTGAAAAATGTGGGTTAGTTGAGCTTCTGGGAAGGAGTTGAGAGAATGGACGTGGGTTCTCCAACCCCACGCCTCTTTCTTATAATTGGTCGAACTCTAAACCCCCTTAACAAATCTCCTCCATTTTAATCCAAACAATGAATTTTTGATCCATGGTTTAAGAGATCGATAACACATAAGGGGAGTAGATTTTTCAAACGTCGTTTGAATGACATGTTTCATCGTTCGAACAAGATCCCTCCTCGTTCGAACGACATTCATGGTCATTCGAACGACCAGATTCATCTCTTAGTAATTTCACCCCAATCTATTTTCGAATTTTGAGAAGTGACACTAATATTCTAATTGCTTAATATATCAAAAATTCCTTGTATACTCCATAGTCCACTCACTTCTCTCGTTCAATCTAATTTATTACTCCAAATTCTGTAATTATTATTTGTCACTCCAAATTTAAAATCTCTATATATAATTTAATTAATTGATCGGGGTGGGATATTACAAGAACACTAAAGAATAAGTTGAACACTTCACCGGAGAAGGTGACCATTGGTTTACCGGAGTGACCGGCTGAGGGTTAATAAAAGGGGAGGCCCTAAAACTGCCAAGAAACCCTCGAACCAACTCTCTCAAACCTCGAAACCAATCTTTTCAGCCCTAAAAACCACTCAACAGTCACCCAACACAATCTCCGAAAAAAGTATAAGATCCCCGAAAAATCAATAAAAATGCAGATATTGCTAAAATGACGAAATGCTAATGAAGAAGGGAAAGGAGGAGTACTTGGAAGGTTTGTCTTGGCTGGTAACCACTGGAGAATCAAGAAGACAAATAGAAAATGCTTGGGAGTTGGAAGATAGAGAGAAAGAGCTCTAGAATAAAAAATTTAAAGAGAGAAAATGGCGCATGTAAGTATGAAGAGAAGAAGTTTTGAGTTAAAACGTTATTAAATTCCCCTAATGATGGGATTTAACTCTCAAGGTTCCCATCATTAGGGAACAACTATCAAGGTACACACATACAACTGCCACTACTTGGGAAGCACGCTACGCTAAGGAACAAATGACAAGTGTCACCCTCTCATACACATCAGTATAACAGTATCTGACAAGTCAGGGATGTGCCATCATCAATGTTGCTTGACATTTTTACTCCTCATTCTTCTATCTACACAAAAGACTAAGGGCTAGGGGTAATTGATATGTCGATTATAAGACCTCATCTCGACTCAAGCCAAGATCGTCCCAAGCCGACTCTGTGAAACATCCTCAAAAAAATTCATCCTGTAATAATTGTCTCATACTCGTCCAGGGCCAAGACAAGACCATGTGCCACCCTAGTGGGCTTATGCCTTGCGTAGCCTATCTCAGGAAGAAGATACCACACCCGCCTGAAAAGACCACTCATCTCTACTTGATAAAGGTAGGCTGAGACCACACTTGGATATCTAGCAGCATGTAACCAAGAGGAGCGTCAATGGACTCATAGTCCGCTAGGATGACACCTTATTCTATAAGGACATGTTCGACATCTTATAAGGTGCGTGGAATGGAGCACGCGTGGGAGAGTGCACATGGGGTGAGAGCCCACATGAGCAAAACCATTACAACAACATCCTTCACACATGTGGAGAATATCTTTTAATCATTACTTACATGCACAAAAGACAAATGGCACTATATCGTTGGATACTTAGTGTTGTGCATGACTCATTCATGAATGGGGTGCGTATGGTACCACCTCAGTCATATAAATGCATGTGTTTTACATCATTTAAGGGATCATAAATTGTAAACCCTACTGAAGCTCTGTCTAACCTATTGCTTAATGAGAGAAACCTTGAGTGTTTGTATCCCATGGCTATTAGAGCCTAGATTTAGTGAATTTCACACACTCACACAGTGGACGTGGTCCCGTCAAAGGCTGAACCACTTATATTTGGTATCATCTTCTTCTTTACCTCATCTCTTTTTATCTAAATATTTATATTTTTCATAGTCCATTGTTGTCTGGTTTTCAACTTACACATACATTCACTTGGTGATACCATTTTTGGTATCATCACCGCCCATCCATCATCATAGCCAGTGGCCTAAACTACATAAGGACTCCTTGTAAAATGCTATTTAAACTTCATTATGTCCCGAACAAAGCCCATTTTGATCGTGCTATGTCTCTTTGAGTCCTCCTTAACTTTTTTGAGATTCTCCTTTATTGAATATTTTTATTTTATAAAAGATCTGTAATGTCACTGATATCCTTAGCATCACTATTCAATTCGGAAGATAAACGAGATTATTCATTGAAAGCACTTGTCATTTTTTTGAGATCTTGTCAAATAGAGATGAAAGTGCCACGATCTTGGCTGCTGGCTTCTCAACCAAGTACTGGATCTAGGTAGTCAATTGCTAAAAAAGGTGGGACCCTTGTAGTTATATTTTTTATCTATAAGAATCTTGGAAAAACCATTCAAGAATAAAAAGATATGACTTACATTACATAAAAAAAGTGGGGCAAGCCCTTACAAACATTTAAAAGCATGAAAGTACAAGGGTTTTTGAAGCTAATCCTAACTAGCTTTAACTCTCACTTTCCTTTTTCTGCTCTTGAAGATTTGGGGTTTTATCTTAATCGACACTTGTCATTTCTTGATCGCCTGCATCCTCAGCCTGATCACTGCCTGAAGCCTTTTCTTCTTTTCCTCCTTTAGTGGAGAACTTGAAGGATGTTCCCCAAACAGCTCGAATTTTGAAGGGACATTGGTCTTGATTAAGTCCGCATCCCAATTTTTCTTGATATTCGACTTTCGAATTCAATCCAATTATTTCATGGATTGGGAGAAGGCCTGCACATACCCATGATCGAAGGCATCATCTTTGGCCACTGCCAAAACACGAGCGTGGTCATTATTAGCCTTGTTTATTACATCACTCTCAGTCTTCAACTGATCATAACCTCTCTTCAACTTGTCAACTTCCACGTTCGTGGACATCTAATTTTACTTATATGCCTTGTTGGCAGTTGCCAAAGTCTCTTTGGACTTATCTAGTGCCTTTGTCAGGTCGTTGTAGGCCTTGGACTGGTTAGAACTCTTATTGAGCATGGAAATAAAATAGTCCATAAAGTACAAATAGAAAACCATAAGTCAACCGAGGGACCAAAAGGATGAATGAATTAAAGTCAACTTAGTGACCAAAATAAGGAAGGAATCAAATCAAAAAGCGATAAAATTACCATATATAATGCATGTGTGACGTAATAGGAAAGCTTACATGATTCCAGCCTGTCGACCTTCATCCAGTCTAGTTCTAACATTCCCCCCTCAGTAGACCATGGATGAAAGATAGGTTCTTGGCCACCAACATAGTTTGGTGGCCATTATTCACCTTGGTGGCATCCACCCTCTTGGTGGGAACAACACCAGAGGAAAAATGAATGACTTTATCCTTCTTTCCCCTCTCTGTTTTAGGCTAATCTATAAGAGTAACGAGCTCAATAGGGCCCCCGACCTTTATTGTTTGTAATCTTTGCTTTTGGGGAAGTGAAGAGGTCAGAATCATCCACAAGAATGAGGTTTATATTTCTTGGAGCCATGATGCCCTCTTTAGCAGTTGGGATTGTATTCAGTTTACAGGCTTAAAAGAGGACGAGTTGGAGGATCTAGAAAACTCCTCAATTGTTGAGGGAACTTGAATTTCAGGGAAAGAATCCACAAGCTGGCTGTAAAGCTAGATGTGGACCTGGTATACTCAAGAAGAAAGGACAGTGGTCTAGAATGCTATCCACCTGGAACCAATGGTGTCCTTTGACAAGCTCCTCACGATTGAAATGAGAAGGCTCTTTATTCTTTGAACTAACTGAAGAAAATAAATGAGAAGACAAAAATTAGTGTCTATTTCATCCAATTATCAGTTAGCAATAGCAAGAATTTTAAAAAAAAGAATAAAAATATTAATAAGTCATTATCAACCTATTCTCCTCCCTCTGGCAGGGCAAAAAAACTCTCCATATGCCTCATCACACTCAGCAATGGGTGGATGTTTCCAATTTCAGGTGATAAATACCTAGTTCCAAGACCCTTTTTAAAATTGGGAAGATTGACAACTAAAAACCTGTCGTCCTTTCTTTCCTTCAAATAAAAGATGTTGTTAGCCGTATTTGACCACGAATAGTAATATATGAATTGAGGGATCCCTATTTGGGTCCCATACAATTTGTTTATTCTATGGATGCCATTTGCGATTCTCTATGTGTTTGGAGAACACTGGGCATGAATGATATGGAAAAGCCATAAAACTCTCAGAATAGTTGATTGGGGGAATGTTATATCCCCTTTATCCACTGATATGGTATGAATCCAGTGGCCGCCTTGAACTTTGTAGCAACTGACCAAAATATTAATGCATTCTATAATCACCTAGCGGGGAACGAAATACTTGTCCCTAAATTTACCCAAAGTTCTGTCATTTATGTAGTAAGCCTTTTTTTCTCAATGATTGAGGGAGAAACTGGAAAAAAATGAAGGAATTCAGGGAATCGTCGCAAGAAAATTGATAATGCAGAAGAGGAGAATACTTATTAGTAAAGGTTAAGGCAAGAGCTTTTGATGTTTTAAATAGTTGAAGTGATAGAGTGAAATAGCAGTTGAAAGTTTTTCATGGCTTGATTCAAATTTAGAGATAACTCGTCATTTAAAATAGAACCTAAGTTCATTAATTGACAGAGGCGCTTAAGTTTTTTAGAAAAAAAATTTAGCAGCATGCCCCTAACTAGCTTGAGAAATTATGATGGCGCCCTGTGAGGGACCAACAGGCAAAATCTAGAATAATATTCATTAAAGAAGTCTTTCCAAGAGTAGGAGGGAACAATCTCAAGACACAACCAACCACATGTCCGATAACCTCATGCCGTAGAGCTCCAGGTGAAATTATGGGGGAACAATTTGAACGAATCCAATAACTCATGTCAGATAAATATCAATCCATAATAGTTAGGTAGAGGATCGCAAGTAGAGATAACCGTAAATATGATTTCAACCTCTGTGGATCTCGAAAAAAGATGAGTAGAATCAAGCGACGAGTTTATCAACAAGCAAGGAAATCCCTGCACGACTCCATCTCTTCCTCCACTATAAATGTAACCCTTACCCAATGGAAAAGGGGTATATAATTCTTCTTATAAAAAAAAGTATAATAAGAAAAGTGAAACACCCCGTGATTGTAGGCCATTTTCGAACCATGTTAATACATCTCTTGTGATATTATTTTCATTCTTTTCGGCATTAACTATTTAAGACTATTATCTGTGGGATAATTTCACTAATAAAAATTTGAAATAAAATATCACAATGCTTTTAATTTTGTAGACTAATTTATAATGTACATTTAAGAATTAAAGCCTATTCTCTAAAAGATAAAATGGAATAGAAGTGATAAACACGTATCAAAATCTCCATGCAAGAGAGCATTACATATTTCCTTAAAAATGAGATTCTTGTTAAAAAATGAGTTGATGTTTAAAAATAAATATTAAAGGTTTATTCTAAAAAGATTAAGATTGAGATTCAACGTGCCAAATATTTGGAAATAGTTTTGGTTGAAACATCAAATGTTTTTTATAACATCTTGTTGAACCATAATCGAATAAAAAATAACAAGAATATTATTTTATTTTTTGAACCAATAAAAGAGAAGAATGTTGATACAAATTGAACAGTGAAAAAATCTTTTTGCAGCAAGAACTTTACTAAGGAACAAAATCCAAAAATTAAGAAAAAGGAATTTTGCTTATGTCATCATCTAAGTCTTATACGTATGGTTGTTATTTTTGTGGAAAAATCAAACACACTGCATATTTTTTGTTTAAAAGGATGATGGTTGAAAAAGATTAAAAGAGAGATCATGAACATATACATAAGTTTAGGAGATATGTGTCCTATTGTTCTCATTGTTGGATATATAAACATTAGAACCAAACTTGCATGTGCTTCTTGGATAGAAATGCTAAGTTATTCAAAATAGGAGAAAGGTTGTGAAGAGATATCCTATTGTTGACATTATAGGAGAGATTATCATGTTGATGAGAAAGGTTGACATGGTTGTCAATGTAAAAATAAAGGTTAAGAGAGATATTCCTATACATATGGCTAACATTCACATTCCTAGGAACAAGATTCCTATGAGGAGAAAGATATGGATACCCGAGGTTTCTAGAAGTATGGCAAGAAATATATCAATAAGGAAAGTTGAGTTTGACTTACCTCAAATTAAAGTTACAAAGAAGCAAGCTATCTTCATTCCTCCTAAAGATTTAAGAAAGGCACCATCCTTCGCTACGCAGCATAGTAGTTTGCATATGATTCCTAGGTATTTGCTTATATAAGTCCCCTTTGTAGGTAGTAATTAGTGAGTGATATTCATTGTCACACTTTGATCGATTTCGTTATTTTTATGAGGATTTTCTTGCATCATGAATTTTCTAATATGATATAGTCCTTACTTAATATGTATGCATTTTATTATAAAATAAAAAATACTCTATTATTTTTATTGTATGTGATAAGTTCTAAGTATACCTTGATTTAGTGTATGAACTTCATTTTAATGACGATTGAAACATGGATTCTTAACTATTTAGTGCAGATGATGTCAATTCAATGATGTATTCGAATTCACAAGAAAATCATGATAGTTAAAGTTTGTTGAAATCTTTGGTTATCACTTGGATCCTATGATTTTTTTTATGCGGCTTGCACGAGTGCTTGATTTTAAATTATGATTATATACATAGAGCTAATGTTGGTTAATTTTGTTTAAATGTTTATATAGACCATTTAAGAGTTTTTTTATGAAAACACTTTAACTTCATAGAGTTGATTGATGAGACATTATTTAAAATGGAAAGGGATACCATTAGTGAGATTACATTTATTTGAATTTAATTATCATTGATATGTGTCTACAAAATTATTTGTGAAAGACATCGTAGAAAAAGCCATTTTATGAAGAAAAAAAATAGCCATATCTAAGTGCTAGACAATTCAAGGTAATAAAAACAAGATAGGGCTTTCAAATTTTTGTAGTACTATCTTTACTATCTAAATTAGGGATTATACATGATTATAAATAACCATTTAGAAGATATCGAAATGAAATTAATGAAATGATAAACTTATGCATGAAATGTAATTAATATAATTTGAATATGTGTATTCTTTTAATTTTGTGACTTATATTTGCTCACGATCTTGCCATGGTTGAAATACAAAAGTTGCTTCATTTGATTATATTGGAATTTTAAATTGTGTCGTTAAATGATTAATGTTTATGTTGAATATATTATGAAACTATGTCATTAATTAAAGTTCTTAGAAAATTCATACAATAAATCTTGTTTAACATAAACAACCTAATTATGCTCACACTTTACATATTTTGTTTCATATGTATATATTGGTTATGTGAGTTATTAATTAATTCATTTTGTCTAAAAATTGATGCTTCAATATTAAAATTCATGTTTTTACATGGATTTGCATACATTCATATCATATTTTGAGAGTTGCAAATTTTTGTTCAGTAGCTAAGTATTTTTTTGGAGTTTATTCTTAAACTGTAACTTTTGTTCATTTGTGTTCGCACGATTGGATTGTCTTACGATTCACAGGACTCAGATTTTAACCCTTCACATAGTAGGCGTTTGCACGACTCATATATTTGTCATTCACACGGTGTTCGCATAAAGTTAGAATGTGGATTTTATAAGTGTAGATTAAGTGGTTAATTTAATTCATTTTCTTCAACCCTAGAGTCATTCCTAGTGCAATTTTCTAAGAGGACTGCGATTTTCTAAGAAATTTAGTGATTCGATTGAATTGTGGTTAGGATTTGTCAAGATTTAACCTTAGTTTGTTTGATTTTGGGTATTATTAGATTCAACTCGGGTTTGTATTGTTCTCTCAAATATTTTGCTGATTTGAATTTAATTAGAGTCGTTCTAGGTTATTTCATTGTTTATTGGATTCATTGTACATAATTACGTTGGATTTTGATGGTTTTTTATTCACTTATGCTAGAGATTCACTTTCTATACATCCTATTTCACTTGATATATATGTTTTACGCGATGTTATAGCTTTATGATAAACTTGTCATGTGACTTTATGATCATATTCCCTATTTCACCCCATGACTACCTTCATATTATGAGTGGTTCTATAACTTGTGTATTAAGCTTTTGTCTTGCTAGTTCTTTGATCATTTTAATTTTATTTACCTCCCATGATATACCCTTTGTATATGTCATTTCTACTTCTGTTTGACTTTTATGTGTCAAAAAGGGGGAGAAACATCTAAGATAAGGGGAGTTATTATCTTGATTTAGAGGAGTAACTTTTGATAAAGGGCTTAAACTGTTGAAATAGGGGGGTCATTTTTTCAAGGTATTATATCATTTATATTCATTGATACTTTTTAAATTAATATAATTTAGTGGGATATTATATTTTTTATGTTCACATGATTATTACCGTCTTTATGGTTTATAATAATTTCTTATAGAAGGATTACTAAAGTAGGGGGAGTTTCTACTTGCATGATCTTTTGGTTTTGTTTCATGCTTTTTGGATATGGTTATGGTACCATGACGAAAGGCCTTGATTTAGACTCAAATGGTTTATTATGTTTTGTCTTTTAGACTTTATGTGTATACGACACTTTACTCTTATTATATGGCTGATGTGGGGTGAATTTGTATGTTGTAGTCAAGAAATTTTGGGTTATTGGATTTTTGCCACATAATAATCAAGGGGAGATTGAAGATGTAATATACTTTGTGATAGGATCATCTTATATTTTAGTTGGCTAATTCATGTGACAAGATGACGAGACTTGCAAAAATCAAGCCAAAAACGTTGATTACATTGATATACGTTGGATATAGAGAGTCTTATTCATTAGAATCTATGGACCTTAAAACTGAAGATTATTTTTTATTTTTTTTAAGAAAGAAAAGACTTTATTAGATCAAATTAGAGAGAATAGCCATCTCTAAGTGGAAATTATAGAAGAAGAATAAAATAAGAGAAAAAATGTTGGTTTTATAAGAGAATGTAGGTTTTATAAGTCAACCAACAATACAAAAACTAACCGAGAGAGATTATTAGAAATCTATAAAAAGAAACCATTATCCAAGACTGACTAAAAATTTCTAGATGCAAATGATATGAAAATCTCTATTAAAGTCTTGAAACCATTATCCGTTTCCTTGGATTTATTATAAGGGATCTCTGCATAAATCTTTTGCATCCTATTTTGAAGATTGAAAAACATATCCTTATATGATGGTTTTTAGTTAAATTGTCTAATTTCTTAGTCATTAACGTACATGATTTCATTTTACTCTGAGAAAATGTTTTTTGATTGGATCAAGTGAAATACTGGGAAATCGTTGCATGAATGCTTAGTTGTATCTTGAATACTGCCCACATTCATGTGGATGACTAGGTTTTAGACCTGTGTGTACGACATCACGATTTATGTAGAAAATCTTTGTAACTAAATAGTGTGAACGACTTCAAAACCTCATACCACGCACGACATGTACCGATTTAGGGCTTCAAAATCTTTTTGCCTAAAACCGTGGGCATGGATATGGTGCTTTTTGCACGACTTTTGACTCTGCCCAAAATCATGCGACATAAATATTTTTATCCATGCCCAAGATGGTGTCAAATTTTGAATTTTTTGTTCTATACGACGGGGCTTTTCCCTCCCATTTTAATAGATCCTTTTCATGAGTATTTCCCACACATAAAAAGAGTACTTTTGAGGAAAGTGATAAGAGAAACACTTTTCAAACTTAAATTTCACTTGATCTTCATATCATTGAGATAAAACCATAAATCCATACTTTATTCATGGATTGTTTTATTTAGAGTGTTCTGAGTGAAAAATCACTAAGACTAGATTCTTACTACCAATTCTGATAACACATACACACCAAATCTGAAAGGATGTGAAATTTGTATTGAGGAGGTTATTTATGATTTGATACAAGGACGAATAATGTAACTTTCATGTTTTATTAATGTACTTTTGGGAGGATCACTCATTCAACTGGAGGAGAGTTTCAATGTCCATAAGTAACTTCTTATTATGAGAACAAAAGAGAGGTTTTTTACTCCCAGGTGGGGGTGTTTCCTTGTAGATCTTGTCTTGAACCTTATTATGTGATTGTTTACTGATTATATAGGCAGTTTCTCTCTCACACAAATCTATATCTAAGAAAGATCCAAAATGATACTTTGATAGATTAAATTTAGGATATGGATCTAGATAATTCACTAAATTGAGATAAATTTAATTTCAAAGTGTTAATCGACTAATTAAACTTGAAATTAGCTTTGTCTTATTAATTCTTTAATTTAAACAATTATTAAATTGTGAGGATCTAGTACATCTCTGACTCAGATGCATGTTTACTAGGATTGATCTAAAATTGGCTGAGGTATTTTCGAAATTGGTAATTTCTCTTTGAAGCCTATTCATCCCCCCTCCAAGTTTTTTGAGGTTAGCATTTATAATAAAACACACTCCCTCATCGTCCTCTAATCGATTTCAATGGAAATGCGAAGATGCCAATAGGAAAAATAAGATATCGATCAAATTCATCCTTGTCAATCTTGAAATTAAGTTTCATGTAATGAAATCAAAGTCACCATAAGACATTATCCTAAGCAGAAGGATAACACCATAACATTAGGGTTGTGCCTTATTTTTTGGATCAAGAACTAAAATTCATAACCAATCAAGGTATTGTCCAAGCCAGATTTGATAAAAGGGGAAAGTAAAGTTTCTTTATTATTTCAATTAAATTAGAACATGCTCAACTTAAGAAGGGAAAATATGGTGATGACTTGGAGGGAGATAATACCAAAACAAAGCCAAAGGTACCTTAGCAAGGGTTGGAAGAGATCAGACTCAACCTTACCTATCGAGTGATGGAGGAACTCATAACTGTTTCTGTAGTCTCATCACATTTGGATAAAATATTTTCAATTTATTTCGAACTAGTAGATGAAAATGTAGAGTAACTCATGAGTTTCCTCATAATAAATGATCATGTATTTTCCTAGGATCCTTATAATCCCTCAGGACTTGACCCATATATTTCTTGCCATTAAATGCACATGGATCCTTCATGTCGACTGGTCAACCAGAAACCTAGGAAATCAATTCCTGAAAAAGTCAAGGTAATTGAGGATGAAGTTGAGAATCTACTTCATGCCAACTCCATAAAATAAATACAATTTCCATATTATATTCCGATCACTCTCATGGTAAAAAAAGAGTGGAAAATAATGAGTTTGAGTTGTCTTTATAGATCTCAACAAGGCTTTTACAAAAGATAACCTCCCTTTATCCAATTTATCAACTCGTTAATTTAACTCAAAATCATCATGGCATGAGTTTTATGGATGCATACTTCGGATATCATTAAATACTTTCAGTATTAATCTGGGACTCTGATGCAATAGGGTCATGTTATTTAGCCTTAATAATATTGGGGCAACATATCAGCATCTTGTAATTAAAAATTTTAAAATGTAGACCACCTCAACCATGAAAGTTTACATTGACAACATGCTTGTCAAAAGTAAACACACAACTGACCATATCAAATATCTCTTCAACACCTTCATGATTTCTAAGAATTACAAAATGAAGTTGAATGATTCCCAATGTTCTTTTGGAGTTAGATCAGATAAATTTTTGGAGTATCTATTGACATAAAGAGGAATTAAAGCTAACCACAACCAGATCAAAGCCTTGCAATAAATAAAGAAATTGGCTATAGTAAGAGACGTTCAAGTCTTTATTTGGATGCTAGTAGACTTTAATCAGTTTATATCTCAATCATCCATTGAGAAGATGCACGCTTACTGAAATGTTTATTTAGCGTTGGTAATGTCATTACAGAGTTTACAACACTACTTCGATGCCCACACTATAGTTGTCCTGACTTCTTTCTCTATCAAAAAAGTATTAAAGAAAGAAAATCCATATAATATGATGATTGAGGGGTCTTTGTCCCAATTTGATGTCATTTATGATCCCTAAACTTCCATAAAAGGGGCTATGTTGGTCGACTTCATTATAAAATTCTCATTGAGCTAGAAATTTGACTTAGGTTCAAGGGTTCCAATAATGAGGCGGAGTATGAGGCCATTATAATCGGCCTTAAAAGGGATATTTCCATAGGAGCATATTATATTGTCATTCACTTTGACTCCCATGCGATCTCCTACCAATTTAGTTGAGAATATGAGGCTAGATATCCAATAATGCTTGACTACTATGACAAATCAAGACCTATAGATCAACATTAATAGAATAACTATCGATGAATAACATAAGTCACACTAACTCCCTCTTCACATTGCCTTAAAAAATTGATACTCTTTTAAAGAGCATAATTGAAGTCGAATATATTTGTAGATCAAGCATTGATGAACCCAACTTGGGGAGAAAGCCATGCAAATCGATTTGAGCGCATCCTGGATGGAGAACATCATTGATTATCTAATGAACAAAGATCTCCTACAAGATAATAAAGAGACCCAAAAGATAAAAATCCAGTCGGATAGGTTTTCTCTTAATTAAGAAGGGAAACTCTTCTAGCAATCATTCACATATCTCCTTCTCAAGTGAGTCCATCGAGATCACATAGAAAGAAATCTTAATTGAATGCACAAAGGCAGTTTGGAAGCTCATGAAAGAGGAAGATCCTTATCCTATAATGTGATTTCACATAGGTATTTATGGCCTTTTGATAGAGATGACTTTGCGTATATTTTCGTTGTTACTTGAAAGTCCTCTAATAAAAAATCTCAAATACCTACAAAATATAATAAACTAAAATGTAGTGGTAAGTTAGGCATCGATCCAAATCAAAGGAGTGAAATGAGAGGAAAACACACGTGGTTGAATTTTTTTTATCTATTTTTTTATTTTTGCTTTTTTTATTTTTTTAGCCTTTTCAAATATTAAAAGAATTTTGAAATTTAAGGTGAGTTAACTAATAGCTAAATGAACAAAAAGGGTAATCAAACTAAAAGTGAAATGTGAAAAATGTAAATAAGTGTTTGATAAAAGTGAGTGAGATGAAACTAAATGAGAGAAAAAATATTCAAGGGATGTAAAATCATCCCCCACTTCACACAAATTAATCTAACTTACACTATTTTAATTTCATCAATTTTCAAAATATTCACTTAATTAAAAAGCTAATTCTCATTACACTAATGAATTAATTGAATATTCTTTTAGAAAATTAAGTTTAATCCCCCCAAGCACTACTCTAAATGAATTAAAATCAATTAAATGAATCAACCACTAGGATCGATTCATTAAACTAATTTTAATGGACGAAATAAAAACAAGAGTAGATGAAAATTATACTAACATTTAAATCAAATGATAAGCCTACCACTAGTTTGAGTCAAATCATCAAATGATAATACAATTTTCAATCCTTTCTCAAGGATGATTTTCCATATCTCAATGTTAAAATACGTAGGAATTAAATTACTAATAAAACGACACTAAAAAAAATTAGAATTGACAATGAAATCAAATTGGATTCATGAGGGTTTCAATTTATCCCTTGAATGGGATGATTAGCCCCCCATCATCATCATCCAATAAAAATTAGAATAACATAAAAGCATAAAATGAAAATTATAGAGGAGTAATCAAACCAAAATTGCCTTCAATTGCATTAACTCTTCAATTCTTCCATCATCTCCATTAATTACAAACACTCAATTTATTGAATTTTTCTCTAATCTAAAAAAAACAAATAAAAAAACTGAACTACTAAAAAAGTTAAAAATGGTGTTTCTCTATCTAATTCTCTCTCTAGCCTAACTCTTCTCTTTTTGGGGGGGTCTTCTTCTTCTTTAAATAGTAGGCATGGAGTTAAGGGCAATTTTGGGAATTGGCATGAGTGTGCATGAAAATAATGAGAAGAGAATGGGGTGTGAGAGGATATATAAATCTGATTTGGTTATGAGGGTTATTTTTGGAAAAAGGGATAAGTGGTTAGTTGGGGGTATTTTGGGTAAAGGGGTTAAGTTGGTTTAAAAGACATGTGGGTTATTTAGTTTTTGGTCTTTGTTTGGTTTTGTTTTTGCAGGTAAAGAAATCGTGTTTGGCTTTGTGAAAGGTTCAAATCGGTGTCGGGTGAAATGACAAAATGGGTTTGAAGATTTTGGGTATGGGAGTATGGCCAGGTGGGTCTACAGCGGGTTCAAGTATGGTTCAAGCCGGGTCACGATCGTATTGGGGATTGAGGGTCTTCTTGGTTGAGGTCGGTTTTTGGGCCAGAACAGGGGGGTTTTTGCGTTCGGAGTTTCAGGGCGCTAGAGCAGGTGTGAGACGGGTTGGGGGTAGGGCCGGAATGGGGATCGGAAGTTGAGGAATGGATCTTGGTTTTGGTGTCTAGGATCGCGTGTCTTGCCGGGGTCGGAGCTTAGCTGGGCCGCGAGTTTGAGAGGTCTCGGTTTGGAATCGGTAGTGGGAGATGGGTTGTTGGGAGTAATCGGGTAAGGGTATGCTGTTTGGGTATTGGTTGAATTGGATGGTTTGGTTTAATAGATGAGAGATTGTGTATGGGATTAATGGTGGGTTTATTGTTAATGGTGGATGAGGGAGGAGAGAAAAAAAGTGGTGGAGAAGATGAATATGTATTGGATTATGTGTGTGAGGGTGCATGGTATGGGTGTGGAATGAGGTGTGGCTGAGGGTGTGGGATAGTTAGGTGATGGTGAGATGAGTGTGTGGGTGAGTGAGTAGTTTATGTGTATATGAGTGTAGGATAGTGTGGTGTGTGTATTAGTTTGTGACCCTAAAATAAATCTAATAAAACAAAAATAATAAAAATAAAAATAAACCTAATAAAATAAAAATAACAATTAAACTAAACAAAAAATAAATAAAAATCTAGTAAACTACTAAAAAGAAATAAAAATAAACATTAAAAATCTAATAAAATAAAAAAAAAACAAAATCCTAAATAAAAAAACATAAAGGACACAAAATAAAAAATATAAAAATAAAAATCTATTAAAACTAAAAATATAATCCTAATATAATAAGACTAAAGAAAGATAAAATCTAATAAAACTAGAAAATAAATTCCTAAAAACTAATCCTAATAAAAACAAAATAAAGATAAAAATAAAAACTAATAAAAATCAAAATCGAAATAAAGAAATATAAAACTGGAAAATAAATTGTAAAAAATTCTAAATCAATCTAAAAATAAAAACGAATCAAATAAAAATCTAAAAAAAATAAAAGTACAAATACAACACACACACGGGGTTCGAGTGACAGTTTGGGATAGGTTAGGCTTGGACTTGGTACGGGGCAAGGGAATTAGCTCTATATGATGCGCATTTTTCTTGAAATAAGCGTCGAACTTTGCAAATAGCGATTAACCTGCACACTAATCATTTATGCATATAAGACCCAAATTGTCTGGAATTAGCAACTAAAAATGGTCTATTCGGGGTATTATTTGAACACTTTTGGGTGCGTATCACCTTTTTTAAAAAACGATGAGATCCAATTCATCTGGAAATACCCTAAGTTCCAAAAGTTTGCACCTATCATCAAATAATTGGTCGGAGACCTCAACCCTTTCACTAGTCCGTGGGACTTTTCCTACTTGGGTATGGATGTTATGGGATCCCTAGATGTAGATCCTCGAAATAAGAAGTTCTTGATCCCTACCATTGAATATTTTACTATATGCATGTATTCTAAGCCATTAACACATATCAGGAAGACCGATCTTAGATGTTTTATAGGGATAAACATTATCAGTAGGTTTGGCATCCCTAGGAATTTAGTATTAGATAACATAACCCAATTTGACAATGATATATTTAGAGATTTTTTTAATTAGAATATGGGATCCAAAATCACTATTCCTTAGTGATTTTCCCACAATGTAATGGGCATAAAGAAATCACTAATAAGACTCTACTCATTATGATCAAACGACAACAAGAGAACGCCAAAGGAACATAGGTGGATGAACTTGCCTCCATTCTTTGGGAATATAGAAGGACTTCTGAAGGACAATAGGAGAAACACCTTATGCTTTTCCATATGAAATGGAATTAATCATCCCTATTGATATTGGCCTACTTACTCTTAGGTTTTTAGGATGGACACAACAGTGATCACATGAACCATGAGCTTGATCGAAACGAAGAACAAAGAGAGAAAAAGCTTATCCACCTCACATCATATCAACAAGATCTCGGTAAATAAAATAATAAGAAAATTAAGGTTAAAGAATTTCAGGTCGGCGATATTGTGCTTTAAATGTTATTTCTAGCCGCTATAAAACCATCTAACTGGAAACTAGATCCAAAATTGTAGGGGCCTTATAGAATCGTCTTAAAAGTAGGAGGCAACGTATACCATTTTGAAGAGTTAGATAAAATAGTATTACCCAAGTCATGGAATATCATGAACCTTAGAAAATTATATAATTAAGTATATTAGATTTTTTTATGTAATGTTTAGTTAAATAAACACGATTCATGTTAACAACTTCAATTTTTTAACAAAAAATTTACGATTCCAACAACAATTTACCAAACCCCACTTGAAAAAAGTGGTACAACCCAACTTTGGGTTAATCCACCTAAGAATGGGTGGTATGACTTAGAATAAGTCAATTTTGCCCAAAACATGCATAAACCCACCTAAAATGGTGGTGCAACTGAACCTTGGAGTGGTCGACTCAGAATAGGCATAAACCAACCAAAGAGCGGGTGGTATGATATAAAATAAGTTAGTTTCACCAAAAACATGCATAAACCCATCTAAAATAGTGCCCCAACCCTAATTTAGGTTATTCGGCTTATAATAGGCATAAATCCACCTAAGAGCAGGTGGTACGACTTATAATAAGTCAGTTTTTCCTAATATAGTCATAAACCCACCTGAAAATGGTGGTACATCCAATCTCTGGGTTGGTCGGCCTAGAATAAGCCTAACCCCATCTAAGAACGGGTGGTATAACTTTGAATTAATTAGTTTTGCCTAGAACATGCATAAACCAAACTAAGAATATGTGGTATAATGTAAAAGTTTATAGCTTATTGATTAAATTTACAATTCAATGGAGTTTGTCCCAAATCTTCACCCCACAAATTAATAATTGATATAAATATGAATATTAACTTAGTCAATAAGTTAAATATAAATGTTGTCTTATTGAATAAATTTACAAGTCAGTGGAGGTGGTCACAGATCTGCACTCCAAGAATTAATGATTGATTTAAATATGAATGTTAACTTAGTAAATAAGTTAAATATATATGTTATCTTATCGATTAAAATTACATGTCAATGGATTCGATTACTAACCTACTTGTGGGCACCCCAATTTGCAATCAAGATGTGAGTAATTTGTCCCATTTGACACACTATGCTCATGACCACCAACCTCATTATTTCATCGAGGAAAAATTCCAAAATACTCGACTTCAGTAAAGAAATATCCCTAAATTACTATAAATCAAGTTGGAGTCCCGAATAAGAAGATATGCTACAGATAGAGATTTGGGGGACAAATAAGAATTCAATAAATATGGTGCCAGATTCAAAACCTTCATAAAGATTGTCGGCCTTGAAACAAGAAACACCTTGATTCAAATGAAACGTCAATCTGAGGTCATACGAAGTAGTTATGAAGGTTTAAAGTTACTATCGAATAAATTCAAAGTCAAAGATATCCTCGAAGTTAACCAAAACTGAATTGATCCAATTCAATTTTGGATCAATCCGAATCACCTCGAAGCCCACTTAATTTTCTTACAAATAAGACCCACCACCAACCTCATAACTCACTCATTGACTGCCTCATTCTCTCTCTATAAACTTGGTTTCTATTCTTAGTTTATTTAGTTAATTAGTTTATTAATTAGTTTAATTACTTTATTAATTAGTTAATTATAATTGCTTTATTAAATTAATTGGTTTAAATGATTTATTAATGAATTAATTACTTTATCTCTTTGATAATTAGTTTAAAATAGTTTATTGATTACTAATTAGTTTATCGCTTTTACAACTTGTTCATTGCATTTATAAATATCCCACTAGTTAAATAAATTATGGATTATCATCCCACACATTTGAAAATAGTTCTCTCCTACAAGATTTTTGAAGAAATATAAGTATATTCATAGCTGTTAACACTCTCATGATTAATGCGTTCATGTTTCATTTGAGGCTCATACCTCACATGTTTAATAAACTTGCCTAAAGTGTGAGTGTAACCATTGCAACAACTTTGATCTTCCTAGCGCATATTAACATATTCTAGAGATCTGAAAAGTAATCCATAACCTCCCTCACATTTGTATTTTAAACACGAGCAGACTCCAAAACCAAACAATGATTTGATTTTCTAACTTTCTTCATTGCCAAGAGTGAGAGATACTGAAGGTCATTATGAAAAGTCTTGAATGAAGTTAGTACTTTAGAAAAGTCTTTTCCTCTGAAAGAAGTTTGTACTTTCAGAAAATTTACTTTCCCTGAAGGGACTTCACACTTCAAAAAAGTTGCTTCCCCTCGAAGGAAGTTAGTATTTCTGAAAATTTACTTCCTCCAAAAACATAGGCAAACTTCTGTGTGCATCCCATGAAAACTAGTGCGTCAAATGGAGCTCTATCCAATAGGGCACCTAAAAAAGGGACACTCCCTTGGGAAACATTTGTCTAATGTTACAAGGGTAAATAAACCCTGGATAAATTTTGGGTCAAACACTCCACATATATATTATGATAAACTGTCCATACTTGTTTATCTCATTTATCCCGACCCCCATTTAGGGGACTGAATATGCACTTTACTGTGTTTTTATTTTAGAGCCTGGTTTATTAACCCAATGCATCTGTTAAAATTGAAATGACATACTAATATGTAAAATAAATGCTAATAAAATGCCACGACTAAATACAACATAAAAATATACTTTTCAAAACAATTCTCAGGAAAGCGTTAGTGAGCTGAGTTAGTCCGAAAATTTGCAAAGCCAAAGTCTAAAATTGAACTATTCTCACTAATTCTTTGAGCGAACAAATCTCATATCGATGATGGCATCCTCGAATACGTGTTTTCGTGGAAATACTTGTCAAGCATCGGCCTTTGATTAACATATTTTTAACATATAAAGATATCAATCCCACAAATCAGAAATGCTACATTAAGAATTAGTCTCCATAAACATCATTTTGTATATTCTATTCCCGCTATCCCATTGCCTACACTCTTAAATATTTTATGTTTATTCGAACTACGTTTGCTTTAGTCCCAATTCTCCTTGGATATGTAGGTGATATAACGAATTAAGCTCGTGAATACTGACCCTCATTATATGTCTCATGGCACATTATTTCTTAGGGATTCCTCCATTTCTAGTCCAAACCTCCTTTCTCCATCACCTCAACCCAACCTGAGGAGTATGATATCTTTAGGATTTTAGTTATGTCGATAAGGTATGCATATATCTTTATCAGTGTCTAGTCCACTCCAACCCCAGTGTGTGGTGTTTTACATGATTTCTTAATTATAAAACATTATATCTTTTACACAACTTCCTCTCTAAACCTCCAAACAAGACCTAAGGACAATACCTTCCTCCTAGTGATCACCCGACGATCATAATATGACATGACAATATTAGTGAACTTCGAGCCCACTCCAATTCTGAACCTCCATCGAAGGTACCCTCTATCCTATAGATAGTTCTCTACCTCTCGAGCTAAGTCCTCACACTTTCACATAGATAACATTCGAGCACCTGAACTAAACAACATAGGCTTTGATCTCTTATCTACATAAGTACATAAATGCAGTACTGAGTCCTTATCCTGAGCATAAGCCTAGATAATATCTCTCTCAATATGTTGTCTTAACAGAGATACACTCATCTCTTACCTTTCTATCTCTCCTCAAACTTGAAACGGGATACCAAACTATCTCCAAGTCGAGATTTCTCGCACCCTATATACATTGAAAGCAACCCATTATACAAGATGTTATTTCTCACAAGTTTACTTATATACAAAACAACCACCTATTATCCTGAATGAAGAGTTACACCCAAGCACTGTTGAGTATCAACATGGGTTAAGTGACTTTTCTACACCTCTTACTAAGGCCATTTTCACACCTAAGTACCTATCTAAATCTAAGGACTAAGGTCTCTATGCATGTTCTAAAAACTAAAAAACTAATCAAATAATGTTAATAGGTATAATAAGCATATAATTAAGGAATCATAAAGAAAAAATGGGCCTAACACATTCCCCACTCGTAACCGGGCTCCTGAACCCTAAAATAAGAATCTCTAGACAATTACATATCTAAACCTGCCTTACGTTATACCTAAAGGGCTAACCCGAACCTTTAATTTATTTTATATAAAACAAATCGATGACTTTGAGCAATCGATAACCCCTCACATAGAATATGCTTATGCTCAAACCTAAACCATGGGCATGCAATAAAAACTAGATACGGTGTCTAACAGCTTCCAAGGGTATATCATCAAACCTCCGGAATGATTACCTGATGTCAGGGAAAAACATAATTTTGGGAAATAAGAATTTACATATCCATTCGGGGATCAAAAGTACAAAAGAGTCCCATGGCATGAGGTCACACTGACTAGTTTATGTAAATGTTAAAATTGTTTATTGGACTTGGTTTAAGAGTCATTCGAAACGTAGATTCATGCTTAGGTCCTAATATAGAGCATTATACATTTGTTCAAAATGTATAGGTACGTGTGAAGGACCTCGTGATAAAATAAACATTACCTATTAGCATCATATGCTACATAGTCTTTATTTTCATATTATTAGTTTAAAGGTTGGTCGTCAATGAATATTCTCACTCCTTTTGCCCACCCATCTAGTATATATAATAGGTCTTTTCTAAATCCTAAATTCTCGATGGCAGCAAACATTTGGACCTTGTCCAGTATTAGGGTGTATCGAATATGGTTCCATAGCTACTCAGAACTAAGGTAAAGTGGTTTCACACGTACCTCAAAGTTTTTTTAGTCCAATCAACCCAGTATATCGTGATCCATGGAAAGGAAAAGTGATCCATCGATCACTGAGTCGCATTGCCTTTTTTCATATAGATAAAAATCTCTAGGTACACATCTTATTGAACAAAAGAATATATACTTAAGGGCCAATTTCTTTAACAAAAAATTTTAAAATTATCAGATAGACAAAGGCTGGTCCAACCCCCCCAGATTCTAGGCTGAATGTCTTCCTATTTTTAATGGAATATGAGCCGCATAAATCCACAAGTTATCGCCAAAAAGGAATTCCCTTACATTGGATTCCCCTACCCAGTTTTTACTTTTTAGAAAATGACGGACCGTAGCCTATCATTTACTTGATCCTCGCGTACAAGTCGAGATCTCATCCAAGTTTACCTGAATTTAATGGGACTCTACTCAGTTCTAACCAGTAGAAATAAGTAACAAACAAAAATAATTTAAAAACAAAATACTACCCACATGTGGTCAAATAAAAATATATTTATGTATACTCTATATTGAGTACATAGAAAACCAAAAAGATTTTTTTTATATTTTTTTCCTCATCTAAATCATGTTCTTACCTGTGAAAATTTTCCAAAAGAGTTCATGGGAATAAACCTAAGCCTCCCACGGGGATATGAAAATCAAATGTGTTTTTCATAAAGGACACTTACAAATCACGCTAATATGGCCAAAGGATCCCACACTCGGGCTCCAAATAAAACACCCACCCCACATCTTTATGGGGTTGGACCTTTTGTCTCTCATGTATCCCTCATGTAAAAACAATCTTAACCAGACTAAGCTTTTACGTTTATTCTAAGACATCATCATCCATAGGAGACCGCCTCCCATGGCCTTCACCCCATCTTCAGTTTCTTACCAGACACACACATTCATGCATGATCTACTATTACCAATCCAAGCAAGGGACATTCAAACCCACAACCATTCTAGTGGATGATTTTAAATACCCCTTACCTAATCTAACCAACGATTCCTAACCTACCCACTATTTTAAGAGCTATATCCAAATTTGAACCCAATGCCTTGAGGCTTTCTCTAGGACCGCACACATCCAAGGGACTTCTTAGAAGAATCATACATGTTAGGGCTTACCTTATACCCAAATGTGCTCTCAGAGGCTAATCAACCATTTTTTCAAAAAAGAAAGAAAGAAAAAGTGATGAAAAAAGGAAAATGGGAGAAAACAATCACTTATAACATTTTAGAGTCAGACAAAATCATCGTATTTTGTCAAGACCAGTATGGAATCAAGCTGAGATATTCATATTCTCACTCTACTCCTTTGTGTTTTTCCTAACCACTGGTTTTCTCATAAGTTCGTTGTTAAGGTCGTATTTCTTTAAAGTCTGAATCATCAATTCAAACCCCCTTCAATTTTTTTCCCATTTCTTTCAAAATCTCTACTTAGAGGGTTTATAGGTCGAAACCCACCTCACCCACATCCTTCTCACTTTTTGAGAATTCTCAAAATACACCCCGTGTGTCAAAATATTAAAGCCTTCACTTAATTAGCAAAAGAATCTCTGTATAGACTGAAAAAAGAGTATTCTTGCATTACAATTAAATTTTAAAAACAAAATTTATGATCATTCAAAATGATAATGTATTTGAAAAAAATTACCCAATCCTTCTTACCCCATATTCGAGGAGGACCGTCGACAAGGCCACCTATAAATATCCTAGCTCATTACCATTGATATTACCCCATTTGAATAATCGATAACATTTTAAGTTTAGCCGATTGAAAACCAAGTCTTCCCATATCCCCCTTAGAGTTGGACTTATCCAATCTCTCTAAAGTTTCCTTTCCTCCCTTTGATGGCATAATAAGTAGAAATTCTAAGTACGTAACATTGGGTATTATGTGTGTTTAATTGACCATGATAAAATAATCATATGACACACCTAATAATTAGACTCTACGGATTAATGATACTTAAAGTACCTTAAAAAGGTCAACAAATATCAAAATGACTGTATACCTCCTATCGAGAGAGATACAATGATGAGTAAGTTAGAAAACATCGAGTAACACAAATAATTTGTAAGGAACCCTCCCCCAGCTAATGGCGCTTCACCATAAGCTTCCATGAAAAATCAATTAGACATCCAAGAGGACAACCTAGTATTAAATGAAATCCTAAAGCCCTCTCAAACTCTCATAGGCAAGTTCATACCTAATAAGTGGGTATATACCTTCTTACCAAAATACACACTGACGGGCTGGCCACCTTGCCTTACCTTAAAAGTCTCACATTCTTCTAAACCTTTAACCTCGGTCGTTCAAAAAATTCTTTGTCCTTAGCTATGTCCTAAATAAGAGTAGAAGCATGAGTGATAAAAGAAAAAAAGGCTTTATAAGAAAAAAGGAAAAAGAGAAGTAATATGCAAATCCAACACAAAAGTAAAGTGGGCCAAAAGGACAAAGAGGTAAATTTGTTCGAAGCTTCAAATTCCCTAAAGACCGCTATCTGGGACAAATGAATAAAACAAAGATGAGTCAGGAAGAGAAAATATTTCAACCAAGCACATTCCCACCTACAAAAAAAAACCCAATTTAATCCACTAACCTGTCACTTAAAGTCCACTAAAATAGCTGAGCCCCTAACCTTTTCAATCAACAAAACTACATGGACCTGATTCTCTTATAAATTATTATCATAGACATTAAAATACTCACCCATCATTATCCTTGAATCAGAGAGACATTGCCAATCGAGATGCCTTTTTGGGCCCGTTCAAATACAAAACACGAACCCCAACTCGATTTCCTAAAGAACATGGTCATTGTTTATAAATAGAGAAAATTTTGCATGGTGTGATGAATGATGACAAGTAATAAAAGTAACTCTAAAGTGGTAGAACTCCATAGGGTTATTATTATTTAAAACATAACACAAAAGCCAGTACAACTAGACCACAACTTACGAGGCCTACCGGGAAAGCATGTTCCCTCCCCTTAATTTTCCACTATAAAAAGCCTTGCCACAAAGATAAGCCCTAAAAACATTATACACTATCACCATTGAGTCAATGAGAAACACAATCCACACCTCTTGGAACTACATTTGACATGATTCCCTTTAAGGGATATATAGGCAATCCACTTAGAGACTTGGTCACAAAAAAATTTCTATATACCCCATTATTTTCAAAGCCCTTTTGCTAAAAAAAATTCAAACCTTCTGATCAAATCTACCATTATGGAAATCTCCAAATCCCATGGAATAATTTCACATTAGAGAATGAGAATAACTAAATCTTTCAAAAGCCTAATTTTAATGTAAGAGTCTAGAATGGTCTTCAAGGTTTCCCTTTACTTTCAAGTAACCAATCGTCTTCTTCACCCATGATTTCAACTCAAAAATCAAAAGTTCGTGTCAGTTTTACTTCACACGTGTACTCCTTACATTAAAAAAGAGATCTATGATCCCTAATGGAAGAATGAAAAAAATGAAAATCTCTCGAAGTACAATCATCTAATGTCCCAACCAAAATATCTCTTTGCCCTAGAATCCCATTTTCCTCCTAAAGAGAAACTAACTTATACATACCCTTTAAAAAAATAAACCTTCCCCCCTCAAAAAGATATTGGATATGCATCAACCATTGATCACCTACATCCCTGCAACAATCATCCATTGCCTCGAACTAAAAAGAAGACTTGGAGTCCAGCCGAGTAAATAAAAGCCTCATTACCCTGAGCATCCACTAAGCCTGGGACACCACCTGAGAAAACCACTATAAAGTCTCAAACTCCTCTGAGCATGCCTCTCCCAAGAAAATAAAAGCCTCGCTACCTTAAGCACCCACTCTAAGCCTTGGACACTACCTGATCAAATCACTGTAAAGACTCAGACTCCTTTAATCATCCCTCTCTAAAGCCTCTGGCTCAATTGGAGAAAATAAAAGCCTCACTACCTTGAGTACCCCTAAAGACTCGGGAACCGCATGAGCAAACCATTGCAAAGCCTATGACTCCTCTAAGCCTACTTATCCAAAGCCGCAGACTCAACTCAAGAAAATAAAATCCCCATTACTCTAAGTACCTCACTTAATCCTCAAACACCGCTCGAGAAAACCATCGCAAAGTCTCAGACTTCTTTAAGTGTTTCTATAAAATTCGTGTACCCCACCCAACCAGATAAAGGCCTTGCTACCCTGAGAAACTCACATAAGCCTCATACACCACCTGAGCAAACCAATGTCAATCCTCGAAATCCTCTAAGCATACCTCTCTCAAAACCTCGAACCCCGCACGAGCAAATAAAATACTCACTACCTTGAGCATTTCACTTAAGCCTTTAACACCGCCTGAGAAACCCCTGAAAGGCCTCAGAATCCTCTAGTAATACCTCTCGAAAATCCTCAAACCCCAACCGTGTGAACAAAAACCTCACTAGCCTGACCAACTCACTTAAGAATCAGATACCACTTGAACAAACCCCTGTAAAGCCTTGGACTCTTATATCCATACCTATCTAAAAACATCAAACCCCACCCCAACAAAAAAATTATAAATACCCTGAGCACCTCACTTAAGCTTCAGTCACTGCTTGAGCTAACCACTACAAAATTTCAGGCTCCTCTAATTGTATCTATCGAAAACCTTAGACCCTACCCGTATAAATAAAATCCTCATAAACCTGAGTACCTTTTTTAAGCCTCAGACACTTCCTAATAAAACCAGTAAACAAAAGCCTACCTACCCCGATCACATCACACAAGCCTTAGACACCGCCTCTCTACAAGCCTCGAACCCCACCCGAGCAGACAAAAGTCTCACTACCCCAAGATTCTCACTTAAGCCTTAGAAATCGCCTAAGAAAACCGTTCAAAGACTCGATCTCATCTGAGCATAACTCTATAAATCCCCAGACTCCATTTGAGCAAACAAAAGCCTCATAAACTTGAGCACCTTTTTTTTAAGCCTCAGACATTGCCTGAGCAAACCCCTGAAAAATCCTCAAACTCCTCTGAGCATACCCCTCTAAAGGCCTCGGACCCCAACTGGGTAAACACAAGTCTAACTGCCCCAATCACATCACATAAGCCTTGGACAGCGCCCAGGAAAATCCTTAGACTCGTCTGAGCACACTTCTCTACAAGCCTGGAACCCCACCCGAGCAAAAAAAAGTCCCACTACACTAAGCACCTCACTTAAGCCTCAAACACTGCCTAAGCAAACCCTATTCAAATCCTTAGACTCCTCTGAGCATACCTTTATAAAGCCTCTAAATCCACCCGAGCAAATAAAAGCCTCACACTACCCTAGCACCTCACGCTTCCTGACCAAACCAAACCAAAATCTCGCTATCTTGAGAACCTCACTTAAAGCGCCAGACTTCACTAGAGAAAAAATATCCCTTATGATTTATAATTTTTTTGGAAGAGGATATTAATCCCCTGAATTTATTAATTTAAGGAGAAATAGCCTTTCCTTGGTGGCCTTACAAAAGAATTGAATCATTAAAATTGTCCAATACTTGGAAGGCCTAATCTATCCACATTGAATATCCCTTTAATAAAATAAGAAAAATCATTAAAAATAAAAAAAAAATCTGGACTATTTTAATGTTGAAGCTAAATTTTCTAAAGAATCTGCGACATTGTTGCTTTGTCTCTCGAGAAGAGTAATATGACATCGGCTAATCTTTATTAAATCCATAATTTCTTGAATATGAGTTTTACTCTTCCATGGAGGCTTTCACTGACCAATGATTATATTATAAACACCCTTTGAATCTGTTTCTACGAACACCTTATCAAAGCCTTGCTCTATGATTAATTGACGACCAGTTTTAATAACCAAAATTTCAGCCATTAAACTAGTATTATGATCAATAAACTCAGATAAAGCCGACTTTAGTCTCGTCTCGTCACCTCTGATTATACCACCTATAACACTATCACCTAGATTTCCGTTGCTGGAACCATCAACATTCAGCTTAACTGATCCTTTAGGAGGCCTGGACCATTTGGTGATGATGAAACTTAGAGGTTTTGGATGCATTTTAAGATGGACTATGATTGAGTTTATTTTACTGACAGGGTTGTTAAACTATTTAGTTTCACCAATTGCAAGTATTTTTTCTTAAACTTGTTTGATTATAGTTACAACATTCATATCTTGAGCTTCAATTTTAGATCTATACTTCCATGTCTACCATAATGACAAAACGTAGCAATTGATGCACAAATTTCAAATAATCCCATTGAGAATTAGTTTACCACTAAGACATTAACATAACTTTGATATAATTTAATAAAGGTAAAACTTCCATCATAAAATTACAAGAGGTAACAATTGATGCACAAATTTCAAATAATCCCATTGAGCATTAGTTCACCACCAAGACATTAACAAATTTTTTATAGAATTGAATAAAGGTAAAACTTCCATCATATTCAAGTAATGATTCCACACTTTTTGAGACAACTGACTATGCAACATAAAGTGATTCATTGATTCTTTTTTATTTCCACAACACTGACATCTTAAGAAAAATCTAATACCACTTCTCAATATGTTTTCATCAGTGGGAATGGCCCTATGAATACTTCTAGGCAAAAATGGAAAATTTTGTTGGAATATGTTTAGACCATAATTTCTTCCAAGTTCTATTTTCAACTCTAGAGTCCCTGATCAATTTATATGCTGATTTAAAATTGAATTCTCCATCATTTGAAGGTTTCCACACCATCTCTTATCTCACCATTATAGTATACTTCAACACTGTGACACCCCACCTAATTAAATACCTGGTGATCAGGCCTTTATTAAATTAAAAAAAGATTCCTATTTGGTTCATTCTTAGCATCACTGTAGAAAATAATTTAAATATTTTACTTACCACCTAGTATTCAAAAAGTTAGTTCCAAATTTTATCTTTTTATATAAACAGCAACAACAACAGAACATTATTACCATAATCAATGACCCATGCAATAGTAATATAAATCCAATCCACAACATAAATGTTTAATGCATGGTTTATTGGTTATGGTAATCCAATCCACAACATAAATGTTTAATGCATGGGTTATTGATTATAGTAATCCAACAAGACATTAATGCATGGGTTATTGACTATGGTAATCCAATCCACAACATAAATCCATACCTAAGGATTTAATGCTAATTAAGGGTATTCGATATTACTATTGCATCAGTTCCAAAATCTAATACAAAGTCCAGTAAGAATAAAAATATCGAGTACAATGTCTGACTAATATAAATGAAATAGCTGAGGGGAACATGGTCGCATGAAATACTGAAATGCACCCTACACTAAGAATGAAGTAACTGAAGCGACTAAGTCCAAATCCTGTAAGCATCCACATGTGCTACAGCTATGCATCCCTGGAATGGATCATCATGCTTGGCGTCCCTGTGGATGGACACCTAAAAGGTTTTGGAAAAAAGTTTTGCAAGTACGGGTCAGATCCCAAGTAAAAATCATTTGAAAATATTTATCAAGCTTTTAAATTTTAATTTAAATGAATAGTTATTAGATACACATGTTAGGATGCGAATAAACCCTTGAGTTCCTCCCCTTTCATCTATAGTGCGCTCCTAACGTTTCCTACTCAACCCCACCTTGTCATTCTATACAATATAACTAGGTTACCCGTATCTAATAAACCTCAAATCAGTCTAGCTAACTCGTACCGCCAATACAATACGCTACCGAATACCCTTAATTAGCATTAAATCCTTAGTTAAGATCCTCCATAACTTACCCGTACCGCCCATACAGTACGATATCGAATACCCTTAATAATTAACATCTCTCTTTTGTTATTATTAAACCCAAGTCACCATTTCACGCATGTTATTATTCAAGCCTTACCATTTAAATTTTTCTACTCAAACTTTATTTTAGATATTCACTATCTATCTTCCTACTATTCACACATTAGTAGATTCATCATTACTTAGATACATACTATATCATCTCACTACTATCACATATAAGTAGATTAATATTTGCTTAGATACACACTACCTAGTCTCACTACTATCACACATAAGTAGTACAAAACACACCCACACCCACCCACACCCACACACCCACCCACACACACACATGCATATATATATATATATATATATATATATAGCATCCATCGGACTAACCACCATGATGCACATTCGCGTACTCGACTATCAGTCCAAGTACCTCTCGTACTAAATCAAGGACTATCGGTTCGGTAATATCTCCTCAAACCATTAATCAAACCAACACATACTAGAGGCAAACATAGTTCTAAGTCTTTGAGGTTGCGCAGATACCTTACATACCCAAATGACTCGTCGGCTTCACTATTCACCTCACATAGCTATCCACTAACATCACTATATTTTGGGACACAAACCAAACCTCACTGGAATCATCAAGGTGGGATCGCCCACAACATTGGACTTCCTTGATAGTAAGTAGCGTAGGTATGTCAATATACACACAAGCACATACTAGGCATACACACAACCTATCCATATGTATATTCCGTATAGGTACACACACGACCTATAATAATAAATTTTTATAAGTATACACCCGGCCTATAATAATCATATATACGTAGTATTTATCTCTTGAATACTCAACATGCAATATATTCACAATATATCTCTCTATCGCGTATTCCTGAGCATTATTCTTTACCCGAAGGGCCTATTGTTACCCCTTACATTAATTCAATAGTTATTACATTTATACCCTACTGGTTATCATCTTAGATTATGGTATACCCTTCCTATAACCCAAATCTTAATTTCTCGATGTACGATTCACTCAATTCGCTACCGTTGGTTAATTATCCCAACTTAACCCTTATGAATATCAATCAAACCAAAACCCCATGCCTACTGAGCTTCACCAACTCTCCTCACAATTACTAAACTATCACCAAAATTCCTATTAATTAAATTCTTGGGGCTATATAAAAAAAATAAAAAATTGTGGTTTGCTCGGCAGCTGAATCGATTCGCCTGGAGGTCGAATCAATTCACCTGCCAAATCGATTCAGTTTATAGGAGGTCTTCTTCTTCCTTACATTTTTAAGATTTTCTCACCCAATTAAATTTCTCAAATCTTCATGAAACTTTACCAAATTTCAAACTAACATGACAAATCATTATATAAACGTATGAGAAGGATTTTAACCGTAAAATTAGCATCAATTCATCATGAATTCAATTCAAGATACGATTATATTTAAAAACCCCATAAAATCCCTAATCTATGTGTTGTTCAAGTTTTTTCATCAAGAAACCATATTTAATTCGTTCTAATCACCCCAAATCCTCTAATTTCGTCTCATAAACATAAAGGAATATCTCTACATGCATTCCTATCTTAATTCATGAATTAAATCGACCTAAATCATATTCATTGCTCCAAAAACATAAAATCAAACCCTATTCTACATGGGTGTCATAACATTCTTAAAATAAATTTCCATTTAAATACTTGCCTCTCAATAACAGGTTTGAAATTTGTTGGGATGATGGTGTGGTGGTTCTCCCCTAACTCCGATCTTGATTTCGTCGCGTTCGGGGCAAAAAACGGTATAAGAAGCTTGGTTTTCCCCTCCTCTTCCTCTCCTATGGCCTCCCTTCCTTTAGCTTTATGTTCAGCCTAACTCCTCCTCTCTGATGGGCATATATAACTTACAATTTTCGGATTTCTCTAAACGACAAACTCCCGAATGACCAAAACGCCCTTAAACGTTGTCGGGTTGGTCTAAAATCATCGCGGGACCCAAACTATAAACCCGGATACACTTTTGACTATTTCAACTGTTTCAGAACCATTCGTGACCTCAAAATAACCATCCGAGTCACTTTATAAAAATCATCTTATTTCCACCTCAAAATACGACATGTATGAAATTAAACTTAAACCAAATTAATTTAAATCTAAATCACCGAATTAAATAATTTCTTCGAATGATGTAAATTCCTAAATCACCAATTTTAGTAATTTCCATATTCTCCAAAATAATCGGTGTTACATACTTCCCCCCTTACAAAGAAATTTCGTCCTCAAAATTTGAGTAAGTCTAGTACTCCAAGGTTTCTACCCTACATAAATCATCCATTTATAAGACCACTACATACTTTTCTACTATCCCCTAATCGCGAATAATATTAACATAATTCAACTACCTAGGGCGCCCATACACCATATACCCATGCATAACTGCATAAACGTTACGTGGCTCCACTCGTCTCAAATATAACATAATTATTATCCCTCAGATATAACTGTATAAACGAACAAAACTTATGGTACTAAACCCATCTCCTAATGGCAAAAAATCTCCCCACTTTCAACTTTGCATTAAGTTTCATGCATGGGATGTCTCACAAAGAGAAATCCAAATAAGGAATCCCCCGATACACTACTACCTAACATTGTCGATCGTCGAGAGCCATTAAGCCCTCAGTCTATCGTACGTACCCACAAATCTCCATCTCTCGACATAAAAGTATACCCATCCACTATCATCTTATAATAGACAACATATAACACGACGCTCTTACTATCACGAGTTTCTTAGCGCTAAAAATTCATAAGCTATATCTATCCGCTCGACAATAAGCCAGTCTACCCTGAATTACATCAACACCCGTCCTTACACATTGGAATCAATTATAACCAGACAACAAACACATATAAATCTACTGTATAATATATTATAACATATATATACATATATATAGGCTCAAACCTCTTTCACGTGATACCTAGCAAAACAAATCATACCCTGGGAAAGTGAACATGAGATCTCACTATCACAATCTACGATTGCTCAACCAATCGTTAACCAGTCAAATCATGAAAAGTAGTATACTTTATTCTCATAACTCTCGAAAGCAGTAAACTAACACATAATATAAATATCTTATTAGTGCACACACCCTCTCTCTCTCTTAGGCGACACCAAAGAGCCCCACTACCCCATGGTAATTATATATAAATACATAATAAGGTTATTATGGCCAACACCCCCACTAAATCTGACTCACTCACGAATTTTAGTGTTAACAATCATATATAGTGATGCACCCATGTCACCCATACAAAGCCCATACTTCATAAAGATGAAACAAAAATCTAACCTCCATTCCATTTTGCCTTATCTAATCGTCGGGTCCTTGAATATAACTCTCGCGATTAAACTGACCCACGTTTATGTTGCAATGGTTGTATATCTAGGATCTCATCCTGTAGCTTCCCCTAACTCGCCTTGGGAAATTTCTTATTTTATGAACTATGAACCCATAAGTTAAATATCGACCCAAAAATCTCTCTACCTCTTATTACAGCCCTGTTAGACTTTCCCATTGTTCCCTTAGTCCTAACGATCCTGAGGAATTGAATGTTATAGATGCGAAGGACCTTTCTGGTCCTACATGAACCCACCATTCTCAGGTTGGAAATATTTGTTCCTTTCTCTCTTAGCCCAATTTCTTTACCAAAAATCTCGCTTCTCTAGTTATTATGCCCCACTAGCATCGTTCCCATATACTACTTAGTCTGATTGGTCTCACTTTCTCGCCGTGTACAAGTTCAATGTAGGTGGCTCTACCCTTCACACATAGGACACCTTTCTGTGCCATTCCCTTATCTCGATCCCCACCATCTCTGTCGGGGTATCCTTTTATTGAACACGATAGTCCTAAGCTCAATTGATACCCACATTACCTCATTGGCTTCACTACCGTATGGAACTCGTTATTGGCCTCGATGACCCTAATGGAACCCACCATCACTCGATAGAGATTCAACTGTTCCAACACATATAAAAGGTTTCCTTACTAGGTTTATCCTCCTGCGGTGTTTCCCTATCACCGTTAAATCTAGTCTTACTCTTCATATAGATTCTTCCACACTTTTAGCTCCCTTCTCATGAAGTGTTTGCAATCTTGTAAATGTATGGCTTTGATTACATCTGCACTAGTCATCCTAGCCAAATTTCTAATTCACTCTTTCGTATTCTACCCACTAGTCCATTATACACTTAGGGACCCCTCATTATTATCATTCGTATCCCCTTGGCAGTTACGATGCTCGCTAAATAAGTTAACTTCTCTCTCACGATCAGCTTCTACCTAGTCTACTTGTGATAAGTTCAAAATTTCATTTGCATCTTTGTCTAAACATCATATGGATGATATTGTGGTCAAACACCACCCAAATTTCTCGTTTAATCCCATATGTGCCTCTATATATGTGGTGACTAACTCTCATCACTCAACGCTGCTCCTACGAGAAAAATTTCCTCCTAAAATTTAATCATCGGTGTCGCTGCACTCCACCCTACACAATTTTCATTGGATTATATCCTTCCACTGGCTTATCACACTTCTTCTCTCCTCCGGATTCTTATAGATGGCTCTTCAAAAGAGTCCCTATGACTCCCTCTTTTCGACCGCGCTGGGTGAATCTTAAATTGTAGTACCATTATCTATAAAAGTGCTTGGGAAAACTACTATTCCCGAGAGACTATCCTATTGTCACTTTCTTGAATAATAATCGCGGTGACTTCTATTGCGATCACTATTTTCAGAATACTCCATGTCTTTTATAGAGCCTCTCCTCCTAACGGCCCTTGCTAGTTTTCCTATCTTGTTCAGTGTACGAAGCCCAATCAAACTCGTATATGAATCGCATAAACTATACTTAATAGTAGAATAACGTAAATCGCATGGGCAAAGGAATACAACAATCCTATGATAAGGCTATATATCAAGAACGCTACGATGAAATGTGAAAATCCATACAAATCCTATGGACACTAGAACCTGATGCTCTGATACCATCTGTGACACCCTGCCTAATTAAATATCGGGTGATCAATCCTTTATTAAATTAAAATATGATTCCTATTTGGTTCATTCTTAGCATCACTGTCAAAAACAATTTAAGCTTTTCACTAACCACCTAGTATTCAAAAAGTTGGTGCCAAATTTTATCTTTTTATATAAACAATAACAACAACAATGGAACATTATTACCATAATTAACAACCCATGCAATAGTAATATAAATCCATCCACAATATAAATGACTGAGATAAAATAATACTGAATAAACCATTGGTTCCAAAATCCAATATAAAGTCCAACATGAATAAAAATCTCTAAGTACAAAGTCTGACTAATACAAATGAAATAGATGAGGACAGCATGACCACATGAAATACTGAACTGCACCCTACACTAGGAATTAAGTAACTTAGGCGACTAAGTCTAAATCAGCATCTACAAGTGCTGCAGCTACGCATCCTAAAAATGGATAATCCTGCTTGGCGTCCCTTTGGCTGGACTGTCATTCCATCCAATATAACTAGGTTAGTAGTATCTATTAAACCTCAAATCAGTCTAGCTCACCCGTACCACCCATACATTACGCTATCGAATACCCTTATTTACCATTAAATCCTTAGTTAAGATCCTCCTTAACTTACCCGTACCACCCATACAGTACTCTACCGAATACCCTTAATAATTAACATATCTCTTATGTTATTATTAAACCAAAGTCACCATTTTATGCATGTTATTGTTCAAGACTTACCATTTAAGTTTCTCTACTTAAACTTTATTTTAGCTATTCACTATCTATCTTCCTACTGTTCACACATTAGTAGATTCATTATTTCTTAGATACATATTATTTCATCTCACTACTATCACACATAAGTAGATTAATCTTTGTTCAGATACACACTATCTGGTCTATTTATTGTCACACATAAGTAGTACAAAACATTCATATATATATATATATATAGCATCCATTGGACTAGCCACCGCGATGCACATTTGCATACTCTGTTATCTGTCCAAGTAACTTTCGTACTAAATCAAGGACTATCGGTTCGGTAATATCTCCTCGAACCATTAATCAAAACAACAGATATTGGAGGCGAACATAGTGCTAAATCTTTGGGCCTGCGCACATACCGAAAGTAACCAAATGACCCGCCGGTTTCACTATTACCCTCACATAACTATCCACTAACAGCACTATATTCTGGGGCAGAATTCCAAACCTCACTGGATTCGTCAAGGTGGGATCGTCCACTACGTGGGACCTCCGTGATATCATGTAGCGTAGGTATGCTCATATATACACAAGCACATACTAGGCATACACACAACCTGTCCATATGTATATTCCGTATAGGTACACACACGACCTATAATAATAAATTATATAAGTATACACCCAACCTATAATAATCATATGTACGTAATATTTATCTCTCGAATACTCACCGTACAATATATTCACAATATCTCTTTCTATCGTGTATTCCTGAGCATTATTATTTATCCGAAGGGCCCATTGTTACCCCTTACGTTAATTCAATCTTTATTGAACTTATACCCTATTGTTTATCATCTTAGATTATGATATACTCTTACCATTACCTAAATCCTAATTTGACGTTGTACGATTCACTCAATTCCTTCCCAACTTAACCCTTATCAATATCAATCAAATCAAAATCCCATGCCTACTGACCTTCCCCAACTCTCCTCATAATTAATAAACTATCACCCAAGTTCCTCGTGATTCAATTCTTGGTGTTATATAAACCAAACTGAAAAATTATGGTTTGCTGGGAAACTGAATCGATTTTCTTGGAGGCTGAATCGATTTGCCCTGGACCGAATCGATTCGGTTTATAGCACGTCTTTTTCCTCCCTACATTTTTATGATTTTCTAACCCAATGAATTTCTGAAAGCATCATGAAACTTCACCAAATTTCAAACTAACATGCCTAATCATTATATAAACATATGAGAAGGATTTCCAACCTAAAATTATCATCAATTCATCATGAATTCAATTCAAGATCCGATTAACTTTAAACCCCCTATAAACCCTAGTTTATGTGTTCTTCAAGTGTGTTCATCAAGAAACCAGATTTAATTCGTTCTAATCACCGAAAATCCTCTGATTTCATCTCATAAACATAAAAGAATATCTCTACATGCATTCCTATCTTAATCCATGAATTAAATCCACCCAAAACCATATTAATTCTTTCAAAAACGTGAAATCAAACTCTATTCTATATAGGTATTATAACATGATTAAATAAATTTCTATTTAAATACTTATATCTCAATAACAAGTCTAAAATTCGTTGGGATGATGGTGTGGTGGTTCTCCCCTCACTCCGATATTGGTTCCGTCGCGTTCGGGGTGAAAAAAGGTGTAGGAATCTTAGTTCTCCCCTCTTCTTCCTCTCTTATGGTCTCCCTTCCTTTATCTTTGTGTTAACCCTAGCCCCTCTTCTCTAATGGGCATATATAACTTGCAATATTCGGAGTTCTCTAAACCACAAACTTCAGAATGACCAAAATGCCCTTAAAAAGTGTCAGGTTGGTCTAAAATCACCCGAGACCCAAACTGTACACCCGGATACACTTTTTTGACTATTTTGACCTTTTCAGAACCATATGTGACCTCAAAATCACCATCCAAGTCACTTTATAAAAAGCATCTTGTTTTCACCTGAAAATACAACATGTGTGAAATTAAACTTAAACCAAATTAATTTAAATCTAAATCACCGAATTGAATAATTTTTTTGAATTAAATAAATTCTTAAATCACCAATTTTATAAATTTCCATATTCTCCAGAATATGGGGTGTTACAAGCACCTATGATTGGACTCTCCTAATTCTTTTAATGTCATCTGATCCAATTGAGCCATTATAGAGAGATTTTTTATATTTATTCCCCACGAATGAAGCCAATATGACCTTTAAATTATTGATTCTCCAAGAAAGCTTGAAAGAAAAGGCTTTATTGACATCAATTAAATCCTCCACCCAAGACCTTCTCAGTTTTTGAAATGCAGATTTTGCTCCAGCTTACCCAAGATTTCTTTTCTCCTTTGATTTCATCTAATCCCCAGAAAAACTTGCTGAAAATTTCTTGCATTTTATTTATAATAGATTTAGGAGGATTAAGCATAGCCAAAGTGTATTTTGGAATAGAAGACAAAACATGTTTAATAAGAATCAACTTGCCACAAAAAAAATGAAATCTGGTTTTTCGTCCCATGAATTTACTCCTAATCTTGTCAATTTGCTCAACAAAGAAGCTAATTTTAATTCTCCCAATGAACAAAGGACAACCACCAAAATTTAAAGGGAATTATTTACAATGACTTATACACCTTCGAGCATCTTAACAAAACATTATACTCTTTAAATTGACCCCATTTATATGCTTAAACTCCCCAAGGGCACAATCTACTCGAATTAATAAAATAAAATATGAAACTCCTCTAAGCATACCACAATAGTATAGGGCTCCACCCAAGAAAATAAAACTAAAGCCTCGTCTAATAAAAACAAAAGCAGTCATCTCTTCCCACTCGATCGCCTACACGACCTAAAATAGGAATCCCTATGCTTTAAACCAATTCGGTCCCCTACGTGACCAAAAAAAGGAAGCCATGTGCTTCATCAAATTTTGTCCCATACGTGACCTAAAATAGGAATCTCTACGCTTAAAAAAAAATTTGGGCCCTAGCGTGACCTTAAATTGGAAGTTATGTGCTTTAAACAAATTCGGGCCCAACGCGACCTAAAATGAGAAGCATTAGGATTTAAACAAACTTGGTCCCCTTTGTGACCTTAAATAGGAATCCCTAGGTGACATAAAGTAGGAATATCTGATCTTTATAATAATTCCATCCCTTGCAAGTCCTAAAATATGAATCCATGTGCTTTAAATCAATTTGGTCCCATACTCAACCTAAAATTAGAAGCTTTGTGATTAAAATAATTTGATCCCCTACGCGACCTAAAATTGGAAGCCCTGAGCTTAAAAAAACTCGCTCCTCTACGTGAACTTAAATAGGAATCCCTACCCTTAAAACTAATTCGATCCCCTACGTGATCTAAAATTTGAAGCCCCACGCTTCAAACGAATTTGGTCCCCGATGTGACCTAAAATTGGAGACGTATGCTTCAAACCAATTTGGTCCCATATGTGAACTGAAATAGGAATCCCTTAGTTTTAAACAAATTCTATCCCCCCCCCCCCCCCCCCGTATGACCTAAAATTGGAAGACATATGCTTCAAATAAACCTTTATCTTCAAACAAACTTTGTCCCCTATGGGATGTTAAATAGGAAGCCCCGCGCTTTAAAAAATTTGGTTCCATATGCGACCTAAAATAGGAATCCCCACACTTCAAAATAATCTCCCTACATGACCTAAAATAAGAAGCCTCGTACTTCAAATAATTCAGTCCCCTACGCCACCAAAAATAGAAAGCCCTATGCTTCAAACAAACTCAGTCCCCTATGCGACCTTAAATATTAATCCATGCACTTAAAACAAATTTGGTCCCCTATGTGACCTAATATTAGAAAGCGCACATTTCAAAAAAAATTGCCCCCCTAGACGACCTAAAAAAGGAAGCCTTTCACTTCAAACAAAGTCAGTGCAACCTAAAAAAGGAAGCCCTACGCTTCAAACAAACTTAGTCCCCAATGCGACCTTAAGTATGAAGTGTTGCGCTTTAAATAAATTCTCCCCCCTATGAGACCTTAAATATAAAGCCTTACACTTTAAAATAATTTGATCCCTTATGCGACCTAAAACAGCGAGTCTTGTGATTCAAATAATTCGATCCCCTACGCAACCTAAAATAGGAAGCCCTAAGCCTCAAACAAATTAAATCCACTATGCGGACTTAAATATAAAACTTTACACTTAAAAATAATTTGATACCTTATACAAACTAAAATAGTAAGCCCTGCACTTTGAATGAATTCATTCCCCTATGAAACCTAAAATAGGAAGCCCTACGCTTCAAACAAATTTGGTCCCCTGCGTGACCTAAATAGGGTGCCCTACATTTCAAAGCAATTCCATCCCCTAGGCGACCTAAAATAGGATGCCTTATGCTTTGAACTAATTATGTCCCCTACACGACCTGATGGGAAGCCATATGCTTGAAACCAAACTGATCCCCTATGCGACCTAAAATTGGAAACCCCATATTTTAATAGAGACCATTGAAACCCCTCATTTCTACATCTGGTCCTCTATGTGACCTAAAATAGGTAGGGGTTGTGATGTTTTGAATATTTGCTAAGACCAAAGTTAAAAATCGGTATACCCTCCACCCCAGAGATTTCTCCCTCTTGGCGTTTATTCACCATATGTTCACACTTAAGATACATGTCTTTGAATCCCGCTAAGTAAGAAGGTTAACCAGTCATGAGGTGATCTCTCACCCTAACAAACACCATCAAAACCTTGAGGTTTTACATTTTCTGCCCTATGCAACCTAAAATAGGAAAGGTTGGAATATTTTGAGTCTTTGTTAAAACCAAAGTAAAAAACCGAGATACGTTGCAACCCCAAAGGTTTCTCCATCTCGTTGTTTTAATCACATTCATACTTAAGCTAATGATCTTTAATTCCCACAAACTAAGAAGTTTAATTAGTCCTGAGGTGATCCTACACCTCAATCGATGCCATCGAAGCCCCGTGTTTGTATGTATGGTCCCCATTGCGACCTAAAATCGAAAAGGGTTGGAATATTCCGAATCTTTGCTAAAATCAAAGTAAAAAATTGGGATACCCTGCATAACCCAGAGCTTTCTCCCTCGCGGTGTTTTAATTCACTGTATGTCCGTACTTAAAATACTTATCTTCAATTCCCACTAACAAATAAGGTTAATCAGTCATGAGATGATCCTTCATCCTAATAGACGCCATCGAAACCCCATATTTTTATGTTTGGTCCCCTATGTGACCTAAAAAAGTAATGTGTTCGAATATTATGAATATTTGATATGAACAAAGTCAAATATTAGGAAAACCTTCACCACAAAAATTTCTACTTCTCAATATTTTAATCACCATATCTTCACACTTAAGCTACTTATATTCGATTCTCGCCAACTATTAAGGCTAATCATTTTTGAGGTCATCCTTCACCTCAATAGACACCATTGAAACCCTGAATTTCTATGTTTGGTCCCATAAGAGACCAAAAGTAGGAAGAGATTGGAATATTATGAATCTTTGCAAATATCAAAGTTAAAAATCGGGATACCCTTCAACCACTAGATCTTTCTTCCTTTTGGCATCTTAATCACCGTACGTTCACATTTAAGATACCTATCTTCGTTTCTTGCTAACTAAGAAGGTTAATTAGTCATGAGGTGTTCTTACACCCCAATAGACTCCATCGAAACCTCGCATTTCTATGTGTGGTCCCCAATGTGACCTAAAATAGGAAGGGGTTAGAATATTCTAAATCTTACTAGAACCAAAGTTTAAAATTGGGATATCTTGCACCCCATGGAGGTTTCCCCAACTTAGTTTTTTAAGCACTATACGTTTACACTTAAGATTCCTATCTCCATTTCCCGCTAACTAAGAAGGTTAATTAGTTATGAGGCGATACTGCACCACAATAGACACCATAGAAACCCCGTGTTTCTATTTTTGGTCTCCTATTAGACTTAAAATAGGTAGGGTTCGAAATATTCTGAATCTTTGTTAAGACCAAAGTTGAAAATTAGAATATCCTGTAACCCTTGGAGTTTTCTCCCTCTTGGGGTTTTAATCACTAGACATTAACACTTAAGCTATCTATCTTAGGTTCTCATTAACTAATAAGGTTAATAAGTTGTGAGATCATCATGTACCCCAATCGATGCCATCAAAACTTTGTGTTTCAATGTCTGGTCCCTAATGCAACCAAAAGTAGGAAGGGGTTGGAATATTCTGAACCTTTGTTAAAACCAAAATAAAAAATGGGATACCCATCACCAGATCTTTCTTCCTCTTGGAATTTTAATCACATTACATTGACACTTAAGCTACCTATGTTCGGTTCCCGTTAATTAAGAAGGTTAATCAGTCGTGAGGTGATGTTATACCCCAATAAATGCCATAAAAAAATTGTGTTTCTATGTCTGGTCCCTTATGCACCTAAAATAGGAAGGGGTTGGAATATTTTGAATGTTTTCTAAGACCAAATTCAAAAATCGAGATACCTTGCACCCATCAGAGCTTTCTCCTTCTCGGTGTTTTTATCTCCATACAGTCACACTTAGGCTCCCTTTCAATGATTCCATCAAACTAAGAAGGTTAATTAGTATTGAGGTGATACTGCACCCTAGTAGACACCATGGAAGCCCTACATTTATATGTTTATTACCCTATAAGACCTAAAATAGGAAGGGGTAGGAATATTCTAAATCTTTTCTAAAAGAAAAGTTAAAAATCAAGATACCTTGCACCCCTTAGAACTTTTTTCCTCTTGGTGTTTTAATCACCATAAGTTCACACTTAAGCCTCCAACCTTTGGTTCCCGCTAACTAATAAGGTTAATCAGTCATGAGATGATCTTAAATCGGGAAAAGCTTTCTCCCTCTTGGTGACTTAATCATCATATGCTCACACATAAGCAACCTATTTTCGGTTCCCTCAAACCATGATGGTTAATCCGTCGTGAGGCGATCCTAATCCTCTAGAGATTTATTCCTTTCAGTGTTTTAAGTATCCTAAATTCACACTTAATATACCTATCTTTGGTTCTCGCTAACCAAGAAAGTTAATCAATAATGAGGAAATCTTAAACAATGTTTTAAGCTTTGACGCAACATCGAGCACCCATCGTTTGTCCTGCACCACACCTTTAGGTTTTCTCTTATTATAGGTCCCCATGTGACCTTAATAGAGACTTTACATTTCTTGACACAATGTTGATCACCCATCGTCGATCCTTCACCGCACCTTCACGCTCCCTTTTGTTATATGTCCCCATCCAACCACGATATAGACCTTCCAACCCTTGACGCGACATTGACCACCCATTATCGGCCGTGCACTACACCTTCACATTTTCTCTTATCATAGGTCCCCATTATTCTTTAATAAAGGCCTTGACGAAAAGTCGATCACTCATTGCCAGTCCTGTACCACACTTTCATGTTATTTCTTATGATAGTTCCCCATGTGACCTCAATAGAGACCTTCCCATCCTAGGCATAATGTCAAGCACCCATCATTAGTCTCGCACCGCACATTTAGCTTCCCACACAACCTCAATAAAGACTTTTTTATGGTCTCAATCATACATCTATTCACACGGTGAATCACCCTCATCCTTCCACCATTAAGAATCAGTATGATCACTAAATTTTGACAAAAATTATCTATAAGAGCATACTCTTAGTCGATCGCCTCTGTGGACACCCCGATTTGCAATCAGGGTGTGAGTCATCTGTCCCATTCATCACATCGTCTTCATAACCCACCAGCATCCCAAAGTCTTAATTGGAAAATTCCAAAAGACTTAAATTCGGTAAGGCAAGATCCATAAGCAACTCTAACTCAAGTACGATCCTCGAATGAAAAATTATGCAATTATTAGAATTTGGAGAGTTAAATATGAATTAAATAAATATGGTTTCGAACTCGGATCCTTCATAAAGATTGTCAGCCTTGAAACAAGGATCACTTCGGTTCAAACGACGTGTCAATTCGAGGTTAAACGAACGAGTTCTGAAGGGTCAAAATTGCAATAAAAAGAAATTCAAAGTCAAACACAACCTCAAACTTAAACAAAATTTGATTGATCCAATTCAAATTCAGATCAAACTAAATCACCTAGCATCCCACGTATTTTTCCTATAAATAAGACCCACCACCAACCTAAAAAACTCACCCATTCACTACCTATTTCTTTATTTAGAAACATGGTTTCTATTCTTAGTTTACTTACTTAATTAGATTAATTTCTTTATTGATTTGTTAATCAGCTTAATTTCTTTATTAAATTAGTTAATTATTTTAAATGATTTTTTATTAGTTAATTGGTTTAATTGCTTTATCAATTAGTTTATCGCTTTGATAATTATATTAAATTAGTTTATTATTTTACTTATTAGTATAATTAGTTTATCACTTTGATAACTAGTTTATTGCATTTATAAATGTCTCACTAGTTAAATAGGACGGGGATTATCATCCCACCCATTTGAAAATAGTTATTTCCATTGAGATTTTAGAAGAAATATAAGTGTATTCATAGCTGTTAGAACTCTCATGATTAAGGTTTTCATCTTTCATATAAGGCACATACCTTTAATGTTTGATAAATTTGCCCAAAGTACGAGTGTAACAGTTGAAACAACTATGATCTCGTTAGCTCAGGTTCACATTTTTTGGATGTTAGAAAAGTAATCCATAACCTCTGTCACATTTTTATCTTAAACACGAGAAAATCCCCAAAACCAATATTGATTCGGTTTTCTAACTTTCTTCATCCCTTGTGCTCGAGACACTTAAGGTCATTTCAAAATGTCTATGGTGATGTTTTTAGTTTTTAAAAGGTGGTTCCTCCAAAAGAAGTCAAACTTCAGAATAACCACTTCCCTTTGAGGAAGTTCATACTTAAAAAACGTGGCTCCCCCTAGGGAAGTTCGTACTTCTTAAAAGTCAATTCCTTCAAAAAATAAAGTCAAACCTCTACCTCTTACTTTAGATGTGGTTAGCTTCTCCTACATCCTTTATATCAAGATGAATTGACAACCACACTCTTACTTTAGATAATATATCTACATCATTTCTGATAAGGATAATATCATCTACGTAAAATACTAAAAATACTACTACGCTTACGTCATTCTTCTTATACACACAAGTCTCATCCATACATTGTCCAAAGGTAAAATATTTAATTGTCTGATCAAATAAGATATTCCAGGACCTTGTTACTCGTTTAAGTCCATAAATGGATTTCTTAAACTTGTCCTCCTTCCTTTCTTGCCCCTTTGCTATGAATCCCATGGTTTTCACCATATAGATTCACTCTTCAAGATCACTGTTCAAAATTGTTATATTGACGTCCATTTGCCAAATCCCGTAATTGAGATGTGTAGCAATAGATAAGAGAATCTAGATATACTTAATCATGGCTACCGGAGAAAAAAGTCTCCTCTTAATTTATCCCATATTTTTGAGTGAACCCTTTTTCAACAAGCTGTGCCTTGAAGTTTTCCACCTTCTTATATACTCATCTCTTACACTTATAGATCGATTTGTACCCTATATGTTTTACCTAATGTAACAAGTCTACAAGTTTCCATGCTTGATTCAAATACATATAATTCATCTCGATATCCATAACCTTTTGTCAAAGCTCGGTAGACTCATCTTGGAGTACCTCATTGTAAGTATCAGCCTTCTTCATCTTGTCCTCTTAGCTCATGCAAGGTAATCTTGCCCTTAGGATTATAGTCAATCATATAATCTTCCTCCAAAAATCTAGAATTTGTGGTAACAAATACTTTTCGTTCCTTAGGATAATATAATTTCCAACCCTTGGTTCCTTTGGGGTATCCCACAAATATATAAACATCCATCCTTGATTTCAACTTCCCTAGCTCCTTTCTCCACACGAGTGTTAGACAACCATATTTGAACATGTGCTAAACTTGGTTTTTTACCTTTCTATAGTTTTATAGGAGTTGAAAAGACTAATTTAGATGGAACTAAGTTCGATTAATACGTAGACGTCTCTAGTTCATAACCCCAAAAGGAATCTGATAAATTTGGATAGCTCAACATGGACCTAACCATTTCCAAAAGAGTCATGTTCCTTAATTGTCTATGCAGTTCCTAGTATAGACAACCCAGTAGTGATACCCAAATTTGATAATGTTGCCTAAACTCTACCAAGAGGTATTAACCTCAATGATCAGATTGTAGACTATGGATTAGATTGCCATGAAAGTTCTACACCTCAACCTTTTACTCTTTGAACTTATCAAGGACTTCAAACTTGTGATGAATTAGGTAAACATATCAAAACCTCTAGTAAGAATCAATGAAAGTGATGAAGTAACCGTAACCACGTCTTTCCCGGATACTGATGCACCAACATAAATCCGTATGAAGCAATTCCAACACATCTTTGTCCATATACCGTTTATTCGTAAATGGTCTCTTGGTCATTTTTCCCTCTAAGTAGGATTCACAAGATGGAAATTCCACTGATTCCAATGAACTCAAATGTCCATTTGAAACCAGTCTTTGTGTCCTTTTAATATTGATATGAACCAATTTCAAGTAATAAAGATATTTTTGCTTCAACTTAGAAGGTCCCTATCTCTTTAGGTTATTTCCATTTAAGTTATTCAATTCAATATAATTTAAAGATCATTTTCCAGAGTTCCAGAATAGATATTTGTTTTTCATGTTTGACAAAAAATCCTTTATTAAAATAAACAAAATATCCATTTATCGGAAGTTTAGAAATCAAAACTAATTTTCTTCTAATATTCGAAATATAAAAACAATCCACCAATATTAACTAATTATCTCCTCTAAAATTTAAAACCAAATTTTCTATTGCTATTACTACTGCCTTGCGATGATCACCCAAAAACTTAAACTTGTTTGCATCACTGAGAACCTGGTTACCTAAAACCTCTGGAAAGAATTGACAACATGATTAGTGTCTCCCGAATTGAGACACCCAGTTCCAGTAGATTGCACCACAAAAAATGTCTCAATGATATAAGAGAAATTACCATTTTCATTTTTCTTGGTTAAGAAGACGGGGCATTACTTCTTACAATGCCCTTCCTACTTGCAAATGTAACAGTGCTTTTCAGTTTCTTACCTCTACCCTACGACTTAAAGTTCAACTTGAAAACTTTAAGTTGTGCCTCAAACTTTACCTTTTTCTTCTTCTTCTTAATTTTATTATTATTATTATTATTATTATTATTATTATTATTATTATTATTATTATTATTATTATTATTATTATTATTATTATTATTATTATTATTATTATTATTATTATTATTATTATTATTATTATCTTCCGGGACATAAGTAGATTGCCTTTCTCAGCAACCTGAACCACACCCTTAGACCTATTACTATTCTATGCAGCCTAGAGATCTTTAAGAAGTGGCGCCACCAAGTAATCAAACTTGTTCATAAAATAGTTTAGGCGAAATTGTTTAAAATACTCCGGTAGTGATTGGAGCATGAAATCAACTTGGCTTTCCCCATTGATTTCAAATCCAAGCACCTCCAGTTATACTAATATGGGCATCATCTTTAGAACGTGCTCATGTAAGGAATGTAATACCCCAACCCGGATTTATGGGTTACCCATAGTCAACTAGGTCCAACCCGAGCATTAGGTGTGAAGTGCAATGAAACAATCTATGTAATGTTTCTAGTCCAGTTTTATTTTAATTAACATTTCACTTGTTAGCATGAGATTCCAAATTTCATATCAAACTACGCGGGGAGTACCCCGAAGTCCAAGCATACAAAGATGCTAACGTGAATATAAAGAATGTACTTACATGTTTAACGCTCTCAAAATACAAAACATCTCCCAACCTACCATAACAATGTGAGGGTGTGAGCCAATGATCAGTGGAAAATATAAAAATGCAGTATAGAATCGAACGGAAGAAAGAAGACTCTAACATGTTATGCCCACATGCACATGAAACTACCTTGTATGTATATATACATACATACATATACATATATTTAATGCATGAAATAATTTTATTTCCAAAAACCATATTTATTCAGATTAATTTACCTTAATCTTATAAAAGACTTCCTCTTCCTCATTTTAGCATTTCTCATTTTCTTTCATACACACGATTAAATACTTGAAACCACTACACTTGAATTGATCGAAAAACCATTTCTTTATCGAAATAACCCTTTTATTTTATCCAATGCACACTAGTAGTTTCTTTGGAAACTACCCTTTCAACACACGCATTCACCGTGTTAGAAAATGCTGATTTCATCTTTGAAAACCTTTTAGGACAAATTCTTGTGTTAGTTATGGATTTAACCACCTAGGTTGCTTAACCACCCATTTACCCACTTACTTTACTGTTTTCCCAACCTTATGGATATGAATCGATTTCACATTCACTTGTCCATTTTAATTTTTATCGGAACATTTATTAATTCATTCAAGTTAGGTTTTATTAACACATTTCACCACAAAATCCATTTCTTGGCATGTTTCTTATTCATTTATCTTTTTCTTAAAATATTTCAAATACCGCATACTTCAACGGGCTCCACCCCACCGGCTATGCGCACCATATGCTACGGCGTGTTATTTTATGTCTTTCACCCTAGGGCTCCAGGACCTCCATAATTATCTTCATGTCATCTGAGTTACTTCACATGTGTTTTAATATTTTACAAATTTTCATATTATTCCTTCTTTCCGTTTTACCCGGCCGATGCCAAAATTCGGGGTTTCACCCCAACTTGTGTTATACTTTGAAAGTATAATTTCATGTTGTTTACACTTTAACCTTGATTTTATTCCAAAAATCATATTCATTTAGGACCAATTTGTGTAACAACTGTTTTAACATTTTTATTTCATAAAAATGTTCCACTTTCAGTAAAATTACCATTTACCCATTTATTTCCAAACTCACTCTTTACTCCATTTCCACAAGTGTTAATTTTTCCAAAAACACTATTAAGTTACCCACACTAACTTATTAAGTGTTTTAACAACTTAACACCTTTTTTAACCTTGGAGCAATATTCTTATTAATTGGAAATTTTTTTATCCCATTATTTCTTTTCCAATTTCTTAAGTACTAATCTTTTATAACATTATTAAGTTATACACACCAACTTTCCAATGTTTATCCATTAACACTTATTCAACATCATTAATAACCATTTTCCCAAACTAGACATTTCTTTACTTCTTTATTCAAGAAATCTATTTACGCTTAAAGGCTACTTTTATAAGAAAATGCCATTTTCTTTTATTTTACATGTAGTCTCGCAACTTTGTATTTATCACACTTTTAACACCTTTTTCAGACACTTTGAAGACAAGAATTTCAACCATTCTTATTTCATGCTTAAACCCAACAAAATCTTCTTTAAACTTATTTATACAGTTAGTGCCAAATTACTACAAGTTTATATGCATGAGATGATGGATTTTAAACCTTCAAATCCTATTAAATAGTTTAAACATATTTTTCATTCTAGAAATTTATCATACTTGCAAAAATACATTTTTAAGGCGTAAAATATATTTAATTTCTTCAAAATGTCTATAAAATCTTCATTTTTCAAGAAACAATATTTCACCAATTTTTATTAAAATAAATCATTATTTTCAAACATTTTATTTCATTAAATGTTTAATATCGATCGTTATAGAAAATGCACCATTTTCCTAAAATACCAACTTTTGATATTTCAAAACCATGGAATATTTATTCATTCTCTATTTTCAACAAAATATCATTTTTTAGCATTTTTATTCAATAAAAATGTTTCTTATTAACTACGCATAATTTCATCATCTAATCATATGCATACTACTCATGTAATCTAATTATAAGACTCAATATAATGCAAAATAGAGTCTTAATGCCATGTCCCATATTTGGAGGGAAGTTTGTAATACCATGTCCCATATTTGGAGGCTTGATGCTAGTAATGTTGGTATCAGAGGGTCATCCCCCACTTTTAAAGGCGGCCTCAATGGGCTACCAAATGCATCCTCCAAAATCCTCCAAATATGACCCATTCAAGCCTCCAAGCAAGACCCACTTAAAACTCCATGGAAGCTCCATCTTAATCTTCTCCAAAAACCCCTAACACTTTTCTAAATTTGTACCTCTCATTCAAAAATGGTGAAAATTGGTGTAAATACTTCAAACATAGAATATACTAAGAATATGGTGTTTTATGGTGGTAAAATGGTGGAGGGATAGTGGTTTGTGGTGGGAGGAGGTGGAAGACCACCCACCTCTCTCTCTCTCTCTCTCTCTCTCTCTCTCCCTCTCTCTCTTCTTATTCTTCCATTTTTCTCCCAAAAAATACACAAGCACACCCTTATAAAAGCCTCCCAAAGTCTAAATTCTTGTTTTATCCAATGTGGATTTATCTGGGCTTGACAGCTCAACGATCTAATGGTAAAAAATACGTGACAGAAAACAAGGGCAGTCAGATATAAACATTTCGATCTACGTCGTTCGAAGGATAAGCCCATGTCGCTCGAACGACTTGGCCACCTCGTTCGATGCTTTCTTCGTGAGACATGTCACTGTAAAGCAGCGGCATCTCGTTTGAAGCCCTGCTTTGTGCGACCTCCAACTTCTTTTAATGACACTCTAATGTCATTCGAACGACCTCTTATATTTCCCATTATTTTACTTATTCAATTTTTAACCCACAATTCTCTTATAATCATCATTAACCCCTCTCCAGAATAATTTATGTATAATTTAATTGGATTATTGGGACATGGTATTACAAACTTCCCTTCTCGGGGGATTTCGTCCCCAAAATTCTCGACCCGTTAATCCCTAAGCTTATGAGGTTCACCAACTTCTATTCTAAGGCATATAAATCATCCAAGGAAAAATCCTCGACGTTATCAACACTAAGGTCAGACTATGTGCCTCTACACAGTGTTAATCACCAAATATTCAACATGCGACATGCTCTAACACTCACTATCTCGTTAACCATGGCATTACACAATCTATTTCGAGTCTCCACTTTCCTTATGATCAAGTTCAAACCATTTCTCGCACCACCTATGCTAGTACCTAAGACGTATCGGCACCTCTACGGGCAAACCCTTTCTAGTGGTCGACACTCACCTAATGGGAATCATAATACAACCAATCATCATATTCGTCATCAGAACTAATTCTATTTTAGGACCATAATCCCCCACATCTCATAAATTCTGAAGCTACCCTGACTACACAACCTGTATGAGATCTCTAATAACCATACTAGGATATTCTCTCACTCCAAAGAGTATTTGCGCCTAACTTACACCTTTCACTGCATCACTCTGATGAATCTAGTACTAACACTATACCAAAATGGGAGATTTGTGAGTGATGTTAGCAGTCACAAATGACCTTTATAACTGCTATTTACCATCATAATTTTGGGAGTGACAAAAGAAAAATTGTAACTCCTAATAGTGGTCACAAATTTTTATAACCCCTATGGGGGTTAGGACGGGTAACCCCAATTTGTAATTGTTGTTTGTAACTGATTTCAGCAGTTACGAATATAATATTTGTAACTTCTATCAGGAGTTACGAATTTAATATTTATAACTGCTGTCAGCAATTAAGAATCTAATATTTGTAACTGCTCACAACGGTTATAAAATTGGCAATAGTGATAAATTTGTGACTGCTATTAGCAGTTATAAAGGTTGAATTTATTAAATGTGGCAAGAGTTGTTATAAATATCTTTATATTTTAACAAAATGATGAAATGATGAGTGGAATAAAGAAAAGTAAACTAAAATAAAGAAGTAGATGAAATGTCATGAACATGTACCAAGTCTAAAAAAATTCGACAATATTTCATTTATTTACGACATTCCAAATACTCGGTACACATAAAATTTTTTAAACTTAATTTAACATCAAACAAACCCTTCTTGGGTGCCAAGTACAAAATGAACATATAATAAAAAATAAACTAAACAAATAACGGCACAACACTTCGATGACATGAAATGCCATGAACATGTAACAAATCATTATGAACCTAGACTAGGAGTCACCACGTGGTGCATACGCCTCGTGAAGTCTAGCTATATAAATTGTGGGCGGTATTGATGTGGTGACATCCTCCCTCAGGTACTCGGAGTATGCCTGCTGAGCAAGTTCAATGGACTCAAATTTTTTATATGCGGTATTGACTTGTGCTTATGTTATTTGCCACAAAGTGTAAACACCTAGATTTAGACATTTGCATACTATGTATGCTGGGTATGCCATGTGTATATCTTCAAATAATAAAATATAGTTGGATTCATAATCGTTGTCATCAATATCTTTTAAGGCAAAGGTGAAATTAAAAATAAACATGGTTTTAATCCATGTATAAAGATCCAAGGCAAGTGAATATTTTCAAAAGATTCGACGAAGCATGATTATTAAGAGATATCGTATTAAACTAACCAGTTGCACTGAAAGTTTAATTCTTAAACAAGTTTTTCTTTGCTTCCTCTACTCGCTTTTCTTCACCATGATATCCTGTGATTAAAGAGGATACCATAAAAAATCATAAACAAGTTTTTTTAGTGAGAAAACAAGCATAAATGGTTCATGCAACGCTGAAATTGACCTTCTATAGCTACAGGTTCAGGTCATTGGGATTTCATATAAACCAAATTACATTTTGCAATAAGAATATAAATATAAGTTTATAAACAATATGCACCTAACTGATTGAGAAATTCAGTAATTGAACAACATAGGATATATATCCAACATATTGATCTCAACAAAATCAAAACAACATTGTTTAATCCAATTGATAAGTTTAACTACTGGTGTAGTGCTTGAGCCTACTATTTGTAACATATTGATCCTTATGACATGTTGTTTGTAAATGTTTGTAACTACTAATAGGTCTAGGATCAAAAGTTGAACTAAAAAAATCAAAAGTCAAAGCTATTTTGAATCAAAAATTAATGTAACTGTTTGTAACTATTGATCAATCCTAATTTACATAGTAGGTTGTTTTGAATTCTAAGGACACTGATTTATGTATGATTATCAGTCCTTACTTGCATAGTAATTGAAGATCACTGTGTAATTTCAATTGAATTACAACAAGACATTGTAAATGATCAATTGAATTACAACAGAAATTGGAATTACTCTATTGGCAATGATCAATTTAATTAGAGCAGAAACTAGAATTCCTCTATTAGCACTGATAAAAAGGAATTATAAGAATTTATTGTGTATTACAGCAGAACTAGAATTCCAAATCCATAAATTAACAAACCTAATTATTCTGTCTACAACCTCATTTAACTTGTATACAAGCAATTCAATCTTGTTTTAACTCCTCCAATTCACTACACCAATACTCAAATGCCACCTACCTTTATTTATAACTCCTCCAATTCACTACACCAATACTCATTTTTAACTCCTCATTTAACTGACTAATTACCACCTACCTCTATTTATAACCACACTCATAATGACGATCATAATCTCCATTATGAAGACGAAATTTGAGGACATACATCTCAATTACATTTTAAAATTTTATGAAACCAATGTGAAATAAGAATTTATGAAATCATAAAGAAGTGACATACTCATATGCTTTGCCTTTCAGATCCATAGTAGCAGGATGCACAACAAGTTTTCCAATTGAAGCCCCATTACCATGACTGTAACACTTTACCGTCATCATTGCCTGAAATTTGCAAATACAGTCAAACAAGTAATGCATTACAGCTTATCAACTGAAACCAGTAATTTGAAAGCCACTTTTAATTTATTTAAAAAAAATAATGCAATTATAACCACTTTATAATCATGAATGTCAAGACCAAAAGCAACTGATATGACAATCACCTTTGATTTAACTTTATAAGGAATGACAAACCACTAAATCTTTGTATAGCAATTACAAGCTTATTAATTTTTGGTGGGGTGGGGGTGGGGCGATTAATACCACTACATATACGTCTAACAAACCTTAATGAACATAAATTACTAAGAAAGGTCCAGTAAAGATTTATGTGGCAAGGACAAGAAATAATAAGAAGATTTTATACATTAACATTAGATTCAAAAAAAGCTATTCAATTGAATAGGTAATTCCATATATTAATTCCGCAATAATAAGCTTTTATACATTAACATTATCTTCAAAAAAGCTTTTATACATTAACATTAGCTTCAAAAAAGCTATTCAATTTGGACTAGTCCATATATGGTCAGTTATTCCATATATGGACTAGTCCAAAATGAATAGGTAATTCCATATATCAATTATCGTGGTATATACCAACAGATATACGAGACGCGTATCAATTCATTGACCATTTTAGCATATATAGAATTTCCATACGATACCACAACAAAGTAATAACACTTAAACGGATATATGAGACACAAAGTACAAGTATGAACATAGAGTCAACAACAGTTGTGCTAACTGATTAGCATGAGGAGTGCTAACTGAACCAACGATAGGTGTGTTCACTGAGATAACAAAGTACATGTACACGTATGAACATAGACGCAAAGTAACACGAATAAATTCCACCATATTTTAAGTTGAATGCCTTAAACATGTCCTGAAAAAGATTAAAGACCAAGCCTCCTCCTCCAACTGAAAAGAACATATTAGACCATTTCATCAAATGGTGTTTATGACCATAATCCTTAGACATGTCATGAAAAAGCTTAAATACCAACAATGCAACATAAATACCAACAATGCAGAACTGAGTTACAACCCTTACTCTAGGATGAGGTATAAAGGGATCTCATAGTTCCAATAAATTCTAAAAGGAAACAAACCCTTCTGGTATTTTTGATTCTTTGGAACCCTTCACGTAACCACTTTGGTGTATCTAATTACACAAGGTATATTTTTCTTCTATATCTAATTGATAACTATACAAAATAAATTGATAGTTATAGGTTTGGATTTGAAATATGGACTGAATAGCTATTTTGGAATGGATTTCTCACTGAGCTATTGTATGTAGCTACTTTTTCACTCACTAAATTTCTTCATATCATTTTCCTAAGCTAATCGTTTTTCTTCAGCTATTGTTGAAGAAAGTTAAGTCACTTACACATGTGCTCTTATGTTGATTCCTTCCAAATATCTTGGTTTTTTTACACACAACATGTTTGATTAACATTGTACTTCATCTCACAGTAGTGTCCAGTAGATCTGCACATGAGGCTGACTTTAGTTAATAGTTTAGCAGAGTACCTATAAGGATGACTTTAATAAACTTGATTTGCATATATTGCATCCCCTGATCTGTGTTATACTTTATATGACGTGATTTTTTTTGCATATATTGCGGCCCCTGATGCATAGATGCAATATTAGCAGCTCAGACATATACATCAGCCCTGGTAAAATAGCAACCTTGATCCAATAGTAGCAGCCCTGATGTATAGAAGTGCAGCAGCTCAGCCAACTCGTCCATATACAGCAGCTTGGGAACTGTACCTGTAACGCGGTGTATTAACTTGACCATATACGACCAACTCCGCCATATACAACAACAACTCGGCCATATACAATAGCATCTCTGATGTATTAGCTCTACCATGGCTTTTGTAACTGTAATGTGGCCACCTACACCAGCAGCTTGGCGACCTACATCATCTTGGCTCATTCTAACACATTTCAGACACATTCACAATTTTGGCTAATTCTGAACATTATTTCATATGCACTTAATTATATCCATTAGTTTGGTGATTATTAAACATTAGGGTTGTTCATTACTATGCAAGTCATATCTTTTCCTTTGTTTTATTTGAATTTTAATTATATTGTTCAATATAAAGTCTATTAGAGATACAAATTTCACTTACGCCTCAAATTTTTGCAAACAATCATTTTTGTGCATGTAACTGACACAAGGTGTGAGCTAAGCACTATCATCGTGATACGAGCACACTAGGAATGCAAGTTTTAGGTGGCTTATTTAGTTTTTTATGGTATTTATTTCATTTTTTGAATGATGGTTGAATTCCCTTAATACTATTATGTTTTAAGTTAAAATAGTATGCTTTGGGAGAAATGCTATAACTTTTTAACCATAAATCAGAATGAGTCGATTCTGGCGCCATTGGATTCGTATTGACTGTGCCTTGATGATCACATTTTGAGCTATTTTTGACGATGTTTGAAGGGTTAAAATTGACTTTAAAGTCATCAGTTTCATTTTTCAGTGCCGGATTGGTTTGTGAAAGGTTTTTTAGTCAATTTTTTTTACCTATTATGATTGTGGCCTGTGGTAATTGATTCAAATATGCGTTTAAGTTGTTGGACTATTTATTATCTGTTAAACACAGTGGATAGTCCTATATTTTTTATAAAACCTAACTTACATCTGGTAAAATGGGACGTAAGCAAAGTTTCAATACCAATAAGCATCAGATTAGTACATGCAGAACTGACTGTCAAGTTAGATCCTCTATATTAGGCATACCATCGGATGCAGCAGTAATAATGTCTGCACATACCTTTGATATTGTGGCTAAAAGGTACTATCGTACCATTTTTTTCAATGGGTAAACATATACATGCATTCTTTCAGACCTTGACTTCTCATTATTACCTCTGCGAATAGCTGCACAATCACCTTTTTTTAAGTTCATGCACAATAATATTTCTAGTGGGGTTGATATAAAGTTTTAGTAGTTATAAACGTATTACAGTATAATCTAACAGTTATCTCCAAATAACTTATTTAATAGCAAGACTATTAGTGCCAAACTTGTTTTATAAGAATATAACAACAAAGAAAATTATTGATAAGTGGCAAAAAAGCATATTAGTACCAATTATAGAAATAAAGGACATGTCTAACGTTGCTCATATTATAATGATAGTAAATAAACGAATGAATACAAATCAATCGATTAAACTTCGTAAGGGTTATTAACATAGGGTAATGCTTGGAATAATATTATCATCGAAGTGGTTTTAAATGAATATTCTGGAAAACAATTTCTCTGAAATATGAAATGACTAAAGAGAATCCTTATATATATTCTCATACTTGTATTAACAAGACTTATTTTAATATCATAAATATGTGAATAACCATTAGCAACCAAATTACCTAGACTCACCAAACAGCAAATAAGTCTCTTCAAGAAATTGAAGAAACTTGTGTGGACGAATGAAGTATAGCCGAGTGGCTGCTTCATTTGATGAAACTATCAGCCTCTCTTTTCTTGACCCAATGTGTTTAGGAAGAAATCCAACTGTAAATATATATATGTCATTACATAATAACTAAATGAAACTTATTTGAGGGTAAAATAAACCCTCAACAAATGAAGAAACTTTAATGTCCTCAGCAATTATGTACCAGGATCACTTATGCCTGGAGTCCCAACATCACTAATCAGGGCCACAACGATTTCCTTGAACATAAACTCACAGTGATTCAACGTTCTTCACAATGATTCGTTCAGAAAAACATAAACATTGTTCTTCACAACGTTCTTCACAACATTATTTTTTACTTATTAAAAATCTATTTAATTGTATTTTGTCAAAAAAATATAATGTCTAGGATTTTTTTAATAATATTTTGTCAATAAAATAACCTCAATATAATTTCTAAGGTTTATTAACATAAAATACATCTTGTTCATAGTTACACTCATAAACACACATACACATACATATAAACAGAAATCTATACACACACACACACATATATATATATATATATATATATATATATATAAACATAAATTTATACATACACACACACACACACACACACACACACATATATATATATATATATATATACATATATATATATATATATATATATATATATACACACATATAAATAGAAATCTATACATACACACATACCCACACACAATGAGAATCAAAATGCACGCATAAACACACATTGAGAATCGAAATTAGGGCTTTAGACAGAAATGAGGATACGAGGATATGTAAACAATGAAATTGAAATGAGAAAATTCTATATCGACCACCCTATAAAGGAAAAATATTTAAAAACATACAACAAAAATATACTGAAAATTTAGAATCGAAAAATACCTGTTTGGATATAAGAGGGGCAGGAGTTCTTCATTTTGGTTTTGGCAAAATGAAAGAGAGAAAAGAGGGCGGGAGTTCTTCACGTACAACAAAATGAGAAGAGAGAGAAGAGGGAAATTAAAGTAGGTGAAAATTTTGTGAGTCCTAATAGCAGTCACAAATTGAGTCTGAGGTTAAAATTTGTGACTGTTGGGAGCGATTATAAATTTATGACTGTCAATAGCAGTTACAAATTGAGTCTTAGGGGAAAATTTGTGACTACTACAAACAGTTACAAATTTATGATTGTCGATTGCAGTCACAAATTGAGTACTAGGCCAAAATTTGTGACATCTCACAACAGTTATAATTTTGTGACTGCTCATAAGAGTCAGAACTTAGGTCTATTGATAAATTTGTAACTGCTTGTGACAGTTATAAATATGTGACTGCTTATAGGAGTCACAAATGAATTATATGGTAACATTTGTGACTCTAATTAGTGGTGACAAACTACACGACTCAAATTTTTTATTACCCATTAATTTTATCACCCCTAATGGGAGTTACAAATAATTTTGTGAGTGCTCTAGGGAGTGATAAGTTTGTCACCCCCATTAGAAGTCGCAAAAAGGCAGTCAAAAAATTATCATTTTGGTGTAGTGTAACCTAGGTGTCTCACCTTTGAGTACTCGTTAGAACCTCACCCTAATCAATTCGTCGTGGCAAAGAAACATCGTATGATAAGTTTTTCTTAATTTCCAAAACTATACCGTATCTTAAAGTCATCGTTACTCTATTTACAACCCGAGCCACTGATTGCAGTGCTGGCTAGTAAAAAATTTACTAATCCTAAGAAAGATCAAAATTACGAGTAAACCGTGCGACTGTAAGCATAACCACCCACATACAACTCTTTATGCAATATCAATGATACCTCAGATAGGGCATACCCAGTTACCGAGTTTCACCGACCACACTCGTTCCATCATGATCTACTAGGCCCAATCGCACCGTACCATAACATTGTACCAACCCGAGTTACCATATATGTAAGAATACTGATACCCGATTACCTAAATCAAAGGGAGCACACGAGAGTGAGAAGGGACCAACAACTATCCCGAGAAATTTTTTGCATAAGCACCTGACTATGAATTATGAAAGCTAACCTACTATATATGCTTGAATTCATGTCACTTATCCCCGACGTTCTCACCGAGCATAAATCTTTGTCATATACCCTAGCTTGGGTTACTAGCCATGACGAGTCGGATCACAACCATTCATTTCCTCAACTCGAAAGCAATTTATGAATCGTTAGTCCTTTAAGAAGTCATTGCCCTAATTCCCTCCTTGGGAGCAAAGCCCTACCCTTATCATCCTTGGGGTACATGAACCATCCCGATTGATAGACACCTCATGCTATTATTTACATTGATCATGTCCAATTACCAGTGACGACGTCACCAACCTATTACACCTAGGTTATTATCTTCCTTGTCACATCGTGATCAAAATCTCAAAATCCCATAGGAATTAGTTAGTTCAAGTGCGGCCCTCACCTTACTGTGTTCTTTGACCATGAGGTTTTCACCAAACTTATTTTCGGCCTCTACTCACATATAATTTACGTGGAGACTATAACCTTTACCATTGGAATTCTAAGGGTAGTAAATATCTCACAGGGTTGCATTTTCTAATCCAAACTGGCTTGACAAGATGAGCCAAGAACTAGTCCTTACATGCCTAAGGCTACCCTAGCATATATCGTCGATAAGTGCCAATATACCTATCCTGTATCGATATTACCCCACCTTGGTTGCCATTTTCAAGTCTCCACATGGACTCATGACTTCTAAGTCTCGAATACATCTCCTAGTACATCTCGACACTGAGTATCACCACACCCACACTAGACATTACATGACATCTGAGAATAACTCCTGAAATGACACAAACTATCACCCTACCTTTGGGATTATACCACTAATCTGTGCCGATTTGGGAAGCCACACCTGGAACGTACGCTGCACGACCAACAATCTGGGGTCATCAGCTGACCCTCAACACAATCATTACTAGAATTCTAAATCTCCTTCATAGCGGACTAACTGTTCTCCAAAGGACACTAAGCACCTTTTATGTAACTGTCCTCAAGACTTGACAAGATCTCATCATCCATGCCTTTATCATTGCAGGCGTGCTCTACAAATCTCTCCATACCCACCTCATGATGTACTTGGTGCTAGTAAGGGAACTAGTCTACGTGACTCTAATTATGGTACACATTAACTATTAAACACCTCAAGGTGCCACAACGTTCGATCTTTATCCTCAGTGATTCCACACATAATTTGTCCTATGGGTACCTCAAAGTGCCCATGAACTACTCTCACACTGGGATTACCTCTCATCTAGACATTATCTTGGTGGATAAAATGAGTCTCTACACTTAGATAATAATCTTATCTTTCTTCCAAGCGGTCGTGACTATAAGCCACGTACAAACTACAACTAATGCTACTACAGACTATGGCAGGGTACAGGGCATTGCATGTAACCTATATACCTCAAGGTTTGACTTACCTAAGCCTCAATAAATGTTAAACTATGACAACTAAATTGAATTACTATGTAAAAATTATACCATGTGGTAACCTATAGGTTGACACGACTACATAGATCTTGGTAGGATATAGAACGTCTGTTATTGCCTATAAATACCAAGGCCTACCCCACAGATGCTAGGCGAGAACCTACTCCTCAATGCCACATTATAATCGAGATACTTGAAACCCAAGTCATCAATCGAGGAACCCAATACGTTCTCATCACATAATCAACACTTGTGAATGTCGCTCAGTCATCTGACCCCCATACATGAAACACACACCCTTTATAATTAGGTCGCAATGAACACTACTCACTATTTCCACTACCGAGGCTACTCTTATCATCAATGGTATCACAAGATACCTCTCACACAAAAGATCACAGTGTTGCCACTATTAACCTATGTAACTTCATATATTCACCGGACTACCATAAATTACGATATCACTCCAAGGATGAAATTATCCTAGTTACATCACTGGTGTTAACTACCTGTATACACCTCAACTAATGGTTACATACCTTTTAATCACTAATCATCAGTGTCTAGTCATGAAACCCTAACCATCAACCTCTATTGTTGAATATATGCAACTCGTGTCACTTGCCTAATGGGCGTCATTTTGCTCTATCGACACCTTAAATTAATTTATGTCATCAAGAATTAACATAAGCGCCTCACACTAACAACCATGGTTTCACCACTATTGGTTCGCATGGACACCCACAATTTACTAACAACTAAAAATAGAAGCGTGAAAGCGATCAATAACTATCAACTTGATCGCGTGCCACTTGGCGCTAACTTACTTGTCGAGCTAACCTCGTTAACTTTACCGTCGAGGACACGAATTAAACCGTCATCAAACTAGCATGACCCACCCAAATAAACACCAACATCGAAAGATCCGATACCGACCTCACCACGTCACTCCTGAAAGGAACCTTGAACCTAGAAGCTCTGATACCATTTGTAATGCCCCAACCCGAATTTATAGATACCCATAGTCAATCCGGTCGCTAGGTGTGAAGTGCAATGAAATAATCTATGTAATGTTTCCAGTCCAGTTTTATTTTAATTAACATTTCACTTGTTAGCATGCGATTCCTAATTTAAAATCAAACTACATGAGGGACCCATGGGGAGCACCCCAAAGTCCAAGCATACATATCTACTATAGTGAAAATAAAGAAAGTACTTACTTGTATAACGCTCTCAAAATACGAAACCTCTCCCAACTTACCGTAATAAAGTGAGGGTGTGAGTCAATGCTCAGTGAGAAATATATAAATGCAGTATAAAATCGAACGGTGGAAAGAAGACTCTAACACGTTATGCTTACGTGCACAAGCAAGTAGCTTGTATACGTGTATATATATATATATATATATATATATATATATATATATATATATATATATATATATATATACTTAATGCATGATACAGTTTTATTTTCGAAAACCTTATTTATCCAGATTAATTTACCTCATTCTTAAAAAATACTTCATCTTCCTCAATTTAGCATTTCTCGCTTCATCTAACACACATAGTTTAATACTTGAAACCACTACACTTGAATTGATCAAAAAACCATTTCTTTATCGTAATCACCATTTTTATTTAGTCCAATGCACATTAGTATTTTTGTTGAAAACTACCCTTTTAAGAAACGCGTTCACCATGTTAAAAAATACACATTTAGCCTTTGAAAATCTTTTACGACACATTCTTGCATTAATTATGGGTTTAACCACTTAGGTTGATTAACCACCCATTTATTAACTTACTTTACCTTTTTCCCCACCTTATGGACATTAATCGATTTCACATTCACTTGTCCATTGTAATCTTTACTAGAACATTTATTAATTCATTCAAGTTAGGTTGTATTAACACATTTCATAACACAACCCATTTCTTGGCATATTCCTTATTCCTTTATCTTTTTCTCAAAATTTTCCAAATACCGCATACTTCAACGAGACTCATACCGTTGGTTATGAGCACCATATGCTCTAGAGAGTTGTTTTAGGTCTTTTACCACAGGGCTACTGGCCCTACTTATTATCCTGGAGCTATCCAAGTTCCTTCACATGTGTTTTAACATTTTACAAATGTCCACAATATTCCTTCTTTCCTTTTTACCCGGCCCAGGCCAAAATCCGGGGTTTCATCCCAACTTGTATTATACTTTGAAAGTATCATTTCACGTTCTTTACACTTTAAACTTGATTTTATTCCAAAAATCATATTCATTTAGGATCAATTTGTGTAGCACCCTTTTAAAAAAATTTATTTCCTAAAAATGTTCCACTTTAAGTAAAATTACCATATTACCCATTTATTTCCAAACTCACTCTTTTACACCATTTTCACAAGTGTTAATTTTTCCAAAACGCTATTAAGTGACCCACACTAACTTCTTAAGTGTTTTAACAAATTAACACCTTTTTTTTAACCTTGGAGCAATATTCTTCTTAATTGGAAACATTTTTATCCCATTATTTATTTTCCAATTTCATAAGTGTTAATCTTCTACAACATTAGTAAGTTATACACACCAACTTTCCAATTTTTACCCATTAACACTTATTCAACATCGTTAATAACTATTTTCCCAAACAAGACATTTCTTTACTTCTTTATTTAAGAAATTTATTTACACTTAACGGCTACTTTGAGAGTGCGCCAATAATCAATGTTAAACTTAGTTAATTAAATTCCAATTTCAGTTCCATTAACTCCAAACTCTTGTAAACAAACGTGATTGACTAATGAAATAATCTAAGCATACAAGACAATCAAAATTGAGGAAAAATCCCCCTCAGGGGCAAAACCATCTTATTTACACTATAATTTGTAAATACCGGTTTACAGGATTACAATGAAAAAACAAGGTACATAGGAAATACCCGCAGGCGTCGGTTCGATGTTGTCGGCAAGAGGTCCTGCAAGAACTCCTAGTGGCCATCAATGGAAAATCTTCTGTTTCTCCACAAGTGTATTACAGATGAGTAGAACAATATTCTTTAGGGTTTAGAGGATTCACATAAAGGATTGGGAATTATTTGTGAATAAAAAAGGGTATGAAAACCTTAAAAAACGAAGTCTGCAAACTGCTACTAAAGGTGTGCAGACTTGGGAAATTGTGCATTATGAACATTATGAACGTTGGAGTGACATCCCATGTCATTTGAATGAAATGAGATATCGTTTGAATGACATACAATGTCGTTTGAACTATATCAGTGACGTGTTTAAAAACGACTCTTTTTAAAAAACTATCACGTGATAAACATTTTTCAGACTTTTTAAAATTTATTTAAAAATATTCCCAACTATTTATGCAAATAATAAAAAATCCAATTAAAAGTATTTTATCATAAATACCTGGAGTAGTGGGAATGGTTAAAGAGCACGATGCTTGAGACATGATGCACGTACAAAGATGATGGATGCATGGATTCGGATCATGGAGACGTGCCAAATGTAGTGATTTTAGACATACTAAATTGTTATCTAGGATACTTAAAAATATCCTAGATTATACCCCGGACATTGATAAATCATGTCCTTACAAATCTGCCCCTATGTCTATGCCAGTACATACATAAAAAATCCAAATTATGCTGCCCAACATGGCATAAAATTTAATATTCTCATTAAACCCGAAAACTGGAAATACTAAATGCGTGTCTTCACAAAATTTGCTCATCTTCAAATATTCAACTCTTCAATCTTTCTTTTTCATCATCAGGGTATGCAAAAATGATTCTCAATTTTGATACCTACACATACGAGACAAGAAGAAAATACCAGTGGCGCGCAATAGTTTGAAATATAATGACAAGAAAAAATAAATATCAATTATGAGCAAGCAAATCATTATGAAAACAAACAAAAATATTCTCCTCATAATTCATTATCCCCCCGTTTTATGATGTCCCCAAATAGACAGATATGAAGAACACGAAGTAAATGCAAATGGAGAATGTCACCAGGTAATAAACTTTCTCTTTTTGAATTTTTTAAAATTTTTCAAAGAAAAAAAATCACACCATGAAAGAACACCAAGACAACCAAGTCAGTGATAGTGGAAATATAGGGATGTGAAGAAATTTGACAGGAAAATCAATACATACAACCATAACATATGTGCATGATGAATGTTGGATATTCCTAACGAATGAACTCAACGTCTTGCCTAGGTGTAAAAGTTGTACTCAAAGTGATTTTCACACCAATAACATCCAAAACTTTTGAAACGTTTTTTCATGAATTTTAAGGACGTACAAGCCCATTTTTCATTCATTTCCAACCAAACTCCCTCATAAATAATTATACATTATATTTTTCTTTTGAGTTGATGAAACTAAAAACTATTGGCCCATTTGATTTGGCATATTTTTCTTCTTATTGCCATTTAAAAAATTTCGGGATCTTTTCAAATGGTGGATTTCTCGACGAGTTAATTTTGAACTCTCGTATCCCTTTACCGTGATTCACCCATCATTTTTTGTTGCAACTAAATGCTTACGGTAAACGGTTTTTACATGCACTACTATCTTATCAAGTTTTATCGCATTTTGGTAGTTGTATAGACAAAATTGAGATGGAAAACTCTAGCCAATATGTGATAGACAAGTAGAATACTCAATTAATACCGTGCATGTGTGCAATAAAGGAGATAAGGAGACAAACACGTAGAAGATATCACTAATCACATCTCAAGGACTCCAAACAATGTAAAGCACGCGAATGAAATGATGTGTCATCTCAAATCACTATCAAACAGTCACGTGGTGGAATGAATTTGTGACCATGGTTATCTTAAATGTTCATCCATTAATGGTGTAAACAAAATACAAAACTCGTTTTGTGTTTTTCAAAAGAATTTTTATAAAAAGAAAATATTTTTGGCTTTTTCTAAAAAAAATTCAAAAAATAAATTCTTTTTGAATTTTTTAATTTTTTCAAAAAAAATACTAAAAGAACAAACAAATAATGATACACATACAATCTAGAGATATAAATCAAATGAAATGGACAAAATGAAAAATAATGCATCCTACTCTAGACATGGTGACCACCCCTGAGTCAACTATGCAAATTCCAAAAGACTTCCTAAGACTATCGAATCTAAGGGCATCTAAAGGCTTCGTGAAGATATCGGCTAAATGGAGGTCGGTAGATAAAAAACTCAAGGTTACGACCTTTTCTTCTATAAGCTCACGGATAAAGTGCTCGTGTATGCTCAAGTGCTTTGTGCGCGAATGCTAGGCTGGATTATGGGATATGTGTATCGCATTCATGTTATCATGAGAAATAATCATGGTGTCCTGTGATATCCCATAATCCTCCAACATCTGCTTCATCCACAGAAGTTGCGTGCAACAACTCCCGGTGGCTATGTACTCAACCTCCGTAGTGGACAAAGAGATGGGGACGCTTGATATCGCACACAGACTCCAATACTAAAGGCGATGTCGATACGACTGGAAGTCAAGTAGAGAAGACTACCTATCATACTCTGATATAGGGTTTGCTCTACGTCCTTGCCTGAAGTGTCCTTACTAAGCTTAGTTGAGGTACCCAGTGATGTACATGCATGCTTGGCGGAGTCTAGACCAAATTTCTTCACAAGGTCTCTAGCATACTTAGATTAGGATATGAATATCCCATCCTCTAGCTGACGAACCTGGAGACCTAGGAAGAAAGTAAGATCACCTACCATGCTCATCTCAAACTCATTCTTCATCTCCTCCTCAAAGTGGTGAGCATATTGGGAGCACGTGTATCCAAAGACTATATCGTCCACATAGACCTGGGCAACCAAAATAGCACCGTCATTTCTCCTGACGGACAACGACATATCAACTTCCCCTCTCTTAAAGCCACGGGCTAAGAGATATGAAGTACGGGGTGCTTGTTTCAAACCATAAAAGGATTTCCTCAGATAGTATATGTGATCAGGGTGCTTAGGGTCTTTAAACCCTTTTATTTGTTCCACGTAAACTTCCTCTTGCAGAATGCCATTAAGGAAGGCACTCTTAACATCCATCTGGTATAACTTGAAGTGAAGATGACATGCGATGGAGAGTAGTAAGCAGACAAACTCAATCCTCACAATAGGAGAGAATGTCTCACCAAAGTCTACACCCAATATCTGTGTGTAGCCTTGAGTGACCAACCTATCCTTGTTTACGATAATAGTCCCAGTCTCATCCACCTTATTCTTGAAGATCCACTTGGTACCTATCACATTTATCTCACTAGGTGGGGGGGACCAAAGCCAAACATCATTCTTTTTAAACTGAAGAAAATCATCCTGCATAGTACAAATCCAGTGTTCATCTCTGAGTGATTCCTTATAGTTCTTAGGCTCGACTTCAGATGTGTAGAAAACATGGTTAACAATGTTCTCTAGCTGAGCACGAGTCTTTACCCCTAGGGTGGGGTCTCCTAGAATAGTAGAAGGATCACGACTCTTGCGAACCCAAGCACGACTGTCCCCTAATTTAGAAACGGGGTCTACTCTCGGTGTGGTAGGCACAATGGGATCATCAGAAGAAAGTGTGTCATCCTCACACAAAAGGTTAGAATCAACTAACAGCGGATGTTCATCATCTTGCACGGTGATGTTTATTGACTCCATAACCTTAGATCTACTCAGGTTAAAAACTCGATATGGTCAACTAGTCGATGAATATCCTAACCGTATTCACTCATCGCTTTGGGAGTCAAACTTTCCTAATTGCTCTCTATATCATAGGATGTAGAATTTAGTCCCAAAAACATGGAAATATGAAAGGTTGGGCTTCTTTCCAATCTATAATTCGTAGGTCATCTTAAGAATGTGTGGACGAAGGTAAACCCTTTTCACCATGTGGCACGCGGTAGACACCGCCCCTGTCCAAAATCTCCTAGCAACTTTATGACCTAGAAGCATAGATCTAGCCATTTCCTGAATCGTCCGAATCTTCCTCTCAAAAATCCCATTTTGTTGAGGAGTCTTCATGATAAAAAAATCATGTTTGATCCAAAGGATATCACAGTAAAGGTCTACTTTATCTTCCTTAAACTCAGTACCATTTTCATTACGTATTCCATTATTAGTGACTCCGTGTTGATTTTGTAGGACATGACACTTGGTCGTAACAAATTCCACAATATCAAATTTCTCTCTTGAAAAACCTATAATAGAATATCAAGAGAAATCATCTACCATCACGAGGATATACCTCTTACCACCTAAACTCTCAATACGAGTAGGACCCATAAGATCCATGTGTATCAACTTAAGCACCCGTGAAGTGGTATTAGAATTCAACTTCCTGTAGGGACTACGGACTTGCTTTCCTAACTGATAAGGTCCACAAACCACGAAAGTCAGCTTTCCAAGTGATGGCAAGCTATGTACTAGGTCCTTTTTAGCTAATTTCTCCAAATCTCTAAATTTCACATGACCTAGACGTTGATGCCACAGATCCATAGGAGTGATCGTGGCGCTGTTGTAGATAAATGAGGACTTGGGCACAATCCCATAACATTTATCTTCATTCCTCACCCCTTGCAATCAAAGTTTACCTCCTTGATCATAAACATTACATTCGTTCTGATCAAACTTTACTGCGAAGTCAGCGTCGCACAGTTGGCTAATGCTGAGAATGTTTGCTTTCAAACCTTTGACGTAAAAGCATCCTCTAGCTTAGGAAATTCTGGTATCTCTACTGTAACTCATCCTACTATGCTAGATTTTCTCCCGTATCCAAAGGTGAACTTACCTTCCTTGCGATCCTCTAGGTGGGTAAAAAATGAGACATCACATGTCATATGTCTGGATCACCCACTATCGAATTAACACTGAGACGTGTTATGTGCTTTAAGAGTAAAATGAACAACAAGGGATTTTGCGTCGAGTTTAGGCACCCAAGATATGGAAACCTTCTGTTTGCACTTGTTATTTTTGGTTCTAGTCGGGATACTAGAAGTGTTCGCCGATGGCATAAAAATATATTATAACTCTTCTATTAGCCTCTAGAGAGTGGAGACTTGAAACTCAACCTGCTCTCTAAGACTCGAGAAATTTCTAGTGGCACGTGATGGAGAAAATGTAAGTCATGTCCGACCCACACTATATCAAAACTCCATAGAGTGGCCCTTTATTTTGTAGCGGGTACAAAAGTACATAAGCTATGCCCGACCTTGGTTTGTTTTCATAGACAAACTCTTCTTCGAGTTTTTTTGCGATGTCCATATGGGTTCGTAGTAAACTCAGGAACCGATTTCAGTGTCATATGGGACGTGGGGGCACCATCAAAGCCAATTCCCTATCTTTCACCAAAACCTAAAGTAGTGACAGGGAGAATCTTTCCCATCTTCACAAATCTATCCTCCATCTTCACATTGACCTCTATGGATATCTCAAGGTCATAAGTAAGCTGGGCTACAAGGGTTTCAAGTTTCTTTCGAGTATCCATGGAGGTTTGGAGCTCACTCGTAAGACTAGCCACTTGCCTGGTCAAGTCTCCTTTCTCTTTTTTAAAATCTCTCTCTCTCTCTCTCTCTCTCTCTCACACACACACACACACACACACCAAAATAACTCTCCCTCTATACACAAACAATCTCTCTTTATCTCTCTCTCTCTCTCTCTCTCTCTCTCTCTCTCAAGGCAGTTGAAACGTAGGACTCTCTCTATCTAGTCTCTCCTAAATCTTTCTATAAGGAAACTATCCTAAGAGCTAATGCTTTATTACGATTTTTAATTTTAAAAGAGTAAGCGTATAAATCAGTGTACGCACGTCGTAAATCACTCTCGTCCTCACTTGCAGCATCCTCCCCCTCACTCACATCACTTCCATTGTTGATGTGTCCCTGTCAAGTAGCATCCTTATCATCATGAGGTGCATTATCAGTACTCACATGACTATCCATGAATGTGGTGAAGTTATATTCATACGGTGACTCGTCTCCAGATCCCACCAACTCGACCTTACTGTCATCACTAAGGGAGGTATTAAGAGCAACTTTGCCTTTGCCTTGACGTCGCAACCTAGTAGGACACTAAAATGCCTTATGACCTTTACCTTCACACTCATAACATATCTCCTCGTCTTGCTTAGGCACGTCCTTTTTATCCTTTTCATTTTTCTTTTCAAATTTTTTTTCTCAAATTTTTTTTTATCTTTGAAATTGCCATTTTTCTTTAAGTTGAGAAATTTCTTGTATTTTTTAGCAAATAAGGCCAAATCTTCTAAGTCAAAATCAAACTCAGAATCAAACAACTCTTCCTCTATTTTCCTTGACGAATCACCTCTCTTTATTGCTGACCCCTCACTCTTCCTAACCTGGTCTTTAAGTGTTACCCCTTTGTCTTTTGATTTTATTGTATTGGAAAACATGTCAATTTCATAAGTCTGATTCCTACCAATTCTTCTAGTTTCAGACTAATCAAATTTCCTATTGAATTTAGCACAGTGACTTTAGGGATAAAACCCTTAGGTAGTGATCTCAAAATTTTCTTAACTACACTAGCATCAGGAATATGTTCACATAAGTTGAAACTAGTGTTTATAATATCAGATAAGCATGCATAAAATTCATCAAAACACTCAGAGTCAAGCATGGTGCTAGTTTAAAATTGTGTAGTTAAGTTTTACAATTTTGATTCTTTAACTGCATTAGTGCCTTCATGGGTAAGTTGAAGAACATCCCATGTTTTTAGACGTGGTACACATCATGATGCGTCGGAACTTGTCAGGTGTAACGGCTCTAAAAATGGCACTAAGCCCATGTGAGGTATATGTGCTCCATTTAAATTCATCATAAGTCCACGCAGTCACTGATTTTACGATAGTTACGTTATCTACAGTGACAATGGGAGGCGTCCACCCTCTTTCACACACAACCCCAAAACTTTCATCTATGGCCTTTAAGTGAGATTTCATACGGGCTTTCTAATATGCGTAATTTGAACCGTCAAAAAATAGGACTCTATTATATAAGTTTTCCATTGAAATTGCGCTTTTTCAAAAATCAATGTTCAGAACAAAATTGATATCTAGAAAATTTTTGAGGAAAAATTACACGGTAAAATTATGTAATTGGCTTTGATACCAATTTGAGAGTGCGCCAACAATCAATGTTAAACTTATTTAATTAAATTTCAATTTTAGTTCCAATGAGTCCAAACTCTTGCAAACAAATGTGATTGACTAATGAAATAATCTAAGAATGAAAGACAATCTCAATTGAGTAAAAATCTCTATCAGGTGTAAAACCATCTTATTTCCACTATAATTTGTAAATATCGATTTACACAGATTACAATAAAAATACAAGGTACATAAGAAATACCCGCAGGCGTCGGTTCGATGTCGTCGGCAAGAGGTCCTGCAAGAACTCCTAGTGGTCATCAATGGAAAATCTTCTTTTTCTCCACAAGTGTATTCCAGATGAGTAGAACAATATTCTTTAGGGTTTAGAGGATTCACATAAAGTATTAGGAATTGTTTGTGAATAAAAAAGGGTATGAAAACCTTAAAAACGAAGTATGAAACTACTATTGTTATGCAGAAAACAAAGGTGTGCAGTATGAACACTATATAAATACACAATTTGAGGCGGTTGTGGGTCGTTCGAGCGACATACCATGTCGTTTGAATGAAATGAGCTCTCGTTCGAATGACATAAGATGTCGTTTTAACTATATCAGCGATGTGTCTAAAAATGCCTCATTTAAAAAAAATATTACGTGATAAATATTTTTCAGACTTCAAAATTTTATTTAAAAATATTCCCAACTATTTATGCAAATAATAAAAATTCCAATTAAAAGTATTTTATCATAAATACATGGAGTAGTGGGAACAGTTGAAGAGCACGATGCTTGAGACATGATGCACGTACAAAGATGATGGATGCATAGATTCGGATCTAGGCCGTCGAGGATGATCGTGGAGACGTTACAAATATAGCCTTATCAAACGTACTAAATTTTGATCTAGGACACTTAAAAAATTCCTAGATTTTACCTCGGACATTTATAAATTATGTCCTTACATACTTTTATAAGAAAATACCGTTTTCCTTTATTTTACATGTAGTCTTGTAACTTTGTATTTATTATACTTTTAATCCCATTTTCACACACTTTGAAGACAAGAATTTCTACCTTTCTTATTTCATGTTTAAATCCAACAAAATCTCCTTTAAACCTGTTTATACACTCAGTGCCAAAATACTACAAGTTTATATGCCTAAGAAGATGGATTATAAACCTTAAAATCCTATTAAATGGTCTAAACATATTTTTCATTCTAGAAATTTATCATACTTAAAAAAATATATTTTTAAGGAATGAAAGATATTTAGTTTCTTCAAACACAATGAATGTCTATAAAATCTTCATTTTTGTTAGAAACATTATTTCACCATTGTTTGTTAGAATAAATCATTATTTTCAAACATTTTATTTCATAAAATATTTAACATCAATCTTTATAGAAAATACATCATTTTTATAAAATATTAACTTATAATATTTCAGAACATTGGAATATTTATTCATTCTCTATCTTCAACAAAATATCAGTTTTCAACATTTTTATTTCGTAAAAATATTTCTTATTTGCTACACATAATTTCATCATCTAATCATATGCATACTACTATTGTAATATAACTACAAGACTATATATAATGCAAAATAGAGTCTTAATGATAAAGATAGATTTTTCCACCTCTAATAGCTCCAAATGGTGGTAAGAATGTTGGTGTAGGAGGAGCAACCCCCACCTCTAAAGGAGGACATAAGGGGTTACCATATGCATCCTCTAAAATGATCTATATATTCTCCATCCAATCCTCCAAGAAATACCTACTTTAAACTCCATGAAAGCTCTATCTTCATCTTCTTCAAAACCCCTAACACTTATCCGAAATTAGTAGCGCTTCTTCAACAATAGTGAAAATGGGTGAACATACTTCAAACATGGTGGAATATACTAAGAATATGGTGTTTTATTTTGGTAGAATGGTGGAGGTATGGTGGTTTGTGGTGGTAAGAGGTGGAAGACCACCCATCTATCTATCTATCTATCTATCTATCTATCTATCTATCTATCTATCTCCCAATAAATGTCGAAACACACCCTATAAAACCCTTTTAAAGTATAAATTCCCGTTTTATTCAACCTGTGTTAATCTGGGCTTGACAGCTCAACAATCTAATGGTAAAAAAGTGATATCGCACAAGGTCAATCAGATATAAACATTTCTATCTATGTCGTTCAAACGATAAGACCATTTCGCTCGAACGAGTTCTCCACCTCGTTCGATGCTTGCTCCTTCGCACGACATGCCACTATAAAGCAGTGGCATCTCATTTGAAGCCCTACTTTACGTGATATTCGTGCGAACTCCAACCTCTCTTTTAACGATACTCTCGAACGACCTCTTATATTTCCCATTATTTTACTTATTCAATTGTTGACCCACAATTCTCTTATAATCATCATCAACCCCTATTTAGAATAAATTATGAATAATTTAATTGGATTATTGTGAAAGGGTATTACATGGGAGTACCCTCAGGCATCCTGGTGTTGACTGACCTTGACAAAAAATATAACCTTATGGCACAGTTCTGATCCTTAAACATAACCTGAAGGTTCAGAATCATGTCATCAGCAATGGACATTTGGTGATGCTAGTGATGCAATGCATTAGTCATAGAGGCCAATATGTAGAAGTGATCCACCTTATCAACATTTTGTTACCTTTGGTGCGTTTGGAAATCCCTTTTGAGTGACCTATCCTCCATCTTGGTTGGGTTGGCCTCCATCAAGACAAGCTTAAAGTCATCAGTATTTAGGACAATGTCTTGGCTTCTTTTTCAGTCTATATAGTTCATGTCAGTTAAGTTGTTAATCCTTAAGGTTGGAGAAAGTGGGTTGAATGATAATCTCATTTTGACATCTGATAATCATAAAATTTTGAAAACTCAATTAATTTAAAAAATTACATGAGAATTGAACTTTGTTTTAATTTTAAAGTGGCTTCCTCACCACCATTTTAAAGTAAAACTCGCTAGACATCCTAGTTCCGTTATAGAGTGAGATTTGTCCTCGGGATTGTAAATCACCTCACTTTGAACTAGACATGCCTATGTCTTTCAATTATCTACTCAAACAATTCAGGAACCTCTGCTCAACATAATTGAATTGTCTATGACTATTGGTCCCATAATTAATGACTATGACTCTGTGAGCGAGGAAATCACTGATTATATCTGCGTATATACCACTAGTTCATTCCTAATAATAAAACCTACTCGTGAAGAACTTTCCTGTGGGTTAGGGGTGGAGGAGGAGGGGATCGAATTAACTCACATTCTAATTCTTGCAATTATCACTTAAGAATTAAAATTAATCCGCGATGTCTTGATTAGTTACATCCATGGGGGCAACCTAACTAACTCGAGGAATTAATCAAATCCATGATTAATTAAAACACCGACGGATACCTTGGAATTTATCTAGAAACCCCTCTCCCATTAAGTATTTTAAAACATTGAGAGTTTTTGAAAACATTTATTCAATTCTAAAAGAACTAATTTAAATCCGTGGTAACTTTCAAATTTACTTGTGTGAATTAAAAAAATTCATCTCATTTTTAATTTTCTAAAATTAAAAGTATAATTTAAAATTTCCTAAATTTAAATTCATACCGTCAAATTTAATTACCCCAATTTCTATTTATAAAAGAATAAAACACAACATAAATTTTGGGAAAAATTGGTGTTCTAGGCCAGCCCCAAAATAATAATCCATGTTGTCTATAAAATCAGGTGTTCCTAATTTTCCATTTAATTAGCATAGAAATTATGCAACATAATATAATAATAGGACATAAAAAATAAAATAAATAAACGCAAAAAAATAATGATATGTAGAAGACTTCCTCACGGGAAAGAGTTCAACTTTAAGTAGAATTCTTCAAAAAAAAGTGTTTTTGAGGGTCTTGATCATTTGAATTTTATCCTCTAATATCATGAGATAATCTAGGGAAGAACCACCATAAAAACACCATCGGAAACCAACCCTTAAAAAAAACTTCTTGACCAGCAGAGGGATGATCAATGAGTGATCAATCGAACGATCATATCAGGCCTGGTGCTCTTCTTCCTCTCGGATTTGATTGCAAAAAGCTCAATAGTCATCCCAAAACATCATGGAACTTCATGAAACTTGTCCAATCACTAAAATTAGCCCTCATACAAGATTTGAAGTGTTTAAAAATATAAGAGTATAGTATCCTCGATGTTCTACATAGGATGGATTGTTTGAATTTCTTGATGAAAACATGTTTGAGTCTTCGTCCAAGAGCTCACCAAAAATCTTCATCAACAAACTAGATTCACTACATACTGAACCTCAATCATACCACTTAGGAAAAGGAATATGCCTTAAAGAACTTAGATTCATATTGGTTAATTTTTTTTATGAAATGAAAAATCTTTTTAATTAACCTTGGTTTTGTAATTTTGTTAAATACACATGCAAATATACTTTTCAAATAAACATACTTGGAGTTTGACTCAAAACATATTTTTAAAAAATCTTCTAAAGTCAAAGTACACAAAATCTTAACAGATGCGAGATCTCCATCGCCTCAACTACGCCGCAGTGATGGCTTTCCTTGCTATAGCGAAACTTGTCCCTAACACTTTTTGTTCACATTTCAAAATCTCTAAACGAAGGCGCGACTTGCTCCATCGCAGTTACGCCACAATGGTGGTCTCCTCATTACAACGAGACTATTTCGCTGGTCATTTGTGTCCCCATGTAAAAATTCTAAATAGGTGCATCCTTGGGGTCACCTCAGATTCACCGTAGTAACGCAATAGTCCGCTGCAGTGACCTTGCGATGAAAGGAGTCCAACTAGCACCAAAATTCAGTTTTGCACATGATCTTTATTTAAGATATTCTTAGTTAGTGTGTCAAGTACAACCTTTTGGTTTACTTATACGCTAATGTGACTACTTAACAACTCAGGAGCATGACACCTAGCATTTGTACCTTCAAACATAATCAAAATCAAAGTACTATAAGTTAAAGTGTTGTCTTCTCTTTCAAACCACGAGTGATGTCGCTGGAAAAAATATTTTTTCTGATCAAAACATTTGATATATTTGAGAGCACATTTTGTCACTACTCTTCTTTGAGTTCTTATAACCATTATTTCTAATAGTGGTATATTTACTCATCTTGCATTCAAATCCAATCTTCATTCGTGAGAAAATATTTTCGCTTCCTTGGCTTGTAAAAACTCAGTTTTGGGATTTAAAGCACCACACCCTTTGCAAACACCCCAACACACATATTTATAGAATTCTCTTAAAAAATGATAGGTGTAGAATTTTGGTTGCTTGAAGGTTCTATCCCGGAACAAATTTTTTCTTTAAACTTTAAATGAAGAAAGTTTCTTCCACTTTGAAGAAGATTGATTTAGTGAGAATATTCAAAGAAATTGGTTGTGGACCAAAATCAATCGTCATTGTGAAGCGTACTTCAGTTATTAGCGCTCTTTACGGAGAATATGGTGGGAAAGAGTGTCTAGTAAGTTGTAGCATCATGACTTTATAAGTCTATTTCTTCAAGTTATAAAACTCTACCATAGTGCATTTGTCATTATTATTAGCATCAGGTTTTTCCTGCTAGTAGCGTTTTCCGTGGTACATCCAGTCTTATGATTATATTACTCTTTCTGCATCTTTTGAAATCATTGTCTTAATTATGAAGATAAAACTTGAGAGTTATAAAATTTAGTAAAATGCCTTGTCACACTGACTTTTGGATTGTTAAACCTTTATTAATAATAAGTTAACATACCTTTTATTGCATTATGTGAATGAATATTTATTTGGGTAGCTATTGTCGAGAGTCATACTCTCAACTGGTATCAAAGTGGGCTCCAAGTTTTAGGTGTAAAAACCTAGGTATAGATCTTTTTTTGTGTGTGATGTATGGAAGTTCAATGATTCAATGATAGGAAATATTCTTAATAGAAAGCTCTTATGATCGCATATTTAATGTCCATGGATGATAGCATTTAGAATAGTGTGCTTGTGGGATGGACGTGTCCCAAAACCATTGTTGATGACGTCGAAGTTGATAAGATTATATCTAGTTGAGATGATAATGGTTTAAAGGAGAGTAGGTGGAACATGAAAGGACTTGCTGCTATTTTCAATTTTGCAACACACCCGAGTGAGTTTAATTATATATCCACATGTACAATGTCTAAGGAGGCATGAGATGTTTTATAAATGATCTACAAAGGAACTGTTAGAGAGGTTTCCCTAGGGTCTATTGATTAAGTGTAATAAATAAAACTTAAAAAAAAACTACACATACGTTAAACCATACAAGGCAAAATTAGTTTTTGCCTAAGATATATCTCTAGTTTGATCTCATCTCAGCATGAACATTATGTTGTGATGATTGATCTAGACAACAGGCTCGATGAACCTCTCGATCAGCTACGGTATTTTCAATATGAATAGTCACGAGAAAAGTGTGGGCTTTTACTTCATGACCACCTTATCTTTTGTGATTTTACTCCACTACCTCTCCTTCTCATAAATCCGAATTTCAATTTTTGAGTCTTAGAAGTGACGGAGAAAAAAAGAGACATAGATGCATATATAGGCTACGATAGGGACCATAAGAAGAGACAAGGATGCGGTTCCTAATGGGATGAGAAAACCTAATCCAACCCGAATTCTAATCCTAGACCTTAATTATAATTACTACCACTACATAATTATAATTGGAACTCCACTCCTTAACTCAAAATTATATTTAGAGCTCCTTATTATTAATTACTTAATTATTCCAACGTTAAGGTTGCAGGTACCCATTAATAAAATAAATTATTGATAATTTATTTGATTAACTTCTTTAAGTCCTTGAGTGTTCCAATTTAACTTATTTGTAGTACCAAATTAACACAATACACGTGCAAGGTTTGACATATACAAAACCTATAAGCATCTGAAGGGGGTATCACTAATCTCTATACCAAGGTGTGGATTCCATCCATAAAAGACTTACACCAGACATTAATTAATTTTACCCAATATACCAAGATTATTTATCCAATAATAAATGTCCCACGCTAGGTCAAAGTAATAAATAACTAGTGCATGTGTCCATCAATCATATCCGAATCAAGATCCTTAAGTAAACCTAATAATCATGAGGTGTACATTATCTTATAAATAAATATAAAGAAAATGACCTCAAGGTGGTCTTTCCCAATTCACACAAAGTGTACTAGCATAATAAGTTAAAACTATACTATTTCTCATAATCAAGATATACCTACTAAAATCTTGTGCTACAGCCCTATTGATAGTGTGACCAGTTCCATCTAAGATTGTGAACGATAAAAACTTATATCCCACAAGAACTGATGATCTAATCCTTTGTGTGTAAGTCGTACTCTACACACCAAAATACCTACTAAGAATAATAAATGACACTAAAGGTATATAAAATAAGGCAAACATTTTGTCTATACATGATTCTCATTAATATCGAAAAAATTGATTTTATTTTAACAATAAATCCATAACTAAAACTATTTCATAAATCACGTTTTAGTTTACAGGTCTACCAATCTCCTACTTACACTCAAAGACATATTGCAATGCATCTCACTCCTATCCCATGTGCATGACTATAAAAATTAGTAGCTGGTAAGATCTTCCTAAAGGGTATGCTAGATTGTTCTCTGATGCAATCTTAGTAACTATGATATCATCGCATTGCACAAACTTTCGAATGAGATGATACTTATGCTCAATGTGTTTAGCTCTCTTATGATTCCTAGGTTCCTTTGTGTTAGAAAACGCTGTGCTATTGTCACAATAAATTTTAATAGCCAATTAAACTAAAGGTACCACTCCTACATCCATTAAGAAGTTTGTAATCCATGTTTCTTCCTTGGCTGCTTGAGAGGATACCACATATTCAGCTTCCATGGTGGAGTCAACAATGCATGATTTCTTAATACTTCTCTAACTAATGGCTCCACCTTATAAGGTAAACACATATACTAAGGTATAATCTTTACAATCTTAATTATACTGAAAATTAGATTCGGTGTACATAATAGGTACTTGAATCTTTGCCTAGTAAACTGTCAAATAATCTCATGTCCTTTTTAGGTAGTTGAGTATATGCTTTATCAAAATTAGTATTCTTTCCAAAGGTTTGACTGAAATCTTTTAACCATGCTAAAAGCAAAGAAGATATTAGGTCAAGTGCATTGCATAGTATATAAGTTTGTAAATAATGAAGTCGATGTAAGACTCTTGTGATAAGACCAACATTCGATTCTTGTGACCTCGTATAAGATTACTCCCAAGGATGTGACGAGCTCATCCTAAATTCTTCATATTGAATTGGAAGGAAAACCACACTCAAACCGAAGGCAACACTCCTACATCATTTCCAAGGAGAAGAATGTCAACCACATATAGTACTAAAAATACCACTACATTTCGGTTTCACTTCTTGTACACATAAGGCTTATATGGGAATTGATTAAAACCAAAAGATTTGATTACCTGATCAAAACGAATGTTCCAAGATCTAGATGATTTCTTAATTCAATAAATAAACTTTCTAATCTTACATAGTTTATTCTCCTGGATTTGAGATATAAAACCGTCTAGCTGCACTAGATAGATACAATCGCCAAGATTCCCATTAAGAAATTCTGTCTTGACACCCATTTACCAAATTTTGTAATCAAAATAAGCCGCTATCGATAAGAAAAATGGGATGGACGTCATCATAACTATCAATGAAAAGGTTTCCTTATAATCGATTCCTTCTTTGTGAGTAAATCCTTTCTTAACAAGTTGAGCCTTAAAGGTCTCAAACATCCTATCTGCCCCTGTCTTCCTCTTATACACCCACTTTCATCATATGGGTTTTATACCTTAGAGTAGATCTAAAAGATTTCAAACCTGATTAGAATATACAGATTCCATCTTAGAATTCACAGCTTTAGGCAAAAGATCAACATCTTTATCTAGGATAACCTCATTGTAGCTACAAGGCTTAACTTTATGTTCATTAAGGACCGTGTCATGATACTCTCCCAAGAACATAAACCGTTCAATTTGATGTACACCCCTCCTATTACGATGAAACAGTCCCATGCTGGTGCACTATTGTCAACACATTATTTTGTTTCATCCTGTACTGGTGGTGTTAAAAAAACTTGTTGGTTTCTTTTTAACTCTTCAAGAATAACTTTACTTCTGGGTTTATGATCCATAATATAATCTTCTCACAAGAATCGGGCATTATTGCTAACAATAACTTTTGATCCTTACAATCATAGAATAAGTAACCCTTAGTTTCCTAAGGATAACCTACAAAGAAACACACTTCTAATATTGATTCCAACTTAATGGCATCTCTCTTCATCACATGTGCTAGACTACTCCAAATCTGAATATGTTTCATGCTGGGCTTATACCAAATGTAAAATTCCTTGGGTGTAGTATAGATTGATTTTGAAGGTACTAAGTTCAGTAAATGAGTGGTTGTTTCTAAAGAATGTCCTCAAAAGGAATATGGGGGATCTGTAAAACTCATCATGGACCTAATCATATGTAAAAGAGTCATATTCCTCCTTTCTTCTAAACCATATTATTAACGCATACCAGGTGTAGACAATTGGGATGTGATCCCTTGATTTTATAGATAATTATTAAACTTCCCTAAGAGGTAATCACCACCCCGATCAGACCATATTATCTCGATACTTTTACCTTAATGCTTCTCCCGTTCTTCCCTATAAATATTGAATTTCTCACAGGCTTTGAACTTATGGCGCATTAGGTAAATGTAATCGAAACTTGAGTAGTTATCCATGAAAGTCATAAAATATTGAAATCCACTTCTTGTTCGAGTGGTCATCCTCTAAATAGATCAGAATGAACTAGTTCCAACGGTTATTTAGCTCTATAGATTTTTTCCAGGAAAGGCCTAGTGGTAATTTTATCTTCTAAATATAATTCATAAACCGGAAGTGCCTCAACTTCCAGTTAGCTTAATTGCCAACTTTCTTACACTCTACGATTCCTTTTTAGATTAAGATGAGCAAGCGTAAGTGCCAAAGATAAGTTTGGTTCACCAAGGAACGTTTCTCTCTCTTTAAATTTGATCCCTTTTTCTGGGAATAGGGGATTTTATTGATATAAACACGAGAGAAGATCCCTCACCATGGTTTACAAAATAATAAAAGGAATATAAAAGAAAAGAAAATGCAACTTACAAAAAAACTCATGAGATTTTCCTAATATATGGAGTTTGAATCCTATTTAATCTAACAAATAACCTTGAAATACATAGGGAGAAAATCCATGTTGTGAGACATCAAGGATTTATTTTTGAGAACTACCTATCTTGGATAAGAAATCTCCATCATTATTTGCCTCTATATGAATATGGATGAATCTTCATTTATGTTTGAAGCAATTGAAAGATCTTGATCTACTATCCAATTTATTTCTCCAAGGGCAGGAAGCTATTTTGTGAAGAGAATCTATTAAGAGTTTGGAATCAAATTCAATGATGAGTTCATAAACATTAAGATCTTGAAAATATGAAAGACCATAAACCATAACAATAGCCTATGTATCTAAATTAGAGTTAACCCCTAAGGAATTGTAGATGAACTATATAACTTCACCTAAGTGGTTTCTTAAGTCACAACCTCCATCACTGTAACCAGGATTACCGAAAGAGTTTCCATTTACATTTATCTTTAAAATACTTATTAGAGGGAGGTACTAATGTACCATGATAAAGTTATTACTAGATTTTTTAGGCCCTTTGTGACACATAGCTGAAGTATCTTTGATAATCTTAATGATTCTATATATGAATATTAAAGAATTTTCAAATCTACCCAAATTTCTATTGATTTAAATGTGCCAAAAATTAGAATCGGAATCAAAATGAAGATGGATTTTGATGGGGATTTTGAAGACAACCACCAAGAAATCAACCTCTACCTTATAGAACCATCTTGACCAGTTATCCTATACTTTGAACCAAAGAAATTCTAAACCTTAGTATTTGTATCACTACATAAGAATAAGTGTTCTAATGTTTCTTCTTGATTATCTTTGTGATATAAGCGTTTGGAAGGAGCTCTAATCCTAATTCTCTTCACATTTTCATCAGTTGGCAGAATCCCTTTGAGGAGTTTTCAAACTAACACAAAAATTTTAGGGGGTATACAAGGGTCCCAGATTAATTGAATAGACCTTATGTGAGAGATATGAGACCTGACTTAATCCCAAGAAAATGAGAAAGTAAATAATCTGGATTTAGAAGCAGTCCACACCATCACATCCTTGGTATAATTCCAAATATGAACCTTCTTGACCCTATTAATTATGCCAAGAGTAAAAAATTATTTAAGCTTATCTAAATTCCATGTTATATCTTCATTCCAAAAGTCTTCAACTTTAGTAATTTTGGAGATATTAAAAAAATCCCCTATAAGACCATACTCCAGCCAATTATCCCAATAAAAATCTATTTCTCTCATACTGATATTCCATTTCAGATAATCATTGGCTACATGTTTAATACTGAACAATCTACCCCAACTATTTGAGAGGATTTTAGGAGCAACAGTTATAGGATGAGATATTCTATAATACTTGGCCTTAATGAATTTAGACCAAAGAAAATCAGAGGACCTAAATTTCCACCAAAGTTTGATGGACATAACATTACTAATATTAGAGATCTTCCTAATTCCTAACCCACCTTCTTTCATTGGATTTTCATTATCAATCCATTTTCACCAATGATGCTTTAGAGAATATTCGATGGAATTCCAAAAGAACCTTGCAAATATAGCCTCAATTATCTGGATTACTTCCTTATGAGGGTTAAAAGTTGTTATAGTATGGATGTTAATGAAAGTAATAACACTCTCAATGAGGACTATCTTTCTACCCATAGATAAAATCTTAGATTTCCATCTAGTGAGAGTCCTTCTCAAAAAGAGATATTTTTTTCTCCTGCAAATAAAGGACAACCCAAATAAAGAATATGAAATGTTTTATTACTAAAACCGGTCAATATCTTGATTTGCTTGGCCATAGCTGGAGAAATACTTTTGAAAAGAAATATTTGGGATTTGGAGGTGTTAATTTTTTTACCAGTATCCCTCTCATTATCTCTGATAACCTCCATGATTAGCTTCAAATCCTTTATAGCACCAAAAGAGAATATGATAGCATCATCATCATAGGCAAGATGATTGATTTTAGATAACCAATTGGTATTTTAAAACCAATTAATTTGGGAATTAGATTGTTTAAGTTTCTTAAGAAAGCTTCAGCCATTATGATGAAAAGGCTTGGTGATAAAGTACAAACTTGCCTAAAACCTTTAGAGGACTTGAAAAAACCATAAGGATTCACACTAATGATTATAAAAAACCAATAATTAGATATTAAACTCCAGACCATATCAATCCACTGCTCTAAAAACCAAAACTCGTAACAGCATGGATTAAAAATATCCAAGATACTCTGCCATATTCTTTATCCCAATCTTACTTTAGAACAACATTTCCTCCAAAAAAATTATTGTTAATCAGAGACACAAATTCTTGGGCCAGCATATCATTCTCAATCACATCTCTACCTTTAATAAAACCACTTTGATTATGAGAAATAATCAAGGGAAAAACCTCACTTAATTTGTTAGAAAGAGTTTTAGAGATAATTTTATTAATTAAGTTCACTAAGCATATAGGCATAAAATCTAAAAAACTTTTAGAATATTGACATTTGAAAATTAAAGAAAATATGGAAGATAAGATATTTCTATCCATAGACATACATGGGAATAAACCTTGAACAACAGCTACCACTTCACGTTCAATTATGTTCCAAAATTTCACAAAAAAGGACCATAAAAGCCATCAGGACCAGGGAAAATGTTTGACTTAACCTTTTAACCACTTCAAAGATTTCCTTATTTTCAGTGATGGATGATAAGGTAGAATTTATTTATGAAGTAATTGAATTTGAGATTACCTTAAAAAGGGATCTTGAATAGAGATGATGGGAACATCCTCTTGACTGAATTGATCTTCAATAAAATGGATTGCATCCCTTTGAATTTCTTGCTCTGTATTATTAATTGTCCCATTTTTATCATTAACTTTAGACATCACGAGATGTATTCTTTTAGATTTGACAGTGATATGAAAATAAGATGTGTTCCTATCTCATTCTGTCAGACATTTCTCCTGAGCTTTCTAACTCCAGTATAGGTTTTCAATATCTAACTTCTTAATGATAATACCCTGAGAAAAATAGAGATTTTTCATATTCAACTTTGATGGATCTCGGTCAAAATCAAATTTTATGGCTAAAAGATGATCTTCTGCCTTCCTAGCTTCTTGGAATATATTCCCCAAAACTTATCTCCCCTAGCTAGCTAAATTGGAACAAAGGGCCTTAAAATTTAATCTTATTGATACAAAAGAATTAGGATGAGAAGTAAAACTTCAAGAATGGGTCACCACATTATAGATATCAGGATTATTTAGCCAGAATTTCTTGAACTTAAAATCTTTAGGATTCAATTGAAGATGATTTTTAATGGTAAGAAAAAGGTGGCAATGATCTGACATGAGACTATTAAGATATTGAATTCCCAAACATCTACATTAGGAGAAGCCTAATTACTAAATACTTTGTCTAGTCTGCACCAGATTCTATCGATAACTTCCCTTTTGTTGAACTAAGGGAAATTGGATCCTCTAAAACACAAATAAATCATATCATTAACCTCCATAGCCTCTAAGAATTACAAATCAGATCTCCATCAATATCATTACCCCTAGACTTTTCAAAACTCTTAGAGACCACATTAAAATCTCCATGAATGATCCGTGGAGAAGTGGTGAAGTTTTGGCCAAATAACTCCCATAAATACCTCCTCTCAACCTTGGTGTACTTAGCATAAATGAAACTTGCTTTAATCATAATGTTATCGATGAAGAAAGAAAGATTGAGACATTGATCCATATCAAAGATAAATTCACACTTTATATCATCTCTAGGATTGCACCAAATCATGTTATTGTAATTGGCAAAGGTTATTTCAAAGCCTAGCTTAATTCGAAAACTTTCAAGATTATGCACTTCAAGTTTTGGTTTCAGAATAACTAGAACTAAAATCTTATGGTGTCTTATAAGTCTCTTGATTCTCTTTAATGCTCCACTTTTATAGATCCCTCTAATATTCCAAATGATTGAACTAATCATTTGAAATGTTTAGGAAATGAAGCTTTTGAACCAGACCTAAGAATTCCGGTGTTTGGTAGGATAGTAGAATTGCCTTTATAGTTCCTCTTATTTTTTAACAAAACTTCATTCACAACTTTGGATCCCCCATTAAAAATGGGATATTTGTATTTAGCACTGCCTTGCTTATTAGCCGTATTACCTTCAATCCTTCCCCTGACACTAAAATTGTCTTTATCATCTTTATTATATAAATCCTTAAAATATTTATATGGTTTCTCAATATTTCTATAATTTGAGTAAAAGTTATGCTTTTATTTTATTTAACCTTCTTCTTCATCACTTTAACATTCTTCCTTTTCAATTGGCAAGATTTAACCAAGCAATTCTAACTGATTTTCTTCTGAACACACTTCTTCTTCCTCATTTAAACATAAAACATCCTTTTCTAATTGTATATTCTTTTTAAAAAAATTAGTAATCTTGTATTGCATACCTTTAGGATCATCTTTAGGTTCCCGATTGACATTGTCAATTACTGGAGCTACTTGAGTATCATCCACAACTGAAACCATCTTGACGGTATCCCTCTCAAAAGTTTTGATTACCTATTCTTTAGTTCTTAATTTCTCTTAATCATTGGATTATTAAACTTCTTTAGGGCTTCTTTAGGTTGAAGTCATTCTTTAAATAAACAATCTTCTTCCTTATGTCCCCTTCTAGCACAGTGGAAGCAATAAGGAGGATTATCTTCACATTCAAAATGTTTCTAGAATCCCACATTAATGTCTTTATTAGTAATCCAAATTCTTCTTGGTAAAGGTTTTTTCAAATCTACTTCAGTGCAAACCTTAGCCATGCGAGGTATGCTAAGAGAAGCTGTCGCACTATCCATTTTCAAAGGAACCCCAGCTGTAATACATATTGAAAAAAGACTTTCCTTACTGTAAAGGTGAATAGGCAATAATGGAAGGCTAACCCAAATAAGAACTAAAGTAGTTTCACATTCTAGATTAAATTTGTTCGTTTACTTGAAGACTCTCATAGGATATTGATGAACATACAATTTGGATCTCATCCATAATCTAAGAAAGTCTTCTTCATTAAATAGTTTAATCATGACATGCTTTTGATCGACGTGTACTACATTAAAATTTTCCTTTAAACCCATTGATGTTAACATCTTCCTTATATCTTCCAATGGAGGACGACCATGTGTAGATTTTTGCACTAGGGAATGTTTGAAAGGGGGAATAAATCTTTTTTAGGTATTCATTATCATATAAGAGTGCAGGTTCACCTTTGAAGGAGGTACCTCATTCAAAGAAGGGGAGGAGGTTTTTGAGTATCTAACAACCTCAGCAAATGCTTTGAGACGTGCATGAAGGAGTTATTTAAAAAAGGAATAGGTTTGAGAGAGGATGGAGAAGAGTCATTAGGGTGATTTTATACCTCCATAGAGGAGGTAGGTCTAACCACCATGCAACCCTAGAGGGTTTACATTTGTGTGTGTGTGTGTGTGTGTGTGTGTGATAGAGAGAGAGAGAGAGAGAGAGAGAGAGAGAGAGAGTCAATGACATGCAATTTGATCTAATTGAATTATTCAAAATAGTAATTTGTTATGTGGGAAAGATATGATTAACAGTGTAAAGATTATCAAACAATATACTCGAACAAATAAAAGATTTATTTTTCTTAATAACCACGAGTTTATTAAAAGAAACTTAATATCTAAAAAAGGTTAAGAAAGAAATTGAAATCAAATTCTTTATTATGGAAGATACATAAAGATAATATTTTAAAAGTAAACTTCTATCACTAACAATGCTTAAATGAATGTCTCCTACAACAACTACCACTACTCTCTTAGCATCTCTCAAAGTTAGATAAATCTCTCCATCAGTTAGTCTCTTAGTTTTATGGAACCCCTACAAGTAATTTCATATAAGATTAGGGGCTCCCGTATCTACACACTAGGTACCGATAATACAAACAACAAAATATAATGCAATGGCAAGTGAACAAAATTTACCTATGTGGTTCTATTTATTGAGGAAAACCGAATAATTGTTTTTCCATTTTCCTGACTTCTTACAGTCAAAAAACTTTCACTTGGGCTTTTTGACACTCCCTGAGAACCACGAGCTACCTGAGGGACCATAACTTCTTCTTCTTCTTCTTCTTCTTCTTCTTCTTCTCCTCTTCTTCTTCTTCTTCTTCTTCTTCTTCTTCTTCTTCTTCTTCTTCTTCTTCTTCTTCTTCTTCTCTCATAGGGTTAGAAGTAGAACCTTCCTCAACAAAAAAATCACTTCCTAACTTATTGATGAGACCATTAGCTTCTTGTAGTTCTTTAAATAGTTTTGACAAAGAGTTAGGAAGTTTGTTCAAATTTTAATTTAGGCGGAGTTGCTTAAAGGAATCAGACAACAATTGAAGAACAATATCGACCTAGGTTTCCTCATCAATTTTTTCTCCAAGGATTTCAAGATCATTGATAAGATCCATCATCCTTAAGATATGTTCCATGTTTATGTTCATGAGTTATTTTATGGAAACCTTCCTTATAGTAGGATTCTGATCCCTAAAGATTCTTTGAGATTTGGCATCATGCCATAGGCATGGGTCTTCGACTGATGCTAATGTTACAGAGCATTTGACATAGATGCCAAAATATAACACCGCTTCATCTCATTAGCCTTGATACATTTTCGGTAAGCCCGTATTTCCTTTTTAGTCGCCCCCTCACTAGGCGGCTCAGTATATACCTCACAGATCACAAAATTGTACTCCTCAACAAACTACACTATATCCAAATTCTTTTTCCATTTAATGTAATTAGTTCTGGTTAATTTTTTTCTTTAAGAATGAAAACAAGTGGATTTAAAGAGCTTCCCATCTTAATATGGCGAATCAAATAATAAAATGAATAATTATAGGGAATAAAACTTTTCAAATTCTAAATTAAAATGAAGGTTCCCTCTAAAAATTTTACAAGAATTCATCGGTATCCCAATTACCATTTGAATAGTATTCCTGTTTGTAGAACCTACTTTCCAAATCAAATTAAGTAGGGTATTCCTTTTAATTTTATTATCAAGTCAAAGACTATGTCAAATAAAGTTAAACAACTTACACTTTGGTCCCAGAAAATAATAGCATTCCTCTTTGGAGAACCTACCATTATTTTATGTCTAACTCTATACCACCAACTAGTTGTATATTATCCGATATCACATACTCCTTGGGGGGGGGGGGGGGGGGGGGACGCCTATGTGAATAATGAATCCAAAATTATCCATAAAGAAACTTGTACCGACCATCACAATAATTAACATTCCTCGTTAAAGGACCTACTTATTATTGAAAGTATATAAATTATTTATGGAAACCGTGGGATCTTCTATTGGAAAATTCCCTCTCCCACTTAATAGTTTTAAAAACTTCATGATGTTTATAAAAAAAAAATTATGTCCAACTTTTTAATTATTTTGAAAAGGCTAGGACATTTGATACATTTAAAAAATATCGAGATACCTATATTTTAATATATCTAGAAAGTGTAAAAAAAATCAAATACCCTTGATCATTATATGAAAAAAGCGGATACTTAATTTTTAATTTCTAACTACACATATTAATGTCTAGAATTCAAAATAATAAATTAGTCACTCTAGCATCTAGATGATCTCAGTCCGATCAATTTTCCATGATATGCATAATTATAAGGGAACCGTTACACATATTAAAAACCCAACAATTAAAACATGATAAAAAAGACATAAATCAATACAAATAAGGAAATAAAAATAAATAAGGATTCCCAGCAATTATGGTAAAGATATAACTATGTTGCAGATAGGATTCCTTAACCGTCCTTCTTGAACCTAAACACTTTATATTGCCACTATGGGGGGTCGTCACGAGGTTTCACCAATTTGGTTTTGAAATCCTCCATTGAAAATCACGATGAAAACAACAACAATTTACACATATCATGTGCCTCCATGAAGGAGTTCACAATCTAAATGAATACTACATCCAGAAAATACAAAACAACTTAGTTCCTCTGACTTCCAGTATGATTTCACGTGCTACATCGATATTACATTCATCTAAAGTAATAAAAAATTGAACAGGAAAAACCATTGTGGGATCCAATAACATAAAACATAAACATAAATATATAACCATAATAGTGGGATTAGGTCGGTGCAAAACAAAAGTTAGCATAAATCTATATTTTACCTAATAACCATGCACATATAGGATCATTTTAATTATAAAACATAACTGAGTTCAACCTATATGCGGTATAAACAATGCTTCGATACTGAATGTTAGAGAGACTAACCCAGGATACATTGATTACGCGTATTAATTGAACTATAAATAAACTACAAATATGTGAAACCCTACAAGGTGAAATTACAGTATACCTTCGAGATCTCTTTACTTTGATCTCATCTCAGCAAGAACAATATGTGATGATGATTGATCTAGAATGCAGGATCGATGGACATCAAGATCTTCTACATATTTTTTATATGAACCGTCACGAGCAGAGTGTGGGCTCTTCCTTCGTGACCACCTTCTCTCCTCTCTTTTCTCCCCACTTACCCTCTTTGTCACAAATTCGAATTAGGGTTTTTGAGTCTTAAGAATGATGCCTTACCTGAGGAAAATAAGACCGATAGATGCATATACATAGACTACGTTAGGGACTCTAAGGAGAGATGAGTACATGGATCCCAATGTCATGAGAATACCTAATCCAACTAGGATTATAATCCAAATCCATTAATTATAATTAATTCCATTACATAATTATAATTGCAACTCCACTCCTTAGCTCAAAATTATATTTCAAGCTCCTTATTATTAACTACTTAATTCTCCTCATGTTAAGGTTATAAATACCCATTAATATAATAAATTACTCATAATTTATTTAATTGACTTCTTTAAGTCCTTAAGCGGTCCAGTTAAACTTATTTGTAGTGTAGGATTAACATAATCCACCTCTAGAGTTTGATACATACAAAACTTATAAGCATCTCAAAGGAGTATTAACATTCTCCATCCCAAGATGCTGATTCCATCGATAAAAGACTTTTTCCATACATTAATAACCACTACCCAATATATCAAGATTATCGATCCAATAATGAACCTCACTCAAAAGTCAAAGCAATAAATAACTAGTGCATGTTCCCATCAATCATATCCATATTAAGAGCCTCAAGTAAACCTAATAATCATGAGGTTTACATTATCTTATTAAATCAGTATAAAGACAATGACCTCAAGGTGGTCCAATTCAATACACACAAAGTGTACCAGCATAATAAGTTAGAACTACACTATTTCTCGTAATCCAGATGGGCCTGCTATAATTATGTGATACAATCCCACTAATGGTGCGTCCATCTACATCTAAGACTCTGAATAATAAACTTATATTCCAAATGAACTGGTGATGTGATCCTCTCTACATAAGCCGTACTCTACACATCAGAACACTTACTATGCAAAAGAAAAGGCACGAGAGACATTTAAAATAATGCAAACACTATCACCATACATCATTCTCATTAAAATAGTGTAAGGACATTTTTCTCATGTCCGAAATGTTTCATTTATTTATGTCATACGCCGCTACATTTGGCACGTCACCTCACGATCTCACATGACGGCCTCTATCCGAATTCCGGGAATCAAGCATGCATTATCTCCACTAATATGTCCCTCATCTGCATCAACGACTTCACGTTCCTTGATTGTAGGCTCGTAATGCAAGTGGAACGCAAGAGAAGTCAAATCAGTGAAACAAGGCATGAGATGGATGTTCAAGGGCAAATTGGTAATTTTACAGCCACCATCCGGAGGACCAGTCAACTGGAAAGTTGAAGAGCTTGCCGCAACAAAGATACTGGAAGAAATGGAACCTCAATCCGAGCTACGGTGAACAAGTTATGGCCCGTTGAAAATGGAGATATGTTCATTGAAAAGTCTGGAAATTTTTCTAAGTGTTTAAAGCCTTTTTCCAGCACACTTTCCCGAACCCAGACCCAAACCGGTTCGGGGGCGAACCGATTCGTAGGGGTACCTGTACGCTGGATAGAATTTCAGCATTAAGATCATGGGTCTCTTCATGTATTTCCCTATAAATACCAACTTCGGGAGAGTTGTTTTGCAAGACTTTAGGAGACGAATTTGAGAGTCCAAATACATCTAGTCTTCATATTCTTGAGTCCCAAGACTCATGTTTTGATTCACACATCATTTCCAAACCTTTGTGAATCCTTTAGCAACCCAAGAACACAACTTTGGTTTGTTCAACCCTTGTGGAGGAGACCGTTCTTCTTCTTCATTGCAGCCCTACTGGAAAGGGATAATTCCAGCCGCGACTACAGAATCCGATACCCGAGGGTAATTCTTAGTCAACTTGTATTTTCATTGTAATCCGATTGTAAGCCGTTTTCTTATAAATTATAGTGAAAATAAATGGTTTTGCCCCTGAGGGGGATTTTTCCTTAATTGCATGTGTTTGAATGTTCTTGCATAGATTATCAATTTATTCAATCACATACTGCTGCATGTTTAGGGTTTGTTTGTGTTAAAAGGGTTTTATATATAACTTGATCATTTGAACGCGAGCACACACACTCTTCAAATAGAAAAACTTAATTTTAGTTTAATAATAAATCCATAACTAAAACTATTACATAAAGCACGATTTTAGTCTACTGTTGACATCTTTACTATTCAAAGCATTTCAAGCATCAACGTCTTATCATCTGTTTCAAACTTCGTACCATGAAGGAGAACAAAACATTTGATGAGTTATTTGCTGAGTTGAAAGACATGATTAAATCTGTCTTTCCTTTGGGAAAGAATGCAAAAGGTGGATGCCATTAAAGAGGTTAGGGTCTTGCTTTTTTAACCAATTAGTGTAGAAGACTTGATTGGATCTATCCAAATGTATGAGGTGAATTTGTCTTATCGCCTAGAAGTGCCTCTTGAATAAAAGGAGAAAAATCTAGCTTTTAAGGCTAAGAAGGCATCTCCTGATTTTAGTTCCTACGATGTTAGTGAGGATGATATGGCATTGTCACTAAGTTTTCCAAGAAGTGCAAAAAATCATTTCAGTTCAGAGGTCCACCCTAAACCTATTCTCCTAGACTTGAGATTAGTCATAAAAGTGGATAAAAGAATGATGAATCACCAAGGACCCACGGGTGCTTTACGTATGGTGTTGAGGAAATATGTTAAAGCAATGCCCCTAAAATATGAGTCGCGGTGATGGAAAGATACTTATTAGGTAACTATTAATGATGATGACTCGAACTCCAAAGTTGACTATTAAGAATGTAACTATGCTGCATTTATTGCAGGAGAGAAATTTTATGAGTTAGATGATTGTTGATGTAAAAAATTAGATCACTCTAATTATTCAATCACAGATAAATAAATGAGACAAAAGATTTTTAAAGTGGTTCAGCCTTATGTGAATGGCCTACGTCCCCTGTTATTTTATTGCTGAATGTTTGGAAATTCTCGATTACAATAAATTGCATTCTGGATCCCAAGGTTTGGATTCAGAATCAGCTCCCCTACAATGAGGATTGTACAACGTATTTATAGCCTTGAGGCTGTCATCTGAAAGGGTGATACATTAAATGATATACATATGAAAGGGTAACACACTTAATGCCCTTTAAGCATGTGCGTCTAAATGATAAGCATTTAATGAACCAGTTGAATTGTTAGTTATTCAGCTATTAATGCTCTTTTCGAGATGCAGCTCAGACCGCCTGAGCTTCTTGGTGCTAATGAGTTCCTCGGAGAGGTCCTGTTCCTCAGAGCATAAGAGTTCCACGGAGAGGTCTTGTTCCTTGGTGCATAAGAGTTCCTCGGATCATATGATCATCTCAGAATTGCTTGTTGTTGCCATGTAGATAGCCACGTGTCTTCATATGGTAGGTCCAAGTCAGCAGACTAAATTTGGTATCAACAGAAGCCCCCAATGTTTCGTAGTTCGAAATTTGAGGAGTATGGAACATTCTTTCTCGGAATACGGTAGATTTAAATAGTTCTTCCTGATTTTTAGGATCATCTACCTTGTATTTATTTCTCCCTCTCAATTCGTATAATCATGCTTTTTGGACTTTTCTGCTCGCTTCGTTTCCCGCATCACTTTTTGCCTTTTTAGCCGCTGTTGTTCGCTTTGATTCCCGCGCCAATATTTAATGCCTTTTTAGACGTTGGTAATGTAATTTTCCTTTTTATCATCATTACTTCGCCAGTTCCCAAGGCAAGGTATTTAAACTTCACAGAAACTTCCATCGTCTTCTATCTTTTCAAATTTTTATCTTAGAGTTTTTCATCGTCTTCTACTCTCTTGTGTACTCATCTCTTCCATCGTCTGTCATCATCAGCTCTACTCTTTTCCTCTAAGATCTTCTTCCTTCATCTTTATTTCTTTATTCACCATGGTTTATCCTGTTGAGTCTCTTGAGAAATTTCGTTCTGATTTTTCCATTCCCTATTGGGTCGTCTTGGAAGAGCTTTCTGAGCCTTCCAACTATTTTAATTTGGCTGAGGGACATTGGTTCCCCAGTCTCTTTTTTGCTGAGTGTGGATTTTCTTTTTCACCAAATCCTCTGTGTCTGGAATTTTGTCAGTACTTTGATGTTGTTCCTGCACGAATAACCCCCAACACATGGAGAATAGTTAATGGGGTGCATAAATTAAATCAAGTGCGTAGAACTCGTTTAGGAATTCCAGAAATCATGTACTGCTATAGATGGGCAGTTAATGATAATATTTATTATTTGAAAACTAGGTTTATAAATAGGGCCTTAGTAGTCAATCTTCCTGATGCCAACAGGGATTATTTTGAACATGGGGTTGTTATAAAAAATTGGCAACAACCTCCTTTAACCGGAGATGAAGTTTACCAGGGTCCCAGATGTCCTCCTTATGGCAATGGGATAGGTTATTTTGATTTATCTTGAAATTGTATTTGTTTTATGTTTGATAAAATGTGTTACCGATAACAATGTCTTGTTTATTTGCAGTTGATTGCAAGAGAAAGTGCCCAAAAGAAACAGATGTCAATATAAGGCATTTGGGACTTATCTGGGGTCTACACAAAAGGGTTGCTGACGAGCACATTCGATCGGCCTCCTATCTGCTCCAATACAAGAGCTATATAACTTCTTTCACTGCTCGTCCAGTGATCAGTGAAGCAGAGCCAGTACCACCCTCTGCAAGTTCTTCACCAGACTCTCACATTCCGTTGAGCGAAAAGATGAAGAAGAGAAGGACTCCTGCTCTGTTTGAGAAAACTGCCTCCGGCTCTGGGGAGGTAAAAAGGATTAAGATTGATGTCCCAAAGGAGGGGAAAAAGAAGACTGGTGCAGATCCTCGAGCTGCTCCTGCTAAAATCTTCGAGAAGGTTGCTGATAAGCCCGCAGTGGCTCTGAGCAGCTCTGCTGCTCCTGGAAAGGTGATTGTGATATCACCGACCAAGGATTCTTCATTGGTTGTACCTATTCCCCCGAGGAGACTGAAGAAGAACTCCTAGGTTAATTTGGCTGACGCCACCATTCACCCCCCTGCTGCTGGGACTAAGGTTCCCATATCTGTTCCCCCGAGCTCTGACATGAGCTCGGTAAAGTGCTTGACCATTCCCGAGGTGCAAGGTAATGAAGATAACCTTACTCGGGATATGGTTACTTCTTTGGCTGCTCATCATCTTGCTTCAGTAAGTACCTTTACTTTGAACTTTTCATATTTTCCTTTGTTATTTCTCATATATGTTTCTGACTTTGCTTTCTTTTTCTGTTTACAGTTTACGAGATGCTTCAACATAATCCTCAAGAAGGATGAAGCAATCAAGGCTTCTTGCTCCTCGTCCAGTGTGGAGGGAGCTCTGGAAGAAGCTACCAAGTCCTTGGAGGAATCTCTCCATAAGTACACTACTGATAAGGCAGTCTGGGAGAATAAGCTTGCTTCCTCCGAGCAGGAGAAAGCTCGGGTTGCTGAGGCCTCTAGGGATTTGGAGAAGAAAGTGAATGCCTTGGAGAAGGTTAATAAAGAGCTTGATGTGAAGCTCAAGGCTACTGAGGAGTTTGAAAATAAACTCAAGGATGCTGAGGAGAAGTTGGTCCAACTCCAGGAAGTAAATCGGCAGAAGGAGGAAGCTGAACAAAAATTAAAAGCTGCTGATGTTTTGCTGTCCGAGAAGCTCGCCTTGGAGAAGGCTAAAAGGAAAGCTGTCGTGAAGAAGTCCTTCAGCTCTGGCTGGGACAAAGGTTGGGATAAGGGATGTGCTTCCATGGTCTCTCAAGTGGATTATCGCAGTGTAAAGTATTTTAGGGATGGATGGGTTGCTGCCCTTCAGGAATTGAAGGTCGATGAGTCATCCGAGCTCTTCCAGAGACACATCCCTGGTCCCCCTCCTACTCCAGGAGAATTAGAAGAGGACGAAGCTACCTCTGAAGAATCTTCAATGGTAATGGGAGAGAATGCCCTAACCAGTTAGCATGCTGTCGATCAAGGAGTTTCTTCTTCCGAGCAACAGTTGGTGCTCTCCGAGCAAGTCACAATCCCCTCCGAGCAACCTGCCTCTTCTTCCCATCCTCCCGAGAAGGTTTTGGGAGATAAGGAAAAGGTGTAGTGTTGTTCGGTTTTCTCTTTCTATTTTTCTTCTTTGTCAAGTGTAACCTAGATCTTTGTAACTCTGCACTATGATCTAATAAAATTTGAGTTTTCCCCTCTATACGATTGCATCTTTTCTATTTTTACTCTGTCTTGATCTTCTTTTTGATGATTGTCTTTTCTTTCTCTGTTAGTTTCTGGCCAGGATGGATATGCTATCTGCCAATGATACAAAGCTGATGCAGTAATGTAATGAATGTTATAAGGATGGTTACACAAAACTGAGTGCATCAGAAGTTGCCGACATCCTTGGTCATGATGCTTCAGAACATGCAGTCGAAGCTTATCAGTACCTGAAGTGTTTACTTAACCGAGCTGTGGCCAATAATGTGGCTTACTACAAAATGATCGAGGATCTTCAATGTACCCTAGAAGATCTTCAGAACCAGTACAAGGAATCAACTGCCCTGTTGCATGAGGGGTATGAGAAGAGGTATTAGCAGATTTCTGCCGAGAAGGGCTACGAGAAGCTCCTTGATGGGTACGATGTCAGGGAGAGAACCCTAAAGGGTGAAGTTGAAGCATGTAGACAGATTATCGAGCTGCTGGAGCAAGAGAATAACAATTTGCAGAAAGAGCTAGCACAGTTGAAGTCTGCAGCCTCTTCTTCAACAGCTATAATCCCAGTGACTGATGAGGGATTTTCATTTTTAGAGGTTGAGAATGCCAAATTGAGGCAAGAGTTGGACACCTTGAAAAGGTCTGGCCCTTCCACATCTCCACGGGGACGAGCAAGAGCTCCTCGGGGACGAGGAAGAGCAGTTCAGGTTCTGGTCGAGGAACAGAGGACAGCATCTGCCTTAGAGAACCAGGCCTTCCAACTAAAAGCGAAGAACAGGCGTTATCTGATATGTCAAAGAAGATTCGAGACCTGGAGAAACAACTTTCTGCAAAGAAATCAGTGTTGGAGACTAATGAGCTTTTTCTCAAGAGTCTCCACGAGAAGCTTGAAAATCTAACCTATCAATTCCACAAACAGCCCAGGGAATTCTGGATGGTTGGATACAACGAAGCAATATTCCACTTGGATGATCGTATCCAGAACGCCAATAATGAGGGCTACAAACAAGGCTGGCTGAATGCCCTAGGTGTGCTGAAGCTCGAACAAGGACACTATCTATGGGACTACCATGATCCCGGGGTACTCAACTTGCCTGTGCCACCGTATAATTTGGACATGGAATGGATCCCAGCTCGTGCCATTCCTCGGAGCTTAATTGCAAAATACCTCAGTGACTACAATATTCATTCTCAAATCGAGGTATCTCGTCCCGAGCATCTATTAGATCGACCTTCTCTGATGAACGTCAGGATGCTGAAGGATTTGAACTTCATCAATTCTCCTCAGTCTTTAAATGATCCGCCTGCTGGCAAGGAACCTGTATCGAAAGCTGAAGGGAAAAGACCAATAGAATAGGAGTTTTTAATGTAACAGTTAGTATACATATTAATGTAATTTATTTCGAATTTAATGAAAAACTTTCATTTCTATTTGCAAATCTTAATTTCTATTGTCTTGTAAATATCAAACACTTTACATTTATGCATATCTGTTAAAAAGATAATAATAGTGTTGTTCATTGACCAACTTAGTAGAAAAGTTACAAGTATCAGTAATGTTACTCAATAATTCAATAATCAAGTAATGAATATAACTATGTTTAAAAAAATTTCAACCAACCAAGGTTATTAAATTGTGCTCGTCGACCAATTATAGTGAGTGAGAGTTGATCCCCGACTAACCATACTTGGTAAATTTTTGTCTATTTTCTCCTCGTCGACCAACTATGTTGGTACAGTTTGGAATATTTCGTTTCCTAGCCAAACAGGTTGGCATTTTTAGGAATATTTCTCCTCGTCGACCAACTAAGTTGGTACAGTTTGGAATTTTTTCTCCTCGTCGACCAACTAAGTTGGTACAGTTTGGAATTTTTTCTCCTCGTCGACCAACTAAGTTAGTACAGTTTGGAATATTTCGTTGAGTAGTCTACCGAGCTTTGCCGAGTAGTGCATATCACTAGTATTCCCCGATTTTTTTTTAATAAACAGAGAGACTTGCAGAATACTTTCATTTTATTCATACTGATGGAAACTGCGTTACATATACATCACTGATAATACTTGCGCAGGTGCTCTGCATTCCATGCATTCTTAAACTCCTCGCCTTCTAGAGTTGCTATTAGGTAAGTTCCTGGTCGAACAACTTCTGTAACTCGGTATGGTCCATGCCAGTTTTCCTCCAGTTTATTATTCTTTTGAATAACTTTCTTCAGCACATAATCTCCTTCTTTCAGGTCGCACTTCTTCACCCTCTTGTTGTAGAACAAAGTTGTTCGCTACTGGTAAGCAGCATTTCTAATGGCTGCTTCTTCTCTAACTTCCTCGAGCATGTTTAAATCCAGTCTTCTCATTAAGTCGCTGACAGGGGAATTTAAATTCAGTACCCTGTGTGTTGGGAGGCCCAACTCGGCAGGTTGACAGCTTCACTTCCGAACGCCAGCATGTATGGTGATTCTCCAGTTGCTACTCGGGGAGTAGTTCGGTAAGCCCAAAGTACTGATTATAGCTCGTTGATCCAGTTTTCTTTCGCATCATCAAATCTTTTCTTCAAACCGTTCAGCAGCGTCCTGTTTGTCACTTCAGTTTGACCATTGCTTTGAGGATGGCCTGGTGCTAAGTGGACCTTCAAAATATTTGACTGATGACAATAGGCGGCAAACTCCTCGTTATCAAATTGTGTCCCATGGTCTGTGATGAAGGCATGAGGGAGAACATATCGGCAAATGATATTCTTCTAAATAAATTGGTACACCTTCTCGTATGTCATATCAATGAGTGGCTCAGCTTCTACCCACTTAGTAAAATAATCCACTGCGACGACGAGGTACTTGAACCTTCCTCGGGTCATTGGCAGTGGTCCAACCAAATCAATTCCCCACATGAAAAATGGCCAAGGGAAAGTTTTAGGTGTCAATAATGCTTGTGGAGTTCTTCGGATGGAGGAAAAACGTTGGCACTTATCACATTTCTTGGCATAGGCTATACAATCTGCCCTCATCGTCGGCCAGTAGTATCCCTGCATCATCACCCTTTGTAAAAGTGTCCGACCAGCTACATGTGCTCCACAAGACCCTTCATGGATTTCTTCAACCAAATCTTTCACCTCGGTGGGATGTACACATCTTTGCAAACCAACCATAATTCCTCGTCTATATAAAACACCATTAGTTAGTACATACTGAGCAGCTTTAAACTTTAATTTCTTGGCTGCAAGCTTGTCAGTTGGCAACTCTCCTTCCTCGATATACGCCCTGATGGGATCTATCCAAGATGGACCTAAATCAAGGGTGATAAAGTTCATCGTTCGATCTTCATCTACACTCCAACCAACCAACACTTCAATTGGGATTATTCGTCGTAGCTCGGTACGAGTAGCTGATGCTAGTCGAGCTAGGGCGTCTGCTCTCACATTCTCCATTCTTGGTATTCTGACCAGCTGAATAGCAGGAAATTCTGACAGTAACTCCTTTACCTTTGCATGATATCTAATCATTAATTCTCCTCTAGCTGCATATACTCCCATCATTTGGTTTACAATCAATTGAAAGTCACTGAAAATCACCACCTGCTGTGCCTCCATGGTTTTTGCCAAATTAAGCCCTGCAATCATGGCCTCATATTCAGCCTCATTATTGGAAGCTTTGAATTGGAAACGCAAGGCGTATTCCATGTCGATCTCGTCTGGAGTGCTCAGAACTATCCCCGCGCCACATCCTGCAGTGCAAGATGAGCCATCTACATATAACCTCCATATAGGTAAATCGTCTTCAAATTTTTGATCAGTCATAGTTCCTCGGTGAAATATTTGTTGCTTCTTTTCATCTTCCCCAGACTTTTCTCGCTCCTCATCGATCATTTCTTCTTGCCCTTTTACCAATCGGAGTTGGTCTGAGCTCGAATTTAATGACCTCGTAACATCCACTTGCCCTTTTACCAACCGGAGTTGGTCTGATCTAGTGTTTGTTGATCCTGTAACATCCACAAGTTGATCAGCGAGCAATTTTTGTTCCTCGCTCGGAGTCCTCCCAACTATCTCTGCATCATATCCTGTAACATCCACACGCCCTTTTACCAATCGAAATTGGTCTGGGATTGTGTTTGTTGATCCTGTAACATCCACAGGTTGACCAGCGAGCAACTTCTACTCCTCGGGGGTATCAGGATAGGTGAACTCCACTATGAAATTTGCTACAGCTTTCCCTTTTAGTGATGATCTGGGTTCATAAATTATATCATATTCTCCGAGCTCTATTGCCCAGTACATCAATCTCCCTGATTTTTCTGACTTGTGAAGGGCTTGTCTCAATGGCATATCGGTATATACTACTATGGTATGAGCCTGGAAATATGGCCTCATTCTCCTACTCGCCTCAATCAGTGCCAGTGCCAATTTCTCCAGCCTTGGATATCTGATCTCTGCTCCTCGGAAGGCCTTACTTGTGTAGTAAATTAGCCTTTGTACTCCATTCTCCACTTTGATCAACGCCGAGCTAACTGCATTCTCAGATACTGCAAGGTACAAATACAATTTCTCTCCTATCACCGGCGTGGACAATAGTGGGGGCGCTCCCAAGTATTTCTTCAAGTCTTGAAAAGCCTTCTCACATTCGTCATTCCACTCAAAAGTCTTTCTGAGTGTCTTGAAGAATGGGAGACATCTGTCAGTTGCTCGTGACACAAATTTATTGAGTGTTGCTACTCGTCCAGTGAGACTCTGTACTTCCTTCTTCGTTGTTGGATATCGTAGCCCTAATAGAGCTTTGATCTTTTCAGGATTTTCTTCAATGCCTCGCTGATTGACAATGTACCCGAGAAACATGCCCTCTCGTACTCCAAAGACGCACTTCGTCGAGTTTAGCTTCATTTGATATTTATCTAGTTGATCAAAAGTTTGACTTAAGTCAACTAGATGATCTGTAGCTTTCTTGCTTTTTGTCAGCATGTTGTCAACATAGACTTCCATATTGTCACTGATTTGTTCAGCAAAGACCTTGTTCATCAGCCTTTGATATGTCGTACCTGCATTTTTTAAACCAAAAGGCATAACATTATAACAATAAGTTCCCCTTGGGTAATGAAAGAAGTACTCTCCCTGTCATCAGGTTTCATTTTTATCTAATTATAACCAGAATAAGCATCCATGAAGCTCAGCAACTCGTGTCCCGAGGTAGCATCCACCAGTTGATCAATTCGGGGCAGTGGAAAGTTATCTTTCGGGCATGCTTTGTTGAGGTCAGTGAAGTCTACACACATCCTCCACTTGTTGTTTTTCTTCTTTACCATCACCACATTGGCTAACCAATCTGGATATTTTACATCTTCAATGAAACAAGCTTTCTGGAGCTTCTCGACTTCCTCCTGTATAGCTTGATTCTTCTCGGGACTGAATACTCTTCTTCTCTGCTTCACAGGCTTGATATCCTTATTCACATTGAGCTCGTGACATAAGAAAGTTTGGGTCAATCCTTAACATATCTTCATGACTCCAGGCAAAAGTTTTTCTTCTGCTTCTAAGGAAAGTTATCAATTCCTTTTTTAATGAGGCTTCCAATGATGAACCTATTTGAGTAGTTCGTTCAGGATGTTCGTCGTCCAGAATGATATTTTCAATAGCTTCCACCACTTGACCCTTCACGAGTTGTGACTCATCCCGAGGATCCAAGGTTTTAATTTCTGCACCTTCATCCACTTGATAAGTAGTTGTCTTTTTCTTTTATTCTTCCAATTCATCTTGCTCGGCGGATGAATAATAGCACTCTCGAGCTACTTTCTGATCACCTTTCATAACTCCTACTCCAAAGTTTGTTGGAAATTTTAGGCATTGATGCACTGTAGATGGTACAGCCCCAAACTTTTTTAACCCTACTCTTCCCATGATGATATTGTACGATGAATGGACATTCATATCCATCACGAAAAAATGTATTCTTTCTGTTCGACAAATAGGCCACGTACCAATGAATATATCCAACTTGATTGTCCCAAGTGGAAATACTTTCTCGCCAGCAAAACCGATGAGGGGCCTGTGGTAAGGCTCCAGTTGAGATAGCTTCAAATTTAAACTATCGAAACACGAGTAGAACATGATGTCTGCCGATCTACCATTATCGGCCAGCACTCTTGAGATCATTACCTCTTTCATTCTCATTTTGATCACTAGTGGGTCGTCATGAGGATATAGAACTCCTACAAGATCATTCTTTGAAAACCCAATGACCAATTTTTCTTTGTTCACCTTTCTCGGGCGATCTTCCTCAGCTAAATTTATTCACTGAATGTACGAGAAAGCTTGAGCCTCTCCGAGTTAAGCTTTTCTCTCTGCAGTAAGGTCTCCTCCTCCTGCATCTCCTCCTGTAATAACATTACACTCAAATGACCCAAAGCGTATTGAAAATACCTCTCGTTCTGGTTGCCTTGATTTCTTGGGAAGATCGGGGTTATCATCTGGATCATCTTCATGGTTTCTCTTCTTTTTCTCCTCTGCAGGACGAGGAGATCTAGACCTCTCTCTAGTTCGATCATTATTTCTTCTTTCGCCTCCCCGATCAACATACTTTGCTAGCTTTCCTCTTCGGATGAGTGTTTCAATCTCGTTCTGAAGAGCTATGCAATTTTTGGTCATATGGCCATGATCCTTATGTAACTCGTAATATTTCTCCCTATTCCTTGTGTCAGGGTCTGACCTCATTTTCTTGGGCTAGTTTAACTCCTAGCTGTTCTTAATTTCTTCCAGGATGTGGTTGATATTTGCCTTCAAAGGCATGTAGTTATCAAATTTCTTCAAAACCTCCCATGACGACCTACTTTTGGAATGTTTGTCACCAGCATTGTTCTTATGCTCTTTCTTCTTAGCTTTATCACCTTCCCCCTTGGTTTCTTTGGAATCCATATTCTTCTTCGCAGACATAGCCTCCTCGACGTTCATAATCTTGGACGCTTTTCCCATCAGGTCCGACATGGTTCGAGGTGGGTCTTTGGCCAAAGTGTAGTACAACTTGTTTGGCAGTAGTCCACTCATCAAAGTAGTAATCACTATCTTCTCCTCATAATCAATGACTTCGAGCTTCTCGTTATTAAAACGAGTTATATAGTCTCTAATACTCTCACCAGCTTTTTGTCTAACACTTAACAAATGTGCTACTCGTTTAACTGGCTTTGCTCCAAAGCAGAAATTCCCAATGAATAACTCGGCCAGTTGAAGAAAAGTTGAAATCTTACCCCGAGGAAGATTATTATACCATATCTGAGCAGATCCGGTAAGAGTTCCTGAGAATGACCTGCATCTCATCTCGTCTGGGACAGCATAGATGTCGGTAACAGCTTGATATTGTTCTATATAAAGGACAGGGTCAGTCTTCCCATCATACTTGGGAGTCACAACAGGTGCTTTGAACTTTGATGGTGTTGGAACATCAATAATATCCTGGACAAAAGGTGTTCCTCGAATAAAGGTTCGTTTTAGGGGGTTCTTAGCCTTAGCCATTTCTGCTAATCTATCCTCCAGCCTCTGAATAGATCCTTTCCAAGCATCATTTCCTTCCTCGGGCCTATTGGTTCGAGAAACTGATCACGTTGAAGTGGCTTCGTGGGATTTATCATGGCGAGCAGCTGATCGGTCAGCAGATACATCTCGACGAGTAACTGGTCGTGACTGGCAGATCCTTCCCTTAAATCCGATGGTCGTCGAAAGCTCCTCGACGCTGCATTAATTGGACTTTTGTTCCTCCTAGGGCCTAATCGATCAAAAGGAGAGGCCCTGCTTAATCTTTCCAATGCGCTGGCCCTTTCTGGGGAGAGGGTGACACGTTGTTCAGTATCTGTGGCTCGTATTGACGAAGTTTGTCCTGGTTGATAAGAAAAATCTTCAGATTCCTCATTGCGATATGAATTAACACGCCTAGTACGCGTAAAAGGCGCACGAATATTTCTTTGGATGTTTCGTGATCCGGAATGGGCTGGTGCACCGCCATAGAAGGTTTGGATGAGTTGTCGCATTGTTTCTTGCATGGCGGTCTGGCCCTGAGCCAAATTTGCCATTATTCCAGTCAGATCTGGAATGATTGGTGGTGCATATGGATTTGGAGGGGTTTCGGCGTTTCGATTGCTGGATTTCGGCACATCAGCCATTGGTATTGGATTGTTATTGGTGAGAAAACGATATTACCAGTCGATTTCCACAGACGGCGCCAATCTGTTGATGTAAAAAATTAGATCACTCTAATTATTCAATCATAGATAAATAAATGAGACAAAATATTTTTAAAGTGGTTCAGCCTTATGTGAATGGCCTACGTCCACTGTTATTTTATTGCTGAATGTTTGGAAATTCTCGATTACGAGAAATTGCGTTCTGGATCCCAAGGTTTGGATTCAGAATCATCTCCCCTACAATGAGGATTGTACAACGTATTTATAGGCTTGAGACTGTCATCTGAAAGGGTGATACATTAAATGATATACATATGAAAGGGTAACACATTTAATGCCCTTTAAGCGTGTGCGTCTAAATGATAAGCATTTAATAAACCAGTTGAACTGTTAGTTATTCAACTATTAATGCTCTTTTCGAGATGCAGCTCGGATCGCCTGAGTAGCTCGGACCGCCTGAGCTTCTCGGTGCTAATGAGTTCCTCGGAGAGGTCCTGTTCCTCGGAGCATAAGAGTTCCTCGGAGAGGTCTTGTTCCTTGGTGCATAAGAGTTCCTCGGATCGTATGATCTTCTCAGAATTGCTTGTTGTTTCCATGTAGATAGCCACGTGTCTTCATATGGTTGGTCCAAGTCAGCAGACTAAATTTGGTATCAACAATGATGTAGATGATTTTTATGTTCCTCTTCCCCCTAGTGTATAAATGACCATTCGTAGATCCTCCTTGAGCATTATTGATGAATACGAAAGAAATGATCTTCAAGTGAACTATGATAGGTTTTACAAGGAGTCCATAAACCTTAAAAGGCATAACATGGAACTCTTCAGTAAGTTATCCAGTGTCAAGAAACAAATAGATATGGTGGTAAGAGTTGTGTGAGTGATTTTGTTTCTCCACGCATGGTGAGTAGTTAGCCACATTTTGAGGAAAGTTCCATTGACTTTATTCACACGGGGAGTGAGTTACTTAGGATGTCCTTACATGAGATTGAAAAATCAAGAATGCCCTTAGAGAACTAAACCTCTTTGCTTGATACCAAACTACTAGCCGCGACCACTTTCAAGATGAATATGGCAAGTAGTTATCAAAAGTTGGATAAGATCCTTTTTGGTGCAAAGTTATTCACTTCGGATAAACGAGTTATCAATTTTAAAAATAATGATTCTATGTATAACCAATCTTTCATAGCATCCCTATCCATTTTTGCATCTCCCATTAGTTAATCTTCAACTCATCCCATATCCAAAGGTATCCAAGGGAAGGTGACTTTCTTATGTTCCCATTCTAACAAGGAAGGACACTTGAAGTAATTTTTCTTCAGACTTAGGAAGTAATAACTCAAGCGCCTCGTCGACTTTAACCCTTTAGGTGCACATATTGTCATAAGTTAGGATACCTTAAGGAGTATAGTGTTTTACTTCATCCCGCATCAGATTTAGGTAACCTTGATATGGATAGAAAGGTGAATAGGAATGAGAAGAAGAAGGTGAAAGCCCCTCAAAAATTTTCTTCCAAAGGAAAGGGGAAAGGAAAAATATTGATCTATCCATACATCTCATTTTGGTTCCGAGATTCAACTCTTTGAAAATTGATCCAGATAAGGTTACGAAATAAGATATTAATAGAGGAGAATTAAGATCCCTAGAAAAGCGTGCCAAGGCTTAGTCCATATTAAAAAAGAAATAGTATTCTTTCGGTTTAGGTATATTAGAGTGTTTGGTTTACTCTTTTCGGATTGACATATTGCTTTATCTCTATTAGTACTTTTATTTATTTAGTTTTGATCTTTGGTTTATTCATATCTTTTGATAGTTGGTCTTTTAAAATATTAGTCTTCTATGCTTGTTAGGTATTATTTTATCCCATGAACTTAAATGCAATCCTACATGCTTAGTTATTTCCCTAATGGTTCTATTTATGGCCTTTAGTATTTCATGCTTAAAATTTATAACTTAAATTGTGTTGTTAAATTGAGCTTACTATTTTAAATTATTTTTCATAACTCGTGCATTTTAACACATCATAATAAACTTTATCATTTCCACAAACAATCATAATGAAGGGATTTTTATCCTACTTCCATTAGAAGTTAAAAGTTTTATGATATTTTTTAGTGAAAGGGTTTCATAGTTAATCCTTCTGTGTATAAGAGATTTTATCATCATAGTTGGAGTTGAATATATATATATATATATATATATATATATATATATGTTCAAAATCCTGAGTTAATCCTGAGTGATAATGTGATAAGGGCTACAACTTTGGGTTAACTTATTTACCTTTGGAAAAAAAATAGTTCTGCGCCCTTTGTAATGAATGAGCGAAAGCCGCCACATGTAGAATTTTATCAAAAGAGATGTATCAAAGATTTTTTACTTATCCAAACATTAAATAATATCAAGGATATGAGACATAAAAAGGTTTTAATCAAAAATTATTTTTTGATGGAGAAAAATATAATAGTTAAAATTTTTATTTGTTTTTAAGGAAAAATGAGGCTTTCTCTTTATTGCATAAAGTCAAAAAATTTCAAGAGTGAGTTCAAACATTGATCTGCATTATTCGATTTTATGGGTTAATGTTAATTTTATTCACTTTCTATCACGAGTTATATCTTTGACGTCACTTTACTTTTATGGCTTTAATTTGACCCTAAAAAATTGAATGCTAAAACCATTATTGTTGTAGAGTATTTGACATAAACATGAACCATTGTATGGTCGTCTGAATCTTTTTTTATTATTAAAATTGGTGTTTTAGGGATTAAAAGGTACATGCGTTATAACTAAGAATCCATTTGTGGATTCTCTTTTGTGTATATGTTGTATTTGCATAATTTTTTATCACTGGAAGTCGCCATGACCTATGCCACCAAAGCTTCGATATAGCTATGCTGACACAGCCTACGAGAACCTTATCGCTATAGTGATGATGCCTGGGAATGATAAACCCCAAAATGAGATGTTTTCATCAATTTATAATTGTTCTCTCAAAATCTCTTTCACCCTCTAAAGAAACTCTTTGCCTTCCTCCATTTTTTGCGTCTTGGAAGTCATTTAGGTTATCTTTAGTTCTATCTAGTGGATCAATCGTCATCTTAGTAAGTTTTTATTCCATAGATTTTCTAATTTAATTTATTTTTAATGTTAGGTTTTGGTGGTAGTTGTTTTGATGGATTTTGATGAGATATTTTCTTTGATCGATGAGTTTTGACTTATCTCGAGTTCAGATTGAGTTTAGTGAGTAGCTTTTAATGTGTATATCTCATGCTTTACATTTTTAGAGTTTGTCCACTCATAGTTTAGTATAGGATCCTCGGAATTTATTTGCATATCTTATAGGATTTATATTTTTGTGGCTTAGTATGTGATTTCATACTACTTTATGTCTCCTAAATAAATCTCACGTGCCTCGACCTCCACTAAGCACTCCAGATTCGATGAACTCTTCGCCACATGTTATGTGCATTGGGAGAGGTAAATATATTTAGATTCATTTTCCTACAAATCACTAGAGGAATTTTTGGATAAAAGGGATTGGTTTGGTATTTGTTCTCAAACGGGGCCATGTTATCCCAACATGGTGAGGGAATCCTATTTTACTCTTGAGGATGGTAGGAATCACAAAGGAAAATGGATTTTTTCAACCAAAGTGAGGGTAATTCAAATAAAACTTTCTTCAAAGTGGATAAGAAAACACTTTAATGTTCCAAAAGAAAGTTATCCCAAGTTTCTTACGAGGAGCATATGAGTGGACCTAGCAACCAGGATGCAATCACTCTTTTGAGGAAAAACTATTGTCAAGAATATAATGAAAGGACAATTTCGCATGTTTATCTTACTAAAGACTTATACATCCTAAATATGTTGGTCCCTCTTGTATTCTTCCCATATACCTCCCTCACAACATAATTGCCAAATGTGCACGATTATCGTACGCCATTAGTTCAAGTGTTGATATATGTTTTTGTGACTTAATTTTGGACTGAATTTTTTTTCACACTAAGGATAATTAATTTTTGACTCCTTGCCTTACTGTCATTTCATCGTGTATTAGCTTTTGGAGTATGGATTTCTTTTGCTTCCAAGTGAACTTGAGGAAAAGTCGAAGTCGACGTTGACTATTTATTCTTATTTTAAGTTAATTAATAATCTTAACGACTTTGATGACGCCACTATACCATCACATGTCGCTCCTCCACCACCTCCTCATCCTTCCTCTGCATCACAAGCATCTAGTTCATGCCCCTTGACTTGAAATGAGTTGGATTCTACCTTCTCATGGACATTTACTCAACTGGGTTCGAGTTTTCTTTCTATCATTTGGTTTGATGAACTCTTCCTTCTGGACGACACTCAATAAAATTTTGATACGTATGAGCAAAATGTTAGGGACTCCTTGAAAAAGAAAAACTCGACCTTATTGATTTGTGTGTTTGGGATGATAAAAAGGAAGAATAAGTGATGTAGTTTGTTTAGGTTTTAGTTTAGAGTTATTTTAATTTTGGTTTTTATTTATCATATTCGTTGTAAATCCTTGTAAACTCTTAAACTTTCTAAAACGATTATCCTATTTTATTATTTCATATATATCTTTTTTTGATATATTTTATTTTACAATGTGTAGTTTAACTTCTTTAATTTAATCATTTACTCTCATGATTATATCTTGCCTAGACTAACATGTTCATTGTTCACTCGCTATACGATTCTTCTATATTTATTAGTTTAATTAGCATGTTTTACTCTCTTAAAATGCTTTGCGAACTTGATCCAATTATGTTCTTAGTTCTACCCTTTATTGCTGACCGTGACAAAAGGGGGAGAACTTCGTAGATAGGAGGAGTATAGTTATCTTGGCATATTTCTTATAGTTATTTTTTGCTATATCATGTTTATTGAGAGGAATTTTATAATTAAGGGGCTGTTATTTTAGATACGTATGACGTTCATGTTCCCAATATTATATTCACATGTCCATATTTATCACATTTTCTTGTCATAATTCTTCACTCTGGGACCTTGTTGAGTTTTGTAGTGTGTGACAGGAAAGTTTGAACAAGAGATCCTTAAAGATGGATTGTGTCTCTTGTAGTGACTAGTTACTTGCAATAAATGTACTTTTTTTTTACATTTTCTCTTAGCTAGGAGAGTCATACAATTATAGAATTTCCTTTATTTTCATGTAATTTTTTCTTTTTATGTTTTCTCTCGAAATTCGACAAAGGTGAAGATTATAAGAGTATAGTATAATCATAGTTCTCCATATGATAGATTGTCTGCATTCCTTGCCCAAAATATATTTGTCTTCATCCAAGAGGTCATTCGAAAGCTTAAACAACCAACTAGATTCACTCAATACTGAACCCCAAGCATACTACTTAGGAAAAAGGTATAAGACTAAGAGGACTTAGATACACCTTGTTAATTTGTTTTATAAAATGAAAAATCTTTTTTATTAACCTTACTTTTATAATTTTGTCAAATAAACATGCAAATATAGTTTTCATATACAAAATGAAAAGAATTGAATTTATTTGTGTATTTCAAGTATATATGTCCATGCGAGGAATAAACATACTTAGAGTTGGACGCAAAATGTATTTTGAAAAAAATATTCTAAAGGCAAACTAGACAAAATCCGGATATATTCGTGATCTGCTTCGCCTCAGCTTCATCGATGTGATGGCTTGCCTCGTTGCAGTGAAACTTGTCGCTGTCACTTTTTATTCAAATTTCAAATCTCTTAATTAAGACGTGACTTGCTCCTACGCAGTTCCTCTAGAACGATGGTCTCCTCACTGCAGTGACATTATATCACCAGGTACTTATGTCACCATGTAAAATTTCTGAAAAGGTACGCGACCTGGCTCACCTCAAGTTCACCATAGTGATGCAATAGTTTGCTGCAGCGACCTTATATAAAACGAGTCTGATTGGCACCAAAACTAACTTTTTCACAAGATGTGTCTTTAAGATTTTCTTGGTTAGTGCGTTAATTAGAACTTTTGGGTGACTTATATTCTGATGTGACTACTTGACACCTTAGGAGATTTACACTTGAATTTGTACCTTTAAACATTTGCAAAATCAAAAGGCTATAAGTTAAGTGTTGTCTTCTCTTTCAAACCCGGAGTGTGAGCTATGAAAAATATATTGATAAAAACATTTTATATATATGAGAGAACATTTTTAACTCCTATTCTTTCAGTTCTTACAAGTAATTGTTCCTAATAGAGGTATACTTACTGATCTTACATTCAAATCCAATTTTCATTGGTGAGTAAATATTTTCTCTTCCCTGGCTTGTAAAAACTCATTTTTAAGATTTAAAGCACCACACCTTTTGAAAACACCCCAACACACATATCTATAGGATTCCATAAAAAATCCTAGGTGTAGAATTTTGATTGATTGAATCTTCCATCTCGAAACAAAGTTATTCTTCAAACTTTGAATGAAAAATTTTCTTCAACTTTGAAGAAGATTTATTTGACCAGAGGATTCAAAGACATTTGTTGGGGACCAAAATTGTTCAAGGATATGTAGTGTACTCAAATTATTGGCTCTCTCTATGGATAATATGGATGGAAAGAGTGTCTAGTCGACTGTATCATCATGAGATTGTAATTTTATTTCTTCCCGCTAAAAAACTCTACCATGGTGAATTTTTCATTCTTATCGGCCTCAGGTTTTTTCCGTTAGTGATTTTTTTCCTCGTACATCCAATCTTGTCCTTATTTTACTATTTTTGCATCTTTTATAATCATTTTCTTAATTCATGAGATAAAACTTGAGAGATTCTAAAATTTAGTAAAATAATTTGTCACATAGTCTTTTGGATTGTTAAAACCTTTATTAATAATAAATTAACAAACCCTTATCTTGAATTTTGAGGATTAGGTTTCATTTAGGTAGCTACCATCGAGAGCCACACTCTCAAAATATATTATAACCCATCTTCATCGCCTCGATAAACACCGATAACAAAATAATTACAAAATTAAATTATTACAACCATATCGAATCAGGAGACAAAAATAAAGACAAAAAATCACCATAAGGTCCATTCACACAAGAATTAAATGTGTGACCAATATGGAATGGTTCTATATGAAAAATATTTGCAAAACCATGTTAGTATGGAAGCATACACAAAGATATACCATTCTCACAACATGTAAAACTAGGATTTTCTTGTTTGGATAACACAAACCCCTTTAAGGATGATTAATCTAAACCAAAGGCTCTATTACCAATTGTTCAGGATCGATATACGTGGAATAATTTTTTTTAACATTGTAACTTTGATTAATAAAACATAGGAAATAGGTAAATCAAATCTAGGCTTGATGAACAAACCTAAGGCTTAGAACACAATACTTTTGCTAATTTGATTGTAATCCGATGGGGAGAAACGTATTTGTTGTAGATGTAGGGCTACTTTATTTTGGATCTCTAAAACCTAGATTAAACCTTCTGTAATCTAGGATATTCTAGCGTATGATCCTCCCCAAAGTCAGGTAGGTGTGTGAACACCTTTTGAGATGAAAATATTTACTAAATTTTGATATATAATGGTTTTTCTCTAGTCCCCTTCACTAAAAACGTGAATATTTTTTTTTCTCACCCTTTCCAAACCCTAATGATAGATTATTCTAATTAAAAACCCTTCCCATACAGGTACCAAAGGTGGGCTTGGTTTGAACTTTGTTTCTTGAGAATATAGGCGTAACTACTTCGGTATTTCGACTAAACCAAGGACCCGATATAGATAATTAATTTAGCTTCAAATAAATACTTGGAAATCCGAAATTAATTTTACCATAATTTTATTTCTTTATTTATGTAATCATAATTAATTTCATTAAATAATTATTACTCACTCTAATTTTATTATCTCATAAATCACTCTGATGTAATGAGGTCTTATTTGTAAAATCGATAATGTCACATAATGCCATTCCCCACATTAAGCATCCAATACCCATTTGGTTAAATCAATTTTCCAACAATTTCATTTAACCGACATCTAATAAATTCCTTGATTCTCAGACTTAACTTATTTTTCTATTCCATCGAATAACAAATAATCCATTAATCAGGTTTATTAGTGGAAACAAATCTTATACGTTTATCAAGGGGTATCGCAGTCTAAAGTATCTCTGAACGTGGATTCCTCCGAATTAAGATCTAAAATCTATTTATATAATTGTCGCTCAATCTGCGAAGATCATTTGATTAAATCTCATCTATAGAAATGAAATTAACAATCAAATAGTTGGAACAATGAGTGATCCCTTCATGAAACTTTTTTGCAATAGATTTTTAGATTTTTCATTTCTCCCAAGCGATTGTAACACTCCACCTATTTTAATCACGGGCGATCAGTCCTTTACTAAAATAATCAGGAATCTCATTTGGTTCATTATTAGCATCACTATCGAAAACTTAAATAAGACATTGCCTAATTTATCTTTTTGTTAAACAACAACACCCATAATAAAATTTAAAAATAATAATATAATAAACCATCCACACAATAACTGAAGACTAGAACATCACAGGATTACATAAGTAAATGCCTAATAAACCATCGACTCCAAATCCAGCATACAAATCATAAGTCTAACTGAAATGAAATAAATCTAAATACAAAGTCTGAAAACTAATAGAATTAAACCCGTCTAAAAGTCTAAATAGAACGGGCAACATGCCCAACTGAAATAACTGAATGTGAATCCTAGACTAGGAATGAAGTAACTAAATCGTCTACTCAAGTCTCACATGACTCCACAATTACTGCAACTACGCATCTCGGGAATGAATCAATCAAGACTGGTGTCCTAATGGATGGACACCTAAAAGGTTTTGGAAAATATTTTTGACACGGGTCAAATCCTAAAACTTTTGAAAAGCATAGTTGTCGTCGCACTCTCATGAGATAACCCTCACCTCTCAACTATTGTGCACACCTATATTTTACATCTTAACTCACCTAGTTATGCTACCCCATCTAACTAGCTGAGTTGCAATTCCCTCTATCACACTACTCTAACCCGATTACTTTCTAGCAACGATTCATAATCTATTATAACTCATTATCTCTATTATTCAATTCAACATTAATTGATTATAAAACTTCCACTTCAGTTATATATAATACAATCACACTTTATGTATTTAACCAGTATATAATTTTCTTCACTATTATATACATAGGAGTATAGAACAATAAGCACTCATACGTCATGTATAATTAACTTCCTCGAAAATATCATAAACGTAGTAGAGGCGATGTCGTTTGATAGTGAGATTGAACCATACCCAAATCATCTCACCAAAAAAAATAATCACACAATAAAATACGCGGCGCTTTGACCTAGGGACTATACTCACCCTGCATTCTTTAGCTAAGGGATTTACCCACATCGTGCAACCTCCCATGATAACACTAGAGGGGTATGTCCCACAAAACATATCATACACCTAGATATTAATAAAATACACATATCTATACATTCTCTATACCCATATACATATAAACACAAACCCGGATAAGTCGTACCTATCACCCAAAGCACTCGCCTATTATCCCGCGTCCACACTCATGACTCGTAAATACATTTTTGTACTCAACTATAATTTATATAAAATATCTTCACTCTGCTAATATGATCGGACTTTCCAACCAACCCTTATATCAAATATTTTTTAATTTATCCCACTCAATTCTTTTATAAAATTGTTCGCCCATTAATTCTCTATTTAATTTAATAAACCCAACTTTAATATCTCGTTTGTCCTAGGTAATATATCCATGTTGAATTAACCAAATAAATGTTTCTCCCTTTTTATGGAATTAAAATCTCTAGATAAAATCCCTTGAATTAAACCCATGCAGAAAATAGCCTAAACCCGGATTTTCCAGACATTCGAACCGGTTCGGGGCCCCAAACTGGTTCGATGTACTTGATTATGACACTTCAAGTTTCTTCTCCAATATGGTACTTCAAACGCATTGATATGGTGTCAACCTTCATTAATATATACATACGTTCTGGAATGGTTTCTAAACTAATCTTAACAGTAATCAATCATTCAATATTTATAATCCGTCAATTACTCTCACTTTAATTTCCCAAATTGTGTTCGTAGTAGGGATATTAATTCACAATCCCAATTTATATTTCGAAATTCCCAACTATGATATGAATATGATTTTCTAGTAAGATTGTATGGTGTATTAATATGAATATGATTTTCCATCAAGATTAGATGGTCTATGATAAGCACCCAAAAGTGTCTATTTTATACCCCGAATAGATGCATTTTAGTCGCTCGTTTTAATTAAAATTGGCCTTATGTTCGTATTTTATTATTTTTCAGGTTAATACGCAGTTGCGATACAAATAATGCTAAATCAGTACAATTGCGACTCAATAGCGGTCAAAAGCTTGCAATGAAAAAATCAAGGAGATCGCGAAGTCTGGAGTCCAATCTGAGCTTGCCCCGATGTGTTCCGAATACTCCGAACCAGTCCCGTAACCTTAACCTAGCTCAGACCGAGCCCAAACCATTCCCCGAGCCTGTGTGTGTTAAGTTTGTACTTTTATTATTTTTCTAGATTTTTATTTATTTATTTTTTTAGTCATTTTATTTTTAGGATTCATTTAGATTTGTTTATAATTTTTTAGGATTTATTTTCTAATTCTTTATTTTTTATTTTGATTAGTTTTTAATTTTTATTTAATTTTATTTTTCTTAGGATTAGTTTTTAGGAGTTTATTTTTATATTATTATATTTTATATTTTTTAGGACTTTAGTTTTCATTTAGATTTTAAAATTTTATTTCTTTTGTTTTATTTTAGTTTTTATATAAGCTCAGGATTTTAGTTTTAGTTTATTTTAATTTTATTTAGTTAGATTTTATTTTTAGGTTTATTATTTTAGTTTAATTTTTTTTTTAGAATCTTATTATTATTTAGTTTTTACTTTTTATTTTATTTTTTTCACAAACTTAAACATTACACTATTCATCATCTTCAACACCTCTCTCTCACCATAACCCACGATTCTCTATCTACAAAAACTCCATTACCACACCAACTCTAAACCCACCTTCATCATCTCACCACCAAAATCCCTCTTCAACCAAACACCCAACATCTTTCTCTCTCGACCTTAACCCCCTTTCTAACCCTCACCGCCAACCCATTACCCCCTACTCCATGAACCCGAGCTCGCCGAGCCCCGAAACCGCGACCTGCCAGGTCCTCAACCCGGCGCTGATGCGACCCCATCCAAAACCCGATTCCGGCGGCGACTGCCCAAACCCAAACCAAAAATCGAGAACCCACTTTGAAACCCCATCAGCTACTATATCCCCAAACAAATCGGAACCATATCCATTGTCAAACCAAAATGAAATCCCTCGAATCTCTCAACTAAAAGGAATCGTGGGACTCAAAAATAGGAATGAAGACCACTTTAAAAAAGTCTCTCAACAGCAAAGAAAAGGAGGATACCTAGAGAGAGAAAGAGATTGTGTATACTATGTAGATAGTAGGTTTATAAAAAAAAAATCAAAAAAATATAAAAAAAAATAGTTTTGTTTTAGAATAAATTTTTAGGTTTGTTTTTTTATTCTTTTTGGTGTGATCAAGTACCGGATTTGTGAAAACATTGGGACACACGTGTATGAACGCGATTCAAGGAATCAATTCAAAGGAGACTTTTGTGTATTGTATTTCTTACTCTACTTTTTAATTTATTGTTCCATGTTTGTGGTTGCGATTAATTATTTCATTATGCTTGTCTAAGCACCCCGTTCAAGGGGTGGGATGAACTGCGTACGATGTTAGTTTAATTAATCAATTTCATTAATTTTATATTTCTAGGTAAATTAATTTCAAGTGTCACCAATTAATTTATGTAACGAGAGTTAGTAAACTAATTGAACAAATTGATGTTTGAATGTTGGAATCGAACTAGAGATAGGTTTTTCCGATAATTCAATATTAATTAGGTAGTGGGATTTGAGGATTGATATTGTTTTCTTTAAATTGATCATAGCGGGTAATTTTCTGAAAATAGTATAAGTCCTAATTTTTCAATCGTGTGACAATTTAAAATTAATTTTCTGAAAAAGATTTTTTTTAATTTATAATTTTAACGAGAGTTAGATTATCGATTTAATATTATCTCGAAATATTTCAAAATTAATAAATTGAGAAATTAAAATAATTGAAAATGCAGTGTAATCCCATCTCTTGACTTTCTCACATATTTCACACTCGGTTGCGCAATTTTTTCATCATTTAGTCATTTTATAATTTTTAGCATTTGTTAGTTAATTTTTCCCTTGAAATTGTTTTTAAAAATAAAAAAATATATATTTTCATAAAAAAAAATTGGAATTGCACGTTTTCATATTAATTGTTTCGCCTTGAAAATTGGATTGATACCCGTACTTACCGCAATACGAGTTATTTTTAGACAAGTTTTGTAGGTATTCAAGGGAATTTTGAGAGTGGCTTTTGAAGACAACGATCGTATACCCAGAGAGCTTATTATCAGTCTACACCTTTATTCATGAATCAATTTCCTAATTTTCATGATACAATTTGAGTTTAAAGGATTAATTCACCCCAAACCCATTTTTACATGTGGAAATCCCTCCCAAAATCATTTAGGTCTACACCTACTATGATATGAATTAAAAATCCATACATATGCGATTAGTCCAGGTCAAGTACTTGCCTTAAATGGTTCGCAGAGTCTGAAAATCCGTTGTAGGTGATAAATCTAAGGTTGAATGCTCGAATATCCCTTGAATTCTCCCCTAATTTGGTCTTTTTAGCTTTCTCATAGCCTTTGCCTCTTTTTCTCTCTATTTCTTAGGATTTTCCTCTAATGATAATGGCTGCCACCACCTCTAATCTTAGGTTACTAACTCTCTAGTCTCGAAATTAACCTAATGGACTAAGCCCATTTGTGGACATCCCCGATCCTCGCCGCGGCAGGGGGGAGGGGGGGAATGAGCGTGAGGGAGGATCTCGGGTCCCGCGCATCCCTCTCGGAGCGCTTCGATCGGCGTAATTTTAGGTGAGGTGAGGTGAGGTGGTAAATGTAGAGAGATTAGAGTCGCCAGTCTATTTTACTCAAAACAGACAAAAGAAAAGGGGTAGCCATCCCTAAGGATAGCATCCAAAGACATACTGGTGCATACGAAACCAAAATGATTCGAAAAGGGTCCGGAGGCTAAGTTACAAAATGGGAAGGTGTTAAGCTCCCATTCCGGCCTTTCGGTCTCTCATGGGTTTTTGCTATTTTCCTTTTATTCTCCCCGTGATGTGTGTGCATGTGTATATATATAGTGGAGATAGGAATCATCGACTTATACCATGGAAGAGATAAAGCGAGTCATCCGTAAGAAGGTTTAAAAATAATATTAGAAAGTAGGATTTACGTGATTATCCTTATGTTGACCGTTATAATGGAACGATAACGTATGTAGAATAATATGCTATTAAGAACAAATATATATATAAAATATAATATAAGAGAATGGAGGTTAGAGAAGATAGAAAATGAGAGAAAAAGTAAAAATAGGACTCGAGTCTCGGGTTTTACCCCGAGACGCCTTCGTAGCCTTTAGAGGCATCAAAGTCCACGTAGTTTGCATGAAAAACGAGGGGTGGGGTTTATCCCATAAATCCAATCGGGGGATTCTTTTATTTGTGTGTACGTGTGGGTGTAGAAAAAAGTGTTTTAGTTGTGAGAAAAGTGTAAGAGAAGTGTGAGAATTCTCGTTTGGAATTTATGAGAAAACCCTCTTTTTCTTATTTTTTGGGTTTTTATTTATATGAAAATAAGATATGTGAAATAATACTAAGTAAAAAGTATATTTGGATGTGTGAGATGAAATAACAAAAGTGCTAAGTAATAAAATAAGTTGTTGCGAATTTATGAGAATTTACGGAGAGAGTTGAGAAAATTAGACCTTCTTGAAGATCTTGAGCTTGATTTGAATGTTGGAGAGAAGCCCTTAGACTTGGATGATGACGGAGGATAGTAAATTCATCAAGTTTGATGAAAAGGATGATGAAAAGTGAAGGATGGAAAGGGATTTGGGCATGGAAACCACGCTGTCTTCGAGAGAGGTTTTCAAGATTTGCTGAGAGTGATTTCTATCAGATCTAGGCTCCCTTTGCAAGTGAGGTCAGGCCTAATTTTTATAGGCCTAGGACATTGCCGATCGGCATATCCCTATTCCTACCATTCGGTAGGTGCATTTAGGCACACTGCCGATAGGTAGGGTCTAGACTTGCCGTTTGACAGTATTTTTCAGACCTTTTTGAAAAATCGACCGCAGAACGCAAACTGTTTTTCAAAATCGTGCACGGGGCAGACGACTAGAAAGGTCATTTAGAGACCTTCGAAAGTCCTTTGGACTGATCCCTGGTCCGGGAGTTGACTTTGGGTCAAATATGGCTTGAAAGCATTTGTCAGTCCATTGGACAGGGAATTGTCGGACGCAAACGGATCGTTCATTCGCATGGTAAGCCCGAATCATGCACGAGGTGGACCGTTGGAAAGGTTAGGAGATGCACTTCAAATTCCAAAGAGTTTGATCAGGTTCGGGGAGTTGACTTCGGTCAACCGAGCCCTGGAAGCATTCGATGATCTTTCAAAGTAAAACAGATCATTTGTCCATACCGTAAGTCAGAATCGCATACGAGATGGACCGTTGGAAAGAGGATTCAGTACCCTTCGAAGATTCATTTAGTCTTGGTCGAGATGAAGAGTTGACGTAGGTCAAACAGAGCCCGAGAGCGTCCGGTGGCCTTTTGATTGAGTCTCGAGGGAAATGGGTCGTTCGTCCGCATGGTAAGTCGGAATTGCGCACGGGATAGACCGTTGAAAAGGGGTTATAGTTCCATTCATAGATTCATTCAGTCTCAGTCAAGCTAAAGACTTTGAATTTTGGTGAAACGGAGCCTAGGAGTGCCCGATGGCTTTTAGGTTAGTACTCGGGGTATGACCTAGGTTTGTAGTGATGAAGGGAGGTGCTAAAGAGAGTTTTAGGGGGTAACATAATGGGGTGTCTACAGATCCCCTTGACGAGTGAGTTTGGAAAAAATGATAGCTATCGAATAGACATCGCATGATTCTTTTTGAAGGTGGATGACCAATTCAGAGGGTCGAGGACGATTCTGAGGATCTAAAGGAGGGAGGACGACCAATTCAGAGGGTTGAGGCCGATTCTGAGGACCTAAGGGAGTGAAGATAACCAATTTAGAGGGTTGAGGCAAATTCTGAGGACCTAAGGAGTGTGCTGGGGATAACCAATTTTGTGGGTAGAAGCCGATTCTGCGGGCTTGAAGATGAGGGTGATCGATTTTGCGGGTCGGAGCCAATTCTGAGGGCTTAAGTTGAGATGACCAATTCTGTGGGTCGAAGTTGATTCTGAGGGCTTAAGTTGTGATAACCAATTCTGCGAGTCAAAGACGATTCTGAGGGCTTAAGTTGAGATGACCAATTCTGCGGGTCGAAGCCAATTCTGTGGGCTTAAGTTGAGATGACCAATTCTGCGGGTCGAAACCAATTATGAGGGATTAAGATGAGATAACCAATTCTGCGGGTCAAAGCCAATTCTGAGGGCTTACGTTGAGATGACCAATTCTATGGGCTTAAGTGGAGGTGACCAATTCTGCGGGTCGAAGCCGATTCTGAGGGCTTAAATTGAGATAACCAATTCTGCGGGCTTAAGTAGAGGTGACCAATTCTGCGGGTCAAAGCCAATTATGCGAGCTTAAGTAGAGGTGACCAATTCTACGGGTCAAAGCCAATTCCGCGGGCTTAAGTTGAGATGACCAATTCTGTGGGCTTAAGTGGAGATGACCAATTTTGCAGGTCGAAGCCAATTCTGTGAGTTTATGTAGAGGTGACCAATTCTATGAGTCGAAGCCAATTCTGAGGGCTTAAGTAGAGACGACGATCCAAGACCGAGGTCAATTCTGACCTAATAGAGGTGACGATTAAGGATCGAGGTCAATTCTGACCTAAGAGGGGTGACGACCGAGGATCGAGGTCAATTCTAACCTAAGAGAGGTGACGATCTAAGACTGAGGTCAATTTTGACCTACATTCCTTTTGGGGACAATTAGGGATTCTACTGGGGGTAATTATTAGATTTTGGATTCTGCTGGGGAATAAAGAATGAGTTGGGAAAAAGCAAAGTGTCCTTTGGAGACTTTGAAAATGAATTTCTGGAGTTCCATTGGGGAAATTACCTCATGACGTTGTTTTGAGCCGGGGAGCTGATTATCGAGGAAGTGTTTGTGATCTGCAGAGGAGAGGTGAGTTTGATGCCATAAACTTCGCTTGGGAAGTGATTAGGTGGTCCAGGTATTGGAAATGTTGCTCGAGGAGGTTTGAGACCTTTAGAGATCCTTCGGGTACGTCGCCGGGAGGAGTTTGACTTGGTTTTTTTAGAGTTATATGGAGAAATGGGGGTTTCGCTTGAGGGAGTGCGAAATTTTCTTCTTAAAAATGTTCTAAATCCTTCCTTCGATTTTTTGAGAATTTTACAGGGAATTCTGGTATTTTCTGGGAATTTTTGTACGAAATTTCAAGGGGTGCCAGTCAGCATGGTGCAGGGGGTGCCATTCGGCAGTGGCACAGACTTTTGGACTGCCTCGGGAAGGTAAGGAGACAGTGTCGATCGATGGGTGGGGGGTCGATGCCGATCGGTGGGTGGGCATGACGCTTAGCATCCTATATAAAGGGGGCGAATTCCCTTCATTTTTCATAGCTTTTTGCTTTCTTTCTCTCTGCAATTTTCCTCTGCAAATTGTTCTAGCATTTCGATCTCTAAGAAATGGTCGCCTTTGTGAGCATTGTAGCGCATAAGGATGGTTGACTGTCGATGATTGGGCGAATGTGGAGTGGAGGGCCAGGGTGTCTCTTGCTTTGGGGAGTCATAACTCCTTTGATGCATTCGAGCCGGTTGCGGATGAGCGAACTTTTCTATGGGAGCCATCGCATCATCGGTCTTCTAAGGTGGTGAGCCCTGGCGGTTATGTAAGTAACCTGACTTTTGGCATTCCTCTCTCTTTTTTTGATGATTTTTCCTTTCTCGAATTTTGATAAGGTTTCTCCTTTTGACAGTCTGATATCTCTTTGAAGAACATGCGTGCCTGTGGGACGACGGGGCTTTAGGATGTCTGGGAGCATCTTCCACCTGTGGTGCATTGGGTGGTATCATCAGCGGGTTTTGGGAGGTTGGTGTCTGCGCTGGATGAGACGCCTCGGTCGACAGTGGTCCTGTGCTCTTTGGGAGAGAGGTTGTGGGATACTACCCACACCTTCCATTTTGGTTTCAGGGAGATGACCATGAGTCCCATAGATGTGAAGCAGTTACTAGGGTTGGATTGCGATGGGGAGGAGATAGAGGTGGATCGCTCTTTGAGGGTGAGGCCGGAGGCGGTGAGGGCGGCGCTCGGCGATGTAGGGAGGATAGTCTCTGGGGATTCCATCCGTTTGTCCTTGATGAAGGATGTCTTGCTGAGTAGAGTCGTCGATGTGGAGGAAGGGCTGCAGGTGAGGGAAATGGCCCGGTTGTTCATCATGTTGGTACTGGGAGGCTTTATGGTGGCGTTGAGAGGCGACGACGTCCACTTGTGGTTCTTTCCGTTCTTGAGGATGTTTTCGAACATCCCTCTCTATGATTGGGGGAGCCTGACTTTGGCGACCCTCTATTTTTCTTTAGATGCATTCAGTCGGTGCTGTCGGTAAACTTTTACTGGAGCCACGTATCTCTTCGAGGTATCTTTTAATTTTGCGCATTTTCCTCTCATGCATTCGTATTTTCCTTATGCGTCTCTTTTGGATTGTGGATTCCTGTCTTTGGCAGACGTGGTTCTATGAGGTAATTGGGTGAAATACCCAGCTGATCGCTCTGAAGGAAGATACTATTGGGGACTTCTGCTGATTGTATCGATGGCGGAAGGCCAATCGGCATTCGAAGGGATCTCTCTCTCTGGAGGCAGTGCGTCTGGTCTTGAATAGCCTGACCAGTGGTAGGGTAAGACTTTTTCCTTTTCAGTCTTGGTTTTGACATGTTCTGATTCTGTATTGACTTATGCTTGCTCGGGGATTTTCAGGTGACCTTTTACCCATGGGGGATAGCCATTTAGCATACAGGGGTGACCGAGGTGAACGCGCAGATGCGGCGCTTAGTGGTGCATGAGTTTGGACATTCTTGGTATCTCGGGGAGCAGGGGTGCTTCATCTCATCGTAGGGGAAAGAGTGCGCGTTACATGGGTGGAATATCTTAGAGAGATAGGTGAAGGGTAGGTAAGAAAGAGAATGAGAATGTGGGTTCGAGCTGAGTCCCGTTTTTTTTCTTTTCTTTATTTCTTGCAAAATTTGATGTAACACAAAAGAATATATATATGCAATGCAAATGGAGATGTTATTATCTTTATTAATGATGAATGAGTGAATGCATGCACATGCGCTTTTTACTTTGCTATTGAGACCGTAGAAAGAGATATTTTGGGGATTTTGGAGAAAAATGGGAAATTATATAAGGGTGGAAAAGGATTTTTGAAATTCCATTGAGAACATTTATTTTGAGTTTTCTGAATTTTGATAAAAGAGGAAAAAGGAAAATTTCCAAGAGTAGAGGGTTGCCGATCGGCAAGCACCTTGTTCTGCCTATCGACAGTCAAGTCCAGTCCCATCAATTCAAAGCTTTGATTAGTGCCCTCTTCAGCCTTTGGTACTTTTGTAGAATTGGATTCCCTCCAATTTCTGTAGGGATTGTGTCTCTTTTGAGGGTTCTCAAGTATAAAAAGGGGAAGGGTGGAGTGTGTCCATCACACCTTCACTTGTCTACTGTTTCTTAGTCTTGTAAGATGGCTCTCCCTGGTAGCATTGAGTTTGTAAATTACCTCAAAGCCTTATAAGCGATGTGCTCTTATAATGTTGACTACGATGATTTCAACATGCATCGAGTCTCTTTGTGGAGCAATCGGTCCATTGAGTGGAACATGTTGATGGCGACGGTATAATTCTATTACCTCGAAGACCATGCCTTACGCTTTGGGTTGGACGAAATTTGTCCTACCTACGAGGAATTTTCTGCCATGCTGGGGATAAATCCTAGTGTTGATGCGGCTTTACCCAAATTTTCCCATTCTCCCATGGATTTGTTGGCTAAGTTTCTTCACATTTTGCCTTTGGCGGCTAGATCACTAGTTGCTGGAGGAATGATTTCCCTCCTGGCGGTGTTTCAGTCCATGCATTTGCAGGAAGCTGGAGATGCTGGATACGCTGGAGCCGTTGCTCTGGGCTTGGTTTCAAAATTATTGCTAGTGACTGGGGAACTGCTGGTGGATCCGTAATTTACAGCCATTACTTTATGGATGTCATACCATCACAATCATGCGGCGATGATACTGGCGGAGACCCTGAATGGTCTGGATGCCTGGAGAGAAGGTCGTTCTGACTTTCTGTGGGGTAGCCCCGTGATGCTATTCATGTGGTTGTCTGAAAGACTCCGCCTGGTGACTCTTCCAGAATATCCTTTGTCGGTTGTACCCAACTTCTTTTCGTGTCACTTTTTCTATGTTGGCCTGGATATTGAGAGTTGGGAGAATTGGCTTGTGGAGAATGGGGCTCAAAATCTGTACTGGTCAGTGCCTTGGTGGGGACAGTTACTGCCTGTTCTGGAGCTAGGAGAATACCCGTATGTACGGCTGGTCGGAATCGGACAGACCTCTTTTTATTTCCCTTGGCGGATTCTGCGCCAATTTGGCTGGGCATAGGTTGTTCCACCTCGGACACTAAATTTCTTTCTGGTAGAGGATTTGACTAAGCATCTGCGCATGCGGCTTGGTTGTCTGTGGGAGAATCGGAGTTCGTTGACCCGTCCCTCTCAGTCTTTTGGGAGAGTTTGGCATATCCCTGGGAATTATATGAAGTGGTTGTGGAGGAGAGTAGTTATCAAGATGTTGGCAGCGGAGACTGGACATAAGTGGTTTGTTTCTTTTGACACCATGGAAGGAGGTGTTATGATCTTTTCGAAGATAGTTCGAGCTTATCGATCCATGTAGTGTCTACGATACTCGATTAAGGTAGGGGAAACTTAGGGACCCCGGGATACAGATGATGATGACGGAGTAAGATCCTCTGGTAGTTGTGGGTAGGACTGCTAGAGAGTTTATTTTGAAATGAGGGATAAATGTGGGGATTTTATTATGGATTTTTCGGAAGGTAGGAGGAAGGGAGTTATCCATTCCTTTTCTTATGTAATTTGTACCTTAATTTATTATTAAGGAAATAAACAAGTTTCTGATCATCCAGCCGTGCCTTTGATGAGTTTTGTGTTGTTTGAATTATCTATACCGATTGCTAAGTCATACATAATCCTTTTGTTAAAATATATGTTGGATTTGACTATCATTCTCGGAGGTAAGAAAATAATAGTATTTTATGAAAAAGAACGGTTCGTGCTCATGTAAGGTGTATGAGATGCCTACGTACCTCTGGGGATTTTGAAAAGTTTTAATTTGTTTGCCTACGTACCTCTGCCACGTTGTTCTAAGGTCCCAGATGGGTTCCATGATTTCCTAGAGGGTTACATTCCCTTCTCGGACATCGCGGTCCTTGACTCTCTTATTGAATGAACGCGCTATTCGGCGATGGTACCCTTGTATATGGTATAGTGCTTTTAGTCTCCTTTCTTCTAGGAGTCAAGACGGCTTTGGCACGAGTCTTCTTTGTTGACCTCGCTCTCAATCATGACGCATAATGAGGGTATTTCCAGCTCCATGGGTAGGATTTCTTCTATACCATAAACTAAAGAGTAAGGGGTAGCCCCATTTGAGGTTCGAATTGAGGTTCGGTAGCCCCAGAGGGCGTATATGATCCGATCGGTCCAATCCCGATAACTTTCGGTCATCTTGCTGATGATGGCTTTGAGGTTCTTATTGGTGGCTTCAACTGCACCGTTGGTTTGAGGTCGGTAGGGAGAAGATTTGTGTCTCTCAATCCCATACTCTTTGACCACTTCTGTAACTTCTTCCTCGAAATGTATCCCGTTATCTGATACTAATTTGTGCCGGACCCCATACCGGTAGATGATGTTTTTCTTGATGAATTTGGCCACTTTCTTAGCATTCAGTATTGTGTATGGCTCAGCTTCAACCCATTTGGTGAAGTAATCGATGGCAGCTAGGATGAAATCATGCTCGTTGGAAGCCTTCGGTGTAACCTTCCCTATAATGTCGATGCCTCAGGTGGAGAACGACCATGGAGAGGTCATGTTGTATAATTCGTGCGGAGGCAAATGTTGAAGGTTGGAGAATTTTTGGCATTTGAGGCATCTCCGAACATAGGTGGTGCAATCCTGGGTCATAGTGGTCCAGTAGTAGCCTTATTGGATGATCTTCTTGGCAATCATGTGACCGTTCATATGGGGTCCACATTCCTCGCTGTGGATTTTTTGTATTATCTTTTCAATGTCATCCCCTACGATGCAGTGCATATGAGTTCCATCGAAGTTCCTTTTTAGCAGTGCTTTGTGATAGATGATGTACTTAGTGGACATTCTTCAGAGGGTTACTCGTTATTTCTTGTTGGAACCCTTGGGATACCTACCATGTTTTAGGAGGCGCCATATATCATAGTGCTAATAGTTGGCTAGCTCGGGATCTTATGTAGTGATGAGCTCAATGTGGTAGCTCTGGGTTGCTGTGTCTTGCTTTTGAACAAGGAAGGGGTCATTATTATTCCTTCGGGAATATCGACCATGGAGGCTAAGGTAGTAAGGACGTCGACTAGGTTATTCTTTTCTCGCGGTAGGAAATGGAAGGTGATATCTTGGAATTAGGAGGCTAGTTCTTCTAAGTGGGCATGGAAGGGTTGGAGTTTCTCATCCTTAACTCTCCATTTTCTGAGCACTTGACCAATGATGAAGGCGGAATCCCCGTAGACGTCTAGGCATTGAATACCTTTCTTGAGAGCAACTTTGAGGCCTATCGTGCATGCCTCATATTCAATCATGTTGTTGGTGCAAGGAAAATCCAACTTAATGGCGATGGAAGTGTGGAAGTCATCTGGGGCGATCAGGAGTATCCCAATGCCATGTCCTTTTTTATTGGCAGCAACGTCAAAGAACATTTGCCTTCGAAGGTTATCTTGAGAAGTGCAAAAGATGTTTTCATATGGGAATTCGGAGATCCAGACATCGGCTTCTTCTATGGGGTGATCAGCGAGGTAGTCAAAGATGGATCTTCCTTTCATGGCTTTCTGCGTGACGTACACGATATCAAACTTGGCTAGGAGCATCAACCATCGGGCCATTTAGCTGGATAAAGCGGGTTTCTCGAGCAGGTATTTAATGGGGTTCATTCGGGATACAAGTTTGATGGGGAAGGCAAGCATGTAGTGCCGCAACTTTTGGGTGACCCAAACAAGTGTGACACATGCCTTTTCCAAAGCGATGTAGTTAACCTCACACCCGGTCAATTTGTGACTGGCATAATATATAGCTCTTTCTTTGTGGGAATCTTCAAGGTACTGGGCTAGCAAAGCCCCACCTGCAGTGTCGGTTATGGTTAGGTATAGGATCAAGGGGAGACTAGGCTATGATGGCATGAGTAGCGGGGGTTGGGTCAGATATTATTTGATTCGGTTAAAAGATTCTTGGCAGGACTTGTTCCGAACCTTAGTTGAATCCTTTCGAAGGAGTTTAAAGATAGGTTTGTAGATGGAGGTTAGCTGGCTGATGAACCGGCTGATGTATTGCAATTTCCCAAGGAAACCACGGACTTCTTTTTTCTGTTCGGGGAGGTGTCATCTCGAGTATAGATTTCATCTTGGCGGGATCTGCTTCTATCCCCTTCTCATTGACCATGAATCCCAAGATTTTTCCCTTTATGACGCTGAAGACGCATTTATGCGGATTGAGTCTCATCTGATACTGTCGCAGTCATTCGAAGAACTTTCGGAGAGAGGGAACATGACCCTCTCTAGTTTTGGATTATATAATCATATCATCCACATAGACCTCAACCTCTTTGTGAATCAGATCGTGCATGATGGTTGTGGCAACCCTCTGATAGGTAGCCCCAGCGTTCTTGAGATCAAATGGCATGACAGTGTAGCAAAAGGTTCCCCATGGGGTGATGAATGTGTTTTTTTCTTGGTGGTTTGGGTGCATTTAGATTTGGTTATATCCGAAAAACCCGTCGACGAATGACTTAAGAGCATGACTGGCTGTGTTGTCCATGATCATGTCAATATTGGGTAGCAGATAATCATCCTTAGGAGAGGCTTTGTTCAAATCTCAATAGTCTACACACATCCGAACTTTTCTTCCTGATTTCGGCATAGACACTATGCTAGCTATCCATGTGGGATATTCTATCACACGAATGAAGCCTATGTTCAACTGTTTGACCACCTCTTCTTTGACTTTAAGCGACCATTCGGTGCAGAGCTTTCTTAACTTTTGTTTGACCGGTTTGTAATATGGGATAGTGGGGATCTCATGCAGAGCTTTTTTAGGATCAATGTCGGGCATATCATCGTAAGACCATGCGAAGACATCCAAAAATTCCTTTAGCAATTCTTTGAGTTGTGCACGCTCATGCTCGTTGAGGGTAGCCCCTATCCTAATCTCGTGCAGTTGGCTACTAGAACCGAGGTTAATAATAACAGTCTCTTATTTATTAACTTGAACGCGGTTATGTTTTTTATTATTAACCTTATTTAGATCAGTTAAGAATTATTCATTTGCAAAATCATCATCATCAAAAGTTTGATTAAAATTCAGACAGTTAATGTAAGGCACAACAAGATACTCAAAATATTTGTTTATTTCATTGATAGGAAAAATAAAAATTAGAACCTCGTCAAAAGAGGACTCGATTACATTTGAACAAGTATAGACAACAGAAGAAGAAATAGGGTGAACATTAGGATTAGGGGAGATTTTAGCAGGTAGAACTGGTGCAGCATGCTAGTTGAGGAGAGGTATATCAGTAGCTTTAATCAGGTGGGATGGATCCAGTGATGTAGTGCCTGAGTGAACCATATAGAGTGCTATCCCCAGTGTCTGTAAGTTAAAGGAATCTTCGAAGTCACTTTCCTCAGTCTCCTTGGTACCTTTGATGAGCGGTTGTACATGGTGTTGGGAACTCTCGGCCCATGGATAGCTGTCTTGGAAGAGGATCTCCATTACAGGCTTCATCTTCTTGTCTGTATGGTCATACCATCATTCTGAAAATCTGCAAAAGGGGAAGTCCTCACCCTCTTTGATGAATCGTTCGTTCAAGAATTCACCTGGGATAGTCTGGACGTGGTCTAGTCTCCTCTTTGATCGAGACTGGCGGATCATTCTGAGCTCTTGTTCTAACGGTTAACACCCCAAACCGCAGGGAGGAAAAGCCTTCTTTAGTTCAATCGACTCCACTATTCCTTATTTTCTTTGTCCTAGCCTCAGTCTGGGCATAAAGTGCATGTTTTTGAACATCTGGATCACATTGACATTGCCATGAGGGTCGTATCTTTGAAGTCGTCTCCTACCGGGAGTAGAAGTGGTTCAACTCGAAATCCTGATAGGAGCTTATCATTTAACCCGTGTTGAATCTCAAGGATTGGACTTCTTGTACTTGCACCATCAGCATTGTCATCATCACCCAAGATGGTAATGACCCATTCGTCGATGAAGAACTTTAATTTTTGATGGAGTGAGGAAGACATGCCCTTGATACTATAGAGCCAAAGTCGTCCGAGTATCAGGTTAAAACAAGTTGGGATGTTAATAACTTGGAATTCGACAACAGTGTTTATAGGGCCATCCCTATTACAAGCTTTATGGATCCCATCACCTCCCGATGGGTATTATCGTAGGCACGCACAGTATCGGAGGTTGGAGCGAGGTCGCTTTCTTTTAGTCCTAAACATTTGAAGGTTCTTAGTGGGCAGACATTCAGGGAGGATCCATTATCGACAAGAGAGAGTGGCATAACCTTCCCCATAACTTCGACAGAGATGTTGACTGCATGATTGTGGTTTGGCCCAATCTTGGGGATTTTTTCTTCGAAAAAGGATAGCATTCGGGTAGAGGCCAAGGATCCAACCAAATTTATCGCTTATTCTGGTGTGGTAGAGGGATGAACTGTGGGTCCAGTGAGAAACTTGATCAAAGCATTTCTGTTTAGCTGAGAAGACATGAAAAGCCCCCATAGAGTGATGTTATCTTGAGTTTTCTTTAGTTGATCGAGGATCTTGCTCTCCTCGAGGGTCATTTCTGGCATAGGAAGGTTTTCCACGCCCTTCCCCTTGTCATTGGCTGGTAGTGAGTTTGGGATCTGTTAATGCCTCCCTGATCTGGTCATGTGATTTACTAAACAAGGGAAGAATGTGAACCCTGTTTCCTTATCGATCTCGGGTTGTTCTTCCACCTTGTTTATTTCTATGAGGAGTTCTTCAAATGATATCGTTCCACACATGTCAGCTACCAAGCCGGTTTTCTGGAAATCTTATTCTTCATTCGAATCTCTGAATTCTTCCCCCCCCCCCTCCAGTGGCAACAATTCTATCTTTCCATTTAAAGTTGATGCATTCCACAACTTTAACGGCCTCCTCATATAGGTCTTCCCAATCTGTGGGGATGTGTAAGGGTGAAGAGACCAGGCGCCCCTGTAGCTTCAAAGCATCGAATAACTTGGTAATACTGCAAATGTTGTTGGTTTGCCTGAATAATTCTTCCATAATCCGGACGACATCATCCACACTGACTTCATCCGTTGGTACTACCCATCTATCTAACTCTCGGGCCCATTTGCGTGCTTCCAAGAACAGCATAATGTACCTTTGACAATCAATAACCATCTGTGAGGGCAATTTTAGCCCAAACTCTAGGAATTGGTTTGAGACTTCTGACCATTCCATGCTTCCATTTTCAGAGCGAGTATGGACAGCGATGCATGCTCTGGTAAGCAGTGATAGTGCCTGATCAGCGAGGCTAGTAGGTTATAGGAGAAAATATGGGCAAATTTGGAGAGGTTTATGAAAGTATATGGGTGTGATTTGAGCTGAGGGATCGAATTCTAGGTTCTCTTCTAAGAAGATAGCATTGGTATGATTTGGAAGTGGGTTGTGAGTAGTGTTTGGATTAGGATTGGCTGGTGGGGTGATGGTACCCCGGTCAATTAGACATTGGATTAAATTTTATTTTTAAATGTTTTTAACTCGTGGAGTTGTTTTGACTTCCAACTCTTCATTTCTTTCCCTTATTTAAAGGAGTCTTTTGGATTCCAACTCTTCATTTCTTTGCATTATAAAAGGAAGTCGTGGGAAACCCTTTTAACATACTTTTGGCACAAATTTTGGTAGCAAATATATTTTATATTCCTCTTCTTTTTAATTATACTTTGGCGCTTGAGATTTGTGAGTTTCAACCTTAGATTAGAGGTATTCTTTGGGCTATTTTGTTGGAGGTTCTTGGAGGATATTTTGTAGATCTTTTGTGTTGATCTTGAGGATGTGATCGTTGGTTTCTCATCATGATTTGAGGTATGGGGTTTTACACAATATGCTCCTTTAAATCTCGCGAGTGTCATTCTCTTTGATTTCATGTTTAATTGAACTCGTATTTGAATTGATAAATTCATTGAAATTTGGAAAATAATTGTTGAAATTATTTTGATTCATGTGGTATCATTATATTGTTGATGAGCACATTGTCATGAGATTTTAATATGGCACGGATGTTGGGCACCAGCCAAAATTCCTGTTTCCCGGGCTATGGCTTGATAAAGCATATACGGATGTGGTGAGGCCTGGTGACCCGGTTAAAGTGTTGTTGAGAAATTATATTGATAAATGCTTTGAGATTTGCATTTTGATTTGAATATTCGTACTCGTGTTGTTACGCTTTATTCATTGCTAATCCATATTTGTTGAGCATCTTTCTTGTCGTATTGTGTACTTCTCCATATTTTCTTTTAGTCGTTGGTTAGCGTGGATTTTGGGGCGCTATGGAGATTGATTTTAGCGGCCAGCAGTTTGGTGAAATGCGCAGTGAGCATCTGCCTTGAAGTTTCTTGGGAGTGGATTTGGCAATGGACGGGGGTCCAAAGGTTTGATAAGGTTTCATCTTAACAAGGCTTGATAAACTTTGGAGAGGGGAGCATGGAGCTCGGTGTATTCCTTTTGGACTAGGACAGGGCGGCTTTCTGGTGCCCATGATGTGGTTGGTTGAGATATGTTGTTGATTGGTGAGACTGCAGAATTGGCAGGCTTGTCATATTTTCTGGGGGTGAACTGTCTGGACACCTTCTTTGGTTCAACTTCTGTCTTGGAAAGACCCTCATCGATTTCTACTCCTGCTTCTTTAAGAGCTTGGAAGTGGGGGTAGTATTGTCCTCCCATTATTGCTCGGACATGGGGTAAGAAATTTCTCTTCACTATGCCGACTTGTTCTTCCTCGGAAGGTCGATTGGTCATGGTTGCTGCCTTTTCCCTCCATTGGGCAATGAAGTTATTGACTGATTCACCAGGGTTCTGTTTGAGTAGCTCCAAATCACAGTGGGTGACCTCAAGATCTTTATTGTATTTGTACTGCGACATGAATTCTCGAGCCACATCCTCCCAACTATGAATTTTGGACTCTTTGAGAGACAAAAACCATCGGAGGGCGCTATCGTTAAAAGTCTGCTGAAACAATTGGGCCATCACTTCTTCAGAAGCCCCTAGTAGAGTCATGGAACGGTGATGACTTCGGAGATGAACAATCGGGGGTCCACTTCCTCCAAATTTCTCGATATTTGGCATCTTGAACTTCTCGGGTAACCTTACTTTAGGATAAGGAGATATGTGGGTGTAGTCCATGTAATTTCCTGAGATTCTGACTTGGTCAAACTTCTTAGTGAGCATCTTGAGGTCGTCTTTGACTTTATTCAATTCTTTTTTTTTGGGTTAATGACTATAGGCAAGTTAGCCCCATGCTGGGCAAGATTCGGCATCGAAAGCTGGGCACGCGATAACCCATTAGCAAGAGGGGCACGTGGAGCATGCTAATACTCTTCGGGAAACCAGATAAGCTCAGGTGGATCCATAACGTGAGGAAATAGGGCCATGGGCTCTTGAGGAATGGGAACCTGATTTCGTTGCATCTCTCGGACCTCGGTTTGGAAGTTGTCAATCTTGGACACAAGCTGAGCTAGAACTTCCGTCAGATTCGACTGCGCAATGGGTACTTGATCTGTGTTCTCCGTGGAAAGCGGATGGATTCTAGACTCGGAAGGAGTAATAGGGGAACGAACGGAACTCCGGGGTGACTTGACTGAAGACCTAAGCCAATAAGGAGCCAGGCTAAGGGCTTGTGATCGACCTGAGAAGGCGTAAAATGGGATTATTTTGAGAAAAAGGGATGAATTTTTTTTTCGAGATTGAAAGACAAAATATTTTTGGATTTTTGATTAAGAGAGGAGAAATGTTTTTGGATTTTAGATAAAGAAAAAAGGGAATTTCCCCTTTGGAGACGGTCTCAGCATGATTATTATAATTATTATGTTTTTACTTGTATTAATTCTCCTAAATGAAAAATGAAATTCCGAATGGGACCCGAGCCTGAAAAAATTGGGTTTGTAATATATGCAAAGCGATGGCTGGACTTGTGACTAGGCTCACGGACAGGGTCTCGTTTTAAAAATATGCAAAAATTCAGGCGACTGGCCGACCCGTAATTTCGGTAGAGTTTCGCTCTGAAATCGGAAATCTAACATGTGTGTCCTAGGGTTCACACCTATATGCGGGTATGCAGTTGGTTGGGTGAATTGGAATGGGTTCCCCCCTTTAGCATGACTTCCACGATATACATCTTGCTCTTGCGGGAAATCGGTACGTTGTGACAAGCCATTTGATATACCTGAGTGTAAGTGAATTTCCTCACCATATACCTCGTGGGGACGATACATGTGAGAGAGAATTTGATATACTCGGTGTACGTGAACGAATTCCCTGCGATATACCTCCCATCATGACTTCAGTCAAGCACTACGATGCGGGTGAACCGTTCGATATAGGTCGAAGGTACTTGACCAATGGAAGGTGAGAGTCATATCGCTTAGGCTAACTGTGACCTACCGGACCAGCGCCCATCATGAAGTGACCCTCTAGAACTGGGTAAAACTTGGTCAATAGCAATGCTCTTTGGTGATGTCGTGTGAATCATGCATGATTCTTTTATTAGTATCTTATAATAATGTCTTTTCCGATTATGCCAAACAGGGAGCAAAGTGTTAGTACGAATGGTACACCAAGTATGGACGGGGCGTGCAACATGTGGATATATGTGACCCTAGGTGCACGTGGTGCGAATTCTACATGGAGAACTTTCTACAAGTGTGTGAATAGAAGCATAAACATGAGTAATAAATGTGAACATGTAAATAGGGGAGAACATAAGCAAACATAACGCCCACGTAAATAGAGTCTAGCCCTCAAAACAATAATATCCCCAGCGGAGTCGCCACTGTGGCCATCCCGATCCTCGCCACAGGGGGGGGGATGATCGTGAGGGAGGATCTCGGGTCCCGCACGTTCCTCTAGGGAGCGCTTCGGCCGACATCATTTGAGGTGAGGTGATAATGTAGAGAGATTAGAGTTGCCAGTCTATTTTACTCAAAACAGACAAAAGAAAAGGGGAAGCCATCCTGAAGGACAGCATCCAAAGACATACTGGTGCATACGAAATCAAAATGATTCGAAAAGGCTGGAGGCTAAGTTACGAAATGGGAAGGTGTTATGCACCCATTCTGCCCTTTCGGTCTCTCATGGGTTTTTTCTATTTTCCTTTTATTTTCCCCGTTATGTGTGTGCTTGTGTATATATATAGTGGAGATAAGAATCATCGACTTATACCATGGAAGAGATAAAGAGAGTCATCCGTAGGAAGGTTTAAAAATAATATTAGAAAATAGGATTTACGCGATTATCCCTATGTTGACCGTTATGATGGAACGATAACCTATATAGAATAATATGATACTAAGAACAAATATATACATAAAATATAATATAAGATAATGGATCTTAGAGAAGATAGAAAATGAGAGAAAAAGTAAAAATAGGACTCGAGTCTCGGGTTTTACCCCGAGATGCCTACGTATCCTATAGAGGCATCAAAGTCCATGTAATTCGCATGCAAAACGAGGGGTGGGGTTTATCCCATAAATCCAACTGGGGGATTCTCTTATTTGTGTGTATGTGTGTGTGTAGAAAAAAATGTTTTAGTTGTGATAAAAGTGTAAGAGAAGTGTGAGAATTCCCGTTTAAAATTTATGAGCAAACCCTCTTTTTCTTATTTTTTGGGTTTTTATTTATATGAAAATAAGAAATGTGCAATAATACTAAGTAAAAAGTATATTATGATGTGTGAGATGAAATAACAAAAGTACTAAGTAATAAAACAAGTTATTGCGAATTTATGAGAATTTAAGGAGAGAGTTGAGAAAATTGGACCTTCTTGAAGATCTTGAGCTTGATTTGAATGTTGGAGAGCATCCCTTAGACTTGGATGATGATTGAGGATAGTAAATTCATCAAGTTTGATGAAAAGGATGATGAAAAGTGAAGGTTAGAAAGGGATTTGGGTGTGTAAACCACGTTGTCTTCGAGAGAGGTTTTCAAGATTTGCTGAGAGTGATTTCTATAAGATCTGGTCTCCCTTTTCAAGTGAGGTCAAGCCTCATTTTTATTGGCCCAAGGCATTGCCGATCACCATAGCCCTATTCCTGCCGTTCGGCAGGTGCCTTTAGGCACACTACCGATAGGCAGGGTCTGGGACCTGCCGTTTGCCAGTATTTTCCAGGCCTTTTCAGAAAATCGACCGCATAACGCAAACCATTTATCAGACTCGCACACATGGTGGACCGATGGAAAGGTAATTTAGAGACCTTTGAAAGTCCTTTGGACTGCTCCCGGGTTCGGGAGTTGACTTTGGGTCAAATATGGCTTGGAAGGATTCGTCAGTCCATTGGATGTGGAATCGTCGGACGCAAACGGATCGTTCGTCCGCATGGTAAGACCGAATCACGCACGAGGTTGACCGTTGGAAAGGTTAGGAGATGTAACTTTGAAATTCCAAAGAGTTTGATCAGGTTGAGGGAGTTGACTTGGTCAACCGAGCCCTGGAAGCATTCAGTGACCTTTCAGAGTAAAATGGATCGTTCGTCCGTACCGTAAGTCAAAATCGCGCACGGGATGGACCGTTGGAAAGGGGATTCAGTGACCTTTGAAGATTCATTCAGTCTTGGTTGAGCTGAAGAGTTGACCTAGGTTAAACAGAGCTCGGGAACGCCCGGTGGCCTCCTGATTGAGTCTCGGGGGAATGGGTCGTTCGTCCGCATGGTAAGTCGGGATTGCGCACGGGACATACCATTAAATAGGGGTTCCAGTGCCCTTCAGAGATTCATTCAGTCTCGGTCGAGATGAAGACTTTGACTTTTGGTCAAACGGAGCCTAGGAGTGCCCGATGGCTTCTAGGTCAGTGCTCGGGGTATGACCTAGGTTTGTAGTGATGAAGGGAGGTGCTAAGGAGAGTTTTAGGGGGCAACAGAATTGGGTGTCTACACCATTTGGCCCATATACCCCTGTAAAAGTCCGATATAGTCTAAAACTCCCCTGAAATCCAAATAATACACCCGGGTACACTATTTCACTTATTTCAGCTCATTTGGAATCAACTGTGACCTCGAAATCGCCATCCAAGTCACTTTACATAAATTTCCAATCTCGACCTTAATATAGACTACATACAACACCCGATTGAGATATGACATAGTCCCATCGTTATTACTCACTAAGGATATAATAATTATTACATGTTATTTGCAACACACTTAATAAATTTATTCCATAAATATAAATTATAAACTCTCTCGATCAATATTGAATAAACACATAATATTTTATTAAAATAAATTATTGTACACGTGTAATTTAAAAACGCCCAAATTAATTTAATTTTAAATGCTAAAAAATACGGGGTGTTAGAACAATTTTCCAACCGCTAGATTGAACCGTTATAGGGATGATCATCTGAATTAGTTTTACATGCAGCAATTTTAGTGGCTCGATTGTGCCTTTGTGCTGAGATGTCTTCATGGGAAGTATGCTCGCCACATGCGAATCCTCGCATGCTAGTTCTTGATTTGACAGAATCTTCTCAGAAATCTTGAGATATGGATGGCTCTTCATGATAGTGGCCTCTATTTTCTCAGGGACCTATCCGATCGAAGGCAGAACCACTACTTATCCTATTCAAGGAACTCAGTCTTTCTTGGGAGATGGGTAGTCCATCGTAGTAATCAGTGGAACTAATGGAGGACGTCACATTAAGGCAGTAAGATCGATGTTGTGTGAATCTGGAAATACTTATTTTGTTTAAGGGAGGTGGAGGCAACATCTCCCTTTTAGAAGGTGGAGCAGTAGCAGGCCTCGCTTGGAGCATTTGAGTAAGTTTCCTTATTATTTCCTGCAGTGCTTCCTATCCCTTAGAGATGTTTAGTAAAATTACTTGAAGATATCCTAGACCAGGAGGAGCAAAAGGATTGAAGGCATTCCCTCCATCAATACTCCCTCCTGGAATGTTTGTCCCACCTCGATAATGTGATTAAAAAGTAAAACTTGAAAGAAATTAGTAAGAAACAACAATAATTTATCCTTCCCGCAAACAACACCAATTTGTTAATATATAAATTTGGGTTTTTGTATTGTGGGAATGATTTTAGCTTAAGTTATCCAAAATTATAATCACATATAAATATGTTATGATAAAGAAACGATGGAAGTGCAAAGAGACTCAAATTTTTTACGTGGTTCATCCCCAAAATGGTGCTTACATCCACAGAGTGGCATCATAATATGTTTATAGTAGCTAAAAGTTAAAAATATGGAATGCCTTTAGATATTAGGCATTTACATCTTTACATGATAATATAAAACTGGATATTTATTCACGTGCATTTGCATAGTGGCTATTGAATATCCCACATGGGTCTTTTCATATTAATGATGGTTCTTCTTCTGGGGCATGGTCGGTTGGGTTACCTACCACAAGATATCTGAGCCAACTGGGTTTATCCGCAATTTGAGGGTCCAGTGATAATGTTGACAAGTATCACTATTTTATTGGTCCACTTGACCTGACTATTTTTTTCTATAATAGGCCTCTTCGTAATTTTCTTCAATTTGGCCCACCTCTACCCCATTTTCCTCCCCTTCCTCACAACTCTCCTCATCGTCACCAGTTGTCCTTGGTCGCCTAAAGTGTAAAGATCAATAGTATTGATGATTTGAGAGTTCTTCATTGCCCAAAATTTCTTAGGGGAATATACATCCTCAAAGAACTTAGGGTTCAAAGTGCAAACTCACCTAATCAAACTTCACCAGCCTCTTATCCAATGATGGGGACTTCTTGGCAATAAAATCTGAGGAGAACTAGTCCCAGGGATTGCTGATCCCTTTTTTTAGGTCATTGGAAAATAACTCCAAAACATAAAAGATTTAGAAAAACTTGGTTTTCCAGTTATGATTGCTACTTTGGGTGACTTGGACTATTTTTATATTGGACATAGGAGGAGAAAAATAGTAATATCCATTTGTTGTTATCCTTTGAACTATACACAAACCTAAATATATCTCCATTAATGTCAACCCCCTATATTTCTTATAGTAGATCACGGATCCTACTATTGACCTATAGACATTTAGAGGAGGTTGGGTAAAGTCCACACCATACCCATTTAAGATATATTTTATTGACAGATGGAAAGGATGACGAACTCCGACTTGGAGTACCGAAAGAAGGAAGCAAACCTGATTGGCATCTCTCCTACCATAAGCTCTCTCCTCTATGTTAGGAATTCTAATGTCCACGTCGTCTAGTATGGAGTATAAAAATCTAAGGTCAGCCAATCCTTAGCTCGAATATCACTTCGGTACCATCTAGCATTAGAGGTAGAAGGATCGTAAGATATCATAGAACCGTTCCCTGTTCTGCCTCTTCAGCAATTAAAGGAACCTCAATAAGTGAAGTAGAAAGTGAAAGATTATCCATCAAAGCCCTTTCCCCATAGTTTGGATGATCAAAATAAGTTGTATTAATAGCATCTTTGTCCATCCAAGTCATATACCTATGGCGCAAGCCGTCCTTGAAATTGGACAGGAGGGAAAATTGGTGAAATACCTCTCTCTCACGCATGCGGGGATTCGAGGATATGGCGTTCCTCTTTCTGCCACACTCATTGAATCTTCACAGATTGCGTTAGACATAAATCGACTATCGTAAAAAAAGGGGATAAACACGAATAAATGGATTTTTCATCCTATTTTTCTTAAAATAGACAAAAGAAATGTAATTGTCCCGAGAGAACGACATTTCAAAGACATGATGCGTAAAAAACCAAACAAATCAAGGGTTCAGGGACTAAGTTACAAAATGCAAAGGTGTTAGGCACCCATTTTCCCATTTTGGTCTCTTATAGTCTACGATAATATTTTCATTTTCACTAAGGTGTGATATGTGTGTACATTTGTGAAATGCGAATAATGAGAGAAATTAATCATCTGACTCACATAAAGAGAGAAAACAGAGAAAAATCATCCTAATGAGTGTACAGAAGAAATAACATAAAAATATAATGTGTCCATCAAATTAAAATCACTATGAAGAAGTGAGTGTGTATATCGAGTAGAACGTGAATATGTAGGAGTTCGTGGACTCGCAAATGCTAATAAACACAAAAAAGCATAAAATGAGAAAATAGGACTCGAATCTCAGGATTGGCTCAGGACGCCTACGTATCCCAAAGGAAAACAAAGTCCACATAGTTAGATAACACACAAGGGTGGGGTTTAACAAATAAATCCTAATTTAGGATTTCTTTTTTTTTTTTTTAGAAATTATGCACAAGTGTAGGAAGTGTGAAAAATGAGAAAATCCCAATTTAAGGTTTATAAGAAAACCTTATTTTTGGATTTTATAAAAATAAGATTTATGTGTATTAAATAGTAAAAAGTTAGATTAGTTTTGATGTGAGAGAATGAAATGAAAGATATATCAAATGTACAAAGGAAAGTAAATAATTACTATTAATTGAGTGAGATGTAAATGGATAAGGGTAGACCTTATAGAGAAATTTAATTTTGATTTTGCAATGGCAGGAGGCTGCTTTTAGTATGGTTGGATGGTGGTGAGGTAAGGATAGAAAGTTGGGTGGCAAATGGAGGAGCATTATATAAGGAAATGCATATAATGTTTGTAAAAATAGAATTTCGGCGCATTGATTTCGAGGGAAATGTTCTGATTTCATAAATAAACCCTTAAGAATGAGGTCATAGTCTCTTTAAATAGTAAAAATTAGGGTTTTCATGAGGTGATGATCGGCATAGCTCTTTCCTTACTGGTCAAGGAAAGTACACCCTACCGATAAGCAGAGGGTCTGGGGTGCCTATAGACTGTCGGGAATCGATTTTTCAGAAAAATAGGCATAAAATGCAAACTGTAAGTCCGAATCACACTAGAAGGGGATCGTTAGAAAGGTTATTCATAGAACTAAAATAATCCTTTGAGTCACTCTAGTGTTTGAGGGTTGACCAAGGTAAAATAGGGCTCGAAAACACCCGATGGTCTCTCGACAGGGATTTCGGACTGAAAAGGCAAGTACGTGCGGACCATAATGCCAATTCATGCATGGTATGGACTGTTAGAAAGGGTATTTAGTGTTCTATGAGATTTTATTGAGATTCACTTAGGTTGAAGAATGATCGAAGTAAAATGGTACTCAAAAGTTCCTGTGGCCTCTCGGAGTAAAAATGTATGTTTGTGCGAACTGTAGTGCTAATTTGCACATGGTATGGACCATTGGATAAGGGATTCAGGGCTTTATGAGGTTTTAATAAGATTTGCACATGTTTTAGAGTTGATTGAGGTCAAAAGTGCCTAAAGTTCCCCAGGCCTCTGAATCAGATATCGGAGTAAAGAGACATATTGATGCGAACTGTGAGGTCGATTCAAAAATGGTATGGACTGTTAGAAAGGGAATTGAGATACCTATAAGGTTTCATTGATTTGAGATCTGGTTGGATAGCTGACCGATGTCAAACGATGACCAAAATCTTTTAATGGCCTCTAGATCAGTTCTCAGAGTAAAAGGGCACATTCATGTGAATTGTGAGGCCAATTCGCACACATTATGGATCATTAGAAAAGGAATTCAGGGTCTTACAAGGTTTCATTGATATTTTTTTAAGCTGGAGAATTGACTCAGGTTAAATGACGCTTAAGAACACCGGAAGGCATCTAGATTAAGGTTCGAAGTATGACCTGGGCTCTATGGTGGGAGGAGAAGTGTTAAGTACCTATGGAGGTACTAAGGGTGTACTAAAATGGGGTGTCTATAGAGCCCCTTAATGGTCATGCTTTGAAAAAGTGGAGGTCCGAAAGATAGACACCTCATTGATGCTCAAGGTTTGGGGACCCTATTAGGAGGTGAAAGATGGTTGGTTAAATTATTGAGGTTGATTCTGCGGACCTAAGGGTGAAGATGGCCGATTCAGGGGGTCCAAGTATTTTCTTTAGAACTAGAGAGTTGGGGTGAGCGATTCAAGGGTTAAGGTCAATTTTATGGACCTAGGTCAATTATGTGGACCTAAAGAGTTGAGATAATTATTTCAGCGGGTCAAGGCTTATTCGCTGAACCTAAGTTAATTTTCTAGATCTAAAAAGTTAAAATGATCGATTCATAGGGTCAAGGTTGATTATGCACACCTAAGAGTAGAAATGACAGATTCTGGGGGTCGAGGTCGATTATGTGAAACTAAGTCAATTCTATAGACTCAAAGAGTTTGAAAAGACCAATTCAGAGGGTCGTGGTCGATTCTAAAAACCTATATCCGTTCTTAGGATGTAGGGAGTTTGACATGACCAATTTAGAGGGCCGAGATCAATTCTGCGGACCTAAAGTGTTGAAATGGCCGATTCAGCGGGTCAATGCCTATTCCGTGGACCTATAAATATGTAATCGCCAATTCAGAGGGTCGAGGTTGATTTTATGGACTTAAAGGGTTGAAATAATTTGTTCAATGGGCCAAGTCCTATTCTGCGGACTTAAAGAGTTATAGTGACTAATTCAGAGGGTTGAGGTCAATTCCGGGGACCTAAAGAATTTAAACATGACCAATTCAGAGGGTCGAGGTCAATTTTGTGAACCTATGTCAATTTTACGGACCTTGAGAGTTTTGTACGATGTGTTTTTTCTAATTATGGATCGGTTGTTGGGGGTGTTAGTTATCACGAGTGTAGACGCAGTTGGATTTTGGTTCCCCTAGGGAGTGTACTGGTGATGAGAGTTTTTTATGAGTGGTGATGCATGTGCTCTTGATTCTTCTAGGAATTAACAAGAACATTGTAAATGTCTTGAGGCTCCTTAATCAATTTTTCTCGAAGTAGTGACGTTCTAGACTTCGCGGGGATTGTTTGAGAATTTTTATGAATTGATTGATCCATTTTTGAAAATTTCTAGCATTTTTGCAACAACATTTTCAAGGAGCTGCCTATAGGCATGGATGGGTAGGTACCTATCAGCATAGGTCATGGACTCCTGGGCCTCTTGAAGGAGGGGAAAGATCACTGTCGATAGGCAGGTCCAGGAGACTATCGATCGACGTAACTGACGCGACTCAGAATGTGTCTCAAAAGTGCGTACTCTCTAAGCTCAAGTGCAAGCCTGTCGCTCAAGTAATAATCCGATAAGTCGGGTATCGATCCTCAGGGAAAAAGGACAACGAAGTTGTGACGATGGGAAAAAATGGAGGAATCCTAACTTTGACTCTAAAAAGAAAGAATAAATGATTTGGTTTTGAGAATTGATTATACTAAATGCAATTATGAAATTATGAAAAGGTGCAATTATACTAAATTACCTAAAATATTGATGAAAGATGATTTGAAACTTTTGAACTAAGTGATGAGAAAAACAGGACGGGAATACAATCTCCGAACCCTTGTGTATTGCAGTTATAATACTAATCGTAAATTTAACTGATTAATTTGACCCAAAATTTAGTACTCCCGAGAATTACGTATACGAGGTTTAAGCCCGCGTCATACTTAATCTGAGGACGAGTAAATCGGTATCGCGAAAGTTACACTCGAATTGCATTCTAAATCATCCCGGTTACCTAGAGGCAAACGAGATATAAAGATCTCCAATTGTTGTGTTGCTATGCAATACGGTCGTAATCAATCAAGAAATTCAGAGGATTAATTTTATACACATTCAACTAACACATCAGCCTGGGTTCATGCATCCCGGCCTTTGAAAGTCTAGCCTAACATGCTGAAAGTAATGAAAACAGTGTTTGATGTCCAGAAAAACATGATTAAACTATGGAAAATTGGTGAATTGATGTAAAAAGGATTTAAAAAGACGAAATCACTTACTAATCTTACCAAAGCAGTAATAGCAGCAATTAATAAAACTTTGTAATCACAGAAATCTAAATGATCTTCAAATATTGGAATTGAAACTGGAAATTGTATCTAAACTAGGGTTTTTGACAAAGTATGGAAAATTATCTAAAATTCTCCGTCCAAATAATAATAATAAATCGGTTTTTTATACCCTATAATAATTCAAGAGTTTCAGCTGCACTAGGTGTCTCTTTAGGAGAAGATAGATTTTCAGAATCTCGATGGCCGGACCGGTCCAGGCCTTAGGCGGACCGGTTTGCCTCCCAATAGGATTGGTTCTTTTTATTCCAGGCGGATCGGTCCGGGGGCAGACCCGTTCTTTTATTTTTCACCCTTCTTTGGGTTTCTTTCGATCCGAGGTCTACTGGAGTTTTGCAATGAGGACCGGTCCGGGATAGGGGGACCGATCCGACTGTTTGACATTTTGCTCAACTTTGACTGCTCATATCTTTTGTTTCGGGACTCAGATTGAGGTGAAATTTTTTCCTATGTACACATGAATGTGATATCTTCAACTTCTCTTTAGGTACCTCATCCGAATTCTGGGTGGAAATTACACTTTTTCCTTTTTGACTTTCCTTCTTGTCTTTCTTGATTCTTCCGGTTTCCTTCTTCCGTTTCTTGACATCAAATACCTGTAACATCACTACGAAATACCAAAAACTTGGTGTACTCGTTAGGATAAGTCAGTAGCAAGATTATGAGATAAAGTCAAATCGATTACGTTGTTCGAGGTGCTAAAAGTAGTAAATTAAGGGATAAATTAGGAAGAATTTATGCCTAATCAAACCCCCCTAACTTAGAACTTTGCGCGTCCCAAGCAATGTAAAAGAATCCTAGCACGGCTCAATTATTGAAAAACATATTATTAGGATAGAATACCTTTTTCGCGGGCAAGCGATTGCATTTAGCGTATGCAACAAGCCTTTAAACCCCTAGGTTACCCTAGTAGGACGAGTTTTGTCTCGTGAGGGTTTGCAGAGAATATACCCACAAAATTCGACTCAAAGAAAATTCAAAATATGAAAAAATTATGCAATTCAAACTTTTCCAGAAAATAGTCATCATCAAGTCATATGTACAAGTCTCAAACCATAGTGTTTGTATGCGAAGCCGAAAATATAACCGCCAATTTCCACCGATTGATCATTACGTTACTTATTCGAAAATTCATTTTTATTTCAAATTCTCATGGAATGCTCTCTGAAACGAATCACTCGGATTGTGGCTATTCTCTCGATATGCGTGATATAAAGACTAAATGTAATGGATGCAAAGTCACGCACACAAGTAGAAAGATGAAAATTTCATGGTGAAACGATCTCATCAACGGATTACGGTTTTAAAACGGGAACATTGCCTTTTATTTGCGCACTTAATCTCCTTTATTATCTTTTGGTGTGTTAGCTCTCCACGCGGTAATCAATTTCGTAATTTGGACTCGGTTAGGACTTTTTCGGGTTTTAAGGTGTATGGGGAAAAAAGAAAATGGTAGGGAAGGTTGGAATTGGAAAAGTCATTTATGATGTCCATTTGTACTTTTTTCAGGCTATTGCTCATTTTGTCTTTTCTTTTTCTATTTTTTTTGTTTTTCACTTCTTTTCTTTTCTTGTTATTTTTGTTGAGCATATGTATTTTTTTCTTGCCCCTTTTTATGCACTTTCCGGACTTAAATTCGGAATTTTTCTATTTTTTGCAATTCCGGGCTACTTGGGGTTTTCGGGTCGTCAAACGAAAAGGATAAGTTTATTCGGCCCAAATTGGGTTGCAAAAGGGATAATTTTTCACTACTTTTTCTGGCCAATATTTTTGGGTGACAAACGAGGGCCTACTTCATTATCCAAAATACCAATTGCGTTACCATATGTGTTTCGAGATGAATTTAAGTTTAGAGATCACTTTTGGCATGTTTTTCAAAGCAAAATCACACACGTTTTTCATAACCGATCAAAATAAAAGGGTTGAGATCCTTGACGACTTTTTAGGCGCTGAAAAGAACTTTGAGTTAACAATTAACTCGGATTGATTTAAAAACTTGCAAAAAGTGATAGGCTCGAATCTCACCGCGTTTGTTAATTTCCACACTTATTCGTTAAGTCGTCAATTTTCACTCAATTTTATCTCTAGTCAATTTCGGCTTTGTGTATGTTGAGTTTTACAACTTGAGACTTCAATTCGACTTTTAATGATATTTTTGAAAAATTTGAATTCCAATTTTTATTTATTTTGAACAAAAATATTTTTGGATTATTCAAAATATTATGATTTTTTTGGAAATTTTTGGGCATTTTTGAAAATTTGTGAAGTTTTAGAAATACGCACTTGTGACCCCCCCTAACTTAGACTTTTGCATTGTCCTCAAGCAAAAATGACTAAAATCTAAATAAGGCAAAATAATAAGTGCGATACATAAAACAAACAATTGGAGAAAAATGCAGATTTTATTACAAACAAGACTGTGGTACAATTACAAGGAAAAGCATACAAAATGTGAACAAGAAAAACAAATAAAAAGCTGCCAGAACCACATCAAGCTTCACTGGGCGGGGGATGGTAAGAACTGAGCACGTCGGGGCCATAGGGGTCATGGTAATAGGATGGCAGTGGCTCATTGGGCTCCCCTTGGCGTCGATAGATGTTCGCTTGGAAGACGAGTATTAAGTTCGTATCGTGAAGATAATCGGTCAAAAAGTTGCCAAAGTTCGTTTCAAGTGCCGCCATTCGGTTTGAGAGGTCGCTTCCCGCCCACTCAAAATTCGGGTCATCCTCCTCGTCTTCCGACTCTTCATCCGGACCGACATCCCCCATTTCAGCATCCGCACCGGCTGCCTCTTCTTCCTCGTCGCTCTCGCTCGAGGCAGCCTCTTCTTCACTATCACCACCCCGCCATGCCCATAGGACAACTAGCTGTTTAGCGCTCTTAGTGCGGGTCCTTTGTCCAAGAGGACCAAGAATACGAGTATGATCGAGTGGCGCCGCTATGCCAGCATCCTTGAGGATATAAGTGATCAAATGGGCATAGGGAAGTGGGGCAGTACCCTTCTCATCCAAGGACATATTGATGATATTGACATATAAAGTGCGGGCCAAGTGGATGGAAGTGTGGGGGTCAAAGAGGTGATAGGTTAAAGTGGCTTGTCGGGGCCACATGGCAGAATTGTTGGACGTTTGTAATATATTGACGCACACATTCTAAAAAGTGAGGCGCGCCTTCTCGTTAAGGCGCCAATGGCGACGGTTTGCCCCTTCCAAGCCACATTCGGTGCAATGCGGGCCATGATAACTTCCTTGTCGATCGGGGGGACGTTTCATGGATAGGTGAATTCTTAAACGTTCGGAACATCGTACTCGGCCAATTTGGCCGTGAGAAGAGCCAGAGAAAATGGGATGACATTTCCATCCACGTAAGCTTGGGCCTCGAATTCGCCCGTCCGAACAAGGGTGCCATAAAAGGATAGGACTTAGGTTTCCCAAACAACTTCATAGGGTTCGTTGAGGAATCGGCACCAGCCCCGAGCCATGAATAGGTCGGTGACGGAGTTGGGTAGCCCGGTCCATTGGATGGCGCACTCCATATGGAGTTTGTGATCCAAACTGAAGAACTGATGGCACCATCGCTCCTCTTGGCGGGAGATGAATTTTCCATGACCAGAGGAGTGGATGTCGGTGGACTCATACTTGGTGGGGGCAGCGCGTTGGGCCATGGAAACAAGAGAGATTTTTTCTTGGAAAACTAGAGAGGGAGAAGAGAGGATTTGGGTTGAAGGTGTTAAGAGAAAGGGAGGGTATTGGTGTATATTTATAGGTGCAGGGGTTAGAATTGGAGGGAAAGGGTTTAGAGGGAAAATGGGGTGAATTTGGGAGGGAAAGGTTAGGGTTGGGAGTTGGGAAAGCAGATTGGAGGTAATGAATGGGATTGGAGAGAAGGGGGTGAATCTTGGGAAGGGAAAAATCAGATCTACAGAAGGCAGACTGGTCCGGGGTTGGGGCGAACCGGTCCTGCTACTTTAATATTCATAAAATCCGACTAGCGGATCGGTCCGGGGGCAAACCGGTCTGGCCTTAAATTAAAGGAAGCGATTCGGCCCAGGGTTTTTGGGCTAGATTTTCCCTGAACTGAATTTTGATCTCTCATCTCTGGAAATTTTCACGTTCACAACATACTCTCTATCAATCTGGACTAAAACCCTCTCGACTTCGCTGGTCAATGCCCTTTGACTCGATATTCTCGAAACATGAATGTTTTCCCGAATGTACCCTAATCCTATTGATGCTCACTACACACATGACTCTCACAACACACACGACTCTCACCCTATACGCGTCGGGGGTGCAACGACCTCGCTGTAATAGCTCACTCTACCCCATTAACGGGGTTCGATAACTAGACCGTGTCGACTTCTTTCGCACATGCCTCTAGATATGGCTTTAGGCGTTTTCCATTCACTTTGAATGTATTTCCCACTTTTAAATCGTCTAATTCAATAGCTCCGTGAGGGAAAACATTCTTCACGACGAATGGGCCAGACCATCGCGACCGCAACTTGCCCGAAAAGAGATGAAGCTGAGAGTTATAGAGAAGAACTTTTTGCTCGGGAATAAACTCTTTGCATCGAATGATGTTATCGTGAGCGAGTTTTATCCTTTCTTTGGAAATTTTGGCATTTTCATACGCACCATTGCGTAGTTCTTCTAACTCATTTAATTGAAGCTTGCGGACTTCACCAGCCTTATCCATGGCATACTTCAATTGCTTAATAGCCCAACACGCTTTGTGTTCGAGCTCCATGGGAAGATGGCAAGGTTTTCCATACACAAAGTGGAACGGGGACATGCCGAGTTGATTTTTATATGCGGTACGATAGGCCCATAGTGAATCGTTCAATCTAAGTGACCAATATTTTCGGGTAGGATTGACGGTCTTTTCAAGAATGTTCTTGATTTCCCGGTTCGCTAGTTTGGCCTTCCCATTCATTTGCGGGTGATAAGTCGTTCCAACCTTGTGAAAAACACCATACTTTCTCATGAGCTTCGTGAATGGCCTATTGCAAAAGTACGTGCCATTATCACTGATTATCGCTTTCGGAGCACCGAAGCGGGAAAGTATGTGTTCCTGTCGGAACTTTATCACCACTTTGTTGTCATTTGCCTTGGTAGCTATAGTTTCCACCCATTTAGAACCGTAGTCTACCGCGATAAGGATGTATAGGAAACCAAAGGACGGGGAGAAAGGGCCCGTGAATTCAATACCCCAACAGTCGAAGATCTCAATAATGAGTATAGGGGTAAGAGGAATCATGTCTCGTCGGGTAATGGCCGCCATCCGTTGGCACCTATTACAAGATTTGCAAGCAGCGTTCACATCCCGGAATATTGTGAGCCAATAGAGGTCGCATTGTAGAATTTTTACGGCCGTCTTTTTCATCAAAAAGTGGCCTCCACAAGCTTTCGAATGGCAAAACTGGATGACTTTCGGGATTTCGTTATCCGGTACACATCGTCGGATGATTTGGTCGGTGCAATATTTGAAAAGGTATGGATCGTCATAGAAAAACATGCACGACCAAGTAATAAATTTCTTCTTATCTTGCGGTGTCCATTCGGGAGGGATGGCTCCCGTGACAAGATAGTTCACTATATCCGCAAATCAGGGCAAAGAAGAGGTAGCAAAAAGTTGCTCATTCAAAAAGTATTCGTCTATGGGTACGAGATCACTAGGTACGTCTGACGAAAGCCGTGATAAGTGGTCGGCAACGATGTTTTCTACTCCTTTCTTATCTTTAATGGAGAGATTGAACTCTTGTAGGAGTACGATCCACCTTATGAGGCGCGGCTTGGCATCTTTCTTTGCAAGTAGGTATTTCAAAGTCACGTGGTCGGTGAAGCAAGTAATTAAAGAACCGATAAGATATGACCGGAATTTATCAACGGCAAAGACTACCTCTAGCAACTCTTTTTCCGTGGTAGAGTAGTTGAGTTGTGGTTTGGTAAGAGTCCGGTTAGCGTAGTAGATGACATGAGCTTGCTTATCCTTTCTTTGGCCCAAAACATCCCCTATCGCATAATCGCTAGCATCACACATAAGTTCGAATGGTGAAGAACAATTCAGAACTTGCATGATGGGAGTGGACACAAGCATTGTTTTCAGTTTTTCAAAAGAGCTTTGGCATGCTTCCGTCCACTCAAATGGGGTGTCCTTCATGAGTAGGTTGCTAAAGGGTCTAGCAATGGCGCTAAAGTCCTTAATGAACCTTCGATAAAACCCCGCGTGGCCCAAGAAAGAGCGCACGTACTTAAGAAATTTTGGTGGGGGAAGGTCAGCTATGACATCTATCTTTTCCCTATCAACTTCTTTCCCCTTGGATGATACTATGTGGCCAAGAACTATTCCCTCGGTGACCATGAAATGACATTTCTCCCAATTCAACACTAAGTTCTTTGCCACACATCGGGCAAGTACTTTTTCCAATTTTTTGAGACAAAGGTCGAAAGAGGTGCCAAAAACGCTGAAAGCGTCCATGAACACTTCGAGTCCTCTCTCGACTATGCCGCTAAATAAGCTCAACATGCACCTTTGAAAGGTAATGGGTGCATTACACAAACCAAATGGCATACGTTTGTAGGAAAATGTACCAAAAGGGCAAGTGAAGGTCGTTTTCTCCTGGTCAAGTACATCAACCTCAATCTGGTTATATCTGAAATAACCATCAAGGAAGCAATAGTAAGGGTGGACCGCTACTCTCTCAAGCATTTGATCAATAAATGGTAAGGGGAAATGGTCTTTCCTAGTTCCCGCATTGAGTTTTTGATAATACCCGGTGGTGGTACGTTGGGGAACTAGCTCTCCCTTGGCATTCTCAATAACTGTCATACTCGACTTCTTCGGGACGACTTGAATAGGGATCACCCACTTGCTATTCGAGATTGGGTAGATAATCCCGACATCCAATAACTTGATAATCTCGATTCTCACAACTTCTTTTATGTTGGGATTTAGTCTTCTTTGCATTTCTCTAGAGGGCTTGACATCCTCTTCGAGATGGATCTTGTGAGTGAAAATCAAAGGACTTATCCCCTTCAAATTAGCAATGCACCAACCAAAAGCACTTTGGTGCTTCCTCAGAATTTTTAACAATTTACCCTCCTGCTCTTCGTCTAGGCTAGAGGATACAACAACAGAAAATGTATCATCCTCTCCTAGGTATGCATATTTAATATGGGAGAGGAGTTTCTTTAATTCAAGGGTTGAAAATTTGTCACTGGAGGGAACCATGCGTGTATCCCTCGGAGGTAACTCCTCGAATCTAGAAACCCAATTAACATCTCTCGCGTCCTCGTCTGATGCAATCTCATTGAGTAACTCTCTCAACTCCCTAATCTCCCTCTCGAAGTCAGTGTACGTCCCTTCACTCTCGTGTCTCGCCGTTAAACAGGACTCTCAGGCGTCGCCACAGTAATTCTCCTCAAAGTACTCCTCTACTATCTCATATATGAAGCTCACAATGTGAAGATCATCTTCCTCCCCTGTATGTTGGGCTATGTGGAAGATGTTGGTCTCTAAGGTCATGTTCCCAAAAGTGAGTTGCATTCGCCCATTTCGAGTATTGATGATGGCGTTAGCCGTAGCTAAGAATGGGCACCCAAGGATGATGGGAACATGGTTGCTCGAGTTGAAGGAGGGCTCTGTGTCCCAAATGACAAAATCTAACGGGAAGTAGAAATTGTCAACTTGGACCATCACGTCCTCGGCTATGCCTCTTAGGATCTTCACGGTTTGATCCGCTAATTGGAGAGTGACCTTTGTGGGCTTAAGGTCTCCCAAGTCAAGTTGCCTATAGATGGAGTAAGGGAGGATATTGACACTTGATACCAAGTCAAGTAAGGATTTTTCGATTTTATTTTCTCCAATGATGCAGGAAATGGTGGGTGCACCGGGATCTTTGAATTTAGGTGGGAGATCATTTAGTAGAATGGAGCTCATGTTCTGGGCTAGAAAGACATTCTTCTTTACCTTCATTTTTCTCTTTACCGTCAACAAGTCTTTGATGACTTTAGCATAAGATGGAATTTGCTTAATGGCATCGAGGAAAGGTAAATTCAGCTTTACTTGCTTTATAACTTCTAGAATGTCCTCACGTGGGTTTCCTTTATGGGAGGGAATCAACCTTTGAGGAAACGGTGCCGCGGAGGGTGGTTTCACAACTACATCTGGATAACTAGCGTCTTCTTTGTCACTCTCGTTCAAGGGGACATCTTTAGCCTCTTTCGTGTCGGGCAAAATATCCTTGTCTTTCGTTGTGTCGTGTGGGGGAGGTGATAAATCAACGACTCTCCCACTACGAAGAGTGGTCACAGCTTGACATTGCTCCTGATGTTCAGTAGAGAAGGATCTAACACTAGTTTGACCTTGGGGAGGTCTTTGGCCTTGGGCAGGAAACTTGCCCTTCTCTTGGACATTCAATGAGGATTGTATCTTTGACAGACTCGCATTTATGTCGCCAATTAGATGATCATATTTGGCATTGGTTGCGGTCTGGCTTGCGATGAATTAATTCATGGTATCCTCGAGAGTTCTCCACGCTGGCGGGATATACAATCCTTGAGGTGGTGGTGCTTGCAAATGTCCTTGCATGTGTGGAGCTTGTTGAAAGTGTTGTGGTGGAGGAGGGACAACATGTGAAGGAGGGTTCATTGTGTCATGTTGTTGCCCATAGCTAAAACCGGGATGGTTTTTCCACGAAGGGTTGTATGAATTCTCGTGCGGTGCACATAAATTACCGTTAAATCCTCCTATGCCACTAACTTGCTCATGAAGCATTATTTTGTAGGCGGGTATAGTCGGGCATTCCTCAGTTAAATGACCCGCCTCACAAATCGCACACACCTTCTCGACGGGGTTTGGTATGGATCCAGTTGGTCCTTTTCCATATATCTCGCATAGGTCTCGAAATCCTTTCTCAAGGGTATCCAATCGACTGTCCGTTATAGAATTCTTATCTACGTGAAATAGGCCGGATGTCGACGGAGTGGTGGTCACTTGACGATTTCAATTTTGAGCATTAGGATCAGATGTATCCCAAGATTGGGTAGTCTCAGCGACATACCTCAGGTGAAGCTCAGTATCGTGGGCGTCTAAGTCGACAAAAGTACCACTTCCCATAGTTTCAACAAGTTGCTTGGAGTTAAGATTTATCCCATTATAGATAAAAGATATGATTTGCGTTGCATCAAATCCATAATGAGGGCATGAAGTAACTAACTCGTTAAATTGCTCATAACATCGATGAAATGGCTCATTTTTAGATTGTATGAACGCTTGAATTTGAGCCTGTATCGAGATTGTTTAATGTGTTGGGAAGAATTTCTTGAGAAATCTAGATTGCAACTCATTCCAAGATGGAATCGAGCTTGGAGGTAAAGACCATAGCGAGGTCTTAGCTTTATCTTTGAGCGAGAAGGGGAAGAGTTTGAGGCGGATCACTTCTTGTGTGTAAGTTTGATCATTGAGAGTATCGCACACATCCTCAAATTCCCTAATGTGGAGATATGGCTTTCCAGAATCCATACCATGATAATGAGGTAACATCTGGATCATCCCATCTTTGAAACGGAATTGCCCAGCATTATACGGGAGTATAATGCATCCTGGAGTGCCACTGCGCTCGGGATATAAAAATTCTCTCAGCGGGCAATATGGGGGCTCTTCCTCACTGGCGGCTACACTGCCGTGTTGCGACATCTCTCTCTCACTTAACGACTCGGTGCTCTCACTTGGTGTGCTCGAAGTGTGTTCGAAGTGCGTACTCTCTAGGCTCAAGTGCAAGCCTGTCGCTCAAGTAATAATCCGATAAGTCAGGTATCGATCCTCAGGGAAAAAGGACAATGAAGTTGTGACGACGGGAATAAACGGAGGAATCCTAACTTTGACTCTAAAAAGAAAGAAAAAATGATTTGGTTTAGAGAGTTGATTATACTAAATGCAATTATGAAATTATGAAAAGGTGCAATAATACTAAATTACCTAAAATATTGATGAAAGATGATTTGAAACTTTTGAACTAAGTGATGAGAAAAACATGATGGGAATACAATCTCCCAACCGTAGTATATTGCAGTTATAATACTAATCGTAAATTTAACAGATTAATTTGACCCAAAATTTAGTACTCCCAAGCATTACGTATACGAGGTTCAAGCCCGCATCATACTTAATCTTAGGACGAGTAAATCGGTATCGCGATAGTTACAATCGAATTGCATTCTAAATCATCCCGGTTACCCAGAGGCAAACGAGATATAAAGATCTACAATTGTTGTGTTCCTACACAATACGATCGTAATCAATCACTAAGTTCAAAAGATTAATTTTATACACATGCAACTAACACATCAGGCTGGGTTCATGCATCCCAGCCTTTGAAAGTCTAGCCTAACATGCTGAAAGTAATGAAAATAGTGTTTGATGTGCAGAAAACCATGATTAAACTATGGAAAATTGGTGAATTGATGTAAAAAGGAATTGAAGAGACGAAATCACTTACTAATCTTACCAAAGCAGTAATAGCAACAATTAATAAAACTTTGTAATCACAGAAATCTGAATGATCTTCAACTAATGGAATTGAAACTGGAAATTGTATCTAAACTAGGGTTTTTGACAAAGTAGGGAAAATTATCTAAAATTCTCCGTCCCAATAATAATAATAAATCGGGTTTTTATACCCTACAATAATTCAAGAGTTTCAGCTGCACTAGGAGTCTCTTTAAGAGAAGATAGATTTTCAGAATCTCGATGGTCGGATCGGTCTGGGCCTTAGGCGTACCGGTCTGCCTCCCAAGTGGATCGGTTCTTTTTATTTCTAAGCGAACCGGTCCGAGGGCGGAATGGTTCTTTTATTTTTCACCCTTCTTCGGTTTGCTTTCAATCTAAGGTCTACTGGAGTTTTGCAATGCGGACCGGTCCGGGATAAGGGCGGACCGATCCGGCTGTTTGACTTTTTGATCAACTTTGACTGCTCATATCTTTTGTTCCGGGACTCCGACTGAGGTGCCGTTTCATCCTATGTGCACATGAATGTGATATCTTCAACTTCTCTTTAGGTACCTCATCCACATTTTGTGTGGAAATTACACGTTTTCCCTTTTGACTTTCCTTCTTGTCTTTCTTGATTCTTCCGGTTTCCTTCTTCCTTATCTTGACATCAAATAACGGTAACATCACTACGAAGTACCAGAAACTCGGTGTACTGGTTAGGATAAGTCAGTAGCAAGATTATGAGATAAAGTCAAATCGATTACGTTGTTCGAGGTGCTAAAAGTACTAAATTAAGGGATAAATTAGGAAGAATTTATGCCTAATCAATAACCCTTAGCCTCCTATAAAAGGGGGTGACCCTCTTTATTTTTTTCACACATTCAAGTGATTTAATCTCTTACATTCTCTCTCTTAAAGTTAATTTTGAGCCTATTTTCTTCATAAGAACTGGTGGAGGGTACTTTTGATAACAATAGTAACTAGATAGTCGTTGATAACTGGGAGGATTTAGAGTTGCAAGCTGTTGGGCTGCTGACGTTGGGAAATAAGAATTTATACGACAACTTTGATTCTATAATGGATGAAAGGGTTCTGTTGAGGGAGCTGACACATCAGCATTCTGCGAGGGTGAAGAAACCTAATGGCTATGTAAGTGTTTGCCCTTTGGTTTCCATTATTGTTATTTTTCTTCCCTTTATATCCTTGGGATGCTGAAGTTTTTTTCTTGGTTTTTATGTAGGCTGACATAGCTTCTTATAGCATTCTATCCCAGGGATCGATTGGAATGAAGGAGGTATGGGATTGCCATCTTGCGGCGGTTCAATTGATGATGGAGTCTACTAGGTTTGGCCTATTGGTGGGGGCTTTGGATGAGACACCACGTTCCACAGAGGTATTGTGTTCACTGGGTGAGAGGTGGTAGGATACAACTCACACATTCTATCTGGGAGTTGGAGAGCTGATGGTCACTCCCTTGGATGTTCATTAGCTGACATGGCTGGACTGTGAGGTCCAGAAGATTATTGTTGATCGCATTCTACACATTTCGGCAGTGGAACTGCGGGAAGCCATGGGTGATATATAGAGGATTATGTTGGGGGACTTCATTCACATCTCCATGCTGAAGGACACTTTATTGTCTAGGAATATTAATAATACTGATTGGTAGCAGGTGAGCCAGATAACTCATTTATTTATTTTTCTTTTGTTTGGAGGGTTTGTTGTGGTAACGAGCGACGACGACGTCCGTTTGTGGTTTCTTCCATTTTTGAGGATCATTTCATATATCCATTTCTATGATTAGGAGTGCTTAATACTGGCGTCCCCCTATGATTCCTTGGATGCTTTCAGTCGGTGCGGCCAATAAACTTTTACGGAACCCACATATCTATTGGAGATGATCTTTAAATTCAATTTTATTTTATTTTCTTGCCTTATTTCTTTTGACATTTATATTTGCTTCTGCAGATGTAATTTTCAGAGGTAATAGGGAACAATGTTGTTGATATCCCAGAAGGTGATTGAGAAGGGAGATTTTTGCAAGACGTATAGGTGGAGGAAGTCAAATAGGCATTTCAACTAATCCTTGTCTTTGAAGGATGTAGGAGCAGTGTTGAATGCCCTGACAAGCAAGCAGGTTAGGTTTTTTTGTCATTGTCTTTTTTATGGCTTTAGAATTTTGTTTCTTGGTAGATTATTGACTCTTGCTTGGGAAATAAGTGACCTTATAACCCTGGTGCTTATCTTCAAGGGTCGTGGTTGTTATGGGTATGCACACGCAGATGAGGAGGCTATATGAGCATGAGTTCGGGTATGTTTTGTACCTTAAAGAAAGAGTGGTATGGCAGGTTATAGAGGGAGAGATGGTGGTCTTGCCATTCATGACCTCAAAGTTTATGAGGTTGGTAAAGGATATGTCTGATGAGTCTAGGGCGATCACGATGGAGGGTGATCCCCATATGCATTACACTGGCATGATGGAGGGTTATGACTTATTGGACTTTGTGACTAGCTAGTTGATGATGTCATGCATTTATGTTGTAGAAAACATGCCTCCACTTATAGTGGGATAGGGGATAGGGATATGTGTACCAGAAGCGTTGGACCATAAAACGGGGGAGGCACTATGGTCACAGAGTATGAGGTTCCATTTCACCATATTTACACCCCTTCTTATGACATTTTAGAGCCTGGTGGGAATGCAATATCAGTGCCTCATCGCCCTCATGCGATGATAGATGGATTCTCAATTCTTCATGAGGAATATCTTCACGGAGAAGTATGACCCTATTTCTATTTTTTCCAATTTTCTATTTTCTTCTTATCATTATTGACTTTCTTTGCCTTTGGTGATTTTGTTCTTTTTGAAGTCTATTCGGGTCTCGGCAATCTAGCTGCATGACATTCGGGACAAGTTAGCGCTAATGTAAAATCACATTAGAAAGTTGGCTAGTTCTTTCTTAGCTTCGCTGATTACATTTGAGGAGTGATTCGGTTCTAGGACTTAGGGTTCTACCGCACGTCACCTGGGGAAGTACGTTCCCGGGGCACTTGATTACGAGGGGGTTTATGAAAGATTTTGGAAGGTTCGAGTTACGTCCTAATTTATCTTTTATCTATTTTTCTTTTTCTACTTATATCTATAGGGAAAATGTAATTATTCTGGGCAAGTTAAATATGAGAGATGCATTTTTTTATGTTATCTTGATTAATGTCTTACTCTACATGAAGTTTAATTGATTGTTGAGATTTTTTGTTACAAAGATAAGATAAAATGAAACAAATAAAAGGGGTACTCGAAGATTGATTTTATGTAAAAGAACTTTTTTATTTTGGAAGTTATTTACAAAAGAGGAAAGTAAGGAATTTCCAAAAAAAGGGGGTTGGGGATCGGCATACCCCTTGGCATGTCTATTGACATAAGGGTCAAGTTAAAATCTCTTCCTTAGCTTTGATTGCAGTTTTTTTCTACTTATGGGTACCTTGGGAATATAAAATCTGGTATCATCTTCAATGTTTTTTCTTTATTGGATGTTTTTAGTATAAAAGGAGGCTTTTGGAGATGGTTTTCATCATCACATCTCAATTTCTAATTCTTTCTAACTTTTCTTCTTCTTCTTCTTCTTCTTCTTCTTCTTCTTCTTCTTCTTCTTCTTCTTCTTCTTCTTCTTCTTCTTCTTCTTCTTCTTTTGTAATGGTACTTATAATGTCTGAGACTTTTCAACTTGTCTAGAGGGTTTAGAGGCCATGTGCCTCTACAATGTTAACTACGAAGCCTTTGTCTTGCACTTTGTCTTCTTGTACCATAATCGTCCCATAGACTCGAATTTCATAGAAGCGGCGATAAAGTTTTGGTACCCTAAAGACCACATCTTCTGATTTGGTATGGGTGAGGTGCGTCCTACCTACGAAGAATATTTTTCGATGCTAGGTGTTATCCCTAGTTTCGCGATAAATATGTCAAATCTGTCTCGTTCCCCTTGGGTGTCACTAGCAAATTTGCTCTGCGTTTCCCCTTTAGCTGCCCAACCATTAGTACATGGAGGGAATATTTTCCGCCCGGTGCTATAGTCATGGGCTTGACTTCCAGGCATCTATTGGTGATAGGGGATCTGACGACCAACCCTTAGGTAGCCATAATAGTGCTATAGATGTCTTACCATTGTAGTCCAGTTGGGGTGATATTAGGAGAGACTCTTAATGGTCTAGAAGCTTGGGAGGATGCTCGGACAGAATTTTTACAAGGGAGCCATGTCATTATGTTCATGTGGTTATCTGGGAGACTGTGGTTGGAAGCCCCTCCTGAGTACCCTTTGTCAATTGTTTCCAACTTTTTCCAGTCCTTTCTTCATCTTTTTCCCCTTGATAGCGAACTGATTAAACTAGATTGTAGAGCATGGGGCCCAATATATTTGTTAGTTTGTACTGTGGTGGGGAAAATTGCAACCTATTTTATAACTAGGGGATTGCTGGTATGTATGTTTGGTGGGTCACGCGACTTAAAAAGTGGCTAAAGTGTGTGATTATATAGGTTCAAGTGCAAGCCTGTCGTTCAAGTAATAATCCAGTAAGACGGGGTCGAATTCTCAAGGAAATAGGATGTGGGACGTGACGACGATAGGTAAGATGGTTAACCCTAAACTGACTCACAAACAAGAAACAAAAAGATGATTGAAGTGGGATTATATCTACCACCTAAATTCAAGTTAATTAAACTAATTATGAAGCAAAACGTGCAAGAGTAAGGTAATTATGATTTACTATGTATGAATGGAAAAAATAGGTTAGAATGTAATCCCCCGACCCTATTATGTTTACCGGCTATAAACTAGTTATGAATTAAATAATTGATTAAATTCAGTCTTTATTAATCTCTAACATTACAAATATGAGGGTAATAGCCTTCACCATACATAATCAAAAGTAAGAATAAAGTGGTGTCGTAGTAGCTACATGCGTGTAGCACTCTTAAGCATCCCAGTTACCTAGGGCAAACTAGATCAAAAGTCTTACAACGATTGTGATCACCACACGATGTGATTCTTTCAATTACTTAATTCAGTGAACTAATTTTACACACATGCAAACCACATCGGGTTGGGTTCATGCATCCCAACCCCTAAAAGTCTAGCCTAGCATGGTGAAATTAACAAAAGCTAGGGTTTCTACAGTGCATGCAATTGGATTCACGATGACATTACTTCTAAAGAAGAATAAGGATGTAATATGTGCTGAGAATAAACTAATCATGCAAGAATTATTGAAATCAAACAATAGAGAAGAGAAAGAAATCAACTTTGCTGCAGAAATTGTAATTGAGAATTAACAATTGTAATTTGTGAGCTTTTAGAGTTCTTCTCTACTTTCTCTCTCTAAAATTATGTAAAAATAAAAACTCTCCCATGTTTGGGAATCATTTTGAATAAATAACCTACGAAATTACAAGAGTTTTAGCCATGCAAGACTCTAGCTGGAAAACTAGATAATTACAAAATTCAACCTCCGGATAGGTCCGGCCGGATATTTCGATTCAGTCTGGTGTATACCCAATCGGTTCATTTTCTTTTTATATCGAATTGGTCCACTTCACAAAGGTTAGATAGTAAGTTCCCAGGGTACGGATTGATTCATTTTTTATGTAATCCGGATCAGTCCGCTTCACCAAACTTAGACAGTGGACTTCAAGGGGGATGAATCCGTTCGTTTCTGATGTAATCCAGGTCGGTTCGGGTCCTTGGGTCAACTTCTCTTCATTTTCTCTTCATTTTCTCATGAATATCTCTCATCTTTAAAGGCTCATAACTTTTGCCCCGGGACTCGGATTTGGATGTCTTTTCTTCTTACGTTCTTGTAGACTCGAGATCTTCAACTTTCATTCTAGGTCCTCATCTAGATTCCAGCTGCAAATAGATCTTTTTCCCTTTTGACTTTTCTTCTTTTCGTTTCTTTCGGTTTCTTTCTTTCTCCCATGCAATATATACGTGTAAAATTTATGAAAAATACAAAAAACTCGGGGTATTTATTAGAAGATATTAGTATCACATATATGAGATAAATCAATGCATTTTACATTGCCCGAGGTGATACAAGCCTCGAAATTAAAGGGATAAATCGGAAGAATTTATTCCTAATTAAACCCCCTTAACCTAGAGCTTTGATCGTCCCGAGAAATGTAAAAGAATCGAAAGCATGGTCAAACTCTAATTAGGGATAGAATTCATCTTTCGCGAGCAAACGATTGCATTTAACATATGCAACAAGCCTTTAAACCCCAAGGTTATCCTAGTAGGACGAGTTGTGTCTCGAGAGGGTTTGCAGTGAATATACCCACAAAATTCATTTTCTACTCAAGAAAATTCAAAATATCTAAAAATTGGACAATTTAAACTCCCCGGAAAAATAGTCACCTTAAAATCATATTCATAAGTCTCAAATCATAGTGTGTGTGTGTGTGTGGGGGGGGGGGGGGAGGGTTACCCCATAATCAAACCACAAATTTCCACCAATTGATCATTACGTTACTTTTCAAAAATTAGTTTTGATTTAAAAATCTCACGGATATACTCACAAACGAATCAGTCGGAATGTGGCTATTTTCTCTCGGTATGAGTGATATATAAGAGTAAATGTAATGGACACAAATTCATGCACACAACTTTGAAAAATGAAATATTTGAGGTGAAAAGATCTCTTCATCGAATTACAGTTATTGCAAAATGGGAAACATCATCTCTTAGTCACGGCATTTTAATCTATTTTATTATCTTTTCATGTCTTATCTCTCCATGCGGTAATTAATTTTGCAATTCAAACTTGGTTAGGAGTTTATCGGGTTGTAAGGTGTATTGGGTAAAATGGGATTGATTGGGAAATTCGGAATTGGAAACTATTCTTAATATGTCCATTTGTGCTTTTTCGGGCTTTTGCTCATTTTCTCTTCTTTTTTTCTTTTTATTCTATTTTTCACACTTTTTTTCTTGTTATTTTTGCTGAGCATACTTCTATTTTTCTTACCCCTTTTAATGCATTTTTCGGTCTTTATTTTTTACTTTTCATTTTTCACAAATCCGGGCCAATTGGGTTTTTCAGGTCATCAAATGAAAGGAAAACATTTATTAGGCTCAATTGGGGTTACAAAATGGATAAAATTTTAATTATTTTTATGGTCAATATTTTTGGGTGTCAAACGAGGGCCTAATTCATTATCCAAATTGCTAATGCTTTTCTATATGCATCATGAGGTTAATTGAAGTTTAGAGATATATTTAGTGCACTTTTCGTGACAACATCGTACGCATTTTTCGTAACCATTCATAGCAAAGGTATTGAGATCCTCAATGACTTTTTGAAACGTTGAAATGAACTTTGAATTAACCATTAACTCAGATTGGTTTAAAAACTCGCAAAAAGTGATAGGCTCGAAATCTCACCGGATCGGTTAATTTGCACACTTATTCATTAAGTCGTCAATTTTCGCTAAATTTCCATCTTTGGTCAATTTCAGCTTTGTGCATCTAATTTTTTTTACAACTTGAGACAAATTTGTGACATTTTTGAAGCCTTTAAATTCCAATTTTCATTTATTTTGAAGAAAATATATTTGGCTTTTTCAAAAAATTTTAATTTTTCAAAAAAAAGCATACTTGGAATGAACAAGTCATCAAATCAATGAATCTAAACAAAAAAGATGGGAAGAATATCCCACACCCCTAACTTAAAGGCTGCATTGTCCTCAATGCGAATCAAGAGCACAACATAAAGAGATGAAAAGAAAAATATTACTCAAATGGAGCGATCCCCGATAAGTACGAGTCCATTGAGTCTACCAAACACGTTGGGACCAAGCATACCAAAAAAAAAATAACAAGAAAATTAACTAATCAGACTATTTACAACCTACAATTTGGACTTATCATACACTAGAAGTTGAAAAATTTAAGGGTCCACCCAAAACACGATTTGACTTTGAGGGATAATTGGTGTACCTATATTTTGATGCATGCCTCCCGAAAAATAAGAATTATGTTTGAATAACGGAAGGCATTTGTAAAAAGGAAGAATTGGGCCATCACAAATTAAATTTTATAAAGGGATGATGGGGGATTTGGGTGTTAAGGGGGACAAGTACAATTAGGAACCAAGAAAAATATAATCACCTCCTAGAGAATTTTCAAGTAGTATGGGAAGTGGGGCACAGAAAAAGGAAGAGTCCATCTTGGAAAACAATTCAAGCAAAGGATCCTTCTCCTCAAAATCCTCTCCCCAAAAAATTTCAATTGGATTTGTAGGTTTGGCGCGTGTAAGTGTAACAGCCACGAGATGAAGCATCTCAAACAAACATTCTCATTCAAGAATCGGGTCAATATCCTCAAGACTTTCATCCGACTATTGGGATAGCTTCAATGGTTCGATAACAGTGGGAACAAAAGGAAGCGAAGAATCTTTGACCTCAATTGGTTTTGAAATATTTATAATAGGTTGAAATTTATAAGTACTTGGATCAGTCTCAATGATTTCGTCCTCAAAATTTTTAGGTGAAATGCAAGTCTGGATCAACTCTTTGTTTTCCAAAGAAAACTTGTTTTCGTGCAAAGTATTTCACTTTCCCAATCATCACCCATAATCCTCTTCACACCTTTCATGTAAAGAAATAAGGATTATACCAAAGTAGGTTTCCTTGGCTCTAGCACCTCGGATTCCTCATTTGTTAGAAAACTTTCTTTAAATTCAAAAGGATCGGATGAAAAATTGTTATTGGGTTCAAATAATGCATCCAACTCTTACTCCCCAAAATGATTTTTTTTTTTATATTCATTCTCAAGTCTTTCTTTTTCAAGCCTTTCATTTTCAAGGATTTGGATGGCTTCACCTATAGTCTTGGGAATATAATTTTGAGAATTATTTATAGTTTTATTGATCAACTCTTCATAAATCTTGACTTCCTTATTCCCACTATTATCATAACAATTAAAGTCATAGAACGAGTTGAATTAAGACATTTCAAATTGGGCAATTCATAAGCGTGACCTGCATTTTTTTGTTATCTTTTTATTTTTCTGATTTGTTTTTGTATTTTACTGAATTTTTGGTCAAAGTTTTAGATTAACTTGATCAGCCTACCTAATTCTCCGGCAACGGTGACAAAAACTTGGTGCGACTTAAAAAGTGTCTAAAGTGCGTGCTTATATAGGCTCAAGTTCAAGCCTGTCGCTCAAGTAATAACCCGATAAGACGGGGTTGAATCCTTAGGGAAATAGGACGTGGAACGTGACTATGATAGGTGAGATGGTTAACCCTAAACTGACTCAGAAAAAGGAAATAAAAAGATGATTGAAGTGGGATTATATCTACCAACTAAATTCACGTTAATTAAACTAATTATGAAACTAAACATGCAACAGTATGGTAATTATGATTTACTAAGTATGAATGGGAAAAATAGGTTAATATGCAATCCCCGACCCTAGTACGTTTACCGGCTATAAAACTAGCTTTGAATTAAATAACTGATTAAATCTAGTCTTTATTAATCTCAAACATTACATATATGAGGGTACTAGCCCGCGCCATACATAATCAGAAGTAAGATTAAAGCAGTGTTGTAGTAGCTACACACGCGCCACACTCTTAAGCATACCGGTTACCTAAGGCAAACGACATCAAAAGTCCTACAACGGTTTTGATCACCACATAACAAGATCCGATCATTTACTTAATTCGGTGAACTAATTTTACACACATGCAAACCACATCGGGTTGGGTTCATGCATCCCAACCCCTAAAAGTCTAGCCTAGCATGGTGCAATTAACAAAAACTAGGGTTTCTATTGTGTATGCAACTGAACTCATAAGGACATTACTTCTAAAGAAGCATAAAGATGTAATATCTATTTGGAATAAACTAATCATGCAAGAATTGTTGAAATAAAAAAATAGAGAAGAGAAAAAAAACAACTTTACTGCAGAAATTGTAATTGATAATTAACAACTATAATTTATGAGCTTATAGGGTTCCTATCTACTTTCTATCTCTAAAACTATGTAAAAATAAAAACTCTCCCATGTTTGGGAATCGTTTTGAATAAATAACCTATGAAATTACAAGAGTTTTAGCCATGCAAGACTCTAGCTGGAAAACTAGATAATTACAAAATTCTGATATTTCGATTCAGTTTGGTGTATACCGGATCGGTTTATTTTATTTTTATATCGGATCGGTCCGCTTCACAAAGGTTACACAGTAAGTTTCTGGGGTACGGACCGATTCGTTATTGATGTAATCTGGATCGGTCCGGGTCCTTGGATCATTTTCTCATGATTATCTCTCATCTTTCAAGGCTCATAAATTTTGCTTTGGGACTCGGATTTGAACTCCGTTTCTTCTTATGTGCTTATAGACTAAAGGTATTCAACTTTCATTTGGGTCCTCATTTGGATTCTATAAGAAAATTGCTCTTTTTCCCTTTTAACTTTTCTTTTCTTCTAGTTCCTTTCTTTCTCCCATGCATTTAATACCTGCAAAATTTATGAAAAATACACAAAACTCGAGGTATTTCATATAAGATGTTAGTATCACAGATATGAAATAAATCAACGCATTTTACATCACCCGAGGTGATACAAGCCTCTAAATATAAGGGATAAATCGAAAGAATTTATGCCTAATCAAACCCCCTAACTTAGAACTTTGATCGTCCCGAGCAACGTAAAAGAATCAAAAGCATGGTTTTCATCGGATTACGGTTATTGGGAAACGAGAAACATCATCTCTTAGTCACACCAGTTTAATCATTTTTATTATCTTTTCATGTCTTAGCTCTCCACGCGGTAATTAATTTTGCAATTCATACTCGGTTAGGACTTTAGCAGGTTGTAAGGTGTATTGGGTAAAATGGGATTGATCAGAAAATTGGAGACTATTCTTAGTATGTCCATTTGTGCTTTTTCGAGCTTTTGCTAATTTTCTCTTCTTTTCTATTTTTTTCTATTTTTCACACTTTTCTTTTTTTTCTTGCTACTTTTGTTGAGCATACTTCTATTTTTTTGGCCCCTTTTTATGCATTTTTTGGACTTTATTTTTCACTTTTCACTTTTCATAATTCCAGGCCAATTGGGTTTTTCGGGTTATCAAACGAAAGGAAAACACTTATTAGGTTGAATTGGGGTTGCAAAATGGATGAAATTTTCATTACTTTTTCTCGTCAATATTTTTGGGTGTCAAACGAGGGCCTACTTTATTGTCAAAATTGCTAAATTCTTTACCATATGCGTCTTGAGATTAATTGAAGTTTAGAGATATATTTAGCATGATTTTCAAGATAACATCGCACATTTTCCTGTAATCATTCAAAGCAAAGGTATTGAGATCCTCAACGACTTTTCAAAATGTTGAAATGAACTTTGAGTTAACCATTAACTGGGATTGATTTAAAAACTCGCAAAAAGTGGTTGGCTTGAATTCTCACCAGGTTGGTGAATCTGCACACTTATTTGGTAAGTCATCAATTTTCGCTCAATTTCCATCTTTGGTCAATTTCGACTTTGTACATTTAATTTTTTTACAACTTGAGAGAAATAATTTGTGACATTTTTGAAGGTTTTAAATTCCAATTTTCATTTATTTTGAAGCAAAATATTTTTTGCTTTTAAAAAATTTTCAATTTTTCTGGAAATTTTTAAAATTTTCTAAAAAACGTACTTGGAGAGAACATGTGGTCAACTCAATGAATCCAAACAAAAAAAAGGGGAATAAAATCCCACACCCCCTAACTTAAATGTTGCATTGTCCTCAATGCGAATCAATAACACAACATAAAGAGAGGAAAAGAAAAATATTACCCAAATGGAGAGATCCCCGATAAGTACGAGTCCATTGAATCTAGAAAACACGTTAGAACCAAGCACAACAAAAAAAAAATAACAAGAACTATAACTAATCAGACTAGACTATAAAAAATGAATAAATAAAAAAACTAACTATTTACAACCTACAATTTGAACTTCTAATAAACCATACACTAGACGTCGAAAAATTTGAGGGTCCACCTAAAACACGATTTGACTTTGAGGGATAATCGGTGTACCCTCATTTTGATGCATGCCTCCCAAAGAATAAGAATTATGTTTGAACAACGGAATTTATTTGTAAAGCGGAAGAATTGGTCCATCACCAATTAAATTTTTTAAGGAGAGGATGGGGGATTTCGGTGCTAAGGGGAACAAGTACAATTGGGATCGAAAAAAAATATAATCACCTCCCAGAGATTTTTCAAGTAGTATGGGAAGTGGGCCACAGAAAAAGGAAGAGTCCATCTTGGATTACAATTCAAGCAAAGGGCCCTTGTCCTCAATATCTTCTCCCCCAAAATTTTCAATTGGATTCGTAGGCGTGGCGTGTGTAAGTGTAACGCCCATGAGATGAAACATCTTAAAAAAACATTCTTGTTCAAGAATTAGGTCAACTTCCTCAAGACTTTCATTCGACTCTTTGTATATCTTCAATGGTTCGATAACAGTGGGGACAGAAGGAAGCGAAGAATCTTCAACCTCAATTGAAGTCAAGGTCTTGGGGTGTATGAGAAGTTAGTGTTGGTTCTTAGAAGTTTGTGGGTAGGTTGTGTTTGGTTTGTTTGATTTTTTTTTCATGAGGCTATTAATGGTGTGTATTTTTATGTTGTACGGGGGTTTAAGGGAGTGGATTGTTTCATTCCGATCGTTGATAGGTCATGTGATAGTTGTATCCTTGATTTTTAATAACAGAACAATGATTTTGATGTATTCTTTATATCTTTGATTAATTTTATATTTTAACTATCTATACCGGCTACTAAGGCATATATAATCCTTTTGTTCGTTTAAATGATGAAGGAGGCCATCGCTCTCTAAGGGAGAAAAGAATAGCATTTTGTGAGACAGAAAGGACCATGCCCATATTTGTCTTATGGATTCCTACGTACCTCTGTGTGTTTTAAAATTTGTGAGTTTTCTGAAAAGGGATTTATAAAAGGATCAGGTTCTATGTAGTTCTGAGTAGAGGGGAAAAAATAAAGGTTTTTAGAATAAAAAGGGAGGTTAAAAGTGTCATAGCGCGGCCAGAGTTAGATTAAGGGTAAAACCTTTTTAGACGGACCAAGTTGACTGGACGAGCCATTCGTTCTCCATCGAGGTCTATGAGCATAGCGACGCCACCGAACATGATTTTATTTACAATGTAGGGGCCAATCCAATTGGGTTTGAACTTTCCCCTTGGATCCCATACGGGTTTTATAATTTTATTGAGGGCAAGATCTCCTTCTCTGATACCGTGGTCCTTAATCTTTTTGTTGAATGATCGCACGATTCGGTGATGGTACCCTTATATGTGGTATAGATCTTTCAATATATTTTCGTCTAAGAGTGAGAGTTCATCGTAGCGACTTGGATTCCAATCATATTTATTGACCTTACTTTCAAGCATAACTCTTAGAGAAGGAACTTCCAGTTTTATAGGGATAACCTCTTCCATTTCGTATACAAGAGAACATGGAGTAGCTCCAATAGGTGTTTTGATGGAGGTACATTATACCCAGAGGGAATATGAGATCCGCTTTGCTCAATCTCTATAAATTTCATTCATCTTGCTGATTATTGTTTTGAGACTTTTGTTAGCGGCTTCTACAACGCCATAGATTTATAGTTGGTAAGGAGAGAACTTGTGTCTGTGAATTCCATATTCAATCGACTAACCTTATGACCTCAACTTCAAACTAGAGTTAATTTTTTGATACCAACTTGTGGGGAAATTTGTAGAGCTAGGTTATGTTCTTTCTGATAAACTTGGACACTTTCTTCGCATTTAGTACAATGTATGACCCAACTTCGAACCATTTTGTGAATTACTCGATGGAGACAAGGATGAATTAATGCCCAATTGAAGCTTTGAGAGTGACTTTCCGTATGATGTTTATACCAAAGGTGGTGAAGGGCTAGGGAAAGGTCATGTTATACATATCTTAAGGAGGCAAGTGCTGAAGGTTGGTAAACTGCTAGCATTTTAGGCATCTTCCAACATAACCAATGCAGTCTTAAACCATAGTGGTCAATAGTATCCTTGACGTATGTTCTTCTTGGGAATCATGTGATCGTTTCTGGGGGACCGTATTCCCCACTGTGGATTTTTTACATCATATCTTCGATCCCAACCCCTTTTATGCAATGGAAGTGGGTTCCATAAAAGTTTGTATTGGATAACCATCTTGCAAAGAGTTTTATAATATTTCTTTTATGCATCTCAGGGATACCTACCCAATTTGAGGAGGTACAAAATGTCTTAGTACCATAATTCTTCCATATCTTCATCTTCTTCAGTGACGAGCTCTCTATAGTAGCAATGGGTGGGTGTAGCTTGTTCTAAACTATAAAGGGGTCCATTGGTATTCCCTTAGGCACATCGACCATGGAGGCCAAGGTCGCAAGTCCATCGTCAAAGCTATTATTTAATCGAGGAAGGTAATGGAAGGTGACATTTTTGAATTGGGAGGAAATCTCTTGTAGGTGATCATGGAAAGGTAGTATCCTCTCATCTTTGACTTTCCATTTCCTGAGAATATACCCCATGATGAGGGTTGAGTCTCTATAGACGTCCATCTGTTTGATTCTTTTCTTGAGGGTCATCTGGAGTCCTATGGTGCATGGCTCATATTTTTCATGTTGTTGGTGTAAGGGATATTCAACTTAATGGCAATGGGGGTGTGAGAGTCATCGAGGTGATAGAGAGTATTCTAATACCATACCCTTTCTTGTTAGCATCTCCATCGAAGAACATCTGCCACCTGAGGTACTTGTGAGAGGTGCAGATGATGTCTTCATTCAGTAATTCAGAGATCTAAATCTTAGTTTCGTTAATGGAATTATCATCAAGGTAATCTAAGAGGGCTCTCCTTTTCATATCTTTTTACGTGACATAAACGATGTTTAACTCAACCAGTAGCATCAAATAACAGGTCAGACGGATAGACAGATCAAGCTTCTCTAATAGGTATTCAATTGGATCCATTTTGGACACTAGTTGGATAGAGAATATAGTGCCAGAGCTTTGGTGTGACCGAGACCAGCGTAACACAGTCCTTTGCCAATATAGTGTAGTTTACCTCGTACCTAACTAGCATTAGACTAGTATAGTAAATTTCTCTCTCCTTAATATATTCCTCAATGTATTGGGCCAACATAACCCCTATTACAGTGTTAGTGAAAATCAAGTGAAGGAGGAGGGGGAGACCTTGTATGTAGGCATGAGCATCAGAGGTCGAGTAAGGTATCGTTTAATCTGATTGAAGGCTATTTGGCATGCCTCGTTCCAAACTTTTATTGAATCTTTCCAAATAATTTTGAACATGGGCTCATAGATATAGGTCGGTTGGCTAATGAATTGACTGATGTATTGGATCTTACCTAAGAATCTACGCATTTCTTACTCTATCCTGGGTGGTGGCATCTCGAGTATGTATTTTAGTTTTTAAGGGTATGCCTCAATCCCTTTTTCACTGACCATGAACCGAGGGAGTTTCCTTTTGGTGATACCGAAGACTTATTTTTGCAGGTTGAGTCACATCTAGTACGGTCACCGCACCTTGAATAATTTCCTCTGAGCGGGAGTGTAACCTTCTCGGTTCTTGGACTTGATGATTATGTCAATGATATTGAATTTGACTTCCTTGTGGATAAAATCATATTGGATGGTTGTATTGTCCCTTTGGAGGTTAGCCTCGATTTTTTTAGACTGAATGTCATAATTGTATAACAAAAGGTTCCCCATGGGGTAATGAAGACGGTCTTCTCCTGGTGGTTAGGATACATCTTAATCGGATTATAGCTAGTAAAATCGTCGATAAATGACTTGAGAGCATGACTAGAAATGCTGCCTATGATTATGTCAATGTTAGGTAGAGGATAATTATCCATTAGGGACGCCTTGTTTAGGTCCCGATAGTCAATGCACATGCGGACTTTTCCTTTCGACTTTGGCACGAGGACGATGTTTACAAGACACGTAGGATATTCCACTATGTGAATGAAGCTTACGTTCATCTATTTCACCACCTCATCTTTGATCTTGAGGGACTAATATGTTCAGATCTTTCTCAGTTTCTGCTTGATTGGTTTGTTCTCTGGGAAGGTAAGGATCTAATGGTGAGATATCTCTGGGTCATTATCGGGAAAGTCATCATAGGACCATGCAAAGACGTCCATGAATAATTTCAAAATATCTTTAAATTGCGATCGCTCGTGCTCATCGAGGGTGGACCCTATCCTAATCTCACGCAGATGGCTACTAGAACCGAGATTAGTAATAATAGTCTCGTCATCATTAGTTTGAACACAGTTATGTTGTTTATTGTTTTCCTTATTAAGATCAATTAAGAATTATTCATTTACCAAGCCATCTTTATCAAAAGTTTGATAAGAATCAAGACAATTAACGTAAGTCATAACAAGATACTTAAAATCCTCATTTATTTTATTAAAAGAGTTTACAGGAAATACAACAGTGAGGACCTCATTAAAAGAGGCCTCGTTTACAATTATATTAGAAATGGGAGAAAAAGCAGTAGGCTCGGGAATCTCTTAGAGAGAATGGATGGCGGGGTCTAGGTTGACTTGGGCGGATTGAATAGGAATGGCATGACCGTTGAGGAGGGGTGCATCAGCAGCGATGATCTTCCTAGATTGGTCAAAAAATAAAACTTCATGGAGGATCATTCAGAGGTTGAGCCCCAGTGTGTGAAGGTCGAACGTCTCATCGGTATCAGTATTCCCACAATTTTCAGTCCTTTCTATGGCTTTCTCTATCGAAGGATTAACCTTATATTTCTATCATTCATTCCATGAGATGCCATCCTTGAAGAAGATTTCTAACCCTAGTTTCATTTTCTTATCAGTAGTATCATACCACGATTTAGGGAACCCACATAAAGGGAAACCCTCAGCCTCTAGTTCATTATTTGAGCCTTCAAAATCAACTCTCCAACTAGTAGAGATGATGTCATCTTTCTAACAGTAGTCCACAAACTCAACAACTACCATAACTTCATTATATAACTCTTCCCACTCAGCAGGGAATGGATGGAATGAAGGGAGCAGATGCCCTTGAAGCTTCAGGATCATAAGCAACTCGGAGTTACTTCATATATCTTTTTTTTGAACGAACACATCTGACATGACCTTTATGATGTCATCTGTACTAAATTCTTCCATGAGCATAAACCATCCATATTACTCTTAGGACAACTTTCGGGCCTCCATAAACAAACCACTGAACTTCTCATAGTCAATAGCCATTTTAACGCAATTTTAGCACAAAATTTTGAAGCTTTTCTAGAACTGTAGGTAATTCCATGCCTCATCCTTCTGAGTGGGTATGGATGGCAATGTAGGCTTGGGTAAGGAGTGACAAATATTTCTTGGCAAAACTTTTAGTATGAAGGAGAAAGGATGGGTATATTTTAAGGGGCTTTGGTGAGATGGTAGGAATTTTGTATATTTCTATGGGCTTGATTCTGGTAGAGGGATCAACCTTTCGATATCTTCTTCGGAGGTTATCAATATTAGCACCTAGCTCAAAAGGGATGGTCATCAGATCTGTTTGAGCATTCGTAGCCTAGTTTAGGATCTCCATGAATAACTTTCAGAGGGAGATATCAAACTCAGTGGAAGAAGTAGAAGAAGTAATAGAGCATCATGGTGGTTTGGTGGAAGATCGGATCCAACTAAAAGCCCGGTAAAAAATCAGGGTACATGATCACACCTGATAGGAAAAATGATTTTGGTTTATTTTAAGGGAAAGAGGAATATTTTTGGTATTTGTTTTTCTTTTGAAAAAAGGGGAAAATGTTTTTGATATTTTTTAAAAAAAGGAAGAAAGGAAAATCCTCAACATGGTTATTATTATTAGGTTCTACTTGTATTATATTTTCTTAAGATGTAAGAAAATGGTGGACATAACTCGATTCTGGTGAAAGATAGGGTACATGATGTAAGACACGGTTTTACTGATTCCTCGACTCAAGATATGGTCTATTTTAAAAATAGGCAAATTTGCATGGAATTTCGAGTGGTAAGGTGATCCATAATTTTGACATAGTTTTGCATCTTAATCGAAAAACTAGGTGTGAGTTTACTAGGTTCGACACTTATGTGAGGTTGATACACTTGGTGGGTTAATGAAACGGTTCCCCCCTTTGGCATTACTTCTTAGATATACCTCTTGACTATAAGGGCAATCATTCAGCGGTATGTGTGGACAAGCTATTTGATATACCTGAGTGTATGTGGATTGCCTCACGATATACCTCATGGATACGGTACATGTGAGAGCGAATTTGATATACTCGACATACATGAACGAGTTCCCAGCTTTATACCTCCCATCATGAGTTTGGTCAAGTACTACGAGACGGGAGGAACCGTTCCATGTTCAATACGAATTTAAAGTGGGAATCATATCGCTTAGGTTAGTCATGCCCTGTGGGACTAGCACCCTTCACAAACTGACCCCCTAGTACGGTATAAAATTTTGGTCAATATTGCCATTCTCAAGTGATGTAGTGTGCAAGAATGCATTAGTCTTGATTCGTATCTTATGAAGATCTTTATATATGCTAAATAATGGAAATACTACTTCTATGAGGGATAATATAAAATATATAAGTAACATGGGATAAAGGGGATAATCTTGGAAAGTAAAACTATCAATTATGCACATGGAGCATGGAGACTATACAAAGCATGGTAATAGATACAAAGTGTGAGGCATATGAATATATAAGTGAGTGAGGATTATGTGGAAAGTGATAGAGTGAAATGTGAATAATGTGAGTGAAGCAGCATGTGAATATATACAAGTGAGAGAAATGTGGAAGTGTTTTCTAGTAAGACTAAGCATGGATATCTATATGGGGTGTGTAAGATATGTAAAAGTAAGAAAAATTTGAGAGTTTGTTCTAGTGAAGCTAAGCATTGAAATCTACAAATGGTGTGTGAAATATGTGAGTAAGAGTGAGACTATGTACAAGTGTGAGTGTGTGAAGTGAATGTGGTGAATATATACAAGTAGGTAGAGGGTGAAACATGTGACAAGAAGATGATATACACATGTGGTAAGAAAAGAGCATGGTGGAGATAAACACCATGATAAGAATGAGACCTATATACAAGATGAAATTATAAGAATAAAGAGATCATAAAAGTGGGGGAACATGTACACATATAAGAATGTAGGAGTGCAAAATAAATAACACCACTATGACTATGTAGGTCGGATTCTTTTGGTGTGGGCCGACCCCGAAATTTAACAAGATGAAAATTAGAGAAATCCCTCTCTCCCATGCATGCGTGGATTTGAGGGTATGGGAGTCCACTTTACACAACTCATGATGAATCTTCGATGATGCCTCAGATATAAATCAATCATGTTGCCTTGGATATAAATCAATCATTGTAAAAAAGGGATTAAAAAGAAGAAATGGGGTTGCCAGCCTAGAAATGTACCCGTCTCGAGAGACCAGCATTCGAAAGACATATTAATGTGTATGAAACCAAATGAATCAAGGGTTCAAGGACTATGTTATGAAATGGGAAAGTGTTAGGCAACCATTATGCCCATTCGGTCTCTCATGGCTATGATAATATTCTTCTTTTACCCAAAGTGTGATACGTGTGATGTGAATAACAGGAGAAAGGAATTATTCGACTCATGTCATGGTAAAGATGGAGCAGAATCATCCTCAGGAGTCTACAAAAGAAATAACATAAAATATAATGTTAGTGTCCCTCAAATAAAAAATCACTATGAATAAATGAGTGTGTATATCAAGCATAACACGAATATATAAGAGTTTGTAGACTCGTAAATACTAATAAACACAAGAAAGCATAAAATGAGAAAATGGCACTCGAATCCCAGGATTGGCCCGAGATGACAACGTAGACCGAAGGGCATCATAGTCCATGTAGTTTGATAACACAAAAGAGTGGGATTTAACAAATAAATCCTAATTTATGATTTCCTTTAGTTAGAAATTGTGCGCAAGTGTAGGAAGTGTGAAAATGAGAAAATCCCAATTTAGGATTTATAAGAAAAACCGTCTTTTTAGCTTTACAGAGTTTATGAAAATATGATTTCTGTGTATTAAATAGTAAAAATTAAGATTATTTTTTATGTGAAACGATTAAATAAAACAAATATAATACGTAAAAAAAGAAAGTAAACAACTACTATCAATAGAGTGAGTTGTAAATGAATATGGTAGTCCTTTCAGAGAATTTTAATTCTGATTTTATAATGGTCAGAGGTGGATTTTTGTATGATTGGATGGTGGAAAGGTAATGATGGAAAGTAAGGTGGAAAATGGAGGAGGGTGATGTAAGGAAACATAAAGAATGTTTGCGAAAATAGAGTTTTAGCGCACTGTTTTTTAGGGGAATGTTGTGATTTCTGAAAGGAACCATTGATAATGAGGTCATGTTCTCCTTAAGTAGTAAAAATTAGATTTTTAAGGGGTGCCGATCGACAAGTCCCTTAGCCTACCCGTCGGAATAGCTCCTTCCTTACTGGACAAGGAAAGTACACCCTACCGATAGGCAAGCAGTCTGGAGTGCCTATAGGCCATTCGAAATGGACTTTTTTGAAAAAATGGCCAAATAATGCGAACCATAAGTCCGAATTTTGCATGGATATGACAACTGGAAAGGTTGTTCAGAGACCTATAAGAAAATATTAAGCCAATCCCAGGTTTGAGAGCTTACCCAAGTCAAATAGGGATCGGAATCACCCGATGGTCTCTAAACTGGGGGTTTTCAGAGTAAAAAGACAAGTATGTGCAGATAGTGAGGCCGATTTGTGCATGGTACGGACCGTTGGAAAAGAGATTCAGATCCCTATGATATTTCATTGATCATCGCATAGGTTAAAGTGTTAACTAGGGCCAAATGGGGCCCAAAAATGCCCAATGGACTCTAAAAGTAATAAGGTATGTTCCTACGAATTGTGTACCCGATTCGTGCATGGTATTTATCATTGGAAAGGGTATTCAGAGACCTATAAGTTTCATTGAGTTTCATTCAGGTTGGAGAGTTGACTGAGATTAAAATGGGATGAAAAAAGCGCTCTTTTGATCTTAGAGTAAAAATTATGAGGTTAATTCTTGCACGATATGGATCGTAGAAAAGGGGTTTCAGAGAACTATGAAGTTTCATTTGGATTTGCTCAGGTTAGAGAGTTATCCGATGTCAAACGGAGCTTAAAATTTTTCATTGGCCTCTAGATCAGATCTTGGATTAAAAAGGCACATTCATGTGAACCTTGAGTCAATTAATGGATGATATGGACCGTTGGAAAGGGGATTCAAATCCCTATAAGGTTTCACTGAGCTTTGCTCAGGGTGGAGAGTTATTGAGGTCTAACGAGTTTTGAGTCCTTTAGATTAGGATTTAGAGTAGGAATTAGGGTCTATGGTGGGAGGTCCTACTAAAAGGGTATTAAGATGGGGTGTCTACAGTATTAGGGTAATTTCTCCCGAAACCCTATTATTTACGCTGTCAAAGCTCTCTGAAGTATGAAATTATGACGTGCTATACTCAACACTTGGGGGCTAATGTAGTAGAAGAAGGAAATTTTGGGATAAATTTTGGGTTCCATGGACCCTCCTCTGATTTAAGGACCTAGTGTGGGATGGGAAACCTCTCGGCAAAGGAATGTAGGTAAATGTTGTTCAAATTAGTAATTTGCTTATAAATTCTCAAAGATTCACTCATATAAGTCACATTTAAACCCCAAACAACCCTTACTAAATCCTAGAAATGGAAAACTCTAGGTGAAAACTCCTCAACTCAATACAAACCCAAAATGCAAGAATAGTAAAATACTAGAGAGTGAAAACACAAGGAGTACCTGATATGGAAACGAACTGAAAGCTGAGTTGCAGAAATATCCAAACGATAATGGCTTATTATCGATCTTTTTCTTTCTCTAGGAAGGTTGATAACATAATTTGAAAAGACCAAACAATGTTTCACCCTTCTTTTATAAAGGAAAAATGACATGTGTCAAACATGACTATCGAATACCCACCGAATTATCGACCCGTGGAAAACTTAAGTCAACTAGAAATTTGAACAAGAAAGCTTGCAAGTCATTCTGCTCGGTTGGCTAAGCAGAATAACTAAAGACTTCTGAACCAAGAGATGTGAACCCATAACCATTTGCAAAAATTTCACCCACTTATTTGTAGTTGTGAGAAAAATCTTAGGGGCTTTTGTTATACCATATTTATTAAAACACCTTACAACCCGAAGTAAAAGAGCTAGGCTCCAGCTGAATATAAACAAAGTAATGACCTCAACTAAGAAAATAGGTCGACCTCCTTTCCATCTAGGAAGATTAGGTCGATGCTAGAAAGGGCAACTAATTGACTATAACTTTAGTAATGTTGTTAAGGGTTAGCTAATACCATGACTAATTGACTATAACTTTAGTAATGTTGTTAAGGGTTAGCTAATACCATGTATGTGGCTCCATAGACAATCAACATGTTAAAAAACATCCCTTAATGGTTAAAACATTAAACTATTACTTATCTTAGTTGTGTTCCATTAAGAAGATGTTGTTACCCAAGCCATGATGGGTATCATACTCATTCACTTAAAAATGAGAGATCCCCCTTTAGGATCGGGAGGACTGACAGGTAAAGATATATTCTTACATTTTAATTGTTAAATAGAGAGATTGAGTGATTTCTACTATTTTAATACCTCTAGTTAATTGAAACCTAATACTAAAAGCTACTTTGTGGATGTAGGCTCATGCTTAAGAGCTAAAGCACATAATTCTTGTTATGATTCCTCTTATTCCCACCTCTATCTTTATTCATATGCATTTACTTCTAATTTATTATTTGTTATCTCGGATTGGATCTCATTTATCTAAGATGAAATCTTGAAACCAATTTTAAACGTTAACAGTAATAAAAGAGATATTTCCTTTTACTCCTTTTAGGAACAAAAAAAAACTAGGTCTATGTCCTCAAATGTTTACCAATTAGATGACACCAAATTTTATCTTAAATTTAGTTGAGTTATTGTAAATGAGTAGGTAAATAATCGCACAACACCAAGTCGTATGAGGAAAAATCCTCTACGAACTGATCGACTATCAACTTATTTCCACTGTATCCTCCTAAGAGAGCGTTTAGACTAAAATAATGCTACACAACTGCAATCGATTTTAGACTTGTCTAATGTCTTCCAAAACTAAACCGCGAACCAAAAAATCCTCTTTGAAGTTGAAGATAAACTTTGTTGAGATGCTGCTAATTCTTAGTTAACCACTTTCAAAGATGTGAGTTATTCTAAAGGTTATGAAAGTGTTTAAAATAATTTTGTCTTGCTCAAACCTCACAATGTGTTTTTGAGAAATTTGTACAAGTCATTCAAGAACAAGAATACAAGTATTCTAGCTGAAGAAGAATGGTATTTTTATTCTTCAATATTACTTGCGATTATAGTATGGAGATTAAACACCTCAATAACACAACACAAAATGAGAAGAGATTAAAAAAATAATTTAATTCTATAGAGTAATCAAACTTAAAAACAAATCTCTTAAAAAAATTCTTTTAATAAAGTGTCGTTGCTCTTTTATCAATAATTTTTTCTATAGAGTTTTCGCAGGATAAGATTTATGAAGTCAAGGTCACCATTTATATTAAACTCTTACAACCATGGAAGATAAGCTTAAGACAAGTGGTAAGGTTCCATAATAAAAGAAATCAAAGCACTTGAATCTAAATCGAAGAGTGCGTGTGCGTTCAAATAAGGATATTTTTTAATTAAATTCAGTTTTTCACTTAAATCCTAAAATTGTGAAACTAGGTGTGATTGAAACTAATATGATCATGAAAGAACATTCAAACACACAAATGAAGAAAAATCCCCCAAAGGGGCAAAACCTTTTATTTTCACTATAATTTGTAAAAATGGTTACATGGTTTACAATGAAAATAAGTGTGATAAAGAAATACCCTCGGGTGTCGATTTCGATGTCTTCGACTGGAATCTCCTTCAGGAACTCTAGGTGGGCAGCAATGAAGAAGAGAACGGCTTCCCCACAAATTACTCCAGATGAGTAAAAACGATCCTCATGAAGGTTTAATGATTCACATACATAGATGGGAGTTTTTATGTGAATAAAGAAGGTGTAAAACCTTAAAAAGTGAAGTCTGTTTCTGGGAAGTTTTTTTGCAGAAATCGTGTTGGAAAAAGACTTGGGAAAACGTGTAGAAGGCACACTAGTATTTATATAAAAATTGAGGCAGCAGCGTCACTCAAACGGGATAGGCATCTCGCTTGAACAAAGTACATGTGTCGCTCGAACGACATCACACGAGATGATGATCTCGCTCGAACAACAGAGCTAGATTGTTTGAATGAGCTTGTCGACCGAGGCACTCAGCTTCTACACTTAGAAAAAATTCTGCTTTCGATAAAAAATATTTCAGACCTCGAAAAATATTTTCTAAAAAGTTCCCAAATATTTATGTAAATATAAACATCTCCATTAAATCATTTTACCAATAATGCATCGTGGAGTAGTGGGAAACAGTTGAGCAGCACGTCGCATGAGCATGATGCACATGTGAAGATGATGGTTGCATGGATTCGGATAAAGGTCGTCGTGCATGATCGTGATGACGTGTCGAATGTAGCGGTATCATACATACAAACTGTGATCTAGGGAAAACAAAAAATTCCTAGATTCTACCCCGGACATTTATAAAATTATGTCCTTACAAATCTCCCCCTATGTGTATGCCGGTACATACATAAAAATACGAATTATGAAATCTCGCTAAAACAAATGACATACATATAATATCCCCATTAAACCCTCAAACTGAGAATACTAAATTACATTTCTTCAATCAAACTTCAGCATCTTCAAATCTTCAGCTCTTCAGAAACTCCCAAAGGTTTCCTCACCAGGGTGTGCAATGCAATAAATCAACTTTGTACCTACACATATGAGATAAAGCATATACCCGTGATGTGCAACAGTTTGAAATATAATGATATGCAAAAATCAAAGATCAATTAAGCTTAAGCAAATCATTGATAAATCAACCAAACAAATTTCCCCCATAATTCATTCTCCCCCTTTTATGATGTCCCCGAATAGACAGATATGAGAAGCATAAATATGGAAAATGTCACAAGGTAAAAATCTTTATATTTTTGAAATTTTCAAAATTTTTCATACAAAATATACAACAATTAATCACACCATGAAATAAACATAAAAAGAACCAAGTCGATGATAGCGAAAATGTTGGGGTGTGATAAAATTCTATAGGAAAATCAATGCATACAAACATGACATATGTGCACGATGAATATCGAATACTCCTAACGAATGCACTCAACATCTTCCTTGGGTGTAAAAATATGGAAATAAGAGACATTGACTCAATCAAATCAACAAATCAAAGCTCAAAATGATTTCCACACCAATAATGTCCAAAACGATTTAATGTTTTTTTAAGACTTTCAAGGAAGTGAAAAACCCGTTTAAATTCTCCAACCAAACTCCCTCAGATATATATTTTGAATAGAGGTGATCTAAATTCTCAAACTTTGGAGAATTGATGGTGAAACCTAAATGGCCCATATTTGGCATGTATTGCTTTTTATTACTTTTAAATTTTTTCGGGCTCTTTCAACCTCTTTGGACCCCGGATCATAAAATTCCTCAATTTTTTAGGTCCGATTTAATGGTGGCTTATCGCAAAGGATAGATAATTACCTTTCGTAGACCTTCACCGTTTTAAAAAAAAAAATCCCACCAAACGGTTTTTTACATGCATTCCAATGTTGTCATTTATCACATATGGTTCGTTGTATAGACAAAATTGATATGGAAACACTCAAGCCCATATGTGATAGACATGTACAATAATCAAACAAAACCGTGCATGTGTGTAATAAAGGATATAAGGGGCCAAACATGTAGAAAGATATCACTAATCACATCTCAAAGACTCCAAACAAAGTAAAGCACATGGATGCAATGATGTAGCGTCTTAAATCAATATCAAGCAGTCACATGGATAAATGTAAGTGAACTTGTGACTCGGCTATCTTAAATGCTCATCCAAAAAAAATGTAAACAAAATACAAAACTCTTTTTGGATTTTTCAAAATTTATCAAAATAAAATCTTTTTGTGCTTTTCGAAAATTTTTATTAAAAGAAAATCTTTTTGGATTTTTAAAAAAATATAAAAAGAAAGACTAATAAGACAAATGACACAAACTAGCAGTAGGAATCATATGATATGAGCGTGACAAAGAATCCTATGCTAGACACGGACCAACCCCTCACTCAACTGTGCAAATCCCTAAAGACTTCCTAAGACTCTCAAATCTAAGGGTATCTAAAGGTTTCATGAAAATATCGGCTAACTGACGGTCGATGGGTACGAAACTCAGGGATACGACATTCTCCTCAACTAATTGATGTATAAAGTTCTCACGTCTCCTGATGTTCTTTATGCATTAATGCTAGACTAGATTGCGGGATATGTGTATCGCGCTTGTGTTTTCATAGGAAATGGTCATGCTGTCCTGTGATATCTCATAATCCTCCAGCATCTCCTTTATCCACAAGAGTTGCACGCAACAACTCCCAACAATAATGTACTCAGCCTCCACAGTGGACAAATAGATGGAGTTTTGCTTCTTGCTCGACCAAGATATAATAGCAAAACCAAAGAAGAAACACCCACCAGAAGTGCTCTTACATCTATCTGCATCCCCAGCCCTGTCAGCATTCGAATAGGCGGACAAACGGTTAGTGGTATCAAAAGAATACCAAATTCCATGGGAGAGAGTCCCACTCACGTATTTGATAATATGTTTAAGATAAAGTAAGTGAGAATGTTTAGGGGACGCCTGATATCGTGCACAGACTCCAATACCAAAGGCTATGTCAAGATGACTGACAGTCAAGTAGAGAAGACTACCTATCATACTCCAATACAAGGTTTGCTCTCCATCCTTGCCTGAAGTGTCCTTACTAAGCTTGGTAGTGGTACTCATAGGCGTACGTGCATGCTTAGCGGAGTCTAAACAAAATTTCTTCACTAGGTCTCTAGAATACTTGGATTGGGAGATGAACATCCCATCCTTTAGCTGACGAACCTGGAGACCAAGGAAGAAATTAAGCTCACCTACCATGCTCATCTCAAACTAACTTTTTTCCCCCTCCTCAAAGTGGTGAGTATGCTGGGAGCACATGGATCCAAAGACTATGTCGTCTGCATAGACCTGGGTAACCAAAATAACCCCGTTATCTCTCCTAATGAACAACGTCATATCAACTCCCCCTCTCTTGAAGCCACGTGCTAAGAGATAAGAAGTAAGCCTCTCGTACCAAGCATGGGGTGCTTTCTTCAAACCATACAAGGCTTTTCTCAGATAATAAATGTGTTTCGGGTGCATAGGGTCTTTAAACCCTTTTGGTTATTCCATGTAAACCTCCTCCTGAAGAATGCCATTTAGAAAGGACCTCTTAACATCTATCTAATATAACTTGAAGCGCATATGACATGCGATGGCGAGTAGTAAGAGAACGGACTCAAGCCTCGCAACAGGAGCAAATGTCTCACCAAATTCTACACCCTCTATTTGTTTGTAGCCTTGAGAGACCAACCTAGACTTATTTCTGATTATGGTACCATGTTCATCCATTTTATTCTTGAAAATCCACCTGATACCTATCACATTTGTCTCACTAGGACGGGGGACAAGTTACCAGACATTGTTCTTTTTAAACTGAAGCAACTCATCCTCCATAGTAGATATCTAGTGTTCATCCTTGAGTGCTTCTTTGCGATTCTTGGGCTCGACTTTGGACGTGTAGCAAAAAATGGCTAACAACATTCTCTAGCTGAGCACGAGTCTTGACCCCTAAGGTGGGATCACCTACAATGGCGGCAGGGTCATGAATCTTGCGAACCCAAGCGGGTGTGTCTCCTAACACATGAGTAGGGTCCACAGGGTGTGGGTGAGGGACAAGTAAATCGCTTCCAGAAAAGTCCTCATCCTCACACTGAAGGCTATGATCAATAAACATCGGAGGTTCATTATCTTGCACGGTGATGTTTATTGACTCCATAAATTTAGAGTTCTTCAGGTTAAAGACCCGGTAAGCTCTACTATTTGATGAATATCCTAACAATATTCCCTCATCGCTCCGGGAGTCAAATTTTCCTAATTGATCTCTATCCCGTAGGATGTAGCATTTACACCCAAAGATACAAAAATATGCAAGGTTGGGTTTCTTACCAGTCCATAATTCATAAGGCGTCTTAAGAGTGTGTGGACGCAGGTAAACCCTATTCACCCTGTGGCATGCAGTAGACACTACCTCTGCCTAAAATCTCCTAGAAACCTTACGACCTAGAATCATAGATCTAGCCATTTCCTGAATCATCCTATTCTTTTGTTAAGGAGTCTTTATAGTAGAAAACTCATGTTTGATTCCAAGTCTGTCACAGTAAAGATCTACCTTTGCTTCCTTAAATTCCGTGCCATTGTCACAACGTATCCTATTAATAGTGACTCCGTGTTGATTTTTTAGGACACGACACTTGGTCATTAAAAACTCTACAGAATCAAATTTCTATCTCAGAAAACCTACAATTGAATATCTGGAAAAATCATCCACCATCACGAGGATATACCTCTTACCACCCATACTCTTAGTACGAGTAGGACCTATAAGATCCATGTGAATGAACTCAAGTACACGGGAGGTGGTAATGGAATGCAACTTCCTATGAGGGCTACAAATTTTCTTTCCCAACTAGCAGGGTCCACAAACCGTGGAAGTTGTCTTTCCAAGAGATGGTAAGCCACGTAATAGGTCATTTTTAGTTAATCTTGTCAAATCTCTAACGTTCACATGACCTAGATGTTGGTGCCACAGATCCATAGGAGTCATCGTGGCATTATTGTAGATAAGTGAGGATGTGATCACAGTCCCATAGCAATTATCCTTTATCCTCACCCCTTGTATTAAAGTTTATCGTCTTGATTATAGACATTACACGCGTCCCGGCCAAACTTTATGGAAAAGTCAGCGTTGCACATGTGGCTAATGTTGAGAAAGTTTGCTTTCAAACCTTTGACATACAAAATATTCTCTAGCTTAGGAAATCCAGGTAACTCTAATATACCTCATCCTACAATTCTAGGCTTGATCCCGTCTCCAAAGGTGACTCTACCTTCCTTATGCTCCTCTAGGTAGGAAAAAAATGAGACATTTCACCTATCATATGTCTGGAGCACCCACTATCAAAATACCATTGTGAGGTATTATGTGCTTTGAGAGAGACATGAACAAAAAGGGCATTTTCATCTTTCTTAGGTACCCAAGAAGTGGTAACCTTTTGTTTACCCTTGTTATTATTGGTTTTAGCCGGGATACGGGAAGCATTCATTGACGACAAAGACATCCGTCAGAATTCCTCCATCAAACTCTGTGATGTAGCAGCTAAAAACTCAACACGCTCTCTCAGACTAGCAAAATCATCAGAACGATGTGGTGGAGTAGTAGTACGTCGTGTCCGACCCAAACTATGGCAAAACTCCCTGTGGTGTTCTTTTCTTTTGCAGTACGTACAAAAGAACACAGACATAGGCGGACCTGGGTTTGCTTTTATTGGTTGAACTCTTCTTCGTGGTTTTTTACGATGGACATATGGAGTCGTAGTAAACTCAGAAACTGGTCCAGGTGTAATTTAGGACGTGGAGGCACCATCATAACCTATTCCCTACCTATCACCAAAACCTAAAGCGGAGCCGAGGAGCATCTTTCCCATCTTTCCTGATTTGTCCTCGATTTCAACCTTGACTTCCTGTGCTCTCTCAAGATCATGAGTAAGCTGGGCAACAAGGGCTTCAAGTTTCTTTCGAGTCTCCAAGGACGAATGGAGCTCACTCGTAAGACTAGACACTTGTTTAGTCAAGTCCCCTTTTTATTTCTCAAAACCATTCTTTCTCTCTCCAAACAGTATCTCTCTCTCTCTAAACAAACTTTTTTTCTCAACACAGGAAGACTCTCTCTCTCTCTTAAGGTAGTGCAGGTGGAGGACTCTCTCTCTCTATCTCTCGCTCGCTTCTTCTAAATCTACCTCTAACGCAGTGATCCTAAGAAATAACGCTTTGTTACGCTTTTTGGTTTTAATGACTCATTATATAACTCAGTGTATGCGCATTGAAGATTACTCTCTCTCTCACTTGCATCATCCTCCCCCTCACTCACGTCGCTCTCACTGTCGAGGTGTCCCTGTGAAGCAGTATCCTCATCGTCGTGAGGAGCACTAAAAGTACTCACATGACTAGCCATGAATGAGGTGAAGTTACACTCATGCGGTGACTCATCTCCAGCGTCCACCGACTCGACTTCACTATCGTCACTAAGGGTAGCATTAAGGATAACTTTGCCCTTTTTTTGGCAAGTTTGTTCAGCCTAGTAGCACACTGAAAAGCTCTATGTCCCTTACTGTCGCACTCATAACATCTCTCACTGTCTTTCTTAAGAGGGTTTAAAATCTTTTTCATTTTTCTTTTCAAATTTATTTGTCTCAAAATTATTTTTTTCTTTGAAATTACCATTTTTCTTGAATTTAAGAATTTTCTTAAAATTTGTAGCAAACAGGGCCAAATTATCTAAATCAAAGTCACACTCAGAATATGACGTTTCTATCTCTTTTTTTCTAGATGACTCTACCCTCTTTCATGTCGACCCCTCACTCTTTCTATCCTGGGCATTAAGTTCAATTCCCTTATCTTTAGGCTTGACATATTTAGGAAATATATCAATTTCATACATTTGTAAGTCTCCTACAAGTTCCTCCAATTTAAGCGTGTTTAAATTTTCCATAGATTTTAGCACAGTGAATTTAGGGATAAAAGGTTAGGCAGTGATCTTAGAATCCTTTTAACAACTCTAGCATTAGGAACGTGTTCACCAAGATTAAAGCTAGTGTTTATAATATCAGATAACCTAGCATAAAATTCATCAAAACATGCAGTCTCAAGCATGGTGATTATTTCAAATTGAGTTGTTAAATTTTTCAGTTTAGACTCTTTCACAGCATTAGTTCCTTCATGGGTAAGTTGTAAAACATCCCATGCCTCTTTTGACGTGGTGCACGTCATTATGCGTCGGAACTCGTCAGGTGCGACGGATCCAGAAATAGCACTTAAACCCTTTGAATTAAAAGATGACCATTTAAATTCTTCTTCAGTCCAAGCATTGACAGATTTTAAACTAGTCACATTCTCAACAGTGATGGAGGGAGGTGTCCACCCTCTTTCAACCAAAATCCAGACTCTTTCATCAACGGCCTTTAAAGAGGATTTCATGCGGGCTTTCCAGTAAGCATAATTAGTCCCGTCAAAAAATGACATTTTATTATATAATTGCTCCATTGAACATTCCCTTTTCAAAAATTAAATTTTTCAGAAAATTGATATATTAGAAAAATTTTGGGGAAATTACACGGTATAATTGTGTAATTGGCTCTGATACCAATTTGAAGAGTGCGCGTCCGTTCAAATAAGGAAATTATTTAATTAAATCTCAATTTTTCAATTAAATCCTAAAACATGCATCTAGAAGTGATTGAAATCAATATTATCATGCAAGAAAAATTAATCACACACAAAACACACAAATGGGGACGAATGTAGCAGTATCAGACATACAAACTGTGATCTAGGGAAAATAGAAAATTCCTAGATTCTACCCCGAACATTTATAAAATTATGTCCTTACATAAAGGGGCTTTGGATTCCACAAAAGCGTATACATTTTTAAAGAATATATTTAACAAATATCTAGTATAAAGGTACTGGTCGCAACTAGTTACAATTTTATTCACTAATTCGAAAAAAAAAATCATTACAGTAAATGACTAGCGAAAGTAGTCACGAGAAACTAAGGAAAATATACGGAAATACTCTAGGAGATGTCGCGACCAGGGAAGAGATCCATACTATGGTTTTTAGGACAAAAATAATCCATGAAGGTTTAAACCATTACAAAATCATTCATGTGATATACTTGTGCAAATAAACTTCAAAAAAATAGTTTATACTTATAAATAGTATACTTGCATAAGTATATCACCTAAACTAAAAGGCCAAACCAACACACGAACACGAAGATATTTAATTTGAATTGGAGAAAGTGTTTAAAGTCTTTAGGAAGTCCAAATACCTCAACCAAGTGGACACATCAATATGTCATCATGTGAATGTGGGATTGAGATGTCAAATCAAGTCTAGAGAAATTTTATCGTAGTTGTTGTATGAAATAATGACCTCCATGAAATAAAAGGACAAACAATATATTTTTTACATGGAATACGAAATTCCATTTATGTGCTCGACACATAAGTATAAAAATACTCTTACAAATCTCATTGGTATTTATGACGAGACACAATATTTGTTCGCAGACAATAAAGAATATTTCTAATCCTATTAGTTTTCTCCATTTGAGTGTCTTCCCACTAAGTTTCTTACACAAGTTTCATGCATAATCTTGTAAGTTTCCTTATTCCATGTTTATTTAATAGTTAGCTATTATAAAAGCATATGTAATATATTCATCATGTTTCTTAGTTAATCTCTTATGTGATTTTCAAGATTTTGGATTCATTCTTAAACCCTTCAAAGTAAGACTTTTGTACTCAATCAAGATTTTATAAATCACTGTCCAAATATAATTTATTCTTGAGTATGAACTACTTTCAATCTTAAAAAACACACTTGTAAGTTTTTAAGTAAAAACAAATCTATTGCTATATTTTTTCAACCATAGGATATACTCATACATCCTAGTTTAGATTGGTTGGTACTCAGTGGTTTCATTGCATCGAACCAAAATGATCTTCCACTTTGAACGAAGACTTTGGTGGCATTAAGATTCGAAGACATTGAAGGAGTCTAAAATTGGTTGGGATCGTGTAAAGTATTCTAGTTGTTCTCGCTCTCCTCAGAGAATATGGTGGGAAAGAGTTGATAGTTAACCAATGCGTTGTTGGATTGCAAGTTGTTGTCTTCTATTTTTAACACTATACCATAATACATTTTTCATTCATTTAATTTGAAGGTTGTTTCCCATTAGTATTTTTTTCCTCATACACCGATGTCATGTGATTATTTTTTGTATTAGATTCACTTATCCTAAATTGAAGATAAAATCTGGTCAAATTCTAATCAAGGTTTTAAATAACTTGGGACGTGACCGAGGCGTGGAGGCCAAGCCTTAAGCCTTAGAAGCCTAGGCGAGCCTTCGGTGTAAAAAGTCCTGAAAAGGCGTTGAGGCGTTTTTTAATATACTTTTATATTTTTAACTATAACAAGGCTATTAAAAAAACTAAAAGAGTACATACCTTAAAATATGTTCGAATATATGCAAACTAAAATACGATGTTGTTTTAAATAATAAGTAAAAAAAGCAAAAAAACTCGCATTTTTTTGGACGAGAGGCAGAGGGGTTTGGGATACCATTTGTCTTTTGATTATTTTGAATGAGATATTGGTCCAATTTAAAAAAAGTCTTTAAAAGGCGATATTATTTCACTAAAGAGTTTTTATTTTTAAAAACAAAGTGCGCCTTAAGCCTTTTACAAGGAATAAGGCATAAAAAGCTTAAAGCGGGGTGTTTCTTCCAAGCCTTAAGCCTAGGTGCACCTATGAGGAGCCTAGGCACGCATTTTAGAACACTGATTCTAATATTAATAACACATTTTCATCGCATATAATTTTGGGATGTTTTTAACCCATTGGTTAATTTTTGAAGTATAACTATGATTCAGTCGGAAATTTAATTTTAATTGGGTAGCTACAATCGAAAACTCGCACTCTCAAATCCTATTTTAAATTTCCATGGATCTAGATAGATCTGAACTAGATTTAAGTGATATGTGTGTTAAATATGTTATAATCAAAGAAAATAATGATAAGCATCCAAACGTTTATATTTTATACCCCGAATAGACGTATTTTAGTTGATAATTCTCGACAATAATCGTCTTATGCGCGTAAATGTTCAATGTGCAGGCTTGATTGGGTTGCGGAGTTCAAAAGCTTAATTTAAGGCAAATGCGCATTAAAAGGAGCTAATGTCCCTTGTCCCGTAACCTAAACCGAGCTCAAACCTTCCCCGAAGCCCTTGTGTGTTTAGTTTACACCTTTTTATTTTTCTTAGAGTTTTTATTTGAGTCGTTCTATTTTTAGGATTTATTTTAGATTTATTTAGAATTTCTAGGTTTTATTTTCTATTTTTCTATTTTTTTATTAGTATAATTTTAATTTTTTTTATTAGTTTTTAGTTTTATTTTATTAGGATTAGTTTTTTTTTTTGAATTAATTTATTTTTAGTTTTATATTTTACTTTTTAGGATTTTAGTTTTAGTTTAACATATTTTTATTTTGTTTTTAGTTTCATTTTTAATTGAGTCTTTATTTCATTTTTAGAGTAGGAATTTAATTTTTATATTTTTAGTTCTAATAGTTTTATTTTTATTAGTTAGTCTTTATTTTTTAAGGGTTCATTATTAGTTAGTCTTTATTTTTTAAAGGTTCAAATTAAACACAAACACACATCTTACACACAACCAACTCAACATAAACCCACTCACACCCTAAAATCTATACACCTTACTACACCTAAACTAACTCACTCATACACACATTATCCTCCATACACCCTACCACACCACATACCCCCTACTTCATCTTCTCCAACAAACCAACAGACACCCTCTCTCTCTCTCCTCTCTCCCCTCCATTAACAAACACTTCCCTCTCATCTTCCACCTCAAACCAACAAACCAACCTATCCCATCAACCTTTAAACCGCCGGCATTAACCCTATGCTAATCCCCCTAAAAATTGACAGTGATCCACGGAGCTCTGGCACAGTCACGAGCTCCAGTGACCTACCTCCTCACTCCCTTGCTCGAACCCAAGTCCGAACCCAAACCAACCTATCCCATTAACCTTTAAACCACCGGAATAAACCACTATCGAAACTGCGACACCCCTTCACTCTAGTCGCGACCCCCTTTAACCCTCAAGCCGCCCGGTCCAATCCGAACCCTTTAACCCATGAGCTCGGAGCCCCGGCACATCTCCCATTTTGGCGAGCCACCGCGAGTACGGACCCCCCTGTTGTCCAAAACCGTCTCCTGAAAGCCATAGCAACCAGCAGGCAACCACAGCCATACCCCGCCTAACCACGTGTTTACCCCCAACCTAATTTGACCAACCCAAACTCGCCCAACCATCCGTACCCATTTCCGGCCAAGACCTATTTCATTCCCCATTACCCAAATCATGTCCTCACCTGCCAAATGTCAAAGCCAATCTAAAAACCAAACCAAAATAAATTAAACCACATGTTTTAAAATCCATTTAATTCCTCTTTACCGAAAATACCCTCATTCTCCAAACTATCATGACCTCACACCCAAACCACATGCACCCTCTATTAATTCCTAAATTAACCCTTACCCACACCTTATACAAACCTCTTGTATCTTTATCCTCCCATTTTTACCCCTTTTTCTCCATGTGCATATATAATATGAAATACCCCATTTGAAGAGGAATCATCAAATCAATTTGTAGAGAGAATTCTAGAGAGAGTTAGAGATAGTTTAGTGTAGAAAATAAATTAGGATAAGGAACATTTAGTAAATATTTTTATTTTAATTTTTTATATATTAGTGAGTGAGAAATTCAATTGAGTGTGTTTTTATTATTGAAAATCATTTGGAAACTTTAATTGAATAGATGATATGCAATTTCAAGGATTGAAGTCCAATTTCACTCAAAGAGATTTGGTTTGATTGTTCTTCTCTTCTATTTTGTTTTATTAGCCTTTGATTGTTTGAATATCATGTTTAATATGTTGTTAGGCTAAATCCACTTTCAAGGGGTGGGGTGAACCCTTATTTGATGTTATTATAATTTATTTAGTTTGGTTACTTGAAAATTCCCTTTGAATATTAATTTTTATCTTTCACCCTTAAATTTACGCCTCGAGAGAGGGTAAATTATTTTCGAGAGAAAATTAAAATTCTAAGTTATAATACCCATTTTAATTTCGAACTAGAGATAGGGGTTTCTTAAGTCTAGTATTATTCCTTGAATTTTAACTCTACATTTATTTTCTAAGATTTACATAAATTTTAATCGATCGATCCTAGCAGGTGATTAATTAAAAGGAGTGTAGATCTATGTTCGAGAGTTGTGGGGGGTTAAACTTAATTTTCTAAAAGATTACTATTAAAATTACATTTGCAACGATTGTTGGTTTATGATTTTAATATTAATTTGGGAGAATTCAAATAATTAAATTAATTAATTAGAATAGCTAAAATTTGTGGTGTAGTCTCACTCCTTGATTGTTCTCACATTCATTTGCCTCACTTTATCTCTTATTTTTGGGTTAGACTTTATTTTTCTTTTTAGTCACTTTTTAGTTAGTTGTTTAGATGTTTAATTTAGTTTAGTCTTATTTCACATCCTCACCCTTGAAAATTGTTTTAATATTTGAAAAGCTAAAGAAAATAGAAAAAGTAAAAAGTCCAAAAGGAAAATAAAAATTGAATTACAATTGAGTTTGTCTATAGCTTACCCCCTTGATGTGGATTGATACCATTGCTTACCACTACACTTGAGTTTATTATATTTTGTAGGTAATTGAGGTTTTGATTATAGGATCTTTTTAAGGAATGACGAAAAATACACCGAAAAGTTTTTTTTCTATCAAATGGCGTCGTTGCAATTCTTGGGAGCGTGAATAACTTGGAGCGGATTGAATTTGTAGTTCATTTATTTCTTATATTTTGTTGCATTTTAGTACCATTTTTTATTTTTATTAGAAGGCTGGTATTAGGATTATTTTATTCTTGGCATGTTTTGCGGTGCATAGAGACACCATATTTTTCATTTTAAATTTGTAATAATTGAAAAAATCTTGATAGGGAAATCGGACAAGGTAGAGAGAGGGAATCCAAGGCGAGGAAAAGAAGCCTCTCTATCTTGGTTCGGTAGGACACCCGGGGCCGATTGAGATAGGCGTGATCTCCCCCCGATCAACTAAAATTTTTCAGCACCCCACGTCGTAAAAACCATGGGAGGTACATTTCTCAAACCTTCGCCCCTCTCCTGTTAACAAGTCAATTATTGTGTGTACTTGTGTGCTCTTATGTGATTTTTTTCTCGCATTTATTTTCGAATGGTGTGATGAATTAATTGACTAAGTCCTACACCTAGTCACACATGAGAATGGATTTCATCACCCAACTCACTCGCTTACCATTGTGTGATACCCTATCCATCACTAAATTTAAAATCAATCAACTAGGTAGCTGATAATATGCAAATATTGAGTATTTCATCCTTCGAACCTATGCATTTTAGCCCCTTCGGGTGCCTCAATCTCTATATTTAAGCCCATTAACCAGACAACCTCGCTTCATATTGTTAACATGCTATATGAGGTATAATAGGGATTTTGTATGTATTTAGCTACTAAGTATGAAGTTCCAACGCATTCGTCTCAAATTTTGGATGCATTCGAATGTTCAAGGGTAATTCGGTCAATTCACAGCTTGGGCACCTATCCCAACATCACGAAAGTTGTATCCCTCCTTGTAAGCTTCACGTAGCCGTGAATGGTGCGCGATTCCGAGTCAGAACGAAGAAGTTACGGCGTTTCTAGCGGAAGGGAAAACCAAACACATCTAAGCAGGGGGAAGAGTTGCAGACCTGTATCCATCGATCGCGATCGATCGATCCTTCAGTTTTTGCCAATTGTGGGGAGATAGTGGGCTTAATTTTTCACCATCGATTGATCGATCACAAGGAATCTATCGATCGATTTCCTGTTTTCTGCAGATATTTTGGCTTTTATTTTCCTTTTCCTTTTCTTTTCTAATTTAATTCCTTTTACTGGATAAGGGTTTTTTGTTGTTAAAATAGATATAATTTGTTTTAGATAGTTTAGGTTAGGGTTTTGGAGGTTTGAGAGCTCATTTCCTCATTTCTTCTTGGATTGACACATAATTTTCACTTTCATCTTCCATCTCCATTAATATAGTTGTATTTACTTATTTCTTGCTTTGGAATTAGGCCCCCATGCTTTATTTACATGCTTTCATTTAGTTGCTTTCTAGTGTAGACTTATCGCATTTATTTATCATGTTTTTAATATGCTTTCTAGCTAAGTTAGTCTAGGTTGTGCCAGATTGAACTCATTCCGGGTAGACATGTTGCTTTGTATTGGTGATGGAGTTTACGGGTCTATTTCGGGTGCGTTGTCCTAGTTAGTATGCTTAGGGGATTTGACGGGGCATATCATGTATGTTCCATGCTTACAACCTTGCGTGTGTAACTTCTGGGGTATTTGTTGATGCCAAAATCGTATTAGGCTTTTATGCGGATTTAAGGGCGTGACAACTCTTGATTCAATTAACTGTTAAAATGAGATGGATTTGTAATAACTCATCGACCCATGTAACCATTTTATACTAATTAACTCAGGTGGGGGATATTCGAATGAAGCTATAGTTTTACTCGCTTTGTTAATCTAGCTTTATTTTCCCCCGTCTAGATTAATATTTCCCTTTTATTCATCTTTTTCCTTTTTGTGTATAATCATCTTTTTACACTTTTATTTAGGAGTATTAAATCCTATAAATTCTATCATCTCGTCTCTGTGGATTTTCGATACCCAACTTAACGCTATACGTGTATTGCAAGTGTAGTTATAATTTAGGTTTGTTTGTATTATCGCGGTGAAACAAAAACAACGATTGTGTACTTACACGAACACACTTTTCACGTGTGATCAAAATGGCGCCGTTGCCGGGGATGGGTTTGTTTTAGACTTTATTTGATGTATTTCGTAGTATTTTCTTTCTATTTATATTATTTGCTAACCTTTTTGCTGGACTTCCACATTTGAGCACTTAGAAATGCTTGAATTTCTCGCGCGCACATAACTTTGTGGAATTCACCACTTCGAGCCAGTTTTTGGGATAAGTATGTCTTATTCCAATTCTTTCGATAATCATTATGCTAATTCTCAAAATTCTCGCAAACCTTTGACTTTTGGTCAATACTTAGAATCCCAAAAAATTGCAACCTCTAAAATGACTTTGGGTGAGTATTACAAAAGTCAAGCTTTGGAGTACGTGTATTTTGAGGAGGAGGATAATGATTTTGGGCCTTTACCTCCTTATAATAGGAATTTTGAAACGAATTGTAATAGTTTCCAAAATTCCTATAATAATGAGTTTAAGTTTAAGTTCGATGATAATTTTCAAAGTTCCCACTTTCAAGTATCCGCACCTCGACTTATGACATTTGGTGAGGGCTTGCGTATGCTTGAAAACGAGAAAATTGAAAATCATTATCGGGAAGAAAATCATTTGTGGGAACATGAGTTGGATTTATTATTTGAGTTCGATGACGATTTTGCTTCCGAGACTTTTGAAGTCGAGGAATGTTTTGAACCAAATGAGGAATTTGTGCCTACTTTAGAAAAACCCATTCTTGACTTTGCCCATTGTGTAATAGATATTGAAAGTGAGGATGAAAATGACGTAATATCTATTTGCAATGAAATGATTTCTTCTTTGGTACCCAAAGAAGAACATTTCATTGAAAATGATCTTATTTTCTTCGAAACTCAATCTTCATGCGATGATGATTCATCTCATGAGTTTGAATTTATTTCATCCCCATTTTCATTTTTTGTTATCATACCGTCACAAGTACCCGATGATTCGGTTTCAAACTTTAATGTTTTAAACCTTTTCACCGATTAGGAGTACTTGCTCGAGTCGCCTCCCACAATTGCATCTTTGCCTTCGTGTGCACCACCTCCCATTCCAATTTCAAAATCTTTGGGCGAATATTCGGCTTTTCCCGGTCCCCACATGCTTTTGTCACCCGTTCAATCCAAATCCACCATCGTCCCTCAAAAACTTTTAATTGACGATGGTTCCTTTCTTCCTCCTTACACATGCCTTCCGTTGTTCAAACGGAATTCATATTTTTTGGAAGGTATGCTTGAGAGTGAGGGTACACCGGTTATCCCCCAAAGTCAAATCATTTTTACGATGGACCTTCAACTATTTAGACTTCTAGTGTATAGTTAGTGTGAAGCCTAAATAGTAGGTTGTATATAGTTAGCTTTTTATTCTTTCTTTTTATCTTTTCTTTCCTTTTTAATTTAGTCTAACGTAATTAATTAACTTTTCGTTATTTATTTTTGTTATGCTCGGTACTAACTTGTTTTGTAGATTCTTTGGACTTGTTCTTATGGGGATCGCTCCAATTTTGGGTAATATCACTATTTTCCTCTCTTTGACTTGGTTCTTAATTCACATTGAGGATAATGTCAGGTTTTAAGTTGGGGGTGTGGGATATTTTATCCATTTCTTTATTTAGTCCATATTTTTTCTCATATGTTAGTTACTTAGTATGCTTTTCTTAGAAAAATTAAAAATTTCAAAAAATATTTTCTTTCTTTTTTCTCCATTTTGGGCATTTTGCCTTTGTTTTCGATGATAAATTTCAATAATTGCCCTATCCAATTGACAACTCAATCATGCATCTTCTCGATTTTAGATGTTATTAGACTTTAGTCTTAATTATTGATATTATGAATAGCTTCATGAATTAAATTTTAATCCCATGAGCACATGCACTTTTCTCGCTTTATTGATTTGGTTTAAGATTTTTATAACTCGATAATCTTTTGTTGCATTGTATATACTTACACCGAGTAAGCTTTGTACCTTTCTTCGCTTGTGAGTGTATACACTATTCTTTCCTCTTTGAAAACGTTGAATTCGTCGGTACTCTCTCTATTCTTTCATTTGATCGTTCATTAATTGAGTTCTTTTATAAAATGCATTACTTGAGCATGATTTTCATATATTGTTTTGACTCGAGAATTGCGTAAAATTTTGGAAATTATCATAGGCCCTCTTTGTTATATCACCCATATTGACCTTGACCTCACCTTAAATGTTTACCCTCGTGACCTCACCTTTGAGCCTTAATATAGCCTTTCGTTTCATAACCCAAAATTCCCATAACCAACTCCGAATTGGAGTTATATACCATACATACACCTTTTGTACCTTTGTTTGGAATGTTGCTTGGGATTGAATGATGTTGCGTTACGGTTGCAATTTAGGCATGTGAGAGTGAGAAAAGTAAAGAAAAGGAAGAAGAGAAAAAGTGAAGAAAAAGAGAAAGCAAAAAGTAAAAGAAAACAAAAGAAAAAAATGAGAAAAAGAAGAAAAGAAAGAGAAAGAGAAAGTTGTAAATGTTGTATATAGTTCAATAAGCTTTTATTACTCTCCAATTGTTATATCTAATGCTCGTTTGGAACTTGTTTTCCAAATTTTGATTTTGCTCGCATTCTTCCCATTATCCCGAGTTTTCATTCCGAACACTTTGAATTCGTATATACACCCTTTTCATTTCGTACCATAGCCTAGCCTACATTACAACTCTATTAAAGTCCTATGTGATCTTAGGTTGATTTAATTCAAAAGTTTAAATAGTTTTGATAATCTGTGAAAATGCATTTCACCTCCTTTAGTGAGCAGTATCTTTCAATGAGATTATAATTTTTTATATCATATATAGCATTCTACATTTGTGACATGTGTGCTGCCTAGTTTCCATTTCCATTTACTCTTTATGCCCGCATGTTCCATGTGTTAACTCCCTGTTTCGAGTGAATTCACTTGATGAGTGTATTGCCCGTGAGGATTGAATATATGCTTGCTTTAATGTTTATCCGATTTATTTAAGTTTTTGCCAAATCACACTTTGCATGTGCTTGCTCCCGTCCCACATTTTAAGTTTTCAATTCTATGAGGTGCATTCTATAATGTTAATGATTTTGGACTTTTGTTTGAATTCGTTCAATGTGCTAATAATGCGTAAGAAATCTTGTTTGCCATTGATGGGCTTGTCGCATGTTGGTTTGGGCTTATTTTGAGGAACCCATGTGATGTTTGTGGGTATCATCCCTGAAAACCCTCACAAGCCGATACTCGTCCACTAGGGTAACCTAGGGGTTTAACGGCTTATTGCATGTGCTAAATGCAATCGAATCGCCCGCGAAAGTGGCCTTATGCTTTTATACCATACTTTTGTACTATCTCCTACTTTTGGTTTGCTTGTAGTTCTTGTTGCATCCTATTTCATTGCTAAGGACTAGCAATGTGTAAGTTAGGGGTGTGATAATACGCAAATATTGCGTATTTCATCCTTCGAACATACGGATTTTAGTCCCCTTGGGGTGCCTTAATCTCTTTATTTAAGCTCGTTAACCAGACAACCTCGGTTTATACTGTTAACATGCTATATGAGGTATAATTGGGCTTTTGTAGGTATTTAGGTACTAAGTATGAAGTTCGAACGCATTTCGCTCAAATTTCGTACGAGGTCGTATGTTCAAGGGCAATTTGGTCAATTCACAGCTTGGGAACCTGGCCCAACATCTCACGAAAGTTGTAGACCTCCTCGTAAGATTCGTATGGCTGCAAACGGGGCATGATTCCGAGTCAGAACGAATAAGTTACAGGGTTTCTAGCGGAAAGGAAAACCAAACACATCAAAGCAGGGGGAAGAGTTGTAGACCTGTATCCATCGATCGATCGATCAAAATGATCGATCGATTGATCCTTCGGTTTTAACCAATTATGGGGAGACAGGGGGCTTGATTTTTCACCATCGATCGATCGATCGATTACAAGGGATCGATCGATCGATCCCATGTTTTCTGCAGATATTTTGACTTTTATTTTCCTTTTCCTTTTCTTTTCTAATTTAATTCATTTTACTATATAAGGGGTTTTTGTTGTAAAATAGATATAATTCGTTTTAGATAGTTTAGGTTAGGGTTGTTGAGGTTTGAGAGCTCATTTCTTCATTTCTTCTTGGATTGACACCCAATTGGGTTTGTAATTTGCACTTTCATCTTCCATCTCCATTAATATAGTTGTATTTACTTATTTCTTGCTTTGGAATTAGGTTTCCCTACTTTAGTTAGATGCTTTCATTTAGTTGCTTTCTAGTGTAGATTTATCGCATTTATTTACCGCGTTTTTAATATGATTTCTAGCTAAGTTAGTCTAGGTTGTGCCGGATTGCACTCATTCCGAGTTGACATGTTTCTTTGCTTTGGTGATGGAGTTTACGGGTCTATTTTGGGTGCATTGTCCTAGTTATTAAGCCTAGGAAATTTGACGGGGCATATCATGTATGTTCCGTGCTTACGACCTTGCGTGCGTAATTTTCGGGGTATTTGTTGACGCCAAAATCGTATTCGGCTTTTATGCGGATTTAGGGGCGTGACAACCCTTGATTCAATGAACTGTCGAAACGAGACGCATTTGTAATAACTCGTCGGCCCATGTAACCATTTTATACTAATTAACTCGAGTGGGGGATATTTGACGCAACCTATAGTTTTACTCGCTTTGTTAATCTAGCTTTATTTTCCCACACCTAGATTAATATTTCCCTTTTATGCATCTTTTTCCTTTTTGTGTATAATAATCTTTTTACACTTTTATTTAGGAGTATTAAATCCTATAAATTCTAGCATCTCGTCTCTGTGGATTTTTGATACCCGACTTACCGCTATACTAGGTTTGTTTGTATTATCGCGGTGAAAAGAAAATAACGATTTTGTCCTTACAAGAACACACTTTTCACGCGTAATCAGTAGCCCAATAGGATAACAATTTTGAAAAGGCGATCAAAAAGATTTCCGTGATTCTTATCGCTCGCGGACTTAATTAAAATTTGACTACCCCTTTCACTAAATTTTGAAGATAAAAATTGGTTATGTGCTAGTTAGGAATTCTCATTGACTTGTGTGTGTCCAATTTATTTTTCGATAGTCAGCTTTAGTGAGTTCTTCAACTTCAGCGAGTCCATATTTTTCCTCATCTTTTCTTCCAAAAAATTCAAAATATTTTCTTCATTTATTTTTCTAAAAAATCCAAAAATAGTTTCTTCCTTTATTTTTCTCAAAAATCCAAAAATAGTTTCTTCCTTTATTTTTCACAAAATCCACAAATATTTTCTTTCTTTCATTTTAGAAAAATCCAAAAATATTTTTCTTTCCTTTTAAAAAAATTTAAAAAATAAAAAAAAATATATTTTTCTCTCGTTATGGCCGACGAACATCCCTTATGGGATTACTTTGGCCATTTCTCATTCTCTCAAAGCATGTTTGAGGTTGAGCCCGAGTCGAACCTCCATACTTTACTTCGTGGCTTTAACTCTCAACCACACACCGTTGATACTCATGCGTCGCCCACGCACGCATCTCCCATTTCATCGCCTCCGATGATGAGTATCAATGCGTCACATGCTTTGCTGTGCACCCATTGTTCCTATGCCGATCACCTGCCCAATGAGTGTCCGTACTTGTCATATCCCTATGAGCCCACCATGGAACATGTGTATCCATATGACACTGTTATGGTACCCACCTCGGCCTACTATCCCGTTATACCCAATTCCGAGTGGTGTGAGTACCCAAGTTATTCGTGGAGGTCTAATCACCCTTCCACGCAATACGAATCCCAACCAGATGTTCTGGATCCTCACACATTCCAATTTTCGTCATGGCATCCTTGTGCACCCATTCTCGATTAGTCCCCTCACTATGCACTCCATGATTATCAACCATTTTTCCATCACGAAAGCGATCATTTCGTGTGTGACACACTTGGCCCCACTCCACACACTTCATATGAGTATTCTCCATATAATCCTATCCATAGCGAGTTGTGTCCACCTCAACCACTACCACCACCCGTAACTCCACCACCACCATCGACATCCGCTCTCGAAAGCCTCTTGTAAAAGTTCATACTCGAACAAGAGAAAGCCACTCAAATTAAAAATGAAGCCCTCCAAAGGCTTGAACAAAGATTAAATGAATTTGAGTGTGCGAGAGAGTCGGATTTCACCCCGAGTCAACCCATTATTGCCCCCACGTGGAGCGATGATGAGTCGTCTTATGCCACTAATTTTGAGTGCGATCAACCCTACCACCCCGAGAATCTCAAAAATGAGACTAGGGGTGGAAGCGGTACCAGTTTTTACCGTACCGTACCGTTTTGGTCCGAAAAAAAATGGTTTTGGTTTCATAGACTAAATTACTAGAAATCGGTCTTACCGAAACCAAAATTACCGCAAAAAAGTTGGTGGGTTTGGTTTTAATATTTAAAAAACCGATTTACTAAAATTACCGTACCGAATTTACCGAAACTAGAAAAAACTGTATTGAAATTACCATACCGTACCTAATTTATCGAAACAAAAAAAAAACATACTGAAATTACCGTACCGTACCAAATATACCAAAATTACCGTACCGAATTTATCGAAACTAGAAAAAAGGTAGTTTTGGTTTTGGTTTTAATATTTTAAAAAGTCGGCTGGTTTTGTTTTTCGTTTTTTGGGTCTTTTAGTGCTGTTTACCAAAACCAGAAAAAATCAAAATTACCGAAACAAAAAAAAACCGAAATTATCGAAAAAACTGAAATACCGACCGGTTTGGTTTTTGTATTGATTTTGGTGTACCGGGTGGTAAACTGGTATGGTTTGGTTTTACCATCCAGAATTTGGTTTTGGTTTGGGTATCTACTATTTACCGATCAAATTGTACCGCTTACACCCCTAAATCAGACCATTCCATGGTCCGGGCCCCACGTTAACAATTGTGTTGACTTACCTTTCATTAGTGAGCTTGATCTGATCCCATCATATCCACCTGAACCCATTTTGAGGTTCCCATTCCCACTCCCGTGATATCCAAAAATATGTTCGAGTCTACACCTATCTAGCTTCACCCTTGTGTTCCCGAGGAACAAATTTATCCTAGGTTAGCTCTGTCTACGAGTGTTCACTATTTTTCAGAGATAGAATCCGTGATAGTTCCTAACTATCCGTATATGAATGTTGTCCCACCATGCATGGCTCCCTTTGAGCCCGATATTTCTAGAGATTCCTCTATCTTAGATCTTGGTGACTCGTCTTACCCACCCACCATATTCACCAATGATATTCTTGTGGAGAAGTTAACCACTCCATATTTCGATACCACACTCCCTTGTGAGTATTCTTTTACTCCTCCCAATGAGTGTGTGTCTCCCACGCTTGAGTTGGATCATCTTCCTCCACCACTTATCCCACTCGACCCACCCATTATCCCTTCCACCCCACCACCTGGTTTGGATCTTGATTTTACACATTTCAAGTTTCCATCTACAATTTTAGATCGTCACCTGAAACCCTCCACCTTCCATGAGAGTATTTGTGGTGCTACTCTCCACTTCCATGACATCGATCTTGTTACCCTATGCCCATCACTCTCTTGTGGTGTTGATTTTTCCCCTCGATAGCTCCCTAGTGTGCCACAGCGCAACCATTACTATTGCCCATTTATAGAATGGTCATGTGATTTTTATGAGCCTCACCCCATTCCACTTACCAAACCATTTTGTATCCCCATACAACTTGAGCACCATGCTTATAGTGCCCTTGTTGCCCTCACCTTTAACCTCAACAAGGCCCGTGGCTGATACCTTTTCACCCTTACGCTAATACCCACCCACCCATGGTCTATCGATGCTTTGCATCGTGTGATGCACTTTTCCATACAGGTGCATTGACCATTTTAGTCTCTATCAAATAGGACTAACGCTTCAATCTTGTTTGGGGGTGATTATGATCACCCAATTTTTCTTCCACCCCGTGCATCACTAGATATTATCTTTCGGGTGAAATACCTTCGGTCTGGCTGAAGACGTTAAACTTAGAGCTACCGGGAGGCAACCCGTTGTTCTTATACTAGTCTCATCATGTTTGGGGGTGGTGTTTCACATCACCATATGCTATACCATGCTTTGTAGACTTGTACACATTTTTTTTCTTTCTTATCACTCATTCAGGTTTCATTTGGGCTACATTTGTCAATTTCATTAGCGGTTGATTCTGATAATCTCTTTCCTACCTTGTTCTATCCATTTTAAAAATCATGTTACTTAACATTGAGGACGATGTTCCTTTTTGTTTGGGGGTGGAGAATTTTATCAAAATTGTACCTTTTTTTTTTATTTTTAAACCTGGTTTTTAAAATTTCTTGCAGTTTCTTTCATCTCACTCATTGATATGAATTTTCAATCATCCATCATTTTAAGTCTAGGAATCAAGCTAGAGAATATTTTTTTTAAATAACTTATGTAATACATAACAAGGCATTTTTCACCATGAATTTCTAGACTCAACAAAAATTTGCACACTTATCATGTCCCTACGGTTAGAGTTGAAGAGTATTACAATTCCCAAGAGAACCTTAAGGATCACTAGTAGAGTCTTTAACTTATGAGATTCGTGCCTTTCACCCTTTCATAGAGTTTTACGCAATCTTTGAGTCACAAGTTGATTCAACTTCCTTTGGGTCCGCACTTAATCGTTGTATGATCTCATTACTTTTCTTTAAAATTTTGGCTTGATCACTGAGAATGACATCTTTTTCGAATTGTAAGAAATTGGTGTCTTGGAGTTTGTCCCAATCACTAGGTTTTCATCCATACACTTACCACTTTTCCATATTACATTTCCATTCACTCACCCATTACATTCCTATATTATTCCATATTCACATCTATTCCCCTCACCATCCATATATATTCCCCACTCATTTTATATATCATCCATCATATTGAGAAAAAAAGTGTTGATTCCTATGTTAAATGTCTTCAGTGTTGGTTTGAAAAGAGAGAGAAAAATAAGAAAAAAAGGGAAAATAGCAAAAATAGAAAAAGAAATAGAAAAAGAAAAGAAAAATTAAAAAAAAAAGAAAAAAGAGAGAAAAGAAAAGAAAGAGAGTTTGTAGTTAGTAGTTGGTTTTGAAATAAAGACATTTGTTCTTCATGTATAGTACACTCTTCTCAATCTTATTTCATCCATCATTCATCGATGATCCATCATATCATTATCCTACCTACCTTATCCCATCCATCCTACCTATCATATCCTTCTCATCCCATTTCATTTCCCCTCACCCATAAAAATCCATGTTTTCCCCTAGGTGTTCGGGCAAATGAAAGTCGATGTGGTGAATAACTCGACATTCTTACTATAGTGATTAACATTTCTTGCATGAGATCACTTTTCTTTCAAAATGTTCGTTCTTTCCTATGTGTGTGTGAGACGTTTGAACTTGATTACATTTGCTCACCTCCTCATACACAAGAGCGATACACTAACCCTAATCTCGAGAGTTCGTTTGAGAGAGATATATACAGTGAGATTTTGAAGTTAAAGTGTTGATTCCGAAAAGGCAATGTAGGAATTACTCTTGTGATACTCGACCCATTTTAACGGATTCACACTACACACGTTGAGTTCTAGGAAGGATGTGCCATGAGTATTTACTTAGCTAAATTTGTTATGCACTTATAGCTTGTATTTCTCAAATCATTTATCTCATGATGGATTGTACGATCATTCTACGTCTAATAAGAGATTGACTGTCGTTAAAAATAAGAATTTTGTGGGTATATTCCCTACAAACCCTCACGAGACACTACTCGTCCTGTAGGGCAACCTATAGGTTTAAAGGCTTATTGCACATGCAAAGTGCAATCGCAAGTGCCCGCGAAAGTGGTACACTTTTGGTTTCTTATCTTTCTCTTTATCTCTATCTTATTATTCGAGGACTAGCAACGCTCTGTTTGAGGGTGGTGTGATGAGAACTCAAAAATGTACATTTTATACCCCGAATAGACGGATCTTAGTTGCTAATTCTTGACAATAATGGTCTTATGCGCGTAAATGTTCAATGTGCAGGCTTGATTGCATTTGCGGACTTCAAAAGCTTAATTTAAGGCAAATGCGCATCAAAAGGACCTAATGTCCCTTGTCCCATAGCCTAAACCGAACCCAAACCTTCCCCGAAGCCCGTGAGTGTTAAGTTTGTGCCTTTTTATTTTTTCTTAGATTTTTAGTTTGAGTCGTTCTATTTTTAAGATTTATTTTAGATTTACTTAGAATTCATTTTCTATTTTTGTATTTTATTTTTATTAGTATAATTTTAATTTTTTTATTAGTTTTTAGTTTTATTTTATGAGGATTAGTTTTTTTTTAGGAATTCATTTAGTTTTAGTTTTATTATATTTTACTTTTTAGGATTTTAGTTTTAGTTTAATAGATTTTTATTTTTATTTTTATTTTTATTTCATGTTTAATTGAGTCTTTATTTTATTTTTAGAGTAGGAATTTAATTTTTAGAATTTTAGTTTTAATAGTTTTATTTTTATTAGTTAGTCTTTATTTTTTTAAGGGTTCAAATTAAACACACAACATAAACCCACTCACTCCCTAAAATCTATACACCCTACTACACCGAAACTAACTCACTCATACACACACTATCCTCTATACACCCTACCACACCACATACCCCCTGCTTCATCTTCTCTAACAAACCAGCACACACCCATTCTCTCTCTCCTCTCTCCCCTCCATTAACAAACACTCCCCTCTCATCTTCCACCTTAAACCAACAAACCATCCTATCCCACCAACCTTTAAACCGTCGGCGTTAACCCTCTGCCAATCCCCCTAAAAAACCGACAGTGATCCACAGAGCTCTGGAGACCTACCTCCTCACTCCCTTGCTCGAACCCGAGTCCGAACCCAAACCCGGACCCTTGGGAACAAACCACTGTTGAAACTGCGACACCCCTTCACTCCAGTCGCGACCCCCTTTACCCCTCAAGCCGCCCGGTCCAATCCAAACCTTTTAACCCACGAACTCGGAGCCCCGGCTCATCTCCCATTCTGGAGAGCCACCGCGAGTACGGACCCCCCTGTTTTCCAAAACCTAAGCCTCAAACCCATAGGAACCAGCGGGCAACCTGAGCCATACCCCGCCTAACCACGGGTTTACCCCCAACCTGATTTGACCAACGAAACTCGCCCAACCATCCGTACCCATTTCCGGCCAAGACCCATTTCATTCCCCATTACCAAATTGTGTCGTCACCTGCCAAATGCCAAAGCCAATCTAAAAAACCAAACCAAAATAAATTAAACCACATGTGTTAAAACCCACTTAATTCCTTTTTACCCAATATACCTCAACTAACTCATTTTACCCCAAAGTCCAAAATACTCTCATTCTCCCCACTATCATGACCTCACACCTAAACCACATGCGCCCTCTATTAATTCCTAAATTAACCCTTACCCACACCTTATACAAACCTCTTGCACCTTTATCCTCCCATTTTTACCCCTTTGCTCCATGTGCATATATAAGATGAATGATCCCATTTGAAGAGAAATAATCAAATCAATTTGTAGAGAGAATTCTAGAGAGAGTTAGAGATAGTTTAGTGTAGAAAATAAATTAGGATAAGGAACATTTTGTAAATAGTTTTTTTAGAGATTAGTGAGTGATAAATTAGTGAGAAATTCAATTGTGTGTGTTTTTATTATTGAAAATCATTTGGAAACTCTAATTGAATGGATGATTTGAAATTTCAAGGATTGCAGTCCAATTTCACTCAAAGAGATTTGGTTTGATTGTTCTTCTCTTCTATTTTATTTTATTAGCCTTTGATTATTTGATTATCATGTTTAATATGATGTTAGGCTAAATCCCCTTTCAAGGGGTGGGGTGAACCTTTATTTGATGTTATTTTAATTTAATTAGTTTGATTACTTGAAAATTCCCTTTGAATATTAAATTTCATCCCTCACCCCTAAATTTACGCCTCGAGAGAGGGTAAATGATTTTCGAGAGAAAATCGAAATTCTAAGTTATAATACGTAGTTTAGATTGAACTAGAGATTGGTTTTCTTAAGTGTGGTATTATTCCTTGAATTTGAACTCTACATTTATTTTCAAAGATTTACATAAATTTTAATCGATCGATCCTAGCGGGTGATTAATTAAAAGGAGTGTAAATGACCCAACCTAGTGGTAAATGACCTCGATATATCCTAATCTCTCATCCAAATTGAAAAGGTTTTATAGACTGCAAGAATATACCTCTATATTGTTCCTTAATAAGGGTTTTTCTGATGAATGTTGAAATTTCCCCGTAGACCATAAGCAGTCCATCCAAAGTTCCAACAATCAAATGAAGAAGTCGCATTCTCGTCTCTAGATTCGCAATGTACTTGAAACCCCAATAGGTCAACACATCTTTTAGATCCAGTTTTAATCTTCAATTTGGATGTGAATTAATTATATTAAAACCAGGCTAAGTGGATTTGATCTTAAGACACTCTCGTAAATAATATTTCGATTACAAATCTAGATTTTCTCTCAATTGTGAAAGGAAGAACAAGTGATTTTGAATTAACAGATGTAATTGGTATGCTCTTAACCTTGAAAATACTTTCTCAGTAAAGGAAAAGTATATAGGAATTCATTATTTTCGGAAAGGAGGGAAAATGATCTATTTATAACATTTGTTTTATAAAACTGATTGGGTTGTGAACACGGATAAAAATTCCTCTATTTCACGATTTTGAATAGTGAATCAGTCATACCAAAAACATGCAACCACACCCATGGTTATGTAGCCCATCCATTCTCAAGGTTTTAAGAATTAGCCTAAAACGTGCAGAGTCGTGCACACAGGAGTGAAACATAACCATGCAGACGGTTTAGGGTAAAACTGATTTTCTTCTTAAGTAGCTTACTTTAAAAAAAAGTCCCTTTCCTTTTAGTTAAATAACGTATCACAATATATAATCACTTGTCCAGTTCAAAAGAAACATTTTACCAAAGTTAATGAAAAATATGTGTGTTCATAGCCTTAGGCTTTTAATCATAACCCAATGAAAAAGGGTACATCTTCAATGAGTTTGGCAAAGGAAGCCTTTGATGTAAAGAAGCCGTGTATGATCTTTAATATGCCCCAAGTGTAACCTCGGCCTGGAGACACCAACCTCGGCCGATATTATGGCCGACATTGGGCATGTCTTGGACATGCGATATCACCCCTCGGCCAGACCAAGGTCGGCCCAGGCCGACACTACCATGAGCCTCTCCAAGGGACCTCATAAGGATCAACAACACTCGCATATAACTTGAAATGGCAACCTCGGCCATACGTAAGCCAAGCCTGCAGGATGCCACCAGATCAACCTCATATCAGGCAGATCCTGCCCATTGTCTCGGCTAGGATCAGGCCGAGACCTCCATGGAGCACTCGGACTGAACAGGTATCAAGACTCACCAACCTCGGCCTCACCAAGGCAGAGGTCATATACCAGGCACGATGGCCGAGCACCTGCTGGCATTCAGATAAGGACACGTTGACACAAATCAGTTGTAACAAGATTATTCCCCACACGTGGGGAGAATATTGCATCATCATTCTCTACATGTGACAGTGACAGATGGCACTCCCACATTGGTGAGGTTACCACACACATGCTCATTACATGCATGGGGGGTACATTACACCCCCTAGGTACTATATATAGGGGTCATCCCCTACCTTTAAAAAAGATCCCAGTTATTCAACCCTAGCAAAAAACTCTGTCTAGATCCACAGTAGAGAGAGAAAGCTTGAGAGATTGTATCCATGGCCATTAGTGCCTCTATTCAGTGATATTACTCACACACACACACAGTGAACGTAGGCCAATCTAGGCTGAACCACTTATATCCTTGTGTATTCTCCTCTTCTCCTCATCTCATTCTCTTACTTCTTTACATAATTGTGTTGCCATTGTTGTCTTTAGATTGAGCTTACGAACACCTTATCTAGTGGTGCTAATTCCAGCATCATCATTTTGGCGCCGTCTGTTGGAACGAGAAGCTATCTCTTCCTCTTTTTCTGCTTAACCTCACCGGAGACTCTGGTGGTGAACCAGGCCTCCCCCTAGCGCGGAGCTGTTTCACCATTGAAAGAGGTCTTGTGAGGTACTAAGCTAATCTGCTACTTAGGCTCTATAGTGTTAACATATGGCACCAGACTTACCATCGCCTCTTCCGCCACCCAGGGGTGGAGGGCCTAGCTCCAGTCAGGCGCCCCCCAGTCCGAAATGGCGGAGGTAGCAGCAGCCTTGAGATCTTTAGCTGCAACACAACAAGCCATGCAGAAGAAATTTGCTCAGCTCAGTCAAACTATGATGAGGCCACCTGGTGTCTCACCGGACATGATCACTCCGGCGGCAGTTCAGCCTCATCCTGACGCCAGGGGACCACCCCAGGCGCCAATGAGGGGCCAGCCTTCACCGCAGCGGAGAAGGGACGTTGCTGACCCTAGGCTCTTGCACCTGGGGAGGCAGGGAAACCCTTGCCCAGAGGATAGGTATGATGACCTAGAAGCTGAAGAAGCCCCAGAAGACTGTTGGGAGCCGTATGAGGTGTCAAATAACACTCTACGGCCTCTTAGGCAAAGTCAAGGATGCGTCGACCAAAGAGGTGAAGAGGCCCAGCAAAGAGGGTCGACCTTTGATAGGTTGAGCAGAGGGTCGGCCTTCGAGAGATTGGGCCCGGTGAACGATCTAAGACAAAGGCTGTCGAGATCAAGGAGTGCAGCAGGCTCTCAGAGAGGGAACAGGCAGGGTCGGCCAGACCAAGGTCGACCCTGTGAAAGAAGAGGCAGGGAACAGGAAGAGGTCAACAACCAACATATCGTGGCAGGGGAACCCTCGATCCATCGCAGGGAGGTGGCAGGAGATAACTTCGGCCAAGTTGATGAAAGAAGACCCTGGAATGATTCCATCCAACGCCTGCAGGAGAGGATAGGAGACCTCATTAAAAGTAGGTACCCATTACAAAGGGGATACTCATAGGGCTCCCCATTTGTGGCTAGGATAGTGGGGTTCCCAACCCCAGCTAAGTTCAAGCCTCCTACAGTGTCTCCCAAGTATGATGGCAGCACTAATCCTGTACACCATATCGAGATGTACCAGTCAGCAGTAGACATTTGCTCGATACCTGATGAGATGAAGTGTAGAGCCTTCTCGGGGACCTTGACAGGGGCTGCGCACAGTTGGTTTACCTCCGTTCCAAAGAACTCAATTGAGAACTTCAAAGGCTTGGCTGAGCAGTTCATCCACAACTTCTTCTTTGGGGTGAGGCCTCAAAAGAAGACTACCCACCTGCTGTATGTCAAGCAGGCCAAGGGTGAGAGCCTAAGAGACTACATAGCAAGATTTAACAAAGAGAAATTGGAAGTGGAGGATTATGAAGAGAACATAGCCATGACCGCCCTTATAGGAGGCCTCCAGAAGGGGAAGCTATTGTGGAAACTGGCGGAAGACCCCCTAGGTCTATGGCAGAGATGCTGGCAACCGCAGGGAAAGTAATGAATGCGGAAGAGGTAATAGCCAACAAGTATGAGGAGGAGAACCGCGGTGGCACTGGGAGGTCCCAGACCAAGAAAGAGGGGAAGAAGAGGTCAGGAGATGACAAGTTTGCTCACTATACTCCTCTGACTATGAGCTGCGAGCACATCCTTAATGAGATTAAGACTGATAGGACTCTGAGATGGCAAGAGAAACTGAAGGCCCCACCACATAAGAGGAACAAAAACCTATGGTGCGAGTTCCATCAGGATCATGGCCATGTCACGGATAGATGCTTCGCTTTAAAAGATGAGATTGAGAAGACGTTAAAGTCTGGAAAGCTGAGGAATTATGTGTATGGTAAGGCTCTAAAGGGTGGAAGAGATGATCCTAAGAAAAGAAGAAATGACAGATGCCGTGGCAATGTCCCGTCCAGAAGAGGCGATGATTCAGAAGTAGATGACGAAGATGATCCGGATCTTCTGCCAAAAGATGACAATACCCCGGTGAAGAGAGTCAGTACGATCTCCTTTGGTGTTAGCACCATATGTGGGGGATTTGCAGGAGGTGGCTCTGAAGTAGCTGACAGGAAGGTTCATGTAGCAGAGGCCAGGTCAGTGGCCAAGCTTGAAGTTGTGAATCTTACGTCTTCCGATACAGTGCAGAAGAGGAAGAAGGTAGACATGGACACCCTCGTAGTGGGGTTTTCTAGACTCGACTTCAAGGGTATCTTAGCCCCCCATGATGATCCACTGGTCATAACAACAAGGGTGCATGGGTACGAGGTACGAAGGATCCTCATAGATGGGGGGAGCTCAGAAGACGTGATGTTCTGGCCTTGCTTCAAGAGCCTGGGTCTTAGCAGGGCAAGGCTGGTGACCTACCATCACCCATTGATAGGCTTTCAGTGGCGAAAAGGTCCACCTCTTGGGCATGTATGAGATGGACGTACGAATGGGTGATGAGTGGCCTAAGAGGATGACCAAGAAGATAAACTTTTTCGTTATGGACGAGAATGTCTTCTCGGCCTACAACCTGATCATAGGAAGGGTGGCCCTTAAAGAGTTTGAAGCTGTGCCGTCAACTGTCCATCAGATGCTAAAATTCCCGACTCCTTATGGAGTAGGGGAAGTGCAAGGGGACCAGACCACGACGCGAGAATGTTACTTCAACTCGGCCGAAGAAAGGGAAGCCCATAAAAGGGCAACCACTACTTATAGCATTGACACACTTGACCCAAGAGATGAAACAAAGTTGAAAAAGGGAGAGGCCGCGGAAGAGGTAGAATCCATCGTCCTCAATGAGGACGAGCCGAAAAAAACTGTCCAGGTCGGCAAGGCCCTAGAGCCAGGAATCAAGGAAGAGCTAATAAACTTCCTCAGGAGGAGACAGAGTGTCTTCGCATGGAGCCACGCAGACATGCCCGGTATCGACCCTGAGGTCATGAGCCACAAGCTCAACGTGGACAGAGATGCCAAGCCGATCAAGCAGAGACGAAGAGTCTACTCCAGTGAGAAGTAAGACATCATCCGAGAAGAGGTCAAAAAGTTGGAAGAGGCCGAGTTCATAAGAGAGGTAACCTATCCGGAGTGGCTCTCAAATGCAGTTATCGTGCCTAAGGCCAATGGGAAGTGGCGAATGTGTGTGGATTTCACTGATCTGAATAGGTCTTGTCCAAAAGACAGTTATCCCTTACCTCGGATAGACCAGATGGTGGACGTAACGGCAGGGCACGAGCTCATGAGCTTCATGGACGCTTATTCAGGCTATAACCAAATCTTCATGGATGCCAGAGACCCTGAGAAGACAGCCTTCATTACTGACAAAGGGACTTACTGCTACAAAGTGATGCCCTTTGGTCTGAAAAATGCAGGGGCAACATATCAACGTCTTATCAATAAGATGTTCGAAGAGAAAATAGGTAAGACCATAGAGGTGTATGTAGACGATATGCTAACGAAGAGCTTGAAAGCTTGTACTCATGTAGCAGACCTTGAGAAGACCTTCGATGTTATGGACTCGTACAAAATGAAACTCAACCCAGCAAAGTGTGTCTTCGGAGTAGGAGCTGGGAAGTTCCTAGGGTTCATCATTAACGAGAGGGGAATCAAAGCGAACCCTGAGAAAATCAAGGCATTACTTGACATGAAGACTCCTAGGAGTATCAAGGATGTCCAAAGACTTACGGGAAGAGTGGATGCCCTTAACATGTTTGTTTCTAGGGCAACGGACAAGTGTCTTCCCTTCTTTAAAGTTCTAAGAAATGCCTTCCAATGGGACAAAGAGTGTGAAAAATACTTCAACCAGCTCAAGTCCTACTTAGGGTCTACCTTATTGCTGTCTCGACCCATCGCAGGAGAAAGGTTGTTTGTGTACTTGGCAGTCTCTGAATCAGCCATCAGCGCGGCCATCATACAGAAAGAGGATGGGATTCAAAGGCCTGTGTACTTCAACAGTAAGGCCCTTCAAGGGTCTGAACAAAATTATCCCTGAATGGAGAAGTTGGCTTATGCCCTAATACAGAAAAATGAAGCCTTACTTCCAAGCTCACTCCATGGTAGTCCTCACTGACTCCCCAGTAAGGCAGGTTTTGTACAAACCTGAGAAGTCCAGAAGATTGATGACCTGGGCCATCGAACTAGGAGAATATGATCTTACCTACCAGCCTAGGACAGCCATCAAGGGGCAGGCCCTAGTAGACTTTATCTCAAAATTCACCTGGGAAGAGGCCGATAGAAGTTTGGAAGAGGCCGAGACAGAGAAAGGCTTAGATGACGGTGAAGAGACGAACCGTAGTGTCTTCTAAAATTCGGAAGAGACGGCACCAAACGTCTTTCGAGATCAGGAAGAAGTCATCTCAGGCAAAACTCGGAGCAGAATAGAAGAGAACGAAGAGGATCAATACCTCTTCAAGAAAGGGGTTATGAGAGAAGGGGTCTTCTCATCAGATACAGACGTCTGGAGCCTCTTCGTTGATGGCTCTTCCTGTAATAGTGGAAGCGGTGCGGGGCTAATACTCTCGGCTCCAGATGGCGCCAACATTGAATATGCCTTGAGATTCAACTTCCAGGCCTCAAACAACGAGTCCGAGTATAAGGCCATGATAACAGGTCTCTTATTGGCAACAACTCTTCGAGTAAAGCGACTCCTACTCCATAGCAACTCAAGGTTGGTTGTCAATCTAGTATTGGGGATATACGAGGCCAAAGAAGAAATGATGGCCAAGTACTTAAAAAAGGTAAGAAGGTTGTTAGAATATTTTGAAGAAGCAAAACTGAAGAGAGTGCCTCGACTGAGCAACAATCACGCTGATGCATTGGCAAGGCTGGCCTCGGCAATGAAGATAGATATGGGAAGGACCATTCCAATCGAGGTTTTAGGAAAGGCAACCATCAAGGAGGACGAGGTATGTAGCCCTTGTCACAATGTGAACCTAGGAGACTCATGGATTGACCCGCTCGTCAGATACCTAAGAGAGGGAGAGCTGCCTGAGTCCAAGCTAGAAAGGAGAAAGTTGAGATACAGGGCTGTCAAGTTCTCAATGGTAGGAGACGTCTTGTACAAAAAGGGGTTTCTATTGCCTCTCCTCAGATGTGTACATCCCATGGAAGTAACCCGGGTGTTACAGGAGGTTCATGAGGGTTCTTGCTCTAGCCACATAGGGGGAAGGCCCTTAGCTAAGAGGATCATCACTCAGGGATACTGGTCGCCTACCTTGTCCAAAGACGCTGCAGACTATGTGAAGAGGTGCGACAAATGTCAAATGTTCGCCACTATCCCTCATCAACCCCATCAACCTATGGCGTCAATCTCTTCTCCATGGCCATTTGCGGTATGGGGAATTGACTTAGTAGGACCCTTGCCAAGAGCTGTCAACAACTATAGATTCTTGATAGTTGCTATTGACTACTTCTCAAAGTGTGTGGAGGCAGAGCCGATGATAACAATCACAGAGCAGAAGACCTTCCAGTTCATTTGGAGGAACATCATATGTAGATATGGCCTCCCAAACACTCCCATCTCGGATAATGGGACCCAGTTCAAAAACTCCTCCTTAGAAAAGTATTGCTTAAGAGTGGGGATTAAGCAGTTCTTCTCATCTCCTGGTTGACCTCAAGCAAATGGTCAGACCGAGGTCACAAATAGAACTATCTTGGATGGAATCAAGAAGAGGTTAGAAGATGCAAAGGGGAGATGGACTGAAGAGGTCTAAGCTGTGTTATGGGGCTACAGAACCACGACAAGGACACCAATACGAGAAACCCCATTTATGCTAGCACATGGCTCAGAGGTCGTCATACCAATGAAAGTAGGACTCCTAACTCATAGGATTCAAACCTATGACCCTGACAGCAATAGGTAAGAGAAGAGGCTAGACCTGGATCTTATCGAAGAAAGAAGAGAAGACGCAGAGGTCAGAAAAGCAGCCTACCAGCAGAGGGCAGCGAAATTCTACAACCAGAGGGTGAAGTCAAAACCCATTGCAGTGGGAGACCTAGTTCTAAAGAAGACCCTACAGAAAGCAAATAAGCTTCACCCAAACTCGCATGGCCCCTACAAAGTAACAGAAGAGGTTGTGCCTGGCACTTATAGGCTAAAAAACCTAGAAGGAGAACCTTTCACTAACCCATGGAATGCTGACCACCTAAAGAGATATTACATATGATGTTGCATAGAATTTTATGTAAATGTACCATATTATTGTTAAGAGGTTATTAATAAATATCAGTTTCCATGACAGTTCTTGCTTCATTCTTAGATCAGAAATTTATTATGAGAATAACATCTTAGGTGATGACCTCAGACCCCTCATAACATCACTCAGTGGTGACGAGGCCTAAGCTCAGACACCATAATGAGATGACCTCAGACCCCTCATAACATCACTCAATGGTGACGAGGCCTGAGCTCAGACACCATAATGAGATGATCTCAGACCCTTAACATCATTAATTTGGTGAAATAACTCATGAGGATAACATCTTAGGTGATGACCTCAGACCCTCATAACATCACTCAGTGGGGACGAGGTCTGAGCTCAGACACCATAATGAGATGACCTCAGACCCTTAACATCATTAATTTGGTGAAATTTATTATGAGGCTAACATCTTAGGTGATGACCTCAGACCTTCATAACACAATTCAGTGGTGACGAGGTCTGAGCTCAGACACCATAATGAGATGACCTCAGACCCTTAACATCATTAATTTGGTGAAATTTATTATAAGGCTAACATCTTAGGTGATGGCCTTAGACCTTCATAACACCACTCAGTGTTGATGAGGTCTAAGCTCAGACACCATAATGAGATGACCTCATACCCTTAACATCATTAATTTGGTGAAATTCATTATGAGGCTAACATCTTAGGTGATGACCTCAGACCCTCATAACACCATTCAGTGGTGACGAGGTCTGAGCTCAGACACCATAATGAGATGACCTCAGACCTTTAACATCATTAATTTGGTGAAATTACTTATGAGGATAACCTCTTAGGTAATGACCTTAGACCTGCATAACATCATGCGTTGGTGACAAGGTCTGAGATCAGGACCATTGGTCGAGTTTAAACAAGATCATTGCAAAGACAAGCTTATAAAGAGGAATTCAGAGGTTGAAGCCCATTGCAAATTTATTTCTAGCAGACACCATAACAATGGAACTAAGAATGAAAAGCATCACATGGCATTCAATGAAAAGAAAGTGAAGAGGGTCCTCATTAGAGGTTGATATATACATTCAGAAATTTGATGTTCAATTATTACAGACAAAAGTTCCACAATACAGATAAATTATAAACATAAATAAAAAATATCCTAAGAGTCTGAGGGGGGAACGTTGACACCCTCGGCTTGGTTAGAAACCACGACTGCATCATCACAAGGGTCTGCCCCTCCAACCTCGGTGACCTCCAGAGTAGCAGTCTCGGCAGGAGTAGCAGCCTCTTCCTCAACCTCTTAAAGAGCTTGGGCAAATTGTGGATCAGCAAATCCGAGACCCACGAAGTCAGAGGCCTTCAGAGTGCCGACCTTTCTCTCTCTCATGTCAGCCCATTTAGTAGTGGCATTGATACCTCTTTCAAGGTAATCAAAACCAAACCCCATGAACTCATTAGAGGATTTATAGTCAGCAATGATCTTCTCAGAGGCATCCTCAATAGCGGCCCTGACAACCGAGTTGACCTTTTGCTGAAGAACGTCGTCTTTAGCCTTCAGTGCAGCAGCATGGTCCTTGCCGAGCTGAGAGATGTCCCTCTCCAACCCCTTCACCTTTTCCTCAGATCCATTCAGCTCAGACTTGAGGCGCTATATCTCTGCATTCAGAGCACCCTGGACTTTCTGGGCCTCTTGCCCCTTTTAGATGAGAGGCAACTTCCTGAGAACCCAGTTTGATAGATGGTGCATAGCGGTCAAGCCCCGCATGTTTAGTGAACATGAGTAAAGTTGAAGAAGAGTCAGATGTTACACTTTGAAGAATTTGTATTGAAGGACCAAATTATACCTGAACGGCTCTGTTTAGGCCGAACTCAACCAGCAGGGGGGGTGTCCATAGCCCTGTAGAAGCGCTTGTCAGCCTCGGTCATTAGAGAGCCGATGGCATCCACGGCCTGCATGCTATGGCTGACCGCACTATCGGTTAACTTCAACTGATCCAGACGAGCCGTCAGGATATCGACCAAAGAGATAGGGATAGAAGCTTCAGTGGTCTTCTTCTTCGGCCTCTGATCCTCAGGGGCGTGATCTTCTGGAGCCCTCTTCTTTTTGGTCAGGGGCTTAGAGGCCGAGGGAGCTGGGGGAGTTGCATTAAGCCCTGATCTCTTGGCAAGTCTTGTCAAGCTCGATGTAGCCATATCCCACAGCTCGTCAGAAATATCCCTTGGTCGCTCTGTAAAAAATTAGTAGACCTGAGTTAGATAATTAGATATGAATAAACTCAGAGGTTAAACTTTAAAAATAAAAATGCTTACCAAGCTCGGCAAGGGGACTTCCACCCAGACCTGTCCCAGAGAGGAAGTGGGGAGTCATCAGATGTTCAAACCTGACAAATAAACCATTTACCCCTGATCCTGAAGGGCTTTCACCTTCTGGAGGTTTTGAAGACTTAGGCCAGGGTCGGCCTTGGCATACATGGTGACCTTACCCCACATAAGGGGCATCCTCTGCTCCAGATGAGACGAGGGAACACATGGGCCAAACTCCCGTGGCCCTGATGCAAAGAAGTACCGAGGCTTCCAGTTATGGTTAAAAGTCTGGGTCACCTGAAGTAATTTTTTCTCAGGCCTCCGAGCTACAAAATGGTAGTAGCTCGGATGATTTTTGGCCGAGAAAGGGACGTAACATCCTACAAAGACTTGAACTGGAAGGTCTGAGTGGTGGAAGGCCTTCCATAACACTATAGCCCCTATTAGGATTCTCCAAGCATTAGGAGAGATCTGGGAGGGGGCCAAATTAACGTAAGAAAGGATGGATCTGATAATGGGGTGAATGGGCAGACGAAGCCCCAACTTGAACATCTGCTCGTACAAGCAGATCTCCCCGTCTCGGCCGTGATAAGCCCTCTCTTCCCTCAGAGGACTCCTAAGTTTTATTGAGGGGATGATAGAATACAGGTATCTGAAGCAGAGAAGGTCTACCTCAGTAATAGTACTCTCATGCTCTACCGCCTCAGAGACATCGACATCAGACTCAACCTCATCATCATCCAGCTCAACGTCAGCCAGAGCAGATGTGGATGGGTTACCAGGAAACCTCTGAGCAAATTCTGCCCTGGTAACAGCCTACATAGGGATGGCGTCAATTGGTGGTGGTATGGCCACACTCGGCTCAAGAATCTCAACTTCAGAGGAAGACCCTGAGGTGCTTGAGTGGTTATAGGACGAGGCTCGACTAGAGACCTCGGCCTGATCAGGCCTAGGTGTGAAGTCCATGGCCTCTTGAAAGGAGTCCACGGACGTGGGGTCTGAGGTAGAAGATTCAGACTCAGACATAGGTATGGGATCAGCAGGAACCCCTGTCTGATAGAAGTTCTCCGAGGGGTCGGGATATATCACCCTCAGAGGTGGTGGAAACAAGAGTCTAATGGGAAACTCTTGTGACCTACGAGCCTCCTCCTGAGCTCTCTCTATTTGCCTAATCTTTTCTAAAGTCTTCTCTCCAAGAGAAGGGAACTACTCAAGAAGCTGATATAAAGGTCTGATGCTTAGAGGACGACACTACACTTGGGGATTTTCCTAAACTCCAAAAGTTACAAACAAGACTGGCTAATAAGTAAAGGAATTTAAAGATCAAACTACTTAAGCTTGGCACGAAAAACTCGCCTGAAACTATGGTGGTGACGCCGAAAAACTAAGAAGGTCGCCGAAAAGTACTAAAATAAGGGTGCTTGCAGGTAAAATGAAGGAAAAAGTATAGAAATCCTTACCTGAGGAGGAAATGGTAAGGAAGTGAGGAGGAAATGCGAGAGATCACCACCCAAAAGCCTTGAATTAAAATCTTTCTAGAGAGAGAGAATTGCAGAAACGCTGGCGGCAGAAATGGAAGAAATGGAGAAGAAAGAGAGAAAGAAGGGTTCAAAACCCTTATATACTCAGGCACGACTCCCAAGGCCCGTCATTGCCTTGGGAGCCCCAAAGGACGACTGACAGCACACGTCTACCAAGTAAGAATGTTCTAGCATTGGACAGGTGTCAGGCAGGTATTGGCTTAGAATAGGAAGGCCTCGGAGGTGTAGTAATACCCTAGCCACTTGCTCTCACATATGACTAAGGGCTGGGGGGTGATTGGTATGCCCCAAGTGTAACCTCGGCCAAGAGACACCAACCTCGGCCTAGAGACACCAACCTCGGCCGATATTATGGCCGACATTGGGCATGTCTTGGACATGCGATATCACCCCTCGACCAGACCAAGGTCAGCCCAGGCCGACACTACCATGAGCCTCTCCAAGGGACCTCATAAGGATCAACAGCACTCGCATATAACTTGAAATGGCAACCTCGGCCATACGTAAGCCCAGCCTGCTGGATGCCACTAGATCAGCCTCATATCAGGCAGATCCTGTCCATTGTCTCGGCTAGGATCAGGTCAAGACCTCCATGGAGCACTCGGACTGAACAGGTATCAAGACTCACCAACCTCACCCTCACCAAGGCCGAGGTCATATACCAGGCGCGATGACCGAGCACCTGCTGCCATCCAGATAAGGACACGTTGACACAAATTAGTTGTAACAAGATTATTCCCCACACGTGGGGAGAATATTGCATCATCATTCTCTATATGTGACAGTGACAGATGGCACTCCCACATTGGTGAGGTTACCACACACATGCTCATTACATGCATGGGGGGTACATTACACCCCCTATGTACTATATATAGGGGTCATCCCCTACCTTGCAAAAAGATCCCAGTTATTCAACCCTAGCAAAAAACTCTGTCTAGATCCACAGTAGAGAGAGAAATCTTGAGAGATTGTATCCATGGCCATTAGTGCCTCCATTCAGTGATATTAATCACACACACACACAGTGGACGTAGGCCAATATAGGTTGAACCACTTATATCCTGGTGTATTCTCCTCTTCTCCTCATCTCATTCTCTTACTTCTTTACGTAATTGTGTTGCCATTGTTGTCCTTAGATTGAGCTTGCGAACACCTTATCTGGTGGTGCTAATTCTAGCATCATCAATCTTCATTATTCAATGTTCACAAATGTCTAATGAACATGAATCTCTCTACTAAATGTATATATGGAATCGATAATTTTGTCTTGATTAATGCATGACTCAAATGCTCTGACAAGAAATTAAGCCAACTTAATTTTAATAAAAAAATGCTTACATTTCCAATCACCCCTTTATATGTTCCATGGGAAAACCCTAGAGACCAAAATACTTGATTACGACTAACAAGACTCACTCCACATCAACGATATAATGAGAGAATCTTGTTATAATACACATGAAATATGAAAGATCGATGATAGGAGCAAATTTGAGTTTGGGTTGAGCCGATTTACAACTCAAGAGGATACTTACAAAAGAATGACCAACACGTAAAGACCATGCATGATTGGCATGCATAAAGAGAAACACACCTCCTTGGGAATCCTTCGAAAATATATCCATTTTAAGCAAAAGGCAGGAAACATGCTTGAAGCAATGTCTAGCAATATGAAAAACTTCCCCTAAATTATATCAATATCAATATCAATACCACTTAAACTTATAAAATGACGTACCCCCCCCCCCCCCACCAAAAAAAAAATCAAATCTTATTCCGTCGGATACAATCAAACGTATCCAACTCATAACTCCTCCCATTTTAGAAGTTTATCCCCTTTTTAATAAAAAAAGTCAAATAGAAGTAGAAAATATGAAAATAGGGGGTACATAGTATGGTAAGAAGAAAAATAATATAGGAAAGTACTTGCATGAAATAATCCAAAAAGCATGTGATAGACTAATACTTAAGAGAAACAAAGGTTAAATCATGGTAACAACATCGATAATGAAACTAAAGTGTAATAATAAGGGATGTCATCATATATGGATATTAAACGTGTGAAACAAGATGTATATCATGCGGATCTCGTAAAACTAATAAGAGAACAAGATATATTTAAACAAGATAATATAAAAAAGTCAATGTAAAATGAGATCACAACATATCAATGACCTCGATATCAATGACAAGTGTTGTAGGCTTCTAGTGGTTAATAATACATAGATATGATCTTGATTGAGCTAAGGATGTGTGCCGAATCAACTTTCACCACCATCATAACCCAAACTGATTAAAGGTATACGATAATACACGCTCGAATAATAAAGCCTTGTGATATTCATCTATCTCACCTTGATGAATAATATCTTGGATCAGGGAAAGGAACTCAATCATAAGATGAAAAGTGAGAATGGATTAGCCTAGCAAGCATAATTGGAAAATTCCGACCATGACGTCATGGCAGCATACAATATGTAACAACGAAGTGTAGATTATATAATGAGCACTCATATCTATATGCCTAAAAAATGATCATGCCCACACCATCTCTCAACTAGCTAAGAATGATGTAACAGTATCAAGATAAATACCATGGTTAGATAACGGGATATATTGAGGATAATCCACTCGATCAAGTCGAAGATAAGATGCATTGACATCCTTAGTAAGAATTATCTCAACACATCGATTGAAAAGGGTTAGAGTTAGAGGCATTTTCAAGTAAAAGATTTATTTAGAACTCACGAATTATATACCCATTTATCGAAGGACGTGGCGAAAGTATACATGACGATGATAAACATCGAATGCGAGCAAAGTAATACATTTATTTAAGAGTTCACTTGACATATGCTAGGTTCGCATCGTGCTTGGTATGTACGGGTCTAGTAAAGAAACTAGTCCGTAATGGAGTACCATCCTGGGTCAGCCTCGTGGATGATCGATCGTCGGTTGAATATATGATCGAATCAGAAGAATCCCATATATGTCATCATTTATGATGAGTAACAGATTTAAAGTGGTCTTTATCTTGTCTCGAGGCATAGATTTGCTACCCGAACCACTAATGGCCCTTTTGGATGCCAACTTGTTCAATCTCATCAAGGAAATCGCGAAGAGTTAATAAAAGGCACAAAAAAATTTGTCTAAAATATCCAACAACTATAAGATTTTGATATAAAAATCTAGAGTCACAATATAAATATGATACACTTGAGTAGTAAAATCAAAAGAACGGATCAAAATTTATTTGAAATAATGAAATAAAGAATAAAATGATAAGGAAGACAAAAATCAACCAATATAAACTTAAAGGAATTAGTAGAAATAACTACCTGTAATTGAATTTTAAAAGCTCCAAATAGAGTAACCTTGAGATGATAAACCCTTAATAAATAAATAAAAGATCAAAACGTGATTTAATCTAGTAAATAACAATGATAATGAGTTCTAGGTGGAAAAACTCTCTAAAGGGTGACTTTAGAGAGAAAGAGATTAATAGTGGTATAATGAATCATAATGATAAAAACCCTCTTAAGTCAAAATAAGGTAGTGAACAGTTGTTAGAAATTTTCATGTGCACGAGGAAATACTCATTCGCGCGAACGACCTGAAAGAACGTCTATGAATTAACTGCCAGACGAATGGCCAAAACCTAAAAAAGCCATTTATTCGAACAAATTTGGGATGAAAGGTCTAAAGACTAATATATTTCACATGCATGCGAACAGACCAAAAGTCCACCATGCACATGCATTGGCACATGATACACAATCCATGGAAAATATCCAAAAATACTTGGTATGACCCCAAAATTTCAAACTCTCTTAAAATACGCAGTGAAAAATGCACGCTCAAGAACTAAAAAAAATTTGCATTTTTTTTTATATTTTCAAAGAATAAAAAAATCACCCATATATATGTAAACACAAAACATATAAAGTGATCATTATTAGGTTAATAGGGCACATCTCTTCATAAATGAGATTCGGCATAGATTCATGAGGTTTTAACTCTTCTTATCTTACAAGCTCTTTCCTCTTAAAACAAAATATGGACATATGGTTTTCATTCCCACAAAATGAGCAACCTAAAGTAATAGACTTAGGAATAGGCACAAAAACAACATATTCACGTTTCAATTTTGTTTTAGGTTCGCTGCTCTTTCTCTTGAAACAAGAAGATGATTCAAAATTTTATTTTGAAATTTCTTTTTATTTTGCTTTAAACTCAACAAATTCAAGACCATGTATGTTAGTTTTCACTTAACCACATTTCAAAAGTATATTGTCAAGTACACTAGTCATTTCTACCAAATCATATTTAAATTCCTTGTCATGTTTGAGTTCAAGATACAATTTCTTAAAATCAAATTTGTAAACCTCTTTTTGAAGCTCAATCTCTACTATCTTTTTCAAAATTCTTCATCCAAATTTTTCAAGAAATCAATATCAATATCAACATTCTCATTAAGTTTTGAACTATCCAATTGAACACATTAAAATTTCAATATATCTTTTTCGTGTTCACATCAGATTTCCTTTATTTTTATCAAAAGATTTATGTTAAACTTGTTAAGCTTTAGTAATTCCAAATAAATTTCGTTAAATGATTTATGCATGTTCTCCTCTACATCATCATTATTGTAAGATAATCTAGAATGGGACATATGTGATCCAATACCAACACACAATGAGGAGTCAATAACAGACTTATGACTAGACTCTTTCCTCCTATTTTTGTTCACATACACATCACGAGAGTCATTTTCTCCAACTTTGTCACCTCCAATTTCTACTTTAAACTTAAATGTTATTTTATTTCCATTCTCATCACGAGAGCAACTCTCATCTAATTCGGTATTGTAATCACTAAATCTAGCTCTATATTAGTTTTTTGTTAATATCTTTTGACTTTTCTAGCTTCCCCAAACATGTAGGGAACACATTATTATGGTGTGAATAATGCACGTGTCTCTTCACGAGTCAATAAATTAAATTAACAAATTAATTGTTTCAAATTTTAATCATGGTTAGTTATTTATCTAAGCTCAATATATCAATTCAAATTTAAATTAATTAATGCAATGAAAATATGGTTAAAATTAAAAGACTGCATTAATTTGTTATTAATCAAATTAATTAAGTCAACTTTACAATTAACCAATTAATTAATGAGGTCTGAATTTCATATGAAGTGATAATAATCAACTATGACGAAAAATAAATGAAATCACATAACTAGGGACATAGTCATTTAATGTGTCAACCCTCTCGAAAAAATCCACATGCACCCACCCAAATAAAAGTCCATTAGTAAAAAAACGTTTTCGGGATTACAGAGGAAAGACGTGACTTATAACCCTAGATTTGACCAAAACCACGAATCTTTGTCGTCCGAAGCCTTCAACCTTCGCAGTACTAGTTTAATCAATCTCCACCGTATTTTTTATTTGACAAGCATAACCTTTGGTCCTCGATATATACTGACCTATGAAACGAATGCCTTTACTTAATTCTCAACAATGGCTTTGATTCCTAGCTCACTATTCTAAAAAATGTTCCTTGGATCGAATTCCAAGTCAATCGGCTCACTTATCTCAAACCTTAGCAAGCTTCGATTCCATCTAAAGCCAAACCTCCATAGATTTGTATTTAATTTGTGAAAAAAATATGTTTTAGAAAACACCATTAAAATATGTGATTTAATGTGAAAAATGTTTTCTAAAACATGAAAATAAAATAAAACACCAAGCAACAGTTTTGGGATCTTTTAGGCCTTTTTGGCTCGCAAAAGTTCTCTCCAAATCTCAAAAAGAGGTCCTAAAAAACCTAATCACGAATTGGTTTTTAAATAGGATTTCCAAGATAAGTTAAAAGAGGTATAAAAAATTTTAACGTGCTTTAAAATAGGATTTTTGATAAAGGCCTCCCTAGACCAGACCCACGACCATGGGACTTCAAGCATCATGGTTTGGTCGCGAAAGTCCTATGAGGTTCACTGGTTGAGCAAAATATTTTTCACATTTTTGGAGTTTCAGAACCACTATAGGTTTGTCAAACTATTACGGACATTTTTAGGTGCCACTAAAAGAACGTCGGTAAAAATATTGGACAATAAAGGCTTATAAAACTCCGTTTAAAAAATTAAATAAATAAATATTTCTAAAATAAAAATCCGACATATATTATTTGTATGTGTATCTTGAACTTTCTTATGATGGATATTTATTCTGCGTTGATGTCACTGTATCATTGACATAGAATTTGACTGTGTAAATGACATTTAATAAAAAACTAAACTATATTTTGGATTCACATTTGCCTTCTCACTAGATTTGATAATGAAAGCTAATCGTTTCTTAGGTTTTAGGTTCAAAGCATTCTCTTTTTCACAAACTTGAATGGAGTTGACAGGTTCTTCTAGTCTACAAGTGTCTATATCCTTAATCTCATTTAAGATAACAACCTTTGTCTTGAAACAACTATATGTGGTCCTCAACAACTTCTTCGCTTCCTTATTCTTCGATATTCTCTCACCAAGGTTATATGAGCCATTAACCACTCCGATTAAATGAGTATAATACTCGTTAAATATTTCATCTTCATTTATCCACATCACTTCAAATGTATTTATTTCAACTTTGCTCTCTTCACACCAAATGTTCCCTCATGAGTAATATTAAGAATATCCAAGCTCCTTTCGCAGTTTCAGAATTATGTAAACGGGTGTACTATTACATGCTAGCGAATGCGAATAAGTCATTCAAAGATATTAAAGTACAAATTATGCTTCAGACATTTTATCCATTGGTTTGGCATTGTCCGATATCACTCCTCCTATATTAATCAAATGGTATGACCATCCATCATATATGCTCACCCACACTTTCCCTTCTCTTGATTTAAATTGATCTCTCATTTCCACTTTCCAATGTTCATAATTTGTTCAATAAAAATGAGATGTTCTAGTCATAGAACTTTTATCTCCCAAATTATCCATCCCCCCAAAATTGAGATCTAATCCCCAAGCAAGAGAGATTTAGGAGAAACAACAAACAAATAAAGCAATAATTAAGTCAAAAACATACAAATCTAACAAAATACCGCCCGCTTTGATATCGATCGAGAGTTTGGTGCAAGTATGTCAAATAAAATAAATCTAGAAGGGTGATAAATTTCTTGACAAATTATTTTTTCTTTAAATTTTAATAATTCCAACATAACATACTACGATATGAGATGTTGAGATGAGTGTAAATCTATAATTTAAACCATTTTATTAGAAAATCTAAGTTAATTATGATGAACATTAACAAATGCAAATCAATGTTTGGTTTTTATGGATCTAACTAGATCTGATCGAGATCTAAGTGATGTGTGTGCAAGAGATATGATAACTAAAGTAAAGAACACACAATCTAGACACAAGTAGATCTACGAGGAAAACTCGCCACCTAGGGTTAAATAATCTCAATGCATCATAATGTTTTATTCAACTTGAATAGTTTTTATACAATGGAAGAAAATACCTCTCTCTTATTCCCCAATAAGAAGTTATCAGATGAATACTAAAATTTTCCTTATTGACCATGAGCGATCCATATGAAACTCCATTAGACCACACGGTTATCGAACTCCCCAATATGTCAAACATCTCTTTTATGTTTGATTTTGATCTTCAATTCTGATGTAAATAAATAAGATTGAATCTAGGCTAAGTGGACTTTATCTCAGTTGAATCTTAATTCCTCACAAGCAATAGATTAGGAATAAATCTCAATTTTCCCTCAATTGTGAAAAGGACACGCGATTTTGATTATAGATATGCAATTGATATGGTCTCAACCTTAAAAGTATTCTTTCATGATAAGAGAAGTATATAAAAAGTTCGGATTTTTTAATAAAGAGAAAAAATGCTCCATTTATAGATTTTTTAGGAAAACTAACTGTGTCCTACTCATGAATAAGCATTCCTCCGTGTGCACAATTTTGAGTGTACGGTTGATTCTGAATAGGTCGAGATATTTGAAAAATAGTACTCGGGGGTAGTAATTGGGTCTCCAAGCATTTTTAGGCATAAACGGGTTCACACAGGGATGTTAAGGTCATTTTAATTTGGTCCACAGGCTTCATTTCGGGATATGTGATATAAAACCTACATTAGGGAGTTTGTGTCAGACACAACTCAGTAAGAAAACCCTAGTTTGGCAGAGGCGTAAAGAGGGGGAAATTGGGAGAGCTTTTGGGATCCAAACCAAGAAGAAAGTGGTGTGTTCTTCGTCAATTCTTCATATGCAATAAAGGAAATCAGACCCTAAAATTTTACCCATGCAAGTAGTTAAACTATCTTTCAATTTAAATTGCGTTATTGCGATTCATAGCATGGTGGGTGTAATGAAAAATTCATTTTTAGGTGGGTTCTTGATCGAGTGGAAAAACCGAGCGTCCGTGTAATACCTAGTCGTTGTTATCGTCTTCCAACCTCAATACAAAAAAAACTAAACTTGTAACTACACTTCTTAAGGAGTATAGTGGCGAGTCTGGGTATCGAATCCACAGGGAATTAGGACGTGTGAACGTGACGACAAAGGTAAGGTAGTTTAATCCTAAAGTTGATGTTAAAATAAAAGAAAAGAAAAAGATGATTGATGGGTTTAAATTTCCAATTGGTGATGAAATAAAATGTGCACAAAAATACTAAGAATTGTAAAGAAATTAGATTTGAAAATGAGAGAAAATAGGGTGGGGTACAATCCCTCAAACCTTAACAAATTACCGTATAGAATACTAGAATTGTAAATTGAAATTTTTTACTAAATCCAGTCTTTATATATCCTAAGCATTACATATATGAAGGATCTTGCCCGCATCATATGAAATCAAAGGCAAATACAAAGCGGTGAATGGAAAATTACACTTGTATAGCATTCTTAAACATCTCAAGTACCTAGGGCAAGAGGGATTAAAAGATCGGCTAAGTTTGTATAATTTCCATACACGATTCGGTCAATATTTAATTTACCCTCTATTTTCTACATGTGTAATTCACCTCGGAATGAATTCATGTACCCCAACCCTTGAGAATTTAGCTGGACATGATTTTTCTAGAAAACAAATTCATACCAATACATGGAATTATGGATCTAGCAAACATTGGTAACAAATTGCAAAACAATTGAGAATTGAATTGAAAATAAAATAGAGAATAAACAATAGAATGAAAAATTGATACTTGTATTCAACAATAGTGAAAAGAGATGAACTTGAATCCAGAAAAATTCTTCTTCTTCAAACTTACAAACTAGGGTTTTCTCTAAGAAAATGAAATTATCTACTCTAAAGAAAAAGTAGAAATACTCTCTCAAATTCCACTCCCTTTTGAAATGATGTAGGGCTTGGCTTTTTATAGCACCAACTAGCACGTATTGACAGTTAAAATTGATGAGTTGTACAAGATTTTCCACGATATGCACCTCTTGAGCTTCATAATTAATGCCAGGAATATGCACAGTCGGATGGGTCCTGTTATCATCGGATCGGTTTGGTTCCATCCGGGTCGGTTCTTTTTTTATTTGTCCGGATCGGTTTGGTTCCATCCGGATCGGTCCTATTTTTCTGGTCAATTTCTCTTCATTATCTCGCAACTTCAAAACCTCGTAACTTCTTCACCGTAGCTCGGATTGAGGTTCCGTTTTTCCGGTTTTCTTGTAATTTAGAGATCTTAAACTTTATAGTTGGCCCCACCTCCAGACTAAGGCTGAAAAATTACGAAAATGCCCTTTAACTCTCCATTTCTTGGTTTCTTTCACTTTTTTGCGTTCTCTTTCGCACTAACTTGCATGAAATACCAGTAAAACACATGATAAATACACAAAACATGAAATAATTGCCAAAAGAGGTTAGTAGCATAAATACGAGACAAATCCAATCTCTTTACACTGCACGGGATCATAAAAATACCGAAATTAAGGGGATAAACATGAAGAATATGTGCCTAATCACACCCCCTAACTTAGAACTTTGCGCATCCCGAGCAATGTAAAAGAAATTAGTTTAAAGTTCAATTCTTGAAAATTATTTTATTGGGATTGAACACCTTTTTCGCGGGCAAGAGATTGCATTTAACGTATGCAACAAGCCTTTAAACCCCTAGGTTACCCTAGTAGGACGAGTTTTGTCTCGTGAGGGTTTGCAGTGAATACACCCACAAAATTCTTTATTGACTCAAATAAACATCAAAATACTTAAAAATTATACAATTTAAACTTTTCGAAAAAATAATCACCATAAATTCATATTCAAGTGTCTCAAACTATTGTGTGTGTGTAAAGCCAGAAATTCAACCTCAAATTTCCACCGATTGAGCATTATGTTACTTTCTGAAAATTCATTTTGATTCCAATTCTTACGGATGCACTCACAAACTAATCACTCGGATTGTGGCAATTTTCTCTCGGTATGCATGATATAAAGAGTAAATATAATGGACACAAATTCATGCATACAAAATTGAAAAGAAGGAAATATATGGTGCAAAGATCTCATCATCGGAATACAGTTATTAGGAAACAAGAAACATCATCTCTTAATCACACCATTTTAATCTCTTTTACTATCTTTTCATATCTTATCTCTCCACGCGGTAATCAATTTCGCAATTCGAACTCGGTTAGGACTTTCGGGTTATAAAGTGTAAAGGGTAATAATTGAAATGGGCCGAATGTTCGGAATTGGAAAATGTCCTGATGACGTCCATTTGTGCTTTTTCAGGCATTTGATCATTTTTCTCTTTCTTTTTCTTTCTTTTTTTTTTCTTTTTTTCACTATTTTTTTTGTTGAGCATTTTTTTTCTTCTGTTTTTCTGTTTTTCTGTTGCCCCTTTTAATTGCACAATTTGGACTTACTTGATGAATTTTCTCGATTTTCACAATTCCGGGTTATTTGGGTTTTTCGGGTTATCAAACGAAAGGGAAAGATTATATTAGGCTCAAAGTGGGTTACAAAGGGATAATTTTTCACAATTTTATTATGGCTAATATTTTTGGGTTAAACAAAAGAGGGCCTACTTCATTGTCTGAATTGCTAATCACATTACCATATGCATCTCGAGATTAATTAAGTTTAGAGATATATTTAGCACGAATTTCGAGATAACATTTCACACATTATCCATAACCGATCAAAATAAATGATTGAGATCATCAACGACTTATTAACACACTGAAAAGAACTTTTAGTTAATCATAAACTCGGATTGATTTAAAAACTCAAAAAGATCGATAGGCTCGAAATCTCATCGGGTTGGACTAATCTCCACACTTATTCGTAAAGTCGTCAATTTTCTTTCAATTTCCATCTTTGATCAATTTTGGCTTAGTGCAATTGAGATTTAACAATTTGAGACTTCAAACAGAATAAAGATGATATTTTTGAAAAATTTAAATTCCAATTTTTATTTATTTTGAACAAAAATATTTTTGGCTTTTCAAAAAAATTTCAATTTTTTATTATTATTTATTTTATTTATTATTTTTTTTTATTTTTTTTTATTTTTTTTGTCATTTTAAAAATTTGTGAAGTTTTAGAAAGATGCACTTATCACCCCCCCTAACTTAGACTTTTGCATTGTCCTCGATCAAAAGGATTAAAATCTAAAGAAGAAAAAGAATAAGTGAGACAAATAAAACAAGCAAATTATTAAAATGCAACAAGACACTATATAACACTTATACATGACTCAAAAATACAACAAAAATCACCCCATATGCGTTGGGGGTGCGACGACCTCTCATATCTCTCCACAAATCACCCGACCCCTTTCACTGGGTACGATGCGCTCCTCGTCTCTCCCGTCTTACCATCACAAGTGAATAGTCGGAGCAAATTGGGCCCGTGCCCATAGATGAAGGAAAGACCGGGAGATGCATTATGACAAACCGAAAAAGGATCGTCTTGTTGCGTAGCACGTGGGTTGGTCTCTAAGTCGGACGAGATTTGATTCTTATCTTCAAGTACCTCCGAAGACTCAAATGGTATGGGTGGATGTTTGGTAAGTAGAAATGCATCAATTCTATTGTCCCACTCGCTTTCGTCTAAATGACGAAATGAGGCCCAGAAAGATTGGACTTCAACATTTAGGCGTGCATCCACCTGTCCGAACTTGCTCTCAAACTCTTCTAGGCTCAACTCCTCTGACTCTCTCTCTTGCTTGGTGTCCTCAACCTGCCTTTCATGCTCACTCGCCGAATTATAGGGTGGTGTGGGTGGGTGGTAATCGAGGAGAACTGTATCGATAGTGTCCTGCCATTCGCTTTCCTCTAAGTATTTCGACGACCTCTCTCGACACACTCTAAATCCCCTCTTTCACTCTTGTTCATGAGCTCACTCATGCTCTCTAAACATACCTCCCCTACCTTGCTCTCGATGTTGCAACCACTCCTCTCACTGTGCGCAACACAACCTTCCCCTAATCGCTCTTCCTTGTAAGTTCTTTCTTGCTCGTGTGCTTCCCCCAAAATATCCAACCCTCACGGTTCCCCTTCATCACCCTCTCTCTTGGAATTATTAAAGATATTTGTTTCAAGGATTATGTTCCCGAAAGTTAATTGCATACACCCACTTAGGGTATTGATAAGAGCATTAGTTATAGCTAAAAATGGGTGGCCAAGGATAACGGGAACATGATTACTTGGGAGAACGGAGGGTTCTTCGTCCCAAATGACAAAATCCACCGGGAAGTAGAAATTGTCTATTTGGACAATCACATCCTCAACAATTCCCCGAGGAAGCTTCACAGAACTATTCGCGAGCTGGAGAGTCATATTTGTGGGCTTAAGGTCCCCCTGTTCTAGTTTCCTATAGATGGAATAGGGCATAATGTTAACACTCGCCCCTAGATCTATTAGAAATCTCTCGATTCGGTTATTCCCCATGATACACGAAATAGTGGGTGCACCCGGATCTTTATATTTTAATGGAAAGTCACTCGACAAGACTGCGCTGACATTTTGGGCCAAAGAGACATTCTGGTTTACCTTTAGCTTGCGTTTCACCGCGAGTAAGTCCTTAATAAACTTAGCATACGCGGGAATTCTCTGTATAGTCTCGAGAAAAGGTAAATTAATTTTTACTTGCTTAAGGACTTCCAGAACTTCATCATGGGAGGTCATTTTGGAGTGAGAGACCAACCGTTGAGGGTATGGGGCAGCGGTGGGGGTGATGGCCTTGGGTCCACTAGTGTTTTCCTCCTCCTCAGTCTCAATTAAAGGGGCATCTTCGGCCTCTCTTGTGCTGGGCGAAACCTCTTTATCATTTGATGCAGTGCATGGGGGAGGTGACAAATCAACTACTCTCCCATTACGTAGAGTGGTAATAGCGCTACATTGCTCTCGATGGTCGTGGGATATAGCGCCAACACTGGTTTGTCCTTGGGTAGGTCGTTGGGTTTGAGAAGGAAATTTGCCCTTCTCTTGGACATTCAATGCAGTTTGCAACCTTGAGATGCTAGTATGTATTTCATTGAACATTCGATCATACTTAGCACTGTTCTCCTTTTGAGATTGGATGAGGTGATTTAAGTTGTCCTCAAGAGATCGACTCGGTGGGGTAACATATGAACCCGGAGATGGTGATTGCATGGGGGGCTGCATATGTGTTAAACCAGGATGATTCCTCCAAGATGAATTGTACGCGTTTCCTTCGGGTGTACTAAAATGTCCGCTAACCCCTCCAATAGCTTCTACTTGCTCAGTGTACATTGCCTTGTAAGCGGGTATTGCCGGACATCCTTTGGTAGAATGACCCGCTGCACAAATGGCACACACCTCTTCTTTTTCAGCTGAGATATGTCAGTAGCTTCTCTAAACCGAACCTCAAGGATGTCTCTTATCCTCTTTTCAAACTGATCAAGCCGACGGTCTAACAAAGTGTCCTTGTCCAATTGATAAATACCGGAAGCAACAGGAGTGTTGGACACTTGTCAATGTCTATTTTGGATGTTGGGGTAAAAAACATCCCATGATTGCGTAGTCTTGGCTACGTATTTCAAATGAGCCTCAGCATCGCTCAAGTCTAATTCCCAAAATGGTCTTTCGCACATTGTCTGCACGATTTGTTTAGACGCCAAAGTAAGCCCTTGATGAAAGAACGAAATGAGATGATGTTTCTCAAACACATGATGTGGGCAAGCGCTAACTAACTCCTGAAAACGTTCCCAACACTTATCAAAGGCTTCATTGTCATTTTGGCAAAAAGCTTGGATTTGAGCCTTGACAGAATTGGTTTTGTGTTGTGGAAAAATCTTTGAGAGAAACTTAGTCTATATATCTCTCCAGGACAGAATAGAATTCGGGGGTAAAGACCATAGCCAGGTCTTAGCTTTATCCTTTAAGGAAAAATAGAGGGCAGGCTTGATAACCAAACGTCTCACATGTATCTTCGAATTCTCGAATATAGAGATATGGCTTTTCAGAATCCATCCCATGAAATGTAGGAAGAATTTGAATCTTCCCATTTTGAAAGTGGAACTGACCGGCATTATACGGGAGTAAAATGCAACCAGGGGTAACAGTTCGCTCCGGAAACAAAAGATCTTTCATGGGAAGATATGGTATCTATTCCTCTCCAGCACCAACACCAACACTACCGTGCATAGACATATTGCCACCCAACGATTCAGAACCCTCACTCAGTGTTTGACTCAAAAGTGTGGAGCATCGGTAGTTTGAGAATTGTCAGAGTTAGCTTCAGTAAGGGGATTTTCGTGAACTTAGGTTGGAGACAACGGAGGTGTTTGCATGAACAGCTTATGAAAGATGAGATGAGAATTTATTTATTTATTTTTTATTTTAAGGTCAAATTCGGGATTAACCAACCTAAACTAAAGTCTACCTAATTCCCCGGCAACGGCGCCATTATGATCGAGTTGAAAAACCGAGCGTCTGTGTAATACGCTAGTCGTCGTTATCGTCTTCCAACCTCAATACAAAAAAACCTAAACTTGTAACTACACTTCTTAAGGAGTATAGTGGCGAGTCTGGGTATTGAATCCACAGGGAATTAGGACGTGTGAACGTGACGACAAAGGTAAGGTAGTTTAATACTAAAGTTGATGTTAAAATAAAAGAAAAGAAAAAGATGATTGATGGGTTTAAATTTCCAATTGGTGATGAAATAAAATGTGCACAAAAATACTAAGAATTGTAAAGAAATTAGATTTGAAAATGAGAGAAAATAGGGTGGGGTACAATCCCTCAAACATTAACAAATTGCCGTATAGAATACTAGAATTGTAAATTGAAATTTTTTACTAAATCCAGTCTTTATATATCCTAAGCATTACATATATGAAGGATCTTGCCCGCATCATATGAAATCAAAGACAAATACAAAGCGGTGAATGTAAAATTACACTTGCATAGCATTCTTAAGCATCCCAAGTACCTAGGGCAAGAGGGATTAAAAGATCGGCTAAGTTTGTATAATTTCCATACACGATTCGGTCAATATTTAATTTACCCTCTATTTTCTACATGGGTAATTCACCTCGGAATGAATTCATGTACCCCAACCCTTGATAATTTAGCTGGACATGATTTTTCTAGAAAACAAATTCATACCAATAGATGGAATTATGGATCTAGAAAACATTGGTAACAAATTGCAAAACAATTAAGAATTGAATTGAAAATAAAATTGAGAATAAATAAGAGAATGAAAAATTGATACTTGTATTCAGCAATAGGGAAAAGAGATGAACTTGAATCCAGAAAAACTCTTCTTCTTCAAACTTACAAACTAGGGTTTTCTCTAAGAAAATGAAATTATCTACTCTAAAGAAAAACTGGAAATACAATCTCAAATTCCACTCCCTTTTGGAATGATGTAGGGCTTGGCTTTTTATAGCACCAACTAGCACGTATTGACAGCTAAAATTGATGAGTTGTACAAGATTTTCCACGATATGCATCTCTTGAGCTCCATAATTAATGCTAGGAATTCGCACAGTCGGATGGGTCCTGTTATCATCGGATCGATTTCGTTCCATCCGGATCGGTTCTTTTTTTATTTGTCCGGATCGGTTTGGTTCCATCCGGATCGGTTTGCTTCCATCCAGATCGGTCCTATTTTCCTGGGCAATTTCTCTTCATTATCTCGCAACTTCAAAACCTCGTAACTTCTTCACCGTAGCTCGGATTGAGGTGAAGTTTTTTCCAGTGTTCTTGTAATTTAGAGATCTTCAAATTTCTAGTTGGCCCCACCTCCGGACTAAGGATGAAAAATTACGAAAATGCCCTTTAACTCTCCATTTCTTGGTTTCTTTCACTTTTTTGCGTTCTCTTTCGCACTAACTTGCATGAAATATCTGTAAAACACATGAGAAATACACCAAACACGAAATAATTGCCAAAAGAGGTTAGTAGCATAAATACGAGACAAATCCAAGTTATTTACACTGCACGAGATCATAAAAATATCGAAATTAAGGGGATAAACATGAAGAATATGTGCCTAATCAGTTCTCACATGAAAAATGGGTATTTTCAAATTGGACCATTTATGTAGATTAGAGGTTCGATAAATGTTGTAATATAAATCAAACTCGTATAAAAGTGATTTGTATGAGGAAGCCAGTAGTTGATGATGATTAGTTCGAAGTTTCAAATTTTAATTTGTGAGAGACAATTGTATGAAACTAAGAAATCCAATTCGGGAATTGGACAAAATTTGATATTAATCCATGATGTGTTTGGATATTATGATGAATAAAACCCATATAAATAGTATCTTTGAGATTAGCTTCGATTGGGTTGAGACTGGCAAGAAACCCATAAACTTAGTTGAGTGTTAATGGCAGAAACCAGCTTCGTGGGGAAGAAGGAGAAGGTCGTTCGAACGACACTGGAAGTCGTTCAAACGAGATTAGTATCTCGTTCGAATGATATTAGTATCTCGTTTGAACGATATTTTTATCTCGTTTAAACGAACCTAGGTTTTGTACTTGGAGATAGATCTTTTCGTTCCGAAAGTGTGGCTGCTAGTTTCGTATTTTTCTGATTTTTTTGAATTAATTATGAATTTATTATGAAAGGGTGTCTAAAACTGAAATCCTTTGTGAGAAATCAAATCAGGATTGTTTAGGGATGTCCGAAGATGAGTGTGGGACTACGTAAAATATTAAGGAACATTATTTTTACCTTGGAATTTGATGGGAATGAATTTGGGGTACAGATTTAGGAGTAATCAATATCTCCGAGTAGTCAGCGTTTTCCTGCTATGGGCTTGGCAAGGTGGATCATAAAAGCTTTCATAACTACTGTGAGTTTCTTGTCTTTAATCACGAGGGCATACATACTTATTAAGTTTGGGTTTAAGGCCCCATGAATCACCATGAACTCATGACCCAAACATTCACCCAAGACACTATCTAGTCTTGAGCCCCATTGATTATAAGTAACTCGTATCCCACGTCTTATCCTAGATCATTGTCTGGTCTCTAGTCATATAAAGGCAGTGCTTCATATTCCTTCTTTTCAACTATATCATTTAGGTTCCTAAAATAAACTACTTCCTTGAGATGGAACTTAAGTCCCCTGTAATTTTTTGTCTTCTTTATTATATGCACACTTCAATGCCTGATTTCTCTTCTTAGGGTCGTTGAACATCATCTCTACCCACTTAAAGTATTATCGATCTTGGATTTTATAAAAGACTATGTAAATTGGTTCGGATAAAATCATGTTAATGCATTTTAAAACTTTGTCGGGATCATTTCTCTCGTCTACCTTTGCATATTTGTTTGGCTCTCTACCTCCTTTATTGCTCTTCCCCTCATGGTCCCTATCCTTGGTTTCTTTCTATCAATCTCCTTATTGGCCAAATCCAGTCACGCGGGTCTAATTTCATTTTCAAGATCACGTAGTCGATCCCTTATCTCCCCGATCACGTTCTGACAACTTTGGTGGAGAGAACAAGTGTTGCACCTACAAAAAATCCCTTCTCCACCACGCTTGTGGCCTCCTGATTCTCTAATTTGTGTTTACCCTAGCCTACAACTCCAAGGGGCTGATATGTTCTATGAATTTTTGGACATCTCTAAACCACAAACTTCTGAATGATCGAAACGCCCTTAAACGGTGTCGGGTTGGTAAAAAAATCGCCGCAGGACCCAAACTATACACTCAGGTATACTATTTCGATTATTTCGACCCTTTTGGAATCAACCGTGACCTTTAAATCATCATCCGAGTCACTCTATAAAAATATCTTATCTCGACCTCAAATAGTCTACACGCGAGCCTCGATTGAGTTCCAACGCAGTCCCATCAATATTACTCATTACGACGTTTACTAATTTTCGCATAGATTATTCCATCAACAATAAATTCTTATCTCCCCAAAAATATTTAATTTCATCAAATCACGACGCACGTGTAATTTAAAATTAAACCCAAATAATTATTGAATTAATTAAATTATAAATACTCATAAATACGGGATATTACATACTTCCCCCTTACAAAGGAACTTCATCCTCAAAATTAGGATACGCCTGATACTCAAAACTTTTGGATATATTCTTGCACAACATTCGTCCTTTCCAAATAATCTAAATCGTTCTGCTGTTCCCACTATATCTCTACTAACGGTATACCTCTAGTCCCACGATCTCCACTTACCCTTCATTCTAGTGACTAATTCGCTTTAGTCATCTCATAATAAAATACTGCATCATTTAATCTACCAATTCACCTTGGTGGCAGCATGACACATTGTAATTTATCCCTTTTTGGTCACCACAATGAGCCTATCTACTCACGGCTAAAGTATTTCCTCTAATAGGGAAAGCCCCAATATTACCACATGCCAACTCCCTTATTAATTTGGTTATTTTACACATACCTTTACACATCTTTCGACTACGAATGATACCAAAGACCCAACTAAGTAGGGCGCCCATACAACCTATACCCGTGCATAACCGCACCAATTAACTGAACGTAATATACTTGTTTTAGGCTAATCCTCGCATACTTTACATGACCGTACAGTAAGGTTATACCTAATCACCCTCCTAATTACAACTTAATTATTCTTTAGGTTGTCCCACCGATCTAATTATGGTGTAAATGTTCTACACTGGTTCTCACATCAGGATTTTACTGCTCTACTGGCCTTAAATCATAATATAACAATCAACTCTCAGTTATAATCACATATACCCACAATAACTAAGGTATTAAACCAATGTCCTAAAGTTCAAACTTCTCCCAACTTCCAAAGTTCATAAATTTACATGCGTGGGATGTCTCGCAAAGGGAAATCCAAACAAGGAACCCCCTCTGATAAACTACTATCTAACATTATCGATCGTCGAGATCCGTTAGGCCCTCCGCCCATAACATGTACCCCTAAATATTCATATGCTTAAATAAAAAGTTTGTTCGGCCACTATCATGTCACTAAAGACGACATACAACACGACGCCCTCACTATCTCAAGTTCTCAGTGTTATATAAAAAATAAGCTAGATCTCTCTACTCGACAAGGAACATAACGCACCCTGAATCATATCAGTAAAAAGTCCCTACGCACAAGGATCTAATATAACTAGACAACATACTCCCAGAAGTCTATGATACAATACAATTTATATATACATACATAGAGCCCAACCCTCTTTCAGGTGAGGCCTCGCAAAATAATAAAACACCCTGGAATAATAAGCATGATAGTCTTATCACACAATCTACTACCGCTCAAACCCTGGGTATACAGTCACTATACATGTTCATAATAAGTCCTAATTTCTTCACTCTCAAAAGTAGTAAATCATAACATAAAAATTATCTTAGTGTTCACACCCACTCCCCTATAGGTGACACAAAAAATTACCTCTACCCCATAACAAATACACTCATAATAAGGTTGATACTATCAACACACCCACTAAACTCAACTCGCACTTGAATTGTACCGTTAACAATCATATAGTGTGACGCACTCATGTAACCCTAACTAATCCCATACTCGCAAGGATGAAACCAAAATATTACCTCAATTTGTCATTTGCCTCGTCTGATCGTAGGATACCTAAACGTAACTCTCGTGCCGGAGCTGACCCATGATCTATTGCAATGGTTGTACATCCAGGATCTCATCCTATAGTTTCCCTCTACCTAAATTTGGGCAATACCTACTTTTATGGCCTATACACCCATAAGTGAACATCATCCTGAAAATCTCTCTTCCTCTAATCACGGCCATGCTGGCCTTCTCCATTGTTCCCTTGGCCCTAACGACCCTGAGGAATGGGATCCTACTATTACTAAGGACCCTGTTGGTCCTGGATAAACCCACTATTCTCAGGTTGATAATCTCTGAGCCTAATTCCCCTGTCAGAAATCTCGTTACTCCTGTTGTTGTTCCCCACTGGCACCATACCCATCTCTTTCCCAATCTAACTGGTCTCACCTTCTCACTATAGAAAAGTTCAATATAAATGTCCCTACTCGCCGCATACAGGACACCTTTATGTTCCATCCCCTATCTCTGGCCCCACTGACCATGTCGGGGTGTCCTTTTCTCAGACCTGGTAGTCTTGGTCCCGATTGCTACCCCGTTGTCCCTTTAGCTCCACTAGCCGTATGGAACTAGTTAATGACCTCGACGACCCTGATTGAATGCACCACCACTTAGTAGGAATTCGATTTGATCTGAATCATTTAAATGGGTCCCTTACTAGGTATACCCTCCCGTGGTGTTTCACTATCATCATTAAATCTAGTCTTGCTTGTCGGATAGATTCTCCAACACTCTTAGCTCCCTTCTCATGAAAGCATTGATATAAGCTTATAAGCGTACTTCCTTGACAACATAGACACTATTCATCCTAGGCAAATTTTCCACCCACACATTTATATTCTACCCACGAGTCCATTGTTAACTTACAGTCCCTTTAATAATCTTTGTACCCCCTTAATCGAGTATAAAGTTACCTAAACAAGGTAACTCCTCTCTCACGATCAGTCTCTATCTTGTCCACTTATAATAATTTTTGAAACTCCATTAGCATCTTTATCCGAACAGTAGATGGAAGATATCACGATAGAATCACCTCTAAATTTCTCAATTAATTCCATATATACTTCTTTATATGTGGTGACTGACTCTCATCATTCAACGCTGCTCCTATGAGCTAAACATTTTGTCTGAAGTTTGATTCTGAATGTTGCTGCATTCCACCCTGTACAATTTCCTTTGACTCTCTCCATCCATTATCCCATTACACTTCTTCTGTAATCCAAATCCTTATATATAACTCATTAAAAGAATCTCTCCAACTCCCTCCCTTTGCCGACCACGCTGGGTGAGTCTGAAATTGCACCACCATTATCTACGATGGTACTTGGGAAGACTATTATTCCCGAGTGATTATCCTATTGTCTCATGCCTGAATAATAATCACGGTGACTTCTATCATTATTACTATTTCCAAAATACTCTATGTCTTATGCTGAGCCTCTCCTCCTTTAGTACTTCTAGCGGCCCTCGTTGGTTGTCCTATAATCTTTGGTGTACGAAGCCCAACCGAACTCGCTGATGAATCACATCAACTATACTTAATAACAAGAGAACCTAAGTCTCACAAGTAGAGGAATACAACAATCCTATAATAATTCTCTATATCAAAGAATGCTAAGCTGAAATGTAAAATGTTGCACAGATCCTAAGGATACAAGAACTTAATGCTCTGATACTATCTGTGACACCCTGCCTAATTAAATACGGGGTGATCAATCCTTCATCCATTTAAAATAGTAATCTCATCTACCTCATTCTTAGCATCACTGTCGAAAACATTTTAAAATTTAACTAACCACCTAGTAATCAAAAGGTCGGTGCCAAACTTTATCTTTTCATTAAACAATAATAATAATGGAAATAAATACAATAACTAAACCATCCATGCAATAATAATATAAATCTATCACAAGATAAATACTGAATAAAATAATTCCAAATAAACCATCGGTTCCCATGTCTAATATAACGTTCAACAAAATAATATAAACCTAAGTACAAAGTCTAAACTGAAATAAAAAAATGAATGAAGGGGAAACATGCCCAAATGAAATAGCTAAACTGCATCCTACTGTAAGAATGAAGTGACTGAAGCGTTTAATCCAAATCCTGCAAGCATCCACAAGTGTTGCAGCTACGCATCCCTGGAACAGATCGTCAAGTTAGGCGTCCTTGTGGCTGGACACCTAAAAGGTTTGGAAAATATTTTGCAAGTACGGTTAGAGACCAAGTAAAACCATTTGAAAATATTTAGCAAGTATTTAAATTGGAGTTTAAAATCAGTTATTGATTACACATGTTAATTCAACGTACACTCCCTTGAGTTCCTCACCTCTCAACTAATGTGCACGCCTAACGTCATCTACCTAGCTATGATACCAAGCCCAACTAGGTATCATAAATAATTATCTAACCCTAACAGGTTTATCCCCCCTTACTGCCCATACAGTATACTATCGCAATACTAATACTTAACATTACAGGTATGCTATTATGCAACCATAATTAATATTTTCACATATGTTATCATTAACCCATAATTAACATCTCACGTATGTTATCATTAAAACATTTCATTAAGTTGCTCTACTTAATTCATCTTTAGATATACACTATTTATTTTTAGTACTATCACATACTGAGTAGAGCATCTCATAATTAAGTCACTTTTAGATATACACTATCTATCTTTCCTACATCACACATAAGTAGGTCAATCACATTTGTATATATATTTATCACACATATAATATATAAAACTATAGAATCTCCGGAATGGCCCTTTGTGATTTGGCATACTCTGCTATCATGTACATATACCTGTCATACCAAATCAAGGACTATTGGTTCAGCATCATTCCTTGAACCCTCATTCAAATACACATAATTGTGGCGAATATAGTTCTAAGTCTTTGGGCTACGCACATACCTAATTTACCCAAACGACCTATTAGTCCCACGAACACACACACATAGTGAGCCGCCCTAAGTTCAATGTTCTGAGACACAAATCCTGGCCTTACTGGAATTATCAAGGTGGGATCGTCCTCTACGCGGGACCTTCGTGACTGTAAGAAGCGTAGGTATGTTCACACATAAGGAAGAACATAATAGGTATACACACAACCTAATCCATATGTCTAATATAGGCATACACACAACGCATAAATATAATATGTATAGGTATACCCTCCACCTATAATATAATCCTCATAGGCATACACTGAACCTATAATATAATTCGCATATGTATACACTCAACATATAATATAACCCGTACGTAATATGTCTCTCAAACACTCAACGTACTAATCCACATATGAATATAATCCTCTATCATATTTTCTCTAGTATTATATTCTACCCGAAGGGCCCTGATTACCCCTTGATTAAATATCAGTAGCAAATACACTCCTATGTTACTTGTCAGAATCATAGGTTCACTCATCTTTCCGTGATCTGTTCTCATTCTCCTGAATTCACGCCAATTGCAACTTATGCCCGATTAACCTTAGCCTTAATTATCCTCACTTATGACTAAGATCCAACCTTACAATTGGCCTACTAGTGATTATTATATCCCTCACTATTATTTAAAGGCATCCCCAAAGTCCCCCGAGAATATCACACAAGTTTTATGCTTAAAAAGGGAAAACTTCCAAAATCTGGGAATTCGAATTGATTCGCCCAAATACCGAATCAATTCACTTTTTGAATCGATTCACTCTCCAAATCTATTCGCCCTAGTGCCAAATAAATTCAAAAAGTGTCACTTGTCTTCTTCCTTCCGTTTTTGTGATTTTTCCACCATTCCAACTTCCTCAATTCTTCACGAAACATAACCAAATTTCAAACCAACATTGCTCAAGATAAACAAGCAAGATAAACACTTGCTTTATGATATGCAGGTCTAATTTCATTTTCAAGATGATGGAGTCGATCCCTCCTCGCTCCTATTCACGATTCCAATAACTTTGGTGGAGAGAAAAAATGTTGCACCTCCCAAAACTCTATTCTCATCCCCCTTGTGGCCTCATTCTTCTCTAATTTGTGTTTACCCTATCCTCTAAATCTGAGTGGCTGATATTCTCTTTTAATTTTTGGAGTTTGCTAAACCACAAAGTCCCAAATAATCAAAAAGCCCTTTAACAGTACTGGGTTGGTCAAAAATCACCCTGGGACCCAAAATATACACCCGAGTATACTATTTCGACTATTTCCACCCTTTCAGAATCAACCGTGCCTCTAAATCATCATTCGAGTCACTTTGTAACAATATCTTATTTTGACCTCAAAATATTCTATATGCGACCCTCGGTTGAGTTCTAACGTAGTCTCATCATTATTACTCGTTAGGACGTAAAGTAATTCTCACATAGATTATTCCATCAACAATAAATTCTTATCTCCCAAAAAATATTTAATTTCATCAAATTACGGCACACGTGTAAATTAAAATTAAACCCAAATAATTATTGAATTAATTAAATTCTGAATACTTAGAATTATAAGGTATTACAGTCACCTAGTCGTTGATGCCAAAGGTCCAAGGAGGATACCTTTGCACTATTACGCATTAATAGGACTTAAGAATAATGAGGTTGCAATGATCGGTATTCTTGACACCTTGTAGCAAAAGTTCACGAATTAAGCACAAATATTGCACTCCGACAACTTTACCGCAAAGTTAGCATCGCAAAGTTGGCTTATGCATACTAAGTTAGCCTTCAAAAATTCAATATCGAACACATTGCATATATTAGGAAAGCCAAAAATCTCCACACAACATCATCCTAATGATTGACCTATTAACATCCCTAAAGGTGTGTTTTCCTTCCTTTTGATCCACAAAGTTAGTAAAAAAGACTTGTCATCGGTCATATTCCAATAGTACCCACTATAAAAATATCATTGAAAAGTATCTTGAACTTTAAGATAAATGCGAACAACAAGGGCTTTTTTGTCATTTATAGGTACCCAAGTGACGATAACCTTTAGCTCGCCCTTATCATTGTTAACATAAATCATTATGTTGGAAGTGTTGTCGAAAGGAGTAGACATCCTTTGAAATTCTTCCATTAAACATTTAAAAGTTGTGACTATAAACTCAAATTTTCCTCTAAGAATAGAAAAGTCGCTATAGTGATGTGTGGGAGCCTGTGTGTCGGTGACTCTTCTAAGCTTATAGGAAAACTCCCTTAGGTGATATCTTTGTTTGCAATGGGTAAAAAACAAATTTATTTGGGTCGACTTTGATTAAAATTCTTAAGACAATTTCTCCTTTGTGGGTTATTTTAAGGCCCATAAGGATCCATAAAAAACTTGGCAACCAGTTCAGGTGCGATATTGGAACTGGATGGACCTTCGTAACCTATCCCTTGTCTCTCTTTAAAACCTAAAGCCAAACCTAGGAACATCTTTCCAATCTTCTTAGATGTGTCCTCTAAACTAAATTTGACCTCCCTGGGATGTTCGAGATCTTCTTAGAGTTAGGAAATATGAATTTCAAGTTTCTCACGAGTCTTAATGATGCTTAAAGATCTCTCATAAGATTTGCCACTTTGTTAGTAAAGTATTTATTTTCCCATCCCACTGAACAAGTTGCTAACTAAAAGAGATTATCACCTAGGTCTGATTCTCTCTCAAAACCTTAAACTCATCCTTCTCTAAAGACAACACACTATGAGCCAAATTTTTATATTGATTTTTAACGACTCGATGCAAATGACAGAGTAAGCATATTAAAGGCAATGTTATCCGTCACTCAAATTGTCATCATAACCCTCAAACTCTCTAGAATGATTTGTCTCATTGTCATCGTTATCATATTTAGAAACTTCCTTATCGGCATGAGACATACTTGAAGTCCTAACATGACTAGCCATGAATGTGGTGAAGTTACGTCCATACGGTTATTCATCCTTAAAATATACCGACTCAAAAACAGTATCTCTTAGAGTGGAATTATATGAAACTTTGTCTTTTCCTTATCTCTTAAACTTAGTGGGTTACTCACAGGCTTTGTGACCTTTCCCCTCACACTCATAGCATCTCTTTGATTCGTCTTTCATTGGGTACTCACCTCTAGCTTTCTTTTTATCAATGTCATAGTTTTTATTAGCCTCTCTGAAATTTTTAATTTTCTCAAAATTTTATTTTCCAATTTGGATGAATTTTGATTTTTTAAGTTAAGAAACTTTTTGAATTTTTGAGCAAACATGGAAAGATCATCATGATCAAAATCATAATCGGAGTCGAAAACCTTCTTCTCCTTTAATTTATCTTTTAAAGAAATTCCTTTTTCATTTTTTCTTTTAGGTTTTGGGGAACACGTCTAATTCGTATGTTTGAATATCACCTTTGAGTTATTCTAGCCTAATTATATCTAGAATTCCCAAAGAGTTAAGGATGGTAAATTTTTCACTAAAATGAGATGGGAGATACCTCAAAATTTTCTTAACAACTCTCGTTTCTGAAATTTTCTCACCAAATTAAAACTAGAATTCATAATTCAGAAGAACATCCATAAAATTCATTAAAATTTTCATTTTCAAGCATGCTTATAATCTCAAATTTTGTGGTGAGGTTTTGTAGATTAGAAACTTTCACAGCATTGGTTTTTTCATGTGTGAATTGGAGGATGTCCTAAGCTTCTTTAGTGTTCTACACGTCATGATACAATGGAATTCTTTAGGAGTGGCAGGACTGAAAATAGCATTCAATCCATCAGTGTTATAATTACTTATCTAAAATCTTCTCCAGTCCAAATTGTGATTGACTTCAGCCTAACGATATTTTTATTAATCACAATGGGACAAATCAAACCCTTTTCAATAGAAGCCAAATGGGCTCGTTGATTAATTTTAGGGATGATCTCCCTCAAGCTTTTGAATAGAAATAATTTGAGTCATCAAGAAAAGGTAGCCTACAGTAGAAATTCTCCAAAAAACCACCAGGATTCATATAACTAACTTGTGGAAACAAGTTCTAATACCGATTTGAAAATGCTTTATAGAGTGGTTCGATTATACGGTCATATCTAGAGTTTGTTGATTAGGTCATACACAAGATAAATTCCAATGAATCCAAAATTTATCTTGATTATTAGGTGAACCTAAACATGCAAGATATATAAATCTGAAACGAAACAAAACAAACCACAAACCACAAGACATAATATTAGAAAAAAAAACTTTGGGTAAAATCATTTTTTAGCAACGTTACAACTAGGTATTATAGAATAACATGGACAAAATTATAAACTTACACTCCACTAAGTATTACAGTTACGCCTTCCTTATTGTTGACAAAAAGTGATGCAGATCCTGTAATACTCCACGGCAAGCTCCACTTACCTAGGTATCTACAGAGCTGCCTCAGGAAATGTTTTTCCTATCTTTAGCAATGTAGAGTCAATTCCACAGTAATATTAACATGGTATGTGTTCTTCTAGATTTGGTGAAGTGTTTCAAAAAACATCCAAAGGGCTTTGGATTTGGAAAACCAAAGTGTTTTGATAAAATATGGACTTTTGGATATGTGTGGGAAAATGGGTTTTGCCAAAAATTGATGCCGTGCCCCTTTAAATAGAAACACGTTTTTTAAGTCAACACTATTTTGAGTCAACTCGATCGAATGAGAGCAAGATTTTGTTTGAAAAAAAGGCTATAACTCCTTGAACCAAAAATAAACTCCTTTGAATGAAGAACTCATCTCGTCCAAACCTATATCTAACGAGCCTCAAACGATATTTGTTCTGCTAATAGATAAATCGTATTCGATGTTCATTTGAAGGTCGTTTGAATGAACAATGATAACTCATTTGAATGAAGACCATAAATTAATTCAAACAACTTAAAAATATAAAATATCTTATTTGAAAAACTTTTAAAAACAATCCTGAAATATTTTTTACAAAAGCAAACACTTTTTAAAATACTCCTGAATAAAATGTTTACATAAAATCAACCTCATATACCTTTTTTTGAGAAATGTAGTGACAATCAATCTTCAATCATTGAATTTGATCACTAATTTGTCTTCGCTTAATGTCTTGAGAATGTACATGATGGTGAAGTTGGGTGTAATAGAAAATGTAAAACTAAAATATAAGAACAGTCATAAGACTTGCTTTATTATTTTATGGAAAATATGGATTTCATTATGAGACCGACCAAGAACATGATTTTTTTAAACATTTCATTTTATTTATTCTTTTCTAAATTAATTTTAATTAAATAATTAATTTAAAGGTATAAATTAAATTACGATCTATGGGTTTTATTTTAAATCAGGAAATTTGATTTGTATAAGTACATTGGGAAATTACCAATGATTTAATTTGGGCATATAGAATTGAATCAATTTTTTCCTCAACACAATTTATGTAGTCATTATCTAGGAGTCATGGAAAGCACCAAACGAAAGTTTTTTTGAAGTAGTGGCCATGTCAGTAGAGAAGTTTATATCACAAGTTGTTTATACAACTCAAGCTATCGCATCCTCTATTTTTTTACAACAAAAATGGCTATGAATAGATAATGAAATTTTTCAATATCAGGGTGAAGAATCAACTCCAAAATTGTTGGTCACGAGGTGGCTTACACCTCCCCCTAAAGGATTTAAAATAAATGTTGATGGAAGGGGACAGTGGTATAGGATGCTAGAAGAAAAATACCTATTTAAGACACTTTTAAAAATTAATTTACGTCACTCATAGCTGAGTCGTTGTAATTTATTTGGTTTAACATCTCCCATTAAATTAATCGACCTATATAATTTTGTTTTACAACGGTTTTATTTTTAGTTTTGGAATTTACAATGGTTTTATTAAAATACCTCAATCGGTGCTAAAATTTTGCTCAAACCCAGAACCGTTTCACTTCACCCACTCCTCCACAATAGAACTCCCTCACGATATCACGACACTGTTTCTTATACCATAATAATATATGTTCTCGTCCCTCTCCCTCTTCATCATGATACCCATCCTCATATCTTTATCTTGATAATACTCTAACACGCTATACAAGCATTTATGTGCCTCAAAATCCAGCCATCCATGTCACATGCAATCATAAACTAACCAAATTTTCTATATTTAAGTAGCCAGAATTGATGAAGCAGGGTCGTTACAACTTCTAGTAACAAGCTATAACTGTATATGCAAATATGTCACTTCAAATTGGATGCTAGCCAATATCTAGCACCAAAGCCCGACCAACTTCATATTTGTCAATGGAATAATGGCATATGGACAATCTATTTATGGTCATGTAAATCATTGGTGAAGGAGCCTCTGTTGGTATTGTCAAATTACAAATTAATAATTTCGATATTGCAATGTTTATTCATTTCATTCAGTTACAACCTTACTAAATGGAAGAAATATTTCCATTCTACGTTGATATATGATGTATTGTTAAAGAGTACTTGAAGAAATTAAATGGCATTCATGTTACGGTTGTCATATGGTGAATGTGTATTTGAGAAGACATTAGGTTTTTCCCCATAAATGTAGTGCACGGTAAGTGTTTGATGAAATGTGTCAAAAACCACATATTCGTATATATCTTTGAGAAGACTTGAATTTTTTTCCATAAAAATAGTGGCCTCAAATTTCAGATGAAATACCTTCATTAAAATATTATGTTGCCTTTCCATTTCATGCCTGTGAAGCATTATCACTTTCAAATTATTATCTATTATCGGTATATAATCAAGATTTTATGTTGTATGGGAATCGAAGAGAAATGCAATAGTTGAATATTGTATATAAATATTAATGAGTGTACCATAGTTGGTCATAATAAGATAAGAATACTATTTTTTTATTGTACTAATTTAAAAAAATGTTTATAATTTCCTTTTAATTCATTGGAATTTATTTAACATGAAATGAAAAAAAATATGAGAATTTACTTTAGAATTTATATCTAATGAAGTGAAAAAAAATATGAGAAATCTAATTTTTTTGTAAGTCAATGAAAAGTCATAGTCCCCTCGCTCTAGAACTATCGTTTGTAATATATTGTAGAGTTCCAAAGTCTATCATAGTTGTTTAGCTAGATGTTTTTCATTGAGTTACAACCTTCCCAAATTGAAGAAAGATATCCGTTGTACCACGATATATGACGTAATTTTTACATTCTAAGTTTTCCATCTAATAAACACACCATATAATTTCTTACTTTTACTCATCATTGCATTGTTCTCGATCATATATCATCCAAAACCTTGTCATGTGGTTAGTTATGTGTTTTTTTATTATGTCTTAAATCATGTCTAATAATGCTACCCTTTAGTTAGTACAAATAGTAAGAAGTCAAAGAGTAATGAGTTTATTCACTTTCCCTGACTTAATGTGTTATGATAATTTAATGTTCAACAACTTTGCTATTATTTTTCCATATGCTAAATTAAATTATGATTGTGTTGTTATTTTGGATATTTTGAGGTTCATCACAAATTTGTTTGTTGACTACTCTTATGCTTATAAACAAAGGAGTATGTTGTTCTTTGTATAATGGATAATTTTACGGGTTATATAATTTGGGCATTATAAGATTTAGTTTATAATTAATAATGTTTCCTTTATTTTTTTGTAGGTGCATAAAGAGGGGTTTTGTAAAGAACGAATGGAGCGAGCATTTTTAGTGGAATGTCTATGACATATTTGATTTAAAATAGTTACACTTTTTAATTTTAGATGGGAATATATAGATGTAACTAATATTAAATGGAATGTCGGTAGGCAAAATATCTTTTTGAATGTATGTATTTCTTATGACAACTTTCATATTGAATATATGAATTAATTAGAATTGATATGGTAAACATTTGTGTTGTTTCCCCTTAATTATTTTAAGGCATGCACATCAACTTGTAGTATTTTTTTTAAAATACAATGTTTTACAATTCTTTCAATTGAAATGTCCCATAAATCCCCATATTTAGGACGATTTTGGGTTGTGTTAGGCAAAGTAATGCGAAAAAAATTTCAACCCTTCTACAAAGCATGTCCTAAAAGCCCTAATTTTTTAAGACGCTTTTTTAGAAATTTTTATGACCCGGGTTTATAAGACGTTTTCAGCTAAAATTAAAAGCAATGTAAATGACCTTTTAAGACACTTTTTAGCCGTTGTAAAAATGATTTTTTTCTTCTAGTGGGAGGAATCATACATGATGATCAAAGTAAGTTAATGGGAGTTTTTTATGAATTTATTGGGACTAGTTCAAGTCTTAATGCAGAGATTGAAGCTCTTCATAGAGGCATCGAATTATGTATTGTGTTAGGGGTCTCTAATGTGGTGATTGAGTCAGACTCTGAAGCTTGTGTCCGTTATAGTAATGATTTTTGGAAACCACCTTGAATGATAAAAGGAATCATACAAGATATTAATGCACTTTTGATAACTCAAGGATAGTCTATTCAACATATTTGGATGGAATCAAACACGGTGGCGGACAGTCTTGAAAATCATACTATCTCCACTAGCTCATCTAGTAATTGTAAAGATTTCAATTGTCCTCCTTATATTGCTAAAGGTGTTTTAGACTTAGATAGGGTTGATATTCCTAATATTAGAGTTTTTAATTAATTTTTGTAATGGATTTATTTATAAAATCCCATATTTATGCTTTCTTTGTAATTGATATATTGGGCTCAATGATTGATTTTTGTTTTTGAAATTTCTCGAGCGTGCTCATGCCCCACATAGGAGAGGTTATTTATCCTAATTTATTTTAATAAAATGTGTGGGGTACCATCCATATACCCTAAAAAGAATAATTGTTTTCAACATACCCTCAAGTTCAAAATAGTAAGTGGGAGAGGGGTTTCCATGTAAACTCTACGATCTCTTGTTAGCTTTATCTAGCCCCCATCTAATGAATTTAATCACGGCATCTGGTACACTCGAGATTTTTAAGTGATAGTTCACTAAAATTAAATGTGAGTGAGTTCGGTCATCCTGTCGAGATAATTCTTCACAAGCGGGTTTTATTTCAACGAACAAACCTATGGTATACACTTAAATGCAATGAATTATATCCTCCCCATCATAGTCACTATCATTATACGTGGGATCAAAAGACATTCTCTATTCATTATATTGGACAAAAATTTCCTGGACTGCCCGGATAAATAGTGAAAGATAAATATATGTCTAGTTCAAGGTGATGAGATTTAAGCTCCTATGGATAAAAATTACATTATAAGGGAACTAAGAAGTCTCGCGGGATTAGTTTTGATTTGGCAGTAGAGAGGTGACATTTTAAAATTTAATCGAATTGATTCTCTCATTTTATTGGAAATTAATTTTTTCAATAATGATTATATGATTTCAAAATTGAACTTCACTTTTACTCAATGGTTTTAGTCTTAAATCTTTAAATGGATAAAGTTAAAGGATTGAAAATAATAATTGGACATTGTTATAACTTGAGGGATTAACAAACTAGTTTAATCCACAATTCTTATCTACATTTTAAAGTTTTGAGGTGATTGCTTCCTCATGGTATAGTATTTGAATATCCTTCCGAACGGAGGAAATTGATCACAAAATCACGATAATTTTAAAATTTATGGTAATTCTTTCAAATTAAGTGTTATATATGTTATGTCCCCCATCAAGGAAGTTTTCTATGAACATTTAATTTTAAAGTATTGACCGATGTGAATTTGTAAACATCGATGTTGGTTAGTCACTCTCAAGTAAGAATAATGTTCTAAAAATGATAGTAATCATTGATTGAACAAGGGATTATTTGAATTAGAAATTATGGGAAACCCAGATCCATTTTGTAATCTAGTAGTGAGATTCATCAATAGCCATAAGATGATGTTAGTTGTTAAGAAGATCTTTAGTTCTTACATGAAAGGGAGGTGGAAGGATAAGGATAAATCTCAGGTGCAACGATTTGGGGTTGTGAATGTTCATATTCCTCGATAGTAGTAAAAAATTCAAAAGGCTAGTGTATGAACTACAAGTAGTTAGAACTTTTATAGCAACTATGTCTCATTTTTCCTAATTTTATGAGGAAAAGGACATGGTAATAGTTTTTTCTCTTAAAGGTAGATACATGATTTATGGTCTGGTCTACAAGAATTTGGTGTGTAGACTCAAGAACTATAAATTAAGACTTCAACTTTTTATAGAGGTTCTAGGTAATCGGGAAACCACTTAAGGAGAGATGTTCCTAATAATAGTCCATAAGACTAAAGCAACAATATTAGAAATATGATATCCTTTTAGATTATGGTGAATACATAAGGATAATTTAGGTAAGTTATTTCACGTACTAGGTTTTAGAAAAAATGGTTTTAGCTTCTAAATTAGTTATGAATAGATATCGATTATTTTAATAAAATTATTTTTTTTTAAATAAAATTGGGATATGTTTTATATGTTCTAGTATATTGATTTTTTTTTTATGTATTATAAGGTTTGTCTCCTTGTTATTCTAAATACTAAAAAGAATAATTTTAATGGAAAAATCATTAAAGAGAAAGTTTCCATCTTAGTAGAACCAAATGCAATTTTGGCACTTATTCCGTGGTTATTTTATTCTAAAATGAATTCAAACACTGGTCTAATGGACAATTGATTTCATTTTGAGTGGAGGAAATTCTAGTTTATGAATCTTGAATGATCATAGGGCCCTATAAGGTCTAAAGCTAAAGAGCCAAATATGCGTTGTAAATGGTTCATTTCGATCTATGTGTTCCTATTACTATCTAGTCAAAGAGGTGGAGTAATTCATCAATTTCATTGATAATTACTCAAGGTATGGATACGTTTTCCTTACGCAGCTCCTGTTTTGAGTGCTTAATTTGTCCAAATTGTACAAGGCTAAAGTAGAGCATAAGTGAGGTAAACTAATACAAATTCTATAGTATAATCATAGGGGTGTACACATCTTGGTAGAGTTAAGGAATCATATAACGCAAGTTAGGATCATATCCCAGTTTCTTACACCGGGTGGTCAATTTCATAATGGTGTATAGGAACTGAGGAATAGTCTCTTTTAGATTGATAAGTTCCATGGTTAGTTATTCAGTAATACAACATTCGTACTGGGACTTTACTTAATAGACAAGTGTATATATTTTTTGAATTTAATTACTTCTTCATCTATCGCTTTAAATCCGTACGAGTCATGGTGTGGGCGTAAGCTCATTATAGAAAATATTCAGATCTAGGGATGTACGACATTATTAATGTGGAAGGAGCCACTAAAGTTAAAATTAATAATGGAGATATGTCTATTTTTGGTTATTCTAATGTTTATAAACATAATTTATGTCATATTTCTAAGTACAAGAAGGTCATTCATGGTATCAATGCTCGGGTCTTAAAAATGAATTGTGTTATAAACCACGGGCCCAAGTGTCAGTTAGACTTGAAAGATAAAAGTAACTTCATGTTATTGGTGTTATTAGTCCACCTGTACATAATGAAATACAACATGATATCATTAATACACTAGCTAGAGGTAGTGGGGGTATTATCGATGATCAGGATACATATGTCACTTATACTAGGTAACAAGTCATGCCACATCATAGTTGGAGTATCAGGAGAAATCCTGAAATGTTAATGTTTGGGTAATCATTTCAATACGATCCCATGTAACACGAATCGTGTCCTAGGAATTACAATGAGGCATTCCAAGATAAGACCCCTTAGTTTTGATTTATGACTATGGATACCAAAAAGGGATTCAATGTATTTGAATCTAGTTTTTGAGATTTGTGAACTTGATAATGGAATAATACCCTTCAGTCGCTCGTGGATCTACAAGAACTTTAAAAAAAAAGATAAATGATAAGGTAGAAACCTTGAAGGAGTCTTGCTAAAGGTTTTACTCAAAAAGAAAAACTTCATGCTGGTATCTATGGTAAAATCTGTAAGGTTTTTTTGTTACATCAAACCTATGTTCTTGAACGATTATCTTAACAAGTACATAGTATGAAGCCAGGAAGTGAATTAATGTAAGCTTACGAGGTCCGTTTATGGATATAAGCTAACATCAATGTCTTCGCACATTTGGTTTGATTTGGAAATAAATCTATTGATTTTTATTAAAGCTTGAATGATACTTGTTAGTATAATAAGCATGACAAAAATATAGTGGTATTTCGAGTACAATTTGTGAATGATATTCTTCGAATCGGGAATGAGGTGGGTGTATTGTCTTACATAAGAGTGTGGTTGTCTAGGTAGATCGATATAACAATGTTAGGATAATGCAAACACATCCTTGTGATTAAGATTTCTCTAGATGGTATAAAAAAGATAGTAGACATATCCAAACCTACTTGTATCGATATTTTAATCACATGATTAACATCATGATTCCATAAATATATTTTCTTTAAAAATACGGAATCACTATGTCTAGGGACCAATGTCGTTAAATAGTTCATCAATATATAAGGAATGAGGAATATACCTAATGCTTCGGCAATGGGTAGCCTCATGTATACTATATTGTGTAATAGACTGAACATCTACTAACGCCATTGACATGGTCACATATTTCGGTCTAATAGTATTATGTCATTTAGCTACAAAGGCTCAGTTTTTAGTTAGATAAGTAATTTAAGTATTCTACCTCAGAATATGTGTTTACCGCCCTGGGAGGTGGAGCTTGAAATGGGAGAAACGTGAAGCAATATTACACTACTGACTCCTCTAAGGAGACCGATGTTGTTGCCACTTCGGAGGCAACTAAAGATGTTATATGGATAGGGAACTTCATAAGTAACTTGGGTGACATTTCTTTAAGTGAAATTGTCTATTACACTTTTCATTGTTCATAGCAATACAATTGCAGGTTTGAGAGAACAAGTAACTCATTCAATAGTTAAGCACATTGAGCATACTTTTCAATTAATTCGAGAGGTCGAACAAGGTATGTGATAAGTTTATGACCAAGGTTGTATCAGATAATGCTCAATTAATCCTTTTATAATTAGGGCAATAAACTGTTGAATTGGTAGGTTGATAGTTAGATGCATGTGTACATGGATTTAAGACAAGCGGGGGATTGTTGAGATTTTATTCTTAAAATCATGTATAACATTTACTTTTCAGTATAGGGTTGTCAAGTCATTTTAAATTACAAATCATGGTTATGGGAATGCTTTATATTCATGAATAAATATATTATATATATGTAGGTTAATTGGAATTACTATTAATTCTAGTGAGTTGGGTTTGTTTTAATCACATGAGATTGAAATTTCGGTTTTAGTTCAATTGAATAGTTCACAACCTATATGGAAAGTGAAATCCTATCGGGATAGGGGTCTGTTCAAGCATATTAGTTTATCTCAAACTATGGGAACCTGTTTGACGGTTTGAGAACTTGTTTGAATGTTTGAAAGAGGATTGTGACAAGTACATTCTATAATGTATTAACATGAACACCCTTAATATTAAACTCTAGGGATTGTCTTAACTAGACCTGGGAAAGCTCAAACCTTTTGTAAAGCCTGCATAGATCCTTAATCCTAGGGGTTATGATTATTGGAATGAATGTACAATTGTTCCTTTAATTGTTATAGGTTCCCGTCTATTATATATTGGATCAATAAATTCCCACAAGTTGAGTAATATTTCTCTGAGCAGGCCTGCTATCATAATTTGGAGGAAATTGCATCTAAAAGATATCTTTATTTATGATAATCCTTCATAGACTTGTATGTTTTATTTATATTAGTTAAACATGGTCGGTAGATTATTTTATAATCTGGTAGAGTAGCAAATAATGTTAGAATAAGAATCTAAGAATTAGTTAGATGTTGATTAAAATCAATTAGCGACAAATTGATTTGACTAAGTAGGTATCAGATACTTAACTTGGGGAATAACATTGTATAACAATTAACTTTGCAAACAAAACCTCTTTATTTCGAGTGATTTTGAGATAATTAAATTGGAGTGCATTCGTGATTTTATAGTGGAATTAATCACGAATGAATAAAGAAAGGAAATAAATTGTGGAGTTATAATTTGGGATTTTTTAGTATTTATTTCGAAACACATTTAATTATTTTTCTCCGTATCGTAACAAAGTCCATTTCTCAAGTAGTTGGTATGACACTGTCTAGAAAACCAATTTAGCTAAAGTCCCTGTAATATCCACCCTCGCGACTTTGATTGTACCTGAGTGATTTGGTAACTTTATGCGACCCAATTGGACTTTGGACCTCATGAGATGAATTATGGGTCAAATTTGGGTAATGTAGTGGCCTTGGTGTATTTAATTGGAATAAGAAAGGAGTTAAAAGTCAATTTTAAAAATGTTCACGTTCATTCAAATGACATCTTAAGACATTCGAATGAGATTCAAATCTCATTCAAATGGTATTCTAAAGACCATCGAATGAGGCACCTCTATATAGGAATGGCCTCCCTCATTAGAACCTTGCTTGAAGTAGATCGAATGATATGTCATTCTTGTTTGAACGAGTTTCGAATGAAGTGGTATTCTCATTCGAATGAGATCCATTCTCGTTCAAAAGAGACATTCAAATATTGATTTTTGCAGTTCAAAATGTGGACTGTTAGATGAAGACATATGTCACGCTCCCATAATAGTAGATCGACTCGTTAATAGGGTTTGACGGCATTTTAGGTATCATACCCAAAAGTTTTGGGGTATGTAAGTGCAAGTTTAGCCCATTTTAGGGAATTTAAAATAAATTTCTCCCTGTCTCTGGCTTTGAGAGTTTCTCTACCACAACCACCATACACCACCCCATCACCACCATCCTTCCACCCATAACAACTATAGTTTAACCATGTCCTTCCATATTAAAGCATTTTAAACCCATTTATGCCATTGTTGGGCAAACATTACGAATTTTGGAGATATTATTGGTTTTTTTTTTGGAAGTAATGTAGATGATTAATGGAGTTTGAAGTGGGTTTTGCTTGGAGCTTTCTTGGTGGAAATCTTGAAGATCTTGGTGTGGCCATATCATGGGAGTTTACCTTTGGCATGCACACTAGATTGCGCCTTTTATCGAGGCACTCGACCGTCATCGATGTGGGATAATGTGTACACATATCATCACCAGCCCATTTTGCACAAAACAAGCAAAATAAATGTTTCCACTTCAAGAAAACAACATCAAGTACAATACCGATGCTTGCGAAACGAAGTTATTCAAAGGTCCAGAGACTAAGTTATGAAATAGGAAAGTGTTAAGCATCCATCCCGGCTTTTCGGTCTCTCGTGGGCATGTGTTAATCTTCTATTGTTAAAATCCATGAAGTCTGTGCTTATGTGCATAATATAGGTGGAGAATTGGATCGTTCAACTCGCATCTTGGAAAAAGGAAAGAGTGGATTCATTAATAATTAAAAAATATAATGTGAATGTTTGTCGAATAACAAATCATTATTGAAGAAGGAATGTATATATCAGACAAAACACAAGCATCCAAGAATACAACATTCCTTAAGAATATATATATATATAATAATAAAAACAATATAGCAAATGCGCATAAGGGAGGACACGAATCTCTGGATTATGACAAAATGCCTATGTAGCATAAGGGGCATCTCAAAGTCCATGTAGTTCGAAGATAACATAGGTTGGGGTTTAATACATAAATCCAAATGGGGGATTTATCTTATATGTGTATGTAGAGATAAACTTGGTTCAGGAGTGAGAATGTGCAGTGAGAATCCCTCTTTTGAAATTTATAAATATACCCACTTTTTCTTTTTTTTGGATTTTTTTTATGAAAATAGAGTATATGCAAATAATACTAATAAAGGTTTAAGATTAATGTATGTGATAATGTAATAAAGTGCTAAAGTAGAAATAATGCAACTAATACTAAAATAAGAGAATTTAGAGAAAATTATGGAGAATTGTAGCTCCATATGAATACTTGAAGTTGATCTTGAGTGTTGATACGCTGATCTTGCAAGAGATGAAGATGGTATGAGGATATGGGGGGGGGGGGGGGGGGGGGATATACTAAATGAAGTATGAAAAGAATGGAATGGAATGTGGGAAATGTTTTTTTATACGGGAGCAACTCTGAATTCGACATAATGTTCTCTCAATTTCTAAGAGGGATGTTCTGGGGTGCTTTTCAAAGTGAGGTCATGGACTCTATTTATAGGTCCAGGAGGTGGCAATCAGTAGGGCCTTGGACCTACCTATTGGCATAGAACCTCAGGTACAGTGCTGATAGGCAGGGTCCTGAGGGTGCCATTCGACAGTCTGCACTACACCAAAATGAGTAAATTGGCACCCTTCCAGTGGCTAGCCTTGTCACGATCATTGACCGTGACAAAAAAAACACGCATTTTTTTCAAGGACCGTGACACGTCCGTGACAAATGTCGCAGCAAAAACCCTTTCCCCTTATTTTTTTCCCTCATCGGTTCTTCCTTCGTTTTTTATATCTCTCTCTCTCCCTCTCTACGCTGCTCTCTCTCTCTCTCTCTACTTTCAGGTTAGTTTCTCTCTCTCCCTCTCTTCCATTTATATATATATATATATATATGTGTGTGTGTGTGTGTGTGTGTGTGTGTGCATGTGTGTGGTGGGTGGGGGGTGAAGAGGGGGTGGGGGAGGGAGTGAGGGGATGGAGGGGGCAGGGATGGGGGGCTATTTGTGTGTGTGCGTGTGTGTGTAGTGGTGTGTGTGCATGTGTGTGTGTGGTGGGGGAAGGGGGTGGGGTAGGGTGGGGGGGGGGGGATAAGGGCAGGGATGGGTGGGTGGTGGGGTTTGGGTGGGGGGTTACGTGTGTGTGTGAATGTGCACGGTGTGTGTGTATATGTGCGCGTGTGTGTATATGTGTGTGTAGTATGCGTGTATGTGCGTGTTTGTGCGTAATGTCCCTTGTAAACAAATTGATTGTTTATTAATTTTTTTAGTAAATTAGTATATGATTGCCCCTCATTGTAAATTAGTAAATTAATATATGATTAATTATGAAAGTAGGATTGCCCCTCATTGTAAATTAATAATTGTATACTTTAATTGTTAGTTTAATTGATGAAAATAATTAATTGAGTCGATGAATTAGAAGGAGTACGGAATACACATTTGTTGTTGACATTGCTTTTGGATTATAGTGGATCGATGTTGGGTTGGTTGGTTTAAAAAGTTGCATGATCACTAGATTATTGTCCATATGGGGGTGAAATTTTTCAACTTTTTTTGAAAATTACTTTGTATATCGAACAATATATATATATATATAGTATGATAATTAAATAAAACATACTTGAAACTACATATAGTGCACATAGATACCAGCCTTCTAGTTCTTATGCGTACATATTCAATAGCCCTTAGACCCGTTCGAGAGTCATTACCCCTATAATGAGATCTCTCGAATTGTCCCACTTGGACAGTTTGGGACTGCATAGTTTCTGTATAATATTCTTAGTGACTTAAAGTTGTTACTTTTGGAGGAAGTTCTGCAGTCGTATCCTAATGTTCTCCGAGTACATACTAGATTGACAAGTGCGACTATTATTTCAATTTATCAATTGAAATAACACTCACACTTGCCAATCTACGCCGTGTAGTTGGAGAACTACGGGGATATGCTGCCGAATTTTTTTCAAATCGTAACAATGTGCATGAGCTGTTAAGTATATTACAGAATAATGTGGTCTTGAATGGGATAGGACCACTCACCCTTTAGAGGAGATGGAGGAAATAGAAATTTCTATTATAAATGGAATTTGAATATATATAAGACATAATTAAATGAAACATACTATAAATCTAAGTTTTGTGTATGCTAATCCATGAATATACACTTCGTACCTTCAATAGGTGATTAGTTATGATAGCTGTGATGGGATATCCGAAATACAAAGAGTGGATGGGTGAGACAAATAGAATGGGGGATGTGTTTTGCAGAGGTGCTAACTAATTTGTGAAATATGCAAAGAGATGTCACAACGATGAAGAGTTTCCGTATCCGTATGCTAGTTGTTAGAATGGTAAGGTGTTTGAGTGGAAAATAGTTGAACTACATTTCTTAAGATCGGGTATGCAAGATTATTATCGATTTTGGAGTTTTCACAGTTAATTGAAAGTTTCTTTTGTCCCCGACCAACCTTCACAACAACCTTTAACAAGTCGGATAGATGCAGAAGGGGACGACGTAGATCATAATATGTTAGAGGATTTAGTTGATGATGCGCACGGATTTTATGAAGAAGAAGAGAATGAAGTTACTGATGATGTAGAAGGTTCAAGTGCTCGTGAAGATATCACAATAAAACTTGACGATGACTACCAAAGTTTAAAATTTAAGGCGACCCAACCGTTATACTCCGGTTATGAGAAAGATCAAAAAACTTTACATGCCATGGTTGGTTTGCACAATTTGAAGATGCAATACGGTTTGTCTAGCAATAGCGTGACAGGAATTCTGAAATGGGTGAAGGGCTTATTACCCAAGGAGAATACACTTCCAAATAACTATAATGTTATGAAGAATAGTTTGAAAGGTTTAGAAATGAAGTATAAATCGATTGATGCATGTGTGTATGACTGCATACTATACCGAAAGGAGTATGAAAATCTCGATCGTTGTTCGGTATGCGATAAACCTAGATATGCCCAATCTACTAGTAAGGAAGACACAAGCTCAAAAGTTCCTCAAAAAGTATTGAAATATTTTCCCGTTGGGCCTAGATTAAAGTGATTTTTCATAGTACCATGGATAGTGAAGGTAATGACTTGGCATACTAGGGGAGAATTAGGGGTAATATAATGCGTCATCCTATTGATTCTACTACTTAGAGGAGGATGAATTATGACTATCCTGATTTTTCTCGAGAACAGCACAACATTCATTTGGCTATATCAACAGATGGTTTCAATCCATTTGGAAATCTAAGGACCAATCAGAGTGTATGGACAGTGATCCTAGCCCCACTCAACCTCCCTCTTTTATAATGTATGATACCAAAATTTTCGATGATGGCTTTGTTGGTACCTGGGCCAAAGGCACCCAGTGATGACATTGACATCTACTTGGCTCCTTTGGTAGAAGAATTAAATGAGTTATGGGAAGAGGGTGTGAAATCATTTGAATCTTTTATAAAAGAAGAGTTTAGGCTGAAAGCTATGTTGATGTGGACAATTCATGATTTTTAAGCTTATGGGATATTATCCGGTTGTGCAGTACACGGTTATTTGGGGTTTCCTATTTGTGGAGAGGAGACTGAATATCTTCATCTATCCTTTAGCTCAAAAAATCTATACCATTACCACAAGAGGTTTTTACCCCTGGCTCATAGTTTCAGATTTGAGAAAGGTTCCAATTTTTTATTGGGTGAGGTTGAACATAGGCTACCACCGAGATAACTTTCGAGTTCAGAAATTGAAAGTAAATCTTCTGAATGTGACCCTAATATGCCAGGTAAGAATCCTAAATTTAAAATTATCAAACATAAGAAGACCCCAACTGGGAATGAAATTGAGATAAGAAAGGCATGGTCTAGGAGGCCAATTTTATTTAACTTGCCTTATTGGAAGGATAACCCAGTGCACCATGTATTGTATGTGATGCATGCAGAGAATAACTTCGCTGAACATATTGTAGGCACTTGCCTTGGGGTGAGTCATTCGAAGGATGGAGAAAATGCACGAAAAGACCTTAAATCGTTGAAACTTAAGCCACAACTATGGTTGAACGAGATAGTAGGGGAAGGACAATAATTCCCCCTAGTGCGTTTACTTTGACGAGTGGGGAAAGGAAGGTGATTTTAGACACATTATATAATTTGAAGGTCCCATCTAATTTTTCGTCCAACTTGCAAAGGATTGTGAATTATGCTACTCGTGATTTACATAAGTGTAAGTCCCACGATTGGCATGTGATCATGCAATTGGTTCCTCTATTGTTTAAGCACTGTTTCTCCAAGCACAAGGATTTGCAGAGGGCTATTATGAAAATTAGTATTACCTTCTCACTCTTGTGTGAGAAGGTAGTCAATCGGCCACAAAATTGGCAGTGACCGAAGCGATTTGTGTGTTAGAGAAGTACTTTCCCCCAGCATTCTTTGACATAAGTGTTCACTTGTTAGAACACCTATGTGACAAGGAACTTTTTGTGGTCCAGTTAGATATCGGTGGATGTATCCATTTGAAAGATTTTTGAAAGTTTTTAAAGATTATGTCAAGAATACGCGATACATTACATGATCAATTACAGAGGAATACATAACCGTGGAGTCATTAATATATACTCGGGAATATATGCCTGACTCGACTAGCGTTGATGACACTAATGAGTTCGTCGATGATGGTGGTCATGTGATGGGAAAATGAGTGAAATTATAGAGTTTGCAACATGAATAAGTAGCTCGTTATCTATTTGACACACATAAAGATGTCGAAGAATGGAAAAAGTAAGTTTCGATTATTATAACGTTTAACATTATTTTAGATTATTTTTTACATGATTAATTTTGTAATATATAGAAAATATGAAGCATGTGAGAACAATAAAAGACGAAAAATAATGGTACAATCAAACAGCGAATTTAGGATATGATTGACACAAGAGGTAATTATAATGAAAATATCCATTATATAACTATCATTCCACTCAAATTTTACAACTAATATAATTAATTTATCTATATTCTCAACTCTTAAATATGGGTGATGGGACATCAAGGATTGCTCATCTAGCTACTGGACCCTTGTTCGTGGCACAAGAGTACAAAAAGTATCGATTGAACGGTTACATTTTTGGCGCTAAAGTGTACGAGGAAAGTACAAATGTACAAAAATCGGGCATTTCATACAAGTTTCTTACTTTCTTTTGAGCGAGCGCAAAAGATAAAAACCTCGTTGAAGCTGAAATGACTTACTATGGTATAATCTGAAATATATTTGAATTGTATTATATAATATTCAAAGAGGTTGTATTTTACTATGACTGGGTAAGAGTTGAGGATAAAAATGCTTGTAAAGTTGATCCTGCCACTAATTTGATCATGGTTCACTTGTCCAAGTTGAAGAGCAACGACCACATGAGCGATGAGCCGTTTGTTTATGCATTTCAAAAGGTTAACCAAGTGTTTTACTCGGAGTATATCAACAACGAGCCATGGTCAATTGTCCAACATGCATCAAAACGTCTAAATAGTAGTGTGGATGACTTGGCCGCTCCTACCGAATATCAATCCATTTTTTATGATAACCCGAATTTTAAACAATTTTTTAATTTGTAATAAATATTCCAATTTGTACCAAAATTTTCCAAGGCGTTTGGACAGTTTAGGACTGCATAATTTTTGTATAATATTCTTAGTGGCTTAAAGTTGTTACTTTTGGAGGAACTTTCTATTATAAATTGAATTTGAATTTGAAATTTAAGTTTTGTTTATACTAATCCATGAATATAGGCTTCTTACCTTTAATAGGTGATTAGTACATAGTTATTTGGGGCGTCCTATTTATGGAGAGGAGACTGAATCTCTTCGTCTATCCTTTAGTTCAAAAAATAAAGCGAGAATTCCCTCAATATCTGAACACTAAGAAATGCCATAATCCTATGGAATGATGCTCTGCAAATTCCTTCCAACCGTTGTATAGCCAAACATCACCAATTGAAGTTGTCAATTCCACTTTCCATACCCCACCACTTGGAACCTCTTGCAAAACATAGGAAAATATGGAAAGTGGAATTAACAACTTCAACTGGTGATGTTTGGCTACACAACGGTTGGAAGGAATTAGCAGAGCATAACTCCATAAGATTATGGCATTTCTTAGTGTTCAGATATGAAGGGAATTATATTTGACACGATTGCCCGTGGTACATTAGTTGGAAGTAGGTGCCATATGAGCTCAAGTTAGCTGTTTGGGTGGCACTATAGGTAATGTATTTATATTTATATTTAGATGAATATTTTAATTTCAATTTCAATTTCAATTTCAATTTTGATGAATATTTGCTTGTTGGGTGGCACTACACTATTATTATGAATATTTGCTTGTTGTTAGCCCACCCCTTATGATAATCCTGGCTCCGCCCTTGGTTATGCCACATGTTTATTTAAGCTTCTTCGAAGGATTTCCAAAGTAAAGTTTTTTTCATTATCATGTTCTACCATGTTGGTAAGCTATAGTATCTCTGCTATTGTTGCTTGCATAAATGCCTATATTTTTTAGATTTATTACTTTTCAATTCATTTACAAAATCTCTCTTGTGCAGTGTCTTGCAGTGGCAGATTCTTATAGTGGAACTGGAATTGGAAATTGGTGCTAGATTTTCTCAAAAGTTGTCCTCTTCTAGAGGTTCTTATCTTTGAGGTACGTCAAGGGTTCACAACATCACTTTCAGTTAAATAGTTCGTAGATTTGATATAATTGATGGTGATGTTGTTTATTCTTATATTAGGGTTTTTAATTTTGTTGTGAACAAATCAGAACATCGTGGTTGGAATGGTATGTACCTGATTGTTTGAGATCACACCTAAAGACAATCGAAATTACGGGATTGGGGTCGAACAATGGAGTTGAACAGTTAAGGTACTTTGTGGAGAATGCCAAAATTTTGGTGAACACTATAATAAAGATGAAGGGTGGTGTTGAACAATTAAAGCTTCCAAACTATTCAAAGCACATGATTAGTAAAATAAGTAAATTAATAAGAACATTGAAACGACAAAAATATAGCATGACACGAAGTTGTCCCGTTTGCATATTGTTTCTATTTTGAATGGATATTTGCATTCTCTCTAGTTTATTTGGATATATGATGTTTGAACAGGTACAATGTTGCTATAATAGGTACAAATATACTGCTGGGCAGTGGCAGTGGTCGTACCGCCCAGCAGATTTTTTTTTCAATTCTGCCCAGAATTGTCACAGTCATTGACCGTGACAAGTCCTTGACAAATAAATTTGTCACGAACTTATCATGGTCCATGATCGTGATAATTTTTTATTAACTATCACGGGCTTGTCACGGTCATAAACCGTAACAAAACTTATCACGGTCTCTGACCGTGACATAACCATGATAATTCTAACGAACTTATCACGATCCATGACCGTGACATGATCATGATAAAAAAAGTCATCTCAGCCAAAATTTTCACGGTTATTGACCTTGAAAAGTTCAACTTGTCTAGGTCAATGACCGCGATAATTCGACAGATTTGGTGTAGTTCTGGGACTGATTTTTCAACAAAATGTTCGTAAAATGAGAACAATAAGTTAGAATCATGCATGGGATGGACTATTGCAAATTTTATTTGGAGACCTTTAAGAATCAATTGAGCCACTGCCGGGATTAAGAGTTAACTGAGGTAAAACGGGGCTCAGAAGCGCCCATTGGTCACCATAAAAGGTGTTTTTAGAGGGAAACAGATCATTTATCTGAATCGTAAGGTTGATTCTCACACAGGATGGATAGTTGGAAAGGGTATTTGGAGATTTTTGAAATTTCATTCAGCTTCATTCAGTTTGAAGAGTTAACCAAGGTTAAACGGGGCTCCAAAATGTCTAGTGACCTTTCAAAGTAACATGGATCGTTCGTCCGTACCATAAGGCTGATTCACTCACGGGAAAGACCATTAAAAATGGGATTTGGATCTCTAAGAAGATTAATTGAGCTTTACTCAAGCTCGAGAGTTGATGAACGTCAAACGTGGCTTGGGAGTGCCCGGTGGATTTTAGATCAGTTTTTGGGGTAAAAAAATCGTCCATCCATAATGTAAGCCCAATTTGTGCACACGGTGGACCATTAAAAATGGGATTGAGATCCCTTCAAATAATCATTAATCTTCAGCTCAGATGAGAAAGTTTACTGGAGTCAAATAGGGACCAAGAGCACCCAATGGCCTCCAAATTAGTTTTTGATAGTGAAACGGATCGTTCGTCCGAACCATAAGTCTGATTGGTGCATGGGGGCAGACTGCTGGAAAGGAAATTTAGACCCCTTCAAAGATTCATTTATCTTCCTCTTATACGAGGAAGTTAACAGGAGTTAAACAGGGCTCTAGAGTGCTTGATGGCCTCCTAATCGGCACTCGGAGTATGACCTAAGGTTTGTGGTGAATGTGTGAATGTGAGCAACCTAAGGAGGTTCTTAGGGGGGTCCTAGGATGGGTTTTCTATATAGAACCCCTCAACGGGTGAGATTGGAATAAGTGAAGGCCATTGAATGATATACATCATATCAACGATAGGGAAGAGGATTTTAGCTCAATTTTGTTAACCTAGAGGTTGATGTTGACTGATTCAATGGGTTAAAATTAATTATGAGGACCTAAGGACACGAGGATGACTTATTCAGTGGGTTAAGGTAAATTATGAGGAACTAAGGAGATGAGGATGATAGACTCAGTGGGTTGAGGTTAATTTTGAGGATAAAAGGAGACGATAATGACCGATTTAGCAGGTCGAGGATGTGTTAAAATTGGTTGAAAGGGGTTAGGATGACAGATTCAGCGGGTTGAGGTCAATTCTGAGAACCTAAGGAGGCGAATATGACCGATTTAGCGGGTATAAGGTTGTGCTGGGGATGACCGATTCTATAGTTCGAGGTTAATTTGGAGGACCTAAAGTTAGAACGACCAATTCCGAGGGCCAAGGTCGATTGTGAGGAAATTAGTTATGAGGACTAATTCTGAGGGTCGAGGTCGATTATGAGGAACTAAAGTTAGGGAGACCAATTCAGAGGTCTAAGGTCAATTCTGAGGAACTAAAGTTGGGATGACCAATTCTGAGGGCTAAGGTACATTCTAAGGACCTCAAGTTAGGGGGGATATAAGGTCGAGGTCAATTATGAGGACCTAAAGTTGGGATGACCAATTCTGAGGGATGAGTTCAATTCTGAAGAGCTAAAATTATGACGATCAATTTTGAGGGCTGAGGTCAATTATAAGGACCTAAAGTTGGGACGATCAATTCTGAGGTCGAGGTCGATTCTAAAGAACTAATGCTGGGATGACCAATTCTGAGGACTGTGGTCAATTCTAAGGGCTGAGGAGAATTCTGAGGATCTTAAGTTGGGGGCGACTAATTCTAAGGTCCAAGGTCGATTCTGAGGACTTTAAGTTAGGGGCAACCAATTCTAAGGGCCGAGATCAATTATGAGGACCTAAAGTTAGGACGACCAATTTTCAGGGAAAGATCAATTCTAGAGAACTAAAGTTATGACGATCAATTCAAAGGGTAGAGGTCAAATCTAAGGACCTAAAGTTAGGACAACTAATTATATGAGTCGATGTTAATTCTGAGAAACTAAAGTTGGGGGCGACCAATTCTGAGGGTCGAGATCAATTATGATGACCTAAAGTTAGGGCGACCAATTTTGAGGTTCGAGATAAATTCTGAGGACCTAAAGTTGTGATGACCAATCATAAGGTCCAAGGTCGATTCCTAGGGCCTTAAGTTGGGGGAGACCAATTCTAAGGGCCAATGTCATTTCTGAGGACTTAAAGTTGGACAACCAATTCTAAGGGCCAAGCTCAATTCAAAGGACTTAAAGTTATGACAATCAAATTTGAGAGCCAAGGTCAATTTTGAGGACCTAAAGTTATGGAGACTAATTCTGAGGGAGAGTTCAATTATGAGGACCTAAAGTTATGATGATCAATTTTGCGGTCCGAGGTCAATTTTAAGGACCTTAAGTTATGACGACCAATTCGGTGGGTCGATGTCAATTCTGAGGACCTAAAGTTATGATGACCAATTCTGAGGGCCGAGGTCAATTCTGAGTACCTAAAGTTATGAAGACTAACTCTGAAGGCTGAGGTTAATTCGTAGGACCTAAAGGCTGAGGTCAATTCGGAGGACCAAAAGTTGTGCCAACGAATTCTGAGGGTTAAGATCGATTATGAGGACCTAACATTGTAGCACGGGGAATAACTCTCTCGGGGAAATTTAAATTATCATGGGGTGTAGGTGCACTTGTGTTTTCATTGAGGATTGAGTTGTCTTGAAATTCCACTAGGGGATGTTTAGTCTTGAGGTTTCGATTGGGGAATTGTAGTGGATTTGGATGTGGGCACATCATTTCTTCTATTGTGGATATAATTGTAATGTTAATCCAGTTGGGGATTTTAAGGATCTGTAAGGATCATAGTGCTCAAAAAATGGTTTTCTCTTTATTGGGGATGTAGGTGACATTCTACCCTTGGAGTTTTACTTCGGGGCCCGCAGGGGCTATATGCATCTAGGTGTTGATAAGGAGGATGTTGGCGCATGAGTTTGGGTACGTCTGGTAACTAGGGAGAGGGTGGTGACATTTGTTTCTGGTTCAATATTTTCTTATAGATTTGTCGTTGTAACTAGAGGAGCTTGGCGTTTAACATGTTGTATACTTGATTTAGCAGTTTCGTACCTTTAAAGATACTCAAAAAGGGAGAAAGGATGCATTTTTTGTTTGATTATCTAGATTTAGTGGTTTATTCGATATGCACTTTAACTTGTTGCTGAGATTTTGTTTTGAGAAAGAGTAGGAAAAAATTATTTTGGGGATTTTTTATTAATAGAGGAAGGCTTTGGAGGCCTGGTTACAAAGATTTTTCCATTTGAACGAGCTTATTTCGAGAAAAAGTATGAGAAACGTGTTTTTAGAAATTGATTTTTGGGTAAAAGGATAAAAGGTTTTTTTTTCCTAAAAAGAGTTGCCAATCATTATACCACTTGTCCTTCTTATTGGCATGGGGGTCAAGTCAAATCATTCCTAGGACTTGATGGCCCTTTGTTGTATACCAGTGTACGGTTTTCTAGAGAAATTGTTTTTTTTTGCCAAGGATTTTGGGTATAAAAGGAGGGGTATGGGGTGTGTTTTCTTCATCAACACCAAAATTGATTTTCTTGCTTCTCATTTCCAATTCTTTCAAATTGATCTTCCCATGTATAAAGAATACCCCTCTTATGGTGAAGGTCGGGAGGCCATATGCCTTTACAATATTGACTATGATACTTTCAACTTGCCTCGGGTTTCTCTGTGGCGTAATCAAGCCATATACTATAACTTGCTTCCAGTGGTGGTACAATTCCGGTTCCCCGAGAACCATTTTTTTTCTTTTGGACTGGATGAGGTCTATTCTTCCTAATAGTAATTCTCAGCAATGTTGGGGTCAATGATAGTAGGGGAAAACCGAGTGGTCACGTAAGGACACTGTCGTTGTTTTCGGTTCCCACCGCTATGCAAAAAAATCTAAACTATTACTACACTCGTTGTGGGAGTATAACGGTTAGTCCGAGTATCGAATCCACAGGGAATGACGCTAGACTTTAATTGATTTATTATTTCTCAAATAAAACTGTAAAATATGATGATTACAATAAATGTTATTTTAGGCTTGTATTTAAACTAAGATTAACAAAATGAGTAAAAATGATAGATTAAGAATAATATCCCTCACCTCGGGTTAATTAGTATAAATTGTTACGTTGGAAGACAAGTTTATCAAAATTATATCTCATTTCATCAATTCATTAAATCTAGAGTTCTCACCCCCTAAATAATTATAAAATCCTACTATGATTTTAGCGTCAACAAATATCCCAAAAATTCCGCATGTGGGGTCACAAATACGGTGAATACATGATATACAGTGTTAAATCTCCTAAGCATTAAATCAAGAACAACCTAACCCATTTAAAATCATCTAATCCATCACCAAAACAAAGAGACCATTTAATCCAAGGTGATTACAATCATCTCAACCTAAATTAAGTTACTTTCAAAGCACATTAAATGGCATGAAGTAAAAGAAATTAAAAAATAAAGAAAGTAAATCTGACAAACAAAGCTTGTAAACTAATTAACAAAGCAAGAAAACGATAAAAGAGAGTTTGAATTAAAGGAGGAAGAAGATGAATAGTTAACTTACATACAAAAATGGGATGAAAACTAAAGAGAGGGGAGAGAAGATGATCTCCCCAAAAATAACCTAAACTAATCTAAAATCTGATATATCCCTCAAAATAAAAAAAAATAAACCCTACGTTCTATTTATAATCCTTAACAAAACAAAGAAAAATAATCCAAAAATGTCAATTTGCGTCTTTATCTGATGGACCCAGTCGACCTGGCCTCTGGCTGTCCCAAACTTCACTTCGATCCAATTATGACATGTCGCATGGAAAAGGCTATAAAACATTCGTACAGACTCAGAATGATGCGCGATCAGAACCCATGCGAAGATAATTCAATTATATAGATGATTATGTTTTGAAACCCTCCCAATTGGGTAGTATGAAACTACCAGATTACACTTGAAGTAGAAGAAATGCCAAAACAATTTAAAACGACCCTAACCGCCTCATTCGGGATCATAATAATGCACGATCAGTAGCCACATGAAGATAATTTGATGATCTACATATTTGTAACTTCATACCATCCAAACAAGGAGTTTAAAAATACCAAATTGTCCTTAAAGTTGCATTGTGCGACGCAACTTTCCCAAAACATATCGAACTTCACATTATGCGCCCATAATACTTACAAAAGCTCAAATAAACCTCACAAAATATATAAACAGATAGAAAAAAGGTTGTCCAATGTATGAGAATAAATATAGGAATTAACAGACATGAGAATACTAGAATGTGCAAGAATAAAGTTTATTAAATGCAATATTCACGACCAATCACACCCCCTAACTTACACATTGCTAGTCCCTATCAATAAAGATGAATGAAAATGAGAAAAAGAGGAAGACCAATCAGAATATATATATATATATATATATAGGAGAAGGGTCACCTACATCATGCTCTATACATCATCCATACATCACACCTAGTTGTTGACCTTAAAAAACTTTTTTTTCCAAATTTTTTATTTTATCTTGACATTAACCTTCCAATAAACCCATGTTCAAAAAAGTAGGTCAAAATATGTTTTGTAGCTATTTTTAAAAAATCCATAAAAATAATGGAAAAACTCGTTTAAACCTTCCAATAAACCTTACATTAACCTTCCAATAAACGAGGTTTAATAATGGCGCCATTTTAATAGTAGGGGAAAATCGAGCGGTCATGTAAGGATACTTTTGTTGTTTTCGGCTCCCACTGCTATGCAAAAAACCTAAACTATTACTACACTCTTTACAGGAGAATAGCTGTTAGTCCAGGTATCAAATCCATACGGAATGGTGCTAGACTTTAACTCATTTATTATTTCTCAAATAAAAGTGTAAAAGATGAAGATTAAAATAAATATTATATATGTGTATGTATTTAAACTAAGATTAACAAAAAAAAGTAAAAACTATAAATTGAGAATAATATACCTCACCTCATGTTAATTAGTATAAATGGTTACATGGGAAGACAAGTTTATCAAGATTAAACCTCGTTTAATCAATTAATTAAATCTGGAGTTGTCACCCCCTAAATTTTTATAAAATCCTACTATAATTTTGACGTCAACTAATATCTCAAAAATTTCGTATGCATAGTCATAAATATGGTGCATACATGATATACACCGTTAAATCTCCCAGGCGTAAAATCAAGAACGACCTAACCCATTTAAAATCATCCAATATCATCTAGTCCATCACCAAAACAAAGCAACCATTTAATCCAAGGTGAGTCCAATCATATGAAACTAACTTAAGTTACCTTTGAAGCATTTTAAAAGGCATGAAAGTAAAGGAAATCAATAAATAAAGAAACTAATCTAACAAATAAAGCTTGTAAACTAATTAACAAAGAAAGAAAATGATAAAAGAGATTTTGAATTAAAGGTGGTAGAAGTTGAAAAGTAAACTTACATACAAAAATGGGACAAAACCCAAAGAGAGAGGGAGAGAAGATGATCTCCCAAAACCTAACCTAAACTAACCTAAAATCTGATATATCCCTCAAACTAGAAGTCCACTACTTTCTATTTATAACCCTAAACAAAATACAAATAAAACAAAGCAAAGCAACCCAAAAACAAGTAAAAAAAATGTTAATTTGAGCCTTTATCTGTTGGATCCGGTTGACCTAGCCTCTGACTCGGTCGATTTGGCCTCTGGCACTCCCAAACTTCACTTTAATCCAATTTTGACATGTCACACAGAAATGGCTATAAAATCTTCATATGGACTTGAAATGATGCGCTGTTTGAATCCACTCGAAGGTAAGTCAATTCTTTACATGATGGTGTTTTTAAACCATTCAAATTGTGGAGTATGAAATTAAAAAATTACCCTTAAAGTAGAAGAAAGTTTCAAAATTTTCTTAAAATTACCATAACTTCCTCATTCGGGATTAGAATGCTGCAGGTCAGTGGCCACGCGAAGATTATATGATGATCTACATGTTGGTAACTTTATAAGATCCAAAGTAGGGAGCTTAAAAAGACCAAATTGCCCTTAAACTTACATTGTGCGATAAAACATTCCCAAAATGTATCCAACTTCACACTATGCATCCATAATACCTAAAAAAGCTCAAATATACCTTATAAAATATATAAACAGATATAAAAAGGTTATCCAATATATGAGCTTAAATATAGGAATTAGCGTACATAACAATACTAGAATGTGCAAGAATAAAGGGTACTAAATGCAATATTCACGACTAATCAGTTAGCACTAGTTATGCTCGATTTTTCTCATTCTCCTGGAGCATTGTTTGTGGGTTTTCTCCATATTTCTCCTTCGATGGCCTGACCGTTGGTTAGTGGAGGGACTATTTCTCTTTAGCCGGTTTTGTATTCAGTGTGCTTGAGGGTATTTCATATTGTTGGCTTTATCAAAGATATTACTTTGGGCCTTACTATGAGGCTTTTATTGGTAATAGGGGACTTGACAAATGATCCTTAAGTGGTTGCGATAGAGGCATGGATGTCTTACCACCATAATCTAATGGTGGTGGTTATGGCTGAAACTCTGAATGGTCTTCATGCTTGGAAAGAGGGTCGTTTTGACTTTTTAAAGGGGAGCCCAGAAATGTTGTTCATGTGGCATATAGAGAGGTTTTGTCAGGTGTCCCCTCCCGAGTATCCCTTTATGGGTTTGCCTAATTTCTTTGTCCATCCTTTCTTTAGTTTTAGCCAATCGGTCGAGAACTGGGTTAACTGGCTTATAAAGCATGAAGCTCGATGTCTTTATTGGTCGATGCCACGGTGGGGAGACTAGCATACTTGTTTGCATCTAGAAGAGTACCAATAGGTAGGATTGGTTAGCCTTCGCCAATTTTCTTTTTATGTCCCTAGCATCTTTAGAGCTAACTCGAATGGGAATAAATTATGCCTCCTCGCATAACAAACTTATTTCTAGTGGAGGACTGAATTATTGTGAATGATTTTTGGCTCCTTATGGAAGCATCATTGGCCATCTACCTATTCATCACAATCTATCGGAGGGGTCTAGCATGTGTCCAAGGACTTCCCTAAGTGGTTATAGAAGAGGGTAGTAGAGAAGATAATGGAGAAAGAGGCTGGGGAAAGGTGGATCATTTCCTTCGACACCATGGACGACGGTATTGTGGGTTCATCCAATATTCTTAGGGTGTATTTCTCCATGGAGCGTGTACAGAGTGTTTACCAGGAGTGGGAGACTTGGGCACCTCCCGGTGCAGGGGACGATGATGAAACAGTTCCATCTAGCAGTTGAGGAGTAGGTTTGTGAAGACGGGGTAACATTTTGTGAAGCTAGGGTAATTTGTGTCTGTGATGATTTTGGTGTTTTACGTTGAGGGGTTATAAATAATTTTTGTAAATCTTGGTAAGGATTAAGTTTGTTTAACATGGTTTAGTTAGTGGGAGTGGGTGGGCTGTTTAGCTGCCATCACTGATACTTCATGTAACGAATATGTATTCCTTCATTTAAAATAAAAATGATTTTGATCATATTTTATTGTGCCTCTTGATGAGTTTGTATTTGAATTACCTATACCAATCGCTAAGGCATATATAATTATTTTGTTCATACAATTAATAAGATGGATCGCGGGTCTCGAAAGTTAGAAAATAATAGCATTTTATGAAGGGGGTAGTGCCTAAGTATGGCGTATGGGTTGCCTACGTACCTCTGGGGGTTTCACAAATTTTCATGAGTCTAATTTTGAAAAGAAATGCTTTTCAGAGGATCAGGTCCCGCATAGTTTTAGATATGGGAAATTAAGGTTTTTTTTAATAATTAAAGGGGGATGAGAAGACTCATAGCGTGTCGATATTTTGGTCTAAGGGTAAAATTTCTTGACATGATCTAGGTTGCTGGATGCGCCATCTCTTCTCCATTGAGGTATGTGAGCATAGAGGCGCTGCCTAAAAGAATTTTCTTAATAATAAAGGGTCCAACCAATTCGGTTGTAATTTCCCTCTGGGGTTCCAAACGGGATCAATGATCTCTTGGAGGGTAAGGTCTCTGTCGTGGACACCACAGTCCTTGAATTTTTGGTTGAATGGTCGTGTTATCCAGTGATGAAACCTATCTATATGATATAAATATTTAAGTCTCTTTTATCTTAGAGTGATGATTCATCGAACCGTCTTTAGTACCAGTCTTCTTCCCTAACTTTGCTCGTGAGCATGATGCGGATGGACGGTGTTTCTATCTCAATGGGTAGGACTACTTCCATGTTGTACACTAGAGAATAAGGTGTTGCTCCAATAGGTTTTCTAATTGAAGTGAAGTAGACCCAAAGGGCATAAGGGACCCAGTTGTCCTAATCTCTATAATTCTTGATCATCTTGATGATGATGGTTTTAAGGCTTTTCTTAGCAACTTTGATAACACCATTGGTTTAGGGTCAATAGGGAGAAGATTTGTGTCTCTGAATCCTATACTCGTAGTTCTATGTCCTTGACTTTGAAGTAGAGTCTATTATCTAATACTAAGTCGTGGGGAACTCGGTATCGATAAATAATGTTCTTTTTGATAAACTTGGCCATTTTATTGGCATTCAACAATGCATATAACTCATCTTTGACCCATTTGGTGAAGTAATTAATGGTGACCGGGATGAATTTATAACCATTTGAAGCTTTGGGAGTAACCTTCCCTATGATGTCAATGCTGAAGGTGGATAAAGGCCAGGGAGAGGTCAGGTTGTAGAGTTCTAGAGGAGGTAAGTGTTAGCGATTAACAAATTTTTGTCATTTAAGGCATCTTCAAACATAGACAATGAAATCTTGAACCATGATGGTCCAATGGTACCCTTATCGTATGATCTTCTTGGTAAGAATTTCACCATTCATGTGGGGCCCGTGTACCCTGTTATGGATCTTTTGTATCATTCCTTCAATATCAATCCTGGCTATAAAATGCAAATGGGTTCCACCGCAGTTTCCTTTGAAAGTTCATTATCGCAGATGATATACTGGGCAACCAATTTGTGAAGGTTTGCACGATCTTTCTTATCTGCATCTTTGGGATACCTACCATATTTAAGGAGGTGCAAAATGTTATAGCACCATAACTCGGCCATATTGTAATCTTCTTCAATGATGAGCTCAATATGGTAGCAATGGGTGTGCTTTGCCTATTTTTGAATGAGGAAAAGGGATATTATTATTCCCTCGAGCATATTGACCATGGAGGCCAGGCTAGCAAGAGCATTGGTAAGGCCCTTCTTTGTTTGAGGACGATAGTGGAAGTGAAATCATCAAATTAGGAGACCATTTCTTCTAAGTGGACATGGAAGGGTAGGAGATTTTCATTTTTTACTTTCCTTTTTCTGAAGATTTATCCAGCGATAAAGGCGAAGTCCGTATAGACGTCTAAGTGCTGGATTTCTTTCTTAAAGGAAATTTTACGGCCTACAGTGAATTCCCCATACCCAATCATGTTTTACGTTTAATGTAAGTCTAGTTTGATGGAAATGGGGGGTGTGAAAGTCATCAGGTGCGATCAAGAGTATCCCAACCTCGTATCCTTTCTTATTAGAATATCTATCAAAGAACACTTGCCATTAAAGGTCCTCATAAGAGGTGCAGAGAATGCCTTCATCTAGGAATTCATAGACCCAAACATCGGTTCATTCCATGGGGTAATCAGCAAGGTAGTCAGAGATGTCTCTCCCTTTCATAGCTTTCTACGTGACATACAGAATATTGAACTCGACTAATAACATCAACCAATGATCCATTCGACTGAAAAGAGAAGGTATTTGATAGGATTCATTAGGAATACTGGTTTAATAGGACAGGCAAGCATGTAGTGCCGTAATTTCTGCGTGACCCAGAGCAGGGAGACACACGCTTTCTCTAAAGAAGTGTAGTTGACTTCGTTTTCGTCCAACTTTTGACTGGTGTAATAGATGGCTCTTTCCTTATGGTATTCTTCATTGTATTAGTCTAGAAAGGCCCATGTTGAAATATCTATTATGGTCAAGTATAAAGGGAGAGGGAGACCTGTATGCGGAGGCATGATCACCAAAGATCGGATGAGATATCGCTTGATTTGGTCAAAGTCTTATTTGCATGCCTCATTACAGACTTTAGTTGAATCCTTTCAAAGAAGTTTGAAAATGGTTTCGTAGATAGAAGTTAGTTGGATGATGAACCGAAAAATGTACTTAAATTTACCCAGGAGTCCTCGGACTTCCTTTTTCGTCCATAGTGGTTGCATCTCAGGTATGGCCTTCAGCTTATCAGGGTATGCTTCGATTCGCTTCTCACTGACCATGAATCCCAAGAGTTTTCCTTTTGTGATGTAATAAATACATTTATATGGATTATGACACATCTGGTGTTATCACAATCATTCGAAGAACTTTTGGAGTGGAGGAATATGACCTTTTCTAGTCTTATTAGATCTAATGATCATTTCGCCATATATACTTTGACCTTATTATAAATAAGGTCGTGCAGGATGGTTGTGGTAGCCCTTTGGTAGGTAGACCCGATATTTTTTAGTCTGAATGGCATGATAGTGTAGCAAAAAGTTCCAAAGAGGGCGATGAATGCGGTTTCCTCCTAATGGTCAGGCTTCATCTTGATCTGGTTATATTCAGGGAATATATCAAAAAACGACTTGAGGGCATGGCTAGTCGTGTTTTCCACAATCAAGTCGATCTTGGTAAGTGGGTAATCGTCCTTTAGGGATGCTTTATTCAAATTTTGGTAGTCGATGCACATACAGACTTTTCCTCTTGACTTTACCACAAGGACAATATTAGTGAGCCATGTTAGGTATTCAACCATATAATGAAACCCACAATTAAATGTTTGATCACTTTCCCTTTGACTTTAAGTGCCCATTCGGTACAGAGTTTCCTTAGCTTCTGTTTGACCAACTTGCATTCTTTAAATTTCGAGATCTCATATTGAGCTATTTTTGGGGTCAATGATGGGCATGTCATCTTACGACCATGCAAAGACATCCATGAATTCTTTCAGTAATTCTTCAAATTACGCACGCTTATGCTTGTTAAGGGTGGACCATATCATAAGCTCGTGTAGATGGATACTAGAATCGAGATTGATAACAACAGTCTCATCATTATTAATTTGAACACGATTATATTGTTTGTTATTCTCCTTTTGAATATCAATTAAGAATTGTTCATTTGAAAAATCATCATCATAAAAAGTTTTATTAGAATCAAGACAATTAATGTAAGACACAACAAGATACTCCAAATCCTTATTTATTTCATTTTCAGGGAAAACAGCAGTGAGAACCTCATCAAAAGAGGTCTAAGTTACACTGATATTAAAAAATGGAAAAAATAATAGGTGAAGAGACTTGGATAAGGAAAACAACAAGGTTGGGTTTAATCTGATCATGTTGGACTAATATGGCATTGTAGTTGAGGAGAGGCATATCAACAACTTTGATTTAAGCAAACGGGTCCAATGAAATGACATCTGAGAATATCATGCAGACACTAAACCCTAGTGTGTATAAGTCGAAGGATCCATTGAAGTCACTTTCCTCTGAGTCTTTGGTAATTATCATGACTTTCTTGGTAAGATATTGCACTTTATGTTTATAGTCTTTGGCCCAATATTTACGGTATTAAAAGAAGATTTCAACCTTGGTTTCATCTTCTTGTCAACAAGGCATACCACGATTGAGGTAATCCATAGAAGGGTAAGTATTCCTCATTGATAAGTCGTTTATTCATAGAGTCCCCTGAAACTGTTTTTTTATTTTCTAAGCTTCTTTTTGGTCTCTATCGACAGAGCGCTTTGAGTTCATCCAATGAAGGTTGGTAACCCAAGCCACGTAAGGGAAAGGCCTCCTTCAGGACAATGGGCTCAAGAATCCCTTTATGGCATAGCCTTATCCCTATTCTGAGCATTAAGTGCATATTTTTTAATATCTGAATCACATTGATATTTCCATGAGGGTTGTGTTCTGAACAAACTAGGACTTTGAAGTTTTCTACTACTGGGAGGGAATGTGGATCAATTTTGAAAACAGAGAGGAGCATACCATTCATCCCATAATGGATTTTTAATAATGGATTGCTAGTACTGACATTGTCTATATTATCATTGTCCCCCAACATGATAATAACCTGACGTTTGGTGAAGAACTTCAGTTTCTAATAAAGAGAAGCTGATACCCCTCAGATGTTGTGGAGCCATGGATGGTGAATGAGTATATTGAAACACGCGGGTATGTCAAGGACTTGGAACTCGATGACATGATTAATAGGGTCATCCCCTAGTGTGAGTTTTATGGACTGCATTACTTCTTGACGGGTATTGTCATAAGCATGCACGATGATAGGCATAAGAGTGAGATCGTTGACTTTCAGTCCCAAATATTTAAAGATTCTGAGAGGACATATACTAAGAGCAGATCCATTGTTGATAAGTGAAAGTAGGACTGTCTTTCCCAATACTTCAACAGAGATGTTGAGCGCATAATTATGATCAGAGCAAAATTTTGATATCTCTTCTTTGAAAAAGGAGAGGAGTCTAGAAGAGATCAGGGATCCAACCGTATTTATGACTTATTCGGGAGTAGTGGAATGAGGGACTGTGGGTCCAGTGAGGATATTTATCAAGGCATTACAGTGCAACTGAGAGGACATGAAAAGCCCCCATAGGGTGTGATATTGGCTTGGGTCCTCTTGAGTTAATCAAGGACTTTTCTCTCTTTAATGGTCATTTTAGACATGTGAAGTTCTTCGACAAATCCCTTTCCTTTATCTATTTCGGTTTCATAAGGAATTAAATATTTGTAGTGTCTCCCTAACCTGGTCATGTGGTTTATAGAAGAGGTTAAAAACAAGAATATCGTGTCTTCATCTACCTCAGGCTAAATGGACTCCTTATTAATTTTCCCTAATAGATTTTCGAAGGATATCATTCCACATAAGTTTTCTATTGGATTGGATTTTTCCTTGACTTGGTTTATCATCTGAGCTATCAAATTCACCCCCCATTTGGTGGCAATTATGTCCTATTGCCAAGAGTAGTCATTACATTCGATTACCTCAATGGCTTCCTCGTATAAATCTTCCAACTCGATGAGGAAATGCAAGAGTAAAGGAAGCAATCGTCCCTAGAGCTTCAAAGTGGCGAGCAACTCGAAAATGTTGTAGATTTCATTTGTCTATCAAAACATACGATCCATGGTATGTACCAAATTATTTAGACTGACTTCCTCAACGGGTACTACACATTCATCTAATTCTCGATCCCAATTTTGGGATTTCATGAACAAGCCACTGAACTTCTAATAATTAATGGTCATCTTAGAAGGTAATTTTAACCCCAACTCTAAGAGTTAGTTCAACACAGTCAGCAACTCCATGCCTCCCCCTCAGATCAGGTGAGGACGATGATTTAGGCCCTTGTAAGGAGTGACAAATCTTGATCGATGAAGCATGTAGGGTATAAGAGAAAAGATGGGAAAATCTTGAGCAGTTTAGGTTAGACTGTGGGGATGATGGGTGTTTTGCTAAGCATAATTTGAGTAGATAGGTCAAATTCTAGGTTACTTTCTAGAAAGATGGCATTTGTATGTGCTGGAAATTGGTTATGACGGTATTAGTTTTAGGATTAGCTGGTGATGCATTGATACCCCGATCAATATGCCTTGGATCAAATTTCTAAGATGGAAGCATTGGTCGGTGGTATGCCCTTGAATTGGTGAAAATCACAATGGGCATTGGGTTTGAAGTTTTTAGGGAGTGGATTTGGTAATGGACGGGGGTCCAAGGTTTTAATGAGATTTCGGCTTAACAGGGCCTAGTAGACTTTGGACAGAGGAGCGTGGAGCTCAATGAATTCTGTCTTGGCATGATTAGGGAGACTTTCGGGTGCCCAAGAGGTAGGAGGTTGTGAAATGTTATTGATGGTTGAGATTGTAGCACTGGCAGGCTTTTCATACTTTCGGGGATAGAATTGTTCGATTACATTATTTGGTTCATATTTCACTTTGGTTATGCCTTCATTAATTTCTACACTAGCCTCTCGAAATTCTCTAAAGTGTGGGTAATACTGTCCTCCCATAGATGCTAGGATATGTGGCAAGAAGTTCTTCTTCACAATAGTGACTTATTCTTCCTCGTAGGGTCTATTAGTCATGGCAGAAGTTTTATCTATACATTTTCCTATAAAGCTATTGACTGTTTCCATAGGCTTTTTCTTAAAAATCTCTAGATCTCGGCGTATAACCTCTAGCTCCTCATTATACTTGTATTGAGACATAAATTCTCGGGCGACATCTTCTCAACTATGGTACCTAGATTATTTAAGGGACAGAAACCACTGGAGGGATCTTTCTTTTAAGGTTTACTGAAACATTTGGTCCATTTTCTCTTCGGAGACACCAAGGAGGGTCGTGGACCGATGATAGTTTTAAAGGTGCACAAATGGGGGTCCGTTTCCCCCAAACTTCTCGATGTCTGTCATCTTGAACTTCTCAGGTAGTATAGCTTTGGGATAAGGAGACATATGGGTATAGTCCATTTAATTCTCGAATATCTTGACTTAGTCAAACTTCTTCGACGGTAGTTTGAGTTCTTCCTTGACCTTATTCAATTCCTACACTTTTGAGTCCCTGGGTACTGGAAGATAAGCCCCGATTGAGAAAGTTTCTGAATTAAAAGTGGAGCAAGTGGCGGCCCATGGCAGGTAGGGCATACAGAACATGATTGTACTCTTTTAGGACTCAGGAAGGCTTGTGAGTGGGTGGACCCATAGCACGATGAAAGAGGACCTCGAACCCTTTAAGAATATGGGCCCGGTGTTACTACATTTCATGGACCTCGATTTGAAGGTTTTTAATCTTGCCTCTAAGTTGGGTTAGGACAACCATCAGATTTGTCTACACATTTAGTGTTTGGTGAGTGTTATCTATGTAGAGCTCGTGGAGGTAGATCCCAAATTTTAATGAAGTAGCTGAAGAAGCAACGGAGCTTCAAGGCAGTTTGATGAAATACCGAAGCTGATAAGGAGCCAGAACAAAATTGGGTATGAGGTCAACTTGAGAGGGAGAATGGTTTGAATTTATTTTGAAAAAAAAGAGGAAGAACATTTTTGGTAATTTGGAAGGAGGAGAAAAAATGTTTTGTAAATTTTGTTTTTGAAAAAGGAGAGAAAAAGGCGAGGAATCTAAGCATCATTATTATTATTATTATTATTATTATTATTATTATTATTATTATTATTATTATTATTATTATTATTATTATTATTATTATTATTATTATTATTATTATTATTATTATTATTATTATTATTATTATTATTATTATTATTAGGTTTTCACTTGCATTAGGTTTGCCTAAATGTAGAAAAAATATCAGCAGGTGCCAAGCTTGGGAAAATAGGGGTGTGTAAGACATATTTTGCTAGTTTCCAGGCTCGCGCACAGGATCCTATTTGAAAAAAAAAAGAAATAACATGAACATTCGGCAGAATGCCAACCCAAAATTTCAACATATTTTTGAATGGTAATAAAAAAAGTAAATATGAGTGCCATATGTTTGATGCCTATACAAGGTTTATGAAGCTGTTGGGTTGGTGAAAGGGTTCTCCCCTTTGGCATGGCTTTCATGATATATCTCTTGCCTATAAGGGCAATCATTCATTGGTACGTATGGATAAGCCACTTGATATAATTGAGTGTACATGAATTTCCTCATGATATACCTCGTGGGGACGGTACGCGTGAGAGAGAATTCGATATACCCAACATACATGAACGAGTTCCCTGCTATATACCTCCTGTCGTGAGTTAGGCAAAGTGGCACGATGTCAAGGGAACCGTTTGATATACGTCAAAGATACGAGCCCGATAGAATGTGAGAGTCAGATAGCTTAGGCTAACTGCACCCCGCTGGACCAGCTCCCATCCCAAAGTGACCTCCCAGTATGGGACAAAATTTTGGTCAATATTCCCATTCTCTTAGTGATGTAATGTGCAAAAATGCATGAGTTTAATGAGTAAATGGAGTACTACGATTAATATGAAATATAAATCTTGCAAGGAGACTACACTACACATGGTGATGGGGACATATACATGTGAGTGAGTGACATATGAATATTTACAAAAGAGTGTGAGTGGTAATGAGCCTATACATGGATCAACTACAAGTGATGTGTGGTATTTGTAAGTGAGTATGGAGATATATACAAGTGTGAGAAGTGTATGTGTGTGTGTGTGTTAGTGAAGCCTAAGCATAGATATTCTAAGTGGTGTGTGGAACATGTGAGTAGAAGTGAAGCTAAGTGTAAGTGTGTGAAGTGTACATGGAGAGTATATACAAGTGTGTGAAGTATATAAGTGAATGAAAAGTGAAATATACATGAGGTAGATATACACAAAATGTAGATGGGGGGGAAAAAAAGAACATACAGGTAGGTTCATAAGCACATATAGAGAAAATAATAACACCCATGCACAAATAGAGTCTAGTCCTCTTGAAAAAAATCCCAGCAAAGTCGCCATTGTGGCCATCCTGAGGGGGGTTTCCCTTCGACGTGCAAGCGGGATTACGCCTTTTATAAGTGAGATGTATCATTGTCGATGTGGAATAATGTGTATAGATAGAGTCGTCAGCCTATTTTGCCCAAAACGGGCAAAAACAATGTTGTCGCATCTACAGAACAACATAAAGGACAATACTTATGCTTGTGAAACTAAGTACTTCAAAGGTCCTAGAACTAAGTTACAGAATGGGAAGATGTTAGGCACCAATCCCGTCCTCTCGGTCTGTCATGGGCATGTCTTAATTTACTCCCGTTAGACTCCGTGAAGTGTATGCTTGTTTGCATAATATAGATGGAGAATGGAATCGTTCAAATTGCATCATGGAAAAGGGAAGAGTGAATTTAGCCTTAGAAGTGTTCCCAAAAATAATAATTCGAAATATAATGTGAGTTTTTGTCGAATCACAACTCGTTATGGAAGAAAGAATGCATATACCGGACAAAACACAGGCATGCAAGAATATGGCATTCATTATATATATATATATAATAATAAAAATAATATAACAAATGCACATAAGGGAGGACTCAAATCTCGGGATGTACCCAAGACGCCTACGTAGTCCAAGGGGCATCAAAGTCCATGTAGTTCGAAGATAACATAGGGTGGGGTTTAATCCATAAATCCAAATGGGGTATTTCTCTAATATATGTGTGTAGAGATAAACGTGCATTAAGAGTGAGAATGTGTAGTGAGAATCCCTCTTTTGGAATTTATAGACAAACCTTTTTTTTTCTTTTTTTTAATGAAAATAGAGTATATGCAAATACTAGTAATAAAGGTTTTAGATTAATGTATGTGATTTAATAAAATAAATCACTAAAGTATAAATAAAGAAACTAATACTAAAGTAAGAGAATTTAGATAAAAGGATGGAGATTTGGACCTACTTATGAATACTTAAAGTTGATCTTGAGTGTAGATACATTGATCTTGCAATGAAATCAAGGTGGTATGAGGATATGGGGGGGAGTTCACTAAATAAAGTATGAAAAGGATGGAATGGAATATGGGAAATGGGTTTTTTAGGAAGGGAACAACTATGAATTCGAGAGAATGTTCGCTGAATTGCTGAGAGGGATGTTCAGGGGTGCTTTTAAAAGTGAGGTCATGTCTTATATTTATAGGTCCAAGGTGGTGCCGATCGATAAGATCCTAGACCTAACTATCGACATAGAACCTCAGGCACACTATCGATAGGTAGGGTCCTGAGGTTCCAATCGGCAGTTTGGGGCAAAATTCTCAAAAAATAGTCGTAAAATACAAATCATAAGTCAGAATCGCGCACAAGGTGGACCATTAGAAAGTTTATTCAAAGAAATTTATAATTCATGAGCCACCCCTAGGTTCGAGAGTTGACTGAGGTCAAACAGGGCTAAAAAATGCCCGTTGGTCATTAAACAGGAAGTTTTTAGAGAAAAATGGATCAATCGTCCAAACTGTAACGCCGAATAGAGCATGATACGAACCTTTAAAAAGGGTATTTAGAGCCCTTCGAGATTTCATTCAACTTCATTTAGTTCAGAGAGTTGACTAAGGTCAAATGAGGCTTGAAATTACCGGGTGACCCTTAAGAGTAAACGGGTCATTTGTTCGTACTATAATAATGATTCATGCAAGGGTAAGACCTTTGGAAAGGGGATTTAGAGCCCTTCGAAGATTCATTGAGATTCATTAAATTGGGCATGTGAGCATTGGGTGGCCTTTAGATTAGTTTTCAAGGTAAAACGAATCATTTGTCTGTACTATAAGGTAGATTCGCTCAAAGGGCATAGCGTTGTATAAGGGATTTAGATCCCTTCGAAGGTTCATTATGCTTCCACTCAGACGAGAAATTTGGTTGGAGATAAATTGGGCCCGGGAATGCCCAATGGTCTCCATATCAGTTTTTTATAGTGAAATGGATTGGTTATCCGAACTATAAGGCCAATTTGTGCACACGATGGATCGTTAGAAAAGGGGATTAAGAGACCATATAAGATTCATTGTGCTTCGTCTCATACGAGGAAGTTGATTGGAGTTAAACGGAGTCTGGGAGCGCCTGATACCCTCTAGATTGGTACATGGAGTATGACCTAGGGTTTATAGTGAACGAGTGAGTGAAAGGGACCTAAGGAGGTTCTTAGGGGGTACTAGGATAGGGTGTCTACACTAGGCAACATCTTTAAGGACACCTTAGGATGTGGGAGGTTTCCATCTTCTTTTACATTCATCCTACCATTGTTAGAGCTTCTTTGAGGTAAGAAAACTCTGCCCTTAGCTGAAAACATTTTTTCTCCATAGTATTGGTTTTATAGTTGAGTTTGTAAGAGTATGATGCATAAATAGTTTAAAGAGGGTCTCACGGATTGTGTAAATGGATTAAAAATAGGTTTCAAAGGTGTTAAGTAAATGGTATATTTTAAGAAATTTTTTGTTAAACATTTTACGGAATAAAATGTTTTGAAAACAATGTTTATCTTGTTAAAAATATTTTCTCAACAAATGTTTAAAAGTTTTCTTGTAAATTTGAGATTTTCATAAAAATAGACATTTACTCAAGTTTTGAGGAAACAAGAAAATGTTTTTTAGTTTGAAAAGTATGTTTAAAAAAATATTATGAACTTTTTAGAATAAACCATGTGTTAGACCTTTTAATATGAATTTTGAACTTAAAATTCATCTTTTCATGCTTATAAACTTGTAGTATTATGTTGATGAGTATATAAACATGTTTAATGAGGTTTTATTGGGTTTAAAGATGAAATAAAGAAAATAGAAATATCAGCACCTAAAATTTGTTAAAAGACGTAGAAAATATGATAAATGGATATTTCAAGGCTACATGTGGAAATAAAGAAAAAAATGTATTTTTTGTGAAGTAGTCTTCAAAATGCCAAATGTTGATAAAGAAGGTGATGAAATAAAAAGATTTCCAAGTTGAGAAATATGTCACTCCAAAGTGTTAAATAATAGTTAATGAGTTAAAAGAAATTAAGAAGTTAGTGTATGCAACTTAAAATTAGGATATGACACTTGTGAAATATGGGAAAGGACAAGTTTGGAAATAAATGAGTAAAAAGGTACTTTTATGTAAAGTGGAATATTTTATGAAATAAAAATATTGAAATGGTGTTGCACAAAATGGCTCTAAATGAATGTGATTTTTGGAATAAAATGAATACAAATGTATAAAAGACAAGAAATGATGATTTTAAAGTGTAACATAAGTTGGGGGTGTAACCCCGTATTTTGGCTTCGACCGGTAAAGGAAAGCATGGTAATGTGGACATTTCAAATTTTTTTAAACACATTAATAAGGACTCGGATAACACAAAGAACAATTAATGAGGGCCCGTAGTCCTCTGGTGAATGACCCAAAACCAGTGATCAAAGTATATGGTAGCATGGCCGGTAATGTGGAGCCTGTTAAAGTATGGGATACTCGAAGATTTTGAGAAAAAGATAATGAAAAGTGGAACATGTCAAGAAATGGTTTGTATGGTTACTATGAGAAAAAACAACCTATATTGAATGTATTAATAAATGTTCTGGTAAAGGATAATGTGGATAAGTAAATGTGAAAATTGATTAATGTCTACAAAGTAAAGGAATGGTAAACTGAGGTGACCGAATGGGTAATTAAGCAACCTGATGAGGTTTAACCCATAATTACACACACGAGAGTGTTTATGAAAGGCTTTCAAGGAAAAATAAGTATTTTTTAACACAGTCTTTGCGTGTGTTGAAAGGTGATTTTCAATGTAAATACTATGGTAAAATCGTCGTGAGAAAAAGTGTAATTTCGATGAAATAAATGTTTCTCTTTAAACAAATGGTACTTGTTTAAAGTATTTAACTTGATGTGTTAAATCAAGAGATAAATGTCAAGTCAAGTAATAATGGGTTCTTTTATATGACTAAGGAGAAATAATCAGGATTAGTGACTTTATGGAAATAAAATAATGTAATACCCTATATTTATGCGAACTTGGAATTTAATTAATTCTGTAATTTATTCGTTTTATTTTAAACTACACGATCAACATAATTTAATCTAATAAAATAATAATGTGGCTATTAAATATTAATCAAGAGAGAGAGATCATGATTAATATTATGTGTTAAATTTACTAAGTGGATAGTAAATAATTTGTGGAAATTATTATGCGTCATAGTGAGTGAGATTGACATAATTAGATTTATCTCAACCGGGAGTTGCGTGTAGACTAAATTGAGGTCAAGATAGGATTTTATTTAGAGTGAGTGTCATGATGATTTCGAGGTCAAAGATGACTCCGAAAGGGTATAAATAGTCAAAATAGTATACCTGGGGATGCGAATTGGGCCCCGGGGAAATTTTAGACTAAATCAACACCGTACAAGGGCATTTTAGTCATTTGGTAACCAAGGTTTAAAAGACCTACGAATTTCCAAAGTCTTTATCATCATATATATGTGATAGGCTAGGTTTTAGGGTATATAAAACCAATAGAGTACATTAGAGAAGAAGGGAAGCCATTTGTGCAGCCTAAGAGAGAGTTCTTGAGAAATTTGAGTGTGTTCTTGTTTCACAATCAACCTTGGAGCATTGATTGGGAAGAAAGACAAACAAATCCAACTTCAAATCACGAAATCATATCATACCATAAGAGTCAAGTGTTTATTTATGATTTCTTTTAAAGTTATAATGCCCATGTGCTTAGGGTTTCAAAATATATTGAATATATTGATGTTCTTGGAAGAAAAGAAAGATTAAAAATCATGTTTTGGGTAGGAATTGCATGGAGTGTGATTAAACATATGTAGAGGATAAGAAATCAGAGAGTATAAGAAAATCACCACGGATTAAATCTAGGTTTTATGTTAAATATTAATGAGGAACGCAGAAATATTGGGTTTTTGATGAATAGGTGATTTGATCCATTCTTGAATAGAAATCGTAATGTTTTGATGTTAAAATTTCGTCAGAAATCACCCAAATGCATGTATATAATGTTTGGGATAATTGGTTTAGAGTTTGGTGGAGAATCATGTGAGTTATGATAATTAAAATGGTGAAAATTCACTTACATAGAGGAAGAAGATGACCTGCTACAAAACAAATCAATTCAGCCCTAAGGCAAATCGATTCGGTTTGCCCAGATTTGCCTACTTTTCCCTTTTAAGCCTAGAAAACCCTATAGTTTTATCGGGGAAACTTTTGGGACTTTATTGAAACATAATAAAGGACTTATTGTATTACGGTAGGCCAATGAAGAGGGATATCTTAGTCATAATGAGAGGATTGAGGTGAGGATTTAATATACTTAAATTGAGGCGTAATTAATTAGAGAAAAGGAGAATGAGTCACGGGAATTTAAGTGAGTTTATGTTATGGACCAGTTGTATATGATAGATCTACCTATTGAATTTATTGAAGGGGTAACTAGGTTCCTTAGAGTAGAGAGCAATACTTTGATTAATGCGGTAGTCAGAATAATCGTAACTTAACAGTACGATGAGTATTCGAGAGATAAATACTACGTACGAAGTATGATAATTAGGTTGTGTGTATACCTATTGATTTAATGTATATGTAAGTTGTTCATACCTATTATATGATTGGTGTTAAATGTGAACATATCTACGTTGCCTACTATCACGGAGGTTCCCGCAAAATGGGCGATCCCACCTTGTCGATTCTAGGGAGGTCTGGATTTATTCCCCAGAACATAAAACTTAGGGAGGCTCACTATGTGATGTGTACTAATGAGACTGACAGGTCATTTGCGTACCTCAGTTATGTGCGTAGCCCAAAGTCTTAAAACTATATTCACCTCCATTGATTCCTATTTAATATTTGGGTTCGAGGTTACATGTCGAACCAGTAGTCCTTATTTTAGTACGAGAAGTACATGGACTAAGCGCAGAGTATGCCTATTTTTCACAGTGGTTCTCTTGAGAGACACCGTAATTATACATTAGCGATATATATATATATATATATATATATCAGTTTTAATAATTCTACTTACGAGTGATAGTACACAGTTAGATAGTGTGTAATGATTTAATTAATTAAACTTAATTAAATTATTAAATGATGATAGATAACAATGTTATTTATGATATTAATAACATACGAGTCATGTTAACTCAGATAGCGTACTGTATGGGCGGTACATGGACTTATAGGTGCCGATAGTCTAGATAGATATTTACGTCTAGTTAGCTTAGGTAGTATGGATAAGTGGGCTAAGTAGAAAATGTTAGGTGTGCATAATAGATGAGAGGTGAGGATACTGAAGACAGTGTACGTAAACCTAACATGTGTATCTAATAAAAAAATTTAAATTGTGATAAATACTTGCTAAATGTTTTCAAAATGTTTTGGGTTTTAACCCTTGCTATAAATATTTTTCAAAACCTTTAGTTGTCCAGCCACAGGGATGCCAGACTTGACTATTAGCTACAGCACTGTGGAGGCATGAGGAGTTGATTAGATGCTTCCATCTTTCATTCCTAGTGTGGGATTTCAGTTCAGTATCTCGGTTGGGCATGTTACCCCATTTAGACTTTATCTATTCAATTATTCAGTTCAGACTTATATTGTGATTTATTTCCTATCTGTTGGACTTATTAATTGGATTTCGATTTTGTAGTTGATGGTTTATTCGGCAAGACATTGATTCATTTATTTATTCTTTGCGATGGTTTAGACTATATTAATTGTGTGAATGTTTTAGTTTAGTTTTTTTGCACATTATTATTAATTGTTTAATGAAAGATAAATATTTTGGCACCATCTTAATTAACTAATAAATGGTTAGTAATTAATATGATTTTCGACAGTGATGCTGAGAATGAACAAAATGAGAAACCTCTTTTAATTTAATAAAGGACTGATCACTCGGTATTTAATTAGCTGTGGTGTCACAAATGATTTCATGCATAAAGTGTGTATATATATATATATATATATATATATATGAGGTATTTGCATGTGCACATAGATATAATGTGTTAGAGTCTCTTTTCTGTCGTTTGATTCTATATTACATTATTGTATTTTTCCACAAAAAATTCGGTTCATTCCCTCATATTTGTCACGGTTGGTTGGGTGTGGTTCCTTAATTTGAGAGAGTTATGCAAGTAAGTATCCCTTTTATATAAACGTTAGTAGCTCTGCATACGTGGATTTCGGATACGCTTCCCACGGATCCTTTATAAATCGCATCCTAAACAAGTGAAACATTAATTAAATAAAACTCGACTAGCAACATTATATAGGTTGTTCCATTGCACTTCACACCTAATGATCAGGTCAGACCATGATGGTCATGGGTAACCCATGAATATGAGTTGGGGAGTTACAACCCATAATCTAGAGTTTTAGGATAATGATCCTTTATGGAGGGTTACAGAGAGAAACAGGAAAAACACTATTCATGTTTTTTCTGAAGGGGTGAGGAGAGAGAATGATTTATGTAATATTTCACCAAGGTTTCATCTCCAAGAGTACCCACATACAAGGATTACATTATATAGATCATATACTAGAGCATTCAATATATTCATAGCATTCTATCTAGGTTTTTTGAGATCTTAGGAGAGTAAGAAGATCATTATCTTCATCAATATATTTCTCCTTGTACGGATGACAACAAGATTCGTATGATGTTCTATTCAAAATCCTAAGTTTGTGATTCAAACCTAATTCTTTTTGTATTTCCATTGCATGATCGATCGAAGTTATTTAGGCTATATTATTTTTTTTGCATTTATGTCAATCTTGTTTCCCAACACAAATAAATAAAAAATAGAATTTCTCAAATGCATTAAGCATCCTTTTTATCATAACCACCATTTGTTACTCCATCGCGATCTCTGTTTGATTCCCTTGCACTAGATGTCTCGAATCCTCCACTAATATATTATTCATGCCTCTATTCAACCACTTTTGGTACATGTTATCCTCCCTAGATGCTCAAATATTCTTTCTTAGGGCTGTGTTTCGGCCGGATCGGATCGGAAAATGCCTATTCGGAAAAAATTCCGATTTTTTCCGAAATAAAATAACTATTCCGATTTCCGATCCGATTTTTTCGAAAAATTAAAAAAATTTCCGAATTCGGAAAAATCGGAAAATCGGCAAAAATCGGAAAAAATCGGAAATTCACAAAATATATTAAAAATCCAGAAATTTTGAAAATTCCAAAATTTCAAAAAAATAAATTATGGATTTTCGATTACTCGAAATTCTCATTTTAAAGAAACAATGAAAATAGTTTAACCCAACATGTAAACACATGAGGATTTGGCTCATTTTTCATTTGTGTAAAAGTTAGGAGGATACTCTCCTTTTATAGAGCATATTTTGGAGCCCTCTCCCTTTCCCAACCGATGTGGGATATGGGAAACTTTCAAAAAATCGAAAAAGAAATCGGAAAAACCGAAAATCGGAAAATAATTCCGAAAAATTCGGAAATAATTCGGGAAAAAATCGGAAAAATCGGATCGGCATAGTTTCGGAAAAATCGGATCGGAAAAATCGGAAAATCGGAAATTCAGAATTATTTCCGATTTCCGATCTGATTTTTTTCGGAAAAATCGAAAATCGGCAAACTAAAATTTCATTCCAAATTCGGAAAAAATCGGATCGGAAATCGGAAAAATCGGAAAGTTCGGAAAAAAAACACAGCCCTATTCTTTCTCTAGAGTATTGAGGCGGATTTCTTTTTCATCAAAGCGGATTGGAAAACTTGTTACAAGATGTGTCAGTTAAATATTCCTTCATGGCCTGATGGAAGTTAGTGAAATGAGCTGTGAATATCATCTGCGGTTATTGATATGGCAGTGCTAAAGACGGTTGACTAGCTATGGATATCTAAGTAATTTGGACACGATGTGACTCAACCCATAAAATGTTGTCCTCCTCATCTTCTCCCGATAGACGAAAATGAGCATCTCTCAATAAATTTTCATTAGATATATGTACACTGAAAACATCAACAAGAGATATATAACTCATGATATGCTCACCAAGAATGAGTGGAACATCAACGGTGATCAAAATAGTGGGCAAAAACATCCCATAATGAAAGGACAAGAGCAACCAGGCATCTCCATAATTACGAACGAAGTCCATATGACACCAAATGAATAAGGAAGTTCAATATACATCCCAAAAATAATGGTGTGAAGAAACTTAATGTGGTCCAAACCAAAGGTATTATGGTGTGTGATGGGTCTCAGATTGAAGAGGACAATATTTAGGAGACGGTAGTTAGACAAGAGATGACGAAACTATGGATACTTCCTATGATCTAAGTCTATTGTGGTGTAGTGGATGGCACTATAGGCAATATAGTAAATAGTTATATGGTTGGGGTCCTCGAGATACTCTATGTAGGGAACCCTGGGATTGTCTAAGATTACACAAATAGAGCATAGAGAAATTACTACCTAAAATTCCTTTATATGAAATATGATTTACTCTCCATTATCCATGTGCAAAAATAAAACTCCAGCACCATGTTTACATAAGATCCCCTATTCATAAAGAGCATAGTCTCCCATCTTCTATTCGCAAACTAATTCGGTAAAAGGGTGCCATCGACATTCGACAGAAAAATTGGTCTCTCTACAATGGCTCTATTCTAGTAATACCAAGTGGTGAAACACCTCTTATGGTTTTCACACGTAACCCATCATAGTGGGTTATACGGATGCAGAGGAAGTATAGGGATGGTATAGGAAACCTAACTGGTTTCAAATAAGTCCAAACACAACCTATAATCCAACCATCAAGCCATACCACAAAAAAATCCACCAATAAAATCCTAACGATCAATTGAATACCTATGAAACGAAAACAACCCAAATAAGAGTAGTAATGATGTAAGTATTGGGAATTTGAGTTAGCTACTCATAAGCAAAATTATGTGATTTTTTAATTTTTCATTTTTTAAATCACACAAATATACATATATAGAAAAAAAGAATAGAAAGATATGATTTCAAGAATAATAAACATTCATAATATCAAAATATGTTATACGTATACATATATCGTCCTAAAACATCACATATATGTATATATATATATATAACAATATATACATGCAAGTCCTAAAACGTCACCTATACGTATATACATATATAAAAATATATACCGGTAATTTAAAGGACAAAATAATGAGTAAACTTACCAAAAAAAAAACTTAAGACCTCACGATTTTTTAAAGATTGTCATGGGTTTGTCACGGTTTATGACCGTGACAAAACTCATCAAGGTCATAGACCGTGATATGACCGTGACAATTCTAATGAAATTATCACGGTCATTGACCGTGACATGTCCGTCAATAAAAGTTGTCACCCCCAGAATTGTCATGGTCATTGACCTTGACAAGTCCAACTTTTCAAGGTCAATGATCGTGACAATTTAACAGATTTGGTGTAGTGTCAAAATATATTTTTAATCATGATTTAGAGGCCTCAAATCCCATAAATCCAAGAAAGAATCATCTCAAATGAGGCTTGTTGATACCAAATTTAGTCTGCTGGCATGGCTCAATTGGGTGAAGACACGTGGTAATCTACGTGGCAACGACAAACACTTACGAACAACACCTTGACTTCGAGGAACCATACTGCAACGAGGAACTCTGCTTCCCCGATCAACTCAGACGCTCCGACCTACAAGAACTCTCCGAGGAACCTTTGAGTACCGAGGAACTTTTGAGTACCGAGGATCTTAGGCGGTCCGAGCAGCTTAGGCGTTCTGAGCTGCACCTCGGACAAAGCATTAATAGCAAGATAACCAACAGATTGACTGCACATTAAATGCTTATTATTATCATACAGATGTATACGCTTAAGGGGCATTGAATGTATTACCCTTTCACATTACAGCCTTAGGGCTATAAATACATTGTATTATCCTCATTGTAGGGGGACCGAAATTTCTTAAGAAAACTTGTAATCGAGAATTGCCAAGCAGTCAGCAATAACAGAAACAGAGGACGTAGGCCATTCTCATAAGGCTGAACCACTTTAAAAGTTCTTTGTCTCATTTTATTTATCTATGATTAAATAATTAGATATAATCTAATTTTTTACATCAACAGATTGGCGCCGTCTGTGGGAAATGACTGGTAATATCGTTTTTCATCAAAAACAATTCATCACAAATGGCTGATATTCCAGAACTCAGTAATCGAAATGCTGGAAGCCCTCCAAATCCATCTGCTCCGCCCAATATTCCAGATCTGGCTGGAATAATGACAAATCTGGCCCAGGGCCAGACAGTCATGCAAGAAACTATGCGACAACTCATACGAACCCTCCATGGCGGTGCACCAACCCATTTAGAATCGCGAAGTATTCAAAGAAATACCCGTTTACCTTCTTCGCGTACTAGGCGTACCGATTCATATCGTATGGAGGAGTCTAAAGATTTTTCTTATCAACCTGGACGAACTTCGTCGGTACGAGCCACAAATACTGAACAACGTATCACTCTCTCTCCAGAAAGGACCAGTGCACTAGAAAGATTAAGCAAAGTATCTCCTTTTGATCGATTAGGTCCTAGGAGGAGCAAAAGTCCTCCTTGAGCCGCATCGAGGATTTTTTGACGACCATCAGACTTAAGGGAAGGATCTGCATAGTCGCGACCAACTGCTCGTCTAGATAGATCCCAGGAAGCCACATCAACGCGATCAGTTGCTCGAACCAATAGGCTCGAGGAAGGAAACGATGCGTGGAAATGCTCTATTCAGAGGCTAGAGGATAGATTAGGGGAAATGGCTAAGGCCAAGAACCCTCTACAACGAACTTTTATTCAAGGAACACCTTTTGTCCCGACCATTGTAGATTTTCCAACACCATCAAAGTTTAAAGCACCTGTTGTGACCCCCAAATATGATGGAAAGAGTGACCATGTCCTTCATATAGAATAATACCAAGCTGCAGTCGACATCTATACTGTTCCAGATGAGATGAGATGTAGAGCATTCTCGGGAACTCTTACCGGATCTGCTCAAATATGGTATAATAATCTTCCTCGGGGTAAGATCTCAACTTTTTTCCAACTGGCCGAGTTATTCATTGGGAATTTCTATTTTGGGGCAAAGCCAGTTAAACGATTAGCGCATTTGTTAAGTGTTAGACAAAAAGTTGGTGAAAGTACCAGAGATTATATAACTCATTTTAATAATGAGAAACTAGAAGCCGTTGATTATGAGGAAAAAGAACACCACCTATCAAGTGGATGAAGGTGCAGAAATTGAAACATTGGATCCTAGAGATGAGTCGCAACTCGTGAAGGGTCAAGTGGTGGAAGCTACTAAAAACATCATTCTGGACGACGAGCACCCTGAACGAACTACTCAAGTAGGTTCGTCGTTGGAAGCCTCACTAAAGCAGAAATTGATAACTTTTTTAAGAAGCAAAAATCAAACTTTTGCGTGGAGTCATGAGGATATGCCTGGGATAGACCCAAATTTCTTATGTCACGAACTCAATATGAATAAGGAGATCAAGCATGTGAAGCAGAGAAGAAGAGTATTCAGTCCCGAAAAGAATCAAGCTATACAAGAGGAAGTCGAGAAGCTCCAGAAAGCTTGTTTTATTGAAGATGTTAAATATCCAGACTGGTTAGCAAATGTGGTGATGGTGAAAAAGAAGAACAACAAATGGAGGATGTGTGTAGACTTCACCGACCTCAACAAAGCATGCCCAAATGATCACTTTTCGCTGCCCCGAATTGATCAACTAGTGGATGCTACCTCGGGACACGAGCTGCTGAGCTTCATGGATGCTTATTCTGGTTACAATCATATTAAAATGAAACCTGAAGACAGGGAGAGTACTTCTTTTATTACCCCTAGGGGAACTTATTGTTATAATGTTATGCCTTTTGGTTTGAAAAATGCAGGTGCAACATATCAGCGGCTAATGAACAAAGTGTTTGCAGAAAAAATCAGTTGCAATATGGAAGTCTATGTTGACGATATGCTGACAAAGAGCAAGAAAGCTGATGATCATCTAGTTGACTTAGGCCAGACCTTTGATCAACTAGATAAATATCAAATGAAGTTGAACCCGACGAAGTGCACATTTGGAGTACGAGAAGGCATGTTTCTCGGATACATTGTCAATCAGCGAGGCATTGAAGCTAACCCTGAAAATATCAAAGCTCTGTTAGGGCTGCGATCCCCAACAACGAAGAAAGAGGTGCAAAGTCTTACATGACGAGTAGCAGCACTCAACATATTTGTATCGCGAGCAACTGATCGATGTCTCCCATTTTTCAAGACGCTCCGAAAAACTTTTGAATGGAATGATGAATTTGAGAAGGATTTCCAAGACTTGAAGAAATATTTGGGAGCACCTCCACTGTTATCCAGGCCAGTGATGGGAGAAATATTATACTTGTATCTGGCAGTGTCCGAGAATGCAGTTAGTTCGGCATTGATAAGAATGGATAATGGAGTATAAAAACCAATCTACTACACAAGTAAGGCCTTCCGAGGAGCAGAGATCAGATATCCAAGACAGGAAAATTAGCACTAGCATTGATCGAGGCAAGTAGAAGAATGAAACCATACTTCTAGGCTCATACCATAGTAGTATATACTGATATGCCATTGAGGCAAGCCCTTCATAAACCAGAAAAATCAGGAAGATTGATGTGTTGGGCAATAGAACTTGGTGAATATGATATAGTTTATGAACCCAGATCTTTGCTAAAAGGGCAAGCGGTAGTAGATTTTATAGCATAGTTCACTTATCCTGATACCCCCGAGGAACAAAAGTTGCTCGCTAATCAACCTGTGGATGTTACAGGATCATAAAATGCAAGCCCAAACCAACTTAGCTTGGTAAAAGGGCAAGTAGATGTTACAGGGTCATCAAATTCAAGCCCGGACCAGCTTAGGTTGGTAAAAGGGCAAGAAAAGATGATCGATGAACAACAAGAAATATCAGGAGATGGTGATAGGAAGCAATAAATTTTTCACCGAGGAACTCTGTCAGATCAGAAATTTGAAGACGAGTTACCTTTATGGAGTCTGTATGTGGATGGTTCATCCTGCACTACAGGATGTGGCGCAGGGATAGTTTTGAACAGTCCGGACGAGGTCGACATGGAATACGCCCTACGCTTCCAATTCAAAGCTTCTAATAATGAGGCTGAATATGAAGCCATGATTGCAGGTCTTAGTTTGGCAAAAACCATGGGGGCAGAACAAGTTATTATTTTTAGTGACTCACAATTGGTCATAAATCAAATGATGGGAGTATATGCAGCCAAAGGAGAATTAATGATCAGATTTCATGCAAAGGAAAAGGAATTGGTGTCGGAATTTACTGCTATTCAGCTGGTCAGAATACCAAGAATGGAGAATGCAAGAGCAGACGCCTTAGCTCGATTAGCATCAGCTACTCATATCGAGCTACGAAGAATAATCCCAATTGAAGTTTTAACTGGTCGGAGTATAGATGAATATCTGACGATAAACTTTAATACCCTCGATTTAGGGTCATCATGGACGGATCCCATCAGGGCATATATTGAGAAAGGGGAATTACCAACTGACAAACTTGCAGCCAAGAAATTGAAGTTTAAGGCTGCTCATTATGTACTACTAATGGTATTCTATACAAATGAGGAATAATAACAGGTTTGCAAATATGTGTGCATCCCACCGAGGTGAAAGATTTGATTGAAGAAGTCCATGAAAGGTCCTGTGGAGCCCATGTAGCAGGTCGGACTCTTTTGCAAAGAATGATGATGCAAGGATACTACTGGCCGATGATAAGGGCTCATTGCATAGATTATGCTAAGAAATGTGACAAGTGTCAGCGCTTCTCCTCCATTCGAAGAACTCCCCAAGCGTTATTGACACCCATTACTTCCCTTTGGCCATTTTCCATATAGAGAATAGATTTGGTTGGGCCACTGCCGACGACCAGGGGAGGATTTAAGTATCTCGTGGTCGCTGTGGATTATTTTACTAAATGGGTTGAGGCTGAGCCTCTCATTGATATGACATATGACAAGGTGTACCAATTTATTTGGAAGAACATCATTTGTCGATATAGTCTTCCTCATGCCTTCATCACAGACCATGAAACACAATTTAACAACGAGGAGTTCGCTGCATATTGTCATCAGTCAAATATCTTGAAGATCCACTCGGCACCAGGCCATCCTCAAAGCAATGGACAAACTGAAGTTACAAACATAACGCTGCTGAATGGTTTGAAAAAGAGACTGAATGACGCGAAAGCAAACTGGATCAACGAGATACAATCAGTGCTATGGGCTTATCGAACTACTCCCCGAGAAGCAACAGGGGAATCTCTATATATGCTGGCATTTGGAAGTGAAGCTGTTATACGCGCCGAATTGGGTCTCCCAACACACAGAATAATGAATTTCAATTCCCATGTCAGTGATTTAATGAGATGGTTAGACTTGGACATGCTCGAGGAGGTTAGGAAAGAAGCAGCCACTAGAAATGCTGCTTACCAGCAACGAACAACTTTGTTCTACAACAAGAGAGTGAAGAAGTGCGACTTGAAAGAAGGAGAATATGTGCTAAAGAAGGTGATCCAAAAGCACAACAAACTGGAAGCAAACTAGCATGGACCCTACCGAATTAAGGAAGTTGTTCGACCAGGGACATACAAAATAGAAACTTTAGAGGGGGAGGAGTTTAAAAATGCATGGAATGCAGAACACCTATGCAAATATTATCAGTAATGTAAACTCTCATGTAATGCAGTTTCATCAGTATGAATAAAGTGACAATGTTCTTCCTAGTTCTTTCCTTTTGTTGGAATTTTTTTACGGAATACTAGTGCTAAACACTACTCAGCAAAACTCGAACTACTCAAATCTATTCCTAAAAATGCCAACTTGGTTGATTAGGAAGTTAATCTATTCCTAAAAATGCCAACTTGGTTGGTTAGGAAGTAAATCTATTCCCGAAAACGCCAACTAAGGTTGGTCGGGAAGTAAATCTATTCCTAAAAATGCCAACTTGGTTGGTTAGGAAGTAAATCTATTCCCGAAAACGCCAACTAAGGTTGGTCGGGAAGTAAATCTATTCCTAAAAATGCCAACTTGGTTGGTTAGGAAGTAAATATATTCCTGAAAACGCCAACTAAGGTTGGTCGGGAAGTAAATCTATTCCTAAAAATGCCAACTTGGTTGGTTAGGAAGTAAATTTATTCCCGAAAACGCCAACTAAGGTTGGTCGGGAAGTAAATCGATTCCTAAAAATGCCAACTTGATTGGTTAGGAAGTAAATCTATTCCTAAAAATGTCAACTTGGTTGGTTAGGAAGCCGAAGATTGGCAGGTAAGAAAAACCCACTAACTGTAGTGGGTCGATGAGAAAAATTTACCGACCTTGGTTGGTCGGAAACACTAACTGTAGTTGGTCGAGAAGAAAAATTTACCTACCTTGGTTGGTCGGAAACATTTGATGAGTACGAGAAAGTGATCGAGCAAAATTTTGATACTCGGGACTTTTTAAATTACTACCAAGTTGGTCGAGAAACAAAATATCATCAATTTTGGTTAGTCATTAAATGATTACCACAAATTCAAGATAATCGACAATAAGTTTTAACAAACTCCAGTTGATCGGCAACTAACACAATGTTGTTATCTTATTAACAGATATACATGCACAGATATAAAGTGTTTTATAATGACAAGACAATGGCAATCAAGATTTGTAAATAAAATTATTTCATTAAATGTAGAACAAAATACATCAAGAATGAAATACAAATTTATTACATTAAGACTCCTATTCTATTGGTTTCTTCCCCTCTGCTTTTGAAACAGGTTCCTCGCCAGCAGGTGGATCATTTAAAGCATGAGGGGAATTTATGAAGTTAAGATCTTCAAGCATCCTGATATTCATCACAGATGGTCAATCTAGTAGGTGCTCGGGACGAGATATCTCAACATTGGAATGGAGATTGTAATCGCCAAGGTATTTGGAAATCAGACACCGAGGGATGGCCCGAGCTGGGATCCAACTCATATCAAGCTTGAATGGTGGCACTGGTAGGTCGAGCATCCCATGATTATGGTAATCCCACAGGTAATGACCCTGTTCCAGTTGCAGCACACCTAAGGCATTCAACCATCGCTATTTGTAACCCTCATTATTTGCATATTAGATACGATCATCCAAATGGTAGAGAGCCTCGTTGTATCCAGCCATCCAGAATTCTCTGGGCTGCTTGTGGAATTGATATGTCAATCTTTCCAGCTGCTCGTGGAGATTTTTTATAAAGAGTTCTTTATTCTCCAAGATAGACTTCTGCGCAGAAAGCTGCTCGTCCAAATCCCTGATCTTCTTAGACATCTCAGCCAATGCCTGATTCTTTGCCATCAGTTGGAAGGCCTGGTTCTCTAGAGCAGACTGAGTTATCTGTTCCTCGACAGGAATCCGAGCAGCTCTTGCTCATCCCCGAGGAGCTCTTGCTCGTCCTCAAGTAGATGTAGAAGGGCGAGACCTCTTCCAGGTTTCTAACTCATCCCTCAGGTTGGCGTTTTCGACCTCCAAGAAAGAGAATCCCTCGTCAGTCACTGGGATCAAAGCATTTAAAGTGGAAGTTGCAGACTTCAACTGAGACACCTCTCTTTGCAGGTCATTATTTTCTTGCTCTAATAACTCAGCTATATGTCTATGCTCTTCGACCTCAGCCTTCAAAGTTCTCTCCCTCACATCGTAAGAAGCAAACCGTTTATCATATCCCTTATCGGCACATATTTGCTGATACTTCTTCTCGTACCCCTCGTGCAAAAGGGCAGTGGATTCTTTATATTATTGTTGAAGTTATTCAAGAGTGCCTTGGAGATCCTCAATCATATAATTATATGCTACGTTGTTAGCCACTGCACGGTCGAGTAGGCACTTCAAATACTGATAGGCTTCAATTGCTTGCTCTGAAGCACCATGACCGAGGATGTCAGTGATTTGAGCTGCACTCATGTCTGCATGACCGACTTTAAAATATTCATTGCATTGCCGTAACAGCTTTGTATCATGAGCAGACAATAATTCCATCCTGTCCAGAAACTAGTAGAGGAAGAAAAATCAATAATCAATAAGAGTACAAACAGAGCATGAAGAAGAGAATCAACAGTATGCATAAGCAAAAGTTCAAATTTTATTACATCACAAAGTTCAGAGTTACATGTTCAGAAGTTACATTTGATAAAGAAAAATAAAATAGAGAGAAATCCAAACAACTCTACACCTTTTCCTTGTCTCCCAAAACTTTCTTAGGAGGCTGGGACGAGGAGGTAGGTTACTCGGATGGAGCAGAGGGTTGCTCGGGAAGTGCTGGAGGTTGCTCGGAGGAATTAGCAGGTAGTTGAAGTTCCTCGCCAGTGGGTTGGATAGTTGGGGGATGAGAAATTTGATCTCCCATCACCATGAAAGATTCCTCAGAGGCAACTTCATCCTCTTCTTCTTCTTCAGGAGTTGGAGGGGGACTAGGGATGTGTCGCTGAAAGAGTTCAGAATTTTCATTAACTTTCATCTCCTGCAGAGCAGTGAACCATCCATCTCTAAAGTATTTGAGGATGCCATATTCCACTTGCGACATCATGGCAGCCAAACCTTTATTCCACCCTTTATCCCAGCCGGCACTGAAAGATTTTTTCACAGCCAATTTCCTCTTTGTCTTCTCTGAGGAAATCTTCTCGGAAAGAAGATTGTCAGCAGCCTTTAGTTTATTCTCAACTTCCTCTTTCTGACGACTTACTTCCCGAAGTTGACCCAACTCCTCCTCAGCAGCCTTGAGCTTATTTTCAAGCTCCTCAGCATTTTTGAACTTCCCTTCGAGCTCTTTATTCTTCTTCTCCAAATCATTCATTTTTTTCTCCAACCCCTTGGAGACCTCAATAACCTGAGCCTTCTCCTGCTCAGTCGAAGTAAGCTTTTTCTCCCAAATTGCCTTATCATCATCATCATCATATTTCTGACGAATCTTTCAGAGACTGCGCCAGGCCTACCAAAGCTTCCTCTACACCAAACGAGGAGCTTGAAGCTTTAATAGCTTCATATTTCTTCAAAATTGTATTAAAATAGCTCACCAACTGTGAAAAGAAAATGAAAGCAAGTTAGTGCACCGATACAAAAAGGAAAGAATGAAAATTTAAGACTATAGGACTTATAGAAGCAATGTGACGAGCTGCTAATGTGGTAACCGTGTCCCGAGAAAGGTTTTCTTCAATACCTTGGATCTCGAGAATGATCAAAGTCTTCACCGAGCTCATAGCAGAGCTCGGGGGAACAAAAGTGGGAACACCACTAGTCGGGGGCTGAGAGATGGATTCAGCCAAATTAACAGAGGAGCTTTTCTTTAGCCTCCTCAGAGGAGCATCAACTTTCTCGACTAACGTTGTAGTCTTAGTCTAAGAAGTGACAATCACCTCGCCTGAAGCAGCAGCCTTGCTCGGAGCAACTGGGGCTTCTCTACCACCTTCACTGGAGCAGCCGAGGGAGGTGCATCAATTTTCTTTGTCCCTTCTCCTGGGACATCAAGCTTACTTTTCTTTGCCTCTCCATCACCAGATGCAGGTTTCTCAAAAAGGGTAGGAGGTCTTCATTTCTTCATCCTTTCACTCAAAGGAATATGTGACTCAGGTGAAGAACTTGTAGAGGCTGGTATTGGTTCTGCGTCGCTTATCACCGGACGAGCAGTAAAAGAGGAGGTGTAACTCTTGTACTGAAGCAAATATGAAGCTGACCTAATATGCTCGTCGGTAACAGTCTGATGCAAACTCCAGATAAGTTTTAAATGCCTTATATTAACGTTTGCCTCTTTTGGAGATTTTCTTTTGCTGTCAACTGCAAATAAATTAAAATTAAAATATCAGTGGCACATTTTATCAAACACAAAGGAAGCATAATTTTGAAAATAAAATAAAAAAACCTATCCCATTGCCATAGGGAGGACATCTGGGACCTTGGTAAACATCCTCTCCAGTTAAATGGAGGTGTTTCCAATTTTTCATAACAACCCCGTGGTCAAAGTAGTCCCTATTGGCATCTGGGAGATTGACTACTAAAGCTCTATTTAAAAACCTAGTTTTTAAATAAAAAGTATTATCGCCCACAACCCATCTATAACAAAACATGATTTTAGGAATTCCTATACGAGTTCCATGAATTTGATTTAATCTATAAACACCGTTAACTATTCTCCACATATTGGGAGATATTCTTACAGGAACTACGTCAAAGTATTGACAGAATTCCATACATAGAGGGTTTGGGGGAAAAGAAAAGCCACACTCAGCAACAAAGAGACTGGGGAACCAATGTCCCTCAGCCAAATGAAAATAGTCTGAAGGCTCAGAAAGCTCTTCCAAAATAACCCATGAGGGAATAGAGAAATCAGAGTGAAACTTATCAATCGATTCTACAGGATAAACCATGATGAAAGAAGGAAATCAAAGAGAAAGAAGAAAATCTTACAGGAAAGGGATGAGTCTGTTGACAACAAATGATGGAAGTGATGAATGCACAGGAGAGAGAGACGATGGAAAACTCAAAGAGATAAATTTGAAAAAGTAAAAGACGATGGGATTTTCTGCAACGTTTAAATTCTTTGCCTTGGAAAAGGGTAAAAGTACGGATTACAAAAAGAGACGGTTACGTTACCGACGGCTAAAAAGACAAAAGGGGCGCAGGAATCGAAGCGGTTAGAAAAATTCAAAAAAAAGCGATTCTACGAATTTGGAAGAAGAAATAAATACAAAAGGAAATATTCCAAAATTTCAGGATAACCATTTAAAACCGCCATATATTGAGAAAGAATGTTCCACACTCCTCAAATTTCGAACTATAAAACATTGGGGGCTTCTGTTCATACCAAATTTAGTCTGCTGACATGGCTCAATTGGGTGAAGACACGTGACAATCTACATGGAAATGACAAACACTTACGAACAACACCTTGACTCGGAGGAACCATACTGCAACAAGGAACTCTGCTTCACCGATCAACTCAGACGCTCCGACCTACAAGAACTCTCCGAAGAACTTTTTTAAGTACCGAGGACCTTAGGCGATCCGAGCTGCACCTCGAACAAAGCATTAATAGCAGGATAACCAACAGATTGACTGTGCATTAAATGCTTATTATTATCATACAGATGTATACGCTTAAGGGGTATTGAATGTATTACCCTTTCACATTACAGCCTTAGGGCTATATATACATTGTATTATCCTCATTGTAGGGGGACCGAAATTTCTTGAGAAAACTTGTAATCGAGAATTCCCAAACAGTCAGCAATAACAGAAACAGTGGACGTAGGCCATTCTCATACGGCTGAACCACTTTATAAGTTCTTTGTCTCATTTTATTTATCTGTGATTAAATAATTAGATATAATCTAATTTTTTACATCAACAAGGCTAAAATGATACTTTTAGAAATTGGGACCCATAACAATGGCAGAGAGGGGTTTTGAAAGTGTTTTTGGATGAAAGTGAATTGATGTGAATAATAAGCTCCCTTTTAACCAAAATCTCATTTGAAGCATATAGCTCCTATTCAAATGATTTCCCTTTCTAACGAGCTCCCTCTCGAACCGAGGTTAACCTCAATCGAACGAGGCAAAATAATCTCCTAGGAAAAATGGTTTGGGAACTAACACACAATCCCCTATAACAAAACAACAAAACTAAAACCATAAAAAAAATATAAAAAAAAACGTAAGTAGCACGCGACATCGATCGATGTTGAACTTAAAACCCAAACGCATGTAAACTAAAAGGAACAAAAATTTCCTAAAGAACCTTAAAAACACTAAATCTCATAAAAAACTAAACACGAACCCCCAAGCTAACCTAGAGATCAAACAATGACATGAGTTTTCCATATTAAAATAGGTTGAGTTATTTCGGGTTGATGCCGATAACTACCTAAAGCTACCGCGTACGTTAATCAGTCTAATAAGGACAAAAATAAAATTACATTCCAGATGAGAGTATGCAAACCCATTGATCTTTAACTTATATCTTCCTCAAAGTTATGCTAGTTTTTATATTTCATATATTTTTCATGAGATATGCCCTCTCATAGATATTTAAAAATTTTGTTCTTCTCATTACCAAGACAATTTAAGTTTGCTTCCAATGGTAGCTATTAATTATTTCTCTCACCAATTTAAGTCTATATAAGTTTATTTCTAACGGTAGCTCTATTCATTGTTTCTCTCACCAATTTTATCAATTATTTCTCATATGTGATGGTTATTACAAGCACAACTAAAAAATCTAGTAAAGGTAATATGACTTGATTGAGTGATAACACGTGTCGTGAAAGCTTGTTGGATCACGATTGATGATTCAACATATTACAACTCGTGCATATGTGTATACAATATGGTAAAGGATTTGATACAATTGTTATATGTTGTTCCTACGATAATTACTAAGTGAATTTTAACTATAAGATTACACTGTCTTATGAAATCATAAAAAGGTAATAAGGTCATACATTGTTGTTCCCATACCCTCTATCACCGAATACACAAGATCCACAAAAATGGCAAAAACAAAAAGAAATTGTATTTTTCTAAAATAAATTGATTTTTTTTTTGTCTTTTGTAAAAAAATATATAAACCAAAAATGATGGTACACTTTGGTAAGGACTACACATAATGAGCATGAAAATACGAATTATAATCTGGAGATGATGCAAACAACTCAGTTGTAAGGGTGAGACAAGTGAGTGTCGCAACGCTTATCCACCTTACTAACAACCATCTTCTTCCCACTTCTTCTTTTCTTCTTATATCCTTGAACATATGGAAGGGAAGAGGTCATCCTCTTATTGAATCATATACTCAACATGTTCTTGGAGTTCATAAATATCTCTGTTAAAATGTGGAGGAATATAACCAGTTTGCACAAGCCGATGGGAATAGTCTCCGTGGTGAACTTTTTTTGCAATGCATGAAAATGTATATTTGGAAATATCCACTTTTTTTTTCTTCAGAGCAAATTTAGGAAGGGCGAGGAAGTGTCTTAGTTGATCCGTTTACAAACGCGATCTCTTTATTTGTTTTAGATTCTTGTTTCATGTCATAGAGAAAAACAAAATTTCCTTTGAGGATCAAGGTTGTGAAATGAGAATATTATTTATCTTCTCGAAACTTACTTATATGTCAAGTTTCACCTTTTTAGATTTAGCAAGTCTTTCTTTTGCTTCTCATTTTGTGACTCTAGCACTTCACGTGCACAGGACGAATCGAGAAGTGTAGTATTCAAGGTACGAACTTTTTTCATATAAGATATTAATATCTTTATCCCCTTCCTTACTACTAAATCAGAGTAGCTTCTAGAGCCTCAATTCGCACACCAGTTCATCATGCTCCTTCATGATACTTAGCTCACTCTTACATTTTCTAACTTTTTAGTAAGCTAGTAATTCACCTTCTCTATTTAGAGGGACAATCATGAAGTTCATTTTACTTATCTTAAAGTTAATATTTTCCCTCACCACAAACATTTTCATTGTCCACTAATTCTCTATCAAAGTCATACTCGATGCCATTTTTCTCAACCCTACCTTATATAAAGGATATAAGAGCATAAGACTTATCCTCAATGGCGGTGAATGCGTTAAATCTGCATTCAATTGGAGACTCACCGTCTGAGTCTTCATCACTATCGTTAAGGGTGATATTCATAGCCTTTTTCTCATTAATTATCTTCCTCAGCTTAGTGTCTGGTCCTTTAAATTGAGTTGAGTAAGATTGAAACCCGCCTGCTCGGCCTGCTATTTTTGGGTCAAGCTTTATTTGACTTTGATTCGAGAAGAGACTAAACCAAAAATTTTAAGCTTGGATGGATTTTGAGCCAATCTTGATCCAAAACTTGCCAATCCTGAATTGCGCCCGTCCCGAACTTCGAATATGTAACATAGAAAAATTTAATTTTGTATAATATAGCATCTTAATTTTTACAATGTTTAATTAGGCTTCACTATTATATTCCATTTAATACTTTTAAAAAAATGTTTGTTTTCCATAATGCATTATATTACAAGAGGTTTTTACTTTTGTGATTTGGTTATTATTAATCTCATAATTTGCATTTTATTTGTCGATTGCTCAAGTCACAATAGGCCTTTATTGGTGTTCAGATAACGCTATATGGGTAATAATCACTCTTATTTATCCTATTTTAAATTAATACATTCCATAAGTCATATATTTTATTTTATGAAAAATCAGTTAGATGTTTGTATAAATTTTCTCCATGTTAAAATATAATAAAAAACACTCATTTACACTTTTTAAACATAAAAAATTAAAACCAACATTTCTCGAAATTGGTCCCAATACTTATAATATTTATGAGCCGAGTTTGATCTTATGTGGGAAATATTTATTCAGACTGAGATCGAGTTTGGGAATGGATAAGATAGTTCGAGCCAAGGCTGAGTAACCCCAAGCTCGGCTCACCCAACCCGGTTTACAAACCTACAAGTGGGACACTGACGTACCAAATCCTCTAAACCTTTGCATTCAAATCATTTCTTATATTCTTTTTCTGATTTCTCTTCACCTTGAGACTTATGGTCATGTTTCTTAGAAGACTTATGTATCCTATTAAATCTAGTGTTATCTCATCACCTCTTCTTAACCTTAACAAATTAGGATGTGATTTTAAAAACCTTTTAAAATTTATTTTCATAGGGAAAAGATAAAAATCATTTTTATTGGATGCATCATCCGAGATGGAAGGGAAATTATTTTGTGCCTTCAATGCAATGCCCTTATCCTTCTTGGGTGTTTGATAGTTTTATAACTCTAAGTTTTGGATGGACCCTATGATCTCATATACCTTAATGTTATTTAAACACCCTACAAATTAAGGTATATGATCTCATATACCTTAATGTTTGAGATGTGGGGAATGTGTTGGGTATCGATATACTTGAAAGAAAAAAATACAATTTTAAAATCTTCGAATGATTATGTAATAAAAAGAACAAAACAAAGAAACTAGTTTTGAAAAAAACTAAGCTTTTGAATATCATACCTTTACGGATTCGTTTGCAATTTAATATAAAGAAAGGTATTTGTTGATTATGATGGGGTGCCTTCCTTTCCAACTTCAACAGCTTTCTAGAACACTCCTAAATGCTCGAATATTCTGATATATGATGCACCCAAATCTAGGTAGGTGTGTCAAAAACATTGAAAAAGAAAACTCTTAATTTTGTGTAAGATACGGTGCTCTCTCTAGGCCTCTTCATAAAAACGTGAGTGTGTTTTCTATCCCCTCTCTCAAACATTAATAATAAATTATCCATCTTAAAGCCACAACTTAAACCAATATATACATGGATTTCTTGAGAATCTAGTCCCAACTACTTGGGAATATGGACTATAGTAGGGACCCAAGATAAATAATTAAATTGGCTTCCAAATCAATTTGATGTTAATTGGCTTTAACCAATATTTAATCAATTCCTTGATTCTCATACATAACTTATTTTGATACTCCACCGGATTATAAATACTCCACTGATCAAGTTTATATGGTGGAAACAAATCTTATAAGTCTATCAATGGGGGTATCGCAATCCAGGGTATCCTTGAACACAGATTCCTCCAAATTATGATCTCTGACCTATTTATGCAATGATTTCCCAAGTAGCATGGATTATTTTCTTCAATCTAAACTCAAATCGCACACATATCAGTCAAAGAAACAATCATGCACACATTCTGATCTTCATAATTATAGATATCTCAACTCCCGATATAGGTTTTGAACCATTCAATGGTACTAGAACAATAATTTTTATCTCCTATGATCAAAATGTACCCAATTCATCAGAATTCCTATTATGTATCATTGACCGACATATATATGAAATAATATATTTAAAAGCATAAATATAAACCATTATCGCAAACATGATTATCATTTTTAATAAAATAATCCCTTATTGATAAATAAAATATCTTCACATGGTTTTAAGAATGAAACTCCAACCCAAGGAACCTAGGTGGTATATACCTAAGGATTTTCATAACAATCCTAGAATTATGTATCATTTCACCCAAATGGTAACGATACCTTCGTGGATGACCAATAGAATGTCCCACGGTAACTTGGAAGTAGTACAAGTAGAGGTCAGATGGAACTTTTTGGGGTAACACCACTAAAAATTACTGTTAACCCCTAGAATTATAGTTTGCCAAATTATTATCATCCATATTCCGGGTTATCTCATGTTTAGCGACATAAAATTCCTATACATTGGTTAGTGGGTGCCTCCACCGCCTAACGTTTCACCATATCCTCTTATCTTGGTATTTTAAAAAAAAATGACATATGAACTTCCCAGTAAACATAAATGCTACTATAAAAATAGGTGGACACGTGATTAATTGACCCTCAAAAGATACACCCCAAAGATTCATCATAATAAACCTCTTTAATACTGATTTGAAAAAGTATGTGCCCTCGGGATCTAGTAAAATAAATCAATTACTTAAACAATTATCACGCCGAGTAAAAATCAATTGTTTTTTTCTTAAATTTAACCAGATTTTTATTTTACTAAACAAAATTAATTAATTCAATTTTTCGTGTTTATTATCCAAAAATTAAATGCAAAAGGAATAAAACCAATCACACATAATGCATAAGCATTTTGGAGTGGAAACCTGTGTAGAAAAACCATTATTGCCACAACCCAATAAGTCAACTAGTACTTTAAAAATTAGGTTTTATAATGGATAGACATCACTTACATATAAGACAACAATAGACACCACGAGGTCATACCCTTATGTTTTGATCTTATGCCTTTTCCCATACTAGCAATCAGTTGCTCCGTATCTCGACTCGACTTCCATAGTCCTTAAACCTGGGTATCCACCGATATTTGTTGTTGGAAATCAAACCACACATATGATACATGGTAATATATTCAGCTTATGTAGAAGACCGGAGAGGATTGTAAACCAATAGTTAACCTCAAATGAATAAAACTAGACAAGATCTCATTCTCACAAAACGTTTTAAGGTTTTGGTATAACTCAGTTACATATCTTCAAAGATGCATCTACATTGTTATTCATACTTTGCAGTATGACATACCAAGTAAAACAAAAATTTAAATAAAAGAGGACGTCGTTAGAAAGATGTCACTTTTAACGAGGTTCTCATGTTTGATATCTCAATCATATGACGATTTCTACTTATAATGTAAAATTCTCGTGCAACGACCCTTTCGTACGAGTGGTCTTTTATTCAGATGATAAATGGAAAAAATTAAAAAAAAAAGTCCTCGAAATTAAAAATTTGTTGTCATTCTAAAGTTTTACTTAAAAATAAAACCTTTGATTGCATGAATACTTAAATATGTCCAATTTGGAATAAATTTGTTGTAGTTTTCTATCTGTGTCTTAAATGATATGAAATTTACAACTCGAGGGACTCTGAACACGACACTTAAAAAATTTGTTCTTTTTGTGCATTTCCTTTTGGGATAAAGATAAAAAAAAAAAAGTAATGTCCTTAAATCGACAAATGTCGAACCATGTACATTTTCTCTCTCTCACAATTATTTTACATTCATATCATGATTATGAGGGGTGTCAATTTTTTCCCTTAAAATATATTTACTTAGAATATGTTTTGTGAAATGATATTAAAAATATTGCATATTATGATATGAGAGTGTGTGTGCTTGAAATTGAGATGGACAAAAGATATGCAATTAAAATCTCCTATCATGAAATGACAAGATTTTCTTCCCAAGTTCAACTTAGTGCAATAAACACAAGGCCTAAGGTCTATATGTCAAACTGGGTGACTTAATCAAAGTGCATAAGGATAAAAAAGTGTAGCATACCACTAAGGCGTTCGAGGAAAAACCTATAAAGAAAAAAAATCTCGGGTTGACTGAACGATATATGTACTATGGTATACTTTTACAACCAGAAGAAATAGACTTACAACCTCATGGAGCTATAACAAACCAAACACTCTTTTCCACCATATCCACTGTATGGAGCACCAACATACGGAGTACTCTACACAACCGCGATCAATTTTGGTCCGCAACCAACGCCGTAAAGTTATCATGCCACTAAAATCTTCATTTAAAGTTTGAAGAAAAATTTATGTACAAAAACTTGAATGAAAGATTGAAGCCTTCTTTAAGTTTACTACAAAATATTTTTATATTTCACAAGTATTTAAACTCAAAAATATATTGCAGAGAATATAAAAAGATTTTGAAACTTGGAAGAATGTAACATTCAACACTAAAATATTTTTATCATTTAAAGATTTTTCTCGCCTAAAATAATTCTTGTGGAAAGAAATATTTTAGCAAAAATATTTTGTCCACACGAAATCACAAAATCACACTTACACTCTCTCACTAAAAATGAAGCCAAAAATACTTACTTATACACACAAGCTTACAAGAAAAGGTTAGGGGACAAATAGGTAAGGAGTAGACTTAAATTAAGTGAGATAGTGTAAAATTATAAAATATATGGTAAAATCTTTAGTTTGAACGGTATCAGTAAAGATGTGCACAATCTAGTGCAAAAAGTAACTCTATGCTAGGCTGACACATATCGTCGGAGCATCGCTATATCAATTATTATCCTCATTGTGGTGAACCTGAAAAGAGGATACAAGGAAGGCCAAATAAGAAAAACTTTGGAATAAGGCATGGCTAGAGAGACATTTTCTGCCGTGAGAAAAGGTCTTGTTGCGGTGAGGGTCCTATGATAGAACTCAACAGCCACATTATAAAATGATAGGGGATAAGATTTTCAAAATAGTTTTATTTTCATTTCATAAACAAGTCGAACGATCCATATTAACACATAGACACACACTAAAAGTAGTTTTTACAAAAAGAAAATGTATGAGTAAAATGTGCATGAGTCTACATGTATGTTTACCTTCGTAATAGTGGTATAAAAGGATATGCATGAAGGTGAGGATGTCCGTTGAATGATTTACATGAAGCTTTATCAAAACAACATAAAAAACAGGGCTCAAAGTATATTTTTGTCAACGGAATAAGACAATCTAGTTCTATTGGTGCACATGACTATAATGCATACTCTTACATAATATTCGTCTAATGAATCATAAAATATTATATAAATAAAAAGAGTAAATTACTCATATTCCATAAAACTATCTAGATTATTTCAAAATGCCCCCTCAACTACAAAGAGTATTAAGTTTTCCCTCCAACTATTAAAATAGATTTCAAATGCCCCCTTCATACATATAAACTGTTAACTTGGATAAAAATGGTCATGTGTGATGCACATGATGCATTGTAATGGAAGAACAAAAATTTAAACAACAATAAAGTCCAAAATATTAATTAACTAATATTTATGTTAAATAAAGAAAAATATATTATCTTTCTCCCCCACCCACCCACCCCTTATAAACCCACTCGTATCTTATGTTATGGGATAACCAAATCATATCTCTCTATCTCTATATCTATCTCTATATCTCTTCCATCATTTTATAATTCCTTACGTATTCATCTTCCACGAAATAAAGTCAACGCCCTCAAAACTGTAAACCCATTTTAAATCCTACTTATCATCTCCCATAGCGACACCCAAATCTTCATGTGTGGACATACCCCACGAAAACCCAACAAACACTCCATATATACCCCCTAGACTACCACTTAACCTTCCCATACACCATATTTGTAAGAGTATATGTCACTTAGGTTTTCTTGTTTTGGATTTCTAAAACACACTTTAAGTCTTATCCAAAATGTCTCCGAAAGGATTTATTAAACTCATGGAATATCATTAATGGAATTTCTCTCGTTAACCACTAATAATAAAGGTATATGGACTATAGGAATTATATTCTCCCCCTTTGTTAAATAATTTTTCTAAATTGGAAAATCTTTTATTTTTAATTGTATTTTTTTCTTTTTGAGCTTGCCAAATACATGTGGCAACATATTCTTCATATATAAAAAATTATATTTAAAAATGCATATTTTTTATTTAGGATTTGCTTAATCATTGGTTAAATAAGAAAATTTAGAATTTTGTGAAAATATGCAAAATTGACAAAATTTGGTTCCAGTCACGACCATACTCATTGAGGCTTTGCATCAGCGAAGTGTATTCTCGCATCCTTGAAGATTTATCTTCACTAGAAGTGATCTTTGGAATACTCTGAATAAAATATCTGGCGCGTGTTGTGTGTAAGATTATATTTATACTCATGTGCCTCGCATATAAATGGTTCAATGAATTTTGTGTGCAAAATATTTTTTTTGTCTTTTAATCCCTAAGATGATTCCGACATAGCATAACTATGGTACATTTTTTTCCAGATAAGCTTTGTCTTCTCAACCCGACATGGTCATATATTGATATTAATACTTAGATAAGGTATTGGGACTATTTATAAGACTAACACTTTGTCATATTCAAATTAACGTTTTCTTAAAATTAAAAATTCAATTGTATGTGCGTGTGTTAGTTTGGTTTTGGTATTAGATGATATACCTATGCGAGTATACTATCCATATATGTGTTTGTTTGGTTTTGGTATTTAGATGATGTTTATATTCAAGTACACTATTCATAGAAAATGTACTCTAAAAGTTCTATGCATAAATATATCATATGGATGTTTAAGTATGGTTCAAACTTTCATAGCTTTTCTTTTCCCTGACCAAAATCTAGGGACTTTTGCTAATCACTCGCCTTAATTCTAAGAGCAAGATATATAATTCTTATTATGTTTTTAAGTTTGGCATATCCTATTACACCTATACATCATCGTGTACATTCTCAAGAGCTTCAAATGAAGACAAATTAGATGCTGAATGCAACAATCGAAGATCGAAGAGTTGAGATCGTCACTTCAGTCATATGGAAAAGTTATTGAGGTTGATTCTGTATAATCAATTGATTTAGAGGTATTTTAAAAGTGTTTGAAAACTTAAAAAATTAGAAAAGTTGTTAGAACTACATTTGATGTCATTCAAACGAGTGCATGTTTCTTGTTAGAGCAGCTTCGAATGTGACTTAGAATGAGATTGATTTTGGCAAACTTTGGATGCTCTAGAATCTCATTGGAAAATTCATTTGATGCATGTTCAAATGAGATAGGGTAATTGGTTCAAATGAGATATACCTTGTCCGAAAGAGCTAGCGAAATTTTATTTTTTACTTGATTTCATACGAGCTAGCAATTCTATCAAGACTTTTAGACATATTTTTGCGATAAATCACTTTAGTTTTTTAAATACAAACCCTTTAGATATTTTTGTGATCACTTTATCAAACCATGAAGAACACATCATATCTCTAATCCCTATGGGGATGATTCTTCACTACTGAAAATAATAAAGGAGTTTCCTAAGACTGGACACCCAGGCAAGTGGATCTTGTTGTATGGGGCATTATTGGATTTGCATCGCATTTTATCATCAACAATACAGAAGGACATAATTTCAATACGTAGTGGAGTCTTAGTCTGTAAGTCTGTCCGTGTCATAATGTAATACCAAGTTGTAACAGTGTTGAAAAATAAAAGGTTTTTTTCGAAAGGTTTTTTTTGTCATCTTATGTGTTTACAGTTTGTTTCTTTCAATTTAGATTCAATATCTTAGATGTTTAGGTTCACTTGATTAATCAAGATAAAATTGGAGTTAATTGAATTTGACTTGTGTGTGACCTAATCTACGATTTCTATATATAATCGGACCACCCCATAAAATGATGTTTTATAAATTGGTATTCGAGCTTATTTTTAAAAATTTAATTGAATCATGATGATTATATGGAGAATTCAGAGAATGGGATACTTTTTTTTAAGGGAGAAAACTATAACTATTAATAAGATCGAATGAGATCATCCATAAAATTATTCGACGAGCGTGTTTGGCTTGTTATTTGAAGGGGGTGGAATCCACCTATTATGACTAATGAAAATGTCATTAGTCTTAAGCAAGGCAATAATTGGACTGAATATTATTTTAGACTGAGTAACTTCAACACTCGACGTTTAAATGTTATTTTTGGTGTGGTCAATCCCGACAAATTTCGTTATCTCGTGACATGTACCACGCCTAAAAAATCTTGGGATATCCTCCAGCTCACACTCGAGAGAACCAATGTTGTCAAAGCTTTTAAGCTTCAAAACCTCACAGCACAATTTGAGACTATTAGCATGCTAGAAACTGAAAATTTTGAAGAATTATATTCTCATTTATCTGATACTGTGATATCTAGTTTTGATTTTGGTGAGGAATTTCTGAAAATAAGAGTTCTTAAGAAAATTTCGAGGTCTCTCCCATCTATCTTTAGTGCGAAAGTTACAATCCTTAACTCTTTGCGAATTCTAGACACAATTAGGCTAGAATAACTCATAGGTGATCTTCAAACTTACGAACTAAACATATTCCCCAAAACCCAAAAGAAAAAATAATTGCTTTAAAAGCTAAATTAAAGAAAAAGGAGGTTTCTAACTCCGATTCTAATTTTGATTTGTTTTTAAAAAAAATCAAAAAGTGCCTCAATTAAAAAAATAAAATTCGTCCAACATTGAAAATAAGAATTTTGAAAAAATAAAAATTTCAAAGCATGTAAGAATGTTGTTGAGAATGATCAACGGAGTTCTAAAGTAGAGTGTCCTAAGAAATTTATTTAAGAGGTGTTATGAGTGTGAATGGAAAGTTCATAAAGACCATGAATGTCCCACTAGGCTTAAGAGGGAAAGCGAAGGCAAAGATGCATATAATGTCACTCTAAGTGATAGTGATGTTGAGTCGGGTTATTTTGGGGATAAATCACTATATGGACTTAATTTATGTGCATTTATGGCTAGTCATGTCAGCACTACTAGTACATCTCATGCCAGTGAGGACATTTCTAAACTTTATAGCCTCGACAATGTGTCAAACCATTTCAGAGAGTGTGAAGGTAATGATTTTAGTGATGATGATGATTGGAATAAGAGAGATCATGGTCTCCAATCATCATACAACGAACTTTATACCGAATCATTAGAAACTAAAATGCAAAATAAAAATTTGAATCTTAGGGTGTTGTTTTTAGAGAAGGAGTTGGAAGTTTTGAGAGAGAGTGAGGCATCGGTGAGTCAACTCGAGAAATTGAGAATATCTTTGACTGAGTAACTTGTTTTGATGGGTAGGAAAAAGACCGCTTTAACTAACAAAGAAGATATTGTTATGAGAGATATTCAAGCATCATCGGAGACTCGTGAAAAATTTGAAGCCCTTGTTTTCAAACTCGAGAAAGATCTTAAAAGTGCCCGAGAGGTTAAGGTCATTTTTTAGGACACATCAAAGAAGGTTGAAAAGATGTTCTTAGGTACCACTTTAGGTTTTAATGAGAGGCGTGGCATAGGTCATGAGGGTGCATCCCCTTCCTATACCACACCCAAATTGATTGCCAAGTTCATGTTATATCCTTATGGGCCTCCACCTAACCACCAATGAGAACTCGTCCTAGACATTTTAACCAAGTTAGACCCCAAAAAATGTATATTTGTACCCATTTCAAACAAAGAGGTCACCTTGGAGATTTTTTTTATAATCTGGGATGAGTCTTTAACACACATGCTCCCACACACCACCATCAAGGCCTTGCTGGTCTGTGAGAGAAAGTTGAGTTTCTTGTCAAGTCTTCTCAATGTTTAGTGGAGGAATTTCGAAGGATGTATATGCCTTTCGAGAACACCTCAATAAAAAATTATTTAGGTCGTGACTTTGTTCTAGTTTAAGTAATTTTTTCAATTCCTATCATTTGTCTCTAAAATTATATTGTATTCTTATGTATATATCTTTAAAAAATCCAAAAATATTTTCTTTTCCTTTAGAAAAAATTTGAAAATTTTTCAAAAAGATTTTATTGATGATAAAATTTTCAAAAAATTCGAAATTATTTTGACCTTATATGGATATGCATTTGAGATGTTCGAATCATAATTTCATTCCTTCCATTCATGTAACTTAATCATGGTATTATTTGACTGGGCTACATTTCTTTGTATGCTTAATTACGCATGTTTAGCACATTGATTGCACTCGTGCATGAACTTTTTTATCATTGTACTTGCTTGTCATGTATTTAATAGGATGTTGTCATCTTAATCGTTCTTGATAACAAATCAAATATAGTAGGAACTAATTGTGCATGTAAAAACCATAGCCTGGATTTTTTTACCGAAAATTGATTTATGTTAATCAATAGAAAAGGGCTACGAAAGAAGTAATATTCTTTACGTTAAATGCCACAATTGGCAAGAGCCTAAAAGATGATTTTGGCACATAAAAATAAAAGTTCTAAGACCAATTTTGTTTCATTCAGGCTTTATTAAAAATGAGAAATGTGATTCATATAAAAAAAAAAATGAGATTTTAAGGATGTTATAAGTTAAGATCAATAAGTTTACACAATAAAATTCCATAAAAATCATTAAATAGTTTGACTTTATTGATTTGAGAAGCATTAAAATTCATGACATTTTGTACGAGTTGAGTCAATTTCACTTTGTTCAATTTTTCTACAAAAGATTGTCTTGAGTTGTTTTTTTAGTAGTGTCACTTTAACTTTGTTCACCATCGCTACTTATGCCTATCTTGACTTTCCCGTGAATTGAGTTCACATAGTTTCATTCCACATTCATGATTTGGATATTTTCGTGCTACTCCAAGGTGTGACTGTTTGTATTTGTACTTTATCTATCTATCTATCTATCTATCTATCTATATATATATATATATATATATATATATATATATATATATATATATATATATATATATATATATATATATATATCAAATGTTTCAAAAATAGTTTGTTGCTCTGTTGAAGTTTCATCGCATATGCTTAATTGTCTATTCTTTGTGATGATATTTCATATTTGGATTCTTTTGATGCTAACTTTTCAGGTATAGCTTCGAACCCTTTCTTTATTATGGACAAAAATAGGGAGAACATATTGAGGGGGTGCTTAGGTTTCTTTAAACTCCATCTATTACAATATTTCATTTGTTTCATTTGTGTAGGTATTTTTTCACATCGATGATACCTGGACTACACGATAAAAAAATTTGACATATATAATTTTACAAGTGTCTTTTCCTTTTCGGGTTTAGGAGGGACATTAGTTAAACTTGTCTTAGGGGTTATTTTTTCAATTTGCTGTCTTGTTCCAGAATATCCAAAGGGGTAGATTTGTAATACTCGTTATATTTTTAAGTTTGGAATATTTCGTTACACCTTTACATCATCATGTACATTCTCAAAAGCTTAAAATAAAGAGAAGTTAGTGATCAAGAGCAACAGTTGAAGATCGAAGAGTTGAGATAGTTTCTTAAATCATATAGAGAAGGTATATGAGGTTTATTTTGAGTAATTAAATTATTCAAGGGTATTTTAAAAGTGTTTGAAAACTAAAAATATTGCCAAAGTCATTAGAATGACATTGGATGTCGTTTAAATGAGTGCATGTTCCTCATTAGAATAGCATTGAACGAGACTTCAAACGTGATCAGTTTTATAAAACTTTGGCCGCTGTGGAATCCCATTGAAAAGTTCATTTGATGGGTGTTCGAACGAGATAGGGTACTTCATTCAAACAAGATGTACCTCTTTCGAATGAGATGGTAAAGTTTATTTTTTACCCAATTTCAAATGCAATATTTTAAGTTTATCTCCTGGAGATTTTTCTCCCTATATATAGGGATACGAGCGTGCAATTTCTATCAAGCGTTTTAGATATCTTTTTTTGATCAATCACTTTAGCTTTTTAAATTCAAACCCCTTGGACATTTTGCAATCCGTTTATCAAATCCTGAAGAACACATCATATGTTTTAATCCGTGTGGGGATCATTCTTCACTGCTGAAGATAGGAAAGGAGTTTCCAAGTTGATTAGTGGACACTAAGGTAAGTGGAGAATGTTGTGTGGGGCGTTGCAGGATTGGTATCTCCTTCCTGTAAATAACAAGGAAGACATAACTGCAATACTTAGTGGGGTCTAAGTCTGTAAGTATATCTGTGTCGTTTTATAAAATCTAGTCTTAACACTCCTAAAACCCAAAAGGTTTTTCTCGAAAGGGAATTTTTTCTCATCTTCTGTATTTATGGTTTATTTCTTTCAATTTAGATTAAATATCTTATATGTTTAGGTTCACATAATTAATTAAGACAACTGGATTTAATTGAATTTGGCTTGTATGTGACCTAATCTACGATTTCTACATATAACCGAACCACCCTATAAAACCCCATTTTACAAAGTCCACACACGCCTCGATGTTCATCGATAAGGCTCAGAACCCATCACACACGGATTCCACCGAGTGTAGACAAACCATGCACGAAATCCACCACACGAAATAAGCTCTCAACTAGATGAAGAGAATAAACTTTGGTTCCGACAAACAAATAAGATCTCAAAGCATATAGAAGATGAAAACTTAAATTTTAAACCAGTTTGGTGAAAACTAGGGTTTGGGAAAAAGAATCCTTGAAGATTTAATTATATAAATCTCTCAAAATGATGATTTACAAATGTTGCCCCGAAGCCTTTTTTTCTAGTGGAAATCAGTTTAGAAGGATAAGGACCAAAGAGTTGGGCAAAAAATATATTTTTTGAAAAAATTCCCCACCTCATTAGAAATTTCACTGGATCTCATTCTAAGGACGTACATGTTCTCGTTGGAACAACTTCTAACAAGATATCCGATGAAAAATTAGAGAAGGAAAAACTAGGTCATTAGAAGTTTCCTTGCATCTCATTCGCATGAGGTACTTGTTCTCGTTGGAACCAACTTCTAATGAGAAAACAATAAAGGCTAATTTTGACTTGTTTGAAGTTTCGTTAGATTCTGGTTCCAACAACACCCAAAACGACTTGTAAAAAGTTTCTACAATCATTTTAAAATTAGTTTAAAAACATCTTAATACCTAAAAATAAATCTAATAGGACCAAAATATATATGCATCCATATATGAGAGATCCTCAAAACATATAGACAAAAATGAGCACGAAACACGATTCGAGATGCAACGAAAGGTCAATACCTCAATTCCTAATCTAATAATTAAACAGTTTTGTCCAACTACTGAAATAAAGAAAAAATACATACAAATTAATATATTGCAAATTTGTCCTTACAAATCTCTCCTTTAGCTATTTTGGGACAAAACCAACAATAAAAACTCTTATGGTCGGTCAAGAATAACTAAGACTTAATCCCCAACCTAAAAAGGAAAATTGTACAAGTTGACGGACTCATAAAACTTATGTAGCTTTGCACGCTTGAAAACTTTTTTTCATGTTGCAAATCTGCACACTTAAACACACCTTTGAATGCAAACAAAATATAGAAATATAAATTTGAAAAGTAATAAAACTCCCCTATGTCTAATGATGCCCACCTAGGTAAGACGTCTACCCCCAAAGATACAAGTATTTTCCTAACACTAAAGTGAAACATATCATTTCTCCCCCTTTTTGTTCAGGAATAGACAAAGAAATAATGCATAAAAAAAACTCTCCGCTATGAACCATATCTCCCGTAAAATGTGTGGACATGTGATATCAATTGGAATAATAGAAGAAAAAATAATATCATGCAATAGTGTATAGTTCGACAAACTTAACATGGAAACACAAGAAAAAATAATCCAAACAATGATCAATCAATACCAATATTGACGCAATAAATAATACCACCCTGAATACCCAAATGAAACATGAGATACCAATGTAAACAAGCAACAAGAGATACCAATATGATCATAAGCATGCCAATTTGATTCAAGGATAAAAACATATGGAAAACATGGATTAAATGTAAACTCAAAGATTCAGACATAAAACAATACCATATATAAAAATGCAAAATATACTAATGATACACAGGCACATATACATAGGAATAAATTACCACAAAATGATACAAACCACACAAGCGTTACACATTAGCACATTATCGATATGTCTAAACATGTGGGATGGAATGAAGGGGCATGAACTAAAAACAAAAGAACATGACTTATTCACTCAAAAATTACCAATGAGTTATATATGGTTGTATTAATTTTATCAAATAAAGATTTATCCTCATAGTGACTGATAAAGTGAACTCATAAATGGACAAACAAACATAATACACACTAGCCTATAAAATATTGATGATTTCGATATTTTCATGTTACTCTATGGTGTGACTATTTTTATTTATACTTATATGCATATTCATAAAATAAAAATTTCAAAATTTTCAAAAATTGTTTGTTGCTTTGTTGAAGTTTAATCATATATGCTTAAATGTCTATTCTTTGTGACGATATTTCATATTTGGACTTTCTTGATGCTAACTTTTCAGGTGTTGCTTCTATGCTTTTGTCTATTATGGATAAAAAGGGGGAGAACATATTGATGGGTAGTTTTGGTGTCTTTAAACTCCATGTGTTAGGGCATTTCCCTTTTTCATGTGTATAAGTATTTTTCCACATTAATGATACCATGGACTTCATGATGAAGACTTTTGACAAGACAATTTAATAAGTTTCTTTTCCTTTTCGGGTTTAGGAGGGATATTAGTTGAACTTGTGTTAGGGGTTACTTTTTCAGTTTGGTATTTTTTATTAAAATAGCCAAAATGGGAGATTTGTAAGAGACATATTTATAATGCTCATTATGTTTTTATGTTTGGCATATTTCGTTACACCTCTACATCATCATGTACATTCTCAAGATCATCAAATAAAGACAAGTTAGTGACCGAATGCAATAATCGAAGATCAAAAAGTTAAGATCGTCACTTCAATCATATGGAGAAGGTATATGAGATTGATTTTGTGTAATTAATTTATTTTCTTCAGCGAAGGAATGAGTCCAATGGTCAATGACATTTTTCACCTCGGATATGCCTTTTGTACTAAAAAATTCTCTCTCTAATAAACTCGCCTCAACGATGAAGGTATTAGTTACAGTGAAGAATATATTCTATGGCTGCGAGTGTGTCTACTAAATTATATATTTTACAAATATCTCATGGGAAACTATGAATACTTTCTTATCATCCAAATCTTCTCTAAACTTAAGCGTTTTGATCTCTACAAAGATGCACCCTCCCCACTTATCTTAGGCTTATTTTTTGTACTTGGAAGAGATTGATATATATATATATATATATATATATATATACTATGTGTCCCAAACAACTTCCCCAAATCATCCCCAAATAGCTTTAAGTGTTATACCTTATGGTATGGGTCCCGTCAGGGCACAACTCATCAATACTATTTGGGGGAGATTTTGGGGAGTTATTTGGTACCCATAGCACCACTCATAAAATAAAGGAGAAGTGATTTTTTTGTCTTCCCCAACTAATGGTTAGGATCAAATGAAAGGAGTTTCAATTCAATGGCTAAGAATCAATCAAGGTGATCCGTGTAACCTTAAACTACTTTGGGACTCACAATATAGAGTGCCAAGAGAGTACAACCTATATGCACACAATCTCTTCTTTGGGACTCACAATCTATAGCACACAATCTCTTCTATCTGCACACAATCTACCACGCACAATCTCTTCTATCTACACACAAGAAACCAAGGGGGTTTGGTAGAGCGGAAGGGGCTCTTCCAACCTTAACCAAGGTCGGGGGTTCGATTCCCGCCTTGGGCATGGAGAAGCTTTAAATCTCTTGGCCAGCTGTCCCACCCATTTGAGGTGCCTACAAATCAGCGAGGGGATTAGTCACTTAGTCGCTAGTGGACACCCCGGTTAATAACCAAAAAAAATCTACACACAAGAGAGCTGAGAAAGAGAAATGCGAGTTTTGAAGCTAAAGAGGACAATATTAATCTACATACACTCTCGATCTTAAGGTGAGTTTTATAAATGTATGCACTGTATAAACCTGTTTGGTTCAAAACTGGGTTTTCAGAGTGGGCTGAGTTTTATAGTTGAACCATGTTTGGTTCAAAACTGCTACTTTAGAATGGCCTAAGTTTTATAAATGTACGCACTGTATAAACATGTTTGGTTCAAAACTATCTTAGCTGAACCATGTTTGGGTCAAAACTCAAATATGCGGTTCATGTCTTCAATTTTTGTTGTTCATATTTTATAGTTGAGCCATATTTTTGTTGGTCTTTGAAATATGCGGTTCATGTCTTCTATTTTTGTTGTTTTATATTTTTGCTATTCATATTTTTGTCTTCGATTATCAACGCATGTTCCTTACCAAAACTCAAACTCCAATATGGGTCTTTGAAATATGGGTCTTCCATTAACAGTGAACTCACACAAACGTGTTCCTTACCAAAACAGTGACTGATTTTATAGGTTTTCAAACTCACACGATAACATGTTTGGGTAAGGAATACGTTCTTGTGAGTTTTGCATTATACACGTTTATGGTTCAGGTTTATACCTCTTCGTGTGAGTTTGAGGAGCTGTAAAAAAATTAGTCACTGTTATCGTTATCAACACATGGGCCTGGGTCTTTGAAATATGGGTCTCAACTGATATATAGAATGCAAAGATGATATATAGAATGAATCTTTTGTCATTTATCAAAGATGATAAACAAATTTAATGCAAAACTGCTTTAGTCAGTACGTGTGGCTCAAAAGATTTAAATGTAAAACAGTCTATATTATGAAAATAATATATTGAGCATCCAAAAAAAGAACCTGAAATAATAAAATGATAAAATTTAAGAACCTGCATAGTTTTATGCAAAGGTATACGCCTTTGCCTCTCTGTTAAAAATTATACCAACTATCAACACATGTTTCATTATCAACGCACGATAACAGCGACTGGGTTCAGTTCAGTTGGGTCTTAAACAACTTAATTGAGTTCAGTTAAGTTTAAGAACTTGGGTTTATAACGATAACAGTGACTGGGTTAATGTTCCTTCCTTGCTTGGGTTTTATGACTGGTGTTTTTACAGCTCCTCAAACTCACACGAATGTGTATAGACCTGAACCAATGAGTTATTTTTTAATGTTCCTTACTAGCTTGGTTCATAGATTTATAACTGTATAACTCTCTGTGTTGCGGCATGTGTATACACCCTAGCATAACATCTAATACAAGCGAACTGTATAACATTGTATACAAGAGTTTACAATTTTTTTAACGAACTGTATAAGTTTTTTACCAACTGGCTTGAGTTACTATATAACTAACTTGAGTTTGTTCCTATATAATTGGCTTGAGTTTGTTCCTATATAACTGACTTGAGTTTTTTGGGTTAACTAATATTTGGAACGGGTTTGAGTTTTTTTACTAATATCTGTTCCCATATAGCTCTCAGTCAATGTTGTTTACTTATATTTAAAACGGGTTTAAGTTTTTCGTTTGATGGCAAGGCCAGCGTCCACGTTTTTACGTCTTAAAACATGTTTTTGATGTTTTCTCACTTAAAACCATGTGTATAACATGATTAACTGGGAGTTTTATAACTCACAAAACAGGTCCTATATAACTGGCTTTAAATTCACTTGAATGCACGTTTTTGTGAGATGAAACACGTGCAAGATGAGAGTTTTATAACCCACTGTCTGGACTTTTAAATTTGATGTGTATAAACATGTTTGCTAGGTGAAACAGTTGATAGATATAGGTTTGTGGAGTTTTTGCATTATAAAAACTACACCTCTAGAAACTGAGTTTTCTTAACAGTTGCAGTACAAACCTCTAGAACTGTAGAAAAGTTGCAGCACCGTAGAACTGTACAACAATTGCACCATGTTCCACACCTCTAGAACTATACAAACCCCAAACTCAAACTATAAACACACCTTAATAGCAACAAGTTTTCTAAAGTTTGATAAATTTTCTCCCTGGCATAGAGTCGTTAACAAAGACGTAATTCATGAGGTTTTGTAATCTTGAGGTTTTGGGGTCGCTGAAAAAGGAGTTGGTTCATCTTATGCATTTTTGAAAAGTTTATTATAAAGTATCTTTTAAAAAAAATTATGCATATTTCTTTTATACAATTTATTATCTAGGAGAATAGATTTCAACAATTATAATAGAGGTTCAATGTCTATGAAAAGCTTATTGTTCATGCGTGTTTGTATTTATACAATTTTTTGTCCTTCTTTGTGGTTCAAATAAAAAAAATTATGATGTTATGTCCATGCGTGTTTGTATTATCTACTCATGTTTGTATTTATTTTCGGTACACATGCGTGTTTGTACGGTGTTAGTTTTATCCATTCATCTTAGTTTTATCCATAAATCTCAGAGCATGTGTTTTGGTTAATATTCATTTCTATGTGTTTTGGTTACTATTCAACTTTTGTTTTGGTTAGTTTAGTTTTAATAGTTGGTATTCAAGTTCCGGTTGAGTTTATAGGAAAATGAATGCAAAGACGTTCACGTGATAAAAAATTCACGTGTTCATTAAATGTTGACTTGAAAATACCTTTTTTGGATATTCTAATTAAGTGGTGTTTGCATTATTCTCTAGATACCTTCTTTTTAATTCAATATTAAACACGATTGTTTGGATTTTGAATTATGTCATATTTTTTGGGGAGGCGAATGGAAGCAAATCATCATTTTTGTAATTCAATATTAAACATGATGGTTTGGATTCAATATTGACTTATGTTAAATTTATTTTGACATAAGAAACGACATATATTTGAATTGATTGTAAAGATATTATTAATATCAGCGTGCAATTGGCATGGGCAAACGTGGCATGATATGTTACAAAACCTCTAGCTAAAGAATGTTATTAAAGGCGTGTAACATCATTATTTATCACACCTAGGAGTGTTAGTGTGCCATAATAAAAAATAATCAGGAGCAAATTTATCACCGCGCCATCGGCATGGGTACACCCTAGTGTGTGTGTGTGTGTGTGTGTGTGTGTGTGTGTGTGTGTGTGTGTGTGTGTGTGTGTGCAGAGAGAGAGAGAGAGAGAGAGAGATTGACATCATAATACCCATATTTGTCAAAACTCTAAAGAAAAAATATTGAGAAATTTTTATGGAGCAACGACACTTTGTCAAGGAGAAAAATTTTAAGAGATTTTTTCGGTTTAAATACTCTAAACAATGAAAGCATGGTTTTTCTTCTTCACAATTATTTTATTTTTTGAGGTGCTTGATTACAAAATTTGATCACAAATCTTATTGAAGTCTAAAAACTTCTACCTACATTATTTAAGAAGAAAACTCGTGTTTTTTCTCTTGAAAGACTCGTGTAAATATCTTAAAAATACATTATGAGGTTTGAATGAGCCAAATCCTTTTAAAAACTTTCATAATCTTTAGGAAAACTCACATCCTAGAATGTGGTAATTCAAGAATTGGTGGCTTCTCAGCTAAGTTTTTCTTTTACATGAAAGAGGATTTTAATTTCGCGATATGGTATCAAAAGAATTGAACAAGTCCTAACTGGTCGTGGTTGCATAGCGTTCTCCAGCTGTTGACGCTCTCTTCGGAGGATATGGTAAGAAAAAGTTAATATTCGGTCAGTGATTTTATTTTATAATAAGTTATTTTTCAATCTGTAATACTCTACCATAGTTCATATGCCATTTTCTTCAACCTGAGATTTTTCTTGTTGCGGGATTTCCCTCGTACGATGGTTTACCTTATTCCGCACTTAAATTAACTCACTTCTACTTTAAGATAAAATTCGGTATTATCTAATTGGTAAAAATTTTATCACATAGAACTTGGTTGCCTTATTTGCAACTAAATGGAATTAATAGTAAATATTCCTTTTATTACGACGATAATTTTAGTTAAGTACCTTTACTTTTTTTAGGTTTTCAGAACACTATACTCTCAATTGATATTAGAAAGGTTACTCACTTTTATAAGTTTAATCACCTTGAGATTGATGTACTGTGTATTTAATAGAATTAAGTATGTGTGCCGGTATTAGTGGCTTAATTGGTTTACCTAGTACTCATGCATCCACCCTACTTATAACACTAATCAATTTTGTTAATCACTCTATTTATATTAAAAATGTTTATGTCAATAGTTATAGTTATGATAAAGAAGATAGTGTACTCATTTCTTATGTTAATATAGTTCTCAAATTGAAAGTTTTACTAAAATCAAATGCCAAATTTATTACGAAAGTAAAAATATTTGTAAATTAAAAAACTTTGAAGAAGAATGGAGACCATGTATCTTCCGTGTTTTTTTGTCGAAAGAGATCACTTAGTTGAGAAAATCAGTAGAATCTTGAAAATGAGAAAACCAACATTTTTAATTATCTCATCCATGTAAAAGAAGAAAATGATTTTTTTCATTTTATTAAATCTTATGGGAAATCTCTTTACCCTAGAATTAAAGGACTTGATTTATGCTTTAATGACTTCTTATAATTTCTTATTGAAGATAAGAAGCTACCTACCAATGAACATGAATGTGTGTCCACCTTGAAATAGGAAATAGATGAGTAAATTGGTTCTTTGGAAACTTTAAAAAAGAAGTTTAGAAGTTACGAAGAATTCAGTGTCAAGAATTATTAAAAGGTTGAAATGACTATATTAAAGACTTAAGTTCTAGAAAATAAGAAATTTCTAATGGAGTTGAATTTCTTGTTAATGTTTCACCATAAAATGAATAATCTTTTTTGCAAACCTGTTTTCAAATGGTTTCCAAACTCAAAGAAATATGGTAGTGTGAATCATTCAAAGTAGAAGAATGTCATTACTCCAAAGTTTGTGAAGATTGTCCCAAATGTGAAATTGCATGTTTATAGACCTAAATTTTTAGTGCAATCATTATCACAAAACAAGTCATATTAGAAACATTTTTCTTTTTATTTAATTTTACCTTCCATTCTTGCAATGATAGGAAGAATAGTAGTTTTGTTGGGAATAATTGAGATGAAATGCATGGAAAACATGCTCACTATGTTCATAACAAGGAGGACAAAATGATTCGACATTCGTCCAATGTTCAACTTCCAAATATACTCATATAAATCAAGAATATTTTAAGAATGATAGTATGAAAATGATATATGTATAGATCAAAAGGGATTCTAAAATAGTTCCCTCAATTTCTACTACTAGTTGTGCCCACCTGCGTTGCACGTGTGGCCGTTTCCAGATATTAATCTTCCTTCCACTACAAATCTGTGAAGAACAAAGTAATAAAAATACTTCCAACATATTATGTAGAATTTGTTTTGTTAGAATATAACATAAAGTACCTAGTACGAAGCATCAATCATTACCCCAAAAATCAAACCTCCGTTCAACTGTAAACTATACAAGATATTCCTGTGAATACTCTAAATCTATCACAAACGAACTCAGAACTCCCTACTCAAAACCAGGAAGAAATACACACAAACATGTATGTATGTATATATAATCAGAATCCCTATAACTGCAACAAAGGTACTGCAAAAACTCTGGTAAAAATACCTCTTCCAAGTGGTTGAAACGATTTATGTGGCTTATCAAATGGGTAAAAAATTAGGGGATGTTAATATGGAGTATAAAATTTGTTTGTACTAAGATCTGGAAAAAGTAATTTTCTCAGGCTTAATAATGACTCTAAAATTAAGGAATTTATTAACCAACAAAAGCCCCTGGAGATTCGAAAATAAACCAATCTATTGTTGAATTGGCCCTGTAACCCCACAAAGTCAATACAGGTAAATGTTGGCAGTTTGAAATTCCCCTGGGTTATTATCCTCTGAAATCATTTTCCGATGCGTCCAGAGTTTGTAAAGTTCAATTTTTCGTGAGTGACACTATGCTACATAATTTGTTATCTGATTCCCCAAACTCTTTCATCTTCTCAAATTCAAACCCTAAATCTACACTCAATTTGTTAGCGCTCAGATCAACATACTGAATATTAGAGCATATATGAAGGTAATTTCCTATCTCACCAGTTAAATTATTACTCCAAATATTCACAACAACCAAGTTGTCACAAATTCTAGGAAAATGTATACAATTCCACCATGAATTATATTAAGTGAAAGATGTTAAGCTCAATAGTAAACCAACTTAGAAGACAACACATTATTATATTATGCATCCATTAAGGTTGATTTCACTGAAAGAACCCTATCTTTTCTCGCTAAAGTTCTAGTTACAGCAGCAGCTACTATTCTTGCTTAGTCATTCATCCATGCTTACTCATCTGTGCCAGTCAGCTGACATGTATCTGAAGCAATAGCAGCAACTGCTGTTGTTGCCAGCCTATCATACATGTGGGCGATATCGACTGATGACTAAATCCTATTTAGGACTCGAAGGCCTTCGTGGTATGACTAAATCTGCGTGTGGGACTTTCTCTTCAGATGCTTTTTTTGTTTGACCGTGTCCGTAGAGTGGTACTAAGGTTTATTCTGTAATTCCAACCTTGCACACAGGGCATTGAGGTTGTTGGTGATCTTTAATTTCAGCAGATACACATGGGTAATGAATCCATTTGTAAATACAGGGGCAGTAATAGAGGTGGTTACATGGTCTTGAACCATGTCTAGGCAGATGTTACAGTCGAAACCACCGGTCGCATTATTTTTCGTTAAGTTGGTAGATTATTTTCTAACGCTTTCAACTTGATATTGGTCTACTTTTCTACCGTACCAAAGAAATAGGATTCTCATCATTGACTTTATTAATTGGGTACCTAACCACTTGTCTCTTTTTTCTTACTACCATAAAAAATTAAAATGTTATTCACCATTTTTATAACTTACCAATCAGATGTACCCTACACTAATCACGTGGGAAAAAAATCTTCTCTCTGATGTAGGCGAAAGGCGATAGTATTTTTCCAAGTGCTAAATTTTCAGGACTAAATAAATAGGACAATATGTGCGAAATCTTTATTATACTCAACAATTTAGGTCGCAACCTATAAAACCAATGACAAACCCATCCCCATTCTCTCTATATACATATCCATCTAGTCTCCCACATGTATGAATCCAACAATTATGACATAATGAAAATAGTTTGAAAAATGTAGGTTAAAAAAACATATATTCGGCTAATATAAAAATAAATTATGTATCAATACGTAAGTTTGTGCGTGAATATCATTTTAAACTTAGTGAACCCAAAATTCCACTCACTGAGTACCCAATCGCTCCAAAAAAAGCCCACTAAATAATGAATCATCAGAATCTTTGATTATTTTGGTTCATAGTTTGTTTCATTTATCATGATATCAAAAAGTTTAATATGTATATTGCAATGACGTAATTTTGTTTATCCAAACAATTATGTTCTTCTTTATTTTATAAAAATTTGGGTGTCTACTTGGTTCTACTCTATAATTTGTTATACACGCGTAGTTTATAAATACACCCCTTTCACAAAACTATATCACCTGCATTTCTTCAGTATTAGGTACCATGTATGTATACATTTGTATTTTATAATTCGCAAATCGGATACCCAAAACAGAAAAAGGAGATAGAAATGTTAAAAAAAAGACACAGATGAATATTATCAAACACATGATATGCAATGGATTTCATTCATGCTAACAAATTTTAATTGTCCAACACTCATAAAACAATAATACATAATTGGATCAAAGAATATACTCCAACATGTATATAATCATTTATTTATTTTACAAAAAGGTATTTGATATTAGAAAATTGTTAGGCAAACGTATGAATGTTTATCATCACGGTTATGACGGACCTTACTTTTTCAGTTTTGTCAACATAAGAGAATCTTATATAGATCAGTTTCTAAATGATAAGTAAAATAGTAATGATACATTAATTAATTGCAATTACCTCGTAAACCAAAGTGAGATTCCTTCACTATGAGATGGACAATCCAAGCTTTGAACACAAATATTGATAATATCATAAAAAGTTTCAAAAGAAATATACGACCATTTCGAATATAAATTATAGGAAATATTTTTAATGTGGTATTAACGGGTAAAGCTAATCACGCTCCAAAAAATCTTAAAACACTTAAAATAATTTTTAAAAGACAAACTTACCATTTGCTCTAAAGATCAAACAAATACTTTTTTATTTGTTAATTTTTTTTAATAAAGAATAGTATTTTAAACTGTTTTTTTAAATATATTTTTTTAAATTAAAAAATAGATGTTTTTTTATCAAAATTATTATGATAGTTTTAAAAACCTTTTTTTATTTAAAAAGATGTTATGATAGATTTAAAAACTGTTTTTTTTTTCAAAAAAAATATTTTTTTACATAAAATTGGGAAAAAAAATTAACAAATAAAAAAACTGTTCTTTATATCGAAAACTGTTTTTTATATTGAAAACTATTTTTTTTATTTTTAATTAACACGATTACGACCCAAATAAAACGCGACGTAACATGGAGTTGTATTTTTTTTTATAGCGGTGGCGAGGACCATTATTTATTAGTTCAAAAATAATTCTTTTACTATTTAAAAAAATGGTTCGCGTCAGCGGTAGGCATAGACGGTCCAACCACCTATACATACCGCTAGCAAGGACTATTTTTTTAGTATGTTGGTACGCATCAGCGGTATGTATAGGCGATATTATAAAACATTTTAAATAAAATGTACAAAAAAAATAGTTTTAAACAATTTTTTAAGTGCCCAAAGATTTTATTTAAAAAACAAATTGTTTTAAGTAAAATCCAAGCATGGGAGTGTTTTAGGAAAATTGTTACAAAAATTCTAATAGTTGCAAAAATTGTTACAAAAATTCTAATAGTTACAAAATTGTTTTATAAAAATAAAAAATCAGTAGTTCCAAAATAGTAACTATTAGAATCTTAATTTTTTTTAAATAAAATCTTTAGGCACTTAAAAAATTGTTTTAAACTGTTTATTTAAAACTATTTTTTTTGTACATTTTATTTTAAATATTTTAAAATACGCGACCAAAATAAAATTAACATGACATGGCACAACACACCTCAAAATCTTAATTTTAGGTAAAATGAATATGACACATATGAAAGTGACATGGCACGACACAAAATTCTTTTTTTATGAAATGCGAATATGGTCCACTTGACGTGTTGTATTTTAAGTGGGTTGTGTTAGTATTTGATACAAAATTGAGATTTCGTGTTGTGTCATATTACTTTTATTGGTGAAAATAAGATTTTGTGGCGTGTCCTGTCATTCTTATTTTGATTGGGTTCCTGTTTGGTTAAAAAAATCAGACATATTGTGGCGTAACACTTTTACTTGGGTCGTGTCCGTGTTTTGTAAAAAAATAATATTTCATGTTGTGTCGTGTCACTTTTATTAAGATCGTGTTCATGTTTGGTTAAAAAAAAATTGTCGTGTTCTGTCCAGTTGCTTTTATTTGAGCCGTGTTCGGATATAAAAACAATTTTCAATTTAAAAAATAGTTTTTATTTGTTAATTTTTTTCCCAATTTTATGTAAAAAATAATTTTTTTTTTGAAAAAAAAAAGTTTTTAAATCTATCTTAAAAAAAACTTCTATAAAAGTATCATAATAATTTTTTAAATAATAAAGGGTTTTTAAAATTATCATAACAGTTATTTTAACAGTTTTTATAAAAAACAGTTATTTTTTAATTTTAAAAATTAAAAAAATGTTTTAAAAAACAATTTAAAATACTGTTTTTTATTGAAAAAAATTAACAAATAAAAATATATTTGTTTGATCTTTAGAGCAAATGGCAAGTTTGTCTTTTAAAAAGTAAATAGAGTGTTTTAAGAATTTTTAGAATCTTTAAGAAATAAACATGTCCAACTGAAAAATACATATGAAGGCATAAAAAATAATAATCTAATAAGGTGTGAACTTGGTAATTCTGTAACCTAAAATATACATATATTTTTCTAAAATTAACATTGAATTTAGAATTATTATGAGACATGAATGGAACAACAATAAAATTGAAAATACAAAATCTGAGGCCAAAAGAGAGACAACATTCATGAATGAGATAGATATAATTACAAAAATTATGCATTTGCTTTCAAATTAACAAATGCATACGTTTGATTGCAAATGAAAAAGGAGTAAAAAATTAGAGAGAAAATTATGAGTATTGACCTTGTTTTTTTGGACAAGAAACAACAACAATGAAGAAACTATACAATATAAATCTGATGGGAAGGTGAATGAACTTGGGCAACTGACTTTTGATTTCTAGGGTTTCAAGATGAATGTATTTGGAAGTTTTGTTAGATGAATGTATTAGGAGAGAAAACGTATCAAGTTAAGATTCATTGAATGATTTTAATTTAATGAATGTGTGAGACTAATTATTGATACCAAAATTAATATGCTGATATGGACGAATAATATGAGAACACGTGTCAATCTACTTGGCACAATAGCAACGAGGAAGTTCATTTCCCCGACCAACTCATGTTCTCTCCGAGCAACGAGGGTACACCGAGGAACTTCAGCACTCCGAGGTACTCTAGCGCTCCGAGGAACTCCTGAGCAACGAGCAACTAAGGCGGTCCGAGCTGCATCTCAACCATAGCATTAATATAGATAATCAACAGTTAAACTATTCATTGAATGTTCATCATCTTGACGCACACGCTGCATTAAATGTATTACCTTTTCATATGTATATCATTTAATGTATCAACCCTTTCATGTACAGCCTAAGAGCTATAAATACCTTGTATCGCCCTCATTCAAAGGGACTGGAATTTCTTGGTTGAACCACAAATCGAGAATTCCCAAACACTCAGCAATAACATAACAGTGGACGTAGGCCATTCATATAAGGCTGAACCACTTTAAAAATCTTTGTCTCATTTTATTTATCTGTGATTGAATAATTAGAGCGATTTAATTTTTTACATCAACAGATTGGCGCCGTCTGTGGGAAACAATTGTTATTATCATTTTTCACCAAAAATCATTCATCATCAATGGCGGATAATCCACAATCTAGTAATCGAAACGCTGGAAATACTGGAAATCCTCTGAATCCCTCTGCACCTCCAGATCTAGCCGGGATTATGACGAATCTGGTTCAAGGACAAACCGCCATACAAGAAACAATGAGGCAACTCATACAAACCCTTCATGGCAGTGCACCTGCACGTTCAGGACAGCAAAGTGGTCAAAGGCAAACTTATTTACTTTCTGCACGATCCAGGCGTACTGAGTCATATCGTAATGAGGAGTCTGATGATTTCTCTTATCAACCTGGGCGAACTTCGTCAATAAGGGCTACAGATACTGATCAACGTATCACCCTCTCTCGAGAAAGACCCAGTGCCTTAGAAAGACTGAGTAGGGTGTCTCCTTTCAGTCGATTAGGCCCTAGGAGGAATAGGAGTCCACCTAAGACCATGTCGAGGAGTTTTCGACAACCATCTGATCTCAGAGAAGGATCAGCACAATCACGACCAGTTGCTCGTCAAGATAAATCTCAAGAGGATACTTCAGAGCGATCCATTGCTCGAACCAATAGGCCCGAGGAAGGAAATGAAGCGTGGAAAGGATCCCTTCAGCGCTTGGAGGATAGATTGGGAGAAATGGCTAAGGCGAAGAATCCCTTACAACGAACTTTTGTTCAAGGGACACCTTTTATCCAGGCCATTATGGGTTTTCCTACCCCGTCAAAGTTTAAAGCACCTGTGGTGACCCCCAAATATGATGGAAAGACAGATCCTGTTCTACACATAGAGCAATATCAAGCTGCCGCCGATATCTATGCTGTCCCCGACGAGATGAGATGTAGAGCATTCTCTGGAACTCTTACTGGAGCTGCCCAGATTTGGTACAACAATCTTCCTCGGGGTAAGATTTCAACTTTCTTTCAATTGGCTGAGTTGTTCATCGGCAATTTCTGTTTTGGAGCAAAGCCAGTAAAACGAGTAGCACATTTGTTAAGTGTTAGACAAAAATCTGGTGAGAGTACTAGAGATTACATAACTCGTTTCAATAACGAGAAGCTGGAGGTCATAGATTACGAAGAGAAGACATCAATCATCACTTTGATGAGTGGGTTGTTGCCTAATAAGTTATATTATACTTTGGCGAAAGATCCACCTAAAACTATGTCAGAACTGATGGCAAAAGCGGCCAAAATCATGAATGCCGAGGAAGCTATGGCTGCAAAGAAGAATATAGATAAAGACACCAAGGTGGAAGTCGACAAGTCTAAGAATAAAGAGCATAAGGGCAATGGCGGTGATAAACGCTCCAGAAATAATAAATCATCATGGGAAGTCTTGAAGAAATATGACAATTATACTCCTTTGAAAATGGGTATTCATCATGTCTTGGAAGAAATCAAGAACAACGAGGAGGTAAAATGGCCAAAGAAACTGAGGTCAGACCCTGATTCAAGGAGTAAGGATAAATATTGCGAGTTTCATAAAGATCATGGTCATATGACCAAAAATTGCATAGCTCTTCAGAACGAGATTGAAACACTCATCCGAAGAGGAAAGCTAGCAAAATATGTTGATCGGGGAGGTGAAAGAAAAAATAATGACCGAGCTAGAGAGAGGTCTAGATCTCCTCGTCGAGCAGAAGAGAAAAAGAAGAAAAACCGTAAAGATGATCCAGAGGATGACCCCGATCTTCCCAAAAAACCAAGGCAGCCAGAACGAGAGGTATTTTCCATACGTTTTGGATCATTTGATTGTAATGTTATTACAGGAGGAGATGCAGGAGGAGGAGACCATACTGCAGAAAGAAAAGCTTACCTCGGAGAGGCTCAAGCTTGTTCATATATTCAGCGAATAAATCTGGCCGAGGACAATCGTCCGAGGAAGGTAAACAAAGAGAAGCTGGTCATTGGTTTTTTCAAAAAACGACGTGGCAGGTGTTCTTTATCCTCACGACGGTCCTCTGGTGATCAAAATGAGGATGAAGGAGGTAGTGATTTCAAGGGTGTTGGTAGATAATGGAAGCTCGGCAGACATCATGTACTATTCATGCTTTGATAGTTTGAATCTGAAATTATCTCAATTGGAACCTTATCACAGACCCCTCCTGGGTTTTGCTGGCGAGAAATTTTTTCCACTTGGGACGATCAAGTTGGATATATTCATTGGAACTTGGCCTGCTTGTCGAACAGAAAGAATACGCTTCTTTGTGATGGATAAGAATGTGCAGTCAGCCTACAACATCATCATGGGAAGAGTTGGTTTGAAGAAATTCGAAGCAGTTCCATCTACAGTGCATCAATGCTTAAAATTCCCAACAAACTTTGGAGTAGGAGTTGTGAAGGGTGACCAAAAAGTAGCTCGGGAATGCTATTATTCATCTGCTGAACAAGAGGAGCTTGAGGAATCAAGAAAAAAGACTACAACCTACCAGGTGGAAGAAGATACAGAGATTGAAGCTCTCGATCCTAGAGATGAATCCCAACTTGTAAAAGGACAGGTGGTGGAATCTACAGAAAATGTTATACTGGATGACGAGCACCCAGAACGAATAACCCAGATAGGTTCATCGTTGGATACTTCAATAAAACAGGAGTTGATAACTTTCTTGAGAAATAGGAAGAAAACTTTTGCATGGAGTCATCAAGACATGCCAGGAATAGATCCAAATTTCCTATGTCATGAACTCAATGTGAATAAGGAGATCAAGCCCGTAAAGCAGAGAAGAAGGGTATTTAGCCCCGAGAAAAATCAAGCCATTCAAGAGGAGGTCGACAAGCTCCAGAAGGCTTAATTCATTGAAGATGTGAAATACCCAGACTGGTTGGCGAATGTGGTGATGGTAAAGAAGAATAACAACAAATGGAGAATGTGTGTTGATTTCACTGATCTCAACAAGGCCTGCCCAAAGGACCATTTTCCATTACCCAGAATTTATCAGTTAGTGGATGCTACTTCTGGGCACGAGCTGCTTAGCTTTATGGATGCTTATTCAGGCTACAACCAGATCAAGATGAAACCTGAAGACAGGGAGAGTACTTCTTTTATTACCCCTAGGGGAACTTATTGTTATAATGTTATGCCTTTTGGTTTAAAAAATGCAGGAGCGACATACCAGCGGCTGATGAATAAGGTTTTTTCCGAGCAAATCAGTTGCAATATGGAAGTCTATGTCGATGATATGCTGATAAAAAGCAAGAAAGCTGCTGATCATCTAGTTGATTTAAGTCAGACTTTTAATCAACTGGATAAATACCAGATGAAGCTCAACCCAACGAAGTGCACATTTGGAGTACGAGAAGGAATGTTCCTCGGGTACATCGTCAACCAAAGAGGCATTGAAGCAAATCCAGAAAATATCAAAGCTCTTTTAGGGTTGCAATCGCCAACGACGAAGAAAGAGGTGCAGAGTCTTACAGGACGAGTTGCAGCGCTCAACAGATTTGTATCTCGAGCAACAGATAGATGCTTACCATTCTTCAAAACACTTCGAAAAACTTTCGAGTGGAATGATGAATGTGAAAAAGCCTTTCAAGACTTGAAGAAATATCTGGGAACACCTCCGCTGTTGTCGAGGCTAATAACGGGAGAAAAGTTGTACTTATACCTGGCAGTATCAGAGCATGTAGTCATCTCGGCATTAATCAGATTAGAGAATGGAGTCCAGAAGCCAATTTATTACACAAGTAAGGTTTTTCGAGGTGCAGAGATCAGGTACCCAAAATTAGAAAAATTGGCATTGGCATTAATTGAAGCAAGTAGAAGAATGAGGCCATATTTCCAGGCCCATACCATCATCGTGTATACCGACATGCCATTAAGACAAGCCCTTCATAAACCAAAAAAGTCAGGGAAATTGATGTACTGGGCAATAGAGCTCGGTGAATATGATATTGTGTATGAACCCAGGTCATCATTGAAAGGGCAAGTTGTAGCATATTTTATAGCAGAGTTTACATATCCTGATATCCCCGAGGAACAAAAGTTGCTCACTGACCAACCTGTGGATGTTACAGGATCAACAGACATAATTCCAGACCAACTTCGATTGGTAAAAGGGCTTGTGAATGTTGAAAGATCATCAAATTCAAACCCAGACCAACTCCGGTTGGTAAAAGGGCGAGAAGAAATGGTCGACGAGGAACGAAAAGTAACAGAGGAGAATGCAAGAGAACAACAGATATTTCACCGAGGAACTTTATTGGATAAGAAATTTGAACACGAATTACCTACATGGAGATTGTATGTAGATGGGTCATCTTGCACAGCAGGTTGTGGAGCGGGGATTGTTTTGAAAACCCTAGACGAGATTGATATAGAATATGCCTTGCGATTTCAATTCAAAACCTCCAATAATGAGGCTGAGTATGAGGCCATGATAGCAGGTCTTAATTTAGCAAAGTTCATGGAAGCACAACAAGTGATAGTATTCAGTGATTCTCAGTTAATTGTGAATCAGATGATGGGAACATATGCGGTTAAAGGGGAATTAATGATCAAGTATCATGCAAAAGTGATGGAATTATTGGCAGAATTTGACGCCATTCAGTTGATCAGAATACCCAGAATAGAAAATGCACAACAGACGCACTGGCCCGACTAGCATCAGCTACTCGTACCGAGCTGCGAAGAACGATACCAATTGAAGTACTGGAAAGTCGGAGCATAGATGAAGACCTGACGAGGAATGTTATTACCCTTGATCTAGGACCATCTTGGATGGATCCCATTAGGGCATATATTGAAGAAGGAGGATTGCCAGAGGACAAGCTCGCGGCGAAGAAATTGAAGTTTATAGCTGCCCGGTATGTACTAACTAATGGTGTTTTGTACAGATGAGGAATTATGGTAGGTTTGCAGAGATGTGTACATCCCTCCGAGGTGAAAGAATTGATTGAAGAGATCCATGAAGGGTCATGTGGAGCCCATGTAGCAGGTCGAACACTTTTACAAAGGGTGATGACACAGGGATATTTCTGGCCGATGATGAGGGCTTATTGTATAGCCTACGCCAAGAGATGTGATAAGTGCCAACGTTTTTCCTCCATCCGACGAACTCCACAAGCATTGTTGACACCCATAACTTCCCCTTGGCCATTCTCCATGTGGGGAATTGATTTGGTTGGACCATTACCGACCACCCAAGGAAGATTCAAGTACCTCGTCGTCGGAGTAGACTATTTTACTATGTGGGTAGAAGCTGAACCCCTTATCGACATGACGTATGAGAAGGTATACCAATTCGTCTGGAAGAATATCATCTGTCGATATGGTCTCCCTCATGCCTTCATCACAGACCATGGAACACAATTCGACAACGAAGAGTTTGCTGCCTATTGTCAACAATCAAACATCCTGAAGACTCATTCAGCACCAGGTCATCCTCAAAGCAATGGGCAGACTGAGGTGACAAACAGAACGCTACTAAATGGTTTGAAGAAGAGGCTAAGTGAGGCTAAAGATAATTGGATTAATGAGCTACAGTCAGTATTGTGGGCTTACCAAACTACTCCCCGAGCAGCAACTGGAGAATCACCATACATGCTATCATTTGGAAGTGAGGCTGTAATACCTGCTGAGTTGGGTCTCCCAAGAGACAGAGTGCTAAATTTCAATTGCCCAGTCAGTGACTTGATGAGAAGATTAGATTTGGACATGCTCGAGGAGGTTAGAGAAGAGGCATCCATTAGGAATGCTACTTACCAACAATGCACAGCTCTCTTCTACAACAAAAGGGTGAAGAAATGCGACTTAAAAGAAGGGGATTATGTGTTAAAGAAGGTCTTTCAGAAGCACAATAAACTTAAAGCCAACTGGCATGGACCTTACCGAGTTACATAAGTTGTCCGACCAGGAACTTACCGAATAGCAACTCTAGAAGGAGAGGAATTTAAGAATGCATGGAATGCTGAACACCTACGCAAGTATTATCAGTAATGTAAAATGTAAAGCAATTCCTTCATTATGAATAAAACGATGATGTTTCACCATCTCCTTCCTTTTATTACAAGTTTTTTGGGGAATACTAGTGTGATACACTACACCTGATAGTTCGAGCGTGATCAACTTCTGGTTGGTAAAATAGCGAGAATAAATTATAGTCATTTGGTTAGGAGGCGTACACTTGCGTGATCAACTTCAGTTGGTAAAAGAGCTTATGGACAAGATAGTTCGAAAGAACCTGATAGTTCGAGCGTTATCAACTTCGGTTGGTAAAATAGCGAGAACAAATTATACTCCTTTGGTTAGGAGGCGTACACTTGCGTGATCAACTTCGGTTGGTAAAAGAGCTTGTGGACAAGATAGTTCAAAAGAACCTGATAGTTCAAACCCACAACCAACTCTGGATGGTAAAAGGGCAAGAACATCATTCTTAAAAATGCCAATTTTGGCTGGTTAAGAAACAAAATATGCCAACAAGTTGGTCGAAAGGTAAAACAAAATATGCCAACAAGTTGGTCGGAAGGTAAAACCTTTCCAGAAAATACAAAATATTCCAAACTGAGCCAAGTATAGTTGGTCGGGGATAAAAACCCACTAACTATAGTTGGTCAACGAGGAGAATTTAACGACGAGGAGGGTCCATCAACTTGGTTGGTCGGACACATTTTTATGAAAACTCTTCCTAATTATATTTGGTCGACGAGTACAATTTAACAACCTTGGTTGGTTGGAAAAATTTTAAACATTTTTATACTCATTACTTTATTATTAAGTGATCGAACAACATTTTTTATACTTGTAAATTTCTATTACTAAATTGGTTGATGAACAGCACAAAATTGTTATCTTTTTAATAGATACAGTGTTTAGCACAGAAGAATAGCAATACAGATTTGCAAACAGAAAATGAAAGTCTTTCATTAAAATCAAAATACATTACAAGCTACATATATGTGCTAACTGTTACATTGAAAAACCTATTCTATTGGTTTCTTTCCTTTTGCTTTTGAAACAGGCTCCTCGCCAGCAGGAGGATCCTCTAGGCAAAGAGGAGAATTAATGAAATTAACATCTCTGAGCATTCTGACGTTCATCACAGAAGGTTTATCCAAGAGATGCTCGGGACGAGATAATTCAACCTGAGAATGAAGACTATAGTCACCAAGATATTTTGAAATTAAGCTACGAGGAATGGCACGAGCTGGGATCCATTCCATGTCTAGTTTATAAGGCGGTACAGGCAAGTCTAGTAGCCCAGGAGCATGATAATCCCATAAAAAATGGCCCTGCTCTAGCTTTAACACACCTAGGGCGTTCAACCATCCTTTTTTATAACCTTCGTTATGGGCATTTTCAAGACGAGCATCCAAGTGACAAAGGGCTTCATCGTATCCTGCCATCCAAAACTCCCGAGGTTGTTTGTGGAATTGGAAAGTCATTCTCTCTAGTTGCTCGTGAAGGCTCCTGGCAAAAACATCTTTATCATTCAAAGCAGACTTCATCGCAGTAAGTTGATCTTCCAAAGATAGGTTTTTCTTGGACATTTTAGACAAAGCCCGATATTTGGCGTTCAGTTGGTACGCTTGGGTTTCCAATGTTGACAAAGTACGAGATTCTTCAACATTACGGCTGAGAACTCTTGATCGACTCCGAGCAGGTGGAGAATTTTGCTCCTCGACAACATTTTTAACAGCTCTTCCTCGCCCACGAGATCCTCTTCCTCGTCCCCGAGAAGTAGTAGAGATACCAGACCTTCTCAGAGTATCCAATTCTTGCCTTAATTTGGCGTTTTTAACCTCTAAGAATGAGAATCCTTCATCAGTGACCGGTACCAAGGCAGTAGAGGATGATGCTGCAGACTCATATTGTGCCAACTTCTTCTGCAAATTGTTGTTCTCATTTTCCAGCAGCTCGGCGATCTGTCTGCAGGCCTCAACTTCACCTTTTAGGGTTCTCTTCCTAACATCATACCCAGCGATGATCTTTTTGTGACCTGTCTCAGAGGAAAGATGTTGATACCTATTCTCATATTCCTTGTGCAACAAAGCAGTTGATTCATTGTGATGACTCTGAAGATCTTCTAAGGAACAATGAAGCTCCTCAATCAAGTCATAGTAGGCCACGTTGTTGGCCACAGCTCGGTCAAGTAAATCCTTCAAGTACCGATAAGCCTCAATTGCTTGTTCTGAGGCATCATGGCCAAGGATGTCAGCAATTTCTGATACACTCAAATTTGTATGACCAGCTCTATAATATTCATGGCATTGTTGCATCAGCTTTGTATCATGTGCAGATATCAGTTCCATTCTAGCCACAAACTAATAATGAAAAGAAGACAAGAGTCAACAAAAACAAATCATCAACAACAGAGATGAACAAAGATGTATTTTATTAGATCACAAAAAGATTACATTGTTTGATTACAAATAATAAAATATAGAAATGATACCGAACAACTTCACACCTTTTCTTTGTCTCCTAAGACTTTCTCGGGAGGCTGGGACGAGGAGCTTGGTTGCTCGGTGGTAACAGCAGCTTGATCAGCAGGAGTTGAAATTTTCTCAGGAGGAGGAAGCATGGAAGAAATGTCCTCATTGGCAGAAGGTAGACAAGCAGGGACTTGATCACCCATGGCCATGGAAGATTCATCAGAGATGGGCTCATCTTCTTCTTCTTCTATAATTGGTGGGGGAGGACCAGGGAGGTGTAGCTGAAATAGCTCAGAGTCATCTTTAATCTTCAATTCCTGCAGGGCAGCTACCCAGCCATCTCGAAAGTATTTCAACTTCCTGTATTGTACTTGGGATGTCATCGCAGCAATCCCTTTGTCCCATCCTTTATCCCAGCCAGCGCTGAAGGATTTTTTAACTGCAAGTTTCCTTTTCAGTTTATCCGAGGAGAGCTTCTCGGATAGAAGATCCTCGACAGTCTTTAACTTCACATCCAATTCTTCTTTTTGGCGCTTTACATCTCACAGGATGGACAACTCTTCCTCTGCCTTTTTTAGTTTATCTTCAAGCTCTCCAAAGTTATTGAGCTTGTCGTCATATTTTTTATGCTCGACATCTAAATTTTTCACCTTATTCTCCAAACTCTTGGAGATCTCAGCCAGCTTCACTTTCTCAGCTTCAACTATAGACAACTTTTTCTCCCAGACAGCTTTGTTCTCACTATACTGCTGACGAGAATCCTTCAAGGATTGGGTCAAACCCAGCAGAGCATCCTCTACCCCCGATGAGGAGCTGGAAGCTTTAATTGCTTCATCTTTCTTCACGATGTTGTTAAAACAATTCACCAGCTAAACAAAGGAAAAAGTGACAGGTCAGTACAAAAATACAAGTATTCAAAGAAAGAAAGGAAATTCAGAGTGTGAGAAATTTACTGAAGCAAGGTGACGGGTAGCTAGGGATGTCAGCATATCCCTAGAAATCTTTTCATCAATTTCTTGGACCTCGGGTATGATCCAAGTTTTTACCGAGCTCATGGCAGAGCTCGGAGGAATGATGGTTGGAACACCAACACCACCAACTAATAGAGAGGAGATGGTTTCATCCGGATTGACAGTTTCAGCCAAATTGACTAAGGACGATTTCCTCAATCTCCTCAAAGGGACTTCAGCAATTTCAACCAAGGAAGAGCTCTTGGTCGGAGAGATAGCAGTCATCTCCACAGGAGTAACCTTATTGCTCGGAGCCACTGAGGGCTTCTCGGTAGCCTTGGAAGGAACAACATCCACCTTCTTAGTCCCCTCTGGGACATCAATTTTGCTTTTCTTGGCCTCAGCAGCAGAAGTAGTGTCATCAAATAGAGCAGGAGGAGCTCTTTTCTTGCCCATTCTCTGACTTATAGGGAGTGAGAATCTGAAGAAGAATCCTCTAGAGTTGAGGCTGGCTCAACAGATCTAATCACATGACGAGCAGTATAAGAAGTCGTATAGCTCCTATACTGCAGCAAATATGATGCAGACCTGATGTGCTCGTCTGCAACGTTCTTATGCAAACCCCAGATAAGTTTCAGATGCTTAATATTAACCTCTGATTCTTTTGGAGTTTTTCTTTTACTATCCACTGCAAATAAATACATAATGAAATATCAGTCATACATTTTGTCAAATATGATAAAAGCATAATTTCATAAGTAAAGGAAAATGAGAATAAACCTATCCCATTTCCATATGGGGGGCATTTAGGACCCTGGTATACTGCATCTCCAACCAAGGGGGCATATTGCCAATTTTTAATAACCACTCCATGTTCAAAATAATCTATATTTGCATCAGGGAGGTTAACTACAAGAGCCCTATTTAAAAACCTAGTTTTTAAGTAATAAACATTATCTAAAATAGCCCATCTATAGCAATACATAATCTCAGGAATCCCTATACGAGTCCCATGAGTCAGATTTAATTTATACACCCCATTAATTATTCTCCATGAATTGGGGGCTATTTTTGCAGGAACAGCGTCAAAGTACTGACAAAACTCTAAGCATAAAGGGTTTGGTGGAAAAGAAAATCCACATTCAGCAATGAATAGACTGGGGAACCAATGTCCCTCAGCCAATCGAAAATAATCTAAAGGCTCAGAAAGAACCTCCAGAGTTACCCAGGAAGGAATGGAAAAATCGGAACGAAATTTCTCAACAGATTCCACAAGATAAACCATAGTGAATAAAAGAAATACAGAAGAAAAGAAGAGAATCTTACAGGGAAAAAGGAAGAGCTGACAACTAGCGAAGGAAAAGATGAACGCACAAGAGAGAGAGAGAACAGAAAGCTTGAATGCAGAAAATGGGAAAAGGTAGAAGACGGTATGGTTACCTAAGAAGTTTAAATACTTTACCTTGGGAAGCTGCGAAGGAAATGATTACACAAAAGAAACTAATATGCCACCGGCGGCTAAAAGGACAAAAATGCACGAAGATCGAAGCACTCATAAAAATTCGAAAAGGCGGATTCTGCGAATTTAGAAGGAAATTCAAATATGAAGAAAAGGCTCCTAAAACCCAAGAAAGTCATTTAATATCGCCATATACTGAGAAAGAATGTTCCATACTCCTCAAAGTTCGAAATATGAAACATTGGGGGCTTCTGTTGATACCAAAATTAATATGCTGATATGGACGAATAATATGAGAACACGTGTCAATCTACTTGGCACAATAGCAACGAGGAAGTTCATTTCCCCGACCAACTCATGTTCTCTCCGAGCAACGAGGATACACCGAGGAACTTCAGCACTCCGAGGTACTCTAGCGCTCCGAGGAACTCCTGAGCAACGAGCAACTAAGGTGGTCTGAGCTGCATCTCGGCCATAGCATTAATTGCCAGATAATCAACAGTTCAACTATTCATTGAATGTTCATCATCTTGACACACACGCTGCATTAAATGTATTACCTTTTCATATGTATATCATTTAATGTATCAACCCTTTCATGTACAGCCTAAGAGCTATAAATACCTTGTATCGTCCTCATTCAAAGGGACCGGAATTTCTTGGTTGAACCACAAATCGAGAATTCCCAAACACTCAGCAATAACATAACAGTGGACGTAGGCCATTCATATAAGGCTGAACTACTTTAAAAATCTTTGTCTCATTTTATTTATCTATGATTGAATAATTAGAGCGATCTAATTTTTTACATCAACACTAATATTAAGCGTATGATAGGAAATGTTAATTTAATGAGAGCAGTTTAGTACTTTGAGATTTGAAGAAGAACTTTCCCTTTTTTAATTAGTAGAGATATATAGTGGTTTCTCGATGCGCTTAAGACGTTTTGAACATTTATCTCATTCCTCGGCTTATCCTATTCTTAGTGTTGTATTTGTTTCTCAACCATACACACTGGTTTTAGATACAAGTGCTGATAATGGTCTTATAGATTAACTGGCTCACAGTTCTATATTAATACACCAACTCTTGCATATGATATTTATAAGGACACAAATTTCCAATTGAGTCCTTTGCATTTTTTGCTCAATTCTGGACAAAAACGTTTGTGTCATAGGATAGAGTTATTGATCATCCCTCAAACCTATGACATTCTAAAGTTGAAGATGTAGCGTCCAAGTTCATAAAGCTTCATCAAATATTGTATTTGTTGTGCCTTGTTTCTACGTCATTAACATAGTTCCATCACTCCAAAGGTATGAACGCATATTAAATACATATATATAGGAGCTTGAAACATTTTTCAATGGGTAAAAATTATTTTAAACTCTTGTTTATTTTCAGAAAGATTTAATTAAAACTTTAAAATAAAGTATATAAAGTTTCTCGGCTAAAACTCAATTTTTCATCTTTCTGGAAGTTCGTTCGAGAATGTCATTCGAACGAGTTTGCCAATGAGTTCCCCTATTGGCCACTGGAATGTCGTTCGAATTGTCGTTCGAACGAGATTGTGTGTTCGAATGAGAATTCTAATGAGTTCAATTTTTAATACACCGGAACTTAGTTAGAAGGCTCGTTCGAACGAGATTTGGCGGGTACAGTTAATTAGTAGTTTTGAGCAATTTTTTCATGTTTTCCACTTCTTTTCCCACTAACTTTTTGGGCAGACTTAATATGTGCGGGAACCAACTTTTTCCAACGACTTTTTCACATATTTTCATCTCTAAGAGAGAGTTTGAGAGAAAAATTGCAAAAGGAAAAAGTTCATGTTTTGAGTGTCAAATTTTTCAAGAAAAAAAAATCATTTACCACTCTTGTTTTCACCCATATTGTTTATTCCAAGTTTCAATATATATACATCTTGCTTGGAGTGTTTGGCATCGGGTTTTCTCTACTGCATTGAAGAGATTGTTTGGGTTTACTTCCAAATCCCTCAAAAAAGAAGAATTTGTTTTGCCGCGACATTCTCACATGGTGAAAGGCACCATATGTGGTTGACGGTGTACCTATGTCTCATTGGTGATTTCAAGATTCCTGTGGAGCTCCGGGGTTGTCAACTAGGCGGAGGTGTTTACAAGAACACGCATCAAGACTTGAAAGGGGGTCGAGGAAGTAAGTCATTTGTCTTGTAATTGTAAAATCATACTTAGTGGACTTAAGGCTAGGGTCGTCCGAGGTTTTTTCCGTTGTGGATTTTTCCTCGTACATTGCGGCATAGTGGTTTCTTTGTTTATTTTACCTTTTGCAAAATCACCAAGAACGCATGTTTTGGTAAAAAGATAAAATTGGTTTAAATCACTACTCTTGTTTAATTTGGTGTTAAATTAATTTGGGTACTGTTTATGTTAATTTAATTCAAGTCGTCGCTTAATTTGATGAAATTGGTTTGGCCTAATTTGGGAATATTGAAAATATGACTTAGGAAAATTTCTCGGACTTAGGTTAAATTAATTTTGTTAAGTGAAATTAAAATTGTGTGTGTGTTTCATCATATTTCACTTGGTTTTAATTTTAATTTAAAGTAAATTAAAATTTGTGAATTTGTTTAATTGAACCATCCCCGCTTTCGCAACTTTAAAAAGGAAACCACCTATTGTAGTGAAAAGATTTTAAAAATCAGAGCATTGATTGACAAAAACTCGCGTTTTCAAATTGGTATCAGATCCAGAGCGCTAATTTATCCCGTCAAAGATTCGTTTTTCAGCTTTTATAATTTTTGTGCTCCTTGTATTTTTTAGGTAGTTCATTTTTTTACTCACTCTCATTTTTTTGTATCTCTCGATGGGACACCTTAATGATATTTTGTCCATTCCTAATGATAATGAAGTTTTTGCTATTCGAGAGGAATTTAATGGGCTTAATAAGTGTAATGGAAAATTAAGAGAATTAAATTTGAGATTTGCAAAAAGAACTAAATTTCTTGAAGATGAAAATTCTTATTTTAAAGCTAAAGTTGAATTTTTGCAAACCTCGCTATCTCAAAACGATATCTTTCGTGAAAAGCTCATAGACATAAATCACAATTTTAATATTTTAGAAATGTCCAAGAAAGAGAGTGGTTGTCGAGAAAAGACTCTTAGGGACAAGTTTGCTTACATTGAGGGGGAGCGTGATAACCTTCTAGGAGTTATAGAAAGTTTAAAGAAGGAGTTCCATAATATTGAGGAGTCTAATTTATTACTTGAGTCCAAAATTTTAAAAATAGAAAATGATTTACAAGACTCGAGTAGTAGTTGTAATGGTTCTAGCTCATCTAGTTCAAATACTTTCGTTACTAAAGCTAAAACCATTGTTTGTTTTAGAGAGTCAACTTTATCCAAGGACTTTAGAAAAGGTCACGCCTTAGGTATCATTCTTCGTGTTTACACATGCTTGCATTGTGGTAGGAAAGGTGACCTTAGGTCATTTTGTTTTGATCTTAAAAGAAGTCCTAGGAAGTCTATGTCTAGCATTTCATTAGTTTCCAAATCCAATCATTTTAAATATACATTTCTATGGGTTCGAAAATCATTTTTAGACGCGCTAGATATTAGATTTTTTGATTCTCATTTGCTTTCACATGAAACCTCCCTTGTTAAATTTAAAGGTTGAATGTGTTAGTTTTTATTTGCATACTCTAACTTTTTGTGCTTCATATTATATATCATTGCTAGGTGTATGCATGTTTAATCAGTTTCTAGTCTATGCTCCATACTTAATCACATGCTAAAATATTGATTATTGTTTATCTTTTGTATTATATTTTCTTCATTTTTGTTTGAATTAAATGAAAAAAAATACAAAAAAATATTTGTTTATCATTTTTGTTTTACCTTGTTAGTAATTTGAACTTAATGAAAAATACAAATGATTTTTGTTTGCCTTTTGAGTATATATTTTTATTCTTGGTTAAAAATTTCAAAAACTCAAAAAGATTTCTTTTGTGTATTTCAGTTTGACACAATTTATGTGGCATATACTTGTGTTTGAATTCCATCTTTTTCGCTCCCATGTGGCTAGAACTTTTGGTTTTGATTGACAATCCTTAAAATGTTCTTTACCATGCTTATATGGAGTAGTTGGATTTTGTGTTGATATAATGGATTCTATTTTTATATGCCTCTATTCACACATGCACGAACTCTTTTGAAATTTAATCGTCACATGTTATATTTGAGCTTTGTGAGGTGTTCTCCTACCAATCTTGTCATCTACATACTTGTGACCTAGGAAGACTAGTGCATGTCAAAATCCGTTGCATGTGAGATTTATGAGAAATAAAATGTTATATAAAAATGTGCATGGAGAAGGGCTCCGAAAGGATTTATTATCCTTTGTGAATAGTAAACCACTGTTTGTTTGGACCTAAAAGAAATAGTGATCCAAAGGCCTAAAAGTAGAATTATGGCATTAAAAAGAAAAATAATTGCCACGGCCTATTTTTGTTTGATATATTCATTCAAATAATATATGATTATTGAGGGAGATTGGATGGTATATCAACGGTTTGCACAATGTTCGTTTATCCTAGTTGTAATTTCAATGTCATGACTCTATTGGTTTGTAGAATCATCAAAAGTCTAGGCTTGTATGCATTGTGTATGTTTGTTCATTAAGTTCAATTTATATTATCACATGAGGTTATATTCAAATGTGATGAAGTTTGCAATCAATTAAGAACTCTGTGAAGATGTTTTAAGTGATTGGGTCTAAATTTAATTATTACTAGTTCACACCCCAACACTTTCGTTTCCATATGACACATTTTTGCCATATGAGTGTGAAAAGCTTATCTTATTTTGTGTCATTTGTCTATTTATATCTATATATATATGTGCGTGTGCATCTTTGGTATATCTAGAGTATGTATATATATGATATTATTTTTGGTCTTTGCCTTTCTTTCTAGTCCATCTATACTTTAATTCATAATTGGTATCTATCTTATTGCATTCTTTGTTGATATCACATGCTTAATAGTTATGTATCATATTGGTATCATTTTCTTGCATCTTAGTTAGTATCCATTATTATTTGCATGGATTGGTTATGATTTTGTTGCCCATGTGCTTTCATGTTCTCATCACTTTATGCACCATTGCATGTTTAAATTAGTTTTATCATTTGTCTATTCGTGAACAAAAGGGGGAGAATGATAGGAGGAGATATGGTATCTAATCCTATTGTAATCGTATCTTAGTTTGGGGGAAATTTAACTTAGGGGGTGTCACTATCTTCTTAGGTTGATCATACTTGATAAAGGGGAGAATTAATTTAAAGGGAGTATTTATTTTAATTGCATTTAATATTCTTGATACTCCCTATGCGTTTGATAGTTTGCTTAAGTATGCAGGAATTCTTCTAAATGTCAACGTTCATCATCGGGCAAATATATTGATCCTTGTGTTTTTTGAGTCAAGCATTGTATTTTTATTTTGGGTGGGACATTTGTTTATGTCTAGTAGAACTTGACGGCCCTTTAGGATTTTTGTTGGATTTTGTCCCGGAATTGCCAAAGGGAGAGATTTGTAAGGATACAAATTTTCAATTGAGTCCTTTGTAGTTTTGTCTCAATTTCGGACAAAAACGTTTGTGTCATAGGATAGAGTTATTGACCATTCTTCAAGCCTGTGACATTCTAAATTTGAAGACGTAGCGGCCAAGTTCATAAAGTTTCATCAAATGCCGTGTTTATTGTGTCTTGTTTCTACGTCATCAACATAGTTTCATCGCTCCTAAGGTATGAATACATATTAAATATATATAGGAGGTTGGAACATTTTTCAATGGGTGTAAAATTATTTTAAACTCTTGTTTATTTTCAAAAAGATTTAATTAAAACTTTAAAATAAAGTATATAGAGTTTCTGAGCTAAAACTCAATTTTTCATCTTTCTGGAAGTTCATTCGAGAATGTCGTTCAAACGAGTTTGCCAACGAGTTACCCTATTGGGCACTAGAATGTCGTCTGAATTATCGTGCAAACGAGATTATGTGTTTGAACGAGAATTCCAACGAGATTTCTAACGAGTTCAATTTTTACTACACTGGAACTTCGTTCGAACGAGATTTGGCGGGAATAGTTAATTGGTAGTTTTGAGCAGTTTTTTCATATTTTCCACTTCTTTTCCCACTAACTTTTTAGGCAGACTTAATATGTACGGGAACCAACTTTTTCCAACCAACTTTTGCACATCTTTTCATCTCGAAGAGAGAGTTTGAGAGAAAAATTCCAAAAGGAAAAAGTTCATGTTTTAAGTGTCAAATTTTTCAAGAAAAAAAATCATTTAACACTCTTATTTTCACCCATATTGTTTATTCCAAGTTTCAATATATATACATCTTGCTTAGAGTTTTTAGCACCGAGTTTTCTCTACCGCATTAAAGAGATTGTTTGGGTTTACTTCTAAATCCCTCAAAGAAGAAGAATTTGTTTTACTGCAGCATTCTCACATGGTGAAAGGCACCATGTGTGGTTGCCGGTGTACCTATGTCTCATTGGTGATTCCAAGATTCCGGTGGAGCTCCGGGGTTGTCAACTAGGCGGAGGTGTTTACAAGAAGACGCATCCAGGATTGAAAGGGGTCGAGTCGAGGAAGTAAGTCATCTGTCTTGTAATTGTAAAGCCATACTCAGTGGACTTAACGCTAGGGTCGTCCGAGGTTTTTTCCCGTTGTGGATTTTTTCTCGTACATCGCGGCGTAGTGATTTCTTTGTTTATTTTATCTTTTGCAAAATCACCTAGAACGCATGCTTAGGTAAAAAGATAAAATTGGTTTAAATCACTACTCTTGTTTAATTTGGTGCATAATTAATTTGGGTAATGTTTATGTTAATTTAATTCAAGTCGTCGCTTAATTTGATAAAATTGGTTTGGCCTAATTTGGGAATATTGAAAATATGACTTAGGCAAATTTCTAGGACTTGGGTTAAATTAATTGTGTTAAGTGAAATTAAAATTGTGTCTGTGTTTCATCATATTTCACTTGGTTTTAATTTTAATTTGAAGTAAATTAAAATTTGTGAATTTGTTTAATTGAACCATCCCCTCTTCCGCAACTTTAAAAAGGAAATCACCTTTTGTAGTGAAAAGATTTTAAAAATTGGGGTCCTATCCTCGGGTTCCAACAAGTGGTATCAGAGCATTGATTGAGAAAAACTCGCGTTTTCAATATTTGTATCTTGGTTTAGTTTATTCTTATATAATCTCGAAAAGGAAATTTAAAGTTTTAAAGTATTAAAACTCTTAATGTTGATTAATAAGGAGTATTTGTAATAAAATTGATGAACTTAACACCGCACAAGATTCTTGAGCATTCTCCGATTAAAAAATTAAATGAGGCAATTTGATTTATGATTCATGATTTTCAAAGTTAATGTAATTTGAAAAATGAGTGTCATTTTTATGTCGTGTGCATGAGAGAAGTTTCTTCGTGGTTGTAATTAAAAATAAAAATGCGAAACTATTCAAAATCATAAGAGATGATGTGGTTTGGGTTGTAACTTCGGTGTGTGTGAGCTACAGTTAAAAAATTTGAAAGAGTTCCGAACTTTTTCGTATGCGACAGATGCCATATCCAAAGTCTTTTTATAAGCCATGTCAAAAGAAATTATATCTGTTAAAAATGGGACAACATTAGGGATATGAGATTCAAATATTTTAATCATAAATTGCTTAAATGAGGAAGACATTTTACTTTGAAGGAAAATGAGACTTCTTTATAATAAACAAGGTTCAAAAAAATGCGGGGCGTGATTGAGGCGTGGAGGCCAAGCTTTAAGCCTAGGCGGGCCTATGCGTAAAAAGGCGTGAAAAGGCGTTTAGGCCTTCTTAATATATTTTAATATTTTTTAACCATAACAAGGCTATTAAAATACAAAAATTGCACAGATCATAAAAATATGTCAGAATATATACAAATTAAAATACTATTTGATTATTTTGGATGAGATAATGGTCTGGTTTGTAAACAAATTCTTTAAAAGGCGACATCGTTTCACTAAATCATTGTTGTTTTTAGAAAAAAGTGCGCCTTAAGGGTTTTACCAAGAATAAGGCGTGAAAAGCGTAAGGCGAGGCGTTTCTTCCAAGCCTTAAGCCTAAGCGTGCCTAGGCGGAGCCTAGGCGGGTTTTTTAGAACAGTGATAATAAACATTAAAGTAGATTTTTCAAAAGTATTTTTCATTGAATTGATTACGTAAAGTTATTCACGTGAAATTTTGATACATCTACATTGTATAAATAGATTGCATGTCAAAAAATCTATTTAATTATAGGGTTTTAAATCCTATAAGAACCTATCTTTGGTATATATTGGTTTGAGACTTTACCCCAAGTACAGAACTAGATTCTTCTTCTTTTTAGGTTTAAGCTCTTGATTTAAATCTGACATAAAGCCTATTTGTGGCTTTGTAACTCTTGGTTTCTTGTTATTATGTCGAGCTCAGCCTCAAAACTTCCATGCACTAGGTATTTCGAACCAGATGCTACTAGATTCAAGAATCACGCTTGTGAAATTCATTATAATGCTTATTTCAAAGCAAGAATGATTTTTATTGAACATACAGTAGATTAGTCATCGATTCAAATCAACATGCCAAAAGTCTTCAATGAATTTTCTTGATGAGGGTGATAAAAAATTTGTCAACATGGAGATTACAAAGAGTGTGTTTATCCTAAAACGGTTAGGGAATTCTATTGCAATAGTGATTACAATAATGTCCAAAAAACATCCTTCCACATAACAATTTATGGAACTCGTATTAAAATCTCAAAATAAATCATCCGTCAACATTATCAATTGCCAATTGTTTAGAAGTCAGTATTTTATCACGAAGGTCAAGAATATCCAAGTATAAATGAAGTATGGATTGAAATAAAAAATAGCATATGGAGTCATCATGGGAAGAAGAGAGTGGAACAAAAGAACCTCACTAACTTTACTATCTTTTGCATATGATAGTTTTGGGGGTTAATTAAACGCGCGTCCTAATTTTGTCACGTGAGTGACTTAAACTCCATCACGTGCTTGGATTTAACCCTAAGTCACGTTTTTTGGTTTTATTGTTACGGGAAGTCCTTTTTATCGTTACGGAACCCAGAATTTGAAATATGTTTACGGTTTTGCCCTTTTCAAACTTCGATTCAGAGCGGTTTTGGTAGTTTTTGTGTGATCGACGTTTTTCCTTAGAAATCGATTCAAGGTATCGAAGATTACTGCAATTCAAAGTCATTTTTTAGAAATTGGAGGCAGATCGTGTGTCGGTTTGTGATAATTGTGTCAATGTTATGCAAGTTTATGTCAATTCTATGGTTTTATTCATTTTCATTGTATATTTAGGTAAATAAGATGTAATTGATGTTTTTTTTTTTGAAAGGATTCTGTTTTTAATTTTTTTTATTTGCAATTGCGTTGTTGATATGATGCAATTGTCTTGATTTTTTGTTCTATTATTTTTGTGAATTGTGTATTGAAACCTTTTAGTTAATTGCAATATCATTTTGTGATTGAATTTGTAGGAGACATATAAATTTGAGCGCCTCTGTTCATATTTATTTGTTAATAAGATTTGTGTAATGCAATGAATATATCTGATTTGATGTATTTGCCATATGAAACCATTATCAGATAACAATGTGAATTTATCTGTTTGAAAGTCCACATATGAGGAGGTTTTTATTAACAGTTTTGTAGTTTAGATGCTGAAATTTTTAAATATGAATTAAATCAGATTCATTTTGTAGTTCATATGTGATGATATAGTGTTTTTATTGTTTTGTAGGTGTTATGGATTTTCTCATGTTGTTGATGTTGAAATTTGGAGAGAAAAGTTGTTTGATGAAGTGTGGGAGGACTACACGATTTGATGATTTGATTGGTCATATATGCACAAAATGGAAGGAGTTATCTGCTGAAATTGTTGGTTTGAGTTATAATCTGCCCGGACATTCGTTTTGTGCATTGGATGGCGAGTTGGATTTTGAAAATTTGATGTTTTATTGTGAGTCTCATTCAGTTCGAAGTATTGATGTTTCTGTGTCAAGTAAGATAATGGTTGAAAGGCATGATGAATTGACGAGTGGTAGTGGTAGTTGTGTTCAATCCTATGTTGAGAGTGACACAGATTATGAAGTCAGTTGGGTCCATTCTTTTTCCAAACATGGAGAGAAGGTTTTGATTTCTGCTGGTTGGTCGAAAGGTTTAAGTCATGTTGGTCAAAGGTTTGAAGGAGGTGTTATTGAATTTCGGAGAGTTTTGTTTATGTTTTCAATTGAGATTGGGTTTAAGTTTCGTTATGTAAAGAATGACAATGTTAGGATAACAGCTAAAGGTTTTTACAAGGCTAGTACTGGGTGTGGATGGTATGTTCACGGTCGTGTAGAGAAGGGCAATTCGTTTTTCTATGTAAGGGATCTTCTAAATGAACATACGTGTGGCTCTGCATACAAGACAACGAAACATCCAAGGATTAGTTCAGAACTTGTAGCATCTCTTATTGTTGAGGAGATTAAAGGACGTCCCCTTACGCGGCCCGTGGATATCATTTATTACGTGCAAAACAATTATGGATTGATTATCAATTATCATCTTGCATGGTGGGCTGTTGAGAGAGCTAAGCAACAAATATATGGTGATCAATCAACATCATTTGATAGGCTTCGATGGTATAGGGAAGCATTATTGAGTTCTAATCCAGGTAGGTAGCATATTTGAGATTGATTATGATGATGATTCGGGACGGTTTAAAAAGTTATTTGTGTCATTCCATGCATGCATTGAAGGATTTAATTTTTGTCGTCCTCTATTGTTTCTTGATGGCACATTTCTGAAATCCCGATATAAAGGAATTCTTCTTGCGGCTACAGGAAAAAACGAAAATCAAGGTATACACTATTTGTTTTGTTCATAGTAAATTTATTTATTTCAGTTTATATTCTTGTTTAATATAAATTTCGTAATTTTTTTGATCAGGAATGTTTCCATTGGCAATTGCTATTGTTGATTCTGAAACAGAAGAAAATTGGGAATGGTTTTTGGAGAAGTTATCACATGTTACATCTTCACGTGTTATTAGTTTTATATCAGATAGGAATAAAGGACTTCTGAAATCGGTTTCGAAAGTTTTTCCGAATTGTTTACACTTTTATTGTTTGCAACACTTGAAGAACAACCTTAGAGACCATTTATCCGGTTCGTTTTCAAAGCCTGTGAGGGACAATCTTGTGAACATGTTTCGGAATTGTGCATATGAATCAAATCAATTCAAATTTCACCAAAAACTATATTTGTTGCTTAAAGCAGGATCCGATCCAATTCGGAAGTTCTTGCAGACTTTGAATAGGGAAAATTGGACGAATTCGTATTTTGAAGGTCAGAAATATGGTGAAATGTATTCGAACGTTGCGGAGTCGTTTAATTCATGGATCCGTGAAGGTCGTCATTTGCCGATAATGGAGTTGGTTGATTATATTAGAGGGCAGATTATGAAGATGACGGCTGACCGTAGGGAGATTGCTAATAGATGGAATGGATGTTTATGTCCTGAAATTGACAATCGAATTGCTAATTTGTTAAAAGAAGGTAGGAGTTGGAGAGTTACTAAAGCATCTGAATTTGTCTTTGAGGTTCATTCGAAGGACAGTGTTATGGTTGATCTGTTGAAAAGAACTTGTTCCTGTTGTCAATACCAAGTGAATGGATTTTTGTGTGCTCATGCTGCTGTTTCTATTCAAAAGTCAGGGATGGATTTGAATAGGTTCATTGATAAGTTTTTCAGCAAGGAATATTTTGTTCAATCTTATAGAGAAGTGATTTATCCTGTTCCTACATTTGAAAGGGATGACGAATCTGATACAGAAATAATCATTAGTCCACCTAGTGCGAAGTGGATGGCTGGGAGGCCAAGAAAAAAGAGGATTGCTTCTCGTGGTGAAGAAAAGAGAGAATTTAAGTGCGGGACTTGTCGAAAAGTAGGACATAACAGAAAAAGTTGTCCCGGAAATTTGTAGATAGGGAGAGTTTTATATTACCTTTACAAAATTTTGTGTAGTTAATTGGATTATATATGTTTTCTTATTTTGAAATGTGAATAATAGTATGTTACTGTTTTCTTATATTGGTTTTATATTCTTGCTTGGTTTGTTTAACTGCATATTAAATTTCAATAATTTAATATGTAGATTTATTAGCTGAGTATGTAGATTACAGAAACACATTTTGCTGTTATACAAAATGTAAGTAAATTGTTTTATGTCTTTTAGTTAGTGTGTTGTGTTCAAATGAGAAAAAACAATATAGTTTGCAAAAGAAAATCTGTAAATTATTAGGCTTCCTAGATATGAACAACTTCGTTTTTTCTTGTACCTCACGTTCCAGCGTCCCAACGTATCTGTCCTTGCTTTGCAACTTTGGCATGTTCAGATTCAAGGCTAAAGGATTACAATATAGTTCTTTAATTTTGAAGGTTTATGGTGGGTTTGTTCAGGTGGTGGTTTAGGTTGTGGCCATTGACAGTAGGAGGTTGTGGATGTTCATGGCAGTGAAGATGCTTGACATAGAGCAGAGGTCCTTTAGTCATTGCGACATGTGGAAATGATAATGGTGATTAATTTAGGTTGATTTGGTGTTAAAATTTGAATTTTTTGAAGTTTTTTTTTTGGGTTTTGAAAATTGATTTGAGGTTTATTTCTGCAAATTTTCAAGAGTAAATTTAATGGCAGTAGAAGTCCAACATTAAATTGCTTAAACAAGGAGATCAAAATTACAATGCATTTCAGTCTGCTGTCAAGGCCAATCAGGCTGCTGTAGCAATTCATATATAAATTCTATGAATTGCTATATCATAGAATTCTAAAGATGTTTAAAGCACTTTTGTAGAGCACTTTTAAGAAATATGGGAGGCAGAAACAACATGAACAAGTAAAATTTATCAGTGTGACATTAATACAGTAAATTTATCAGTTTGAGTTTAATAGAGTGAATTTATGTCAACTAGATTAGGAATAAGTGATCATCACATGGAAATGAAACAATCGTTGAATTGTAACAATGTTCATTTTTATAGTGAACCCCAATTATGAACGTGTTGCAATATTGTAAAATTGGCAAAATATAAATATCAAATAATGGGAATATTTCATTTTCATTTGTTTGTGTAGTACCTTTGGAGTACAAAATTTATTTTACTCAAATAAGTTGCACTAACATTCAGAATATCTATTCAATATTAATCTTCAAACACATTCAAAATGATAATCTTCATTTAACATAGCTTGTGGAAATATGACAAAATTTGCTGCTGCTAACAAACTTACAATACAGCATTCCATCTTTAATCCAAAACAGTTGTAGTAGTGTTTATACTAAAGCTAATACATTCATTAAGTACAAGTGCCAAAGCCAAAAATCTGTTTTCATCAAACTTTCAAAATGACTTCATTCATTTACAAGTCATCAATTTTTTGACCCTACGCCAGAAGTTGCTTTATCATCAATGATCGTACAAAGCACATGTGATTCCTTTTTATGTCCGTTAAAATTGATTTTCTCTCGGACAACTTCTTCATGATGTAGGATACAATTACTCCACAATCAAGCCTATAAAAAGAAAACAGTTCATTAATTACTAATATAATGTCAATTTAATGATACGTAAATAAAATATATTGGATAGATGTTTACGTATTGGGGTCTTGTTGTGGGCAATTTGCAATTGTGTTCATGTCGCATCTGAATCTTTTTCTGGTCAAACCATTTTTCTTCAGCTTGATAAATTTGGCTTCATCGCTAAGCAGGGTCTTTCTCCAATGTTGCTCAACATAGTCTCTCTAAAACAACAAAAACAAATTATTAAAATTTGTAATTATTGTAACATAAATAGAAAGTACTAAAATAGTTGGATAATATGTTAACAAGTGAGCCAAAAAGTGAAATAAACAGAAAAGAGTAAACAATGAAATTTTTGGTAGTTGAAATGAAGAACAACAAAAGAAATGTAGGTCAAAGACAAAAATTAATCAATTATTTATGATGTTTTGGGGACTCAAAGGCAGGCTAATGAACTATGATAAAACAAATTCGGCCCAAAGTTCATATCACTAAAAATATAAAAGTCATGATTTCTTGGAACCAACTGCATATGGAACTGCAATTTTATACACCCATCTTACTTCCAAATTTCATCTCTAAGTGTTGGAGTGGATGATTTTATCTGCGACCTGAAATTGGCATTTAATATTCTGATACAACTATCTAAATATTGCAATAGAAAATTTGTCTTCATGCCACATTATTGAGTTCATTGTGAAGAATAGAAGAATCAATTCTTTCAAAAGAGACTATAATTTGTGTTAACAGTTAAAGAGACTGAAGAATTATTATAACAGTCGATGACATACTCCTGAAGGAAGCAAAAAATTATGAAAACAGTGTCAACATGTAATGTTAAAGATAAACCAAAATTTCTAATGATAATTATAAACAAATCATTTAATTATATGTACTTACCACTGCAAATGCATCATCCATGTAATGGTTTTGCTTTAAATTTATTGGAAGCATTGAATTGAAGTGCATCCATTGACCTTCCTCTGTGTCCAATACAAGCAACGTCCAATGGAATGGAGTTTTGTCATTTTTATTCTTTCCCGAGTTTATGGTAAAGAATAAGTACCTGAAATGATATTATGTCATATATCATTAGTAACAAGTAAATAAAAGTATTTAGAAATATATACATATAACTAGAAAATTAAGGTACATACTTGCAATTTGTCACTTCATTCAATACATCGTCAACCACATATTTTGTCGAAGGCATTTTATCTCGTATCAAAGGCTATTAATATGAGTTTGGTAAAATTATAAGAAGTTTATCTAATAGATCAACATAAATTATTAAGCAATGAAAATAAATATATACCCAAGCCATTGAACTGAAAAAATGGTCTTGTTCCCCGAATGGCTTTTGTGAAGGTGACAATTGAGCTGTAGCTTCCATGATTCTTTGATCATGTTCCAAAACCATCATGTATGCATCTATAACCTGAAATTACATTTCGAATTAATTGATCAATTATTTACAAATACAGTAGATATCAAGTGTAGTAAATAGACATTGATAAATTTATCTTTTCCTTACATTGTCCCGTAAAGGCCCCAAGTCTATGAGTTGTTGTATGTCAGAAAAAGTAACCCCACCCAACCTTGACTCCTCATAAATGATTGCCCTGAATATTGAATTAAAATATTATTAGGATTAGTAATGTACATGGTCATTTAATACTCCATAAAAAATAATAAAAATAACATTTCATTAACATGAATTTACCCTGGACCACTCTTCTTATACAACAATTGAAGAGTGAAAATAACTGTTGGTGGTAACCATTCAACAACTGGATTATTAGACGGAAAGGTGAGGTTCTTGAATGTTGATTTCACAGGTGATGGTGAGTTCAACAAGTCAATATTGATTGGGGATGTTTGACTTGTTTGAATATGTTGGCCTTTGGATGCCCTTGTAACTCTTCCAATTTGTTGATATTCGTAATCTTGCACCTCCTTCTTTTTTCTGTCTTTCTTGTTTTTTATTTTCACCACCATTGAGTTTGCTTTCTTTGCTGAATCCACTTTCATCATATCGAGATCATCAATCTCGTCATGCTTTCTCTTTGTATTCTCCGATCTTTGACTTTGGTCAGCACTTTTAAAATTAAGTGCTACTGGACTCACTTTGTCAGCTGGGGTTTCGTGTACCGACAGCTGTTTGATTCTTTGTTCTTCTTCTCTTTTCTCATACATCAAATTTATCTGTTTCTCCAATGTTGCATTCTCCTCCTTCTGCTGTTGAAGCTGTTTCTTTAAAATTTGAATTTCAGTTTTCTTTTTCTGAAGCTTTTTTTCTGTTCGTTTTTCTTTCTTCACTCGAATTTTGAAATCTTTCTTCATCACTTTTAATTTTGCCTTCATATCTCTCTTCTCTACCCTCATTTTTTTGTTTTTTTCTTTCACATTCTTCAATTCCTCCATATTTTGTTGAGCATCATCACGGAATTTGATGAGAGATTGAATTTCAGCATCTGTTAGATGATGATCAGACAGGTAATCTGTAGCAAACTCTTCGGTTAAATCATCTAAATGTCTAGCATCTCTCGTATCAGTATCAACAAGCTGTTCGTCGTCGTTTTCAACATTTTCTTCAACTGGTGATGCATCATCTTTTTCTGCAGATTCGTCCATCGCTGATGTTGGTGCTTTCCCTATCAATTTCACCTCTTCTTCTATTCGAATCAACTGTGCTTTTATGACCTAGATAAAAAAATACTTTTGTTTCTAAGTTAAATTATTACATATGTATATGATATAACAGTTTCTTCAAAGAATATATTAGTACCTCTGATTGAAGAAGTGTTTCAACAGGTCTTTTTTTCATCGCCTTGTTTAATTCTGGGAGGTTCCACTTGACAAAACGAGGATATTGAATTGATTTTTGAGATTTCAACAGTGTTGTATGCTCGCAATACCAGTACTACAAAAGTTGAAAATATAACAATTTAAATCATTTATGATATACAAATTTTATAATGAACAAGGATATGAAATAGAAAATATATATTAGTGTATTTTGTCACTTACAAGTAGTAAGGGCACACAACCAGAAACCTTCTCTGGCTCTTTGTCAAAATTCCTGTAGATAGAAGACATCAATGTATCTAGTATCAAACTTGACCAATTTAAGTTTCTCATCTCCTCGAGATTTTCCGTGTACTTCACTGCTGACCACTTCACAGTATTCCCAATTGATGTGAAGAAAAGAGTTGAAAACAAATATAGACATAACAACGTTGCTACATCTCTACAATCTTCTACTTTGTTTCCTTTAACTGCAGTGTTCAACACTTTTTGGATAGCTGTGGCATTGATTATAGTAACATCTCTAAACCTTCTTCTTACAAATGGTGTGTCAGGCTTGAACCCATATCCCATATTTACTTCTTCTGTTCCGATCGGTATTCCAAATATGAGAGATACATCATTGATTGTCATTCGAACCAACTGTTTTCCAATTCTAAATCCCTTATTTTGGATATCATAAGACTTTATCAAGGATATGACACTATGGTCATATTTTCTACAGTCTTCTTTTGTAACAGCTTTGGTCAAAAAAGCATTAAAAATTCCCCAAAAAGAAGTTTTTTTCAGTTCCTTCTTATGGCAAGGCTTGAGCTTAAGGTCTTGCAACAAGCGAGCAATTCCTAACAAATTCGATCGAAATTGAAGATATTTTTTCGCGCAGGCCTTTGAGGTTGTTGCAAGTTCATTTCTCTTATTCTCCTTCTCAATTGGCTTCTTAGCTGGTTTTTTTGCAGACTGAGTATCGTCGAAGTCCGTGTCACTCAAAAGTCTAAAAGTTGGTTGATCAGCTGAATTTTGAACTTTTTCTTTCCCTTTTTTTATCTTTTGGAGTTGATGATCTTTACTTCTTCTACTTGTTGATCTTATAGATCTTGAACAATAATTAAAAAGATATAAGTAAGAATTATATCTAAGTTTGAAATAATTTTTAGTATGTGAAGAAATATGTACACAAGTTTGTAAGAAAAATTAATAACATTACGAATATGCAAGCAAATTTTATCTTGTATGTGATGCCTTACAAGTATTATACACATTCTAGGAAAAACATAAATAAATTTAGTAAAAACTTTAAGAACTGTGAAAACCTTTAAAATGGTTGTATGTATATATATAATTTCGGTAATAAGTTAAATGCATACAGTGAAGATAAACAAACTGTTTCACATAACCATTGCAAGTCTTTTATTTATTGTGGTCCGCGCCAGCGGCATCACAAAGCAAAACATCATAGGCATTGGACTTGTTAGGCTAAGTATATTTAAACATTCGAACATTATAAAACGTTGTGTATATTGAAGGAAGAACATAGATAAATTTACTAAAATCTTTATCAAGTGTTGTGTGCTAATAACTTAAATGCATATGCTGAAAATAGATAAATTAATTCCGAAAATCTTTCAACTCTTTTATTTGTTGTGGTCCATGTCAACGGTATCTCGATGGAATGAATTGCAACCAATAACAAAGAAAATTAAATTTAATAAAAAATTTCACAACTTTTAATGATGTTCTTTTTATGCACATTAAATGATGAAGATTACCTAATGTATAAGCAATAAAGTTCAATATTATTCTATTTCGTCAAAATTTTTGTACATATCATGGGTAGTTACATATTGTTTTAGTTGTCATTCAACTTATTATGGTATGTATATTTATACATTCAACCATTTTAAAAGTTTTTCCACATTCAAGGAACAAAATAGATAATTTTCTAACATCTTTATCAATTGTTGCGTACAAAGCCTTTCACAACTTTTTATTATCAAGACTACTATATAATGGAGACTACTATATAATGCTAATAACTTAAATGCATATCGTGCATATCATGAATGATCAAGACTATTATATAATGGAGACTACTTTTTTTTTTATTGTGGTACACAGTTGTGGTATCTCGTTGGCATGAATTGCAACAAATAATGGGGAACATTAGTATATGCAACAAAACTTTAAATTTGATAAAAACTTTCAAAACTTTTATTTATGTTCAAAATAAAACCTTTAAACATTCAAGGAAGAACATAGGTAAATTTACTAAAATCTTTATGAAGTGTTATGTGCAAATCCTTTGAAAATGGTAATAACTCAAATGCATAAGGTCAAAGTAAATAAATTGTTACCCAAAATATTTCATTGTTCTCATACTTCTTCTTTAGCCTCCTTAAAAAAAATTCACATTAGTACTAAGTGAGTTCCAAGAATTTTTTTCAAATAAAAAATAAATAAGAGTGCACTCTTTTTAGATATAAGCCAACCATTTCAATAATATAGGAATAGTTCTAATGTTAACTAATAAAGAGAATAATTGTACCTTGAAGTTGATGAAATTATTGGAACTTCCAACTTGTTCCCTGTTTTATCCTGATCCTCATGATTCATAGAACTTCGTGTACTCACCGTTTTTTTAATCCTTGCAAAACAATAAGAAACCTTTTTATTAAGTGTAAATATATCTAAGTTTATATATACATTTCCTAATAAGTTAAATGCATATAGTGAAGATATATATAATTTTGCTAATAAGAGAGACATTAGTATGTGCAATAATGATTGACAAAACACAGATAAATTTAATAAAAATTTCACAACTTTTTATGATGTTCAAAATAAAATTTGTATGCACATTCAGTGATGAAGATAGATAGATTAGGTAATGTATAAGTCTATTTACTCTTAATATTTCTACATATCATGCATAGCTACATATTGGTTCGTTAACCAAACTATCATATCCATTCAATTGATTATACGAAAATTATAAAGGTTTTGCAGAGTTAATGAAGAGCATAGATAAATTTACTAAAAACTTTACCAACTTTTATTTGCAAAGCCTTTATAATGGTAATAACTTAAATGCATAACCTGAAGATAGAAAAATTGTTTCCCAAAATGTTGTTTTGTTCACATCTTCTTTTTAAGCCTCATTGGCTTCGACAACACCTTGTTATTGTTCACATCAACATGTATCGACTTCTTGATAAAATTATTAAAATGCAGCATATTGGCAAACGGGTCAAACTCGTTTATTGCGGTATACTCAATCATATCCTTTAAAAGCGCAATGTTATCTTTCTCGGTCCATGTTCTCTGAAATATTTGTTTTTCCGCGTCATTGAAATTATCACTAGGTATCAATTTTTTGGTAGATTGACTATCCATGTTTTTTGTTCATAAATTTACTTTCTATTGCAGAAATTTATATAACACTCAACATAGATAAATTTTCTAAAAATTTTACCAACTTTCAAAGCTCTTCAAAATTTTCAATTATGAACATAGATAAATATACAGTTGTGAACTTAGATAAATTTGCTTGATCAGTGCATTTTTAAATGCCAACAAACTATTTTTTGTAAGGGAATACGAAAGTTCTAAACGCTAACAAAAACTAAAGCTGTAAACACTAACAAAAATTAAACATCTACAAAGCATAATGTAAGTAAGAACTTTGTTTAATTTAAAACCTAACATACTATTGTGTGTTGTGTGTGTAATAGGAAGTGTAATAGATATTGCATCACTTGAGAAATGATGAAGTCCCAAACGTAAATCCAAAAGATGAACGATTTCTCAAATTAGGGTTTAAACACTAATTTAAACCCTAACAATATGAAACCATAAGAAACCCGTTCACGATGAAACCATCATTTCAACATATTTTTTGTTACGAACTGTAATGCAGGTATCAAATCACATGAAAATGATCAACGCACCTATGTAATTTGAAAAGTGGATGAACGGTTGGTGGAAATTTTCCCAAATGTACGCACTGTTTGAGCTTTTAATGTGGATACAGTGATTAAAGTGATGGAATTTGATAATTGTGAACGAATTTGGGAATCAAATTGCAGAGAAATGAATCGACGTGCAGATTTCGTGTATTTGTGGTTTATGTATTCCTGAGGGTAATTTTGGGCAAATAAAAGAAAGCGGTTAGTTTCTTGGACGGACAGGACTACACGACACGTTTTAACGCGCATGGGACTTAATGCATCTCTTAGTGCGCGTGTGGGATCTACAAACATATCTCCCTAGTTTTGGGGTACATCATTCAGGATTCTCACTATACCACTCTCCCAGCACCTTACTGCCTATGTTTATATATTATTAGCACCAACATACCTATGAATCTTATCGAGGATATGTCATGCACAATGAGGAGCGTAATGGAAAGTAAAAGGAATGTGAGATAATATCTTTGCCCTTTGGGTGGTTTATTTATGGGAGATATGTTTGTAGATCCCTTTGGGTGGTTTATTTATTGGTTACTCTAGACCAAAATGTCAAGATGTTCACTGGGGAAACGTCAAAAAGGGTCTCCCCAAATATCATATACAAGGGTCTGTTTGGTTGTCAATGGGCAAAAGAGTGGGCATGGTAAAAATTGCGTAGGCAAATTTTACCTAGACAAATTCACATGACGCTATCAAACAATCATTAGGTAAAATTAAAATCAATCCAATTAATTTATTTAAAAACAGTTTTTACATTATATTCAAAAATGTTAAAAACAGTTTTTACAATATTTTTATATTACAGTTTTTAAAAAAAATTGTAAAACATTTTCTTAACAATTTTTTATAATATTAAAATCAGTTTTTAAAATAAGACAAAATAATTTTTAAATATTCACAACAATTTTTTTTTAACTATTTAAAATATTTTTTTAATTTTGTTTTTAAACTTTAAAACTGTTTTTATATCATATTCAAAATAGTTTTTAAATTTTTTTTCTAATATTAAAAACAGTTTTCAAAACATTAGTTTGTAAAACATTTTCTGAACAATTTTTTCTAATATTAAAAACAGTTTTTAAAATATTACAAAACAATTTTTAAACATTCACAACAGCTTTTTTAAACTGTTTAAAACAGTTTTAAAAAATGTTTTTTAAAACTTTAAAACAGTTTTTATAATATATCCAAAATAGTTTTTTAAAATGTTAAAAACTGTTCTTACAATATTTTTATAATACGGTTTTTAAAAAAATTTGTAAAACATTTTCTTAACAATTTTTTCTAATATTAAAAACAGTTTTCAAAACATTAGTTTGTAAAACATTTTCTGAACAATTTTTTCTAATATTAAAAACAGTTTTCAAAACATTAGAAAATAATTTTTAAATATTTATAACAGTTTTTAAAATTATTTTTTAAAACACTAAAACTGTTTTTATAATATTTTCTCAACAGTTTTTAAAAATGTTAAAAACAGTTTTTACAATATTTTGTTGATACGATTTTTTAAAAAATTTGCAAAACATTTTTGCAAAACATTTTCTTAACAATTTTTTATAATATTAAAAACAGTTTTTAAAACATTGTAAAGCAGTTTTTAAATATTCATAATAGTTTTTTAATTATTTTAAACAGTTTTTAAATTATTTTTTATAACATTAAAATCGTTTAAGAAGTTGGCAAATTTGTGGGCAAATATTTCTCACTCAAGTAGGTAAGCAAAATTTGCCCACAGATTGTGCATAGGAGGTGTTGTACATTGGCAAATAATGCCTAGGCAAATTTTATAACCAAATAGCCAAAATGTGAACAAATTTTCTTATTTGCCAACTTTTTGACATTTACCTAAACAAAAATGGGCAACCAAACGGACCCTAAGTTCCACACTCTTGGGAGAAAGAAGAATGTTGTACCCTAAGACGACCTAAAGTGGATGAGGTTGTAGTGGTTAATGATTATGATGAAATAAGAGAATTAGAAGAAGAATAAATCAATATGATAGATCCACATGGCAATGCACCTGTTGTTAGTGCCCCCGATGATGTCCCACGGACCATGACAAAATCGCTAGAAGACCCGTGTAAGAGATAGCGCCTTAGAGCATCCTTTAGTGGGGGAGTTCATGAATGGGTAGATTTACCAATTAAAAAGGTGAAATGCCTTTCGTCATCTGTGGGGACATTGAGTGGTGAAAGGTAAATGCAGGTTTCTACGGACAAGTTTTGTTCGTAGGAAATAGAGAGTCACTTCTTACGGACAACATTTGTTCGTAGGAACTTCGTACGAACAAATGTTGTTCGTAGGAACCCAAAGATATAGCAAAAATAATTATTTATATTTGTTACGAACTTCATTTGTTCGTAGGAACTTCCTACGAACAAATGAAGTTCGTATGAAGTGTTTGCAAATTCAGTAGCCAATGGGTAACTTTGCAAAACGCGTACCATTTCTTCTGTTGAATTTGTTAGTTTAGGTACACCATTGCAGACCGCCCGATTTTTAAAGTTAGCATTTCCTTTGTATTTTAGTATCACCACTACGGATGCTCTTAGGATTTGGATATACCTCCTGAACTACTCATTTGCAGTCGTCTATAGATCAACTTGACTATATAATGAGATGTAGAACGGATTTTCATCGACCAATTATCACTGAGGTGACTAGGACGACAAGTGAGCTCACTCGACATCTTAAGGCTCAGGCCACTTCTTACGAGACACTCTACTCCTTTAATAAGCATGACTATTCATGCCTCGGGATGAGCATGATGGATCGTTGTGCGTGTATATGTCCTGTATTTGCTTTTAATTAGGAGGTTGTTGATTCATTGACATATGTTTTATTACTCCTAAACTCAGTTTTCACTTTGATTATATCTTTTGATTGTAATACAGTATGGGTGGTCAAACTTTGACTAAGTTTTTTGAGTATTTATGGTATAAATTTATAGGCAAGGTTAAATTAATACATGTTTATGCCAAGTATCATATTTTCTCATGTATCATGTTTAGTTAAGTTTATTATATCTCTTTGTATGATTAGTTATTTGAACTTCGTCTTTATAAGATATATGCTTATTTAAAATCAATTTATATATAAAAAAACTATTTTCTCATTTAAACTGAATCTAATTCTTAACATGACTTTCATTTTGTTATAATTGCATTCCTTTATTAATTTCCATAACATAATATGGTGATAAATTATAAGGTTTGAAGTTTAAATTAAGGGGAGATTTAATCTAATGTGAATATCGACTTTTTATATGAAAAGATCTTAGGGAATGTATAGTGAAGTGCAATGCATTAATGTGACATTCTAAGATGCATACTTGTTATATATACTTTATGTGACGTGACTATTCACACTTAGATATTCATATTCATTATTCATCGCAATTACATTTGGTTAATTAGTTAGTTATATACATTGGTATCATGATTCTCTTTGATAGTTTATGACATGCTAACAGGGTTCTTGTTGATTATATGTTGATATGGTGATGAATGACTTTGGTCGAGATTGTGTCATTTTTATCATATGGTGGTAGATTTACTTTTATGTACCTAAAATGTTTTGACATGGATATTTTGTTATGGAAAAGACAAAGGAGAGGATTATAAGAGGTTACATATACTCGTGTGCCCTGTGCATAATTGGTTTCTTGTATTCCGTTTGTAAAAATTATTTTACATCTTTTTTCCTTTGACATCATTCCAGAATAGCAAGACTAGGGTACATTTGATACAAATAAGCTTTATCTTCTCAACCCGACATCGACATGATCACATATTAATATTACCACTTAGTTTAGGTGTTTGGACCTTTTATAAGACTTTAATACTTTGTCATATTCCAACTAACATTTTCTTAAAATGAAAAATAGGATTTGTGTGTACATGTGTTGGTTTGATTTTGGTATTAGGTGATATATATATATATATATATATACACACTAGGGTATGCCCGTGCCTGAAGGCACGCTGATAATTTTGAAAAGCATAGAGTCGTGCCTGAGTGCGATTGCATATATAGTAGAAGTGCATATAAACACAAAGTAATTAAATTCAATTTAGCCCTAAGACCAAGTCTGTTAAGAGGAATGAAAGAAAAAAATAGAAGAGGCTACATCAGGCTTTCCTTGATAAGGGTAAGGACTTTGAGAAAAATGAAGTTTTCATCCGTTGAAGATATAAATGAATCATTGGGGAATGTTTGCGTCAGCCGTGTCTCGGATAAATGAGCTCAGTATCTCCACAAATTCTTCCGGAGTTACCCCTCCATCAAATTCGATAGACTACTCAGATTCGGCTTCTCTCCCTTCGGCAGCTAACAACTCTTTGCTCAGATTTTCGTTCTCAATCAACGACTCTTCGCAAATATGATCAAACTAAAATGATAAAGGCATTCATGTTGTAGTATAATATGCACCAAACTAAAATGTCTTTAGTAGATCGTCGTCTGGGGAATTCAGTAGCCCATCATAACAATCTGTAAAGGAGGGTACATTCCAAGTGGCCGTTCGAGCTGATTTTGAAGCCTCAATGTTGGCTGGAAATTCAAGTAAATGAGAAGGGAGCTGATTTTGAAGCCTCAATATGGATATAGTTGATGAAGGAGAGGATCTAATGATAACGATAAATGAGAAGGGAGCGTTCCAGTCTTCCATTTCATAATGGACTATATTGTGTCAGCTGCACAGGGACTACAAATTAAAACGAAAATGAAATGAATTATCATGACTTAGCATTAAAAAAATAAGGATTAGATAAAGCAACCTATTCCTTTTTAATCACACGGGTGAGTGTCCACCACTTGTTGATCAGACAACTTTTCATCAACCATTCTAAAGTTTGTATTTTCAAAATAGAGAAATAAAGAATTAATTTGAACTTCGCAACCCAGTAGGATAATAGCAGCAGCATAAGTGCATACCAGATTTTAGCAGTAGCATGTAGTATAGTATGATAATAGAAGCAGCAATAGGACAATAGCAGCAGTACGATAATAGCAGCAGCATGTAGTATGTAGCAGCAGCAGGCTGTGAGATGTGTGCACCAGCAGAACACCTGAAGGCGACACTGCATTATGACACTGATCTCTTTTCATATAGATAATGCAGTGCGTATGTTCTTAGCGTAACTGAAGGCATGACTGGGGGTTCTTCGCATAACTGAAGGCATAACACAATGGGTTCTTAGTGTTGCCGAAGATTGTGGTTGTGTAAGCAGGGTGTTTTTAATACTAATCATACAAACACATCACAAAATTTTCAAGTTAGTACATAAATTTTAAAATACATATTTTAGTTTGAAAAGGAAACACGTGCTAAGATCAATGGCAATAATTTTCTCAAATTAGTAAATAAGATGTCCCTAATCAAATCAACCTCCCCTCCTTGAAAACTAACTCATAAATGAGAATCACTTTCCAGTGCTCCAAATGAATCACGACCTCAATTAATACAACGAATACGTCGAATCAATAATAAGTATGCTAAACTATTTCGTACACTAATTAAAACAACAATTAAAGGTATGCTAAATTGTTGCATTATTCAACTACTTTTGTACCTTTAAGAGGCAGAAGTTGCCAAGCTTGTAATGTATAACTTTCTATATAGTGTTATATTAATCATTAAAAAAAAATTCTCACCAAAAAAGAAATCAAAGAATTCCATACATACATTTTATCGAAAACTTACCAAGCTTCCAAGCAGGTCTCGGACTCTTGTGTAACTCAAAAATTGATCGTCTTTGGAGGGAGATAGGTGGAGGGTGGAAAAGGGGGCTGTATCGTCTTTTCCTCTTATGGTAGATTGAATTGTTGTATTGTGCTTTGAGGGGACTGTTGTAATGGGAAACTAACATTCTATATGCAGAGTAGAAGAACTGAAAGATGAAGCCGCAGACATCAGAAGCAGACATCACTGAAATTTGAAAATTAAAACCTCTATTAAATATATCTTAGCATTGCCACTGAACACATGATCACATGTTTAAAAATAAACATAGGTAACTACAACATATGTAAACCAAAACTCCAAATCCGAACCCGACTTTATGAAATTTGCCCTCAGCGCACATAACCTGAAATTTTCCCTCAGCGTACATAACCTGAAATTTGCCCTCAGCGTACATAACCTGAAATTTGCAGAATTAAGGGAGATTACATATTCAAGCATAGGAAAGGAGATAGAAACTTAGAACCTCCATAAACCTATGCAAACAACGTTAAACCGAGACAAAATTTTCATAAACTTTTGCAAGACTTGAATTATGCAAACAACGTTAAACCTAAAAACACTTGATAGTTTGTAAACAACTTTTGCAAACAACTTTTGCAAGACTTGAAGTATGCCCGTGCCTGAAGGCACGAAGAAAGTTTTTAGAACTACATAATCGCAAAGCGGGAAAAAATTTCAAAGTATGTAATTTCAAAATGGTAAAAATTACGTTCTCCAACAAAAAAAGTCTGCAAATATATTAATGATCCGTCTTGGACCTCTTATAAACATCATAACCATCATATACAAATTTAAGTCGTAAAGTTTTTTTATAACAAAAATGTGTAAACAATTAAAAAAAATTGACCAGAGTTTCCACTGTTTATGGGACTTTCCACACTGCTTAACAAACAAAAAAAATACTCCTACAACAATATGAATAGTCTCTCCTAAACGTCGTATAAACATCATGTATTTAACTTAATTCGTGTAAAAACATCAATATGCAAACTATCCACCCGATTTAGCAGCAGCAGCAGCAGCCACGTTAGCGTGCGGGATCCTCTTCACTGGATATCTCAAATGCATCAATCAATTCTTGTCTGATTTTTTATCCAATATTTAGAACGCCTCTCCTACTCCAACAACAACGATAGTTGGATCATAGTTGACTTTTTCTTCTTCGAGAACTAAACCCGCAAGTATTGTTTTCACTCCAGCAACCATTAAAATGTCCCGCTCAGTAGAATCTGATGAGCTTCGCAGCATCTGAATTAAAAGAAGAAATATCAAACACTAAAAGGTTATAATAATATATGAAGCAAAATTAAGCCACACTAAAATTGAATTGATGAAGCTTACTTTGTTTAGTTTTTTAGCCAATTTCAAATGAGCTTACAATCCAGCTAAATGTAAATCGTTTTAGTTTTAGGTTGTTTAATTACAAACTTAGAGAACAAAGTAAACTAAATTAATGTAATTTAAAGCATGATTAAACTTGATCTATTTATAATATGAATTGGCTGCGAATGGACCTTATACAGAGTCACCAATTGATAAACGATTAGTTATAGTGTGACAGTGTAATAAATTACAATAATGTGGGAGAGCGCCCAAAATCAAATCACGCAATGTGAGTCGTAAAAAGAAATGATTAGTTGAATTGATACATATATTTTTTATCTAAATTAAGAACTCAGGCATGTGGATCACGTGTTCACTAATGAACAACATATCTTAAAGCCCTTGATGACATCTATCGAGCAGCTGTCGCACGACCACCTGCTAAGATGTTCAACAATATTTTGATGAAATGAATGTTCCATTCACAGAACCATCATATGGAGCATTCTACTACATTGTCAACCAACTAATTATAAAGCAAAGAAAGATTAGCATCAATATTCCAAACCTATAACAATTTGTAAATCAATAAAGAAATGAAAGATTTTAAACTCCATACTCGATCTAGTAAACTAAAAAAACTGTAAAGCAAAGAAAACCAACTAATAATAAAATTAAACCATAAAGTAAAAACAAAACTAAAAATAATAAGAAGTTAAACTTCAAAATTGAATGCGAATTGTTTAAGTTAACAGTTACCCGAAGCCTCATGTTATAAAACAAACTGTCCATAAGAAGGACAGCTGATTCAGTTCCAAAACCTCCAAACGCCAATAGACCTACTGAAATCTAGCATATGCCCATTCCAATGGACCTACTGAAATCGTATCCTCCTCACGACGGAAGTATTAAGCCATTCCAATGAAGACCCCATGGAAAAAAATTTCCTCTTCATCCTAGCTGCAGCTTTAAGCAAATATCTTCTGCTTTCTAGTCTTCATCAAATATATGTTACTGCTTTAAGCAGGCCTAGAACGGCTGCTGACAATTGGAGCAACTTGCCAATGGAAAAGTGTTGTGATCGAGATCAATATCTGCAAATGGAACCAAATGTTGAAGCAAAAGTATCAGTTATACTCATCGTAAAAGGCATAAAACAACTGGATTAATCCCAAGTAGAGTTGAGATTAATCAAAAGAGAGGAGGAATAAATACTTTTCCATTTTTAGCTAAGTCCCCCTTCTTATAAAGTTTCTCCCCCACATTCGCTGAAGCATGAAATAGCTCATCTAAGGAAAAAACTAAAGAATTAATATGAACAATGGTCCTGATAATGAAAGCACTCTTAAAACAGGGCTTGATAATGCATAAGATAAAATGTAAATGAATCATATGTCAAATTCCCATCTTTTGTAGTCATATTTGCATATTAATTTTGACACCACGCAAAAGGGACCAATATATTAATTACCAACCTGCAAAAAGTCAAATGCATTAATTACCACCAAGGTAAAAGCCAAACAAAAATCAATACAATTCTAAAACCCCAACAACTGAGAAAAGCAAATCATCTTAAACCAAAAGCATACAAACTCAAACCCAAAGCCCAAATAGTTCATTTATTGATCTGAGATACTTACAAAGATACAGCTATGGATGATGTAAGGTTAAAGACAGCTTTAGCAGAATATATAATAAAAGCTTTAGCAGACTATACAAAAATAGCCTTAGCAATCATCCAATAGCGTATAGTAACTCTAAGCCTAAGCTTTACAAAAAGTCGAAACGATCGACATCCCAAAAAATTATCCTCTAATAGTCAATCATGGAATCGCAGGAAACATCCTCATAATAACTCTACGAAATGTCCACGTATCCATCTCGACGTACTTGATATGAAGATTGGCACAATTTACAACCACCTATAAGAAATATTAATAGTTAGGACTAATTTTTAAAAATGAATGAAAAGAAAAAACATTTTAAAGACGAAGTACCTTGTTGTGGGAACCCCATGTAAGCAACCTACGGGTATTTATCCGCTCTTGATGCTTTACCATTGGCTCCCAATCCTAAGAATAATTAAAAAATTATCAAAAGATGATATAAAGGGGTCAAATATGTAGTTTATAGGGAAAATAACACTAATTACTTTATAGGAGGACTTCCGGATACACAATATTTGTTGTCGAAAGCGAACAATCATCAGAAAGAAGGGTAATGCGATTTGCACTTGTGCATCGAGATAACGCTACATATAATTGGCCATGACTAAAAACTGGCGTGCGCAAGTTAATTCCCACAAACTTTACAGATTGACCCTGTGATTTGTTGATGGTCATTGCATATGCCAGTCGAATTGGGAATTGGCGTCTCGTCATTTTTATAGGGATCTCCGCAGATGAAGGAGATAGTGAGACTCTGGGAATGAATACTAAATTTCCACACTTATCACCCGTTAATATTTGGGCCTCAATTACATGCTCTCCATATTTTGTAACCACCAATCGCGTGCCATTGCAAAGACCATCCTTCGGAGCAATGTTTCTCAAAAGCATAATCGGAGAACCCACCTTTAACTCCAACTTAAAAAGGGGTAAACCAGAAGGACTGAGAGAATTCAAAAACTCATTTGGGTACTGACTGTGTACGTCTCTACCGGACTCTTCGTCACACATTTTATCGGCACCAAAATAAGTTTTTGTATCACCCGGAAAGATATTCAATGCCAAATTATTTATAGTAGTCACATCGTCATTCCGCGCTGAAAGAATTGTTCGTTCGGTGAGGAAGGTTGGTGTAACAATACCGACCACATTCAACAATGGATACACCTTCGCAATTAGATCACGGACATCATTACACTTTTGTATTGAGGAAGGCAATGATACAACTTCAAGAGGATTGGACCCAATCTACAAAAAAAAAGTCAAATGCATGCATGTTGAACGAAGATTGTTAAAAAATAGAAAAGAGTAAATAGCAGTACCTGATCCAAGAACGTAGAGAAATGAATTGTCTCAGGCTCCAATGGGTTTAGTCGCATATTTAGATGTAATGTCAAAACATGGATGTGCCTCCAAAGCATAGACCGCCTTAATGAAGCGGAAACAATTTATTCTCTAACTCCTCTAGGGATAACTGGTAAGATTTGTCGAAAATCACCGCCAAGAACTACTGTAATTCCTCCAAATGGTTTTTAACATCACAAATATCTTGCAGTGTCCTATCTACAGCTTCAACACAATGCCTATGTTGCATAGGAACTTCATCCCATATTATAAGTTTAACTGATTTGAATAGCTCTGCATGTATCGACTGCTTTGTAAATCCACAATTTGAGTTTTCAAGAATGTCCAAAGGTATGCAAAATGTTGAATGCGCAGTCCGACCACCAACTAACAACAAAGAAGCAATGCCAGACGAAGCAACAGTAATAACTGTATGACCCAAACTACGACAGAAGGTTGCAATTGTATTGTACAAAAATGTCTTTCCAGTGCCAGCACCTCCATTCAAAAAATATGTAGTCCCCTTATTCTCGAAAACAGATGATGTTATCGCTGTGTAAGCTATACGTTGTCCCTCATTAAGGCGATCAACATCTAATTGTGCATCACCTTGCATTGCTAACGATTGTAACTGATGATGTTCTGAGAGTAATCTGTTCCCACCCACAGTTGTCCAATTAAAAGTTGGCAGAGGCATTGGAGGGAAGTCACTTAAACTCTTACCAGACTCTTGAAGCACCTCATTTAGAAGATACAAACCATAATCCTCAATTTGGATGTCAGTTGGATTTGGGATAGAAAACAATGTGCGTAACTTATGAATCAGATCATCACATATATGAATGGAAAATTGATTCCATAATAACTCCGGATGCAAAGGAAAACATTTTGTAAGTATAACACCAAACAAACGCCGAAGTTGATATCCGGTGCGCATGATGGATGCCTCCTGTAAACATTGAACCCACTCATTATCGTCTTCAAGCAATCCCCTCGCTATACACGCCGATTTGAAAGTCTCGTGTAATACACAATTCACCGTGCGTAAAAACTCGAATGATGTGGGCCCTTTAACAACGGTCAAAAGCAATTGCAAATAAAACCTTTCTCCAGAATTCGGGCTAGCATAGTACATTCGCCCAATAGCAAACTCGGATGATTTCCGTGCAGTCCATAGTTTCGTTTTAGAGCTCCAAACATAATGTTGGGGAAACTCTTGGTAGGTATACTCTCGTGAAGAAGGATTCAATGCGCAAAAAGCAAAACATAAGTAGCTGGCTCTTTGAGCAATCGTAGCTGATGAATGTGAAGGATCAAACACAACATGATGCATGCCAGGTAAATGTAAATCTAATCGTGTAACAGGCGATTTCTCCTGATGCATGTGATTACCATAAATTCGCCAAGCTTCTTCAGGAGGTCCAATGTACCTTGCATCTAAATATTGTTGAATTTCATCAACACCTCCCAAAACCATAGTTGTGCGATCATGACCCTTATATATGTACTTATTTATATATTTAACGCATCGTAACCCAGCACAAACCTCGACATTAATGTGACAATTGAAAAGTCTAGACAAATATGGATTATAGGGGACAACATCTTTGTTTGATACCTTTTTTCCACTGGCAGTAGTATATTCCTTACCATCATCACGACGACGATAGATTGGATATCCATTATTATCCATTGTTGTGGCTTCTGCAAATGCTCGAGGGTATTTTTTCGTGCATATACCGTTCTCCATGCAAGGGGAATTCGGATTCTGGGAGCCGCATGGGCCGTGTACCATGAAACTCAATATAGTTTGGAAAAGTGTAGGATCATAAGTGGGATCTGGAAACTCAGCAGAGACAAAATTATCTACTTGGGCGCATGTTTTAATCTTGCTTTGACAATCGAGGAAAAGAAGAGCATGCATGTGGGGCAACCCCCTTTTTTGAAATTCGATTGTAAACACATGGGCCACTTTCTTGCCAAAAATATTTTTATCCTTAATCTCCTTCATTAGGGCTTTTCTCTTTAGTTCAAAAACACGTGCAACCAAATCTGAACGGTCGAGAGCATTTTGACCCGGTAAAAGTTCCTTACTGATTTCAGGCCATTTAGGATTGGCGGTCATTGTGAGAAAAATATCAGGGTGTTGATTGTACCGAGTGATGGCCATCGAATCTTGGTAAATCTCAAACATATTTCGTGCACTACCAGTAAAAGAAGATGGCAAAATCATTCGCCTACCAATTTGCAATGGTTCAACACCCTTAGACATACAATCGCTAAGATCCTTGTATAATTCTACCCGAAGTTTGCTTTGATTAAGTCTGAAATAAGTCAAGCGATTTTGTTCCGTTGAAGCCCATGCATCCACAATAAACTCCTGCATAAGTTTACCTCCTCTCAAAATTGTAGAGTACTCAGTGCCATGTTGAAACAAACGATAACTATAATAATCCAGTTGAGTTAGTCGATGATCCTGATCAACACTGTTTTCCACGTCCCATAACTTCATCTCAGGGTCCCAACCAAGTTGACCATGAGGGTATAAAAGAACGTAGTGCAGAGGTAGGTAAGCTGGGTGGCATTCATTAACTCGCATCAATTGATCCCCCCTCGAAGGCGAACAATAATGTCTCTCATTGCATACGAATTATGGCCATCGCCGGGTAAAATAATCGCAATCTCATCAGTCGAAGGCAAATTATACCTTCTACGATCTGCTGCAGAATTGTAATGTAAGTATGCTGGCAAGTTCAGGCTGGATCCAGAGGATTCATTTAAAATAGCAAACGCCTGACGATATTTGTGGATAAAAGGATTGTTGACCTCCAAGCAACCTTGAATTATTTGCAGTACATCACTTCGTAATTGTGGATTCCTACGTTCCCTAACACTCAAAGCCACACTGGGATCATAAATGTATAACTGGGCATATGAAGCTTCTTCCTCATGTCCCGGTTCCGGTAATAAGGATCCAGTACGATGACGTAGTTCGCCATGAATGGTGAAAGATGATGGACCCCTACCTCTGAGGACCCTATCATCCATTTGAACACCAAGACTTGTAAAGGCGTTAGCAGCATTATACTCTCTAATATGACTTTGGAAAGACTTGCATTGAACATCATTACCATCGAACGGATGTTTAATTTCCGGTGGGGGTTCAAGTAGATGTGGTAATCGAACTTGTCCTTGTCTACAACACTTCCGAAATAGAGGGCGAATCTTTGATGAGGTCGATAATCTTTCACCCATCCAATGTAAAGCTGAATAATGACGGCAAGGGACATCCATGGGCCCAAGAAAATGTCTTTCTAAATGGGCATGTGGTTCTTGAGGTGCACTCGTGCTCGCAATATTTCCACGGCTTTGTATAGTGGATCTATATATGAAATAAGAAGGTGTGAAAAATAAAATGAAGGATAGTTCACAACGTAAAACAATATTAGATAATAGATAAAAAGAAATTATACCTATGACTATGTGCATTAGATGATTGGCAATTTTGAACATCTCGATTATTCTCTGTTTCAAGGTGGGGTATAATTTCTAACGTATTGGGGACCAATACATTTTGGAGAGAATTTGATGTCGGAGAGTGTTCTTGGAGGACTCCGACACACTGTTCTTCAGAATCAATTAGGTCGAAATCTTGGCAAAGGTTTCGAGGTGACATAGATGGGGGTATATTTGTCTCCGCGACTGAGATTGGTAAACTATTCGTCAAAGGACTAATTCTTCGAATAGAATTGTGTGAAGGATTTGGAGTACTAACTTCTACAAATTGCTTAGTTATTGACGACGGGACCTGAGCCACATCATTATCTGACGGTAAATGTGAAACCTTTGATCGCTTAGGAGAACCTTCAGTGAAAGCAAAAGCAGGTGGCCCCATAGAATTGTTAACATGGGGAGTATGACCAGAAATAGGTTGATGTAACTGAAATGCTCTTTCTCGATCACGTCTTTGTCGTTGGGCAACTGCGCGTTTTGAGATGAAGTTATGTTGTGGCGCAAGGGGGGCAGAAGTGACAGATGTAGCTTGTAGAGGATTGCAACTTTCTCTTTCTCGTTCTTGTCGTAATCGTTGTGCAAGGGAACTTTTGGAGACAAACGTTTGATCAATTGCCTAAAGAAAACAAAAAAATTATCTGCATTGCGTGATAATGGAAAGGGGTGCGCTCATAGTCTTAATAATATAGTGAAATTAAGTTTCCAGTATTGGTGTAAACTTTAGAGATTGTATAAAGCCTAATGGTACACATTAATCACTTAATTATTTAATAACACCACCATTACTGTAGGGTAAAATAACACCACCAATAATGTAAAAGGTTAATGATAAAAACAAACCGCTTCTGGACAAACATTATACTTCCCCATCCATGCCGCCTACAAAAGAAATATAAGCATATAAAAATAATATTACATAATGCCATAAAGAATATTATCATAAAAGTTTCTGAGATGTGTTTTACCCTTTTACGTGTGGGAACTTCTTTCTCCTTTCCCTTGCCTTTCTCATTTGCATTATTGAGTATAGTTTGAGTCTGTTAATTGTAAGATTGATACTATAAATGGGGAGTGAAGAAGTTGTAAATATGAAGTTGAAACGATAAAAGCATTTAGTAGCTAGTATTTACCCCAATATGCATAACATTTGGTGGAACATCATCACGTATAACGACACCAATGTTATTTCCATGCGGCCTTTGATTCTATGAACAAAGAAAGAAATGTTGAAAAAAAAATTAGGTAGATTATAGAGAAATGAAGAACACTAAGTACAAAATGAGAAAATAGTAGATATAATCATAGTAAACCTATAATTAGTTAAACATACCACACTTAAAGTGGCACTTTTTTTCCCTTTTCCTTTTCGTATATCCTATATGAAAAGGTTAAGTGTATATAATTAGATAAAGAAATATGTTATATATATTCGAATAGATGAGAATAGAAAAAAATTCAACCTTAGTGGGTGCCAAATTCCCTTTTTCCTTCCCATGTCGTATTGAAGGTGTGCAAATGTTAACAGGCTGTAGCGGAGATAAGAAAAGAGGATATTGATTACGAATGGAGAAACTTCTTATAAGTACTATATGAAAACTAAAGTGCATTTTCTTACCACGGAACGAACACTATTTAGATCAGATTCATCGAGGACATCAACGCTGATATTATTTTGACGCAACCTTTGAATCTGTAATTAAAAAGGCAAAGGATGGAATCAATATATAAACATATAAGTGAGGAGAATAAATATTGATGAGAGGAGTTCGGTTGTTACAGCAATCGCTGCATCTTCATTCACCTATAAGTAAAGAATGAAAATGTATAAGAAAATTATTAGGAAGTAGGAATTGATCTCATTTAAGTGAAAGAGAGTATAATTAAAAGTAACATACGTTGCCAAACACGATAACGTTCTCCATGTGAACAAAGAAGTCAACTACAAAATGAATAAATGAGAAGTAATTATTAAATGTGACTAAAACACAACATGAACTATACCAAATGAAAAATTTCTTAATAAAAAGTACTAATGAATCGTCATACATTCTTCCCAATAAAAAGTAATAATGAATCGTCATACATTCTTCCCAATAAATGTTTATAGAGCTTGCAAACATAGTGATTGTTATACCGAATGCAACACAAATGAATACTAACATTCCAAAGAGTAATAAACCCATAAAACATTAGAAACATTATACGAATCGGCAATATACATTTTTTACATAAGATATTCAATCAAATAAGAAATCCCATTAAAACTCCCAGAAATGCAACCATTGCAACTCTCATAAACCGATAAGAAATCAAAACCGAATGCAACACAAATGTTTATAGAGCTTGCAAACATAGTGTTTGTTGTACCGAATGCAACACAAATGAATACTAACATTCCAAAGAGTAATAAACCCATAAAACATTAGATGAACATTAGAGTAATACTCCAAAGAGTAATAAACCCATAAAAATAAGAAGTACTAATGAATCGTCATACATTCTTCCCAACATTCCAAAGAGTAATAAACCCATAAAACATTAGATGAACATTAGAGTAATACTCCAAAGAGTAATAAACCCATAAAAATAAGAAGTACTAATGAATCGTCATACATTCTTCCCAACATTTCAAAGAGTAATAAACCCATAAAACATTAGATGAACATTAGAGTAATACTCCAAAGAGTAATAAACCCATAAAAATAAAAAGTATTAATGAATCGTCATACATTCTTCCCAATAAAAAGTAATAATGAATCGTCATACATTCTTCCCAATAAATGTTTATAGAGCTTGCAAACATAGTGATTGTTGTACCGAATGCAACACAAATGAATACTAACATTCCAAAGAGTAATAAACCCATAAAACATTAGATGAACATTAGAGTAATACTCCAAAGAGTAATAAACCCATAAAAATAAGAAGTACTAATGAATCGTCATACATTCTTCCCAACATTCCAAAGAGTAATAAACCCATAAAACATTAGATGAACATTAGAGTAATACTCCAAAGAGTAATAAACCCATAAAAATAAAAAGTACTAATGAATCGTCATACATTCTTCCCAATAAATACCTCCTATCTAGATTGCAAGGATAGAAGAACATTAGAGTAATCAAATAAAATTCCAAAAATGCAAAGAGTAATAAACCCATAAAACATTAGAGGAACATTAGAGTAATCAAATAAAATTCCAAAAATGCAGCCATTGAAACAGAGTTTTTGCAAACACAGTATATACTAAAGAGTGTAAACCCATTGTAAGAGAGTATTTGCTGTAACATTGATAACCCATTGTAAGAGAGCATTTTTTTTTGTGCACTTTCAAAACATTTCAGCCACCACTTTCGGCCAATAAAATCATTACCCATAAAACTATTGATATAAACAAACACCCATTGAACAACCTAAAACCGTTACCTGCTGAAGAACGAAATGGAGAGAGGATGGAGAGCGGTGAAGAACAACAGAGCATAAAAAAGCACAAATGTAAACCTATTGATAAACCCCAATGATAAAACCTCTTCACAAACACCCATTGAAAACCCTAAAACCGTTACCTGCTGAAGAACGAAATGGAGAGAGGATGGAGAGCGGTGAAGAACAAAATGGAGAGAGAGAGAGAGGAGTGTGTACTCGGTGAAGAACGAAATGGAGAGAGAGAGGTGGATTTCTCTAACCCGCGCTCGATAGAGACGGTGAAGGTAGTCTCGGTAGTGTGTAAAACTTTCTTAGTGTTAATTTCCAATTTTATCCTTGTATTTGAATTTTGGGTAAAAGGAGGAAAGGAAATGAAGGGTAAAAAAGAGGGGGAACTCAAATATGTAAAGGACAAACTTGTCTTCCAAATTTGTGAATAGTGAAAACACCATCCTACTTTATTATATAGATATATATGCACTATTCATAAAAAATTGCTTAAAAAGTTTGTTACATAAGTATATCATATAAAGGTTTAAATAAGGTTCAACTATTATCTCTTTACAAAAATTTGGGGACTTTCACTTATTACTCACCTCAAAGAAGAAAGATTTTTCTTTAGTGAAGTCCTTTGGTCATGAGGTCAACCAATTTTTTTACCCTAAGTATAATTTTCATCCTCACAACTTCTCTGATTGAGAAACTCGCCTCAGCGAAGTAAGAATTTTCTATAGCGAAGACTACATTCCTTGGACGTGATTTTTCTTTAAAAGTAGATATTTTACAAATACCTCGTGGGAAATCATAAACTATTTTGGCAGAAAAATCTTCTCTAAACTCAAAGTGTTTTTATCTCTCTTAGGATTTTACCCTCCCCACTTGTCTTGGTATTATTTTCCACACCTAGAAGAGCTTGATATATGTGGAGAGATTGACATTATAATACCCATATTTTCCAAAATTCTAATGAAAAATATTGAGAAACCAAAATAAGATATTTGTTTTTAGTTTAATTACTCTAAAGAGTTACACAATATTTTTTTTCTTCTTCACATTTCACTTTTTTTTAGGGTGTATGATTTCAAACTTTGATTACAAATCTTATTTAGACCTAAAAAAATTATACATTTGTTTATGAACAAGAGAAATTATATTCCTCCTTTTAAGAGACTTGTGTGAATATCTTAAAAATCTTTAGGAAAACTCACACCCTAAAAAGTGTTAATCCAAGCATAGGTGGCTTCTTAACAAAAAAGTTCTTCAACTTAAAAGAGGATTTTAATTTCTTGATGTAGTTTTGAATCACATTCGGCGAGTCTAAAATTAGTCATGGTTGTGTAGCGTTCTTCATCTGCTCCTGCTCTCTTCGAAGAATATGGTGGAAAAGAGTTAATAGTCGATTAGTACGTTTTTTATTATAGGTCATTTTCTTATATATGTAATACTCTACCATAGAGAATTTGTTATATCATTTGGCATGTTGTGGATTTTTCTCATACGACTTGGTGTTGTATGATTATTTATCTTATTCTGCATTTAGAATAGCTCACCGATATTTGAAAATAAATTTTATTTTTACCTAATTGGTAAACTTTTCATCAAATAAACCTAAATTGTCTTATTGTACCTAAAAGGAATTAATAAAAAAATATCGCTTCTATAATGGCAATAATTTTTATTAGGTAGTTTCACTGTATTTAGGTTTTGAGCATACTACACTCTAAATGTGACCTAGTAACGTTGAGCCTTAGCATCAACGAACACCATCTATAACTTTGTAATTTTTAAAATCTTTCTCAGTATGTATCCTTAGAGTGTACCCCAATATTCAATCCATATTTGGAAGCCAAAGGGATTTTATGTTGAACCTTGCGTGTTATACACTCAAGATATATCCCAAATTTTCTTTTACACTTGGGTATATAATATAGGTTCATCCATTGCTCCAAGCATGTGAGAAAGACATAATAAGAAAAAAAACAAGTTAAGCTATTTGAGAGAAAAAATCTTGTTTCTTTCTCATTATATTCTTCAAGTTGTGATCAATTAAAATAATAAAGTTAGACTATCATAGTCAAGAAAATTTTGACAAAATTATTTTTTCAAAATATTTTGTTCTTGATTGTGGTCTTCTATCACAGTTTTTAAGAAACCAAACATTTATCATGTTTTTTAACCTTAGGATATCCTCAAACATTTTAGTGCAAAAAGGTAATTACTTGGTTATGTATTCTCTTGGAACAAAGATTTTTTCCACTTCAAAGAAGATTTTAATGGGATATGATTATAAGACGTTGGTCGAGGCCAAAATCGGTTGTGGTTGTGTAGTGTACTCTAGTTCCTGGCTCTTTTTCTAGAGAATATAGTGTCAAAGAGTCGATAGGCATTTTGAACATTATTTTATTATAAGTTATCTTTCCAATATTTAAATATCTGATATGGTACATTTACCATTAATTTCCTAAGGTTTTTCTCATTCATGGATTTTAACTCTATACATCCGGTGTTCTGTGAATTTTTTTATCTTTGAGCACTATTAAAATCACTTATCTTAATAAGAAGATAAAATTGGACTAGATTTTAATCTTGATAAAATATTTTTTCACAACGACTTTTAGAATGTTTTAACACTTCATTGTTATAAGAAGTAAATTGTCTTTTAATCTCTATTTAATTTTTATTGGGTAAATATCATTAATATCTCTCATTATTTACTAGTATCAGAGAGAGTATCATTATTTTTATGTTTAATACCCTAATTTATATACCTTTTTTAAATATGTGTGGAAGTTTTTATATCCAACCTCCACATTTTTACAATAGCAACTATTTTTATTAGAAAGTACGTATTGTGGCATATTTGATGCAGTTAAATAAGCATTATAGAATGTTGTTTCAACAAACTAGTCCATTTCTGCTACCATCATTGATAGTGCTCAAGTCTTAAAAATTGGATCTAGTTGGGATGCGATTGATATGGAAGAAAACAGGTACAACGATAAAGGTTCGAGCATAATGTTTTATTTTGTGTAACAATTAATGAGTTTAGGCGTATTTCGACGTGTCTTATGTTCAAGGATTCATGGGAAATTTTACAAACCAACTATAAAGCCACCTCCATCGTTAATCATGATAAGCTTAAATGCCTTACTGGGAACGAGAACAAAACTTTTCACAAGTAATACATTCATCTTAAAGTTGTAATTAATTTGAATTTTTCTTTGGTCAAGGTGATTAAAGAGGATATCCTCATTTATAAGATCCTTATATCCCTTTACTATAACTTTTGTGGCAAGATTAATTCCAGTGGATACTTTCATGCTTTACTCAAGACACACAAGAAAGTGGATGAATTAGTAAGCTCACTTCAAAACTATGAGGTGAATTAAAATTATCTCACTAAATTACATATCAAAGATAATATTATAGATTATAAATCAAAACCTCGCAAGGTTCCTCTGTCAAATACCCTTGATGTTAGTGTAGAAGATATGACCTTCTTTATTAGGATATTTTCCAAGACATGGAGAAAAGATATTTCAAACCAATGGCAACCCAAAACTATACCTTCTTATGTTTTAGTCAAGAGAATGAAGTGGGGAGAAGACAAAAGGTAATCCCAAATTCCATCATGTGTTATAGGTGTGGTGGTAAAAGATATTGTTCCAAGAAATTTCCTTCGAAAACGAGTCAATGTAGTGGAAAAACATATAAGAAGACATATTTAGTGATGATGACATTTAAGGCCTAGTGGAATTTTGATGAGACAAATTAATTAGAGGAATTTGATGCTCCTGCCACATGTGTTGATGTTACCACCAGCACCTCTTTAGATAATGATAGGTTTGAATGAATATTTCTTCACTGCATAAGCTCAACTTTCTAAGGAGTCTCTAGAATTTGAGGATATGAATATAGAACTCTCCACTATGTTATCCAATTTCAAACATGAGAGGGCTTCGATGACAGAGAGTTTTGTAAGATATTTGGATGCTGAAAACATGGTCTTTGGTGAACCACTTGGTATTGAGGGAAGAAACAATGAGTTTCTCTGAGTTTATACTGATCAGATAAGGAAATCTTTGTTATAGAGTCAGAAATCCAAGATATTTTTAATGAAAACCAATCTTTGCAATAAATATTGGGCTTTAATTTGCATCCCCTTTGAAATTGAATTTTGTATATATGTCTAAAATGTTGGGAAGGATGACTTTTAAAGGGAAGTCTCTGAAATAAAAAAGAGGAGTATGTTTTATTAGTGAGATTCCTTCGTTCACTAGTAGCCAAAACACTTTTGTACGCCCCATATCACAACCCATTTTACCACCAACCTTATAAATTCTTATTTAACTAGTTCATTAGTGAAAAACAAAATAAGGTAAGGTTAATTTGTCCATATATTAATAAGGAGTTAAATTTTAAATAAATTTATTTCAAGTAGAAAAAACATATGCTCAAAAGCCCCATCACTTTTATAAAACCCAAACCTTTTAGAAGTGTAACCATTGTCATAATGAAGGTCATCTTAAAGAGTTTTGCATTTTACTTAGATGTATACTAGGCCTAGTGTAATTTTTGTAGATAAAAAGAAGAAAAAGAACGTAAGATCACCTAGAAAGGCTCATAATGCAAAAGCAACCATGATTATTCCACCGAAAGTCTTGTGTGAATCCACTATACCTCAAACATATCGTAATTGGTCTAGGATTCTCAAAATTTATCAAACTTAAATTGATGAACTTTAAGTCATTAAAGGTTATTTCCCTCCATTAAGAAATTAAATTTAGCTTCTTTAGATATACCTAGGATTTGATTTAGATCTTTCATCTTATTCATTAGTTATATTCAGGTTCAGTTTATCTTTTTCTATTTGCTATTGTTTTTTTAAGCGTTAATATCAGAAACTTTCTTTTGTGAAATTTTGTTTTCTATGTTTCTAAGTATACCTATATCCCATGTGCATTATTTTAAACTTGGATGCTTGGATATTGTAAAATTGTTTTCATTTATGGCTTATAAACTCCATGTTTATAATTATATATCTTGAAATGGCTTAGTAAATTAAGCTTGAAAATTTTAGATTATTTTGTCGTAACTTTACATTAAAAAATAACTTGAGAAATTTCCATGTAAAATATTACGAAGGCATTTGTTTTCTACTTCTAATAGAAATTAAAAGTTTTGTGTGTTGTTTTGAAAAAAATGGCATTTATAATCCTCGTGTATGAGAGAGTTTTTTATAATTGAAGTTGAAAAATCAAAATGCTAAGTTATTCAAAAACTACGAGATAAGAAGTGGTCAGGACTACAACTTAAGCGTGTGGGGTTCTATCTTTGAAAATTGAAAATAGTTCCCCACCTTTTTGTAAAGAGTGAAAGTTGCTACTTATAAAAGAATTTTTCAAAGAGATGCCTCAAAGATTTTTATCATTATAAAATTGGGCACACCATGTACATGAGACTTTAAATATTTTAATCATAAATCTCTTTATAAAGAAGAAGAAAGTGGTAATTCAAAGATAATAGAAAAAATAGAACTTTATTTAAGTTTCAGAAATCCAAAATTTTCAAAGGTGAGTTAAAACATTAATCTTCATTCTGGATTTTATCGATTAATGCTCATTTTATTCACTTATCTATCATGATTTACTTATTTGGAATTCCTTTATTTTATTTATGGATTTAATTTGAAACGTTGGGCCTTTTAACGCTAAATCATTATTTGTATAGAGTATTTTCATAACCATAAACCTTTAATACGCTTTTTGAATGTATTTTCCTCTTATCAAAGGTTTTTTTTTTTGTAAAGGGACATGTTGTACTTGCTTAAAATAATAATATTTAATTATACAGCCCTTGTGCCTCTATTCCTGCACTTTTTAGATCCCTACCTATTGCCCTAACCACCGACATGGCAGTGCTAAACTAACACTTGATTTACAGCAGGTAAGATGTATAGCAGATATTGAAATCGGGGTAAAGAAGAATCGTATTTTGTTTTTTTCTATATCTTTGATACCCAGCTACGACTGATTATATACTTGCACTATATGAGTTAGTTCCTAGATTACATCAGATATAATTTACAAGAGATTTGAATTTTGAACATTAGTTGTAACTGAGTCCGTAAAGAATGGAATATGGATGTTGATGTTATTGACGGGTTATCATGCCCCCGCAAGTTGATGGTGGACGTGGTTGAAGCATCAACTTGTCCATAATGAAGTGAAATTTGGCGGACAAAAGCCCTTTGGTGAAGATATCGGCGAGTTGATCGTTCGTAGAAATAAATTCAACTTGAAGTGCTTTCTTAGCAACCTAATCTCGGACAAAATGAAAATCAATTTCAACATGTTTGGTTCGGGCATGGAAGACCGGATTCGCTAAAATATAGGTGGCACAAATGTTATCACACCAAAGTATGGGTGGTTGAGACCCAGTTCAGTTAATAAGGATTTAAGCCGCATGAGTTTGACAGAGACATCGGCAAGTGCTTTGTATTCGGCTTCAGTGGACGACCGGGAAACAGTCTTTTGCTTCTTAGATTTCCAAGAAATTAGATTATTGCCAAGAAAAATAGCAAAGCCACCCGTAATTTTCGATCATCAATGCAACTGGCCCAATCGGAATCAGTAAAGGCTTGAAGGTGAAGAGATGAAGATTAAGTGAGGTGGAGACCATATGAAGACGTGTGGTTGAGATAGCAAAAAATTCGTTTAACAAGTGACCAGTGGGTAATGGTGGGAGAGTGCTTGAATTGGCAAGCATTATTGAAGGCAAAAGAAATGTCTGGACGGGTGAGGGTAAGATATTGAAGAGCACCTGTGGCTTGGCGATAGGGAGTAGGGTCGGGTAAGGGCGTGCCATTATTTTGAGAGAGTTGGAGATTAGTGGGAAAGGGAGTGGTGAGAGGTTTAGAGTTTGACATGCCATGGCAATGAAGAAGGTCGAGAATGTAACGTTATTGAGAGAGTAAGAGTCCAGTAGGGGTGGAGATAATTTCAATACCAAGAAAATAGTGGAGGGAACCAAGATTTTTGAGAGAAAATTCATGACCAAGAGTCGTAATAAGAGATTGAATGAGAGAGGGAGAGTTACCGGTAATGATAATATCGTCCACATAAATAAGAAGGAAAATAATGGAAGAATTCGAACGATAGATAAAAAGTGAAGAATCTGTTTTGGAGCAACTAAAGTTTTGAGTGGTGAGGCGTTGAAACCATGTGCGTGGCTCTTGTTCAAGACCATAGAGAGAACGATGAAGTTGACAGACCTAAGAGGATTTGGTGGAATATTGGAAGCCAGGGGGTTGTTGCATGAAGACAGTCTCATTTAAGAAGCCATGAAGAAAGGCATTGTTGACATCGAGCTGAGAAATACGCCAGCCATTGCAGACGGCAATAGATAAAATAGTACGAATGGTGGTGGCCTTGACAACTGGACTGAACGTGTCATTGAATTCAAGGCCATATTCTTGATGAAATCCTTTGGCAACTAAGCGGGCTTTGTATCGTTCAATAGTTCCATCTGCTTTGCGCTTAATGCGATAAACCCATTTACATCCAATGACATTCATATGAGGAGAATGAGGTACAAGTGTCCATGTATTATTCTGAATAAGTGCATTAATTTTAGTGTTCATCGCACAATGCCATTGAGGATATTTATTTGCGGTGGTGAAACAGGTGGGTTCAAGAGGGTGGAGAGAGATAGAATGAACAGTGGGTGTGTATTTGACAGTAGAGGATGGTCTGGGATGAAGTGTCATGCGATGAGAGGATGGTGTGATGGCAACATTGCCAAGATCAATGGCCAAAGAAATACCATTCGGGTTCGAACATGGAGGAGGAATTGCAGACGTAGTGGAAAGAGTGGATGTAGGTGGAGGCAGTGCGTCAACAGTTGATAGAGGCAGTGAAGAGGAAGTAATAAGGCAGGTAGCAGGTAAGGCAGAAGTGTACACTGGGACAGTGGGCTGCTGGGATGAGGCAGTTAAGAGGGAGGTGTTAGGAAGTGAGGACATAAGATGAGAGGGAGTAGAAATAACAGGTGTATGAGTGCCAATAGTAGGTGCAATGGGAGGAAGATGGGTAGAATGGTTTGCATGGACGAGGGAATGCGTGGTAATGGACTTGGGGGCAGTGTGTTGGGAACAGTCAGATGAGGGGAAATGCGTGAGTTGTGGGAAGATGGTAGGGTAGTTTTAATAGTGGCCCAAGGGAAAGATGAGGACTGAATAGTCGGTAAGGTAGAGGTGGAAGGATATGCAAATGGGAATGAGGATTCATCAAAGTGAACATGACGCGTAATGTAAATGCGACCAGTAGGAATGTGTAAATACCGATAGCCGGATTGATTGGGACTATAGCCGAGAAAAACACAAGGTTGGGAGCGGTACTCCATTTTGTGAGTGTTATAAGGGCGGAGATAGGGAAAACAAAGGCACCCAAAAAATTTAAAAAAATTGTAGTCCGGGGTAGTAGTGAAAATACGTTGAAATGGAGAAATATTTGATAGAGTGCGAGTTGGTAAGCGATTAATAAGAAAGACAGCAGACTCAAAGGAAAAATGCCAATATTTTTGGGGAATGGATGCGTGAGCCATTAAGGTAAGTCCAGTTTCCACAATATGACGATGGAGACGTTCAACAAAGCCAACCTGTTCATGTGTATGCGGACAAGAATAGCGATGGTGAATTCCACAGTTTTGAAAAAAAGTGTCCAATTTTTGAAATTCACCCCCCCAATCTGTTTGAATATTTTTTTATTTTAGTATTAAATTGTCGTTCCACAAATTTTTGAAACTTAATAAAAATATCATGCACATCAGATTTATAAGCCATAGGAAAGAACCAAACAAAATTTGAATAATGATCAACAAATATTACAAAATACTTATGACCATTACAAGACATGGTAGGAGCTGGACCTCATACATCACTAAAAACTAAGTCTAAAATAGAAGTAGACGACTTGTCACGAAGTGGAAGAGAGAGGCGGGAGGATTTGCCCATTTGACAAGCAACACACATGTGATTCTGATGAAGAGAGGTAACAGGAAGTTGATGACGATTGATGATTTGATGAAGAACTTAAGAATGAGGATGACCAAGGCGATGATGCCAACAGGATGAGGATGCTTTTGTGGCATGAAAAGCTTGCGGTGAGACTGGAGAATTTGGAGGTGAGAGAGTATAGAGACCATTACTGCTGGTGCCGTAAAGAAGCGGAGTCTTGGTACGACGATCCTTCACAACACAAAAGTTAGGGTGAAATTAAAAAATGCATCATTATCACGAGTGAATTTTTGAATGGAAATAAGAGATTTAGAAAGAGATGGTACATATAAGACATTATTGAGATGAAGAGGAGAGTTAAGAGAAGGGATGGAGCATGTACCAACATGTGAGATAGTGAGACCTTTACCATTGCCGATGTGGAGAGTGTCATTACCATTGTATTCGGTGGGATTAGAGATGGTAGAAAAATCTGGTGTAACGTGATGAGTAGCGCCGGTGTCTGGTAACCAGGATGTGAATGGTGAGGGTGGAGTTGGAAGGAGACCAAGTTGGTAAGATGGAGAGTATGTGAAGTGTGCAGTGGGATAGGTGGGGTGGGGAGTAAAACGAATAGGATAGGTAGTGGCGGTATGATTTGGAGCGGAGCATAATTGACAACGTTGACGATAGTCATTGTGGTGGTTTGGGTATCGGAAAGAGGAAAATCGACCGCGACCGCGACCTCGACTATGTGAGTGACGACCTCGAGAGAAATTGTAGTTGGGATAAGGGGTAGTAGGCTGAGATGGGTGAGAGGGAGGAGGTGTTTGATGGGTGGTTGTGAGATGAGCAGTAGGAGTGTTGGTATTAGTCGTAGTAGAGGAAGATGAATTAAGGGAGAGAGATGACAGTTTATCATCATGGATGAACTCGTGACTAAGAAGAAGGGAGTGAAGTTCTGAGAATGTGACTGGTTTTGAGCGAGTGGTAAGAGAGGTGATAAGATCTTTAAATTCTGATCGAAGCCCTTTGAAGACATGAATATTAAATTCTGTCGGAGAAAGTGGGTGACCGGATGCGCTAAGTTCATCTGAAATCGCTTTTGGTCGGTGAAAAAAAATTGATGCTAAATCGTCTCCTTGAGTGAGACGATGTAGGTGCAAATGAAGGTTGAGTATTCTTGTGTCATAAGGAGAAGCTAGAGCATCTGCTAAGTTTTTCCATACTTGGTGAGAAGTCTTTAATCCAACTACAAGAGGGATCATTTATAAAGAGAGAGAAGATATGAGCATGATCACAATTAACTTGTCTTGCTGAGTCCATGTAGCAGATAAGGATGGGTCACTCGGACAAGGATATGTTCCATCAACATATTGGAAAAGGTTTTGGCCATAGAGAAAGGGTTCCATTTGTGTTTTCCAGTGTAGGTAATTGTTGTTGGTTAGTTTTAGAGAGACAAAATGATTGGAGTTTGTGAGATTTATTGGTGTTGGGAGGGAAGAGATCTCAGTTGAGGAATTAGGAGAAAGGTCCGATGTAGCGTTGGCCATTTAAGGATCTGATACCATGCTAAACTAACACTTGATTTGCAGCAGGTAAGATGTATACCAGATATTGAAATCGTGGTAAAGAAGAATTGTATTTTGTTTTTTTCTATATCTTTGATACCCATCTACGGCTGATTATATACTTGCACTATAAGAGTTAGTTCCTAGATTACATCAGATATGATTTACAAGAGATTTGAATTTTGAACATTAGTTGTAACTGAGTCCGTAAATAATGGAATATGGATGTTGTTGTTATTGACTGGTTATCAGGCAGCTTCATTGAAATAAACCAAACTCTTCAAGTCAGTAAACGAGTTTAGAAAAATAAAGTTATTGCGTAAAGAACAACTTGGAAAATTTCATATTTTTACATATTTTCCAAGCTTTCTCACACCCGTTCCACACCATTTTCTTACCAAATTCATACATTTGGAGTTTTAATTGCTATTCAACTTTCTTTTCCTAGATTTTACGAATTTCTCTCTTTAAATCTTAGGGTTTGGTGTTGTAGATTCTGTTGGTTTGTGCATGAATTTTTTTCTATAATGTATGAGTTTACTTATATTGAGATGAGATTAATTTACTTAAAGTAGTTTTTCTGAGTTTGTCTTCATATTCGATAATTTGATCTACCTTTTTTAGAACTTTGTTATTCTTGTGTAAAGTATAGGTTAAAGACGATGATTGTTAAACCTCTTGTCGTATATGAAACTTTTAAACATTTTTTTAGGGTAGGATTTTTTTTCTATTATTGATATCCATTTTATTATATGATTTATCTGGTGTTTTCTTATTTCATGATTTGCAAGTTATTCACATGGCTCATAAGTTGTGTTAACGTACCTCCATACCTACTAATGCCCGTTCTAGATATCTCAATTTTTTCTCTAAACACTTAATTCATTCAGAAAATTCTATTGATTTTCATTCTCTCTTTAAGATTAGTGTACCTCATATTTTAAAATCGCTTGGGTGGCTTGGTCTTTATTCTCGAATTAGGGAATGTTGTTCCAATTTTGTGAGAGATTTTTGACGCAATCATTTTAGAGGAAAGGGACAAGATGGGTCTTTTAATTCTTGTCTGATGTATGAATGTAGTTATTCATCCAGAGATGATTACTCGACACTAAAATCTAAAAAAATAATCTACACCCATATACCCTGTTAAAACATTTACTCTGGGTCTCTCTAACATGAGGTGATATATTTTTTAGTGATGACCACTACCAGATTTTTCATTAAAGGAATTTTCATCAAGTCTTCTTAGCTAAGGATTTTTACATTCTTAACATAATGGTATCCTCATGTATTTTTCCAACTATGAAATGGTACAAGATATCCTTGGAGCATTCTTACTTGTTAGATGTGATTGGAAAATTCTATAGTATGTATTTAACGAGCTGGATATTTAATCTCATTATGGCTTGTTCAAATGACGTTATGAAGTGTCGTCATTATCCTTCTTTTTTTGATCGGGTATTTACTTCAAAATTTATAGGTTCTGATTCTTTAAAATTAAGTGATGAAAAAACCCAAGGGTAAGACCACAATGATTTCATATAATCAATATATTTCTTAGTGAAGAAACTACGACGGTCTCCAAGTGCCTGCATATGTAGTAACTCCTCATGCTCAACATTCTTCTTGAACATCTAGTGAACCTGACATGCATTCTCTTTCACAGGAAGAGTTGGATGAGATGGTAACTCTGATGAGTATATTTATCTATTCTCACTTTTCTCCTACTTTTGATGAGTATCAAATATGCTTACTTTCGGAGAAAGTTCATCTTCATATTCCTTTGGTAAGTATCGATGTTATACTAACACTTAGATTGATCACTATAGGAATGCCTTACAAGATGATCAGATAAGTGTTTGGGATATTCAATGCATGTCATAAAAGAATATATATATATATAAGTATATATGTTTTTTAGGGCTTTGTAGATTGTGAGTTCGAATTTTAGTTATAATTGCTTACATCTTATGTAATCCTATAACTCCTTTTATTTCATGCTTATCAGTTTTTAGCATAAATATTAGCATAGATTTTTTTTTATAAACGTTATATCTCTGCGTGTAGTTATTAGTATGTTTATCTTTAGGGTTGTTCATCATATATTTTATCTACCTAGATTATGTATTAATTTCTCACACGCTATATGGTTTACTCTCATTTTATTAGTTTATTAGCACGTTTACTCCCATTAAAACTCCTAGTGAAATTTTATCTCATTATATACATAGTTCTTTCATTTTCCTTATTCTTTATAAAAAAAGATGAAGAAGTTTGGGGTGAACATAATATTGAATATGTTTTGTTAGGAATAGTGTTTGTATGTTATATTCAGAATTATTTAGAGGAATTTTATATTAGAGGAGGGTTACTTTAATAGTTTAATTCTTACATGTATACTTTGTTTTGTTCATTTGATTAATATTTTATTCACATTTTCTCTCTTCAGGTTACACATTGGTATTTTGATTACTTTTGTTAGTGTATAAAGGATTAATAGGTATAAGAAGCTCCATATAGACGTTAATGGGCATCTTGTCTTTAATTTACTTGTAAGTTTTTTCTATCTTATGTGCCTTTAGTCAGGCAAGCTGTATCTTAGGTGATATATTTAATGCATCTCATTGTGATTTTTATTTTTGTATGTTTTTTCACGAAACATACAAATGGGAATTTGCAAGAGTATATGTATACTCATGTGCCCCACGTCACTTCGGTTGTCTTATTCCAGATTTTCAAAACACACTTTGGGTCTTATCGAAAAGGTCTCCAAAAATCTTCATCAAACTCACGCCAAATCATTCATGTAATTGCCTCAAGTTAACCACTTAGGATTAAGGCAAATGGACTAGAGGACTTAGATTCGCCTCTTGGTTAAATTATTTTTCTAAATTGGAAAGTATTTTACATCTAACATTGTGGTTTTCTATTTGAGGATGCCAAATCCATGGTGCAACATATTCTTCCTACATAAGAACTTATGTTTAAAAATAAATATTTTGTATTTATGATTAACTTGGTCATATGTTGAATAAGAAAAGTTTGAGTATTATACCCGATGAAATGCAGAGGAATCATGAGATGCCACATGTCCTAGAAATCAATCGGGCCAAACACCCTCAAGTAGTGCAATGCCTCAACAACCTTGAGTTCAACCTCGTTTGAGCCGCAGTAAACAACGGAATGAGAAGGGAAACCTCGTTAAATAATGTTGTTATCTCGTAAAATGCGATCCACCTGATTGGATGATGAAAACATGAAGAGAGAGTGCAACATGAAGAATATATGAGATATTATCCCATGTTAAATAACTAACTAGTGATTATTCCTTTCTCTACATGTAAAGCGTGATCTCACCTAACACTATAAAGGTGAAACACATGTCATTAACTATAAATAGTAGCCTTATTATCATGTTTAAAAAGAGATATTATGAGTACTATTATGCTATCAATGAGAGCTCTTATAAGTCAACTTTCATGGAGTTAGTTCACGAAAGAATAAAATTCACAACACATGTGGATGTAGGCACCATGTTAGGTCGAACCATATAAATTCGGGTCTTCACTCTCTATCCCTAACCCTTTACTTTAATTTTATGCTTTATACATTTCTTATATGTCTCTCAAATGCTTGATAGATACTTAATTGATAAAATATAACTAAGATTGGCATAAGTCCAATTTCTAGCATCAACATTAATTTTTTTGCAAATTTTCAAAACTAGTAAACTATCTTTCTATACGTGATCATTATTACTGAGGCTTCTAATTATAAAAGTTGTCCTCGTATCTTATAGGTTTTGTCTTTGTTGATCGTAACCTTTGGAATTTTTTTGTATAAAATCTTTGGCTAATGGTGCGACCTAGTGTCGCTCATCCATCATGTCAATGAAGACTATCCTTCACATCAGTGAACTGGGTGTGATTTTGAATTCTTTAAGATTTTTCTCAAAATATTTACTTAGAGTGTGTGCCAATAAAGGATTTTAGTTGGATGGACAAAAGAATTATGTATTAACCTTTGTTTGAGTTATACTCAAGTTATACCCCCAATCGTCTTCTAGCTTGAGTATATAGTTTACGGATTTCTCTGTTACTCTAAACATATTAGAAAGATTAAACAAGATTAAAAGAAGAGAAACAAAAGTTAGCTTTCTAAGAGAAAAAAATATTATTCTTTCTCATTGTGTTCATCAATTTGTGGATTATTTTTTGAACCAATAAGTTAAACTGTCATAATCAAGATATATTAGACAAGGTTATTTTTTAAGAATGTTTTATTCTTAAGTATGGTCTTCTTTCCCAGCTTGAAAAATACTTTGTGAGTTTTAGAGAAACTAAGTATTCTTCATCTCTTCATTCTTGGGATATCCTCACACAACCTTGGTATAATATAATGGTTACTTGGGGGTTCCATTGTCTTGGAACAAAGTGATCTTCCACTTGAAAGAATATTTTATTTGCGAAATATTTGAAGACATTGGTCAATGTTAAAACCAATTGCAGTTATTTAGCTTACTCTAGTTGTTGGCACTTTCTTCGGAGAATATAGCATGAAAGAGTGGATAGTTTATTATCTCTGTATTGAATTGTAAGTATTTTTTTATTTGTAAATATCTACCACAATAAATTTGCTGTTCATTTCGACTTGAGGTTTTTCTGTTATTGAGTTTTTTCCTCGTATATCTGGCGTTGTGTGAATCATTACATCTTTCCATAGTATTATAACCACTTGTATGAATAAGGAGATAAAAGTTAAATTGATTACAATCTTGATTAAATATTTTTTCACATTGACTTTTAGGATGTTATTTACCCTTTATTGAAATAAGAATTAAATTATCTTTTTATTAGTCTTTAATTTTTATTTGGCTAGCTATTGTCAAGAGGTCGCACCCTCACCATTACCCACCATACCATACCTTATCAAAAAACTATTTCTCAATCTTTTCATGTCACCTCCCTTTATCAACCCTGTGTGTATATAACCTATAGCTCCCAAAATACACATTCCCCTTATTATGTACTACATGAAACTCTACCACCTAATCAATTCTAGCATCCTCAATACCATCAGCCTCTATTTGTCTTATCAATCCCATGCGAATCTTTTTATCTCTCTCACCCTATACATATATATATATATATATATATATATATATATATATATGGAGAGAGAGAGAGAGAAATGCAAGCTCTTGTGCATATAAAGTTTGCACACTAAGTTTGTACACTGATTTTTTTAAATAGTAAAAAAAATAATTTCGAGTTGAAATTTTTTATATGGAATTTAAACATTTAAAGGGGCCCATTTAAAAAAATCAGTATGAAATAACATTTTTGCTATTTTTAAAAAATCGATCAAACTTTCACACATTGTAAAGCATTCTAAAAGCTCTGAAAGTTTGACCTATTTTTTAAAAATAGCAAAAAAAGTTGTTTCGAACTGATATTTTTTATCTGGATGCATTGGAATTTTAAATGCCATATAAAAAATATTCAACGCAAAATTATTTTATTTAATATTTTAAAAAAATAGGTAAAAAATCAGTGTGCAAACTTTGTGTATATATATATATATAGAGAGAGAGAGAGAGAGGCAGACACATGTACACACTAAGTTTGAATACGTGTTGACGTATACCAATTTTTTTAAAATATTAAAATAAATATTTTTGAGTTAATTTTTTATGTGATATTTAAACATTTCAACGGACCCATATAAAAAAATCATGTCAAAAAAACTTTTTTTTGTTATTTTTAAAAAATCGGCCAACCCTTCAGAGCTTTTAAAGTGCTTAAAACAGCAAAGCTTGATCGATTTTTTAAAAATAACTAAAAAAGTTTTTTTGAGCTCATTTTTTTATATGGATCCATTGAAATGTTTAAATATCACACAAAAAAATTAACTCAAAACTATATTTTTTACTATTTTAAAAATATAATGTGCAAACTTAGTGGCACACTAAGTTTGCACATTATTTTTTAAAACTAGTAAAAAAAAAATTTTTGAGCTAATTTTGTTTCTCTGATATTTAAACATTCCAAGGAACCATATATAAAAATCAGTTCAAAAAACTTTTTTTTGCTATTTTAAAGAAATCGACCAAACTTTTACTGCTTTTAAGCACTTTAAAAGCTACAAAAGTTTGACCGGTTTTTTAAAAATAGCAAAAAAAAAATGAGCTGATTGTTTTTATTTGGGTCCGTTGAAATGTTTAAATATCACTTCAAAAAATAAATTCAAAAATATTTTTTTAATATTTTTAAAAAATTGTTGTGCGTCATCACGTGTGTAAACTTAGTGTGCACAGGGTCCTTTCTCTCTCTCTCTCTCTCTCTCTCTCTCTCTCTGTATATATATATATATATATATATATATATATATATACCAAGTTTACATACTTGCTCGCGCAAACCTATTTTAATAAAATATTAAAAAATCAGTTCAAAATAACTTTTTTTGCTATTTTTAAAAAAATCGTTCAAACTTTTACAACTTTTAAAGTACTTTAAAAGTTGTGACACGTTGACCGAGTTTTTAAAAATAACAAAAAAATTATTTTGAGTTAATTTTTTTATATGGGTCCTTTGAAATGTTTAAATACCATAAAAAAATTCAAATAAAAATTATTTTTTCTATTTTAAAAAAATCGGTATGTAAACTTGATATGTAAAGACGTTTGGATATCTCTCTCTCTCTATCTCTCTCTCTCCCTATATATATATATATATAGACACACACACAAAATAGGATTTCTCTTTCATGCCATATGGGCTTTTACTTTACTTTTCCACTTTTTTCTTCCGCGTCCAATATTTGTACTTGAAGGTCTTCATTTTCGTGTAGAAACAAACTCTCCAAATTTATGAGCAACTTACAACAAATAGGAGTTTTTACATTGTAAATTCGTAAGGAGCAATCAATGAATTCGGGCGAAATAGAAGATGTACGTGATCAAATTCTCCTATATATATATATATATATATATATACACACACACACTAGAGTATGCCCGTACCTGAAGGCACGCAAATAATATTGAAAAGTGTAGGATCGTGTATAATTTAAATAATAAAATGATTTATATATTATAAGTAGTGTTGAATCTTGTATAATTAGGTCAAAAAATTGTTTTACTACACATTACTGTAAAAAATTTGAACTAATTTATAGGACTATACACCCCATTTAAAAAAAAATACCCCAACAACAATATTAATAGTTCGTTCTTGACCTCGTAATAATTGTAAACTATTATGTAACACAAATAATTGTAAACAAATTAAAAAAATCTGGGACATAGTTTCCTTTATTTATTACACAATCCACCATGTTTAAAAAATAAAAAAAATTATCCACAACAACAATGAAAATAGTCCACAACAACAATGCAAATAGTACTCCTTGGACCTCGCATAAACATCATGTCCATCAAATACTAATTTAAGTCAAAAATTATTTTTTACAACACCAATTCATAGACATTTTAGAAAATATGGACAAATCTCCCTTTGTTAATAGGTCTATCTATCCTATTTAAAAAAATAAAAAATACTTTGACAACAATACTATCTCAATTATACAATTATGACAAAAATCAAATGAGCATTTAGTTGAGTAAACACTATTTGTGATCAACATTATCTTGAAGCATCCAAGGAAGTTTTCGTTGTGATACAACGTCAAGTATTGAAAGTCGTACCACAATTGGGACACTGCACAAAACAAACAAACAATTAAATAATAGAAAACATAATTTACTATCAAAACTAATTACACTTAACCAATTTATTGAATAAAAACTTAAAATAATATTTATGTTCGACAAACTTTATGTGACCCAAGTTTACTTTTCAAATAAATTTCAAGGATGCGTATGCATATGGGAGGAAATACAGTTAGTTATGCAAAATTCCACCAAAAAATCAATATGTCAAAACCCCCAAACCTAAATTCATGGTTGCGTCCTCAAACAAATATGATTAGACCAAAATGATGAAAACAATCTTAAAAACTTCATAGATGGGGAGATGAAGATCAAGAGGGCATTTTTGTACGAGGGCATAAGAAAAATCATGGATATGTCCAAGATAGAGAGAGAGTGAGAGGGGGAATAGACCATAAGGTGGGCAGGTCGAAGATTCTGCAAAGTAACTCACATTTTCCCTAACCAAACCAACCCCAAAAATAACCTTAATAGAGAGAGAGAATATAAATTGTACCAGGTATTTGAAGAGTAATAATTACTACAACAAAATCTGTAAAATGAAGGTCGTGGGTGCCAACGTTATAGTCCAATATTAACCTTCATCCCTCTCTAATACTTTTAACATTGTCGCAAATGACATGCTAAAAAGTAGCTGGAAAATATGGTTTTGTAAAGAAAGAAATTAATTAGTCACGCTTAAATTATTAACTAAAAACATGTTCTAATGTAGCACTGACCACATTTCATGCGTGCACACATAACACACCCAGCTTGCATACTCACTCGCAAGACAAAATCATCCACTGGACCCATATACAACACACCAAGAACACACCCCACAACCCCCACCCCTATAACCAAACCCAATTTATGAACCCTCACTTCTCCCTCTACCAACAAAACCCAAAACTCCAAATTTCTTCTAAACTCAAATAGAGTGATGATTACCATAGTTCATTAATCAACATAATAGTTCATTAATAAAAAAACACAAATTTGTTGGAGATTTTTAAAATAAGAGAGTAAGAGATTTTTGGGTGTAAAAGCCTTAAAAGCTTGTCCCACATTGGAAGTGTGAGGAAGAGGTGGGAAGCTAACCCAAATATAAAAGGGGATAGTGTCCCACATTGGAAAATGTACAAAGCTAAGTGTCACCACTAAGCTATAAAAGGGGTGGGCAACCTTTGAGTCCCACATTGGAAAAATGTTAAGAATTTGTACACTTAATAAGTACAAATGGAAGATGAAGAGTTCATTCATCTAGCATTTAAGAGGCTATTCAAGAGACCTCAATACGGTGCGAAGCACCGTACGCACACGCACGCGCACGCGTGCGGGTGCGGGGCAGTGGGCTGTAGAGGCGCTAGTGGCGCACTTTGCACTTCGCACGCCGCGTGTCCGTAGTGGTAGCGGGTTGCCGGGATTCGTCCGGGTCGGATCTTGGGCGCGGTCACTTTTTGGTTGACCTGTACAAAACCGATTCGGTATTATTATACCTGTTCGGAAAGGACTTAAGACTGTTGGTAATTAACAGTCATACCTGTTCGAAAATGACTTAATTCAACAGTCATGACTCTTGAAGACAAAGCCTTTCATTTTCTATAAATAAAGGCTGCCTAAAAACGAAATTACATTGATTACAAAAAACCAGTTTCAGATTTCCAGACCCTGCTATTACTCTCTTACAATTTTCAGGAGATACAAATTTTCTTATTCTGTTTTGTGCACATAAACAGAATAAGAACTTGATTGACTGTTCTTCGCTGCTACATCCAAGGGCTGTCTTCAAATATATAAGTTGCAGACAGTGCAAGTGCTTCATTGTATCTTGAGTACGGATTTGCTGATTCCCGTTTGTATACCGAAATTCTTCGTGTGGGCCAAATACTGTATTTAGGAAAGTGACATCACGCCTTGAAGTTTTATAGTGACTATTCAGAAATTACATTGTTGTATTGAAGTTGACATTTTGAGATATATAAAGAGTTCCATTTCTGTATTTGCATTCATAATTTCCAACAATCTAAATACAGTATTTGGAAATGGCCGACTCTTCCAAGTCACTTCGACAAATAACAGAAAGCTTTGTCAAGTTGGACCGTTTTGATGGTGGTAATTTTCTGCGTTGGCAGAAAAAGGTTCACTTTCTTCTAACAACATTGAAGATTGTATATGTCTTGTCACAACCTAAATTAAATGAAGATGAAGATGAAACCGTGGAACAGACTAGGCAACGCACAAAATGGGAGACCGATGATTACTTGTGTCGTGGTCACATTCTCAATGCACTTGCTGATAATTTGTTCGACTTGTACCAAAATGTTGGGACTGCAAAAATTTTGTGGGAAACATTGGAGACCAAATATCTAACGGAAGACGCTACAAGTAAGAAGTTCCTTATCGGTCAGTTTCTAAGCTTTAAAATGCATGATAATAGGCCTGTGCTAGAACAATTTCATGACATCCAACGCATCATAAATCATTGCAAACTGAAAAAATTAAATATGGATGATAATGTAATTGTTGCTGCCATAATTGAAAAACTTCCTCCTTCTTGGAAAGACTATAAGAAAGAACTCAAACACAAAAAGGAGGATCTTTCACTTGAAGAATTAGAGACTCGTTTAAGAATTGAACAAGAGTCTCGAATTCTAGATGGTAAAGAGGAACAAGAAAATTCTGTTTCTAAGGTCCATGTGGTGGAGGAAGGAAAGGAGCAAAAATATGGCAATCATGGAAAAAATAACAAGCGGAAGAATTTTTCAAATAATTCTAAAGCAAACAAAAAGAAGAAAGGAAATTGTTTTCATTGCAACAAACCAGGTCACTTCAAGAAGGATTGTCGTGAGTTCAAGAAACTAAAGGAAAAAGGAGGGACATCAGACACAAAGCAAAAATTTGCTGCTATGATATCCGAGGCTAATATGCTTGGAGAAGACAACTCTTGGTGGGTTGATTCTGGTGCCACAAGGCATGTTTGTAAGGACAATAACTTGTTCTCTGCCTATGAAACAGTGGAAGGAGATGTTCTCTATATGGGAAATTCATCTACAGCTGCGGTTAAAGGCAAAGGGACAGTGGATCTCGAATTCACTTCCGGGAAAATCCTTAGCCTCACTAATGTTTTTCATGTTCCTGATGTTAGGAAAAATTTAGTTTCTGGAAGTCTTCTTAACAAATTTGGCTTTAAGCTTGTATTTGAGTCAAACAAATTTATTATGACTAAGAATGGTACCTTTGTAGGCAAAGGATATTTGTATGAGGGCATGTTTAAGCTCAATATCAATGAAAAGGATTCTTCTGCTTATATCGTTGATTGTCTTTCATTATGGCATAGTCGTTTAGGACATGTTAATACAAAGAAAATGCATTTCATGGTTAATTTAAATTTAATTCCTAAATATGAGAATGATATGAATGAAAAGTGTAAAATATGCATGCAAACTAAAATTACAAGATTGCCTTTTCCTAAAATAGAAAAAACTACATCTTTGTTGCAATTAGTACATAGTGATGTTTGTGATTTGCATGGAACACCTACTAGAGGTGGTAGTAAATATTTTGCTACATTTATTGATGACTTTTCAAAATATTGTTACGTATATCTTTTAAACTCTAAGGATGATGTGCTTAATAGATTTAAGACATATAAAAATGAAGTTGAAAATCAATGTGATTCTAAAATAAAATGTCTTAGATCTGATAGAGGTGGTGAATATCACTTTCCTCAATTTTGTGAAGATATGGGAATTATACATGAAGTTACTGCACCTTATACACCACAACAAAATGGAGTAGCAGAAAGAAAAAATAGGACACTAACTGAAATGGTTAATGCTATGCTTTCTTATTCTGGTTTAAGTAAAGGGTTTTGGGGAGAAGCACTTTTAACTGCATGTCATATTCTGAATAGAATACCTGTTAAAGATAATAAGAAAACTCCTTACGAATTATGGAAGAATAGAAAACCTAATTTAGGTTATCTTAAAGTTTGGGGTTGTAGAGCTATTGTAAGACTACCTGAAACTAAGAGAAAGAAATTAGGAAGCAAAGGTGTTGAGTGTATTTTCATAGGTTATGCACAACATAGTAAAGCCTATAGATTTTTGGTTAGTGAACCTAATGATTCTATTGAGGTAAATACAATAATTGAATCGAGAGATGCAATTTTTTATGAACAAAGGTTTTCTTCTATTCCTAGAATTAATAATGAAAAAGAAGTAAGCACTCATTCACAGTTACCTGTATCTCCACCAGTAGAACAAGAAGAGATTAGAAAAAGTAAAAGACCTAGGAAAAAAAAAAGCTTTGGTCCCGACTTTGTAGTCTATCTTGTTGAAGGAACTAGAGATACATTTTGTAATCAATATGCTTTGACTTTTAGCGTTGAAACAGACCCACAAACTTATAATGAGGCAATTAAGTCTGTAGATTCAGCATTTTGGAAAGAAGCTATAAATGATGAAATGGATTCAATTTTGGGAAATAAAACTTGGAAATTAGTAGACTTACCTCCAGGATCTAAACCCATTAAGTGTAGATGGATTTTTAAAAAGAAAATGAAAATAGATGGAACAATTGATAAATTCAAGGCTAGATTGGTTGCTAAAGGTTTTACACAAAAAGAAGGAATTGATTATTTTGATACCTATGCACCTGTTGCTAGAACCGCCACTATTAGAATTTTAATTGCATTAGCATCTATATATAATTTTGAGATTCATCAAATGGATGTGAAAACTGCCTTTTTAAATGGTGACTTAGAAGAAGAAATTTACATGGAACAACCTGAAGGGTTTGTTATGCCTGGACAAGAAAACAAAGTATGTAAACTTATTAAGTCCTTATATGGCCTAAAACAAGCACCTAAACAATGGCATGAAAAATTTGATAAAGTCATTATTTCTTATGGTTTTAAAATTCATGAAACTGATAAGTGTGTTTATAGTAAATTTGCTAATGGTAAAGGTGTGATCATTTGTTTATATGTAGATGACATGTTAATTCTTGGTACTGATTTAGAAAGCATTAATAATACTAAGAGTTTTTTGTCTTCTAAATTTGATATGAAAGATATGGGTGTAGCTGATGTCATATTAGGAATGAGAATAATAAGGAAAGATAAAAATATAATTCTCACTCAGTCTCATTATGTTGAGAAAATTTTAAAGAAATTTAATCAGTTTGATTTCACACCTGTTAGTACACCTTTTGAACCACAGCTAAAGATGATCCCTAATAATGGTAGAGCTATTTCACAATTGGAATATGCACGAGTAATTGGTAGTTTAATGTATGCCATGACATGTACTCGACCTGATATTGCTTATGCTGTTGGTAAATTAAGTAGATATACTAGTAATCCAAGTTTATTGCATTGGCATGCTGTCAATAGAATATTAAAATATTTGAAAGGAACTATGGACTATGGTATATACTATAGTGGATATCCTTCAGTATTAGAAGGGTTTTCTGATGCCAGTTGGATAACTGAGCGGGAGGATCATTCCTCAACAAGTGGATGGATTTTCACACTTGGTGGAGGAGCTGTTTCTTGGGGATCAAAGAAACAAACTTGTATAGCTGACTCTACTATGGCAGCTGAGTTTGTAGCATTAGCTGCAACTAGTAAAGAGGCAGAATGGATAAGGAATTCATTAATTGAAATTCCAGTTTGGCCAAAACCAATGCCTCCAATATCTATACATTGTGATAGTGAGTCTACACTTTCCAGAGCTTATAGTAAAGTGTATAATGGAAAGTCTAGACATATTCGCCTGAGACATAGTTATGTCAGACAAATGATTACAGATAGTGTAATCACAGTGGATTATGTAAAATCAAGTCAAAATTTAGCTGATCCTTTTACAAAAGGTCTTGCAAGAGGACTGGTGTCTAAGACATCAATAGGGATGGGACTAAAGCCCATTAATAATAATCACTCTTGATGGAAACTCAACTTGAAACTTGATATATTCAAGTCTCAAGTTCAATGATTAAAGTACATCATACGACGTGATTGTAAGCACTATGAAATTTAACATCCCAAGGATAAGTGCTTAGAACATGTAATGAATAATGAAAGAGGATGGGTTTAACCTTAATAGATTTATGGTGTTTTAAGTTACATGGACACCTATGATAATCTACCTATATGAGTGTGGAAGTGGTGCCGCTTCCTATGAGTATTGGGCTTGACTCTAAAGCACTCATGAAATCAAGGTACGGACACAAGGCCTAATTCATGTGTCGGCTTATATGGATAATCAGTGACTAAAAGATTTGTGTGTGAAGACAAATCCGGATAATCAATATAGATTGATAGTTCAAAGACAAGTCTACTATACTTTCATGGTTAACCTTGACGAACCTTCACAAGGTATTGGTTCAAGTCGTGAGACACCAATGCTTATACACAGTCTTACAGACAATCAAAGATTTACAAAACTTATTTTGAAAATGGTGGAGGAATGTTGGAGATTTTTAAAATAAGAGAGTAAGAGTTTTTTGGGTGTAAAAGCCTTAAAAGCTTGTCCCACATTGGAAGTGTGAGGAAGAGGTGGGAAGCTAACCCAAATATAAAAGGGGATAGTGTCCCACATTGGAAAATGTACAAAGCTAAGTGTCACCACTAAGCTATAAAAGGGGTGGGCAACCTTTGAGTCTCACATTGGAAAAATGTTAAGAATTTGTACACTTAATAAGTACAAATGGAAGATGAAGAGTTAATTCATCTAGCATTTAAGAGGCTATTCAAGAGACCTCAATACGGTGCGAAGCACCGTACGCACACGCACACGCACGCGCGCGCGTGCGGGTGCGGGGCAGTGGGCTGTAGAGGCGCTAGTGGCGCACTTTGCACTTCGCACGCCGCGTGTCCGCAGTGGTAGCGGGTTGCCGGGATTCGTCCGGGTCGGATCTCGGGCGAGGTCACTTTTTGGTTGACCCGTACAAAACCGATTCGGTATTATTATACCTGTTCGGAAAGGACTTAAGACTGTTGGTAATTAACAGTCATACCTGTTCGAAAATGACTTAATTCAACAGTCATGACTCTTGAAGACAAAGCCTTTCATTTTCTATAAATAAAGGCTGCCTAAAAACGAAATTACATTGATTACAAAAAACCAGTTTCAGATTTCCAGACCCTGCTATTACTCTCTTACAATTTTCAGGAGATACAAATTTTCTTATTCTGTTTTGTGCACATAAACAGAATAAGAACTTGATTGACTGTTCTTCGCTGCTACATCCAAGGGCTGTCTTCAAATATACAAGTTGCAGACAGTGCAAGTGCTTCATTGTATCTTGAGTACGGATTTGCTGATTCCCGTTTGTATACCGAAATTCTTCGTGTGGGGCAAATACTATATTTAGGAAAGTGACATCACGCCTTGAAGTTTTATAGTGACTATTCAGAAATTACATTGTTGTATTGAAGTTGACATTTTGAGATATATAAAGAGTTCCATTTCTGTATTTGCATTCATAATTTCCAACAATTTAGTAGTTCGTTAATCAAAATAGTAACACGAAGAGAGAGAGAGATTACCTTGGTGGTTGCTTTGGTTTGCAAGGGGGGATGGTGTGATGATTGAGAGGGAAATCACCATCACTTTAGGATTCAAGGATCTGACTGGTGCTGAAGCATTCAAGCAGTCATCAACCATCTACTCGAATTCAGATTTTCTAGGACCTCCACCTTTAGGTATAGGCTCTGTTACCATCCCTTTCTTCACAGTAATTTTTTATCACTTCAATGCCTGCCTAGCTTTAATTTTTCCTTTTCCTTTTCCTTTAGCCGTCCCACTAACGAAGCACCGATGAAGAAATTGGTGTCTTAACAACTCAATAAACAAACTCAGGGGTTTTAATTACCTAATATCAGTTATTCTCATCATCTTTTTAAATAACACCTGATTCTTTAGGAATTTAAATATTTACTCATTTAATCTTGCCAATTAATGTGTTTATTGTTATATAGTATAAACCAGCCGCACGTTGTAAAACCAGATTACAACAGTTCTGAAATCAAGAGCAGAGGTGAAACCAGAGAGAGAGAGAGAGAGAGAGAGAGAAAATCATAGATAGTAAACTAACATGTAAGCCTAAATTCTCATAGATAAAAGTAAATTACTGTAATCTGTTATGATTTTTACTATCTATGATTTGTTGGTAAACTGCTGGAATCAAAACTTACCAACATGTAAGACGATCTATAATCTGTTATGATTTTTACTGCTATAAACTGTTGTAAATCTTGCAAGGAAAAGTATTAAAATCTATGTTTAATGTAATACTCCATTTATAAATATACAAACAGTATTTTGAGTCTTTGACAAAAAGAATGATATTTACAATAAAATACATTTGGACCATGTATACTATATACTTGGGGGTGACAAAATAGATTATGTATGCATATGGACCACCCATCCCATATCGCCCGCACCAACTGATGTTATTGATACAAATAAATGTATAAAGGAAGGGAAGTTTTTCATATCTAGTGTATGGCCTTGAAACCATAAACGTGAAAAATGAAGGCTTTAGTAATGAAATATGAGATACCTTCAAGTGTATTGTGGAGAAGCTGCGCTGACAAAGGAAATTTGTCAATGGTGAGTAGCTACACAGTTGACATCATACTTAATCAATAAGGAACAACTAAGTTTCTACAAAAATAAACGGGACAATGGATAAGTTAAGGCAAAAATGTGAAGCCCAAAAATTGATAATTCCTAAAGAAAGTTTTATCCCTGTGTTATATGCACAAATAAATAGAGAATGTTATATAGCGAAAAAAGATATCAAATGAATCTGACCATAATCCCATTGAGCGAAGAACGAAAACCACTAGAACACGTTGATCCCAAATGTGTATCCTACCCAAGGTTCTAAAAAAAGCGGGGCGTGGTCGAGGTGTGGAGGCCAAGCCTTAAGAATTAGAAGCCTAAGTTGTAGACACCCTATTCTGTTACCCCCCTAAATATCCTTAGGTCCCTAGTACCTCCCTTCATCACTGTAAACCCAATTCACGTCCCGAGTACTGACCTGAAAGCCATTGGGCACTCCCCGACTCAGTTTGACCCAACAGTCAAACTCTTCATCTCGATCGAGACTCAATGAATCTTCAAAGGGCACTAAATACCCTTTCCAACGGTCCATCCCATGCACACTTCTGACTTACCATGCGGACGAACGATCCATTTGCGTTCGAAACCTGACCTAGAGGCCACGGGGCGCTCTCGGGCTCTGTTTGACCTATGTCAACTCTTTAGCTCGATCGAGGCCAAATGAATCTTCAAAGGGCGCTGAATACCCTTTTCAACGATCCATCCCGTACGCGATTCTGACTTTCCATGCGGACGAACGATCCGTTTGACTCCGGGAGGCCACCGAGCGCTTCCCGGGTTCGGTTGACAAAAGTTAACTCTCCAAACCGGGTCGAACTCTTTGGAATGTCTAAGTACATCTCCTAACCTTCCCAACGGTCCACCCCATGCACGATTCAAACTTACCATGCGGACGAACGATCCGTTTGCGTCCGAGCGATTCCCCGTCCAATGGATCGACAAATGCTTCCGAGCCATATTTGACCCAAAGTCAACTCCCGAACCCGGGAGCGGTCTAAAGGACTTTCAAAGGTCTCTGAATTACCTTTACAACGGTATGCCCCATGCATAATTCTAACCAATGGTTTGCCCTCGGCGGCTGATTTTTCGAAAAAGCTTGAAGCGCATTGCCAAATGGCAGGTTCCAGACCCTGGCTATCGGCACCTGCTGATAGACAGGAACAGGTCTATGCCGATCGGCACCCACCTGGGCCTATAAAATTAGGCCTTCACCTCATTTGCAAGGGGATCCAAGATCTGATAAAAACCACTCTCAACGAATCCCAGAAATCTCTCTCGAAGGCAGTGTGATTTCAACATCCAAATCCCCTTTTTACTTCCACTTTTCATCATCCTTTTCATCAAACTTGGTGAATTAGACACTCTCCATCATCATCCAAGTGCAAGGGCCTCTCTCCAACATTCAACATCAATCTCAAGATCTTCAAGAAGGTCCAACTTTCTCACCTTTTTCTTTAAATTCTCTTGAGTTCTCAATAACTTGCTTTATTACTTAGCACTTTTTTATTATCTCATCCCACACATCCTAATATACTTTTTATTTAGTATTATCGCACATCTCTTATTTTTATATAAATAAAACCTAAAAAATAAGAAAAAGAGGGTTTGCTCATAAATTCCAAGTAGGGATTCTCACACTTTTTCCACACTCTTCTCATAACTAAAACACTTTTTCTACACACACACACTTACAAATAAGAGATCCCCTATTTGGATTTATGGGATAAACCCCGCCCCTCATTTTGTATGCGAACTACATGGACTTTGATGCCTTTATAGGCTACGTAGGCATCTCGGGGAAAAACCCGAGACTCGAGTCCTTTTTCTCACTTTTTCTCTCATTTTCTATCTTCTCTAAATCCATTTTCCTTATATTCTATATACTTGCCCTTAATAACGTATTGCTACATATGCGTTATCGTTCCATTATAACGATCAACGTAGGGGTAATCACGTAAATCTTATTTTCTTAATATTATACCTTCCTACGGATGACTCACTTTATCTCTTCCATGATACAAGTCGAAGATTCCTACCTCCATTCTATATATACACATGCACACATATCACGGGGGAAATAAAAGGAAAATAGCAAATATTCATGATAGATCGAAAGGGCGGAATGGGTGCCTAACACCTTTCCATTTCGTAACTAAGCCTCCAAACCCTTCTCGAATCATCTTGGTTTCGCACGCACCAGTATGTCTTTGGATGCCATCCTTCGGGCTGGCTTCCCCTTTTTTTCTTTTATCTGTTTTGAGTAAAATAGACTGGCGACTCTGAATCTCTATACGTCTTTACACCATAAACGACGCCGGTCGAAGTGCTCCCGAGAGGGATGCGTGGGACCCGAAGGATCCTTTCCACCACGCGCCCACTCGCACGACGAGGATCGAGGATGGACACAGTGGCGACTCTGCTGGGGAATTTATTTTGTGGGCTTGACTCTATTTACATGGATGTTATATTTGCTTATGTTTCCCCCCATATTTGCATGTACCCCTTTCTCATGAGTATCCCATGCTTATGCTTATATTCACACACTTGTAGAAATTTCTCCATGTACACTTCACACCATGTGTACCTAGGATCACATGTATATCCCCATGTTGCACGCATCACCTATCCATACTTGGTGTACCTTTTGGGGTACTCATACTCGGCTCCCTGTTTGGCATAATCAAGAAAGGCATTCTCATCATAAGATACTAATAAGAGAATCATGCATGATTCACACGACATCACCAAAGAGCATTGATATTGACCAAATTTTACCCAGTAACTGGAGGGTCACTTCGTGATGGGTGCTGGTCAGGCAGGTCGGAGTTATAGCCTAAGCGATATGACTCTCGCCTTCCATTGGCCAAGTACCTTCGACGTATATCGAATGGTTCCCCCGCATCGTATCGCTTGACCGAAGTCATGACGGTAGGTATATCGTAGGGAATTCGTTCACGTACATCGAGTATATCAAATTCGCTCTCACACGTACCGTCCCCATGAGGTATATAGTGAGGCAATTCACATACACTCATATATATCAAATGGCTTGTTCGCACATACCGATTGGCCGCAAGAGCTAGACGTATATCGTGGAAGTCACGCCAAAGGGGGGAACCTATGCCGATTCACCCAACCAACTACATACCCGCATATAGGTGTCAAACCTAGGGCACACACTTTAGATTGCCGGTTTCAACTCGAAACTCTGCCGAAATTTTGGGTCGGCCTGTCGCCCAATTTTTACGCATTTTTAAAATAGGGCCCTGTCCGTGAGCCTGGTTACAAGACCAAACCGTAGCTTTGCATATATTAAAACCCCTATTTTTCCAGGCTCGAGTCCCGTCCGGCATTGCATTTAGGAGAATTAAATACAAATAAAAACATAATAATCATAATAATCATGCTGAGTTCCATCTCCAAAAACATTTCTCCCTTCTTTATCGAAAAATCCAAAAAGTATTTTTCCCCTCTTTATCAAAAATCCAAAAAAAAAAATTCCCTTTTTCTCAAAAATAAATCTCATCCTACGCCTTCTCAGGTCGATCGCAAGCCCTTGGCCTGGCTCCCTATTGGCTTCGATCTTCAGTCAAATCACCCAAGAGTTTCATCTGTTCTTCTACTACTTATTTTTATTCTGGAATCCATCCATCTTCCATAGAGAATACAGATCAAGCACCAGTCATACAGCCGGATCGGCCGACAGTCCTAGATCAGCTCGTGTCTAAGATTAACAACCTCCAAACCGAGGTCCAAGAGATGCAACGAAACCAAGATCCTATTTCTCAAGAGCCCGAGGACCTTTTCTCTCGTGCTAAGGGTCCACCCGAGCCTATCTGGGTTCAGAAAGAATATCAGCACGCTCCACGTGCCACTCCTGCCAATGGGCCGCCGCCTGCCCAGCTTCCAATGCCAAATATTGCCCAGCCTATGGCTAACCTACCTGTGGCCGTTGATCCAAAGGATGAGGAGTTGAATAAAGTCAAAGAGGATCTCAAGATGCTGACCAAGAAGTTTGACCAAGTCAGGATCTTTGTAAATTACATGGACTACACCCATATGTCTCCTTATCCTAAAGAAAGGTTACCCGAGAAGTTCAAGATGCCAAATATCGAGAAGTTCAGAGGAAGTGGAATCCCAATTATTAATCTTCACAGTTATCATCATTCCATGACTCTACTAGGGGCTTCTGAAGAGGTGATGGCCCAATTGTTTCAGCAAACTTTGAAGGATAGTGCCTTCCGATGGTTTTTATCTCTTGAGGAATCCAGAATTCGTAGCTGGGAGGATGTAGCCTGAGAATTCATGTCATGGTACAAATACAACGAAGAGCTTGAGGTCACCCGTCGTGATTTAGAGCTGCTCAAACTGAATCCTGGAGAATCAGTCAGTAACTTCATAACTTGGTGGAGGGAACAAGCAGCTACCATGACTAATCGACCATCCGAGGAAGAACATGTCAACATAGTGAAGAAAAACTTCTTGCCCCATGTCCGAGCGACGATGGGAGGACAGTAATATCCCCACTTTTGAGCTCTTAGAGAGTCTGGAGTGGAAATCGAGGAGAGCCTCGTTAAAATAGAGATTCAACCAAAGAAGGTGTCCGGACAGTTCACCCCTAGAAAGTATGACAGGCCTGCCAGTACTGCCATCTCGACCATAAACAACATCTCTCAACCAACCACATCATGGGCACCATAAAGCCGCCCTACTCCCATCCGAAGGGAATATACTGAGCTCTATGCTCCCCTCTCTAAAGTTTACCAAGCCTTGTTAAGCCGAAACCTCATCAAACCCTTGGATCCCCGTCCATTGCCAAATCCACTCCCAAGAGACTTCAAAACCGATGCTCATTGCTCCTTTCACCAAACTATCGGCCATATCACTGACCAATGCTTTCACCTTCGGAACGTAATTCAAGATCTCATTGACCGGGGTACCATTGCCCCACCACCCAATCTTAAGCCAAACACTACTCACAATCCACTCCCAAATCACACCAATGCCATCTTCTTAGAAGAAAACCTAGATTTTGATCCCTCAACTCAAATCACACCCATATACTCTCCTAAACCTCTTCAAACTTGCCCATATTTCCTCCTACACTCTACTAGCCTCGCTGATCAGGCACTGTCACTCCTTACCAGAGCATGCATCGATGTCCGTACCCATTCTGAAAATGGAAGTATGGAATTATTAGAGGTGTTAAACCAACTCCTAGAGTTTGGGCTGAAATTTCCCTCACAGATGGTCATCGATTGCCAGAAGTTCAGCACAAAGTTCTTGAAGGCATGGAAATGGGCCCGAGATTCAGACAAGTGGGTGGTACCAACCGATGAAGTCATCCTAGATGATGTTGTCCAGACTATGGCAGAATTATTTGAGCAAACCAATAGCATTTGTAGTATCACCAGGTTACTTGACACTTTGAAGATACAAGGGCGCTTGGTCCCTTCAATCACACATATCCCCACGAAATTAGAGAACTTATATCAAGAAGCCATTGAAGTTGTGGAATGCGTTGACTTTACATGGAAAGACAGAATTGGTGCCACTGGATGGGGGGAAGAATTCAAAGACTCGAGTGAAGAACAAGCTGCAGGAAGAGCTGTCCCAGTAGCCGATATATGTGGAATGATATCATTTGAAGAAATCCTCGGAGAAATAAATAAGGTGGCTGAACTACCAGAGATTGATGAGGAAACGAGATTCATATTCTTTCCATCTTCAATAAATCACATGACCAGATCAGGGAGACATTACCAGGTTCCAAGCTCACTACCAGCAAATGACAAAGGGAAGGGAGTTGAAAACCTTCATATGCCATAGATGACTATTGAGGATAGCAAGATCCTCGATCAACTGAAGAAAACCCAAGCCAACATCAATCTATGGGGGCTTTTCATGACTTCCCTGCTATACAAAAATGCTTTAATCAAGCTGCTCACTGGACCCATAGTTACTCCCTCTACCACACCAGAAGAAGCGGTAAATCTGGTCGGAACCTTGACCTCTACCCGAATGCTATCATTTTCTGAAGAAGAAATCCCCAGAATTGGGCCGAATCACAATCATGCACTCAACATATCCGTCAAAGTTATGGGAAAGGCCGTGCCACTCTCTCTTGTCGATAACGGATCCGCCTTGAATGTTTGCCCTCTCAGAACCTTCAAGTGTTTAGATCTAAAAGAAAGTGACCTCGCTCCAACCTCCGTCGCTGTGCACGCCTACGATAATACCCGTCGTGAGGTGATGGGATCCATAAAACTTGTAATAGGGGTTGGCCCTATAAACCCTGTCGTTGAATTCCAAGTCATAGACATCCCAGCTTGTTTCAACTTGTTGCTCGAATGCCCCTGGCTCCACAATATCAAGGGTGTATCTTCCTCACTACATCAGAAATTGAAGTTCTTTGCCGATGGGTGATTCATCACCATTTTGGGCGACAACTAAAATATCGAGGGTGTAAGCACCAGCAGTCCAATTCTTGAGATACAGCATGGGTCAAATGATATGCTCCTATTAGGATTCCGAGTCGAGCCACTCCTACTCCCGGCAGGGGATGATTTCAAAGAAAGGGTTTATCCAGAATATGACCCTCATGGAAATATCAATGTCATTCAGAAGTTCAGGAACATGCACTTCATGCCCGGACTGGGGCTAGGGCAAAGGCAGCAAGGGATACTTGAGCCCATCGAACTGAAGAAAGCTTTCCCTTCTTATGGATTGGGGTATCAACCATCGGAACAAGAGCTCAGAATGATCCACCAGTATCGACCAAAGAGAAGATCAGACTGCATCCAAACTATCTCGGGAGACTCCTTAAATGGACGATTCATCAAAGAAGGTGAGAACTTCCCCTTTTGCGGTTTTCCAGAACCATGGTATGACCACACAGACAAGAAAATGAAGCCTGGAATGGAGATCTTTTTCCAAGATAACTACCCATGGGCCGAAATTTTCCCACACCAAGTACAATCGCTCATCAAAGATGGCAAAGAGACTAAGGAAAGCGATTCTGAAGATTCCTTTAACTTATAGATACTGGGGCTGCCACTCTGCATGGTTCATTCAGGCACTACACCAATGGATCCATCCCGTCTGATTAAAGCTACTGATACTCCTCTCCTCAACTGGCATGCTACGCCAGTTTTACCCTTTGAAATCTCCCCTAACCCCAATGTTTACCCTATTTCTTCTTCTGTTGTCTATCCTTGCTCAAATGTAATCGAGACCTCTTTTGATGAGGTTCTTAATGCCATTTTTCCTATCAATGAAATAAATAAAGATTTTGAGTATCTTGATGTGCCTTACATTAACTTCTTAAATTCTAATCAAACTGTTGTTATTAATCTCGGTTCTAGTAGCTAACTGTGCGAGATTAGGATAGGGGCCACCCTTGACGAGCATGAGCGCGCACAACTCGAAGAATTGCTAAAGGAGTTCGTAGATGTCTTCGCATGGTCGTATGATGATATGCCCGATATCGATCCTGAAATATCTCAGCACGAAATCCCCACTCTCCCAGATTACAAGCCAGTCAAATAAAAATTGAGAAAACTTGGCACCGAATGGTCGCTCAAGGTCAAAGAATAGGTGGTCAAACAGTTGAACGTGGGTTTCATTCGGGTGATTGAATATCCCACACGGCTAGCCAAAATTGTACCTATGCCGAATTCAGGAGGAAAGTTTCGAATGTGTGTAGATTACTGAGATTTAAATAAAGCTTCTCCAAAGGATGATTATCCGCTACCCAATATCGACATGATCGTGGACAACACAGCCAATCATGCTCTCAAGTCATTCATTGACGGGTTTGCTGGATACAACAAAATCAAGATGCACCCAGACCACCAAGAAAAAACCAAATTTATCACCCCATGAGGAACCTTTTGCTACACCGTTATGCCTTTCGGTCTCAAGAATGCTGGGGCTACCTACCAAAGGGTTGCCACAACCATCCTGCATGATTTGATCCATAAGGAGGTCGAGGTTTATGTGGATGATATGATTATAAAGTTAAAAACTAGAGAAGGTCATGTTTCCGCTCTCCAAAAGTTCTTCGAACGACTACGACGATATCAGATGCGACTTAATCCACGAAAGTGTGTCTTCGGCGTTACAAAGGGAAAACTCTTGGGATTCATGGTCAGCAAAAAGGGGTAGAAGCATACCCTGCAAAGCTGAAGACCATACTTGAGATGCCACCGCCCCGAACAGAGAAAGAATTCCGAGGTTTTCTTAGGAAATTATAATATATCGGTCGATTCATTAGCTAGCTAACCTTAATCTGTGAACCGATCTTTAATATCCTCTAAAAAGATTCAACCAAGGTTTGGAATGAGGCCTTCCAATAATCTTTTGACCGAATCATACAATACCTGACCCAACCTCCAGTGCTTATGCCACCACAGTCTGGTCTCCCTTTGCTCCTACACCTAACCATAACCGACACTGCAGCTGAGGCTTTGTTAGCCCAATTTCTTGAAGACTCCCGCAAAGAAAGATCCATCTATTATGCCAGTCGCAAATTGGTTGGGTACGAGGTCAATTACACTGCTTTAGAAAAGTCATGTGTCGCACTTGTATGGGTCACCTAAAAGTTGTGACACTATATGCTCTCCTTCCCCATCAAACTTGTATCCCGAATGGACCCCATCAAATACCTGCTTGAGAAACCCGTCTTATCCGGCCGAATGGCTCGATGGGTGATGCTCGTAACCGAGTTCGATATCGTGTACATCACACGAAAAGCTGTTAAAGGAAGAGCATCTCTGACTACCTCGCTGACTACCCTGTAGAAGAAGCAGATGTCCAGATCTCTGAATTCCCAGATGAAAATAGTCTCTGCACCACTCAAGACCACCTTCGATGGAAAATGTTCTTTGACGGCGCTGCCAATAAAAAGGGATACGGCATTGGGATCCTCCTGATCGCCTCAGATGACTCCCACACTCCCATCGCCATTAAATTGGATTTTCCTTACACCAACTACATGACTGAATACGAGGCATGCACAGTGGGCCTCAAGATCGCTCTCAAAAAAGGTATTCAATACCTTGACGTCTACGGGGATTCTGCCCTTATCATCGGTCAAGTTCTCAGAAAGTGGAAAGTCGAGGATGAAAAGCTCCAACTATTTCATGCCCAATTAGAAGCGTTAGCCTCCCAATTCTGAGATATCACCTTCCATTACCTACCCCGAGCAAAGAATAACCTAGCCAACGCTCTCGCTACCTTGGCCTCCATGGTAGACATGCCCGAAGGAATAATAATGACCCCCTTCCTAGTTCAAAAGCAAGACAAATCGAACCATTGCTACCTTATTGAGCTTGTCTCCACTGAAGATCCCGAACTAGCTGATTGCTGGTACTATGATATTTGGTGCCTCCTCAAACATGGTAGGTATCCCGAGGGTTCAAAAAAGAAGGACCGAACAACCCTCCGAAGACTGGCCGCCCAGTACATCATCTATCATAAAGCTCTCCTCAAGAGGAATTTCGATGGAACTCATCTGCACTGCATCGCAGGGGATGAGATTGAGAAAATAATACAGAAAATCCACAGTGGGGAACGCGGACCCCACATGAATGGTCACATGCTCGCCAAGAAGATCATCCGACAGGGCTACTACTGGACCACCATGATCCAGGATTACACCGCCTATGTCCAAAGGTGCCTCAAATGCCAATAATTCTCCAATCTTCAACACTTGCCTCCGCGAGAATTATACAACATGACCTCTCCCTGGCCATTCTCCACCTGGGGTATCGACATCATAGGGAAGGTTACACCAAAGGCTTCAAACGGACATGAGTTCATCCTGGTTGCCATCGATTACTTCACCAAATGGGACAAGGATGAGTCATACGCGGTATTGAATGCCAAGAAAGTGGCCAAATTCCTTAAGAAAAATATCATCTGCCGATATGGGGTCCCGCACGAGCTGGTATCAGATAACGAACTGCATTTTAAAGCAGAAGTCACATAAGTAGTCAACGAGTACGGGATTTAAAGACACAAATCTTCTCCCTACCGACCTCAGACCAATGGTGCAGTTGAAGCCGCCAACAAGAACCTCAAAGCCATTATCAGCAAGATGATCGAAAGTTGTAGGGATTGGGCCGACCAAATCCCGTATGCCCTCTGGAGCTATCGAACCTCAATCCGAACCTCTACTGAGGCTACCCCTTACTCCCTGGTCTATGGCATGGAAGCAGTCATACCTGTGGAGCTGGAAATACCCTTGTTACGCGTCATGCTCGAAAGCAAAGTTAGTGAAGAAGACTGGTGCCAAAGCCGTCTTGATGAGCTAACACTCCTAGATGTTAAAGGCTCTTTTACCACATATAGGGGTACCATCGCCGAATAGCGCGATCATTCAATAAGAAAGTCAAGGACCGCGGTGTCTAGGAGGGGGATTTAGCCCTCAAAGAGATAATAGAACCCATCTGGGACCCCAGAGGGAAATTCAGGCCCAATTGGAGCGGCCCCTACATTGTGAAAAAAATCTTATCCGGCGGTGCCGCCATGCTCACTGACCTGGATGGGGAAGAGATGGCTCGTTCAGTCAATCTGGACCGTCTCAAGAAATTCTACCCCTAGTCCGAAATCTCGACGCGCTACGACTTTTCTCATCCCCCTTCTATTCTAAAAAAAACTCTTCATTTCCCTCTACCCAGAACTACGTGTGCCTGATCCTCTACAAAAACTATTTTTAAAAACTTTTCAAAAAACACTAGAGGTACGTATGCAGCTCATACTCCTCACATGAGCATGACCCTTTCTTTTTCACAACATACTATTCTTTTCTTACCTCCGAGAACGGCGGTTCATTCAAAAAATACTTGAACAAAAGGATTATGTATGCCTTAGCGATCAATATAGATAATTCAAAATACAAAATTCATCGAGAGGCACAGCTGGATGATTAAAAACTTATTTATTTCATTAATAAGAAATTACAGTACGGATTACGTAAGAAAAAGGAAAGGATAACTCCCTTCCCCCACTACCATAAAAAGCCCAATAAAATCTCCACACATGTTACACAAATAAACTCCCCAGGAGTCCTACCCACAGCTACCAGAGAAGCCTGCACCCTCATCATCTACATCCTGAGGACCCCAAGTTTCCTCTGCCTGAATAGAGTTTCGTAAACATTCCATGGATCGATGAGCCTTAACCATCTTCGAAAAGACCACAACACCCCCTTTCATGGAGTCAGATAAAATAAACCATCTTTGTCCAGTATCTACTGCCAACAGCTTGCTGATAACTTTCCTCCACAACCACTTCATATAATCTTTGGGGACATGGCAAACATTCCCGAGAGACTAAGAAGGACGGGTCGCGGACGCCGATTTTCCCACAGAGACCCCAGCAACAGACGCAGGCGCTCAGTCAAATCCTCTACTGGAAACAAATTTGAGATTCGAGGTGGCACGACCTGCGCCCAGCCGAATTGGCACAAAAGCCGTCAAGGGAAGTAAAAAGAGGTCTGTCTGAGACCAACCAGCCACACATATGAATACTCTCCTAGCTCTAGAACAGGCTGCAATTTTCTCCGCAAGGTACCAAAGGCTGAAGAGGGTACCAATTAAAGCCTTCAATTGATGGGACTGGACTGAACTACCGATAGGCAGGACATGGTGCTTGTCGATCGGCAACACCCCATTTTTAAAAATTTCCCTTTTTCCTCTTTTGTCAAATCAGAAAACTTAAATAAAAATAAATTGATATTCTCAACAGAATTTCAAAATCCTTTTTCCATTTAATCAAAAACTTTCCTTAAAAAAAAATTTCAAAAATATTCCTTTTTACCGTCTCAATAGCAAAGTAAAAAGCGCATGTGCATGCATTCATTCATCATTAATAAAAGATAATCAAAAAAAAAATCCATTGCATTGCATATATTTGTGTTCTGTATTACATCAGTTTTGCAGGAAATAAAAAGAAAAGACAAAAACAACGGGACTCAGCCCGAACCCACATTTCATTCTCTCTCTCTCTCAAGAGCTTCCACCCCTGCGACGCGCTCTCTTCCCCTTACGGCGAGACGACGCACCACCACTTCCCGAGCCCGAGTCCTCTCCGGATGAAGCAGATAACACCAAGCAAGAAGGAACGGGAACCGCATCCTGAATATGGGCAATCACTGAAGATATCCAGTCTCTGACGTCCCTGAGCCAAGTGGTCGACACCCGGACTTGCTGAAAGAAAAGGCAAAATCAGTATCAAAGCAAGGATGACTAAAACAGAAAAGAAAGAAAGAAAGAAAGGAACATAAAGGTATACCGCAGGTCGACGGACCTCCTCTGTCAAACCCAACTCCTCCGGATCCATCGCATGAGGACGGTGCAACATAGGCACCATCCCTCCATCAGTCCTCCGAATGTTGTTTGAAGGGGTATGCAGCCGTACAAAAGGGACCTCCGAGGTCGCCGCCGTCGTAGATGCCGATGGGCCACCACCGCTGTGAGAAGATCCCACCGCCCGACTCGTACCCGTCAGAGGGAAGGGCAGTGCATCGTATACGCTGGGCGCCATCAACCAGCTCGTCATGAAATCCATATAGTCATTCGGCGCAGCCGTATCGGTGTATAGCAAGTAGGACTCGCCAATCATCGTCGCGATCCTCTCATCCTCCAACAGTTGTCGCTCCCACCTCATAGACGTAGGAGGCTACGCGGGTGGCACCACCACCTCCTCTTCAGCAATCTGGCGAGTCACCCTCTCCCCGAGGTACCAGGAATGGCCGAACTCATGCGCCAGCAAATGCCTCATCCTCGCGTTCACCCCGATCATCCCCACATCCTGAATGGCTGTCCCCCACGGGTAAAAGGTCACCTAAAAATCTCCAAGCGATCATAAATCAATACAAGATCAGAATGAGCAAAAACCTAGACTGAAATGGAAAGAGTCTTACCCTACCACTGGTCAGGTCATTCAAGACCTGATGCACCGCCTCGAGGGAAAGAGATCCCTTCGACTGAAAATTGGCCTTATGCCATCGATACAATCGACGGAAATCCCCAACAGTGTCGTCCTTCAAAGTAATTAGCGGGGTGTTGCACCCAATCACCTCATAGAATCACGTCTGAATTCACAAGCAAAAAGAGACGCATAAGGAAAATGCGAATGCAAGAAAGGAAAATGCGAATGAATGAAAAGAAATGCACAAACTGAAAAATACCTCAAGAAGGTATGTTGCCCCAGTAAAGGTTTGCCGGCAGCACCGACTGAATGCATCCAGAGAAAAGTAAAGGGTCGCCAAGGTCAGACTCCCCCAATCATAGAAAGGGATGTTCGAAAACATCCTCAAGTACGGCAGAAACCACAAATGTACGACGTCGCCGCTCGACGCCACCATGAAACCCCTTCCAGCACCAGAAGAATGAATAATCGGGCCATCTGCCTCACTTAAATCCCATCCTCCACATTGATCTCCCTACCCAACAGAACATCCTTTAGCAGGGACAACCGAATAGAATCCCCAGAAACTATCCTCCCTATATCACCAAGTGCCGCACGTACTGCCTCCGGTCTCACTCGTAAAGAGCGATCCACCTCTATCTGCTCTTCATCACAATCTAGCCCCAGTAGTTGTTGCACGTCTAGGGGAGTCACAGTCATCTCCCCGAATGAAAAATGAAAGGTGTGGGTAGTGTCCCACCACCTCTCTCCCAAAGCGCACAAGACCGTTGTCGAACGAGGCGTCTCATCCAGCGCCGATGCCAACCGCCCAAAAGCCGCTGATGATACCATCCAGCGCACCACAGGTGGGAGATGCTCCCAGACATCCTTGAGCCCCATTGTCCCACGGGCACGCATGTTCTTCAAAGAGATATCAGACTGGCAAAAAGAAAAGTCTCATCAAAGATCAAGAAAGAAAAATCACCAGAAAGAGAAGAATGCCAAAGGTCGGGTTACTTACATAACCACCAGGGATCACTCTCGAAGAGCGATGACGCGATGACTCCCACAGCAAGGTCCTCTCATCCGCAACAGGCTCAAACGCATCAAAGGAGTTCTCACTCCCCAAAGCAAGGGGCGCCCTAGCCCTCCACTCCACATTCGCCCAATCATCAACGGTCAACCACTCCCAGTGGACTGCAGTGCTCACAAAGGCGACCATTTATTGAAGATCGGAATGCTAGAACGATTTGTAGAAGAAACGCAGAGAGAGAGAAAGCAAAAGAAGCTGTGGAAAAAATGAGGGGATTCGCCCCCTTTATATAGGATGCCAAGAGCCATGTCGATCGGCATCTCCCCTTACCATACCGATCGGCACTGACCCCTTGCCTTCCCGAGGCAACCCAAAAGTCCATGCCACTGCCGAATGGAACCTCTCACACCATGCCGATCGGCACCCCCCTTAAAATTTCGTATAGAAATTCCCAGAAAATACCAGAAAGCCTCGAAAAATCCCCGAAAATTCCTAAAAATCGTAGGAAGGATCTAGAGCCTTTTTACCAAGAAAATTTTGCGTTCCCTCGAGAAGAACCCCTTTTCCCCAGCGGAATCCTCAAAAACCAAGTGAAAACTCCACCCGGCAAAACTCCAGAGGATCCGTAAGGATCATCTGATCACTTCCCCAGCGAAATTTCTCTTACAGCACCCAAAGTAGGTTATTCCCACCTACGAGGTCTCCTAAAAGCTTCCCCAGCTATCAGCTTCCTAGCTCAGATCAAAATCACAGAGCTCTTTCTCCAGCAGAATCAAAACCACTCTTGGGTCAGAATTGGCCCCGATCTTGGATCGTCACCTGAGTTAGGTCAGAATTGACCTCGGTCCTCGATCCTCGGTTATCACCACTCTTGGGTTAGAATCAGCCCCGGACTTGGATCATCACCTGAGTTAGGTTAGAATTGTCCTCGGTCCTCGGTCGTCGCCACTCTTGAGTTAGAATTGGCCCCGATCTTAGATCGTCACCCGAGTTAGGTCAGAATTGACCTCGATGCTCGGTCGTCACCACTTTTGGGTCAGAATTGGCTCGGTCTTGGATTATCACCTAAGTTAGTTGGGTCAGAATTGGCTCCGATCTTGGATCGTCACCTGAGTTAGGTCAAAATTGACCTCGGTCTTCGATCGTCACCACTCTTGGGTCAGAATTGGCCCCGGTCTTGGATCGTCACCTGAGTTAGGTTAGAATTGACCTCGATCCTCGATCATCACCACTCTTGGGTCAGAATTGTCCCCGGTCTTAGATCGTCACCTGAGTTAGGTCAGAATTGACCTCGGTCATCACGACTCTTGGGTCAGAATTGGCCCCAGTCTTGGATCGTCACCTGAGTTAGGTCAAAATTGACCTCGGTCCTCGATCGTCACCACTCTTGGGTCCGAATTGGCCCCAGTCTTGGATCGTCACTTGAGTTAGGTCAGAATTGACCTCGGTCCTTAGTCGTCACCACTCTTGGGTCATAATTAGCCCCGGTCTTGGATCGTCACCTGAGTTAGGTCAGAATTGACCTCGATCCTCGGTCATCACCACTCTTGGGTCAAAATTATCCCCGGTCTTGGATCGTCACCTGAGTTAGGTCAAAATTGACCTCGATCCTCGATCGTCACCACTCTTGGATCAGAATTGGCCCCGGTCTTGGATCGTCACCTAAGTTAGGTCAGAATTAACCTCGGTCCTCGGTCGTCACCACTTTTGGGTGAGAATTGGCCCCGGTCTAGGATTGTCACCTGAGTTAGGTCAGAATTGACCTCGGTCATCGGTCTTACCACCCTCGGGTCCGAATTGGCCCCGATCTTGGATCGTCACCTGAGTTAGGTCAGAATTGACCTCGATCGTCACCACTCTTTAAGTCATAATTGACCCCGATACACCTTTAACCTAAGCCCAATGATTCAGCTTTGACCCGCATAATTGGTCATCCCCATCACACTCCTTAGGGCCTCAGAATCGACCTCGACCCTTTGAATCGGTCATACTCCCTCAAAAGCATCATGTGGTGTCTATTCGCCGGTCATAATTTGTTCCAAACTCACCCGTCGAGGGGCTCTGTAGACACCCCATTCTGTTACCCCCTAACTCTCCTTAGGTCCCTAGTACCTCCCTTCATCACTGTAAACCCAGGTCATGTCCCGATTACTGACCTGAAAGCCATCAGGCACTCCCCGGCTCAGTTTGACCCAAAAGTCAAACTTTTTATCTCAACCGAGACTCAATGAATCTTCAAAGGGCACTAAATACCCTTTCCAACGGTCCACCCCGTGCGCGATTTCGACTTACCATGCAGACGAACGATCTATTTGCGGCTGAAACCTGACCTAGAGGCCACCAGGCGCTCCCGGGCTCTATTTGACCTATGTCAACTCTTCAGCTCGACTGAGGCTGAATGAATCTTCAAATGGACCTGAATACCCTTTCCAATGGTCTATCCCGTGCGCGATTCTGACTTTCCATGCAGACGAACGATTCGTTTGACTCCGAGAGGCCACCGAGCGCTTCTCAGGTCTAGTTGACCAAAGTCAACTCTCCAAACTGGGTCAAAATCTTTGGAATATCGAATTACATCTCCTAGCCTTTCCAACGGTCCGCCCCGTGTGCGATTCAGACTTACTATGCGGATGAACGATCCGTTTGCGTCCGAGCGATTCCTCATCCAATGGACCGACAAATGCTTCCGAGCCATATTTGACCCAAAGTCAACTTCCGAACCTGGGAGTTTTCCAAAGGACTTTCAAAGGTCTCTGAATTAAATTTCCAACGGTATATCCCGTGCACGATTCTGACCAACAGTTTGCCCTCGACGGCCGATTTTCTAAAAAATCCTGAAGCGCACTGCCCTATAAAAGGAGGCCTTCACCTCATTTTCATGGGGAGCCCAGATCTGATAAAAATCTCTCTCAACGAATCCCAGTGTTGATACCAAATTTAGTCTGTTGACGTGGAACAGTTAAGTGAAGACACGTGTCAATCTACATGGCACTTACAAATATTTCTGAACAACACCTTGACTTCGAGGAACTCAACCTCTCTGACCAACTCAGACACTTCGAGCAACAGGTGCTCTCCGAGGAACTTTACTGTACCGAGCAACTCATGAATACCGAGCTACTTAGGCGGTCCAAGCAGCTTAGGCGGTCCGAGTTGCATCTCGTACAGAGCATTAATGATTGGATAATCAACAAATCGACTACGCATTAAATGCTCATTATTATCATACAGATGTATACGCCTATTGGATAGCTATGTATTACCCCTTCACATTTACAGCCCGAGGGATATAAATACATTGTATCATCCTCATTGTAAGGGGAGTCGGAATCTTTTGGTAAAATCTGTTATCGAGAATTCCCAAACAATCAGCAATAACAAAATAGTGGACGTAGGCCCTTCTTTCAAGGATGAACCACTTTAAAAATCTCTTGTCTTATTTATTTTTTATCTGTGATTAAATAATTAGAGATAATCTAATTTTTTACATCAACAGATTGGCGTCGTATATGGGAAACGATTGAAATTCTCGTTTTTCACCAAAACAATTCATCCTGAATGGCTGATAATCCTGAATCCAGTAATCGAAACGCTGGAAACCCCCGAATCCATCTCCTCCAAATGTCCAAGATCTGGATGGAATTATGGCCAATTTGGCTCAAGGCCAGACGGCTATGCAAGAGACTATACGACAACTCATGCAAACTATCCAGGGTGGAGCCCCGACCCATTCAGGACAACGAAGTGTTCAAAGAAATACCCGTTTAGTTTCTTCGTGTATTAGGAAAAGTGATTCATATCGCACTGAGAAATCTGATGATTTTTCTTATCAACCAGGTCGAACTTCATCAGTACGAGCCACAGATACTGAACAACACATCACTCTCTCTCGAAAAAGGACTAGTGCATTGCAGAGACTAAGTATGATCTCTCCTTTTGATCGATTGGGCCCTAGGAAGAATAAAAGTCCTCCTAAGGCTGTGTCGAGAAACTTTCGACGACCATCTGATCTAAGAGAGGGTTCTGCCCAATCACAATCAGTTGCTCGACAAGATAGATCCCAGGAAGCGACTTCAACACGATCAATTGCTCGAACCAATAGGCCCGAGGAGGGAAATGATGCATGGAAAGGCTCTATTCAAAGGTTGGAGGATAGACTAGGGGAAATAATTAAGGCCAAGAATCCTCTACAAAGAACTTTTGTCCAAGGGACGCCATTTATACAAGCAATTGTGGATTTTTCCACACCATCGAAGTTCAAATCACCTGTTGTGACCCCTAAATATGATGAAAAACTGACCCTGTCCTTCATATAGAACAATACCAAGCTGCTGCCAACATCTATGCCGTGCCAGACGAGATGAGATGCAGGACATTTTCGGTAACTCTTACCGAATCTGCACAAATATGGTACAATAATCTTCCTCGGGAAAAGATTTCAACTTTCTTTCAACTGGCCGAGCTCTTCATTGGAAATTTCTGTTTTGGAGCAAAACCAGTAAAACGAGTGGCACATTTGTTAAGTGTTAGACAAAAAACAGGTGAGAGAACCATGGATTACATAACTCATTTCAATAACGAGATGCTCAAAGTTATTGATTACGAGGAAAAGACAACAATTACTTCTTTGATGAGTGGACTGTTTCCCAATAAATTGTACTATACTTTAGCTAAAGATCCACCCAGAACCATGTCAGAACTAATGGCCAAAGAGGCAAAGATCATGAATGCCGAGGAGGCTATGGCTGCGAAGAAGAACATGGACACCAAAGAGACCAAGGTGGAGGTTGATAAGGCTAAAAAGAAAGAGCATAAGAACAATGGTGGTAACAAGCAGTCAAAAGAAAAGCCATCATGGGAAATATTAAAGAAATTTGAAAATTATACTCCTTTGAAAGTAGACATAAACCATGTCTTGGAAGAGATCAAGAACAGCGAGGAACTAAACTGGCCTGAGAAAATGAAGTCTGATCCTGATAAGAGGAATAAGGCCAAATATTGTGAGTTCTATAATGACCATGGTCGCACGACCAAAAATTGCATAGCTCTCCAGAATGAAATCGAAGCACTCACTAGACGAGGAAAGCTAGCCAAGTTTGTTGATCAAAGAAATGAAAGAAAAAGCAACGACCGAGCAAGATAGAGGTTTAAATCTCCTCGTCGAGCAAAAGAAAACAAGAAAAGAGATCATGAAGATTATCTAGAAGATGACCCTGATCTCCCCAAGAGACCAAGACAGCCAGAACGTGAGGTATTTTCAATTCGTTTTGGATCATTTGATTATAACGTTATTACAGGTGGAGATGCAGGAGGTGGGGACCTTACTGCAGAAAGAAAATCTTACCTCAATGAAGCTCAAGCTTGTTCATACATTCAGTGAATAAATCTAGCTGAGGATGATCGCCCGAGGAAGGTGAACAAAGAAAAATTGGTCATTGGTTTCTCCAAGAACGACCTCGCAGGTGTACTATATCCTCATGATGATCCACTGGTGATCAAAATGAGGATGAAGGAAGTAATAATATCAAGAGTACTGGTGGATAATGGTAGCTCGGTGGATATCATGTTCTACTCATGCTTCAATAGTTTAAATCTAAAGTTATCTCAGTTGGAACCTTATCACAGGCCCCTTCTCGGGTTTGCTGGAGAGAAAGTTTTTCCACTTGGGACGATCAAGTTGGATATGTTCATCGGCACATGGCCTGCTTGTCAAACAGAAAGAGTACGTTTCTTTGTGATGGATAAGAATGTCCAGTCAGCTTACAATATCATCATGAGAAGGGTAGGTTTGAAGAAGTTTGAAGCAGTACCATCTACTGTGCATCAATATCTGAAGTTTCCAACTAATTTTGGAGTAGGAGTTTTAAAGGGTGACCAAAAAGTTGCTCGGGAATGTTACTACTCATCTGTCGAGCAAGAAGAACTGGAGGAATCTAGGAAACAGACTACGACCTACCAAGTGGATGAAGGTGCAGAGATTGAAACATTGGATCCTAGAGACGAATCGCAGCTCGTGAAAGGTCAGGTGGTGGAAGCTACTAAAAATATCATTTTGGACGACGAGAATCCGGAACGAACAACTCAAATAGGTTCATCGTTAGATGCCTCACTAAAACGGGAATTGATAGTTTTCCTAAAAATCAGAAAACAAACTTTTGCTTGGAGTCTTGAGGATTTTTCCAGGAATAAATCCAAATTTCTTATGTCACGATCTCAATGTGAATAAGGAGATCAAGCCAGTGAAGCAGAGACAAAGAGTGTTCAGCCCCGAGAAGAACCAAGCCATACAAGAAGAGGTAGAGAAGCTCCAGAAAGATTTCTTTATTGATGATGTCAAATATCCAGACTGGTTGGCAAAATGTAGTAATGGTGAAGAAGAAAAACAACAAGTGGAGGATGTGTGTAGACTTTACCGACCTTAACAAGGCATGCCCAAAGGATCATTTTCCTTTATCCCGAATTGATCAATTAGTGGATGCCACCTCGGGATACGAGTTGTTGATCTTCATGGATGCTTATTCTGGTTACAACCAGATTAAAATGAAACCTGAAGACAGGGAGAGCACCTCTTTCATTGGCCCTAGGGGAACTTATTGTTATAATGTTATGCCTTTTGGTTTGAAAAATGCAGGTGCAACATATCAACGACTGATGAACAAGGTATTTGTAGAACAAATCAGTTGCAATATGGAAGTTTATGTAGATGATATGTTGACAAAAAGCAAGAGAGTTATTGACTATCTAATTGACTTAGGCCAAACCTCTGATCAACTAGATAAATATCAAATGAAGCTGAATCCCACCAAGTACATATTCGGAGTACGAGAAGGCATATTCCTCGGGTATATTGTCAGCCAATGAGGAATCAAAGGAAACCCAGAGACGATCAAGGCTCTATTGGGACTAAGATCTCCAACGACGAAGAAGGAAGTACAAAGCCCCACTGGGCGAGTTGCAGCACTAAATAGATTTGTATCACGAGCAACAAATAGATGCCTCCCATTCTTCAAAACACTCTGAAAAATGTTTGAATGGGATGACGAATGCGAGAAGGCTTTTCAAGAATTGAAGAAATATCTGGGAGCACCTCCACTGTTATCCAGGCCAGTGATGGGGGAAAGATTGTACTTGTATTTGGCAGTGTTGGAGAATACAGTTAGCTCGACATTGATAAGAACGAAGGATGGAGTGCAAAAACCAATTTATTACACTAGCAAAGCCTTCCGAGGAGCAAAGATCAAATATCTAAGACTAGAAAAGTTGGCGTTAGCTTTGATCTAAGCGAGTAGAAGGATGAGGCCATACTTCCAAGCTCATACCATAGTTGTGTACACCGATATGCCGTTGAGGCAGGTTCTTCATAAGCCGGAAAAGTCAGGACGACTGATGTACTGGGCAGTAGAACTTGGTGAATATGACATAATTTATGAGCCTAAATCGTCACTTAAAGGGCAAGCAGTAGCAGACTTTATAGAAGAATTCACCTATCCTGACACGCACGAGGAGCAAAAGCTGAATACCGACCAACCTGTGGATGTTACAGGATCATCGAATTTAAACCCCGATCAACTTACGTTGGTCGACGAACAAAAGAAGTTGGTCGACGAGCAGGAGAAGTTGGTCGGCAAACAAGAGAAGATGGTCGACGAGCAGTAAGAAGTGATAGAGGAGGACAAAAGGAAGCAACAAATATTTCACCGAGGAACTCTGTCCGATCAAGAATTTGAAGACGAGGTACCTATATGGAATCTATATGTGGATGGATCATCTTACACTACAGGCTGTGGGGCAGGGATTGTTTTGAATAGCCCGGATGAAGTCGATGTGAAGTATGCTCTGCGCTTCCAATTCAAGGCTTCTAATAATGAGGCTGAATATGAAGCTATGATCGCAAGTCTTAATTTGGCAAAAACCATGGGGGCAGAGCAAGTTATTATATTCAGTGACTCGCAGTTGATTGTAAATCAAATGCTGGGAGTATATGCAGCCAAAGGAGAATTAATGATAAGGTATCATGCAAAAGCGATGGAAGTTTTATCAAGCCTGATTGCGGTACAGATAATTAGAATACCAAGATTGGAGAATGCAAGAGCAGATACCTTAGCTTGGTTAGCTTCAGCCACACGCACCGAGCTACGAAGAATAATCCCGATAGAAGTCTTGGCTAGTCGGAGCATAGATGAAGATCTGATGATAAACTTTATTACCCTTGATTTAGGACCATCTTGGATAGATCCTATCAGGGCATATATTAAAGAAAGGTATTTTCCAACTGATAAACTCGTAGCCAAGAAACTGAAGTTTAAAGCTGCTCGTTATGTGTTGACCAATGGTGTTCTATATAGACGAGGAATTATAGTTGGCTTGCAGAGATGTGTACATCACACCAAGGTGAAAGACTTGATCGAAGAAGTCCATGAAGGGTATTGTGGAGCCCATATAATAGGTCGGACACTTCTGCAAAGGATAATGACGTAGGGATACTATTGGCCGATAATGAGGGCTGATTGCATAGCCTATGCCAAAAAATATGACAAATGTCAACGCTTCTCCACTATCCGAAGAACTCCCCAAGCATTGTTGACACCCATTACTTCCCCTTGGCCATTTGTCACGTGGGGAATTGACTTGGTCGGGAAACTTCCAACGACCATAGGAAGGTTTAAATATCTCGTCGTCGTAGTGGATTACTTTACTAAGTGGGTAAAAGCCGAGCCCCTTATCGATATGACATATGACAAAGTGTATCAATTTATATGGAAGAACATCATTTGTAGATATGGTATTTCTCATGCATTTATCACAGACCATGGAATCCAATTCGACAATGAGGAGTTTGCTGCGTATTGTCATTAGTCGAACATATTGAAAACCCACTCTGCACCAGGCCACCCTCAAAGCAATGGACAAACTGAACTGACAAACAGAACGCTGCTGAATGGATTGAAGAAAATATTAAATGATGCAAAGTCAAATTAGATCAACGAGCTACATTATGTGCTATGGGCTTATCGTACTACTCCACGAGCAACCACGGGAAAATCTCCTTATATGCTGGTATTTGGAAGTGAAGCAGTTATACCTGTCGAGCTGGGTCTCCCCACGCACAGGGTGCTGAATTTCAACTCTCCTATTAGTGACTTGATGAGAAGATTAGATTTGGATATGCTCGAGGAAGTTAGAGAAGAAGAAGCAATCAGAAACGCTGCATACCAACAACGAACAACTATGTTCTACAACAAGAGAGTAAAGAAATGCGACCTGAAAGAAGGAGACTATGTGCTAAAGAAAGTAATTCAAAAGCACAACAAACTGGAAGCAAACTAGCATGGGACCTATAGAGTAACATAGGTTGTTCGACCAGGAACGTATAGAATCGAAGCCTTAGAAGGAGAGGATTTTAAGCATGCATGGAACGCAAAGCAGCTGCACAAATATTATTAGTAATTTAATCTCTATGTAATGCAGTTTTCTTCGATATGAATAAAGTTTTGGATATTTCGCCCAATTCTCTCCTTTTGTTGAAAATTTTTCGGAGTATTAGTGATACACACTACGCATCAAGCCCAGAAATACCAACTACGATTGGTTGGGAAGAAAATTCACCAACTATAGTTGGTCGGGAATAAAAAAATTCCCAGAAATACCAACTACGGTTGGTTGGGAAGAAAATCCACCAACTATAGTTGGTCGGAAATAAAAAAACTTCCCAAAAATACCAACTACGGTTGGTTGGGAAGAAAATCCACCAACTATAGTTGGTCGGAAATAAAAAATTTCCCAGAAATACTAACTACGGTTGGTTAGGAAGAAAATCCACCAACTATAGTTGGTCGGGAATAAAAAATTTCCCAGAAACACCAGCTAAGGTTGGTCGAGAATAAAAATCCACCAGCTAAGGTTGGTCGGAAATAAAAATCTGCCAACTAAGGTTGGTCGAGAACAAAAACCACCAACTCCGGTTGGTCGGAAACAATTGGTTAAACAAATGAAAGTCATTTCAGGGCTTAAAATTAAAAAGTGATAAATTTTTTTATAGTTATGGCATTTTAAACTACCACCATATTTGGTCGAGAAACAAAATATCACTAACTCTGCGTGGTCGTCAGATAATTATCATCAATTTTCACCAACTCTAGTTGGTCGACAATATCTTTATCTTTTCAACAGATATACATACACATTCATTAGAAATATCTTACAAAATATTTCCAAAGACAATGACAATCAAGATTGCAAACAAAACTAGAAGTTTTTCATTAAATCCAGAACAAAATACATTGAGAAACGAAATACATATTATATGAGAAATTATTACATCAAAAATCCTATTCTATTGGTTTCTTCCTTCTGCCTTTGAAACAGGCTCTACTCCAGCAGGGGGATCATCTAAGGCATAGGGAGAATTTATGAAGTTCAGGTCTCTGAGCATCCTGACATTCATTACTGAGGGACGATCAAGTAGGTGTTTAGGGCGAGATATCTCAAAATTGGAATGAAGGTTGTAGTCACCGAGATACTTCGAAATCAGATATTGAGGAATGGCCCGAGCAGGAATCCATATCATATCCAATTTGAAAGGTGGCACCGGCAACTCGAGCAACCCATGGTCATAATAATCCCACAAATAGTGACCCTGTTCCAACTGCACACTACACCAAAATGGGCAAATTATCACCTTTCAGCCGGCCAGCCTTGTCAAGGTCATTGACCGTGACAAAAAAACACGCGTTTTATGTCACGGTCATTGACCTTGACACGACCGTGACAACTAATTGTCACGGTCATTGACCTTGACACGACCGTGACAACTTTTCCAGCAAAAACCCTTTCCCCCTTCTTTTTTCCCTCCCACCATTCCCTCCCTCTCTCTCTCTCTCTCTCTCTCTCTCTACTTTTAGGTCCAATTTCTCTCTCTCTCTCTCTTCCATTTATATATATATTTGTGTGTATATTTATGTGTGTATGTGTGTGCGTGTGTAGGGGGTGGGGCAGGGTGGGGCGGGGTGGGGCGGGGTGGTGGAGGGGGGCAGGGGTGGGGTGGGGCAGTGTGGGGGTAGGGAGGTGCCGGGTGGGGCAGGGTGAGGGAGGGGGTGGTGGAGGGGGGCAGGGGTGGGGCAGTGTGGGGGCAGGGCGGTGGTGGAGGGGGGCAGAGGGTGGGGTGGGGTGGGGTGTGTGTGTGTGTGTGTGGTGGTGTGTGGTGGGGGAGGTAGTGGTGGAGGGGGGGAGGGGGTGGTGGAGGGGGCCAGGGGGTGGGGTGGGGTGGGGTGTGTGTGTGTGTGAGGTGGGGGAGGGGGGCAGAGGGTGGGTGTTGACTAATTTTGGCTTAGGGTTTTATCTCGATTTCAGTAATATATGATGAATTGAATTTAATTAGAGTAAAGATTTGTATAATTATATATGGTTTTGTATAAATTCTTGTATAACACACTTAAATTACCACCTCTAAATTTAATTAGAGTAAAGATTTATAATAAATTTACAACAAAATAATAAGTTATTGAAATAATTTACCCGTGGTATATAAATTCATAAAACATAAAAAGTAAAATTAAAATTGCTTAAAACACCTCATATATATATATATATGTTACACACATGTATATATAATCAAACTTTTTTGAGGGTTAGCACACCATCATTCAACTTGCCATAATATTTTAAGTTAAAATGTGTACTATTAACATTTTTTTATCTGTACTAATAACATTTATTTTACAGCAATGAATTTATTTGAAACATAGTGCGCATAGATACTAGCATTCTAGTTCTTATGCGTACGCATTCAATAGCCCTTAGACCCGTTCGAGAGTCATTACCCCTATAATGAGATCTCTCGAATTGTCCCGTTTGGACAGTTTGAGACTGTATAATATTCTTATTGGCTTAAAGTTGTTACTTTTGGAGGAAGTTCTGCAGTCATATCTTAATGTTCTCTGGGTACATACTAGATTGACAAGTGTGACTGTTATTTTAATTGACCAATTGAAATAACACTCACACCTGCCAATCTACGTCGTGTACTTCGAGAACTAAGGGTATATGCTGGCGAATTTTTTTCAAATTGTAACAATGTGCATGAGCTGTTAAGTATATTACAGAAAAATGCATTCTTGAATGGGATAGGACCACTTACCCTTTAATAGGATAATTAAATGATGGGATAATTAAATAAAACATACTATAAATCTAAGTTTTGTTTACCTTTAATAGGTGTTTAGTTGTGGTAGCTGTGATGGGATATCCGAAATACAAAGAGTGGATGGGTGAGACTAATAGAATGGGGGATGTGTTTCGCAGAGGTGCTAACGAATTTGTGAAATATGCAAAGAGATGTCGTAATGATGAAGAGTTTCCGTGTCCGTGTGCTAGGTGTAAGAATGGTAAGGTGTTTGAGTGGAAAACAGTTTAACTACATTTGTTAAGATCGGGTATGCAAGATAGTTATCGATTTTGGAGTTTTCACGGTGAATTGAAAGTTCCTTTTGTCCCCAACCAACCTTCACAACAACCTTCAACAAGTAAAATAGATGAAGAAGGGGACGACATAGATCATAATATGTTAGAGGATTTAGTTGATGATGCGTACGGAGTTTATGAAGCTGAGGAGAATGAGGTTACTGATGATGTAGAAGATTCAAGCACTGTTTCTCCAAGCACAAGGATTTGCGTAGGGCTATTATGAAAATTAGTATTATAATGAAAACAGTCGTTATGTAACGTTACATTACACTCAAATTTTACCACTAATATAATTAATTTATCTATATTCTCAGCTCCTAAAGATGGGTGATGCGACATCAAGGCTTGCTCGTCTAGCCACTGGACCCTTGTTCGTGGCACAAGAGTACAAAAAGTATCGATTGAACGGTTACATTTTCGGCGCTAAAGTGTACGAGGAAAGTACAAATGTACAGAATTCGGGAATTTCATACAAGGCTCTTACTTTCTTTCGAGCAAGAGCAAAAGATAAAAACCTCATTGAAGCTGAAATGACTTACTATGGTGTAATCCAAAATATATTTGAATTGGATTATATAAGCTTCAAAGAGGTTGTATTTTACTGTGAATGGGTAAGAGTTGAGGATAAAAATGCTTGTAAAGTTGATCCTGTCACCAATTTGATCATGGTTGACTTGTCCAAGTTGAAGAGCAACGACCACGTGAGCGATGAGCCGTTTGTTTGTGCATTTCAAAAGGTTAAGCAAGTGTTTTACTCGGAGTATATCAACAACGAGCCGTGGTCAATTTTCCAACACGCGCCAAGGCGTCTAAATAGTAGTGTGGATGACTTGGCTGGTCCTACCGAATATCAATCCATTTTTTATGATAACCCAAATTTGAAATAATTTTTCAATTTGTAATAAATATTTCAATTTGTACCAAAACATCCATTTTTATGCTTTTACTTGATCTGCACTTTATTATTTTCACTCTTGTGTAGTGTGCGTGTGTGGAGAGGAGATTAATACATAAATATTCCAACTACATCTAAGTTTTGTTTATACTAATCCATGAATATACGCTTCTTACCTTTAATAGGTGATTAGTACATAGTTATTTGGGGTGTCCTATTTGTGGAGAGGAGACTGAATCTCTTCGTCTATCCGAACACTAAGAAATGCCATAATCCTATGGAGCGATGCTCTGCAAATTCCTCCCAACCGTTATGTAACCAAACATCACCGGTTGAAGTTGTCAATTCCACTTTCCATACCCCACCACTTGGAACTTCTAGCAAAACATGGGAGACCATTCAAAGGTGGAGTTGACAACTTCAACTGCTGATTTTTGGCTACACAACGATTGGAAGGAATTTGCAACGCATACCTCCATAGGATTATGGTATTTCTTAGTGTTTAGATATGAAGAGAATTATAATTGACACAATTGCCCGGGGTACATTAGTTGGAAGGAGGTGCCATATGAGTTCAAGTTAGCTGTTCGAGTGACACTACAGGTAATGTATTTATATTTATATGTCAATTTCGATTTCGATTTCAATTACGATTTATATTTATCTATATTTGAGGGGCGGATAATAATTTTACTTTATTTCAATTCAGGGGATAGGGAGTGGCCCTAAGGGTAGGCCACATATGCTCTATACTTATGTGGCTATTCGGACGAGAAGGGAAGGATAAGGAGGTGTTCCCAAGCGTCGCGGTAAAAAATCTCTTTTCCATGCAAATAGTATGTAGATTTGAGATAAAATGATGGTGATGTTGTTTCTTTTTAAATAGTTTCTTATTTGAATATATATTTGCATTATCTTTAGTTTGTTCGGATATATGATGTTTGGAACAGGTTCAACGTTGCTATAACAGGTACAAATATATTGTTGGGCAGTGGCAGTGGCCATACTGCCCAGCAGTTTTTTTTAATTCTGCCCAGAATTGTCACGGTCATTGACCGTGACAATTCTTTTACAAAGGGTCACGGATTTGTCACGGTTATAAACCGTGACAAACGTGTCACGGTCATTGACCTTGACACGACCGTGACACAAAACGCGGGTTTTGTGTCAAGGTCAATGACCGTGACACGACCGTGATAAAAAAAGTTGTCTCGCCTCGAAATGTCACGATCATTGACCTTGACAAGGTGGATTTGTCAAGGTCAATGACCTTGACAAATGGGCAGATTTGGTGTAGTGGCAGCACACCCAAGGCATTTAACCATCCTTGCTTGCAACCCTCATTATTTGCATTTTGGATCCGATCATCTAGATGGTGGAGGGCTTCATTATAACCACCATCCAGAACTCTCTGGGCTGCTTGTGGAATTGATAGGTTAACCTCTCTAGTTGCTCGTGGAGGTTCTTCGTTAAAAGTTCTTTACTCTCCAAGGCAGACTTTTGTGTAGAGAGCTGCTCGTTCAGATTCAGAATCTTCTTGTACATCTCAGCTAATGCTTGATTCTTCGCCACCAACTGGAATGCTTGATTATCCAAGGCTGCCTATGTTCTAGCTTCTTTAATAGTAACTCGAGCAGCCCTTGCTCGTCCCCGAGAAGCTCTTGCTCGTCCGCGAGCAGAGGTAGAAGGACCAGTTCTCTTCAAGGTTTCCAATTCGTCTCCCAGATTGGCATTTTCGACCTCCAAGAAAGAGAAACCTTTATCGTTGACAGGAACCAAGGCTCCCGAGGTAGAGGCTGCAGATTTCAGCTGAGATATCTCTCCTCGCAAATTATTATTCTCCTGCTCTAACAGTTTGGCGATCTGCCTATGCTCTTCAACTTCGGTCTTCAAAGTCCTCTCCTTCACATCATAAGTAGCGAACAACTTATCATATCCTTTGTCAACACTTATTTGTTGATACTTTTTCTCATATCCCAGATGCAAAAGGGTTGTAGACTCCTTGTATTGTTGTTGAAGTTCCTCAAGAGTACCCTGGAGGTCTTCAATCATCTCGTAATATGCTATATTATTGGCCACTGCACGGTCAAGCAAGCATTTCAAATACTGGTAGGCTTCTACTGCTCGCTCAGAAGTGTCTGGACCGAGGATATCAACGATTTGAGCTTCATTCAAGTCAGCATGACCAGCCTTGAAGTAGTCATTACATTTTTCTCATCAATTCTGTATCATGGGCTGACAAGAGTTCCATTCTAGCCATAAACTAGTAAAGAAAAGAGATAGAAAGAGTCAATAAAATGCAGACAGATCAAGAAGAATAAAAGCAAAGCAAGAAAAAGGAGCTAAGTTGCACAATCAAAAACTTCAAATTTTATTGTATCATAAAAGAAGTACATAGCCCAGAGTTACATTCAACAAAAAGTAAAAAGAAAAAATCCGTACAACTCTACACCTTCTCCTTGTCTCCTAAAACTTTCTCGAGAGGCTGGGACGAAGAGGTAGGTTGCTCGGATGGCATAGAAGGTTGCTCGGAGGGTGTTAGAAATTGTTTGATTGAAATATTGGTTGGTTGAAGTTGCTCGCAGGAGGTCTGGATAATCGGGGGATAAGAAATCTGATCTCCAATCACCATAGATGATTCCTCGAAAGCAGCTTCGTCTTCTTCTTCATCCCCAGGAGAAGGAGGCGGGCCAGGAATGTGTCGCTGAAATAGGTCTAGTTTCTCATCAACATTCATCTCTTTCAGAGCAGCCACCCAACCATCCCTGAAATATTTAAGGCTGCTATACTCCGTTTGTGAGATCATGACAGCCAAACCCTTATTCCAACCCTTGTCCCAGCCAGTACTGAAGGACTTCTTAACGGTAAGTTTCCTCTTCTCCTTCTCTGAGGAAATCCTCTCAGTCATGAGCTCCTCGACAGCTTTTAATTTCTTTTCTGCCTCTTTCCTCTGGCGATCCGCTTCACGGAGTTTGCCTAACTCCTCTTCAACAGCTTTAAGCTTGGTTTCAATCTCTCCAGTATTTTTGAGCTTTTCCTCAAGCTCAGTATTCTTCTTCTCACATTCTTTCATTCTCCTCTCCAACTCTTGAGAGGCCTCCACAGCTTTCCCTTTCTCTTGCTCAATATCTTTTAATTGCTTTTCCCAAGCAGTTTTATCTTCATCATAAATCTGACGAGAATCCTTTAATGACTGTGTCAGACCTACAAGAGCTTCCTCCACACCTGACGAGGAGCTCGAAGTTTTAATAGCTTCATCCTTTTTCAAAATGGTGTTGAAACAAGTTACCAACTGGAAAAAGAAAATAATTGTAAGTCAGTGCAAGTACATATTATTGAAAAGTGAAAGTTTAAATTAGTAATACTTAATGAGGCAATATGTTGGGCTGCCAAGGTGGTAACCCTATCCCGAGAAAGAGTGTCTTCAAGACCATGGATCTCGGGGATAATTCAAGACTTCACAGAGCTCATGGCAAAGCTCGGAGCAACGAAAGTGGGAACACCACTTCCAGCAATTAGAGGCTGAGAAATGAATTCAGCCACTTTATCTGAGGATCTTTTCTTCAACTTCCTCGTGGGAGCAGGAACATTCTCGACCAAGGATGTCGTCTTGGTCGGTGATATAACTATAACCTCGCTAGGAGGGGAAATAGCTGCAATCTTGCTTGGAGCCACAGGGGGCTTCTCGGTAACCTTCTTAGTAGCAGCTGGAGGAGGTGCCTCAATTTATCTTGTCCCTTCTTCTGGGACATCCTGCTTACTTTTCTTTGCCTCTCCAACAGTAGAGGCAGACTTATCGAAGAGGGCAGGAGCTCTTCTTCTCTTCATTCTGTCACTGAGAGGAATATGCGATTCAGGAGAAGAACCTTCAGAAACTGGTGCTGGTTCTATGTTACTTATCACTGGACGAGCAGTGAAAGACGAGGTGTAACTCTTGTACTTCAACAAGTATGAGGCTGATCTGATATGTTCATCAGCGACAGTTTGATGCAAACCCCAGATAAGTTTCAGATGCTTTAAATTAACTTCTGTCTCCTTTGGAGACCTTCTTTTGCTGTCAACTGCAAATAAATAAAAATCAAGATATCAGTGACGTATTTTATCGAATATAAAGAAAACATGATTTCGAAAACTAAATAAAATAAAAACAACCTATCCCATTGCCATAGGGAGGGCATTTAGGACCCTGATATACGTCATTTTCAGTTAAGGGAGCATATTGCCAATTTTTCATAACAATCCCATGCTCGAAGTAATCCATGTTGGCATCTGGGAGATTGACAACTAAAGCCCTATTTAAAAACCTAGTTTTCAAATAAAAAGTACTATCACTGATAGCCTATCTATAGCAAAACATAATCTCTGGAATTCCTAAACGGGTTCCATGAATCTGATTTAACCTATGGACTCCATTAACTATTCTCCATGTATTGGGGGCTATTTTTGCAGGTACTACATCAAAATATTGACAGAATTCCAAACACAAGGGGTTTGGAGGAAAAGAAAAGCCACATTCGGCTACAAAGAGACTGGGGAACCAATGTCCCTCAGCCAAACGAAAATAATCAAAAGAACCAGAAAATTCTTCCAAAATGACCCAAGAAGGAATAGAAAAATCAGAACGAAATTTATCAAGCGACTCAATAAGGTAAACCATGATGAACAAAGAAAATAAAAGAGAAGGAAGAAGATCTTACAGAAGAAGGGTAGATCAGTTGATAACGAACGATGGAAGGAGTGAACGCACAAGATGGAGAAGAAAGGGAGAGATCAAAGATACAGATTTGAAAAAGTAAGAGACGATAGGATTTTCTGGAACGCTTAAATACCTTACCTTGGGAAGGGGTAAAAATAATGATTACAAAGAAAGACGTTTGCGCTACCGGCGGCTAAAAGGACAAAAAAGGCACGGAGACCAAAGCAGTGGGAAAAATTCAAAAAGTCTGATTCTATGAATTCGAAAGGAAAATTAAATACAAGGAAAACACTCCTAAAATTCAGGATGACTACTTAATCCCGCCATATTTCAAGAAGAATGTTCCACACTCCTCAACCTCGAACTGTGAAACATTGGGGGCTTCTGTTGATACCAAATTTAGTCTGCTAACGTGGATCAGTCAAGTGAAGACACGTGTCAATCTATATGACACTTACAAATATTTCTGAACAACACCTTGACCTCGAGGAACTCAACCTTCCCGACCAACTCAGACACTCTGAGCAACAGGTGATCTCCGAGGAACTTTACTGTATCGAGTAACTCATGAATACCGAGCTACTTAGGCGGTCCGATCTGCATCTCGTACAGAGCATTAATGACCGGATAATTAACAAATTGACTGCGCATTAAATGCTCATTATTATCATACAGATGTATACGCCTATTGGACAGCTATGTATTACCCTTTCACATTTACAGCCTGAGGGCTATAAATACATTGTATCATCCTCATTGTAAGGGGACTCGGAATCTCTTGATAAAATCTGTTATCGAGAATTCTCAAACAGTCAGCAATAACAAAAACGTGGACGTAGGCCCTTCTTTCAAGGCTGAACCACTTTAAAAATCTCTTGTCTTATTTATTTTTTATCTGTGATTAAATAATTAGAGATAATCTAATTTTTAACATCAACACTCAAAAATCTCTCTCGAAGGCAGCGTGATTTCAACATCCAAATCCCCTTTTTACTTCCACTTTTCATCATCTTTTTCATCAAACTTGGTGAATTAGCCACTCTCCATCATCATCCAAGTGCAAGGGCCGCTCTCCAACATTCAACATCAAGCTCAAGATCTTCAAGAAGGTCCAACTTTCTCACCTTTCTCTTTAAATTCTCTTGAGTTCTCAATAACTTGCTTTATTACTTAGCACTTTTTTATTATCTCATCCCACACATCCTAATATACTTTTTATTTAGTATTATCGCACATCTCTTATTTTTATATAAATAAAACCCAAAAAAAAAAAGAAAAAGAGGGTTTGCTCATAATTTCCATGTAGGGATTCTCACACTTTTTCCACACTCTTCTCATAACTAAAACACTTTTTCTACACACACACACACACACACTTACAAATAAGAGATCCCCTATTTGGATTTATGCGATAAACCCCACCCCTCATTTTGTATGCGAACTACGTGGACTTTGATGCTTTTATAGGCTACGTAGGTGTCTCGGGGTAAAACCCGAGACTCGAGTCCTTTTTCTCACTTTTTCTCTCATTTTCTATCTTCTCTAAATCCATTTTCCTTATATTCTATATACTTGCCCTTAATAACGTATTGCTCCATATGCGTTATCATTCCATTATAACGATCAACGTAGGGGTAATCACGTAAATCTTATTTTTCTAATATTGTACCTTCCTATGGATGACTCACTTTATCTCTTCCATGATACAAGTCGAAGATTCCTACCTCCATTCTATATATACACATGCACACATATAACGGGGGAAAACAAAAGGAAAATAGAAAATATTCATGAGAGACCGAAAGGGCGGAATGGGTGCCTAACACCTTCCCATTTCGTAACTAAGCCTCTGAACCCTTCTCGAATCGTCTTGGTTTTGCACGCACCAGTATATCTTTGGATGTCATCCTCCAGGGTGGCTTTCCCTTTTTTCTTTTGTCTGTTTTGAGTAAAATAGACTGGCAACTCTGAATCTCTCTACATTTTTACACCACAAACGACGCCGGCCGAAGTGCTCCAGAGAGGGACGTGTAGGACCCAAATGATCCTTTCCACCACGCGCCCGCCAGCGCGACGAGGATCGGGGATCGCCACATAGGCGGGCCTTAGGCGTGAAAAGGTGTTTAGGCATTCTTAATATATTTTAATATTTTTTAACCATAACAAGGCTATTAAAATACTAAAATTGTACATATCATAAAAATATGTCTGAATATATGCAAATTAAAATAGTATCTGATTATTTTGCACGAGATAATGGCCCGGTTTGTAAAAAAATTATTTAAAAGACGATATCATTTCACTAAAGTATTGTTGTTTTTAGAAAAAAGTGTGCCTTAAGTGTTTTACCAAGAATAAGGCGTAAAAAGCTTAAGGGCAGGCATTTCTACCAAGTCTCAAGCCTAGGCGGAGCCTAGGCGGGTTTTTTAGAATAGTGGTCCTACCATCATCCCCATTCCTATTAGAATTAGACATGATAAACAATAAAAATAGTTGGTTGTGTATGAAGTATATATAAGAAAACAACCCAAAAAAATACCTTCCATTTCATAGGTGCTATAAAAGGATCATTGTTCCAATAAGAGTATGTTAAGATGAGGTTAGATGAAGGACGCTTAAATATTAAATTAATAAAGTATTAAGCTGATGACATAGTTACTCAACTGCTACATAAATAAAGTAACTATACATAATTCTCTGACATTGTATATACTGCTGAGAATTGAGAAATGCCAAGTCTAAACTCATTATGAACGGAACAATGGTAAACACATAGTATATTCAAAAATCAATCTCTAGACATGATTATATGGTTAAACCCTACTTTTATAGACATGACCCCAGAGGAAGCCAAAAGACTTCACCATTCGAAGAATAAAATAGGCTGTTGAATTTGCATGCTACTTCCAGGTACTCAGATACTAAGGTGGTTACAAAGAGCCGCTGAAGTTGATAAACATATTTCGGTGGCATTTTGTCTCTCTTCGGATGCGCAAGTAAACACGAAAACATATGATATCCACATCAAACGCAATAATGAAATGATATGACAGAGGAACGGGTTTGATAAATCATGTCTTGTATATTTAATGTGAGAGTCTTATTTCCTTTAAATGATCAAGTGTGTGTTTACCTTCGTAATAATTTTTGTTTTTGTCCATGGGACATTGACAATGCAATCAAGGAAATGAATGACCTTCGAATGTAAAACATGAATTACCTTAAAATATGCCATGGCAGTAAAAATTGGAATAGTGGGATCTCACTTTACTCCCACGTTAGTAAAGTGATCTTATTTAGAACAGACCCTGCATTGTAACAGATAAATAAACAAATAAACAAACCCTCTAAGACACTATATTTAGGTTATAGTCACATTAGGATATCAAGCTTCATTCTGCTAAGATGTACGTCTAAAATCAGTGAAAACATACTAAATTTAAATCATCCTAATAATGGATAAATGAAAACATACTAAATTTAAATCATCCAACTTAATGATGTTACACTTATATTAAATATCATAACGAATAGAAAAACAAAACACTAAATCAAATATAAGAATAAACATTCTTACATACAAATAGATGAACAAAAGTTTTCATATCTCCTATGCCTAGTCAAAATACAGGTTTACTTTAATTTCAAATTGTGAAGTGTGAGCCTAAAAATAAATATTTGACAATTGAAAACAGAAAAAAATGCATTCACAATAAACCAAAGAAAATAATGTAAAAAACCCAGGCTAAAACAATATGAGAGTTAATGGGTGTTATGTCCTCACTGTAGTCTTTGATATTAAAAGCCCTATAATTAGCATACCCTGAAACATAACACATAAACCACATAGTTACGAAGAATGAAAATTAAAATCTTGCGTTAGGTATTTTCTCAAACACCTAGACGAAAACTAAAAGAAATTCTAAAAGATACCCAAGATCATACTAAAAGATTTAAATCACTCAAAAAATTATACCATGTTATTAGGTTCGAGAGGCGCTTCTTTTTGGAATAATTGTCCCCCAAAACACCTTTCATGGGATTGTTTTCTGTAAAACATAAGAAATGGCAAGAATAAAACAATGTCATTTTATTTATATAATAAAGAATCGATGTGTTTAAGTTCTTGGAAATCAATGTACATAGTTTACTACCTGTAAACATTCAAATATAACATGGTATCAAATCCAAAAAGTTGCTAAAAGATTTTCAAAAAAATCAATTGGTCATTTAGTCAAACACTTGGAATTCAACGGGTGAAAAAAATGACTTGAATGACACTTTATATCTCCAAGAGAGAGAGGGGGGGGGGGGGGATGCGGAAACACCGAAAAACTTCGTTAGCAGCATACGAAGTCAATATTGACCACAGTAGTAGCATACAATCAACCTGAGTTGCAAAGATGAAAGAGTATAAAAGGGAAACACATAAAAAGTTTCTAGCAACATACAAAGTCAATCTCAAACATAGTAGCAGCATAAAATTGGGTGGTTCCCAGCTTATGCTAAACATACTTTAAAGATATCAAACATCAAAAGAAACCTTACATTTACACAAAGATGTGAAACTCTAACATTTACACTTTAAAAAAAATCACCTAACCGAACTGGAACTTGAACATTACAAATTAACATACCCACCGAATCATGCTTTTAGACACAACAAAAAATCGTAGAATTATAAAGACTACATAAAAAAATGGTAAATGGAAAAAATAGAGAGAGAGAGAGAGACGTTAGCTGTAAAACTCCAACAAAGAAGAAATTAGGTTACAAAATGAAAGAGAGAGAAGGAGAGACATCACATGAAGAAGCGTATTGGGAGAGAAGCCGAAGAGAGAGAATATAGAATGTCGGGAGAGAATGAAAGGAGAGAGTGAGGAAGAAAAATGAGTCCAAAATGGTATATTACTATTGTATACTTGATTTTGAATTTTGAAGAAAATGAGAAAATAAATTAGAGTGTTTCAAAAGAAGGGGAAACCAAAATTTTCAAGGGTAAAATTGGTATTGCAGGAAAAAATACATCTTGTGATATCATCAGCTAAGGTTATGATATACATAAGTTTTGTAACTTAATATACACACACACACACAGAGTGAGAGAGGCATGGTTGGGGGTGGGGAATATAGGAGCGATGTCAGTGGGCGAGTAGAGGGTCGGGTTGGTGAATGAGTTGTAGACTGTACGAGAGAGAAGAGAGAGAGATAGGGGTTGTTTGGGGTAAAGAATGTGGATATCTTTTTTGGTTTTAAAGCATATGTATTTATATTAAATTAAATTTATACCCTTAGAAAAGTCATCAACGTGACTTATTTTTGTTATTCTTAACAACCAAAATGGGATTTGTCATTTAAAATCTGGTTTGATAGTTGGAGGAGTGCCTTAATATTTTTGTATAATTTAAAGATCATTTGAAACAATTCAAATAATTTAAGAATTAAATGAATAATTTACTCTACCGAAAAATCCTCCTAGGAGATAAACTCCCAAGGAATTCATGATAATTTTTTTTTTTTTTTGGGAAATTCTTGAATCACTCAAATCTATTCATGAAGCTTAGTTGAAAAGAGCGGCTGAGTTGTTTAAACCTGTCTCCACCAATGTAAAATAGACCTTTGGACAATATGTTTGATGGTGATAGTATCAAATGAAGCACATGCACAGCACTTAGAGGCGCCTGCAGTTTGGAAATCTACTGGCCAGCCATGCATGACAAATCCACACTGTGTTGTACCTCTCCATATACAAAACAACAAAAAGCAAAGCCAAATTAACGAAGCACGCTTTTGTACCTGTCCATTTACTCTCATCTCATGTAGACGCATAATCTTTCATTTTGTTATATGGAAACAATTACTGAAGAAATTCCCTCAAAAGCACTTTCCTTTTTGGTGCATTCATGCCACAAAGGCTTTTTCAGTCATTTCCATTAAGCACAGCAGAATATGTTATTTCTAAAATTAAAGAAAAAAGTAAAAGTAAAAAAAGAAAAGGGTAGCTAATCGAGTAGGGGACTTGCTGTCACCTTAATAATGAAATGCTATTCCTACAAGCTAAAGAGAACTGTTTTAAGTTTGATCATTATAGTGCAATAAGGCCAAATCTTTAATTAAAGTGTGTATTGATCTAACGTGTTCAAATCATAATGTGTAGATTTTCATTATAATCATCGCATCTGATCCTCGGTCGGTGGGATTGAAAGAAATGATTTAACTTTGTCATTACATTTAGTGTTTTCAATCAATTATAGGAGATTAATTGTATTTACCATAATTTTGTCTATGTAAGATTATTTATTGACATCTATGAAAGTCACTTTCACACTTTTGATACTATAGCTGAAAATAGCTACCGAGTGCTTGCCTTATAGTCAATTACCAACGAGTAAAAGTTTTGGAACCTTGGCTTTGTAACATATGCCTCGTAGATAAATTGGCATTTTTTTCCTTATGTGACTTCAATAATTCTTGAACATGCAGCATATAAATGGGTCAATTTTTTTATTAAAGGCTAAAAAAGTTTAAATTAAAACTCTCCTTTATCAAAGAAAGCATTAACTAACCAGTTCTAGCTAACATGATCTGATCCATCTTCTACAAAGACGTATGGTTAAAAATAACTATATTCGGGAATTATTTCTCAATTAATTATTTATTTATTTATGAAAAGTAATCGGTCAATTATTGACTAACTATTGGGCCTAGTCCCAACATTTAATGTCATAACTATGTGTATCTACAATGTGGGGTGATGTTTGAATCGAGAGGTTGTTTGAGATCAAATTATTAATTTAATTTTTAATTTATTTATTTTGTTCAAAAGTTTGAGATTAAATTAAAAGGATTCTCAACGGGTAAAATATAAAATTGTTTGGTGCCTTAAAATTATAAATTCAATAACGTCCAACCAAGTGGTGGTGGTAGCCTTCTTCATTTCAGTGATCCAATATAATCACAAAATAGGGTCTATATCCGCTGCAGCCTTACAAGCACATGCCTTGTTGCTTAGTTAGTCATTTGGTCCAGGCCCAGTTCATTGATTGTTAGAAATCAGCCCGTGTAGGATGCTTGTGGGCAAGTTTCCATCACCAGCTACCTAATATATTCAAGCCTTGTTAGCCCTGAAAAATGGAGGCTGCCATATACGAATTATAATTCTCCTGTGCTAATCCTGATATTTATATATTTTATAAGGTCGTGGGAAAATTATAAATAGACTCCCTTATATGTATTAACCTTTAAAAAATAGACAATAAACATAAAATTTATAACAAATTGGTCAATGGGAGCCTTGTGCGATCGTCTACCTCGTAGTTGCTAAGGGCCGCTCCAGCCATGTTTGTAACCCTACTAAGGATTTCTTCCACTTTGAGAATCGTAGCTATGGTTGTTGTTCGAGATACTCGAGATCTAATCGCGTTAGTTCGAATAAAAGCTCATTCTAGACAAGCTCATAAAATAAATGAGTCAAACTTATTATTAAGCTTGTTATTTTATTGAGCTCAGCTCTATTACAAATACTTTTACTAAAATAGTATAAAACAATCAAGTTATTTGAGTTCGGCTCGTGTTAGTTTAAAAACTCGTTTGAGTTCGGCTCATAAAATAAAGGAGTCAATCATCAACGTACTTCTAAGTTCGATAACATATTCACACAAGCTCGAACAACCTTATGCTTCGCTTGACTTGAGTCGACTCAACTCATTTTTTTTAATATTTTCTTTTATCAAAACTCGACTCATTTGCACTCATAATCGTAGAACTGTAATGATCCTTGAAAACCCCTTCAATATCAACTAGCTTTGACAAGTCTTTGAACAACATAAATCATTTAACTTTATTTTACATGATTTACTTTCTTGTTACATTTGATGTTCAATTAATTATAATATGTGAACCTTATTAAATATTTTATACCCGGCTTGTTATGTAAACATGATAGTTAGTACTTAATGAATTCCCTCAAAAATATATAGTGAATTCCATGATAAGAACTTTGTCTCGACCTCCTTTTCTGCACTATTCTTTGCTCCGACCTTTTTTTGTGCTACGAACGCTATGATTGTCAAGGAATGAGGCCATTTTTCGCAACCAGCCTATACTCCGTGAACCAATCCTCCACCCTGTATTTCTACAAACTTCACAATACATAGGCGCTAGTATGTCTTCTGCTCTTTTAGTAGTCCCTACAGTTCAGAATTTTACCATTGCGTGGATCAAACCGTGTCCTAATTTTATCAAGTGTAACACCGATGGGGCTAGAAATCATGATACGAGACTTGCGGCAACCGGGGTTATACTTCGTGAACATCAAGGGCACTTTATAACTTCCCTTGCCCACAACATTGGTTATGCGTCCTCAATCCTTGTTGAGATTTGGGCCATTAAACTCAGGTTAGATCTAGCTTCTTATATGGGGGTTAAATGTATTTAACTTGAGGCCGACTGTCAAATTGTATACTACATGATTCACAGGAACACAGCGCAAGTTTTAGCCCACAGGGACCTGATCCAGGCGGTGCAGGATGGATTACATAGGTTTACGCATGTTACCTTGTCTCTTTGTTTCAGAGAAGCCAACCGTTGTGCTGATGCCCTCGCTGCTGCTGCTGCTGCTGCTGCAATAGGATTCTCGTTTTGCTCTTGTATCTATACTTTCATCCCGTCCTTTTTGCGCCCACTTGTACAAAAAGACGAGTTGGGTGGCTGTTTTGTTCGTTCAACCGTTAGGAACATCTCTTGTAAAATAATTTTGTTTTAATAAAGCTTATCCTTTTGTTTGGAAAAAAATAATAATATTGAACTTACATACACGACGCAATGTGCGTATCCTCATTCTCTTGAGATCAAATCTTTAAGTAAAATTAATATGTGGTGTATTCGTATGCATAATTCTTTCCCCTACCTTGATATTGTTACAAGGATTTAATTAATTATATAACTTTTTGGGGGGGCAATAATATCGAAGATTAACTTTCGTACTTTTACAATGTGGTGGCAAACTCAATTGACTAATATATTTATGAATTTTGGGACGAAACTCATGACTTACAAAAACCTGTAGAAAATCAAATCATCCAAAAAGTAAATACTATTTTGTAGTCAACATAGAATCTGATTTTGCGTGAACATAGATCACACTAGGAGCACATTCCCCAATGTTTTCAAACAACATTTATTTTGACCAAACATATTGTTTCTTTGTCAATTACGCCAAAAGTTGAGACTTTTTTATTAAGTTGGGTTCTAATAAAATTTTATTATTGTAACACCATGTTTCAACGGCGTCATCAAATTAAATGACCCACATGAATATATTTTATATGGGGGAAGATATTATTGGACTTTGTAAAGTTGTTATTCCTTTTTCTGGTAACATAAAAGAGAAAATAGATCAGTGCGTACGCGGGGCACTGTCGAATGCAACAAATTTCAAGTTAAGACAAGAAAACAGAAGGTTATATTATGAGGATCAGAGTGGAAGGGTATATTGAAAAAAAGGAGAGGTGGAGATGAGTTGGGGAAGTACCAAAATAAAAGGTAAAATAAAATAGAATCCGATGAAAAACCCACTAACTTTGGCACAAAAGTGAATGGCAGGAGGTGGGCTAAAGCTGTTGGGCCCCATTGGGTATAATTTTGTTCCACAATCCACACCTTATCTATCTATCGCATTTTCGGGGTTGCCCATAATATTCTTTCTTTCGAACAAAGCAAAGGTTGAATTTTTGCACAGCCTTAGAAATTATTGTTGATGAGGCTCCCATGTTAGCCATCATTCCCATCCACCACACTCTCTCCCTATCATCATGTCTTACAATTTCATGTGGGTGGCTTCTAACACAATGTTTTGCCATTTTGGGTTGCAAATGTAACACATACACCTTCAAATTGATGTGTTAAATCGTCAATGCTTCTTTCCTCCTCTTAGTGTCCAACTTGATTACCCAAAGTTAGACCGTGTGTATGATAAACTTACGTTCTGTTTGTTTGCACCTCTGAAGTCTGAACTTATGCCATTCAGATTTCAGAGGGAACAAAAATATGTTTGTTTTTCATAAGATTCAGATAGCAACGGTAATATTTTTGAGTTAATGGTTCAGAGGTTCTAAACCTTCTGAATCTGAACACTTAAATCTGAACGAAAATTTATTTCCAATAATACCCTTGAAATGGCAGTAATACCCTAAAATAACAGCAGTGTAAATAATCCATAGATAATAAAAAAACTGTTTTGTCTACTAAATAAAAAAAATCTGTTTTTTCTACTAAATAAAAAAAAAGTTGTTTTCATAAAATAAAATAAAAATTGTTTTCATTAAAAAAAAAACTGTTTTTTCTACTAAATAAAAAAAAACTGTTCTCATAAATTAAAAAAAAATGTATTTTCTACTGACTAAAAAAAATTGTTTTCATACAGAAAAAAGCTATTTTTTCTACTAAATAAAAACAAAAGTTGTTTTCATTATAAAAAAAAGCTGTTTTTTCTACTAAATAAAAAAATGCTGTTTTTTCTACTAAATAAAAAAAGCTATTTTTTCTACTGAATAAAAAAAAGTTGTTTTCATTAAAAAAAAAACATTTTTTCTACTAAATAAAAAAAGGTTGTTTTCATTAAAAAAAAAGATTTTTTTTCTACTAAATAAAAAAAAATTGTTTTCATAAATAAATAAAAATGTTTTTTCTACTAAATAAAAAAAACTGTTTTCATAAAGAAAAAAACTGTTTTTTCTACTAAATAAAAAAAAAGATGTTTTTTCTACTAAATAAAAAAAAGTTGTTTTCATAAAAAAAGGAAGCTGTTTTTTCTACTAAATAAAAAAAAAGTTGTTTTCATAATATTTTAAATATACATTTTGTATATAAAATAAATATAAGGGTAAAATGGTCCAAATAATCTGCATTTAGATTCCAGACATAAATCTGCAAACAAAAAGTATACATTCAGAAGTTTCATTCAGACAGTAAACAAACAATTTTTTCAGATTCAGACTTCAGATTTCAGATTCAGACTTCAGATTCAGACAAAAAAACAAACGCAACCTTAGTCGTTCAACATTTATTAATAAAAGTTAAAATTGCACTTTTTTCCCAAATTATGTGCATACGTCCTTTTTTTGATAATGTTCAATTTAAATAAATTTTCTTTAAACTTTTAAATTTGTTGCAAACGGGTCCAATAAAAAGTGAAATAAAAAATTAAACAAAAATCAACGCAAGCAGTTCTCATGCATGTATAACGATACGAAATCAAGTCTAGTTTCTAGGTCCAATCCCAATTTCACAAATTTTTAAATATTCGAGCTCAACTGACTTATTTCCAACTTAATGAGATTGGTTTGGGCTTTAATTTTAAATATACAAAATATTATATCTAATGTGACAATATATTACATGCTAGTGTTCAACACATGTTCAGTTCCTTCAAAAGAATTAACATTGTTAATTACTTGGACTCCCTCATAATAAATTTAATTATTTAGTTGCTATGGAGAAGTGATACCAGTCCCATAGTTAAATGAGGCAACACATTATAAAATGTGATTGTACGGGGATATAATTCTTGTAGAATTTAATGTTTCTCAATATGGTAAATGATTGCTTAATAAACAATAGAAATCCCTGAGAATATAATGTGGTTCGGCTAGAAAGATCTTGTCAATTTCTATTGACATTTAATGGTAAAATAGATTATTTGATGCTTGATTGATATGAACCCAAGAATCTTGATTACAAAAGTGAAAATTGTTCATGTCAAATGTTATAATTGTATCGTAACTTTAAGTTAGAGCTTATGTCCATCTTTAAGATAGTTGTGTAATTTTAATAGAACCTATCTTCTTTGGAGAGCGTTCTCGATGCTTTAAACAGTATAGCTTAAGTATTTTTATCATATCCAGACCTTGAGAGTTAGGGTTATCATTATCTAGGGTACAGTTAGAGGCGACTATAAGATGTTATTTACAGACACCATTAGAGTTGAGAAACCTATACTCCCAACATAACCAATTATAAATGATGTAGTTAAGAAAGAAAACAAGATAGTCGGTTAAACGGTGACCTCTACAAGATTTCAAGTACAAAAGGAAGATAAATGTTAAGCACGTTAACCTACAAAACCAGTTTCTTCCGAGCGTCGAGAGCTTTAATTATTAGATCTCTCTCTCTCTCTCTCTCTCTCTCTCTCTCTATATATATATATATATATATATATATATATATATATATATATATATATATATACACAGTACTGCTCTTGTGCGGATCAGTCAACATTTTTACAGTGCGGACTTGATATGTGTCACCTGGAGATGAGCACAAAAGAGAGAGAGAGAGAGAGAGAGAGAGAGAGAGAGAGAGACTATAATTAGCCTATAATTTCTAGGCTCATCGTCAGGTGACACGTGTCCCGTCCGCACTAATATAATGTGGGACAGTCCGCACAAGAGCATTATTATCATTATTATTATTATTATTATTATTATTATTATTATTATTATTATATATGTATATATGTATGTATGTATGTATGTATGTATTGGGCAGGTGGTCGATAACATGTTTAAGTATGTATTGGTCAGGTAGTCGATAACATATTTAACCACCTTTTTTGTTATAATAATTATCCTTAAACAAGGGATACTTAGCTCATTTGGGGCCTTTAATGTGCCTAGAACTTTCCTCTCTATGAAGATTATCCCATTTTTTCCATACCGGATTCACCAATGATTCGTCCATTCTTCAATATAATGAGGGGGTTAGTGAGGGTAAAGAAGTCGAATGGAATGATGTCCACCAAACGTACATCTGGTGAAGTTGGTCAAGATGATATTGAAATTCCTCCATACACCTCTTAACATGTCTTGTAATTCTATAGTCTTGCAACTAAGTGATTTTCTCCTTTTCTTTTCTAATGATATAAGTTATATTCCTTTTAATGAAGAAAACATTTCATTCATGTTTCTAATCCTTAATTTTATGTCAAAATTTATGTAATGATTGTTTTATATATGTTTCCTCGCCAATTCTTAACTCATTAATGTCAAAAATTAATTTGAGCTTTATAAGATTAGTGATTAATTGAAAATTAGAAGTAAAATGGATTTATTATCAAATGTTAATCATGTTTATCATTGGAATTATAGCCACACTTTCATAACCAAATACATTGTGAAATTCAATTGTAATAAATTCACTATTAGATTGTTGCAACTGGATACTTGGTTGACATTTTATCATTACAAGTTCCTCGAGTGCTTTATTTGTGAGAGTGTCACACATAGTACGAAGATAACTTTTGGAAATTCAATTTTTTTAGACATTATTGATTACCAAGAAAGTTTTATTGGTTAGACCGAACTTCTGCCTTCAAGACATTCCCATCGATGTATACCCAGCTTCATTCGGGTCCGTGTGCCTTATACATGTTTCCCCTTTTAGGGCATCTACTTCATCAGCGCTGTTTTCGCCTTTAATATATCTATCAACATCGATATTTATAAATGCATATACTTAGTTATTTAAGCTAGTTACGGGAAATCTAAATGAAATAATCCAAGAGGTTTTGTTGTCGTAATGGCCTTTTTTTCTTTCGAAAGAAATCTTATGTTATTTTTCAAATTTACATACATCACAAACTCTATCTTTTACATATTGTGATTCTTGTAGTCCTCTCAATAGATCTTTTCTACATAAAGTATGAATTAGTTCCATGTGAGCATGACAAAACCTCCTGTGACAAAGAGAAGAATTATCATTTAATGCGGTGAGACATTTTAGATCTGGATGTGTTAAATCATTTATGTTTAATCTATATGCATTGTATATCTACATGCAATAAAGAAAATGTCGTTATATGAGGTATTTCTACCTAAATATTGTTTTGAATCAAAAACAACATTATATCATCTATTATATAGTTGCATAGTAATAATAGATTTATGCCTTAGTCCTTTAGCTAAAAGCATGTTATCAGTGGGAGGAGAATTTTGCATACATATTTTACCTTCACCGGTGATTTTAGATTTTTTAGGTATATCGAAAAATATTTTATCTCCTTTCATTGCAATAATTTTGGTGGATTTCATTTTATCACTCATTGTGTGGTGAGACTATCCACTATCCAAGTACAGTTTTCCTTATTTAGAAGACGCTCTCATGAGCACCTACACAAGTTATTAAAATAACTTTGTTTTTGGTACCCAGGGGTGTTAGGTGCATGAAAATTTTCATGCCTTTTTGAATGAATAGGATCCCAAGTTGATTTTCTATCTCTTTATAGATATATACAAGTATTAATTAAATGCGGTGTGATATGTAAAATGATATTTTAATTTTATTTTTGTAAGATCATGGAATTTATTTTTGTATATTTCATAAAAGTCGATCCCACTTTTTCATAATAAGTTCTTCAACTTTTTAAGAGTAAGTTTAGTCCCTTGCTACCAGTATCATAATTTACGAAATTAGTTCTCCCACTGTTCCTATTCATACCTTAATATTGAATTTTCACTTTCAAGGGCAATCATTTCACTACACCAAATCCTGCGAATGGTCACCCCCAAGTGGTCACGGCCCAAAGTTGTGACCACATCAACTTTGGGGTGACCATAACCATGACCTACCAAATCTTGAATGTGGTAACAACCCAAATCCCTGACTAGTGTGGGTCACAGCCTAAGGCCATGACTAGGTCATAACCATTATGGCGATGAAAAGGATGATGAAAAGTGGAAGAAAAAAAGGGATTTGGAAGTTGAAATCACGCTTCCTTCGAGAGAGGTTTCTGGGAATCGTTGAGAGTGAATTTCATCAAATCTGGGCTCCTTTTACAAATGAGGTGAAGGCCTCCTTTTATAGGCCCAGGTAAGTGCCGATCGGCATATACCTGTTCCTACCTATTGGCAGGTGCCGATAGGCAGGGTCTGGAACCTGCCATTTGGCAGTGCGCTTCAAGCTTTTTCGGAAAATTGGCTACCGAGGGCAAATCGCTGGTCAGAATCGTGCACAGGGCATACCTTTGGAAAGGTAATTCATAGACCTTCGAAAGTCCTTTGGACCGCTCCCGGGTTCGGGAGTTGACTTTGGGTCAAATATGGCTCGGAAGCGTTTGTCGGTCCATTGGACGCAAACGGATCCTTCGTCCGTATGGTAAGTCCAAATCGCATGCGGGGCAGACCGTTGGAAAGGTTAGGAGATGTACTTTGACATTCCAAAGAGTTTGACCCAGTTTGGAGAGTTGACTTTGGTTAACCAGGCCTGAGAAGCATTCAGTGACCTCTCGGAGTCAAACGGATCGTTCGTCCATATAGAAAGCCAGAATTACGCACGGGATGGACTGTTGAAAAGGGGATTCAGTTACCTTCAAATATTTATTCAGCCTCGGTCGAGCTGAAGAGTTAACATAGGTCAAACAGAGCCCGGGAGCGCCCGGTGACCTCTGGGTCAAGTTTTGGACGCAAACGGATCGTTCGTTCGCATGGTAAGTCAGAATCGTGCACGGGGTGGTCCTTTAGAAAGGGTATCCAGTCCCCTTCGAAGATTCATTAAGTCTCGATCGAGATGAAGAGTTTGACTTTTTGGTCAAACTGAGTCGGGGAGTGCCTGATGGCTTCTAGGTCAGTACTCGGGACATGACCTAGGTTTGTAGTTATGAGGGGAGGTACTAGGGACGTAAGGAGAGTTGGGGGGGTAACAGAATGAGGTGTCTACATCTTCTATTAGTAGGCCTTTCTCAGTCCAAACAACTCGGTGTTAACCTGGATAAACTCCAATTGAGTTCACCCAATCTCTTTGATGACTTTTTCTTTCTCAGACGTCTCATCCTTCAATTTATTTGTGAGGTCGAATAACTTAGTGTTTTTTTCTTCAACGTATTCTTCAAGATGTTGGTACTCTTTAGAAGAAAGTATTTCTCTTCTTTAGGTTGTTAACCCGGTGGGCGAGCTTTTATGTATCCTACATGGACTATGTAAATGAAATCAACAGTTAGATAAGGAAAAATTATGAGAAACTAAAACTTCACTAGCATAGTGTGACAAAGACCTTCTTTATAAAGGATTTACGAAGGTAAGGTCTTTGGTCGACCATGTCGAAAGGAAATATGATCATATGCACAACGGAGTACGAAACCTCTAATTCTCAGTGACCCAAATTAGTAGAGGTGATCGGCTCCTTACTTTTGTGAAAGGTGATATATTAGGGATACACCTTGGAAGTGGATAACAACGGAGTATTTTGATGACCCTGTGGTTGAGGATTGATTACCAGAGGTCGGTTTGATGTAGCCGACAATGGGGGAACTCGGTTATTTGAAGTATTCTTATCTGTTCTCCTCTTCTTGGCTAGCTTATCTTAAATTTTTTCTCTCTCCCTCTATTTCTCTAGCTCAAGGGAGTCCTTTTCCTTGAGGGTCATTACCCCCTTATTTTTCCCAGTAATATCTGGGGAGGCCTAGTTAGTTTGGTCTCTCTGCTTCTTTTGAGACAAGTAGGAAGATTAGTCATGTATTCAAGATTATCAGGGATTGGGAAAAAGTGATGTCTCATATTCGGAAATTCTCATATTCCTTAACTTCTTAAAGGCAACCAAAGCTGATATTCTTGTATGAGAAAAGTGGCTCGAGATCACAAAAAATGGATTAGCCTTGACATTTTATCCATCTTCATCCTCCTTTGGGACCTCGTTAGACTCGGTTGAGACAACACAAATAGGGAAAGACTCCCCAAGATAAACACCCCTTGCAACCTCGCTTAGAATGGGGGTGGCAGTTGGGATGGAGGAATCACCAATCACTGAATAATCGATCGTAGTGACCTCAGGGATCTTTGTGAAGATTTTCGCTAAAGTAATTATGAGATCATAACCTAGTAGGGCATGGGCCACTCTCCAATGAGGTTTCATGCCAACTGATGTTTTTTTCTAAATAATCTCAAGGTATCCTAAATTGACTTGAAAATCCCCAAGTTTCCTATTGTGTTGACGATTTGCACACGAATAAAGTAGATTAGTAGTAGAACAAAAACCATAGTTCAATAGTAAAAATAGTGGATGACCTACCAGGTTTTTTCCCGAGGTCGTAAAATTACCTAATTTCATTTAGACCAAGGTTGGTCCCGCAGATTTGGTTTGTGGAAAATTTCCCCATAACAATTCGGTAGAAATTATCGTTTGCCGAGATTTGAAGTATTCCATAATAACAAAGTACTTCCACCAACAATGGGTGGAAGGAAAAGTGACGCCCCCTCCATAATAGCAACAAACATGAAATCCACTTCATGTTCAAGTCAAAATACATCATCCTCTTTCGATCAAGTTCTACTAAACACGTTGTCGGGAATTAAGTACTCAGTACGAAATTCCTCAAAATCATTTGCTGCAGAAATTTCATACTTCCTTATACGCATTGACATGGCAAAAGTATGAAGAAATAAGAGATGTAGAAAATAAGAAATAAAGTTTCTCTAGTCGAAACAAATTTGAGAGAGAGATAGAGACTGAAATGGAGTATATAATGTAATCTTGTAAAATGACAAAGGTATAAGGGCCTCAAGACCTTATACCTTTTTTCGCCAAAATAATATCAACTGACATTTGGGCATTGGGCAAGGATCCTTCCCCAATTGCAGAATAATCCACTCACTCACGTGCAATCATTGCATGGGGACTATAACTGGCGGCGCAGGAAATCCTAACTACGAGGATTATATGCATCAGAGTTTAATGATTGTAACCCACTTAATTAACTAGGTGCGTGTGGGGAAAGTGATGATGATTGAGGAAACTGTCACAACCCGCGAAATTCGACGGATGGGGTGGACATCCACCGCCGCCAAACTACGCCAGGTGCGATTAAATAAAATATCATTCTTAGCATGCGACAGATATGAAACATATGAAATTCAATCCATAATATAATAATTAAATCAATCCCAATTAATAATCATCAATCATGCGATATAAATCCATCACCATGATAAACTCCAAATAATTAAATCTCTAAATAAATAATCTAAATAAAATTCGAAGTAAAATAATCCAACTCAAACAGTTAACAACTTTGGAACCGTGAGGCCCGATAAATTCCATAAGAAAGTCTCATAATAAAATGCGACGGAAAGGAAAGTATAACTAATAAAGAGAATAAATAAATGAAACTCTAGTTGCACCTCCAAAATAATATCCAACAACTCGTACGCATCCACTCCACCAATATTCCTGAAAAAGATTAGTCAACGCACGGGTCAAATCCCCGAGCATGGATACCATATACTCTTCTCAAATAGCAGACATTAGCATTATATATATCACCATAACAATAGAATATTTTGCATTAACGAGATATATTAATTCTCATGCGAGGAGAATGAAATACTACTAAAGTACCCATATATCTAAACCATCCCATTGTTTCGATTTAAACATTTTATTTAAATTAAACGCGAAGCACCAAGAATTTCTTATTCGATTAACTCAAGTAATTAATTAAAATCGTACGTCCAGTGTGGCCAGCCAACTCCTCCGCAGTTCTGCACTCACATTTGACGCACCAATTGTGGGACTCCCACTAAAAGTTTTATCTCATTCTTTGTTTGGTTGCGGGGCTCCCACTGTTCTACACCACACCCATTCCCCTCATTGGATCCTGACGACCCATTTAAAATATCGACCCTAACATACACGTAAGGTTCCATGCACGACACGTCCTAATATCCAGTCGGTCCGGTTAATCTGCACTTATTAGTGACGCCATACACACCCACATCGTCATAGCCAGTCAGCCCGTTTAAATTGTCAACTTTACACTTATAGGCGACGTAAATTCATTTTTATACCCATTTTAGCATCTTAGGTATTAATTCTCAATTAAATCTCAAATCCTCGTTATTTATTTTTAATCCCATCCTCTAATCGACAATGAGTCCTCAAATCACCTACAGTCCCATACCTAGAAGTCATCTTAAATAAGGTGGAATCCACAATAACCCATATAACCCGTTGCTCCCGCGATGTCAAAAATGACATAATTCACTAAGTGGCACAAACTATCAATTTAATGAATTCAAACAAATCCATAGACAACCCCATAATCCATTCAATTATTTACATTTAATTTATCACAATCAACAAGGCAAATAAATCACATAATTATTTCAATTTTCCAACTACATGCAAAGTCCCATTATCCTATCATGATAATTTCTTATAACACAAGTAACCCATTTTTAATAAGGTTTAACACGATTTAGTCCATCAATAAATATCCTATGCAACCTCTACATGTACGCGTCATCATATTACCCGAAAAACCCATTTCTACGCTAAACATACAAGGATTATGAGTTTTAAAACATATTAAAGTTTTATAAAAAAAAATCCCAAAATCTTGTCACATTCCTTAATTACATCTTTAATTTGTTTTAGAAAAACTTGTGTATTATTTTAGGCCATGATCAAGACAAAAAATACTAAAGCAAAGTAATAGAGTAACCATGCCTGAGATTAGTTGAAGAAAATCAGATCGTACAAGTCTGTTCCTCTCGAAACATTAACAAAGATCCTCTCTTGGATCAATTTGAGAAAATTTTATTTTATCCTTCAAAACTTGGACTGAAATCTGGGTTTTAATGGGGCCAGGTTTTGGAGATAGAAGATGATGAAAATATATGGGTTTACTGCTCTAAGGTTTTTTAAAAGTGAGTTTTAAATTCCTAATCCCGGACTAATTATATAAGAGAAGTTGTAAGAGTTTTGGTTAAAAATGTAACTCCAAATAGCAAGCCAACCTGGGTTGTCCGTCCCGATCAAATCGATTCGGCTAGAGACCGAATCGATTCACCGCTAGCAATTTGCTAAGAACGCCCAAAATTTTTATAGGTTAAATAAAATCCTCATGTAAACCCCGATTTTAATTCCGATTAAATAAAATCCTACTTTTCAATATTATACTCAACATTTTTAATTACTAAAAATATTTAAATTCAAAATTTTATTTTTCCCGAATTTCAGAATTAATTTAAATAAATATCAATTTAAACATACAAGGTGTTGTAGAAACCTATAATGACATGTGTCCAAATAACAGAAAGACACGGCCAATCGTACGTATAAGGTCGATTATCACAGATTTGGGGGAAATTAAAGGGGAATGTTACGGATCACATCACGTGGATCGACATGTGGATCCCTGGGGTTAAAGGGCGTAGTTGGTTGCATACTAATGAGGATTTGAATTAGAATCTTGGGATATCACCTTGCATCATAAACGGTTAATTGTAATACAACTCTATCACCTAAGGATAAGCCTAAAACAAAGAGACCTAGATACATATGAATCTTCTACTTATAAGTAAGGGTGACCTTACCCAATTTAAGGGTATTGATTTGTACCTTGCTCATGATAACTCGAACTCTTAGCTAGTAACCTTATATCTTCGGTCGTGTTTTGCTTTTCCAAGAAATAAACAACTCTCCCTGCCATCTTTCGTGGACGTATACTGAATGATTTGTTGGACCATGTACATATCGTGTCCTTTATTTTACTACATTCATATATCAGTGGGTAGTTTATAATATTGGTTGTATAAGTTACCAAACCTATACAACTCAAAAGCAGTTATATATACAAATGATAGATCCATAATTACTTGACCTACTACGATAACCATCCATGTGCCACAGAACCTAACAGTCCATGTTAATTAACTTGATAATTTAATTAATACAGTAATCTTTTAATTAATTAAGCCATAACCGACATCTTCCCCTTCTCCCCGACCATCTCACAAGCATGCGGTGTGCACACATAAAGGCCATCATACGTCCAGACGCGACCTATTATTCGTATGGCCAAAAATATCAACAAACTCGTGTGATGCCCAAATAAATCCCATCACACATTCAGACGCCACTTGTCATTTGCATAGATGGAAATATCCACAAAATCGTTCGATGCACTAAATTCACACACATCCAATCCACGTACCATCCTGCAACTGGGTCATGATAGCACAACTAGGATGAAAAACATTTGACGTAATACACAAATAAAAGCATGCCTCCTCATCATGCAAGTTAGAGTGTTCTCTCTTACCCATATCCTAATTCACTATTTATCTAATTTAAAATTCATAACATTAACACTTCATTAATGTTCTATATTTCATATTTGTCTTATCACTTATCACTCATCATCACATTATTCTTCTCATTAACCCCACCCTTCTTGCCATTTTAGATTAGACACAAAACCAATGAAATACCCCGTATTTTTTAACGTATATTTAAAAGATTTTATTTTCATCATGGGATTGGGATTAATTAATTTAGATGGGGTGAATTTATTTATAAATAATTCGGATTTAATTAAATAAGTACTAGTGTGATGAGAGTTATTATTTATTGGTGATAATTATGTTGAATATTACTTAGTGAGTAAAGTAATATATGATTATAAAAATATCAAAGTTGTCATGAGTGAAAAATACGACAGTTATGGAAATTAAGTCGGGACGTGCGTGTCAGTCATGTTAGGACTAAATTTATAAAAACAAGTAAATAAATTCTAAGTCGCTCGTATTGTCATTTTGAGTACGCCAATGTCTTCGAAAGGGTGGAGATAGTCAGAAAAATGTACCCGTGGATTTAGTTCGGGTCTCGAGATGATTTTAGACCTAACCGGCAACCCGAGAGGGTATTTTAGTCATTTTTAATTTTGGGTTTTAATTAATTACGAAAATGAAGAGGTTATATCTGATGGAAATTAGAGCCTTCGAGGGTTAGAAACACTTGAGTTGCAGAGCGGCTAAGGAAGGGAGAAGAGATGAGGTTTCCAAGGGGGAGAATCATCAATCCCACACCATTCTCACTAGTTCCACCACCAACACGTAGATCGAAGAATGAGGAGCTTAAATATATATATATCATCTTCTACAACTCAGACCTTTGATTTCCAGACAAGTATCTATCTTGATAATTTTGAGTTGATACAACATCCATGTTAGAATAGGAAGAATGATTGCATGTTTTCATAGAGAAATTATGTATTTGGAAGTGTAAAATCCTTATGTTTGAATAGAACCCATGTTAGGCTCATATCATTGATATGTGTAGAACAATAATTATGAATTTGCATGATATTAGAGGAAGAAATTTGGTAATGAGTTTGAAGTTCTGGAATCTACATGATAGTCTAGAGTTTGAGATAATTTCATGAATTGGCCCCTCTTAGAGATGATTCCTTAATGATTTAATCAAGTTTTTACGTTAGAAATCGTTCATATATGTTACTATAATGTTTGTGATATTTGGTTGGAAGTTTTGGTTGAATTAATAGAAATTTTGAGGATAAATTTTGATGAAACTCGTAGGCAAAGAATTGCATAAGCGAGGCCAATATCTGATCGATCGATCGATCGACTCAAGAATATCGATTTACTGGATCAATCGATCGACCATTCCGTTCGATCGATCGACCCCTCCTAGAATTGGAAACATCTTTCCTTTTTATGATTAACCCAATGCCTCTGTGTGAGAATCCTTATACATATTTTTTTTTTACCATAATGGTACTTGGGAAGGACCAATAAGGTTATGATTAAGGTTCGGGTAGTATGACTTTATGTGAGAATTAACGCTAGGGTCATGAGGGCATAAATGATTTATGATCGTGTGTGCGATAAATTGGGCTTTGCGCAAGTTAGTGATGACGTAGGCCAATAGGATATAGAGAGTACATCTACTAGTATTATACATGTCAAAATGATACACTTCGAGGGTCGAGAATTACTTGAGAACTTGCTGTAAATGAGAAAATAAAAGAATGAACAAATTTTACGTAGGACTCGGGTGTTACGTGTCACGTATGGTTAGAATATGTTATGGGTCCAGGGTGTACCTGTCTGAATAATGAAAATATATATATGAGTGTATGTATATATATTATATGAATTTTTGTGTGATAAATCGTACCCGCACTACTTGCTATCACAGAGGTTTTCGTGCCGGGACAGTCTCATTCTGATGTGACCTTTATGGGAAATATTGACTCGTAACCTAGAACATAGGATCCTTAGTACAAGCTATCTGAGAATGATAGTATAAACGGTCCTAAGAGACGTGAGGGTATGTGCTGAAGTCTTAGTGACTTGGAACTATGCTTCTCCTCCAATATGTGTATTTTGTGTTAATACAGTTTGAGAGTGGATCAAAACTTGTATTTCCCTCATTTGTATGAGAGGTACAGGGACTTGATAGAAGAGTATGTCTGCACCATAGATTTTATGTGGGGTTCCCTATTAGTATATATATACTACGAGTGCTAAACTATATATGCATGTGTTTAATCTACTGTTCTTGCGAGTAGATGAGAAAGATAATGATATTAGAGAATAACTTAAGTGTGTTGGAACTTAAGACGGTAATAAAATAATAACATTGACTCATTAATGTCAGGATTATGGTAATGTATTGAGTGTGTAATATGTACGAGTATACGAATGAGAGAATGTAAGTGGGAACTTAATTCGAACTAGTTAACTGGGATAGCATTAACTAGGATGGTTTAGTGGTACGTTAGGCATGCACACTAGTTGAGAGGTGAGTATTCCCAAGTGAGTGTCGACATACTAACATGTATGTAATATTAATTGGTAAGCACTTTATGTACTTTCTAAACTGTTTTAAAACTATGTTACACTTAGGCTCTGACCCGTTTCTTATCATCTATTCCTTTTCTTGTATATATATATATATATTAACAGGTGCCCAACAACATGGGCGTCAGGCTTAGGTTATTGGACTCTTTGACATGCTGCAACTAGAGTGGGAGTTGCAGGTCCTTACATTTAGACGACTTCATCCTTGTTATCATAGCTCTTCACTTAGTCATTTTTAGAAAAGGCATCTATCGCCCATTTCCAGTTTCTATTTAGTTCAGAGAAACATTGTACTCCTTTATTTTCTACACTCAGATTTTTAGTTAGGATTGCTATTATTATTATTGTCCTTGGTTTTGAGATATGTTATTCAAATGTTATTCCATCCAGTTTAATTTAGTTGAATGGTTTGATATTCATTACTATAACTGTGTTCATTAAAATGATTTATTTATAAAAATTTATATCGTTCGGAATTAATTTATAAAATTAAATGTTTTGACACCTAGCTTAATTATTTATTAGGTGATGAATAAAGAAAATTATTATTCGACAGTGATGCTGAGAATTAACCAACCGGATACTTTAGTTTAATTTAATAAAGGACTGATCACCCGATATTTAATTAGGCGGGGTGTCACAGGTGGTGTGAGAGCATCACGTTCTAGAATCCTTTAGGATCTTTAAAGCTTATTATGCTTCCAGCGTAGCTTTCTTTGATATAGAGCCCTATATTTAGGATTGTTAATTTCTATGGTGAGATTTCGTTTTAGGGTTTTTAATTTCTATGTTGAGATTTTGTTCTCCTGGTATAACGTATATATTAGTGAATCTTATTTGCATTCGGGTGTGTTCATGCGCCGAACAATGAAGTATGATCGGTGAGGGCCGTTGGACGGACAACAGGAGGCATGGCTTATTTGAGGTTGTATAGTATATTCGAGGATGCTGACCGTAGTTGAGGTCACCCCTATTATGGCACGGGAAGCTAGGACTGTAAAGATGGCTAGGGCTCAGCATATGATTTCTAAGTACCGCTATAGTAGAATGTGGTGCCAAGTTAGAGTCACCTGACATGGTTAGGTTAGGAGAGAGTCAGAAGAAACATTGAAGAGAACCATTAGTGGATATTCTAGAAATGCAGAGATTGTGTGTGTGAGCCAATGGAGGTAAAAAATTTCTTGGGGTAAAATTTGGGGTAAAATTTTTCTTGGCTCGTCAGAGAAAAGTTATAGTGGTGGGAGTCAACCACCACATTTAGAAGTGGAATGTTGTGTCAATGGAAGGATCTTAGGTACGGTTTGACCGTAAGTTCCTTCATCAGATGTTCAGGATAAGATGTGAACGTTGTGCTAACCTCATGACAGGAGGGACGGATAGAGGTCCATTTGTGAAAATGAATATAATTATTTAGTTAATCTTGTACCGGATAAAGTAGATACAAATAGAGAAGAGGATTTCAAGTCAGAGATCGACCCGTAAGAAAAGTTGACAACACTTAAGGGGAATTCTGTTGGACGGTCGATCCAGATGGTGACAATGTCGCACTTTGTCAATGGAGATGTTAGCACTTCTTTGTGTGGGGAGCTAAAAGAATTGAAGAATTTAGTCAGAGAGTAAGACTGGTGAAACGGTGTTAGTGAAACACCACAAGGGGGAGACCCATCATGGGACCCATTTAAATGATTCAGATAGCTAAATTCTAACTAAGTGACGGTGAATTCAATCAGGACTATTGAGACTAGCAATGTATTCCTTAGGACCAACGGAATTAAGGAAACAAAGAGGGTATCCATCCAAGTTAAGATTACCAGAGTTCAAGAGAAATACAACATTAATATGGTTAGTGTGGCCGAAGATAAGTGGATTAAAAATATAAGTATTTTATGGAGAGTGGGACCGCATGCATTAGTTTTACCCAAAGTGAGTAAAGGGGGAAGAGTAGGGTGCCTAATAAGGGCAATGATTAAAGCAGTTTTGTTTTGGTTCGAACCAACGTGTTATGTTCGGGAATCAATTTAGCAGCCAGGGTGATTGATAAGGTAGAAAATATGAGTTTTGGCCTCGGAGAAGAAGGTATTCTTTATATGACTCTAATGATTCACATTACTTTGATTTGCGCAAGAGTCGCGTGCGAGATGAGTTTAGTGCCAGTATCGATAACATTATTATTGTGTGTACATTCCCCCGGTATAGCAGGGTTATATCTTATATCACCCGCGGACGAGCAAGTGTATTAATGGTGATATATATTTTGTGGAGATTACCCATTTTAGTGATGTGTTATAAGAGTACGACATTATGCTGGATAAGTCCGTATCGTAATGGTTAGAACGATAGTGGGCAGTTATTGCAAGGCTATCGGGGTTGCTGTTCTAGGGCAGGATGCGTTGTTTGGGTGATGCCTCACTTACGAGAAGGTAGATCTCGCATCTATATTATCTTCTTATAGGAACTTTGGAGAGTATAATGTCTTAAAAAAATTTATTTCGGTGTGTAGGGACTTTATTGATATGATTCGAGGTGTATTAGGTTACCTGTCAAGCGGATAGATTTAGCCTATTATCGAGTTCTGTGCTCAGGGCTTGGTAATAGGAAGAGCACATTATTATATCACTCCTTTAAAGATATGGGAGTTGAGATTTTTATTTATATGTCTGAGGATAAGAGTTTGAGAGTTCCAGTTGTATTCGAGGTTTATGGAATTTGATTACCACCAACGTTGAGTGATGGTGCATTTTGGGGGAGGGGGGGGGGGAGTTCCTTGTTTAAATGTAATTGCGGGAGGAGATATAGATTTAATGTCATGAGACGAGGATTTAGGGGTACATGTTATGGAAAGAGGGCCTAACGTATTTCGATTGACCGATAATGCAAGGTAGTAGTGTATCGGGGGGTTCCTTGTTTTGATTTCGCTTTGCGAGACATCCCACGCATGAAACTTAGCGTAAGGTTGGAAGTAGGGAGATGTTTAGTCATTAGTCCATGAGTCCAGTACCTCGGTCGTTATAGAAGTATGTAGTTATAACTGTAAGTTGAAAGTTAAATTACGATATAAGGCCAGTGGAGCCGGTTGTGCGGTGAGGAAGCATTAAAAAATTTATTTTTATCACCAAGAGTAGAAGGGTGGAATAATATTAGGAGGATTTAAAATTTTGATTTCTGGGGTGATTGAGAATACCTAAGTGTTATGGCCATGTTGTGAATACAGGGACAATAAAGAATCAGGTGTTATGTGTGAAGAGTACGTAATGTTAACGCCAGTATGCACGGTTTATAGCGTGCGTGGGCACCCTGGTTAGCTGATGTCAGAATCGTTCGGGATAAAGGGATGTGGAATATATGCCCGTGGAATAAAAATAATGAAGTGGAAGTGGTAGAGTGGATTAAGCATCATGTAAAAAGGACGATAACCCATATATACGTGTACGATCGTAGTAGCACACCTGAATTTGGTTGAAAGGCTATGAGAAGCCATTTAAAAAGGGGTATCCCTTGAGAAGAGTAAAATTTAACTATTTTGGAAAATTTGGAGTGGAGTTCTACCCAGTCGAATGTTGAGAGTGACTTGCGCGTAAATAGAATGATGATGTCAATAAGGTATAAGGAGTCCAAAAGTGAACATCGTGGCGAAAAGTGCATGGGGCGAAACTTTTGGTATACGCTGAGGGAAGGAGGGGAGCATTAAGTACCACTTAATGTGAGACATTATAAGTGGAAGTCGGTGTTGATCGGGACATAGTGAGTAGTCTTCGTGTACACCACTCATAGATAGAAATCGGTTAGAGCAAGATGATCATCCAGATAATTTTGTATCAAGCCAATGATTCCAATAATGGAAGAGGGCAGTCAAGTTGGTAAATTTCTTTAATGGGTTGTCAACCTCAAAATAAGGTCACGAGTTCCTTCGAATGTGTGGAACAAGTTGGCCAAAAAGAAAGAAATTCCTACTTCTTTGGGGTGATTTACACTAATAGATTGTGTGCCCTAGTATTTCTTTGAAAAAAAGGATCGCGCTGGTACATGGTCATGTCCACTATTATTCTGAACCAGGATGAGATCCTTGAACCCCACCTTCAATACGGGATTTCAGGAAGCAGTGGGGATGACGTTTCGTTTTGGCCAGGTTGTATCACCTATGGCCCGAGGAGTAGGCGAAAGGTAACTAATGACTAGTGGACCTGTTTGAAAGTAATTTTGGACTCATTATGATCATTTCATTTCCACAACGGATATAGCCGGTAAGTGAAGTATAGTACGGTAATTGGGAGAAGTATTACATAATGATAGAGTTGTGTGTAAGCACTCGTACCTGTTTATTGTGGACAAGGTGCTTATTGAGATTTTGTGTGGAAAAACCTTAAATATTCTCCGTATGGTTGTTTAGAGGTGAGTGGATAATTGGAATTTTGGATTGGTCGAGAGTTAGAGTCCGATGACTAAAGTGGAATAACCACAAACTGTCTTAGGTGGCTTTTGACTGTCGTAAGAGTTATGTCACCAGGAACCGAGATTTGAAGAACTGGTAAGAGTGGTCAGATGTTCATATGGTTTCTCTCAGGATTGGATTTTGTGTTTAGATGAATACAGGAAGTTGGAATGTAGTGAGGTGAGGCCTCCTAATATTATTAAGATAATGGGGCCAATGATGTATAGGCTCGTCTTATTCGAATGTTGTTTAGTAGGAGAGCAATTTGAGGTGCTGTTATTGCAGTGTGACCCTATGAATGATAAAGTATCAAGAGTGTTAAATAATCTTGCTGTGAAGCGGGGACTATAGTGATCAAGCCTTACTTTGAAGTTGGTTTTGAGAACAAGAGGATGTGGTGTTGCAAAATCCACATTCTTAGTAGGGGTTGTATCTGAATTTTGGGACTAAATTTCGTTATTAGGGGGGAGTATGTAATACCCCATTTATTTTAACGTATTTTTGAAATATTTTATTTTAATCATGGGATTGGGATTAATTAATTTAGATGGAGTGAATTTATGTATAATTAATTCGGATTTAATTAAATAATTACTAGCGTAATGAGAGTTAGTATTTATTGGTGATAATTATGTTGAATATTACTTAATGAGTAAAGTAATATATGATTATAGAAATATCAAGGTTGTTGTGAGTGAAAAATACAACAGTTATGGAAATGAAGTCGGGACGTGCGTGTTAGTCGTGTCGGGACTAAATTTATGAAAAAAGTAAATAAATTCTAAGTCACCCGTATGGTCATTTCAAGTGCGCCAATGTGTCCAAAAGGGTCGAGATAGTCAGAAAAGTGTACCCGGGGGTTTAGTTTGGATCTCAGGATGATCTTAGCCTTAACCGGTAACTCGGGAGGGCATTTTAGTAATTTTTAATTTTGGGCTTTAATTAATTATTAAAATTAAGAGGTTATATCTTAGGGAAATTAGAGCCTTCGAGGTTTATAAACACTTGATTTGCAGAAAGGCTAAGGAAGGGATAAGAGAGGAGGTTTCCAAGGGGGAGAACCATCAATCCTACACCGTTCTCACTAGTTCCACCACCAACATGCAGATCGGAGAACGAGGAGCGTAAATATATCTATCATCTTCTACAACTCATACCTTTGATTTCCAGGCAAGTATCTATCTTGCTAATTTTGAGTTGATACAACATCCATGTTAGAATAGGAATAATGATTGCATGTTTTCATGGAGAATTTATGTATTTGGAAGAGTAAAATCCTTATGTTTGAATAGAATCCATGTTCGGTTGATATCATTGATATGTGTAGAACAATAATTATGAATTTTCATGATATTAGAGGAAGAAATATGGTAATGAGTATGAAGTTCTTGAATTTACCTGATAGTCTAGGGTTTGAGATAATTTCATGAATTGGCCCCTTTTGATGATGATTCCTTAATGATTTAATCAAGTTTTTACGTTAGAAATCGTTCATACCTGTTACTATAATGTTTGTGATATTTGGTTATAAGTTTAGGCTGAATTAATATAGGTTTTGAGGATAAATTTTGATGGCACCCGTAGGCAAAGAATTGTAGAAACGAGGCCAATATCTGATTGATCGATCGATCGACTCAAGAATGTCGATCAATCGACTGGATCGATCAATCCACCCTTCCCTTCGATCAATCGCCCCCTCCTGGAATTGGCAACTTGTTTCTTTTTTATATGATTAACCCAATATTGGAAACTTGTGGGAATCCTTATACGTAATTTTTTTACCATAAATGGGACTTGGGAATGACCAATAGGGTATTGATTAAGGTTCGAGTAGTGTGACTTTATATGAGAATTAAGGATAGGGTCATGAGGGCAATCGTGTGTGCGATAAATTTGGCTTTGCGCAAGTTAATGAGTAATTAGGCTAGTAGGATATAGAAAGTACATCTACAAGTATAATACATGTCAAAATGATACACTTCGAGGGTGAGAAGTTCTTAAGAACTTGCGGTAAATGAGAAAATAAAAGAAAGAACTAATTCTACATAGGACTCGGGTGTTACGTGCCTTGTACGGTTAAAACATGTTATGGCCCCTGGGTGTACCTATATGAATAATGCAAATGTATATATGAGTGTCTGTATATATATTATACATATTTTTGTCTGATAAATCATACCCGCGATACTTGCTATGACGAAGGTTTCCGTGCCGAGACAATCTTTTTCTAATGTGACCTTTATGGAGAATATTGACTCGTACCCTAGAACATAGGATCCTTGGTACAAGCTATCCGAGAATGATAATACATACGGTCTTAAGAGACGTTAGGGTATGTGCTGACCTCTTAGTGACTTGGAACTATGCTTCACCTCCAATATGTGTATTTTGTGTTAATACAATTCGAGAGTGGATCCGAACTAGTATTTCTCTCATTTGTACGATAGTTATAGGGACTTGATAGCAGAGTATGCTTGCACCATAGATTTGATGCGGAGTGCCCTATTAGTATATATTCTATGAGTGATAAACTATATATACTTGTGTTTAATCTACTGTGCTTGTGAGTAGATGATAAACATAATGATATTAGAGAATAACTTAAGTGTGTGGGAACTTAAGACGTTTATAAAACAATAACATTGACTCATTAATGTCAGGATTATGATAATGTATTTAGTGTGCAATACGTATGAGTATAGGAATGAGAGAATGTAAGGGGGAGCATAAATCGAACTAGTTAAATGGGTTAGCATTAACTAGGATGGTTTACCAGTACGTTAGGTGTGCACACTAGTTGAGAGGTCAGTATTCCCAAGTGAGTGTCGAAATACTAACATGTATATAATATCAACTGGTAAGCATTTTATATACTTTCTAAAATGTTTTAAAACTATGTTACACCCGGGCTCTGACTCGTTTCTTGTCATCTCTTTCTTTTCTTTTTTTTCTTTTTTTTTTGTGTGTGTGTGTGTATATATATATACATACTAATAGGTGCCCAGTCACAGGGGCATCAGGCTTAGATTATTGGACTCTTTGACGTGCTGTAGTTAGTGTGGGAGTTGCAAGTCCTTGTATTTAGACGACTTCATCCTTGTTATCTGAGCTCTTCACTTAGTCATTTTTAGAGAGGGCATGTGTCGCCCATTTTCAGTTTCTATTTAGTTCAGAGAAACATCATACTCCTTTATTTTCTGCACCCAGATTTTTAGTTGGGATTGTTATTATTATTATTGTCCTTGGTTTTGAGATATGTTATTAGAATGTTATTCCATACTGTGTAATTTAGTTGAATGGTTTGATATTCATTACTATAACTGTGTTCATTAAAATGGTTTATGTATAAAAAATTTATATCGTGGGACTTAATCTATAAAATTAAATGTGTTGACACTTAATTTAATTATTTATTAGGTGATAAATAAAGAAAATTATTTTTCGATAGTGATACTAAGAATGAACCAACCGGATACTTTGGTTTAATTTAATAAAGGACTGATCACCTGGTATTTAATAAGGCTGGGTGTCACAACCAAATGTTACGTTATTTCATTAACTTCTAATGGGATTCTCGAATCAATCGCGAGGATGTATCTAGCATGAGACTAATCATAAATATAAACATTATAATCTAAGAGATTTTTAATTAATACTTCTAAATTCATCACTCCTACCCATCTTTAGATTTCATGTGTGGGAGGTCTTATAAATGAAATCCAAATAAAGAACCACTTAGTAAACTTTCGTATAGATATGGTAGTCATTAAGATATTATCATTAGTTAAGAATTTCTTAGTGTGGATTAAATTAAAGATTAAGAAAATTAAACAAGCAACTTCCATTTCCAACAATGTAAGGAAAGAAATCAAGGGCTAATATTCATTTCATGTGTAATTAGGTTCAATTTGTAAAAGGATTTTAATTAGATTACAAAATATATACTTGGGGATAATAAATATTCATACATTCTCGTCAGTAATTAAGCTCTAACATACTTATAAATTCATTAATTAGGCATTTACTCTCAATGATACTACTCATAAAGAAAAATGTACAACCCTATTTAGCACATGCATTTCATACTAAATAAGCCCCGATTAAATCTCAATTATTCAACATATGTTCAAATTCATAAGAATTTAATATTTAATATGAAACCCTAATATGCAAGTTTACTAGTTCATGGTTCAATTTCATATTTCATAAATTACTTTAGTCTGAAATCCAATTTATAACATGTATCATATTCCAATTTCACCAAAATAGGGTCACAACATAATAGTTCTAAAAATCCTAAGGGTTACTAAACAATTTTAATCCTAAATATAGGGTTTAGGTGAAATTAGCAAATGTATATATAAAATGAGAGGAGCAGTCTAGTTACTTCTCTGAAAAATAGCTCAGAAACTTGATTTAATTTGGAAGAGAATGAGTCTTGAAAATCATCTTTCAAACCCATTTGAATCCTTTTGGAAATTTATTTGAAAATCTTTAAATCCTCCCTTGAATCTTGACTTAAAATATGGGATATTAATCTAGGGTTTTATTTTTGTATTTGGGATAATTTTGGAGAGGTATTAATTAAGTAGTGGGGTTTTGTAAGAGAAAATAAAGGATTTGAGGTTCTATTAAGGAGAGAAATGAAGTTGTTTGTAGAAGGGGGGAGAAAAAGGGTTGAAGCCCATATTTAAGTCTAATGTCTGCTATAACAACTTCAAGCCCTCTATAGTGGCTTGGTAAGTTTGTTATAGCGGCCCTCTAGTTGGTGCGCTTCCAAAATTCTATATTGTTCTCCCATTTGATTTTTACCTTCTGCACTCATTCTAGCCCTAAACTTCCCACACGAATATTGTACCAAAAACCATCACACCCTCGGCCTTTTCCTCAGACACCCCATATGTCGAAACCACTTTATAACTTACACACTAATTACGTTTTAAGCCCCAAACTTTAAAATAATTAAGCAAGCCTATATAACTTTAATAATTTACCACAAAACTCTATAATTCCAATTAAATTAATTTTAACTTTAAATTCTTATAAATAAATTTAAATTCACAAATTAAATTATATATTTAATCCATATCCCTATATAATTAATTAAATTTCTTCTAATTAGTTATTAAAATCCTTTTAAAATTACGGGGTATTACATTCATCCCCTGAACAAAAGGGATTATGTCCTCAGAATTTATTGAAACTAACACGTACCTGCCTCAAAATAATTACGAATACTGATATCTAATTGTATCCTCTCACTCATAAGTGGATCATCGTCACTATAGTTACCCCACTGAACACAAACTAAAGGTTTATCCTGAGACCTCCAAATCTGAACTCAATGGTCTAAAATGCGCATTGGTTCGTCACGATACGAAGAATCGGCCTCTAGATGAATATCCCTTAGGTCGATGTAGTGATATGCTTCCTTTCCCAACAAGAATCGACAAATCATGGGTACATGGAACACATTGTGTATCCTATCTAAATGGTATGAAAGTGTTAAAAAGGCATAAACGTCCCTATCCAATCCATAATTATAAAAGAACTAATATTCCTTCCGGCCAACTTCCACTTCTTCCCAAAATGCATCACCCCTTTCATGGATGACACCTTGAGAAGCACCTAATCACCCACCTGAAGTTGAACATCCTTCTTTTCCAAATATGCATAAGTCTTTAGCCTAATTCAGGTAGTCTTGATCCATTCTCGAATGATTATGATCTTCTCCGTTGTCTCCTGAATGTACTCGGTGTCCTAGCAAGCTAGTCTCTCTTGGGTCCAACCAGCATATGAGTGATTTATGCGGTTTCCCATACAATGCCTGATAGGGTGCCATAACGATAGACTTATGATAACTGTTCTTATAGGCGAACTCCGCGAAAGGCAAATGCATCCCAATTTCCCTTGAAATCTAAAGCCCATGGTCAAAGAATATCCTCTAAAATTTGGCTCACTTGCTCTGTCTGTCCATTTGTCTGAGGATGATAATATGTACTAAAGTGTAACCTAGTCCCTATAACCTCTTAAAATCAGTCCTAAAATTAGGATATGAAATTCTGATTCCTATCGGAGATGATCGACAAAGGTACTCCGTGCAACCGAACAATATTTAGCACATATAATCGTGTATACCGCTCTAATATGAAATCCATGCGAATATGGAAGAAATGTGCAATCTTTATCAGACGGTCCACTATAACCCAAATGGTGTCAGGATTCCTAGGCGTCAATGGCAATCCTACAATGAATTCCATATAGATTTTGTCCCACTCTCACATGGGAATGGGCAAGGGTTGAAGTGTACCTTACGGCCGTTAGTGAACCTAAGAGATAACATATCTAAATATGAGGTTTGTAGTACAACCTTAGAGATAACATCGGGAATTCTAATGTATAATTTCAAAGTTATGCCAAATAACACATCTCCTATTGTCATTGACGTCATGAAAACGTTCCATCTTCTCATGCTTCTTTTCCACAAGTGTTATAAGTTTTGGCGGGCGTAGCAATCCAAGGTAGTCAGCTACGTCTCAAGACGATCTCTAGACTTGCCTAACCCTTTATTATTCATTAAATGGAAAGTTTTTTAGTATTTTAAGTAACACTATATCATGTATATTAATAAAAGAATATACATGTTAATTAAAAGAATTCTAAAGAATAAACCTTTGATGATAACAATTTAATTGAGAAAAATACAAACTTCACTCCATTCACTCTTATATTCTTTAGTATTTTACATATTACTCAAAACATTGTGATAATCAATTGAAGGAAGTAATCACTATTCTTGCAACCAAAATAGTCAAGGAGGAAACAAAAAAAATATCATAACAAGGGAAAGCTCTCAACAAGTCTATGAAGCTCTTCATCAACACTCATGATCATGCTTCCAAAGGCTCAAGTATGACATGTGTTCTCTAAAAATGATGTAAAAGATGCAATAATTACTAAATAATTTACCTTTTTAATCAAACACACATAAAATCTCATAACACTTTACACATAATTACAACAAAATTTTAGAAACATAAAAATATTAATTTACACTAATGGAGTTGACTCAAAGATTTATGTCGACTTAAATAGGAGGAATATTCGGAACTAAATTCTTTTAGGTTAAGTCAACTTAATTAATTTGAAGTCAACTTAAACTATTTGAGTAAACTAATCTTAAATGAGGTCGACTCAATTAGGGTAAATGGGAACCCAACGACTAGTTTTTTTGAAATTCAAAATACAACTTTTTCCAACCACGTCATTAATTTTTCCCAACTACTTCTTATATCTAATTTCTTTCTCCTCTCTCTATATAAACTTTTAAACAAACATTTTAAAATACCCAAGGGATTACAATGAACATCAAAACATTGAATATTCATTACAACACTTACGTCTAAAGAAATTTTCATTTCGGGCAAATTATTCTTCAATATAAGAATTACTACATCCCTTAGCTTGCGTGAGAGAGAGATAAATTTATTTCATTCTAGCAAAAGTTTTTCTTGTTCTTATATTTCATCAAGTTAGTCTTAATTTACAGTTGAACTTCATTCTATATTTAAATACGATAGTGACTTTTCACGCAAAGTCGAGGAAGGACTCTTGTACTCTGGTCATGTTCGATTGGCCAAGAGAATGATGTCTTGTTAGTTGTGGTTGCAAGGTGTGGTGTTTCCCCATGAGGTAATGTATCCACCATAGTGAGCAGATAATGAAGTTTACGACTACAGCCTTGATGTGGATGTTGGCAAAGCCGAGCCTCGTTAAAATCTTGGTACGCAAAGTTTTATATTACTCTCTTAATCCTTTTATTGTTGTTGTTGTTGTTATTGTTGTTGTTGTTGTTGTTGTTGTTGTTGTTGTTGTTGTTGTTGTTGTTGTTGTTGTTGTTGTTGTTGTTGTTATTATTATTATTATTATTGTTGTTGTTGTTGTTGTTGTTGTTGTTGTTGTTGTTGTTGTGATTGCATTACAAAGAATATTTTAATTTGTCATTAATTAGTAGGCCAGTGAATGGTATAAGAGCCTCTCTCATAAAAATCATTTAAAAAAATGTAAGCATATCTTGAGTAAAAAGATCTAAATGGCATCCTTTCAAAATTTCAACATTTCTTAAGGCCAACCGACCACATAAAGTCCAAAAAATTCACTCTCCATGTGTTCATGAAGGATGAAAGAAAGCCTCGTGGAATGATTTAGAAGACTCTTCTTCTTATAATAATTCAAGTATATTTGATATATCAAATCTATGATTTACGTGACTAGATGATGAGGTACAATCAAATGACTCTTTTGACTTTAAATTATCCTATGTTAATCATGAAAGAGAACATAAAATATCCCCAAAAAGCAATAAATTATTCAATAAAAATTCTCTCAACTAAAAGTTTGATATCATCATCCTTTTATAGATCATGGAAAAGTTTTTTGAGAAATATACAATAAAAAGGGAAAAATATTATTATTAAGAAAATGTAATTGATGTAGTACTAGTTCAGAAATGATGATATGGAAATGAAGTGGTTAAACTACGAATAAAACTAATTAGAGTTAAATGTCAATCCTAAAAAATAAGCTCCCTTGTACCACTAAATGACCTATTAATATATAGGCCTCACAAAAGATAAGAAGCTGAGATAAAATATGACCAAATAATTATCTCTAACAACCTAATAAATAAACTGAACATACCAATAAAGAACAACTAAATAAACTCATAAAGATTATTCTCTTCCACATCTCTTCCCAGAATAAGTTTGAAATCTCGGCTCTCGATCCCATAATATCTACTCGACTAAAAAAGACTTGCCTCCGGAGAGTTTAAACAATGATACTGATCCATAATGTCAGTGTCCAAGCATCGAACATCATCCTACGAAATCCAAGTAGCACCAGATATCGGGTGATAGTGCCACTTCACAAGATACCCTTGAAAACCTCCATGTAGTCAACTAATGATCTCCCCACAAAAAATATCCTCAATGTGGGCCGATGACTGAGGTGAAGGATACAGCGAAGTGGCTGCCGGTGTACACAACAAAGTAGCTTAACTTTTAGAAATAACAGAGTGGGCAATAGGAACCTTTCACGTGTCTCGAGAAGGAAACAAATCCTCAACATTTAAAAGAAAATTAATACCAAATTATATGGTAAATCAAGTCTGAAGAGTGCGCTTTTGTTCAAACTAAGAAATTATTTAATTAAACTCGGTTTTTTAATTAAATCCTAAAACATGCATCTAGGTGTGATTGAAATCAATATGATCATTCAAGAATAGTCAATCACAAACAAAACACACAAATGAGGAAAAATCCCCCAAAGGGGCAAAACCTTTTTATTATCACTATAATTTGTAAGAAACGATTACACGAATTACAATGAAAATAAGAGTGACATACAAAATATCCTCAGGTGTCGGTTCCGGTGTCGTCAACTGAAATCTTCAGCAAGAACTCCAAATGGGTAGCAATGAAGAAGAGGCGGCTTCTCCAAAAATTAGTCCAGATGAGTACAAATGATCCTCTTCAAGGTTTAAAGATTTACATACACAGATGTGAGTGTTTATGTGAATAAGAAAGGCATAAAACCTTAAAACATGAAGTTTATTTTCTGGGATGTTAATCATAAGAATCGTGTGTGAAAAAGACTTGGAAAACGTGTAGAATGAAACCAGATATTTATACGAAATCGAGACGGCGGCGTCGTTTGAACGAGATAAGCATGTCGCTCGAACGAAGGACACGTTTCGCTTGAACGAGATCGTGCGACATGCCTATGTCACTCGAACGATAGTGCTATGTCGTTTGAACGAGCTCGTCGACCGAGGAACTCTGCTTCTACACTTAGAAAAATTTTTGCTTTTGATAAAAACAAACTAGACTTCGAAAAAATATTTTCTGAAAAATTCCCAAATATTTATGCAAATATAAACAACTCCAATAAATCATTTTACCAATAATGCTAAGTGGAGTAGTGGGAACGGTTGAGCAGCACGTCGCATGAAGCATGATGCAAGTGTGAAGATGATGAATGCATGGATTCGGATCAAGGCCGCCATGGATGATCTTGTTGTCTTACCAAATGTAGCGGTACCAGACATACATACTATGATCTAGGACAAATAAAAAATTCCTAGATTCTACCCCGGACATTTATAAAATTATGTCCTTACAAATCTCCCCCTATGTCTATGTCGGTACATACATAAAAAAATCCGAATTATGCAATCGAATGATATACAAGATAATATCCCCATTAAACCCTCAAACTGAGAATACTAAATGGTATGCCACCAATCAAACTTCAACATCTTCAAATCTTTAGCTCTTCAGAAAATTCCAAAGCATTTCTCATCAGGGTGTGCAATCCAATAATTATCATCTTTGTACCTACATACGTGAGATAAAACAGATACCCGTGACACACAACATTTTGAAATATAATGATATGCAAAAATCAAAGATCAATTAAGCTAAAGAAAATCATTGATAAATCAACCAAACAATTATCCCCCATAATTCATTCTCCCCCTTTTTATGATGTCCCTAAATAGACAGATATGAGAAGCATAAATATGAAAAATGTCACAAGGTAATAAACTTCCTATTTTTTGAATTTTTCAAAATTTTTCATATAAAATATACAACAAAGAATCACACCATGAAAGAACACAAAAACAACCAAGTTGAAGAAAGAGTAAATGGTTGATGCAAAAAACTGGACCGAATCCCATTTTTATGATCATAGATAAATAGATAAAAACAATCCAATCAAGCACATGAGAGACAAAGATTTTTAAAGTGGTTCGGCTATAAGAAAAAGCCTACGTCCACTGTTATTTTATTCCCAGGGGTTTACAATAGCACAATGTGGTGTAGAGAGAGAAAAAGGTGTGGATCTTGTGTATGATGTCTCTCGGTTCTCCCGGATCTCCCCTCTTTTTGGCTAAGGGAATACATGTATTTGTAGTGATGGGAGATAAAGAGATACAATGTCTTTATACATTCAGACATTTATGTCTACATACAATGAATCTAATTGTTGGCCTTCTATGATGGTTGGTCTTCCTTGAATTGCTTGGTATGCTATATGTTGTCATCTTTTAATACAGTAGAAATGCACATTAAGGCTCATTAAATGCGTTGTCATCTTCATTAATGCACATTAAATGCATAGTTATCCTTTGATCTTCCTGGTTGGTATGCCGACCAACTCTCCTCGGGTGCCGACTATCTCTCCACGAGTGCCGACCAACTCTCCTCGGGTGCCGACCAACTCTCCTCGGATGCCGACCAAATCTCCTCGGGTGTCGATCATCTCTCCTCGGGTGTCGAATATTGCCACGTAGGATGACATGTGTCCTTTTCTGATTGGTCCTCGTAGATGGAGAATTTTTACGTCAACAGAAGACCCCAATGCTCCATGCTCGATGGTTTACTGAAAGGAAGGAGTATTTATTCTGCAGTGTTGCTCGGTGCTCGTGAAATTATTGATCTACCTTCTTGATTTGTTGAACATAAATTGCACTATCTCTTGGATGACATATGATGCAGGCTGATCGATGGTTTCTAATATCTCTTTTGAGGAACTCCGTGTGCTATGTATCAACCCTGGGAATTTGGATGCAGCCATGCCATAGTATGTAGATTGTAGCTTGTCATAATCTTCAAGTATGTTCATTGGTTTGCTAGCCAACTAACTGCCTCCTGTGCCGAGCAACTGAGAGCTAACTTCACGTGCTTGATTTTTATGCTCCTCTAAATACTTTGTTGAGTAACATTCTAGCTTTTGAACCCAATTCTTAAATCTACCAAGCTAGTGGTGGACTTCAAAAAATTTTCATACAATTTCTTCTTCATTATTGGTTGGGACAGTAGTAGTAAAGATCTCAGTGCTGTAGATTGCTGAATTTGACTCCTGAACTTCAATAGCATGTGCATAATAACTCCTGAATATGCCTCCTGAACTTCTGAATACACCTCCTGAACTTCAATATCAAAAATAATTCCTGAGCAAGAAAAAACAACTCTTGAATGCTGATTGGTCGGGGCCCCGACCGTGTGAGTTTGTGGAGTTGAATTTGATGCTCGACTGCATGCCATTATGAGAATGTGCCACCGAATGAATAACTAAATCTGTAATAGAAGCCCCTAAGTATGGAATATGAACTTTGAATGCTTTCTTTGTTGTTTGCTGATGAATATACATATGTAAAAAGACAAAAACAATGAAACTTGCTCCACCTGCTGTATAATTATAGTGACTTGTCACTCTTTGGGCCTAAGCAATGAAACAACTTTCATCCCATGATCCTGCTTAGTTTAACCAACCGGAGTTGATTGTAAATTAATTTGCCGACCAACCGGAGTTGGTGGATTTTTATTCCCGACCAACCGTAGTTGGTGGATTTTTATTCCCGATCGACCGGAGTTGGTGGATTTTTATTCCCGACCAACCGGAGTTGGTGGATTTTTATTCCTCCTTGAAGCTGAATATATATAGAGAGAAGAAATTTTCCGAACTCCATGCTGAATATAAATAAGAATTATCCCGACCAACTATCCGTTGGGGGTGAAATATAATAAATGTTATAGTTCTTCCTCGGAGCCGAATATGATAATGAGTATCTCGCCGAGTTCCATGTTGAGATGAATATATAATATGAATCCCAAGGGATATATAGAATAATTTGTGCTTGAGCCGATATCTCCGAGCAATAATAAAATATATAATGCCTCGCTGAGGTGAAATATCATAATGCTGAGCAATGATAATAGTTTCCAAATTTTTTCCGAGCATTCGTCGGCGTTGAGTCTTGTACCTGTAAAAATTAATAACTTGCTCTACCATATGTGTAGGCTAAATTGATTAGCCATGAGAATAATTTAATCATCCAATCAATATATGATATGTATATGCTTGAGAAATAAAAATATTAATTTCAAAAAATGGAATAATATATGTTGGCTGATATGTCGAGGTAAAATTGTCTAATGTCGAGTAATAATAGTTTCCAGAGGTCTAAGATTGTGGCTAAGCTTTCGTCGGGATTTAATATCGTCCCTATGAAATCTTAATAAGCTGCCCGAGCACCTGTCGAGACTAGATCAAATAATTATTGTCATGAGAATAATTATTCAGCCAAACAATATGTGATGTGTATCGGCATAAGGCAATAAAAATTTCAAAATATGAAATGATATGTTTTATGCCAAATGTGTGTGAGATGGACAAATTATTATTAGATATGCGCCATAAATAAGACGTAGAGTTTTTTGTAAAGTTATTTAATCTCCAACAACTAATCAGGTATAAGTTGATGTTTGAAAATTATGTATCACTTGGCTTTAAAAATATTTTTTGGGGTGATCACAAGTTTTAAAAAAAAACTTAAGCCCCATGTTTACCCCCAAGATTAACTCGTGTTTATAGAAATATCTGGGGTGCTCCGCTTTTTTAATACGCCAAGATTCTACTGTTGTCGACCAACGGCATGGGTGTTGCCAACCATCACTTGAGAATGTCTCAAGTTGGAGAATATATAGTGTCGACCAAGAAGCAAATGGTCCCCTACCAGCAGAGCGATTTTGCCAATCAACAAAAATGGTGCATTGATATTGCCAACCAGCTATTGGATGGTCACCGAACAACATCAGATGTCGGCAACCAAGAAGTGGATGGTTGGACAGTTGTCGACTAGTAAATTGAACCCTCCGAACAAGACTGAGATGTCGCCGATCAAGAATTGATTTTCTCGACCAACTATACACACGCCGACCAACAATAGGTACATCCGAGTAGAAATAGATGTAGCCGATCAACGAATGGGAGCTCGGGAACTCCTCAAATTTCATAATATCCATCACCGATCATAATGAAATGCCTCCGACCAACATTTGATTTTTTCGACTAGCTATATATAGTGGACCAACACAATTGGTGCTGGTGATGTTTATTGTTGTAGTACTGGTTGCCGACCTGCTCTCCAATAATCATTCGGCCATACTTACAATTATGAGGTGCCTCGACCTTTTACAGCCGACCTATGCCAGAAGTTTTTCAACCGTTCTTTGTTGATGACTGGAATTGGTAAAATGAAATTCGGTGGAGGATTGTTGCCGACTTGATGCCGACCAAGTGTATGAGAACTGCCGAGTAGAAATAGATGACATCGACTAACAAATAGTAAGTCGTGGAACTCCTCTTGATGTATAATACATGATAAAATGATAACTGTTGGGGGTGAATCTTGTACATGCGACATTTAATAAGTTGCTCGAACACCTGTTGAGATTGATTCTCATAGAAATTATCATTAGAAAAAAATTTCAGCTAAATATCATATAATATGTATCAGCTCAGACATAAGGCAATAAAAATTTCAAAATATGAAATAAAATGTTTTGTGCCAAATGTGTCTCAATGTGAGCAATTTTTTATCAACTAGAGGTCATACGGTTTGATTTGGGCTTTTTATAAAATAATTTTATTTTTAAATAAATGCTCAAATATGGGATCGAAAAATTTATTCTAAGATAAAGTTCAGGGATATATTTTATTTAATTTTAAAACATTTATTTTGTCAGAGAAGTGTGAGAAAAATAAATAGGTAGTAATGGTAATAATTTCGATTTTGTCAAAATTAATAATCTGGGCAAATAAATTTGCCATCCCTCCATTCCAGCATTCCTCGTCCATAGGTGATAACCATCTCTGACCAGTGGTATCGCCGACCAGCATCGTGTGACGTCAGTGTTGGGATGCCTTCGTTTTGATCTGCCGACCATGTACATACGATCAAGAAGCCTTTATTTTGGCTAAAACTTGTTTCCGACCAACTTTGGCCTTTTAAGTTGTTGATCAACTATTTCTTTGTTATCAAAAGTAGATGTCGACCAGATGTTCTTGTTTTGAAACAACCACCGAGGTGTTGTCGATCTACTCCAATGTTGTTGATGGATCTTCACAGCCTACCACCGACCAACAAAAATGGTCTGGTAAATAAATTTTGGTCGAGTAACAACCAGATGTCGCCGACCAACAGTAGATGGTTCCGACCAACAAAAATGCAGAAATACTCATCCTCCGACCTTCTTCTGGATTTTTCTTCCTCACACAATTGATGCTAAACAGTAGTTGCAGATTCATGAGACCTTTGAGCCCAAGGCAGGCAGACTTTGAATCGGAGAGTAATATAATCCTGGGATTGAAATTTTTTGTTGATCTGAAACCGAACCAAGTTGTGAGGTGGATGATCATCCGGTTATTATTTTTTTATGCCGCCCAGTTTCAGTATTTTTGTTGCTGTAGACGGTTGAAGTCAAAACGATTGATATGAATTTAATAAATCCAAAATTTATTCATCTTCCTGGGAAAGTTTCTCCATTGCCCTTTCTTGAGCGACTGTTCATTTTTCATCTTCTTTATGAAAGTGGGTAAAGATTTTTCAGGAGAAAGAAGGTTATTTTGGGTTTCCTTCCTATTTTCTATTTATGGAGATAAAAAATACGGTGGATGATAAAAATCATTACGAAAATTATACCAAAAATCAATAATCGAACCAATAAATCAATCTTTATCAGAATTAATAAATCGTAACAAATCAAAATTCTTAGATCTAAGAGATAACCAATAGAAATCACTAGATCTAAGAAAAAATATGATCAATATCCAAGAGGAAAAAGAATGGTTTTGAATTTTTACTCCCTTGTAGAAGATGTGAAATATGTGAATCAACATATATCAAATCTTTTTCCTTGATGTAACTCCAAATCTGGTAATTTGGACCGTTCCTAACATTTTATCTAGTTTTTCCGAACGACACTCCAAATCAAATTTGACATTACTAGAGTCTTTTAATTTATCTTGTAATTCTAAAATGTTAGACTCTAATAAAGCGTTTCGCTCTTCAAAAGCAAGAAGCTCCTTTTTCAAGGATTCCATTAAACCCCTAAGGCTATCTCTCTCGCCTTCTACATATTCAAGCTTCTCTTGAAGAGTCCTCTCATATATCATAAGGTCTTATATTAAATCATTTTCATCAACGACCTTGACACTCTCTCTTAAACTAGCTTCTAACTTCAAATTAGCTCTTTTTAATTTAATAGATTCTGTATAAAGTTCTTGAAAAGCATTTTGAAGTTCACTCATATCAACCTCATCTTCATTTTCACTCTCTCTTTCTTCTTCACTCTCACTATCATCAAAAATAAGAGAATCGTGTACAATGACCTTGGAAGTGGCATGTGCTATCGTTTCATCAATCGATGAGTTCTCACTATCACTCACATGACTATCCATAAAAGCCACAAAATTTTTCTTAGTGGGGGAATCGGGCTTCTCTTCCTTATCACTATCACTAAGGGTCGCATTATATGAAATGGGTTGCTTACCCTCTTTCCTTAGTTTAGTGGGGCACTCAAAAGCCCTATGGCCATAACCTTCACAACCAAAACACTTATTAGACTCGTCCCTATCTAAATTGTCATTACTAGTTTTAGGGATCTTCTCGGCTTTTGAAAACTTCTCGCTTTTATCATGTTTAGAAGTATCAAATTTCTTAAAAATCATTTTTAAAATTACCTTTGTTAATTTTAAGAAATTTTCTAAATTTACGAGCAAACAAAGCCATGTCTTCCGAGTCACTATCACTATCGCTCTCTACAACTTGTTTGACCTCTTTTCAGGCTTTTAAAGCAATGCCCTTTTCGATTTTCTTTTCAGTTTTAGAGGGAAACATATCAAGTTCATAGGTTTGTAAATCACCTACAAGCTCTTCTAATTTCATAGAGGCTAAAGTGGGTAAAGAATTTAAAACGGTCACTTTAGGAATAAATCTATCGGTTAGGGACCTTAAAAATTTCTTTACAACACGGTCGTCAAGTATTTTCTCTCCCAAGTTAAAAGATGAATTAACAATATCAGAAAGTCTAGCATAAAATTCATCAAAAGTTTGTTTTTCACTCATTTTGATAGTTTCAAATTGAGTGGTGAGGTTTTGGAGTTTTGAAGCTTTAACGACACTAGTTCCTTCATGAGATAATTGTAAAATATCCCAAGCTTCTTTAGCGGTTTCACACGTCATAATACGTCGGAATTCATCCGGTGCGACCGCGCTAAATAAGGCATTTAAACCTCGGGAATTAAAGTTAGCAAGTTTAAACTCATTTTCAGTCCATCTATCGGCGGGTTTGATAACACGTTCATTTTAAACTAAGTAAGTTGGTGGGGAGTACCCGGTAACAACAGACATCCAAACTCTTTCGTCGATAGATTTTAGTGCCGATCTCATACGCGTTTTCCAATATGCGTAGTTTGAACCATCGAAAATAGGAAATTTTGAAAATGGGGAAAAATCCATTTTAGCCAAAGATTATTTAAAAAATCGTTAACGAAATAATTTATCGCTTTGGCTCTGATACCAATTTGAAAAGTCCCGGATTTTAATTATCTTAATTAAAATATAATTTCCTTTTTATTTAAACTCAAGAGATGCGGAAGCGTTATAAAGTGATGGTTCAACATGAACAACAACAACAAGTTTTAATTTATTAAAACAAATTAAAATCTAACTCAAGTCGTAGAATTTGCCTAAGTCATAATTATCAATTATCCAAAGTTAGGCGAAACTAATTTTAGCAAATGACTTGAATAAACCAAATTTACCCAATATTTAATTTAGTCCCAAATTAAATGAGTGTGATAATTTAAACCAAATTTTATCTTGAAATTATCCTAAGCATGCTTTCTAAATTATGATGCAAGATAAAATAAACAACATCACACTACGCCGAGATGTACGAGGAAAAACCCAAGACGGGAAACAACCTCGGACGGCCCTAGCCACAAGTCCACTAGATATGGAATTACAATTACAAGACAGATAGACTTACAACGACTGACTCGATCCCTCTCAAGCCTCGACGCTTCTTCTCGTAGAAACCTCTTCCTAGCGAACAACCTCGGAACACCACCGCGGTCTCGGAATCCACCGATGGGACTTTATATGGTCACCGTCACCCAAGCATGGAGCCTTTCTCCAAGTGGGTAGAATCTCAACAAAAAGTCTTCTTCTTTGATGGATGTAGAAGCAAACCAAAACTTCTCTTCTTGAATTCGGTAGAGATAAACCGGTGCCAAAACTCCAAGAAATTTGATATGCAAATAAGAACTTGGACTAAACACAATTGGGTGTAAACTAGAGTGTGAAGGATTTTCTCTTTGAAAAATAACACTCAAAACATGAACATTTTCCTAAACCATTTTTGCTCTCAAACACTCTCTAAGAGATGGAAATATTTTGGAAAAGATATGGAAATGTTAGTTTGGAAAATGTGATTCCCGCACTTCATAAAGTCTGAAAAAGTTGGTTAAAAACCAAGTGGGGAAGTGGGTGAAAAACTGCCAAAAATTGTTCCCGCCTGACAGCTCGTTCGAACGACATTTCGTTCGAACGAACTCTCGTTCGAACGAGACCTCTAACGACGCACCAGTATGGACTTCGTTAGAATCTCGTTAGATACCTCGTTCGAACAGAAAGTTTGTTCGAACGACATATCAACGACGGACCAGTTTAGACTCGTTGGCAAACTCGTTCGAACGACATTTCGAACGACTTTCAGAATTTTTTATAAAATTCGATTTTGGCCCAGAAACTTTATATACTTTAATTTAAAGTTCTAATTAATTTTATCTGAAAGTAAAACACAGTTTTTATTAAACCTAACACCCAATTACTTTGTTCCAAACTCCTATATATACATAATTGCATTCATACCTTGGGAGCATGGAACCAAAGTTGATGACGTAGAAACGAGGCACGTAAACCGGCACATTTGATGAGGCTTTATACTCTTTGCCGCTATGTCTTCAACAAACACTTCATAGGCTTGAGAATATTACAATTAAATACTTTCCTATGAATAAATATTTTTGTCCGGAATTGAGCCAAAACTATATATGGACTCAATTGGAAATTTGTGTCCTTACAGAGGTTGGGTCATGACTCTTGCGAACCCAAGCAGGTGTGTCCCCTAATACAGGAGTAGGGTCCACAGGGTGCGGGTGAGGGACAAGTAAATCGCTGCCAGAAAAGTCCTCATCCTCATACTGAAGGCTAGGATCAATACATATCGGAGGTTCGTCATATTTCACGATGACGTTTATTGAATCCATAACCTTAGAGCTCTTCAGGTTAAAAACCTGGTATGCTCTACTATTTGATGAATATCCTAATAATATTCCCTCATCACTCCGAGAGTCAATCTTTCCTAATTTCTCTCTATCCCGTAGGATGTAGCATTTACTCCCAAACACACGAAAATATGCAAGGTTGGGTTTCTTTCCAATCCATAATTCATAAGGCGCCTTAAGTGTGTGTGGACGCAGGTAAACCCTATTCACCGTGCAGCATGCAGTAGACACTGCCTCTGCCCAAAATCTCCTAGCAACTTTATGACCTAGAAGCATAGATCTAGCCATTTCCTGAATCATCATGTTCTTTATCTCAACAATCCCATTTTGTTGAGGAATCTTCATAGCAAAAAACTCATGTTTGATCCCAAGTCTATCACAGTAAAGATCTACCTTTGCTTCCTTAAATTCCATGCCACTGTCACTACGTATCCTGTTAATAGTGACTCCATGTTGATTTTGTAGGACACGACACTTGGTCATTAAAAAGTCTACAACATCGGATTTCTCTCTCATAAAACCTACAATCGAATATCTGGAGAAATCATCCACCATCACGACGATATACCTCTTACCACCCAAACTCTCAATACGAGTAGGACCCATAAGATCCTTGTGAATCAACTCAAGCACACGGGAGGTGGTAATGGAATGTAACTTCCAATGGGGGCTACGAATTTTCTTTCCCAACTGACAGGGTCCACAAACCGTGGAAGTTAACTTTCCAAGTGATGGTAAGCCACGTACTAGGTCCTTTTTAGCTAAACATCTCAAATCTGTAACGTTCACATGACTTAGACGTTGGTGCCACAGATCCATAGGAGTGATCTTGGTGCTATTACAGATAAGTAAGGATTTGGGCGCAGTCCCATAACAGTTATCTTCTGTCCTCATCCATTGCACTAAAAGTTTACCGACTTGATTATAGACATTACACGCCTCCCGATCAAACTTTACGGTAAATTTAGCGTCGCACAGATGGCTAATGCTGAGAAGGTTTTCTTTCAAACCTTTGGCGTACAAAACATTCTCCAACTTAGGAAATCCTAGTAACTCTACTGTACCTCATCCTACGATGCTAGACTTTCTCCCATCTCCAAAGGTTACTCTAGCTTCCCTATAATCCCCTAGGTAGGTAAAAAATGAGACATCACCTGTCATATGTCTGGAGCACCCACTATCAAAATACCACTGTGAGGTATTATGTGCTTTGAGAGCGACATGAACAACAAGGGAATTTTCATCTTTCTTAGGTGCCCAAGAAGTGGTAACCTTTTGTTTACCCTTGTTGTTGTTGGTTTTAGCTGAAATGCGGGAAGTATTCATTGACGATAAAGACATATGTCAGAATTCCTCCATCAAACTCTGTGATGGGGCTGCTAAAAACTCAATACGCTCTCTCAGACTGGTAAAATCATCACTATGATGTGGTGGAGCAGTAGTACGTCATGTCCGACCCAAACTATAGCAAAACTCCCTGAGGTGGCCTTTTCTTTTACAATACCTATAAAAAACACAGTCTTAGGCGGACCTTGGTTTGCTTTTCTTGGTCGAACTCTCCTTCATGTTTTTTTACGATGGCCATATGGAGTTGTAGTAAACTCAGAAACTGGTCCAGGTGCAATTTGGGATGTGGAGGCACCATCAAAACCTAAAGTGGGATCGAGGAGCATCTTTCGCATCTTTACAGATCTGTCCTCGATTTGAACCTTGACTTCCCGTTCTCTCTCAAGATCATGAGTAAGCTGGGATACAAGGGCTTAAAGTTTCTTTCGAGTCTCCAGGGAGGAATGGAGATCACTCGTAAGACTAGGCACTTGTTTAGTCAAGACCTCTTTCTATTTCTCAAAACAAATCTCTCTTTCTCGCAACAGTCTCTCTCTTTCTCTAAATAGACTTTCTTTCTCAACAAAGGCAAACTCTCTCTCTCTCTCAAGGTAGTGCAGGTGGAGGACTCTCTCTCACTTATTCTAAATCTTCCTGTAAAGCGATGATCCTAAGAACTAACGCTTTGTTACGTTTTTTTAAATGACTCATTATATTACTCAGCGTAGGCGCGTTGAAGATTGCTCTCGCTCTCACTTGCAGTATCCTCCCCCTCATTCACATCATTCTCAATGTTGATGTGTCCCTGTGAATTAGCATCCTCATTGTCGTGAGGAGCACTAGAGGTAGTCACATGACTAGCCACGAATGCGATGAAGTTACACTCATGCGATGATTCGTCTCCAGAGTCCACCGACACGACCTCACTGTCGTCACTAAGGGTAGCATTAAGGATAACTTTGTCCTTTTCTTTGGCAAGTCTATTAAGCCTAGTAGCACACTCAAAAGCTCTATGACCCGTACCGTCACACTCATAGCATCTCTCACCATCTTTCTTAGAAGGGTCTTTAAAATATTTTTCAGTTTTATTTTCAAACTTATTTTTCTCAAAATTCTTTTTATCTTTGAAATTTTCATTTTTCTTGGATTTGAGAATTTTCTTGAAAGTTTTTGCAAATAAGGCCAAATCATATATATCAAAGTCACACTCGGAATCTGATGTTTCTATCTTCCTTTTTTCTAGATGACTCTACCCTCTTTCTTTCGACCCCTCACTCTTTCTATCTTGGGCATTAAGTGTAATTTCCTTATCTTTAGGCTTGACAGATTTAGGGAACATATCAATTTCATATGTTTGTAAGTCTCCTACAAGTTCCTCTAATTTAAGCGTGTTTAAATTACCCATTGAATTTAGTACAGTGACTTTAAGGATAAAACGCTTAGGCGGTGATCTTAGAATTTTTTTAACAACTCTAGCATTAGGAATGTGTTCACCGAGATTAAAGCTGGTGTTTACAATATCAGATAACGTAGCATAAAATTCATTAAAAAATTCAGTCTCAAGCGTGGTGATAGTTTCAAAATTGAGTTGTTAAGTTTTGCAGTTTAGACTCTTTCACAGCATTAGTTCCTTCATGGGTAAGTTGCAAAACATACCATGCCTATTTTGACGTGGTACACATCACTATCCGTCGGAACTCATCAGGTGTGACGGATCCAAAAATAGTACTTAAACCATTAGAATTAAAAGATGGCCATTTAAATTCTTCTTCAGTCCATGCAGTCACAGATTTTAAATTAGTCACGTTATGAACAGTAATGGAGGGAGGTGTCCACCCTCTTTCAACCAAAATCTAAACTCTTTCATAAATGGCTTTTAAAGAAAATTTCATATGGGCCTTCCAGTAAGCATAATTTGTCCCGTAAAAAATTGGCATTTTATTATATAATTTCTCCATTTTGAACACGCCCTTTTTTCGAAAATCAATTTTTTAGAAAATTGATATCTTAGAAAAATTTTGCAAAAAATTACACGGTATAGTTGTGTAATTGGCTTTGATACCAATTTGAAGAGTGCACTTTTGTTCAAACTAAGAAATTATTTAATTAAACTCAGTTTTTCAATTAAATCCTAAAACATGCATCTAGGTGTGATTGAAATCAATATGATCATGCAAGAATAGTCAATCACAAACAAAACACACAAATGAGGAAAAAATCCCCCAAAGGGGCAAGACCTTTTTATTATCACTATAATTTGTAAGAAATGATTACACAGATTACAATGAAAATAAGAGTGACATACGAAATACCCTCAGGTGTAGGTTCTGATGTTATCGGCTGAAATCTCCTGCAAGAACTCCAGATGGGCAGCAATGAATAAGAGACGGCTTCTCCATAAATTACTCCAGATGAGTACAAATGATCCTCTTGAAGGTGTAAAGATTCACATACATAGATGGGAGTGTTTATGTGAATAAAGAAGGCAAAAACCTTAAAATATAAAATTTATTTTCTGGGCTGTTAATCGCAGAAATCATGTGTGAAAAAGACTTGGAAAAAGTGTAGAATGAAACCAGATATTTATACAAAAATCGAGGTGGCGGCGTCGTTTGAACGAGATAAGCATGTCGCTCGAACGAAGGACATGTGTCGCTTGAACGAGATCGCGCGACATGCCTATGTCGCTCAAACGACAGTGCTATGTCGTTTAAAAGAGGTGTCGACCGAGTAACTTCGTTTCTACACTTAAAAAAATTTCTGCTTTTGATAAAAACAAATCAAACTTCGAAAAAACATTTTCTAAAAAATTCCCAAATATTTATGCAAATATAAACAACTCCAATAAATCATTTTACCAATAATGCGAAGTGGAGTAGTGGGAATGGTTTATCAGCACATCGCATGAAGCATGATGCACGTGTGAAGATGATGGGTGCATGGATTCGGATCAAGGCTGTCACGGATGATCGTGTTGTCGTGCCGAATGTAGCGGTATCAGACATATATACAGTGATCTAGGACAAACAAAAAATTCCTAGATTCTACCCCATACATTTATAAAATTATGATCTTACAAAGTCAATAAGCATTAGGTCCAAGCCTCTGAGGATATAATAAGGTCCAATGGATCGGGCATGTATGTTTTTAAAATAATTATAAGGGTAACATTCCTAGTAAACACACACCGTATCATATCACCTTCACTAGTTTTTGGTTTTATATGGTGAGCATCTGTAGCAAGTTTATAATTTTCATTAATTAATGAAATTTTCCAACTAATATCAGTGTAAATGTCACGAATGTACTCAATAAAAATGTGGCAGGGTTGGAAGAACGATAGTTAAGAGGAGGGGGACAAGGTCAATGGGTTGGCAGGGAGAAAAATCATAAATAATCTCAAAATAGCTTTTACCGGTAGAACTATTCAATGAATTATTATAAGTAAATTCCACAGTAGGTAATGTCAAATTTCAATTTCCCCCCACTAGGACTCTATGTAAATCTCTAAGAATTCGGTCAATAACCTTAGTCTGACCATTAGTTTGAGTGTGATAGGCAGAGGAAACTTTAAATTGGTATCATATAACTTCCAAAGGGTTTTTCAGAAATAACTGACAGACTTAACATCCCTGTCATACACAACAGATATAGGTAACCCATGGAGTTTCACTACCTCCTGAAAGAATAGTTTAGCCATAAAATAGGCATCAATAGATTTTTAGCAAGGTATAAAGTGTGCAATTTTTTAGAAACGGTTTATGACAACCAAGATTGAGTCATTGTCTCGAACAGTTCGAAGCAATCCCAAGACCAAGTCCATTCTAAGGTCTCGCTAAGGATAGTATGGCACAAGCAATGGGTGTATAATTCAGTGTTCCTTTTTGTAGTTTAGCTGTCAAACACGTATGACAATGCGATAGCACTCGAGCACAATTGCAATTTAAGGATGACCAATAAAACTAATCCTCGACTAACACAATGGTTTTATCCCTGCTAACATGATCAAAAAGGCCTCAAACACGGAATACGTTACTCCCGAAGACACATACACGGAATACATAGTCTGGTTCCCCTAAACAAATATATGTCTCATGTCATAAAATCAACATGCGTACTATGAGGACCATTCGAAACTTCCTTAAAAATAGCGCCAAAATCATGAAATTTAGAGTAATCACCCTCTATTCATTTAAAACCAACCATATGAACACTAATGGACTGCAATGTAGCACACACGTGTCTAAGTGAAATAGTGTCTTTGTCCTTAATGCTAGCGAGATGTTTAAGAATAAAGACACACTCCTGAAAGAACTCCATCCATTTGGAATGTCGAGCATTGAAATTCCTTTAGGATTGAAGATAATAAAAGGCCTCGCGATTCGATTAAGAGATGAACTCATAAGGTAAGAGGAAGTACCTTCAATGATGGAAAACTTGCATAACATCATCAAAATCTTTATCATAAGTAGAATACTTTAGAGGGCATTATTGAGTTTCTCAATTTAATCACCTTACACAACACAATAAACTTCAAAAGAATTAGCAAAATTTGGGTGTTACAACATGGGAGCCTCTATCATTTTTGTTTCATTTCAATAAAGGCCTTACATGGAGCGGGGTTATAATATAACTCCCCTTTCTTCTACAGTCGGTAATGGTGGCTACAATAGCGCTAAATCCCTTAATAATTGACCATAAAAGTTGTATAATACATGGAAACTATGAACCACCACAAGAGACATAGGTTCCGGCCACTCCTTAATCAATTTTATTTTCTTTGGGTCGAATTTTACCCCTTGTGCAGAGATAATGAAGACGAGGAAGAGAACTTGAGGGTGGAAAAAGGAAAATTTCTTGAGGTTGACTTATAACATATCATCCTTATGTGTCAAGACGACCTCTTAGAGGTTATGGAAGATTTATTCCTTAGACCCACTATAAATGGAGGTATCATTAAAGTATATGACCAAAAACTTTGAAATGAATGGACGGAGAAGATCCATCATGACTCACATAAAAGTACTAGGTTCTTTATAAAGGCCGAAAGGCATGAACAAGCGTCCATATAGACCATTCAGTGTTTTAAAGGTAGTATTCGATTCATTCCCGACGAGAATCCTAATTCGATGATAACCACTTTGCAAATGAAGCCTCGCAAACCACTTGGCATCGGTGAGAAGGTCTAACAAATCCTTAAATTGAGGGATACGGAATCGATATTGTAGTGTGATCTTATTGATGGCCCTATTATCAATGTAAATCTGCTAAGATCCATCTTTCTTAGCAGTAAGCAAGGCGAGCACGACACATTGACTAAGGGGAGGTTAAATGTGTCCATTCCCTGAGAACCCTTCAATTAGTGAATGGATTTCATCAAGCTCTCATTATTGAGGGAAGACTTGAATAATTTAAAGTATTATTGATTTTAGTTTGATAATTAGTTGTGAAGTTTAATTTCCCTCTGATTGCTCATTTTTAGAGCATTTATGTTACTTTTCATCAATATTATTTATGGAAAACTTCTTTCATAACTTATCCTGCACCTTTTTGGTATCATAGCTTTAACGTCGATCCATCTTGTCATGATTCTCGAATTCCTTTATTGTGCCATTTCAAAAAACCCATACAACCATCATCTCACCAAAATAAAAAATTCCCACTCACCAAATACTCGTCAATATATAACATAACTAGTTTCCCATCTTCCCACCACCTCACCAACCACCTTCCTCAACATACGACCATAACCAGTAACCCGAAACCTCACATCATTACTCTCGCTGATAAAAAGAAATAGAAATGCTCCAAGAATGAACAAAAATAGAGAAATTAAATTGCACGTCTAATTATTAAACTAAAATCTATAATACTTAATTTTGATTCATTCAAGTCTTCCTTCATTAATGAAAGTTACAATTATTTATAGGATAAGATTACTACTATGAGATAGCTAATAAATATAATACTAAGAGATAATTGCTAAAGATAAATAATAAAGGATAATTATTATGAGTTAAATACTAATAAATATCCTAATATATTAAATATAATAAATAAATAAATAAAACCTCATTCAATCCCCCTTCTCTCCCCATCATTTGTTTATTCTAGGAATAAGTTTGAAATCCTTGCTCTCGATCTCCATCAGTAACCATATATGAAAATTAAAAAGAATTTAAAGCACTACACCAAATTGGGCGATTGGTCACGAATTTTGTCCCTGACAAAAACTGTGGGTCGCGGATTTGGTCCGTGACCAAATAGGGCGCGACCATTTTCTGTGGTCACGGCCCATGACCCTGATCATATGATGGTCACGGATCTTAGTGGTCATGGAACTTGGTTGCAGATGAAGATCTTGGCCCATCTATCATGCTGGTTACGGCCCTAGACCATGACCCAACCTTAAATTTTATTGGATGGTTACATCACTGGTCACGGACTTAGGCCGTGACCCAACCTGAAATATAGTTGGACACGTCCCTAGACCGTGACCCCAACTTAAATTTTATTGGACAAACACACCACTGGTCAGGACTAGCGTCCGTGACGCTAATTATGCGTGACTACAAATAAATATGGTCATGGCCTTTAGTCGTGACTAGTTTTAGCTATATTAAAAAAAAATTGGCAAAATTTTCTCAATTTTCTCTGTTTTGAACCGTGCTCTCAAACCGAGGGTCCTATGATCACGTGGTCGGTTCCTATGAGTTTTATTGGACCCGTGCGAGGTGTTGGCGCCTCTTACGGGGTCGTGTGGGTGCACTAAAGGGTTTCGAACCCTAACGATACGTTTTTAAGCCTAAGTATGGATTTTATCTGTTTTGGATCGTGCTCTTAAATCGAGGGCCCCGTGACCACGCGGTCGATTCCTATGAGTTACATTGGTCCCGTGCGAGGCGCAAACAGCTCACACGAGTCCAATATAACTCGCAAGAATTGATCGCGTGGTCACGGGACCCCCGATTTGAGAATATGACGATACTTTGAGGTAATCTACACTTGGGCTTGAAAACGTGCCGTTAGAGAGCAAAAATACAAAACACCCACCTTACAACCCCTAAAGAAGTTTGAACACCTCACAGGACCAACGTAACTCGCAAGAACATACCGCGTGTTCACGGGACCCCCGATTTGGGAATATGAATATAATTGAAAAATATCTATAATTAGGTTTTAAAACATGCCGTTAGAGGGAAAAAATCCAAAGCACCCCCCCCCCCCCAAAAAAACGTCCCCGTTAGAGGTGTTAGTGCAGGGTGTTAGCGCCTCTTAAGAGGCCGTTTGGGGGGTGTTTCGAGGTTTCCCCCCTAACGACATGTTTTTTAGCCTAAGTCTAGATATTTTAAAATTAACGTCGTGTTCTAAAACTGGGGGTCCCGTGATTATCCAATAACCAAAAACCAACAACAAGCCAACAACCAATAATTATCCCGTACTCCTTCTAACATACTATCCAATAACAAGTCAACAACCAATAATTATCCAACATCCAAACCAAACAAAACCAATAATAATCACGTACTCCTTCTAACATACTATCCAACAACAAGCCAACAACCAATAATTATCCAACAGCCAAAGCAAACAAAACCAATAATTATTCCATACTCTTTCTATCATCTTAAATTTTTTAAAGATAATGCATATCAATTATATAACTACTTTAGATAAAGTAAAGAGTACTTGATTCCTGCGATCCAAGACGGCCATTAAATAGAGTCTTTTGAATGTGTGATTGGACCAAATTGATCCTAGAGCCCCCAATGTATTCTTTTACATGTACATTTGTTGACTAGTTTGTTTAATACAATCTTCATAAAATCAAGATAATTTAACTTCATTTTATGAACATTGCATCAATGAAACTGATCAACAAATGTATATGTATAGGAACACGTGGAAATTAATCTTGGTCAATTTGATCCAATAACAAACTTAAATGACTCTATTCTCAAACATAGTGTCTTGTGAAAGTAACTAAATATTCGGTTGAGCATAACATATTATCGAAAGTTAACTTACATAAATCATATTAAACATTTGTAAAAGTAACTAAAACTTCATACATCACAGTAAAGCGCTAATACAATGTCAATATCAAAATAGGATAGAAATAAGATTCACAAGGTTAAAATAATATTTTGATACTCAATCTTCCTCTAAATCAATGAAAAGATCCTTCAAATTAGGGTTGTCATCAAGAGCTAACTGGAAATATTTTGGAGCCTTTAATGCATCCACTTCAGTAGTCATACCCATTGGCTCATGCACAACAATAGGTCAATTGCCATCATTTAGGCACTTCGAGTAGAATACCTTCTTTACGTTCTAAAGGCAGAAATAAAAGGCTCGTTGACTATGCAATCTTTACTCTTCAGCTTTGATAAATCTACTATAATAAGTTTGGAGTCAGTATGAACTTTGCAAGCATTCGTTGCATCCTCCACCTTTACCCAATCACAATAGAATACGATTTATGTGAAATCCAAGTAATTAAGTTCTAGGATTTATTGGATTATCCCATAATAGGTTAGCATCGTATTCCTTGGATTTTTATCGCTTTTGCTAGCGATACAAGTGGTCAAGGTGGAAATTGATATTCCATTATTTTGTGTCAAAAGATTTTCCTCATATGGATATGAAATAAAATCAAAATCATTGGCGCATAATTTCTTAAACTCTTTAGTACGAAAATTAGGGCCTTTTGCTAAGCGTGCAAGCCTGGAAGAGACATCACCTCTATTTAGAAGCTGCATCTATTAATGAATTTGTATCACGGCATGTTTTTATCACACACTAATAAATAACCTCACACATAAGATGTGAAATTTACCTCATTTGATACTTATGCCCTAAAATCAGTTGTCGTGCAATTTCTCCTTTGATCTTGGGCAATTTCGTTCTCGTACTTACTACCGATAAATTGTAGAGTTTAGATCATAATATATAAAAAACATATAATCAAAGAAGAAGAATTTAATAGATATTCACTCTCTCCAGTCTTCGACTTCATCTTGCGATTCGAAGACATAACGAGATGCTTGCTCGTATTATTGATTTGTGAGTTTCACCTCTTTAGGGTTCCCAAACGACAATTCTTCCTCAAACTCGTCAGGTTCCTCGATCACTCATTCTCCACGAGGATTGAACCTCCTCACCTCTTGTTCTTGCATATGTTCCCTAGCGTATATCGATGATTCCTCTGTTAAGTATTCTTCAGTAATTGACCCTCTAATATACCATGTATTCTTTACGTAATCTTTGAAGATTTTCATCAAGCGCTCAAAATGATACGTCCAACAATACCTAATGGGACCACATATCAAAACTTCATCGCATTAATGCACAAGCAGGTGGATGCTGATATCGAAGAACAACTGAGGAAAATATTTCTCCAACACAGAAACTGCCTTGGCTAAAGTTAATTTTGCAACTTTAACGTGCGTTATGTTTACCACTTTTGCACAAAGTAGGGTAAAACACGAACTGATTTGCATAATTTCCCGATAGAGATCTTTGTGTTTAGAAAAAGCAATGTCGAAAGAACAGAGGGATTAATTAGATGATTATGTGCCTGTCGTGAGACTTGCAGTGTTTCAAGTTATTTTATTTGTAGTTTACTATCCTACATAAATTACCAGAATAACCGGTTGAAGTCTTCAAGTTGAACAACGTGTCTAAGAGGATCATCTTCTCACTAGTAGTCAAAGTGAAAGCAACCCGTGGGTTAAAATTTCACCTGTTGTAGGATCGTCTTTTAACCATAATTTCTTCTTTATTTTCATACCCTGTAGATCTAAGAGGGCCTTCTCTCCATCTTTCTAATGAGATCCACCCAAACATATTCCTATCAGATGTTCTGCAACATTCTTCTCTATATGCATCACATCAACTACATGCCTTACACGGTGATCTTTTCAATATGACAAATAAAAAAATATTGATTGCCTGGACCACGACTTTGCTTTACTAGGGTCGTTCGGATCCCCCCTAACTTTATGCTTCAGGTTTATAAACTGGGGGTGTTTTCCAACGTACCTATTCCCTGCAGTTGCAGCCGTCGCCTTCTCCTCGATCTGCTGACCAGAAAGTCGAGCATGTGAGGTTCTGTGCTCGTGATCGACAGGCAAAAAGTCAGACTTATCATTCCTAAAAGGGTGACTGGTGAGCATAAATCTACGATGACCCGCGTAACTCATCTTACCACTATGTTTTAGCCAACAGGCTCCAGTTTCCTCCCCACATATGAGACATCCATAATAACCATGAACATTACAACCGGACAAGGTCCCATAATATGTAAGGTTTTGGATCGCCCACATCACCATTACTTTAAGTGTGAACTCTTCACCCTTATGAGAGTCGAACGCGGTCATGACTTTATCCCTCAACTCTTTAAGTTCTTCGATTATTGGTGCTAAGAATATATCAATATCATCACTGGGAGATGGGTATCAACAAAGACAGCAATGTGAACTTTTTTCTCATGCATAGTGTCAGAGGGATAAATTGATGATGCATGGTTTTTACGGTTGTGGAGTCCATTGACCAACTTAATTGATGATGCATGGTTTTTACGGTTGTGGAGTCCATAAGCATCATCAATTAAGTCGGTCAATGGACGATGTATTAGTGAATCATATACCACTTTCACTCGTTGGGGTTCCGTTACGAGGTCGGGCACTGACAATTCTTCCAGAACATAAGGAATATTTTTTTCACCATGATATGTCCATATTTTATAGTGTTGACAGATTCTCCACTGTATTAAATGAAACTCAACATCTTCCAATGACTTATATTTTTTGTTCTCACAACGGGTGCATGGACACGGAATCTTATCATTTGTAAAAAAATTAAAAGCGTATTTAACAAATTCTTGAACTCCGTTTACATAATTATTTGAATTTCGGTCAGTGTCTCCCATCCACTCTTTGTATAGTGGGAAATCCATGTAATAATCTGCAAATTCTAGTCATGTGGATATAGGTTAAACTGAAATCCATGTAATAATCAATGTAATAATCAACAACTGAAGCAATAAAAAATATTATTAAAACTAAAACAAAACCATTATTCTTAAAGGGAAACAAAACCAATATTCTTAAACATAAACAAAGCTAAAATTCTTAAAACTGAAACATAAAAAAATTATTACAATTGAAACCAAACAAAACAAAATATTATTCGATCTTTTCCAACAGATAAATTGTCCAAGAAAGAAAAGAGTTTTTATAATTCCTCAATTCTAGCCCATCCCCGCCTACAGCGAACATAGGTACATCTCCGTAGCCATTGTATATTTCATCGACCAGTATTTGAGCCTCATGAACTGACATCCGGACTTGGGAGGTGAATGTTGTATAAGGCGGCATTTGGGAGGGGAATGTTGGATGAGGCGATATTTGAGAGGAGAATGGTGGATGAGGCGGCATTTGGGAAGGAAAACTTAAAGGGGGAGGATAGGTAAAACCTTGAGGAGGAGGAGGGTGAGGGTAAGGGTAACCTTGAGGAGGAGAAGGCCGCATTGGGATCCATAATTTTTGAAAAAGGACACAAATTGCCCGATTTGATTCGTCAACATTTCCAAGTTATTTTTTATATACTGGACATCCACATCGGTCTTGTCATGTCATTTTTCATTGGACGAGAAATGATTATTGATCGAAGAGAACTCGTCCACGAGAGGTGCGGTCTGTTGAAATTTTGTTTTTGGCATATATGAGCCAACACCTATCGTCCTCCCATTTTTGTCCTTTCCAAAGGTCTGGTTCAGGGCATCATTATCAAGGTCAAAGTCACTAGTAGGGCTCGAACTTCACTGATTGTTGATGGCCTCTATTGATTTTAGCATCTCAGCCAAGTGCGGTGGGAATGTATTATCTTTATCCCGTCGAGCATGAACACAAATGTTGGACCAATTTAGTTTTTTACCCACATCCGGATCATCCTTTGTCCTACTCTCCCACTCATTCTTCACATCCTCATAGGATTTGGATTCCAACCTGTGGATATTGATAATAGGCTTTTTGCGTAGGTCGTTGTCTTCAAAAGCCAATCTCAAAATCCATTAACTAACCTACAAAACGTGTCTAAAACAACTCGTATTGCAGTAAGTACGGGTATGAATCCAACTTTCAAGGTGAAGCAATTAATGTGAAAACTTGCAATTCAAATTTTTATTAAAATATATTTTTTTAATATTTTATTTTTATTTTTTTTAAACAATTTCAAGGGAAAATTAACTAATAAATGCTAAAAATTATGAAATGGCTAAATAATGAAAAATAATGTGCAATCGAGTGTGAAAAATGTGAGAAAGTCAAGAGATGGGATTACACCGCATTATCAATTATTTTAATTTCACAATTTATTAATTTAAAATATTTTGAGATAATATTAAATCGATAATCTAACTCTCGTTACAATTATAAATTTAATAATATCTTTTTTATAAAACTAATTTAAAAATGTCACACGATGAAAAATTAAGAACTATACTATTTTCAACAAAATTACCCTGTAGGATCAATTTAATAAAAACAGTACGAATTTTCAAATTTCAACACAAAATTTATATTCAAATTTCAGAAAAACCTATCTCTAGTTCGATTCCTAAATTCAAATATTAATTTGTACATTTAATTTACTAACTCTCATTACATAAATTAATTGGTGACAGTTAAAAATTAATTTTTCTAGAATTATAACAATTAATGAATTTAATTAATTAATATAATATCTTACATAGTGCATCCCACCCCTTGAATAGGGTGTTTAGCCAAACATTCTCATGTGTGCATAAACAACAATCAATAATATGTCAAGAAGGATATAAATTGAAAAGAGAAGGAAGAAATACGATACACAATTTTTTTCACAAATATTTCTTGAAATGCGCCTTGACATGCGTCGAACTTCTTCACAATTTTCAGCACTTGATTACAAAAATAAAAATAAAAAGTAAACCTAAAATTCATTCTAACACTAAACTAATTTTTTTGTATTTTTTTAGATTTTTTTTATGTACATAATATACACTATTTCTCTCTCTATGTGTAGTCTCCTCTGCAGTCTGATACGCGAGCCTTCTTCACTTTCCTCTTATATGAGATGCCTTGATTTTGTTTTAGAGTCCCACGATTGTTTGTTTTTGTTGGAGATTTTTTTGGGATTTCATTTGGCTTGAATTTCTATTTCTATTTTAAAGGAATTTGGCAGGTGAAAAATCGTGGCTTTAAATTGGGTTTTGAAGTGGGTTAAAGGGTTTGGTTTTGAATGGGCAAACCCGAGTTGATTGTGGACACCGGAGTTGAGGAGGGAGATGGTGGGTCAAGGGGCTAGGAGTTTTAGATTAGGATCAGGTTGTGGCTCTGGTAGTGTCGGAGATGGCTGGGTTGGATCGAGGAGAGAGAGAGGCAAGTGGTTTTCGTGGGTTCAAATGGCGGGTCGACAATGGGTTCGGAGGTATATGGATCGGGTTGTCGGAGTTCGTGGGCTGAAGTTTCAGAAGATGGGGGTCGGGTAGGAGTAGGGTCGGAATGGGTCGGAGGGGGACGCAGGTGGGTCGGGGGTTTGATGAGCTCGGTCGTAGCTGTGTCGCCGGGGGTTTGATGACCTGGCCGGAGTCTGTGTTCATTTTGGTTGGAGGTCCGTCTAGAGCTGGGGCAGCTGGGGGTTGAGGCTTCAGGTTTGAGTAAGGGTCATAGCTGTCGGGTCTCGGGTTAGATAAAAATGGGTAGCAGGCTTGGTATTGGGTTCATTATGGCGCTAGCACGGGTTGAATGGTTGGGTTTGAGGTGTGGATTTTGTTTGAATGGTGATGGTGAAATGAATTGGTGAGGATGGGTATCTTTTTGTTAATGGAGGTGAGATGAGAGAGAGTGAGTAGGTGGAGAAGAAGGTGAGTAGTGGAGGGGGGTTGATTGTGTGTGTATGGTGTATGGTAGAAATGGTGTGTGTTTGATTTGTTTGGGTGTGTGAGTGTGTATGGTATATGGCATAGGTGAGTTATGTGTGTGTTTAATTTGTGACTCTAATAACTATCTAACTAAAAATAATAAAACTAAAAATTTAAATCCTAACAAAATAAAAATAAAAACCTAATAAAATTAAAACTAAAGTCCTACAAATAAACTAATAAAAGTAGAAAACATAAATTCCTAAAACTTATCCTAATAAAATAAAAACTAAAAATCAAAATAAACAACAGTAAAAAAATACAATTAATTTCTAAAAATCCTAAAAGTATAAATTCTAAAAATAAATAAAATCTATTAAATTTCTAAAAATAAAAACTACAAATCAAATAAAAATAAAACCTAAAGTCCTAAAAATATAAATTCTAGCTAAACTAAAAATAAAGACTAAAATGAAAAACTAATAAAAATAAAAAATAAAAAAGCAATAGAAAATAAATTCTCGAAAATTCTAAATAAATCTAAAATAAGCTTAATGGGACTTCTGACTCATCTGGGCTCGGGGCATCAGAACTCATCTGGGCAAGCTCAATGGGACTTCTGACCTCGGGATCGCTTTGATTTCTTAGATGCATGCTTTTGACCGATATTGTGTCGCAATTATACTAATTTAGCATTATTTGTACCGCAACTGTGTATTGACCTGAGAAATAAATAAATACGAACATAAGACCATTTTTATTAAAAATGAGTGACTAAAATGCATCTATTCGGGGTATAACATAGTCACTTTTGGGTACTTATCCGATATCAGTTTTTGTGCCCCGGTTTTTGTTTTTCTCCCTTTAGACCAACTTTTTTTCCATCGCCTCATTCTCCAAAAACTTATTCCTCTACTCCACTGGAATTTCAAGATTTAGAGGCACTCTCTCTTTTAAAGCTAAAATATCGGAGCTCGCTGCCTCTTTCAGGAAATGTTTATTGCGAAGGTTTCTCCTGTATGTCCTCAATGATTCAGTAACCATAGACAAAACCTTGTTCTTGGAATGATCGAGAAATGAGAAATACTTGGAGAGTTGATCGTATATATCATCCTTGACGACTTGATCAACCTGATTCCAGTTGTTTGGTCCAACAACCCCCACATTCATTTTTCCTAAAGCCAAACACTGGGCTTTAAAGTTCAGCAAGTCATTCTTATCACCCTTCAAGTTATTCTCGATAAGGGAGAGCCTAATGGGATTCTTTTGGGTTGAGCGGGAGGCGTCGACAACGTTAGATGGGAGCGGTGGACCAATGGGAGTGGTGGATGATGGTGTCGAAGCAGTTGGACTTGGTAAGGAGGCAACCATTAGTGGAGTTATGTATTTATCACCAATTGGTGTTGAGAATTCGGGTTGTGCAAGATATGATGAACCTCGTTGCGGTGTTCCCTCTGCTCTTTGTTCCCTTGGGTTGTTTCCTCCTGACATTATCTACAAAAATGAAAAACCATAAGTGACTAAAAAATTATATTAAGAAATTATAATTAATTAATCAAGCTTATATATATATATATATATATATATATATATATATATATATATATATATATATATATATATATATATATATATACACACAAACCTTTTCAAAGTAAGACTTTAGAATAAGTTCAATGTGCCTGATCGCCATCCATTCGGTATTAGTTTTTAAGAACCTATGAATTGTTGCATGTGGCCAACTAGGAGGAAGGGTATCTATGATTGATGTGTAGATATTTGTGACATGAACTCGGAATCCCATCATTTTTAACTTGTTAGCAAGATTCAATTTGGTGTGCATATGGTGCGATACATCACAGTCCATGTCAATGCTCTTTTTATGCAGTTGTATCTATAATGGGTAGATTTTTTTTCCGCCTTCTCCAACAACGTAACCAAGGTCAGGGCTACATCAGGATTATGCCTATGAAATATATGTTGTATAACGTCATCCCAGTTTTCTGATAGGGAAAATATAATATGATTGAACAGGTAATCTTACCGAAAATTAACTCTACAGTTTTGAAGGTTATTAAATTGTTCAATCTTTTTATTTCCATAACTATAAATAAGAGTACCCTCTATATGCCGCTCAATAATAAAAGAGTTACCTCTGCAGTCCAATTGCAACCTCTTTAACTCTTATTGCTAGTGATTATCACCATGGCTCATTTTTCTCGAGAAAAATATACGAGGGCGTGTATATTAGGGTATATTAGTTTGATTAAGATTTTGATAATAAAGAAAGGATTTTGAGTATATTAGTTTCATTAGGGTGCGGAACCTAAAATACTCAATTAATTTCAAAATCTAAATAATGTAATTTATCTTAATCCCTAAGTAACCACATTCAGTCAATACTAATAACACTCAATTAATTTCAAACTTTAAATAAATTTCAAGCCCTGAATGATAACACCCATAAATTTCGATATTTATTTTAATCTTTAAGTAACCATATTCAGTTAATACTAACAATAACCAATAATTACCCTTAAATAACGCAGTTAATTTCAACCTCTAAATAACAATTCCCAATAAATATTAACAATACCCAATAAATAATGCAATAAATTTCAACTCCTAAATTTAACATCCCTTTTCTTGAAAAAAAATATACACACATACACAGATATACACACACATAAATTAGGGATACACACACATACACAAATATGGATACACATAAACTGGGGATACACACACGTACACAGATATACACACACATATACAGATGTACACACACATAAACTGGGGATACACACATACACACAGCTATACACATACATAAACCGGGGATACACACACAAACACATATATACACAGACATATACATGAATTCACACAAATATACACACACATACACGGATATATTCACATGTACACACACATACAAACATGCACAAACACACACATACATATAAATACACACACATTCACACACATATACACATTAGGGTTTAAATAAAAAACACAAAAACTAGGGTTTACCTTCGAGATTGAGAGAGATAAGGGCCGAAATTAGGGTTTGAGAGAGAGAGAATGCAAATCCTCAAAATCGGACACACACACACACAGAGAGAGAGAGAGAGAGAGAGAGAGAGAGAGAGAGAGAGAGAGATTAACGCGGGAAGAAATGAAAACGAGGCATAATGGTCTTAGTATAAGGACACTAGTCACGGCCTAGAGCCGTAACCCACTACTATGACCCTTAATTTTTTTCCACATCAGCGCGTAGTCAACCATGTGGTCACGGCCCTAAGCCATGACCCACGCCCGTGAACAGATTGAGATGGTCACGCCTAAAAGTCATGACCCGTATGGTGTGCATTGTAGTATTGGTCATAGACATAGGCCGTGACCGATCCGTGATGAAACACGGAGGGAACTTTGGTGCGAAATTGGCTTGGTGAATTATCCACTCTCCATCATCATCCAAGTGAAAGGGATGCTCTCCAACACTTAAGATCAAGCTCAAGATCTTCAAGAAGGTCCAACTTTCTCAAACTCTGAAAGAGTGCGGATGTGGATCCCTGGATTGTAAATACTTTAAAATAGTATTTCCTTTTCTATATATATCAAGGTGCGGAAGCGTAAAGAAGTGTGGTTCACAATCAAACGAATTACCAAATTTTTATTTTCTTAAACAAATTAAAATTAAACCGAGTGAAATTAAATTAACGCATTAAAATCATTTTCCACTTAAACCAAGTTAACTACACATTACCCAAAATAAACACATAGAGATTAAATTAAACCAATTTTTATCTTTTTACCTAAGAATGTGTTCTAGGTGATTTTGCAAAAGATAAAATAAATAATCAATCCACTACGCCACGATGTACGAGGAAAAACCCAAGACGGGAAACAACCTCGGACGGCTCTAGCCACAAATCCACTAAGTACGGAATTTACAAATACAAGACAGAAAGGCTTACAACACACGACTCGATCCCTCTCAAGCCCCGATGCTTCTTCTTGTAGATACCTCTTCCTAGCGGATAACCTTGGAGCTCCATCGCGGTCTCGAAATCCACCGATCGGACTTTATATGGTCACCGTCACCCGAGCAAGGAGCCTTTCTCCAAGTGGGTAATGCTGCAACAACCTATTCTTCTTTCTTTATGGGATGTAGAAGAAAACCCGAAACTTCTCTTTGAACGGAAGAGATGAACCCGGTGCCAAACTCCAAGCAAGATATATGAATATGGGAACTTGGAAGAAAATAATTTGGGTGTAAACTAGAGTGATGTATATTTTATTCTTTGATAAAAACTCACTCAAAATATGATCTTTTTCCCTCTTCGATTTTACTCTCAAAACACTCTCTTGGAGTTAGTAGGATATGAAAAATATATCTTTTCAAAAGTGATTCCCACACATAGTTATGCTTTGAAAAGTTGGTTAAGAAACAAGTGGGGAAGTGGGTGAAAAACTGCTTAAAACTGCCAAAAACTATTCCCGCCTGGCATCTCGTTCGAACGACATTTCATTCGAATGACATTCTCGTTCGAACGAGTCTTCTAACGAAGTTCCAGTATGAACTCGTTAGAAACTCGTTGGAAATCTCGTTAGAACGGCAATATCGTTCGAACAAAATTTTGAACGAAGTTCCAGTATGCCTTAATGGGAAGTCGTTGGTAATCTCGTTCGAACGACATCTGGTTCGAACGACAATCTCGTTCGAACGACATATCGAACGAGCTTCCAGAAACTTTGGAATATTCGATTTTTAGCCCAGAAAACTTTATAAACTTATTTTAAAGTTTTAATTAATTCTTTCTGAAAATAGAACACAGTTTTAATTAAACCTAACACCCAGTAAACAAGTTCCAAGCTCCTATATATATATATATAATTGCATTCATACCTTGGGAGCATGGACTTATGGTTGATGACGTATAAACGAGGCACGAAACCGGCATGATGATGAAGCTTTATACTCTTTACCGCTACGTCTTCAACAAACTCTTCATAGGCTTGAGAATATTACAATTAAATACAATCCTATGAATAAATGTTTTTGTCCGGAATTGAGCCAAAACAATATATGGACTCAATTGGAAATTTGTGTCCTTACAAATCTCCCCCTTTGGCTATTCCGGGACAAAAACCGAACAAAAATCCTAAAGGGCCGTCAAGCTCACTAGACTCAAAACATAACCCACCCAAACTTGACTCAACCCAAGGATCAAACGCTTTGCCATTGAAAGATGCCGCTTTAGAAGAATTCCTGCACACTTAAGCAAACTCATCAAATGCATAGGGAATATCAAAGTATTTAAAGCAATGAAAATAAATACTCCCCCAAAATTAATTCTCCCCCTTTATCAAAAAGATCTACCCAAGAAGTTAGCTACTTCCCCTAAGTTAAATCTCCTAAACTAGATAAGATTATAATAGGATAAGTTAAATCTCCTAAACTAGATAAGATTATAATAGGATAAGATACCATTTCTCCCCCTATCATTCTCCCCCTTTTTGTTCAGGAATAGGCAAAGGATAAAGAACAAATATAAAAGCATGTTGAAGCTTAAAGTGATAAGACATGGAAGCATATGGGCAACAAAGGCATAACTAATCCAAGATAGATACCAAAACTAAAGTATAAGCATAGAAGGACTAGAAAGCAAGGCAAAGGCAAAACAAAATATCATATATATATGTACTAGAAATATACCAATAATGCACAAGCACATATATATAGATATAAACACACACATGACACAAAATACAATAAGTTTGCACACTCGTATGGCAAAAATGTGTCATATGAAAACGGAAGTGTTGGGGTGTGAACTAGTAACAATTAAATTTAGACCCAATCACTTTAAAACATGTTCACGGAGTTCTCATTTGATTGCAAACTTCATCACATTTAAATATAACCTCATGTGACAATATAAATTGAACTCAATAAACAAACATACACAATGCATACAAGCCTAGCATATTGATGATTCTACAAACCAATAGAGTCATGACATGAGATATGCAATTAGGATAAATGGACATTGTGCAAACCGTTGATATACCATCCAATCTCCCTCAATATGCATTTATATTAAATTTGAATGAATATATCAATCAAACATAGGCCTTGGCAAATTATTTCTCTTTTTAATGCCATATTTTCTGTTTTTAGGCCTTTGGACCACGTATTTCTTTTAGGTCCATTAAAAAATGGTGGCTTACAATCGCAAAGGATCACTTAGTCCTTTCGGATCCCTTCCCCGTGCGCATTTATATTTATCATGTTTTCATTTTTCACACAAATCTCACGTGCAATGGATTTTGATATGCACTAGTCCTCCTAAGTCACAAATATGTAGATGACAAGATTGGAAAGAGAACCCCTCACATAGCTCAAATATACATTTGAAGTTAAAATTTCAAAATAGCTCGTGCATGTGTGAATAGAGACATATAAAAATAGAATCCATTTAACCAACACAAAATCCAACTACTCCATAAAAATATGGTAAAGAATATTTTAAGGATTGACAATCTAAACCAAAAGTTCTAGTTACATGGGAGCATTAAAGGATGGATTCAAACACAAATATATGCCACTTAAAGTGTGTCAAACAAAAATTACACACAAAATAAAATCTTTTTGAATTTTTGAAATTTTTAGCCAAAAATAAAAAATATATACTCAAAAGACAAACAAAAATCATTTGAATTTTTTATTAAGCTTAAATTACCAAGAGATAAAATCCAAATGATAAACAAAAATCTTTTTGTATTTTTCATTTAATGCAAACAAAATGAAGGAAATATAATACAAAAGATAAACAAAAATCATAATTCTAGCATGTGATAAGCATGGAGTATAGACTAGAAAATGATTAAACAGGTATACACTTAGCATGTGAATATAGCATAAAGTACAAAAGCTAAAGTATGCAAACAACTAACACATTTATCCTTTAGATTTAGCAAGGGAGGAAGCATGTGATAGTAAATGAGAATCAAAAACCCTATTTTGCAAGGCAACTAAGTCAGATTTCCTAACCCAAATTAATGAAGAGTGACTATCTTGGGGTGTAGGAATTTTAAATACAATGGTTGCATTACGTTGGGATTTTCTAGGAATTCGTTTAAGATCAAAACAAAATTTCTTAAGATGACCTTTTCGACCACAATGTGTACAAGTAAAAACATGTCGAAAAGATTTACCTAAGGAGTGATCTCTAAATGCATTCCTAGTAGATTCTCCTAAAATGTTGGTCTTGGCTTTATGAGTAGATTCATTACAAGTATTGAAGCCTAAACCACACATGTCATTTTTAATTTGGACCGTTCCTAAGATTTTATCTAATTTTTTCGAACGACACTCCAAATCAAATTTGATATTACTAGAGTCTTTTAATTTATTTTGCAATTCTAAAATGTTTGACTCTAATAAAACATTTCGCTCTTCAAAAGTAAGAAGATCCTTTTTTAAGGATTCCATTAAACCCCTAAGGCTATCTCTCTCACCTTCTACATATTCAAGCTTCTCTTGAAGAGTCCTCTCACGTGTCTTAAGGTCTTCTACCAACATGCTATCATCAATGACCTTGACACGCTCTTTTAAACTAGCTTCTAACTTCAAATTAGCTCTTTTCAATTTAATAGATTATTTATAAAGTTCTTGAAAAGCATTTTGAAGTTCACTCACATTAACCTCTTCTTCATTTTCACTCTCTCTTTCTTCTCCATTCTCATTATCATCAAAAACAAGAGAATCATAAACAATGACCTTGGAAGTGTCATGTGTTAACATTTCATCAATCGATGAGTTCTCACTATCACTCACATGACTAGCCATAAAAGCCACAAAATTAGGCTTAGTGGGGGAATCGGGTCCCTCTTCCTTATCACTATCACTAAGGGTCGCATTATATGCAATGGGCCATTTACGCTCTTTCCTTAGTTTAGTGGGGCACTCAGAAGCCCTATGGCCATAACCCTCACAACCAAAACACCTATTAGACTCGTCCCTATTTAAATTTTCATTAATAGGTTTAGGGATCTTCTCGGCTTTAGTGATCTTCTTGGCTTTGTCATGCTTAGAAGCTTCACATTTCTTAAAATCATTTTTAAATTTATCTTTGTAAAATTTAAGAAATTTTCTAAATTTACGAGCAAACAAGGCCATATCTTCCGAGTCACTATCACTCTCGCTCTCTACTACTTGTTTGACCTCTTTTCGGGCTTTTAAAGCAACGCCCTTTTCAATTTTCTTTTCAGTTTTAGAGGGAAACATATCTAGTTCATAGGTTTGTAAATCACCTACAAGCTCTTCTAATTTCGTAGAGGCTAAAGTTGGTAAAGAATTTAAAACGGTCACTTTTGGAATAAATCTATCGGGTAGGGACCTTAAAATTTTCTTCACAACACGGTCGTCGGGTATTTTCTCTCCCAAATTAAAAGATGAATTGACAATATCGGAAAGTCTAGCATAAAATTCATCAAAAGTTTCATTATCGTTCATTTTGATAGTTTCAAATTGAGTGGTGAGGTTTGGGAGTTTTGAATCTTTAACGACACTAGTTCCTTCATGAGTTAGTTGTAAAATATCACAAACTTCTTTAGCGGTTTCACACGTCATAATACGTCGGAATTCATCCGGTGTGACAGCGCTAAACAATGCATTCAAACCACGGGAATTAGAATTAGAAAGTTTAAACTCATTCTCAGTCCATCTATCAGCCGGTTTGGGAACACGTTCATTTTTAACTAAATGAGTTGGTGGGGACCACCCGTTAACAACAGACATCCAAACTCTCTCGTCGATAGATTTTAGAGCCGATTTCATTCGCGCTTTCCAATACGCGTAGTTAGAACCATCGAAAATAGGAAATTTAGATAATGGGGAAAATTCCATTTGAGCCAAAAATATTTAAAGGATCTTAACGAAGTAATTTATCGCTTTGGCTCTGATACCAATTTGAAAGAGTGCGGATGTGGATCCCCGGATTATAAATACTTTAAAATAGTATTTCCTTTTCTATATATATCAAGGTGCGGAAGCATAAAGAAGTGTGGTTCACAATCAAACGAATTACCAAATTTTAATTTTCTTAAACAAATTAAAATTAAACCGAGTGAAATTAAATTAACGCATTAAAATCATTTTCACTTAAACCAAGTTAACTACACATTACCCAAAATAAACACGTAGAGATTAAATTAAACCAATTTTTATCTTTTTACCTAAGCATGTGTTCTAGGTGATTTTGCAAAAGATAAAATAAATAATCAATCCACTACGCCGCGATGTACGAGGAAAAACCCAAGACGGGAAACAACCTCGGACGGCCCTAGCCACAAATCCACTAAGTACGCAATTTACAAATACAAGATAGAAAGGCTTACAACACATGACTCGATCCCTCTCAAGCCCCGATGCTTCTTCTTGAAGATACCTCTTCCTAGCGGATAACCTTGGAGCTCCACCGCAGTCTCGAAATCCACCGATCGGACTTTATATGGTCACCGTCACCCGAGCAAGGAGCCTTTCTCCAAGTGGGTAATGCTGTAACAATCTCTTCTTCTTTCTTTATGGGATGTAGAAGAAAACTCGAAACTTCTCTTTGAACAGAAGAGATGAACCCGGTGCCAAACTCCAAGCAAGATATATGAATATGGGAACTTGGAAGAAACTAATTTGGGTGTAAAATATAGTGATGTATATTTTTCTCTTTGATAAAAACTCACTCAAAACATGATCTTTTTCCCTCTTCGATTTTACTCTCAAAACACTCTCTTGGAGTTAGTAGGATATGAAAAAGATATCTTTTCAAAAATGATTCCCACATATAGTTATGCTGTGAAAAGTTGGTTAATAAACAAGTGGGGAAGTGGGTGAAAAACTGCTTAAAACTGCCAAAAACTGTTCCCGCCTGGCATCTAGTTCGAACGACATTTCGTTTCAAACGACATTCTCGTTCGAACGAGTCTTCTAACGAAGTTCCAGTATGAACTCATTAGAAACTCGTTTGGAAATCTCGTTAGAAAGACAATATCGTTCGAACGACATTTCGAACGAAGTTCCATTATGCCTTAATGGGAAGTCGTTGGTAATCTCGTTCAAACGACATCTGGCTCGAACGACAATCTCGTTCGAACGACATATCGAACGAGCTTCCAGAAACTTTGGAATATTCGATTTTTAGCCCAGAAAACTTTATAAACTTATTTTAAAGTTTTAATTAATTCTTTCTGAAAATAAAACACAGTTTTAATTAAACCTAACACCCAATAAACAAGTTCCAAGCTCCTATATATATATATATATATATATATATATATATATATATATATATATATATATATATATATATATATGATGAAGCTTTATACTCTTTGCCGCTACGTCTTCAACAAACTCTTCATAGGCTTGAGAATATTACAATTAAATACAATCCTATGAATAAATGTTTTTGTCCGGAATTGAGCCAAAACAATATATGGGCTCCATTGGAAATTTGTGTCCTTACAAACTCTCTCTTAAATTCTCTTAAATTCCCAATAACTTGTTTTCTTACTTAGCACTTTTATTATCTCATCTCACAAATCCTAAATATACTTTTTATTTAGTATTATTGCACATCTCATATTTTCATATAAATAAAAACCTAAAAAGACAAGTAAAATAGGGTTTGCTCATAAACTCCAAGTAGGAATTCTCACACTTTTTCCACACTTTTCTCACAACTAAAACACTTTTTCAACACACACACACACATTCACAAATAAGAGATCCCCATTTGGATTTATGGGATAAACCCCACCCCTCATTTTGTATACGAACTACGTGGACTTTGATGCCTTTATAAGCTACATACGGATCTTGGGGTAAAACCCGAGACTCGAGTCATTTGTCCCACTTTTTCTCTTATTTTCTATCTTCTCTAAATCCATTTTCCTTATATTCTTTATACTTGTTCTTAGTGACGTCTTACCCCATACGCGTTATCGTTCCATTATAACGATCAACGTAAGGGTAATCGTGTAAATCTTACTTTCTAATATTATTCTTATACCTTCCTACGGATGATTCGCTTTATCTTTTCCATGATACAAGTCGGGGATTCCTACCTCCATTCTATATATACACATGCACACATATCACGGGGGAAAATATAAAGGAAAATAGCAAATATCCATGAGAGACCGAAAGGGCGGAATGGGTGCCTAACACCTTCCCATTTTGTAACTAAGCCTCCGAACCCTTCTCGAATCATTTGGTTTCGCATGCACCAGTATGTCTTTGGATGCCATCCTTTGGGATGGCTTCCCCTTTTTTCTTTTGTCTGTTTTGAGTAAAATAGACTGGCGACTTTGAATCTCTTTACATTTTTACACCACATCTCAAACGACGCCAGCCGAAGCGCTCCCGAGAGGGACGCGCGGAACCCGAAGGATCCTTTTCCTCCATGGCGGGGATCGGGGATGGCCACAGTGGAGACTCCGCTGGGGATATGTGTTACTTGTTTATGGGCTTGACTCTATTTGCATGGATGCTATGTATGTTTATGTTCCCCCCCCCCCCCCCCATATCCACGTGTTCCCCTTCTCCATGTGTATCCCATGCTTATGCTTATATTCACACACTTGTAGAAAATTCTCCATGTACACCTCACACCACGTGCACCTAGGATCACATATATCCCCATGTTGCACGCATCACCCCTCCATACTTGGTGTACCTTTTGAGGTACTTGTACTTTTCTCCCAGTTTGGCATAATCAAGAAAGGCATTCACATCATAAGATACTAATAAGGGAATCATGCATAATTCACACAACATCACCAAAAAGCATTGATATTGACCAAATTTTACGCAGTAACTCGAGGGTCACTTCATGATGGGCGCTGGTCCGGCAGGTCGCAGTTAGTCTAAGCGATATGACTCTCACCTTCCATTGGCCAAGTACCATCGACGTATATCGAACGGTTCCCTCGCATCGTACCGCTTGACTGAAGTCATGACGTGAGGTATATCACAGGGAATTCGTTCACGTACGTCGAGTATATCAAATTCGCTCTCACATGTACCATCCCCACGAGGCATATGGTGAGGCAATTCACGTACACTCAGGTATATCAAATGGCTTGTCCACACATACCGATCGCCCGCAAGAGCAAGACGTATATCGTGGAAGTCATGCTAAAGGGGGTATCCCATGCCGATTCACCCAACCAACTGCATACCCACATATAGGTGTCAAACCTAGGACACGCACTTTAGATTGCCGATTTCAACCCGAAACTCTATTAAAATTTTGGGTCGGCCTCCCGCCCAATTTTTGTGCATTTTTAAAACGGGACCCTATCCGTGAGCCTGGTTACAAGTCCAAACCGTAGCTTTTCATATATTAAGAACCCCACTTTTCCAGGCTCGGGTCCCATTCGGCATTGCATTTAGGAGAATTAAATACAAGTGAGAACATAATAATCATAATAACCATGCTGAGTCCCGTATCCAAAAACATTTCTCCCTTCTTTATCAAAAATCCAAAAACATTTATCCCTTCTTTATTACAAATCCAAAAACATTTCTCCTTTCTTTATCAAAAATTCAAAAACATTTCTCCCTTCTTTATCAAAAATCTAAAAATAGTTCTTCCTTTCTCAAAAATAAATCTCATCCTACGCCTTCTCAGGTCGATCGCAAGCCCTTGGCCTGGCTCCCTACTGGCTTCGGTCGTCAGTGAAATCACCCCAGAGTTACATCCGTTCCTCTACTACTTCTTCTGAGTCCGGAATCCATCCATTTTCCATAGAGAATACAAATCAAGTACCAGTCATTCAGCCGGATCTGACGACAGTCCTAGCTCAGCTCCTGTCCAAGATTGACAACCTCAAAACCGAGGTTCGAGAGATGCAACGAAACCAAGTTCTTATTCTTCAAGAGCCCGAGGCCCTATTCCCTCGTGCTATGGGTCCACCCGAGCCTATTTGGGTTCTGAAAGAATATCAGCGCGCTCCACGTGCCCCTCCTGCCAATGGGCCACCGCCTGCCCAGCTTCTAATGCCAAAAATTGCCCAGCCTGTGGCTAACCTGCCTGTGGTCGTTGATCCAAAAGAGGAAGAGTTGAATAAAGTCAAAGAGGATCTCAAGATGCTCACCAAGAAGTTTGACCAAGTCAGGATCTCTAGGAATTACATGGACTACACCCACATGTCTCCTTATCCTAAAGCGAGGTTACCTGAGAAGTTTAGAGGGAGTGGCACCCCAATTGTTCATCTTCGTAGTTACCATCGTTCCATGACTCTATTAGGGGCTTCTAAGGAGGTGATGGCCCAATTGTTTCAGCAAATTTTGAAGGATAATGCCCTCCGATGGTTTTTATCTTTCGATGAATCCAGAATCCGTAGCTGGGAGGATGTAGCCCGAGAATTCATATCACAGTATAAATACAACGAAGAGCTTGAGGTCACCCATCGTGATTTGGAGATGCTCAAACAGAATCCTGGAGAATCAGTCAGTAACTTCATAACCCGGTGGAGGGAGCAAGCAACTACCATGACTAATCGGCTATCTGAAAAAGAGCAGGTCAGCATAGTGAAGAAGAACTTCTTGACCCATGTCCGAGCGACGATGGGAGGATAATACTATCCCCACTTCCGAGCTCTTAGAGAGGCTGGAGTAGAAATCGAAGAAAGTCTCGTTAAAACAGAGGTTGAACCGAAGAAGGTGTTCGGACAGTTCACCCCCAGAAAGTATGACAGGCCTGCCAGTGCTACAGTCTCAACCATCAACAACATCTCTCAATCAACCACATCATGGGCACCAGAAAGTCGCCCTGCCCCCATCCGAAGGGAATACACTGAGCTCCGTGCTCCCCCCTCCAAAGTTCACCAAGCCCTGTTAAGCCGAAACATTATCAAACCCTTGGATCCACATCCATTGCCAAATCCACTCTAAAGAAACTTCAAGACCATTGGTCATTGCGCCTTTCACCAAACTGCTGGCCATACCACCGACCAATGCTTTCACCTTCGGAACATAATCTAAGATCTCATTGACCGGGGTACCATCGCCCCACCAGCCAAACAGTACTCACAATCTACTCCCAAATCACACCAATGCCATCTTCTTGGAAGAAAACCCAGATTTTGACCCCTCAACTCAAATCACACCCATATACTCTCCTAAACCTCTTCAAATTTTCCCATATTTCCTACTACACCCTACTAGCCTCACTGATCAGGCACTATCACTCCTTACCAGAGCATGCATCGCTGTCCGTACCCATTCTGAAAATGGAAGTATGGAATTGTCAGAGGTGTTAGACCAACTCCTAGAGTTCGAGCTGAAATTGCCCTCACAGATGGTCATCGATTGCCAGAGATTCAGTACACTGTTCTTGGAAGCATGGAAATGGGCCCAAGATTTAGACAAGTGGGTGGTACCAACTGACTAAGTTAGCCTAGATAATGTTGTCCAGACTATGGAAGAATTACTCAGGCAAACCAACAGCATTTATAGTATCACCGAGTTACTTAAAACTTTGAAGTTATAAGGGCGTTTGGTCCCTTCAATCACACATATCCCCACCGAATGGGAAGACCTGTATGACAAAGTCATTGAAGTTGTGGAATGCATCGACTTTACGGGGAAAGACAGAATTATTATCACCGGATGGGGGGGGGGGGGGAGAACTCGAAGATTCGAGTGAAGAATGAGATTTAGGAAGAACTAACCCAATAGCCAACATATGTGGGATGATCTCATTTAAAGAAATCCTCGGAGAAATAAATAGGGTGGCAGAACAACCTGAGATTGTTGAGGAAATAGGATTCATATTCTTTCCTTCTTCAGTAAATCACATGACCAGATCAGGGAGAATTTACCAGGTTCCAAGCTCACTACCAACAAATGACAAAGGGAATGGCGTTGAAAACCTTCTTGTGCCAGAGATGACCATCGAGGAGAGCAAAATCCTCGATCAACTGAAGAAAACTCAAGCTAACATCACTCTATGGGGGATTTTCATGTCTTTCCAGCTGCACAGAAATGCTTTAATCAAGTTACTCACTGGACCCATAGTTCCTCCTTCTACCACACCATAAGAAGCGGTAAATATGGTCGGATCCTTGACCTCTACCCGAATGCTATCATTTTTTGAAGAAGAAATCCCTAGAATTGGGCCGAATCACAATCATGCACTCAACATCTCCGTCAAAGTTATGGGAAAGGTCGTGCCACTCTCCCTTGTCGATAACGGATCCGCCTTGAACGTTTTCCCTCTAAGAACCTTCAAGTGTTTAGGCCTGAAAGAAAGCGACCTCGCTCCAACCTCCACCGTTGTGCGTGCCTACGATAATACCTACCGAGAGGTGATGGGATCCATAAAACTTGTAATAGGGGTTGGCCCTATAAACCCTGTCGTTGAATTCCAAATCATAGACATCCCAGCTTGTTTCAACCCGTTGCTAGGACGCCCCTGGCTCCACAATATCAAGGGTGTCTCTTCCTCACTCCATCAGAAATTGAAGTTCTTCACCGACGAGTGAGCCATCACCATTTTAGGTGACGACGGAAATGTCGAGGGTGCAAGCACCAGCAGTCCAATTCTTAAGATACAACACGGGTCAAATGATATGCTCCTTTCAGGATTCCAAATTGAGCCACTCTTACTCCCGGCAGGGGACGATTTCAAAGAAAGGGTTTGTCGGGCATATGACCCTCATGGCAATGTCAATGTGATTCAGATGTTCAGAAATATGCACTTCATGCCCGGACTGGGGCTAGGGCAAAGGCTAAGGGATACTTGAGCCTATCGAACTGAAGAAAGATGTCCCTCCTTGCGGCTTGGGGTATCAACCATCAGAATAAGTGCTCAGAATGATCCGCCAGTCTCGACCAAAGAAAATATTAGACTGCATCTGAGCTATCTCAGGAGACTCCTTAAATGGACAGTTTATCAAAGAAGGCGAAGACTTCTCCTTTTGCGGTTTTCCAGAAACCTGGTATGACCACACAGACAAGAAGATGAGGTCGGGAATGGAGATCTTTTTCCAAAACAACTACATATGGGCCGAAAGTTTCCCACACCGCGTACAACCGCTCATCAAAGATACCAAAGAGACTGAGGAAAGTGATTCTGAAGATTCCTTCAACTTGCAGATACTAAGGTTGGCACTCTGAACGGTTCATTCAGGAACTACCTCAATGGACCCATCCCGTATGATTAAAGCTATTTATACACCTCTCCTCAACTGGCATGCTGCACCAGTTCAACCTCTTAAAATCTCTCCTGACCCCAATGTTTACCCTATTTTTTCTTCTGTTGTCTATCCTTGCTTAAATTTAATCGAGACCTCTTTTGATGAGGTTCTCAATGCTGTTTTTCCTATCAATGAAATAAACGAAGATTTTGAGTATCTTGTTGTGCCTTACATTAACTGCTTGGATTCTAATCAAACTTTTGATGATGATGATTTTGCAAATGAACAATTCTTAACTGGTCTAAATAAGGTTAATAATAAACAACATAACCACGTTCAAGTTAATGAAGAAGAGACTGTTGTTATTAATCTCGGTTCTAGTAGCCAACTGCGCGAGATTGGGATAGGGGCCACCCTTGCCAAGCATGAGCACGCACAACTCGAAGAATTACTGAAGGAGTTCATGGATGTCTTTGCATGGTCGTATGATGATATGCCTGGCATCGATCCTGAAATAGCTCAGCATGAGATCCCCACTCTCCAAGATTACAAGCCGGTTAAACAAAAATTGAGAAAGCTCTGAACCGAATGGTCACTCAAGGTCAAAGAAGAGGTGGTCAAACAATTGAACGTGGGTTTCATTCGGGTAATTGAATATCCCACGTGGCTAGCCAACATTGTACTTGTGCTAAAATCATGAGGGAAGGTTCGAATGTGTGTGGACTACCGAGATTTAAACAAATCTTCTCCAAAGGATGATTATTCGCTACTCAATATCGACATGATCGTGGACAACACATCCAGTTATGCTCTCAAGTCATTCGTCGACGGGTTTACCGGATACAACCAAATCAAGATGCATCCCGACCACCAAGAAAAAACCGCATTCATAACCCATGGGGAACCTTTTGCTACACCGTTATGCCATTCGGTCTCAAGAATGCTGGGGCTACCTACCAAAGGGCTGCCACAACCATCCTGCACGATCTGATTCACAAAGAGGTCGAGGTTTATGTGGATGATATGATTATCAAGTCTAAAACTAGAGAAGGTTATGTTCCCGCTCTCCGAAAGTTCTTCGAACGACTGCGACGATATCAGATGCGACTTAATCCACTGAAGTGTGTCTTCGGCATTACAAAGGGAAAACTCTTGGGATTCATGGTCATCGAAAAGGGGATAGGAGCAGATCCTGCCAAGCTGAAGGCCATACTTGAGATGACACCACCCCGAATAAAGAAAGAAGTTCGAGGTTTTCTTGGGAAATGACAATATATCAGCCGGTTCATCAGCCAGCTAACCTCCATCTACGAACCAATCTTCAAGCTCCACCGAAAGGATTAAACCAAAGTTTGGAACGGGGCTTGCTAAGAAGCTTTTGACCTAATCAAATAGTACTTGACCCAACCTCCAGTTCTCATGCCACCACAGTCTGGTCTCCCTTTGCTCCTATACCTAACCATAACCGATACTGCAGCTCGGGCTTTGCTAGCCCAGTACCTTGAGGACTCCAGTAAAGAAAGAGCCATCTGTTACGCCAGTCGTAAATCGGTCGGGTACGAGGCCAACTACACTGCTTTAGAAAAGGCATGTGTCCCACTTGTCTGGGTCACCCAAAAGTTTCGACACTACATGCTCGCCTTCCCTATCAAACTAGTATCCCTAATGGACCCCATCAAATACCTGCTTGAGAAACCCGCCTTATCCAGTCAAATGGCCCAATGCTTGATGCTCCTAGTCGAGTTCAATATCGTGTACATCACACAAAAAGCTGTTAAAGGAAGAGCCATCTCTGACTACCTTGTCGATTACCCTGTAGAAGAAGCGGAGGTTCGGATCTCCGAATTCCCAAATGAAAATATCCTCTGCACCACTCAAGACCACCTTTGATGGAAAATTTTCTTTGACGGCGCTGCCAAAAAAAAGGGATATGGAATTGGGATACTCCTGATCTCCCCAGATGACTCCCACACTCCCATCGCCATTAAATTGGATTTCCCTTGCACCAACAATATGACGGAATACGAGGCATGCACAGTGGGCCTCAAAGTCGCTCTCAAGAAAGGTATTCAATACCTTGATGTCTACGGGGATTCTTCCCTTATCATCGGTCAAGTGCTCAGAAAGTGGAAAGTCAAGGACGAAAAGCTCCAACCCTTTCATGCCCAATTAGAACAGTTAGCCTCCCGTTTCCGAGATATCACCTTCCATTACCTACCCCGAGCAAAGAATAACATGGCCGATGCTCTCGCTACCTTGGCCGCCATGGTCGACATGCCCGAGGGAATAACAATGACTCCCTTCCTAGTTCAAAAGCAAGAAAAATCGACCCATTGCTACCATATTGAGCTTGTCTCCACCGAAGATCCCGAACTAGCCGATTGCTGGTACTATGATATCTGGTGCCTCCTCAAACATGGTAAGTATCCCGAGGGTTCCAACAAGAAAGATCGAACAACTCTCCGAAGACTGACCGCCCAGTACATTATCTGTCATAAAGCCCTACTCAAGCGAAACTTCGATGGAACTCATTTACACTGTAATCCTGGGGCTGAGATTGAGAAAATAATGTAGAAGATCCACAACGGGGAATGCAGATCCCACATGAATGGTCACATGCTCTCCAAGAAGATCATCCGACAGGGCTACTACTGGACCACCATGATCCAGGATTGCACCGCCTATGTCCGGAGATGCCTCAAATGCCAACAATTCTCTAATCTTCAACACTTGCCTCCACGAAAGTTATACAATATGACCTCTCCCTGGCCGTTCTCCACCTGGGGCATCGAAATCATAGGGAAGGTTACACCAAAGGCTTCAAACGGACATGAATTCATCCTAGTTGCCATCGATTACTTCACCAAATGGGTCGAAGCTGAGTCATACGCAGTATTAAACGCCAAGAAAGTGGCCAAATTCCTCAATAAAAATATCATCTGCCGATATGGGGTCCCGTACGAGCTGGTATCAGATAACGGGTTGCATTTCGAAGCAGAAGTCACAGAAGTAGTCAACGAGTATGGGATTCAGAGACACAAATCTTCTCCCTACCGACCTCAGACTAATGGTGCAGTTGAAGCCGCCAACAAGAACCTCAAAGCTATCATCAGCAAGATGATCGAAAGTTGTAGAGATTGGGATGACCGGATCCCGTACACCCTCTGGCGCTATCGAACCTCAATCCAAACCTCTACTGGGGCTACCCCTTACTCCCTGGTTTATGGCATGGAAGCAGTCCTACCTGTGGAGCTAGAAATACGCTCGCTACGCGTCATGCTCGAAAGAAAAGTTAGTGAAAAAGACTGGTGCCAAAGCCGTCTTGATGAGCTAGCCCTCCTAGATGAATGAAGGTTAAAAGCACTGTACCACATACAAGGGTACCATCGCAGAGTAGCGCGATCATTCAACAAGAGAGTCAAGGACCGAGGTGTCCGAGAGGGAGACTTAGCCCTCAAGGAGATAATAGAACCCATCTGGGACCCCAGAGGGAAATTCAAGCCCAATTGGAGCTGCCCCTACATTGTGAATAAAATCTTATATGGCGGTGCCACCATGCTCACTGACCTAGATGGGGAAGAGATGGCTCGTTCAGTCAATCTGGACCGACTCAAGAAATTCTACCCCTAGTCCGAAATCTTAGCACGCTACGACTCTTCCCATCCCCCTTCTATTCTAAAAAAAACTATTTAAAAAAAAATATTTTCAAAAACCCTAGAGGTACGTAGGCAGCTCATACACCTCACATGAGTGCGGCCCTTTCTTTTTCACAAAATACTATTCTTTTCTTACCTCCAAGAACGGCGGTTCATTCTAAAAATACTTGAACAAAAGGATTATGCATGCCTTAGTGATCAATACAGATAATTCAAAATACAAAATTCATCGAGAGGCACAGCTGGATGATCAGATACTTGTTTATTTCATTAATAAGAAAATTCAGCACGGATTACATAAGAAAAAGGAACGGATAACTCCCTTCCCCATTACTATAAAAGCCAAATAAAATCCCCACATTTGTTACACAAATAAACTCTCCAAGAGTCCCACCCACAGCCACCAGAGGAGCCTACACCCTCATCATCTACATTCGGAGATCCCCAAGTTTCCCCTGCCTGAATAGAGTGCCGTAAACATTCCATGGATCGATGAGGCTTAACCATCTTTGAAAAGACGACAACACCCCCTTCCATGGTGTTAGATAAAATAAACCATCTTTGTCCAGTCTCCACTGCCAACATCTTGCTGACTACTTTCCTCCACAACCACTTCATATAATCTTTGGGGACATGCCAAACCTCCCCGACAAACTGAGAGGGACGGGTCGACGGACGCCGATTTTCCCATAGAGATCCAAGTAACAGACGCAAGCGCTCAGTCAAATATTCTACCAGAAAGAAATTTGAGGTCCGAGGGGGCACGACCTGCGCCCAGCTGAATTGGCATAAAAGGCGCCAAGGGAAATAAAAAGAGGTCTGTCTGAAACCAACCAGCCGCACATATGAATACTCTCCTAGCTCCAGAACAGGCTGCAACTACCCCCACCAAGGCACTGACCAATACAGCCCACGAGCCTCATGCTCCACAAACCAGTGTTCCTAGTTCTCAATATACATGCCAACACTGATGAAGTAGCGTGAAAAGAAGTTGGGTACGTTCGATAAGGGATATTCTGGAGGAGTCTCCAAGCGGAATCTTTCAGACAACCACATGAACATCATCACAGGGCTACCCCTCAAAAAGTCAGAACGAGCTTCTCTCCAGGCATCCAGGCCACTCAGGGTCTCCGCCATTATCACCGCCGCAGGATTGCGATGATATGACATCCATAAAGTAATGGCTGCAAGTTGCAGGTCCATCTGTAGTTCTCCGGTCACCAGCAGCAAAATGGAAACCAGACCCAGAATAACGGTTCCAGCATAGACAACGTCACCTACTTCTCGTAAATGCACAGACTGCAACACCGCCGGGAGGGAGATCATTCCTCCAGTAACCAATGGTCTAGCCACCGAAGGTGAAATATGAAGAAACGAGGCCAACAAACCCCTGGGAGAGCGGGAAAATTCGGGCAAAGCCGCAGCAACACTAGGATTTACACCCACTATGGCAGAAAATTCCTCGTAGGTAGGACAAACTTCCTCCAACCCAAAGCAGAAAACATGGTCTTCGGGGTACCATATTTGTACCGCCGCCATCAGCACATTCCACTCAAGAGGCTGATTACGCCACAAGGAGACTCGATGCATGTAGAAAGCATTGTAGTCGAAATTATAAGAGCACGTAGCTTCCAAGACTTCGAGGTAGTTGTCAAACTTGGTGATACTAGGGAGAGCCATCTTGCAAGGCCAAGAAATAGTGTGCAAGTAGATAAGAATGCAAAGGTGTGATGAAAACACTCCACCCTTCCCTCTTTTTATACTTGAAAACCCTCACAAGGGACAAAATTCCTGCAAAAATCAGAAGGAATCCTACCCTACAAGGTGCCAAAGGCTGAAGAGGGTACCATTCAAAGTTTTCAATTGATGGGACTGGACTGAACTGCCGATAGGCACGTCAGGGTGCTTGCCGATCGGCAACCCCCACATTTTTGGAAATTTCCCTCTTTTCCTCTTTTGACAAATCATAAAATTCAATAAAAATAAATTGATATTCTCAACAGAATTTCAAGAATCCCTTTTTCTCCTTATATAATTTCCTTTTTGATTAAAAGATTTACTTCAAAAAATTCCAAAAATACTCCTTTTTACGGTCTCAGCAGTAAAGTAAAAAGCGCATGTGCATTCATTCATCATAATTAAAAGATAATAAAAAAAACTCCATCGCATTGCATATATTTGTGTTTTGTGTTTTGTGTTACATCAATTTCGCAGGAAATAAAAAGAAAAAACAAAAAACAACGGGACTCAGCCCGAACCCACATCCACTCTCTCTCTCTCTCTCTCTCGCTAAGAGCTTCCATCCCTGCGACGTGCTGTCTTCCCCTTACGGCGAGATGATGCACCACCACTACCCGAGCCAGAGTCCTCTCCAGACGAGGAAGACGGCACCAACCAAGAAGGAACAGGAACCGCATCCCGAATATGAGTAGTCGTCGAAGATATCCAGTCCCTAATATCCCTTAGCCAAGTGGTCGACACCCGGACTTGCTGTAAGAAAAGGCAAAATCAGTATCAAAGCAAGGATGACCAAAATAGAAAAGAAAGAGAGAAAAGAACAAAAAGGCATACCGCAGGTCGGAGGACCTCCTCTGTCAAACCCAACTCCTCTGGATCCATCGCATGAGGACGGTGAAACATAGGAACCATCCCTCCATTAGCCTGCCGGATGTTGTATGAAGGGGTATGCAACCGCACAAAAGGTACCTCCGAGGTCGCCGCCGCCGCAGATGCTGACGGACCACCGCCACTGTGGGAAAACCCACCGCTCGACTCGAACCCGCCGGAAGGAAGGGCAACGCATCATATATGTTGGGCTCCATCAACCAGCTCGTCATAAAATCCATATAGTCATACGGCGCAGCCATATCGGTGTATAGCAGGTAGGACTCGCCAATCATCGCCACGATCCTCTCATCCTCTGACAGCAGTCGTTCCCCGCCTCATAGTCGTGGGAGGTTGCACGGGTGGCACCACCACCTCTTCCTCAGTAATCTGACGAATCACCCTCTCTCCAAGGTACCAGGAATGGCCGAACTCATGCGCCAGCAAGTGCCTCATCCGCACAATCGCCCCGGTCACCCCCACATCCTGAATGGATGTCCCCCAGGGATAAAAGCTCACCTGAAAATATCCAAGCGAGCATAAATCAATACAAGATCAGAAGGTACAAAAAATAAGACTGAAATGGAAAGAGTCTTACCCTACCACTGGTCAGGTCATTCAAGACCTGACGCACAGCCTCCAGGGAGAGAGATCCCTTCGACTGCCGGTTGGCCTTACGCCATCGATATAATCGGCAGAAGTCCCCAACGGTGTCGTCCTTCAAAGCGATCAGTGGGGTATTGCACCCAATCACCTCATAGAACCACGTATGAATTCGCAAACAAAATAGAAGCATAAGGAAAATGTGAATGCATGAAAGGAAAATACGAATGCATGAAAATAAAATGCACAAATTAAAGAATACCTCAAGAAGGTACGTGGCCCCAGTAAAGGTTTGCCGGCAGCACCGACTGAATGCATCCAGAGAGGAGTAAAGGGTCGACAAGGTCAGACTCCCCCAATCATAGAAGGGGATGTTCGAAAACATCCTCAGGTACGGCAAGAACCACAAATGGACGACGTCGCCGCTCGACGCCACCATGAAACCTCCCAACACCAGGAGAATGAATAATCGAGTCATCTGCCTCACTTGCAGCCCATCCTTCACATCAATCTCCCTACCCAACAGAACGTCCTTCAGGAGGGACCCTCGGATAGAATCTCCAGAAACTATCCTCCTTACATCACCAAGTGCCGCATGCACTGCCTTCGATCTCACCCATAAAGAGCGATCCACCTCTATCTGCTCTCCATCACAATCCAGCCCCAGCAGCTGCTGCACGTCTATGGGAGTCACAGTCATCTCCCCGAAGTCGAAATGAAAGGTGTGTGTAGTGTCCCACCACCTCTCTCCCAGAGTGCACAATATCACCGTTGAACGAGGCATCTCATCCAACGCCGATGCCAACCTCCCAAAACCCGCTGATGAGACCACCCAGCACACCATAGGTGGGAGATGCTCCCAGACATCCTTAAGCCCCGTCGTCCCGCGAGCACGCATGTTCTTCAAAGAAATATCAGACTGGCAAAAAGAAAAGTCTCATCAAAAGTCAAGAAAGAAAAATCGCCAAAAGAGAAAAATGCCAAAGGTCGAGTTACTTACATAACCGCCGGGGATCACTCTCGAAGAGCGATGACACGATGGCTCTCGCAGCAAAGTCCGCTCATCTGCAACAGGGTCAAACGCATCAAAGGATTTCTCACTCCCCAAAGCAAGGGGCACCCTGTCCCTCAAATCCACATTTGCCCAGTCATCAATGGTCAACCACTCCCGATGGACTGCAGTGCTCACAAAGGCAGCCATTTCTTGAAGATCATAACACTAGAACGATTTGCAGAAGAATCGCAGAAAGAGAGAAAGCAAAAAAAGTTGTGAAAAAATGAAGGGATTCTCCCCCTCACCTTCCCCAGGCAGCCCAAAAGTCCGCGCCACTGCCGAATGGCACCCCTCATACCATGCCGACCGGCACCCCACATTAAATTTCGTACAGAAATTTCCAAAAAATACCAGAAAGCACCGAAAAATCTCAGAAAATTCCTGAAAATCCCAGGATGGATTTTGAACATTTTCACCAAGAAAATTTCGCGTCACCTCGAGCGTAACCCCTTATTTCCCTAGCGTAACCCTCAAAAACCAAGTGAAACTCCTCCCGGCAAAGCTCCGGAGGATCTCTAAGGATCGCCTGATCACTTCCCCCAGTGGAATTTGCTTACAGCACCAAAATAGGTTGTTCCCCCTGCGAGGTCTCTTAAAGGCTTCCCCAGCAATCAGCTCCCCAACTCAGATCAAAATAAAAAAGAACCTTCTCTAGCAGAATCAAAATCAAATCTTTATCCACTCTTGGGCCAGAATTGGCCTCGGTCTTGGATAGTCACCTGAGTTAGGTCAGAATTAACCTCGGTCCCCGGTCGTCACCACTCTTGGGTCAGAATTGGCCTCGATCTTGGATCGTCACCTGAGTTAGGTCAGAATTGACCTCGGTCCTCGGTCGTCACCACTTTTGGGTCAGAATTGACCCCGGTCTTGGATCGTCACTTGAGTTAGGTCCAAATTGGCCTCGATCCTCGGTCATCACCACTCTTTAGTCAGAATTGGCCCCAATCTTGGATCATCACCTGAGTTAGGTCAGAATTGACCTCGGTTCTCGGTCGTCACCACTCTTGGGTCAGAATTGACCCCGGTCTTGGATCGTCACTTGAGTTAGGTCAGAATTGACCTCGGTCCTCGTTCATCACCACTCTTGGGTCAAAATTGACCCCGATCTTGGATCGTCACCTGAGTTAGGTCAGAATTGACCTCGGTCCTCGATCGTCACCACTCTTGGGTCAGAATTGGCCCCAGTCTTGGATCATCACCTGAGTTAGGTCAGAATTAACCTCGGTCCTCAGTCGTCACCACTCTTGGGTCAGAATTAGCCCCGGTTTTATATTGTCACTTGAGTTAGGTCAGAATTGACCTCGATCCTCGGTCGTCACCACTCTTGGGTCAAAATTGGCCCCGATCTTGGATCTTCACCTGAGTTAGGTGAGAATTGACCTCGGTCCTCGGTCGTCACCACACTTGGGTCAGAATTGGCCCCGATCTTGGATCGTCACCTGAGTTAGGTCAGAATTGACCTAGGTCCTCGGTTGTCACCACTTTTGGGTCAGAATTGGCCCCGGTCTTGGATCATCACCTGAGTTAGGTCAGAATTGACCTCGGTCCTCGATCGTCACCACTCATGGGTCAGAATTAGCCCCGATCTTGGATCGTCACCTGAGTTAGGTCATAATTGACCTCAGTCCTCGGTCATCACCACTCTTGGGTCAGAATTGGCCCCGATCTTATATCATCACCTGATTTAGGTTAGAATTGACCTCATTCCTCGGTCGTCACCACTCTTGGGTCAGAATTGGCCCCGGTCTTGGATTGTCAGCTGAGTTAGGTCAGAATTGACTTTGGTCCTCGATTATCACCACTCTTGGATCAGAATTCACCCCGTTCTTGGATCGTCACCTGAGTTAGGTCAGAATTGACCTCGATCCTCGGTCGTCACCACTGTTGGGTCAGAATTGGCCCCGATCTTGGATCGTCACCTGATGTTAGGTCAGAATTGACCTCGGTCCTCGGTCATCACCACTCTTAGGTCAGAATTGACCCTGGTCTTGGATTGTCACCTGAGTTAGGTCAGAATTGACCTCGGTCCTCGGTCATCACCACTCTTGGGTCAAAATTAGCCCCAGTCTTGGATCGTCACCCAAGTTAGGTCATAATTGACTTCGGTTCTTGGTCGTCACCACTTTTGGGTCAGAACTGACCCCGATCTTGGATCGTCACCTGAGTTAGGTCAGAATTGACCTCGATCCTCGGTCGTCACCACTCTTGAGTCAAAATTGGCCCCGGTCTTAGATCGTCACCTGAGTTAGGTCAGAATTGACCTCTGTCCTCGATCGTCACCACTCTTGGGTCATAATTGACCCCGATCTTGGATCGTCACCTGAGTTAGCTTAAAATTGACCTCGGTCCTCAGTCGTCACCACTCTTGGGTCAGAATTGGCCGCGGTCTTGGATCGTCACCTGAGTTAGGTCTGAATTAACCTCGGTCCTCGGTCGTCACCACTCTTTGGTCAGAATTGGCCTCGATCTTGGATCGTCACTTGAGTTAGGTTAGAATTGACATCGGTCCTAGGTCGTCACCACTCTTGGTTCAGAATTGACCCCGATCTTGGATCGTCACCTGAGTTAGGTCAGAATTGACCTCGGTCCTCGATCGTCACCACTCTTGGATCAGAATTGGCCCCGGTCTTGGATCGTCACCTGAGTTAGGTCAAAATTGACCTCGGTCCTCGGTCGTCACCACTCTTGGGTCAGAATTGGCCCTGATCTTGGATCGTCACCTGATTTAGGTCAGAATTGTCCTCAGTCCTCGATTGTTACCACTCTTGGGTCAGAATTGACCTCGGTCTTAAATCGTCACCTAAGTTGGGTCATGACCGATCTCGGTCCTCGATCATCAGCACTCTCTAGGTCAGAATTGACCTCGATCTTAGATCGTCACCTAAGTTGGGTCAAAATTGACCCCGGTCCTCGGTCGTCACCACTTTTTAGGTCAGAATTGACCTCGGTTATCAAACCTTTACCCTAAGCCCACACATTTGGCTTTGATCCACAGAATTGATCATCCCCAGCACACTCCTTAGGTCCTCATAATTGGCCACGACCCTTTGAATCGGTCATACTCCCTCAAAAGCATCATGTGGTGTCTATTTGACGGTCATCATTTGTTCCAAACTCACCTGTCGAGGGGCTCTGTAAACACCCCATTCTGTTACCCCCTGACTCTCCTTAGGTCCCTAGTACCTCCCCTCATCACTACAGACCTAGGTCATGTCCCGAGTACTGACCTAGAATCCATCGGGCACTCCCCGACTTAGTTTGACCAAAAAGTCAAACTTTTCATCTCGTTCGAGACTCAACGATCCGTTTGCGGACGAACGATCCGTTTGCGTCTGAAATTTGACCCAGAGGTCATCGGGTGCTCCCGATCTCTTTTTGACCTATGTCAACTCTTCAGCTCGATCGAGGCTAAATGAATCTTTGAAGGGCACTGAATCCCCTTTCCAACGGTCCATCCCGTGCATAATTCTGACTTTCCATATGGACGAACGATCAGTTTGACTCCGAGAGGTCACTTAATGCTTCTCGGGCCCGATTGACCGAAATTAACTCTCCAAACCGGGTCAAACTCTTTGGAATGTCAAAGTACATCCCCTAAGCTTTCCAACGGTCTGCCCCGTGCATGATTTGGACTTACCATACGGACGAACAATCCGTTTGCGTCCGAATAATTCCCCGTCCAATGGACCGATAAACGCTTCCAAGCCATATTTGACCCAAAGTCAACTCTCGAACTCGGGAGCGGTCCAAAGGACTTTCGAAGGTCTCTGAATTACCTTTCCAAGGTATGCCCCGTGCGCAATTCTGACCAGCGCTTTCCCCTCGGCGAACGATTTTCCGAAAAAACCTGAAGCGCACTACCAAATGACAGGTTCCAAACCCTGCCTATCGGCACCTGTCGATAGGCAGTAATAGGTATATGTCGATCGGCACTTACCTGAGCCTATAAAAGGAGTCCTTCAACTCATTTGCAAAAGGAGCCCAGATCTGATGAAATTCACTCTCAACGAATCCCAGAAACCTCTCTCGAAGGCAGCGTGATTTTAACTTCCAAATCCCTTTTTTACTTCTACTTTTCATCATCCTTTTCATCAAACTTGGTGAATTAGACACTCTCCATCATCATCCAAGAGCAAGGGCTTCTCTCCAACACTCAAGATCAAGCTCAAGATCTTCAAGAAGGTCCAACTTTCTCAAACTCTCTCTTAAATTCTCTTAAATTCCCAATAACTTGTTTTCTTACTTAGCACTTTTATTATCTCATCTCACACATCCTAAATATACTTTTTATTTAGTATTATTGCACATCTCATATTTTCATATAAATAAAAACCCAAAAACACAAGAAAAATAGGGTTTGCTCATAAATTCCAAGTAGGGATTCTCACACTTTTTCCACACTTTTCTCACAACTAAAACACTTTTTCTACGCACACACACATTCACAAATAAGAGATCCCCATTTGGATCTATGGGATAAACCCCACCCCTCGTTTTGTATGCGAACTACGTGGACTTTGATGCCTTTATAAGCTACGTAGGCATCTTGGGGTAAAACCCGAGACTCGAGTCCTTTTTCCCACTTTTTCTCTTATTTTCTATCTTCTCTAAATCCATTTTCCTTATATTCTATATACTCGTTCTTAGTGACGTCTTAACCCATACGCATTATCATTCCATTATAACGATCAACATAAGGGTAATCGCGTAAATCTTACTTTCTAATATTATTCTTATACCTTCCTACGGATGACTCACTTTATCTTTTCTATGATACAAGTCGAGGATTCCTAACTCGATTCTATATATACACAAGCACACATATCAAGAGGGAAAATATAAAGGAAAATAGCAAATATCCATGAGAGACCGAAAGGGCGAAATGGGTGCCTAACACCTTCCCATTTCGTAACTAAGCCTCCGAACCCTTCTCGAATCATTTGGTTTCGCATGCACCAGTATGTCTTTGGATGCCATCCTTCGGGATGGCTTCCCCTTTTTTTCTTTTGTCCGTTTTGAGTAAAGTAGACTGACGACTCTGAATCTCTCTACATTTTTACACCACATCTCAAACGACGCCGGCCGAAGCTCTCCTGAGAGGGACGCGCGGGACCCAAATGATCCTTTTCCTCTGCGGTGGTGATCGGGGATGGCGACAGAAGACTTTACATAAACTCATTCTTAAAAGGAAAAATTTTATTAAGGAAAGGAAGACTGAAGATGAACTCAAGAAGACCTTTGATAAAGGTTTTAAATCAATCATTGAGGAAGTTCTTTGCAATTGGACTATCATGAGTCCATTACATTCAATAAGGGTTGGTTAGGTGGACTATTGGTAGAAAGAAATTTTCGGTGTATGTTTTCATCATTGCTTGAAAAGCGCCTCTAGTCAAAACCTTAAAATACCTACAAAATATAACAATCTAAAGTGTAGAGGTAATTAAGGGTATAAATCCACATCAAGGGGGTAAGCTAGAGACAAACTCAATTGTAATCCAATTTTTATTTTCTTTTTGGGCTTTTGCTTCTTCTATTTTTTTTTTATCTTTTCACATATTAAAACAATTAAGTGAGGTGAGGTGAGGTAAAATAACACTAAACTAAAATGTGAGATGAAAACAACTAATTATAAAGTGACTAAAAGTGAAAAATAAAGTCTAACACTAAAAAAAGAGATAAAATGAGGTAAATAATTGTGAGAACAATCAAGGAGTGGGATTACACCACAAATTTTAACTATTCTAATTAATTAATTTAATTAATTAAATTCTCCCCAATTAATATCAAAATTACAAATCAACTCTCATTGCAAATGTAATTTTAGTAGTAACCTTTTAGAAAATTAATTTTAACACCCCCACAACTCCAAAAAATAGATCTACACTCCTTTTAATTAATTACCCGCAAGGATCGATCAATAAAATTTATGTAAATCTTAGAAAATAAATGTAGAGTTGAAATTCAAGGAATAATACCACACTTAAGAAACCCCTATCTTTAGTTCGAATCTAAAATGATTATTATAACTAGAATTTCGATTTTCTCTCGAAAATCATTTACCCTCTCTCGAGGTGTAAATTTAAGGGTGAGGGATTAAAATTAACATTCAAAGGGAATTTTCAAGTTATCAAACTAATTAAACTAAAATAACATCAAATAAGAGTTTCCCCTTATCCCTTGAAAGGGGATTTAGCGTAACATGGTATATGATTTGACAAATTAATAATCAAAAGCATAAAATAAATGAGAAGAGAAGAGAACAATCAAACTCAATCTCTTGAAGTGAAATTGAACTCTTATTTCCTTGAAATCAAGCACAATCCATCCAATATGAGCATCCAACAATAATCAACTAAATTGAATTTTTCACACATTTATCACTCACAAATATCTAAAAAAAATAAAAATAAAACTATTTACAAATATTTCTATCTAATTTATTCTAACCTAACTCTCTACTTTTCTCTAGAATTTTCTCTCTCTATTTGATGATATGATCCCTTCAAATGGGAACTTGAGTCTTCTTTAATAGTATATGCATGGCACACATGGGACTAAGGGGTATTTTTGGTAATGGTCTTGAGTGTGCATGGAAATGGTGAGTGTGAGGTCATGTGGGAAGTGGGGTAATGAGGTAATGGGGATAAAAACAAATCAGATTTGTTAAAAGGGTGTTTTTGGGTAAGAGGTGTTAGCTGGGGGGTAGTAAGGGAAAAGGGAATAAATGGGTTAAGTTGAATATGTGGTCAATTGACTTTGGTCTTTGTTTTATTCTAGGCAGGAGACACGATTTGGCATTTGGGAGAAAATGGGTTTTGGGTTTGATGTTTGGATATGGATCATGGCTGGAAGGGTTGGCGGGTTATGGCACACGACGGGCTGGGCTTGGCCATTTGGGATAAGGGTTGATAGGTATGGATCTTCCCGATCGGAGCTGGGAATGTTCGGGTTAGAACGAGTTTTGGGGTCACCACTGGTTTGGTTCTGGCAATCGTGATCGGCGCTCCGGTGGTTGGGTTGCTCGCAGGTTGCGGGTAGCAAGTCAGGGGTCGGCGCTGGTGGATTTGAAGGGGGCGCCGGCCGAAATTGGTCGAGAGTGGTGCTGGCAGGGGGCGTCGCCGGTGGTTGGTCAGAGAGGTTGTAAGAGTTGCAGTTATGGTAGGGTTGAAGGGTATGATGGGAGGTTCGTGGTTACAGGTTTGAGGTTAGGGTCGGAGGTGGTTGAGGGTATAGTCTGTTAATGGAGTTTGGAGAGAGGAGAGAGGAGAGAAGGTGAGTTGGGAAGAAGATGATGTGTGGGGGATTAGTGTGTGAGTGAGGTGTAGGGTGTATGGTGGGGATGAGGGTGTGGTATTAGTTTAGGGTATATGTGAGTGTAGGATGTTTGTGTGTGTGTGTGTGTTTAATTTGTACCCAACTAAAATAATAAAGACTCAACTAAAATAAAAATAAAAATAAAAATAAAATCTAACTAAAAATAAAACAAACTAAATACAATAAAAATAAAAATATCAAAACTAAAAAACTAAAATCCTAAGCTTATATAAAAACTAAAATAAAACAAAAGAAATAAAAACTTAAAATCTAAATGAAAATTAAAGTCCTAAAAAATATAAAATATAATAAACTAAAAATAAACTCCTAAAAACTAATCCTAATAAAACTAAAAACAAATCAAAATCAAAATAAAATAAAATTACGCTAATAAAATAAAAATAAAACCTAGAAATCCTAAATAAATCAAAAATAAATCCTAAAAATAAAAATGACTCAAACTAAAAATATAAAAAAATATAAAAAAAAGCACAACCTAAACATACATGGGGTTCGCGGTAGGTTTAGGCTCGGTTTAGGGTAGGCTAGGATACGTGACAAGGGTATTTAGCTCCATTCAACGCGAATTTGCCTTGATATATAGCTTTTGACACCGCAAACGAACGTTTGACCTACAAGACAAATATTTAAGTACATAAGACCCATATTGTCGAGAATTAGCCTCTAAAGTATGTCTATTCGGGGTGTGAAATGTACAGTTTTGGGTGCTTATCAACTATAAGGAGGAAAGGTCATCGAAGGTGTCCCGACCCATGTCGAACACCCTCCCTTGGAGGAACCAATGATAATGGGAGTGAAGATATTGAGGTTTTGGTCATCCACCTAATGCTATTGAGATCAATTGGGTCATTGATGAGGCCATTGATGCCATCAACCTGATCGTCATTGGTCCTACTGCTCTGACTGGGGAGTGGGTGATGTTATGGAGAATGCACCTCCAACAGGTTAAGCGTAGGTCACACTTAACCTTTATTTTATTTATTTTTTCTTTAAACTTGTGGATCGACTGGTTGTTTACCTTATAGGCCTTGGGCCAATTTAATATTAAACGAAAGTGGTTAAATTTTCTTCATTGTTTTCTTTGCATTGCTTTTTTACCTGTGGCATGCTTAGTCTGTAATTGCCCTAGTTATACCTTTGTAAAATATGATATTTAACTTATTGATCATATTGAAAAATATATCACATGCTACATCGACCGTCCAGTTCTGAGCAAAAGTTTTCTTCTAAGATGTTTAACTTGTTTTTAAGTAACAAGACTTTGTTTTTGAATAAATTTGTGTTTGTTGTAGTCCGTTTAACCCAGTTTAGGTTGTACCACCACTTTCAAATGGGTTTCGTGCCAAACATGGGTGAACGACTTATGTATAAGTCATACAACCCAATTCTTTGTTGGGTTTATGCTTATTCTAGGCCGACTAACCCTCTTGGGTTGTATCACTATTTTCAGGTGGGTTTAATGCCAAACGTAGACTACCAACTTATTTATAAGTTGTATCACCAAATTCTTACGTGGGTTTATGCCTATTATAGGATGACCAAATTTTATTAGTTGTACCACCATTTTCAGGTGGGTTTAATACCAAACGTAAGCGACCAATTTATTTCTAAGTTATACCACCCAATACTTAGGTGGGTTTATAACTATTTTAGGCCAACCATCCTTTATGGGTTCTACCACTGTTTTAGGGTTTAATACTAAACGTAGGAGACCAATTTATTTATAAGTTGTACTGCCCAATTCTAAGGTAGGTTTATATTTATTCTAGGCTGACTAGCACTCTTGGGTTGTACCTCAATTTTCCTGTGGGTTTAATGCCAAACATAGGAGACTAACTTATTTCTTAGTTGTACAACCCAATTCTTAGGTAGGTTTATGCTTTGAATAATTGTACCAAATACATAGTAATAAAAAAATAACTTTATTAACCACAAATAAATTTAAAGTTTCCATGAATCAAAACCTAACTAATGATAGAATTTCTTAGGTTTTATGGCATTCCATGACATTGGTGCTATTCTAACATAGAGTTCTGAGGTTTGGAAGTCTAATATACAATGGAATGGAAATGTTCATTCCATATACTAGGGAGTATGAGATTTCCCCGACTGGTCTCCTTGGCATTATCCTATAAGCCCAGAGTATAGAGGTGAGTTCGTCCACCTATCTTCCCTTTGCATTTTCCAGAAGGTGCTTGATTCCTGATAGTAGAGTTTAACTAGTGTTCTCGGTTGGGCATTGCATTGCAGGCACATAACTAATCCATAGTAGACCCCGATCCCATGTTTTATACAAAAATCTCTGAAGATGTTCTTGTCAAATTTCATCATATTATAGGTGACTAGTATTCTAGTAATACCAAATTTTATGATAATGTTCCATCGTACTAATAATCTGGCATATGTTTCTCTGATATGGCTGAGTGGTTCTAGCTCCACCCAGTTATCATGTACTTTCGGTTGTCAGCATTTATGGGAAAAGGTCACAAAATATCTATGAACCATTGAGCCAAGGGCCAAGGACTTGTGGGGGTTTTTAGGTCTTCGGCTATCTTCTTGATGATTGGGGAGAGCTATTAGCATTTGATGCATTTCGGATGAACCAAAGAACGTCCTTCTATATTAAGGTCCACCAATATCCCTAATAAATCACCCTATATGAGAGTGATCTTCCTCCTGTATGAGCTCCACTATTTCATTTGTACATTTCACTGAGGATTCCTTCCACTTGATGTGGGTGGGCAAATTTAAGTAGATAGCCAATGAACGATCATTGGTAAATTTTACCTTCAAAGTTAAGGCAGTCTGTTCTGACTTGGTCTTCATCTTGTGATCCTCTTCGCTTTCTGACGATAGATCGCCATTCTTCAAAAAGGCGATGACTGAATCTATCCATGATGGTGCTAACTGGACTTGCATATAATCCGAAACTGGATTTAGTTCATCAATACTAGGTTGATATGTATATTCAATTTTAAATATTTATTTTTAGGGAGGTGTCAATGAAGTATGCTAGAGTAGCTAATGCATTTGTATGGTTATTTATATTCCTTGGTACATGCTCAACTGATGACGACCTAAAGTGTTTGAGAAATTTCCTCACTTTATCATGGTATGCGAGTATCTTAGGATCTCTAGCTTCATATTCACCGCTGACCTGGTTCACGATTAGATTGGAGTCACAATATATTACTACATGATTAGCTTATAGTTTAATCACCTTTTACAAACCATGGATCATAGCTTCATATTCCTCCTCATTATTTGACCTGAGTTGAATAGCTTGCTCAATAAGGAACCCTTATGGCATAATAAAGACGATCTCGATGTCGATGCCATATTCATTTGATGCCCCATCTATGAATAGCTTACATATTTGGTCATCTTCAACAACGACCAATGATTCTATAATTAGATTAGGCTACTCTTACTTTCCTAGTGATACTGAGAATTCAACAACGAATTTAGGCAGATTATACGCCTTAATGGTCATTCATGGTTCATACTTGATGTATAACTACACCAGTTTCAAAGACCACTTTGTCATTATATTGGAGATATTTTCCTTCTTTAGAACCTCCTTTAATTGATTAGTCAAGGGGACGTCTATCGTGTGAGCATCAAATTAGTATCGTAACTTCTTGGATGTTGTCACAAGTCCCACGACTATCTTCTCTATCGGCATATACCTATTTTCCTCCTCAAGGAGACTAACATTGACATAATAGATCAATAGTTGTTCCCCATTCTACAACCGAACTAATATTATATTGGTCACATGCGATGAGACGGATAGATATAGGCATAGATATTCTCCAATGGTAAGATTTAACTACAAGGGATGGGATCCCAAGTACTATCGAATTTCTTATAGTGCCCGATTATATGACTCTATCGAGACTTTTAAGATTAATTCTACAAGGATTGAAAGAAAGGTCGACATTTATCCAACGATCGTGATATGAATCGATTTAGTGCAACAAACATTCCGATGAGGACCTGGATGTCCATGATGGGGGTCGTCCTTCTGATATATCCCCCTCTACATTACCAAATACCCTAAAAACATATTGAAGCTCGGTCTGAAGGTACATTTGGAGGCATTTAACTTCACTATGTACTCTCTGGGGATTCTAAAAATCTTCGTCGCATCATTAATATGATAAGATGCATGTTTGCTCTTAATAAGCATGTCATTGATGTAAACTTCCATGGTTGCTTCGATCTGCTTCTTGAACATCTTAGTTATAAGATGTTCATAAGTTTCCTCAGTGTTTTTTAAGCCGAAGGTCGTCGCTTTGCAATAGTAAACCCCCAAGGTTATGATGAATGAGGTCTTAACTTGATTTGGTCCAAACAACGATATTAGATGGTATCCGAAATAAGCATCCATGAAGCTCATACATAGATGTCTGATCATTGAATCCAAAAGTTGATTAATCTAGAGCAATGGAAATTTATCCTTTAGGTAATTCTTATTGAGGTTGGTGAAATCTAATCAAACCCTCCATTTTCACTCTTCTTATTGAAAACAATGGTGTTAGAGATCCAGTCTAGGAACTAAACCTCTATGATGGAGCAGACCTGAAGGAGTTTCTCAGCTTTGCCTTTCACAACTTTCACATTTTTTAGTGCTAACTTCTTTGGCTTCTATTTGATATTTTGGATAGTCCAATCGACGTGTAACCGGTGAGAAGAGATATCCAAATCTATGTGCAAGAGAACATAAATATGTTAATGTTAGTCCTGAGAAACTAAATGAGATACTCTACTTGTTCCTTAAGTAATTATGATCCGATTAAAAAGGCTTTGTCCAGTTGGAATGAATACAGAGGAATAATTATTAGTTCCTCTATAACTCGTTCAGAAGGGATAGTTTGATTTTATTAACCTCCGAGCGAACACATTATGGTTTCGACTTAGATTGGTATTCCTCTAAATATTCATAAATCTTAGTCTTCTTAGACTGATTCAGTTTGGCTCAACAGCCTCTATGAAGAAACTGTGAGTTACTGTTTGGTCTACCCTAATCGTCATAAATTCTTGGGCGCTAAGAAACTTGAGCTTTTATTAAAGATATGAAAAGGCGACCCTCATAGTATGGAGTCATCCTCTCATAGGATGGCATTATAGGGTGACTTTGACTTGATGACATGAAATTCTATATTGCGATTGACTGTCCAGACTTTGACTAGAAACTTAGTTTTTCCTCGAGGGGTCTCGACATTCTCATTGAAATTGATCAACGGTTTGACTTTAGTATCTAGGTCTTGAACAGTTTAGCCGATATTAGGTAGTAGTCTGAGGTAGCTAATCTTTGAAGATAAGCCTTGATCGACTAATATCCTCTTTACATTAAAATTTATTATTCCCAAGGTTAGGACGAGAGTGACCTTGTGTCGAATATTCACGCTGACTAGGTCATCGTCTATAAACATGATTAATCGATCAAGATCTACGTGGATAGGCTTGGACACTTCAACCTGGTAAGCCTCTTGGATGCAGGATGCAATCTTTACTCTTTATCCGAGATTCCTACCCCTGCACTATAAAGGATCGGTATAGTCGTGAATTCATATGACCATGCCAGAAGGTGGGATATAATATTCTTCATTATGTACTACGTTTACTCAAGCTGAAGATTTGGTCTTCGTTGCATCTATAAGGTCCTTTAAGTGCCCAGCCTGAACGACCTATTCTAAATTCTTTTTTAACATCTTACACTTCTTTATGAGGTAACCGTGATCTTGGTGATACATACACCTAATATTAACATCCCACTAACCCGAATCGCTAGCCATTTTGACCAGATCTTGAAATATAGTATATCTTTGAACTGCGAAATCAATTTATAGATAGTCTATTTGAAGAAAGTTTCCACTGCTTAGAAACAACTTTTGCTGTTAATCGTATTAGTTTACCCATTAATAGTTACGTTCCATGACCGTGTCTTCATTGGAATGGACGTATTTCCTCCCTTGGAGGATTTCTTTTAATTATTCTCCTTATACTTCTTAGATCTTTAGTTGTACGGGGTTTCTATAGTGAGGAGATCGTCTTCCACCATGGCATATATCTCAATACACACTATGAGAATGTCCATAGTCTATACTGCCTTCTTAGTTAATAATTGATAGAGATTGTTCGATCTATAAAGACCAAACTTGAAGGATGATATAGCTAGTTGCTCGTTAGAGTCATCGATTTTGTTGAAAACCTCCCAATAGCATTGTGTGTAATCCCCAAGGGACTTTCCTTTCTCTCTTTTGAGAGTGATCAATGAATTAACCCATTGACTACCTTTTTTCAAGTAATGAAGTGGGTCCTGAACTTTTTAGCTAACTCTATGAATGAGGAGATCGATCTGGGGGATAGTTTCTCAAACCAATTGACACTTATCTTTCTTATAGTTGAGGGAAAGACTCGACATATAAGGGCACAATGGTGTCTCCAAAGGGACATCCTCTATTGGTAGTGTATGATATAATCAGCAGGATCCACCTTTCCATCATAAGCAGTGATCTTTTGGATGATACCCATCTTTATTAGCTCTGGGTTTCTATTTCAAAGATAAACAATGATATTAAATCGTGATCCAAAGCTCTTCTAGCGAGATCTTTTGGAGATCACACAAAATTCGGGTCCAACCTTCCTTCCCACTCCTTTTTTTATATAGCTTTGGAGTTCTTCACTCCTTAATTTCTTAAGGGCACTCTGGGGTAGTTGATTTGTAGCTATGTGAAGACTCGGTTGGCTGAACTACTGGACGGTTACGACTGGCAAAATTATGAGTCGATGAATGATTGATGTACCACGCATTAGATGTATTGTGCGAGGGTTCCTTCACCTGGAAACCCTATTAGTTTGTTGGACCTTTTATTCCTCAGGGAACGAATCCTCCCCCTTCTATGTCACTCCAGATTATGAGAATTAGTTTGACACTCATGTAATTTTCTAGTTAATTGCATCCTCATAGGAAATATATTTTCATTGTGTTGATCTAACCTTTCCTCATAGAGACTGGACATTCGTGATGTTGTTATCCCATCAGGTTTCTCAGTGAAGGGAGTATAACTATAGTGACTGGGACCAGATCTTTTGGGTGAACACCCCCTGGACCTTGATCGCCTAGGAAACCAAGGATACTTTGTAGGATTTTTCTCCCTCCTAACTACTCCGACATCAATCTAAATACATCTTCTGGCATAAAAATGATGAGATTGGTTAGCACTCATATTACAATAGGGTTGATGTTTTCACGGTGGTGGGAGTTTAATTTTTCCTACAGACGGTGTCAAATTATAGGGGAAAACAAACCCTCAATAAAAGAAATATTATAATTTAACTCCATATATATGAATGTAATAAAATAAAGAACACAATATGTATGTGGTTCGATAAATCTTCTTGCCAATGTTCATGGAGAACGGAGGCAGATATGTTATTTTCTTAGAAGAACAAAGGATGTTTTGTGTTCTGGGGTTTCTAGCTAAGAGCCAAAGTCATTGTGAGTAAGGCAAAAATCGATACCCTCAAATTGAGTGATGTCGCCCTTATTTATAAGTACAAGGTTCCTATATGTCTAGGTCTATCTTCTTACCCTTAGGTGATAGAGTCATATTACAATTAATATCCCATAATGCAAGTTTATCTCCGTAGATTTTAACTCAGATCCTCCTTCGTATTTGACCAACTACGTCCCTTGACCTTTGGGAGACACGTGTCAATCCACGTGCTGTAATCGACCACATTCCCCGTCAGAAAACCTTTTAGGGGCTAAGGTTATTCCATGCGAGTCGAATTCCTGTTTAGATAGAATATACTATCTTCTTCCTTCCTCTTCAGACATCATCATCAGGAGTGAGAAAGTGTAAAGGGGTTATATGTAATTACTTGAATCCTAATCCAAACACATAAGTTCACTTTTTACCAAATTTTATCTTGATTTAATTTAAAGTGAATAAGGAAAATAAATTGAAGCCAAATTTATAAGCAGAAGACGAATTTGAGGAAAAATCCCTTTCGGGAAAAACGTTTAATTCAGCACCATTAAAGAGTTTGACACACACTAGATGACTTACAAAATACTTAGATATCCACTAAGTATAACGCAGATATGTCTGCAAATCTGTAATAGAAAACAATAAAGTCCTGCACCGGCCAGAACCGGCCACAACAAGCAAATCTTGCCTCGGTAACCACCAATCAGCCTCAAGAATAAATGATTCCTATCATCTTTAGTAGTAGAGACTCGACTCCATAAATCAGAAGTAGAGATAATAACTAGAAGGGTTTTATACATTTGATTGTGTTCTTCATGATTTGGAAAAGGGATCTTCAAAGATCCAAGGGGTTTAGATGAAAAAAATATAGAGTTTGATCACAAAAAGAACTCTAAAAAAGCTTCTTGAAAAGTCAAATCCCACATCTCTATTTGTAAGGAAAGTTGTTTCAAAGAGATAGAAATTAAAGATTTAGATAAGATTTGTTAAAAAAATTAAAAAAATGCGTACTATTTCGAACAAACCGCCACCTTATTCGAATGATGTACCCAATCTCGTTCGAACGATTTCCAACGAAACTTTGAATGACATTCCAGAGCGTAACCAAAAGGCGTTGCTCCAGATCCGTTAAAACGAAGGAACTTCCTTCTAACGACCCTTCACAACTCGTTCAAACGACATGTAAATATCATTTTAACGAGTTAGCAAAATTTTCAAATATTCTATAAAAATAATTTTAAGCCATTTTAAAAACTTTTAAATGTAAACTCTTTTTAAAATAACCTTTATATATTTAAAACTTTACTAAATCACTTCATAACTCTTCTCGGATAAAGTTGTGATGACGATCTTGAATCTTGCAAATGCCACCAAGTTTTTTTTCTTTGAAGACTTGAGCACGATCAACAAGGTGCAATGGGGTGTAACGGAATAAGACAAATAAAAATAAAATGAGCAATTATAAATTTTGCAACTATTTTTGAAAATTTTCAAAATTTTTCTCAAGTGTAAAAAAAAAAAAAAATATATATATATATATATATATATATATATATATATATATATATATATATATATAAGTACAAATACATCACATCATGGAATAACACTAAAATATCCGAATCACAAAAGTGGAATGTAATTGTGTGAACATTGTTCATAAGAAAATCAACATTTGCATTCATAATATAGATGCACGAAGTCATTGAGACACTTCTAAAGAAAGAACTTAATCTCAAACTTATGTGTAAGAATATTGAACAAGATGAAATTGGCTCAACTTATACAACATGCCATGAATTTAAATGCTTCTTAAATCAATGATGGCAAAATATTTTATGATTTTTCAGAGAGTCCGTTATGCAAACCATTGATCTTGTACTTCGTAACACCCATAAAATCTCACATATTTAAGAATTCACTCTCAAATTTTTTGAGATACCATAATACTCATATATCGGGAAGCATCGTTGAAAAAAATGGCATTGGCACTTCTATTTTGTGTGTCGTTAATCTTTTAGGCTCTTTTTAAAAATGGTAGCTTCGAACCCCTTTCCATTGCTTAACATATGGTAAATTTTTTGGGATACCAAATTTTGGCAATGGTTATTCAAGCACTACTTAATGAGATGAGAATACTATATTCAACACATGACAAAATGTTCAAAAAGTCTTTGCATGTGTGCAATAAAGGTGATTAATGTTCTAGCATTAAGAAGGTAATTGGAAATGAATAATGAAATGAAATCCATGCATTATTAAGCACACTAAAGAAACGAAGCCATGTCTCAAAACATCCTGAAAAAGTCACATCAACTTATGGAATGTAAGGGTGATTCGAATATCTTAAATGTACGTCCATATACGGTGAAAATAAAAATATAAAACTCTTTTTCAAGAACATTTATGAAAAATAAAATCTTTTTGGAATTTTTCAAACTTTATCTTAAAATCGAAAATATTTTTGGATTTTTCAAAATATATCAAAAAATATAAACATGTATAACTATAAGAATACATAAAAATACAATCTAAATACAATCTAGCAATAAGGACAAAAGATATGAACATGATAATCACCCTATACTAGGTAAAGTACCCAAGCTCAGTCATGAGTCCGAAAGGAATTCTCAAAAGGAATAGGCATCTTTTGAACTTCCTCCATCAAACTTTGCGAAGTTCTGACCAAAAACTCTACTTTCACTCGAAAACTCTCAAAGTCTCTACAATCATGTGAGAGCATGAGTAGGAACACATGTGAGGGTGTGTGGGGGAGAATTTGTGTGAACTCATGTGGGAGCATATCGGGGAACACGAGTGTGTGAAACTCTCCCTAGATTAAAACAAAATTCCCTAAGGTGATGTATTTGTTTGCAATGGGAACAAATATGAATAATCTTAGGTCTACCTTGGTTAAAACGTATAGGAGGACACGCTCTCCTTGGTGGGTTAGGTATCCTTTGTGGCTTAGGACGAGGCCCATAAAGATCTATCAAAAACATGGAAATCAGCTCGAGTGCGACATTAGAAGTGAATTCACAGTCATAACATATTCATTTCCTCTCTCTAACACCTAAAGCGAGACCAATGAACATCGTTCCAACATTCTTCTATGTGTCCTATATAGTGACCTTTACCTCCTGGGCATGTTCGATATCTCTCTCGAGTTGGGATATAAGGTCTTCAAGTTAATCACGAGCATCCAATGAGTCTTGAAGATCTCTTATAGGACTAGTCACTGTGTTGGTCAAATCGGTCTTCTCCTTCCCAACCATAATCAATTTTACACACAAAGAAACTTTCAACTTCTCGAGTTGACTCACCGACGCCTCATACTCTCTTAAAACTTGTGCTCCTTCTCTAAATCAAATAAATTAAGAGTCAAAATTATATTTTTCTTTTTGGTTCTCAAAGACTCTTTGTAAAGAGTGGCATAAGCGCATTTAAGCCCACCTTCTCCTTTACTCAAATTTCCACATCATCACCCTCACTCTCTAAGAAATTGTTCGACAAATTTTCGAGGATATCACATACAAAAAATTTCCTCACTAGCATGGGACAACGTAAAAGTACTCATGTGACTGGATGTGAATGCAAGACATGGTTCATGTGGTGATTCATCCCTAAAAATCCACCAACTCGACCTCACTATCACTAAGAGTGGATTTATATGCAGCTTTGCCTTTGTTCTATCTCTTTAACTGAATAGGATACTCATGGACTTTGTGTCCTTTACCTTCACATTCAAAAACTTTCACTTGATCATTCTCACAAACATTCTTGACCTCATTGACATTTTTATTTCTCTCAAAACTTTTGTTTTCTTTGGAAAAATTTTCTTTGTTAAATTTGAGAATTTTTTTTAAATGTTTCGCAAAAATGGAAATATTGTGAAGCTCAAAATCAAACTCGGAGTCAGAACTAAAACCTTTTCTTTCTTCTTAAACTGGACTTTTAATGCAATAATTTTTCTTTCAACTTCTGAATTATAGGAAACATATCGATTTAAGTTTGAAGATCACCTACGAGTTCTTCTAACCTAAGCATATCTAAAATTAACAATGAATTAACGAACGTGACTTTAAGGATAAAACAAGATGACATTGATCTCAAAATATTTTTCATAATGCACGTCTCAGGAATTTTCTCACCCAAATTAAAACTAGAATTGACAATATCATATAATCTAATGTAACATTCATTAAAAGTCTCATAGCATAGTGGTAGATTCAAACTGTGTGGTGAGATCTTGTATCTTAGAAGGTTTCACAACAACGGTACCCTCGTGAGAGAGTTGGATAGTATCCCGCGCTTCCATGGACATGGTACACCTCATGATGCGATGGCTCCATAAATTGCACTCAAGTCGCAAGAGTTAAAATTAAAATCATCTTCTATCCAAGCAGTGATAGGTTTAAGACTTTCGACATTGTCTTCAGACATAGTGGGGGGTGTCCGCCCTATTTCACAGATAAGAAAGTCTCTCTCATCAATCGACATCAGTGCCGACCTCATTTGAGCTTTCTAATAAACATAATTTGACCCATAAAAAATAAATAGCCTATTACGCAAATTATCCAAATAATACCTAATTAAAGATCACATAATAAATTAGTGTAACCGAATCTGATACCAACTTGAAAAAATTGGTATCCAAAAAAATCCATAAAAAGTCAGGATCACACGATAATATAGTTCAACCTGCTCTGATAATAATTTGAGAAAGTGCAACGGGGTTATATGGAATTACTTGTATCTTAGGCCAAACACACAAATTCATTTTTCACCAGGTTTTATCTTCATTTGATTTAAAGTGAACAAGAAATATAAATTGAAGCCACCATTCCAAATCAAATAAGCAGAAGAAAAACCTGAGGAAAAATCCCTTTTGGGAAAAACCTTTAATTCATTACTGTTAAAGTGTTTGACAGACACCAGACGACTTACAAACTTCTTAAAGATCCACTGTGTATAATGCAAGGATGTCTTTAAACCTGTAACAGAAAATGGTATAGTCCTGCACTGCCCACATCAAGTAGATTTTGCCTCGGTATCCACCGATCAGCCTCAATAATATACAACTCCTATCTTCTTCAGCAATAGAGCCTCGACTCCGCAAATCAGCTATAAAGATAATATCTATAAGGTTTTTAGAACTTTGATTGTTATTTTTTTATTGGAAAAAGTGGTACTCAAATGTCCAATGGATTTGGATTAAAAAATTATAGGGTTTGAGCGCAAAATGAACTCTAAAATGGCTTCTTGAAAAGTCTAATCCCTCCTCTCTATTTATAGGGAAAGTTGTTGCAAAAAGATAGGGATTAAAGATTTAGATAAGATTTGTTTAAAAAAATAAAAACATGCATACTTGTTTGGACAAACTTCCACCTCGTTATAACAATTCACCTAATCTCGTTCAAATGGTTTCCAATGAAACTTCAAACGACATTCTAGAGCGTACCCAAAAGGAGTCGTTCAAAATCTCATTCAAACAAAAGAACCTCATTCCAACGACCCTTCATAACTCATTTGAACGACATGTAAATCTCGTTCTAACAAGTTAGCAAAAATTTTAAAATTATTTTTGAAAACATTTCAAAAACTTTTAAATGCAAACTCTTTTTAAAATAACCCCTGGATATTTAAATCTAACTAAACCACTTCATATCTCTTCTAGGGTAAAGTTGTGAAGAATGATTTTTAATTTTGCAAATGTCACTAAGTTTCTTTCATTCGAAGACTTCAGAACGGCCATGAAGGTTTAGTGGAGTGTAACAAGATAAGCCAAATAAAAATAAAATGAGAAATTAGAAAATTTTCTCTTATAAGGAGCATCGACTTAGTTTCATCTCCATGATGTTGTATCTATTTTCACTTATGTGATATTAGTATTTTAGAGTCAGTTGGCTTGTGTATTCAGATATGACATTGGCATGTATTTTTCATTTGAGTTGGGTTTTGGATTGAGACTATGTATTGATATATTTTGGTGATTGTGGTGTAGTTGTAGAGATATATCTTATTCTATCTTAATTGATGGTGACTCTTATTAGTTGTATTTTTTAGGTTTATCATATTGTACTCATATATTGCCACTCATTTCATTTGTTTCCATGCATGCTGAGAGTGATATTTAAATTTTTTACAAATTGTATATTTTAATGTTAAGAAGTGATCAACCGTAATGTTAATATATATGGTATGTTACAATTGGTATCTTAGCATGGTCTTAGGCCTTGAGGATTATAGAATTCTTAGACAATTGTGTATCGTTCTTTAATATGTTCATTTTTGTACTATTATATATGTCTCGTTATTGATAGGATTTTATCTTGCATTTTAGAAGCCTCTCAAAAAGAGAGTGCGACTAGTTACAGCACGCGTGGGAAAGGTTGACCTTACAATTCCACCACAGCAGGCAGCGATAGTACTGGTGCTAAACACATATATGAAGTATCATTAAAGGCCCTAGAAGCTAGCCATGCTCATTAGACAGTCTGTGATGTTAGGGTTAGCATTGGGCTATTACGAGGACCAATAGTGATTTGGCACCTATCATAGTATCAATTGGGCCCAATCCATCCATATTGATGTGGTCATCTTTATTTTTTCCTTAGGTTGGCAGACTGGTCGACCACCTTTAGGAATGCGAACCATCAGCAAGGTAACAGGCGTAGGTGGGAATTTCTACAGTATCATATGCATATGCACGTGAAGATAGGCTAAGTTGTTATCTATAGTGTAAATACCTGATTTATAAAGGTATTCCGCCTCTTCGCTTTCCCACTACAATAAACGGCTTACTACACACCTCAACTAAAAAATAACTAAAAAATGATACACACTTAACCCTGGAGAGTTCTTGGGATCTTGTACTAAAACCTTAATACTTAGTGGCTTCACACCCGTGGATGTAAGCACCATATTAGGCTAAGCCATGTAAAAAATCTTTGTCTCCTTCTTTGTCTCTCATCTCTCTCTAATCCATATCATCTCATACTTTATTTGTCGTATATAATTATGGTACAACTAAGCTAAGACCCATTATAATCACTGCACCAATTTTAGACTCCAACAGATTAGATCCCATTGTTATTTCCTAATTTTCTTCAATTTAAAATTAATTTTCCAATCACTTGTCTCCACTAGAAAACAACAGACAATCCAAAAGGTAGTCATGCAGCTGATATCTTCATTCCCTCCACCCCTCTAGACATAGGGGATCCCCAAGGAATTTTAATGAGCATAGCCAAAGGTCAAGAGGCTATGCAAGAGAATGTAAAATAATTGACTCAGACGCTCCAAGCTAGGCCTATGTGGAGGGCCCCGTCAAAAAAGGGGAAATATTGCCTCTTACCTCTTATGGGGATAGGTAGCCCGTAAACCCAGCAGGGATGCACAAGAAGAGAAGAATTAGACACTCTAGATTAACTAACTACCGAACCTATCCTCCCGATTCTATCTCGTCTATAAGGTCCAGTGATTATTATGACGGGCTAAATTCTCTCAAGAAAGGCTGAGCGTGCTGGAAATATTGAGTAGGGGATCAGTATTTGATCTCCTAGTCCCTTGAGCTACAAGGGATCATATTTATAAATAGCCCAAAGGATCAAGATATCGTTAAGAGGGCTCAGTCAGGTCAAGAACTAGCGTACAAGGATCGATGCGCGTCGAGCAAACATTTAAGGAAGAGAGCTCAGCACAAAACCATAGACGAACAACTGAAACTTTCTCAGTTAAAGCCAACCCGAGAAACATCCCTGAAAAAGGCTCAGTTCAATGGTTAAAAGACTGTTTGGGGGATATAGCCAAATCAAATAATCCCTTGCATTGTAGTTTTATAAATGGATCACCCTTCATTCCTGCAATTGTGAACTACCCTACACATTCCAAGATCAAATTACTCGTAGTAACCCCCAAGTATGATGGCAACACAAACCTAGTACATCACATTGAACAATATCAGGTTGTCACTAACATCTATTTAGTCACTAATGACATGCGTTTCTGGGCGTTATCTAGCACCACTACCGGATCACCCCAGATCTGGTACAATAATTTTCTGCGAGGGCAAATCTCCAACTTTCAACAGTTGGTTAGTTTATTCATCAGTAACTTCTGCTTTAGAGAGAACCTACTCAAAAGGGTAGCTCATTTGCTAAGTGTTCTCTAGCGAGTTTGAGAAACTACACGCGAGCATATCACCCATTTAATAGCAAAAAACTAGAGGTCAATGGTTACGAAAAAAGACAGCGAGGCTTGCTCCTCGATAAATTGTACAATGCTCTAGCCAAACATCCACTAAATGCCATAAGTGAATTACTAAATAAAGCAAGCAAGACTATGAATGATGAGGAGGCTATAGCTACCAAAAATATCATAACTCCAAGGTCGATAATATCAAGGGATCCAAGAAGAGAGATTAAAAGGATAAGAAGGAGAAACCCAAGAGGAATAATGAAAACACCCCTCTCACTATTAGTGTACATCACATCTGGAGGAAATCCGTGGAAGCGGGGATCTGCAATGGCCCGAAAAGTTGAAATCCCCCCAAACCAGAGGGATAAATCCAAGTATTGCGAATTCCACAACTATCACAGTCATTATATGGATAGTTTCACAGCCTTAATTAATGAGATAAAAAGCCTAATTTGAAAAGAAAATTTGTCCACGTTCGTTGACAAAGAAGGCAAAGAAAATCCTTCAGAAGAACGAGAAGCCTCGAGATGATCAAAATCCCCTTACAAAAGAGGAGACGATAAGAAAAGAGGTAGAGATGATGATGCCAAAGATAACCCAGATCTTCTGAGGAGACTTAAAGAACCTGTATGAGAGGTGAAAATGATCTCTTTTAGCTATAATTTTATTATAGGTGGAGACGTCGACGACAATGATGAATTAGCTGAGAGGAAAGCCTATCTCAATGAAGTCAAAGCATGCCCCTACATTTGATAGACAAGTTTGCCTAGTGACGTTAATAATCACCCAAGGAAAGTAAATAAGGGAAGATGAGTGATAGGGTTATCCAAGGATGAAATATCAGTATTAATATACCCCTCAAGATGACCCATTCATCATCACAATGTTAGTATACGAAGGAAGGGCAGCTAAAGTGTTGGTCGATAATGGAAGCTCAGACGATCTCCTATTTTACAACTCCTTCAAAGGATTAGGGTTGCGAGATAGCAAACTTGAGCCCTATTACAGGTTACTTATTGGTTTCTCGTGAGAAAAAGTGCATCCCCTAGGAACTGTCAACATAGGAGTCATAACTGGCAATTGGCCGATAAGTCAAACTGAGTAGATCCATTTCTTCATCCTTGATAAGAACGTCAGGTCATCATATAACATTATCCTCGGTAGGGTTGGCCTAAAAAAGTTTAAAGTTATGCCTTCCAATGTACACCAGTACCTAAAGTTTTCTACACATTATGGGGTCGACATTAGTAAAGGAAACTAAATTGAAGCCCAGGAATGATATTATACGTCGACCGACTAAGAGGAACTGAAGAAACTCACCACTACCTATCAAATAGAGACCATAAAACCTCGTGAGGAAGATGAATTAGTTAAGGGACAAGTTGTGGAAGCAGTAGAGACCATTATCCAGAATAACGAACACCTAAAAAAATAACACAGATCGGCTCATACCTAGACCTAACCTTTATAAAGGAATTAATGGATTTCCTCAAACAGTTAAAGAACATATTCTCTTGAAGTCACAAGGATATGCTAGGAATTTATCCACATTTTATGTGTAATGAACTTAGCATTATCAATGATGCAAAGCCGATCAAATAAAAGCGACATGTCTTGAGCCCTGAGAAGAACATGGCTATCCAGGAGGAAGTAGAAAAATTAAAGAAGGCAAGCTTCATTGAAGACGTCAGATGCCCCGAGTGGCTGGACAATATAATTATGGTCAAAAGGAAAAATAATAAATGGCGTGTGTGCGTTGATTTCACAAACTTGCACAAGGCTTGCTCGAAGGACCATTTGTTATGGCCAAGAATTTATCAATTGATTGATGCTACTATTAGGCACGAATTACTCAACTTTATGGATGTGTATTCATGGTAGAATTAAATTAAAATGAAGCTAGAAGATAAGAAAAAAAATCTCATTCATCACAAGTTGCGGTACTTACTGCTACAACATTATGCCTTTTGGCTAAAAAATGATGGAGCAACATACCAAATGTTAGCGAAAAAGGTTTTTGAAGAATAGCTCGATAAAAATATGGAAGTATTTGTGGATGACATGCTCACTAAGACCAAGAAAGCCACTGATCCGAATAAATATTTGGGGCAGACGTTCGACCAGTTAGAGAACATATAAGAGGAAGCTCAACCCCACCAAATGCTTGTTCAGCATGAAGGAAGGAATGATCCTCGATTTCATAGTAAATCAAAGAGGTATTGAATCCAACCGTAATAAAATTCAGGCATTGATCAACCTGCAACCTCCCATAAATAAGAAGGAAGTGCAAAGGCTGACTGGCAGGGTAGCTACTCTCAATAAATTTATCCCGTGAGATATTGACAGGTGCTTTACTTTCTTTAAAGTGCTAAGGAAGACTTTTGAATGGAATGGAGAGTATAAAAATGCCTTCTTGAAATTGAAGAAGTACCTGGGATCTCCACCCTTACTCTCAAAGCCGATCATGGGGGAGAATCTCTACTTATACCTGGTCGTATTCGAGTCACAGTTAGCTCGACATTGATCCAACTAAAAAATGAGGTGCAAAGACTATTTTACTACACAAGTAAAGTTTGCTAAGGTGATAAAATTCATTATCCATGACTAGAAAAGTTAGTTGGCCCTTATTGAGGCCTCCCAAAGAATGAAGCCATAATTCTAAGCACACATCATTATGGTTTATATATATCTTCCCCTATGTCAAACTATTCATAAACCTGAGAAGTCAAGAAGATTGGTGGCTTGGGCAGTAGAATTAGAAGAGTATGATATACATTACGAACCTAGGATAACGGTGAAAGTCCAGGAAGTAGATAATTTCATAGCAGAATTCACTTATGAAGAGAAACTTGTTGAGAAAACTTCCACGAAAGAGTGTTCAATAGTAAAACTAACAAACTTCTTTAGAATGGGTATCAAGAGTTCAACCTACTGATCATACTTCTCTGAAAGATATCTCAATAACTGGAATAACCTACCAGGTGGAAAATATGCCAGAACCCTCTTCTAAACGAGAAGTAGCCACCCACTACCTTGAATAGATTCAAAAGATATTAAATTATAGGATTTTAATAAAGGATATTTCAAGAAAGAGACTCTATTTTGGAAGATGTATGTAGATGGATCGTCATTCGCCTCTGGCAGTAGAGTTGGACTAATAATCAACACCTCGAATAATATAGACGTTGAATATGTCCTCAGGTTCTAATTCAAGGCCTCCAATAACGAGGCAGAGTATGAAGCACTAATAGTAGGGTTTGACTTAGCACTCTCCTTAGGAATCAAAGGAGAGTTCATGACAAAATACCTGGACAAATCGCAAGACATGATATCCAAATTTTTGATAGTCAAAATAATTAGGATCCCTAGGATTGATGACGCTCAGGTAGATGCACTTGCCCGGCTCGCTTTTGCGACTAGAATTGAGTTGAGAAGAACTATCCCAGTATAGATCCTCATGCACAAGAGTATTGAATAAGAAATCCTTGATATGATTGAGCTGTATTTACGCCCATCATATATGGATCTAATAAAGGAATATATTGAGAAGGTCAATTTATCAACCGATCTAAAGGAGGCCAGAAGACTAAGGTACAAAGCATCTAGATACGTTATGAAAGGAGGGATCCTATACAGAAGAGGATTCGTCATTTAGTTACTCGGATGTGTCCATTTAGTTGAGGTACTAAACCTAATAAAGGAGATACATGAAGATTCATGCTCATTTAGCAGGAAGATCGCTAGTCAGGCGAGTAGCTATAAAAGGTTATTATTGGCCCACTATGAAAGCAAAATTATGCCAACTATGTGAGACGTTGTGACAAATACCAAAAATATGCTGCATTCCACTGGAGGACGGGGTTGCACTCACTCCGATCACATCCCCTCGTCCCTTTGCCATATAAGGAATTGACATAGTCGACCTTTTGCTGAAGAAAAGGGGAAGGTTCAAGTACTTAGTCATCACGATAGATTACTTTCCCAAATCGGTGGAAGCAAACCTCTGGTGGATATACCTAACGAGAAGGTCTTACAGTTCGTATAGAAGAACATCATTTACCGTTATGGAATTCCATATGCCATCACCGACCATGTAACATAATCTAAAAACCAAGAGTTTGAAGATTATTGTGTTCAATCCAAAATCCAAAAGTTATATGTCATCCCTAGACATCCGTAATGCAATGGGCAGATAAAAATCACAAACAAAACTTTGCCCGATTGTATGAACAAGAGGCTAGATGATGCCAAGGAAAATTGGACCAATGAATTACAAAGTGTACTCTGGGCTTATAGGACCACGCTAAGAATAACCACCGTTAAAACCCCTACATACTATCATTCGGGACAAAAGGAGTGGTCCCCACACCAATTGGTCTGGCAGGTCACAAAGTGCTTGATTTTGATTCCTCAAAAAGTGATCTCATGAGAAGGTTAGATATGGACTTGGTTAAGTAAGTTAGAGAACACGCTACACTTTGCATGGCAGCATATCAGTAAAGAACTGCTCGGTTCTATAATAGGAGGGTCAAACTGAGCAATCTCAAGGAAGAAGACTACGTACTAAAGAAAGTTCTCCAAAAAGGGAACAAATTATAGCCAAATTGGCACGGTCCTTATCGTATTTTTGCAGTTGTGCGATCGAGCACTTATCGGATTGAAACCCTAGAAGGAGAGCCATTCAAAAACCCTTGGAATGTCGAGCATCTGAGGAAATATTATTAGTAATCCGAAGAAATATAATCTCTTTTTATTTCCCATAACTCATTTTCAATTATCAATAAAGATCACAAAGTTTCATAAAAGACTATTACCTTTTTTATGTTTTTTTTTCGGAGTGGGAGGTGTGCTAAAATTTAAATCAATCTCAAAAACTTACAATGAAATAAACAAACTTCAAAACTTCACGTATGACCTCATCTTCGGATAAGCCATGAACGAGAAGCTCCAAGGATAAAACTTCATGTATAACCCTAAGGGTCAAGAATAAGAAGGTCCAAGCATAAAACTTCAAGTATGATTCCCTAAGGTCAAGAACAAAAAAGTTTTACCAGACTGAATTAAAGAACAATCCTAAAAAAATTTGGTCGCCAATGGTAATTAATGCTAGAACTTGTTTAAAATAACAAGATTTATTTAAGAGACCATAAACAAATGCACGCTAAAAGAACCTAAGGCAGGACAACATGAGTTTGTCAAAACCAGTCACCAGGAAGGCTGGTTAGTTGGTCTATTACCGACCATACAATCATAAGACTAAACTACTGGTAGACCATAATCACACAGTAAAATAATTATATCATTTATCCAAATACTCCAAATATCAAATTTTTATTACATAAAAAACAGTTAATAATGAAAAATAAAAACCAAATATCATCTTCCTATGCCATATCAGAGGAACGTGTTCCTAGGGCATTCTCTATTACAGTAGGATGAATATTTAAAGCATAAGATGTGACAGTTGTTCTTAGATACCTAATCTTTGATTGACCATTAGAGTTGGCCTTATTCATCGTCTAAGGACATCATCCCCATTCATGATATAGTCTCTAAGATATTTCCTAATCAAACTGATTGGGATCGCATCCGGAGGAATCTAAGAAGCATCCAACTTGAAGGGGGATTAGGCTGTTCCATGCAACCGTGGTCATACTAATACCAGAGCTTCTTTTCCTTAGACAGTTTCATCGCAGTAAGAGCATTTATGCTCCCCCATTTATAACACTGTCTGTGGGCATGCTCAAGTTCTTCACTCAAATGCGTCAATACTTCATTATAACCATCCATCCATATTGTACAAGGCTATTTGTGAAAGTGATAGGTAAGACGATCAACCTTCTCACTTAACCTCTTGACGGTGGACGATTGATTCTTTATGAGTTAGCTTAGATGGCTAGAGTTTTCTTAGTTCTTTCATCTTCCATTGATGGGCCATCCATAACCACCTGCCGAGAGGATTGACCTCCTCCCTTTATTTTCCTCAATTGATCCAACTCTTCCATTATACGAGCATCCTCCTGCTCCAAGAATGAGACCCCTTCACTTTGATTGGTCGTGGTCACCTTCTTAAGGCCTTCCAATTCATCCCTCAATAAAGTTTTCTCCTACTCAAGAAGACTAGCCACCTCCCGAGCACTCTTCAAATTTGAATGAAGAACAAATTCATTTTTAGAGTACACTGAAGCCAAGTTTGGTAGCTTCTTATCAAACCCACTGTCACCCTGAAGAAACTTCGTCTTATAGTCGATTGATAAACTCGCAATAACACGCTTATGGTCCCACCGAAGTTTGAGAATCATCTCATACCACTAAAGTTTATTGTTATTTATAAAATTTCCATTGACTTAAATAATGAAAGTAAAAAATCTGCAAACTCCCAGAGATCGACAATTGTACAGATCTCTCCAAAAAGCCGAGCAAACCCTGATGAATAATACTCCATCTTTCACTATGAGAATCATTACTAACTCCAATCAAGAATGAAATATTGGGAACTTTTGTTTTAATGTAATATAATAATGCTACATGAACTAATAATGATATGACACATGTCATAGTATGTAGTGGGCTCAATCCCTCCATATTGATGTGATCGACTTTATTATCTCCTTAGGTCGGTAGACTGGTCGACCACCTTCAGGAATGCAGACCATTAGCAAGGTGATGAAGCATAAATGGGAATTTTTATAGTCTCCCATGAACATGCAGGTAAAGATATGCTAAGCTATTATCTATAGTGTAAAAAGGTGTAAATAACTTATGTATAAAGCTATTCTGCCTCTTCTCATTCCCACAACTATAAATAGCTTACTACACCCCTTAGCTGAAAAATAACTGAAAAATAATACACACTTAACCTTAGAGAGTTCTTGAGATCTTGTACTAAAATCCTAATACTTATACTTAGTGGCTTCACACCCATAGATGTAGCCACGATATTGGGCTAAACCACGTAAAAAAAACTTTATCTCCTTATTTGTCTCTCATCTCTCTCTCATCCATATCATCTCATACTTTATTTATGGTACGTAGTTATTGGTATAACTAATATAAGACCCATTATAATCATTGTTCCAATATTAGACACCAACAATGATAAAGCCCCAAATATGTTTGATCGACCAATAGTTCAGGCTTCAACATGATAAAAGGTGGGAAGTGACCTAGTGTTAGTTTATTAGTGGCGCCAGGATAAGGAGCGTTATTTTATATTGTTGGACTGCACCATTGTGTAAAGATATGTGTTGACGACCTTTTGCCTAATCGAGGTAGCACTTCAATGATGGGAGAGTGTGACAAATCCACCCGAGAGAGATGGTTTAACTTATGGTTCAGTTTGAGGAGAAGTATGTTCCTTACTCGTTGGAGTCGTTGAAGAAAGGGGAATTCCTTTTTTGCAACAGGGATCTTGTACCATGGTTGAGCATGCGAGAGATTTTAATGCGTTGTCTATGTTTGCACCCAGAACAGGTTAACATTAAGTAGAGAAAGATGGAGTTATTCATTTAGGACTTGACATGGTACAACAAGCAGGTGATCATGGGGAAACTTGCGTATTACACCTATGCTCAAGTGTTGATGCCGCTTTGATGCACTATCAAGATCGACGTGAGCACAAGAGGAAGATGAAAAAGATGGGTCAGTCCAGTGGGCTCAAGACAAGATGAAGTCAAGTAGTGATAAGAGAGGTTTCCATGGCCAAGGTTAGCAAAGACGTTTTAGGTCGGGGCAGTAGAATCCCCAACACTAGCTATAGGGACCACCTCAAGTAGGGAAGGGGAAACAATAGAATGGGGAGCCTTCTACCCTACTTATGGTAGTTTATTTTAGATATGCAGTGGTAAGGGACATAAGTATCGAGTATACCTAAGTACGGAGATGCAGAGACAAGACTAGAGTTCGACATGATCATGATTTTTGGTTTGTGATTATCAAAATCATAACAATTTAGGGAAGATATGTTCAATTATCTTCTCCAAAGAAATATAAAAAAAATGTCAAATTTAAAAAGGAACTAAAATAATTAAAGATGATGCAAACGAAGGTGCAAACTTAGACTATTAAAACTTTCAACATTTCAAGTTTTTATCAAAACTAAACTGATGCGAGGGGTATGTTTACATCATAATAATTTGGTCCTTATCTAGGCATCAATTGTCACAACACAAGGTATAAAATATATATTTAGAACAACATATAATTATGGATTTTGTTTTACTTTCCCTCTTAAGATAATGCTAATAGTAGACATAGCCATACTTTGGGGGGGGGGGGGGGGGGGGGGGGGGAATATACGTATTACTCACCATGTGAAAGAATGCTAACATTGTTAATTCACTATAATATCGTAACACCCCGCCTAATTAAATACCAGGTGGCCAACCCCATACCAAATTAAAACAGAATATACAGTTGGCTCATTCTTAGCATCACTGTCGAAAACATTTACAACTCACCCAATACTCAATTAAGCTCGTGTTAAAAACTTTTCAAATTTTAATTTCAACAAAATCCATTTTTAGTTTAAGAATAGCACCACATTTCATTCTACAACACTGATAACTAAATAGATAACACAAAAGAATTTAAATGCAATCGAATAACATTCCCAATATAAATCCATTGCAGAAATCCCAACAATATTAAATGTATTAAAAAGACCCGAATACAATAGTATTTGACCCCGATAGAAAATGATAACTGAAATCCTTTGGGCGACAAGCCCTAACTAAGAATACCGTGAATTAAAAAGATGATAGGCGTCTAAGCAAAACTCCATAAATCCATAGCCTGTCATAATCCGCTAAGGTTGGCGTCCCTGCTGCTGGACACCTGATATAGAAGATACAATAGAAAAGAACATATGCAAGAAAACGAGTCAGAGCCCGATTGTGAAAATGATTTATAAAACAACAAGTATTTAATAAGTGCAATAAAGAATTTATTATGTACATGTTAGTATCCAACTCTCACTTTCCATTATCACCTCTCAACTAGAGTGCACACTTAACGTTTCCTTTTTAACTTCCTAGTTAATGGTTTCTCTTTTCTAGTCTCCATATTAAAATTCCATTCCCATATCATAATCCCCGTATGTCCCATACCATACGTCACATTATTATTCATTTACATTTCTCATCGTTTCTCATTAACATGAATCATTTCTCATCAATATGAATTAAGCTTTTCGATAAACATTCATTAACTTAATTCCATTATCTTTCTCTATTCACCGTTATCTACAATTATCACACAGTAGATGATTTAACCACAATATATCCATTCCTTCATTTAATCCATTATATATATATATATATATATATATATATATATATATTCATATATAATACGGCAACCCCGAGTCATAGCTACGGTGCAATGCATTACTCTGCTATCATGTCCCAATATCGCTGGTCGCCGAATAGGAGACAAAAGGTTCGGTGAGGATACCTCGAACCACAAACAACAACACAATCATTGGAGGCGAACATAATTCTCATACCCATGGGTCACGCACATACCTACGTTCCCACAGTCAGCGGACTTATCAACTCCCCGATAAGTCTTTCATAGACCTATGTTCTCGAGCGACAAATCAAAGATCCCATGGATTCATCAGGATATGACTGTCCTCACGCGCAAAACTCCCGTTGATAGCAAGTAAGCTAGGTATGTTATACACATAATCATTAATCAATCAAATAGGTATTATCATACCTATAATATACTATCAACAAGGTGTCTATATTTCCCTTAGGTTATACGTATCATTATATCTCTTTAAATCCCACGTATTAAAATGTCATAAATTTACTTCTTAATTTAATTATCCCCGAGCCTCACTCAATACTCAAGGTTCAAATAGGTTTTTCCTCAACATATATTCAGTAAGAAGTCACTAATATCCTACTGGTCCATATCATTATATCTCCCGAATTATTACGAATTAAACTCTCCCTTTAATTAGGGTTAAAATCGATAATCTCAAATCTCTTATGAACACATCTTCTTTCACTTAGGATTAAACCCTCTTGTAAACTTAAGGATACTTAGGTGTTATATTAAATTACCCCTACTGGTCCCATATTTAATCCTCATACTTCCCCATTTAGAATTCAACAAATGAATCTAACAACCGAAATTCCTTTAAATTAATTATCATTATTCCAATCAATTAATTCCCAATTAAATTAATTCAAATATTATCAAGGGCTCACCGATCGATCGAAGGCAGGGGGTCGATCGATCGATCCCTCCAGTAACAGCCCAGTTTTCTGCATTTTTGCAATTACGGGTTTCACCATTTTTATTCATTCTATCCTTCATATTAACATCCAAAATGACTTATAATCCTTAATACATGATGTATCAACATATATAAATGATTTCTAATGATCTAAACATCCTAGAATCATCAAGAGATTGGATTAAAAAGCATGTTTATATCCTTATTTCCAGAAAATTATCTACATATCATATTCAAGAACACATCAATGGTTTTCATAATTTCTTCAACAGATTCATGACTATTTCGTGTATTATTATCAACCTACAACATGAGTTTAATTCCTATATCATTTCAGTTTCCAGAAATCCATTTAATAACTCCATTATTTCTTCCAAACATGAATAATCTTCTATTTTCATAACTATTCTAACATGGACAATATACAAACTTAAATTGCCATTATCAAACACTTGCCTTTACTGAAGGTCTAATCCTTTGGTGTAGTATATCTCAGGTGGTTCTCCCTTTTTTGGTGAGCTTCCGGTGGTGGTTGGTGGTGGTGACACTTAGTTCTTAGTTCTTTTCCTTCCCAAGTTAACTCTTCTCTTCCCAAGCACCCTTTCACTCTCTCTAGGAAGATGACTTCTCTAATTTGTGAAGAGGATATGTATAACCCACGTACACTTAATCTACCAATACTTATAATAGGATAAAATTCGAAATCACTATTCACCCCCAAGAAAAATGACCAAAATACCCTTTTGGGTTGTCTATTCATTTCCAAATGAGCCGAGACTCAAAATTAACATCCAAATAGACTTTTCTGACTATTTCGAACCTTTCGGACACAACGACGCAGTCGAAATGACTATAAGGTCGATAGAAAATAAATTTTCCTTTTTAATTTAACAAATTAGTCCCGACACGTCCCATACCGCGTCTGACTAAAAATCCAAATTACCGAAATTATATCACACCGTCATAACAATGACATCACATTCATATATTACCTAAATATCTTTAAGTAATATTCAGAATTATCCATTTTAATATCCACAATTCGGATAAAATCCAAATGAATTAATTTATAGTAAAATCCAATTAATCTATTAATTTAAAATATAACCCATTTTAAAAGTCATTAAAAATTACGGGGTATTACAAATATTCCATAATTAGCTTACCCCTTTCCCCCTGCACTAATTTAAATAACCAATTACCTCGCATCTTTTTCCCCACTTCATTTTTTTCCTTAACCTCACCCTAACACTATAAAATCATTTTAACTCGTCTTTCATTTTTTGGTTACGCTTCTTTAACAATTCAAATCAAATATGGAACACATAGACAATGATAAATCAAAATAAGTTGAATGTTTTTCATCCCAAGGGGATTAAAAGTGGAAAATACAACTAACAAATTAAGAATAGAAAATTAAGGAGAGAAAAACAACTAACAACTAAGAAATCATTAAATCCAATTCGAAACCACTGGATTATAATAACTAAATTCAATAAAAATATCTTCCTCTTCATTTTTGGAACTAACTCCATTTTGATTAACAAATAGTCAAACCAATTAAAACTCATCAGATTCGTAAAATCCAAGAAAATAACACCCACAAACTCATCCCATTCGTAACAACCAATTTTCTCTCCCACAAACCCGCAACCTTGTCGGCACCCACCCTCCATATCGCCGGTGATTGGAACTTTTAATATCATCACTTATGGTCACAACAGAAACTGGAGCAACGCTGCATTTAGTTTGTAATTTTTGTTTGTTTTGTTTTGTAAGTGTTTGTCATTTAGGTTCGTAAGTGTTTGTAATTTAATTTGGTGTTTTTAATTTGATTTGGATTTGTGCTTGTAAGTTGGGGTTGTGTTAGTAATTTGGTTCGTTTTGGTTTTGTATTAATAATTTGGGTGTGTTGTAGTGTTATGTACTTGTAATTTATTGGGTTTAAAATTAAGGTTCTTTGAAATGAGGGTTACAAATTTTTTATTGAATAAAGAAGAAGAAAATATTATGGATGGGTAATTTGGTCTTTAAACTAGCAAGTGGATAAATTTAATTAACGATTATCGAAGTGAATGGCGTTAGCATTAAGTTACACATTAGGAGGATAAGTCTATTTTTTTTAAAAGCTTAGTGTTATATCTAATATCAACATTATTTCAATGGGCAAAATAAAAAAAATAGATAATTAAGTAGAGAAATTCTTATGGCCACAAGAATGGTGAGGAGATTATGGTGGAAAGTTGAGCCAATGTAGTGGACATGTGGTAACCCACAAACTACCACATGCCAAGGATCGAGAAGTTGTGAATAGGGGTGTAAAAGGGACGGACACGGAGTAGATACCATAGTATCTACATCCGTATCTGCCAACTCCTTGCACTATCTATAGTCGTATTCGTATTCGTATCCGTATTTGTATCCATATCTGCCCAGATAATAATTTCAGCTATCCGTATCCGTATCCTCTCGAATTTCCCGAATTCGAATAATATTCTTATCCGTTTTTATTATTTAAGATACATTAAGACACACACATCTTAGCAAACACTAATTTAATCAATGAATTAAATACATAATTTCCATGTAAGATATAGAGAATGTGTAAAACATTAAATTAAATTATAAAAGAAAGTTCGAACATAAGTACTAACCTTTAATGTGCATTTTCTTATTCAATTGTGATAATCCATTGAAATTTGTATCCTCGTTAGGTTCTCTGATGTTTGAACAAAAAAGAAGTGAAACATCATCTTACCAGAAAAATATAACTCAATTAAAATATTAACTTAGAAAACAAATAATATATTACAATACAGATGGGATGCTATTTTTTACCCCTTAAGTTCCCGAAGTGTGTCATTCTCATTTTCTTTGTATCCTTGTCGCATTAAGCATTTAGGTAATAACAACTCGCGAGTTAGTAGTAATGTGTAAAGATAAATTAAGACATATTAATTGTTTAAATTTACTAATTCACCCAAATAAAACTTCAACAATATATTGTACTAAAAAGAGAAACCATGAGTTTAATCATACATGTAACATAAGTTTTCTTATACGCAAAAGTTTCTTCCACCAAAATCCTTCCCCTATGATACAAAAATTATCATCTTCAACTTTCAAGGTCCCATAAAGCTGTATTGGACAAGAGTAAATAAAAAAATTATAAAAAGATTATTAGCATTAGCTATTCACTATCACAAGAAGAAGAATACTAACAAAACACATCCAATTAATAATAATATGTGAATTTTCGAGAGCCTAGGTATTCATTATCGTCAGCAACCTTCAAATTTTCTAAAATTGTTCCAAATAAATAATAAGTTAGTGTTTATTTATGTTTAATAGTAATAACAAATATAAATTTTATTTTGACTTACCCAATTTCTCTCCAACAGAAGGCAACCAATCTTTCATGCAAAGAAAAACCTCAATAGTATAAGAAAACCTTTTTCTGAAAGACTAACCCCATATGAAAGTCTTTATGCTCTTATAAATTTTTTCTTTTTCACATTTAAAACCTTTTTTCAAATCATTTCTCACGTAACTCTTGACCGAAATTTATAAGTAGGACAACAATAAGAAAGCCAATACCTTAAGTACCCATGCTCAGCCATAAGAAAGGAATAATCCTGTGTAGCAACCATTTGAGCAAATAAAAGTCTCTCCAGATCTCGGTCAAATTTGTAAGTGCCAAACTTTGGAACCGGATCACTCGATGACTTAACTGTGACAATAATTTTATGCCTAATGTATCCTCCACCCGCAACGTTACATTTACACTATTTGAGATGGTTGCTCAAGTGTGAGGTTATGTTCGTATCAAACTTTCTTTTGCAACGGGTGAAAGTCGTCGTAATAGAATTATTATCTGGATGAACCTCTCTTTTAAAATCAAACCACACATTAGATGTAAGATATTTGTTCTCCTTTGCCTCTATACAAACTTTGTTCTCACTAGCAACACTTGCGGGACCCGAAGAATTACTCTCCATTGGAGCAGGGGAAGATTCATGTGTGAAAGAATTATTTTAATTATCTTTTGTAGACATATTAAACTGCATTGTGTTGGTTACAGAAAATATTAGTAAAAACAACATTGAAATTGGGTAAAATCTGTAAGCGACACTGAATATTTTTTGGGTAAAAATCGTAAAAAGCACTGAAATCATAAAATAACAACAACGACGACCCATTATATGATTGTATCTAGCTTTTGCACAGCAAACAGATAAATGTATCCCACAGTGAAAATTCATAACAAAAATCGACCAGCAACGCATCTGTGATTTTCGGGTATAAAACGTATCGGGTAAAAAACCCATAACAAAAATTGACCAGCAAATAGATAAACCGTGAGTTTTATCTGTTTAATCGACCATCAAACAAGTATAAAACCCACTACAAAAACTATTTTTATAGGGGTGAAAACAACAAACAGCAAAAATCGACTAGCAACAGATCTCAGATTTTCATTAAAAAAAAGCATTCACAAACGATTAGCTTACCGTGAGTTTTTGTCGAGCTATACCTGGAGCGTCAATGGATGGCGTCGCTTAGGTAGGTAGGGTTAGAGTGGGTGAGTTTTTGTGGTATGGGAAAAAAAGAGGAGAGGGTTTGTTTGTGCGTGCGTTTTTAATTTGTGTGTGTGTATAGCGTATGAGTTAAAAGATATATATGAGAGGGTTTAATTTAAATTTAATATATTTTATTTAGTTGGGGTGGCAATATTATATAAATATTAATATTAATTAATAAATATGTATTTATTTTATGGATACGGATATCCATTGAAACGGATATATGCTAATACGAATAGTCCGCCTCGGATACGAATTATCCTCCACGGATACTATCACTATCCGTATCCGTTTTTTCGGATACTAAAAATGGTTATCCGTATCCTCTCTTTCAAATATTTATTCGGATAAATATCCGCTAAATTCTGATATGAATAGCGGACATATTCGAATTTTCGAATATCCATTTTCACCCCTTGTTGTGAGGAGTTGAGAGCGGGCATTACTTACATGGTGCTTTTGACTTCATCTTCAAAGGTGATATCTTTTTTTTCTACATCTGTCTTGTTATTATTGATGATTCTAAATTATTCCATTTAGGGTGCGTTTGATTCCAAACATGAAAAATGCGTGAAAAATAGTTCATTGGGATAAGAAGTTGAAAAATGAGTAAAAAACGGTTGGAGCACTTGTTACGTGAATGAATATTGTTCTTATGTATAGTATTTGCGATAAAGGTACTACAAAGACAAAATCGGAGTCAAAATAACTATTTTTCATAAAAAAAAAATCATGTCAATCAAACACACTCTTAATAATTAATTTTAATTTTTAATCCTTAAGGCCATTTTAGCAAATTTGTAACCTGATTAAGTCTGGAGTCTTTCATGTTACCATATATAGTTTCATAAATAATGATTTTTAGAAGACTCTCAAGTTTATAAGACAGCTGTAAGCCCTAATCGAGTTGGACTAGCTTTATCTCTTATATAACTCAAAATCCTTTTATGATCTTATTAAATTTGTAACTTGCAATTGTATTTGACTTTTTCAATTATGATTGTAATTTATTTCATTGTCAAACGATATATATTTCAATCAAATTAATCGTGAAAGTAACCTTAATCCATTAGGGTTAACCAAGATAAATTGGTTTGATTATTATCATGTGATCCAAAAGTGGACCACCCTAAAGTTTAATATTTTAGTGGGAGATGCCATCATTCCAGCTGTTAATTAAATTTCTCTTTACGTTAGTTAAAACTGAACACCTTAAAAACTTTCAATTATTTATATTTGCACTTAAAATACCAGTTACATGCTAAAACAAGCAAGCATCTGTATATAAAATCAAATACAGTAGTGATAAGGTAGTTCCCACCTCAAAGCGCTACGACAATCAATTACGTCAACTACAAGACGAGGATCTTTGTTATTAATAGGCCTCAATGCAATACTTAATAATTCTTAATATCAGATTGATTGAACTGTCTCCATCTAGTTTCATTACAAATTATTGCCTATTATTTTGGCATTATTCTTATGTGGTCCAATTCGCTTAACGCTTTGTGGTGGTTCCATCTAATCCAAACATCACAAAATCTTGAAACGGTCCTCCCTAATTCCATACATTCAAACTCAAACATGAATTAAATTAATATTTATATGAAGTAATTTAGGGACATGCGTGAATAAACATATCATTATTTGACTGTGATGAATAAATTAATTGTTCGATTGTTCTATTTATTTCAAGTCTATGGGGACTGTTTGGACGAACATTAGAACCTTCGTTGTTATGGGTAATGTTGATAAATAGCTAGTTGTTTGGTTCTTATAAAACTGTTTTTGTTTTTCCACTTGGTTAATCTTGGCATAAAAAATAATTAAAAAATTAAACACGCGTTGCTTCTCTTGTGAATTAGGTAACAAAATATGACCTGATTTCTACTCAAGGATTAAACTACCACTATAAAATAAGTTCAACTTGATTTCGTACCTTTTTTTTACAGAAAGGAAAGAACAAAATGTTTGTAATGTCATTCAAATACCCAAATTGGCCTATTTTCGGATCGTTTGTGCTTGGTAAAATCACGTTTCTAAACTGCTTCATCTTTGCACAGACAATAAAAAAAAAAAATCCAAGTACTAACTTTTTAATTGAGTTTACACATAAGTATTTTTAAAAAATGGGGCAATTAATCCAGGTTTGGTTCAGTAGTAAGGGCGGCTCGGTTAGACTAAAGATTTTGAGTTTGAAATCCTCAAAACTCTGTGTTAAAGTGTTTTTGATACAACGTCTCTATGCTTAGTTCGCATGAAAAAGTCCAAATAACTCGTTCAATTAATGCACGTTACAAAAAGTTCCTTCACACAACTTTATTACTAACAATAAATAAGTAGTGTTAGGGGTTAGGGTTAGATCACTTTGAAAAACATAATTTTATGTAGTCTGTGCAGATCAAAGTAGAATTTAAACAAAACTTTTGATTTTGATAAATTGGATAAAAATAACTTTCCAAAATCACACAATGGAATCAAAACATCTGCTAGTCGGAGGGATACAGCTAATAAAAATCATGGAGCTTATTTAAGTTTATTGACTTTTTGCAAAGAATTGTAGAGACACGGTACCATCGCCTACCGTTGCACAACCCTTTTACATGAAACTGTTTTTTCAAACAATCTCCAATGATTATTGGGAAATAAATGATTTAAATTCCCCTGTTACACAAAAAGGGTGCATCTATTTTATTATAGAAGGAAACAAAAGATCAATTTCTTATTATTTTCAATGTACAATAACATTTGTAATTTTATTTTGTTTTGATGAAACATTTTAATTGGCATGAAAGCCATGAAAGGCGATTTCTTCATTAGTAAGAGCCAGCAAGTGACGTGGGTACCCTTGGTTTTGCCTATTAATAAGAAATAGTGCGTGTGAATGTAAAAAGGATGTTCTCAAATCTGCAACTCAATCTCTTGTCATTTCAATGTCTAAACATTATTTTTCTGTTTTATTTGAAGTGGTAGGTAAATTCAGGGATCTTCCAAAAATATATTGTACCAAAATATTAAATATTTAGAAACACATTGAAAAGTAGTTTTTTTAGTAGTTCTAGTTGAAATCACTAATTAAAATTACATTAAAAAAATTAATAAGACCTTGATGAAAAAAGCAAACTAATAAATTTTGGGAGTAATTGAATCATTCTTTATATCATTTGTTTTTTTCGGTAATTAAAAACTGAACGTCTAAAAAATTAAATCTATTTTAAAAATTAATATTTTTAATATACATAAAATATTTTTGAATTCCAAAAATATACATATATAAATATTTACTTTAGAATGAGCTCTTTGTCATTATTCATTTGGCACTCGAAGAGGCCCGGCCATGGGTCTTACTACCATGAGTAGTTTTGATGAATCCAAGTACCATGCAACAGTAACAAACAAGAAGTATAATTACACAATGAAAAGGAGTTGGTGACTGATGAGGTCATGCAGGCAAATCCTTAGTGGTTGAAAACAATAGAAGAAAGGAAAAGATAAAAGGGAAAGCTAGAGGGGGAAAACAATATGATTTTGCATTTCTAACTGTTTCTCAAACACAACCAAACGAAAGAAAATATTTACTCTTGTTGTTTTATTGCATATGTTAAGAGAATGCACAAATCTTAAACATATTATATGTTTGAAGACCGTCTGGTATCTCTTCTCTGACCCTTTTACTTGAGGTGTATTAGGATACATAAATGCAAAGGAAATAGCACAGACTAGATAATGTTGTATACTCCGGACCTTAGCTCTCATAAATTTATAAAAAAACCATTTCAAAAATATTTTTCAAAATAATTCATAACCAATGATTAGTTTGGAAAATATATTCTAAACTAATCTTTGGTCAATTGTTGTGGATCGTTTTCAGAAATTTTAGAGGTGAGTGTTTTGATCCAAACTAATCTTAGATTGTGGAACGTTTTGAAAAAACTTTCAAGCAGTGGCGGAGCCACTTTGCAGTTGACCTAGGCACAGGCCAGCTTCGGTAAAACTTCTTCTTCTTTTTTTTTTTTTTTTTTATTATGTTCACAACCATAGTAACAAATGTAGAACTCCATATTCCTAAAAGATTGAACTTGGCTTGTCAATTGCTCTGCTAAGAAAAAAACTGGATCCAACACCTATAAAGGAGAAACTTTGTTTCCATGTACTTCACTCTTCCATCCTCGTTTAAGATATTGCAGGCATGTATAATCAAGACGAAGGCTAATATGAGGGTTAATGTGCTTTCAGCACAGAAACCCAAGGATAATGTCACCCTGAGTCTTATTAGTTCAAATTTTGTTGAAATATGAGCGCTAATGTGCTTCTATTTAACTTTAAAATTTGTTGAAATTTTGTGTAGCAAATATTATGACCTGAGAACGAAGGGAAATTTTCGGGAATTCGGAGGCAGGAGCTCCCGATTTTTTTATGACTACTTATAATAATCTTTTAAATGCATAAAAAATTACATATTAATAAATAAATTACAATGATTTCAAAAATTAAGCATCATTACAAAACGAGACTAATATAAGTTCATACAAAAATAGATAATTATCATTAATTTCAACAACACTAATTTAATGGATAAGCATTAATTTCAATAACATTAATTTAAACAACTCCATACCTAAAAATAAATTACTACAAACCACTAGCAACAATATTTATAATAATATTAAAAGGAGTAAAGTAAAAAATAAGCATATTTTCAGAATTTCATCAAACCTTTCTGCACTACTTTCATGGGTGGATATTTTGATAGAAATATATTATAAACAGATTATTATCCCGTAAAAATGAACTATGATTTATATTGTAGTAACAATGAATTATATTACATTCACTGGGATTGATAGGAATTGGGAGCTATTCACCTTAACATTTATTTTCGAGCTTAAATAAACATATAGCTCTACCTTGGAAATTGGAATTATATTTAGTCTTAAAAATATACGATAGCTTGCAGTAATATCTTTATTGGCTTCTCGTTCTCCTATTTCCAAGACCAAAGATACCAAACGTACCGAAAACATTTAATAAGTGGGAACCTAACTAATGAGGTGTCATAATGCACTAGGATGCCAGCTCTTTAAGAGCCTGTTATAATGAATGTGTGAAAAGAGACTGATATCTCATTCTACAAACCAAGAAAAATACATGTGCTTGATCCCTTAAAAAGTCAAATTTAGTTCCAGAGGCAAACAAAGGACGAGTGTGTTCGGGGAGGAGGGATTAGTTCGAGGTGCGCGCAAGCTGGCCCGAGATTTATCCTTCTTTACCAAAAAAAAAAAAATGAAAGGACGAGTGTGCCTATGCCGTCACGGCACGAAGGAGAAACAGCTTAGGTAGATTGAGCACTTCAACGAGGATCGAATTTTTGATCGAATTTCAGTCGATATATTGACGTGTCAAGTTGGTATTAGTTGATTTTAAGGTCTTGTTGGCACGGGCCCCACAAATCAATCAATACCAAGCCGACACGTCAGTGTGCCGACTGAAATTCGGTAAAAAAATCGAGCACAATAGTATTTTTGGGATAGATTACAGGCGGTGTACATGTTTCGTTTAATTATGTAGCACATAACACACTAGGGTTTAATAACTTATTTTTTGAATAAAAAATTAAAAAATAAAGGGGTACATACCAAATAGTTCCTTGAACTTTTTTTAATACACGTTTAGTCTAAATTTTTTTATTTTGCACTAAAAAGTCTTCACCATGTCAAAAAGGTTTTACCATGCTGCTGACACGGCACTTTAAAAATAAGAGAATAAGGGACTTTTTGGTACAAAATAAAATACATGGACTAAGTGTATTAAAAAATATTTGAGGGACTTTTTGATATTTGATCCAAAAATAAAACTAAACTACTAATTATTTGGGTTTGGATACACTTATTTTTGTATTAGTTAGTTAGGGTGTCAAAAAGGGTGGGCATTGCCCCAAGAAACAATGAATGGAGTAGATAACTTTTGACAAATACAAGTTAGGGACCATTTTATGTATAATTTTTGTTGAATTTATTGAGAAAAAACAATTACAATTTGGGTGGAAATGACTCATCTAGACACTATAAATAAGATTTCTTCCTCCTTTGTTTTGCATTCCAAAATTGAGAGAGAATTTTCAAGTCAGAGAAAAGCTTTAGAGAGAAAGTAAGAGAAAATAATTCGGTTATGGGTTATGGGTTGGAGTGTTTTAAACACCTCGTATAATTTTCTTTCCTTTAGTGAAAGATCTGCAGCAGTCCGTAAATGTTGCCTAAAGTGGTAAACCACGTAAAATTCTTGTGTTGTGTGTGCATTATTTTACATTATTTTCTTGACCCATTAAATTTCAAGGTCCTGAAAAAATCATTGACAAAATAATAACGTTTAATTTCTTAATAATTAGTATTGGAGCTCTTAGTTTGACAACCTTGAGTAGAAAAACTACCTCATAAAAAAATTACTCTGAATATTTTTTTTTATTTAGCATATTTAGTTCAGTGGGAGCAATAGCGTCAGAAAAGGAAAATCCTAATGTCGCAAATTTGACGATACAAATTTTGAATTTTGGAAAATACAAATAAAGGACTATCTCTACCAGAAGGATCTGTATTTACCACTTAGTGAAAAATAAAAAAAGATGAAGCATCATGAATGGTAGCTGCTTAACCGTAAATCTCTTGGCACTATGAGGCTATCACTCTCAAAGTTGATGGTGTTCAATATAAAAAATGAGAAGACGACGGCATCTCTCATAACTACCCTCTCCAGCATGTATGAGCATCCATATTCAGCAAATAAAGTTTATTTGGTTAAAAATTGTTTAATCTGAAATGGCGGAGGGTGGATAGTTAGAGAATATCTAAACACTTTCAACAAAGTGATTGGTCAACTAGAATCGATTGAAATCAATTATAATGATGAAATTCGAGTTATATTAATTCAGGGGAGGTTGCCCGGAGTTGGAGCAAAACAATTACTATAAACCACTAGTTTTGCAAAAAAATCCAAACTGAAGCTCGGTGATGTCAATAGTATGATCATGGCAAAAGAATCCGAAAATGATCAAATGGAGCCTCCATGTTGGCATCAGCGTTGAACATGGAAAGTAGAGGCAAACATTCAAACAGTAACAGAGGGCGTAGCATATTCAGATCGAGAAATGGCAGGTCACAATCTCGAAATCCTAAAAATTTTAAAAATCAAAATCAAAACATAAGAAGGCGATTGAGTGCTGGAATTGCTACAAGATCAGGCACAACAAAAATCAGTGAAGATCCCTAAGGAAATAAACAGAGGAGAAAACTGAAGCCAACGTTATTTCAGAAACATCAGACGACGAACTGCTTGGAGAGCATGGCAGAGTTTTTGAGTCTTGGATTCAGGGGCTTCTTTTCATGCTACCTCAAGCAGAGAACTCTTCATGAGTTATATACCAGGTAATCTTGGCAAGGTATCTCTTGATAACGACCAGGCTTGGGATGTTGTTGGTAAAGGCGATGTACAAATCAAGTTGAATGGTTCTGTGTGGAAGCTAAAGGATGTGAGAAAGATCCCTAACTTGAGGTTAAATCTTATTTTTGTTAGCCAATTAGCAAATGAAGGTTATGTCACAAACTTTTATGGGATAAACGGAAAACTTCCAGAGGTGCCATGACTATAGCACGTGGAAAGAAGAGTGGATAACTCTACATGACCACAGATGCTTACATGTTAATCGCAGTTACTGATAACAAAGAAGACTCACACTTATGGCACCAAAGACATGGTCACATGAGTAAGAAATGTCTCAAAATTATGCACTATAAGGGAAAACTTTCAGCACTATAGACAGTTGATATTAACTTGTGTGAGATTTGTATATTTGGGAAACAAAAGTGAGTGATAATACGCAAATATTGCGTATTTCATCTCTCAAACCTACACATTTTAGCCCCCTCGAGTGCCTTAATCTCTATATTTAAGCCCGTTAACCAGACAACCTCGGTTTATATTGTTAACATGCTATATGAGGTATAATTGGGCTTTTGTAGGTATTTAGGTACTAAGTATGGAGTTCGGACGCATTTCGCTCAAGTTCCGTATGCAATCGCACGTTCAAGGGAAATTCGGTCAATTCTAGTTTGGGAACCTGGATCGACATCTACATGGAAGTTGTATCCCTCCTCTCTAGCTTCGCGTGGCCACGAACGGTGCACGATTCGGATTCCTAACGAAGAAGTTACGGCACTTTTGGCGAAAGAGAAAAGCATTGAAACCAAAAGAGGGGAGAAGAGAAGAAGAAGGAATGCAGTGTGCTGCCTTGGATCTGTTCCGCTTAATCGATCAATCGATCCTTGTCGATTTGGGATATTTTGTTCTTGATCGATCAATCGACCAAAGGTGTCGATCGATCGATACCCTATTTTCTGCAGATATTTTCCTTTTCTTTTCTTTCTTCTTTGCTTTTATCCCAACATACTATATAACCCCATTTTGTTGTAATATCAGACATACTCAGTTTTAATTAGTTTAGCCTATGGGTTTGTAGAGCTTGGCTTCATTTCTCTTTGGGTTGACAACCATATGGGTTGTGTATGTTGAACTTTCCACTTCCATCTCCATTTATATAAGTTGTTCTTATTGATTTCTTGCTTTGTAGAATAATTTACATGCTTTCTTAATTAGTTTACTTGATTTATTACTTTCTTTCCTAGTTTAATTACTTATAATTTAGTTTAATCATCATATGTCCATAGATAAATAGTGCCGGGATGTCGTTCCGCCATTAACGGGCCCCGAGCTCCGAAAATTAGGTTTTGTGCAGAATTGCGTTTAGTTGAACCCGCACGTATTAAAGTCGGATTATTACGCGTTTAACTTTCTTTGTCATACAACGTTAGCGTTTATAGCGATAATCCGAGTTTAATCCGCGTGCGACCATTTTCCATTAAATATTTATTCATGCAACTTTGGCTTAAATTCCTTATTGTGCGAAGTTTATGATTAATTGATAATACTCGATTAAATTGATCTCGAGCTGGAATTCTAACTAATAGTTGTTTCGAGCCGTATGGTTGAATGATATTCTGATCCTCGCTTTACTTTTATTTAGACTTAACTTATTCTTTTCTTTTATTTCCTAGCAACATCACCTTTTTACACTTTTATTCCGGAATTAATAATCCGTTACGATCTATCGAACATTCTCTGTGGATTCGATGCCCGACTTACCTCTATACTCACCCGTTGAGTGTAGTCGTAACTTACGTTTGTTTGTATTGAGGCGGTGAAACTAAAACAACGATTAGCGTCTTTACATGCGCTACTTTTCACCCTCGATCAAAATGGCGCCGTTGTCGGGGATTGTTTTGATTTAGATTGTAATTGTCTTATTAGTTCGTATTATTCTTTCTTTTGTATTTATATTCTTTGTTTTAACCTTTTTTGCAGGACTTATACACTTGAGCACCCAAAAACGCTTGAATTTTCCCGTCGCACATTGCTTTGTGGAATTTGCCATCTCGAGCCTTTGTTGGGGTAAGGATGTCTTATTCCAATCCTTTCGATAATCATTATGATAATTCTTAAAATTCTCGTACTCCTTTGACTTTTGGTTAATACTTAGAGTCCCCAAAAATTTCAATATCTAAAATGACTTTGGGCGAGTATTACAAAAGTCAAGCTTTGGAATGCGTATATTTTGAGAATGATGATAATGATTTTGGGCCTTTACCTCCTTATAATAGGAATTTTGAAACGAATTGCAATAGTTTTCAAAACTCCTATAATAATGAGTTTAACTTTTGTGCCGATAATGATTTTCAAACTCCTCATTTCAAGCATTCGCACCTCGGCCTATAACTTTCGGCTAGGGTTTGCTTATGCTTGAGAACGAGAGGTATGAAGAACGTTATCGGGAAGAACATCGTTGTTGGGATCAAGACTTGGATTTATTATTTGAATTCGACGACGATTTATCTTCCGAGACTTTTGAAGTCGAGGAATGTTTTGAACCAAATGAGGATTTGATGCCTACTTTGGAACAAACCATTCTTAACTTAGCCCATCTTGTAATTGAGAATGAAAGCGAGGATGAAATGGATGTAGTATCTATTTGTAATGGGATGATTTCTTCTTTGGATCCCAAAGAAGAAAGTTTCATTGAAAATGATCATATCTCCTTTGAAATTCCAACTTTGAGTGATGATAACTCATCTCTTGAGTTTGAATTTCTTTCCTCCCCATTTTCATTCTCCGTTATCACACCGTCACAAATACCTGATGAATCGGTACCGAACTTTAAAACGTTCAACCCTTTCACCGATGAGGAGTACTTGCTCGGTTTATTTTCCATGAAGGAATCTTTGCCCTCATGTGCGCCACCTCCCATTCCGCTTGCTAAATCTTTGGGAGGAAATTCAGTTTTTTTTGGTCCCCTAGTGTATTTTGTCACCCGTCCTATCCAAATCCCCCATCCTCCCTCCCAAATTTTTAATTGGGGATGGTTCACCTTTTTCACCACCCACATGTCTTCCGTCGTTTGAACGGAATTCCTACATGCATGAGAGGGAAGGTCCACCATTGATCTTCCAAAGTCAAAATGTTATTTGGGTGGACCCTCAAAAATTTAGACTTCTAGTGTATAATTAGTTAGAGGCCTAAATAGTAGATTGTACATAGTTAGCTTTTTTTTTCTTTTTTTAGTCTAATGTAATTAGTTAACTTTTTGTTATTTGTTTTCGCTATGCTTGTCACTAACTTGTTTTGTAGAATCATCGGACTTGCACTTCCGGAGATCGCTCCATTTTTGGTAATATCGCTATTTTCCTTCTTTAACTTGGTTCTTAATTAACATTGAGCACAATGTCAGGTTTTAAGTTAGGGGGTGTGGGATATTCTATCCATTCATTGGTAGTGTCCATGTTTTTGCTCACATGTTAGTTAACAAGCATGCTTTTCTTGAAAAATTGAAAATTTTAAAAATATTTTTTTTCTTTTTTCTCCTTTATTGGGGATTTTGCCTTTGTTTTCGATGATAAATTTCAATAATTGCCCGATCCAATAGACAACCCAATGATGCATGTTCTCGATTTTAGAAGTTATTTGACTTTAGTCCTCATATCATTGATATTATGAATAACTTCATGAATTAAACTTTAATCTCGTGAGCACATGCACTTTTATCGTTATATTGATTTGGTTTAAGATTTTTATAACTCGGTAATTTTTTGTGCATTGTATATACTTACACCGAGTAAGCTTTGTACCTTTCGTCGTTTGTGAGTGTATACACTATTCTTTTCACATTAAAAACGTTGAATTCGTTGGTAATCTCTTTATTCTTTCATTGACCGTTCATTAATTGAGTTCATTCCTGAAATGTGTTACTTGATCATGATTTTCATATATTGTTTTGACTCGAGAATTGCGTAAACTTTGTAAAATGATCACAGACCAACTTTGTTATATCACCCATATTAGCCTTGACCTCACCCTTATGTGTTTACCCTCGTTAACCCCCTTGAGCCCAAATATAGCCTTTCGTTTCATAACCCCAATCCCATAACCAACTCTAAATTGGAGGTTTAGCCCATACATACACTTTCCATACCTTTGTTTGGAATGTTACTTGGGATTGAATGTTGTTGTTATGATGTCGATTGCAATTTAGGCATATGAGAGTTTGATAAGTAAAGAAAAGAAAAGGTGAAAAAAGTGAAGAAAAAGAGAAAGCAAAAGGCAAAAGAAAACAAAAGAAAACAAAAGAAAAATGAGAAAAAGAAGAAAAGAAAAGAAAGAGAAAGTTGTAAATGTTGTGTGTATAGTTTAATAAGCTCTGATTACTCTCCCTGGTGATATATCTAATTCTTGTTTGGAAATTTTTTTCCAATTTTGATATTGCCCGCATCTTTCCATTGTCCCGAATTTTCATCCCGAACACTTTGAATCCGTACATACATTCCTTCATTTCGTACCCTAGCCTAACCTACATCATAACCCTATTCAAGTCCTATGTGATCTTAGGTTGATGCAATTTAAAAGTCATAATAGTTTTGATAATTTGTGAAAATGCATTTCACCTCTTTTAGTGTGCGTTATCTTTCATTGAGATTACGGTTTTTTAGTTTTATATAGCGTTCTTCATTTGAGACAGGTGTGCGGCCTAGTTTCCATTTACATTTACTCCTTAGCCCGCATGTTCCGTGTGTTATCTCCTTATTTCAAGTGATTTCATTTTATGAGCGTAATGCCTGTGAGGATTGACTTTTATGCATGCTTTGATATTTAGTATCCGATTTATTTAAGTTTTTTCCAAATCATATCTTGCATGTGCTCACTCCCCTCCCACATTTTAAAGTTTCAATTCGTTGAGGTGCATTCGATAATGTTAATAACTACGGACTTTTTACGTGAATTCGCTTGCTATGCTAATAACATGTTGAAATCTTGTTCGTATTGTTGAGTTTGTCGCATGTGATTGGTCATATTTTGAGGAAACTTTATGATGTTTATGGGTTTCATCCCTGAAAACCCTCAGGAGACGACACTCATCCACTAGGGTAACCTAGGGATTTAACGGCTTATGGCATATGCTAAATGTAATCGTTCGCCCGCGAAAGTGGCCTTATCTTTTTATTATTTTTATAACATATTTTTTTACTATCTCCTACTTTTGGTTTACTTGTTGTTCTTGTTGCATCCTATTTCATTGCTAGGGACTAGCAACGTGTAAGTTAGGGGGTGTGATAATACGCAAATATTGCATATTTCATCTTTCGAACGTACGCATTTTAGCCCCCTCGGGTACCTTAATCTCTATATTTAAGCCCGTTAACCAGACAACCTCAATTTATATTGTTAACATGCTATATGAGGTATAATTGGGATTTTTTAGGTATTTAGGTACTAAGTATGGAGTTCGGACGCATTCTGCTCAAGTGCTGTATGCAATCGCACGTTCAAGGGCAATTCAGTCAATTCACAATTTGAGCACCTGGCCCGACATCCACACGGAAGTTGTAGCCCTCCTCGCTAGCTTCGCATTTCCATGAACGGTGCGAGATTCGGATTCCTAACGAAGAAGTTACGGCACTTTTGGCGGAAGAGAAAAGCAATGAAACCAAAAGAGGGGAGAAGAGAAGAAGAAAGAATGCAGTGTGCTGCCTTGGATCTGCCCTGCTTGGTCGCTCGATCGATCCTTTTGATCGATCGATCGATCCTTGTCAATTTGGGATATTTTATTCTTGATCGATCGATGCCCTATTTTCTGCAGATATTTTCCTTTTCTTTTCTTTCTTTTCTTCTTTTCTTTTATTCCAACTTACTATTTAACCCCATTTTATTGTAATATCAAACATACTCAGTTTTAATTAGTTTAGCCTAGGGTTTGTGGGTTTAGAGATCTTAGCTTCATTTCTCTTTGGGTTGACAACCATATGGGTTGTGTATGTTGAACTTTCCACTTCCATCTCCATTTATATAAGTTGTTCTTATTGATTTATTGCTTTGTAGAATAATTTCCATGCTTTCTTAATTAGTTTACTTGCTTTCCTAGTTTAATTACTTGTAATTTAGTTTAATCATCACGTGCCCCTAGATAAATAGTGTCGGGATGTCATTCCGCCATTAACGGGCCCCGAGCTTCGAAAATTAGGTTTTATGCAGAATTGCGTTTAATTGAACCCGCACGTATTAAAGTCGGATTATTACGTGTTTAACTTTCTTTGTCATGCAACATTAGTGTTTATAGCGATAATCCGAGTTTAATCCGCGTGCGACCATTTTTCGTTAAATATTTATTCACGCAACTTTGGCTTAAATTCCTTATTGTGCGAAGTTTATGATTAATTGATAATGCTCGATTAAATTGCTCTCGAGCCGGAATTCTGACTAATAGTTGTTTCGAGCGGTATGATTGGATGATATCCCGATCCTCGATTTACTATTATTTTGACTTAACTTATTCTTTTCTTTTATTTCCTAGCACACATCACCTTTTTACACTTTTATTCCAGAATTAATAATCCGTTACGATCTATCGAACATTCTCTATGGATTCGATACCTGACTTACCCCTATACTCACCCGTTGAGTGTAGTCGTAACTTAGGTTTGTTTATATTGAGGCGGTGAAACTAAAACTACGATTAGCGTCTTTACACGCGCTAATTTTCACCCTCGATCAGTGAGTCCGCTTCCATAAGAGTGGAAGAACTCAAGAGAAGCTTGAGTTGGTTTATACAGACATCTTGGGTCTAGCCCCAATCTCATCCATCAGTGGAAATCTTACTCTATGATTTTCATGGATGACCACTCCAGAAAGGTGTTGGTTTACTTCTTGAGACACAAGTTTGGGGTATAGAAGGTGTTTAAGAAATGGAAGGCAATGGTAGAGAATGAGATAGGGCTAAAGATAAACAAACTAAGATTTGACAACAATGGCGAGTACTAAGACACCGGGTTCAAGAAGTTCTACTATGAAAATCTCATAAGATTATAATGACTGTATAAGGGGCACCATAGCAAAATGGATGAACCGGACATTGATTTAGAGATCCAAAAGCATAAGCATACATGTGCATCTACCCATGAAGTTCTGGGAAAAGTCACTTACCACAGTAACCTACCTAATCAATAGAGGACTATTAATGCCGTTAGAGCATTGAATACTAAGGGAGGTATGGAGAGGAAAGGAATCGAGGACCAACATTGTCGTTGGAGCACAAAATACTAGAGCCGGTATGGAGAAGAAAGGAGATAAAACTTACACACTTTAAGGTTTTCGATTTTCTGTCATATGTGCATATTAGTGATTATGCTAAGGGTAAACTTAACCCGAAGTCACTAAAATGCACTTTCGTTGGATATAGAGAAGATGAGTGGTGTAATTTATGACCAAACAAAGAAAATAATTAGAAGTGGAGATGTGATATTTAATGAAAATGTGATGTACAAGGAAATGGATGTACCACTTTCTAGTGACGCAAGACTAGATGATCTAGTGTACATTGATCTGGAGGATATTCCAAATATTAGTATATTACAGAAGGCAGTTGAGAGTTCTCAGTCAGATAAATAAACACCACAAAGTATCCTACAATAAACTTAAATAACACATTCTCCACATCTGCTCTTGAATTAAGAAGATCCTCTCGACCTCATGTGCTAAATAGGAAGTACATGAACTATTTATTGTACATTGATGGCGATGAATCTGAATACCATGATGAATCATATAAGATAAAGGATGCGAGAAAATGGGATCTTACAATTGAAGATGAGTTAAAATCCTTCATTTTGAACCAGACATGTGAGCTAGTTGAGTTACCCAAAGGAAAGAAGTCCTTACACAACAAATGAATTTATCAAGTCAAGGAGGAACACGATGGTTCCAAGAGATACAAGGTAAGACGCATGGTTAAAGGCTTTCAGCAGAAGGAAGGGATTCACTATACAAAGATTTTTTCACCAGTTGTGAAACTAACTACTATTTGATCAGTTTCAAGCACTGTTGCGACGAAGAGTTTTCACCTCGAGTAGTTAGACGTTAAAACTTATTTCCTTCACGGTGATCAAAGGGTGGAGATATACATCAAACAATCGAAAGGTTTATCGGGGAAGGATAACTTTGTATGTAAGTTGAAGAAGAACATATACTTCTTGAAGCAATCCCTAAAGTAGTGGTACATGATTTTTGACGGATTTATGTAAAAAAATGGCTACAATAAGAGCAATACTGACCATTGCTACTACTTCAAGAGACTTCAGTCTTGTTTCATCATATTTTTATTATATGTTGATGACATGTTAGTGGAAGGATAAAATATGGATAAAATTAAGAACTTAAAAAAGCAATTGTCGAGTGAGTTCGATATAAAGGGCTTGGGCTTGGGTGTGGAGAAGAAGATTCTTTGTATAAGGATCAACAGAGACAAGAAAAAGGGTACGTTATAGTTTTCTCGGGTAGAGTACATCAGCTATGTCTTATAGACGTTCAATATGGGTGATGCTAAAGTTGTTAATGTGCCATTGGCTAGTCACTTTCAACAATTCGAGGATCGGTCACCCAAGACGGAGGATGAGAAAAACATCATAGCTAAGGTTACTTACGCCTCAACCATTAGAAGTTTGATGTATGCAATGCTTTGTATAAGACCAAACATTATCAATATAGTAGGAGTTATTAACAGGTTTATATCAAACCTAGGGAAGACCTATCGAGAAATAGTAAAGTGGATTTTAAGGTACCTATGAGGAACCATAGATAAGTATTTGTACTTTGTTAAAGGAGAATTAAAAGTACAAGGGTACGTAGACACTAATTGTGTAAAGGAAGTTGATCACCAAAGAAGCACCACATATTATGTGTTTACTATAATCATAATAGATGTTAGATGGATGCCACAAATATAGAAGATTATTGCATTATCCATTACAAAAGTTGAGTATGTAGAAGTGATAAAAGGCAGTAAAGAGATGATATGGCTTAGGATATTTTTCACTGATTTGGGATTCAAACAGGAGATGAATATTTTGTACAATGACAGTCAGAATTCGATACATATGGCAAAGAACTCGGCATTTCATTCTAGAACAAATCATATTGGACTTCATTATCACTTAATCAGGTCTCTGTTAGAGGATGATGTGTTAATATTTAAGAAGGTTCATGGTAGCAAGAATCATATGGATATGCTAACAAAGACGGCGAGTATTGATAAACTCAAGCTATATTCAGCTTCAGTTGGCCTCCAAGAATGACAAGACTTGGAAAGAGATGTTGCATTAATCATGTGTGAAGACAAATTGAAATATGTCTTCAAGTGGGATATGATCATGAATGGTGGGATGTGATCATGAATGGTGGGATATGATCATGAATGCAGTTTTTATTAAATTAATTGAGGAAAGTTAATTATAATTTGGCTGAAAATGACCCATATAGGGGCTATAAATAAGAACCCATCCTCATTTGTTTTGCATCCTAAAATTGAAAGAATATCCAAGTTAGAGAAAAGCTTGAGATAAGTAAGAGAAAATAGAGAGAGCAATTTTCACCACACCAAAACAATGATTTTGTCACCATATATTTGTCACTTTTATTGGAAGTGACAAAATATGTTACTTCTTATGGCAGTGACAAAATGTTTTTTGAATCAAATAAAATTATGTCACTTCTATTAACACTAGTAAGTTTGAGTGAATTTATTTGTCATTTTATATAATTCTAAAGGTGGAGTATATGACCCATAAATGAAACTAGTTATACAAGATCCAAGCATGTTGGTTAAAATGAAGCATATGGAATATATGTATACCTATAAACATAGATAACCAAATTTCACAAAAGAAAAGTTTTAAGTATGAACAAACAAAGAGCAACACCAAATAGAAAATATGAAACCAAACCTAGATATAACCAATGAATACGATGAGAAATCTAAGTCACATCCTAGTCATATTGAAAAAACCAAACTCTAATTACTTAGAGGAGGGAAATGGTCTCCAACAACTTGGAAGATCACTAATTTTGATTTAATCAATGTCGAGTATCTTAGACTAACTATAATGTTTTTGAGGTGTAGAGGAGTCAGACATGACTTTAAAAAGAACAAGCGTGAATGATTTTTCCTTAGGATCCATATTAGGGCATCCTACCTCCTCCTCCTTCTTCTTCTTCTTCTTCTTCTTCTTCTTCTTCTTCTTCTTCTTCTTATTATTATTATTATTATTATTATTATTATTATTATTATTATTATTATTATTATTATTATTATTATTATTATCTATAAAAACTAGTTTTAATACTCTCTAAAGGTATAAATAGTCCAAGAAAAATGTAAAACTCTCTAAGATGATCGTGTTTATGGCAGAGTGATGGGTTTTTTAATATATGTTTCCGCCACTCGAAAGAAAAATATTTCAAATGTCCATCTTTATTACAATAAGAACAAACGAACTCCGCCTTCTCTTTGTTCTTCATAAATAAATTGGTTGAGTAGGAATTCTCTACGGTAGGTGGTAAAATGGGTTGTGACGCGATGTTCACATAAGTGTTTTAGCTACTAGTGGATTACGGATTCTCACTAACTATGCTTGAAATAGGTATATGCCTTAAGGGTCCAAATATAATTAATTAATTTCTTAATTAATCAACAAGTAAAAATAAATTAAAATCCTTTTTAATATGAACCAAATTTTGATTTACTGTAGAAATTAATATATTCCAAATTGCATAAAATTTGTCATTAACAATGAAAGCTAATATAAAGAAGCAATAATACAAAGAACACTAGGATTTAGAGTAAAAATCCTTGCGAGAAAAATTATTACACAACCAACACACAAAAAGTGCAATAGTACTGAATGACTGATTACAAAACTTAAACTCAGGCACAATATAAACATACGACAACAATTACTTCCATGATGTCGCTCATTTGTGTGTTTCTCCTTCGTATCTACCCGTACTAGTTATGTTTGCTCCAAGCAAAGAAAACCGTCGAACAACCTCCAAGGCCTCAGTATCCACTGATCTCAATTGGTGAACAATGCCCAAACATAATTCTACTAGCTAATCCCCTTTAATGTAGAAGATCACAAGGGATTTTTAGACATAAAGTCTACTTTAGTTTCATAGAGTTGGCAGAATTTTCGAAATAGAAGGACACTTGAAAATTAAATTTTGGGCTGAAAAAACTATGCTTCAACAATTGAAATACGCATTTGAAGGTGTTTAAATATTTTTCTAATGAAAGAGATCCATTCAAAAATATATTTCAAGATGAATACCATTATTTATACTGAGGATCCCTCGTTCAAATGACAGCTTCTTATCGAGGGTTCATCGATCAATAAAAAACTTAGGTTTATGGTCCTTTTTTATAATCAGTGTGCCCTCGTTCAAAGCAGTTTTCAATCGAGGGTTCCTCATTTGAAGATTGAATTCGATCTAGGTGTTTTGCATCAAACAAATAGTTTATCGATCAATACTATTTCACTTTAGAGGAGGCCTCATTTGAATGAGGTTGCTCAATAAAGATCGTTGACAAAAATAATTATTTTAAATATTTTTCAAAATTGGTTTTCATAAAAGTCTAATCATGTCACTTGCATGTAATTAAAATAAACTACAAGGAATTAAAAAAACTTAGAAAACCTTAACCGTTATTGAATCTCCAATTACGGATGAAAACGGATATTCGAAAATCCGAATCCGTCCTCTATTCCTATCCAAATTCAGCAGATATTTATCCGAATAAATATCTGAAAGAGAGGATATGGATAATCACTTTTAGTATCCAAAAAAAGGGATACAGATACTGACTGTGATAGTATCCGTGGAGGATAATCCATATCCAAGGTGGACTATTCGTATTAGCGGATATCCGTTTCAACGAATATCTGTATCCGTAACATAAATACATATTTATTAATTAATATTATTATTTATATAATATTACCACCCTAAATAAATAAAATATATTAAATTTAAATTAAACCCTTTTATATCTATAATTAACTCACACGCTAGACACCCACACAAACTAAAAACGCACGCACAAAGAACAACGAACAAACCCCCTCCTCTCCTTTTTTCCATATCACAACAACTCACACACTCTCTCTCTCCAAACCTACCTACCTAAGCGCCAAAAACCCTCTCCTCTTTTTTATTCCCATTAACACTCCAGCTCCATCTCCACAAAAACTCACGGTAAGTTAATCATTTGTTGATGCTTTTTTTTTATGAAAATCTTAGATGCGTTGTTGTTTGTTGTTTTCACGGTAACTTTTCCAGCCTATAAAAATCGTTTTTGTTGTGGGTTTTATACTTGTTTGCTGGTCGATTAAACCGATAAAACTCGCGGTTTATCTATTTGTTGGTTGATTTTTGTTATGGGTTTTATACCCGATATGTTTTATACCCAAAAATCACATATGCATTGCGGTGGGATACGTTTTTGTTGTGGATTTTTGTTGTGGATAAAATCACTTTTGTTGTGGATTTTTGTTGTGGGATATGTTTATTTAGTTGCTGTGCAAAATCTAGATATAATCATAAATGGACCGTTGATGTTGTTGTTGTTTTATGATTTCAGTGCTTTCTGTTGTTATTGTTTTTATGATTTTTACCCAATTTCAGTACTTGCTATCGTTGTTTTATTCAGACCGTTATTTTTACCTAATTTCATTATTTGCACTCATTTTTACCCAAAAAATATTCAAAATTGCTTATGATTTTTACCCAAAAATATTTCGTGTCACTTACAATTTTTACCCAATTTCAGTGTCGTTTTTATTAATTATTTTTTGTAATCAACACAATGCAGTTTAATATGTCTACAGAAGCTAGCAATTCTTCCATACATGAATCTTCCCCTGCTCCACTGGAGAGTATTTCACACTTGAATAAGAAAATGCACATTAAAGGTTAGTACTTATCTTCGAACCTTCTTTTCTAATTTAATTTGATGTTTTACACATTTCTATATCTTACATGGAAAATTATATGTTTAATTCATTGACTAAATTACTGTTTAATAAACTATGTGTGTCTTAATGTATCTTAAATATTAAAAACGGATAAAGATATTATCCAAATCTGAGAAATCCGAGAGAATACGGATATGGATAGCTGAAATTATTATCCGAGCGGATACGAATACATATACGGATACGGATAGTGTGGGGAATATGCAGATACGAATTTGGATACTATGGTATCCGCTCCGTATCCGTCCGTTTTACACCCATATCTTCAATATGAAATGAAGTTATCTAATTCGAACTAGAAATTTCAATCATATGATGTGTCATTATAGCTCAATAAACTCGATACAAAGATACAACAACTCAAAGATTTTTTCCAGAATTAAGCCAACAGAAAACTAAAAGCTAAAGGAAGTGTAAAAAAAGTCATTACGAATTTCCCTATAGCAATTCCAAGACAAAATTGAAAATTGAAAAGATATATAAATGGTCCGATAAAAAATTCTTATACATCAATCAACCTAATCCCAATCCCAATACCTATGGGACTCAATAGAGATGTATGGTATCTTCAATTAATGGTATCACCATCATGATCCCTATACATCCTGCAGACTTAAACATATATCTTCGTGAATTACCAAAGTGTACTACCCCATACTGTCTGTGGATTAATTTAAACCATGTAGTTAATTATATATTTGTCTGTCGTGACATGTGGTATGTCACTTAATGCATTTTTTATGTTGTTATGTGATTCGTATATGTGTTACGTGAACTCGCACCTTTTGAAAACGACATAATAGACAGTAATACATTAATTAAATACTTTAAGTGACTTAGTATTATGGGATACTATTGAATGGTGAGGGTTAGATGTCGGGGTTTACATGTTTCGATTATTCCCTCGGTACTAGGTCCCATCGATCATAAAGTAGTTTCTTATAATGTCGACCCATACATAAATCATTAATAATTCAGTTTTAACTTAACTAACTCCTATCATCTTATAAATTAACTTAGTGAGATAACTACTTTATTAGAATATGTTAGCTTTTTGTGTTGACATGCAGGGCTCTTAGAAAGTAAGTTTTTGACTTAAAACAGTGAAATTTAATTCTTTTGGGCTCGTATATGGTTTGGGCCAAGTTTCGGGCCATTTGAAAAATGTTTTGGGATCATTGGGTTAACGATAATATTGGGCCTATTCTTAATTTCGTGGTTAACACCGTTATTAGATTAATTTAGAAAACCTAAAAACTTTCACAAGACATTAGAGATAACCCTATAAACTAAGGAAATGAGACACACCAAGGATGAAAGAGAATTGGAGGTTTTAGAACTTTAGGACTTTGATTCATTAATCGATCTAAGGAAAGTATACATTGATTAATAATCTAATTGAATTTGTGTATTGATTGTAGTAGTCATTGGAATTAAAATTAAAACTAATGAAATCCGATTTTAATCACCCAAAAACCTATTTTCCATAATTTGATTTAATTATATGTTTAATCTTTAATCACATTGATGAACTTGAGTTTTTTAATAATAAATCTCTTAAATGTGAAACCTTGGTTATTAAAATAGCGGGTGGACAACCCTCTACTAAAATAAAGAGGAAATGTCATTAGGTCATACTAACCACTTATTATGAAATTAAGTCGTGTGTCTATTTTAATATTTATTAACGTGACACAATAATACTATAATCAAACCATAATTTATTCTGACAATAAAAAAAATCCACAATCATATATCAAGTGGAAAATAGAAATCCATTACATGGAAAACATAACTGAATAAACCATCGGTATTACATTCCTACGATAAATCTCAATAATGAGATAAAATAAAATAAATCTAACTGACATGGACAACATACCGGAATATGAAAAGAATTATGTCTAGAATGTGAGAATAAAAGCGACTATATCAAATCCTATAACGCTCCACAATTGTCATAGCTTCGATGCCTGGAATGAATAATCATGCTTGGCATCCCTGTGGCTGGACACCTAAAATATTTTGAAAATAAATTTGATACGGATTAGAGCCCAAATCCTTTTGAAAATATTTTGCAAGTAATTAAAATGCACAATTAAATATGTATGCACTCTCCCATATGACACTACTCACCTCTCATCTAAAGTGCGCAGCCAATGTATGCATCTTAATCACCTAGTTATGTTATCCACCTAACTAGTCCCAAAGTACCCTTAAGTCCATACGTTACCCAATGTCATGCGTATTATATATAATTATCTTTCACTTTCGCTTAACAGTTATAATTCTCAATGATAATTTATCACTTTATTTCAAATAACTTTCACTAGTTATTATTTCAATATTCACATAAGTCATTCCAAATAACTTTCACTAGTTATTAAATTAATATTCACAAGTTAATATCACATAAACTCATTTCGAATAGCTTTCAATAGTTATTAAATCATTATTTACACTTAATGTTTAAGCCGTGTATACTTCTTCACATTAATATACATAATATTCACATCATCTTAAGCCCGTATAGATTTTTTGCACATATATATGTAATAATACACCACAACAAACACACATACATCCTGAATAACCGCATCCTACAAATTTATAATATTATTGGATACGAGTCTTTCTAATGCTATTACATCCCAAGGTATACTCATATCATCCTGGCCCCAAGGAATACTCATATCATCTTGGCTATAGTGTCGGAATCCCACACCGAACTGCGATAAAAAACATAATGTTGGAGGCGATCATAGGTTCCTCGATAGTGAGACATAACCATACCCAAAATTACCTCACCATAAACATTAACCCTCACAAGGGCATTTGTGTGGCGCTATAACCTGTAATACCCCGTATTTTTATGGCTTTTGAAATTGGGGATTTATTTAATTTAATTGAGATATTAATTTATATTAATTCAGAAATTATTTTTTTAATATTTACTAGCATGATGTGAGTTAGTTATTATTGGAAATTTGTTGAATATTACTAGATGAGTACAGTAATATATGAGATTGATTTTATTAAAATTGTCATGAGTGAAAAAAATGGTAATTATGGAAATTTAATTCGGGACGTGCCTCTGTCGTGTCAGGACTAAATTATTATTATTATTATTATTATTATTATTATTATTATTATTATTATTATTATTATTAAAGTGAATAGATTATAATCATCCATATAGTCGTTTTGAGTGCGCCAAAGTGTCCGTAAGGGTCGTGATAGTCAGAAAAGTGTACTCGGGGGTTTAGTTTGTGTCTCGGGTCATTTTTAGGCTTAATTGACACACCGGGAGGGTATTTTAGACATTTGGTATTTTTGGGTAATTAAACCCACGAATTTTCTTAGTATTTATTAGCCATTTAGAGTTGTCTCTTGGGGTTAACAAACACAAAGACTAAGCCAACCATTAGAGAAGAAGGTGAAGAGTCTTCAAGCAATCCAAGGCCTAGAACTCATCCGATTGCACCGCCACCACCACCAAAACGTAGATCGCATGACGAGGAACGCATCCATATAATTTTCATCAAGAAATCGTATCCTTGAATCCCAGGCAAGTATCTATCTTGCTGATTTCCAAATTAATATACCTTCCATGTTAGTCTAGGAATGAAAATCATATGTTTTAATGGAGGAATTATATATTTTGGAAGAGAAATTTTATGTGTTATAGGGAGAACCCATGTAGTCTAAAATCTTGATCATATGTAGAGGATTACCCATGAATTTATTATGATATTTGGGAAGAAAATCTTGATTAAAATAGAGGGTGGTAATTATTCATGCAAAATTTGGTTTTATAAAGAGATTTGAGATTAAACCCCTTTTTGATTGATTCGTTGAGGATTTATTAATGTCGTTACATTAGAACTTGTTTATGTACATTGCTTATACACTTGGATTACTTTTATGTGAGTTTGGGATGAAATTATAGAGGTTTGGAGGGGTTAAAATGGTTGAACCCGTAGGTTGAAATTTACAGCAAACTGGGCAAGAACTGCTTGATCGATCGATCGACCCCCTTTCCTCGATCGATTGACCCCTCCTGGAAAATTGCATATTTTTCCCCTTTTTGTTTAGTCCGGTTAAAATGCGTAGGAACCCTTGATCATCATTGATAGAGTATAAAGGGTTATGAAGAGGACCAATAGGGTCTAAGTAGACTTCATTGAATGAAATTAATATGAGATGAAATTTTGGGTTAACAGGGAGTTATTCATACATTGGAAATTGTGCGTATGTTTACTAAATGATTGAGACTCATGAAAGATTTAGACTAGAAGGTAAGTGTGGGTATACCTACTGAAATTTATACTTAGTGAGAAAGAATACTTTGAGAGATGATAAGTAAGAACGAAGTAAATAATAAATGAGAATAAAAGGGACGAATCCGTTATGAGAAATAATTGAGTAAAATTTGTGTTGAGAATGGATAATAACAATTATGGGTCGTGGGGGAACCTAATTTGTAAAATATGAATATTTATATGTATGACTGTGTGATTGTGCATATATTATGTATCTGTGTATGACATACCTAGCTTACTTGCTATCGACGGGAGGTTTGCGCGTGAGGACAGTCATATCCTGATGAATCCATGGGATTTTTGATTTGTCGCTCGAGAACATAGGACTATGAAAGACTTATCGGTGAGTTGATAAGTCCGCTGAATATGGGAACGTAGGTATGTGCTTGACCCGTGGGTATGAGAACTATGTTCGCCTCCAATTTTTGTGTTGATATTTATGGTTCGAGGAATCTTTACCGAACCTATAGTCCCCTATACAACGACGTGATGTATTGGGACAAGATAGTAGAGTAATGCAGCACCGCAGTTGTGTCTCGGGGTGCAGTATAGTATATATATATATATATATATATATATACATGTGATGATATCTACTATGTGGCTAAATTAGAAATGTAAGATAGTTATGTATGAAAACACTTAGTTGAATTAAATTAATAAGGGACTTATCCATGTTGAATCTAAATGGATATATATATATATATATATGTGTGTGTGTGTGTGTGTGTGTGTGTGTGTGTGTGTGTTTATAACATCATTATATGTATTATAAGGTTAATACGTGGGAATAATTTGGGCTATAAAGAATGGATACATCTGGTTAATCTAGTTAGCGTGGGAACTATAACTAGGATGTCCTAGAGGTACGTTAGGGGTGCACACTAGATAAGAGGTGAAGATTCTCAAGAGAGTGTCGCATACTAACATGGTTGTGATATTAGCCGGTAAGCATTTTATATACTTGCTAAACTATTTTTAAAACTGTTTCACACTCGGGCTCTGACCCGTTTTATGTCATTTCTTTCTCTTTGTATATATATGTATGTATTACACGTGCCCAGCCTTAGGGGCGTCATGCTTAGGGTCTTTGGATTGGACGTGCTGCATCTTATGTGGGAGTTGCAGGCCCTTGCTTTAGACGACTTCGTCATTGAATCGGTTCCTACTTTAGATCTTCATAGTTAGGGCATGTGTCACCCAATTTCCTATTCCATTTAGATCTTGTCAAGGATTTATGTTCATTTATATTTTCGGTATTCAATGCTCCTTGGGAGTTAACTCTTGTCAGAATGATTTCATTTATAGTTCATAACTTGATTTGGTTTATCTAGATGGTTTAAATGGTAGTGTAGTTATTGTTATCCTTTTATTTATGTGACTCTCAAACTGTTATTATTAAAATGGTTTTCATATTGGTATTTAATAAAGGAAAAACGAGTTTTTAAATGGTTTTGACACTTAGCTTAATTATTTATGGTGCTCAAATCGGAAATATTATTTTGCGACAGTGATGCTGAGAATGAACCAACCTTTCACCTAGTTTTTAATTTAATAAAGGACTGATCACCCGGTATTTAATCAGGCGGGGTGTCACAGGTGGTATCAGAGCATCAGGTTTAAGTGTCCTTTAGGGTCTGTACGGCTTACTATACTTTCAGCTGAGCGTTATTTTGTTTGATATAGAGCCCTATGATTAGGATTGTTGATTTCTATGGTAAGATTAAGTTCTCATGCTATAACGTATATATTAATGAATCTTATTTGCGGTCGGACGTGTTCGTACAAGAAGTATGATAGATGAGGGCCATTGGACGGATAGCAGAGGTTGTACTTAGGAGGTTATGAATTATGTTCGAGGATGATGACTGTAGTCGAGGTCACCCGTAGTATGGCACGAGAGGCCAGGGCTATAAAGACGGTTATGACGCAGCTTACAAATTCCAAGTGCTACTATAGCCGAAGGTGATGCCAAATTAGACTCACCCAACGTAGTACGCTTGGGAGAGGGTCAAATGAAAAATTGAGGAGAGTCATCACTAGAATTTCTAGAAATGCGGGAATTGGGTGTATTACCCAACGAAGGCAATATATTCAAAGGCTTAGACATATAGTGGAGTGTGGTTAACTAAAAATGAAAATTTGGGGTAAAATTTTTCTTGACTAATCGGAGCAAAGTTATAATAGTGGGAGTCAACAACCACCGCCCACGAATGAGGGTACGTTTTCTATCTATGGAGTTATGAGGCGCATAATGATTGTCATTAGGACCTCACATTCATTTGTAACTATTAGAATTGCGTGGACCGTAGGGTTACTAAACTTGTCCATTGGCACTATTATTTATGTAGACTCACCGATGGGTAGTGGGACGCCTATTATTTTATTATATATATAAAAACGTGAATTTAATTTTATTGAGGATTTACTTGTTATAGACATATCCGAGTAAGATGTGGTTATCGGCATGGATTGACTTGTTGTATATGAGACCAAGATTGATCGTTATATCCAGCGTATTGTCTGTGATACGAGAGTGAATAAGTAGACTTTTATAAATAGATAAAACTTGTTGGGATGTTATATACTATAGACTAAGGACCTGAGGAGTTTCGAGGACCGACTATTTTAGGTAGTAGTGTATCGGGGGGGTTCCTTGTTTGGATTTCGCTCTGCGAGACACCCCACGCATGAAACTAAAGAATATTATGAGTCGAAGTAAGTTAGGTCTTTAGAATATGAGTTTATAACCTTTGCCATTATATGTATATATTTATATTAATCAGGGAGTTATGAGTTGTAGCATGATTTGAGGCAAATGAAATCGCCAAATGAGAATGTGGAAATCATAGAAATACGGATTATAGACTAAGTAGTCAGTTAATTAAGGGTAGCCTTACAGAGGAATCACATTCATTAGACCTTATGATGGAATGTACACACATTGGGTGTATGGGCGCCCCGGATGGTTTGATTGTAGTATTTTCCATGTTTGTGTCACAGTAAGTATTTCTTGAGGTTAATGAAAGTAGAAGTTGTGACTTCCAGATTTAGTTGTTTGATGACTTAGGATCGTTACTCCCATAATTTTGCGATGAGGATAGCATAGGAAGGATTAGGTCAAGTTTAACTCAAGATAATTTAAACTAAATGGTAAGGCTTGGAGTATCACATTAGTGGGGGTATTCGGTAATGTACTGTATGGGTGGTACGACGGAAATTACATGAGATGTGAGATTAATAACCGGAGTTGTCCTTACCAGTTACGCTTTATTTTTCTGAATTTCGGGATAAAATTCCGTTATTAGGGGGGAAGTATGTAATACCCCGTATTTTTATGGCTTTTAAAATTGGGAATTTATTGAATTTAATTGAGATATTAATTTATATTAATCCAGATTTTTTTTTTTTTAATATTTACTAGCATGATGTGAGTTAGTAATTACTGGAAATTTGTTGAATATTATTAGACGAGTAAATTAATATATGAGATTAATTTTATTAAAATTATCACGAGTGAATAAAATGGTAATTATGGAAATTTAATTCGGGACGCGCCTGTGTCGTGTCAGGACTAAATTATTATTATTATTAAAGTGACTAGATTCTAAGTCGTCCATATAGTCGTTTATGGTGCGCCAAAGTATCCGAAAGGATTGAGATAGTCAGAAAAGTGTACTCGGGGGTTTTGTTTGGATCTCGGGGCATTTTTAGGCTTAATTGACACCCCGAGAGGGTATTTTAGACATTTGGTATTTTTGGGTAATTAAACCCACGAATTTTCTTAGTATTTATTAGCCATTTAGAGTTGTCTCTTGGGGTTAACAAACACAAAGCCTAAGCCAACCATTAGAGAAGAAGGTGAAGTGATTAGAGAAGAAGGTGAAGAGATTTGAGAAGAAGGTGAAGAGTCTTCAAGCACTCCAAGGCCTAGAACTCACCCGATTGCACCACCACCACCAAAACGTAGATCGCATGACGAGGAACGCATTCATATAATTTTCATCTACAAATCATATCCTTGAATCCTAGGCAAGTATCTGTCTTGCTGATTTCCAAGTTAATATACCTTTCATATTAGTCTAGGAATGAAAGTCATATGTTTTAGTGGAGGAATTATATATTTTGGAAGAGAATTTATATGTGTTGTAGGGAGAACCCATGTAGTCTAAAATCTTGATCATATGTAGAAGATTACCCATGAATTTATGATGATATTTGGGAAGAAAATCTTGATTAAAATAGAGGGTGGTGATTATTCATGCAAAATTTGGTTTTATAAAGAGATTTGAAATTAAACCCCTTTTTAATTGATTCATTGAGGATTTATTGATGTCGTTACGTTAGAACTTTTTTATGTACATTGCTTATACACTTGGATTACTTTGATGGGAGTTTGGTATGAAATTATAGAGGTTTGGAGGGGTTAAAATGGTTGAACCCGTAGGTTGAAATTTGCAGCAAACTGGGCAAGAACTGCTTGATCGATCGATCGACCCCCTTTCCTCGATCGATTGACCCTTCCTGGAAAGCTGCATATTTTTCTCCTTTTTGTTTAGTCCGGTTAAAATGCGTAGGAACCCTTGATCATCATTGATAGAGTATAAAGGGTTATGAAGAGGACTAATAGGGTCTAAGTAGACTTCGTTGAATGAAATTAATATGAGATGAAATTTTGGGTTAACGGGGAGTTATACATACATTGGAAATTGTGCGTACGTTTACTAAAAGATTGAGACTCATGAAAGATTTAGACTAGAAGGTAAGTGAGGGTATACCTACTGAAATTTATACTTAGTGAGAAAGAATACTTCGAGAGATGAGAAGTAAGAACGAAGTAAATAATAAATGAGAATAAAAGAGACGAATCCGTTATGAGAAATAATTGAGTAAAATTTGTGTTGAGAATGGATAATAACAATTATGGGTCATGGGCGAACCTAATTTGGAAAATATGAATATTTATATGTATGACTGTGTTATTGTGCATATATTATGTATCTGCGTATGACATACCTAGCTTACTTCCTATCGACGGGAGGTTTGCGCGTGAGGGCAATCATATCCTTATGAATCCATGGGATTTTTGATTTGTCACTCGAGAACATAGGACTATGAAAGACTTATCGGTGAGTTGATTAGTCCGCTGACTATGGGAACATAGGTATGTGCATGACCCGTGGGTATGAGAACTATGTTTGCCTCCAATTTTTGTGTTGATAGTTGTGGTTCGAGGAATCTTTACCGAACCTATAGTCCCATATACAGCGACGTGATGTATTGGGATAAGATAACAGAGTAATGAAGAACCGCAGCTGTGTCTCGGGGTGAAGTATAGTATATATATAATATAGTGAATATATATATATATATATATATATATATATATATATATATATATAATACATGTGATGATATCTACTATGTGGCTAAAGTAGAAATGTAAGATAGTTATGTATGAAAACACTTAGTTGAATTGAATTAATAAGGGACTTATCCATGTTGAATCCAAATGGATATATATATATATGTTTATAACATCATTATATGTATTATAAGATTAATACGTGGGAATAATTTTGGCTATAAAGAATGGATACATGTGGTTAATCTAGTTAGCGTGGGAACTATAACAAGGATGTCCTAGAGGTACGTTAGTGGTGCACACTAGATAAGAGGTGAAGATTCTCAAGAGAGTGTCGCATACTAATATGGTTGTGATATTAGCCGGTAAGCATTTTAAATACTTGCTAAACTATTTTTAAAACTGTTTTACACTCGGGCTCTGACCCGTTTTCTGTCATATATATATATATATATATATATATATCCTCGGACTACAATTCACCACAAATACTCTAAATTTCACCGGAAAAAATCCCAATTTTAGACTTGTTTTAACAAATAAAAAAAATCAGATCTAAACTATATCTGAATCTCCAATTCGACTTCAAATTTGGATTCTACACTAAAAATTGTGTCGAGTATGTGTTTTGAGTTTTTCTCAAATATCTTTCGAAAGCACTCAAACGGAAGACCTAAAACTCTCCAAAACTGTTTTTTGTCCATTTAATTTTAACCACCTCAATCCCAATTCATATCACAAACAATATATCAACTTCACATAAATTTTAAGTATAAAATTTATAATTTTATCTAGAATTCAACTACACGAGATGATTATATGAAATTTATGCTTAATCTCTAATTGATATAAAATTCTTACAATATCACACAAAATCATTCTTCTCAATTCTTCAAATTGTAGAATTTACCTATCTACATGGGATTTTAAATTTCCAAATTCCAATACTAAAATATCATACATATCCATCATATATATATATATATATATATATATGTAACTTTCATGGGAACTAAATTAACTATGTCCACAAATTGCCAAATAATCCAACCATAAGTTTCCTTAAATTAATCCAACTATATATGAACTCATATACCAAAATTTCATTCTAAAAGTTTACCCATAAATTTTTATAATCATGTATCAAACCCCAATTTTGCATAATCATGTGTCAAAACCCAATTTTTCATATAAAATATCAATCCCAAAAATATTTCTTTTCAAAAGTTCCCAACTATAATATGAACTAAAAATTACACACATAATTAGCAAGTTAATTATTTGCGTTAAGATTCGTAGTGTTTGAATTTGGTGAAAATGATGACTTAAACTCCCAAAATCTCTTTTCAATTCTTCAATTCTCTTGAGTTCTTGATTTGACTACTTACTTTCCTCCTGAACACTTGAATTTTTCCTCAAATTCTTTTTTACTTTCTCTCTAACTCTTTGTATAACTCAACTAAACTTTTGAAATTGTGAAAATGACTTTCCTTTCACCCAAACCCTTCACTATATAATGTAAATCCCGTTTTTGCATTTTTATATCCCATTAAGAAGACCAAAAAACCCTTAAACTAGTCCCGACTAGTCTAAAAAGCCCCCGAGATCCAAACACAACCCCTGGGTACTTAATTTTGACTATTTTGACCCATTCCGAATCAATTGTTCACTCGAAATTGTCATCTGAGTCCCTTAACAATATTTTCCACTTCAACCTACTCTAATTTAATCAAACATGTCCCAGTTGAGATATTATTAAAATTTGTCGCCTTTGCTTACTTACGACATAACATTATTTGACATCCAATTTTATTTACTATAACACACTAGTAAAAACATAGTCACACAAATATTAATTCATTTCACTCTAAATTAATATTTATTTATTTTCTCATTAATTATTTATTAAATTAAATTATGTGCCATGCATAATTTAAATATCCAATCCAATTAAATATAAATATAAACCTACGTGGTATTATAAACCTCCCCACTTGAAATGGAATTTCATCCTCGAAATTCGGACAGGCCTGGTACTAAAACCTTCGGATCCTTACACACATGCCATCCGAACGTACTCATAATCAACTTATGATAATGTTTTGGTGTCTCCATTATTCACCCATTAGTGGTATCATCCATTCTAAAGTCCTACTCGCTACGGCCCAAGATTAGTGACAATTTTATTCAAGTAATTTCATATTGTTACACTTTATCATTCATAAGGTCTCACCAATACAATGATGTGCAAAATTATCGTGAATCCACCTATAATTCTCCAATAAAACGAGGCTATGCTCCACTGGTTCAATTATCTCAATGTTGAAAAAGGCCCCACTTTACTAGGTGCCAACTTTCATTCTTACCAAAATTACATAACTCCCTTCCTGGGAGACACCAGCAATAATTTCTGACCACTCACGTCAGTCTTTAACTCTTCGGTTAGTGACGGAGTAACGCTTATGACGTTCATGAACTATACGAAAATAATTTCGATACGGCAGACTATAAATCACATTCGACCTACGAAACTTATTATTTTCCCACCCTTAACCAACCACAGGGCGGATGACAAGTGCTACTGCCTCAAGCCTCAAAAGGCGTCTTTCTTGTAATAGTTGGTACGAGTCATTACACGCAACTCTACCAATGGTAATTACCCCTCCCAATAACCTCTAGAATATGCATCTATCTCATCCGTCAACATCTTAGTCACTTTTTTCTCTTACTCGATCTATGGTTAATATGTTTTATTCAAATTTCACTTTGTCCCAACCGCCTATTGATGTTTCCAATAGGAGGTGGGACTTAAGGATCTCATCCTGATTCACATAAATTATTGGAAGACATCTTATGCCGGTTCATTTCCTCTCTCAAATGAAATGTTGGGTACGTTACTCGAGAATTTAATTCACCCAAATTAGCAATAATTATTCCACCTCAATCACCTAATACAACAAACCCAAAGGGAATCTTCACATATTCATGATGTTAGTAAATCAACATTGAAGTTCATTTATCTGGATATCCATTCTGTCACTGGAATCCCCAATTATTGAAAAATTATGGTGGATCACCTCAGACTAAGTTTTTCCCATCAACAAGTAGTGCACCTGGAGACAACTTCACTATATCTCACTCCACATCGATACAAAAGCTCAATATCCCACATCATGTGGTCCATCTTACTCCCTTTCATGGGATACTTCAAAATCGTGACTAATGCGTTTGCTCCAAACTGCGCACTTTTTGGGTCCTCCTCGCCTATAAAATCAACATCCTACTATGCCTAAGCCATTTTCAATATTTGATTGAATAAGGCTTCACTAAATTCTCCTAAACTTGTTAGATCTTCCCTTGGCTAGAGATATTCCTCTTTTTTATTAGCTCTCTTCATATATATATATATATATTCAGACTATCTACTTCCTCAACTGCAATTCAGTCCATCTTACTTTTTTAATTTCGTTTATATTACCCCACATGCATACGATTCAACACATTTAGTACCACATCCCCCTTATCCCAGATGATTATGAAAATTAAACTAACTAGGGCGCACATACACCCTCTATCCTATGCACATCTGCACAAACATCACATAATTAACATTTTTAAAATGTGGCCCCGCGTGCTCAGCGTGACTATATTGTAAGGGTATTCTTGATTACCCCAACAATAATGACTTACATATCCTCATGATTTCCAACCTATCCACTAGTGGTGTTTACTTTCCTAGTACTTTCTACATTGAACTACCCGGTTCCACTGGCCTTATATCGTATAATAGCTCTCAACTCAATTTTCTTTCTACACAAATATAATGATCACCATTCAAACCCGATACTATGGCATCTAATAATGTCTCTAAAGTTTTGACATTTAATAAGGTTCATATATGAAACATCATGCAATTGAAATTCAACTAAAGAATTTTCCCAATGCCCTATCACCTACCATTATCAGTTATCGGCGTCCTTTAACCTAAAGAACAATAATTGGGACATTCAAAATTTTGTCCCCAGACATATAAGTCTAATCCTCCACTCCCTCATCTCTAAAGTATTCATATAACACTGCGCCCGCACTATCACTAAGTCTCTAGAGATAAATATCTCCGCTCGGCCTTAAACTCGATATCCCCTAAATCACAATAGTATAGTCCTTACGCACCGGGATCGAATATAACGAGGTAACTATATTCTCCAAAGTCTCCATTTCAATATAATATATACACAACTCGACCCTCTTTCAGGTGAATTATTACAAGAACAGCATATTATGTCATGGAATAGCTAACACGATAGACTTACTATAACAGTCCACCATCACTCTCCATCGTTAACCAATCTATATTGAGGATAAACATCATACTTGCATAACACTTTTCTAAAATGACCAAATCTTCAAAAACATATCCTCCTAGTATTCACACCCACTTCCCTAAAAATGGAACTAAAGATAATCTCGTTGCTCAATGGTAAATATACACACTCAAAAGTGATACTAACGATACATCTACTAAGCCTATTTCACACGCAACCTAGTGCTAACCCAAATGTTGTGATGTGTTCATATCACGTCGAAACTATCACATCTTCCCATGGATAAAATTTATACCTTCAATTGCAAATGTCTCTGGTTGTTTAAAAGGTCCTTGTATGTGACACCCATTGGTCGTCATTCTCCTATTCGGCTTCCAAAACTCAACCAAACTCGAATGAGATTCACTTCATTATACATAATAGCAAGAGAACGTACATCGTAATATGGATCTACAGTCCTAAGAATATGGCTCTTCATGAAAAAATGCTAACACCCTACTATAATGATTGAACAAAAAATGCTAGCTCTTAGTCCACAAATTATTTTTATTTTATATTTTTTTGGGGGGGAGGGGGATAAGTGATTGAACAAAAAATGTCAGCTCTTAGTCCACAAAAGTAACAAGTATGCTCAAGTTCGAAGGCTCAACACCCTACTATAGAACCTCAGTATTGACTTCGAGAAACTATGCAAGTATAAAGAAAATGTCTCAAGGCCATTAAATCTACTTTAATAAATTTGCATCACCATTCATCTGGTTTTATGAAGGAATCTTGGGGGCCTATGGGTATACTATGTACCAGGTAGAACTCAAACATCCTAAGCAGTGCATAAGATTCCTTAGTAAAGAAAAAAGAAAAGTAAGAAGTAAAGACCGAAGAATAACACATTTCCATTCAAAAAATAGTTTTAATAAAGATAAAAAATTGGAAAATACATCAACAGTCAAAAGTTCAAGAAAAGAAGTTACTCAAAACACACTTAAGGCTTGTTACTTTGGGGATCCAAGGTAGCTTCACTTTGTAACAAAGAGACAGAGGCGGAGGAATATTTCTTAAGATATTCCCCTATAATAGGGCCGCCCTCATCATCTAAACTCTCCTCACCATATTCAGGGGCCTTAGTGAATATGCGAGAAATGTCCACCTCATAGAATAACCTTTCGACATTCTCTTTGGAAGAACAAAATCTAGAGCTGTAATTATTGAACAGGTTTCTCCTATACAGCTCATACCCAAGATAAACATTCATTTTTTTTCTTAACAATGGAGTGTATCTCCCTCTAAAGAGAGGAATGAAACAAGCATACTCTTTTTGAAGATCTTGACCCTTAGAGGTTAAATCCCCCTTAACAATGGTGAGCCCTCAGAATGACTGTATCAGAAGTTACACCTCATCGTTAGCATAAAGGAGTTTGTCTTGCAAGCCTTAGACCTCGACCTTTTAACCCTAGAGATTTTTCGCCATATTTACAATCTCAATCTTGCTAAGGTCTGGATGTCCCTCAATCTTTACTAGGGAGTCACTCACGGTAGCCATTAAGGAAGAACTGTCCCTTAGATTCTTAGCATCCAGAAGTTTCTCTTGCTCTAGAATAATGATTAGAGACGTCGGGGCATCTTTATCCTTCTTAAGGACATTTTCCTCCACCCTTAGATCATTGATGGTTTAATCAAGTTATATTTGGGTAAGGTTCCATCCCTCCAACCTCTCAACAACCTTACTTCCGACTTAGGCGTCAGCTAAAAGGGCCTCAATATGGTGTTGAGCCTACAGGAGGTTAAGGAAATGTAAAAGCATAGTACAGAAAGTAAAAGCATTGAGAGAAAGTGAGAGTAACTTTGAAGACACCTTGTCTAATAAGTGCATAAACTTCTTAGCATTGATGGAGGTGATTAAGGGTGAAAAGTAGCGCGTGTCAAAATGTCGATCGTTGTTTTTTGTTCACCGCCTTAATACAAAAACCTAAACTATTGACTACACTCTTTTAAGGGAGTATAGCGGCAAGTCCGGGTATCGAAAATCTACAGAGACGAATTGCTAGAATTTATAATGTTTAATATTCCTAAAATAAAAGTGTAAAAGATTTTGGTAACAAAAATAAAAGATAACAAAAGGAAAAGATTATACTAGGCGAGTGTATTTAAACTAAATTAACAAAGCGAATAAAAACAATAGGATGCGACTAATATCCCTCAAATTGAGTTAATGCGTTTAAATGGTTACATGGGACTACGAATTATTAGGATTGCATCTCGTTTCGTCAATTAATTAAATTGAGAGTTGTCACACCCCTAAATTCGCATAAAAGACAAATAAGATTTTGACGCCAATAAATACCCCGAAAATTACGCACGCAAGGTCATAAATACGGCGCATACATGATATACACCGTTAAATTTCCTAGGCGTAAAAATTAGGACAACACACTCGAAATAAATATATAAATCTCCATCACCAAAGCGAAGCAACAAATCAACCCTATGTGAGTTCCATTAATCGCACCTTAATTTAAATTAGCCACTACGCATGATTAAAAGCATTAAATAAATTAACTAATTAATTAAAGTACACTAATTAAATTAACACTAATTAAATTAAACTAGGCTAGAATAAATGACAAAGCATGAAAAATAAGGAACAAAGCTTAAATAAGGGAAGAAGAGGATGAATAGTGTCCACTTACATAAATGGGTGTCAAACCACCAAAAAATGGAGGAGAGGGATTTATTTCCACAAAATCCCCCCAAAAGTCTAAACCCTAGAACTAAAATCAAAATGGGACTAAAACTAAGAATTTACATGATCGATACAAAAATAAACCAAGTCTCCTATTTATACTAAGTTGTCAAAAAGAAAGAAAGAAAAGGAATAAGGAAAAGTCTCCAACTTAATGAAGAAAAGAAAAAAAAAAGAAAAGGAAATATCAGGTGGCAATTTCGGCCAAAATTAACAGAGCACCGATCGACCACTGGAATGGGTCTGTCGACCGCGTAACAGGGGAGATCAACACTGGTTGTGTCGCAAAGGCAAAAAATGATTTAGTGGTCGACCGCGGTGGCTGACCGATCGATCGCGGCTGCTGCAACACAGCTGCTACACTTCACATAGTAACACCAACAAAATACCCATTTTGTGTAAGACCAACAACAAGTTGACAATGGCCAAGACCCACATGCCAAGATCCAAGACAAACCGAGAGCTGTAAAATAAAACCCCCATATGGGTATATACCCAAGACCCACAAAATGTGCCAAAAACCTCCATGGCCCAAAACCATCAAAACCATAAAAAATGTCCATAGCCATGGAAATATCAAAGTGGGTATTCCAAAAACCCGAGCCAAACGACCCACAACCATAGCCACACGCGCCCCAAGCTTCAAAATCGGACGAAAGGCACAAAAATGGGATGAACCCAAAACCCGAGCAAAACACGAGCCTAGGGCCAAATCGCCATTTCTTTTGCTGCAAAAAAACGTGTTAGGGACATAGGTGGAATTATATGAATTGTTATTAAAGAAGAAAATGGACACAAGGGTAATTATTTGAATTGTTATTATTTCTTATATTTCTTCCTCGATTAAAGCTCCGTGTTTTCTTCGTTCGGACTCCGATTCGAGCACCGTTTACGGCCACGTGAATCTTGGCCCGAGGCTTACAACTTCCGTGAATGCTTTGGGAAAAAATGCCAAAGTGTGAAATTATGAAAATGCCCCTGAACGTGCGAATCGCGGCGAAACTTTATCGGAACGCTCTCAAACTTCACACTGAGCATTTTAATACCTATAAAAGCTCAATTATACCTCAAATAACATTTTAACACATAAAACGGAGGTTGTCTGATTAATGAGCGTAATTATAGGCATTAAAGTACCCGAGTGGGCTAAAATGCACAAGTTAAAAGGGTATAAAGTGCAATATTCGATACGAATCAGGAGGTCTCTCCGATCCTCCATTTGGCCATAGCATTAGAGCATTTTGTTCTGGCCATTGAGTAGGGAGCATCCACTAGATAAGCTTAAAAGTTTAACTCCTCAACAAACAAAGGTCGGGAATATCTCTCAAATGCGACGAGACCCTTTGAATGTCTAAGGGTCTTAGCACCCTTTGTCAAAACCTTTTAGCACCCTTTGTCAAAACCTCCTCCTCTATAGGATAACCCATTTTTACCTTTCCTATTCTCTTTAACACCAGTGGATGGAATTCCACTAAAATTAAAGAATGGCCTTAGCTTTACCTAGGGGTTCGACCTGCCCCTAGTGATGCTTGAAGCAAGTTCAGGATTTTGGTCTTATGCTCCTCTTCAGCCTCTTTAATCAGATAAATCGCAAGAGTTGGGAGACCCACGAGCTTGTCAAGCTTAAAAATCTTAGTAATCTCAAACCTTTTTTCCTTGACATTAACAGTCACTGTAGAGGTATCCTTGGCAAGCCTCATCGTCATCCTTATTTCTTTTTATTTATTTACTGCACTAGTAATCAAGAAGAAATTAGCTACCAGGATAATTGATATAAGTGAGAAAAAACCACGACAGTAGGTCAGTCACTTACTTATTAGATCTTCTTCTTTATCAGAGCCCAATAGAATGGCCCCTCCAACCACCGAAAGAGGCTTAGCTTCATCATGAGATTAGCCTTACTCCTCATCGAAATGCTCAGGGACCTCAAAAACCACCTTGGTAATAAATTTCCTCTGAGACACATCATAACAAGGGGCTCAGACCCTAGTGAATCCCCAATCACAAACTTGGGCGGAGGAAGGGCAGCAACCAAAGTCATGGACTTGGGCTCAAGGCTTGAACCACTATAAAAAATGCATTTGATTATTACAAAGGCCTTAAAAGTGCTAGAATCCAACTTCAAGGCTTTCTTTGTCTCTTCCTTTTCCTATTCGGAAGAATTTACTAGGCCTAGCAACGGGTCGTGTTGGGTCGTGTTCGTGTCTTTTTTTAAAATTTCCGTGTAAAATCACACTAACTCAAACATGACCCGTTAGCTTAACGATTTTAAAAATTTTAACCCGAACACGACCCAATAATATTAACGGGTCACATGAATCGACCCATTAGTAAATGGGTGGATTTGGGTCGTGTCATAATTAACCCGCTATGTAATCATTATCCGTTAAGAAAATTGTTTTCCAAAAATTTAAAAAATTAATTAATATTATTTTTTTCAAATCAAATTTTAATTGGGTGGATTTGATGTCTAATTTTTTAATATAACAGCTGAGATTAACTTAGGGGAATATATATATATATATATATATATATATATATATATATATATATATATATATATATATATATATATATATATATATATATATATATTTGTTTACCTACTAACGAGTTATAATGGGTGTAATATTAGTTCGGGTCACACGACCCAATAAAATCCAGTACCACTAACGAGTAATAATGTGTATAAACGGGTTTAATCGTGTAAGAGTACAAACCCAAACTTAATTCGTTATGATAACGGTTCTACCGCGTTGACCCGTTAATGACCCAAACTCTATAAGACTAAACCCATTAACTTATAATTTCGTGTCGTGTCGTGTCGTGTCGTGCCTATTTTTACCAGGTTTAGGCTTCACAACCACTTCAAATAAAATATGAGAATTAGTAAGGATCGTACAAAGGTCAAACCCCAATATCTTGTCTATAGCACAAAGGATAATAATGTCTTACCTAAAGCCGAGAAAGTACACCAAAAAGTAGAGAAACCCATTGGCTCGTCAGGGTAAGAGGTAGCCCAAGAACCACTTACGAAGAAGAACGTCATTTTCTAGTTCTTGGGGACAATATACCCAAACCTAACAAAGACCATAATAAATTTTGGGAAGAGATATTTCAGCCCCTTATCTTAAGACTTTCTCTGTTCTAAAATCCAATATAGCCTGAACAATTAGGCCAATGTCACATCTCGTTGAACACCACTAGCCTCCCTAAAGGCCGAGATTGTGACCATCGATGATCTTAAAGAATTAGACACAAATTAGGATGGATTAATTCCAATGGCTCTTAGAATCCTTATCGCTGACACAGGTAGGGGAATCTAGCCCCATATTGTAAGAATAGATCATTAAATAAGACTTGTAGAAGGACTAAGGAGCATACCCTTTTGTCAGGCTTAGCGACCCATAAAATAACCAAGTCAGGTATCATATATGTCCTCCTGATATTTATCAGGTCCAGATTAGTAATTCGATAAGTGGATTAGGCCCCACTGGTGAAGTTGGGGTCACTCACCCCCAAGTGAACCTTCTCAAAGGTCTCGTCTCCCTCATATCCGAATAAATAAAGGGAAATATGGGGGCCATGGCAGATAGGGGCTTTACGTCAGAGGCTTCTGAAGGGGAAATATTTTCAGCAGATATTTTGATAAAGGGAAGAGTAAAGGAAATAAATTTTGGTTTAGAAAATAAAGGAGTGAATTGTTAAAAGTTAAGCTCGCCTATTGGGTTTCTTTATAGCCCCAAAATCTGACTCTTCAGTCTTTTTAGCCTGCAAATATATATCCTATGAATGTTCTCAACCACTTAGATCCTCTTTCCCGATGTAATTTTTCCACAATGTGTGTTTTAACGAAAATTTACTGCCTTACCCCCGGTTTAAGTGAAAGAGAATTGTAAAAAGAACTAAGGGGATAATAATGACACCTTATTAAACCCATGGCCTTCCTTAGACTCTAAAATTCCTTAAAGAACCCTTGAATAAGTGAAAAGTCTCCACAACTGAATTCAGACTTCAAATAAAGCTCTACATGGTGTTAAAGACCTCTATTACCCCCAAAGGTAATCCAAGGCAGTGTAGCATACCTCAATTATGCCTAATTTCTCCTAAAAGGATCAGACGTTCTAGCATATCATCTCAACTAAACTCTGAATCCTCGACACTAAGTCTCTGCCATGACTAATACTAAAAGCAGACCTTAAAATGAAGAAAGGTGACCATTCGAGGTCACTCAACCCTCAAAGTTATTGTAGATTATCTCGATGAAATCTAAGGATAACATGTGGTAGTCTTGTAGCCATTCCCAGTCTCTCAGATCTCCGACATAGCCCCTACCACCAGTCTATCAAGTAGGAAAAAACATAACATTATTTCACTTATAACCATTATCGAGGTCCACTTGCATTGAATGATCCCATCAGTATTGAATGCACTCAACAACCACCTTAAACGACCTGCAAATACTTTGAGCAACACTCCACCTCCTTACTGGCACAGTTAGACCTCGAAATTGTCAGAGCCATTTATACTCTCTCCAAGAGTTATCCTATAAATAGGAAGCTGGGGTAAGGGAAAAGGGGACCAATCTCGAGTAATCATAGAGATATATGCATTCAAGCAATCAAACTTACAAGAGCTATAAGCATACACAAGTGATTACACTTCATTCCACACTCACAGCCCCCTATTATGACTTCATATTTTAACTTGGACTATTTCCATTGCTTACACTGTTTGTACATATTTTTGAGCCCTAAATTATTACCTATTCACCCTTAAAGAAGTCATTCAATTCATTTCTAAGGTCCTATGTGCTGTTGAAAAAGGACGCAAGACTTCAAACTCTCTTGACCAAGGCTCAAGAGTTCTCTTCGGCTGTTACACTTCATTTGCGATCTAATAAACCAATGGAAGGTTCGAACCACTTTAAATCATTATCTCTTACTTTGACACCTATATCTTCTTACTTGTCTAATGTCTATTGGGGAGCACTTGTAGTCTAAAGTCACTTGCAATTTTAACATTCATAAAATTTTATGCTAAACTATCAGATATTCTTAACTCCTCGTCTGACCTACGTGAACCTATCCCTAAACCAAGAGTTATGAGAAAAATATTAAGGCCATTTTTTAAAAGATTTAATGCCAATGTTACGGTCCTAGATTCTCTTAGCAGTGTTGATAATATTAGAGTCCAAGAACTTATAGGTGATCTCCAAACCTAAAAGATGTACATATGTCCTCCTAAGAAAAAGGGAGAAGATAAAGAGAATATCTTAGCTTTGAAAACTCGTAAGGAATATGTGTCAGATTCCAATAGTGAGTTTAAGTTAGAACTATAAGAGATTGCTAGGTTTGTAAAAAAGTTTACAAAATTACTTAACATTAAAGAAGATAGGAACTTTAAAAAGAAAATCAGGATCTTTAATAATGAACGTGATAGGAAGAAAAGGGATAACCCTTAGAATGTGCATTATCGGGAAAAGTGTTATGAATGCCAGGGGTTTAGGCATCATGATTTTGAGTGTCCCACTAAATTAAGAAAAATAGGTAAGAAGCCTAAATCTTACAATACAACCCTTAGGGACAGTGAGTCGAAAAAGGAAACAAATTCTCCCTTGGAGCATAAAAACAACACTTTCATGGATAATTATGTGATCTTAAACTAAAAACCTTTTGACGATTAAGATAATCATATACATGAAAATTCTAAGGTCCGGTCCTGTGATTCCCAAGTGTGTGAAGAGGAAGAAAAAGAAAATATGAGTGATGAGGATGAGAGTGAGAGTGAGCTTCAAGTTTCTTTTCGTGAGTTGTATGCGAATTCGTTAAAATTGAAAAACGAAAATTTGAAATTAGAGGCTTAGTTGAAAGAGAGTGCCATAGGAAATAATGATAAATTAATTTACACTACACCAAAATGACAAAATTGTCACCCTTCAGCGGGCCACCCTTGTCAAGATCATTGACCGTGACAAAAAACACGCGTTTTGTGTCACAGTCATTGACCTTGACACGACCGTGACAAAGAATTGTCACGGTCAATGACCGTGACAATTTTTTAAATAATTGTCACGGTCAATGACCTTGACACGATCGTGATAACTTCTGCAGTAAAAAAAGCCCTAGGCTTCTTTTTTTCCACCCTTTTTTGGTTTTCCCCCTCTCTCTCTCTCTCTCTCTCAAAGCGATTTCTGCTCTCTCTCTAAGGTATTTTTTTTTTCCTCTCTTTCTCTTTCATTTCTATATGTGTGTGTATGTGTATATGTATGTGTGTATATGTATGTGTATATGTGTGTGTATATATGTGTGTGTGGTGGTGTGTGGTGGGGGAGGGGGGAAGGGGGTAGTGGGGTTGGGGTGGTGCAGGTGTGGTGGGGGGAGGGGTGGAGGGGGTGGGGTGGTGGGGGTGGAGTGGGGTGGGGGTGGGGTGGGGTGGGGGGGTGTGTGCGTAGGTGTGTGTGTGGCGGGGGGAGGGGGCCAAGGGGTGTTGGGGGGGGGGGAGGATTTTAACAATTGTATACCTTTAATTAATAAATTGTATAGCTTTAATTGTAATTTTAATTGTACAGTTTTAGATGAAAGTAAATTGATAATTAGTGCCAATTTCATATGAAAGTAGGATTGCCCCTCATTGTAAATTAGTAAATTAATAATTGTATACTTTAATTGTTAGTTTAATTGATGAAATGAATTAATTGAGTAGATGAATTAGAAGGAGTACGAGTTACACATTTGTTGTTGAAATTGCTGTTGGATTATTTTGTTTAGTAAATGTTGGGTTGGTTAGTTTTAAAAGTGGCATGACCACTGGATTATTGTCCATATGAGGGTGGTATTTTTCAACTTTTTTTGAAAATTACTTTGTATATCGAACAATATATACAAAGTATGATAATTAAATTAAACATACTTGAAATTAAATATGTGTATATGTGTGTGTATGTGTGTCTATATATGTGTGTGGTGGTGTGTGGTGGGGGAGGGGGGCAAGGGGGGTGGGGGGTGGGGATTAACAATTGTATACCTTTAATTAATAAATTGTATAGCTTTAATTGTAATTTTAATTGTATAGTTTTAGATGAAAGTAAATTAATAATTAGTGCCAATTTCATATGAACGTAGGATTGCCCCTCATTGTAAATTAGTAAATTAATAATTGTATAATTTAATTGTTAGTTTAATTGATGAAATGAATTAATTGAGTAGATGAATTAGAAGGAGTACGGGTTACACATTTGTTGTTGAAATTGCTGTTGGATTATTTTGTTTAGTAAATGTTGGGTTGGTTAGTTTTAAAAGTAGCATGACCACTGGATTATTGTCCATATGGGGTGGGATTTTTCAACTTTTTTTGAAAATTACTTTGTATATCAAACAATATATACAACGTATGATAATTAAATGAAACATACTTGAAATTAAATATGTGTATATATGTGTGTATGTGTGTGGTGGTGTGTGGTGTGTGATGGGGGAGGGGGCAGGGGGTGTGGTGGGGGGGTTTGTGTACTAATAATTCCATGCTTTACATCTATTCCGGCATATATAATATATATAATAATAATTCCATGCTTTACATATATTCCACATTAGATGTTTTCAACTAATTTAGACATATTTATGTGTGTATGTGTATGTGTGTGTGTATATATGTGTGTGGTGGTGTGTGGTGGGGGAGGGGAGCAGGGGGTGTGGTGGGGGGAGGGGGTGGGGGGGTGTACGTGTACGTGTGCGTGTGTGTGGTGGGGGTGGGGTAGGGGTGTGTGTCTATGTGTACTAATAACATTTTTTTTATCTGTACTAATAACATTTTTTTACAGCAAATGTCTCCTTCAGGTATTAATGCGAAGATGATGATGTTGTTTATGATGATGTCGTCTGGGCTCGGTGGTAGCGGAGGAGACGAGGGCTCCTCCGCCCCTAGGCTCCCCAAATATGGAAAATTTGGGATTACCATCGAGAACAAATCGAAGCTATTAGCGTGATCCCTCGAGCTGCTAAAGACGGTCATCGTCCCGGGGTTTATGAGTTGGAAGGAGGTGCCATATGAGCTCAAGTTATCTGTTTGGGCGGCACTATAGGTAAAATATTTATATTTATATGAATATTTCAATTTCAATTTCAATTTTAATTTCATTTTATATTTATTCGCAACGAACATTGAATTTGTTGGACAGGAACAATTCAACTTGGATCCAAAGCTACGCGATTCCGTCTTGGAGCAGTTGAGGGAGCAACACAAGACATGGAAGAAAAATATGCGGACACGGTACTTTGGGAAAATACGAGAGTCCATTATACAATGGCGTGGATTCGTCCCGCCCAAGGAGCCAATCTCATTGGTACAATGGCAAAAGTTCATTGATAATGAGATCGAGGATCGACAATTGGCATCTCGCCAATCGGGGAGGGAAAATTGGGCAAAAAAGACGGACGTGCACTACTCCGGCCGGACCTCTTATGCCGAGGTGGAGCATAGGATGAAGGTAAGATTTAATTTTTCTATAACTACAGAAATATATTATTCTTAATTATTTTACTTTGCAGGACCGATACTAATTTTACTTTATTTTATTTCAGGGGGTAGGGAGTGGGCTAGGAGGTAAGCCACATAGGCTCGATACTTATGTGGCTCTTCGGACGAAGAAGGGGAAGGACAAGGAGGTGTCCCCGAGCGTCGCAGCCACAATTGTAAGTAATCCGACAATTTAATTTTTGTTAATTACGCTATAATTTTTTAGTTTACTTACTTTACTAATCATGTGCTTTTTTTCGTTTCAGGCAAAGCTTTAGGAAGTGCATGAGTCGCAGTCTGATGCTGACAAGGCATCTTTGTCCACAGACGCACTCAGCCAAGTGATTGGCTCTGATCGCAAGGGGAGGACAAGGGGGGTGAGCTCGCGAGTGGACAAATCTAGGATAATCGGATTGGAGATGAGCGACACCGGGTTGGCTCGAACGGTGGATTCACACGACACGAAGCTATCCCGTTTGGAGGCGACGGTCCAAGATATGTACGCATTCATGAAGCGTACATTGGGCGGACACCGTAAGGGGAAGGGGAAAGGGAAGAAGAAGGCAGTGGAGGAGGAGGATGTGCGGGAGAACGAGGCGCAGGAGGACGAGAATGTGGACCTCGCTGCTTCTTCACCGTCATGTGCGTATTTCGATGTGGACCTCGCTGCTTCTTCATCGTCACCGTCACGTGCGTATTTTGATTATCTTCACCGTCACGTGGTTGGCCGAGCGTGTTCATATTGGATGTATTTGATGGCCAGCGGATAGGGAGGGGGTTGAGGGACCCGAATATCGTCGAGGGTGGAATAGTTCATGGACGTGCACTTCAAGGGATCGAGTCCAAAGTGCTCGTCACGCAGGTGATACTCGGGAAGGAGAACTCCCTATTGTGGTTGCGCGAACAATACGGCACGATGTATATTAGTGGGTGTGTCAATTTGTATATCGTGTGTCCAACTCACCTCCTCACATTTACCCAAGACATGTAGTAACATTATTTTTAAGTTTGTCCATTTTAATTATATTTGGATTATATCGTCATGTATATTATTTCTATTTTGAATATTTGGATTATATCGTCGTGAATATATATTTGCACTATCTTTAGTTTATTTGGATATATGGTGTATGAATAGGTACAACCAACGTTGTTATAACAGGTACAAATATACTGCTGGGCAGTGGCAGTGGCCATACTGCCCAGCAGAATTTTTTTAAATTCTATCCAGAATTGTCACGATCATTGACCGTGATAATTTTTTTAAATATTGTCACGGGTTTGTCACGGTTATTAACCGTGACCAAACTTTTCACGGTCCATGACCTTGACACGACCGTGACAATTCTAACGAACTTGTCAAGGCCGATGATCGTGACACGTCCGTGATAAAAAAAATTGGCTCACCCCGAATTTTCACGATCATTGACCTTGACAAGTCCAACTTGTCAAGGTCAATGACCGTGACAATAGTGCAGATTTGGTGTAGTTTTAGGACTTAAGGGAACATGAGAAGACTCTTAGGTAGAAGACCGTGTACGTTGAGAGGAAGAGAGATAACCTTCTAAGAATGACTGATAATATAAAGAAGGATCCTTAAATTTTAACGAGTCTAAAGTTTTGCTTTATTATAGGATTTTAGAGATAGAAGATGAATTAAGAGACTCAAGTCATGTAAAATTTGATTTGGAATCTCGATCATAAAAGTTGGATAACATTTTAGCAACATTGTAAAGAAAAAATAACTGGATATTTCTAGGCCACAATGATCCCAATGCTTCCACTTCTAAAGCCAATACCAATATTATGAGAGAGTTAAATGTTGTCAAGGACATTCCAAAAGGTCAACCCAAGGGCAAATTTTCTAAAGTTTACACATGCACACACTGTGGTAGGTAAGGTCGCCTTAGGAGATTTTGTTTGACTCTAGAAGAGGTCCTATAAATCTAAATTTCATGTCACAATGGTTCCCAAAACCCAATGAATTAAACCAACTTCTATATGGTTCAGGAAATCTGATTTGGAGGCACTTAATGTTAGACTTATTGATTCTTACATGCTTTCACATAATTCATCACATAATATATCTTATGAGTGATTGCATTTGCACATTTTTTATACATTAGTTTTGTACTTCATGTTATATGTTATGACTAGTGTTATAAGGTTTTTGTCCTTTGAGTCTATATGAAAAATACAAAAATATTTTATTTTACTTTGAGTCATTATTTGAAAAATTTATTAAAACTTAAAAATATTTTAGTTTTTTTTTTGTGTTCTTAGTTTTACACATTTTTGTGGCATATTTTTGTATTTAAATCCCATTCATTCCAAGTTTTCCATGTGGCTAGAATATAATAGTGTGGCTTAAAATGCATTGGATCGTTTCTTAATCATGCCTTGTCATGGAGTTTTTTTATTTGATTTCGCTTGTTAGACTCATCTTTGTATATGCCTTTACACAAACTTTTATGAGCTCTTTTGAATTTCAACTTCTTATGTTGCATGACCTAAGTGAGGTGTTCTCCTGTTAATCTTGTCAAATACATATCTATATCTGAGGGATTTATGCATGTAAAGAACTATTGCATTGAGGATGTCTTAGGTTTAAAAATAAGAGTGTGAAATAGAAAGGGCTATGAAGGGAATACATATCCTTTTCATGAAAAGCCCCCATTAGAAAGAGACTTTGAAAAAAAAATGAAAAGAAAAGTGTTTTCCAAGGCCAAAGTTTATAAATCAATCATCAAAAGTGACATCTTCCAAAAGAAAAAAAATGAATATGTATATTTTTTAGGGTGTTATAAGTTCAAGATCAATGGATTTGTACAATGAGTCCTAGTTCATTCTTAATGTTTGACGCTATTGGTTTGAGTATCGTCAATATTTTATAGGCTTGTGTGCATTTAGTCTGTTTGTCCATTATGAGATCATTTTATTTGTCACAAGAGGATATATCTAAGGTTGACAATTTAAGACGATCAAATTAGACTCCTAGAACTTCTTGAATGTTAGGGACATATTTCTTTTATTTTTAATTCATACCCTTTCACTCCATACCACATTTAATTTAGACACATATATGTCATACGAGTGTGAAAAACTTATTTTTGTGGTCATATATATATATATACTCACATGCACACATTCATGAGTGTCAAGTTATATGTGTGTTTATATATGTATAAATGGTATTATTTTAGTCTTTGCATGCATTTAGTCCATATTTGTCATTGTTTCATCTTTTGGATTATATGTAAATGTGTTGTTGTATATTTATCATTTTTTTTCACTTCACATCGCATGATATGATTGTTCTTTTTATGATCTATTATTTCATATTGAGAACTTTCATTGTGTCTATTCTCCAAAAAAGGGGAGAAGTTTAATTAAGGGGGAGGATTTTTCATATGTGATTTATATATTTTATATTCTCTTTGCATTTGAAAGGTGTGTTAAGTGTGCAGGTATATGCTTCGATGCGACAAAGTTTGACACGAGAAAAGATACTCAAGAGATAGAGTTAGTTAAGTCATGTTTATGTCTTTTTTCTTTGGGGCTTTGGGGATTGGGCATTAGAGCTTGACGGTCTAGTATTTATTTTTCGTTTTGTCCTGGAATAGCCAAGGGTGGAGATTTGTAAGGATAAATTTTTTCAATGTGTCATATTTTTAATGTTTATTGTAAATTTTGTAGTATTGGATTTATTTTATTTGGACAAAACCGTTTCGGTAATAAGTTAGATTATGTCAGTTTATATGCATTGAAGACACGAAGCAACCCAAGTAAAGTGATAATAAATTCATGTCGAGTTTCATCTTAAACCTTAGGATATCAATAAAGGTAAATTTTATTTATGTTGTTGATCCCCGGATTTCATAGTTTGGGTGTTTAAGTATATTGAGGATTTTTTTCAAAAAGGTTTTTTTAAGAATTTTTTTTTATTTTACCGATGTTCAAACGAAATTGAATTTCATTTTAACAAGATATTAGCTTTCATTCGAACGAGTTTTATATCTCGTTCAAACAAGGTTATGGTTTTTGTTCGAACGACCTTCAATCGTGTATCAAATGAGTTCATTCTACCTAAGACAGAAAGTTTTCGCTCGATGCTCGCTAGATCCTCGTTCACATGAGTTTGGGTAACTCATTCGAACAAGTTGGATTCATTCTGACGAGATGGCCTAACTTGTTTAAATGGCATCCCATTTTCATTCAAACGAGGTGCCTTATTTTTTGTTCTGCTGCCTTTTTGCATTTTTCTATATAATAAGGGCTGGTATAGTTTATTTTGAAGCGACGGTTTCCAAACAGTTTTAAGAGAGATAATAAAATGCCTTTTTAACCCCATTTACATAATATTTTATGACATCCATGTTCAGAAATAATAGTTTAGTTTAGGATCTCATGTTTTGAGCACTAAGATCAGTTTATTCTTCATCGTTCAAGTTTTGTTTGGAACGGTGGATTCCCTGTGACTACAGTGACGGATTTTTGTTTGAGATTGATGGATATTGATACACGGGAGGACTACATTATAAAGCCATTGGTGGATTCTCGCGGTGTTTTTGTGAAAAAGGTTCAAGAAGTGAAATTGCATCATTCTTTAAGGCATCGAGTCGATGACTAAGGTTGTCTGTCACTATTGTATAATCCTTTATCATAGTGAATTTGTGTAAGAAAGGTCGTCCGAGGTTTTTTCCATTGTGGATCTTTCTCATACATTGTGGTGTTATGTGATTGCTTATTTTTGTTCTTTCATGCTCACCTAGATGTATGTTTAGGCAAGATAAAATTGGTTGAGTTTGCACAACACATGTTCAATCGGTGATAAAATTAAAATTAGATTACATTCTCACTTAGTTTAAATAAATTGGTGCTAAAATGGAATATTTATAAAACCTTATGATGCTCATCAAATATTTTTCTTTCTCGGACGCGTTATTTCTAGATTCACACTATCGCCGTGTATATTGATTTAACCCTCCAATAATCCATTCATAATCCTTAGAAGTTTGGAAGGTTGATGTCTTAGACTATGGAGTTAGGGGAATAAAACATTGTGTATGAGCCAAGAACAACCATAAAAAGGATAGCAATGGAGGATTTTAAGGCGGAGTTTACTTATGAAAAGGAAGCAGTAGAAAAAACAGTCAATGTCAAGGATGCACCAGTTCCGACCGTAGACAAGTTAGAGTCATCTAGGAGATCAATAGAAAGAATTCATGATTCAGAGAAGATGAAGAAGATTTTCAAGGATGGCTCTTTGATTGATGTCAGATTTGATGAGGACCCTCCTGCATGGAAATTATTTATTGATGAATCCTATTGTGCCAATGGTAGCAGAGCAGTATTGATAGTCACTACACCTGTGGGGGAAGACGTGGAGTATGTTTTGAGGTTTAATTCTTAATCCTCGAATAATGAGGTCAAGTACGAAGCCTTAGTGGCAAGTTTGTAATTAGTGTTGTCATTTGTGGCCCAAAAGCTATCTGCTCATAATGACTCTCAGTTAGTCATCAATTAGTATTAGGAATATATGAAGCAAGAGGACAGACAATGTCTTAGTACTTAAAAAAGGTGAAGATGCTACTGCCTAAGTTTACCATTGTGCAGATGGTGAGAATAGCAATGACGGAGAGTTCATGAGTTGATGCCTAAGTGACGAGGGGCACATGAGTATACATATACTTTTCCAATCAGAAATCATAACCAAATCAATAAAGGATTGAATTAAAGGTGGGGTTTTCAAGGGTTTGTCCAACTTACCGTGTTCCCCTCTCTAGGGCACATGGGATGAGAATAGGCAGATGCTCTTAATTTTTTTACTATAAACCCTTGTTCCTAGTAAAACTAGTTTAAATATTGGAGATTCAGTATTAGAGATAATGTCTTACAAACCTTCAAATACTATACATTGTTCCTCCTGAGGACCTATTGTATACAATTCTCAACTCGACGACACCTAAGTTGTGACCATGAAGTTGGTTAACATTATTCACTAACCATAATAGTGTGTAACAAAATAATACGAAAACACTAACAAAAATTCAAAAACTGGGATTTGGGGTAAACAAATCCTAGCCTCCGCCATCACTTGAGGGAATAGATGTGTTCCCTCTCCTATATCATTAAGGTCACCCCAATCCTTTGGCAACTTAATAATAATGTTTTAGGGCATATACATCCTTGTGAAGTCTTCAGTGGTGAAGGAGTCAATTTTTTACATCAGTGTTGAAGTAATATGAAATAAAATGCAAGAACAATAAGAAAAGAGTATAAGAGACTCCATAATTTACAAAATAGAAGAAAATGGCAAAGGCTATTGAGAATGATCATGCTTCACTTCAAGACCAATAAATAAATGAACCAATTGAGAGTTGGGAACACGTTTAAGGGAAAAGTTTCAACACAATTTATGGAGAATATAATCCTTAATCACAACTCTCATATGAAGATTAACTATTGGCTCGAGAAATTTTCTTTTTCCTAACAGATGAAAATAATGTAAAAATTATCGATTATTCAAAGTCTTATGCCTTAGAAGCCACAAGGCCTTTAAGAGAATTATTGGAATAATTTTTACCACTTATGTCTTGTGGGACCCTGTAGTGACGTGACGACCAAGTCATTTGAATTGATAAGTTCACCTGAGCTAGGGATGAATTCAAGGAAGTAATCTTTTATGTAGATAAGTGATAAGGGATAGTCCACCATAAATGAGCTTCTTGAGACGTTGTTGTATAAAGTGAAAGTGATCCCTCTAGGTGGGGATGTGAGGAAAATAGTGTAAAACCTTTGTCAGATTTTGCTCTCTTATAATTTAATAAAAGATCCTTCCCAATGGATGTATGTAATTTTTCAAACCACATATACCATGTCTTTCTTATTTTAGATTGTGTGATTGGATATAATTTATTTGTTATTAATTCTTATTTTACTTTTACATGCGATATAATTTCTTTATTATTAATTCTTATTTTATATTGTGTGGTTGATCAACTTTAGTCTATGATTTTATTTGCATATAGATCTCATTGGTGATATCCATCCCAATGTTCCACACATTCAATGTTTAGCTTCCCAGGCTAAATGAAATATGTAGACGTGAAGTTTGCCATCAGAGTTTCAACTAGTTTAATGTTATAATACCCCGTATTTTTATTGATTTCATTTTTGGGATTAATTGAATTAAATGGGATAAATAATTTGAAATTAATTCGGATTTAAATACTAGCGGGACGAGAGTTAGTATTTGATTATGATAATAATGTTGAATATTACTCAGTGAATATGGTAATATATGATTATTGAATTTATTAATATTGTCACAAGTTATAAATACAGTAATTTCGGAAATAAAGTTGGGACGCGCGTGTCAGTCATGTCAAGAACCAATTTAATGGATTTAAAAGTGAATTATTTTTATATCAACCATATGGTCATTTTGAGTCATCAACGTGTCCGGAAGGGTCGAGATAGTCAGAAAACACTAGCTGGGGGTTTAGTTTGGGTCTCGGGACATTTTAGGCCTCACCGACAACCCGGGAGAGTATGTTAGTCATTTTGACTTTTTGAGGAATAGTAAACCACGAATTTTAGACTGATTATATCGGTCAACACTCAGGGATCCTAGGGCTTTCACAACCAAAAATCACAAATGGCATTAGAGAGGAAGAGAAGGAAGTTTCCAAAGAAGAACCACCATCCTTGAACCCTTTGCACCACCATCACCACCACCGGTTAGCTCGGGAAGAGAGGATCACTCCTATACCATATACTCCGAAGGATCAGAACCTATATATTCAAGGAAAGTGATTTAACTTGTTTTGATTCAGCAAATATATTATCCATATAGTTTAGAATTGGAGACTAGACTTGAAAAATGGAAATTTTCATAAATTGGGAGAATTAAATCTAAATATGCGTAGGTTTTGCATGTAGTTAAATTCTGGAAATAATAGAGACTTAAATAAGAACCTTAGTGATAGAAATTTCGGATTAAAATTGAGTATGTGGCGATCTTGAATTGAAAAAATTACACTAGGGTTAAATATGAGACTTTGATGAATATAACGATTTATATGTGATTCTTGTGATGATTTGATGATTCTGGAATGTTAGAAACCTTGAATTTAGGTTAATATAACATTTGGTACGTTTACTTTAGGAATTGGGATCATGTAATGAAAATTGGAGATAAAACTAGGGTTGAAAACCCAGAAAATTTAGGCTGTAATTGTTCGATCAATCGATCGACATTCATAGGTCGATCGATCGATTGATATTCTTGAGTCGATCGATCGACTCCCCCCGCACTTGTGATATTTTTTCCTTTTAGGATTTAACTAATTCCAACTCTTGAAAATTATTGGTGGGGACTATGTGAACATATTGGGACTTATGGAAGACCAGTAGGGGTATTTGAAGCCGGAACATGTTAGAATTGATTTGTGAAGTAGTGTTAAACTTACAAATGTCCGGCGAGTGAGTTATTATTAGAAGTTACGAGGACTTGAATCCAATTTGTATAAGTGATAACTTAAGTTTAGAGGCAGAAACATGGACCTTAAATTATTGAATTCATCTTAGGAACAAGTGGAGACTTAGTAACCTTTTTGGGATAAGGTATGTACTCGAAATTATACGACGAGAATTATCGCGCTAAACCTATTGTGTATAATAATTGGGATGATATTATTATATGTATGAGACTTATGACATACGGCTGGAATATACCTATATTAATATGATGATTACCTAAGTTGTGTGAATACCCAGTATATGGATTGTTATGTGTATGACATACCTACCATACTTGGTATCACGGGAGCTTAATTTTCAGAAAAATGACCATCTTATCTTTGTTTGCCTTCGGGGGGATTTAGATTGGTACCTTAAGAACATAGGACTGTGAGGGACTTATCTATGAGTTGATAAGTCAGTGGACCATGGGAGTGTAGGTATGTGCGTGACCCATGGGTATGTGAACTATATTCACCTCCAATATGTGTGATTTTTATTAAAATTATTCCTGAGCGATTCGGAACGCGTGATCCTTATGTACGTGATGTACCGGGATTCGATAGCAGACTATGCGTGCACCACAACTTAGCCTAGGGGTGTCATATATGTATATATGTAATGAGATTGATATATATGTACTTGTGACTGGTTCACTGTTGCTTGGTAGATGAAAATTATTGAGATATTTAAATGAGTTAAAAATGTGAGAATTTATACAACAGTTAAGTTAAGTAATTTGATTAAAGTAAATGTGAGTTATACGTATGACATATTTGGGTAATACGAATAGCTACTCTATATTATAATGTGAAGACAGGAGTTAGTACGGACTAGTTAGTTAGTGGCATAACTAGGATGGGTTAAGGGCATACGTTAGGTGTGCACATTAGTTAAGGGGTGAGGAACTCATGTGTGAGCACGTAACTAACATGTGTATAATATTTAATGTTTAATGCAATTAAACACTTGCAATATTTTAAATTGTTTTCACCTCGGGCTCTGACCCGTTTGCTTCCAAATCTATTTTTTTGTAAAAAATATTTTAGGTGCCCAGCCACAGGGACGCCAAGCATAAGAGTTCCATTCCATTGACGTGTTGTAGCTGCAGTGGAAGTTGCAGGATCTCGTTATTAGACGCCTCCATATTTATCCTTGCTTCTTTTGGAGTCATTTATTCTAGTTAAGGCCTGTTTCCCATTCGTATTCAGAGACAGTAGTTTTAGACTTTCATTTTATTTCAGTCTTGGAATTTTATTTATGCAGACGATTGTATTTGTTTTATTTACATTGCTGCTACTTTATTGGAGAGTTTACTCCAGACATCAGTTATTTCATTCCGTTGATTGCCTTGTGAGATTGTTCATATGATTGTTGGATGATGATTTAAATTATTTAGTTGATGGTTAATTTAAATATTAAAATTTGCACTTCACTATTTTAAATATCAGGTAGTTAGTAATTAATTAAATGTTCTCGACAGTGATGCTATGAACTAAATGAACTTGATATTTTATATCAATTGAAATAAAGGAGTAGCTACCCGATATTTAATTAGTCGAGGTGTCACAAATATTTATTATGAGGAACAAGCTAGCTTAATGAACGACCTTTTTTCGTTCCTACCATTGAACTTTGGTGTCCCAATCATCATATCTTCGCTTTGGCTTAAACAAAATTTGTGTTATTAATGAAAAATTCTCATTTTTTCTTTGTTTGAACGAATTTGTTATTATCAATATGATTAATCTCTAGTCTTTTGGGATGGGATATTATTATTAAACTTCTTTATATTTTACCTTCTATCGCAAGGAACATGGTTAATAAATCTTAGTTCCTACTATCATAGGTGCACTCAATTTTTAGGATACCTGAACAACTCGTGAAAACAATGTTGTTTCCCTTCCATAGACTACCAAATTCATGCATGTCACTAGTGGAGTAAATGTGAAACTACATTGAAGCTTACCTTATACTAGTATACAACTCGTGCGATGCACGGGGGATGTAAAATAAATAAATATAATGATAGTTATAAAAATTAGTGTATATCATAAATTCAATATCTTATCTTAATCCATTATAAAAGGTAATTTTTTTTCATAAATAAAATTGTCTATTAATTTTAAATATCAATTGTAAATATTTTATATAAAAAAAATTATGCATATTTTTATTTGTTTTTAGTTTAAAAAACGTTGTCATTTATAGATACAAACTTAAAGTTTTTTCTAAAAATAAAACGTTAAAAATATTTTTATAACCAATAACCTTTTTATTTATATTAAAAATAATTTCAAAATTTTGAAAAAAAAATTAACCTAAAAACTATTTTTTATAAATGAAAACTTCAAAAAATGTACATATTTTATATAAAGAAAATTATACATATTTTTATTTGTTTTTAGTTTAAAAAATTTATGTCATTTATAAATAAAAACTTAAAAGTTTTTTCTATAAATACAACGTTAAAAATATTTTTATAACCAAAAACATTTTTTATTTATAAAAAAATAATTTTTAAATTTTAAATTTTTTAACTTTTATTCTAGAAATAAAACGTTTAAAAATGTAGTAGTATTAGTAGCATAGTATAATGTGATTAGAGTGGAGAATGATTAAAAAAAGAGATTAATAGAATATATATTGTGTTGGATTAAGAGATTAATTAATGGAGTCTAAAATGGATCATCTTTTTAATTTTCATGAGATTTTTTATTTGTTTATTTTTTTTGTTTCAAAGAGATTTTTTATTAATTCATTTAGGTGAAATGGAGTAATAATTTTAAGAGGAGTGAAATATATCTAAATAAGAAACTTTAATTATTATTTATAGACAACAAATATAAAAGAAATCAAATATAAAAAAATCAAGAAATGTAAAGTCAAAGAGCCTAAACTCTTTTGATTTTATATTAACTCTTTGTTACTGGTATGGCTGGCCTCGGGTGACACGTTCTGGAAGTCTCCATGTGACGACTTGTAATACTCAAATCTCAATTCGGTGGGTTAGGGTTCACACCTTCACAAAGAGTTAATATTTTAGGTTTCTTGATAGCTTTAAAGTAAGAATTTAAATGTATGGCGTCAAATATCCCAGGCATAAAATGTTAAGTCAATCAGGTTGTAGATAAAGGAAGAATTTTTTTTAAAAAAAGTAAGAAACAGTCTACATATTGGAGTTCAAATATAATCGATGACTATACATATAGTGAATATAAGAATTAGACGTGGCATGGCAATAATAAGGAAAAAAGGGAATCTGAGACTCACCATTTTTGTCCTTACCAGAGATAGGCATTAGTGTTGGAACATTAAAGTCCACTGTGATGTTGATAGAATTATGCTTATTAAAACTATGATTTTCATTTTGGCAAATGTTAAATCACTCCTCTCTTTATATTTGAATCCATACCAAGGGCTCGCTTATGTGTGTATATATAAGAAGAAATTATAACTTGGAAATCAAAGAGGCTAAACTCTTGGAAATCTAAAAACTGAAAATTTAAGAGGAACTCTTGGAAATCTAAAGGGGTGGTGAATGACCAGAATGGTAAAAGACTTTTAAAATATATAAAAGATACGGATGCATAGAATGGAGAGGAAGAATCAGAGTCGTGTGAGAAGAAATCGAATTGTTTGGGAAAAGGAGGATAATTTGAGGAGACATGGAAAGCTTCTTGTAAATGAACGGGTCTTCTTTTAAAAAAACATTAAATGCAAAACAGTTGTAAATAAATGGTTTTCTTTTAAAACAACATTAAATGTAAGACACGTGTCAATACTCTCTAAAGAGACACCAAAATTATATTATGTTATTAGATGTAATTGTATTAAAGTGTAACTACATTGAAGATGAGTGTTGATACCAAATTTAGTCTGCTGACATGGCTCAATTGAGTGAAGACACATGGCAATTTATGTGGTTACAACAAACACTTCCGAGGAACTCAGACGCTCCGAGGAACCATAATACAACGAGGAACACTGCTTCCCCGAGGAACTCAGACGCTCCGACCAACGAGGAACTTTTGAGTACCGAGCAACCTTTGAGTACCGAGAATCTTAGGCGGTCCGAGCAACTCAGGCAGTCCGAGCTGCACCTCGAACAAAGAATTAATAGCAGGATAACCAACAGTTTGACTGTTTATTAAATGCTTATCATTCAGACGCATACGCTTAAGGGGCATTGAATGTATTACCCTTTCACATGTACAGCATTGAATGTATTATCCTTTCACATTAGAGCCTCAGGGCTATAAGTACATTGTACAATCCTCATTGTAAAGGGACCGGAATTTCTTAATCAAATTTGTAATCGAGAATTCCCAAACAGACATCAATAACAAAAATAGTGGACGTAGGCCATTCTTATAAGGCTGAACCACTTTAAAACTTCTTTGTCTCATTTATTTTATCTGTGATTAAATAATTAGATATAATCTATTTTTTTACATCAACAGATTGGCGCCGTCTGCGGGAAACGACTTGTAATATCGTTTTTCATCACAAATGGCTGATATTCCAGAACCCAGCAATCGAAACGCTGGAAGCCCTCCAAATCCATCTGCTCCGCCAAATATTCCAGATCTGGCTGGAATAATGACAAATTTGGCTCAGGGTCAGACCGTCATGCAAGAAACTATGCGACAACTCATACAAACCCTTCATGGCGGTGCACCAACCCATTCAGGACCATGAAGTATTCAAAGAAATACCCGTGCACCTTCTTCACGTACTAGGAGTACCGATTCATATCGTAATGAGGAGTCTGAAGATTTTTCTTATCAACTTGGACGAACTTCGTCAGTGCAAGCCACAGATACTGAACAACGTATCACTCTCTCTCCATAAAAGACTAGTGCGCTAGAGAGGTTAAGCAGGGTATCACCTTTTGATCGATTAGGACCTAGAAGGAGTAGAAGTCCTCCTAAAGTCGCATCGAGGAGTTTTCGATGACCATCAGATTTAAGGGAAGGATCTACCCAGTCGCGATCAGCTGCTCGTCAAGATAGATCCCAGGAATCCACATCAACGCGATCAGTTGCTCGAACCAACAGGCCCGAGGAAGGAAATGATGCATGGAAAGGCTCAATTCAGGGGCTGGAGGATAGATTAGGAGAAATGGCTAAAGCTAAGAATCCTCTACAACGAACCTTTATTCGAGGAACACCTTTTGTCCAGGCCATTATAGATTTTCCAACACCATCAAAGTTCAAAGCACCTGTTGTGACTCCCAAGTATGATGGAAAGACTGACCCTGTCCTTCATATAGAACAATACCAAGCTGCAGCCGACATCTATGCTGTTCCAGATGAGATGAGATGCAAAGCATTCTCGGGAACTCTTACCGGATCTGCTCAAATGTGGCATAATAATCTTCCTCGGGGTAAGATCTCAACTTTTCTTCAACTGGACGAGTTATTCATTGGGAATTTCTGTTTTGGGCCAAAGTCAGTTAAACGAGTAGCGCATTTGTTAAGTGTTAGACAAAAGGCTGATGAGAGTACCAGAGATTATATAACTCGTTTTAATAACGAGAAACTTAAAGTTATTGATAATGAGGAGAAGACAGCGATTACCGCCTTGATAAGTGGATTACTGCCCAACAAGTTGTATTACACTTTGGCCAAAGATCCACCTAGAACCATGTTAGATCTGATGGGAAAAGCGGCCAAGATTATGAATACCGAGGAGGCTATGGCTGCGAAGAAGAATATGGATGCCAAAGAAACCAAGGTGGAAGGTGATAAAGCTAAGAAGAAAGAGCATAGGAACAATGGTAATGACAAACACTCAAAAACTAGGTCGGCATGGGATGTAATGAAAAAATTTGATAATTATACTCCTTTGAAGAAAGACATCAACCATGTTCTAGAGGAAATCAAGAACAACGAGGATTTAAACTGGCCATGGAAAATGAAGGCAGACCCTGACAGGAGGAATAAGGCAAAATATTGCGAGTTTCATAAAGATCATGACCATATGACCAAAAATTGCATAGCTCTTCAGAATGAGATTGAAACACTCATCAGACGAGGAAAACTGGCAAAGTATGTTGATCGAGGAAATGAAAGAAGAAATAACGACCGAACAAGAGGGAGGTCTAGATCTCCTCGTCGTGCAGAGGAGAACAAGAAAAGAGACCATGAAGTTGATCCAGAAGACGACCCCGATTTTCCTAAGAGACCAAGGCAGCCAGAACGAGAGGTATTTTCAATACGCTTTGGGTCATTTGACTATAATGTTATAACAGGTGGAGATGCAGGAGGAGGAGACCTTACTGCAGAGAGAAAATCTTACCTATGTGAGGCTCAAGCTTGCTCATACATTCAACGGATAAATCTGGCCGAGGAGGATCGCCCGAGAAAGGTAAACAAAGAGAAACTGGTCATTGGTTTTTCAAAGAACGACCTCGTAGGTGTCCTATATCCTCATGATGACCCACTTGTGATCAAAATGAGGATGAAAGAAGTGATGATTTCAAGAGTACTGGTAGACAATGGTAGCTCGACAGACATCATGTTCTACTCGTGCTTCGACAGTTTAAATCTAAAGTTATCTCAACTGGAGCCTTATCACAGACCCCTCCTCGGTTTTGCTAGCGAGAAAGTTTTTCCACTTAGGACGATCAAGTTGGATATATTCATTGGTACGTGGCCTGCTTGTCGAACATAAAGAATACACTTCTTCGTGATGGATAAGAATGTTCAATCATCATACAATACCATCATGGGAAGGGTCGGATTGAAGAAGTTCGAGGCAGTACCATCTATAGTACATCAGTGCCTAAAATTCCCAATAAATTTTGGAGTAGGAGTTGTGAAAGGTGATCAGAAAGTAGCTCGGGAATGTTATTATTCATCCGCCGAGCAAGAGGAGCTGGAGGAATCAAGGAAAAAGACTACTACCTATCAAGTGGATGAAGGTGCAGAAATTGAAACATTGGATCCTAGAGATGAGTCGCAACTCGTGAAATGTCAAGTGGTGGAAGCTACTGAAAACATCATTCTGGACGACGAGCACCCTGAATGAACTACTCAAGTAGGTTCGTCGTTGGAAGCCTCACTAAAACAGGAATTGATAACTTTCCTAAGAAGCAGAAAGCAAACTTTTGCTTGGAGTCACGAAGATATGCCCGGAATAGACCTAAATTTCTTATGTCACGAGCTCAATGTGAATAAGGAGATCAAGCCAGTGAAGCAGAGAAGAAGAGTGTTCAGCCCCGAGAAGAACAAGGCTATACAAGAGGAGGTCGAGAATCTCCAGAAAGCTTATTTTATTGAAGATGTTAAATATCCAGACTGGTTAGCCAATGTGGTGATGGTAAAGAAGAAAAATAACAAATGGAGGATGTGTGTAGACTTCACCGACCTCAACAAAGCATGCCCAAAGGATCACTTTCCACTGCCCCGAATTGATCAACTGGTGGATGCTACCTCGGGACACGAGCTGCTGAGCTTCATGGATGCTTATTCTGGCTACAATCAGATTAAAATAAAACCTGAAGATAGGGAGAGTACTTTTTTCATTACCCCTAGGGGAACTTATTGTTATAATGTTATGCCTTTTGGTTTGAAAAATGGAGGTGCGACATATCAGCGGCTGATGAACAAGGTCTTTGCTGAACAAATCAGTTGCAATATGGAAGTCTATGTTGATGATATGCTGACAAAGAGCAAGAAAGCTGCCGATCATCTAGTTGACTTAAGCCAGACCTTTGATCAACTGGATAAATATCAAATGAAGCTGAACTCGATGAAGTGCATATATGGAGTACGAGAATGAATATTTCTTGGGTACATTGTCAATCAGCGAGGCATTGAAGCTAACCCGGAAAAGATCAAAGCTCTGTTAGGGTTACGATCCTCGACGACGAAGAAAGAGGTGCAAAGTCTTACAGGACGAGTAGCAGCACTCAACAGATTTGTATCGCGAGCAACTGATCGATGTCTCCCATTCTTCAAGACGCTCAGAAAAACTTTTGAGTGGAATGATGAATGTGAGAAGGCTTTTCAAGATTTGAAGAAATATCTGGGAGCACCTCCATTGCTATCCAGGCCAGTGATGGGAGAAAAATTGTATTTGTATCTAGCAGTATCGGAAAATCCAGTCAGCTCGGCGTTGATTAGAGTGGAGAATGGAGTGCAAAAACCAATTTATTACACTAGTAAGGCCTTCTGAGGAGCAGAGATCAGATATCCAAAACTGGAAAAGTTAGCACTGGTGCTGATTGAGGCGAGTAGGAGAATGAGGCCATACTTCCAGGCTCATACTATAGTCATATATACTGATATGCCGTTGAGACAAGCCCTTCATAAATCAGAAAAATCAGGGAGATTGATGTATTGGGCAATAGAGCTTGGTGAATATGATATAGTTTATGAACCCAGATCATCGCTAAAAGGGCAAGCTGTAGCAGATTTTATAGCAGAGTTCACCTATCCTGATACCCCCGAGGAGCAAAAGTTGCTCGCTGATCAACCTGTGGATGTTACAGGATCATCAAACACAAGCTCAGACCAACTTAGGTTGGTAAAAGGGCAAGTGGATGTTACAAGATCATCAAATTCGAGCCCAGACCAACTCAGGTTGGTAAAAAGGCAAGAAAAGATGATCGACGAAGAGCAAGATATATCAGGGGAGGGTGAAAGGAAGCAACAAATATTTCACCGAGGAACTCTGTCAGATCAGAAATTAGAAGACGAGTTACCTATATGGAGGCTATATGTAGATGGCTCATCTTGCACAACAGGCTGTGGGGAAGGGATCGTTTTGAACTAGACCGAACGAGGTCGACATTGAATACGCCCTACGATTCCAATTCAAAGCTTCCAATAATGAGGCTGAGTATGAGGCCATGATTGTAGGTCTTAATTTGGCAAAAATGATGGAGGCACAGCAGGTTATTGTCTTCAGTGATTCTCAATTGATCGTAAATCAAATGTTGGGAATATATGCAACCAAAGGAGAATTAATGATCAAGTATCAGGCAAAGGTGATGGAGTTGGTATCAGAATTTGTTGCTATTCAGCTGGTCAGAATACTAAGAATGGAGAATGAAATAGCAGATGCACTAGCTCGATTAGTATCAGCTACTCGTACCGAGCTACGAAGAACAATCTCAATTGAAGTTTTAGCTGGTCGGAGTATAGATAAAGATCTGATGAAGAATTTGATTACCCTTGATTTAGGACCATCTTGGATAGATCCCATCAGGGCATATATTGAGGAGGGAGAATTACCAATTGACAAGCTCGCAGCTAAGAAATTAAAGTTTAAAGCTGCTCGGTATGTATTAACTAACGGTATTCTATATAGAAGAGGAATTATGGCAGGTTTGCAAAGATGTGTACATCCCTCCGAGGTGAAAGAACTGATTGAAGAGATCCATGAAGGGTCTTGTGGAGCCCATGTAGCAGGTCGGACGCTTTTGCAAAGGGTGATGACGCAGGGATACTACTGGCCAACGATGAGGGCTGATTGTATAGCCTATACCAAGAAATGTGACAAGTGCCAACGCTTTTCCTCCATCTGAAGAACTCCACAAGCATTGTTGACACCCATCACCTCCCCTTGGCCATTTTCCATGTGGGGAATAGATTTTGTCGGGCCACTGCCGATGATCAGGGGAAGATTTAAGTATCTCGTGGTCGCTGTGGATTATTATACTAAATGGGCTGAAGTTGAGCCTCTCATTGATATGACGTACGACAAGGTGTACCAATTTATTTGGAAGAACATCATTTGTTGATATGGTCTTCCTCATTCCTTCATCACAGACCATGGAATATAATTTCACAACGAGGAGTTCGCTGCCTATTGTCATCAGTCCAATATCTTGAAGATCCACTCGGCACCAAGACATCCTCAAAGCAACGGACAGACTGAAGTGACGAACAGAACACTGCTAAATGGCTTGAAGAAAAGACTAAGTGATGCAAAAGCAAACTGGATCAATGAGTTACAGTCAGTACTGTGGGCTTATCGTACTACTCCCCGAGCAGCAACTGGAGAATCACCATATATGCTGGCGTTTGGAAGTGAAGCTGTTATACCTGCCGAGTTGGACCTCCCAACACACAGGGTACTGAATTTCAATTCCCCTGTCAGCGACTTAATGAGAAGATTGGATTTAGACATGCTCGAGGAAGTTAGAGAAGAAGCAGCCATCAGGAATGCTGCATACCAACAACGAACAACTTTGTTCTACAATAAAAGGGTGAAGAAGTGCGACCTGAAAGAAGGAGACTATGTGTTAAAGAAGGTAATTCAAAATCACAACAAATTGGAAGCAAACTGGCATGGATCATACCGAGTTACAGAAGTTGTTCGACCAGGAACTTACCGAATAGCAACTTTAGAGGGGGAGGAGTTTAAGAATGCATGGAATGCAAAGCACCTGCGCAAGTATTATCAGTGATGTATATTATCATGTAACGCAGTTCCGTCAGTATGAATAAAATGAATATATTCTGCCAAATTCTCTCATTTTATTGAAAAATTTTCGGGGAATACTAGTGCTACACACTACTCGGCAAAGCTACTCGGCAAAACTCAGACTACTCAGCAAATGTATTCCTCGGGAAGTAAAAGTATTCCTAAAAATGCCAACTTAGGTTGGTTAGGAAGTAAATATATTCTCGAAAATGCTAACTAAGGTTGGTCGGGAGGTACAACTATTCCAAAAAGTGTCAAAGTTGCTTGCTAAGAAAAAAAAATTCACTAACTATGGCTGGTCGGGGATAAAAACCCACTAACTGTAGTTGGTCGAAAAGAAAAATTTACCGACCTTGGTTGGTCGGAAACATTTTATGAATACGAAAAAGTGATCGAGCAAAAATTTTTGATACTCGTAACTTTTTAAATTATTACTAAGTTGGTCGAGAAACAAAACATCATTTGTTCCAAATGATTACCACAAATTCAAACTAGTCGACAATAAGTTGGTCGACAAACAACACAATATTGTTATCTTCTTAACAAATACACATGCACAGATGCAAAGTGTTTTACAAGACAATGGCAATTAAGATTGCGAACAAAAATAAAAGTCTTTCATTAAATCCAAAAACATATTACATTGATAATGAAATGTATACTAACTATTACATCAAGATTCCTACTCTATTGGTTTCTTCCCCTCTGCTTTTGAAATAGGTTCCTCGCCAGCAGGCGGATCATTTAAAGCGAGAGGAGAATTTATGAAGTTAAGATCTTTCAGCATCCTGATATTCATCACGGATGGTCGATCTAGTAGGTGCTCGGGGCGAGATATCTCAGCACTGGAATGGAGACTGTAGTCGCTGAGATATTTGGAAATCAAGCACTGAGGGATGGCCCGAGCAGGAATCCAACTCATGTTGAGCTTATATGGTGGTACTGGTAGGTCGAGCAGCCCAGGATTATGGTAATCCCACAGGTAATGACCCTGTTCCAGTTGCACCACACCTAAAGCATTCAACCATCCCTGTTTGTAGCCCTCATTATTTGCATTCTGGATACGATCGTCCAAGTGGTAGAGACCTTCGTTGTAGCCTGCCATCCAGAATTCTCGGGGTTGCTTGTGAAATTGATATGTCAATCTTTCCAGTTGTTCGTGGAGATTTTTGATGAAGAGTTCTTTATTCTCCAAGATAGATTTCTGCGCAGAAAGCTGCTCTTCCAGACCCTGATCTTCTTTGACATTTCAGCCAACGCCTGGTTCTTCGCCATTAGTTGGAATGCCTGGTTCTCTAAAGCAGATTGAGTCCTTTGTTCCTCGATAGGAATAAGAGCAGCTCTTGCTCATCCCCGAGGAGCTCTTGCTCGTCCACGAGAAGATGTAGAAGGGCCAGACCTTTTCAAGGTTTCCAACTCATCCCTCAGGTTGGCGTTTTCGACTTCTAAGAATGAGAATCCCTCGTCAGTCACTGGGACCAAAGCATTTGAGGTGGAAGCTGCAGACTTCAACTGAGACAACTCTCTTTGCAGGTTATTATTTTCTTTCTCTAATAATTCAGCTATCTGTCTTCACTCTTCGACCTCAGCCCTCAGAGTTCTCTCCCTCACATCGTAGCCAGCAAAACGCTTCTCGTATCCCTTGTCGGCAATGATTTGCTGATACTTCTTCTCGTACCCCTCGTGTAAGAGGGCAGTGGATTCTTTATATTGTTGCTGAAGGTATTCAACAGTGCCTTGGAGATCCTCAATCATATCATAATAAGCTACATTATTGGCCACCGCACGATCAAGCAGACACTTCAAGTATTGGTAGGCCTCAATTGCCTGTTTCGAAGCATCTTGACCGAGGATGTCGACGATTTGTGCTGCACTCAGATCTGTGTGACCAGCCTTAAAATATTTATTGCATTGTCGCAACAGCTTTGTATCATGAGCAGACAGTAATTCCATCCTGGCCAGAAACTAGTAGAGAAAGAAAAAACAATAATCAAAACAGAGCATAAAGAAGAGAATCAACAGTATGCATAAATAAAAGTTCAAATTTTATTACATTACAAAGGTCAGAAGTACAAGGTTCAGAGTTACATGTTCAGAAGTTACATTTGACAAAGAAAAATATAGAGAGAAACCCGAACAACTCTACACCTTTTTCTTGTCTCCCAAAACTTTCTCGGGAGGCTGGGACGAGGAGGTAGGTTGCTCGGAGGGAACAGAAAGTTGCTTGGGGAGCGCTGGTAGTTGCTCGGATGAAGTAGCAAGTTGCTGAAGTTCCTCGTTAGTAGGCTGGATGGCTGGGGGATGAGAAACTTGATCTCCCATCACCATGGAAGACTCTTCGGAGGCATCTTCGTCCTCTTCTTCATCTTCAGGAGTTGGAGGGGGACCAGGGATGTGTCGCTGAAAGAGTTTGGAATTTTCATCAACCTTCATCTCCTGTAGAGCAGCGACCCATCCATCTTTAAAGTACTTGAGGCTGTCATATTCTACTTACGACATCATGGCAGCCAAGCCCTTGTTCCACCCTTTGTCCCAGCCAGCGCTGAAAGACTTATTCACAGCCAATTTCGTCTTTAACTTCTCCGAGGAAAGCTTCTCGGACAGAAGGTTTTCAGCAATCTTCAATTTATTCTCAACTTCTTCCTTCTGGAAACTTACTTCGCGAAGTTGGATTAATTATTCTTCAGCAACCTTGAGTTTATTCTCAAGCTCTCCAGTATTTTTGAGCTTCTCGTCGACTCTTTATTTTTCTCTTCTAAGTCCTTTATTTTCTTCTCCAACCCCTTGGAGACTTCAACAACTTGAGCCTTCTCCTGCTCGGTTGAGGTAAGTTTCTTCTCCCAAGCAGCCTTGTCGGTATCGTACTTCGGACGAGAATCTTCCAAAGACCGCGTCAGACCCATCAGAGCTTCCTCCACACCAGATGAGGAGCTCGAAGCTTTAATAGCTTCATATTTCTTCAAGATTGTATTAAAGCAGCTCACCAGCTGTGAAAAGAAAATGAAAGCAAGTCAGAGACAGATATAATAAGGGAAAGATGAAAAGTTCAAAACAGTAAGACTTACAGAAGCAATATGGCAAGCAGCCAATGAGGTGACCATGTCCCGAGAAAGGTTTTCTTCAATACCTTGGATCTCGAGAATGATCCAAGTCTTCACCGAGCTCATGGCAGAGCTCGGGGGAACAAAAGTAGGAACACCAGTTCCAATAGTTGGGGGCTGAGAGATGGTTTCAGCCAAATTGACCGAGGAGCTCTTCTTCAGCTTTCTCGGGGGAACAGGAATAGCTTCGACCAAGGAGGAACTCTTGGTCGGTGATATGACAATCACTTCTCCTGGAGCAGCAGCCTTGCTCGGGGCCACTGGGGGCTTCTCGGCAATCTTCACAGGAGCAGTCGGAGGGGGTGCATCAATTTTCTTTGTCCCTTCTGGGATATCATGTCTACTTCTTTTTTCCTCTCCAGCACCAGAGGCAGGTTTCTCAAAAAGAGTGGGAGGTCTTCTTTTCTTCATCCTTTCACTTAAAGGAACGTGTGACTCAGGCGAAGAACTGGTAGAAGCTGGTACTGGTTCTACTTCACTTATTATCGGACGAGCAGTAAAAGAAGTGGTGTAGCTCTTATACTGCAGCAAATATGAAGCTGACCTAATGTGCTCGTCGGCAACAGTCTGATGCAAACTCCAGATAAGTTTTAAATGCCTTATATTAACGTCTGCCTCTTTTGGAGACTTTCTTTTACTATCAACTGCAAATAAATGAACATTAAAATATCAGTGGCACATTTTATCAAACATAGAAGAAGCATAATTTTGAAAATAAATAAAATAAAATAAAAATAACCTATCCCATTGCCATAGGGAGGGCATCTGGGACCCTGATACACTTCATCTCCAGATAAAGGAGCATGCTGCCATTTTTTTATAACAACCCCGTGCTCAAAATAGTCCCTATTGGCATCTGGAAGATTGACCACTAAAGCCCTATTTAAAAATCTAGTTTTTAAATAAAAAGTATTATCGCCCACTGCCCATCTATAACAAAACATGATTTCTGGAATTCCTATGCGAGTTCCATGAATTTGATTTAGTCTATGAACCCCATTAACTATTCTCCATGTATTGGGGGCTATTTTTGCAGGAACAACGTCAAAATATTGACAAAATTCCAGACATAAAGGATTTGGCGGAAAAGAAAAGCCACATTCAGCAATAAAGAGACTGGGGAACCAATGTCCCTCAGCCAAACGAAAATAATCGGAAAGCTCAGAAAGTTCCTCCAGAACAACCCATGAAGGAATAGAAAAATTAGAACGAAACTTATCAAGAGATTCAATAGGGTAACCATGATGAATAAAGGAAATGAAGAAGAAGGAAGAAGATCTTACAGAAAAAGAGTGGATCTGTTGACAACGAACGATGAAAAGGATGAACGCACAAGAGAGTAAGACAATGGAAAACTCGAAGATACAAATTTGAAAAAGTAGGAGACGATAGGATTTTCTGCAATGTTTAAATACTCTGCCTTGGAAAAAGGAAAAAGTAATGATTACAAAAAGAGACGGTTATGTTATCGGCGGCTAAAAAGATAAAAAGGGCGAGGGAATCGAAGCGGGTAGAATAATTCAAAAAAGATTGATTCTACGAATTTGGAAGGAGAAATAAATACAAAAGGATTCCTAAATTCCAGGATGACCATTTAAGACCACCATATTTCGAGAAGGAATGTTCCACACTCCTCAAAATTCGAACTATGAAACATTGGGGGCTTCTGTTGATACCAAATTTAGTTTGCTGACATGGCTCAATTGAGTGAAGACATATGGCAATCTATGTGGTAACAACAAACACTTCTGAGGAACTCAGACGCTCCGAGGAACCATAATACAACGAGGAACACTGCTTCCCCGAGGAACTCAGACGCTCCGACCAACGAGGAACTTTTGAGTACCGAGCAACCTTTGAGTACCGAGAAGCTTAGGCGGTCCGAGCAACTCAGGCGGTCCGAGCTGCACCTCGAACAAAGCATTAATAGCAGGATAACCAACAGTTTGACTGTTTATTAAATGCTTATCATTCAGACGCATACGCTTAAGGGGCATTGAATGTATTACCCTTTCACATGTACAACATTGAATGTATTATCCTTTCACATTACAGCCTCAAGTCTATAAATACATTGTACAATTCTCATTGTAAAGGGACGGAAATTTCTTGATCAAACTTGTAATCGAGAATTCCCAAACAGACATCAATAACAAAAACAGTGGACGTAGGTCATTCTTATAACGCTGAACCACTTTAAAACTTCTTTGTCTCATTTATTTTATCTGTGATTAAATAATTAGATATAATCTAATTTTTTACATCAACAATGAGTTTAGCGCTAATTCATTATAAATATCTTGTCCTTAAGATACTAAGAAAATTTCAAACATATATAAACGAAGAGTTAAGCTATCGACAAATTCCCTATTATGTTTTTGGCCTTTCTTAAACTTTAATACATCCTAAATTTTCAATATTTGACTTTATTCCAAGTTAATCAATTGATTAGACTTTATTACTTTTTTCGTTGCTAAATTTGAAAATTTTGCTGCTAAAAATGATCTTTGATAATATTTAGTGACAAAAAATGTACTAAAATCTAATAAACTTATTAATTTGAATTAAAGACTAATATAAAAAATTGGTATAGAGAGAGACTCATGTGCAATTTCAAATTTGAACATTAAGTTTGCACATCATTTTTTTTATAATAGCAAAAAAAATATTTTTTAGTTCATTTTTTTTTGTGTGGTATTTAAATATTTCAAGGGACCCATATAAAAAAAAATAGCTAAAAAAAAGTGTGAAAGTTTGACCGATTTTTTTAAAATAGCAAAAATATTTTTTTTAATTGATATTTTTTATATGGGGCCATGAAATGTTTAAATATCACATAGCAAAAATGAACTCAAAAATATTTTTTTAATATTTTAAAAAAATAGGTGTGCGTCAGCAAGTGTGCAAACTTGGTGTGCACATGACTCTCTCTCTCTCTCTCTCTCTCTCTCTATATATATATATATATATATATATGTGTGTGTGTGTGTGTGTGTGTGTGTGTGTTCAAAAGTGAACCTAAAAGATGAACATTTTAATGAACCTTAACTAAAACTCCCTAATAATCCATTAATTTTGATTCCTATGTTATAATTGCTCCGCCCCAGTGACAACGGACACGTGTGTTTTTTAATACACACAACTTAGCGCCACCACCACCACCACCTAGGGCTGTCAATGGACCGGGTCTGGACCCGGACCCGATCCGGACCCGACCTAAATTAACGGATCTGAGCAAATTTTATAGACCCGATTATCCGATTACCCGATTACCCGATTAGTTAATGGATCGGATCTGGATATACATGACTCCGATCCGATAAGGACCCGACCCGAATGTGTATATATATAATATAATAAATATATATATTTATATATATATATATATATATATAAACAGTTTTATTTTATATAAAAACTGTTTTTATATATATAAGTTAAAAACAGTTATATATATATATATATATAAACAGTTTTATTTTATATAAAAACTGTTTTTATATATATAAGTTAAAAACAGTTATATATATATAAGTTAAAAACAGTTATATATATATATATATATATAAGTTAAAAAACAGGTTTATATAAAACAGTTTTTATATAAAATATATATATAAGTTAAAAAACAGTTTTATATAAAATAAAACTGTTATATATATAAAAACAGAAAAAACAGTTTTATATAAAATAAAACTGTTATATATATAAAAACAGTTTATATATATATATATATAATCGGGTCGGGTCTCCGGGTCCTTAACGGATCCGGGTCTGGATCCATTTTCTGAGACCCGTCGGGTAATCGGGTAAGACCCGATCCGTTAAAAATATACCCGGATCGGATCTGGATATACCCAGACCCGATCTAGACCCGACCCGTTTACACCCCTACCACCACCACCCCCGCCCGCATGCCTTACCCCCGTGTCACACGCGTGTCCGTTGCTGCTGGTGTGGACCAATTACAACTTAGAAATTAAAATTAATAGGTTGTTACGGTGATTTTTGTTAATGTTCATCTTTTAAGTTCACTTTTAAACTCTCCCTATATATATATATATATATATATATATATATATATATATATATATATATATATATATATATAGAGAGAGAGAGAGAGAGAGAGAGAGAGAGAGAGAGAGAAAAGAAGACTCTCCTATATCATAGTCTATACATCACAGCATATATCACACTTAGTTCAAAGCCCTAAGAAAAAAAATTCCAAATTTTTTATTTTTCTATTGAAATTAATCTTTCAATCAACACATGTTCAAACTATTTAAAATATATTTTCTAACTATTTAAAAAAGTTCACAAAGTTTTGCTAGCTCAGATCCTTATAAATAAAGTATTTTCAATCGTTTTTTGCTAGGCTTTTTAAAAATAGCTAGGAATTGTATTTTTTCCTAATTTTTTGAACATGTTTTAATTGAAAGGTTAATTCCTTGGATAAAATAAAATAAAAAAAGTTATTACCTGAACTAAATATAATATATGAATGATATAAAAAACATGATATATATATATATATATATATATATATATATATATATATATATATATATATATATATAGAGAGAGAGAGAGAGAGAGAGAGAGAGAGAGAGAGAGAGTCACACTCTCCAACATACTTCATTAAACATATTTATGAACATATCTATTTTTTTTAAATAGTAAAAAAAATAATTTTGAGTTGATATTTTTTGTATGGGTTCATGATATTTCAATGTGCTCCAATAAAAATATTCAACTCAAAATAATTTTTTTGTTAGTTTTAAAAAATAGGTAAAAAATCTGACAGTTATATAGGGTAAAAATTATCAGTTTTTGTACCTATTTTTTAAAAATAACAAAAAATATTATTTTCAGTTGATTTTTTTTATAGGAGCGCATTGAAATATCATGAACCCATATAAAAAATATTATCTCAAAATTATTTTTTTTACTATTTTAAAAAATGAGTATATTGCTAGGTATGTTTAATGAGGTATGTTGAAGAGCGTGACTCTCTCTCTCTCTCTCTCTTTCTCTCTCTCTCTCTCTCTCTCTCTATATATATATATATATATATATATATATATATATATATAATTTCGTGCTCTTAAAGACACACCCGTATTTTTCTATAGTGCGAAGAAATAAACAAACTATCTAAAACTGTGGCGACAATTTGTATCTCGAGGACTCCGAAGGGATTCTAAGAATTGTTGGGGGCATATTGGTGCAGTGTCACTTTGCCAATGATAATAAAATGTACATACGAAAATAACAAGTTGTTATGATTCCACTTAGGATATATCCCGGCTAATATGGTAACCTGTCTCTCTCCTTTTTCACTCTACCGACAACCAACGTTTCTCTGATTAGGAGCTTTTTATTTTAATTTTTGAGCTTTTTTTGTTTTGTAATGCGAATTAAAAGAGCTAACAAAACCGGGGTTGTTGTGTGGTGGCTTTTGGTTTAACGCCGATTCCGACATGTGTGGTATAAGCTTCTGTGAAGGGACCCACTAATTGAATGAAGGAAAATGTGGGCCCACATATGACATGAAGTGAAAGGCATCTGTTCCTGAGTACGTGTGGTGCATGGGGACCATGTGTCACTTTTCCACCCCTTCTTCTTGTTGCTATGCTATTCTCTCTCTCTCACATGGAAAATAGAATACTAGAGAGACTTCTTCAATTGACTTTTTTTCTTTTTCTTGCAGGGTATCTCAATTGACTTTTGTTTATTTGGGCAATTTGGGAAATAAATTTTTTTATTGAGAATATTTTCTTGTTGCATAGTATAGAATATATTTATAGCTAAAATTACATATTTCTTTTCAATGGCCATTTTTATTAAGGTTGTAATTGGATAATGGAAAATTTAATTTTTTTTCCCCCTTAAAAAAAGCCACAATTGAAAATATTTCAAATTGGTATTGTAAAATCAAATTCTCCACATAAGAAGTTCTCACTAGGGAAGCTTTAAGGAATGTGTAGGATTTCTCAAATTGATCTAAAATTCTGGACCAATTTGAGAGGTCTTTTGGAAGTGTTATTTTTTTCCAAGTAAAAACATGTTTTAGAAGAATTATGTTGACATTGTCCCTATTTATAAATGACGATTTTTAAGGATGCATTGAATTAATGACCAAGATCAAGATTTTTTATTATTGTGAAATTTGGTTCACTGCTTACGCCCACAAAAGGAACGTGAATTGAATGTGTAATGCACCAAAAAAGAAATATTTGGGATGGAAGGAGTATAAACATAATGATATTATTAATTTATGCATCATTATAGATCACTATGGAGCAATGTTCTCAACAATCCAAATGATCCAGTAATAGTTATAGAATAAGGTCGACTCATATAATGATGAGATCGACTCATTTTATAATGAGATCGCCTGAAACTGGTACACTAATTTAGTCTTACCAAGAGCATACAATTCGTAAACAATAATAGATAAATAAATATAAATTGCAGTAATACTTATTCTAGTACTAACAATAGAGAAATATGAGAAAAAAAAAAAGAATGAATCCAGATTACGTGGTTCGACCCAAGATGCTGTCTACATCCATAGGTACAGGTGTAGATAGTATTGATTCAATGGGCGAAAGCGTTCAACGTGAGTTTGTTGCCAATTCTCTAGTTTTTTCCCCCTTAAATATGGACGTTTGTGTGTCCTTTATGGGTTGTTGGAGGAGAGACACTAGAGTGTGTCAGGTGAAATTCCATTATAGATTAAACAAGTTTTCACTTTACATAATAGTGGAGGAATAATTGTCAAATTAGTATATGCACACATGGAAGGGGGAAATATTTATTTTCTTCCCCCCACGTGGTGCACTGTTGATGTCACTCCATTGACTAACACTTGCCTCCTGTAATTGTGACACCCTGTCCAATTAAATATCGGGTGATCAGTCATTTATAAAATTTATAACATAATGTTTGGTTGGTTCATTCTTAGCATCACTGTCGAAAACTTAAATCTAATTAATTACCTAACATTTAATTAAGCTAGTGTCAAAATATTTTTCAGTTAAACTTGAAATCAATTAATTCATTTAATTTCTGAATATTTAATTAAAAGCCATACACAAGAGATAAATACTGACTGAATCAAATACTGAATAATTAAGACTGGATAAAACCTTCCAGTTCAAAGTCAAAAACCAAACCATAATAAATACTCAATCCAACTAAAAAGAACTACAAAGAAAACTGAGTACAACCCCGCTAATAAGAATGGGTGACACACTCCCGAACTGAATTATTTGAACTATGAACTGAATGAAATGAGACAAGCGTCTAATCTAAATGACTCGCAACTTCCCCAATAGCTGCAGGTCGGCAAACCATCCAAGTATCTAGAACCGATGTCCCTGTGGCTAGGCACATGTGCTAATACATACATATATATATACATACATATATATATACATACATATATATATATATATATATATATATATATATATATATATATATAAGATGCAAGAAACAGGTCAGAGCCCGATGTGTAAAAATATTTGTTTTAGAAAGTATTTAAAATTCGCAATAAAGCAAGTATCAAGTGCATGTTAGTTCGAACTCTCACATGAGGTTCTCACCTCTCACCTAATGTGCACGCCTAACGTACATCTAATCCAACCTAGTTATGTCGTTAACTAACTAGTCTGTCTACCTTCCTATTCTCACATTATAATATGAGAGTTTACTCATGACATCCTAATATATCCTGCGTGTATCTCACATTTTTATTTATCAGATTAATGTATAATAGTTACGATAGGAAAATTCTCATTATATCCCGTTCAAAATGTCCTAATAATTTACTTACATACTTTACCAAAGAGTTCGTTATAAACGCACGTATATTATTCTCAGTACAAATATACAAATAGGGCACCCCTAAGCTAAGCTGCGGTGCACACATACTCTGTTATCAAATCTTGGTACATCACGTACATGAGGAATACGTGTTCCGAATCTCTCAGGAACCGTTATAATAAGCAAAATCACACATATTGTAGGTGAACATAGTTCACATACCCATGGGTCACGCATATACCTACGCTCCCATGGTTAGCTGACTTATTAACTCATAATTAAGCCATTCACATTCCTATGTCCTTAAGGTACCGATCTAAATTCCCCCCCCCCCTGTAGGCACAGAAAGATTAGATGGCCCTGTTCCGAAAGCCGACCTCCCATGATAGCAAGTATGGTAGGTATGTCATACACATAATATATCAAATATAGGTATACACACAACCCATCAAATCAAACGATATACACACAACCAAATGTCATATTCCATATGTAGTATTTGTGACACCCCGACTAATTTAAATACTGGGTAGCTACTCCTTTATTAAATTAATACAAAATACCGAGTTGGTTCAGTTCGTAGCATCACTATCGAAAATGTTTTAACAATTACTAGCCACCTAATATTTTAAAAGTGAGTTGTCAATTTTAATAAAAGCCGATTAACATACAAGTAGATAAGAATTGATAACATAGCCACCACAATGAAAATGATAAGTATAACCATACAATAATAATGAAACTGAAGGAATACTCCTCACAACAAATCCGAATACTGAAATAAACAAATACTAAATCTGCATCACTAAATTAATTACAACCCAAAAATCTGAAATAAACTGAATAGATAAAATGTTTCTAAAAGAAATGGGGCTACATGCCCAACTGATGAGAAATTCTACTAATAGAATCACGATCGAAAGTGGAGGCGTCTACTGACAAGATCCTGTAACTTCCACAGCAGCTACAGTACGTCACCTGAATGGAACTCCTATACTTGGTGTCCTTGTGGCTGGGCACCTAAAAGGTTTTTACAAGAAAATATATTTGAAAGCAAACGGGTGAGAGCCCGATTGTGAAAAACAGTTTAAAATATAGCAAGTGTTTTAATGACAATAAAACAATGAATGCAAAATACATGTTAGGGGACGTGCTCTCACATGAAATACTCACATCTCGACTATTTGTGCACTCCTAACGTACCCATGCCCATTCTAGTGATTCCCATATCTAACTAGTCCAAAATAAATTCTAGCATTTTTATACGATTCACGCTTTAATTCCAACATCATCAATTAAATAGAGAGTTTTACATTAATTCTCGGTTTCCCAATTATAAGCAATACTAATTTACTAGAGATCATCCATTTTATCTTTACCTAACGTTGCTATAATTATACTCACAATTAAACATGACAGTTCATTTCAATTAATAGTATATTATTCTCATCATAAATATACATTACTAGCACCCCGAGACTAAGCTGCGGTGCACACATACTCTGCTATCCAATCCTGGTACATCACGTACATAAGGGCCACACATTCTGAATCTTGTAATATCCCGTATTTTCATGGCTTTTAAATTTAAGAATTTATTAAATTTAATTGAGATAAATTAATTTAATTTTAATCCGAAATGTTGTTTTAAATACTTACTAGCGTGACAAGAGTTAGTAATTATTAGGAATATATTATTTGTTGCATATTACTGGATGAGTATAGTAATATATGAGATTTATTTTTATAATATTGTCACGTGTGAATAAAATGACAATTGTGGAAATTTAAGTCGGGACGCGCCTGTGTCGTATCGGGACTAAATGTGGATTAATAAAAGTGAATATTTTATAGGTTGTTTGTATGGTCATTTTGAGTGCGCTAACGCGTCCGGAAGGGTCGATATAGTCAGAAAAGTGTACCCGGGGGCTTAGTTTGGGTCTCGGGGCGTTTTTAGGACTAATTAGTACCCCGGAAGGGCATTTTAGTCATTTTGTATTTTTGGGTAATTAAACCCACGAAAATTAAAGGGGTTATATCAGATGTTTAGGTTATCTCCTAGGGTTAGATAACTCAAAACACTAGAACGGCCATTGGAGAGGAGAGGAGAGAGCTCTTAAGGCATTCCAAGGCTCAAAACTCAACCGTTTGCACCGCCGCCACCGCCAACGTAGATCGCGAGACGGGGAACGCAATCACACCAAATTCAACACCAAACCAGATTTCTGAAAATCGCAGGCAAGTGTTTATCTTGCTTATTTCGTTGATGCATCTTTCATATTGGTTTAGGAATGATTAGGATGAATTGTGTGGAAGAAAAACCCAATTTGAGATAGGAAATTGCATGTAGTGATGATTTATATGATATTCTGGAAACCCTTTGTCATGTAAAGGATTAAGAGTTTGATTAAGAACAGAGTTCTAATTAGATACAAACACTAAAAAAATTATTTTGGATGATCGGTCCATTGGAATCGCTTGAAATTTTAGTATGTTGTAGCGAACGGCGAGACAGGACTGCTGACAAAAATTCAGCTTGATGAGACGGCCGGATTTCTAAAACTATTATTTTTACTAGAAAGTTTTATGTTTTGAGGACTCTTAGATGGTTTTATATTTTGAGGACTCTTCTAAGTAATAAAAAAAATCAATTAAAACTCCATTTTAATTCCGATTTCGAAACCGTTTGAAATTCTCATCTTTGAAAATAAAATTCAAAATCCTTTAATGTAAGGCGAAATCTATATTTTTGGGATATTTTGCATAAGGGATAATGTAAGTATATATTAAAGGGGAGAGACACATAAGAGAGAGTTACGTTGGAACATAAATGGTTATCTACGGAATTGTACATTTGGAAGAATAGAGTCCATGAGGGTTACATAGTAAGTTGGAAAAACCCTTCGAATTATAGTTAGAAACGAACCATTATACTTGATAAATAATAATGGGAAAATAAGGATAAATGTTGTGAATGTGGGTTATTGGATAAACCTAAATTGATATAATAAAAGTGGTATATTTATATGATTGTGTATGCATATATTATATACTTGTGAAAATCATGCCCGCGCTACTTGCTATCCCTGAGGTTACCGTACTGGGACGATCTTATCTCGTGTGCCTTATGGGGGATATTGACTCGTACCCTATAAGATAGGAATCCTAAGTACATGTTATCGAATCGGTAGTCACGGTCCTAAGAGACGTGAGGGTATGTACTGACCTCTTGAACTTGGAAACTATGCTTCGCCTAAATATTGTTTGTGTATGTATTTATACAGTTCGAGAGTGATTCCGAACTTGTATTCCCTTTAGTACGATTGATACGAGGATTGGATAGCAGAGTATGCCCGCACCATAGTTTTTATGTGGGGTGCTGTTAGAATATATATATTATACGAGTATTTAATATATATATGAACTTCTGAAATTTGGGAAACTGCCTACTGTGTTATGGTAATTAAGACATGTGAAATGACTCAAATTGGAAATACTTGTTTTGAAGAGTATAATATGATATTGAAAAACTTTATGAATCAATAAAGTTAAAATGAGTGTTTTGTATTAAATGAAATTATCCTTTTAAACCATGATGTTGTTAAATCATAAATCTTGAGAGTCACCTAAGATAAGTTAAATCCTTGGGGAAAGATAGTGTGATATATGATGAGATAAACCATTGGGAAGGTTAGTGCGATAGGAGTGCACATTAGAAGAGAGGTGAGAATTTCTCAAGAGAGTGTCGCACTAATATGTTGTTGCATTGGCCTGTATCAATTTAAATACTTGCTAAACGAATTTTTAAATCATATACACTATCGGGCTCTGACCCATTACTATTTTCCTTTCTCTCTTGTATATATATGTATGTATTACAGGTGCCCAGCCACAGGGGCGTCTTACTTAGGATCCTTTGGAAGGAACGTGCTGCAGCTTAGGTGGGAGTTGCAGGCCTATTGTTTAGACGACTTCATCAATTTGATTCTACTCCTAGTTCAGTTTTATCCAGCAGGGGCATGTGTCGCCCTATTTCTATTATTTAGTTGGTATAGTCAGAGATTGAAATTTTTACTTTCAGTGCCTTTATTTCGGGATTTATTACTGTCAGGATGTTTTCCTTTAGTGTTGTAAATGTTGGGATTTATTATTGATGATTAAATTCGTGTATGTTAAATTCTATTTTTATTCTTAATGTGTGACTCTTTAGATGTTAATGGTTTAAGGTTTTATAACCGGATTTAATAAAATGAGAATAAGGTTTTAAATGGTTTTGACACTTAGCTTAATTATTTAGGGTGTTTAAATTGGAAAAGTATTTTTACGACAGTGATGCTAAGAATGAACCAACTGTTCACCTTGATTTTAATTTAATAAAGGAGTGATCGCCCGGTATTTAATTAGGCGGGGTGTCACAGGTGGTATCAGAGCATCAGGTTCTAGTGTCCTTAGGATCTGTACGGCTTATTATGCTTTCAGCGTTGCTTTGTTTGTTATAAAGTCCTATGTTTAGGATTGTCGATTCCTTTGACGAGATTTCGTTCTCCTGCTATAATTTGTATACACTAGTGAATTCTAATTTCATTCGGATGTGTGCGTGTGCCGAGCGATGACGGATGTCAGAAGAGGACCGTTAAGCGTACATCAAGAGGCAGGGCTCAGTTGAGATTATGAAATATATCCGAGGATGATGACCGTAGTCGAGTTCACCTCCATTATGGCATGAGAAGCCACGACTAGAAAGGCGACTAAGGTGCAGCAATGATTTTCAAATGTTGTTATAGTCAAATGAGGTGCGAGGGTAAACTTACCCAACGTATTATAAAAACGTGTAGAGACAGTCAGTGGGAAATTTTAGAAACGCGAAAATTGTATGTGTTTACCAAAGGGGGTAAAGTATCCAAAGGCTTAAATATAGGACGAAGTGTGGCAAACTGAAAGTGAAAATTTAGAGAAAATTTTCTTGGCTTTCGGGACGAAATTATAATGGTTGGAGTCAACCACCAATTTTAGAAGTGGAATGCTATGCCTATAGGAGAACCTTAGGTACAGTGTTGACCGTATGTTCCTTCCTCAACTGTTCAGGATGAGAAGCAAACGTGGTTTTGAACTCATCGCAGGAGGGCATGACAGAAGTCCAATTGTGGATATGAATCCTAATCGTTAGCAAATTTTGTATCGATAGAGGTAGATACTAGTGGAGGAAACGACTCCAAGTGGGAGACCAACTTGTAATAATAGTTGATAATACTCGAGGAGGAAATTTTGATGGACGACCGATTCAGAGATTGACAATGTCATATTTTGTCAATATAGATGATAACGCTTCTTTGTGGGGGAAGTTAAAGGAATCGAAGAATTTAGTCGAGAATAAGACTGTATACAACGGTGGTGGTATAGCACCACAAAAGGATGTGGATACACATCAGGAAAACCATTTAAATGCTTCAGATAGTTAAATTCTTACCAAGTGATGGTAAATTCAGTATGTACAATTATAGATAGTAACATGATCTTTATGGCCTAAAAATCTAAGGGAACAACCGGGATGGCTAACAGGAATCGAGTCTACTAAAGTCCGAGAGAAGGACAATCCTAACCTGGTTAGTAGGACAGGTGATAAGTGGATTATGTGTTGAGGTATTTTGGTGCGGAGTGAAATTGCTCGCGATAATATGTTCCAAAGTGAGAAAAAGGGACAAGAATACGGTGCCTAGTAAAGGATGACGATTAAAAATAACTTTGTTTTGGTTTGGGCAGACGTGTTACGTCCGAAAACCATTTGCGCAGTCAAGACGATTGCCAGGATGGAAGTATAAGTTGTATCCTTAGAGGATGCGGCGTGTTTATGTGACACGAGCGAGTCACCATATTTTGTTCATTGCTAGATTAGCATGTGAGAATGTAATACCCCGTATTTTCTGTGATATTTATTTTTGGGATTAATTGAACTAAATGAAATTGGGAATTAATCTGGATAAAATACTAGCGAGATGTGAGTTGGTATTTGACTGTGTTAAGTATATATGATGTTATATGAATATTAAATTATGAAATTTGTCGTGAGATTGATATACGGCAATTTGGACATTTTATTGGGACGCGGGTGACAGTCGCGTCAGGATATAATTATTTTAATTATAAAAGTGAATTTAAATTCTATTAACCGTATGGTCATTTTGAGTGCGCCAACGCGTCCGGAAGGGTCGAGATAGTCAGAAAACACTAGCCGGGGGTTTAGTTTGGGTCCCAGTGTATTTTTAGGCCATACCGGCAACATAAAGGGTATTTTGGTAATTTGGTATTTTTGGAAATTAAAAGTGACGAAAATTAGTAAATTATATCTGATGTGGATTTGATCCACTAAGCCACTAATCAACCCATGTTAACCCAATAGGCTACGTAAGTTATTAGAATTAGGTTTCTAATTTCTTTCCCCAAAAACAAACCCTAGCCACCATAGCCATTGGAGAAGAAAGCTTGGAGAGAGAGAGATGGAAGGGAATTCTGCAGAAAGAGAGAGGGAACTTCTTCAAATCGTCATCAAAATCAGAGATTTAATCAAGGCAAGTGGTTTAATTTCAATTAAGTTAATGCTATGCTTTCCATGTTTAGGAATTTTCGAAATTTATCTTGGAAGATGATATAGACCCATGAATTGGAAGTTAAAAGCTGTAAATTATGTTAGGTATTGCATGTAGTAATATTCTGGACGAATTAGGTGTTCAAAACAGAACCATTGATGATCTAAAAATGGATTTTAGAAGAAGTTTATTGATGTTCTTGAATGAAGAAGAAATATGGAATTTTGATGAAGTTTTGATCTAAACAAAGCCTTTGAATGATGAATTATGGGTTTTAGAATGTTAATACTGTTGTAGGATGATAGTATGATGATATTATAACCTTGTCTTAGAGTTTCATGCATGTAAATGGTGTTTTGGGACGAATTGGTAACTGCAAAACGAAGCAGTCCGTAGCCATACCTGATACGTTCGATCGATCGATGTTCATCAGTCGATCGATCGACCACCATCGATCGATCGAAGGAAAAGGTCGATCGATCGACCTTCCCAGAATGAGTAAAGTTTTCCCTAATTTAATTTTAATGGTGGTAACTCTCGGAAAATATTATTGGAGACCTTATGAATACCCTTAACCTTAAGGAAGACCAGTAGGCATGATTAGAATATTGGACCTTAATTAGAATTCAATTTGAGGTATTATTCTAAATTTTTGAAATTCGATAAGTGAGATAATATTTGGGTTAAAAGTGTAAATTTGAATAATTTGATGAAATAAGGTTTGGGGCAGAAGTAAGGACCTTAGGAATAAGGATGCTATATATGGGGATAATAGGAATTTAATAGTCTATTTGAGATAGGTTTTAAGTATAAGGAACCACGACGTGAGACGTGTCGTCAGTTTAACTTTTATATTATCGGGAGACGTAAAATATACAAATTTGGAATGATGGTATAATGATATAGAGTATACCTTTATTAATATTGAGATATCTAAGATGTGTGTATGCTTAGTATATGATTCTTATGTGTATGACATACCTACCATACTTGCTATCACGGGAGGTTTACGTCGCTTAGGGCCTTCTTATCCTTGTGTTGCCCGGATTTAGATTGGTACCTCGAGGACATAGTTCAAAAGAACGACTTATTTGTGAGTTAATAAGCCAGCTGACTATGGAGCGTAGGTATGTACGTGACCATGGATATGTTGAATTACGTTCGCCTCTATTTTTGTGTGTGGTGTTTATTCCAACAATTCCTGAGAGATTCGGAATTTGTAATCCTTATGTACGTGATGTACCGGGGTGGATAGCAGAGTATGTGGGCACCGCAGCTTAGCCTTTGGGTGCTTATATTGTATATTTATGATATGAATAATATACGGTTAAATGAAAAGAAATTTGCTATGATAAATTGTGTGTATATTTATTATCACGCTGTGAAAAGATAAAAAGGGGACTGAAATCAATAAATGGTTTTGTTAATAATTGGGAATCCGAGAATTAAAGTAGAAATCTCTATTTAATTGTTAGGGTTGGAATTAAAATGTGAACCGGGTAGAAGTGTTAGGAACTCTTTTGACTAGATAGTTATGAGTTATCACATGAATGGGTACAGGATCGTTAGGAGTGCACAGTTAGACGAGAGGTGAGTATTCCATGTGAGAGCACGTCCTAACATGTACTTTGCATTTATTGTTTTAATGTTATTAAAACACTTGCGGTTTTTAAAATGATTTCCACTTTCGGGCTCTGACCCATTTTCTTTCAAATCTATTTTTGTAAAAACCATTTTAGGTGCCCAGCCACAAGGACACCATGCTTAGGATTCTCATACAGGTGACGAGCTGTAGCTGTTTGTGGAAGCTACAGGACTTTGCTAATAGACGCTTCATCTACTTTGACTCCATATTCAGTATTTTATCAGTTGTAGGGCATGTCGCCCATTCCTTTTTAGACAGTTCGTTTATTTCAGTTATTCAGACTTTTGGCATGTAATTATTCAGGATTCAGACTTGTCATTTTATTCTTCAGTTGTGGGATTGTGGTGAGGAGTTTTCCTCCGGACTTTTATCTATTATTATTGGTTATTTCATTACTTAGTATGGTGAATGAGTTATGTTGATGTTGTCCTTATTCTTTTATTGCATGTTAACCAGACTTAACTTAAAATTTGGCAACTTACTTTTTAAATACTAGGTGGTTAGTAATCATTAAAATGTTTTCGACAGTGATGCTATTAACTGGACCAACTTGGCATTTTGTATTAATTTAATAAAGGAGTAGCTACCCGGTATTTAATTAGTCGGGGTGTCACAACGAGTTTAATGCATATCATTATAAATGTTACCATTATGTGAATATTTTTCCTTAGTATAACGGGATTTTTCTTTGGTGCTATCCGCGGGGGATGAATGAGTATATTAACAGTGTTTTATACTTTATTGAGGCTACTCGTTGTAGTGATGCGATACACGAGTATGATATTATCTCACACGGTATCCCCAGAAAGAATGTCTACCTCCGAGTTAGCAGGTATCGTGGCACAAGCAGTTACCACTGCAGTCTTACAATACCAAAGAACGCAGCATACAACTTAAAGGAGGCAAAAGACCTAGAGAGGTTAGCCAAATGCATGTGACTAAAGCTGACGAATGTGCGAAGACCCCGAAATTGCGACAACAGACTACCCAAGACCGAGTCAGTTCTGGTCAACAACGTGGTGAAATGAAGCAGTTTCGAAAGAGGAATAAAGTCCCAAGTCAGCAAGGCCAACACCGACAACAACAGGGTCTGAGGGGGAGTAACTTCAAAGGCCGATGTTTTGCGTGTGGCAAGCATGGCCATCAACGTTATGAATGTCCTAATAAGGGCAAGGCCCCACAGCAGCAGCAGCTGGGTGCCCGTAATGATCTGCAGGGGCCACTTTTTTCAGTCGCTCTCCCAGCACCAGATCAGGTACCAGCCCTATCTATCTTTCCAGTAGCTCCAGTGCAGCAGGGGAAGTTACAGTTCAGTCATACCTATAATGTCCGCCCGGCAGCCGCCCCACAGGCGCCACCCACTATTTGGGGTATGTTTTCCTATCCCTGAGACTTTGGGTCGAATTTTGTTTATTACTGGATCAACGCATTGTTTCATAACTACATATTATGCGAAGACCTTAGGGCTATTAATCACGGTATTGAGTACTGTAACGTGGGTAGATTAACCACGGGAAATGGTTCTTTTTCTTTTATGCCGGGGAGTGGGGGTAGATATTAGAAGTTTGGTATTACCTGCAGATATGTTAGTACTAGAGATGACCGAGTATGATGCCATTATTGGTATGGATTGGCTTGTTGCGTACCGAGCCATGATTGACTGTTTCAGTAGGAGTATTATCCTTGCCATTCCCGGGCAGGAGATGTTTTTTTAGTGGCGATGCCTCGTTCTGAGGTAGGATCGTCCACTCATTTGTACTATTTAGAGGAGGAGATCTCTAAGGAGGTGGTGATACCACTTGATTCGATTCCGGTTGTTCGAGAGTTTGCCGATGTATTTCAGGATATACCTGGATTACCCCAGTCGAGAGATAGACTTTGTCATAGACTTATTACCAGATACGAGACCTATAGCACGCGCACCGTACCGTATGGCTCCGCCAGAGATGCGAGAGCTACGAGATCAGATTGAGCAGTTGTTGGGTCAGGGGTTTATACAGAGGAGTACTTCGCCGTGGGGTGCCCCTGTGTTGTTCGTGAAGAAGGGAGATGGTTCACTGAGATTGTGTGTGGACTACCGAGTGTGGAACAAAGACACGATACGGAATAAATATCCGTTGCCTCGAATCGATGACTTACTCGACCAGTTGAGAAGAGCTTCCTTCTTCTCAAAGATTGATTTGAGATCGGGATACCATCAGTTGCGTATCAGGGAGGAGGACGTCTCGAAGACTGCGTTCTTATCGATATATGGTTCTTATGATTTTCGGGTTATGCCTTTTGGTTTGACTAATGCTCCAGCCGTGTTTATGGACTTGATGAATAGGGTGTTCAGAGATTTCCTAGATCAGTTTGTCATTGTCTTCATTGATGATATTCTGGATTACTCCCAGACAGAGGAGGAGCACGCCGAGCACTTGAGGCAAGTTTTGCTGACACTGCGCCAGAATGAGTTGTATGCAAAATATGAGAAGTGCGGGTTTTGGCTGAAGGAGGTTCAGTTTTTGGGGCATATTATTTCCGACCGGGGAATATCGGTTGATCCGGGGAAGGTATCCGCAGTGAGGGAGTGGGGACAACCCACGATACCGACGGAGATCCGTAGTTTCTTGGGCCTAGCAGGATATTACAGGAGGTTCCTTCGAGGATTCTCGAAGATAGAGGGCCCTTTGACACATCTGACTCGAAAGGGTGTGCCGTACATTTGGAGTGATGCCTGTCAGTTGACATTCGATGAGTTGAAGGATAAGCTGACCTCAGCACCTGTGTTAGCATTGCCGAGACCGGGAGTTGAGTATCTAGTTTACACTGATGCGTCCTTACAAGGACTTGGAAGTGTATTGCAGCAGGAGACTCGACCATAGCTTATGCATCCAGTAAGCTAAAGCCTCACGAGAAGAATTACCCCACCCATGACTTAGAGTTGGCGGCGGTGGTATTTACCCTTCGGATTTGGAGACATTACCTTTTGGGGGAAAAGTTTTGATTATTCACGGACCACAAGTCCCTACAGTACCTATTCACGCAGAAGGAGTTGAATATGCGGCAGAGAAGGTGGCTTGAGTTTGTGAAGGATTATCAGTTTGATATCCAATATCACCCGGGGAAGGCTAACGTGGTAGCAGACGCGTTGAGCCGTAGACCAGTAGAGGAGGTGGCAGATGTGTGGAAGGCCAAATGGAAGGAGTTGGGACACCAGGATGCAGTAGACCGATCATTCATGTCTGTGATGACTGTTACACCGCAGATTGTCACGAAGGTAGTGAGGGCACAGGCAAACGAATCGTTCTGTCAGGAGCAGATAGTTCGATTATTGGCAGAGGGAGCCGAATCCTATACCGTTAGCTCAGACGGGGGATTACGCTTCAATGGGAGATTGGTAGTTCCGGAAGGGGAGGAATTGCGGCACGAGGTGATGGCAGAATCGCACGGCTCACGGTTCGCGGTACATCCCGGTGGGGACAAAATGTACCAAGACATGAGACGTTAGTATTGGTGGAGCGGAATGAAGAGAGATATTGCCGAGTTTGTTTCTAAATGCGCCACTTGTCAGCTAGGAAAAGTGGATCATCAGAGACCGGCAGGACTACTACAGCCGTTAGAGGTCCCGATGTGGATGTGGGAGAGCATCTCTATGGACTTTATCACAGGGTTGCCTACGTCACAGAGAGGTCACGACTCCATTTGGGTAATTGTGGACAGGTTGACCAAAGTCGCTCATTTTCTACCCGTGAGGACAGACTACACTGCGGGACAGTATGCCCAGCTCTTTATTTCTGAGATAGTGAGACTTCACGGTGTGCCCCTAAATATAGTGTCTGACCGAGACAAGATATTTGTTTCACGGTTTTGGGAGATTTTTCAGGAGGCCATGGGCACGGAATTGCGGTTGAGTACGGCGTATCACCCGCAGACCGATGGGCAAACTGAGCGTACAAATCAGATGTTGGAGGACATGCTACGGATGAGTATCATTGATATTGGGGGTGGATGGGAGCAGTATCTTCCACTGGTGGAGTTTGCTTACAACAACTCCTACCAGTTCACTATTGGCATGGCTCCATTTGAGGCGTTGTACGGTAGACCTTGTCGTTTCCCGTCATGTTGGTTGGAGGTGGGGGACAACAAACTACTTGGGCCGGAAGTGATTCAGGATACTTCGGTGAGGATAGAATTGATTCGGAGTCGCATTCGGGTAGCGCAGGATCGGTAGAAGAGCTACGCTGATGCGAAGAGGTTCTTCAGGGAGTTCCAAGTGGGGGGACCAGGTTTTGCTCAGAGTATCTCCTATGAAGGGGATTATGCATTTCGGGAAGAAATGGAAGTTGGCACCAAGATATGTGGGACCATTTCCTATTATTGAGCGGATCGGACCGGTTGCGTATAGACTTGGGTTACCGGAGCATTTGCATCGGATTCACGATGTGTTTCATATTTCCTCGCTAAGGAAATACCTTAGAGATAATTTGTCTCATTCTCACATTGCTGTGGAGGACATCGATCTCCAGCCGGATATCTCCTACGAGGAGGGGCCGATTGCTATTTTGGACCGAAGTGAGCGGAAACTGCGGTCAAAGATAGTCCCGTTAGTCCGTGTTCAGTGGCGACATCATAATGTCGAGTAATCCACATGGGAGCGCGAGGATGAGATGCGCGAACATTATCCAAAGTTATTCTTACCAGGTACCTTCTAGTTCCGAATTTTGGGACGAAATTCAATTATTAGGGGGGAAGTATGTAATACCCCGTATTTTCTGTGATATTTATTTTTAGGATTAATTGAATTAAATGAGAATTAATTGGGAATTAATCCGGATAAAATACTAGCGAGATGTGAGTTGGTATTTGACTATGTTGAGTATATATGATGTTATATGAATATTGAATTATGAAATTTGTCGTGAGATTGATATACGGTAATTTGGACATTTTATTGGGACGCGGGTGACAGTCGCGTCAGGATATAATTAGTTTAATTATAAAAGTGAATTTAAATTCTATTAACCGTATGGTCGTTTTGAGTGCGCCAATGCGTCCGAAAGGGTCGAGATAGTCAGAAAACACTAGCCGGGGGTTTAGTTTGGGTCCCGGGGTATTTTTAGGCCATACCGGCAACATAAAGGGTATTTTGGTAATTTGGTATTTTTGGAAATTAAAAGTGACGAAAATTAGTAAATTATATCTGATGTGGATTTGACCCACTAAGCCACTAATCAACCCATGTTAACCCAATAGGCTACGTAAGTTATTAGAATTAGGTTTCTAATTTCTTTCCCCAAAAACAAACCCTAGCCACCATAGCCATTGGAGAAGAAAGCTTGGAGAGAGAGAGATAGAAGGGAATTCTGCAGAAAGAGAGAGGGAACTTCTTCAAATCGTCATCAAAATCAGAGATTGAATCAAGGCAAGTGGTTTAATTTCAATTAAGTTAATGCTATGCTTTCCATGTTTAGGAATTTTCGAAATTTATCTTGGAAGATGATATAGACCCATGAATTGGAAGTTAAAAGCTGTAAATTATGTTAGGTATTGCATGTAGTAATATTCTGGACGAATTAGGTGTTCAAAACAGAATCATTGATGATCTAAAAATGGATTTTAGAAGAAGTTTATTGATGTTCTTGAATGAAGAAGAAATCTGGAATTTTGATGAAGTTTTGATCTAAACAAAGCCTTTGAATGATGAATTATGGGTTTTAGAATGTTAATACTGTTGTAGGATGATAGTATGATGATATTATAACCTTGTCTTAGAGTTTCATGCTTGTAAATGGTGTTTTGGGACGAATTGGTAACTGCAAAACGAAGCAGTCCGTAGCCATACCTGATACGTTCGATCGATCGATGTTCATCAGTCGATCGATCGACCACCATCGATCGATCGAAGGAAAAGGTCGATCGATCGACCTTCCCAGAATGAGTAAAGTTTTCCCTAATTTAATTTTAATGGTGGTAACCCTCGGAAAATGTTATTGGAGACCTTATGAATACCCTTAACCTTAAGGAAGACCAATAGGCATGATTAGAATATTGGACCTTAATTAGAATTCAATTTGAGGTATTATTCTAAATTTTTGAAATTCGATAAGTGAGATAATATTTGGGTTAAAAGTGTAAATTTGAATAATTTGATGAAATAAGGTTTGGGGCAGAAGTAAGGACCTTAGGAATAAGGATGTTGTATGTGGGGATAATAGGAATTTAATAGTCTATTTGAGATAGGTTTTAAGTATAAGGAACCACGACGTGAGACGTGTCGTCAGTTTAACTTTTATATTATCGGGAGACGTAAAATATACAAATTTGGAATGATGGTATAATGATATAGAGTATACCTTTATTAATATTGAGATATCTAAGATGTGTGTATGCTTAGTATATGATTCTTATGTGTATGACATACCTACCATACTTGCTATCACGGGAGGTTTACGTCGCTTAGGGCCTTCTTATCCTTGTGTTGCCCGGATTTAGATTGGTACCTCGAGGACATAGTTCAAAAGAACGACTTATTTGTGAGTTAATAAGCCAGCTGACTATGGAGCGTAGGTATGTACGTGACCATGGATATGTTGAATTACGTTCGCCTCCATTTTTGTGTGTAGTGTTTATTCCAACAATTCCTGAGAGATTCGACATTTGTAATCCTTATGTACGTGATGTACCGGGATGGATAGCAGAGTATGTGGGCACCGCAGCTTAGCCTTTGGGTGCTTATATTGTATATTTATGATATGAATAATATACGGTTAAATGAAAAGGAATTTGCTATGATAAATTGTGTGTATATTTATTATCACGTTGTGAAAAGATAAAAAGGGGACTGAAATCAATAAATGGTTTTGTTAATAATTGGGAATCCGAGAATTAAAGTAGAAATCTCTATTTAATTGTTAGGGTTGGAATTAAAATGTGAACCGGGTAGAAGTGTTAGGAACTCTTTTGACTAGATAGTTATGAGTTATCACATGAATGGGTACAGGATCGTTAGGTGTGCACAGTTAGACGAGAGGTGAGTATTCCATGTGAGAGCACGTCCTAACATGTACTTTGCATTTATTGTTTTAATGTTATTAAAACACTTGCAGTTTTTAAAATGATTTCCACTTCGGGCTCTGACCCATTTGCTTTCAAATCTATTTTTGTAAAAACCATTTTAGGTGCCCAGCCACAAGGACACCATGCTTAGGATTCTCATACAGGTGACGAGCTGTAGCTGTTTGTGGAAGCTAAAGGACTTTGCTAATAGACGCTTCATCTACTTTGACTCCATATTCAGTATTTTATCAGTTGTAGGGCATGTCGCCCATTCCTTTTTAGACAGTTCGTTTATTTCAGTTATTCAGACTTTTGGCATGTAATTATTCAGGATTCAGACTTGTCATTTTATTCTTCAGTTGTGGGATTATGGTGAGGAGTTTTCCTCCGGACTTTTATCTATTATTGTTGGTTATTTCATTACTTAGTATGGTGAATGAGTTATGTTGATGTTGTCCTTATTCTTTTATTGCATGTTAACCAGACTTAACTTAAAATTTGGCAACTTACTTTTTAAATACTAGGTGGTTAGTAATCATTAAAATGTTTTCGACAGTGATGCTATTAACTGGACCAACTTGGCATTTTGTATTAATTTAATAAAGGAGTAGCTACCCGGTATTTAATTAGTCGGGGTGTCACAACGAGTTTAACGCATATCATTATAAATGTTACCATAATGTGAATATTTTTCCTTAGTATAACGGGATTTTTCTTTGGTGCTATCCGCGGGGGATGAATGAGTATATTAACAGTGTTTTATACTTTATTGAGGCTACTCGTTGTAGTGATGCGATACACGAGTATGATATTATCTCACACGATATCCCCAGAAAGAATGTCCACCTCCGAGTTAGCAGGTATCGTGGCACAAGCAGTTACCACTGCAGTCTTACAATACCAAAGAACGCAGCATACAACTTAAAGGAGGCAAAAGACCTAGAGAGGTTAGCCAAATGCATGTGACTAAAGCTGACGAATGTGCGAAGACCCCGAAATTGCGACAACAGACTACCCAAGACCGAGTCAGTTCTGGTCAACAACGTGGTGAAATGAAGCAGTTTCGAAAGAGGAATAAAGTCCCAAGTCAGCAAGGCCAACACCGACAACAACAGGGTCTGAGGGGGAGTAACTTCAAAGGCCGATGTTTTGCGTGTGGCAAGCATGGCCATCAACGTTATGAATGTCCTAATAAGGGAAAGGCCCCACAGCAGTAGCAGCTGGGTGCCCGTAATGATCTGCAGGGGCCACTTTTTCAGTCGCTCTCCCAGCACCAGATCAGGTACCAGCCCTATCTATCTTTCCAGTAGCTCCAGTGCAGCAGGGGAAGTTACAGTTCAGTCATACCTATAATGTCCGCCAGGCAGCCGCCCCACAGGCACCACCCACTATTTGGGGTATGTTTTCCTATCCCTGAGACTTTGGGTCGAATTTTGTTTGTTACTGGATCAACGCATTGTTTTATAACTACATATTATGCAAAGACCTTAGGGTTATTAATCACAGTGTTGAGTACTGTAACGTGGGTAGATTAACCACGGGAAATGGTTCTTTTTCTTTTATGCCGGGGAGTGGGGGTAGATATTAGAAGTTTGGTATTACCTGCAGATATGTTAGTACTAGAGATGACCGAGTATGATGCCATTATTGGTATGGATTGCCTTGTTGCGTACCGAGCCATGATTGACTGTTTCAGTAGGAGTATTATCCTTGCCATTCCCGGGCAGGAGATGTTTTTTTAGTGGCGATGCCTCGTTCTGAGGTAGGATCGTCCACTCATTTGTACTATTTAGAGGAGGAGATCTCTAAGGAGGTGGTGATACCACTTGATTTGATTCCGGTTGTTCGAGAGTTTGCCGATGTATTTTAGGATATACCTGGATTACCCCAGTCGAGAGATAGACTTTGTCATAGACTTATTACCAGATACGAGACCTATAGCACGCGCACCGTACCGTATGACTCCGCCAGAGATGCGAGAGCTACCAGATCAGATTGATCAGTTGTTGGGTCAGGGGTTTATACGGAGGAGTACTTCGCCGTGGGGTGCCCCTGTGTTGTTCGTGAAGAAGGGAGATGGTTCACTGAGATTGTGTGTGGACTACCGAGTGTGGAACAAAGACAAGATATGGAATAAATATCCGTTGCCTCGAATCGATGACTTACTCGACCAGTTGAGAAGAGTCCATGAGGGTTACATTATAAGTTGGAAAAACCCTTCGAATTAAAGTTAGAAACGAACCATTATACTTGATAAATAATAATGGGAAAATAAGGATAAATGTTGTGAATGTGGGTTATTGGATAAACCTAAATTGATATAATAAAAGTGGTATATTTATATGATTGTGTATGCAATTATTATATACTTGTGAAAATCATGCCCGCGCTACTTGCTATCCCTGAGGTTACCGCGCTGGGACGATCTTATCTCGTGTGCCTTATGGGGGATATTGACTCGTACCCTAGAAGATAGGAATCCTAGGTACAGGCTATCGAATCGGTAGTCACGGTCCTAAGAGACGTGAGGGTATGTACTGACCTCTTGGACTTGGAAACTATGTTTCGCCTAAATATTGTTTGTGTATGTATTTATACAGTTCGAGAGTGATTCCGAACTTGTATTCCCTTTAGTACGATTGATACGGGGATTGGATAGCAGAGTATGCCCGCACCATAGTTTTTATGTGAGGTGATGTTAGAATATATATATTATACGAGTATTTAATATATATATATGAACTTCTGAATTTTGGGAAACTGCCTACTGTGTTATGGTAAGTAAGACATGTGAAATGACTCAAATTGGAAATACTTGTTTTGAAGAGTATAATATGATATTGAAAAACTTTATGAATCAATAAAGTTAAAATGAGCGTTTTGTATTAAATGAAATTATCCTTTTAAACCATGATGTTGTTAAATTATAAATCTTGAGAGTCACCTAAGATAAGTTAAATCCTTGGGGAAAGATAGTGTGATATATGATGAGATAAACCATTGGGAAGGTTAGTGCGATAGGAGTGCACATTAGAAGAGAGGTGAGAATTTCTCAAGAAAGTGTCGCACTAATATGTTGTTGCATTGGCCTGTATCAATTTAAATACTTGCTAAACGAATTTTTAAATCATATACACTATCGGGCTCTGACATGTTCCTATTTTCCTTTCTCTCTTGTATATATATGTATGTATTACAGGTGCCCAGCCACAGGGGCGTCTTACTTAGGATCCTTTGGAAGGAACGTGCTGCAGCTTAGGTGGGAGTTGCAGGCCTGTTGTTTAGACGACTTCATCAATTTGATTCTACTCCTAGTTCAGTTTTATCCAGCAGGGGCATGTGTCGCCCTCTTTCTATTATTTAGTTGGTATAGTCAGAGATTGAAATTTTTACTTTCAGTGCCTTTATTTCGGGATTTATTACTGTCAGGATATTTTCCTTTAGTGTTGTAAATGTTGGGATTTATTATTGATGATTAAATTCGTGTATGTTAAATTCTATTTTTATTCTAAATGTGTGACTCTTTAGATGTTAATGGTTTAAGGTTTTATAACCGGATTTAATAAAATGAGAATAAGGTTTTAAATGGTTTTGACACTTAGCTTAATTATTTAGGGTGTTTAAATTGGAAAAGTATTTTTATGACAGTGATGCTAAGAATGAACAACCTGTTCACCTTGATTTTAATGTAATAAAGGAGTGATCGCCCGGTATTTAATTAGGCGGGGTGTCAGAAATCTCTCAGGAATCGTTTTCAGATAACAACAATCACAGAAAATGGAGGCGAACATAGTTCACATCACATGGGTCACGCACATACCTAAGCTCCCATGATCAGCAGACTTATTAACTTCTCAATAAGTCCATCTCTGACCTATGCTCTCGAGGTACCAATCTAAATCCCCCCGTAGGCACACAAAGATTAGATGGCCTTAATCGAACGCAAACCTCCCATGATAGCAAATATGGTAGGTATGTTATACACATAAAACCACATATACTAAGCATTCGCACATCTTAGATATCTCATATTATTAATATAGGTATACTTCTCGTTCTTATACCATCATTTAATGTTATACGATTATAAGTCCCCGATTTGTATGTTAACGTTATCAACCCTTCTCATGTCTTAATTAGGTACTCGTTTCCTACTCCACAATTGACATCTGATTTTATTATAAGGTTCTAAGTTCTACTCCTCAACGTACCCCAATTCTCACAATTATACCCACTAATCAACAAGGGAAGGTTAATACTCCAATTAAATAAGTCTACAGAACGTTTGAAATGAAATCAGGCCAAAAGGCCATTCTGTCAACTCGTTAGAGGTCTCGTTCGAACGAAAGGCTTCGAACGAACTACCAACTCGTTAGAAGGGACACTGTCATCTCGTTAGAAGCTCGTTCGAACGAGGTCGTTCGAACGACCTGGGCAGGTCTTCTAACGAGATTACAGTTCTTGCCCAGAAATTTCCCCAATTCGTTTTTTCTTCAATTTCTCTCCCTTAAATCCATACTAAGATCATCCCAAATGAGTTTTAACGTGAATAAACTACTCTAAGTTATCCTAGGTCACTATTTAACATATATTTGGTGTCAATTCTTCGTAAATTAACATGAAATCATCAAACTTCTCAAATCTTATCTCAAACCCTATAAACATGAAGCCAGAATTTTAATGTCTACAATTACTTCCTCATAAATTCGTTTTTAAACCATCATAAGATATATTTTGGATATGGAATACATACATAACCAATCTACATGCAATCCCTAAATAAGATTATGAGTTCTATCTCAAATTTCATGGGTTTTTCATCAAACTTTCAATAAGTCATATGTTCAAATCTAAGCATGGAAGAAACATTCGCTTGAAATTATGTAATTAAACCACTTGCCTTAGATGTTCTGATTTGATGTTGAGGGATTGAAGGTTGATTCTCCTCCCTTTCTCTACAAATTTCTTCCAAAGATGGTGATGGTGACTAGGGTTTCCTTTTGGAATTTCTTAAGACTTTCCCTATAACTCCCGTAGCCCTTTAACTTACCAAATGCTGATAATGGCTTAGTGGGTTATTTTCTAATATAAAAATAACCTCTAAAATTCGTGGGTTTTAATTCCCCTATTTTTAAAATTACCAAACTATCATTTTGGGTTGCCGGTATGGCCTAAAAATGCTCCGGGACCCAAACTAAACTCCCGACTAGTGTTTTCTGACTATTTAGGCCCTTCCGGACACGTTGGCGCACTCAAAATGACCATTCGGTTGATAAAAATATAATTCACTTTTTAATTCAAATAATTTCATTCCTGACGCGACTGACACGCGCGTCCCAACTAAATTTCCAAATTGTCGTATTTGTGCCTCGCGACAATTTTAATATTTTCAATACTCATGAAATTTTGAATTTTAACATCATAATCTACCAACTCACATCTCGCTAGTATTTATATCCGGATTATTTTCCAATTAATTCTCATTTAATTCAATTAATCCCCTAAATAAATATCAATAAAATTACGGGGTATTACATACTTCCCCCCTAATAACAGAATTTCGTCCCGAAATTCGGAACTAAAGAGTACCTGGTAAAAATAACTCAGGATAATGCTCGCGCATCTCATCCTCGCGCTCCCATGTGGACTCCTCGGCATTATGATGCCGCCACTGAACACGTACTAACGGTACTATCTTCGACCTCAGTTTTCGCTCGCTTCGGTCCAAAATAGCAATTATCCCCTCCTCGTAGGAACTATCTGGATAAAGATCGATGTCCTCTATAGCAATGTGGGTATGGGCCAAATCATCCCTAAGGTATTTCCTTAGCGAGGAAATATGGAACACATCATGAATCCTATGCAAGTGCTCCGATAACCCAAGTCTATACGCAACTGGCCCAATCCGCTCGATGATAGGAAATGGCCCCACATACCTTGGTGCCAGTTTCCCCTTCTTCCCAAAATGCATAATCCCCTTCATAGGAGATACTCTGAGTAACACCTAGTCCCCCACTCTGAATTCTCTGAAGAACCTCTTCGCATCAGCATAGCTCTTCTGCCGATCTTGAGCTACCCATATGCGACTCCGTATCAGCTCTAGCCTTGCCGAAGTGTCCTGAATCACTTCCGGCCCAAGGAGTTTGTTATCCCCCACCTCTAACCAACATGCTGAGGAACGAAAAGGTCTACCGTACAATGCCTCAAATGGAGCCATGCCAATGGTGAACTGGTAGGAGTTATTATAAGCAAAGTCCACCAGTGGAAGGTACTGCTCCCATCCACCTCCAAAGTCTAGGATGTACATACGCAACATATCCTCCAACATCTGATTTGTCCGCTCGGTTATCCCATCAGTTTGCGGGTGATAAGTCATACTCAATCGTAACTCCGTACCCATAGCCTCCTGAAAACTCTCCCAACACCGCGAAACAAATATCTTGTCTCGGTCAGACACGATATTTAGAGGCACACCGTGAAGTCTTACTATTTCCGCAATGAAAATCTGGGCATACTGTCCCGTAGTGTAGTCTATCCTCACGGGTAAAAAATGAGCAACTTTGGTCAACCTATCCACAACTACCCATATGGAGTCGTGACCCCTCTGTGACATAGGTAGCCCCGTGATAAAGTCCATGGATATGCTCTCCCATATCCACATCGGAACCTCTAATGGATGTAGAAGTCCTGTCGGTTTCTGATGATCCACCTTTACTAGCTGACAAGTGGCGCATTTAAAAACGAACAAGGCAATATCTCTCTTTATCCCGCTCCACCAATACTGGTGTCTCATGTCTTGGTACATCTTATCCCCACCAGGGTGTACCGCGAACCGTGAACCGTGCGACTCTGCCATAACCTCGTGTCGCAAGTCTTCCCCTTTCGGAACAACCAGTCTCCCATTGAAGCGTAATCCCCCGTCTGAACTAACTGTATAGGATTCGACTCCCTCTGCTAATAATCAAACTATCTGCTCCTGACAGAATGAGTCATTTGCCCGGGCCTTTATCACTCTCGTAATAATCTGCGGTGTAACAGTCATCACAGACATGAACGATGTGGCCACTGCATCCTGGTGTCCCAACTCCTTCCACTTAGCTTTCCACACCTCTACCACCTCATCTATTGGCCTACGGGTCAATGCGTCTGCTACCACGTTAGCCTTCCCAGGGTGATATTGGATATCAAACTGATAATCCTTCACAAACTCAAGCCACCATCGTTGACGCATATTCAATTCCTTCTGCGTGAAGAGGTATTGTAAAGACTTGTGGTCCGTGAACAACCAAAATTTATCCCCCAGGAGATAGTGTCTCCAAATCCGAAGAGCGAATACTACTGCCGCTAACTCCAAGTCATGGGTGGGGTAATTTCTCTCGTGAGGCTTAAGCTTACGGGATGCATAAGCTATGGCCTAACTCTCCTGCTGCGCATCAGTGTAAACTAAATACTCAACTCCCGATCTGGGCAATGCTAACACAGGTGTTGAGGTCAACTTGTCCTTCAACTCACCGAATGCCAACTGACATACATCGCTCCAGATGAATGGCACACCCTTGCGAGTCAGATGTGTCAAAGGATCCGCTATCTGTGAGAAACCCCGAATAAACCTCCTGTAGTATCCTGCTAGGCCCAAGAAACTATGAATCTCAGTCGATGTCATTGGCTGTCCCCACTCCCTCACCGCGGATACCTTCCTCGGATCAACAGATATCCCCCGGTCTGAAATTATATGCCCCAAAAACTGAACCTCCTTCAGCCAAAACCCACACTTCTCATACTTTTCATAAAGCTCGTTCTGACGTAGCGTCTGGAAAACCTGTCTCAAATGTTCTGCGTGCTCCTCTTCTGTCTGGGAGTAAATTAGAATGTCATCAATAAAGACGATGGCGAACTGGTCTAGGAACTCTCTGAACACCCTATTCATCAAGTCCATAAATACGGCTGGAGCATTGGTCAAGCCAAAAGGCATAACCCAAAACTCGTAGGAACCATATCTCGTCAAGAAAGCCATCTTCGAGACGTCCTGTTCCCTGATACGCAACTGATGGTATCCCGATCGTAAATCAATATTTGAGAAGAAGGAAGCTCCTCTCAGCTGGTCGAATAAGTCATCGATTTGGGGCAATGGATACTTATTTCATATCGTGACTTTATTCAACTCCCGGTAGTCCACACACAATCTCAACGATCCATCCCTCTTCTTTACGAACAACACAGGGGACCCCACGATGAAGTACTCCTTCGGATAAACCCCTGACCCAATAACTGCTCTATCTGATCCCGTAACTCTCTCATCTCTGCCGGAGCCATGCGGTAAGGTGCGCGGGCAATTGGTCGAGTGCTCGGCGTCAAATCGATCACAAAATCCATCTCTCTACTAGGCGATAATCCAGGTATATCCTGAAATACATCAGCAAACTCCCTCACGACTGGAATCGAATCGAGTGGCATCATCACTTTCTTAGAGGTCTCATCCTCTATATAATTCAAGTGAGTGGACGATCCTCCCTCAGGGCGAGGCATCGCCACTAAAAATATCTCCTGCCCGGGAATGGCAAAGATAATACTCCTACTGAAACAATGAATCATGGCTCGGTACGCAACTAGCCAATCCATACCAATAATCGCATCATACTCAGTCATATCTAATACTAACATATCAACGGGTATAGTAAACCTCCCGACCTCTATACCCACACCTCTACAAATAAGGGAAATCACGGAACCCCTACTCAACGGTGAATCTACACAAGTAACTGTGCTCTCTGCGGTGTCTAACAACCCAATAGTGCGTGCAAATCTTGTGGAGATAAAATAATGTGTGGCCCCCATGTCAAATAAAATGGGCCCCATAGTCCCCTGAATAGGGAACATACCCTCAATAGCAGGTGGATCCTATGCGACTGCGACATGTTGGAGCTGATACACTGTCCCATACTGAAGCTGTCCCTGCTGGACTGGGATCGCTGGGATGGGTGGTAATGCTGCCATCTGTGGTGGTGTTGGGAGGGCGGCGGGAAACATAGGCCTCCGTGGCTCGTGTCGAGCACCCTGCTGCTGCTGTGGGGCCCTGCTCCTATCAGGACAATCCTTGCATTTGTGGCCAATTTTGCCACAAACGAAGCACTTCCCTGGGAAGTTTCCCCCTCGTTGTCCCTGCTACCCACGACCCTGCTGGCCATTACCATTCCTACCCTGACCATGTTGGCCCTGCTGAAACTGCTGCTGCTGAACATTCTGACCCTGCTGGCCCTGATGGCCGTTCTGACCCTGATGGCCGTGTCTGAAACCTCCCTGACCATTCTTGAATCCCCCAGATCTGAATCTCTTATGATCCCCCTGTTGGGAACCCTGGTCACCCTGCCGTGCTGTCCCTGAGCAGATTATGCCCCGCTGGCACCATTTCCCCCGGTCCTGCCCTGATGGCTGGACTCTCCTGATCTCTTGCTCTTAGACATGTGGAAGCGATGATCTTGGCAGTGAAGTAGTGCAGCGTTAACCACATCAGAATAAGTGGTCAACGAGAAATTCCCCAACAAGTGCTGACGGATCCTCCAAGTCAATCCATCCGTGAATTTCTGAATTTTCTTCTCGTCGGTTGGAATTTCATCCGAAATAATGTTCAAGAGATTGGTGAACTCAGCCTCATACTCGGCTACAGTCTTTCCCTTCTGCTTAAGGTTTATCAACTTCCTCCTAATCTCAGTGTGAACAGCTGACGGAAAATATTTGCAATCGAACCGCACCCATAACTCCTGAATAGTGAGAGCGTCCCTCTCCTCCGCGGTGGTAATGGACTCCCACCACTGCAATGCCGATCCTACTAGCTTAAAAGTAGATAATATCTACTTCTGAACATCCGTGCACTCGTACATCCTTAAGTGCCTCTGAATGTCCTTCCTCCACTGGCTGGATACAACAACGTCGGAGCTACCTACAAACTCCGAAAGGTGTGCTTTCTGAGAAGCATCACGGAAGCGTTCCCAAGTAGACGGGAATGTATGAGCCTGAACTGGCGCTATTGCCGGCGCCTGAGGTGGTGCCTACTGTACAACTGCGAGGGAGGCATTCACCGCTTGGGCTACAATGGCTGCAACCTCTGCGGCATTCATGATGCCCAGAACTGGTGCATGTTGTGGCTTGGGCTGAGCATCTCTAGGAACTCGCTGTGCACGCTGTGCAGGCATCTGAAATGAGAGTAAAGTCTATAAGTTGGAAGTTATTATTTCAAAATAGCTGAAGAGCAAAATATACACAAAAGAGTACAACAGTCCTAAAATATAGGGCTCTACATCAAAGAAAGCTCGGCGGAAACATAACAAGCCGTACAGATCCTAAGGACACTAGAACCTGATGCTCTGATACCACCTGTGACACCCCGACTAATTTAAATACCGGGTAGCTACTCCTTTATTAAATTAATACAAAATGCCGAGTTGGTTCAGTTCGTAGCATTACTGTCGAAAACGTTTTAATAATTACTAGCCACCTAATATTTTAAAAGTGAGTTGTCAATTTTAATAAAAGCCGATTAACATACAAGTAGATAAGAATTGCTAACATAATCACCACAATGAAAATTATAAGTATAACCATACAATAATAATGAAACTGAAGGAATACTCCTCACAACAAATCTGAATACTGAAATAAACAAATACTAAATCTGCATCACTAAATTAATTACAACCCAAAAATCTGAAATAAACTGAATAGATAAAATGTTTCTAAAAGAAATGGGGCTACATTCCCAACTGATGAGAAATTATACTAATATAATCACGATCGAAAGTGGAGGCGTCTACTGACAAGATCCTATAACTTCCACAACAGCTACAGTACGTCACCTGAATGGAACTCCTATACTTGGTGTCCTGGTGGCTGGGCACCTAAAAGGTTTTTACAAGAAAATATGTTTGAAAGAAAACGGGTCAGAGCCCGATTGTGGAAAACAGTTTAAAATATAGCAAGTGTTTTAATGACAATAAAACAATGAATGCAAAATACATGTTAGGACGTGCTCTCGCATGAAATACTCACCTCTCGACTATTTGTGCACTCATAACGTACCCGTGCCCATTCTAGTGATTCCCATATCTAACTAGTCCAAAATAAATTCTAGCATTTTTATACGATTCACGCTTTAATTCCAACATCATCAATTAAATAGAGAGTTTTACATTAATTCTCGGCTTCCCAATTATTAGCATTACTAATTTACTAGAGATCATCCATTTTATCTTTACAGAATGTTGCTATAATTATACTCACAATTAAACATGACAGTTCATTTCAATTAACAGTATATTATTCTCATCATAAATATACATTACTAGCGCCCCGAGACTAAGCTGCGGTGCACACATACTCTGCTATCCAATCCCGGTACATCACGTACATAAGGGCCACGCATTCCGAATCTCTCAGGAATCGTTTTCAATTAACAATAATCACACAAAATGGAGGCGAACATAGTTCACATCACATGGGTCATGCACATACCTACGCTCCCATGATTAGCAAACTTATTAAATTCTCAATAAGTCCTTCTCTGACCTATGCTCTCGAGATACAAATCTAAATCCCCCCGTAGGCACACAAAGATTAGATGGCCCTAATCGAACGCAAACCTCCCATGATAGCAAGTATGGTAGGTATGTTATACACATAAAACCACATATACTAAGTATTCGCACATCTTAGATATCTCGTATTATTAATATAGGTATACTTCTCGTTCTTATACCGTTATTTAATGTTATACGATTACAAGTCCCCGATTTGTATATTAACGTTATCAACCCTTCTCACGTCGTAATTAGGTACTCGTTTCCTACTCCACAATTGACATCCGATTTTATTATAAGGTTTTTAAGTTCTACTCCTCAATGTACCCCAATTCTCATAATTATACCCACTAATCAACAAGGGAAGGTTAATACTCCGATTAAATAAGTCTACAGAACGTTTGAAATGAAATCAGGCCAAAAGGCCATTCTGTCAACTCGTTAGAAGTCTCGTTCGAACGAGGTCGTATTCAAACGAAAGGCTTCGAATGAACTACCAACTCGTTAGAAGGGACACTGTCATCTCGTTAGAAGCTCGTTCGAACGAGGTCGTTCGAACGAACTGGGCAGGTCTTCTAACGAGATTACAGTTCTTGCCAGAAATTTCCCCAATTCATTTTTTCTTCAATTTCTCTTCCTTAAATCCATACTAAGATTATCCCAAATGAGTTTTAACGTGAATAAACTACTCTAAGTTATCCTAGGTCACTATTTAACATATATTTGGTGTCAATTCTTCGAAAATTAACATGAAATCATCAAACTTATCAAATCTTGTCTCAAACCCTATAAACATGAAGCCAGAATTTTAATGTCTACAATTACTTCCCCATAAATTCATTTTTAAACCATCATAAGATATATTTTGGATATGGAATACATACGTAACCAATCTACATGCAATCCCTAAATCAGATTATGAGTTCTATCTCAAATTTCATGGTTTTTTCATCAAACTTTCAGTAAGACATATGTTCAAATCTAAGCATGAAAACATTCGCTTGAAATTATGTAATTAAACCACTTGCCTTAGATGTTCTCATTTGATGTTGAAGGATTGAAGGTTGATTCTCCTCCCTTTCTCTACAAATTTCTTCCAAAGATGGTGATGGTGACTAGGGTTTCCTTTTGGAATTTCTTAAGACTTTCCCTATAACTCCCGTAGTCCTCTAACTTACCAAATGCTGATAATGGCTGAATGGGTTCTTTTCTAATATAAAAATAACCTCTAAAATTCGTGGGTTTTAATTCCCCTATTTTTAAAATTACCAAACTATCCTTTTGGGTTGCCGGTATGGCCTAAAAATGCCCCGGGACCCAAACTAAACTCCCAGCTAGTGTTTTTTGACTATTTCGGCCCTTCCGGACACGTTGGCGCACTCAAAATGACCATTCGGTTGATAAAAATATAATTCACTGTTTAATTCAAATAATTTCATTCCTGACACGACTGACACGCGCGTCCTAACTAAATTTCCAAATTGTCGTATTTATGCCTCGCGATAATTTAAATATTTTCAGTACTCATGAAATTTTCAATTTTAACATCATAATAAAATACCAACTCACATCTCGCTAGTATTTATATCCGGATTTATTCCCAATTAATTATCATTTAATTCAATTAATCCCTTAAATAGTTATCAATAAAATTACGGGGTATTACAGTATTATTATCACTAAATACTATCAACGTATTTTTAAATTATGATATTCCCCCTCTCGTAATATATATAAGGATAACATGTCATCTGAAAATCCTTAATACATAATCATAAGAAGTCCCAAATGCAAACATTAATTTTTATTCTTATTGTTGATGTAAAAAATTAGATTATCTCTAATTGTTTAATCACAGAGAAAAATAAATAAGACAAAGAATTTGAAAGTGGTTCAGCCTTGAAAGAATAGCCTACGTCCACTGTTTTTGTTATCGCTGACTGTTTGGAATTCTCGATAATAGGTTTTACCAATGAATTCTGAATCCCCTGCTAATGAGGAGGTTACAATGTATTTATAGCCTCGAGGCTGTACATGTGAAAGAATAATACATAGCTGTCCAGTAGGCGTGTACATCTGTGCGATAATAATTGTGCATTTAATGCGCAGTCATCCTCTTCATTATCCGAATATGAATGCTCTGTACGAGATGCAGCTCGGACCACCTAAGTAGCTCAGTATACATGAGTTGCTCGGTACAATAAAGTTTCTCGTAGAAAATTGTTGCTTGGAGCGCCTGAATTGGTCGGGGATATTGAGCTCCTCGGAGTCGGTATGTTGTTGAAAAATATTTGTGGGTGCCCTGTAGATTGACTCGTGTCTCCACATTATTGATCCACATCAGCAGACTAAATTTGGTATCAACAGAAGCCCCAATGTTTCCTAGTTTGATGCTGAAGAGAAGTATGGAACATTCTGCTGCTTAGATTTTCGATTTTTATGGTTTTTAGGAAAGCATTCGTTGTATGTAGCTTCTTTTTAAATGCTCAGTATCAGACCTCTTAAATATTTTGAATTTTCATAACCACTTCATTTTTCGTGCCTTTTTCTTCTTTTTAGCCGTCAGATACGCAATCGTCCATCCTGGTAATCATTATTTTTCTCCCTTCCCGAGGTGAAGTATTTAAACGCTACAGAAAAACGATCGTCTTTTACTTTTTCAAATCTGCATCTTAGAACTTCTTCACTTCTTCTCTATCTTATGCGTTCGTTTCTTCCATTGTTCGTTGTCAACTGATTCACCCTTTTCCTGTAAGATCTTCTTCCTTCTCTTTTATTTTCTTTGTTCATCATGGTTTACCTTGTTGAGTCGCTTGATAAGTTTCGCTCTGATTTTTCTATTCCTATATGGGTCATATTAGAAGAACTTTCTGAACCTTCTGACTATTTTTCTTTGGCTGGGGGACATTGGTTCCCCACTCTCTTTGTGGCCGAATGTGGCTGTTCTTTTCCTCAAAATCCTTTATGTTTGGAGTTCTGTCAATTTTTTGACGTTGTTCCTGTAAAAATAGTGCCAAATACTTGGAGAATAGTCAATGGAGTTCATAGGTTAAATCAACTTCATGGAACCCATTTAGGGATTCCAGAGATAATGTACTGTTACAGATGGGTCGTTAGTGATAGTACTTTTTACTTAAAAACTAGAATTTTTTGAATAGGGCATTAGTTGTCAACCTTCCCGATGCCAATAGGGATTATTTCGAACATGGAGTGGTAATGAAAAATTGGCAACATCCTCCATTAAATGGAGACGATGTATATCAAGGTCCTAGATGCCCTCCTTATGGCAATGGGATAGGTTGTTTTTATTTTTATTTTATTTTTAAAATTATGTTTTCTCTGTGTTTGATAAAATGCATCATTGACATTTTAATTTTTTGTTTATTTGCTGTTGACAGCAAAATAAAACCCCCCAAAGAAACTGATGTCAATTTGAGGCACTTGAAACTTATCTGGAGTTCGCACCAAACCGTTGCTGACGAACATATTAGATCAGCCTCTTACTTATTACAGTACAAGAGCTACACTTCATCTTTTACTACTCGTCCAGTGGTAGGTGACATCGACCCCCAGTACTAGCTTATGAAGGTTCCTCCCTTGAATCGAATATTCCCCTCAGTAGTAGAATGAAGAGAAGACGAGCTCCTGCCTATTTTGACAAATCAGACTCTGCTAATGTGGAGGCCAAGAAAAATAAGCAGGATATCCCGAGGAAGGGACAAGAAAAATTAATGCACCCCCTCCAGTTGCTGCTAAGAAAATTGCTGAGAAGCCCCCAATAGCCTCGAGCAAGGTTGTTGTTGTTTCTCCTCCTAGTGAGGTCATAGTCATATCACCAACAAAGACATCATCTTTGGTTGAAACTGTTCGTGCTCCCTCGAGGAGATTAAAAAAGAGTTTGTCAGAGAAACCTACTGAAACCATCCTTCAACATTCAAATGTTGAAGGTAGTATTCCATCCTTTATTACTCCGAGCTCCGTTGTGGGCTTGTTACAATCTTGGACTATCCCATAGGTCCCAGACATTGAAAACACTCTTAGTCGTGAGAGAGTTACTGTTTTGGCTGCTCAACACATTACCTCTGTAAGTAGTATTGATTTGAACCTTCTATCTTTAATATTATGTTCATACATTGACTTAGAATTATTCCTCTTTTCAGTTGGTGACGTGTTTCAACAGCATCGTGAAGAGAGATGAAGCCATCCGAGCTTCCAGTTCCTCGGATGGAGTAGAAAAGGCTTTTACTGGACTAACCTAGTCTTTAAGAGATTCTCATCAGAAGTACGAGCAGAATAAAGTTTCTTGGGAGAAACAGATTAAGTCTGTCGAGCAAGAAAGAGATCGAGCTGTGGAGGCCTCCAAAGATTTGGAGAAGAAGATGAAAGAGTTCGAGAAGAAGAATAAAGAGCTTGGGGAGAAGCTCAAGAATACTGAGGAGCTTGAGAACAAGCTCAAAACTACTGAAGAGGAAGTTGGTAGACTTCATGAAGTTGATCGCCAAAAGATGGAGGTGGAAGGGAGATTGAAAGTTGCAGAGGAACTTCTGGCTGAGAGGATTTTCGTGGAAAAGTCCAAGAGAAAAATTGCGGTTAAAAAGTCTTTTAGCACTGGCTGGGACAAAGGTTGGAACAAAGGCCTAGCTGCCATGTCTTCCGAGATGGAGTTCGCTAGTGTTAAATACTTCAGAGATGGATGGGTTGCAGCTCTGCAGGAGCTAAAGGTCGCTGAGACTTTAGACTTGTTCCAGCGACATGTTCATGGTCCTCCTCCCTCTCCTAGAGAAGAAGAAGAGGACGAAGCTGCCTCTGAGGAATCCTCCTTGATGATTGGAGATCAGATTCCTCCTGTTCTAGTTCTTTAAACTTTCTACAAGCAACTCCATCCCACCAGTACTTCAGCCGAGCAGCTTCAATCTACCAGTACCTTGGCCGAGCAACTGCCAATATCTTTCGAGAAACTTTCTATGCCCCCGAGCAACCTACCTCTTCGTCCAAGCCTCCCGAGGAAGTCTTAGGAAGCAAGGAGAAGGTGTAGAGTTGTTCGGACCTTTCTCTTTGCTTTTTTGTTAAATATAATTTTGGGCTATGTACTTCTCTTTGTGATGTAAAAAAATTCAAACTTTTGGCTGTTCATATTGACTTTTTCTTCTACTTTCTTTGTTTGCATCCTTATTGATTCTTTCTGTCTCTTTTCTTTACTAGTTTATGGCCAGGATGGAACTATTATCAGCTCATGACACAGAACTAATGAAGAAATGTAATGAGTACTTCACGGCTGGTCATGAAGACTTAAACGAGGCTCAAATCATCGATATCCTTGGTTCAGACGCTTCTGAACGAGCAGTCGAAGCCTACCAATATTTGAAGTGTTTGCTCGACCGCACAGTTGCCAATAATGTGTCATATTACGAGATGATTAAAGATCTCCAAGGGACCATCGAGGAACTCCAATAACAATACAAGGAATCTTCTGCCCTTTTGCATCAGGGGTATGAGAAAAAATATCAGCAAGTAAATGCTGACAAAGGGTATGATAAGTTCATCGCCGCTTACGAGAAAAAAGAGAAAATTCTAAGGGTTGAGGTCGAGGAGCATAGGCAAATCGCGAAACAGCTGGAGCAGAAAAACAATGTCTTGTGAGGAGAGATATCCTAACTGAAATCTGCAGCATCTACCTTGGGAGCCTTGGTCCCTGTCAATGATGAAGGTTTCTCTTTCTTGGAGGTAAAAAATGCCAATTTGAGAGATGAATTAGAAACCTTAAAGAGGATTGGACCTTCTACTTCTGCTCGCGGACGAGCTAGAGCTTCTCGAGGATGAGCAAGGGCTGCCCATATTTTAATTGAAGAGCAAAGAACTCAATCAGCCTTGGAGAATTAGGCCTTCCAGTTGATGGCAAAGAATCAAGCATTAGCTGAGATGTCCAAGAATATTCTGAACCTCGACGAGCAACTTTCTGCACAAAGTTCTGCCTTGGAGAATAAAACAAATCTGGTGAAAAATCTTCACGAGCAGCTAGAGAGGTTGACCTATCAGTTCCATAAATAGCCCAGAGAGTTTTGGATGGCTGGATATAATGAAGCCCTTTATCATCTTGATGATCGGATCCAGAATTCAAATAACGAGGGTTACAAGCAAGGATGGATGAATGCACTGGGGGTGTTACAGTTGGAACAGGACCATTATCTCTGGGATTATTATGACCCTCGATTGATCGAGTTGCCCGTGCCACCTTTTAAACTTGATATGAGCTGGATTCCTGCTCGAGCAATTCCTCAGTGCTTAATCTCCAAGTATCTCGGTGACTACAGTCTTCATTCTAATTTTGAGATATCTCGCCCGGAGCACTTGCTTGATCGTTCATCTGTGATGAATGTCAGGATGCTTAAAGATCTGAACTTCATAAATTCCCCTTATGCATTAGACGATCTTCCTACTGGAGTAGAACCTGTTTCAAAGGCATAAGGGAAAAAGCCAATAGAATAGGATCTTTGATGTAATGATTCCTCATGTAATATGTAATTTGTTCTCTATGTAATTTGTTCTGATTTTAATGAAGGAACTTTTAGTTTTCTCTGCAATCTTGATTGTCATTACTTTATAAAATATCTATTTTATTCTCTGATGAATGTGTATGTATATCTTGTAAGAAAACAAAAATGTCCTATGTTATTTTAAATTGCCGACCAACTGGAGTTGGTGAAAATTTATTGTTGACCATTCTAAGTTTGTGATAATTATTTGACGACCAACCGGAGTTGGTGATATTTTGTTTCCCGACCAACTTAGAGTTGGTGGTAATTTGATATGCCATAAGTAAAGAAATTCTGTTTTATTTTTTTATTATAGTGACTTATCACATTTTAATTATAAGCCACAAAACGACTTATATCCCATGATATTGCTTAAACAATTATTCCCGACCAACCGGAGTTGGTGGATTTTTATTCCCGACCAATCGGAGTTTGTAGATTTTCATTCCCGACCAACCGGAGTTGGTGGATTTTTATTTCCGACCAACCGGAGTTGGTGGATTTTTATTCCCGACCAATCGGAGTTGGTGGATTTTCATTCCTGACCAACCGGAGTTGTTGGATTTTTATTTCCGACCAACCGAAGTTGTTGGATTTTCATTCCCGACCAACCTAAGTTGGTGGATTTTTATTCCCGCCCAATCGGAGTTGGTGGATTTTTTATTCTGGACTTGATGGGTAGTGTGTAGCACTAGTATTCCGAAAAATTTCAACAAAAGGAGGGAATTGGGTAAAACATCCAAAACTTTATTCATATTGCATTACATAGGGATTTTAACTACTGATAATATTTGCGCAGATGCTCTGCGTTCCATGCATTCTTAAACTCTTCTCCTTCTAAGGTTTTAATCCTATATGTCCCTGGTCGAACAACTTCTGTTACTATGTAGGGTCCATGCCAGTTAGCTTCCAGTTTGTTGTGTTTTTGAATTACTTTCTTTAGCACATAGTCCCCTTCTTTCAAATCACATTTCTTTACTCTCTTATTGTAGAACAGAGTTGTTCGTTGTTGGTATGTAGCATTCCTGATTGCTTCTTCTTCTCTAACTTCCTCGAGAATATCCAAGTCTAATCTTCTCATCAAGTTACTGATGGGAGAATTAAAATATAGTATTCTGTGTGTGGGCAAACCCAATTCAACTGGTATGACGACTTCACTTCCAAATGCTAGAATGTATGGAGATTCTCCTATTTCTGCTCGTGGTGTTGTACGATAAGTCCACAGTACAAAATGTAGCTCGTTAATCCAATTTGCCTTTGCATCGTCCAGTCGTTATTTCAAACCATTCAGCAGCGTTTTGTTCGTCACCTCAGTTTGCCCATTGCTCTGGGGATGGCCTGGTGCAGAGTGGGTTTTCAATATGTTTGACTGATGACAATACGTAGCAAACTCCTCGTTGTCAAATTGGGTTCCATGATCAGTAATGAATGCATGGGGAAGACCATATCTACAAATGATATTCTTCCAAATAAATTGGTACACCCTATCATATGTCATATCAATAAGAGGCTCAGCTTCCACCCCCTTAATAAAGTAATCCACCGCGACCACGAGATATTTAAATCTTCCCCTGGTCGTTGGAAGTGGCCCGACCAAGTCGATTCCCCACATGACAAATGGCCAAGGGGAAGTAATGGGTGTTAACAATGCTTGGGGAATTCTTCGGATAGAAGAGAACCGTTGACATTTGTCATATTTTTTGGCATAGGCTATACAATCAGCCTTCATCTTTGGCCAATAGTATCCTTGCGTCATTATTATTTGCAAAAGCGTCCGACCTGCTACATAGGCTCCACATGACCCTTTATGGACCTCTTCAATCAAGTCTTTCACCTCGGAGGGATGCACACATCTTTGCAAACCTGCTATAATTCCTCGTCTATATAGAATACCATTAGTCAATACATAATGAGAAGCTTTAAACTTCAGTTTCTTGGCTGTGAGTTTATCAGTTGGCAAAGCCCCTTCTTCAATATATGCCCTGATGGGATCCATCCAAGATGGTCCTAAATCAAGGGTAATAAAGTTCATCATCAGATCTTCGTCTATGCTCCGACTAGCCAAGACCTCTATTGGAATTGTTCTTCTTAGCTCGGTGCGTGTTGCTGAGGCTAACCGAGCTAAGGTATCTACTCTCGCATTCTCCAATCTTAGTATTCTAATTATCTGTACTGCAATCAAGCTTGATAAAATCTCCATTGATTTTGCATGATACTTAATCATTAATTCTCCTTTGGCTGCATATACCCCCAGCATTTGATTTACGATCAATTGTGAATCACTGAATACGATAACCTGCTTAGCCTTTATGGTTTTTGCCAAACTAAGACAAACAATCATTGCTTCATATTCAGCTTCATTGTTAGAAGCTTTAAATTGAAAGCGCAGAGCATATTCCACGTCAATCTTATCTGGGCTATTCAAAATAATCCCTACTCTACTGCCTGTAGTGCACGAAGAACCATCTACATATAAATTCCACATAGGTATCTCATTATCAAACTCTTGATCGGACAGAATTCCTCGATGGAATATTTGACGTTTCCTTATATCCTCCTTCAGCAGTTCTTGCTGCTCATCGACCATCTCCTATTGCTCGTTGGCCGACTTAAGGTAATCGGAGTTTGAATTTGATGATCCTGTAACATCCAAAGGTTGGTCGGTATTCAACTTTTTCTCTTCGAAGGTGTCAGGATAGGTGAATTTTGCTATAAAATCTGCTACTGCTTGCCCTTTAAGCGACGATATAGGCTCATAAACTATGTCATATTCACCAAGTTCTACTTTCCAGTACATCAATCTCCCTGATTTTTCTGGTTTATGAAGAGCTTGCCTCAATGGCATATCGGTATACACAACTATGGTATGAGCTTGGACATACGGCCTCATTCTTCTACTTGCTTCGATCAACGCTAATGCCAACTTTTCCAGTCTTGGATATCTGATCTCTGCTCCTCGAAAGGCCTTGCTAGTGTAATAGATTGGTTTTTGCACTCCCTCCTCCACTCTTATCAGTGCTGAGCTTACTGCATTCTCTGAAACTGCCAGATACAAGTACAATCTTTCTCCCATCATCGGTCTTGATAATAATGGAGGTGCTCCCAAATATTTCTTTAATTCTTGAAAAGCCTTCTCAGATTCATCATTCCATTCAAACGTTTTTCAGAGTGGTTTAAAGAATGGGAGACATCTATCAGTTGCTCGTGACACAAATTTATTAAGCGCTGCAACTCGCCCTGTGAGACTTTGCACTTCCTTCTTCGTCGTTGGAGATCGCATCCCCAATAGAGCCTTGACTTTTTTAGGGTTTGCTTCAATACCTCGTTAATTGACAATAGACCCGAGAAATATGCCCTCTCGCACTCCGAATATGCACTTAGTAGGGTTCAATTTCATTTGATATTTATCTAATTGATCAAAGGTCTGGCCTAGGTCAATTAGATGATCAACAGCTTTCTTGCTCTTCGTCAGCATATCATCAACATAAACTTCCATATTGTGACTGATTTTCTCTGCAAACACCTTGTTCATCAACCTCTGATATGTTGCACCTGCATTTTTAAGTCCAAAAGGCATAACATTATAACAATAAGTTCCCCTTGGGGTAATAAAAGAGGTACTCTCCCTGTCTTCAGGTTTCATTTTGATCTGGTTATAACCAGAGTAAGCATCCATGAAACTTAATAGTTCATGCCTCGAGGTAGCATCCACCAGTTAATCAATTCGGGGCAGAGGAAAATGATCTTTTGGGCATGCCTTGTTGAGGTCGGTGAAGTCTACACACATCATCCACTTATTATTCTTCTTCTTCACCATCACCACATTAGCTAACCAGTCTGGATATTTGACGTCTTTAATAAAATGGGCTTTCTGAAGCTTCTCGACCTCTTCCTGTATAGCTTGATTCTTTTCAGGGCTGAGCACTCTTCATCGCTGCTTCACGGGCTTAATTTCCTTGTTCACATTGAGCTCGTGACACAAGAAATTTGGGTCAATTCCTGGCATATCTTCATGGCTCCATGCGAAAGTTTATTTTCTGCTTTTTAGGAAGACTATCAATTCCTATTTTATTGAGGTATCCAACGATGAACCGATTTGAGTTGTTCGTTCTGGATGTTCATCGTCCAGAATGACATTTTCAGTAGCTTCCACCACCTGACCTTTTACGAGTTGCGACTCATCTCTAGGATCTAATGTTTCAATTTCTGCACCTTCATCCACTTGATAAGTAGTAGTCTTTTTCCTAGATTCCTCAAGTTCTTCCTACTCGGCAGACGAATAATAGCATTCCTGAGCTACTTTTTGGTCACCCTTCACTATTCCTACTCCAAAATTGGTTGGAAATTTTAGGCATTGATGTACAGTAGATGGTACTGCTTCGAACTTCTTCAAACCTACTCTTCCCATGATAATATTATAAGCTGATTGGACATTCTTATCCATCATGAAGAAGCGCACCCTTTCGGTTCGGACAAGCAGGCCATGTACTAATGAACATATCCAATTTGATCGTCCCTAGTGGAAAAACTTTCTCGCCAGCAAAATCGAGAAGGGGCCTGTGATAAGCCTCCAACTGAGACAACTTTAAATTTAAGCTGTCAAAGCATGAGTAGAACATGATATCCACTGAGTTACCATTATCCACTAGTACTCTTGAGATCATTACTTCCTTCATCCTCATTTTGATCACCAATGGATCATCATGAGGATATAGCACACCTGCGAGGTCGTTCTTGGAGAAACCGATGACCAGCTTTCCTTTATTTACCTTCCTCGGGTGATTGTCCTCAGCTAGATTTATTCGTTGAATGTATGAACAAGCTTGAGCCACATTGAGGTAAGCTTTCCTCTCTGCGGTAAGGTCTCCACCTCCTGCATCTCCTCCTATAATAACATTACAATCAAATGATCCAAAATAAATTGAAAATACCTCATGTTCTGGCTGTCTTGGTCTTTCGGGGAGATCGGGGTCGTCTTCTGGATCATATTTATGATCTCTTTTCTTATCTTCTTTTGCTCGATGAGGAGATCTAGACGTCTGTCTTGCTCAGTCATTGCTCTTTCCTTCTTTTCTATGATCAAAATACTTGGCCAGCTTACCTCATCTGATGAGTGCTTCAATTTCATTCTGAAGAGCTATGCAATTTTTGGTCGTGTGACCATGGTCTTTATGAAACTCGCAATATTTGGTCTTATTCCTCTTGTCAGGATCTGTCTTCATTTTCTCTGGCTAGTTTAGCTCCTCGCTGTTTTTTATTTCTTCCAGAACGTGGTTTATGTCTACTTTCAAAGGAGTATAATTTCCAAATTTCTTCAACAGTTCCCATGATGGCTTTACTTTTGACTGCTTGTTACCACCATTGTTCTTATGTTCTTTCTTTTCAGCCTTATCAACCTCTACCTTGGTCTCTTTGGTATCCATATTCTTCTTCGCAGCCATAGCCTCCTCGGCGTTCATAATCTTTGCTGCTTTTGCCATTAGTTCTGCCATGGTTCTAGGCGGATCTTTGGGTAGAGTGTAGTATAATTTATCCGGCAACAGTTCGCTCATCAGGGCAATAATTACCGTCTTCTCCTCATAATCAATGACTTCGAGTTTCTCGTTATTGAAACGAGTTATGTAATCCTTGGTGCTCTCACCTGCTTTTTGTCTAACACTTAACAAGTGTGCTACTCGTTTAACTGGTTTTTCTCCGAAACAAAAATTTCCAATAAAGAGCTTGGCCAATTGAAAGAAAGTTGAAATCTTCCCCCGAGGAAGATTATTGTACCATATTTGAGCAGATCCGGTAAGAGTTCCCGAAAATGCCATGTATCTCATCTCATCTGGCATGGCATAGATATCGGCAGCAGCTTGGTATTGTTCTATATGAAAGACAGGGTCAGTTTTTTTGTCATATTTAGGAGTCATAACAGGTGCTTTGAACTTTGATGGTGTGGGAAAATCCACAATTGCCTGGATAAAAGGTGTCCCTTGGACAAAAGTTCTTTGTAGAGGATTCTTGGTCGTAGCCATTTCCCCTAGTCTATCCTCCAACCTTTAAATAGAGCCTTTCCATGCATCATTTCCCTCCTCGGGCCTGTTGGTTCGAGCAACTGATCGTGTTGAATTTGCTTCCTGGGATCTTTCATTACGAGCAGTTGGTCATGATTAGGCAGAACCTTCCCGTAGATCGGATGGTCGTTGATGGTTCCTCGACACAATCTTAAGAGGACTTCTATTCCTCCTAGGGCCCAAACGATCAAAAGGATAGACCCTACTTAATCTCTTCAACGTACTAGTCCTTTCTGGAGAGAGAGTGATGTTTCGTTCAGTATCTGTAGCTCGTACTGATGAAGTTCGACCAGGTTGATAAGAAAAATCATTGGATCTCTTAGTGCGATATGAATCGGTACGTCTGGATCGAGATTCCTCTGGGAATAACGTTCACCTAGTACGCGAAGAAGGTAAACGGGTGTTTCTTTGAACGCTTCGTTGTCCCGAGTGAGTAGATACTCCACCCTGGACAGTTTGTATGAGTTGTCGCATAGTTTCTTGCATGGTTGTCTGGCCTTGGGATAGATTAGCCACTATACCAGCCAGATCTTGAACATTTGGGGGAGCAGATGGGTTTGGGGGGTTACCAGCGTTTCGATTACTGGATTCAGGATTATCAGCCATTGGTGATGAATTGTTTTGGTGAAAAACGATAATTTCAGTCATTTCTCACAGACGACGACAATCTGTTGATGTAAAAAATTAGATTATCTCTAATTGTTTAATCACAGATAAAAATAAATAAGACAAAGAATTTTAAAGTGGCCCAGCCTTGAAAGAATGGCTTACGTCTACTATTTTTGTTATCGCTGACTGTTTGGAATTTTCGATAATAGGTTTTACCAATGAATTTCGAGTCCCCTGCTAATGAGGAGGTTACAATGTATTTATAGCCTTGAGGTTGTACATGTGAAAGAATAATACATAGCTGTCCAGTAGGCGTGTACATCTGTGCGATAATAATTGTACATTTAATGCGCAGTCATCCTCTTCATTATCCGGATATGAATGCTCTGTACGAGATGCAGCTCGGACCGCCAACGCTGCTCGGACCGCCTAAGTAGCTCGGTATACATGAGTTGCTCGGTACAATAAAGTTCCTCGTAGAAAATTGTTGCTTGGAGCGCCTGAATTGGTCTGGGAGATTGAGCTCCTCGGAGTCGGTATGTTGTTGAAAAATATTTGTGGTTGCCCTGTAGATTGACACATGTCTCCACATAATTGATCCACGTCAGCAGACTAAATTTGGTATCAACACTTATAATTTCCATATCGTTAGAATTTATATCGTAAGTATTTATCACTTAATACTCTCGACGCATTTACAATTACGATTATCTTTCTCTCGTAATCTTCAAGGTAAACTCATCATCCCTAATGTTTGAATCATTACACTTAAACAACTCCAAATAATTCTACACTATTCTGGGTTCATCGGACACTGGATTTTCCTCACTCAAATTGATTGTTTACTAAAATAGGGGAAAACTAGTAAATTTCCTAAAAATCAGAAATCTCGATCGAACTAGAAGAGCATCTCGCTCGAACGACTTCCACGTGTTGCTCGAACGACTTCGCACGAGATATTGATCTCACTCAAATGATACCCTTCGCGTGAATTAGCGCGACATCTCGCGACCTGAGCTGTTTCGTCTTCAACCTTAGACAACCTCATTTTTGACCATTTTTCAACCTTAAAACCTCTAAAATATTATCCCAAACTCCAATCAATCAGTCCCAAATCGATTCCTAACATTTGTAAATGAATTCTAACAACCTAGAATCATTAAATCATCCATATAATTCGAAATCCCTAATTTATCATCAAGAACCCTAGTTCTTAAATTGATATGCATAGCTTCTAAATTAAACCCAAATTTGTTTATAGAAATTAACATAATTTTTTAGGCATCATCTTATTTACATATGGGATTAAAATTCTTATCAAATCAGCCCTAGGTTATGATATAGTTCTCCAATTTCACCCAAATTAACTTTCATAATAATAGTTATTAACCTAGACTAACATGAACACAATTATCGCTAAAGAAAGAAAGCAATAAACACTGACCTCGATTTTGAAGGTCTGATCTGTTGGCGTTATTGGTATGGATGCGCTCCTCGTGTTCCGATCTACACGATGGTGGTGGTGGTTGTGCAAGGTGGTGTAAATTGACTCTCCTCCTATAGAATTTACTCTCCCTCACCCACTGTGGCTCTCTCTTAATTTTGGTATATCCTAACCCTAATTGTCCCCAATTAGCTAATATAATATTTCTCCAATTTTCGTCCATATAATTTCTCTAAAAATCCAAATTATAAAACTACCCCTACCGGGTGCCTGCTTGGCCTAAAAATATCCCGGAGTCCAAATAAAATACTCAGGTAGAGTTTTCTGACTATCTCGACCCTTTCGGACTCAACGGCGTACTCGAAATGATCATACAAGTTACTTAAAATAATTTACCTTTTTATTCCACTTAATTAGTCCTGACACGACTCACACGCGCATCCTCGACTTAATATACCAAACTGTCATATTTCTCTCTCATGACAAGTTATATAAAATCGTCATTCCATATTACTTATTCTCACAGTAATATTAATAATTACTAACTTCTCGTCACGCTTGTAAATATTCAAATTTAATCCGGATTAATAATTAATTCTCACATTTTATTTTAATTAATTCCATAATAATAATAAATCACATAATTATTTAAAATTTTGAAAATACGGGGTATTACATACTTCCCCCTAATAATGGAATTTCGTCCCAAAATTAAGAGAATAAGGCATTTTTGGTAAGGACAACTCCGGGTATTAACCTCACATCTCATGTAATCTACGCAGTACCGCCCATACAGTACATTACCGAATACCCTTAATAATGAACACCTCACTGATGTTATAATTTATTCTCCAAGCCTTACCATTTAAGTTTCACCACTTAATTTTTATTTATTTATTTACTAACTAGCCTCCTACTACTCGCACTAGTAGATTATCAGTATTTAGATATATACGAATTTGTCTTACTACTATGTTTCCTCAGTAGTTTATTCTTGCTTGTACGGTATATACTTTACACACAATATATACTATAAATGCTAACACATTTTCGTCATACTACCTTCGCAAGGGACTATGGAATTCAAGCATGTACGCTACCCGCTCAAACTTAACAATAATTGGAAAAGATCCCACATCACTCGGTACCAATTCCCTCATTCCAACATGCAATAATGCAACTCCCAATCATTTCCATCCTGGTTAACGGGCCCTACATTTCCTCTTGACCTAGTAGATTATTGTCCTCCCCTCTATCCAATAAGCACAAGGATGACAAGGATTGATATATAACGCCTCAAATGGAATCCTATCGATAATGAGATGAGGGGAGTAGTCTTACACTAACTCCACCTGTGGAAGATATTACACTAAACCTTCCCATAATTGGAAATACAACATTCATCGTGATGTGTAACTAGAACTCTTAGTCTGCCCATTCGTCTGCGAGTATGTTAGGCCGGATACTTTCGCATCTCGATATTCATGGCCTCCCGAAAACTCGTCCCAATAATTGAGTCATAACTCTCTTGACTCTATCGGACAAAAACTCTAATTGTTCCCAATATGACCTTATTATCCCAGGAATAATGGTCGAGGTTTACTATTACACGTTATGATTTGTCCTAACTTTGCATAACGTGAGATACTTTAATTACCCGACCCACTTTCACCCACATAGGGTCGTGATCCCATTGCGAAGTAATTAACTCTGCAATGGTTCAAGGATTCACTCTCCCATTACTACCAAGGAATTCCTAATGCTGAAGGAGCTCTATTATTTCCTAATGGTTCACTTCCAATTGGAGCTCAGTAATGTCTTACTTTGCTTATGCCATCATTACTACGGCTTTATATCATTATGCATTTTACCTTTATTTATAACCACATCCATATCTATGGCTCAGGTGATAGTGTCATCACTGCATGTCGCAAGTCCTTCCCCCTCTCTCAAAGCTTCAGATTCTCGTGAAACATGCTCTCTCCATATCCTATCAAGTAAGTTTCAACTTCCCCTAGTTAAACTTTATCGAATTCTTCCTATACTATCCTCGTGGTAAATTTGGGAATTAACGGTCCTAACTGCCCTAACCCATCAAACTGCTAAGTTATGAAGTCACACTCTTCTACATTTAGTTACATCTCGCAATATGCATTGTGCCAAAATTCTCAATTATGGAAAATACTATAATTCAACTATCTAGGGCCCCCATACACCCTATGTTTTGTGCATTGCAGCACCACCATACTAGACATATTATATAAATAACAAATTATGCCCCATATACTTGGCACGACTATATGGTAAGGTCCTACTCAGTCACCCTACCTTTTCTACCTAATCATATCTTAGGTTGTCCCACCAGTCTGCTCGTGGTGTCAACGATTGGTAACATTATCACATATTAATCTTATATGGATCTATCGGCCTTGGTTTCTAATATAACCATTAATTCACAGCTATAACTACGAATATTGCAATCATTATGATATTAAATTCATGTACTAAAGGCAAACTTTTCCCAACTTCCAACGTTGGCTAAGTTTCATGCGTGGGATGTCTCGCAAAGCGAAATCTAAACAAGGAACCCCCCGATACACTACTACCTAACATCGCTAGTCGTTGAGTTCTGTTAAGTCCTTACTCCATAACATATATCCCTGAATTCCCATCTGCGAACATAAAAGTCTACTCGTCTACTTTCATGTCACTGAAGATGGCATACAATGCGGCGCTCTCCCGATCATAAGTTATTAGCGCTACATAATTAAGGAGCTATATCTCTCCTCTCTATAATAAGTCAATATACCCTGAATCACATCAGTATAACATCCCTATTCACCGGGATCAACATAGTAAGACAACATACTTGCTGAAATCTACAATATAATACAACATATATGCAGGCTCATCCGTCTTTCGGGTGATGCCTCACTAAAACCATATATTTAAATTTAAAATTTTTAGTACGATAGTCTTATCACATAATTTACTACAGTTCAAACCCTCGGTAACCAGTAACCGTACAATATAATCATAATATGATCTACTATCATAACTCTCAAAGGAGCACGAATCGTTACATAGTACCATATACAAATTTCTGTTAGTGTCCACACTTGCTCCTCCCCGTAGGTGGCATGAAAATCTCGCTACCAAATGGTATTAATTTACGTAATAAGGCTACTGTCGCCAGCGTAACCACTAAACCGAATGCACACTCAAATACTTAGTGTTAACTGTTCACATATGTTGTGACACACCCACGTCACTTGAACTCATCATTTATTCACAAGGATAAAACAAAGCTCCATCAGTTTATCCTGATCATAGGGTCCCCGTACGCACGTTTTGCGACCCATAATTATCTATAATCGCTATACCTTTCGAATTCCATTCATTTCATTTCCCCTTCCTTTTTGATGGGTAAACTATTCTGTTTTACGGCTCACCCACCCGACATCGATACATTGGCCCTATATCTCTAGGCCTCAATTATGGCCTTACTGGCCTTCCTTTAATTTCCCGGGCCCCGTCGACCTTGAAATACAGTATGCTACAATTACTGAGGACTACGTTGGTCCTGAATAGACCCACTACTCTCGAGTTATTAGTTCCTGGGCCCAATTCTCTTGACCCGATTCCTTCACTGGATATTTTACTTCTCCAACTAGTATGCCTTACCGGAACGGTTTATTACTCCCCATACTATCAATTTCTCTTCTCAAGTGATCACACTCAATACTGGTAACCCTTATCTCTACATACAGGGTAATTTCCCTTTCGCTGGTCCTCCTGTCCTTGTTGGGATGTCCTTCTCTCGGACCTGGCAGTCTTAACTCCCAGTTATTATTTTCGTTATTCCTTGCGCTCTAGAGGGCATATGGAACACATGGTCGACCCGCTGGTCTTGACTGAATCCATCACTATTTTGTTAAGATTTAATCATATCATTTAAATAGGTTTCCCCCACTGGGTATATGTTCTGGTGATATTCTACTAATACTATTGAATTCAACCTTTCCCTTCGGCTAGGTATCACAACTCTATTGGCTCCCTTTCTTCTGGGGCATTGACATATTCTAATAAACATATACTTTGATGGCATTGACACTAGTCACCTTAGTCGCACCTCCTATTCACGCTAGGGCATTCCACCCACGAGTCCATTTCAACTTACGAACCCTTTTTATCTTACGTGACTCCTACTTTGGTTACGAAGTTCGCTTACCAAGTTAACTCATCCTTTACGGTCGGTCCTTACCCGACCAGCTGGTGGAATATTAAACGGTCAACCTACACCCAATATCTCGATTTGATTTTCTATTATTACTCTTTGCCGTTTCTCTGAGCTAGAAAAAAATTCTTCTGAATTTAAAATTTCGAGTGTTACTTCACTCTACTTTACATTATTGCCTTTGGATTAGCTCCCTCCATTTGCCCATCACACTTAGATATTAATGTTGGTGACTTATATCGCGATCACCGTTCCCCTAATGCTTCACAACTTTCAATTGTTTTCCTCCTCCTGCAGTCCCGCTAACGGCCTTCATTGATCATCCTATATTGTTTGGAGTACAAAGTCCAATCACTCTCGCATATGAATTGGACTCACTAAAATAAATCGCAAGAGAGCGTAAATCGCATATGCAGTGGAATACAACAATCCTAGAATAAGTTCCTACATCAAAGAACGCTAATCTGAAATGTAGTAAGCCGTACAGATCCTAAAGGACTCTAGAACCTGATGCTCTGATACCACCTGTGACACCTCGCCCAATTAAATATAGGTTGCTCGGTCCTTTATAAAATTTATAACAGAATGTTCGGTTAGTTCATTCTTAGCATCACTGTCGAAAACTTAAATCCAATCAACTACCTAACATTTAATTAAGCTAGTGTTCAAACATTTTCTAATTAAACTTGAAATCAATTAATTCATTTAGTTTCTGAACATTTAATTAAAAACCATACACAAGAGATAAATACTGACTGAATCAAATACTGAATAATTAAGACTGGATAAAACCTTCCAGTTCAAAGTCACAAACCAAACCATAATAAATACTCAATTTAACTGAAAAGAACAACAAAGGAAACTGAGTACAACCTCGCTAATAAGAATAGGCGACACATGCCCGAACTGAATTATCTGAACTAGGAACTGAATGAAAAGAGAGAAGCGTCTAATCTCAATGACCCGCAACTTTCACAACAGCTGCAGCTCGGCAAACCATCCAAGTATCTAGAACCGGTGTCCCTGTGGCTAGGCACATGTGCTAATACACACACACACACACACACACACACACACACACACACACATATATATATATATATATATATATATAGCAAAAGAGAAAAGAGATGTAAGAAACGGGTCAGAGTCCGATGTGTAAAAATATTTGTTTTAACAAGTATTTAAAATTTGCAATAAAGCAAGTATCAAGTTCATGTTAGTTCGAACTCTCACATGAGTTTCTCACCTCTCAACTAATGTGCACGCCTAACGTACATCTAATCCAACCTAGTTATGTCGTTAACTAACTAGTCTGTCTACCTTCCTATTCTCACATTATAATATGGGAGTTTACGCATGACATCCTAATATATCCTGCGTGTATCTCACTTTTTTATTAATCAGATTAATGGATAACAGTTACGATAGGAAAATTCTCATTATTAAATCCCGTTTAAAATGTCCCAATAATTTACTTACATACTTTACCAAAGAGTTCGTTATAAATGCACATATATTATTCTCAGCAAAAATATACAAATAGGGCACCCCTAGGCTAAGTTGCGGTGCACACATACTTTGCTATCGAATCCCAGTACATCACGTACATGAGGACTACGTGTTTCGAATCTCTCAGGAATCGTTACAATAAGCAAAATCACACATATTGGAGGCGAACATAGTTCACATACCCATGGGTCACGCACATACCTACGCTCCCATGGTCAGTTGACTTATTAACTCATAATTAAGCCATTCACAATCCTATGTCCTTAAGGTACCGATTTAAATCCCCCCCCCTCGTAGGCACACAAAGATTAGATGTCCATATTTCGAAAGACGACCTACCGTGATAGCAAGTATGATAGGTATGTCATACACATAATATATCAAATATAGGTATACACACAATCCATCAAATCAAATGGTATACACACAACCAAATGTCATATTCCATACGTAGTATTCTTATCACTAAATACTGTCAACGTATTTTTAAATTATGATGGTCCCCCTCTCGTAATATATATAAGGATAATATGTCATCCGAAAATCATCAATACATAATCATAAGAAGTCCCAAATGTAACCACTAATTTTATTCTTATAATTTCCATATCGTTAGAATTTATATCGTAAGTATTTATCAATTAATACTCTCAACGCATTTTAAATTACGATTATCTTTCTCTCGTAATGTTCAAGGTAAACTCACCATCCCTAATGTTTGAATCATTACACTTAAACAACTCCAAATAATTCTGCACTATTCTGGGTTCATCGGACACTTGGTTTTCCTCACTCAAATTGATTGTTTACTAAAATAGCGGCAAAATAGGAAATTCCAAAAAAATTAGAAATCTCACTCGAACCAGAAGATCATCTCGCTCGAACGACTTCCACGTGTCGCTCGAACGACTTCATGCGAGATACTGATCTCGCTCGAACGATACCCTTCGTGCGACTTCGCGCGACATCTCACGACCTGAGCTGTTTCGTCCTCAACCTTGGACAACCTCGTTTTTCACCATTTTCAACCCTAAACCTCTAAAATATCATCCCAAACTCCAATCAATCAGTCCCAAATCAAATCCTAACATTTGTAAATAAATTCTAACAACCTAGAATCATTAAATCATCCATATAATTCGAAATCCCCAATTTATCATCAAGACCCTAGTTCTTAAATTGATATGCGTAACTTCTAAATTAAACCCAAATTTGTTTATAGAAATTAACATAATTTTGTAGGCATCATCTTATCTACATATGGGATTCAAATTCTTATCAAATCAGCCCTAGGTTATGATATAGTTCTCCAATTTCACCCAAATTAACTTTTATAACAATGGTTTATTAACCTAGACTAACATGAACACAATTATCGCTAAAGAAAGCAAGAAATAAACACTTGCCTCAATTTCGAAGGTCTGATCCGTTGGCGTTGTTGGTATGGAAGCGCTCCTCACATTCCGATCTACACGATGGTGGTGGTGGTTGTGCAAGGTATTGTAAATTGACTCTCCTCCTATGGAATTTGCTCTCCCTCGCCCACTGTGGATCTATCTTGATTTTGGTACATCCTAACCCTAATTTTCCCCAATTAGATGATATAATATTTCTCCAATTTTCGTCCATATAATTTCTCTAAAAATCCAAATTACAAAACTACCCCTACCGGGTACCGGCTTGGCCTAAAAATATTCCGGAGTCCAAATAAAATACCCGGGTAGAGTTTCTGACTATCTCGACCCTTTCGGACTCAACGACGCACTTAAAATGATCATACGAGTTACTTAAAATAATTTACCTTTTTATTCTACTTAATTAGTCCTGACACGACTCACACGCATGTCCCCGACTTAATATACCAACCTGTCGTATTTCTCTCTCACGACAAGTTATATAAAATCGTCATTCCATATTACTTATTCTCACAATAATATTAATAATTACTAACTTCTCGTCACGCTAGTAAATATTCAAATTTAATCCGGATTAATAATTAATTCTCACATTTTAATTTAATTAATCCCACAATAATAATAAAACACATAATTATTTAAATTTTCAAAAATACGGGGTATTACAGTAATGGAGCTACTTGACAGTGTTAACCTAATATAAAGGAGTTAAGTATGCTGATTGGGAACTAAAGCCGTCCAGAAGATGGAGGTCGACGTGATGAATATCTTATTCCATCTTATCAATATATGAGTCGACCTCATTTCGGTAGGTAATGAGTCAAAATGTCTTCTTTTGATTGATTTAAGAACCATACCATATTTAAGGTATAAACAATTCTCCCAAAACTTTATTCACGATTGAGTCTTTATAGCACATTTTCTGAAGTTCCGCGTCTTTTGGGTGTGTGCTGAGTAGAGTGAGTAAGTGAAATTTTAACCGTGGAATATTGTCGGCCTTCCTGATTCTGGTCATCTTTGAAGCTCTTCAGCACGCGCCAAGTCGATTGACTAGTGAAATTTTTTCCTTAGATTTGAAATTGACACATGTCAGAGGCTGGGATTGTTGTCTTTTACAATCATGATATGCGTGTCTAGGGTAGTGTTTGCACAGTTTCTGAAGCGCCATTTGCTTTTCCCAGGTGTGATATCACATTTAATTTAATAGGAGTAATGATCAGTGCCTAAAAAGTATAAAACTAATATTTTAAAATCATTTCTAACTTTCCAAACGTTTCCTTCATATAAGATATTTCTAGAGAGAGAAATTACTTTCCTGCCTCCAAACCTTTCTTCTTCGATTAACCTTCCCTCGATTTTTGCTATTTTCGATTAAATTCAGCTGGGTAAACTACTTTTCGACAGGAGTTCTTCTTTTATGGTGTTAGAGGCATTAGAAATTATATTGTCCTTCAACGTCTTAAGGTTTCAATTATGCAATTTTCCCACTTAAGATTTTTAACGTTTCGTTTCTGTAATGTCTTTAATTTCATGCCATGATTTATATTTTGTTGTTGATTGTTGTGGCTGGATTGACTTTTGGTTGGAGAGAAACCCCTTATACATGGCCATTGATTTAGTTGTCCTACAGTTTCGTTAGTTTAGGTCTTCTATGGTTTCATTTGGCTTAAATTCTTCACTTCTTAAGCTAAACAACCCCCTAAGCCCTTGTTTCTCCCTAAATTCCATATTTTTCGTCACTAATTCGATTTAACCTTTACGAGTGAACACTTATAGGTCAATAGGGGGTTAAATCATGTTAAAAGGTTGAATAGATTTCCCTGGGGTTCTAACAGAGAGGTTTCTGGTTCCTATGAGTCTATTCGAGCCTGAGGATAGTCCTTCTCACCCCCGATATATCCATTAAGCTTAATATTCTACTGGGTCTGCTCCATAACCTCTAGATTTAGAGTATCACAATTCTGAGTTTGCGGGGCCAATTATAGTTGACGTTGGTAACCACGAATATAGTTGTAAAAAATTTACCAATACAGTTTCAAACATATCTATCATTGACTTGGAGGCTCCGAATGAAATAGTTATGTCTGATAGACATGTGCCTTCCATCTTTCCTGTTGCTCTTATTGAGGAGAGAACTTGCAGGAGTTCCATTTACTTATATGACCCTACAAACACTAAAGTCAAATGGCATGCTTGTGATGTCCTTCAGGATGAGTTTGATAACCTGAAAGATCGGTATGGCATCCCCATTAATATCACATCAAGGACGCCTAAATGTGATGAGATGGTTAACAATCGTCCTAACTCTAATAAGATTAGATTCCCCTTGTGGGAACTCTAAATCGGGGTTTGTCTTCCCCTACACCCTATAATAAGTTCCATCCTAACAGGTTATGGGGTTGATCCTACCTAACTTCCCCTAAATGCTTCTACAATAATTCATAGCGCAATGATTCTTTAGTAGTTGTGTACCGACTTTGATCTTACGGATGATATTTTTTCGTTTGTAAGTGTCTTAAAAGACAATGAAAAGGCTTCTTAGGACTACTACTTTACTCCTAAAAGGTCATATTTGAGAATGTTCAAGGTTTTTTTAGACGAGTAACCACAGTTGGAAAAGATCAATTTGTGTTCTTAAAGGGTGAATGGGAGTTTCGAGAACATGAGAAGGGTTGATCTTATAGTATTCCTCATTAGTGGTGCGGGCCGAACAAAATTAGTAAATTTGTTTCCTTCATTTTCCTTTTGATTTCCTTTTGATTGATTTTATGCTAATACTCTTTGTCCAGCTTTTTAAGTTAAGAAAGCTCCCATGTTACCCACTCCACTGAAGGACTTAATTAAAATCTTTTACTTGCTTGACCCCCTAAAATTTGAATATCTCTTCTCCGTATCAAAGTTAATGAACCTTGGGTATCATACTCTTCCATCCGGTGCTCCTTATTAGGAGATATTGATTCCACTGGTAGCAGAAGGCTCTATTGGAACCAAATAATAATTGGAGGCCAAAGGTAAAGCAGGTAAGAAGGTTTTTTTGTATCAGGTCATCTTTCGTTACACACTATAATATGACTAATTGATAAGCTTTTGTGCAGAATCTTCTCCCACTTCCTTAGGTTTTATCATTGAACCTTCTTGCAGGATGGAAACTCGATCAATCGATCGTACCTCTATAGAGATGGCTCGCCGTAAAAAAATTAAGTTGGAGTCGAAGAGGAAAGATGATGTTGATGCTAAAGAAAAAAAGAAAGCTGACGCTCAAAATAGGGCAGAAGACGAGGATAAAAATAAGATGAGATCAATACTTGAAGAAAGTCCACTGTTGATGCTGCCATTAGAGCTAAGTCCAAAGGAAAAGCACCAATTCCTTATGACTTTCCATCTGCTAAGGAAAAAACAACTCTCGAGGCCCCTACAACCCAAGGTGATCCTAAACTCCTAGAGGTAAGTGAGTTGAGGCCAACGGGGTCTACTAGTTAGAGGGTGTAGGTCGGAGGGTACCCTTCTCATCAACTTATTTGTGGAGCAGGGTTTTCTTCTCTACGAAGAGGATGAGGATTTCAAGCATGATCCTAATAACCCCATCACTTTTAAAGATTTGAATAAGGATTCAGACTACATGTTCTAATTTTTAAACAATGCTACGAACTTGCTCGACTACTATAGGCATGGTCCAGAGTTTAAAATTCTGAGGAGCTTTAATCATAATGCTTTGTGGAAGTTGGTGCAGCATCGTCTATCTGTTGTAAGTTCTCTAAATTTGTGCTCATTTGTCTCTTCCAAATACATTGTTACTTATTGATCCATTTATATTTTCTTCGAGGGTGCAATGGCTACCACTATCCTTAGATATCAAGTTGTAACCAATCATCACACTTAAAAAGAGAGACGACTAGGTGGTCGTAAAAATGTTGGCTCCCAGTAAGGCATATGAGGAGAACAAAAGGTTGATGTACTAAGTTGGCACTAATGCCATTAAACTTTGAAGTTTTGAGCTATTTTCCGTAGAAGTATTATCTATTGAGCTCTTTTGTAGACCTCTGTTAGGATGACTTTTCTATTGATCTCTCTTCCGTAGAAATCTGTTCTACTGGATTTATTACTAAATTATCTCCCGTAGAAGTCTGCTTAGTATTTTTCTCCTCAAAGGAAAATTCTTATACAAAATCTGCTACGGCTTGAGCCTTAATTATCGTTCTAAGCTCATATATGATGTCATACTCACCTAGTTTTATGACCCAAGCCATCAGTCTACCAGATTTCCCAAGATTTTGAATGGTTTGGTATAGAGGAAGGTCTGTATATACCATGATTGCATGACCTTAAAAGTAGGGTTTTATTCTTCAAGAAGCTTCAATAAGCCAATGCTAATTTACCCATCCAACCTTGGGTACCAGATTTTAGTTCATAATACGCCTTGATAATATAGTATATAGGATTTTATATTCCATCTTTTTTCATACTAACACCGAGATGATTGCAAATTCTGATACCGCCAAGTATAAGTAAAGATTTTCCCCTAGGACTTCCTTCGACAGCTTAGGTGTTGGCCCTAAGTATTTTTTGTATTTCCTGAAAAGCCTTGTCATACTCTTAGATCCACTCAAAGGTCTTTCTTAGTACCTTGGATAATGGAAGACACTTATCGCTGGCTCTTGACAGAAACCAATTCAATGTGGCTACTCGTCCTATCAATCTTTGAATCTCTCTTTACTCATAGGTGTATATATGTTAATCAGTGCTTGAATCTTGTCCGGGGTGGCCTCTATACCCTTTCTTAACTCCGATGACATACTTTGTTGGATTCAGGTTCATATGGTATTTTTCTAGTCAATTCAACGTCCTACTCAGGTCTTTGATGAAATCGATTGTCTTTTTACTCTTTGTTAACATGTCATCCACATATACCTCCATACTTTTGCCAATCTTCTTCTCTAAGACTTTGTTCTCCAGCCACTAGTAAGTTGCTATAATATTTTTTACCCCGAAAGTCATTATGTTATAACATTATTCACCTCGACTAGTGATGAGTGACGTTTTCTCCTTATCTCCGGGCTTTAGCTTAATCTGTTTATAGCTTGAATTAGCATCCATAAAGTTGAGTAACTCATGCCCAGTATTGTCGTTGACTAGCTAATTAATTCTAGGCTGAGGATAATGATCCTTGGGGTAAGCCTTGTTGAGATCAGTAAAGTCGACGCACATGCGCCACTTGTCATTCTTCTTCATTACGATTACCACATTTGAGAGCCACTGCAATTACTTGACATCCTTAATGAAATCTGCCTTCATCAACTTATCAACCTCCTCGTGAATGGATGAATTCTTCTATGGGTGGAATACACGATGATTTTATTTGATGGGCTTCGCATTCTCTACGATACTGATCTTGTGGCAAATAAATGATGGATCTACACCCAAAAATTCCTTATGACTCCAAGAAAAAATGTTTTTTCTCCGTCTTACAAAATTTGCCAACTCTTTCTTGGTGGTTGGGTCCAGCGTCGAGTTGATTTGTGAGTCCTCTAGGGATGTTATTCATCTAGAATCAAAGGTTCAATTTGTTCAACTAATTCACCCGTGACCAGCTTATCTCCTTCTCAATAATCTATCTCAATCTAATAAGTGAAGGTCAGTTTCTTCTATTTATCTTATTCCGCTAAGGTGTAATAGCTTTCACGAGCTTCCACTTGATTTCCCTTTACCATTCTAACTCCATAGTTTATAGGGAACTTTAGATATTGGTGAATAGTGGATGGAACAACCTTAAATTTCCTCAATCGAATCTTGTAAAAGATGATGTTATAGGCTAAGTGACTGTTCTCGTCAACGACAAAGAAACGTATCATTTTTGTTCAACAAGTAGGCCATGTGTTGATGATAAATTATAGCTCGATCATTCCCAAGGGGCACATATTTTCCTCTAAAAAACTAATAAGAGGCGTGTGATATGCATTCAGCCGTCTTATTTTTCAACCTCAGTTTTTGAAACAACTGCGGAATATTACATCTAAAGAGATTGCACTATCTACTAGAATTCTTGCTACTCTGATTACGTGCACCATCGTAGTGACAACTAGAGGGTCATCATGGGGATAGAGATCGCCTGACAAATTACTTTTTCAAAAAACAACAATGAGATGATATTTATTTACCTTCTAAGGATGGTTCTCTTAGCTAGCAGATAAATTGATCTCTCTGATATGAGCACAAGCCTTCACCTCATTGAGGTAGGATTTTCTCTCAACGAGTCCATCTCCGTCACCAGCATCACCTCCAGTTATAAAGTGACATCCGAGAGAGATAATGTCAACTTCACTCACTAGCTCTTTTGTCTTCTTAGGCAAGTTTGGATCACATCCATCCTTTGAGTCCTCATCTTACCCCTTTTCTTCTGGTCCTCCTTTTTATAAGGGGATTTAGATTATCACCTGGGTTTATGATCGACCCTTATATATGATCATCCACTTTTGTCTACATACTTTGCCAAATTTCCTTATTTAATCAAGGCCTTTATCTCGTTCTTAAAGGCTAAACTACTATCAGTATTGTGGTCGTGATCTTTGTAAAACTGGCAATACTTATCCTTGTCCCTTAGATTTGGTAGGATCTTTAATTTACCCGATAATTTCAGTTCGCTACTTTCTCATATCTCACCGAGGATGTGGTGCACGCCTGTGGTAAGCAGAGTGTATTCATCGAATCTCTTCAGGTTATTCGTTTTCTTTTCCTAGGGCTTTTCCTTCTTATTAGAACTCTTGTCAACCCTAAAATTTGTGTGGCTGGACTCCTTTGCTGCTATTACCTCTTCGACGTTCATAATTTTGCCCGCCTTGGATAGAAGTTTAGCCATCGTACTCAACGGCTCCCTAGATAATTCCCAGTATAGCTTCTCGGGCAGTAGATCGCTCATGGTAACGGTAATGAAAAATTTTCATAATAATAAATCACCCCGAGTTTCTCGCTATTGAATCGCATGATAAAACCCCTTATCATTTTATCCCCTCTTTAACGGATGCTTAACGAGTGAGCGACCCTTTTGTCTGGGTTCAAACCAAAATAGAAATTATTGATAAAGAGGTCGGCCAACTGCTGAAAATTCTAGATTTTCCCTCTCAACTAGATGTTATACCAGACTTAAGTCGATCCAGTGATAGTACTCGAGAAATCCCTCTAACACGTCTCATCCGAGATGGAGTAGATATCTAAAGCATTCTGGTACTGGTACACTTGCAATAATGGATCTAATTTTTCATCATACCTAGGAGTGATAACATGTATCTTGAATCTGACGAGTGTTGGATAACCCATAATTGTAGCTGTAAATGGTGAACCTTAAATAAAATCCTTCGGTAAAGGGTTTTTGATTTTTATGATCTTTCCCATTCGATGTTTTTGGCGTTGAATAAACCCTTTTCCAGGGTTATTCTTCTTTCTCAACATTTACTGTGATGGTCTTCTATGCTCGACCTCAATTTTTATTTGAGCTCTCTTCCTAAAAATTCTGCTTGACCTTAGCTGACTCTCAGATGCTCAGCCTTGACCTCGACGAGCATTCAGCCTTTTTAGTCTCAGACCTCCTTGTCTCTTCTCTAGGCTCTCTGTATTGATTTTCCCTTGTGGATCTTGGTCCTAGCCGATCAAATGCAAAACTCCTACTTAGCGTTCCTAAAATATTTTATCTTTCCAAGGAATAGGTTTATTCTTTATTTTATCCTCCTGATCTGAATGGTGGAGGTTGACCCTAGACTATGGGATTTGTCATCTCATTTTGATTTAGAATACCTAAACCTGTTATCTTTTCTTAGTGATTCTAGATTCAATCTCCTCGGATTTTTAGCTACTCTATGAGAATGCAAAATAATTGCAACAGGTGATTTTCATTCAAACAAAGATTGCAATACCAATTTTAAATGCGAAAGAAAATTTTAAATTGATTTTATCTTTTTATCCTACGCATGAATATATGGTGATAAAATAATTAAATTAAACCACGCAAATACGACAAGGCCAAGTTACAGGAAAAAAACTTTCGGGTAAAATCTTTTATTCACTTAAAAATTTATAAGAGAGTTGACTTTAAAACTACTCGAGTTCCCTTACAAGCATAACGCGCTTTTTAATACAAAAATTAGTCAACTGATGTGGATCAGTTATATAAAGACACGTGTCATCCTGCGTGGCATAAAATATATTCACCAAGCTACTCAGCGTACCGAACTACTCAAATGTGACGAGCTACTCAACGTACAGAGCATCTAGCCAAGAAGATCAAGCGATAAAAACAGATTCAATGAACATTCTTATTATGTACAGACGTATATATCTATTAAATAACGGCATACTGTCTATTCATATTGACAGCCCAAGGGCTATAAATACATCGTAACCCCCTCCATGACGGGGTAAGCGATCACTTGCGATCATAATTGAGATCAAGGCAAACCACCTAGCATTATAAGACAGTGGACGTAGGCCATTTTCATTAAGGTTGAACCACTTTAAAAATCCTTTGTTTTATTTCTTTATTCATATTTATCTGTGATTAATTAATTAGATCAAGTCTAGTTTTTTACATCAAGAAATTGGCACCGTCTGTGGGAATGACTATACGTAGCATTTTTCACTAAAAAATTCATCATACATGGCTGAGATCGTAGAATCTAGCAATAGGAACAATAACGGAGTTCCTCCCAACCAGTTCGCTCCTCCAACTGTCCATGATCTCACCGAAATAGTGGAAAACTTAGCCAAAGGACAAACAAATATGCAGGAGACCATGCGACAACTTATTCAAACTTTTCAAAATGCAACGCCTGCCCAGTCAGACTAGCGAGACGTTCAGAGAAACATGCATGTGCCGTTTTCATGATCCAGACGTACTCTATTCCCTCATGCTTTTCGGTTCAGACATACCGAATTCCATCATACTGAGAGGTCCGACGATCCTTCCTATCAGCCTGGCCGGACATCTCCCATAAGAGTTATGGACTCTCAAGAAAATGTTACTCTAACTCCAGAACGAACAAGCGCTCTGGAGAGGTTGAGTAGAGTCTCCCCCTTTGACTGCTTGGGCCCTAGGAGGAATATAAACCCTCATCGGATTGCTTCGAGAAATTCTCAATGACCAAATGATCTAAGGGAAAGTTCTGCCCAATCACGCCCTACAGCTCGTACAGAAAGATCCTAAGAGGAGAATTCAGTGCGATCTATAGCTCGGGAAAATAGATCAGAGGATGGAAATAATGCATGGAAGGGATCCATTCAGAGGTTGGAAGACAGGTTAGGGGAAATAGCTAAGGCCATAAACCCTCTACAAAGAACCTTTATTAAAGGATCTCCATTTATACAAGCAATTGTGGACTTTCTTACACCCTCAAAGTTTAAGGCTCCAATAGTTACGTCGAAGTACGATGGGAAGACTTATCATGTTCTCCACATAGAACAGTACCAAGCTGCTGCAAATATTTATGCGGTCCTAGATGAGATGAGGTGCAAGGCGTTCTTAGGAACCATCACTGGCTCTGCTCAAATATGGTATAATAGCCTTCCTCAGGGGAAAATCACATCTTTCCATCAGTTGGCTGAGCTCTTCATAGGTAATTTCTGCTTTGGTGCAAAGCCAATCAAGAGGGTAGCCCATCTGTTGAGCGTAAGACAAAAAGCAAGAGAAAGCACCAGGGACTACATCACTCGTTTTAACAACGAGAAACTAGAGGTAATCGATCACTTGCGATCATAATTGAGATCAAGGCAAAACACCCAGCAATACAAGACAATGGACGTGGGCCATTTTCATTAAGGCTGAATCACTTTAAAAATACTTTGTCTTATTTCTTTATTCATATTTATCTATGATTAATTAATTAAATCAAGTCTAGTTTTTTACATCAACAGTGTTATTCTTTGAAAATCTCTAATGAATAACTATGATCCTTACAAGAATTACATGACCGCAATCCTCCATTCTCAGCCTTCGTCTTCATCTTTGAATCCTTGCAGGTATCACAAGTCGGCAATGGATACAAAACTTTCTAGGGTTCTAAACTAATTCACAAGAATAATTTTCAAGGATTCTTTGTTGTGAATTAAAACAGTGTTTTGACACATAAAACTTGAAGAACTTTTGCTGCTGATATATAGAAACATAATTGACAAAAGTCTTGAACAATATGATTCACGAAACAGGTTTAGATAAAAAAAAAACTTAAGTAGGCGGGGTCATTCGAATGACTTCTGTATGTCATTTGAACGACAAAAGCATGCCGTTTGTACGACAATGGAATATCGTTTGAATGAATGGGTAATGTCATTTGAACAACGGAAACGAGACTGTGAGATTTTAAAAACTCTGCCTACAAGTCTTTCAAAAATATATTTTTGCAAAGTAAAAGTCATGTTCGTCTTTTTGATAAAAATTAAACATCCCTGACATGATTCTATGAATTAATCCAAACTTCAAATCTTTTTATACCTTTTGGGATGACGAAAAGTCTTCAAACTTGGAGATGCTTGAGTTCGGTTCGTCTTGACTGTGCATCATGATTTGCAATGGGATACACCAAACTAGCCTAAAGTTATGCTATGAACAATGACAAAAAAATTGTTCTTACAAATCTCCCCCTTTGCCTATTCCGTTACAAAATAAAAAAATAGACCGAACCCAAATTGAAATTATAATCTCCTATACAAAGTTACTGATACCCTTCCCAGCCCTATAACGGAACGACATAAGTCCCTTTGTCTTAAAACACTTCTTATTCTTCCCTTTTAAACTTTGTCTTCATCTGTGTGTCTTGAATTCCTCTTTAGGTACCTACACACATGAGACAACAAACATACACTCTCGTGATGCATTGAGTTTGATACAAAATATAATTCATGAATAAATACTCCCCCATAATTCAAACTCATCGAAAATCCATTTTAATTTTCTCTCTCCCTTTGTTTTATCCAAAATAGACGAATAGATAAAGAAGTAGAAACAATAAACATTAAGTGCAAAGCATCACGAAGAATGAAAGATGTCATCACAAAAGATGTAAATCAAGCATGTGTAATGATTATCTCATAGGCAAACACAACCAACTATTTTTGAAATTTTTTCATTTTTTTCAAAAAATGCAAATTTCACAAATACAACAAACATACCATATATAATATATGGAAAATATATCAAAGAAAAATCGGCACACATATATAGGCATAAACAACCACAAAAAAATGACACAAAATACTTAATCTTTATACACTAGCATAGTATTGACGTGTCATGTGGAATGAAATGAATGGGTGTGAACTAGAAACAAGAGAATTATAACCCAAACACTCAAATATGTTCAAGACGTTCTAATTAATCGATTTTTTTTATCAAACTAAGCTTTAGCCTTAAGTGACAAATAAAGTGGAACTTAATGAACAAAACAAGCACAATGTACACAAGCCTAGAATATTAATGATTCTACAAATCAATAGCGTCATGACAAAATAAGCTTAACTAGAATATATTGTCATTGTGAAATCCCGTTGATATTTCGATCAAAACTCCCTCAAAATCTTTCCTTTTTTTTAATGAATATATCAATCTAAACAATTTTGGCCCCTATTTGGCATATTATTCTTTTTATTGCCTTAAATTTTTCTCAGGCTCTTGTAAACGGTGACTTTCACGATGAGATTATTATTCTCTCGCAGCCCTTTCCCGTGCACTCATCATTTTTTCAATATTAAATAAATCCTCAAGAGCAACGGTTCTTACATGCACAAATCCTCTATAGTCAAATAAACATCTAAATGAAGAGATTGATAGGAGAACATCTCACCAAGCTCAAATGTACATCATAAGTTTAAAATTCAATAAGCTCGTGCATATGTGTGTGGAGGCATAAACAAAATCAAATCCATAAGGCAAGTCAAGTTCGAAACAAGTCCAAAAACATGGTTAAGATAAATTCAAGTATATAAAGCCGTAACCAAATGTCATAGCCACATGGAAATTGCATAGTGAATTGAATTCAAACACACAAATATGCCACACTAAATGTGTAAAATTAAAATACACAAAGAACCGAAAATCTTTTTGAATTTTTCAAAATATTGCTCAAGAACAAAATCTTTTTGTATTAAAGAAAAATATAATACAAAAAGTACACATGCCATAACACTAGAAAATATATATTACGAAGAAAAACTTGCGTATGACAAACAAAACCATGCACGCAATTAACGATATGAAATAGCATGTTACGCATCATGTGCAAGCATGTGATAATCAACCAATCTATCATTTAGCGTATCCAAAGAAGATTTCCTAACCCAAACAGGCGTATACCTAACTCGAGGGGTTATGGGAACTGACGAGACACTATCCTTAAACTTCCTAGGACATCTTCTAAGATCAAAATAAAAACGCCTAAGGTGACCTTTCCTACCATAATGTGAACATGTGTAAATGAGAGGAATGCTACCTATGGGTTGACCTTTTCTAATATCCTTTGTTTTGGTTGACCCTTTAAAACAAACAATGATTTTGGCTTTAACATTTGAAGAACTATAACAAGATGAGTCATTACCATTACTACTCAAACAACTCGAGTCTTTTAAATCACCTTTTGACTTCAAAATTTTAGACTCAAGCAAATAATTAGACTCTTCCAATTTTAAGAATGCCTTTTTTAAATTTTCAATAATTCCTAAAAATTTATCGCGCTCGCCTTCAATAAAAGAAAACTTTTCCCTACGAGTCTTCTCACGTGCTACAAAATCATTAATCAAAATATTTTTGTACTCTTTGGCACAAACACAAACCCTTGAATTTTTCGAGCCCTCCAATTTTTTTTTCAAAATTGGACTCTATCATCCCTTTTCTTTTTGGACAATTCTAATTTTTTAAATTCACTGTCCATGTCCACAAGTTTCTTGCGAATTAAATCTCTTTGATCTTGAATAGTTTGCAAAAGTTCCAAAACGGTTTTAAACGTGAATTCTCTTTTTCAAGAATGTCAATTTTTTTTTAGAAACTTCAAGTTCAAACACTTTAAGTCGTCAAAACTATGAGAATCCATCGAGAGAGGAGAAATAAACAAAAAATAACCAAAAATAGTGAGTAAACAAGATCAAAAGCAATAACTTAGTGGAACTCGCTCTGATACCAATTTGAGAATGCAAAATAATTGTAACGGGTGATTTTTATTCAAACAAATATTTCAATACAATTTTAAATGAAAAAATAAATTTTAAATTGATTTTATCTTTTTATCCTATGCGTGCATTTGTGGTGATAAAACAGATAAATCAAACCATACAAATACGACAAGGCCAAGTTTCAGGAAAAAAAAACCTTTCGGGTAAAACCTTTTATTCACTTAGAAATTTACAAGAGAGTCAACTTATAAACTACTTGAGTTCTCTTACAAGCATAACGCGTTTTTCGTCAAAAATCTCTAATGAATAACTATGATCCTTGTAAGAATCCCATGACCGTAGTCCTCCATCATCCTCAACCTTCGTCTTCAGCAATGAATCCCCACAGGTATCATAAGTCACGAAATAAAATTTTCTAGCGTTCTAAACTTATTCACATGAACAATATTCAATGATGCTTTGTTGTGAATGAAAATAGTGTTTTGACACATAAAACTTAAAGAACTTTTGTTGTTGATATGCAGAAAAGTAATTGGCTAAAGTATTGAACAAATTGATTCATGAAATAGGTTTACATAAAAAACTTGAGTCAGTGGGCAGGGCATGTCATTTGAATGACAAGAACATGTCGTTTGAATGACTAGGTAATTTCGTTTGAACGATAAAAAATAAACTTTGATATTTTAAAAACTCCTCCTACAGGTCTTCAAAAAATATATTTTCGCAAAGTAAAAGTCATCTTCATCTTTTTGATGAAAATGAACATCCAAAACATAATTCTATGCATTAATTCAAACTCTAAATTGTTTTATACCTTTTGGGATGACGGAAAGTCTTTAAACTTGGATATGCTTGAGTTCGGTTTGTCTTGATGGTGAGCGATGATTTGTAACAGGATATGCTAAACTAGCCTAAAGTTATGCTATAAACAATGACAAAAAAAATTATTCTTACACTCTATCATAGTGAGCTTGCCTTCTATCCCTATATGGAGTAGGAGGTTGTATCTCTCCCCTCTTACCACTTGTTGTGGTAACTGGGTTCATTTCGGTGTTGTTTTTCCCAATCAACAGACTTTGCATCATCTGCTTCATACTCTCCTACATAGCCTCCTGGCCTCTCGCCAGGTTCATCAAGATCCCTTGTAGGTCGCCCATACCCATAGGCTTAGAAGGAGGAACTCCCTTAATGGCTCAACTTCTTTTTTGGGTCATCGACCATGTTTCACTAAATTTCCAAAAAACAGAGTATGATATTATGAAAAATAGATTATGGTAATTACGTTAGCAGAAATTACAGGAAAGGTGGATTTAAAACAGGAAAAAGTAGGTATGATGTATGTTTCAAGGAATAAAACTGAATGGAATAGAGATGGGTTAATTATAACTCTAACCCATCAAAACCAATATGGATTGAAGTGAAATAAAATGGATTGCTAGCAAATGGGTATCCTCAAGTTTATGAAAATTAATAATTGCAAAAAGCGACGAAAGGCTAGTCATTGCCATGGACGACGCCAATCGGTTATCTCCTAAAACTGGCACACTCATTTAGTCTTAGCAAGAGCATACAAGTCATAATTAATAATAGATAAAGAGATGTAAATAACGTGAACACTCATCTAGAGCTAATAATAGAGAAAGATGAGAAAAAGAGAACGAATCCAAGTTTACATGGTTCGGTCCAAGATGGTTCCTACATCCACAGGTGTAGGCGATTCAATAGGTGAAAGCCTTCAATGTGAGTTCTTTGCCAACTCTTTAGTTTTCTTCCCCCTTAAATATGAACATTTGTGTGTCCCTTATGGGTTGTTAGAGGAAATCCACTAGAATGTGTCAGGCAACATTCCATTACAGATTAAACCAGTTTCCACTTTACATGATAGTGGAGGAATGATTGTCAAGTTAGTATAAGAACACATGGAAAGGGGAATATTTATTTGCTTCCCTCACGTGGGTGCACTGATGATGCCACTACATTACCTATCACATGTATGCTCTAATAGAGCTACTTGACAGTGTTAACCTGATGTTAACTAACGGGTTTAAATATGATGACTGAAATATTAAAGTCGACTAGAAGACCTGGGCTGACCAAAAAAAATTATGAGTCGATCTCATCATTATATGAACCGATCACATTATGGTAGGTAATGAGTTCAAATATCTTCTTTTGATTACTTTACAAACCATACTATATGTGAATGCAAGAATTATCACAATGAAAAATCTAGAATGAAATATCGACCAAAAAATAAGTAATCACATACACAGTACCAAATGTACGTAGTTCGATAGCTTGCCTACATCCACGAAGAGGATACACATTTTCTATTAGTGTATATCGTATAATCGAAATTACATCCCCTTTGCCCTGGATCGAGTTTTATATTTATAGTTATGATTCTAAGTGATTGAATTGTATAAGAAACTCAACGAGCTTGTGGATAGCTTGTAGGTGTCCCTGAATATCTCCCCAAGATTGTTGGTAACTGATTTGATTCTATCTCTATGCAATTAAGCGCATGTTAACTACACGGGTCTAAATTAAATATCTGCGTTGGGCCTTGCAATCCACTTTGCACATCAGGCTGGTCGGCTGTATCACTGGGCTTGAAGTATAAATAAGCCCCCACAATTGCCCCTAAAATCTTTGGGTTGAAACGATGGGCCAATAGATTTTAAGTGAGTTTAAGGCCCAATTTTTTTTAAAACCGGTATGGAATTCTTGTAATACTTGTGAACTCGCTGAGGCCATGCTCATTCGAGTAGAATTATCATGTCAAACTTGTGATAATCCTGAATAAGTGAGGGTAGGGCTGTGTTTCAGACGGATCGGAAAATGACCTTTCGGAAAAAAATCCAATTTTTTTGGAAATAAAATATTTGTTCCAATTTCCTATCCAATTTGTTCAAAAAATCAAAAAAGTTTTCGAATTTCGAAAATTCGAAAAAATTCAGAAATTTAAAAAATATACTAAAAATTCAGAAATTTTGGAAATTCCAAAATTTCAAAAAAATTAATCTAGGATTTTCGACTACTCGAAATTCTCATTTTAAAGAAAAATCGAAAAAAAGATTTAACCCAACATGTAAATATGTAAGGATTTAACCATTTTTTTCATTTGTGTAGAGGATAGAGGGATATTCTCCTTTTATAGAGGACTTTTTTGCGCCTCTCTTCCTCTCCTAGCCGATGTGGGACACATGAGAATGTTTAAAAAACTTAGAAAAATTAGAAATCGAAAAATATTTCGGAAAAAATTGAAAATAATTCAAAAAAATCGGATCGGCATATTTTCGAAAAAATCAAATAGGAAATTCAGAATTATTTCTAATTTTCTATCCGATTTTTTTCAAAAAAATCAGAAATCGGAAATCGAAAACCTTATATACATTCCAAAATCGAAAAATATCGGATCGAATATCAGAAACATCGGAATGTTCGGAAAAAAACACAGCCCCAGGTGAGGGTGCACTGATCTGAGCAGATCTATGAATAATCAAATCTTCATTTGGAATCACCCTTTCATCATTAGCGCGAAGTTCAAACTAGGTTTAGCTGTATCAACTAACATTTTCCCATCGTTTCTTCTTATCGTACTTGCTACTGGATCTTCTCACTTTCCCTTCATATTTCCAATGCTTTCTCTCACCATTTTACCTATAAGTTCCTCTAACCTACTCCTTTTACTTATCATTTTAGTTGGTCTTCTTTGTTGTTTGAAACTTTTCTTCATGGATCCTTTCCATGGAAAACATTTTGCGGAGTTCATAAAATCGTATTATATTCCTGAGTGGGTAGAAATCGATTGTGTCCTTATTCCTAGAGATTTTTGGGACATAGAAGATGGACACTAGATTCACACTCTTCCTATCATTTGGGGAGTTTAACTTTTCCCCCAAACACCTTATTTTTTAAATCCTTTAGTTATTTTGAGGTTGTCCTGCTTAGTGTGCCCCAAACACTTGGAAAATAGTGAACGGACTACTCATAATCAATGAATTATATGGGATCAACTTGGGGATCCCAGAAATTTGCTATTGCTATGTTTTATCACGCTTCAGTGATAGTGATCTGTACCTAAAGGCAAGGAAGGCCGATGGGGTTCTGGTCGTAAATCTTCCTGACTCCTACAAAGGGTATTAAGAGCAGGGTTTCATTGTCAGTAATTGGTAACATCCTCCCCAATCTGAGGGCGAGATGTACCGGGGTCCCTGGTGCCATGACTAGGGGGAGGATCACATAGCTCACTACTTTTTCTTCTATCAATTGCTAAATTCTTATTTGCTATTTCTTTCTCTATCTTTTGATTTATATTTATTCCTTTGTTATGAAGCTCGTGATAAGAACCAAGATCCTACTCTTCGATAACTAAGGGTTGCTAATCTTTAAAAGGCCTGGAAGGTTAGAGATAAGTTACCTGACGACGAGCACCTTCGTTCATCAATTTGTCTTTTGGAATACACAAATACCAGTTCTAATTTTATTAATTGATTGGTAGATAAGATCCTTGTCTTAGATTTTTTGGAAGAGGAATCTTCTGATTCATCTGGGCTAATTGAGACAAAAGGAGAGGAAGAAGAAGAAGAATAAGAACAAGAAGAAGATGTGGCTCCCTTGAAGAGGAGATTATTGAATACAGGCATTGAAGACCATGCCTTACTGTTTGATATGGTAAAGTTTAAAAAAAAATCTAGGTGGGACTCCACTAAAGTTAGTGGTTGCAGCTCAAGAACCAAGGAGAATGAGGTAGAAAGAAGAAGAGTTAGGAATAAATGAGAAGAGAATGAGAAAGAATGAGGGAGGAGGAGAGGAAAAAGAAAGAGACCCTTAAGGCCCTAGTTGAGTCCTCCATCTCCCTTTCTGTTTCTACCGAGGGGGTCAATGTAGCCAACACCCCATCATTTGCCCATAGCTTATTGAAGGGGGTCGTGCTCACGGATGATCATAAGCGCCCATCACGGTTAGGGTCAGACCAGCTTGCACTCGAATCTGCATAGGTTCTTGCCTTGGTAAGTACTCTCTCTTCTACTAGTCATTTCACTCTGTTCGGATTTTATGCGCTAATTCTTCTTTCTCATTCTTTATAGTTTGTGAAAATTTTTACCACGCACTTGGATGGGCGTGCTGACTAGTCCAAGAAAAATTAGGAACTGAGTGAAGACCTGAAGAAGTACAAAAAGGACTTATCTGATGCTAGGGATAACTTCTAGCAGGAGAGGGACAGGGCAGAGAAGGCTTTGGCCAAGCTGAGGCTGGCCAACAGCCTTGTATTTGTAGAGAAGGAGAATCTGGAGGTGAAAAACCTTGATCTAGCTGGAAAGGTCCAAAAGCTGGAGGGTGAGGTCCCAACTATCAAGGAGAGCAGCTATGCGGATGGCTAAAATGTAGCCTATGATGATGCGAAGATCTAGATTGCTTATACCAAAGTGTTATACTTCAGAAATGGATGGGACCAAACCTTAGGGTTGTAAGAGTCTCACTAGAGTCCGATCTGTACAAGCTTCAGCTCCCAGGTACTTCTCTTATTACTGCAGAGGATCTTTATCTTGGTTAGCCTACATTTTCCTCTATTTTTCTCATGTGTTGTAAATCTTTTTTCCCTTTCTCTATATGTAATGGCTCTTGCCTACCTTTTGAATTATCAATGAAAAAAGACTTTTCCCTTTATTGATGTTTTTCTTTTTCTTTTCGCTGATGTTCTCTGCACTTGTTATTTATTTTTTAATTTGTAACTTGTCACTATAGAGGACTATACATCTCCCACCTTATATCTTGAGAAGGTTATAGGCCCAGGTGTGAGTGGGCAAGCTTGTCGAGACTTTTTAAAGGTTTACAGATAGCTAAAGGCAGAAATGGTAGCGCACAAAGATTCCGAGCTAGTGGCCAAGTTGAAGTATGACCTCTAAGTCATAGAGGAAATTGACTCCTCCATGTAGGAGGAAATAAATTATCTGAAGGCCTAGCTTGTAGCGAGCAGGGATGTGGGATAGGTTGATAAGATGATTCAGGCTGAGAATGATGCCTTGAAGAAAAATCTCGCTGAGCTGAAAGAGGATCTTCGGCGAAAGTACACTATTATAGCTAGTTTTTAGAGAGACATCAAGAGGCTTAGATTCCTGTTCAGGATGGGCCCTCGAGCTGCATAGTCGGTAATCTACGATGAGGGTTGGCAGGATGCTCCTGTGAGGCTACAAGAAGCCCAGGACGTCGTACATCAGCATGGGTGGTTGAATGCCCTTAAAGTGAATAAGGAGCAGAGAGAGTCCAAATTGTGGTACATGTATTAAGTGGACTGCCCAGCCTACTGTCGACCTTCTCTTGGGAAGGACAAAAAGTGGGTTCCCTTCGATAATATTCCCCAACAGCTACTGAATGACTTTGAGGTGGATTCGGGCCTTGAGGAAGAGTTCGTCCCTAACCCAGATGATGGCCAAAGAAGACAAATAACAGAATTTTTGGCTTGCGACCCATGAGCAGTTTGTGTCCTTGTATAGTTTTTGTAATATCTATATCCCTGTACTCTTTAATCTTTTACTGAATGAATAAAGTTTGTTTATTAACTGTAGTGTATTTTGGGCAGTTACCGACTAAATAGAGTTAATAATTATTTATGTATTCTCGGCGTTTGCCAACCAGGAAGAGTTGATATCTATTAATTATTTAAGGATTTTGCCGACTAAATGAGTTAATAATATTGGTAATCATTTTGGACTTTTTGTTGACTAAATGATATAATATTGGTTGTATAATCATGCTTCCGGTATAATATGTCGTACCAATATCATTCCACCTACCTTACCTTTTAGGTCGTGTCGTCACACTCTTTTAGGCCTAGGAGAGATGATGACAAGAATGCACCTGGTTAATGTTACATCCACCTAATCAGGCTTTTAGCGACCAACATAGTTGGCAACCAACCTCAATTTATTTTTTTCTTAAGGATCCCCTGTAGGGCTTTTATTATTGCCGGGGTAACTCGTGAGGCCCTTTGTGTTTGATATGACAAAGGTATGATGATTCCATTAATTGAAACTTATTGTAATTAGTATGAACCCTGCTTAGCGTGAGGAAATTCCATGATTGGAATAAGTTGAATAACCAATTATAATCTAAAAGAATTATGTTCTGCACAAGGAAGTTCTTTGGTTCAAGTATGTTGTGCCACTTACTGTAACCAAGTGTAATTCTGGCTAGTATCCCAAGAATGGAGTTATTGCTTGAAAATGATGCATAATATAAAATTGAGACAATCAAGATATGAGAGATTATGGGCCTTTATTCATTAACTAATAACTTTAAGAGAAACACAAGTCTCAAATGAAAATTCGCATAAACTACATATGCTAAAGATGTCTAAAAATAGAACTTATTGAGGTTGGACGCACTCCATGCTCTTTGTATCTCTCTTCCCTCTATCATTTCCAAGTGATAATGTCCTTTAAGGTCGTCCCTGATTACTTTGAAAGGTCCTTCCAGTTTGGTCCCAGTTTTTCATCTGACGGTCTTACTGCACTACTAAGGACTTTACTTAGGACGTGATCTCCTACCTGGAATTTCCTTAGATGGACGTTCTTATTGTACCACCTCACCAGTTGTTGTTGGTATGAATGCATATTAATCATGGATTGCTCACTTCATCCATTCGCTAAGTGAAGTTTAGTGTATAAGGCATCGACGTTTAGCCCTTAGTCGGCCAAGTTTGTTCTCATGGTAGGGAGACCAGTTTCAAGTGGGATGATGGCTTCCATTACGTATGTGAGTGCGAAGGATGTTTCCCTTGTAGGTCTTCTGGGCATAGTAGATATGCCTAAAGGACATAAAGGAGTTCGTCCACCCAAGCACCATTTTCTCTCTCTAGCCTGTTTTTCAGACCGTTAAGCATCATTTTATTGGAAGCTTCTGCTTAACCAATGCTTTAAGGGTATGCTATCGATATGAAGTGAAGCTTAATGATGTCCTCGTTACAGAAATTTTGGACGAAACCACTCCTATATTGTATGCCTTTGACAGTTATTGTTGATGTAAAAAACTAGATTTGATCTAATTAATTAATCACAAATAAATATGAAATAAGAAATAAGAAAAAGGATTTTTTAAGTGGTTTAGCCTTAATGAATGGCCTACGTCCATTGTTTTGTATTGCTGGGTGTTTTGCCTTAATATTGATTATCTTTGCTTATGATAGCTTACCCTTCCATGAGGGTATTACAATGTATTTATAGTCCTTGGGCTGCCCATATGAATAGACAATAATCACCGTTATTAAATAGGCATATACATCGGTACATAGTAAGAATATTCATTGAATTTGTCTTGGTCATTTAGTCTTCCCAACCAGTTGCTCGGTATACTGAGTAGCTCGGTATTCTGAGTAGCTCGGCGCGTTAAGTTGCTTTGTATATATAATTATGCCATGCTAGACGACAAGTGTCTTAACATAACTGGTCCTCACCAGCTGACTAATTTTTGTACCAACAGTGATAATAGCTCTTGATACTGCAAAGCACGTTATAATGCTCTTTCAGATGAAGCTTATCATATCAGCATCCCGAATGTTGACTAATGGTTATGCCTGGTGAGGTAATCTATGCCAACCAGTAGATACTTAAGATTCCCAGGTGCGGTAAGTAGTGGTCCCATAATGTCCAACCCCCATTCTATAAATGGCCAAGGGCTAGTCAAGGACATCAGGTCGCTAACTAGTTGATGAACCATAGTGGAGAACATATAGCATATTTCACATTTTTGGACATAGATACTTGCATATCTTTGCATGTGTGGCCACCAGTAGCCTTCTTTGATTACTCGAAATGCTAATGACCTTCCTCCCGTATGACTCCCACAATTACCATCATGAAGTTCACTGAGAACTTTCTGGGTGTCTTGCGGGTGGACGGATTGGAGGTAAGGACCTGTAAAGGATCTCTTGTAGAGCTTCCCTCCTGGATCAAGATAGAAATGAGTTTCCTTTACCCTTATTCGGTGAGCCAACTTCTTATTATCTGGCAACGTCTCATTCTGCAAGTAGGCAGTAATTGGATCCATCCAGCTAAGAGCTCTTCTATGAAAAGAATTTTCTCGACGACCACTGTCTTGTCAATGCTAGGTCGGGAAAGGAACTCCACTTCAAATAGTTCTTCTCTACTACTGAACATAAGGATGCTAAGGCATCTGCATGACTAGTTTACCCCTGAGGGAACTGTTGAATGTGGATTTCCTCAAATTCTACCATTAGCTCTCGCGCCACAGCAAGGTAGGTTGCCAACCTATCATCTTTGGTTTAAAATCTCCGCTCACTTATTTAGAGACTAGTTTGGAGTCTCCGAAAACATTGAGGTGCTTTGCCCTAACAGTTGGGCTTTTGCGCAGACCATCTATCAATGCTTCATATTCGACTTCGTTATTGGAGGCTTCAAATCCTAACCTAATTTCTTGTTCGATGATAGCATCTTTTAGTGCTATGAGGACAATCCCTACTTTAGTACCCTTGGAATTGGAGTCTCATCAATGTATATGGTCCATTTTATGGATTGTGCTTCCTTTTTTGTTGATTCTTCCATCATTTGTTAGTCAGTTGGATTGTCTTCCATGAATTCAGCGATGAAATCTACCAAGACCTATCCCTTAATCGTTGTCCTTAGCTAAAAATGAATATCAAACCTTTCGAGTTTGACTAACCATTTTGACAGTCGTCTAGAGAGGTCAATTTTTCAAAGGACAACTATGAGGGGGAATGAAGTGATCATCATTATTAAGTGAGCTTTGAAATAATGTTTTAGCTTCTTAGAGGTAACTACCAGTGCATAGGCTAACTTCTCAAATGTTCTACATCCAGGAGCGTCTTGTTAGCGTAATAGATAGGAAACTGTCAACCCTCCTTTTCACACACCAGAGCCGAGCTAATAGCATGGTCTGATACTGTGAGGTGGAGGTACAAGTTATCTCCGTCGTCGGGGATTGCCAGCTGGGTGGCTTGCTGAGGTAAGACTTGATTTCCCCCAAAGTTCTTAAGCAATCATCATTCCAAGCGTGGCCTTTACCCTTATTTAAGAGCTTAAAGAATCGTTGGCAGCGTTCTGAGGAGTTGGAGACAAAGCGATTAAGTACTGCAAGCATTCGAGTAAGCTTCCGAATATATTACAGCGTCCTTAGTGGCTAGACCCTATTGATCACATCGAATCTGATCTGGATTGGCTTGAATCCCTCTCTTACTGACTAGGTAACCCAAATTTTTTTTTGACTGGACACCGATTGAGTACTTTATCACATTGAGTTTCACCCGGTACTTCCTAAGGATTTTAAAAGTTCTGGACAAGTCTTTGAGGTGGTCATCTGTGTCCTTGTTCTAGACTAACATTTCATCAATATAAACTCCCATGATATCTCCTATCTGGTTCTTGAACATCTTTGTGACCATCCTCTAATAAGTTACCCCTGCGTTCTTTACTCCGAACGTCATGACCTTGTAATAATATAAACCTAATAGAGTTATGAAGGATGTTTTGTCCTAGTCGGGCTAAACAGCGGGATCTAATGGTACCCTTAATAGGCATCCAGAAAAATCATTCTCTCATGAGCTATCTTGGCGTCAACTAACTAATCAATCTTCGATATAATGAAACTGCCTTTGGGGCAGGCTCTATTGAGGTTCATGAAATCGATGCAGACTCTCCAACTGCCATTTCTATTTGTATAACCATTGGGTTGGACAACCATTTTGGGAACTGAACTTCCCTAATGGATCCTGTATCCAAAAGCTTCCCAACTTTGTTCTTCACCGCTTTAGCCTTTTCTGGGACTGTTTGGCATGCCTTCTAAGTGACTTACTTGAAGGTTGGATTAATATGGAGACGGTGGCATGCTATGTCGGGATTAACCCCAGGCAGGCCGGATGACTCCCAGGGAAAAACATTTAAATATCTTCTAAAAAAGGCAATTAATTCTTTATTTTCGTGATCGACAAAGGTAGTCCTAATCAAAAACTTTCTATCTGATAGGTTTTTTCCAGCACTAACTTCTTTTAAGCTTTCGATGACCATATCAGCGAGGTGGATCCTAGTCTCCTCCACCCTTGATCGACCATACCGTAGTTTCTATTTTGAAGGAGTGCCCCCATCTTGGGCATCCTCTGGCTGAACCTCTAGTTCCTTCTTCTTCCCTTTTTGAGGTCGAATGACGATGATGAAGCACTTTATTATTGTGGCTTGGTCGCCATAAATCTTCATGAGTCCCTGATCAGTAACATATTTTAGCTTCTGATGATAAGTAGACGACACGACTTTCATAGCATGGAGTCATCCTCTGCCTACAATGGCGTGGTAAGGTAACTATATATCTACCACTAGAAGCTTGATCATCTTTAAAATATTACACACCCTTATTAGCAGGACTATCTTTCCCAACGGCATCATGATTTTCCCCGCGAAGCCAACCAACATAATTGTGGCCTCTTTGAGGTTAGCTAAGTTAAGCTTTAACTTATGGAATATCTCTCGGTACATCACCTCCTATGAGCTTCCCTGGTCTACCAATAATTTATCTATGTCCTAGTTAGTGATCTAAAAGTGATTACGAGTGCCTTGTGGAGCAGGGTCCTCACTCCAATCAGATTTTCCTCTATGAATATGATATGTTTGGTGTACTCGTTATCTTTTGGTCGTCGACACTTTTTAACCTGTCTTTTTCCGGGTCAATCTGGAATGCCTCCATAATAGCGGTGACCTTTTTAGCTCTATCTGAACAACGTTCCCTTGGATCTGATTCAGCTCAGATGCTCTCTGAATCACCGCGAACTCCTGCCCCATATGGCCATCAAGGATATTGTCCAGTTTTTGGTCTCCATTGACTGCGACCATATCGACTTTCTTTTCTACGTACTCGTTTAAATGTCCCTCTTGGGCTAACTCTTACAATTACGACTTTAGGTATTTACAATTCTCTGTCCTGTGGTAGCCCTTCTTATGGAGCGTGTATCTTAGAGCATTGTTACTCTTTGTTGGGTCACCACCCATCTTTTTGGGCCACTTGATGAATAGTTGATCCTTGATCTTTCTCAAGATCTTGAAGATTTATTCTTTGAAGATTGGGTTAACAACCTGGAACATCTTTGAAGGATTAGCCTTGCTCCCATTCTTAGAGCCATTCTTGCCCCCGTTCTTGTTCCTTTTTTGTGGAGTATCACTTTTTTCTCCTCCTTTGCTTGATTTTACATGACCGTTGTCCTTAGGGTAGAGTGAACCACATCCTCAATCTTGGCGTATTTTTTTATACGTGACATGAGGTGGTCAATGGTGTTTGCCTGTTTATTCGTAAAGGACTGGTGCAGTAAATATGTGGTCGGCAGACCTTTTTTTTTAAAAAAAAGAGGTGAAGATACCCCAAATTTATTCCTATTAGTAGAAAAGCCCTACCAAGGTGGCTTATACAAGATAAAGAAAACTTGAAGAAATAAATAACGACAGATTATTTCAAGTTTCTAATAGATTTGACTCCAAAAAGATCCATTCTATAATGCCCTTTAACTGAGATTGGGAGATCATTGTATTCTTTGAACGAACAAAAGCACTGAGTTGTTACTCCATAATTTGCCAAGCTGTTTGCAACCTGATTATTCTCCCTCCAAGTGTGATGAAAGTGGACTTGAATTTTCTCTTGTATAAGATTGATATCAGAAAGAACATCAACAATAGACCAAGGAATAGATTTAAAACACCATTGAGAAAATCTATAACCATTTTCGATTCAGATTCAACAATGACTTTATGAATATGTAAGGAAACACAAATATTTAAACCTCTCAGAATTGATAAACATTCAGCTTTGTTGTTGGTAGTATGACCTTCAAAGGACGAGAAAGCTTTAATTAAAACCCCCATGTGATTTCTGATTATACTTCCCAAACCAGCGGGACCTGGATTGCCCTTAGCAGCCCCATCACAATTAAGCTCAGCAACACCTTCCAATGGCTTAATCCATTGGATTGATATAATGGATCCACGAATAAAAGGCTTAAGATGAAGCTTGAAAATTTTAATGATGAATTCAAAGTTCTTCGAATGGGAATTGAAAGATTTGTTGTAAGCAATAGATTGGATCAGGTAAAAAACATTTGTAATAATGGACTTGACTTCCATTTTAATACCTTAAAAGACACTGTTGTTTCTTGATTTCCATAATTCCCACATTATAGCAGCAGGCAGGATAGAGAAAATGAATTGTAAGAAGTCTTGCTTTGGATTTCGAAGCCACCGTGACATTAGAGTCAAATTAATAGAGGAGAATTGAATATGGATACCAAAGAGCTAAGCAAAATATTTCCAAACTTGAGCGATGGGACCAGTTAAAAATAAATGGTTCATAGATTCAGTAGAGTTTAAACAACAGTGGCATCGAGAAACCAGTTTGATGCTAATCTTTTGAATAGCTTCATCAATTGGAACAATTTTATGTAGACATTTCCAGAGGAAAATAGATATTTTTTTAGGGATATCTGGCTTCTAAATTGAATAATAAGAAAGAGCTAGGTTTATTGGACCTCATAAGATTCCAAGAAGATTTAGAGGAGAATTTCCCATCATGAGTAGGAGTCCAGTACCTTGAACCTCTGATTAGAATTGCATCACTTTCAGCAGTTTTATCCACATTTTTAATCCTTCGATTAGTACTGGAGCCAATTGGAGCAGATCCTCCTTTGTATTTAACATAGTAGAAATTGGAACAAAGACTAGCAGAAGTCTTAATATTCCAGTTGAGTCTTAAACTTGCTGCTTTACACACATCATCCATAAGTCTGAATCCCAATTTTCCTTTCTCTATTGGAGGGCATAGTTCATTCCATATTTTCCAGTGATATTTCGAGCCAAATTCTTTGGAAGCATTCCACAAAAAATTGCTGAACAGATTATGAATAATGGATATTGTCTTTTTTGAAGGGTTTAAGGATGCAAGAGTATGGATAGGTAATGATGAAAGCACAGATAAAATTAGAGTTCTTCTACCAGCAAATGAAAGGAATTTATTTTGCCAAGATCAAAGTTTAACTCTGATTTTGAGAATGAGATCCTCAAAGTACAGGTGTTTGCATTTCCCGTAGAAAATAGGACAACCAAGATAGGTAATAGGATATTTTTTGAAAGCTAAGTGTAAAATTTGGGCCATTGCTTTGATCCTTTTGTGGGAAATGGTGTGATTGAAAGCGAAACTACTTTTAGAAAAATTTATCAACTCACCAGAAGCAAGCTCAAATTTTTTCAGAAAGGATATCGAGTTTTTAAGGCTATTGGAGCTCCCATTTCAAAAGACAATAGTGTCATCAGCAAAGCTTAAATTACTAATAAGAGGACTATATTTAGGGAGAGAGAAAGGTTTTACAAGACCATTGATGATGAGATTATGGAGGCCTTTATTGAGAGTTTTAGGTACTAACCTAAAAAGCCCGAGAGAAAGAGGATCCCCCTGTTTGAGACCCCTAAAAGATTTGAAGTGGCCAACACCTTGACCATTAATAATGGTAGAGAACCAATTATTGGAAATAATTCTCCAAATTCTATCAATCTATATCTTTGAAAAACTATATTTCCTTAGAGTTTTAAGAAGGAATGGCCAAGAAACTCTATCATATGCTTTGGATAGGTCCAACTTGATGATCACATTAGAGCCAAAAGATTTTTTCCCATTGGACTGCATAAGTTCTTGAGAAAGAAGGATATTGTTAGACACTTTTCTCCCTTTGATGAAACCAACTTGAGATTGACCAATGATGGTTGGAAGAACTTGTGATAGTCTAACAGCAAGGATCTTTGTAATTATCTTGAAACATAAATTATAGAGACTAATAGTCCTGAAGTCTGAGCATTGAGTTGGTTTTTTTTATTTGGGAATGAGAATAATATTAGTAATGGTCTAGCTTTTGGGAACATCACCACCTGAAAAGAAGTAACAAACAACATTTATGAGGTCAGATTTGATTATAGTCCAATTTTTTTATAAAAGAGGCCATGGAAGCCATCTGGACCAGGGCATCCATCTTCATTAAGGACTTGTATAGCTGTCCATACTTCTTATTCACAAGGCATATCATCTAACACGAGGACTTGATCTGAAGTTAATGACTGATCTATGGATTGAATCAACTCATCCTCACTTTCTATCACATAATCTTTAAAACTATCTTCAAAGAACTCAATAAATTCTTTTTGGACACCATCAGCTTGGTTAAGCCAAATAGCCTCTTTATTTTTAATTTTGTGAATCATTTGCATAAGTCTTCTGGACTTGACAGAGGCATGAAATAATTTTGTGTTAATATCCCCTTATATAAGCCACTTACCTCTCATTTTTTCCCCTAAAAGGATTCTTCCCTCTTTAAAGCTTCTAACAGTTTTGCTATGGATAAAGACAGGTTCTCTCTATTGTTAGAGTTGAGGGATGGTTCATACGCAACCTCATTTGATAGCATTTCATCCTCTAATATAATAGTTTCCTCAAAAACATTTTTGAAGGCCTTCTTATTCCAGACTACAAGAGTGGATTTCAGTCTTTGGAGCTTGGTAGAGAAGGATCTAAGAGGGTTACCAATGGCAATGGTTTCCCAAGAAGCATCAATAATTGAATGAATATCTTTGTGATTGTACCAAATATCTAAGAACTTGAATGGTTTTTTGATTGCATAAAAAACAGTATGAATAGAGAATAAAAGAAGACAATGGTCTGAGCAAGTCTTGTTTAAATGGGAAAGAGAGAAATTAGGGAATGTATTACTCCATTCAATCGAAGCCAGGCCTCTATAAAGTCTGGACCAAATTTTATCCCCATCTCGATTATTATGCCATGTGAATTTAGTTCCAGAGAATTTTATGTCCAACAGATCAGCAGAGCATATGAAATTGTTGAAATCTTCCACTGCTAAGAAGTCAATACATTACCCCCAAGTTTCTCACCACTATTTATCACAACATTGAAATCTCCTGTTATCATCCAAGGCTGATTATTAGTAAGAACTTTTTGTTGAAGTAAACTATCATATAAGATAGTTCTATCTAATCTATTGCATTTAGCATAGACAATAGAGAGGAAAACTTCAGAGTGAAAATGCGGGTGGGAAATTCTAAGAAACATAGATTGCTCATCATTTAGAATTACATCACAAGAAGTGTTAAATCTCCAGAAAAATCAGATTTTGTTGTTGACATTAGCAATGCCATCATCAAAATTAACACTCCTCCTCAAATCCTCTATCTTTTTCAATTTGGATTTTGGCTCTAATATGGCCATAAAATGAAGGGAATGAATTTTACACAGTTTTTTTATTCTCCTTATAGAGAGCTTATTAGAAATGCCTCTAATGTTATAGCATAAGAAGTTTATCATTGAGAGAGATGATAGGAAAAACATTTTGAGGACTTAGATGAAGCCCTTGTTAATCTCTTGAACATGGGGTCAGGAGGTCTGATTTTAGGAGTTGTCTTGCAGGCCACTATATCTGTAGTAACACCTATTTCTTCAATATCTGTCTTAGGTTTCAAGTCCTCCATCTTCTTAGATAGGTCTTTAGAGAAAATAATTAATTCCTCTATCAGAGGTGGATTGGCCTTCAGGTTAACATCAAGATAAAAAAGGGACAGAGGTTTCATCAAGTCATTTTTAGTTTTAGGTGGGAGATCAGAGCCTTTAGGAGACAGCATGAGAGTTTCAAGAATCATCAAATCCGAGTTATCAAGATCCTCATCTTGAATTTTGTTGATGTATTCTTGGATCTTTGGGTAAAGTTTATTTTAGATTGGCTGGTTGAGGCTTGAAGTTGTGAACAGGTTTGATTGGACATTTTTTGGATTCTGATCAAGGCTCAAGTCCTGACAATGATCTTGGGTGGAAAGTTGAAGGGGATATTGAGGATAAGTTTGGATGGTTGAAGGAGTAAAAATAGGATTTTGAAAAGGTGATACTTGATGATTAGTTTGGGTAGTAGTGATATTTGGTGATTGCTGAAGGGGTTCTTGAGGAATTGTGTCGGTATTAGGAGAAGTTTGGGGTGGGAGAGTATGGAAAGTTTTTAAACTGTTTGAGGGTTGACCAGAGGGAATGAGGGGGTTTAGAGGTTTGGGAATCGGGTTTTTTTTTTATTAAAAAGTGTTGTTTTGGGATGGTTGGATCAGTTGTTAGTTGAGATAGAAGGGATTTTTGGGGGTTGAGTGGCAGGGGCTTATTGTTTTCGATGGTTTTTGGAGCATGGGAAACACCTGATGCTTGTTTATTGAGGATACAATTCTGATTATCATGGCTAACTTTGAAACAGTGGATGCAGTAGTTAGGAATATCTTTAAACAAAATATTTTGCCAAAAGCCATCTTCTCCACACCCAATTCATAGGCGATCAGGTGTTGGTATCAAAAGGTCAATCTCAACACAGACCCTAGCAATACTAGGTCGATTAATTGCAGCAGTGGAGCTATCCATTTTTAGAGGTTTTCCCACGACTTGGGCGATAGAAAACAAAGAATATTTAGAGAAAAAATTGATAGGAAGAGAAAAGAAAGAGATCCATAATGGAACAATGGAGCTTTCTTTTTCAGGTTTAAAATCAGGAGACCATTTAAAGGTTCTCATCGGGTATCTACCAATAAACCATTGATTACGCAACCACAATCTTGTGAAATCTTCTTCGTGAAACAATGGAATGATGACATGTTTTTGATTCAGCAGGACAACAGTGAAAGATGACTTAAGATTCATTGTATGAAAGGTCTTTCTAATGTCCTCTAAGGTGGGTCTACCATGGGAAAAATTTCCCACAATTGAGAACTTGAAAAGAGCAGCGAGATTAGAAATGTCTTGTGGAGAGAACTTAATCGCATGTTCCCAATTATAAGAGGATACTGGAATTAGAGGTATGTCAAGATTTGTGTTTTCCTTTACCACACTTACAAACAATTTACTCCATGCAAGTGGTGGATTAGTTGGTTTTGGATCGACATGGGAAGAAATTGTCGTAGCCATGCAAAATCCTAATTACGGTTCTACGTGAGAGAGAGAGAGAGAGAGAGAGAGAGAGAGAGAGAGAGAGAGAGAGAGTTTATTAACTAAAGGGTAACATTATTGGCAGACTTATGTTGAAGGATACTATGGAAACCTACTTCGATAAATCCTCCACTTCATTGAGGACCTCCCAATACCTCTTGGCTTAGTCATGAAGGCTCTCTTGTGGATTCTTCTTCACCATGATCAGTGAATCCATACTTTTGAGATGGGAACTGATGGTTATGAAGTGAGCAATGAAGGCTTCTGCTAGGACGTTGAAGCTCTTAATAGACATATGGGGTGGCCTCTCGAACCACTTCTGGGCTACTGTGACACCACGCCTAATAAAATCCCAGGCGATCAGTCCTAAATTAAATTAAGATGGGTTTCTCAGTTGGTTCATTCTTACATTCACTGTCGAATTTTTTTATTACTAATCACCTAAGTGGAATTAGACCGGTGCTAAAGTTTTAACTTTTAATTAACTGGGAATAAAAGAACATTTTTGAAGTCTAAATCATCATACACAATAGACGATAAACCAAACCATCATAATATGCAAATGAATCCAATACATTCTAAAATCCAATGGTAAAAATACCCAAAGTTAAATGCAATCTAATCCAAATTGTAGAGTAAATCAAATACAAGACTGAAACTACAAGGTTATTTACTGACAAAAGCATATATAAGAGATACAAAATGAGATCCTATGCTAGATTTGAATAAGAAAATTGACTACTCAAAATCTTATCAGCATCAACAATGCTACAGCTCCGAGTCTCTGAAATGATATCATCATGCATGGATTTCCTGTGGCAGGACACCTAAAAGCTTTTGAAAATATTTTACAAGCAAGAGTTAGTACTCAAAACATTTTGAAAATATTTGACAAGTAATTTATCGCAATTAAAATCGATTATTGATTACACATGTTAGGTTCACGCACACTCTATTGAGTTTCCTCACCTCTCATCTAATGTGCACTCCTAACGTTCTATACTTAGCCCACCTAGCTATCATACCCAAGATATCTCGACTAAAGTATATAACCGATCTTATCAATAGTCTACTTTCCCGTACCGCCCATATAACACGCTTTATTAGTAAAATCTCTCACATGTTATTCATTTCCCATATAATGTTCACATATGTTATGTTTAATCATTATAATTGTCTCACTACTTAATTCATATAGCATTTCACATCTATCATCATTGAACTTCGATAATTAAGTTTCACTAATCAATTAACCATAGATATTCCCTATATATCTTTAATCATGTAATTAAGTATTCACTCTACTTAATTTGCCATTTAGATGTATATCTCTATATATCATCTATAAGTCAACTACTACACATAAGTAGAGTAACATGAGGTATATATTTCACACACAATATATACTATAAGCACATACTTTATAATCACCTCCCCATATCACATTTTTGGGGTTATTGTCTCAGAATCATACTTCGAGCACCAATAGTGATTTATATCTCTTAGTTCGGAATACATATTTCAGATATAATATATATTATAAGGATTATTGGTCCAGAAAGCCATCGACCCCAAGGTAAATGTATATACATGCAAATTCTCAATCTATCTTTAATCTCACAATTAAGTTTTTATCTACTTAATTTATTATCTAGATGTATATCTCTCTATATATCATCTACAATTCTACCCTTGCACATAAGTAGAGTATCATGAGGTATATATTTTTCACACACAATACATACTATAAGGATTATTGGTCCGAAAAGCCATCAACCCCAAGGTAAATGTAATGTACATGCATATTAGCTCAGACCTTCCGTAGATACGAATTAATAGTAATGCATATGTCTATTAGCTCAGACCTTTCGTTAATACCAATGAATATTATATATATTCGATGTTGGTCCAGAGTGTCCATCGACCCCAACTCGAATTTTAGTGTATTGGTCCGGAAAGCCAACGACCCCAATACCTAATTTATAAAATAATAGATATTCACACAACCTAAGCTTTAATAAAAATAGGTATTCACACAACCTAATCATTCATACTTTTACGTAGTATATTTCTCTCAAATACTCACCGTATATTTTATTTTACAATTTATCTCACTATCGTATTAATTCGAGTATTCACACAACTCTAAGGGTCCTAGTTGCCCCTTGTTAAATCAATTAAATAGTTACCCTTGTTAACCTACTGACCCAACAAATTTAAGCTCGCTCACGCTTTTCTGTAATTATATTCTTATCATCTCGAATTTGAATACGTCATAATCAAGCCTATGAATCTTCACTTTAATTCTCTCACAAACTTGAAGTCCAACACTCAATCATAGACCAAATCTTGTATCATTATTACCTAAATATATTCTTCAAGGTACCAAACACTTCCCCTATAAAATTTTAGGCATTTGAGGCTTAAAAACAAAAATCTCACATTTTCTAGGCAGACGAATTGAATCATAATTTTCTGGAAGATTAAATACGCTCTAGTAAAATTTTGATTTCTCCCTCTATAGAACTCCGATTGACCCGATTCCAAGTTCTTTGGAAATCTAAGAGATAGAAATTTCCACACATCTGTGATTCACACTCTAATTCGAAGTACATTTCAAATCGTACACGTTTAAAGTTACGTCAAAATTTTGGGAGATTACTATGCTGGCAGATCAAACACCCTATAGTAACATGTCGATTACTCCCTCTAAAACACTCCGATTGATCTAATTCCAAGTTCATTTGCTATCTAAGAGATATAAATCTCTAGGCATGTATGGTTCACACTCTAATTTGAAGTACGATTCAAGTGGCATACGTTTAAAGTTACATAAAATTTTTTGGCAGATTGACAGCTTGTGTTCATCAATTAAACCGTAAGTCATTCAAGATTCATGTTCTTCAACTAAGCACCCATAAAGATTCCATGTTAATCATCAAATATATTCAAATTTCATTTCATATTTGCATAGGGATTCATTCGACATGAAATTCTACCCAAACATGTGATCACTTCATACATTTAATTCAAGGTTTTTCAATAGAATCAACCAATTGTTAAAACTCCATACACATGGGTATTATAACTTGAATTTGATTTGCAATAAAGGCTTGCCTGGAATGGATAAATCTGATTTTGTGGTTCTTTATTGAGGGTTTATTGTTTCTTCGCCAATCTTCCTTTCCAATTTGGCTTGATGTGCAAGAACTCTTCACCACCTTTAGAATTTATCCTTTAGCTTTGAGAATTAGCTCTCCCTTCTCTCGAACGGTCTTTCTAGCAGTTTTTGTGTTATGAACCATAATCCCCAATCTCCAAATATGAAATCTAAGGCTCTAAATTCCGTAGGTTATTTAACCCACTTTATAAAAATGACCGAAACACCCTCGATAAGTGTCGGTTTAGTCCAAAATTAACACGGGACTCTAAGTATACACCGGGTACATCATTTCGTCTATTTAGAACCATTTGGAACCATCCGTGACCTCTAAATTATCATCTGAGTCACTTAATCATTTATCACCACAAAATAGTCTACACGCACGACTCCCGGTGAGATAAAGTAAAAATACGCGCATATCACTCGCTATGCCGTATCACCATGATTATCAATTATTTACTATTTACACTTAGTAAATATTATCATGTAGTATTAATCCGTATTAAAATCCGAATTAATATCCAATTAAACGCATTTACCATTTAATCATTTTAAATTACTTCACTCACGTAATTTCATTAAAACATATTTTTCTCAATTAATTCCTCAAATTAATTAAATAAAAATACACAAAAATTCGGGGTATTATGTACTCCCCCTACAAAGGAATTTCTTCCTCAAAATTAGGAAAATATTGCTACTAAAACTCAGGATCTTTAACATCAAGACATCCTATAGTACCCAAATTCGAATCATAATAACATAAGGGTCACTCCACTATACCCCCGCTTGTGGTACCCACCTATCAAAGGCTTAATCAATGCGGCCCAAGTTTATTGGATTCACTACGTATGGATACACTCCATGAGTCATGTGATCTCAAAATTGGATCTATCGCCTCAAATACTAATGGAAGGCCACACATCACTGAGTGCCAGCTTCCCGTATCCACCCCGAAATAAAACTCCCATTCTTAGAGAATTCACAGGAACATCTGACCACTCATGTCAGTTCTCAAAACATCGATTCATGGCAACGTCACTCATACAAAATTTAAAAGCCACTTAAAATACTTTATGGTTCACTCCACTCTTAACAAAGGACTTCAAATCACTTCTAGTCCAAAAATCTAGTTATGCTCTCACTTTGGATTAACCAGAGGTAGAACGACAAGGCTTTCCATACCAAACCTCAAAAGGCACCTCGTCCATAATAAACAGGTATGATTTATTACACACAACTCTACCAATCGATAATTTACTCACCAATTACCGTACAATGCTCTACGTCAATTTTGAGTTAGGTCCATTACGGAAGCAGACCATTCGCAGTGACTCTAGAGTCACATTCATATAACTTTACTAGTCGTCATTCACCTCGCGGTTACTCATTAGGCCATAAGTGACACGACTTGATCACAGCAAAACATCATCCCCCAATGCCTCCTTAAAATCCCTCTCGAAGGTAGGGTTCAAGGATCTCATCCTGATACACAACAGTAGTGGGTAGCACCTAACAGTGTAACTCACCACAGGTAAATAATAATTTCTCCACCTCGGTCAAACCATTCCACACACTCGAAAGAAATCGTGACCTTTTCCTGATGTTGGCAACCCATTAATGAAATTTATCAAGCTGACTGCCCATTCCGTCACTGGAATCGTCGGCTTAATACACAATTTCTAGCTTGATCATTTTGTATCAATCATTTTCTCATCTACGAGTGGGGCACACGGAGACAATATCACTTTGTCTCACCCAACACCACCTTCCACTTATAATATCTCGCATTAAATGGTACTACATACACCCCTTCTTTCCTTGGAGTATACTAACAGTATAGTCATGCACAAGCCACTCTTCAAAACTCGTTCGAGTAAGGCTCCGCTCTACTTTCTCACAACAATTTGGTATCCTCTTTATCAAGAGGTATCTTTTAAATGGATTTCCACAGGCTTTCAACCCATATCGGGTGTTCTATCTCTCATTGCACATATATGCTTGAATTATCATCTTTCTCACACGACCTTCAATCCATCATATCATTTTAACCTTGTTTATAGCTTCCCCTCAGGCATATATTCTACACATTAATTTTCACGTCCTTCTATGTCAGACGTCTTTTGAATTAACTAACCATGGTGCCCATACACCCTATCATCCAATAATGCATCAATAAATCCACTAAACTTGTCTCACACGTGAATCTAGCGTTAATCAAAATATCATGACTCGCTCGGTCACACAAAATATACCTCATTTGCCCGAAGATATAACTCATATTTCTACCTGGCCAATCTCCCTCGCTGCTCAAACAGTTCTCGGACATAACAAGCTTGTCCGAACCGAACCCCAAAACTACCTTAATCATTGCCATGCTAGGCACCATACTAATGTCCCTTTAATCTCTTTGGGAAAAATCAATACATGTGGTCTCACTCTCCACATAAAAATATCTCTCGATAAAATCCCCAATATATGTGGCCACGCTGGACCCCCATTGTTCCTTTAGCTCCACTAGCCCCAGGGAACACACTAATGGACTTACCAGCCCTGACTGAATTCACCATCACTCGGTCAAAATTTAATTATCTGCATTATTTAAATGGGTCCCCCTCATGTGTCTCTCCCCATGGTGTTTCACTAGGACCTTTACTTCCAGTCTTACACCATGACTAATTTCTCAAATTCTTTTAGCTCCCTTCACGTAGAAGCATCAACTACTCAAACACAATAGAAGTGACCTCGACTACGATCATCATCCCCGAAATATATTTTACAACACCAACTCAGCCCCACCTCCTGCTGTCTTCCCAACGTCCCTCACCGATCGTCCTTCATTGTTCATAATACGAATCACACCCGAACGTGTATAAAATGTACTACAATTATACACAATAGTAGGAGGACGAAATCTCACAATAGGAATCAACAATCCTTAGCATAAAGCTCTATATCAATCGAACGATACCTTGTAAACACAGTAAACCTTACAGATCCTATGGACACTAGAACCAAATGCTCTGATACCATATGTGACACCACGCCTAATTAAATCCCGGGTGATCACTCCTAAATTAAATTAAAACAGGTTTCTCAGTTGGTTTATTCTTAGCATCACTGTCGAATTTTTTTTATTACTAATCACCTAAGTAAAATTAGACCGGTGCCAAAATCGAAACTTTCAATTAACTGGGAATGAAAAAACATTTTTTTAGTCTAAATCATCACACACAATAGACTATTGTCCAAACCATCATAATATGCCAAAATGAATCTAATACATTATAAAACCCAATGGCAAAAATACCAAAAGTCAAATACAATCTTAATCCAAACTGTTGAGTAAATCAAATACAAGACTGAAACTGCAAAGTTATCAACTGACAACAGTCTATATAAGAGATACAAAATCAAATCCTATGCTAGATCTAAATAAGAGAATCGGCTACTCAAAATTCTGTCAGCATCCACAATGCTAGAGCTCCGAGTCCCTGGAATGATATCATCATGCATGGCGTCCCTGTGGATGGATACCTAAAAGGTTTTGACAATATTTTACTAGCAAGAGTTAGTACTCAAAATATTTTGAAAACATTTAACAAGAAATTTATCGCAATTAAAATTGGTTATTGATTACACATGTTAGGTTCACGCACACTCTCTTGAGTTTCCTCACCTCTCATCTAATGTGAACTCCTAACATTCTATACTTGTCCCACCTAGCTATCATACCCAAGCTATCTCGACTAAAGTATACAATCGATCTTATCAATAGTCTACTTTCCTGTACCGCCCATACAACACTCTTCATTGCAACATCTATCACATGTTATTCATTTCCTATATAACATTCACATATGTTATGTTTAATCATTATAATTAAGTCTCACTACTTAATTCATATAGCATTTCACATCTATCATCATTTAACCTCCATAATTAAGTTTCACTACTTAATTAATAATAAATATTCCTAAAATATCTTTAATCCTGTAATTAAGTCTTCTCTCTACTTAATTTGCCATTTAGATGTATATCTCTCTATATATCATCTACAAGTTTACTAATGCACACAAGTAGAGCATCACGAGGTATATATTTCACACACAATATATACTATAAGCACATACTTTATGATCACCTACCCACATCACATTTTGGGGGTTATTGTATCGGAATCATACTTCGTGCACCAATAGTGATTTATATCTCTTAGTTCGGAATACATATTTCACACACAATATATGTTATAAGAATTATTGGTCCAGAAAGCCATCGACCCTAATTATCCAAACATTTACATTGGTCCGAAAAGCCATCGACCCCAAGGTAAATGTAATGTACATGCATATTCTCAATATATCTTTAATCTCGTAATTGAGTTTCTCACTACTTAATTTATCATCTGGATGTATATATCTTTATATATCATCTACAAGTCTACCTTTCACATAAGTAGAGTATCATGAGGTATATATTTTTCACACACATTATATACTATAAGGATTATTAGTCCGGAAAGCCATCGAGCCCAATTATCCTAATATTTACATTGGTCCGAAAAGCCATCGACCCCAAGGTAAATGTAATGTACATGCATATTGGCTCATACCTTTCGTCGATACCAATTAATATTAATGCATATGTATATTGGCTCAGACCTTCTGTCAATACCAATGAATATTATATATCTTCGATGTTGGTCCAGAGTGTCGATCGGCCCTAACTCGAATTTTAGTGTATTGGGCCGGAAAGCCAACGACCCCAATACCTAATTTAGAAATTAATAGCTATTCACACAACCTAAGATTTAATAAAAATAGGTATTCACACACCCTAATTATTCATACTTTAGCGTAGTATATTTCTCTCAAATACTCACCGTACATTTTATTTTACGATTTATCTCACTATCGTATTAATTCTAGTATTCACACAACTCTAAGGGTCCTAGTTACCCCTTGTTATATCAGTTAAGTAGTTGCCTTTATTAACCTACTGACCCAATAAATTCAAGCTCGCTCATGCTTTTCTGTAATTATATTCTTATCATCTCGAATTAGAGTACGTCACAATCAAGCCTATGAATCTCCACTTTAATTCTCTCACAAAATTAAAGTCCAGCACTCAATCATAGACCTACTGCCGTCTCATTATTCCCTAAATATATTTCATCAAGGTACCAAGCACTTCCCCAGTACAAGTTTAGGCATTTGAGGCAACTGAATTGAATCATTAAATTTCTGGGAGATTAAACACCCTCTAGTAAAATTTTGACTTCTCTCTCTACAAAAACTCTGATTGACCTGATTCCAAGTTCATTGGAAAGATAAAAGATATACCTTTCCAGAAATCTATCATTCACACTCTAATTCGAAGTACAATTCAAATCCTGCACATTTAAAGTTACGTCAAAATTTCGGCAGATTACTGTGCTAGCAGATAAGACTCCCTGTAGTAACATGTTGATTACTCCCTCTACAAAACTCCGTTTAACCTGATTCTAAGTTAATTGGATGTCTAAGAGATATTCCTTTCCAGGCATGTATGGTTCACACTCTAATTTGAAGTACAATTCAAATGACATACGTTTAAAGTTACGTAAAAAATTCTGGCAGATTGACATCTTGTGTTCATCAATTAAACCCTAAGTCATTCAAGATTCATGTTCTTCAACCAATCACCCATAAAGATTCCATGTTACTCATCAAATATATTCAAATTTAATTTTATCTTCATATAGGGATTCATTCTATATGCAATCCTACCCAAACATGTGATCACTTTAGACATTTAATTCAAGTTTTTTCAATAGAATCAACCAATTCTTAAAACTCCCTACACATGGGTATTATAACTTGAATTTGATTTGCAATAAACGATTGACTTGAATTGATAAATCTGATTTTGTGGTTCTTTATTGAGGGTTTATTGTTTCTTCGCCAATCTTCCTTTCCAATTTGGCTTGATGTGGAAGAACTCTTCACCACCTTTAGAATTTATCCTTAAGCTTTGAGAATTAGCTCTCCCTTATCTCTAACGGTCTCTCTAGCAGTTTTTGTGTTATGAACCATAGTCCCCAATCTCCAAATATGAAATCTAAGGATCTAAATTTCGTAGGTCATTTAACCCACTTTATAAAAATGATCGAAACACCCTCGATAAGTGTCGGTTTAGTCCAAATATAACACGGGACTCTAAGTATACCCCTGGGTACATCATTTCGACTATTTAGACCTATTCGAAACTATCCATTACCTCTAAATTATTATCTGAGTCACTTAATCATTTATCACCACAAAATAGTCTACACGCACAACTCCCGGTGAGATAAAGTAAAAATACGCGCATATCACTCGCTATGTCGTATCACCATGATTATCAATTATTTACTATTTACACTTAGTAAATATTATCATGTAGTATTAATCCGTATTAAAATCCGAATTAATATCCAATTAAACGCATTTACCATTTAATCATTTTAAATTACTTCACTCACGTAATTTCATTAAAACCTATTTTTCTCAATTAATTCCTCAAATTAATTAAATAAAAATACACAGAAATTCGGGGTATTACGTACTCCCCCTACAAAGGAATTTCTTCCTCGAAATTAGGAAAAGATTGGTATTAAAACTTAGGATCTTTAACATCATGACATCCTATAGTAACCAAATTCGAATCATAATAACATAAGGGTCACTCCACTATACCCCCGCTTGTGGTACCCACCTATCAAAGGCTTAATCAATGTGGCCCAAGTTTATTGGATTCACTACGTATGGATACACTCCATGAGTCTTGTGATCTCAAAATTGGCTCTATCGCCTGAAATACTAATGGAAGGCCACACATCACTGAGTGCCAGCTTCCCGTATCCACCCCGAAACAAAACTCCCATTCTGAGAGAATTCACACAAACATCTGACCACTCATGTCAGTTCTCAAAACATCGATTCATGGCAACGTCACTCATACAAAATTTAAAAGCCACTTAAAATACTTTATGGTTCACTCCACTCTTAACAAAGGACTTCAAATCACTTCTAGTCCAAAAATCTAGTTATACTCTCAGTTTGGATTAACCAGAGGTAGAACGACAAGGCTTTCCATACCAAACCTCAAAAGGCACCTCGTCCATAACAACCAGGTATGATTTATTACACACAACTCTACCAATCGGTAATTTCCTCACCAATTACCATACAATGTCCTACGCCAATTTTGAGCTAGGTCCATTACGAAAGTAGACTATCCGCGGTGACTCTAGAGTCACAATAATTCAACTTTACTAGTCGTCATTCACCTCACGGTTACTCATTAGACCATAAGTGATACGACTTGCTCATAGCAAAACATCATCCCCCAATGCCTCCTTAAAATCCCTCTCAGAGGTAGGGTTCAAGGATCTCATCCTGATACACAACAGCAATGGGTAGCACCTAACAGTGTAGCTCACCCCAGGTAAATAATAATTTCTCCACCTCGGTCAAACCATTCCACACACTCGAAGGAAATCGTGACCTAGTCCTGATGTTGGCAACCCATTAATGAAATTTATCAGCCTGAATGCCCATTCCGTCACTGGAATCGTCGGCTTAATACACAATTTTTAGCTTGATCATTTTGCACAAATCTTTTTCTCATCTACGAGTGGTTCACACGGAGACAATATCACTTTGTCTCACCCAACACCACCTTCCACTTATAATATCTCGCATTAAATGGTACTACATACACCCCTTCTTTCCTTGGAGTATACTAACAGTATAGTCATGCATAATCCACTCTTCAACACTCGTTCGAGTAAGGCTCCGCTCTACTTTCTCACAACAATTTGGTATCCTCTTTATCAAGAGGTATCTTTTAAATGGCTTTCCACACACTTTCAACCCATATCGGGTGTGCTATCTCTCATTGCACATATATGCTTGAATTATCATCTTCCTCGCACGACCTTCAATCCATCATATCATTTTAACCTTGTTTATAGCTTCCCCTCAGGCATATATTCTACACATTCATTTTCACGTCCTTCTATGTCGGACATCTTTGGAATTAACTAACCACGGTGCCCATACACCCTATCATCCGTGCATATCTGCACAACTATAATATAATCCGTGCATATCATCCATGCCCATAAAAACATGGGTAATCTCAATCACCCCACTAATCATAATATAATTTTCCTCAAGATCGTCTCACCCTTTAACCTGTGGTGAGAGGAAAATTTTTAGTGCTTTTTCAAGGCACTACAGGCTTCACATGCCATATTTGCATAATATCTCTCGGTTCGACGTGTTCTCTCCATATGTAAAATGAGTAACAACTACAATGTTAGCCCTTGCCCTAGCATCCAACACATCTCTCAACTCCCGGGTCTCTAAAGGAGTGATATAACAATGCGCTCTTTCTATCACTAAGTACTGAGCGCTAAACAAAATAACGATCTCAATCTCTCCGCTCGACTGTAACCCAGTATACCCTGAATCATATCAATATAGTCCCTACACACCAGGATAAGATGTAATGAGACCTTTATGCTCTCCAAAGTCCCAAACAAAATGTATCATAAGTGAGAGACCAACCCTCTTTCAGGTGAGGAATCGTCAAATGGCACATCCTGCCCTAGAATAGTGAACACGATAGCCTTGCAATAACGTCCCACTACCGCTCTAACCATTACTGACCAGTCTATATCCAGGAGAACTTAATACTCGTATAACACATCACTAAAATGAGTAGTTCTAATATATTTTTCACTAAGTCCATACCCTCTCCCCTGCGAATGAAATCAATAATAACCCCGCTACACAACGGTATAATATGTACACATAATAATGCATCAATATATCCATAAAACTTGTCTCACACGTGAATCTAGCGTTAATCAAAATATCATGACTCGCTCGGTCACACAAAATATACCTCATTTGCCCGAAGATATAACTCATATTTCTACCTTACCAATCTCCCTGGCTACTCAAATAGTTCTCGGACATAACAAGCTTGTCCGAAACGAACCCCAAAACTATCTTAGTCATTGCCATGCTAGGCACCATACTAATGTCCCTTTAATCTCTTTGGGTAAAATCAATACATGTGGTCTCACTCTCCACATAAAAATATATCTCCATAAAATCCCCAATATATGTGGCCACGCTGGACCCCCATTGTTCCTTTAGCTCCACGGGCCCCAGGAAACACACTACTGGCCTTACCGGCCCTAACTGAATTTACCATCACTCGATCAGAATTAAATTATCTGCATTATTTAAATAGGTCCCCCTCATGTGTCTCTCCCCGTGGTGTTTCACTAGCACCTTTACTTCCAGTCTTACACCCTGACTAATTTCTCAAATTCTTTTAGCTCCCTTTGCGCAGAAGCATCAACTACTCAAACACAATAGAGGTGACCTCGACTACAATCATCATCCCCGAAATATATTTTACAACACCAACTGAGCCCCACCTCCTGTTGTCCTCCCAACGGCCCTCACCGGTCGTCCTTCGTTGTTCAGAATACGAATCACACCCGAACGTGTATAAAATGTACTACAATTATACACAATAGTAGGAGGACGAAATCTCACAATAGGAATTAACAATCCTTAGCATAGGGCTCTATATCAATTGAACGATACCTTGTAAACACAGTAAGCCGTACAGATCCTATGGACACTAGAACCAGATGCTTTGATACCATTTGTGACACCACGCCTAATTAAATCCCGAGTGATCACTCCTTAATTAAATTAAAACAGGTTTCTCGGTTGGTTCATTCTTAGCATCACTGTCGATTTTTTTTATTACTAATCACCTAAGTGAAATTAGACCATTGCTAAAATTTTAACTTTCAATTAACTGGGAATGAAAGAACATTTTTTTAGTCTAAATCATCACACACAATAGACTATAATCCAAACCATCATAATATGCCAAAATGAATCTAATACATGCTAAAATCCAATGGCAAAAATACCCAAAGTCAAATACAATCTGAATCCAAACTGTAGAGTAAATAAAATACATGACTGAAACAACAGAGTTGTCCACTGACAACAGTCTATATAAGAGATACAAAATCAAATCCTATGCTAGATCTGAATAAGAGAATCGGCTACTCAAAATTTTGTCAGCATCCACAATGCTAGAGCTCCGAGTCCCTGGAATGATATCATCGTGCATGGTGTCCATGTGAATGGATACCTAAAAGGTTTTGACAATATTTTACTAGCAAGAGTTAGTACTCAAAACATTTTGAAAACATTTAACAAGTAATTTATCGCAATTAAAATCGGTTATTGATTACACATGTTAGGTTCACGCACACTCTCTTGAGTTTCCTCACCTCTCATCTAATGTGCACTCCTAACGTTCTATACTTGTCCCACCTAGCTATCATACCCAAGCTATCTCGACTAAAGTATATGATCGATCCTATCAATAGTCTACTTTCCCGTATCGCCCATACAACACTCTTCATTGTAACATCTCTCACATGTTATTCATTTCCCATATAACATTCACATATGTTATGTTTAATCATTATAATTAAGTCTCACTACTTAATTCTTATAGCATTTCACATCTATCATCATTTAACCTCCATAATTAAGTTTCAGTACTTAATTAATAATAGATATTCCCAAAATATCTTTAATCCAGTAATTAAGTCTTATCTCTACTTAATTTTCCATTTAGATGTATATCTCTCTATGTATCATCTACAAGTCTACTACTGGGAACAAGTAGAGCATCACGAGGTATATATTTCACACACAATATATACTATAATCACATACTTTATAATCACCTCCTCACATCACATTTTGGGGGTTATTGTATCGGAATCATACTTCGAGCACCAATAGTGATTTATATCTCTTAGTTTGGAATACATATTTCACACAATATATGTTATAAGGATTATTGGTCCAGAAAGCCATCGACCCCAATTATCCTAACATTTACATTGGTCCGGAAAGCCATCGACCCCAAGGTTAATGTAATGTACATGCATATTCTCAATATATCTTTAATCTCGTAATTAAGTTTCTCTCTACTTAATTTATCATCTGGATGTATATCTCTTTATATATCATCTACAAGTCTACCCTTGCACATAAGTAGAGTATCATGAGGTATATATTTTTCACACACAATATATACTATAAGGATTATTGGTCCGGAAAGCCATCGACCCCAATTATCCTAACATTTACATTGGTCCGAAAAGCCATCGACCCCAAGGTAAATGTAATGTACATGCATATTGGCTCATACCTTTCGTCGATACCAATTAATATTAATGCATATGTATATTGGATCAGACCTTCTATCAATACCAATGAATATTATATATCTTCGATGTTGGTCCGGAGTGTCGATCGACCCTAACTCGAATTTTAGTGTATTGAACCGAAAAGCCAACGACCCCAATACCTAATTTAGAAAATAATAGGTATTCACACAACCTAAGCTTTAATAAAAATAGGTATTCACACAACCTAATTATTCATACTTTAGCGTAATATATTTCTCTCAAATACTCACCGTACATTTTATTTTACGATTTATCTCACTATCGTATTAATTCGAGTATTCACACAACTCTAAGGGTCTTAGTTAACCCTTGTTATATCAGTTAAGTAGTTACCCTTGTTAACCTACTGACCCAATAAATTCAAGCTCGCTCACACTTTTCTGTAATTATATTCTTATCATCTCGAATTTAATTACGTCACAATCAAGCCTATGAATCTCCACTTTAATTCTCTCACAAAATTAAAGTCCAACACTCAATCATAGACCTACTGCCGTATCATTATTCCCTAAATATATTTCATCAAGGTACCAAGAACTTCCCCAATAAAAGTTTATGCATTTGAGGCTTAAAAAGAAAAATCTCACATTTTCTAAGCAGACGAAATGAATCATAAATTTTCTGGGAGATTAAACACCCTCTAGTAAAATTTTGACTTCTCCCTCTACAAAACTCCTATTGACCTGATTCCAAGTTCATTGGAAAGATAAAAGATATACCTTTCCAGAAATCTATGATTCAGACTCTAATTCAAACTATAATTAAAATCATACACATTTAAAGTTACGTCAAAATTTCGACAGATTACTATACTAGAAGATAAGACTCCTTGTAGTAACATGTCGATTACTTCCTATACAGAACTCCAATTAACCTGATTCTAAGTTAATTGGATGTCTAAGAGATATACCTTTCCAGGCATGTATGGTTCACACTCTAATTCGAAGTACAATTCAAATGGCATACGTTTAAAGTTACGTCAAAAATTCTGGCAGATTGACATTTTATGTTCATCAATTAAACCCTAAGTCATTTAAGATTCATGTTCTTCAACCAATCACCCATAAAGATTCCATGTTACTCATTAAATATATTCAAATTTCATTTTATCTTCATATAGGGATTCATTCTACATGTAATCCTACCCAAACATATGATCACTTCATACATTTAATTCAAGTTTTTTCAATAGAATCAACCAATTCTCAAAACTCCCTACACATGGGTATTATAACTTTAATTTGATTTGCAATAAACGCTTGCCTTGAATTGATAAATCTGATTTTATGGTTCTTTATTGAGGGTTTATTATTTCTTTGCCAATCTTCCTTTCCAATTTGGCTTGATGTGCATGAACTCTTCACCACTTTTAGAAATTATCCTTAAGCTTTGAGAATTAACTCTTCCTTCTCTCTAATGGTCTCTCTAGTAGTTTTTGTGTTATGAACTCTAATCCCTAATCTACAAATATCAGATCTAAGGATCTAAATTTCGTAGGTCATTTAACCCACTTTATAAAAATGACTGAAGCACTCTCGATAAGTGCTGGTTTGGTCCAAAATTGACCCGAGACTCAAACTATACCCCCAGGTACACTATTTTGACCCATCCAAAACTATCTTTGACCTCGAAATTATCATCCGAGTCACTTAAAATATATTTCTCATTTCTCACCACAAAATAGTCTACACGCACGACTCCCGGTGAGATAAAGTAAAAATACGCGCATATCACTCGCTAAGCCGTATCACCGTAATTATCGATTATTTACTATTTGCACTTAGTAAATATTATCATGTAATATTAATCCATATTTAACTCCCGATTAATATCCAAATAAACACATTTACCATTTAATCATTTTAAATTACTTCACTCGCGTAATTTAATTAAAACGTATTTTTCTCAATTAATTCGTCAAATTAATTAAATAAAAATACACAAAAATTCGGGGTATTACATCTACTTTATATAGGCTAGAAGGGAAGATTTGACACATCAAAGCATTGTTGTGGCTCAATAGGGTGATCGTCTACTTGTACTGCTAAAAATGGTCTATGGGATTCGTCATGCCATCACAGATTTTGAATCTGGAAACGACGAACTTCTTCGGGGGCTCCTATTCTTCAATCACCCTTGAAAAGGGGATTTCATATGAGTGTTAAGATCTCTCTTGGCTAGTTCTCTAGTGGTTCTAGCCCCTCGAAAGGCTGGATGATGCTACATCTCTCTATAGACCAAAATCATGATGTCTTCATTTTGACAATCATTATCTGTGTGGAGCCTCTCTAATCGACCATGCTTTGATCAATCGCGCTCTAGCTTGTCGTGGTCGGAATGATCCTGGTTGCGTTGGGAGCTCCTCCCTCGGCTGCGAGTCATGCTCGCCTGAGGACTAGAAGACTTATCGCGACGTTTCTTGGTATCTCTATGGATATCTCTCTCCATCCTTTCAAGTTACCTCTGTAAGTGAGCATTCTCTTCTATCTAGAGGCGTGTTGCCTCCTCCTGCTCTTGAATTCAAGCTTCGTAAGCATCGAACAGCCTGGAGATCTAAGTAGACCTAGGCGATCCTTAACTTTTCTCAGAAGGTTTCCTCTCTTGGCGAAACCTGGGATTTAGTGGTTGGCGAATCTCAAACCTGACCCTAGGTGGAAATGAATCAGACTGCACGTTGTCAAGTTGAGGAAGATTGTTGCTGTGGTGACATCACGGGCTTTCTTTCGATACCTGCTTTCGAAGGAACAAGTATCCCTTCCCACTGATGGAACCAATTTTGAGTGTAAGAATTATCATAATGAAAAACCTAGAAAGAAATCTCGAGCGTAAAATAAGTAATCACGCACACAACACCAAATGTACATGGTTCGATAACTCGCCTATGTTCATGGAGAGGTCATTATTTTCTATTAGTGTCTCTCGAATAATTGAAGTTACATCCCCTTTATCCTATGTCAGTATTTACATTTATAGTTTTGATTCTAAGTGATTAAATTGTACAAGTAACTCAACCAGCTTGTGGATAGCTCGTAGGTGTCCCTGAATATCTTCTCGAGATTGTTGATAACCGATTTGAGTATATCTTCATGCATTTAAGCGCATGTTAAATACACGAATCTAAATTAAATATCTAAGTTGGGCCGGGCAATCTACTTTGCAAGCTGGCTGGTCGGCTGTATCAGTACTCTTGAAGAATAAATAAGCCCCCACACTATATTTACGGTATTAAATTGTAAAATCAAATTCTCCAAATAAGAGGTTCTCATTAGGGAAACTTTAAGGAATGTGTAAGATTTTTCAAAGTGATCTAAAATTCTGGATCGATTTGAGAAGTCTTTTGGAGGTGTTTTTTTTTTCAATAAAAACATGTCGTGGAAGAATTATGTTGACATTACCCCTATTTATTAACAACAAAAATTTACGGATGCATTGAATTATTGACCATGATCTAGATTTTTCATTATCGTGAAATTTGGTTCACGGCTTACGTCCACAAAAGGAACGTGAACTTAATTTGTGACGTACCAAAAAAGAAATTAAGATTCTTAATTTGGGACCGAGGGGATGTAAACATAATGATATTATTAATTTATGCATCAGAATAATAATTATTACAAAACAATGATCCAAATGTTTTTCATTTTAAAAATATTCATTATTTTTAGCAAGATAAATTTAGAAAGAAATTTTTTTACTCAATTTATTTGACATTAAAGTAGATAACAAAGTTTAGGAAAAAAAAGGCAAAAATAGTTTTAGCAAGTTGTACCTAAAACTAAGTGGGAAAATTATTTGGGGTGAATATATGATATTAAATCACCTACAATATAAAGAAAGGGTGGGAAGACAAATTTTGTTTATAAGATCAATAGTATTTACAAAACACACCCGTATTATAAGAATAGTTTTTTATGTTAAAAAACTAAAAGGACAAAGACTATTTTTCCCGGGCTGCAATGATATTGTTAGTTAAAAAAAATTTGTAAATATTTTACATATAAAAATAGTCGTTACCAAACGTACCCTTATGACATTGTTGGTTAAGAAGACCTATACACTTTTTTTCTTTTTCTGACTATTTTGTTTCTCAACTATTATAAAATTATAATTTCTAGTTTTTTTTTACCCTAATAGATAATTTCATAATCACACTTACAACTTAGAAGTAAAAATAATTAAACTTATCCCATGTTAACTTGAGGTACAAGTGAGTAAATATACATGCAGGGTATCTCTAATTGTGCAATTATCTCATTATACAACGTAAAAAAAGGTCATTTTCATTCAAAATATTAGTTTCTCGTAAAATTATTGTGTCTGAAAGTGTTTCCTGATACGAAGAATAAAATGTTCATAATAAATAACCATTTTGCAATACCAAATTTGACGAATCCCATGGAAACTCTCTAGAGAAAAATAAGTTTGGTAGAAGTATTTTAAATAAACTTTGATGCATAGGATTTAATAAATCAATTGAAAAGAGTCACAAATGGTTAACAAAGAAGCATTGACGGATAGTAATTAGCACGTGTCTTACGCACTTTGACACGTGCGTGTGAAACGCGTATTTCGAGTTGGCCATGTTTTACACATGGCGGTGTGTGTACATGTAAGGCATGTCCGTCAATAATGTGGACACATGTCGACATGCTTGCCAAGCACAACTCAGATGTTCTCCTTTCGTTGCGTGCAATAAAGATAAAAAAATAGAGAGTTAAGATAAAGGTCATGTTCCTTTATATATTTGAATTTTTAGCATAATGCTTTTCAAGTTTATAAATCTAGTCTATGTGATACAATAACATTTATTTGTGTAGTGCCGTTAGAGTTAAGAGTTCATTTTTTTATTTATGCCAGCGGCACCATTTTTCATAGTGTTTTTAGTACAAGGACTAAATTTATAAAATTATGTGGAGTGCCCTATTTTTATACACAAAAAAAAAAAAGCCCCCCCCCCCCAAAAAAAAAAAAATAGAAAGGAAGTTGCGTGGCTCCACTTATATCCCTATTTTTTAAGTCGAGACAATTTTATCTCCGAGGTTAAGCAATTCCTCGAATGAAAAGTAATATGACTAAATAAATTTACCTTTTAATCATGACATAAATATTTCATAAATTAATTATTCATATATATATATATATATATATATATTGGTGATAACATATTTTGTGTTTAAAACAAATTTTATGACCTGAATAAGGAAAAAACAAATACCATATGAGACAAAATTACACACACGCACAGAAACCTTTTAATATGTGTTACAAGACAAATGTCATTAAAATCATGTGGCTTGTTTAGTATGTGATATGTTTAGTAGGAAACTAATTTACAAAATATTTTACAAGGAATCTAAATCATATCATGTTTATATACATATTATAATCTATTTTTGTTACATAGTTTAAGCACATAATTATATGGCTTACCAATTATAAATGTATGAATTAAAATCTGTTTTGAAACAAAACTGTATTTTGAGGGTTGTTAAATGTTTATCAAACCTAGTAGTTTATATAACATAATTAAATTATTTTTACAAAATAAATATTTAGGTACGATGTTTTAATAACCCTGCTTGTATCAGATGGATTTTAATTCCACATACTTTTCCTTGAAATAGAGAATTTAATTTTGTTAGGACTCACATTTTCGTGCAATTTAACCGTTAACCAAATATAATATTTATAAAATTATTTAAAGAAAAATATCCCTATAAAACTTAACCCGAAACCCCTGTACAGATATTAATAGCATGTGCAAAACCACCCCTACATTAAGAAAGACATATTTTTGTCATTTATACACCACCCTACTCTGTAGTGATTAAGGTTTGAAAGGTCGAACCCACTGAAGCCCACTGCACAGTTGTTAAACAGACCACTGACCTTGTATGGCTTATCTAATAGGCGCATCAATTGAATTTTGCAGGGTCCACTCAACTGTAGGCTCAATCAACCCTGGGGTAATGGTCTCGCACCAACCGCACCATTTTGTGTCACACAACAAACTATGTGATTAACTGTTCTGACGGTGCAACAATTATAATACCCTAAACCCTATTCAGTAAGTCACACACTAGCTTGCTATACAAAAAAACAGTAATATTACTGCAATAAGTTTTCTATACAAACTCAGATGGTGAAGCATTAAACCTTTGATGCTTGGAACATTATGCATCTGTTCGGCTTAAATTAAAAATGAACCAAAATTTAATGCTTTTGGGACCCCGTATACTGGATGCTTAGGACTACACAGAGCATTCAATTTTTATTGTATTGTTTTGGATACGAAACTCATGCATTGAACATTTATTGTACATAGGCTGAAAATGTACAGAAACTATTAAAATCAAGTCTTCTCATTTGATTATTGTTTCTTTCTAATGTATTTTGTTGGGGAATATATTTTAAATACATATATTATATAATGTATTTATAACCACAAAATATGAATTAAATACGCGAATTGACTGAATTCACATTAGTTGAAAATAAAAAGACAAATATTTATCAAGGCATGAGTTAGATCCTGTATTTTTAAGTCAATTTTGCCCTGCATTAGTACTCAATTTTTTTGCGGCTGTCTTTCACTATGCAGCAATCACTTCATTAAGTTGAAGCACTCCAAACTTGAAGAACAACTAATTAAAACGTATGTTCGAACTCCTAATGATGATGAAGACAAATATACTTGATATATATATATCAAATGGATGTGAAATGCGACGAGATGGTTTTAAACAGTTTCAATGTGTACTTCGGAATGGTTCTACTTAGATTATGATGCGCTTCAAAATGGTTCGAAGTGATCTCTAGACTCTTTGAACGTATTTGTAGACTGAGAAATGGTGGTTAAAACAGTCGCAATTATTTGTAACCAACTGTTGTCAAATTGAGCCTGTACATAAAATAATATAAACAATTTATAGAAATGTCCAAGTAAAATGGGTCTAAAAAACTATACTCTTAGAAAGCATAATAAATTGCTTTATGCTTATTTAGAGTTAAAAGAGTGTAATACCGTAGGAAAATGTACTCTTTAGGAAAAGTCGCATCTACTTCTTCCATAAATAAAGGCTCTCATAATGTGATGATAACTCCAATTAACTTGCCATGTGACAATAACTCCCATTTACTTATTGAGAATTAAGGAGAATAATCTACACCATTATTAGTGTAGAAATCTTTAGATTTCCTATCGTTACACGTATTTCTCTTTCAACCAATTGGTGAAACTTAAATTTACAACTAGATGACCTTCCAATTAACTTTATCCCTCTTTACAGATAAATCTAGTAAATAAATTTGTATAATATCATGAGTAATATTGAGGATGAAAGTTTAGTGAAAGTCAATTAAACAACACTAAAAGTTATTATTTTAGTCCAAATAATTTTTGGCAAAATTTTTAAAATAATATTCATTTCAATTATTATTTATATTATATTTTTCTATAAATGGTGCATAGGAAATTTTATTATGCTCAATGTAAGATATCTATGACAGTGAGTGGAGATATCTATTGTTGTTCAACATCAATGCGTAATATTATGCATAGTACAGAGTGAGAGAGATGATGAGGCAAAAGGTTCGCGTCAAGAATCAAGTCTTGGTGAACTAGAGCGATCAAGTGCAATGGTCGATCAATGGAATACCCTTATGGGATTGTGCAATAGATTGATTGATTTTTGATTCGTCTCTGTTGATTGATGAAAGAACCTTTCTCGGTGGACACATCCTAATTCCATGAATTTGCTTATATGAAGATTTTGAGATCGTGTTTAGGGAGCTTGACATTCATGCTGCTACATTTTCGTGTTCGACAGCTGAAAATAAGAAGTTGAAGTCAAAATAGAGAGAACTCATTAAGAATAAGAATCATAGATTCCAAGGATTTCCCTCCAATATCAGTGATGTGAATGGACAAAGAATTTTGGGGTCGTGATTTCAATAATACCCCAGTAAATGATATTAGACTTAAGCCTAATTTTAGTCATTTATTTGGTGTTGCATCAAAATTACTCACAATGGTCAACCGAGAATTTCTTTTTGCTTTTCAAAAAATACCCTATCTTTAATACGTTTGAGGACTCTCTCTCTCTCTCTCTCTCTCTCTCTATATATATATATATATATATATATATATATATATATGGAGAGGATCAGAAGTAAACATAAAAGATGAACTTTTTAATGAACCTTAACAAAAAAAACACCCAACAACCTAATCATTTTACTTCTTATGTTGTAATTGGTTCGTGCCAGCGACAACGAACATGCGTGTCGATTGATCCCCCCCAACCCAACCCCACCACCATGCCAGCCCTTATGGCAGCAGGTTCTGGGTTTTCTGGCAGGGTGGGGTGGGGGTTGAAGTGTAAAAAAAATATTCGATTGACACGCGTGACCGTTGCCGCGGGCACGAATTGGGTATTTTTTTTTTGTTAAGATTCATTAAAATGTTCATCTTTTATATTCACTTCTGAATCTCTCGCTTATATATATATATATATATATATATTGTATTATTCTCTCCCCTCACACACTTTTTTCTTTTGCTCCCCTTGCACCTCTCTCTATTTCTCTTGCTCTTTGAAAACTTCATAAAATTGATTTTAAAATACAAAAAATACTGAAAATTAAAAAAAAAATAGAAAAGAGTCAACAGTATGAAAATTACAAAAAGTATCTATTTTAAAATTATTTAAATTGCATTGAATATTTTATGAATAAAGTTTAAAAGAACTAAAAATTTTGGAAAATAACTTAAGCAAATAATAAATTTGAATCCTGACGCACACACACACACACACACACACACATATATATAGTGGCATTTAAGCTTACATACCTCTCAAGCAATTTTATTACTCTAAAATTGGGGTATGTCCATCAAACACTCATTTACCCAATATTCTTTTATTTTTAAAAGTCTGCTCTAGCGGTACCCACCACCACCCCACTACTGGAGCTCCTACAACCCCTCGTCAGAGCTCCGATGACTACTAATAAAGCTCCGATTATCCTCCCAGAAGCTACGGTGACGGTTGTCGTACCTCCAATGAGAGGCTGCCAGAGCTCTGATAGTGGGGTGGTGGTGGGGGTAGGTGCTGCTAGTGCAGACTTTTAAAAATAATAGAGTATCAGGTAAATGAGGGTTTAGGGGACTTAGGTTATGATATTTATAAGAATGAGATCGAGTTACCCCTCAAAGGTGGACTCTTCCCTTATAACTTATCAATTGGTTGTGATAGGCTTATTCGTGTACACTTAACATTTATTATTAATTATCGCATATTAATTTGTGAATATCTTCCATATTTATTGAGTGGATATCAATATCATCTTGTAACCTTTTAACCCTTTGAAAGTGGTCCCCAGATCAGAAGGACCCCATGCAGGTTATAAAAATCAAATTATGGATTCCAAATTACCCATTAGGCTTTGTATCACTTCGGATGTGAAGGTTTTCTTTGGTTCGAGAATCATCTTTTGATCATGCAACTGGTGAGACAATTCATTGGGTGAAGATCCAACCGTCAATGGGAGCGTTTGTTTAAATGATGGAAATTATCTTTGAGATTGTGATTTGAAAACTCTCCTACGAACTACCTTGAGAGCTCTTGGGACCGTTTAATTGAACCTTGGAGTATTCAAGCAACCTTGAGAGAATTCATACCACTATTTCCATTATCTATTTTTTTGTAGTGACTTATCCCTTTCCTTTGTCTTTCTTCGCAAATGTGGTTTACGTCATCAATGAATCAACCATTAGAGATTTCAAAAAATGGTATATCACTAAATGGGTGACAATGGAATTTCCTGATGGTCCTTTTGATTATTATAACACCAGTGGTGGCCATTAGTTATTTTCTATGATGGTAGTTGATGCTAGGTTCACGTTTTCCCCTAACCCACTCTTGTTGTATTTTTATGAGTACTTAAAAATTGTCTCAGCCTAATGTGGTCCGAGTGTCTGTAGGATATTGAACGGTATTCATCATTTTAATCATCTTCACGACACTAAATTAGGCATACCTAAGATTAGGTATTGCTGCCAGTGGGTGCTAACATTTGGCAATGCCCATTACTTCAAGGTTAGGAGGGAGGAATGTTCCTTGATTGTAAACCGCCCTAATTTAAGCAATGCTTATTAGGACCATGTCCTTGTCAAGAATAAAAAAATTATAAATTTTATAGTATCAACCCCATTATGAGGGCCCTAAATTCCCCCCCTATGGGGGATGATGATGGGTCAAATGAGTTATGGGGTTTACTTTCGCTCACTCATTTATTTACTTGTAATTGTACTGATTGGTTTCTAACACATATCTTATACTTTTGTATCCATTTGATTGTAAAAAGAAGCCTAGACAAAAGGACATTAATATATCGATTTGAAGAAAATTTGAGCAATCAACAAGGGTTAGGACAACCCCACCATCCCCGTGTTGCTATCATGTTTCTTACCTATCACTACATCCTTTATTACTAGGCCACTTGATAAGGATACTGAGAACCCTAGAGGATATGCAAACCATATTCTAAATGCTATTTATTAACCATTATAGTTAACGAGATGTCCAGTATTTCCTTGGAACAGACTTCCAATTCCTTTAAATCATTGCACGTCGACCTTATTCCCTATGTTGATGACCCTACTATTGCTAATGATATGTCGTCCGAGAGACATGTTCCCGATTCTAATGGGGAAGGTTCTTACCAAGCCTACTGTTGTGGACAAAGGAGTAAGGAAGATGAGAATTCCATCACCCCCATCAACATAGACGACTCTATATAAAATTAGGGGATACCAACCCCTAAAAAGAACAAAATTGTCGAGGCAAGAGACCAACCCCTCTTTTGGAAGAAAGGGATATATGCATATGAAAAGGGAAAAGAGATTATTGATAACTTTGTTATCTCTTCGTCCGACTTGCCTATGGACCTTCTCGGTCTCACTATACAAATGCATGACCAAGAGAGTGTGGCTCATCGTGAGAAGGACGAGCTTATCTTATATACCACCCAAACTCTCTCCCTATTAAGTAGTCTCAAGTATATTTTTTTGTAATTCTTCACGTTCTTTTATGTCATCTGACATTTATGTTGTGATTTGCTATTCATTATGGAGTTTTCTTCCTTATTCAATAGGGATTCTGACTCGGTCTCTAAGTTATGTAGTCCAACTCTAGTCGTTCGAGAATGAGAATGAGAATGAGCATAAGGTGGATGCCATGAAGGTTGTCTAAAATGAAAAGATAGTGACTGAAGAGAATGCCAAGCTGAAGGTTGACCTTGTCTCCTCAGTTGAAAACCAGATAGTCAACCCTGGAGGCCAATGAGCTAGTCGAAAAAAGGCTAAGAGGTTGAGTTCAAGCAAGTCAAATAAAAAGTATAGTATATGAGGAAGTTAACCTTTAAATAATGGTGGGATTACACCTTTGACAAGGGTTAAATTCCCCCCCCCCCCCCCCCTCCTAACTCTATGACCAATATCAGCCTGAGCGAGCCTTTGGTAGTCGAGCGAGGAGAGAGGTCTAATACCCGGACTTTTGAAAGGGGAGGATCCGTTCCTTAAGGCATAACATCCTCGCACTCCCATGTCGACTTGTAATATTGTGGTGTCCCCACTGTACTCGCACTAAGGATATCACCTTACCCAGGGATAAGTTCGAAGTAGAGAGACCTAAATGTGTAGTAACCTTGCACTAATAAATAAGGGAGACCTCACCCTATTTTACTGTATTTATTTATACATCTTACATGGAGACTTGGACTGTAGCTAGAAACCTTAGCACTCCAATCACCCTTTATTCTTCCCAGTAATAAAGAGTTATCCCCCACTTCCATGTGGACATAGGCATAACGATCTCTCGAACCACATACATACAATGTCATTTATTTTATTTCATTCATTTTTTGGGGGCTAATTTATAATATTGCATTTATTTTGAATTTGATATCCCCTGCAATTTGGCGTCGTTTGTGGAAAAGTTTTGAATTCTCACGACTATTAAATGTCTACCGTGCAGCAATATGAGTGCTAAACACTCTCATCGTTCATACGCCAAAATTCATATATAATCTTAGGTATGAATTATCAGGAGGGAGAAACTCTAAAGAGGTCCCCTTCACCTCCTAGGCAGTCGAGGTTGAGGGTTTATTCGCCCATAAGATTTGGTCCTAGTCATCGACGTTATACTCCTTCCATTAAGCGACTTGCGGGGAGAGAAACATATGACTCGTCAATGTTTATGAAGAAAAGCTACATAATCATGATGACGAGATTTATCATCTGATGAGGAAATTAATCAAGCAATCAGAAGAGCGTAACTCCAGTTCTCATAATCAGGAGCGACGAAGAAGGGGGAGGATCCGTTCCTCAAGGCATAACAGGTCCAACTAATATGATAGGGTTTCCAAGTCAATGATCCCTTGTGAGGTGAATTCTAATTCGTGACTTATCAATCACCCGTTGGATTGCAATTTTGTTAGTCGCAACTATGTACTAGTTCGATTGATCGAGTGTGCACACAACAACATGGTTTTAAGAATAAAAAACCAACATATAGATAAATATTTAATTGAGACATAAATATATTTATTTCTACAACCTTAGGCTTACATCCACAGTGTCGTAAAGGATATGTCAATATAATTGGAAAGAATTACATAAGGGATTCTTTTAACTACCCATCTCTTTACTTTCCATAATTGAGATCTCACATTTATATAGACTTAGGAGTTATAATCTGATTATGACTAGCTTTGTAAAGTTGTGTTTATAATAAAACATTGATTAATGTGAGTCTTTCATTATATTTTTAACACTTATTATCTTTATCTAGTTGAATTTGACATGCAACTTACTTTGAGCCGATATGCTTTCCACTTGTTAAATTATTATTGGAAGATAAAGCTTAGTTAAATTCTAAATTTTATAAAATATTTTTGTCAAATATACATTTTAGGATTTTATTCCCCTCTTATAATAAAAAGGAAATTATCTTTTATAAAATGGTAATTAATCTTTATTTTGAGAGCTACCATCTAGACTTCACATCCTTAATTACCCTTATATATCTTGGATATATATTTTAGTTGATACTATTGGTTCCTTTATTTGGAATAAGTTCCTCTTCAACTCTTAAAAAAATTATTTTTTAATGACTTGAAGGTGACAATCATGAACCAAAACATGTCGTTGTTATGTAGTGTTCTCCATCTATTGACATATTCCTTTAAGTGTAAAAGAGCAGGTTGTAAAAGTTATGCAGAGGTATTGTTTGATGAATTTTCCCTCTTTAAGCCTTTAAATTATTACATGTTTAGTTCATTTTCACCAAATGTTTTTCCCATTGTTAGGATTTTTCTCGTATATATGATATTATGTGATTGCTTTACATTATCACATATTTAGAATCATTTCTGTTATTTACGATGATTTTTTTTCGAACCTAATACTTGTCACATAGACCTTTTAGGATATATTTTGTTTTCTCTTTAAAATGGAAAATAATATGTTTTTAACTTCGTAATTATTGTGTTTCTATTGACGAGAGAATGCACTATCATTTATCGTTCCTCATATAACTTGATGAGAAATAACTCTCATAATACATATAGAGCACATCCATAGTACATGAAACGCTCAGACGCCCCCACACATTCACTCTAATTCCACCTTAGAGAAATCCCCATGAGTGAGAGAGAAAATGTATAAACTCTCATCCTAAACCCTCACATTAGGAATTAACTCTCCTCTCCTTTGAATACTCGCTTTCAGGATTCTAATTGAGTAGTGAAAATTAAGTCAAAGTCCCCCCCCAAATGATCTTATATAGGTATGGAGAAGAATATGTGGCAAAACCTCTGAAATACCCCTCATTAAAACTAATTTTTGTATTTCTGCCACCCATTCGCAATAAAAACGACATCGTCTTGGTTGCATCCACGAGCTTCGCTGAACCTTCGGTGAATACTAACATCCAAACTCTGAAATCCTAAAGTTCCATGCTATGTCTGGGGGTAGCGAACCTGGCCCTAAGACTTATTTCCGATCAAAAAAATCATAAACACAACATGCGAGCATCCAACATGTAAAATATAAAATTATATATTTATATCATGCCTATATTCAAATCAATGCGTATTCAAACCTTGAATAATTTTAGAAAAAGTCTAAAAAAATCCAATAATTAAGCAATTAAAAATCAAACAATTGATAGCATTTTCATTAAGTGTTTTATAAATTTTTGTATTTATCCTATTTAAGTATATGTACACTCTTATTAGGACTCTATCAACTTGTACTATAAATAAGGGGTGCCCCCCTTATTGACAAATAATTAATTAGAAATTCTTCCTCTATATAAAATTGTCTCTGTGCCCTATTTCTTTTAACACATCATCAACATGAATTGGTAGGTTTATGTTATACTCCCTTCGACTTTTTATAATCTCTCGATCTTCACAACCTTAAAAGGAATTTGTATAGCAAATACATAACTTCTCTTGACGGTAAAATGGTTTGAGGCACAGGTATCCCTCTTAAGTAGATCTAAAGCATATTTATTTTTTCTCTCTCTATGATAACGCCATTTGATATACTGAACTTACACATTCATCATTTGAGTTTTTGATTTTTATCGGCTTGTGTGACTTCAATAAAAAAGGACCTGACGTCAATTGCTTTAGTTACGATCATTGTGTTATAATCTAATATCTCTTAAACCATTTGAGTTTTTTTATTTTTGTCGGCTTAAATTATACTGGTTTCTGACTTTTAGTTGGGTTAATTTATAGATTGAAAATTTATGTTTTTAACATATGTTAGTTACGTGGACTAAGAATTTGGATTATACTTCAAATACCAACAAAATAAAAATATGTATTTAGATACGTTAATTACATATGCACGTTTTTGTGACTAATGGACATTCTATTTCCATAAATTCTTTTAGATAATGTTATAAATATCAACATATACTTGGTTATAAATATTTTTTTACCAGTTGCAGCATATGTATATAAATATTAAAACACTCGCTTTATATTTTTGCTTAGTACAAATTTAAATAATATTATGATTTCTGATGCAATTATTAGTTTTGTATCTCTAGAATTATTTTTTTTAAGATTGAAAATGCATGATTTGACAAAGTCAAAATTTTAGTTATATGCCATATTTAAATATAACAAAATAATAGAATACGTATTTTATATTATTTAAAATTTAGGCCTCAAACTTCCCTAATGTAATATAAAATTTGAGATTGAAGTTCCTAATAATTGGGGTTCGAAGTTCCCAATCACCCTTTAAATTTGGGACTTGAATTACTACTTAAATTATGGACCTGAAGTTTCAAATAATAAATACCCTCAATCAAAACCCAAAGTTTTGATTATTTGTATCATAGAGTAAGGGACATTAAATGTCCCCAGATAATTTATAATTTGAACCTAAAGTTTCAAGTAATTTTTAAAAACTCTGATCAAACATGAAATTTTGACACAATAGGGTAGGGACTTTAAAGTCCTTACGCTTAATAAAATTGACCCGAAGTTCAATTATTTTATGTTCTGAAACTGAAGTTCTCATAAATAAATAGCACGAACTTGAAGTTGTAATCATTAAATCAAGTACTTAAAGTCCTAATAATACACGTGATATTCCAATTAATATTGAGTTATTATTTCTCTTTATTATGCATTACATATTTATGATTGTAATTTATTAATTGAATAGTTCAAAAATGTCAAATATTTCTAAACTCAAATTCGAAGCACTTGAACTTTCTGGGGTGAATTATCTTAATTGATCTCAAGATGCTGAACTCCACCTCCAAGCTCGTAACCTTGGTGATGCAATAACATTTGAAACTACCATGTCCCAACAGGACAAAGCTAAGGCTTTGATACTCCTTAGGCATCACATACACAATGATTTGAAAAATGAGTACCTGACTGTAAAAGATCCTCTAGATTTATGAAACTCCCTGAAGGAGCGTTATGACCATAAAAAATCGGCCATACTTCCATGTGCACATCATGAATGACTCAACTTGAGATTTTAAGATTTTAAGACTATGTCTGAATACAATTCTGCTATATTCAAAATTACCTCCAAGCTAAAGCTATATGGGAAAAGGAAAAGGATGCAAATATGTTAAAGAAAAATTTCTCCACTTTTCATGCCTCGTATATGCTCCTGTAATAGTAATATCAAGAGATAGGGTTTAAAAGGCACTCAAAACTAATCTCATGTCTCCTAGTTATTGAGCAGAATAATGACTTACTGATGAAGAATCATACATCTAGACCCACTGAATCTGTAGCACTCCCTTAAGTGAACGCTAACTCTACTCAAAATAATAAAAAAGGCCGAGCAAATATGAGGTGGGGCCGTGGGAACTCTAGAAGAGGTGGCTACTATAATCAAGGACTAAAAAAGAATACAAATTTTAATAACACCAGAAGTGGAATGATCATAATAATAAATGGAATCAGAAGTCAAACCCACTAAATCCAAATGATATTTTTCATGGATGTGGGCGTAGTGGGCATTGGACACGTACCTATCGTTCATCCAAGGAATTGGTGGAAAAATATCAGTCCTTAAAAAAGGGAGTGGATACAAACATTATGGAAGGTCTTGAAGTCCGTTGGAGACTTGATGATACGCTCTCACTTTTAATAATTTTTATGAAGATGAGTATAGAAATGCTATTTATAATGAGACGTTTGATAACATGCTTGAAGAACCACCTAAGACGGTCTTGAAGACTTAAATGATTATATTTATATTTATTTATGTGCTTCATATTTACTATTGAGGCATTAGTAGTTTAGCACTAGTGCGCAAACAAATTTATTTAATATCTTTATTTGAGTATTTATTAGTTTTGATAATTTTTATACAATGCTTATATGATTGGTGAATTGAATTTCAATTTATATTGAATCATATTAAAGATATGGATCCGAAAGTAAGAGCAGTCAATGATACTTGTCTGTTAGACAATGGGACAACCCACTCCATTTTGAAAAACTTGAAGTTTTTCTCAAACTAGGTATACAATATATCGAATGTTTCCACTATAGCTGGTCCTGATAAGATCACTGAAGGCTCTGGAAGACTGCTGGTGTTACCTAATGGTATCCACATATTAATAAATAATGCTATACACTCAAGAAATTCTAGAAGAAATTTATTGAGTTTTAAGGATATAAGAATGAACGGGTATGATATGGAAACATGTAATGAAGGTAATAAAGACTTCATTTACATTACTTCTAGTGTTAGAAACCAGAAGATCACACTCTAGAAATTGCTTGCACTATTCATGGGGTTATACCATACAATAATTAATGTTGTAGAATTACATACTGTCATGAGTGGGAAGCTCAATGATCCTAATAATTTAATATTGTTAGATGATCGCTTGGGTTATCCTAGATCAAATATGTTGCAGCGAATCATAAATAACTGATATGGGCACTTGTTAACAAACAAATTACTTACCTCACCCGACGATCATTTTTGCACCCCTTATTCTCAAGTTAAATTAATCACTAAGCTATCTTTTGTCAAAATAGCTTCTGAGTCACCATCCTTTTTACAAAGAATTTAAGGCGATATTTGTGGGCCCATTCACCCTTTTAGTGGACCTTTTAAATACTTTATGATTTTAATTGATGCATAAACTTATTGGTCAAATGTTTGTTTGTTATCTACTCGTAATTTAGACTTTGCAAAATTACTTGCTCAAATCATAAAACTTTGAGCACATTTTCCTAATCAACACATTAAATCCATCCGTTTAGATAATGTAGGAGAATTTACTTCTCAAGTTATTTATGATTATTGTTTATCACAAGGAATTGATGTTGAACACCCATTCATTCATGTCCATACCCAAAATGATTTAGCTAAGTCTTTAATTAAACATTTGTAACTTATTGTATGACCCTTACTTATGAAATCCAAACTCCCAGTCTCTGGTTGGGGACATGCTGTCCTGCATGATTCTAAGTTAATTAAGCTTAAACCTACTACTTATCATCCTTTTGACCCTCTCAACTAGTGTCTGGATGTCAACAAAATATATCACACATGGGTAAATTTGGTTGTGCAGTGTATGTGCCCATCCCCCCGCCCTAGCGTGCCAAAATGGGTCCCTAATATTGTTTGGGAATATTTGTTGGTCATGATTCGCCAGTATACATTCAAAAGAAGTGTGGGATCATAAAGAAAGTGTTATCGATAACATATTTTCATATGCAGTAGCTACAAGAATTCCTAGGGCAATGATACTCTAAATGAATGTCAACAAAGAGTAGATTGACCAAAACGAAAAATTTCCATCAAGGCAAAACTTGAGTCTCTAAATAAACTTGATGTATTTGGACATAAAGTACAAACCCCAAAAGGTTTTAACCCAGTAGGTTACTGGTGGGTGTTTATAATAAAAAGAAATGAGAAGAATGAAATCAGTTGATATAAGGGACGATTTGTGGCACAAGGTTTCCTGCGAAAACTTGGGATTAATTTTGAGGAAACATAGTTATTGTTGATACCAAATTTAGTCTGCTGACATGGCTCAATTAAGTGGAGATGCGTGTCAATCTACATGGCACTAACAAACATTTCTGAACAATATCTTGACTTCGAGGAACTCAATTTCCCCGATCAACTCAGATACTCCGAACAGTAGGTGCTCACCGAGGAACTTTATTGCACCGAGCAACTAATGGATACCGAGATACTTAGGCGGTCCGAGCAGCTTAGGCGGTCCGAGCTGCACCTCGATCAGAGCATTTATTCTCAGGCAATTAAGAGGATTAAATGCGCATTAAATGTTGATTATTATCATACGGATGTATACGCTTATTGAACAGCTATGTATTACACATTCACATGTACAGCCTCATGGCTATAAATACATTGTATTATCCTCATTGCAAGGGGACCGGAATTTCTGGAGAATAATCCTACTTTGAGAATTCCTAAACAGTCACTAATAACACAAACAGTGGACGTAGGCCATTCGTTCAAGGCTGAACCACTTTAAAATCTCTTGTCTTATTTATTTTTATCTGTGATTAAACAAATTAGAGATAGTCTAATTTTTTACATCAACAGATTGGCGCCGTCTGTGGGAAACGACTGTAATTTTCGTTTTTCACCAAAAACAATTCATCACCAATGGCTGACAATCCTAAATCCAGCAATCGAAATGCTGGAAACCCTCCAAATCCATCCACTCCTCCAAATATCCAAGATCTGGCTGGAATCATGGCCAGTTTGGCTCAAGGTCAGACATCCATGCAAGAAACAATGTGACAACTCATGCAAACTATCCAGGGTGGAGCATCAACCTATTCAAGACAACGAAGTGTTCAAAGAAATACTCATTTACTTTCTTCACGCATTAGACAAAGCGATTCATATCGCACTGAGAAATCTGAAGATTTTTCTTATCAACCGGGTCGAACTTCGTCAGTACGAGCCACAGATACTGAATCTCTCTCTCCAGAAAGGACTAGTGTACTGGAAAGATTAAGTAAGGTCTCTCCTTTTGATCGATTGGGCCCTAGGAAGAATAAAAGTCCTCCTAAGGCTGTGTCGAGAAACTTTCGACGACCATTTGATCTAAGAGAGGGTTTTGCCCAATCATAACCAGTTGCTCGACAAGATAGATCCCAGGAAGCGACTTCAACACGATCAATTGATCTAACCAATAGGCCTGAGGAGGGAAATGATGCATGGAAGGCTCTATTCAGAGGTTAGAAGATAGATTAGGGAAAATAGCTAAGGCCAAGAATCATCTACAAAGAACTTTTGTCCAAGGGACACCTTTTGTCTAAGCAATTGTGGACTTTCCCACACCGTCAAAGTTCAAAGCACCTGTTGTGACTCCTAAATACGATGGAAAAACCGACCCCGTCCTTCATACAGAGCAATATCAAGCTGCTGCCGACATCTCTGCTGTGCCAGATGAGATGAGATGAGATGCAGGGCATTCTCGGGAACTCTTACAGGATCTGCTCAAATATGGTACAATAATCTACCTCGGGATAAGATTTCCACTTTCTTTCAACTAGCCGAGCTCTTCATTGGAAACTTCTGTTTTGGAGCAAAACCTGTTAAACGAGTAGCACACTTGTTAAGTGTTAGACAAAAGGCAGGTGAGAGCACCAGGGATTATATAACTCGTTTCAATAATGAGAAACTCGAAGTTATTGATTATGAGGAAAAAACAACGATTACTGCTCTGATGAGTGGGCTGTTGCCCAACAAGTTGTACTACACTTTGGCTAAAGATCCACCCAGAACCATGTCAGAACTGATGGCAAAAGCGGCCAAGATCATGAACGCCGAGGAGGCAATGGCTGTAAAGAAGAATATGGATACCAAAGAGACCAAGGTGGAGGTTGATAAGGCCAAAAAGAAAGAGCATAAGAACAATGGTGGCGACAAGCACTCAAAGACAAAGCCATCATGGGAGGTATTAAAGAAATTTGAAAATTATACTCCTTTGAAGGTAGATATCAACCATGTTCAAGAAGAAATCAAGAACAGCGAGGAGTTAAACTGGCAAGAAAAAATGAAGTCAGATCCTGACAAGAGGAATAAGGCTAAATATTGCGAGTTCCACAAGGATCATGGACACACGACTAAAAATTGCATAGCTCTTCAGAACGAGATCGAAGCACTCATTAGACGAGGAAAACTGGCAAAGTATGTTGATCGTAGAAATGAAAGAAGAAACAGCGACCGAGCAAGAGAGAGGTCTAGATCTCCTCGTCGAGTAGAGGAGAACAAGAAAAGAGACCATGGAGATGATCCAGAAGATGAGCCCGATCTTCCCAAAAGACCAAGGCAGCCAGAACGTGAGGTATTTTCAATATGTTTTGGATCATTTGATTATAATGTTATTACAGGTGGAGATACAGGAGGTGGAAATCTTACTGCATAAAGAAAAGCTTACCTCAATGAGGCTCAAGCCTGTTCATATATTCAACGAATAAATTTGGCTGAAGATGATCACCCGAGGAAGGTCAACAAAGAAAAACTGGTCATCAGTTTCTCAAAGAACGACCTCGCATGTGTGCTGTATCCTCATGATGACCCATTGGTGATCAAAATGAGAATGAAGGAAGTGATGATCTCGAGAGTACTGGTTGATAATGGTAGCTCGGCTGATATTATGTTCTACTCATGATCTCGAGAGTACTGGTTGATAATGGTAGCTCGACTGATATTATGTTCTACTCATGCTTCGACATCTTAAATCTAAAGTTATCTTAGTTGGAGCCTTATCATATGCCTCTCCTCGGTTTTGCTGGCGAGAAAGTTTTTCCATTTGGGACGATCAAGTTGGATATGTTCATTAGTACATGGCCTGCTTGTAGAACAGAAAGAGTACGCTTCTTCGTGATGGATAAGAATGTCCAGTCAGCCTATAATATCATCATGGGAAGAGTAGGATTGAAGAAATTCGAAGCAGTACCATCTACGGTACATCAATGCCTAAAATTTCCAACCAATTTTGGAGTAGGAGTTGTGAAGGGTGATCAAAAAGTAGCTCGGCAATGTTACTATTCATCTACCGAGCAGGAGGAACTGGAGGAATCTAGGAAAAAGACTACTACCTATCAGGTGGATGAGGGTGCAGAAATTGAAACATTGGATCCTAGAGATGAGTCGCAACTCGTGAAAGGTCAGGTGGTGGAAGCTACTGAAAACATCATTCTGGACGACGAGCACCCTGAACGAACAACTCAGATAGGTTCGTCGTTAGATGCCTCACTAAAACAGGAATTGATAAGTTTCTTAAAAAGAAAAAAACAAACTTTTGCTTGGAGTCATGAGGATATGCCCAGAATAGATCCAAATTTCTTATGTCACGAGCTCAATGTGAATAAGGAGATCAAGCCAGTGAAGCAAAGAAGAAGAGTGTTCATCCCCGAGAAGAACCAAGCTATACAGGAGGAGGTCGAGAAGCTCCAGAAAGCTGGCTTTATTGAAGATGTTAAATATCCAGACTGGCTAGCAAATGTAGTGATGGTGAAAAAGAAGAACAACAAATGGAGGATGCATGTAGACTTCACCGACCTCAACAAGGCATGTCCAAAGTATCATTTTCCCTTGCCCCGAATTGATCAATTAGTGGATGCTACCTCGGGACATGAGATGCTGAGCTTCATGGATGCTTATTCTGGATATAACCAGATTAAAATGAAACTTGAAGATAGAGAGAGTACCTCTTTCATTACCCCTAGGGGAACTTATTGTTATAATGTTATGCCTTTTGGTTTGAAAAATGCAGGTGCAACATATCATCGGCTGATGAACAAGGTGTTTGTAGAGCAGATCTGTTACAATATGGAAGTTTATGTTGATGATATGCTGACAAAGAGCAAGAGAGCTGCCGACCATCTAGTTGACTTAGGCCAGACCTTTGATCAATTAGATAAATATCAAATGAAGTTGAACCCGACCAAGTGCATATTTGGAGTACGAGAAGGCATGTTTCTCGGGTATATCGTCAATCAACGAGGCATTGAAGCAAACCCTAAAAAATCAAAGCTCTATTGGGACTACGATCTCTAACGACGAAGAAAGAAGTGCAAAGTCTTACAGGGCGAGTAGAAGCACTTAACAGATTTGTATCGTGAGCAACTGATAGATGCCTCCCATTCTTCAAAACGCTCTGAAAGACTTTTGAATGGAATGAAGAATGCGAGAAAGCTTTTCAAGAATTGAAGAAATATTTGGGAGCACCTCCACTGTTGGTCAGGCCAGTGATGGGAGAAAGGTTGTACTTGTATCTGGCAGTTTCAGAAAATACAGTTAACTCGGCGTTAATAAGAGTAGAGGTTGGAGTACAAAAACTAATTTATTACACCAGTAAGGCCTTCCGAGGAGCAGAGGTCAGATATCCAAAACTGGAAAAGTTAGCATTGGCGCTGATCGAAGCGAGTAGAAGAATGAAGCCATATTTCCAGGCTCATACCGTAGTCGTATATACCGATATGCCGTTGAGGCAAGCTCTTCATAAACTAGAAAAATTAGGGAGATTGATGTATTGGGCAATAGAACTCGGTGAATATGATATAATTTATGAGCCTAAATTGTCACTAAAAGGGCAAGCAGTAGCGGATTTTATAGTAGAGTTCATTTATCCTGATACCCCCGAGGAGCAAAAACTGAGCACCGACCAACCTATGGATGTTACAGGATCATTAAATTTAAACCCCGATCAACTTAAGTTGGTCGGAGAGCCAGAGGAGAAGATCGACGAGCAGCGAGGTGTGGTAGAAATGGAGATAAAGGAGCAACAAATATTCCATCGAGGAACTTTGTCCAATAAGAAGTTTGAGGACGAAATACCTGTATGGAACCTATATATGGATGGCTCATCATGCACCTCAGGAAGTGGAGCTGGGATTGTATTGAAAAGTCTAGACGAGGTCGATATAGAATATGCTCTGCGCTTTCAATTTCAAGCTTCTAATAATGAGGTCGAATATGAAGCGATGATTGTTGGTCTTAGTCTGGCAAAAACCATGAAGACAGAGCAAGTAATCGTATGCAGTGACTCACAGTTGATTGTAAACCAAATGCTTGGTGTATATACAACAAAAGGAGAGTTGATGATTAAGTACCATGCAAAGGCAATGAAATTGGTATAGGAATTTATTACTGTTTAACTGGTCAGAATACCAAGAATGAAGAATGCAATAGCAGATGCTTTAGCTCGATTAGCATCAGCTACTCGTACTGAGCTACAAAGAATAATCCCAATTGAAATTCTAGCTGGTCGGAGCATAGATAAAGATCTGACGATGAATTTTATTGCCCTTGATTTAGGGCCATCTTGGATGGATCCCATCAGGGCATATATTGAGGATGGAGAATTATCGATTGACAAACTCGTAGCCAAGAAATTGAAGTTTAAAGCTGCTCGTTATGTATTAACTAATGGTATTCTATACAGACAAGGAATTATAGCAGGTTCGCAAAGATGTGTACATCCCTCCGAGGTAAAAGACTTGATTGAAGAGGTCCATGAAGGGTCCTGTAGAGCCCATGTAGCAGGTCGGATGCTTCTGCAAAGAGTGATGATGCAAGGATACTACTGGCCAACTATGAGGGCTGATTGTATAGCCTATGCCAAGAAATATGACAAGTGTCAACGCTTCTCCACTATCCGAATAACTCCCCAAGCATTGTTGATACCCATTACTTCCCCTTGGCCATTTACCATGTGGGGTATTGACTTGGTCGGGCCACTTCCAACGACCAGAGGAAGATTTAAATATCTTGTCGTCGCAGTGGATTACTTTACTAAGTGGGTTGAAGCCGAGCCTCTTATCGACATGACGTATGAAAAGGTGTACCAATTTATTTAGAAAAATATCATTTGTAGATATGGTCTTCCCCATGCATTCATCACCGACCATGGAACACAATTTGACAATGAGGAGTTCGCTGCCTATTGTCATCAGTTAAATATCCTGAAAACCCACTCGGCACCAGGCCATCCCCAAAGCAATGGACAAACTGAAGTGACAAACAGAACGCTGCTAAATGGCTTGAAGAAAAGACTAAATGACGCGAAAGCAAACTGGATCAACGAGCTACATTCAGTACTATGGGCTTATCGTACTACACCCCGAGCAGCAACTGGTGAATCTCCATATATGCTGGCATATGGAAGTGAAGTTGTTATACCTGCCGAGTTGGGTCTTCCAACACACCGAGTATTGAACTTCAACTCCCCTGTCAGCGACTTAATGAGAAGGTTAAACTTGGACATGCTCGAGGAAGTTAGAGAAGAAGCAGCCATCAGGAATGCTGCTTACCAGCAACGAACAACTTTGTTATACAACAAGAGAGTGAAGAATTGCGACCTGAAAGAAGGAGACTATGTGCTAAAAAAAGTAATTCAAAAGCACAACAAACTGGAAGAGAACTGGCATGGACCTTACCGAGTTACAGAAGTTGTTCCACCAGGAACCTACAAAATAGAAACTTTAGAAGGGGAGGAGTTTAAGAATGCATGGAATGCAGAGCACCTGCGCAAATATTATCAGTAATGTAAACCCTCATGTAATGCAATTTCATCAGTATGAATAAAAAATGAATATTTTACCCAATTCTCTCCTTTAGTTGAAATTTTTTGTGGAATACTAGTGCTACACACTACTCAGCAAAATCCATCAACTCCGGTTGGTCGGGAAGAAAAATATTTCCCAGAAATACCAACGCCGATTGGTTGGGAAAAAAATCCACCAACTCCGGTTGGTCGGGAAGAAAAATATTTCCCAGAAATACCAACTCCGGTTGGTTGGGAAGAAAACCCACCAACTCCGGTTGGTCGGGAAGAAAAATATTTCTCAGAAATACCAACTCCGGTTGGTTGGGAAGAAGATTCACCCACTATAGTTGGTCGGGAATACAAAATTTTTACCAACTAAGGTTGGTCGAGAATTATAAACACCAACTCTCTTTGGTCGAAAATAGTTGGTTAAACAAATAATGGCTTAGAATTAAAAAGTGATCAAGTAAAATTTTAATACTTGAAACATTTCAAATTACCACCAAGTTGGTCAAGAAATAAAATATCATCAACTCTGGTTGGTCGACAAATGATTATCATCAATTTAAGATAGTCAACATAAATTTTACCAACTTTAGTTGATCGGCAAATAACACAATGTTGTTATCTTTTTAACAGATATACATGCACATTCATTAGTAAATAAATAAAGTGTTTTACAAAATATTTACAAGACAATGGCAATCAAGATGGCAAAGAAAAATAGAAGTTTTTCATTAAATCCAAAACAAAATACATCGAGAATGAAATACATATTAATTATTACATCAAGATTGCTACTCTATTGGTTTCTTCCCCTATGCTTTTGAAACAGGTTCCTCGCCAGCAGGAGGATCGTCTAAGGCATAAGGAGAATTTATAAAATTAAGGTCCTTGAGCATCCTGATGTTCATCACAGATGGGCAATCGAGTAGGTGCTCTGGGCGAGATATCTCGACATTGGAATGGAGACTATAATCGCCAAGATATTTGGAAATCAAACACTGAGGGATTGCCCGAGCAGGAATCCAGCTCATGTCGAGTTTGAATGGTGGCACTGGCAGGTCTAGCAACCCAGGATTATAGTAATCCCATAAATAGTGACCTTGTTCCAATTGTAGAACACCCAAGGCATTTAACCATCCTTGCTTATACCCCTCGTTGTTCGACTGCTGAATCCGGTCATCGAGGTGATAGAGGGCTTCATTATAGCCAGCCATCCAAAATTCTCTAGGTTGCTTGTGGAATTGATAAGTCAACCTTTCCATCTGCTCGTGGAGATTTTTTACGAAAAGTTCTTTATTCTCCAAGGCAGACTTTTGTGTAGAGAGTTGCTCATCCAACTTCATAATTTTCTTGGACATTTCTGCTAATGCTTGATTCTTTGCCTTTAGCTGAAAGGCCTGATTCTCCAAAGCTGATTGAGTTCTTTGCTCTTCAATAGTAAGCTGAGCAGCTCTTGCTCGTCCCCGATAACCTCTTTCTCGACCGCGAGAAGAAGTAGAGGCTCCAGTTCTCTTCAAAGTCTCCAATTTGTCTCTCAAATTGGCATTTTTGACCTCTAAGAAAGAAAAACCCTCGTCGTTGACAGGGACTAAGGCGTTCGAGGAAGATGCTGTAGACTTCAACTGAGATACCTCTCCTCGCAGGTTATTGTTTTTCTGCTCCAGCAACTTAGCTATCTGCCTGTGCTCTTCGACCTCGGTCTTCAAAGTTCTCTCCCTCACATCATAGGCAACAATCAATCTATCATATCCTTTATCAGCACTTAGTTGCTGATACTTCTTCTCATATCCCTGGTGCAAAAGGGCTGTAGACTCCTTGTATTGTTGTTGAAGCTCCTCGAGAGTACTCTGGAGGTCTTCAATCATTTCATAATACGCTACATTGTTAGCCACTGACCGGTCGTGCAGACACTTTAAATACTGGTAGGCTTCAACTGCTTGCTCTGAAGCATCTTGACCAAGGATATCAACGATCTGAGCTTCAGTCATATCTGAATGACCAGCTTTGAAGTAATCATTGCATTGTCTCAACAATTTTGTATCATGAGCATATAACAATTCCATCCTGTCCATACACTAGTAAAAAGAAGAGATAGCAAGAATTAATAAGGAGCAAGAGGAAGAGAATCAACAGTATGAATAGTCAAAATTTTAAATTTTATTACATCATAAAAGAGAAATACATAGTTCAGAGATACAATTGGCAAAAATAAACAGAGATAAAAATTCGAACAACTCTACACCTTCTCCTTGTCTCCCAAAACTTTCTCGGGAGGCTGGGACGAGGAGATAGGTTGCTCGGATGGCACAGATGGTTGCTCGATGGGTGATGGAAGTTGCTCGGGTGAAATAATGGATGGTTGAAGTTGCTCATAGGAAGACTGGACAACTGGGGGATGAGAAATTTGATCTCCCATCACCATAGAGGATTCCTCAGAGGCAGCTTCGTCCTCTTCCTCTTCTTCTAGAGTTGGAGGGGGGCCAGGGACGTGTCGCTAAAACAGGTAGAAATTTTCATCAACATTCATCTCTTTTAAAGCAGCGACCCAGCCATCCCTAAAGTACTTAAGGCTACTATATTCCACTTGTGACATCATGGCAGCCAGACCCTTATTCCACCCTTTGTTCCAGCCAGCACTGAAGGACTTTTTTACAGCCAACTTCCTTTTCACCTTCTCCGAGGAAAGCTTCTTGGACAGAAGTACCTCGGCATCTTTCAACTTCTTTTCTACCTCCTCCTTCTGACGACCAACGTCACGAAGTCTACCCAGCTATTCCTCAGCAGATTTGAGCTTACCTTCAAGCTCCCCAGCATTTTGGAGCTTCCCCTCGAGATCTTTATTCTTACTTTCCAATTCTTTTATTTTCTTCTCCAATCCCTTGGAGACCTCAACAGCCTGATCCCTCTCCTGCTCGGTCGAATTGAGCTGTTTCTCCCAGGCAGCTTTATTATCCACATACTTTTAATGAGAATCCTTCAGAGATTGCGTCAGATTCACCAAAGCTTCCTCTACACCTGACGAGGAACTTGAAGATTTAATAACTTTATCTTTCTTCAAAATTGTATTGAAACAGGTCACCAACTGGGAAAAGAAAACAATAGCAAGTGAGCGCAAAGATATAACAGTGGAAAATGAAAGTTTAGGACAATAATACTTACAGAAGCAATATGACGAGCAGCCAATGTGGTAACCATATCCCGAGAAATATTTTCTTCCATACCTTGGATCTCGGGGATGATCCAAGATTTCACCGAGCTCATGGCAGAGCCCGGAGCAATGAAACTGGGAATACCACTTCCAGTAGTTGGAGGCTGAGAGATGGATTCAGCCAAATTGACCGAGGAGCTCTTCTTCAACCTTCTCAGAGGAGCATCAACGGTCTCGACCAAGGATGTAGTCTTAGTCGGGGATATGACTATAACCTCGCTTGGAGTATCTACCTTGCTCGGAGCCACTGGGGGCTTCTCGACAATCTTCACAGTAGCAGCCGGAGGAGGTGCATCAATTTTTCTTGTCCTTTCTTCTAGGATATCATGCTTGCTTTTCTTTGCCTCTCCAGCAATAGAGGAAGATTTCTCGAAGAGGGCAGGAGCTCTTCTTTTCTTCATTCTTTCACTCAGAGGAATATGTGACTCAGGTGAAGAACTTGCAAAAGCTGGTACTGGTTCTACATCACTTATCACCGGACGAGCAGTAAAAGACGAGGTGTAACTCTTATACTGCAGCAAATATGAAGCTAATCTGATATGCTCGTCGGCAACAGTCTGATGCAAACCCCAGGTCAAAATATTGACAGAATTCCAGACACAAAGGGTTTAGGGGAAAAGAAAAGCCACATTCATCTACAAAGAGACTGGGGAACCAATGTCCCTCAGCCAAATGAAAATAGTCAGAAGGTTCAGAAAGTTCTTCCAAAATAACCCATGAAGGAATAGAGAAATCGGAACGAAACTTATTAAGCGACTCAACAAGGTAAACCATGATGAATAAAGGAAATAAAAGAGAAGGAAGAAGATCTTACAGAAAAAGGATGGATCTGTTGACAACGAACGATGAAAAGGATGAACGCACAAGAGAGAAAGAAAATGGAAAACTCAAAGATACAGATTTGAAAAAGTAAAAGACGAAATGATTTTCTGCAACGCTTAAATACCTTACCTTGGGAAAAGGTAAAAATAATGATTGCAAAGGGAGACGTTTACGCTACCGGCGGCTAAAAGGACAAAAAGGGCGCGGAGATCGAAGCAGTTAGAAAAATTTAAAAAGTCTGATCCTATGAATTCGAAAAGAAAAATAAATGCAAAGAAGACGCTCCTAAAATTCAGGATGACCATTTAATCCCGCCATATTTCGAGAAGAATGTTCCACACTCCTCAGTCTCGAACTGTGAAACATTGGGGGCTTCTGTTGATACCAAATTTAGTCTGCTGACATGACTCAATTAAGTGGAGACGTGTGTCAATATACATGGCACTAACAAATATTTTTGAACAATATTGTTGATGTAAAAAACTAGATCACTCTAATTCTTCAATCACAGATAAATAAATAAGACAAAGATTTTTAAAGTGGTTCGGCTAGGAATAAAGCCTACGTCCACTGTTATGTTATTGCTGAGTGTTTGTGGAATTCTTGATTACAAGTTCTCTCAAGAAATTCCGGTCCCTTTGAATGGGATTGATACAAGGTATTTATAGCCTCAAGGCTGTACATGAAAGGTCCAATACATTAAATGATATACATATAAATGGGTAATACATTTAATGCAGCGTGTGCGTCAAGAATCTAATGAATAGTTGAACAGTTCTCCGTCTGATAATTGATGACACGGCCGAGGTGCAGTTCGGACCGCCTTAGTTGCTCGTTGATCAAGAGTTCCTCGGAGTGCTTAGAGTATCTCGGGATGATGGAGTTCCTCGGATGGAGTTCCTCGGCATGATAGAGCTCCTCGGTGTATTCTCGTTGCTCGGTACCAACCATGGTTGTTCAGTAAATGATCTTCCTCGCTGTTATTGTGCCACGTAGATCGACACGTGTCTTCATACTATTCGTCCACATCAGCATATTAATTTTGGTATCAACAGAAGCCCCCAATGTTTCATATTTCGAACTTTGAGGAGTATGGGACATTCTTTCTCGGTATATGGTAATATTAAATGACCTTCCTGGGTTTTAGGAGCATTGTATTCAAATTTCCTTCTCATTTCGCAGTTTCCGCCTTTTTTACAAGCGCTTCGATCTTCGTGCAACTTTTGTCTTTTTAGCCGCCGGAAGTTCAGTAGTTTCTTTTTAGTAATCATTTCTTTCGCCGCTTCCCAATGCAAAGTATTTAAACTCCTTTGGTAACCATACCGTCGTCTACACTTTCCATTTTTCTGCATTCAAGTTTTCTATTCTCTTCCTCTCTCTTGTGTGTTCATCATTGTTTCCGTTCGTTGTCAACATATCTCCTTTCTTTCTGTAAGATCTTCTTCCTTTCTTCTGCATCTCTTTTATTCAATATGGTTTATATTGTTGAATCTGCTGAGAAATTTCGTTCTGACTTTTCCATTCCTTCTTGGGTAACTCTAGAGGTTCTTTCTGAGCCTTTAGATTACTTTCGATTGGCTGAGGGACATTGGTTCCCCAGTCTTTTCATTGCTGAATGTGGTTTTTCTTTTCCCCCAAACCCATTATGTCTTGAGTTTTGTCAATATTTTGATCTTGTTCCTGCAAAAATAGCCCCCAATTCATGGAGAATAATTAACGGGGTGCACAAGTTAAATCTAACTCATGGGACTCGTATAGGGATCCCAGAAATCATGTACTGCTATAAATGGGCCACTTTAGATAATGTTTATTATTTAAAAACTAGGTTTTTAAATAGAGCCCTTGTAGTTAACCTCCCTGATTCAAATAGAGATTATTTTGAGCATGGGTTGATCATAAAAAATTGGCAACATGCGCCTTTATCTGGGAATGAAGTATACAACGGTCCCAGATGCCCCCCATACGGCAATGGGATAGGTTTATTTTTCATTTTATTTTACTTATGAAATTGCGTTTTCATCATGTTTGACAAAATGTATAACTGAAATTTATGTATTTATTTGCAGTTGATAGTAAAAGAAAAACTCCAAAAGAGTCGGAAGTGAATATCAAGCATTTAAAACTTATCTGGAATTTGCATAAGACGATTGCAGACGAGCATATTAGGTCTGCATCATATTTGCTGCAGTATAAGAGCTACACAACCTCTTATACTGCTCGCCCTGTTGAACCAGCCTCAACACCAGAAAGTTCATCTTCAGATTCTCATATCCCCCTATCTCAGAAAATGGGCAAGAAAAGAGCTCCTCCTGCTCTATTTGGTGAAATTTCTTCTGCTGTTGGGGCACAGAAAAGCAAAATTGATGTCCCAGAGGGGACTAAAAAAGTAGATGCCAGTTCCTCCAAATTTGCCGAGAAGCCCCCAGTGGCCCCGAGCAAGAAAAATGCTAGTGCTGATGTAATTACAATCTCTCCGACCAAGACTTCTTCCTTGGTTGATGCTGCTGACCCTCCTTTGAAGAGATTGAGGAAATCATCCTCGGTTAATCTTGCTGGAACTGCATCTTCTCTACCCGCTGGTGGTAGTAGTATTTCAAAAATCATTCTTCCGAGCTCTTCAACGAGCTCAGTTATACCCGAGGTTCTCGGGGTTGATGAAAAGATTCCTAGGGATACACTGACATCCCTAGCTGCTCGCCATCTTTCTTCAGTAAATTTCTCATACCTTTGGTCTTTCTTTTCTTTTTCCTGAACTCTTGTATTTGTGTTGACTCTATTGTTTTTCTTATCAGCTGGTGAACTGTTTCAATACCATCGTGAAGAAAGATCAAGCTATTAAAGCTTCTAGTTCCTCGTCCGATGTTGACGATGCCCTCTTGGGTTTAGCCCAATCTGTGAAAGAATCTCGCCAGCAGTACGTCGAGGAGAAAGCTGCCTGGGAGAAAAAATTGGCTGCAGCTGAGGCTGATAAGATGAAGATGGCTGAAACCTCCAAGAATTTGGAGGAGAAGGTGAAAAGCTTAGAGGTCAATCAGCAAAAATGCGATGACCAACTGAAGAATGCAGAAAAAGAACTATCTATCTTGCGAGACATCAAAATCCAGAAAGAACAATTGGATGTCAAACTCTCCTCGGAGAAGTTGAAAAGAAAAGCTGTAGTCAAGAAACATTTCAGTGCTGGTTGGGATAAAGGATGGGATAAAGGGATTGCAGCTATGACATCTCAAGTCAAATATGGGGAGTTGAAATACTTCTATGATGGTTGGGTAGCTGCTCTACAAGAGCTAAAAATCCAAGACGATTCTGAGCTATTCCAAAGGCATCTCCCTAGTCCTCCTCCACCAATTGTGGAAGAAGAAGAAGATGAACCTGCTTCAGATGAATCTTCCATGGCTGTGGATGTCCCAATCTCTGCTTCTCAACCCTCTGTCATTGAGGATATTTCTTCTATGCCTCCTCCTGCCGAGAAGATTTCTGCCGATCAAGCTGTTGTTATCACCGAGCAACCGAGCTCCTCGTCCCAGCCTCCCGAGAAAGTCTTGGGAGACAAGGAAAAGGTGTGAAGTTGTTCGGTATCATTTCTATCTTTTGTCATTTGTAATCGAACAATGTAATCCTTTTATGATCTAATAAAATACTTCTTTACTCATCGCTGTTATTGATGATTCTTTGTTGATTGTTGTCTTTTTCTTGTCTTTAGTTTGTTGCTAGAATGGAACTAATCTCTTCTCATGATACCGAGCTGATGCAGCAATGTCACCAATACTATAGGGCTGGTCATACAGACCTTAGTTCTTCTGAAATTGCTGACATTCTTGGTCATGATGCTTCAGAACAGGCGACTGAGGCTTATCGGTACTTGAAAGATTTACTCGACCGAGCTGTAGCTAACAATGTCGCTTATTATGACTTGATTGAAGAGCTGCATTATTCCTTAGAGGATCTCCAAGGCCAGCACAATGAATCGATGGCTTCATTACACGAAGAATATGAAACTAGATATCAACAACTTTCCTCTGATACAGGTCATAAAAAGATCATTGCTGCATATGACATTAGGGAAAGGACCCTAAAAGGTGAAGTTGAAGCCTGCCGACAAATTGCCGAGATCCTGGAACAAGAAAATAATAGTCTGCAGAAAAGATTGGCTCAATATGAATCCGTTGCCTCCTCTTCCACTGCATTAGTACCAGTTACTGATGAAGGTTTTTCGTTTCTAGAGGTTGAAAACGCCAAACTAAGGCAAGAGTTGGATGACTTGAAAAAGTCTATTATTCCTGTGACTGCTCGGGGACGAGGAAGGAGTTCTCGGGGACGAGGAAGAATCATCGAGGAGCAAAATTCTCCAGTTGCTTCTCGGAGCCGGTCAAGAGTTCTTAGCCGCAGTGTTGAAGAATCTCGTACCCAATCTACTCTGGAAACTCAAGCATTCCAACTGAATGTTAAGGATCGTGCTCTGTCTGATTTGTCTAAGAAAAACTTATCTTTAGAGGATCAATTGGCTGCGATGAAGTCTGCTCTGAATAATAAAGATGCTCTTATCAAGAACTTTCTCGAGCAAGTAGATAGATTAACTTTCCAATTCCATAAACAGCCTCGGGAGTTCTGGAATGCAGGCTATAATGAAGCTCTTTACCATTTGGATGATCGCCTTGAAAATGCTAACAACGAAGGTTATAAGCAGGGATGGTTGAACGCCCTGGGTGTATTAAAATTGGAACGAGGTCATTATTTATGGGATTATCATGCTCCTGGATTGCTAGACTTGCCTGTTCCTCCCTATAAATTGGATATGGCATGGATTCCTGCTCGTTCCATTCCTCGGAGTTTGATCTCTAAATATCTTGGTGATTATAACCTTCATTCTCAAGTTGAAGTATCTCGTCCTGAGCACCTGTTGGACACTCCTACAATAATGAATGTCAGAATGCTGAAGGACATGAACTTTATTAATTCTCCTCTTTGTCTAGAGGATCCTCCTGCCGGCGAGGAACCTGTCTCAAAGGATAAAGGAAAGAAACCAATAGAGTAGGAATCTTTAATGTAATAGTTAGCACATACATGTAACATGTAATACATTTTTATCTTAATGAAAGAATTTCATTTTCTGTTTTGCCAATAGCTATTTTTCTGTTTGCAAATTATATGGTTCATCAACCAACTTAGAATTTATAATAAGCATAAATTGTTCAAAATTGTTTCCAACCAACCAAGGTGGATAAATAATGTTTGTCGACCAACCACAGTTGATGGGTTTCTATCCCCGACCAGCCATACTTGGTTCAATTTTCAAATATAAACATGTGTCCGACCAACTAAGGTCAATACTTTTGTCCTCGTCGACCAACTACAGTTAGTGGGTTTTTATCCCCGACCAACCATACTTGGTACAGTTTGGAATATTTTGTTCTTCAAAGAACTTTTTGTAATAATGTTACCTCCCGACCAACATAAGCTGTAATGCGAGAGTATATAAAGTCTTACCAACCGTAGTTGATCATGCTGGTATACACCTCCTAATCAAAGGAGTAGTAGGGTTCTTTCGAACTTTTTGGCTCCTTGGAGCATGTCCTCCTAACCAAAGGAGGTTGGCTACTTATAGCACTTTTGCTCCGTAGAGCGCTCCGTAGAGCTTGTCCTCCTAACCAAAGGAGGTTGGCTACTTATAGCACTTTTGCTCCGTAGAGCGCTCCGTAGAGCTTGTCCTCCTAACCAAAGGAGGTTGGCTACTTATAGCACTTTTGCTCCGTAGAGCGCTCCGTAGAGCTTGTCCTCCTAACCAAAGGAGGTTGGCTACTTATAGCACTTTTGCTCCGTAGAGCTTGGCTCCGTAGAGCATGGCTCCGTAGAGCTTGTCCTCCTAACCAAAGGAGGTTGGCTACTTATAGCACTTTTTCTCCGTAGAGCTTGGCTCCGTAGAGCATGGCTCCGTAGAGCATGGCTCCGTAGAGCTTGGCTCCGTAGAGCATGGCTCCGTAGAGCAGTCTTCTTCTTGTTATCAAGCAGTGTAGTGTTCAACACTAATATTCCCCGAAAAACTTTCAACAGAAAGAAAATGGTGAACCATCCTCGTTTTATTCATAATGAAGGAAATACTTTACATTTTACATTACTGATAATACTTTCGCAGGTGTTCAGCATTCCATGCATTCTGAAATTCTTCTCCTTCTAGAGTTGCTATTCTGTAGGTTCCAGGTCGAACAACCTCTGTAACTCGGTAAGGTCCATGCCAGTTTGCTTCCAGTTTATTCTGTTTCTGAATGACTTTCTTCAGCACATAATCACCCTCCTTCAAATCGCATTTCTTCACCCTTTTGTTGTAGAACAGAGCTGTTCGTTGTTGATAAGCAGCATTCCTAATGGCTGCCTCTTCTCTTACTTCTTCGAGCATATCCAAATCCATTCTTCTCATCAAGTCACTGATCGGAGAGTTGAAATTCAGCACTCTATGCGTTGGGAGACCCAACTCGGCCGGTATCACAGCCTCACTTCCAAATGCTAACATATATGGTGATTCTCCAGTTGCTGCTCGGGGAGTTGTTCGGTAGGCCCATAATACTGATTGGAGCTCATTAATCCAATTTGCTTTAGCTTCACTTAGCCTCTTTTTTAACCCGTTTAGTAATGTTCTGTTCGTCACTTCAGTCTGTCCATTGCTTTGGGGATGACCTGGTGCTGAATGAAACTTTAAAACGTTCGACTGATGACAATAGGCAGCAAATTCTTCATTATCAAATTGTGTTCCATGATCTATGATGAAATCATGAGGGAGACCATATCGACAAATGATATTCTTCCATACAAACTGGTATACCTTCTCGTACGTCATATTGATAAGAGGCTCAGCTTCCACCCACTTAGTAAAATAGTCCACTGCAACTACGAGATACTTGAATCTTCCTCGGGTGGTCGGCAGTGGTCCAACCAAATCAATTCCCCACATGGCAAATGGCCAAGGGGAAGTTATTGGTGTTAGCAATGCTTGTGGAGTTCGTCGGATGGAGGAAAAAACGTTGGCACTTGTCACATTTCTTGGCATAGGCTATACAATCAGCCCTCATTGTCGGCCAGTAATATCCCTGTGTCATCACTCTTTGTAAAAGTGTTCGACCTGCTACATGAGCTCCACAAGATCCTTCATGGATTTCTTCAATCAATTCTTTCACCTCGGTGGGATGTACACATCTCTGCAAACCTGCCATAATTCCTCGTCTATACAAAATACCATTAGTTAATACATACCGAGCAGCTTTATACTTCAGTTTCTTGGCAGCGAGTTTGTCCTCCGGCAATTCACCCTCTTCAACATATTTCCTGATTGGATCCATCCAAGATGGTCCTAAATCAAGGGTAATCACATTCGTTGTCAGATCTTCATCTATGCTCCGACCTTCTAATACTTCAATCGGTATGGTTCTTCGCATCTCGGTACGAGTAGCTGATGCTAGTCGGGCCAGTGCGTCTGCTTGTACATTCTCCATCCTCGGTATTCTCACCAATTGAATGGCCTCAAATTCTGTCAACAATTTCATCACCTTTGCATGATATTTGATCATTAAATCTCCTTTAACCGCATACATTCCCATCATCTGATACACAATTAATTGAGAATCACTGAATACCATCACTTGTTGTGCTTTCATAGTCTTTGCTAGATTAAGACCTGCTATCATGGCCTCATACTCCGCTTCATTGTTAGAGGCTTTGAATTGGAATCGCAAAGCATATTCCATGTCAATCTCGTCTGGAGTGATCAAAACAATTCCTGCTCCACAACCAGCTGTGCAGGATGATCCATCTACATATAATCTCCATGTAGGTACCTCGTCTTCAAATTTCTTATCTGTCAGAGTTCCTCGATAAAATATCTGCTGTTTTCTTCCATCATCCCCCGGTATCTTTCGCTCCTCGTCAATCATCTGTTCGTACCCTTTTACCAACCTTGGTTGGTCTGTGTTTGAATATAATGATTTCTCTACATCCACAAGTCCTTTTACCAACCTTGGTTGGTTTGGACCTATTTCTGCTGATCCTGTATCGTCCACAGGTAGGTCAGCAAATGTTTCTGTTGATCCTGTATCTTCCACAGGTAGATCAGCAGATGTTTCTGTTGATCCTGTATCGTCCACAGGTAGATCAGCAGGCATCTTTTGCTCCTCGGGGGTATCAGGGTATGTGAACTCTGCTATAAAATCTGCTACAGCCTGCCCCTTCAATGATGATCTGGGCTCATACACAATATCATATTCACCAAGTTCTACTGCCCAGTACATCAATCTCCCCGATTTTTCTGGCTTATGGAGGGCTTGTCTCAATGGCATATCAGTATAAACGATGATGGTATGGGCTTGGAAATATGGCCTCATTCTTCTACTTGCTTCAATTAGTGCCAATGCCAATTTTTCTAGCTTTGGGTACCTGATTTCTTCACCTCGGAAAGCCTTACTTGTGTAATAAATTGGCTTCTGGACTCCATTCTCCAATCTGATCAACGCTGAACTGACTGCGTTCTCTGATACTGCCAAATACAAATACAACTTTTCTCCTGTTATTGGTCTGGACAACAGTGGAGGTGCTCCCAAGTATTTCTTCAAGTCTTGAAAGGCTTTTTCACATTCCTCATTCCACTCAAAGGTTTTTCGAAGTGTTTTGAAGAATGGTATGCATTTATCAGTTGCACGAGATACAAATCTGTTGAGCGCTGCAACTCGTCCGGTAAGACTCTGCACTTCTTTCTTCGTCGTCGGGGAGCGCAGTCCTAGAAGAGCTTTGATCTTATCTGGATTTGCCTCAATACCTTGTTGATTGACGATGTATCCGAGGAACATTCCTTCTCGTACTCCAAAGATGCACTTCGTCGGGTTAAGCTTTATTTGGTATTTATCCAATTGATCAAAAGTTTGACTCAAGTCAACCAAATGATCAGCGGCTTTCTTGCTTTTAGTGAGCATGTCATCGACATAGACCTCCATGTTGCGGCTGATTTGTTCGGTAAAAACCTTGTTCATCAACCGCTGATATGTTGCACCTGCATTTTTTAAACCAAAAGGCATAACATTATAACAATAAGTTCCCCTAGGGGTAATAAAAGAAGTACTTTCCCTGTCTTCAGGTTTCATTTTGATCTGGTTGTAGCCAGAGTAAGCATCCATGAAGCTGAGTAGCTCGTGTCCCGAGGTAGCATCGACCAGTTGATCAATTCTGGGCAATGGAAAATGATCCTTGGGGCATGCCTTATTGAGATCGGTGAAATCGACACACATTCTCCATTTGTTGTTTTTCTTCTTTACCATCACCACATTAGCCAACCAATCTGGATATTTTACATCTTCAATGAATTGGGCTTTCTGGAGTTTCTCGACTTCCTCCTGTATGGCCTGGTTCTTCTCGGGACTAAACACTCTTCTCCTCTGCTTCACAGGCTTGATCTCCTTATTCACATTGAGCTCGTGACATAAGAAGTTTGGATCTATTCCTGGCATGTCTTCATGACTCCAAGCAAAAGTATTTTTCCTGTTTCTCAAGAAATTTATCAATTCCTGTTTTATTGAAACATCCAACGACGATCCTATCTGGGTTATTCGTTCAGGATGCTCGTCGTCCAGAATAACATTTTCTGTAGATTCCATCACCTGTCCTTTTACAAGTTGAGATTCATCCCTGGGATCAAGAGTTTCAATTTCTGTACCTTCCTCCACCTGGTAAGTAGTAGTCTTTTTCCTGGACTCTTCAAGCTCCTCTTGCTCGGCAGACGAATAATAACATTCCCTAGCTACTTTTTGATCACCTTTCACCACTCCAACTCCAAAATTTGTTGGGAATTTCAAACATTGATGTACTGTAGAAGGAACGGCTTCGAACTTCTTCAATCCAACTCTTCCCATGATGATGTTGTAGGCTGACTGCACATTCTTATCCATCACAAAGAAGCGTATTCTTTCTGTTCGACAAGCAGGCCAAGTTCCAATGAGTATATCCAACTTGATCGTCCCAAGTGGAAAAACTTTCTCGCCAGCAAAACCCAGAAGGGGTCTGTGATAAGGTTCCAATTGAGATAATTTCAAATTCAGGCTATCAAAGCATGAATAGTACATGATGTCTGCCGAACTACCATTGTCTACCAACACCCTTGAAATGATCACGTCCTTCATTCTCATTTTGATCACCAAAGGATCATCATGAGGGTAAAGAACACCTGCCAGGTCGTTTTTTGAAAAACCAATTACTAGCTTCTCTTTGTTTACCTTCCTCGGACGATCATCCTCGGCCAGGTTTATTCGCTGAATATATGAGCAAGCTTGAGCCTCTCCGAGATAAGCTTTTCTTTCTGCAGTAAGGTCTCCTCCTCCTGCATCTCCCCCTGTAATAACGTTACAATGAAATGATCCAAAACGTATGGAAAATACCTCTCGTTCAGGTTTTCTTGGCTTCTTGGGAAGATCGGGGTCATCATCTGGATCCTCTTCATGGTCCCTCTTTTTCTCCTCTGCACGACGAGGAGATCTAGATCTCTTTCTAATTCTGTCCTCATTTGTCCTTTCACCTCTGCGATCTACATACTTTGATAATTTTCCTCTTCGAATGAGTGTTTCAATCTCGTTCTGAAGGGCTATACAATTTTTGGTCATATGGCCATGATCTTTGTGAAACTCGCAATATTTGGCCTTATTCCTCATGTCAGGATCTGTTTTCAGTTTCTCTGGCCATTTGATTTCCTCGTTATTCCTGATCTCTTCTAAAACATGATTAATACCCATTTTCAATGGAGTATAATTATCATACTTCTTTAGGGCTTCCAACTTTATCCTGTTATTCCTGGAATGTTTGTCACCACCATTACCTTTCTGATCTTTCTTCTTAGAGTTGTCGACCTCCACTTTAACTTCTTTATCCATATTCTTCTTCGCAGTCATAGCTTCCTCGGCATTCATGATTTTGGCCGCCTTTGCCATCAATTCCGACATATTTTTAGGCGGATCTTTAGCCAGAGTATAGTACAGCTTGTTAGGCAGCAAACCACTCATCAAAGCAGTGATTGCTGTCTTTTCTTCATAATCTATGACTTCCAACTTCTCGTTATTGAAACGAGTTATGTAATCTCTAGTACTTTCTCCTGATTTTTGTCTAACACTTAGTAAGTGCGCTACTCGCTTTACTGGCTTTGCTCCAAAACAAAAATTGCCAATAAACAGCTCGGCTAACTGAACAAAAGTTGAAATCTTACCCCGAGGAAGATTATTGTACCATATCTGTGCAGATCCGGTAAGAGTTCCCGAGAATGCTCTACACCTCATCTCGTCGGGGACAGCGTAGATATCTGCAGCAGCTTGGTATTGTTCTATATGAAGTACGGGATCCGTCTTTCCATCGTACTTGGGGGTCACTACAGGTGCTTTGAATTTCGACGGTGTAGGGAAATCCACAATGGCTTGCACAAAAGGTGTCCCTTGAACAAAAGTTCTCTGTAAGGGGTTCCTCGCCTTAGCCATTTCTCCCAGTCTATCCTCCAATCGTTGAATGGAACCTTTCCATGCTTCATTCCCTTCCTCGGGCCGCTTAGTCCGAGCAACTGATTGCTCTGACGTAGCTTCCTGAGATTTATCTCGACGAGTAATTGGTCGTGATTGTGCAGATCCTTCTCTCAAACCTGGTGGTGGTCGAAAACTTCCTGATGGAGCCCTAGGTGGACTCATGTTCCTCCTTGGTCCTAACCGACTGAAAGGAGACACCCTGCTTAATCTTTCCAAAGCGCTAGTTCTCTCCGGAGAAAGAGAAATATGTTGATTTGTATCCGTAGCCCGTATTGATGAAGTTCGCCCAGGTTGATATGAAGAATCATTGGATTCCCCATTGCGATATGACCCAATACGTCTGGATCGTGATTGCCCATGATCAGTCCTTTGCCCTGAATGAGTAGGTACACCGCCTTGAAGAGTTTGAAGGAGTTGCCTCATAGATTCTTGCATGGCGGTTTGTCCCTGAGCCAGATTCGTCATAATTCCGGCCAGATCTGGAGATGCAGATGGATTTGGAAGATTTCCAGTATTTCCAGCATTTCGATTACTGGATTCTGGATTATCTGCCATTGGTGATAAATGATTTTTATGAAAAACGATAACAACAGTCGTTTCCCACAGACGGCGCCAATCTGTTGATGTAAAAAACTAGATCACTCTAATTCTTCAATCACAGATAAATAAATAAGACAAAGATTTTTAAAGTGGTTCGGCTAGGAATAAAGCCTACGTCCACTGTTATGTTATTGCTGAGTGTTTGTGGAATTCTTGATTACAAGTTCTCTCAAGAAATTCCGGTCCCTTTGAATGGGATTGATACAAGGTATTTATAGCCTCAAGGCTGTATATGAAAGGTCCAATACATTAAATGATATACATATAAATGGGTAATACATTTAATGCAGCGTGTGCGTCAAGAATTTAATGAATAGTTGAACAGTTGTCCGTCTGATAATTGATGACACGGCCGAGGTGCAGTTCGGACCGCCTTAGTTGCTCGTTGATCAAGAGTTCCTCGGAGTGCTTAGAGTATCTGACGACGGTATGGTTACCAAAGGAGTTTAAATACTTTGCATTGGGAAGCGGCGAAAGAAATGATTACTAAAAAGAAACTACTGAACTTCCGGCGGCTAAAAAGACAAAAGTTGCACGAAGATCGAAGCGCTTGTAAAAAAGGCGGAAACTGCGAAATGAGAAGGAAATTTGAATACAATGCTCCTAAAACCCAGGAAGGTCATTTAATATTACCATATACCGAGAAAGAATGTCCCATACTCCTCAAAGTTCGAAATATGAAACATTGGGGGCTTCTGTTGATACCAAAATTAATATGCTGATGTGGACGAATAGTATGAAGACACGTGTCGATCTACGTGGCACAATAACAGCGAGGAAGATCATTTACTGAACAACCATGGTTGGTACCGAGCAACGAGAATACACCGAGGAGCTCTATCATGCCGAGGAACTCCATCCGAGGAACTCCATCATCCCGAGATACTCTAAGCACTCCGAGGAACTCTTGATCAACGAGCAACTAAGGCGGTCCGAACTGCACCTCGGCCGTGTCATCAATTATCAGACGGACAACTGTTCAACTATTCATTAGATTCTTGACGCACACGCTGCATTAAATGTATTACCCATTTATATGTATATCATTTAATGTATTGGACCTTTCATGTACAGCCTTGAGGCTATAAATACCTTGTATCAATCCCATTCAAAGGGACCGGAATTTCTTGAGAGAACTTGTAATCAAGAATTCCACAAACACTCAGCAATAACATAACAGTGGACGTAGGCTTTATTCCTAGCCGAACCACTTTAAAAATCTTTGTCTTATTTATTTATCTGTGATTGAAGAATTAGAGTGATCTAGTTTTTTACATCAACAAATATCTTGACTTCGAGGAACTCAATTTCCCCGACCAACTCAGTTACTCCGAACAGTAGGTGCTCACCGAGGAACTTTATTGCACCGAGCAACTCATGGATACCAAGATACTTAGGCGGTCCGAGCAGCTTAGGCGGTCCGAGCTGCACCTCGATCAGAGCATTTATTCTCAGGCAATTAAGAGGATTAAATGCGCATTAAATGCTAATTATTATCATACGGATGTATACGCTTATTGAACAGCTATGTATTACCCATTCACATGTATAGCCTCATGGCTATAAATACATTGTATCATCCTCATTGCAAGGGGACCGAAATTTTTGGAGAATAATCCTACTTCGAGAATTCCTAAACAGTCAATAATAACACAAACAGTGGACGTAGGCCATTCGTTTAAGGCTGAACCACTTTAAAATCTCTTGTCTTATTTATTTTTATCTGTGATTAAACAAATTAGAGATGGTCTAATTTTTTACATCAACAGTTATGGATGGTATAACTTTTATATATCTGTTTAGTTTAACGTTTTCTAAAAATCTTGATATGAGACTTATAGATGTTATGGCCGCTTATTTATACCGCGACTCAAACACCGAAATATATATGAAAATTCCTGAAGGATTTCCTTTGCCTGAAGCAATGCCAAGGAATGCGCGCTCAATTCGACTAAGATGTTCATTGTACGGTTTAAAGCAATTAAGAAGAATGTGGTACAATCATCTCAGTGAATACTTGTCTAAGAAAATGTATGAAAACAATCCAATTTGTCATTGTGTATTTATAAAGAAATCATCAAAAGGATATGCAATAGTAGCAACTTATGTGGATGATATAAATTTAATCGGAACTCTAGAAGAGATCCAAACAACACTAACTATTTGAAAATGGAATTTGAGATGAAAGACCTTCGAAAAACTAATTTTTTTCTCGGCGTGCAGATTGAGAAAAATTTAGTGGGACTGTAGTCCATCAGTCTAATTATACTGAAAATGTATTAAAACGTTTTAATATGGATAAAGCGCACCCACTAAGTACCCCCCATGATTATCCGATCTTTGGACATAAAGAAAGATCCATACCATCTTAAAGAGGAAGATGAGGAAATATTGGGTCCAGAAGTACCCCATTTAAGTGCAATTGGTGCATTGTTATACTTAGCACAATGCACTAGGTCGAATATTTCATTCTCTGTGAACGTGCTTTCTAGATATAGTTCTTAACCAACCCAAATGCATTAGGATGGTGTCAAGCATATCCTAAGATATCTACATGGAACCACTGACATGGATTTATTTTGTTCTTATAATTCTAATAGTTCCAAATTAATTGGTTATGCAGATTCTGGATATCTTTCTGATCCTCATAAGGGTCAATCTTAGACAGATTATGTATTTCTCAGCGGTAATACTGATATTTCATGGTGTTCTACTAAACAAACTTTATTATCTACTTCTTTTAATTACTTTGAAATTTTATCTCTTTATGAAGCTAGCCGTGAATGTGTATGGCTAAGATATTTAATTCAACATGTTCTTAGTTCTCGTGCATCATGTATATCACAAATCAAAGAAGTATTTATCAAAGGAGATATAACCAAGTACATTTCACCAAAGTTTTTCTTCACTCACGAGCTTCAAAAGAAAAATGAGATTGAAGTCATGCAAATTCGTTCAAGTGATAATCTAGCTGATCTTTTCAGAAAGTGACTACCAAAGGCGACATTTCAAAAGTTTGTGTATAATATTGACTACACCTACAGTGAAACTGAACATATCAATCAAGGGGAACATCTTATCAGGAGGAGGATACACGAACATGTTATTTGGGATATTTGTGCGTTGTACTCTTTTTTCCTTTGACTAGGTTTTGTCCCATTGAGTTTTTCTAGTAAAGGTTTTAACGAGGCAACATTAAGCATGTTCAACACCGACTCAATGATCACAATAATTGTATTCTTTTTCCTTCACTTAGGTTTTTCCCAAAGAGTTTTCCTTATTAAGGTTTTAATGAGACAATAATCATTGAATGGTGGAAATTATGTATATCCAAGAGGAAGTGTTATAAATATTTGTATTTATCCTATTTAAGTGGATCTACACTAGTATTAGAACTCTACTATAAATAAGGGGTGACTTCCTTATTATTGATACATCAATTAATAAAAAAAATCTTCCTCTTTCTAAATTCTCTTTGTGTCCTATTTCTTTTAATAAAGTTATAAATATCTATTATAATAATATAAAAATGGTGCCTCTAGATGCGATTTTGACATGTGTCTCAGAATTAATACATTAAAGTCTCTCAAAATACAAATCTTTGCCTCCAAAGCTGAAAATATAAAATTCCTATACAACTAATGGTAAAAACCAAAAGTCACTTACAACCATTTTCTCTATCTCATTCTTAATGACTGAACTCTTTCATTTTTCTCTTTTGGGATTAGTCTCTTAAAATGACAGGTGGTGAAAAGACATAATAAAATATATTAAATTTAAAAATTTACACGGAACTATAGAGTAAATTTTGATTTTGTTAAGAGTGTTTTCTGTGAGGACTGCAATAGTGTTATTTTTTTTTTTCCGAATAACTTCGATTAAAATTTTATATACATAATTCACACTAAAATGTGGGTTTAGTTAGTGAGAAGTATAATGTATTCTGTCATCTTATAGAGGAAGTGAGGTATGCTTCCATGTTTCATGTGATTGGTTTTTAAATAAAAAATACAGTATTCCTTTTTGGGTCGCGAAGTCATTTTTGTGGTTTGATAGATGTTTGATATTTTTATTTTGACTCATTTACACATTCCTTTTCATACAAATTATATTATTTATGCCTTATTTTCTTAAAACACAACTTCTAATTATTTGTCATTTACATGTTCCGTATATCGTGTCCACGACACTAAGTCATTATAATTTTTCGAAAAATAAAGGTTAAAGTATAATTTATATAATTAGTACATATATAATGTGCCAAATGGACATAAAAATATAATTATGTCTTAAATAAAAAAACTCTCTCGATATTTAGTGTATACTAATCATAGAGTAATCAACTTTACTCAAAAAGTATAATTATATAGTCAATTTACAATTTTAAAATAGCGGCATGTTTGGGTGTCCTAAACTTTTTACTCATTTTCTTTATTTCATATTAATATTAATTTAAATGTAAGAATAATATACTTTACAAATAAAATTTGAGTTTAAAACTATTTAAGATAAGTATTAGAAGGAAAAGTTTGTATGAACCGCCTCCGAACCCGCCTAGCGACCGCTTACCTTTTTTTTCTTTTAAGTTTCTTATTCTTTTGTTTATAACAATTAATATAAAAATTGCTTTTTATATTAAAAAAATAATTTTTCTATTAGTATAAAAAACATTTTTTAAAGTAAACATTTTTTTATTAAAATTTAAAAATACTTTTTTCATAAATAAAAAAAATTATATTTATTGACATGATATCACGATTCATTAGTGCCGTTGACGCGGACCCACATTCTCAGACCCATATATAAAAAAACTATTATTTTTTTATGCAAAAAAACTATTATTTTTTTATGCAAAAAAACTATTTTTATATTAGTAAAAGAATAAAAAACTTAAAAAAAGGGGCAAAATGCGGTCGTCATGCGGGCTCATAGGCGGTACGCCTAAAATCTCTCGTATTAGAATTTGTAAAGATGCACAGGGATGATAATTTAACCTGACCCGTAGGAGTTCCCCCCGCCCCGCCCCTAATGCGGCGGGTTTTAAAACCCGATTAATAAATTAGGAGCGAATATGGGTTTAAGAAAAAAACTCGTTTCTTAAATCGGGCGGGTTAGGAGTTAGCTTAAATAAAAAACGCCCCCGCCCCCTCCCACCCGCCCGCTCCGTTTAACTTATGCTTACATAAATATCCTTTATATATATGTTAATTATAATTAAACTATATATATATATATATATATATATATATATATATATATATATATATATATATATATATATATATATACACACACTCACACACTAAAAAAAACCTTTATATGTATGTTAATTTTGTAAAAGATTTAAGTAAAAATATGAATTGACAATTGGGGGATTGTCTCACATATTGGAATACGAACCATTGTATACCTCTAAGACTATAATGCAATATTTTTAATTTTACGATTTTTAAAATTAACGCAACCCGTAGGAGCGCCGACCCATCCCGTTTATTAAATGGGATGGGTTAGGAGTTAATTTTCAAAAATTCTAACCCACCCGCCCCGCCCCGTTTATTAAATGGGGGAGGGGTTAGAATTTTTGAAAACCCGTCCCGTTGTCATCCCTAAAGATACATTAAGTTAGGTATGTCAATGGGTCGGGTCTGGATCCGGACCCGACCCGCACCCGAACCCGATTCGTATAATAGGGTCTGAGCATATTTATTTTTTGGACCCGAGACCCGAAAACCTGAAGACCAGAAGACCCGTTTATTAAACGGATAGGGTTTGGATCTTATACACGACACGACCCCGAAGATCCGACCTGAATTATACATTATTATTATTTATATATACTATAAATTTATATATATTTATAAATATATCTTATCAATATAACATGTAAGTATTATATATATATTTTATCAATATAACATGTAAGTATTATATATAAAAATATATATTTATGTATATAATGAATATAAATAATATATGTTTTATTTATATTAATAATATTCTATAATACATTACAAAATATTTTAATTTAAGATTAAAAAATAAAGAAGGGGGATACAATAAAATAAATGTATATATTCGGCCGGTCCCGAATCCGAATCTGAGATCGAAATGAATTCGGATCTGAATTCAATATTATAGACCCGATGAAGATCCGAACCCGAACTCAAACCCAAACCGAATGAAAATTCAATTATATGGATCTGAATATTTCTAAATCCGATCCGTCTCCTTCCGGTTGACGGGTACATTAAGGGGGTGATCGTGTCCAAAAATGAGGACATCGGGTGATAAAGATCGGATGCATTGGCAGCACATAGAGGTTTAGTGTCCCCGACACATAAGTTGCGCTGTCCTGACTCGCCAGTGACGGTGGTCCTAAGATCGGATACAGCTAGCTCTTACGGAAACTTCTCCAACAAGTGGCTGATATTATTATACTCTAATCTATTCTATAGACTATAATACTTCAATATCAATACTTACCTTACCTCCCCAGGGTCACATCCGTCATTCTGAATATGGCGAAGAAGGAAATTATAAAATGAAAAGGTGATGTGTTGGCGTTGGAGCCTTTTTAAATGACACCTAAACGTACAAAACAAGAATATATTTTAACCTCACCCACCACACCACCCCCACACCACCATCTCCACCTCCACTAAACACAATCAAAACTCTCTCTCTAAAACTGAAACCAAAACTGGAGAATACAATATGAGCAGATCTTAATATCTCTACCTCAATACTTATTTTCTTATTCTTCACAACCTACATTGTCACTGGTGAGTTGATATCATGCTTTTTTTTTTTTTTTTGTCGGCGCGTGTTCTGGACTTTGATCTAGTTCTTTTCTGAGTTCAATCTTCGGAAGCAAATATTTGTGTTTTTGTTATTTGAATTGCATGCAATTTCTTCCGATTTAAGAGTTTTCAGCTTCTGAGAACTCTGTAATTGATTGCTTTTTGTTTAGTCTCTTAATTGATGCATTTGAATTTTTACATTTTGTTTTGGATTCTGATATGTGTTGTTTATTTCAATGTTTTTACAACAAAATATTAGTACGAATAATTTGGCTGCTGAGATTTGTATACAGTTTGTTCTGATTAAAGAATTTTCAGCTCTGAGACTCATAGAGCTTTATAGTTACATATTTTGTATTCATTTTTTTTAATTTATTAATTCTGATATGTTTCGAAATAATGGATGCATTTGAATTCCGTTGTTTTTTTTGTTTGAGTGGTTAAAAATGCATGATTTTACTGATTGTCTGACTTTTTCTCTTTCCTACTCCGCCTTTGTTTTTAGCTAGCATAGAGTATCCCATAAAATTACTTGATATTTGTCAATTAAGATCTCCACATATTTTGAAGAAACAAAATTTATTGTTGTATGTTTCATGTTGCATTTCTTTTAACAGGTCCCAAGATTTAAAGTAAGAAATATAGGAATTTAGTTTTTATTTTTTTATTTTAAACAGATTAGATTACTGGTTGTTATGAGCATAAATAGGGTCCATGCCACAAGGAACACCTTCAGAAGGCTATTCTAAAATAATTTTAGTTGAAAGGTTTGAAAATTGTTAATTGAGACAATTTTGCTCCAATGGATAATTTCTTAATAGTTAAGTGATATAGTGTTTTTGATCATTCTTGTTTCAGTTGTTTTTTTACACTTTTTGTATTCTTTCATTCTAAGTGGCCATTGTTATGGCTAATAGTGTATTATGCAATAAGTGATGCAATATTGTTTTAGGAATTTAGTCTGAAGCCCTGAGCAGAATTTTGTGGATATCACGATTTGGGGACCCCAATTTCATGCCATGAAATTGGAATCGGAAAATTTTCAGTTAATAAAATTATTGTGCCTCTTAATGCAAACAATTAAAAAAAAAACTAATTGGGTAAATAATTATAGACAATAAAAAGTCATTCATTTTGCAACAAGTAGTTTAAAGTTCTTGTTACTTTGGCTCAACATTGGGATGTGAAGGGCTGGCGATGCATTCTTGAAAAATCTGTTTGTGTAGATACAAGTTATCATACAAGACTTGCCACCAGAAAAAAATATTCATGCCTTTTAAATATAAATTCAGGTACTGATTATATAAACTCTCTATAAATATTGTGTGACTGACACTTATTTATTATGGTCTATGTTTCCAGTCTATAATGGACAAACGGAGTTGGCCGTGGAAGAAAAAATCATCTGATAAGGCAGTCGCTGAAAAGACAGTTGCTGCATTAGAATCTGCTGCTGCCCCTTCAGCTTCAGCTGGATCTCTTGGTGATCAGGTTTGTTCACTGACATTATTTTGTATATCTTTTTGTTTTTTGTTACTTGATTTCTAGAATTTGGAAGACATCTTGTTCTTTTTTCCTTTTTACCTGGAAATTTGCTACATATAATTCAATCTGATGTCACCTCTCCCTGTTATAATCCTCTCTGATTGCTATCAGAAACTCTTTGAACACGTGTATCTAGCACAGTTCTCTTTGCTAAATTGGGGACTATTGTAGACGCTATGCTCTTCTAAATCTCAATAATTTAGGTGATATCTTCACTGCAGAGGATTTCTACTTCAATCAATTTCTAAGAAAATCTTGTCTATCTTTTTTTTTTTTAAATCTTAATTGTGCTCATTCACTTTGGTTGAATATATATATTGTTCTTTAGCTCACTTGTAAAATAGATTAAAAAGGTAATTTACGGGACTTTCCTGATTTATGAATTCTTCCTCTTGTGTTATTTCATATATTACACCTGCTTCCACTGATCTATTTTTTAAAAATCATTACCCACCCTTGCTAAAGGGCTAGTAAGTGTTATAATTTTTGATGCGATAGAGGAAGTCGCTTAACATTTTAAAAAAGAGGGAAAGTGAGTCTTTAATTTGTAACAACAGGGGAAGTATTTGTAATAACAAGAGCTGGGTAAAGAAGTGGTTCTTTTATGCCTTCTTAATCGTAGGGTCTTTTTGCGCAAATCCCAGTTTGATAAATCGATATTTGACTTAACCCAGCTTTGAAATCAATTAGACATAACACCAATTTCATGCAAACGGACACGACACCAATTTCATAGAAATCGACACCTATTTGCATGAAATTGGTGTTATGACTTAATTGATTTAAAAAACTGGGTCAAGTCAATTATCGTAGAAAAACCCTAATCTTAGGACTACTTGTTTTAGGCATGCTTCAATTTCTGAATTGGTAATGTTGATTACTTGATTCAATCTTACATGTCATATTGATTGACACAATACCAATTAGCGTAACATGGTACTGGTAAAATGGAGCCATGTCAAAGTTCAGGAAATGTAAGCCACTATTGTTAAATATTTTAAGTTGTTCCTGTCAAATCAAGTCTGAAACTTCATTTTAAGTGTTTTACGAGAGCAAACCATTTTGTTTTAACAATGTGCGACATTAATCTTTGATTGTGAAAATTGATTCAAATCTTCATATAATAAGATGTATACCCCCTCCCCCCTCTTTACTTGTGCAAGGATTCCAGGGAGAGTTGTCTTACCTATTTGCTTCTTTTGCATTTTGGTGTAATTAGTCTAATCACATATTCATTTATTATTGTTTTCTTCCAGAGTAAAAAGGAGAACTACAAAAAGCCAAACTATGTTCAAATCTCTGTGGAGTCATATACACATCTTACCGGATTGGAGGATCAAGTGAAATCATACGAGGATCAAGTGAAGACATTGGAGGATGAAGTCAATGAATTGAATGAAAAGTTGTCTGAAGCCAATGCAGAAATGGTAACAAAGGAAAACCTGGTGAAACAACATGCTAAAGTTGCTGAAGAGGCCGTCTCAGGTGTGATTTTGATATTCATTGCAATTATGAGATATACAAATTTCTTTTTTCTTTAATTCTGCACGACATATTTGTTGCTGCCATATAGTTTTTGTAACTGTTTTCTGGAGCAATTGTCCTTTAGTTTGATATGATGTGATTTTTTCTGATATCACACTTCTCTTCACACAGGTTGGGAAAAGGCTGAGGCAGAAGCTTCTGCATTGAAAGATCATCTGGAATCAGTCACGCTGTTAAAACTCACCGCTGAAGATCGAGCATCACATTTGGATGGTGCACTCAAGGAGTGCATGCGTCAGATTCGAAATTTGAAGGAAGAACATGAACAAAAAATGCACGAGTTTGTTACTACCAAAACGAAGCAGTGGGATAAGATAAAGCATGAGCTTGAAACAAAAATAGCTAACTTAGACCAAGAACTCTTCCGGTCCGCTGCTGAAAATGCAGCAATTTCTAGGTCTCTGCAAGAGAGGTCTAACATGCTGGTCAAAATGAGTGAAGAGAAATCACAAGCCGAGGCAGATATTGAAATTTTGAAGAGCAATGTTGATTCGTGTGAAAGGGATATAAATACATATAAATACGAACTCCACTTAGTTACCAAAGAGCTAGAAATCCGTAATGAGGAAAAGAACATGAGTGTGCGATCTGCTGAAGCTGCAAACAGGCAGCATTTGGAAGGAGTAAAGAAAATAGCTAAGCTGGAAGCCGAGTGTCAAAGATTGCGTGGTCTTGTTCGGAAGAAGTTGCCAGGGCCTGCAGCGCTGGCCCAAATGAGACTAGAAGTTGAAAACTTGGGCCGGGATTATGGAGAAACTAGACTAAGGAGGTCTCCTGTAAAGCCTCCTACCCCATTGCCTGATTTTTCACTTGAAACTGTTCAAAAGTACCATAAAGAAAATGAGTTGCTCACAGAACGTTTGCTGGCAATGGAAGAAGAAACAAAGATGCTGAAAGAAGCTTTGGCTAAGCGGAACAGCGAATTGCAATCTTCTAGGAATATTTGTGCTAAGACAGTTAGCAGGCTTCAAAGTCTGGAAGGACAAGTGAAAAGTACCGCAAAATCTAATGTTCATATCCCCATCGAAGGTTCCTTTAGCCAAAATGCAAGCGTTCCACCAAGTTTGACCTCCATGTCTGAAGATGGAAATGATGATGATGTAAGTTGTGCCGGGTCTTGGGCTGCAGGTTTGATCTCTGAGCTATCGCAGTTCAAGAAGGAGAAAAACATTGCAAGTCCTCAAAAGGCTGAAAATACAAGTCAACTTGAGCTTATGGATGATTTTCTAGAGATGGAGAAATTTGCAAATTCCTCAAATGATGCTGACCATTGTACAAAATCTGAAGTTGTGAAATGTGATGCCGTTGAAGTCGCCACAGATATCCAACCCAAAGAACAATCTGAGTTGGATCCGGGGGAGAACAAAGAACCTAATTCAGATCTGCTGCCTTTCATGAAGCTTCAATCAAGAATTTCTGTGGTGTTTGAGTCTGTATCCAAGCAGAGTGACATGGAAAAAGTTTTGGACAATATTAGGAATATTGTGCAGGACACGCATAATAGTCTGCATCAACACTCATTGAGCTGTGATGTCGAGTTGATTCACAGTTCTCACGATCGCCAGGCTTGTCCTGATGAGGCCGAGGTGACTGCAGAAAAGGATTTCTCTTTATCTAGAGTTAGCCAAGGATCGGAAGAAACTGTGCATCATAGTGTTACCCAAGAAGTGGCAGCTTCTATATCTCAGATTTACGACTTTGTATTGCTCCTGGGCAAAGAGGCTAATGAGGGGGATGAATTGAGCCAACAACTGGAAGACTTTTCCGTCATCTATAATGATGTTGTGAACAACAAAACAAGTTTGAATAATTTCATTGTTTGCCTTTCTCTTGTACTCAGTAAAGCCAATGAACTCCGTTTTAATATCCTCGGGTATAAAAATGATGAAGCAGAAACCAGTAGTCCTGATTGCATAGACAAAGTTGCTTTACCTGAGAATAAGGCACTCAAGGACTCATCTAGAGAGAGATACCCTAATGGCTGTGCCCACTTCTCCGATCCTGACATTCCCCATGAAGGAAATTTTGTGCCAACCTCCGAATCAAATCCCCCATCATGGAAATGCTCACTGGAAGAGTTTGAACAACTGAAATTGGAGAAAGATAACACTGTGATGGATCTTGCTCGATGTACTGAAAATCTGGAAAGCACCAAGTCTCAGTTACAGGAAACAGAACAGCTTCTAGCAGAAGTTAAATCACAATTAACGTCTGCACAAAAGTCAAACAGCTTGTCGGAGACACAGCTGAAATGCATGGCAGAGTCGTACAAATCACTGGAAACACGCACAGAGGATTTACAAACTGAGTTGAATCTTCTAAGAGCCAAAACAGAAAGTTTGGATGTTGAACTTCAACAGGAGAGAAAGAGTCATCAGGAGGCTTTGGCCAGATGCAAGGATTTTCAAGAGCAATTGGAAAGGTTAGCACCAAACTCTTACTAGTGTAAGGTTTGGGATTTTTGTCCAATTGTTTTTTCCCTATATCAAGCTCGGTTCAATACCACACGAAGTTACCGATATCTGTGCAATTCAATGTACTCCAATCTAGCATCCAAACTGTATCAGCAAACTCTAGTCTTCAATTTTGCCCCCTTTCCCCCTCCCCCCCCCAAAAAAAAAAAAAAAAAAAATCTTCCTTAGTTGAAGCTTACAGAAACACCATGTCATTAGGTCTCCATTCCTTTCTATTGCACTATGTTCTCTCAATCACAAAAGTTTGATTCACTGCTACAATTGACAAAGGATTTATTAAGCAATAATTTTTTTTCCCGTACTTTGTAAACACAATTGAGCAATAATTTTTTTTTTTGGTACTTTGGAAACACAATTGAGCAGTAATTTTTTTTGGTACTTTGGAAACACAATTGAGCAATAATTATCTTCAGTCTTATCTTGGTTTGATTTATAATTTCTCTCTCTACAGGATTGATTGAGCAATAATTATCTTCAGTTTTATCTTGGTTTAATTCATAATAGCTCTATCTACTTGATCGATCTAGTATATCTGCTAATTATTAATACCATGGCTATAATATATCTTTACTTGTTTGTTATGTCCTCATGCATTGCCGAGGTTTGATTTACCTCTAATTCCACTCTGGTTTGTTTTTCCAGGATTGAGAATTCCACAGCTCTTGATGTTGATGCCAAGAATAACCAGGTGAGGGCTTTTGCATATTTTGTGTTTCTCACATTGGCATTCACTTCAAACTCCCTATATTCCCAAGTCTTAAAGTAATTCATAATAGACTCTTTCAATTTATATGGCATGCGTAGTTGTGACATGAAAGGTGATTCATTTTCTAGTCAAATCATACTATTTGATTCTATATTTTACTTTACGAGTTAGTGTTCATTATCTTAGTAATTCTAAATTGGTATGAAGTCTTAGCTGGTAATTCATTACATATTGATTCATTATGTTTTAGAAAAACTTTCTGACATGTATGAATGAGAAGATTTCACATTATGTATCATGGAATACCATTGTCTAGAGAGTCCCCAAAATACAAATTCTAGCTTTGTAAGTATTTTTCTACTAAAATCCCTACGACTAGATGGACAACCTTTTCATTATATCCTTTACAATGGAATCCTTACTTTTTGTTGGTAATAAGCCTGCAGTCTAACCTGGACTTGGTCTATGTCTTGAAGAGGAAAGGAAGAACCTTCTGCAAGTTTGGTGGTTAGGTTTTTTCTGACAGAAGTCCCATGAACAAGAAATACGAAGAATATGGTTGTTTTGGGGTCCTTAGGATCAATAGTTATTTATTTTACTCGGTTCAATTTTACTCCTGTGTGTGATTAAAGAAGCTAAGTGGTTTCTTATGGGTACTAGATGCTTTTGTATGAATAGTTTTTGAAAGCCTGCAATACATCGTACTCAACCAGTATAACATGAAACTCTATAAACTTGCACATTTTTATGAGTATATTAATAAATTAGTAGAACACTTCAATCACATTAATCAGCATATGAACCCCATTATCAAGGTCTTTTAGTGAAAAAAAAGAGGGGGAGCGGAATGGGAGTGCAACAACAATAAGTCCTCCAGTTGACAACCCTTCATAACTTTTTGTAGACTCTTAACAATTTGATCTCGGATCATGAAGCTTGTAATTTTTAGAGAGATGTGAGCACATTTATTGAATGCTTATCAACATCTGACTACTTGATATTTCGCATGCATATTAAACAAACTAAATATACCTAACTCACCTAGAGGATGAATAGAATTTCAAAAAAGCTGAACAATTTCTGGCATTTCAGGAGAGAGATATAGCAGCTGCAGCAGAGAAACTTGCTGAGTGTCAAGAAACCATATTTCTCCTTGGCAAACAGTTGAAAGGTTTGCGCCCCCAAGCAGACTTTATGGGGTCTCCATTGCGTGAGAGGAGCCAGAAGGGCGAAGGCTTCACTGAAGAGGAACCCACCACTAGTGGCATGAACTTACAAGACACTGATCCAGCCGAGATGGACAATTCTACTTTTGCGAGTCCCCAAAGAATAGGAATTGAGTCCCCCATGGATTTATACAATTCACCTTTTAGCCCCTCAGACTCCGAAGCAAACAATCCGTTAAGATCACCAATCAGTTCAAAGCATCCCAATCACCGGCCCACTTTATCTGGTTCGTCTTCTTCATCCTCTGCACCAACACCCGAAAAACATTCTCGCGGGTTTAGCAGATTCTTCTCGACAAAAGGGAAAAACGGCAATTAGGTCCTGCAGTTGAGAAAGCATAAGTTCTAAAGAAGCCTTCGCGTGCCTTTCCCGTCTCGGAGGTAATTTTTGTATGACATGGCTGTATATGATCTCCATATTCTGTTCATTCGTTTTTTATTTGCTACTCTTATCTGTACCTTTTCTTTTATTTACTGAACGTTACAGTATTTAAACTTTTCTTGAAACATATTAAATAACAAGTTGCTTCAAGTGTTTCAACTTTGTGTGTTATGTGTATAGTATGCAGTTATGTGTTGCACTATGTGAATTATGCCATTGCTATCATAGGAATTTCATTCTCTAAAATTTAAGGGAAAAGAGAAACTAAAAAAACTTTAGAAAAGGAAATTGATGTAAAGATTGAAATATGCAACTAGGGAGATGAGAGTGGATACAAAATCGCGAAATTGTCTATGCATGACATTCAGCTATTATGGATTGCAATGTTTCTAAGGACATTAAGTTTATAGAAAATCATTGAAGTTTTTGATTAACAGCTCAGAAAACTTAGCCATCTCCCAGCCTCTACCTAGTAAGGAAAGTTATTTTGGTTTTCTATTAGCTGCTTCAACTATAACCACAACTCTATTTATTGGTTTAAGGAAGATACGACTTGTTCGAAATGAACTGCATGAACAATGAATAAGAAATTCTTTAAGCGCGATTCATTGATCCCCCTTGAAAGCAAACATGTACAAGTATTAGTCCGATCACAAACATGTTTAGTCTAAGGCCTCTCGAACGTGTTTATAGTTTTTTTTGGGACAAATTTGTCCCTGATTCTTATTTTGTCTTTTCCATGCAAACTTTAAAATTAAATATCTCCAAAATACATATCCGTTTCAGATGAAGTTCATATATTGGAAAGTTATCGACAAGATCTATCAAAAGAGATCCACGAAGGATATATAATTTTGAAATTTGAAGTTTGAATTTAAGTGCAATATGTGGTGAGTTTTGCGGTGATAAATTTCGCAATGTTAAATTTCAACATTTTATTTGACATACTGTCACACATTTTATTAAGAATTATTGAGTTTATTTTTAAATAACGCATTGTTACAATTGATGACTGAAACTAATATATATATATATATATATATATATATATATATATATATATATAGCACTGCTCTTGTGCATACCACTTTGCATTTTAAGAGTGCGGATCGGACATGTGTCACCTGGCGGTGAGCCCAGAAAAGAGAGAGTGTTCCTATAATTTAAGCTATCATTTCTGGGCTCACCGCCAGGTGACACGTGTCCGATCCGTACTCTTAAAATGCAGACTGGTATGCACAAGAGCAGTACTATATATATATATATATATATATATAATAATGCTCTTGTGCGAACTAGTTCGCATTTTAAGAATGCGGACCGGACATGTGTCACCTAAACGGTGCCCCTAGAAATTATAGGCACTCTCGCTTTTTTGGGCTCACCGCCAGGTGACACATGTCCGGTCCGCATTCTTAAAATGCGGACTAGTCCGCACAAGAGCAGGACTGTATATATATATATATACAGTCCTGCTCTTGTGCGGACTAGTCCGCATTGTAAGAATGCGGACCGGACATGTGTCACCTAACGGTGCGCCTATAAATTATTGCCTAAATTATAGGCACTCTCTCTCTCTTTTCTTGGCTCACCGCCAGGTGACACATGTCCGGTCCGCATTCTTAAAATGCGAACTGGTCCGCACAAGAGCATGACTGTATATATATATATATATATATATATATATATATAGGGAAATGATCAAGTGAGGTCCCAGTTTGAGGACCCTGAATGAGTCCCATTTTTTTAAAATAGTAAAAAAAAAAAATTTGGGTTGATTTTTTTTATGATTTTTAAACATTTTAATATGACCATAAAAAAATAATCAACTCAAAATGAATTTTTTTGCTATTTTAAAAAAGTAGATCAAACTTTGTCAATTTTTAAGTTGTTAAAAACTGACAAAGTTTGATCGATTTTTTTTAAAATAGTAAAAAAAATCATTGTGAGCTGATTTTTTTTATATGGCCCTACTGAAATGTTTAAAAACTACATAAAAAAATTAGTTCAAAAATATTTTTTTTACTATTTTATCAAAATTGGTCCGCGCCAGCTGTATGCAAACAGAGGTCCTCATGAGATCCCTCCCCCCTCTCTCTCTCTCTCTCTCTCTCTCTCTCTGTATATATATAAGTATTGCTCCTGTGCGGACTTCCCGCACAGGATATTTTCAGACCAAAGTTTATTTCCCTTTTTTTTAGTAGCAGTTACTTTTTTCTTCATCTTTGTTTCTTGATTATACCAACAAAATAGGAGATTTGCATATTCCCTGCAATTTAGGAGAAGAGAGATGCACCTGACGGTGAGCCAATTTCTTAAGTCATGGGTATCTTACCAATCATAAAACTCAACCTAGTAGTCCCGTATTTGCTCTTGTGCGGGAAGTCTGCACAAGAGCAATTTCGTATATATATATTGTGTGTGTGTGTGTGTGTGTGTGTGAGAGAGAGAGAGAGAGAGAGAGAGAGAGAGGCTCATACATACCAAGTATACATACTACTGGCTCGTACTGTTTCTTTTAGAATATTAAAAAAAATCATTTTTGAGTTGAGTTTTTGGGTGTGGTATTTAAACATTTCAAGAGACCCATATAAAAAAGGGTTTACAATTAAGCCCACTGTTAACAATTTTTAAACATTTAAGGAAGTTTACTATTAGGTCAACTTGTTATGCCACTAGTATGAAATTCTATAAGAAGAGAATTAGTGAATCTATGTATTTAAAATTTGTCAAATTTCCTTCAGTATTTAAAATTTGTTTGTGAGGGATTTGAGAGTACTTTGTTATATAAAAAAGTCGGCTCAAAGTATATATTTTTTTTTTATTTTAGAATTTTTTTTTCAAACTTTCGCAGTTTTTAAAGTGCTTAACAAAAAAGGTTATTTTGAGTTGATTTCTTTTATGTGTCCCTTGAAATGTTTAAACGTTATATAAAAATATTCAGGCGAAAAATAATTTTTTATTTATTTTACTAAAATTGGTTTGTATACTATATATATATATATATATATATATATATATATATATATATATATATATACAGAGAGAGAGAGAGACTCATGTATATACCAAGTTTACATATCGATTTTTTAACTTCGTAATCAAATTATTTTCGAGTTGAGTTTTTTTGTGTGGTATTTGAACATTTCAAGGAACCAAAAAAAAAAAAAAATTAGCACAAAATAACTTTTTTATTATTTTAAAAAATCGGTCAAACTTCCACACTTTTAAAGCACTTTAAAAATTGTGAAAGTTTGACCGATTTTTTTAAAATCGCAAAAAAAATTATTTTGAACTAATTTTTTCTATATGGATCCCTTGAAATGTTTAAATATTACATAAAAAAAAGTCAACTAATTTTTTTTAATATTTTAAAAAATAGATTTACACCAACAAGTATGTATACTTGGTATGTATGAGAGACCCCCTCTCTCTCTCTCTCTATTAGGGCTGTGTTTCGGCCGGATCGGATCGGAAAATGACCTTTCGGAAAAAAAATTAATTTTTTCGGAAATAAAATATTTATTCCAATTTCCTATCCAATTTTTTCGGAAAATCAAAAAAGTTTCCGAATTCGGAAAAATCGAAAAATCGGAAAAAATTCGGAAAAAATCGGAAATTCAAAACATATACTAAAAATTCAGAAATTTTGGAAATTCCAAAATTAGAAAAAAAATAATATAGGATTTTCGATTACTCGAAATTCTCATTTTAAAGAAATAGAAAAAAATATTTAACCCAACATGTAAATATGTAAGGATTTAACCAATTTTTCATTTGTGTAGACTCTACAATTAACCCAACATGTAAATAGGTATAGAAACATGTATAAAACAGGTATAGAAACAACATGTATAAATCAACAATTAATATTTGATCTCAGTATAAATCAGGAATTAATATTTGATCTCAATATAATACAGTTATAAAACAGGTATAGAAACATGTAATTAAACGATCGTTACACAATATATAATCTTACAGATCCTATAAACATGTATAATCTTATATAAACAAAAAACCATGTATAAACAGATCCTATAACAATCCTATAGAAACAAAAAACATGTATAATCTTACAGATCCTATAAACCGCTCGTTACACAATATAAAGTTTATCCCATAACGAGGATATGAAAGCTTACTGATCAAAACTTTATATTATAAACTGATCATATCCTATAACAATCCTATCGTTACATATCCCATCCTATAACAATATAAACAGATCAGATCCTATAACAATATAAATAGATCAGATCGTCACAGATCCGATCATTACAGATAAGGGAAACAGATAAAAGGGCTTACTGATCCTTCGTTCGACTTGGATATGAAGAGATGCATTCTAATCGTTACAGATCCGTATCTGAGAAGCGTAGAAATAGAGAGAGGGGACTCGACGGTATGCGCCGTATTGAGAGAGAGAGAGGAAAGATATGTCTAACCCTAAAACTAACAGCATATATATATGGGTAAGGTAAAAAATAAGGGAAATGTAAATGTACACATTCTTATTATTAAACAAGGGAAATCCAAGGTAATATATATATATAAAATATTTGGAATATTAATCGAAAAAAATATTCGGAAAATTAATCGGAAATTATTTCGAAAAATCGGATCGGCTAAAATATCGGAAAATCGAATCGGAAAAATCGGAAAATCGGAATTTAAAACATAGTTCCAATTTCCTATCCAATTTAATTCGGAAAAATCGGAAATCGGAAAATCGGAAATCGGAAACCTTATATATGTTCCAAAATCGGAAAATATCGGATCGGACATCGAAAAAATCGGAATGTTCGGAAAAAAATCACAGCCCTACTCTCTCTCTCTCTCTCTCTCTCTCTCTATATATATATATATATATATATATATATATATATATATATATATATATATATATATATATATATATATATATATATGTATGTATGTATGTATATATATATTGTGGGTACCCTGAATTTAGCACCATAGGCCTGGACGAGTAGCCTCTCCCTAGCGGCCCAAAGCCCAGGCCCATCACCTTTGTATTAATCCAATTACCCCACGATCCCATGAAGAGAAGTTGTGGTGGAACGCGATCCCATGTAGGGAAGATGGCTAATAAGGAGGAACCCATCACCCCCACTACTCCAACACATACATGTATAAATTAAACCCTAAGTCCGGGGCAAAGGACAAGTTGTATTCTCTGTACTTATTCTCCAGACTATAGAGAAATAACACTGACTGAACCACCGTGGACGTAGGCACATTTTTGCTGAACCACGTATACCCGTTGTTCTGTGATTGGCACCTTATTTATCTTTTCTTGATTGTTACCTCTTTCATATTTATTTGTGTTGCATAATAATTGTCACCACAATTGGCGCCGTCTGTGGGAAACGTTTATCTTTCCCTGAGAAGAACCCACGCCAAGAGAAAATCTAAGATGTCTGGTCACAGCAGCAACGCTCCTCAAGCAGGAGATATTCAGGAACCACCTGCTCCTCGCAGGATTAGGTCTGAAGTCCGACGTTCAGAGCAAGGGGCTCGCTTGGAAAGGCCAGCCTCAGAAGAGAGTCAAGGACCAGCAAGGTCCACGCAGATATCCAGGTTGATCGACGCATACGAGGCAAGGCTCCACGAGCAAAGGGAGTCTTCTCGCAGATACGAGGCTGAGAATGCTCGCTTGAAAAGAAGACTGGAGAAACCGGAGCAGGAACTACGTCCCGATACCAGGAGACGCCCCTATCGCACTCCTAGCCCTCAGGCGAGCAAATCTCGCAGCCGAGGAAGGAGCCCTAGGCGGCAATACCAAGGGTACGAAGGTGGCGATTCAGACGACGACCTCCGCGAACAACTGAGAAAAGCTCGCCGCTATCAGAGCCCTGCTCGCAGCGACGACAACATACGGAACCTAGTCCGCAGAGAAATGGACCAACATCCTGCTCACCGCGGCACCAGGTCGACCAGAGAGCTCGCCAGGAGAGCCCTCAAGACGCAGATGAAATCGCCCTTCACGAGAGAAATTGAAGAAGAAGAAGCTCCCAAAAAGTTTGCTATTCCAAGGTTCAAGATTTACGACGGGAAGACTGATCCCATTGATCATGTCAGGCAGTACCGGCAGGCTATGACCCTCTGGAATCACCGAGATGCACTGATGTGCCGTATTTTTCCCTCGAGCCTTCATGACGTGGCCCAGAAATGGTTCGAAAAACTCCCTCACCGATTCATCAGAAATTTCAAATCCCTGGCCGAGCTCTTTACGGCCCGGTTCATCACTAGCATCTCCCATCCCAAAAGGATGGATGCTCTATTAACAATGAAGAAAACGCCCCAGGAGACACTCCGAGACTACGCGAAGAGGTACTGAGAGTTATTCAACGAAATCGAGGACTGTGCGGAAGAAGTGGCAGTGGCTTCATTCAAAATCGGGCTACCTAGCTTTTCCCTCCTTTACCAGTCCTTAACAAAGAAGGAAGCGACGACTATTGATGACCTGATGGCCCGGATTGAGAAATACGCAAAGGTGGAAGATGTCACCCGCCTTAACGTGGGAGAAAACGGTCGAGGCAAGCTCGCCACCAAGGGAAGTGAGAAAGTTGATAACCAGAAGAAAGGAGGAAAGAATGGGAGCAAGAATGGCTCCAAAAACGGAGGGAACCCTGACGTTGCAAAGTCGTTCCAGGCGGTCAACACCGTCTTCAAAGAACCAATTTACAAAATTCTCGCGAAGATCAAGGATGAGCCGTTCATCAAATGGCCCCGGAAAATGGGAGGAGACCCATCGAAAAGAAACAATGCACTGAGATGCACCTTCCACAAAGAGGGAGGGCATAAGACCGAGCACTGCAAGGCTCTTAAGTCCCACCTCGAGGAGTTGGCTCAATCCGGACATTTGAATGACTTTGTGGAAAGGAAGGTAGAGAGAGTGACTGTCCACAAGGAGGCAAAACCCGACAACGTATTGGAAGACGACGCCGGACACGAATTCGCAGTAATCCATGGAGTATTCGATGTTAAGCAAATCCAGGGTAACTCAGCTCGAATGGAGGTAAAGAAGCTGACAGCAGTAATGCAAGCTTTTCAGATTGATCCAGCAAAATCACAAGCAGGAAAACGTCGGCGAGCAGAGGACATCAACTACAACAAGCATATTATTTTCACGGATGAAGATCTTGTGGGAGTAAGGACCCCACATCACGATGCCTTAGTCATTACACTCAGGATAGCCAACTTTGATATCGACAGGCTGCTCGTCGATCAAGGGAGCTCATCCGAAGTAATGTACATTGACCTGTTCAGAAAATTGAAGTTGAACATCGCCGACCTAAAGGGAACAACTGTTCCTCTGGTCGGCTTTGCTGGGAAAATGACCATGCCTCTAGGCAAGATTGTACTACCAGTGCTCGCTGGAAATGTTTCAAAAATGATTGAATTCTTGGTGGTCGACATCGATTCACCGTATCAAGCCATCCTCGGCAGGGGATGGCTTCATGCAATGAAGGCAGTCTCCTCGACCTACCACCAGAAACTCAAATATGTCACCGAGCGGGGAGTGATGGAGATACATGGCGACTAGGCGATGGCGAGAAAGTGCTTCATAGCGGCCATCCGACCAAAGCCAGAGAAAAAAGACGTTAAAACCAGCGAGAAAGTGGAGGAAGGTGCAATCCCTTCCAAATAGCAATTAAAATATGGAAGGCCCGGAGTGGAGGAGACCAGGCTCCTCCCCTCCGAGCGTGTTGTAGAGGACCTGGTAGAAGTAATTGCTAAAGAAGGCGACAACAGCAGAGTCTTCCTGATCGGGACCTCACTCACTGACCAAGAGCAAAAGGATTTGTTAACCTTACTCAGAAGCAACATAGATGTTTTCGCTTGGGAACCTTACGAGCTGCCAGGAATCGATCCCAATATGGTCTGCCATCGGCTGCACGTCAATCCCGCATTCAAGCCAATAGCGCAGAAGGCAAGACGGACTGATCCCGAGAAGGCCAGAGCAATAGAAAAAGAAGTCGAAAAACTGCTGGATGCAGGGTCCATACGGGAAGTACAATTCCCCAAATGGTTATCCAACCCAGTGGTAGTTCCAAAAAGCAATGGGAAGTGGAGAGTTTGCATAGACTTCACTGACCTCAACAAAGCCTGCCCCAAGGATAGCTTCCCTCTTCCGAAAATAAACCAACTAGTAGACGCCACTGCAGCTCACGAACGAATGAGTTTCTTGGACGCATATTCAGGCTATCACCAGATTCCCCTGTATGCCCCAGATCAGGACAAAACGGCGTTTATCACGACAGTGGGTTTATACTGTTACAAGGTCATGCCTTTTGGGCTAAAAAATGCCGGGGCAACCTATCAGCGGCTGGTTACTAAAATGTTCAAGAATCAGATGGGAGACACAATGGAGGTCTACATCGACGACATGCTCGTCAAGAGCAAGGAGAAGGAAAATCACCCCACGGACCTGTCAAATACCTTCGAAATCCTCAGGAAGGACCGAATGAAACTCAACGCGAGCAAGTGTTCCTTCGGTGTCCAGTCAGGAAAGTTCCTTGGGTATTTGGTCAGCAAGCGTGGCATAGAGGCTAATCCGGACCAGATTGATGCAATCAAAAGAGTGCAACCTCCTCGCACAATCCGCGATGTACAGAAGCTCACTGGAATGCTCGCTGCTCTAAACCGTTTCATTTCTAAATCCTCCGAGAGATGCAAGCCCTTCTTCCAACTCCTAAAAGGCAGCAAAACAGTAGAATGGACCCCAGGTTGCTCACAAGCATTAGACGAGCTCAAGTCCTACCTAAGCTCCCCACCACTGCTTGTCATACCGCAGCAAATGGATTCTTTGTACCTCTACCTCTCTGTATCCAGCCATACTGTCAGCTCAGCGCTAATGTGTGAGGTTACAGGGATCCAACATCCAGTCTATTACGCGAGCAAAACCTTACTAGACGCTGAGCAGCGCTACCTACCATTGGAAAAGCTCGCATTCGCCCTAGTAATGTCCTCAAGGAAGCTGAAGCATTACTTCGAAGCTCATACGATCATCGTCCTTACATCACACCCCCTCAAGGCTGTCCTAAGGAAGGCGGATTTATCGGGCAGACTGTCTAAATGGTCAGTCGAGCTCGGCCGGTTCGACATACAATTTCAACCAAGGACAACTATCAAGGGTCAAATCCTTGCTGACTTCATAGCTGAATTCACAGGTGAAGAATCCATCGACCAGCCTAAGCCAACATAACAAAACAACCAGGCTACAGGGGGAAGCTGGAAACTATTCGTTGATGGAGCCTCCAACTCAAAGGGGGCAGGAGTAGGAATTGTTCTCATCACTCCAGAAAATACAGTCCTCGAGCAAGGAATCAGGCTGGGATTTGCAGCCTCCAACAACGAAGCAGAATACGAAGCCTTAATAGCAGGTCTCCAAAGGGCGCAAACTCTGGGAGCAAAGCATTTACAGGTATTCGGAGACTCGCAACTAGTTTCCAATCAGATAAGTGGAGACTATAACGCGAAGGATGAGAGGATGGCAGCCTACCTCTCCTTGGTGAAAAACTTAATGACGAACTTCGAAGAAATCAACATCCAACAGTTTCCCAGGGGGCAGAATAGCCACGCTGACGCCTTAGCAGCCCTTAGCTCGGCAGTTGATTCCAGCCTTAAAAGGATCATCCCTATCGATTTCCTCAGCTGCCCGAGCATTTACCCCAACTGCGAGCTGACCAAAGCGAAACCAATACTCCAATTAGAACCAGCCCCCAGCTGGATGGATCCCTTGAGAGACTATTTGAAGAACGGAACGCTCACAGAGGATAAGAGGACTGCCCACCAGATAAGAGTCAAAGCTGCTCGCTTTCACTTTATCCACGGGAGGCGATTTGTATAAAAGATCTTTCTCCGGCCCCTACCTTAGATGCGTCCACCCAGACGATGTCAAGGCAGTGCTTCACGAGCTTCATGAAGGAATCTGCGGGAGTCACGTCGGAGGAAGGTCTCTAGCCTTCCGAGTAATGAAGGAAGGTTATTGGTGGCCATATATGCAAAAGGACTCCGCAGTATATGTCCGCAGATGCCTAAAATGCCAGCTTCACGCCCCCATGGTCCACCAGCCTGCCAGCGAATTAAAATCACTGACCAGCTCCTGGCCTTTCGCCCAATGGGGAATGGACATCGTGGGACCACTGCCCACCACTGCCGGCAATCGCAAATACCTGTTGGTCGCAACTGATTACTTTACCAAGTGGATCGAGGCAGAACCACTGGCGAACATCCGAGATGCTGACATGATAAGGTTCATATGGAGAAATATAATCACTCGCTTCGGGATCCCCAGAACCATCATCACTGATAATGGAACACAGTTCGAGAGTGTCCCTTTTCAGGACTTCTGCGACCAACACAGGATCAGGCACCACTTCAGCTCGGTGGCTTACCCTCAAAGCAACGGACAAGCCGAGGCTTCCAACAAGACAGTGATCGCTGGATTAAAGAAGCGATTAGAACAAGCCAAAGGCGTGTGGACAACCGAGCTGCCGCACATCCTATGGGCATACAGAACAACTCCTAGGCGAGCCACAGGAGAAACGCCATTCTCACTAGCATATGGTATGGAGGGAGTCATCCCACTAGAAGCAGGATTGCCTACAATGAGATCCGACCTTGTCGAGCAGGGTCAGAACGATCAGGCTCTTCTCACTGAACTCGATTTGGCCGACGAGTGCAGGGAACTTGCCCTAGTAAAACTAGCGAGCTATCAGCAACAGCTCGTGAAGCACTACAGCAAAAGGGTCAATCCGAGGAAATTCGAAGTTGGGGACTATGTTCTAAGAAAAGTCCTGGGCAACACAGTAAAGCCATCAGACGGTAAACTGGGCCCGAACTGGGAAGGACCTTATGAGATAATTAGAGACGACCTGCGAGGTGCCTATCATTTGAAAACGACGGAGGGCAGAGAGATACCACGAGCATGGAACGCAGCTAATCTCAAGAAATTCTATTTTTAGGAGTTCTATTGTTAGATCTTTTATTGTACTCATGATGGGAAAAGACAGTTTATTTCTCAATTCATCAATGAAAATCTCTCAGTTGATCACTCTATAAAAAGTAACAATTATATCTTATTGAACATCCTCTTCAAAATGCAGTTGTAATGGTTGACATAGCAGGGAAACACCCCTCCTCAGGTCATCGTCATAAAACACGACAGACCTCTCAGCATTGCCCATGGCAATATATGAAGCCCTACAGAGTATTCTTAGGCATCAAACCTACTTTGGTTAAGCAAAATCCTGACCGGATGAAGACATCCAATACCAGGTGTGTCCTCGCCAATTGCCCTACTTAGGCCTAAGGGAGTGTGACGACACAACCTAAAAGGTAAAGGAAGGGCACAATGGTATTCTTATATTGGACTGGGCGGACACTCACATGACAAAAGCATTTACAATACAAAAATACAAAAGAATTGATGAACACGTTTAGTCGGCAAGGTTGCCCAAAACTCGAACTTCTCATTAATCTTTTATATTTACAAACAACAAAAGTACATGTTTAGTCGGCGAAGCTCGCCCAAAGCATTTACAAAAAATAAATAAAAAGTAAAAAATCTCAAGAAAGTGGAAGCCTCCGAGCAAGATAGTCAGCAACTTTAGCCCTCCTTCCATCATCAGGAGCAGGGGCGAGCTCCTCCACGACATCATTTGCGTCCAACTCCAATAATCGCCGGGGAATAGCATCAATGGGTATCCATCGATCATCCCGCCAGAATGGATTGGGCATCAGAGTGGAGGAGGACATCTCGTGTCGATACCACAACGTCGAGTTCCTTGGGACCTGCAGCTCTTTGAGGGCACTCAACCACCCCCTGATGAAGGATAACTCTTCAAACTCTGACAGTCTCGTCGGAACGTCCAACCAGCCTTGATCATAGCCATCGGACCACACCTGTCGAGGACCATTCTTGAACAAATGCCGTAAACGGGTGACATCCCTCTGAAGCCCAGCAGCAGTCACATAAGCTGGCCGAACATCGCCGCGCAGTTCCTCCATCTCCCTCTCCCTCTCATGTTGTTCCTCGACTTCCCTATTCCTACCCCTGGCACTCCTACCAGCACGCGGGAGGGGAGGCCGAGCAGCTCGCGAGGAAGAAGAGCCTTGTAGGACTGCTGGAACAATGCTCGGCAAATGCTCCTTAAGCTTCAAGACCTCCCGCCTCAGGTCTTCATTCTCCTGCTGCAGGAACTCCGCCACTTGGTTGATCTCGGTGGCCTCCAGTAGCTTCGCTCTCAGCTCGCTAACTTCTCCTTGCACTGAAGCACCGATCTCTTCCATTTCCTGAAGCTTGTCCTTCAATTTGACCACCAGCTCAGACTGGTCCTTATATTTTTTGTTACTTAACTTAGCAAACCTGCAGAGTCTAGCGAAGGCCTGGCGAACAGCAGGACTTGCATTTGGACCAAGAGTCCTACCCAGATGGGAAGTAGCAGGGATATATTCATCAACATCAACCAACTACAAGTAAAAAGGAAAGGAAGAGAAAAGAAAGAGATCAGCATAAACAAAAATGAAGCCTTTTCATTGATAATGAGTAAAGTTACATCATTGATAAAAAGAAAAAAGTTACAAATAAGCCCTATCAATTAGCTATCAGTTAGCAACCTCGGTGGATGGACCCTTGTCCTTATCAACATCAGCAGGGGCATTACCCTCTGCAGGGGTGTGCACTGCCCCCTCGACCAAGGGAGCATCAGTAGGAGTCGCCTGAGAAGCAGGATTGGTGCCTTCAGCAGTTGGGACTGGCTCCTTATCCATGACTAGCTTTGGCCCTGGATCATGCTCGTCAAAGAGTGGGGATGCAACGTCCACCCCAGCAGCCACGAGGGCCTTGTTCCACCCTTTCTTGAAGTTCAGACGGCTAATATAGCCTATCTGAACCTCGACGTCCTCATACGCAGCAGCCCAGCCAGAGTTGTATGAATCTTCCTTGAGAGTGGCTGCCTGGGCTTTCTCCGCCTCCAGTTGCTCGGCAAGAACCCTGTTCTTCTCCGCAAAGTCTAGCTTGCTCGAGCATACCAGGTCATACGACTTCCTCAGCTCGCCAAGCTCCCTGACAGCATCATCTATCTCGCGAGCAGAAATAGCAAGGGCCGAGGCAGATGTAGCTCGAGCTGTGTCAGCAGCCTTCAGATCGGCCTCCAGCTGAGACCCCCTGGCTACCAGGACAGATTTTTGCTGTTCCAGCTCGCCATTCCTCCTAATCAGCTCATCGCGAGAGAGATAGAGCACAGCGAAGTCGGTCACAAACTGCAAAGAACAAGGAAAGGATCAGGAAGAATAAACCATCAAAATTTGCCAAAAGAAATTGAGAAAGGAACCTTACCAAGGCAAGCCTCTGGCTAGCTTGCAAAGCCAGTTGATCGGACCCCAACGCCATCTCACGATCCGCAGGAAGGACTGCTCTCTCGAGCAGCGCAGGGGCAAGCTGAGGAGAGGTGGCCACCGAAGCCCCCTCAGGCAAGGCAGATACTGGGACCAGGGCTTGACCAGTTTTGGTCCTCAGTTCCATCTTCCTCCTCTCCTCCTCTTTTTCTCTCTCCCTTCTCTTTCTCTCTTCCACCTTCTTCCTCTCCTCCTCCTTTTTCTTCTCTCTCTCTCTCGCCTGCTCCTCCTCTCTCTTCTTCCTCTCTTTCTCCTGAGAAGAAGGCCGAGAACCAGTAGCTATGGCCCCGGAGACAGTCTTCGATTTCTTGGACCTCTGTGCAAGAAGCACATCATCATCATCATCATCATCATCTCTGATTAAATTCTTCCTGGGAGGCATATCTTCACCCGAACTGCTGGTAGTGCTCGAAGAACTGCTACTGTCAGCACTGCCTGCACCCAAGTTACTCACAACACCTGCAGGCTCACTCTCCGAGCTGCTCTCTTCTTCGTCCAATTGGATGGGCTCAGCAGAAATCTCTTCGGAAGAGTCAAAGTCCGGAACACTATCCACAGGTCGGGCTATGAAGCTGGAGCCTGTGTTCTTGTATTCAAGCAGTAAAACAGCAGACCTAGGATGCTCGCCGTCACCCAAAGGTTCCCTGATGTTCCAAGCTTTCACCAGTTCCGAGATACGAATCTCGCTGAGAGCAGGCTCCAAGTTCTTTGTCTTCGCTGTAAAAGAAAAAGCAAGGAGAAGTTAGAAAAATCACAAAGTGAGCAAAGGTTGAAACAATAATCTGACATCTACCTATATATTCTTTCCCATAAAAGGGAACAGTGAACCTCTCAGACCTCGACCCTTCAAATTGGGGGGAAAGTTGCCAATTCCTGACAAGAAAACCTTCTTGCCAGTAGTCCTTATGGGAATCAGGTAGATTTACTACCAATACCCTATCAGGGCTCCTAGCCTTAAGGTACAGAACACCTGAACTCGTTCGAGAAAAGGAGTAACAAAAGCAGACCTCGGCAAGCCCTAACTTTGTGCCATATAATTGATTTATCCTATGCACGCCGTTCACTATTTTCCATACGTTGGGCGAACATTGTGCAGGCACAATACTGAAATAGCTAAAGAAGTGCAGAAACAGATCATTAGGAGGGAAGGTAAGTCCCCCCTGGGAGAGCAACAGGACGTGAATCCAATGTGCATCCTCTATATCCCTAACGTTCCTAGGAGGCGAGGCACAACACTCAATCTCTACCCACTCAGGAATACTATAGAATTTTCTAAACTCAGTTACTGACCTATTTCCAATCTTCGCCATTGGAAAAATACAAGAAAAACTACAAACCAAAGAGAAAATGCAAAGAGCGCGAGAGACTTACAAGACAGAAGATCAGGTCAAATGGCGAAGAAGCAACGAAAGTAGAGATCGAAAACAGAAGGTACTAAGCGCAAGAGCTCTCAGAAGATAGAAGATTGCTGGAAAAGTCTGAAGCGACAAAAAGAAATGCGCCTTATTCCAACGAGCCTTCAAGTCTAATCATAGCGCACGGGTAGCGAAGCGGGTGCCGCCAAAGTAACTTCACAGTTTTCAAAGAAATCAACCATAATAGCTGATTATTTAAATTCATTGGACCTGTAAAAATGGCCCAACAAATTTAGGGGCAATTGTGGGTACCCTGAATTTAGCACCATAGGCCTGGACGAGTAGCCTCTCCCTAGCGGCCCAAAGCCCAGGCCCATCACCTTTGTATTAATCCAATTACCCCACGATCCCATGAAGAGAAGTTGTGGTGGAACGCGATCCCATGTAGGGAAGATGGCTAATAAGGAGGAACCCATCACCCCCACTACTCCAACACATACATGTATAAATTAAACCCTAAGTCCGGGGCAAAGGACAAGTTGTATTCTCTGTACTTATTCTCCAGACTATAGAGAAATAACACTGACTGAACCACCGTGGACGTAGGCACATATTTGCTGAACCACGTATACCCGTTGTTCTGTGATTGGCACCTTATTTATCTTTTCTTGATTGTTACCTCTTTCATATTTATTTGTGTTGCATAATAATTGTCACCACATATATGTATGTATGTATAATACTATAAAAGATTTAATGAGTAAACAAAAATGAATAAACATTGCATACATTGACTGTGTCTAGTTGAAATATGTGTATGTATGTATGTATAATACTATAAAAGATTGGGTAAACAAAGATGAATAAACATTGCATACACAGACTGTGCCTAGTTGAAACTTTATATATATATATATATATTAAACCACTCTAGCGAGGACTAATACCATAAAAGATTCAATAAGTAAACAAAGATTAATAAACATTTTTACTCATTGAATCTTTTAGGGTATTAATTTTCGCTTGAGGGGTTAAAAATGATATAATTAATGTTATGACTATTTCAAAATTAGATATAACATATTTCGCAATGCGAAATTATTGTAATTCGCATTGCACAAAATGCGCGCGCACACACACACACACACACACACACTATAATACCTCGCCCCAATAAGTTGTAATAACATGAAGACACTGAGATTTGGATGATCATGATTGGACTTATGTTCTTATTTGACTCCTTTGAAGGCTTGATGGTAATTGTTGGAAATTTGTGGGATTGAAGTAGGAATTTTGGAGAAAATTTAAGTTGAGGTCGTTCGAACGAGTTAGGGTCGTTCGAACGAGAATCCCATATCGTTCGAAATGGGGATCAAACGAGGTTCAAACGAGATCCCCACTGTATAAAAGGTCAAGATCTTTCGAAACAAAGTTTGAACGAGAAGCCATGCTCGGTCGAACGAGATTACGCATAAATTTTAGATCGAGTTTTCCTTGCGTGCTGTCTCATTCTGGGTCGTTGGATTGATGAGTTGTCGAGCTTTGGCAAGCCCAGATTGGACAAAAATAGAATTTTGGTGTTTAATGAATTTTTATAAGGGTTATTTGGCTTCATTTGGGTCATTTGAGTTGGAAGAAGAGATAGAGAGAGGGGTGTGTCTTCCACCATTTTTGTGAGTCCTTCCACCTCTCTCCACCACAAAATACCATGCCACCACTATTCTTCCACCTTATACCACAATATTTGCTATGTATTCCACGATATTTGAACCATACATACCCACTTCCACCATGGTTGAAGAAAGCTACGAATTTATGGAGTTATTGTTGGGGGTTCTTGAAGATTAAAATGGAAGAATAATGGAGTTTGAAGGGGGGGGGGGGGTTACTTGGAATCTTGATGGAGTATGCTTTTGGAGTCGGGCAACCTCCTTGATGCCAACTTAAGATGTGGGAGGTTGCCATCTTCTTAGACATTTCATGTGCACCTTTGTTGAAGCTCCATTTGAGGTGGAAAACTCTACTCCTAGTATTATGACTTTTTTGCATATTTGTAGTCTTGTTGATTAGATTATAAGAGTAGGATGCATATGATTAAAATGATGGGTTTTTAGTAGAGTTGGTATTAAACACTTTTATGAAGTAAAAATGTTGGCAAAAATGCTATTTTGTTGGAAACAAATAATGAGTAAATATTTCAAAGTTTTCTTGAAATAATTGGGATTTTCATGTCAATGGTATGTTTCAAGAAGTTTGGTGGTAAACATTTTTATGGAATAAAAATGTTTTCAATTTACATTTTTATCTTCCTAAAGATTTTTAGTAAACTAAGTTGGATTTCTTGCAAAAATGAAGATTTTATAAAACTGGGACATTGGTTTGAGTTTTTAAGAAATAAAATGTCATTTGGTCTGGAAAAGTATATTTTTGCAAGTGTTATGAATTTTTTAGAATTGAGAAGTGCCCAATATGTGTGTTTCAAACAAAACCAAATTTTTCTCCAAAAATTATCCAACTTTGAATTATGCACCAAACCAATTTGTGAAAAATCCAATTCTTACTTTAAGCCAATTTTATCTTGATTAATCCTAAACATGCATCTAGTGATTAAAGCAAGTAAAATAAAGTAAAGAATACTCATAACGCCGGATGTACGAGGAAAAAACCCAAAACGGGAAGACAAACTCGAACGGCCCAAGCCAGACAATCACTATGAATAATGGTTTTATAAAGACAGATTAGCCTTACTCAATGACTCGATCCCCACGGATCTTGATGCTCCTTTTGATCTTCAACTGTTCTTCATTAGTGCCCACGCAGAAATTTCGTCTTCCACGATACCTGTCCACAACACATGCGTCCACGTACGTCTCGGTGTCCACCGATTGGCTTTGATTCGTCTACGATGTCGAACAAGAAGTCCTTCTCTTTTCTTCACTGCAAAACCCTTTGATGTTCAATGATAGAACAAACTTCTTTGGTGCCGCAAGATCACGTAAACATGAACTAATGATAACTCGGATCTTTGCAAACTCTAAGGATGTGTTTATGCCTTTGAAACCTTAGAAAAACAAGTGCAAACACGTACTGAAATGTATTCTGTTTTTTCCAGATGCACACTTACGAAACTCTGATAGAAACACGCTTTAAATAACAATTTAGCGCTGCCTCAAAAAACGTGTCATTCGAACGACAATGCCATGTCATTCGTGCGACATAGCCATCTCGTTCGAGTGAGATCCTTATGTCGTTTGAACGAGCTGACGTATCAGTTTGACTTTTTGACTTTTAGTTGAAAACGTTTCTTGCAAATGAGATCCAAATAAGTCAAACTCTATTTCGAGTATAACAGAATAAAACGTAGCGTAAACCTTTAAAACACTTTTAAAAAAATTTTAAAACATTTTTCTTTATAAAAATACATCCTTAGTTGAAAACGCCTCTTGCAAATGAGATCCAAATAAGTCAAACTCTATTTCGAGTATATCAGAATAAAACGTAGCGTAAACCTTTAAAACACTTTTAAAAAAAATTTAAAACATTTTTCTTTATAAAAATACATCCTTATCTTTTATAAAAATAATTCCGAGCACCATTAATTATACGCATTCATACCTGAGTGATCTCGGAATGCAATTAACTTGAAGACGAGTAAACTTGCACCAATTTAAACATCGACATGATTATTTATTTAAAGCTTTGCCGCAACGTCTTCAATTTTCTTCAATACATCATAGACCGATTGAGATTGTGACAAAATAAAATTTCCCTATGACATATTACAAACACAGTTTTGTTCAAGGAATTAAGTCAAAACAATACATAGACTCAATTGGAAATTTATGTCCTAACAAATCTCCCCCTTTGACTATTTCGGGACAAAACTAAACCAGTGAAATGCCTAAGCCGGGCCGTCAAGCCGTATGACGCCTAAATCCCATCCCATAAACCCAAAACAAAAATTATAGGACACGGAGTAGTATATGTAGCACCGGCGATCATAAACTGTCTAAATGTGATGTAAACTTGAAATATCGAATCGCCGAAGCATACCTACATACATGAAACAGTCAAACAAATACCCAGGGAAGTATGGAGGAACAAATGAAACCAATATATATATATCCAAATGATACCAAACAATAATAGATACTAATATGAATAATCTCTGATACCAACAACAAAATGATACCAATGTGTACTACCAGTTTGAGATACCAATTTGTAAACATATGTAAACCAAAACATGCTCAAAATCTCCCCCTACATCACATACATCTCTCCCCCTTTTTGTCTCGAATAGACAATCCGGTGAATAGATAAACCAATCAAGTATCTAGCGTGAGAAATTACCAATTTGAATCAATGTGAAATCGCTAGATAATCATGAAACAACCAGCTAAATATGATCAATAGATGACAAATCAGTAGCTAGTTAACCAAATGAATCACACAAAGAATACGACTATCTAATCAGGTGTGATAAACGTACTATATGCAAAAATCCAATTTCGAACCAATAAAACCTGCATATAAACTAATTTGGTCCAGAAAAGCTTCCAGCAGTACCAAAAATATACCAATAATAACCAGTGGACTGCAAACCAATCAGAAGCCATAAATCAGCCCATCGTTCGAACGAGCCAGGGACGTCGCTCAAACGAAGGACAGAGGTCGTTCGCGCGAGATGTATATGTCGCTTGAACGACTTCTCGCGACATGTCAAAATTTCCCAGATTCCCAGAAATATTATATAATATTGCCCAGTGAAAAAATTTCCACAAAAAAAATTCAGGAAGGGATTGACAGAAACAAAACAGTGTTAAAACAATATGCTTTTAACACAAAACATAAAAACTCATAAAAACTAATAATGTGAGTTACATGCAAACATAGTATCGATGTTCTTAAACATGGATATGGAATGCATAGGTGTGAAACTAAAAACAAATGAGTCACAATTCCAACACATTGAAATGATCAAGAAGCTCTAATTGATAGCGATAAATCATCAAACTTTATCATAGCCATATGACAATTAAAGTGTGAGCTTAATGAACTAAACATACTACATGCACACAAATCCAGAATTTTGACGTTTCTACAAACAATAGTGTCAAATTGCACTGTTTCAACATTAGGATTAGTTATGCAAACCTGTTTAAATTTTTTAATCCATCCGAACTCCCTCAATAATATCATAATTTCTTTGGAAGGAACTAAACTAATTTGGCCCTTTTATTAGCATATTGCATTTTCTTTTTGGGTTCTTTTAAATGGTGGCTTTCACGATGAGTCAATTTTGAACTCTCGCAGCCCTTTCCCGTGAATAACTAAACATTTTTACCAATTGAAATCCTCACGGTAAACGGTTCTTACATGCACACTTCTCCTTAAGTCTACTTACGCATAGATGACAAGATTGAGATAAGAACACCTCACTAAATTCAAATATGCAAGAAAAGTCAAACATCCATATAAACTCGTGCATGTGTGAAATGTTGGCATATATACAAACTCGAATCAAAATGCATATCAACTTTGAAACAACCCCATATAAATAATGGTTAAGATCATTCTAAGCATCGATAATAATGACCAAATGTCCTAGCCACATGGACATGAAAAGATGGGGGGGGGGGGGGGTGGTGATCCAAGCACACCAATATGCCACATCAAACATGTAAACTCAAAAACAAAAACATAAAATCTTCTTGGCCTTTCATATTTTGATTCAAATAAAAGCAAAATCTTTTTGGGTTTTTCAAAAGTTTTCTTAAAAACAAAATCTTTTTGGATTTTTCAAAAAATTTTCTAAAAAAAAAAATCTTTTTGTATTTTTTCAATAGGACTCAAACAAATGAAAACTATAATACAAAATGATACACATGTCACTATACTAGCAATGAGTATATAATGAACCAAACTAGTATATGACAAACATGGCAACACTATCATCCTTTAGATTTAGCATGGGAAGAATCAAGTGCACCCAAACGAGAATCATGAAGTTTAATTCCTAAAGCCACTAAATCCAATTTCCTAACCCAAGTAGGTTTAAAACGACGCATGGGGGTTTGGGGAACCGGGGCAACGTTATTCCTAAACTTCCTAGGAGCTTGTATAAGGTCGTAACAATAATGCCTAAGGTGACCTTTCCTACCACAAAACGTGCAAGTGTAGCGGTGGTGGGAATAATTACCTATATGTGGACCTTTTCTAACCTTCCTGGTGTTTCTCACACGTGTGGGGGGAATGGGAACAGCTCTCTCATTAAAACCTATACCTCCCCAATATCCCTTAATTTGGACGGTGCCTAGGATATTATCTAACTTCTCCGACCTAGCATCCAAATCAAACTTGACTCTAGACGAGTCTCTCAATCTCTCCTCCCACTCGTGAATCCTAGACTCGAGCAAACGCCTAGACTCCTCAAACTCTAAAATCTCATTTTTCAAGGACTCCATTAAACCACGGATATTATATCTCTCTTTCTCCACAAACTCTAGTTTCTCCCTAAACTTCTTCTCTCATGCCCTTAGATCCTTAATCAAACTATCATTATTTTCTATGGCATGCTCATTCAACTTAGCTTGCAATTTTTCATTTGCCTTTTTCACTTTCACAGTCTCGGCATACAATTCATTAAATGCAACTTATAACTCTTTCACATCTACCTCCTCCTCGTCACTCTCTTCACCCTCACTAACATGGGATTTACTCAAAACCTCCTCGGAAGTGTCATGCACATGAGAATCGTCGTCACTCACATGACATGCCATAAATGCAACAAAGTTACGATCAATAGGGGAACTCTCTCCCTCTTTCGGATCACTATCACTTAAGGTGGCATTATCGACAATGGGTTGCTTGCCCTCTTTCTTAAGTCTAGTGGGACACTCCTTAAGTTTGTGACCGTACCCCTCACACCCAAAACACTTATCCGACTCATCTCTCTTAGGTTTCTCAAACTTATCCTTAGAGGTGGGATCTACTTTGTTGTTCTTGAATTTTTTAAATTTCTTGGCATCTTTCGATTGCTTTTGAAACTTAATAATTTTTTAAAATTTCTTTGCCAACAAAGCAACATCCTCAAAATCGGAATCCGAAACTTTAATTTTCTCCTTCCGGATTTTCAAAGAAATACCCCTTTCTTTCTTAGGCACTTGCTTGGAGGTAATCATGTCGATTTCATAGGTTTGTAAGTCACCTACAATCTCTTCTAGTTTCGTCGACTCTAACCTACCCAAGGAGTTTAAAATGGTCACTTTCGCATCAAACCTACTAGGCAATGACCTAAGGATTTTCTTAATGACACGGTTGTCGGGAATTTTCTGTAACAACCCAGACTTTTGAGTGATTATTTTATATTAAATTGCCTGATGGGTTAATTTTATAAAAGAAAGAAAGTTAGAGTAAATATTATTTTAAGTGATTTAAGAGATAATAATTACCAAGTTTTGCATATTTACTGTTATGTGAATGTAAATAACAATATGTTGTATTTTATTGCGTCGTTGTGCTTTAAGCGACGGTTATGACTTATATTCAAATTTGAGCATTATTAATGAATTAAAATGACGTTGGAACATAAAATATTATACGATACTCTGGATGCCAATTTAGATGGTGCAGTTAATTTTGAAATAGTCGAGATCGTCAAAATAAGTGTCATATTGTATTTTTGAGTTCCGGATACTTTTGTCAGGTTATGACTCAATTATGTAGTTACGAGACATTTTAATGGTGTATCAACATTTAAAGAGGGGATTAATGTTTAGTACCCGGTTAAGTCTCCCAAACCCCTTTTTATTTCTCATTTTGATGTTATAAGCTTAGAGAGAGGGAGAGAAAAGAGAGTTGGGAGAAAATGGGAAAAAAGATAGAGAAATTGAAGATTGAAGCTGGAAATCGTTGCTACGGGAAGAGAATCCGAGACTACAAACTTGAGGCAAGTTTCTAACTTGCTAGTGTATGATTTAATGTGATAAATTGCATGTATAGTTAGGTTTTTGAGATTTAACCCTTTTATGGTTTTTGGGGATTTTTAGTGTTTGATCCTTTAATCTTTGATTTAAATTTGGTTTGAGGAGAATATATTAATTAGTAGTTGGGTAGAAATGATTTGGTAGAATTATTTGTTGTTGATGTTGGAGAAATTAAAGATTTGGGAGATTTTAGGGTTCATACAACCCGTAGCCCTTTCTGGGTAGTTCGAACAGGGAGAATCGATTCGCCTTCCCCAACGAATCAATTCGATAGCAGGGGTGGCTACAGGTCTGGGAGATCGAATTGATTCGGGCTGGGATAGTAGGTTGGTTTTCTTTGCCTAATCGATTCATTTTTGGGCGAATCGATTCGCAGTCAGGGGCGAATCGATTTGGCGCGAGGCGAATCGATTCGAAAACCCTGTTGTTTTGTGGAATCTTTCTAGCTTTGTTTTTAGTCCTTTTCTTTTAGGTTAAAGGCTTAGGAACCTTCTCTTGGGAAGTAATAAGGAGTATTAGAGGTTTAATTTAGGGAGACAAATATCCTAGGTTAGCATGGGATTATTTTGTCTTATCCCAAGGGCTAGTTGATAAGGGTTGCTGTTTCGTTTGATATAGGAAGTTATCCTAGAACTAACGGAAAGTAGAATGGTAATGTTTGGGACTTTTTGGAGACTAGTATTGAGGGAAATTACTTTTGATGAATTAAGGTATTACTTTGGACTCTTGGAGACTAGTGTGAGGATAATTGCACTTCGGGTCCTAGGTCATTAATAAAACATGACTTCGAGAATAAGAAATGCATATTCTAAAATTGGTACTTAATGGTTAAGTATAAATGGTTTTTAGAATGTAAAAAGTGAATATTTTCAAATGGGAAAATAATTTTATAAATGCTAATTTGCATGTACACACCTCTCTAAATCGCTATCATATGGGAAGTTACACGCATGAGGTGAAGTCCCCTGGCTAGTGAATGCAGGGCGAATATATTCCTTGGCCATAGGACCGGTTATTATATTATGTGATTATTGTTCGCGGTGGGGTAATTCCGGGTGTGGTTATGACTCACTATCGAAGGTATATGGCCGCTTCCCGACGTCACGCGTTGTAGGTTGCCCAGGTTGTCTTGTTCGATAGGCCCTGGAAGATGATAGACATTTAGGGGCGCTTCCAGTGGGAAAACTCGAAAGGACGGTCTTAGAATCGTTATATATATGTGATTATAACTATTCTTAATTGAGTGGAAATGGTAAAGCAATTTGTGTGATAACTTCTTTCAATATGTTTCCCAGAGAGAAAGGGAACTATAAAGTTAAACGGTATAAAACTGTATTGGTGAAGCAGTTTGTGAAATAAATTGCTTTAAATATAATTTGCTTAAGAGAAAAGGGACTATGTATTTAAGTTGTGAATAACTGAAATGAAATATCATGGAGTGAAAGTAGAGGAGTTCTCCCAAGCTTTTATGAACATTGAACATTGTGATTGATTTTGTGCTAGGTTGTACTTTTAAAATGTGAGGTTAGAAATTTTATGATTAATTGTGAGATAAAGTTAAGTTCATGTTGATGATTAGATATTCATAACTGTCATGCATTTTATTCACATGGTGATCATATCAAACCGAGCCCTGAGCCATCTATATCTCTTTGTTTTACATGAATTCTTTGTTTGTCCAGGTGCTCCTCCGCAAGGACGCTCGTATTGACCTCTCCATTCCAGTTGTCCTGTAGCTATAGTATTTTGCGGATGTTATAGGATATTCGTTATAGACGCTTCTATTTCTTGTACTCTAGATAGGATCAATTTACCTATTCGGGCGTGTTGCCTATGCTTTGTACTCATTTATTATAATGTGATATTTAATTGTAATACTCAGTGTAACCTGCTTGTATTAGTCTGTTAAACGGCAGCTTATTCGGTTATCACTTTATACATTATTGTTATACCATTACTCGTTGATTTTTATATCCACCTTCTTTTCAAATTGGATTGTCTAAATGCTTTTCTTTTAACTTACAAAATTAAATTTGACATTCGTTTTCTAAAATATTTGGTGGTTACCTCATATTATTATTTTTTTGACAGTGATGCTAAGAATGAACCTTCTATAATTCCTGTATTTATTGGGATATTGGGCTGGCCACCTCTTATTTTAATTAGCGGGTTGTCACAGATGGTGTCAGAGCATTAGGTTCTAGTGTCCTTAAGAATCTGCGCGGGCGTGCTATGCTCTCAGCGTTGCTTTCAATTTGATATAGAGCCTTAGGATTAAGATTGTTTATTCCTCTTGTGAGATTTCGTTCTCTTGCTATAATGTAAGAATTCAGAAAATCTTTTGCGCGTTTGTTCGAGATTCGTATGTTGGATGATAAAGGGCGTCAGGGGAGGCCGTTATGAGGGCGGTATGAGACGGGATTACTAATAAATGTAAGTTGTAGTCAGGGATGATGGCCGCATAGGAGGTCACTCCCTTCGTAGCACTTTCTTAGATTGCTACCGCGACTACTAAGTACAGTAGATACAGTTTTCCAAGTACCGCTACAAGTAGAGAGTGGTACTAAGCTCATAATTCCCAGTGATGTTAAATTGAAGTTGAAAATTCCTTGATAAGGGCCATACGTTGAAGTTAAGTCACGCGGAGGCAGTGTAGCTTCATTTGGTGAAAATAAGACTCAGAAGCTTTGGCCTAGAGAGGGGTATAGAAATGCCCAAATGTGAAAAATTGAGGAAGATTTTTCACCACGTTGGAGTAATGTCGAAGTGGTGGGAATGGTAGTCCCCATTTTTAGTGGAGCAGGAAGTTTTGCTCATAGAGAAACCTGGTAGATGCTTTCAACAACAAGTTTCTATGGGATATCAGAAATGATGAGAAGGTATACTCTCAAATATTCACATGAGGCTCGGTCAGAGGCCGATCGTGAATAAAGAGTTATAGGGTTAAAGAAACCGTCCACTGAAATACGGTAGGTACAAGGAAGAAAGAGCCCTTCGGTGGAATGATAGGCTCACGAGTAAATGTTACTAACACGTATGGAGAAGTCATGTTCATAAAACCCCATTGATGGACATCCGCCCTGGGAAATTGTTGTGGTAGAATTTATAAATTCTGAGATGTTGAAACCCTTAACGTGGTCAGGGTGGCTAAAGATGGAAACACGATTATGATGGGGAATGTAGAACCACAAGTTTTGATCCTGTCGATCAGAGTTAAAGGGAAAGAATAGGATGCCTAGTCAGGGCATTGATGGAAGTAGTTTTGGTTCAGATAAGACTAGAGTACTGTAATTGGGAACTATTGGAAGTGGCCAGGGTGGTTAGCAAGAAGGTTGTTGTAAATTTCACCTTGGTTGAGGGTGGTATATTCAGTGTGACGAGATGGTGTAGCATTGTATTAACCCTAGATTTGGGTGTGTAATTTAAGCTTGTGGTAGTATTGATGTTATTATAGAGGGTGTATCTTTATAATTTCCGCGGTAGGTAGGCTTTATTTTCCTTCATTCTCTAAAGCGAGTGTTGATATTTTAGTAGTATATGTGGTTTGTGTTACTCATATTGTATGTGTTATACGAGTCAAAATATTTTTGGTTTGGTCGGAGCGATAGCAAGCAAATGATTGCGAGGTTATCGTATTTGTAGTTCTAGAGTGGAACCAGTTGTTCTATAATATCTCACCTGGATACGGGATTGAGACTTTATAGAGATGGTTTAAGGTATGCAATAAATTTTCATTTTATATTTTTATTTTGCATGTTTGATGTTGCTTTATCTCCACGACCAACAAAGTTAAGTAGTAGTGTATCGGAGGGGTTCCTTGTTTGGATTTCTCTTGCGAGATGCTCCACGCATGAACCTTAACGACGTCGAGAGTGGAGAGATGTTACTTTATGTTAGGATGTTAATTTTGAGGGTTTTTAGCCGATAATCACGTGATTGATTAATGGCTAATAAAAAGTTAATGTGCGGTGCAGACGAACTAGAAATAGTTCTCTCCTCTGATAGATGTGAGTGAGATAAAATAAGTAAGTTGGATTGAGACTTATAGTTATGCCTTGATGAGAAGGCCTTTAAGAAGATGTATATATATATATATATATATTTGGATTCGTAACTCTTTGCAGAAAATAGGCGCCCCGATTACTTAGATTTTCATTTCGCCGAAATGGTAGGACATAGTAGTAGAAACGTATAAGTAGGGTTACGAGTTAGAATTTGTAGCAGTTTCGATCATATTCTTTAGGCCGTTATATCTTGATGACCGACGATGCAAGGTAGTAGTGTAACGGGAGGGTTCCTTGTTTGGATTTCGCTTTGCGAGAAGTCCCACTCATGAAACCGAGCGAATGTCAAAAATTGAAAAAGGCTTTGGGCACTAGGGATATAGTTAGTATCGTACTTATTCGACGTGAATAGGAAACACATCGACCTTAGGATTATTAGGACGTAAGGCCCATGGGGCATGTGATGTTGTCTTAGGGAGGCTGTAAGGAGTTAACCACGAGTAGGGTGGTGGGTTAACTCTAAGAAGTATTAGGTCCCCAGAAATAAGGAGTATAGAATCTCGAGTAATTCGGGACACTAGGTCGAAAAGAAGATGAGGCCCCTCTTATAAAGAGCGTTACGTCGGTAACCTAGCTTTCGGGGAGTGAAATACTAAGATGATTTCTACTCCTGCACTCGCGTTGTCAAGATCGAGAGTGGATTTCTCGGTATTAATGAACGAGTCTCTACCAGGAATGGGAAGTATTAATACTGGAGCATGGAGCCATTGTTTACGAGTCTCACAAACTTATATCCCGTGAGAAGTATTATCCCACGCTTTATTTAGAGTTCGCAGCGGTAGTATTCACCTTAAAAAAATAGAGGCACTACCTCCTGGGCAGGAAATTTAGTCTTTTCACGAACCACAAGTTGTTACAATATGTTGTTGGCGCGACAAAGTTGGTGTTTGGAGTTCGTAAAAGACTATCAATTAGATATTCATTATCACCGAGGGAACGCGAATAGGGTAGCGGATGCGCCGAGCAGAAAACCCGTGGGGGAGACTAGCGAAGGCATGAAAAGCCAAGTAGAACGAGCTAACTAGGAGGACATTGTTGTAAGAGCATTTATGTCAGTGTTGAAGCGCGAGGAAGGGGCATTTATGAGTTTTCTCCCCAATCCGCCACTTGTCAATTGGTGAAGGTAGATCACGAACAATCAACAGGATCGTTGTTAGTGTTATAGTACCGGTGTAGATATGGAAGGGTATATCCATCGATATTCTCACTGAATTGCCGACATTGCAACGATCATGATCTTATTTGAGTAATTGTTGATCATTTTACCAGATTGCCGCTTTTCCAACTTATATGGGCGGACTATTTACAAAGGAGTACACCCAACTCTTTATGGTGGAGTTATAGAACTGTATGAGGTTCCTATCAATATTGTGTTGGGCCGAGACTAGATTTTCGTGTTAAAAAAATTTTGGTAATATTTCCAGGAAGTAATGGGAACCAAATTGAAGTTGGGTACATTTTACCACCCGTAAGTAGATGAACAAATGGAGAGAGTTAACCAAATGTCGAAAGGCATACCTCGAATGGGCGTGTTTGGCTTAAAGGAAGAATGGGGGTAGTAGCTTTTATGAATCGAATTTGCATACGATAATTCATACCGTTTCACTATAGTTATGGCACCATATGTGACCTTGTGTAGTCAGCTGAGTAGTTCGTCTGCTTGTTAGGTAGAACCAGCGGACAATAAGTTCTTTGGACTTGGAATGGTCCAGGAATACTTCTTTGATGATTGAGTTCATTAGGCCGCATACTTTGAAGGGCTATGCCAACTCGAATAGAGGTCATGTAGTATTGGAGGTAGGGGATCAAGTTTTGGTGCAGGCATTCCCAAGGAAGGATATAACGTGATTCAGGAGGAAAGGAAACTTGTGACGTGTTATGTAGTCATTTTCTTTCGTTGTTGTAAAGGTAAGCTCGATAGTTCATATGAGGAACAACCGGATGCTATTTTAGATCACGAAGAGTGTAAACTAAGATTGAAAGTGGTATCTTTAGACTGAGTCTTGTAAGGGACACCACAATGCCTAGAAATTTTGAAAGAGGAAAAAGCGATATTTTAGAAAAGTACAGCCTTAATCTTGTTATATGGTACGCCTGAATTTTGAGGGAAAAATTCCCTTGTAAGGGGGTGGGGGGAGTATGTAACAACCCAGATTTTTGAGTGATTATTTTATATTAAATTGCCTTATGGGTTAATTTTATAAAATAAAGAAAGTTAGAGTAAATATTATTTTAAGTGATTTAAGAGATAATAATTACCAAGTTTTGCATATTTACTGTTATGTGAATGTAAATAGCAGTATGTTGTGTTTTATTGCATCGTTGTGCTTTAAGCGACGGTTATGACTTATATTCAAATTTGAGCATTATTAATGAATTAAAATGACGCTGGTACATAAAATATTATACGATACTCCGGATGCCAATTTAGATAGTGCAGTTAGTTTTGAAATATTCGGGATGGTCAAAATAAGTGTCATATTGTATTTTTGAGTTTCGGGCACTTTTGTCAGGTTTTGACTCGATTATATAGTTACGAATCATTTTAATGGTGTATCAGCATTTAAATAGGGGATTAATGTTTAGTACCCGGTTAAGTCTCCCAAACCCCTTTTTATTTCTCATTTTAATGTTATAAGCTTAGAGAGAGAGAGAGAGAGAGAGAGAGAGAGAGAGAGAGAGAGAGAGAGAAGAGTTGGGAGAAAATGGGAGAAAAGAGAGAGAAATTGAAGATTGGAGCTGAAAATCGTTGCCACGGGAAGAGAATCCGAGACTACAAATTTGAGGCAAGCTTCTAAGTTTCTAGTGTATGATTTAATGTGATAAATTGCAAGTAAAGTTAGGTTTTTGAGATTTAAACCATTTATGGGCTTTGGGGATTTTTAGTGTTTAATCCTTTAATCTTTGATTTAAATTTGGTTTGAGGAGAATATATTAATTAGTAGTTGGGTAGAAATGATTTGGTAGAATTATTTGTTGTTGATGTTGGAGAAATTGAAGATTTGGGGTTTTGGAAATTTTAGGGTTCATGCAACCCGTAGCCCTTTCTGGGCAGTTTGAACAGGGCGAATCGATTCGCCTTCCCCAACGAATCGATTCGCTAGCAGGGGTGGCTACAGGTCTGGGAGACCGAATCGATTCAGGTTAGGGCCGAATCGATTCGGGCTGGGACAATAGGTTGGTTTTCTTGGCGGAATCGATTCGTTTTTTGACCAATCGATTCGGAAACCCTGCTATTTTGTGGAATCTTTCTAGCTTTGATTTTAGTCCTTTTCTTTTAGGTTCAAGTCTTAGGAAACTTCTCTTGAGAAGTAATAAGTATTATTAGAGGTTTAATTTAGGGAGACAAATATCCTAGGTTAGCATGGGGTTATTTGGGCTTATCCCAAGGGTTAGTTCATAAGGGTTGCTGTTTCGTTTGATATAGGAAGTTAGCCTAGAACTAACGGAAAGTAGAATGGTAATGTTTGGGACTTTTGGGAGACTAATATTGAGGGAAATTACTTTTGATGAATTATGGTATTACTTTGGACTCTTGGAGACTAGTGTGAGGATAATTACACTTCGAAGCCTAGGTCATTAATAAAATATGACTTCGAGAATAAGAAATGCATATTCTAAAATTGGTACTTAATGGTTAAGTATAAATGGTTTTGAGAATGTAAAAAGTGAATATTTTCAAATGGGAAAATAATTTTGTAAATGATAATTTGCATGTACACACCTCTCTAAATCGCTATCATATGGGAAGTTACGCGCATGAGGTGAAGTCCCCTGGATAGTGAATGCAGGGCGAATATATTCCTTGGCCATAGGACCTGTTATTATATTATGTCATTATTGTTCGCGGTGGGGTAATTTCGGGTGTGGTTATGACTCACTATCGAAGGTATATAGACGGTTCCCGATGTCACGCGTTGTAGGTTGCCCAGGTTGTCTTGTTCGATAGACCCTGGAAGATGATAGCCATTTAGGGGCGCTTCCAGTGGGAAAACTCGGAAGGACGGTCTTAGAATCGTTATATATATGTGATTATAACTATTCTTAATAGAGTGGAAATGGTAAAGCATTTTGTGTGATAACTGCTTTCAATATGTTTCCGAGGGAGAAAGGGAACTATAAAGTTAAACGGTATAAAACTGTATTGGTGAAGCATTTTGTGAAATAAATTGCTTTAAATATAATTTGCTTAAGAGAAAAGGGACTATGTATTTAAGTTGTGAATAACTGAAATGAAATATCATGGAGTGAAAGTAGAGGAGTTCTCCCAAGCTTTTATGAACATTGAGCATTGTGATTGATTTTGCGCTAGGTTGTACTTTTAGAATGTGAGGTGAGAAATTTTATAATTAATTGTGAGATAAAGTTAAGTTCATGTTGATGATTAGATATTTATAACTTTCATGCATATTATTCACATGGTGATCATATCAAATCGGGCCTTGACCCGTCTATATCTCTTTGTTTTGCATGAATTCTTTGTTCGTCCAAGTGCTCCTCCGCAAGGACGCCCGTATTGACCTCTCCATTCCAGTTGTCCCGGAGCTATAGTATTTTGCGGATGTTGCAGGATATTTGTTATTGACGCTTCTATCTCTTGTACTCTAGATAGGATCAGTTTACTTATTCGGGCGTGTTGCCTATGCTTTGTACTCATTTATTATAATGTGATATTTAATTGTAATACTCGGTGTAACCTTCTTATATTAGTCTGTTAACCGACAGCTTATTCGATTATTACTTTATACATTATTGTTATACCATTACTCATTGATTTTTATATCCACCTTTTTTCAAATTGGATTGTCTAAATGCTTTTCTTTTAACTTACAAAATTAAATTTGACATCCGTTTTCTAAAATATGTGGTAGTTATCTCATATTATTATTTTTCCGACAGTGATGATAAGATTGGACCATCTATGATTCTTGTATTTATTGGGATATTGGGTTGGCCACCTCTTATTTTAATTAGCGGGTTGTCACATTTTCTCACCTAGGTTAAACGATGAGTTGACAATATTGGAAAACCTAGCATAAAACTCATCAAAAGTCTCACTCTCTAACATCCTAATGGTCTCAAACTGTGTAGTGAGATTTTGAAGTTTTGACGCCCAAACCGTGCTAGTGCCCTCGTGAGTGAAAAAATATTCCCAGCCTCTTTTGATGTTTCACAAGTCATAATTCTATTATATTCATCCCGTGTGACATGTGAAGCAATAACGTGCAGACCCTTAGAATTATATTGTGCAATTCTTTGTTCAGTTTCGGTCTATGACTCAACAGGCTTTAAACTAGCAACCTCACCTACAATAGTGACAGGGGGTGTCCAACCTTTCTCAACTGCTAGCCACACACTTTCATCAATAGATTTTAATGCACATCTCATTCTCATCTTCCAATAAGTGTAAAAAACAGGAGTTCGAGAAAATTCATTATATCCAGAATTCATCTTTGAAAACACACGGGATCACAAAACAAATACTATATTTTTTTTTAGCTCTGATACCAATTTGAGAAGTGCCCAATATGTGTGTTTCAAACAAAACCAAATTTTTCTCCAAAAATTATCCAACTTTCAATTATGCACCAAACCAAGTTGTGAAAAACCCAATTCTTACTTTAAAACAATTTTATCTTGATTAATCCTAAACATGCATCTAGTGATTAAAGCAAGTAAAATAAAGTAAATAATACTCACAACGCTGGATGTACGAGGAAAAAACTCAAAACGAAAAAACAACCTCGGACGACCCAAGCCAGACAATCACTATGAATAATGGTTTTATAAAGACGGATTGGCCTTACTCAATGACTCGATCCCCACGGGTGTTGATGCTCCTTCTGATCTTCAACCGTTCTTCATTAGTGCCCACGCAGAAATTTCGTCTTCCACGATACCTGTCCACAACACACGCATACACGTATGTCTCGGTGTCCACCGATTGACTTTGATTCATCTACGTTTTGGAACAAGAAGTCCTTCTCTTTTCTTCACCACAAAACCCTTTGATGTTCAATGATAGAACAAACTTCTTTGGTGCCGCAAGATCACGTAAACATAAACTAATGATAACTTGGATCTTTGCAAACTCTAAGGATGTGTTTATGACTTTGAAACCTTAGAAAAACATGTGTAAACAAGTACTGGAATATCTTCTGTTTTTTCCAGGTACACACTTATGAAACTCTGATAGAAACACGCTTTAAATAACAATTTAGCGCCGCCTCGAAAAATGTGTTGTTCGAACAATAATGCCACGTCGTTCGTGCGACTTAGGCATCTCGTTCGAGCGAGATCCTTATGTCGTTTGAACGAGCTGACATGTCAGTTTGACTTTTTGACTTTTAGTTGAAAACGTCTTTTGCAAAGGATATCCAAATAAGTTAAACTCTATTTCGAGTATATGAGAATAAAACGTAGTGTAAACCTTTAAAACACTTTTAAAAATATTTTAAAACATTTTTCTTTATAAAAATACATCCTTATCTTTTATAAAAATAATTCTGAGCACCATTAATTATACGCATTCATACCTGAGTGATCTCGGAATGCAATTGACTTGAAGACGAGTAAACTTGCACCAATTTAAACATCGACATGATTATTTCTTTGAAGCTTTGCCGCAACATCTTCAGTTTTCTTCAATACATCATAGACCAAGTGGGATTGTGACAAAATAAAATCTCCCTATGACATATTACAAACACAATTTTGTTCACGGAATTAAGTCAAAACAAATCATGGACTCAATTGGAAATTTATGTCCTAATAAGAATTAATTATATTTTTAACTCATTTAATAGGATTTTTAGAGTTAAAAAGCATATTCTTATGTATATAAACTTGTAGTATTTTGATGATGAATATATAAACAAGTTTAATGAAGTTTTATTGAGTTTAAACATGAAATGAAGAAATGTGAAAATTCAGTCCTTTAGGTGTGTGTAATGGTTGTTTGAATGTGTTAAAAATGTAAGGTTTCAAGACTATAACTGTTAATAAAAAAAAATGATATTTTTCTTACAAAGTAGTCTTATGTGTTCGACGATTCTTGGAAATAAAAGTAATGAAATAAAGATGGTTCCAGTTAAAATGAATGTTACTCCAAAATAATTAAAATGGTATTAAGGCGTTAAAAACACTTAACACGTTAATGCGGGTAACTTAATGGTGTTTTGGAAAATTAACATTTGTTAAAATGGAGTAAAAGATGAGTTTGGAAGGGGTAAAATGGTAATTTTATATAAAGTGAAACATTTTTAAGAAATAAAAATGTTGAAAAGGGTGTTACACATGATGGTCCTAAATGAACATGATTTTGGAATAAAATCAATGCTAAAGTGTAAACGCAAGAAATGATGATTTTCAAAGCGTACCACAAGTTGGGGTGAAATTCCGGATTTTAGCTTCAGCGGGGTAAAAGGAAAGGTAGAATAATATGGACATTTGCTAAATGTTAAAACACATTAAAAAGGAACTTGGATGACGACGAAAAAAAATTAAGGATGGCCCGGAGCTCTGGGGTGAAAGACCCAAAACACTGGCCCGAGCATATGGTAGCGTCGCCGACGATGTGGAGATTATATTATGTAAGGACATTTTTATCATGTCCGTTATCGTAATGTTTTGTATGTCGTACGCCGTTACATTTGGCACGTCTCTGCTCGATCACATGTGACGGCCCCAATCCGAATTCCGGGAATCAAGCATCTTGCACCTCTATCATGTGTCCTACATCGGCCCCAACGACTTCAAGTTCCATGATTTTAGGGACTAAATGCAAGTGGTACGGAAGAGAAGTCAAAACAGTGAAATATGGCTCGATATGGATGTTCAAGGGCAATTTGGTAAATGTACATCCACCGTCCGGAGGATAGGTCAACTGGAAAGTTAAAGAGCTTGCCGCAACAAAGATACTGGAAGAAACGGCATCTCATTCCGAGCTACGGTGAAGAAGATATGGCCCCTTGAAGATGGAGAGAATTCCTCAAAGGAATCTGATTTCTCAGAACTGGACCAATCCGGATAAAAGGACCGGACCGATCCGCCTGATGAGCTAAAGTCCAGTATACCCGGATCCATAGCGAACCGATGAAGGCAAAAGTTCCGGACCGATCCGATTCCAACCAGACCGATCCGATTTCAGAAAAAGAATCGATCCGACTTAACCGGACCGATCCGCCTAATCGACCAGACCGATCCGGCGAGGATAATCACTGCCAAATCGTGCAGCAGATTTTGTAGGGTTTCGATCCCTTATTTAATCCACGATCAGCAGTTGGTTTTCACAAGACTTTTCAACACGATTTTCAGAGTCCTAAATACTCTAAGTCTTCACCTTTTTGATGTTCAAAACATCTTTTTGATTCACACAAAAATTCCCAATTACTTTTGTGAATCTTTTGGAACCCTAGAACACAAGCCTTGCTATTGTTCAACCCTTGTGGAGAAGCCGTTCTCTTCTTCATTGCAGCCCTCCTGGAAAGGGAAAATTCCAGCCGCCAGCCCTACTGGAAAGGGATAATTCCAGCCGCGACTACAGAATCCGATACCCGAGGGTAATTCTTAGTCATCTTGTATTTTCATTGTAATCCGATTGTAAGCCGTTCTCTTACAAATTATAGTGAAAATAAATGGTTTTGCCCCTGAGGGGGATTTTTCCTTAACTTTGTGTGTTGAATTATTCTTGCATGATTTCATATTGTTTCAATCACACCTAGTTGCATGTCTTAGGATTTAACTAAAATTTGGGTTTAATTAAAATTGGATTTTATTTGAGAAGTCGCAATATTTTCGCTGCAGCTACTCTCTCAAATTGGTATCAGAGCGGGTTACGCTAATTTATCGCGTGATCCTGATTTTTCGAGGATTTATTTTTTTGTGATACAATTTGACTTTTCACGTCGTCAAATTGGTATCAGAGCGGGTTACGCTAATTTATCGCGTGATCCTGATTTTTCATGGATTAATTTTTTTTTGATCAATTTGACTTCTCACGTCGTCAAATTGGTATCATAGCCTGTTGCACTAAGTTATTGTGATTTGATTCTGATTTTGCACAAAAATGGCTTTTGATGGTTTTGATGATCTTCGATGTCAAATTTTTGAAAAAATTAATTGGAAAATTCACACGAACTCTTGCTTTAAATCTTCTGTTGAAAACGAATCTGAGAAGTGTCCTTGTTGTGAGGGTGTTGGTCACACGTTACATGAGTGTACCACAAATTTAAAGAAGAAATTGAATAAACCGAATTCTCATGTTTCTACCCTTAGTGATTGTGATTCGAAAGAAGAAGTTTTTTATGCTTCTAGGCGAGAGTTTCCCATCCGTGTGATTAGTGATGATAGTGAAAGTGATGGGAGTGTGGATGAAAGTGAGGAGGAAAGTGTAGATGAGCATGACTTGCAAACTGCTTTCAATGAACTTTATGCTGAAACTTTGAAAACAAAGAAAGAAAATTTGAAATAGAAGGCTCAGTTGAAACAGTGTGCCATAAAAAATAATGATTTTTTTGTTGAAGAACTTAGGGCTCATGTGAAAATTTTGAAAGAGAAGCTTGAGTACGTCGAGGGTGAGAGAGATAGTCTTAGAGGGTTGATGGAGACTATGAAAAAGGAGCTTTTAGAGTGTGAGGATTCTAGACGAGTACTTGAATCTACGATAGGTGAACTTGAGATGAAATTGAAAGATTCAAGTAAGGTGAAATTTGATTTGGAGTCTAGGTCTGAAAAACTTGATAAGATTTTAGGCACTGTCGAGATCAAAACGGATAGAGGTGGGATTGGTCTTGAAAAATATGTTGCACCCATTCCCACACGTGTGAGAGAGACTCCTAGGATTGTTAAGAAAGAGGCACCTAAGTTTGTTAGGAAAGCACCCCTTAGGAGCATCGTGAGAGAACCTCCTAGGATCATTAGGAGAGACCCACCTAGGCAAATTCGGAGAGAGCAACCGAGAAATTTTAGGAGAGGGCCACCTTTAGGTAACACACACCGCCCGATTTACACTTGCACACATTGCGGTAGGCAAGGGCATATTAGGCGATTCTGTTACAAGCTGTTAAATGAACCTAGGAAGGTTAATAGAAGAATAAATTCGATTCCCAAAACCCCCACTCTCCGTTACACATCTATTTGGGTTAGAAAATCGGATTTAAAGGCTTATGGTTTATTTGTCCACGATTCCCATTTGCTTGCACGTGATTCACCCCATGTGAAATCTTTTGGTTGATTGTGGTTGCTTGTTTGTCATACACTAGTTGTGGTTTCATGATATATTTTTACTAGTGTGATGACTTGTACTTTTTGTATAAATTCTTGTTTTTGATTTTTTTTTAAAATATACAAAAAAGATTTTATTTTGATATAATTTTGAGAAAATCCAAAAAGATTTTTGTATATTGTTTGCACCGTTTATGGATGAACACTTAGGCTGACCGAGTCACAACATCATTCCATTATTTTCATGTGACTATTTGATAGAGTTTTGAGACAATAGGTCAATTCATCCATGTGCTTTATAATGTTTGGAGTCATTAAGATGTAATTAAGTGTTTCTTCCTACATGTTTGACTCATGTGTCCTTTATTGCACACATGCACGGATTTATTTGATTATTGTGCTTGTCTTATCACATATTGGTTGGGTGTTTTCACTTCAATCCTGTCCTTAAAACGAACCAAGCGCGATAAATTTTGATAAGGAAATTGTGCATATAAGAACCGTTTTTGTGAGTTTGTGTGCTTTGTTTAATAACGGGGAGGGGCTGCGAAAGGTAATCATCTATCCTTTGCGCAAAAGCCACCGTTTAAAAAGGACCTAAAAAATTGAGAAATTTTATTATCCGAGGTCCAAAGAGCCCAAAAAAATTGAAAGGCAATAATAAGAAATTCATGCCAATTATGGGCCATTTAGGTTTTTGCACCAATTCTCCAAAGTTTGAGAATTTAGATCACCTCTAAAAGAAAATATATATGAGGGAGTTTGGTTGGAGATTTAAAACGGGTTTGCACGTCCTTGAAATGCTTGAAAAATGCGCTACATAGTTTTGGACGTTATTGGTGTGGAAATCACTTTGACTTTGATTTGTTGATTTGCATAAGACGATGTCATCTAAATTCAACAATCTTTTCACCTAAGGATACCTTTGATGATCATTCGTTAGGAGTACACATATGCATCTTGCACATATGATTGATTGAGTTGATTTACCTATCGAATGTGTTCACACCCATTCATTCCATTTCCATGACTTGGTTGTTTGAGTCTAAATCCATGGTGTGATTTTTGTATCATATATGTTTATACTGGTATCCTATCTTTGTATGAAAAATTGAAAAATCAAAAATAGTTTGTGAAAGTTTTTTTTGCCTCTCCTTGCTAGAGCAAGTTTACCATATTGATTGATGCTTTGCTTTTGTATACCGTGACACCCCGAGTTTGCTTGTTTGATTCATTCTTCTTATTTGTCTATTTGGGGACATCATAAAAAGGGGGAGAAAGAATTATCATTTTATGGGGGAGTTTGAATTTTGGGGGAGTTTTTGAGACTGGACTTATGCTTATCATATATTGGTATCTATGTTTATCTCTTTTCAAACTCGATACGTCACTTGGTATTTTGCTTTATCTCATGTGTGTAGGTACTATTTTGATGATCACTGAATCGCACACCCTAATGAGAAAAGCGTTGAGATTCCTGAAGATTTGAAGAACAAACGATGAAGACTTATTCATTTGTATCTTTCCAGTTTTGGGTTCATGGAAGGGTAGATTTGTATAGTCAATTTTGTTATTTGATAATTCGGATGTTTGTTTTTATGTATGTACCGGCATAGACATAGGGGGAGATTTGTAAGGACATTTTTATCATGTCCGTTATCGTAATGTTTTGTATGTCGTACGCCGTTACATTTGGCACGTCTCTGCTCGATCACATGTGACGGCCCCAATCCGAATTCCGGGAATCAAGCATCCTGCACCTCTATCATGTGTCCTACATCGGCCCCAACGACTTCAAGTTCCATAATTTTAGGGACTAAATGCAAGTGGTACGGAAGAGAAGTCAAAACAGTGAAATATGGCTCAATATGGATGTTCAAGGGCAATTTGGTAAATGTACATCCACCGTCCGGAGGATAGGTCAACTGGAAAGTTAAAGAGCTTGCCGCAACAAAGATACTGGAAGAAACGGCATCTCATTCCGAGCTACGGTGAAGAAGATATGGACCCTTGAAGATGGAGAGAATTCCTCAAAGGAATCTGATTTCTCAGAACCGGACCAATCCGGATAAAAGGACCGGACCGATCCGCCTGATGAGCTAAAGTCCAGTATACCCGGATCCATAGCGAACCGATGAAGGCAAAAGTTCTGGACCGATCCGATTCCAACCAGACCGATCCGGTTTCAGAAAAAGAACCGATCCGACTTAACCGGACCGATCCGCCTAATCGACCGGACCGATCCGGCGAGGATAATCACTGCCAGATCGTGCAGCAGATTTTGTAGGGTTTCGATCCCTTATTTAATCCACGATCAGCAGTTGGTTTTCACAAGACTTTTCAACACGATTTTCAGAGTCCTAAATACTCTAAGTCTTCACCTTTTTGATGTTCAAAACATCTTTTTAATTCACACAAAAATTCCCAATTACTTTTGTGAATCTTTTGGAACCCTAGAACACAAGCCTTGCTATTGTTCAACCCTTGTGGAGAAGCCGTTCTCTTCTTCATTGCAGCCCTCCTGGAAAGGGAAAATTCCAGCCGCCAGCCCTACTGGAAAGGGATAATTCCAGCCACGACTACAGAATCCGATACCCGAGGGTAATTCTTAGTCATCTTGTATTTTCATTGTAATCCGATTGTAAGCCGTTCTCTTACAAATTATAGTGAAAATAAATGGTTTTGCCCCTGAGGGGGATTTTTCCTTAACTTTGTGTGTTGAATTATTCTTGCATGATTTCATATTGTTTCAATCACACCTAGTTGCATGTCTTAGGATTTAACTAAAATTTGGGTTTAATTAAAATTGGATTTTATTTGAGAAGTCGCAATATTTCCGCTGCAGCTACTCTCTCATTGGAAGATTATGAGAGAAAGATAGAGGAATAAGGAACATGTCAAGAAATGGGTTGTGTGGTGAAAATGTGTTAAGATAACCTGACTTGAATGAATTAATAAATATTCCGATAAAGGTTAAAATGGACAAGTAAATGTGTAAATTGATTAATGTCCATAAGATAAATGTAAAATAAGTGGGTAAATGGGTGGTTGAGCAACCTAAGAGGTTTAATCCATAGTTGACACAAAGATGTGTTGTGAAAGATTTTTCAAAGGCTAAATAAATATTTTCTAGCACGGTGTTCTTGTGAGTGAAAAGGGTGATTTTCAATTAAAATACTAATGTGGATTGGTTAAAATTGAAAGGGTAATTTCAGTAAAGAAATGGCCTTCGGTCAAACCAAGTGGAGTTGTTTCAAATATTTAACCGTGTGTGTTAAATAAAGGGATAATTGTCAAAATGAGAAAAAAACGTCTTTCACAAGATGAAGGTGAATTAATAGGGATAAATAAGATTTTCGAAAGTAAAACGGTTTCATGCATTGAGTATATATATATATATATATATATATATATACACACACACACATTCACACTAGAGCCTTCTTTCTGTTGTTCGATTCTATTTTGCATTTTTATAATTTTCACAGAGCATTCTGCTCTCTCCCTCGTTTTGTTACGACCATTTGGGTGCGGTTTTATCTTTTAAGAGCGTTATAAAGGTAAGTAATTTATTTTATTTTACGTTAGTATCTCTGTATGCTTCTACCCCGGGGTGCTCCCCATGGGTCCCTCACGTAGTTTGATTTGAAATTGGAATTGCATGCTAAACAAGTGAAATGTCAATAAAAATAAAACTGGATAAGTAACATATATAGGTTGTTTCATTACATTTCACACCTAACACTCGGGTTGGACCGGGTTGACTATGGGTAACCCATAAATTCGGGTCGGATCTTACAAATGGTGTCAGAGCTCTTAGTTCAAGGTTACTTTCGGGAGTGATGTGGTGAGTTTGGCAGTGGATCTTTCGATATCAGCGTTGGTTTCGGTCGATCACGGTAGTTTTATTGACTGTTTAGTTTGTGTCATCGATAGTGAAGTCAAAGAGGTTAGCACGACAAGTGAATTCATTGCCAAGTGGTTGGCGATCAAGTTAGTTGTCGTTAATCGCTTCAACGCTTCTGATTTAGATACGCTGATAAGATGTGAGTGTCTGTACAAGACAGTGGCAGTGATATCGTAGGTTTTTAGTGCGAGGTGCTTGTGTATCAATCCGTAATGATATGAGAAACCAATTGAGATGTAGAGAATGTAGAACGATGTCTGTCGAATTAAAAACATCAATCGTGTAAAGTCGACTGTGGAGATTAGGTGGCTAGTGTGTCATACCTAAGAAGTATTGATTTATGATAGGGATCCGTTCAATCATCTGACTAGGTACTTTAGGGTAGTTGTGACACCCCGCCCAATTAAATATAGGGTGATCAGTCCTCTACCAATTTAAAACAGGATATTCAGTTGGTTCATTCTCAGCATCACTATCGAAAAACTTTTTAACATATTAATCACCTAATATATAATTAAGTAGGTGTCAAAACATTTCCAATTTTAATAAAACCAAGTAAATCCATTTCTTTACATCTTAAAATATAAACCATTCACCACACATAGGAATGTAAATAAATACTGAACATGAATCAAGTACTGAAATAAATAAGACTGGATAAAACTTCCCAGTTCAAAACTCCAAACCATACAATAAACTGAATACAATATCTCTAATGAAAGGACTAGAAGTGGGCGACATATGCCCTAAATAAGAAGTCTAGATGAAACTGAATGGAAAGGATAGATGCGTCTACTGCAAGGACCTACAACTTCCATAGCAGCTGTAGCACGTCAAGCAATCTAAATCTCTAAATCTGATACTCCTGTAGCTGAGCACCTGATATAATACATATATATAGAAAAAGAGAGAAGAGATACAAGAAACGGGTCATAGCCAGATGTGTAAAAATGATTTAGCAAGTATTTAAAACTGGTTCTTAAAACAAGTCTTATACGCATGTTAGTTATCGAACTCTCACATGAGTTTCTCACCTCTCGTCTATTGTGCACGCCTAACGTACATCTAATCTCTCCCTCGTTATACCTACCAGTCTAACTAGTCAGAAACCATACTAATACTAACTATGCTCATAAGTAGTATTCCCGTATCGCCCATACAATACGCTATTCAGATAGTTTATCTCACATACTAAATTTTATTATTCACCGTTTGAATGGTTTAATCTTTTATTCACTAAGATTATTTTACTTCTCATTTTCATTTTTATCTACTAGTCTCACAAAGTAGAAAGTTATCCAAGTACACTCATACATATATATAGTCTCATCATCCCTATATATATACACTAATCCTGCACTCTTAGGTTAAGACCACTTGGTGCAATGTAATGATTATTATTATTATTACCAAGTCTACTAATTTCACACAATAGCAATATTCACAAGTCCACATATATATTTATATAGTCACATCATCCCTATATATATATATATATATATATATATATATATATATATATATATATATATATATATATATATATATATACTAATCCTTCACCCCTGGCTAAGACCCATTAGTGCTCATATACAGAAAATCATGCATCCCCGGGTTAGCACCCATTAATGCACCTATCAATAATAATTCAGCACCCCCGGGTTACCACCCATTAGTGCGCCTAACAATAGAATATTGCATCCCCAGGTTAGCACCCATTAATGCACATATCAATAATAATTCAGCACCCCCGGATTATCACCCATTAGTGCGCCAAACAATAATCATCTTTGTACCCCTGGGTTATCACCCATTAGTACACTTAATAGTAGAGTTTTTGCACCCCTGAGTTATCACTCATTAGTGCTCTTAACTATAAGGTTCTTGCACCCCCGGGTTATCACCCATTAGTGCTCTTAATAATAATATCACATAATAGTCATACACACATCCTATTATAATTTATAGGTATTTTCTCCAACCTACATATATACTCCCCATACGTCTTTTAACCTCATTACTACGTATAGTATAAATAATTAGATTACTATCTCTCTCGTAATCTTGAAGGTACATTCTCCCTTTACCGAAATAATTAAAGTATTTATTCTCACATACTTTCCAAAAATTCCATCTTATTTAAATTTACTATTTGGCAGTTTCTCTCACTCCAATAAACCGACAAACTCAAAACTAGGCTTTGAGAAAAATCCCCAAAAATTCCTTCTGTCGCTCGAACCAGAAGGGTTGTCGTTTGAACGACTTCCACGTGTCGTTCGAGCGGCTTTGCGCGAGATGCCATCTCGTCGAACGACTTCGCGCGAGATCTCCATCTCGTTTGAACCACTTCGCGCGAGATTGCGCGAGATTGCACTGTTCCTCTTCTTCACCAAACTTCAGCGTTTTTCACCATTTTTGAACCTAAAAACCTCTAAGATTCAATTCCCAACAACTCATCATCAATACCCATCAACACCTAACAGGTTATAAATCATTCCTAACCTCCTAGGATCATTAATTCGTCATAAATCACGATAATTACATAAAACCCCCAAATTAATTCACATGAACCCTAGTTTTCAAAATTCCAATTCAAGAACCTAATTAACCCAGATTCGCTCATCAATATATAATCAAATTCCATGATAAATACTCTATATACATGAAGGGATTTCAGTCACTAATTAAATGAATCCTTAATCATAATTTAAATCTCCAATTTTCACCCAATTAACATACAAATCATGATTAAATCCACCTATACTAACATGAGCATGATTATTGCTATAAGAAATCAAGTAATAAACACTTGCCTCGAATATGATGGTCTGATCCGTTGGTGATGTTGGTACATACGCGTTCCTCTCTTCGCGATCTACGCGTTGGTGGTCATGGTTATGCAAGGTGATGCCAAATGAGTCTTCTCTCTTAGAATTTGGTTCTCCCTCACACCCTCCACGGCCGTTCTTGATTTGTGTAACCTATCAACCCTAATGGACTTTCCTAGGCTGATATAATTACTCTTAATTTTCGTCCATTAATTTAGCCCAAAAATACAATTTACCATAATGCCCTCTCGGGGTGCCGGTTAGGCCTAAAATCGCCCCGGGACCCAAACTAAACACCCGGGTTTATTATTTGACTATCTTGACCCTCCCGGACTCAATGGCACACTAAAAATGACCATACGAATTAATAAAAATAAATTCTCTTTTTATTCCATTCAATTAATCCCGACACGACTCACACGCGTGACAAACTTAAATTACCAACTGCCATATTTCTCACTTCCGACAATTTATCAATTATCATAAATCAATATTACATGTCACACAGTAATATTCAATAATTCACAACAATAAGTATTAACCCTTGGCACGCTAGTTAATAATTATTTTAATCCGGATTAATAACAAATTAATTTCTCACATTTTAATTTAATTAATCCAATAACAATAATTAATCGCATATTTATTCCCATAATAATAATTAATCACATAATTATTTAAGTCATAAAAAAATACGGGGTGTTACAGTAGTTAGTACCAATGATATGATCAGGCGAATTCGATCCTTGTGATAGTGTCACGCTATAAGGCAATTGATGATTTAGTGGGCGTGATGAATTATGTTGGTCAACACTTAGGATGTGTACTTAGTCTAAGTTGGTAAGATAGTATCGTCAGAAGTAAGTGTCTTGGTGATCCTTGATCGAAAGTTGTACCTCGTGGGGTATGATGAATGTTACGATAAAATTGCGATAAGTATGTTACGTAGGCAACTATGATGGTTGAGGAGACCTAGGAGTTAACTTTAGGTAGTCTTATATGTTAGGGTTTTAGAAAAAAATGACACAACTTCGAGGAATAGGATATTTAGTGATATCGGAGATGCAAACCTAGAGATTTATAGGTTATAGGCGACGTCCTGTACCCTGTCAGAATCCTTTTGTGAGTGGTGGAAGGGCATTTTGGAGTGTCTGTAAGAAAAATTGTGTGTGGCATTATTGGGGATAGAAATAGACTTTGTTGTGATGTCTTAAGGTATTCAATGGTAAGGTGCTCTATATGTAGAAGCTTGTAAATGAGTGTCCTTACGATCACCTAGTAATTACGATGAGGGTATTAAAAGGTTTATAAAACGCACCTACAATGATAAAGGCATGGATGATGAAATCTTTGTGGGTTCTGAGGACTATTACAAAGAGTGTGTTCGGCGTCCTTAGGATACCAATTAAGTGCAATATGAAGAAGTGTTAGCATCTTAGTAACTATTGTGTTGAGGGTCAGGCGATGATCTCAAGTCGATGGTCGAGGTTTAAAGGAGTTGAATAGTTTGCGTGTCGGGTGCGATTTCCCGAATCGGCATAGATGGGTGGTCTGCCCTCTAAGGAGGAATTAGAGGCTCGTGTCGTTATGGGGCGTGATGCCCAGGTGTTATGAAATGACTAGTGTAGGTGATGACACTCGATTTTGAGGAGTATCCGAAAATGTATTCGAGACTTAGGTTGATGATGCCATATGGAGACATGTAAATGGCAACCAAGTTGGGGTAATATCGAAGCATGATTAAGATGTTAGCATGTATCGGCGATATATGTTAGGATAGCCTTAACAGGGTAAGTACTAGTTCTTAGCATGTCCTACCAAGCCGATACAAATTAGAAGATGTAGCCCTGCATGATACTTACTACCCTTAGAATGCCAATGGCGACCGGTGTGGTCGTCACGTGAGTTCAGTTTGGGTAGAACTTGGAAGTAAGCTTGGTGAAAACCTCGTATAGTCAAAGGACATAACAAGGTGAATGCATCTCTTGAACGGAATATTACTTAAGGGGATTTGGGGTTGCGGTCACGATATGATAAGGCAGACAATAACTTAGGTGTAGTAGGTTAGTGATGTCATCACTGGTAAATGGACTAGGTTCAGTGTAAAAAAGTGTGTTACGCATTCTCCAACCAGAATGGTTCATGTGTGACAAGGATGTGAGGGGGAGGGCGTTACTCCCAAGGAGATAAGTCGGGCGTTGATTTTTTAGAGAACAACAGGTTCGTATGTTGCTTTCGTGTTGCGAGGATGAATGGGTGTGATTTGATTCCTCACGGTTGGTGACTCAAGCCAGGGTATGTGGCTAGGATAGTACCTAGTAAGATTGTCTGGGATGAGTGATAAGATTTCAAGCATATATAATAGGTTCGATTTTCATAAATCATAGTCTGATGGATATGAACGTGATTTTCTCGAAATGATTATTCCTTCTGGCTCTTGTGTGTCTCTTTATGTTTTGGTAATCAAGGATTGGTGTTCCCATGTATATGGGAGCTCGGATTGGTACCATGTCATGGTACGACACGATTGGTCCTAATAGAGTGCGGGTGGACCTCGCATGGTCAATGCAGCTCGATAACTGGATGCTCCCTATCTAAGCTATTCTTGCTATTGCACAAAGTTTAGTGTACGGGTGGCTATACTTTTGACCTCACCAAGATTAGTGACCTTTACACTGGCCGATATGGCAGTAAATGGATCAGGTTGTAAGAGTGGGATGATGACATGAGGATATGGTGTACTGTCCGAAGTTGACGAAACTTAGCACACAGTGTTGCTTTGCCACGATGAGTGGATTGGTGCGAGGCTTAAGTGAATGCTCAAAGAAGAGACGACGAGTATGAGTGGTGAGCAGTGTATGAGATGACGATTCGGCAGGTGTATTATTCCTCGGAGTGAGTGGTGAGCAGTGTAAGGCTAATGTCAAGATCAGGCAAAATTTGTGTAGTCAGGATAACCTGAAATTTTTTGGGACGTGGATGTGTAGTCCCAAGACTAGAAATTATTCTTGATGATGAATTTGATGATTAGTCGTATTACGCACTCTTAGGCGAGTGTCGATCATTAGAGAGGGTTATCGTGGAGGCACATATATGCTTTGGGTATTAGCCAAGGTAGCCTTAGGACTCGATTGGGCATGATCATCAAGTGAGTGGAGACTCGGGGTTGGTTATGCGACGTTCATAGTTAGCGAAATGGTGAACGTTAGAGCATGTCTCATATTGGGCTATTGATGACAAACCTCATGTAAGGACGTGTGATGTGATCTTAGCTATTGAGGACTTCGATGATGTTGTCTTAGAGGATTCTATGACTTAGAACGAGAATTGGCAAACCCCATGAATTTGAAGAATTGACGAATCGAGAATTTCATCTATGAAATTCCCCAAGGAGGGAAGTTTATAATACTCTTCCCTAATATTTTAATTTTATACCCCGCATAAGTTGTAATAACATGAAGACATTGAGATTTGGGTGATTATGACTGGGCTTATGTTCTTATTTGATTGCTTTGGAGGCTTAATGGTAATTGTTGGATATTTATGGGATTAAAGTGGGAAATTTGTAGGAAATTTAAGTTGAGGTCGTTCGAACGTGCTAGAGTCATTCGAACAAGAATCTCATGTCGTTCGAAGTGGGGATCAAACGAGGTTCGAACGAGATCTCATTGTATAACTGGTTAAGGTCATTCGAAGTAGTGTTCAAATGAGAAGCCATGCTTGTTCGAACGAGGGGAGAATCTCGTTTGAACGAGATTATGCATAAATTTTAGATCGAGTTGCCCTTATTCGCTCTCTTATTCTGGGTCGTTGGATTGATGAGCTGTCAAACTCTGGCGAGCCCAGATTAGGCAAAAACTGGATTTTAGTGTTTAATGAATTTTTATAAGGGTTGTTTGGGTTCATTTGAGTTGGAAGAAGAGAGAGAGAGAGAGAGAGAGGTGGGACTTACACGATTTTTTTGTGTCCTTCCACCTCTCTCCACCTCAAACTACCATGCAACCACCATTCTTCCACCTTATACCACCATATTTGCTATGTATTCTACCGTATTTGAACCATACATACCCACTTTCACAATGGATGAGGAGATCTAGGAATTTATGGAGTTGTTGAAATTTTTTGAAGATGAAAATAAAAGATCAATGGAGTTTGAAGTTTTTTTTTATTGGAAGCTTGATGTAGCATGCTTTTAGAGTTGGGCAACCTCCTTAACGCCACCTTATGTGGTGGGAGGTTACCATCTTCTTAGACATAACATGCTCACCATTGTTGGAGCTCCATTTGAGGTTGGAAACTCTACTCCTAGTATTAAGACTCTTTTGCATATTTGTAGTCTTGTTAATTAGATTATAAGAGTAGGATACATATGACATAAATGATGGATTTTTATTAGAGTTGGTATTAAATATTTTTATGGAATAAAAATGTTGGTAAAAATACTATTTTGTTGGAAACAAATGATGAGTAAATATTTCAAAATTTTCTTGAAATAATTGGAATTTTCATGTCAATGGTATATTTCAAAAAGTTGGGTGCTAAACATTTTTTATGGAATAAAAATGTTTTAAATTTATGTTTTTATCTTGCTAAAGATATTTGGTAAACTATGTTTGGATTTCTTGAAAAAATGAAGATTTTATAAAATGGGACATTAATTTGAGTTTTTAAGAAATAAAAAGTCCTTTGGTCTAGAAAAGTATATTTTTGCCAGTGTTTTAAATTTTCTAGAATTAATTGTATGTTTAACCCATTTAATAGAATTTTTGGAGTTAAAATCCATCTTCTTATATATATATATATATATATATATATATATATATATATATATATAAACTTGCAGTAGTTTGATGATGAACATATAAACAAGTTTAATGAATGTTATATTGGGTTTAAATATGAATTGAAGAAATATGAAAATTTAGCCCTTAAGGTGTTTGTAATGGGAGTTTGAATGTGTTAAAAATGTAAGGTTTCAAGATTACAAGTGTTAATAAAGAAAATTGTATCTTTCTTATAAAGTAGTTTTCTATGTTCAATGATTCTTGGAAATGAAAGCAATGAAATAAAGATGTTTTCAATTGAAAGGAATGTTACTTCAAAAGTGTTAAAAATGTATTAAGGCATTAAAAACACTTAAGAAGTTAGTGTGAGTGATTTAATAGTGTTTTTAGAAATTAACACTTGTGAAAATGGAGTAGAAGATGAGTTTGGAAACAAATAGGTAAAATTATAATTTTACGTAAAGTGGAACATTTTTATGAAATACAACTGTTGGAAAGAGTGTTACACACGATGGTCCTAAATGAACATGATTTTGGAATAAAATCAAAGATAAAGTATAAAGGATAAGAAATGATGATTTTCAAAGTGTAACACAATTTGGGGTGAAACCTTGGGGTTTGGCTTAAGCGGGGTAAAAGGAAATGGGGAATGATGTGGCCATTTGCTAAATGTTTAAACACACTAAAAAGGAACTCGAATGACATCAAAAAAATTAAGGAGGGTCCGGAGCCCCGGGGTGGAGTGTCGCTGGCGGTGTGACTAGAGGTGTTCGCAATCCGATCCGATTTTGAGGTATTTTTGGGACCGGACTGCATTAATCGCTCCTAGAAAATTATGGACTGAGACCGGACCAGAATAATCGGTCTCGATCCTATTCGGTTTTTAAGTGGTCCGGGTTCGGTCTTATTCGGTTCGTACCTCCAAAAACAACACATTTTTTATTTATTTATTAGAAGCATCATTTTTTTAATTAACAGTCTTATACTAAACTTATAAGGAAAATGTATTTTATAATTGATTGTTAAACACCTGCTTCTTGCATGTAATATTTTCCCAACAATACAAGGATTCGATAATCTGTGAAAAAGAAATGAACAAACAGTTACAAGGATTCTGCTTGAATTACTACTAAGGAATTAAAATCCAAGTAGAGTTGTTAAGATTTGATAAATACAGATAAATAAATAAATATATATTCTCCATAAATGATTAGTTGCTCAAAGATTAACTAAAAAGCATTATGTGTTTTAGATAAACTCCAAGCGTTGCCCTGGGCAAAATTCCCCAAATCTCACATTTACTAAAATTCAAGAACCTTGAACTCCAAGCATTTAGCTAATATATTTTGATCACTGATGCACTAGTTTTGCCAACTAAAAAAAAAATAAAAATAAAAATAAAAAATAAGAAGAGGAAAAAGTCAGGGCGGTAACCCGAACTGAAGAAATACAAATAAAACAGAGGTAACGTTTCTTATCTCCCTGAGTTCAAAATTTGGTTAGCCCAGCCTGGGTTAAATTTTGACCAAATTATCTTAGGAAGGAAATTTGGTTATCATATTGCTTATGTTCCTACTCAACAATCAAAGATCCTAGACTTGCAAAGCAATTAAAGAGAGAAATAAAAAAATGCCTGTTTGAGAATCCTGTACAACCAGAGGACGAGATGAGGGAGAGACCCGTAGAGCCGGAGGACGAGATGAGGGAGTCCTTGCTGTCGCCGTAGCTTAAAGGGAGAGAATAGAAAAAAACATTAGGGTTATGTTGTTGTGGTTGGTTTTTAATGCTGTTGTGCAAGTTAAGAGCGTGCGTGCGTGAGTTGAGTTGAGTTTGGTTATATATATATATATATATATATATATATATATATATATATAAAATAAAAGCGGTCCGGTCCGGTCCAAACTCGATTTTTACAGTCCAAGACCGAAATCGAATCGAATTATGTGGTCCTATATATTTTTAGACCAAATTAAAAAACTCCGCAAAAGTATGTTCGGTCTGGTTCAATTTTTTTGATCCATTCGAGTTCGTGTACACTCCTAGGTGTGACGCCCGTTAATGTAGCGGTTATTGAAAGATTCTGAGAAAAAGATAAAGGAATAAGTAACATGTCAAGAAATGGATCGTGTGCTAAAAATGCGTTAAGACACCTTAAATTGAATGAATTAATAAATATTTTGATAAAGGTTAAAATGGACAAGTAAATGTACAAATTAATTAATGTCCATAAGGTAAATGTAAAGTAAGTGGGTAAATGGGTGGTTAAGCAACCTAAGAGGTTTAACCCATAATTAACACAAATGTGTGTTGTTAAAGGTTTTCAAAGTGATTTTCAATGAAAATATTAACGTGGGTGGTTAAAATGAAAAGGATAATTTCTCTAAAGAAATGGTCTTCTGTCAACCCAAGTGGAGTTGTTTTAAATATTTAACCGTGTGTTAAATAAAGGGATAATTGTCAAAATGAGAAAAATGAAGTCTTTTACGAGATTAAGGTGAATTATTCGAGATAAATAAGCTTTTCGAAAGTAAAACAGTTTCATGCATTGAGTTATATATATATATATATATATAATAATGCTCTTGTGCGGATTAGTGCGCATTTTAAGAATGCGGACCGAACATGTGTCACCTAACGGTGTCCCTAGAAATTATCGCCTAAATTATAGCACACTCTCTCTCTTTTCTGGGCTCACCGCCAGGTGATACATGTCCGGTCCGCATTCTTAAAATGCGAACTAAGCTGCACAAGAGCAGAACTGTATATATATATATATATATATATATATATATATATATATATATATATATATATATATATATATATATATATATAAACACACACACACACACACAAGGTAGTTGCATGCGCACGTAAGAATAACGTGTTAGAGTCTTATTTCCGCCGTTCGATTCTATATTGCGTCTGTATATTTTCCACTAAGCATTCAACTGACTCCCTCATTTGTTGCGGCACTTTGGGTGCGGTTTCGTATTTTGAGAATGTTATACAAGTAAGTATTCTGTTTTATTTTACGTTAGTATCTCTTGTATGCTTGGACTCCGGGGTGCTCCCCATGGGTCTCTCACGTAATTTGATTTTATATTGGAATTGCATGCTAAACAAGTGAAACTTTAATTAAAATAAAACTACATTAGTAACATTATATAGGTTGTTTCATTGCACTTCACACTAACGCTCGGGTCGAACCGGATTGACTACGTGTAACCTATAAATTGGAGTAGGCACGATACACATACAAATATATACAATATGAAATTTGAAGATTTTCATTGTGCGAATTTTCATATTGCTATGTTTCACTACGAAATGTTAAAATTTCACATTGCAAAATTTACTACCGAAAAACTCGTCGGGAATTGCACTACCAATTTCAAATTTTAAAATTATATATATTTCATGGTCCTCTTTCCATAGATCTCATGTCTTATACATAATTTTTAAATTTGTCCCCCAAAAATGTGTATAATAAAACAAAATAAAAATATTTTAATTTGTTCTGAAAAAGTAAGATTCTCCTAAAACATGTTTTCAAGATAGCGTTGTTAAACACAAACATTTCATGTCATGGATCGGTGATTGACTCAATTATTTATTTGTTATTAGTTCGGTTTGGAAAAGATGGGATAAACTCTGGTCCCATCTTCATCTCTCTCATTACACAATTCCACACCCAAGGATTAGGGACGTAAAGCAACTGACATTTGAGGTAAATCTTTTATCACACTGAGCGCTGTCACATGTATGTGCGTGCGTGCGTGTACGTGTGGAGTGTGCATGTATGATATATATGTGTCTGAGTTTGCACATATATTTACGTGTGTCAGTCCTTACAAGTGTGCTTAATTCTCCACAATAAAAAAAAGCTATCGACAATTTGAAAAGATTCCATGATTTTTTCGAGAACTGCTGTAAATTTGAAAAAATAAGGAGTTTATTTTTCAAGTAAAAAATTTCACATTTCTACACAAAAGTTTTTAATCACCGTTCAGTGTTTTTTTTCTTTTTCGGAGAACACTTGAACCTTTTCCTATAACTAAAAAGCACCTTGGTTTCTAGACCACCCATTTCTGGTTGGACCGTATTATCGATGGTCTGAAAAGTAACTGTTCAGAAGTATCCTTAACGAGAATAGCTAATAGAATTCCTACAACTCAGTTCAGCATATGTATATCTCGATTATTTATTATTTTTGATTAGTAATTTTCGTTGATCAAGTATTATTTTAATAGTGTTGGAGATCAAAATAAGAATCAAACCTAATTCACTTTCAAGATTGTACATGTGACAACATTATACCACTGATCCTAGAGACTTAGTTCTGACCTCTTTATTTGTGTATTTTAAAATCAAGTATTTGTTTGGAAATTTTCTGGCGCATAAGTTTGGGGTGGATACGTAAGAACTTCTATTTCAACCCATTAAATTTTGCACACAAAAAAACCTTCCTTAAATATCCATTTTTACCTACAATTAGAAAAAATCTCTCAAAATAAGAACAATATTTGGGCATGTGGGATGAAAAATAAAATGGTGAAAATTAATTCAGGAAATTTTTGTTTGTTTAGAATTATAATTAATGTATACACTATAACTATAATCATGTAATTTTGGACAGGAATTAATAAATGTATCATAATTGATTGTATTGATTCTTCACGCGTAGTGATCTCCGCTCTTAGCTCTCTGAATATGGACCATACATACATAAGGGGTATTATTTTTTATTATTCTTTTAAAGAGGCTAACAACTATATTTTTCTTTAAGGCCCCGTTTGATATGCGATAAAATTTGAGATGAATTGTGATTATCGAGAAAACGATCATGAGAAATTTTTTTAGTGCAATTTTAAATCTTTTTGTTTTGTTTGGTTAACTAATTAATTTCTATTAAGAATAACAATTCTGTGTTTGATTCATGCATGATAAGTGATATGAGAATGTACACTATATATCAATAATATCCTTTAATAATTATATTACTATACAAATACACACACACATATACATATACACAATATTACAATTCACTAATTATAAAATGTATGAACTTAAATATGCTTGTTTTAAAAGAAATATTTTCCAACACTTAACAAATATAATAATTTATCGTAGATACATATGTATTATATTGCAAGTTAATCAAATTAATTATTACACGAGTAGAAAAATGCCTAGATGATTTTTTTTCAACTTTAAATTTGATACAAACTAACGTAACAAAATTGTCTTTATAAAATAAGTATTTAGACCTTATAGGTAGTTTTTATAATTTAATATTTTTATGGACATTTTTGTCTCCACAAAAGTTATTTGTAAGGATTCCACCTATATTGGATGGATTTTGGTTCCATCCACTTTTCCACCAAGGAGTCAATTTGATTCCACTGTAGTCCATATTCCCCTATAACTTAACCTCACACCAAACACAATTATACTTTTTCAAGAATGTTCAGAAGAAATTAGATTCCACCTAACTTTATCACATACTAAACGGGGCTTAAATGTTAAGAGGTAGAAGTTAGTTTAAAGTTGAACCATAAATTTGAATTTGATTTGATATAACCATTCATATGTTCTTTCATGCATAAATGAACATGTGGGAACCTAAATATAACTTATGCCCAATTTAAAACTGGTCGACTGGGCCCAGAAGCACGCAGAGCAGGTCTGACCAATCCTATCAGTAATAAGGGATTATTGATATTATTTATCACATGGATAAATACGACTTATATGTGGTTACTATCAGCTCACACTGATTACCCAAAATCTTGACGAGATATTCAGGGAGTTACCAGACACGCTTATCTCAAGCTAAAAGAGTTCCTTGGCTGATTCAATCACTATGGTTTTGCATAACTATAAATATAACCCACACTCCAAGGACAAGTGGGATGTAATTTCGAAACTTTGAGAGAACTTAGTAAAATATAGCAACGCCTCCATGGATGTAGAAAAAATTTCAAGCCACGTAGATTCTTGTATTGTGTGATTGACATCTTTTTGCTTTCTGAAATATTTTTAATTGTGATTAATTTGCACTCACAATTGACGCCGTTTGTGGGAACGATTTTTCCTTCCACAAAAGCGATTCCTTCAAAGAGAAGGTACAATGTCTCACCAACCAAACAGTTCCTTAGAGACGTACGAGCTGATTTGACTCCATTGAGGGTCAGGTCTGAGGTTCGTTAAGATGGAAACCCAAGGTTCTGACCAGAACAACAACTTTCGAAAGAAAGCCACGGGTAACCTAGGTCTACTCAGATCTCACACCTTATCGATGTTTATGAAGTAATGCTTCAACAGCATGAGGAGGCAATTCTAATGGTCCCTTTTAATTTCTTATGCGGAAAGTGTTTTAAGGATGACAAAATAATTTCTATTTTTATGAAAACCCTTTTTCCAATTTTTAATTCGCACCAAGTTGTAAATAAATTTTAACTTAACCAAATTTTATCTTGATTAATCCTAAACATCCATCTAGTGATTAAAGCAAGTAAAATAAAGTAAAAAAATACTCACAACGCCGGATGTACGAGGAAAACCACAACGAAAAAAATCTCGGATGGCCCAAGCCAGACAATCACTATGAATATAGTTTTACAAAAGTATAAATGATAGTCTTACTCAATGACTCGATCCACCCATGTGACTTGACGCTTCTATGATCTTTAACCAATCCTCTCATAGTGCCCATGTAGAAAGTCACCTTCTTGCACGATGTCTGTCCACAACAAACGCGTCCACGTATGTCTCGGTGTCCACCGATATGGCTTGTAATATCTATGATGTTAAAACCGGACTCCACCGAATCTTCACTGCAAAACCAGTAATGTTCAACCGTAGAATAACTCTTCTTGGTGCCACAAAGATCACTATAACATATATTAATGATAACTCGGATCTTTGAAACTCTAAGGATGCATTAACTTTGGAAAACCTTACAAATTTTTTGTGCAGAAACGTACTCGTACTGAAACAGTTTTTCCAGAATGTACACTCACGAAATCTGAAGGAAACACACCTATAAATACTTTTCTTAAGGTGGCAGCTCGTTCAAGTGAAATGACATGTCGCTCGAACGACAGACAATCTTGCTTGAACGACTTGTCAGGTCATTTGAGCGATGCGCGAAATTAGAGTTTAATTTTAAACCAACTCTAAAAAGAGTTAAACATAAATTCAACTCTAATCCGTCCTTATTAGATTTAAATGAAGTGTAAACCTTTTCAAACACTTATAAAACATTTAAAAAATATTTATTTAATAAAGATTACATCCTTAATCATTTTAAAATAAATTTCTAGTCTCATTAAATTTATGCATTCATACCTGAGTGATCTCGGACATCAATTAAACTTTGAAGACGAATAAACTTGTACTAATTAAACTTTGACGTAAATATTTCTTTAAGCTTTTTCGCAACGTCTTCAATTAAACTTCAACACGTCATAGTCTGTGTGGGACCGTGATAATAAAAACCGACCTATGACTCAAACGTGTTTTGTTCCAGGAATAAGTCAAAACTATACAATTGACTCAATTAGAAATTTCGTCCTTATAAATCTCCCTTTTTGACTATTTCGGGACAAAACCAATAGTGAAATGCCTAAGACGGGTCGTCAAGACGTATGACGCCTAAATCCCATCCCATAAATCCAAAAATAAAAAAATATAGGACAAGACTAGTAAATAATGAACCGACAAGCACAAAACTGTCTCTAAATGCCTGAATGTGATGTAGTATTGAAATCTCGAATCTCTTTAAGCATACCTACACACATGAAATAAACAAATACCTAGTGAAGAATGGAGGAACAAATTATATAAATCATAATAAAATATCTGAGCAAAATATTTTGATACCAATTTGAAAACAAAACAAAATTTTAAATTCAGATATCAAATATGCACATAAACAAGATATCAATGTAGATATAAATGTGTGCGATAAATAAGCAAACACAGTGCTTAACAAAAAAATCTCCCCTAACACCACATACATCTCTCCCCCTTTTTGTCTCGAATAGACAACCGGTGAAAAAATACCAATTAAACGAAATATCTAACACAAACATAATCAGTGAAATATATCTAGATAATCATGTAAACAACGAGCTAATAATGATCAACAAAATCAAATCAGTAGTTAGCAAACAAAAATCACACATTATGAATTAATCAAACTAAGCAGATTTAGACGAATCAAAATGCAGCAAAATATGTGAACATTAAAAGTACATTGCATATAACAAGCTCAGTAGTAGCCAATAGTACCAAAATATATAACTAAATAACCCAAGGTATTGAAACAAAAAGGAAACAATTATTCCAAATGTCGCTCGAACAAAAATTCGCATGACATAAAGATATTGCTCGAACGAGCAAACAAAATCCCAGTTCTAGTGCAGAAGGTTAAACAGTTTTGCCCAATGAAAAAATTTCGACAAAAAACTAACTGGCAGGGGCTCAAAACTGCAAAATAGTAGCTAAACTAAGAAAACTAAAAAACAACCAAATATGAGTTACATGCTAACATAGTATCGATGTGCTCAAACATGAACATGTAATGTATGGGCGTGAACTACAAAAAATGAATCACAATTCCAACGTATCGAAACGATCAAGAAGCTCTAATTGATAGCTATAAATCATAAAACTTTATTTTAGCCATATGTGACAATTTAAAGTGTGAGCTAAACGAACTAAACAATCAAACATGCACAAAAATCCGGAATTTTTACGATTCTACAAACAATAGCATCATGATACGATTTTTCAACATTGGGATTCGTGGTGAAAACTCTTTTAATTTATCCATCCAAACTCCCTTAATATAATATTTTGAATGAACATAAAATAATTTGGCCCATATTTGGCACTTGATTTTTATTGCCTTTTAATTTTTTCGCGATCTTTTAAACAGTGGCTTTCACGACGTGTCAATTTTACACTCCTGCAGCCCTTTTCCGTGAATAATCATTATTTTTCAATTACTATCCTCACGGTAAACGGTTCTTACAAGCACATATCCTCTTATTGTATACTTACTCATAGATGATAAAATTGAGATAAGAACGTCCTACCAAACTCAAATATGCAAGAGATGTCAAACATCCATGTGAACTCGTGCATGTGTACAAAGTCGAATCAAAATGCATATCAATTTTGAAACAACCCAATAATACAATCGTTAAGATCATTATAAGCATAAATAATTATGACCAAATGTCCTAGCCACGTGGATAATGAAATAAAAGGGGTCCAAGCACACCAATATTCCACATCAAACATGTAAACTCAAAAACAAAAAAACAAACCGAAAGTCCTTTTGGTTTTTTGACATATTTTGACTCAAATAAATGCAAAATCTTTTTGTATTTTTTCAAATAAAACTTAATAAAAGAAAAATATAATACAAAGTGATACATATGTCATAACACTAGTAAGAAATATAACATGATGCAAAGACTTGAGTATGACAAACATGGTAATACAAGCATCCTTTTGATTTAGCATAGGAAGAATCAAATGCAACCAAATGAGAACCATGAAGTTTTAGTCCTAAAGCCACTAAGTCCGATTTCCTAACCCAAGTAGGTGTAACATAACGGGTGGGGGTTTGGGAATCGAAATGACTTTATTCCTAAACTTTCTAGAAGAATTCCTAAGGTCATAGCAAAAACGTCTAAGGTGACCTTTCCTATCGCAATGGGAACAAGTGTAAACATGGCGGGAATGATAACCAAAATGTCGACCTTTCCTCACGTTCCTAGTGGTCTATCTCACATGGTTGGTATTGGCTTTGGGAATGGGGACAACTCTATCATCGTAGCCTATACCACACCTATGACCTTTGACTTGGACGGTGCCTAACATCCTATCCAACTTTTTGACCTAGATTCCAAGTCAAACTTAACCTTAATCAAGTCTCTCAATCTCTCCTCTAACTCACAAATCCTAGACTCTAGCCCACACCTAAACTCCTCAAACTCTAGAAACTCCTTTTTCAAAGTCTCCATCAAACCACGAAGACTATCTCTCTCTTTCTCAACGTACTCTAGCTTCTCCCTAAGCTTCTTCTTCCGTGCCTTGACATCCTCAATCAAAGCATCATTATTTTCTATGGCACGCTCATTCTACCTAGCTTGCAATTTAGAGTTGGCCTTTTTCACTTTCACCGTTTCTTCGTATAACTCTCTAAATGCAACTTATAACTCACCTACATCAATCTCCTCCTCCTCCCCACTCTCCTCACCCTCTCACACTTGGGATGCATTCTCAACAGCCTCGGAAGTATTATGCACATGAGAATCTTCGTGGGAAGATTTATCATCGTTGCTCACATGACATGCCAAGAAAGAAACAAACTTTCTCTCATTGGGGGAACTCTCTCCCTCTCTTGTATCACTATCACTTAAGGTGGCATTATAAGCTATCAGTTTCTTGCTCTCTTTCTTATATCTAGTGGGACACTCAGCGACTTTGTGACCATACCCCTCACACCCAAACACCTATCCGACTCAACCATATTAAATTTCTCACTTTTATCTTTAGGGGTGAACTCAACCTTGTTGTTCTTGAATTTCTCAAACGTTTTGGTATCTTTCGATTGCTTTTGAAACTTAAGAAATTTTTTGAACTTTTTAGCCAACAAGGCGACATCCTCAAAATTGGAATTGGAATCGTCATCCGAAACTTTAGTTTCCGCCTTTAGAGCTTTCAAAGCAATGCCCTTTTCTTTCTTTGACACTTGCTTGGAGGTAAACATACCGAGTTTATAGGTTTGTAAGTCACCTACATTCTCTTCAAGTTTTGTCGAATCAAGCATTCCTAAGGAGTTTAAACACTCACTTTTGCATAAAACCTACTTGGCAAGGATCTCAAAATTTTCTTTATGACATGGTTATCAGGGATCTTTTCACCTAAGTTAAACGACGAATTGACAATATTGGACAACCTAGCGCAAAACTCATCAAACGACTCACTATCTAACTTTTTAATAGTCTCGAACTCTGTAGTGAGGTTTTGTAACTTAGATGCCCTTACCGTGCTAGTGCCCTCGTGAGTACGTTCAAGTGTATCCCAAGACTCTTTTGAAGTTTCACAAGTCATGATTCTATTATACTCTTCAGGTGTGACATGTGACGAAATAACGTGCAAACCTTTAGAGTTGTATAATGAAAGCCTATGTTCAGCATCAATCCATGACTCAACGGGTTTCCAAACTAGTGACCTCACCCTCTCGTGCGACTGGTGGTGTCCAACCTTTTTCAATCGCTAATCAAACACCCTCATCAATAGCTTTTAAACCACTTCTCATTCGCATTTTCTAATAAGCATAATTTGTCCCATAAAAAATAGGAACATGAAAACTTTTAAAACCTCCAAAATTCATTCTGAAATACATAAGGGATCAAACCCAAAATATATGTTTCTATATCTGATACCAATTTGATGGTCCCTTTTAATTTCTTATGCGGAAAGTGTTTTAAGGATGACAAAACAATTTTTATTTTTATGAAAAACCTTTTTCCAATTTTTAATTCGCACCAAGTTGTGAACAAATTTTAACTTAGCCAAATTTTATCTTGATTAATCATAAAAATCCATCTAGTGATTAAAGGAAGTAAAATAAAGTAAAGAGTATCACAACGTCGGATGTACGAGGATAGCCTCAACTGAATCTTCACCGCAAAACCAATAATGTTCAACTGTGGAACAACTCTTATTGGTGCCACAAAGATCACCATATCATATATTAATGATAATTTGGATATTTGAAACTATAAGGATGCGTTCACTTTGGAAAACCTTAGAAAACTTATGTATAGAAATTTAATGGTACAAAAATAGTCTTTCTAGAATGCACACTCATGAAATCTGAAGGAAACATGCCTATGAATACTTTTCTTAAGGAGACAGCTCGTTCAAGCGAAATGACAAGTCGCTCGAATGAGATGTGCATGTCGCTCGAATGACAGGCAATCTTGCTCGAACGATTTGTTAGGTCGTTTGAGCGACGCACAAAATTAGAGTTTAATTTTAAACCAACTCTGAAAAGTGTTAAACATAAATCCAACTCTAATCTATCCTTATTAGATTTAAACGAAGTGTAAACCTTTTCAAACACTTATAAAACATTTTAAAAACAATTATTTAATAAATATTACATCCTTAATCATTTTAAAATAAATTTCGAGTCTCTTTAAATTTACGTATTCAAACTTGAGGGATCTCGGGCATCAATTAAACTTTGAAGAAGAATAAACTTGCACCAATTAAACTTCTACATAAATATTTCTTTAAGCTTTACCGCAACGTCTTCAATTAAACTTCAACACGTCATTGTCTTTGTGGGATCGTGACAATAAAAACTGACCTAGGACTCAAACGTGTTTTGTTCCAGGAATAAGTCGAAACTATACAATGGACTCAATTGGAAATTTTATCCTTATAAATCTCCCCCTTTGACTATTCCGGGACAAAACCAACAGTGAAATGCCTAAGCCAGATCGTCAAGCCGTATGATGCCTAAATCCCTAAATCCGATCCCATAAACCCAAAAATAAAAAAAATACTGGACAAGACTAGTAAACAATGGATCGGCAAGCATGAAACTATCTCTGAATGTCTAAATGTGACGTAGTCTTGAAATATCGAATCTCTTTAAGCATATCTACGCACATGAAATAAACAAACACCTAGTGAAGTATGGAGGAACAAATGATATAAATCATAATAAAATATGTGAGCTAGGTTTACTCAGATCTCACACCTTATCGATGTTTATGAAGTAATGCTCATGAGGAGGCAACTCGCCTCAAAGTTGAAGAGAATTCTGACCTCCAATGGAAACTAGAGAAGATGGAGAAAGAACTCCTTCAGAACAAAAAGTTTTGACCTTGGTCTCCCAGGCCTCAGGCAAGAAAGATTTGTAGCCGAGGAAGGAGCACCAGGCATGACCAAGAACATTCAGGGCATGGAAGTCATCATGGCAGGCTCCATAGAGATGACGAGCGCCACAAAGATGATATAAAGAGTTTGGTTCGAAGGAAAATTGATCAAAACCTCACTCGTAAGGGTTCTAGGTCAGGGAAGGAGCTTGCGAGGAGAGCCCTTATCACCCAGATGAAGTCTCCCTTCTTGAAAACCATCAAGGGAAGGAACCTTCGAAGAAGAGTGTGACCCCAAGATTTAAGGTCTACGATGGAAGGACTGATACCATTGACCATGTTCGTAAGTACAAGAAGTTTATGACTTTATGGAGTTATGATGACACATTAATGTGTCGTATATTCCTTTTAGCTCGGGCGACGTTACCCAAAAACGGTTTGAGAAGATGCCTCACAGGATCTCCAAGAGTTTGAAGGTGCTCACCGAATCCTTCACTTATCGTTTAATCACTAGCATCTCTCATCCTAAAAGAATGGACTCACTGCTAACGATGAAAAAGAATCCATAAGAGTCCCTGTGTGAATACGCCAAACGCTACTGGGAATTCTTAATGAGGTAGAAGATTACTCGGAGAAAGTTATCGTAGCATCCTTCAAAATAGGTCTACCACCACGTCAATGCTATATCAATAGCTTACTAAGAAGGAAACTGATACTATTAATGATCTCATTTCACATATTTAAAAATATTCCAAGGTGGAGGATATGGTCCATACTGGTCTGGCTGAGACCGGTCGAGCCAAGGCAAACAAAGGGGGCGATAAGGAGAACATCCCTAAGAGACAAAATGGTGCCAAGAACGGGGACAAAAAAGATTCATCTAAAGCTTTTCAAGACATCAATAAAGTTTTCAAGGAACTATTCTACAAGATCCTAACAAAGATATAAGATAACAGTTCCTCAAGTGGCCAAAGAAGATGGGCGGATCCCTCTAAGACGAACAACACACCCCGATACGCATTCCATAAAGAGAATGGTCACGAGACTGAGAATTATAAGGCACTCAAAGCTCATATAGAGGAGTTAGCTTAGGTCAAGCATTTAAATGAATACATTGAAAAGAATTCTAATTAAGTCGTCACTATTGGCGATCAGAAACTGGACAACGTCCTGGACGATAAAATGGGACACAATTTCATGGTCCTATATGGGGCATTTGACCTCAAGAAAATACGAGGGAAATCTATTCGAATGGAGCTAAAGAAGGTTACAGGTGTGATGTAGGCCTTCTAGATAGATTCCACCAAAAGTCCAGTTGGGAACCGCCAACGACCAGAAGACATCGACTACAACAAGCATATAATTTTCACCAAGGAAGATTTGGTTGCGGTAAGAACCCTGCACCATGATGCACTAGTAATCACTCTTAAAATCGCGAACTAGGATGTGGATAAGTTATTGGTGGATAAAGGGAGCACTTCAGAGGTGATGTACCTGGAGCTCTTCCACAAGATCAAACTCACGATGTCAGATCTTAAAGAGGTGACCGTCCCTCTGGTCGTCTTTACGAGAAAAATGGCCATGCCCTTAGGGAAAGTGATCCTGCCAGGGAATATTTCAAAACCAATAGAGTTTTTGGTAGTGGATACTAATTCGCCCTACCATTCCATCCCGGGAAGAGGGTGGCTTCATGCTATGCAAGTTGTCAAGCTCAAGTGTATCACAGATCGAAGCATAATAGAGACTGGAGGCGATCAAGTTGTTTCTAAAAAATGCTATATCTCCGTCATCCGACTAAAGTAAGAAAAAAAGAAAGAGAAGAAAGAGAATGAGGATATTCCAGAGGATGATGATTAGGCATAGATTCTTCGTATTTATCCTTGTAATTTAAGGTCTGTAATTCGAGTGGATTTATCTCATATCATTGCTACTGACATTTCCTAATGAGTATTCTAAGTTTCATATATTCCTCATCAATTTTGCAAGTATTTGATGCGTACAAAGAAAGAAAAAATTGGAAGAAAGAATGAAAATAAGAGCAAAAATGTCAAAGGGGCAAAAGTGTAATTTTCATCGATAATTTGGAAGAGAGGCCTAAAGATAAATTTAAGATTTCAAGTCTACGAGCATTTGGGAAGAAACAACATCCAAATTCGAATCACGGATCAAAAGTTATAAGACATCAAAGTTGTGAGAAAATCACGAAGAAGAAAAAGTTCCTGTAAAGAGGTAACCAATCCTAAGAGGATAAAAAAAATAACCGAACCAGTTCTGGCAAAAATATTTTATTAAAAACAAACAGAACCTAAGCCCGTGAACAGGATCGGTTCGGGTGTCGAAATTTGAGCTTATCCACTTATAAAATTAGAGTCCTACATGGTTGAAACCCTTATAAATACGTAGGTTATTTATTCTAACGTCTTTGAAGACATTGGAGAGCTTCTTTTTACATAGTTTTGGAGAGAGAAACAGTAAAGAGGAACCCTAGAAGCTCATAAATTTCAGATTTAATTCTCAATTCCAAGTTATTCAGTAAAGTTGATATCTTTCTCTTCTCTATTGTTTGGTTTCAATAATTCTTGATTAATTAGTTTATTCCCAGTAGGTATTACATTTTTATTCTTCTTTAGAAATAATTTCATCATGAGTTCAGTTGCATGTACCATGAAAACCCTAGTTTTTGTTAATTGCACCTTACTAGACTAGACTTTTAGGGGTTGGGATGCATGAAGCCAACCCGATGTGGTTTGCATGTGTGTAAAATTAGTTCCCCGAATTAAGTAAATGATTGAATCATGTTATGTGGTGATCCCAACTATCATAGGACTTTTGATCTCATTTGCTGTGGGTAACCGGGATGCTTAAGAGTACGACGTGCGTGTAGCTACTATGACACCGCTTTATTCTTACTTTTGATTATGTATGATGCGGGATTGAACCTCATATATATAATGCTTGATATTAATAAAGACTGTATTTAGTCAATTATTTAATTCATAACTAGTTTTATAGCCGGTAAACGTATTAGGGTCGGGGGATTATATTCTAACCTATCTTTCCCATTCATGTTTAGTAAATCATAATTAGCTTACTTTTGCATTTTTAGTTTCATAATTAGTTTAATTAACTTGCGTTTAGTTGATAGAAAATTTCCCACTTCGATCATCTTTTTCATTTCTTTTAGACTCAGGTTAGGGTTGACCGTCTTACCGTTCGTCATCATGAGTATTCATCCTATTTCCCTGTGGATTCGACCCCGTCTTACTGATTGTATTACTTATGTGACCGGTTTGCATTTGAACCGTAATTAGCATGCACTTTAGACATAAATTGAGTTGCGTCAAGTTTTTGGCACCATTGCCGGGGACCTAGGTAGACTGTAGGTTAGGTCGAGTTAATTTAAAACTTTGACCAAAAATTCATAAAAATCCAAAAAAAAATTCAGCAAAAAGATACAACATCTCTCAAAAGCTTGTTAATATAAAATCTAAAACGAACTTCTTAAGACAATCCTACGCGCATTCACGAAAACCCGATAGTCGAGTATAATCCAGATAACCCACATATCCCTCGCGTTCCTTAATTTTGGGTTCCACCTCCTACACCGCTAAATTCACTGTCCAATTACACTTCGAGTGATCCATCTGGTTATATTTTTGGTTATACGCCTAGTGCACTGAGTGAGGATACCGATTCATTAACTGAGAGAGCTATGTCACATCACGAAAGTGTAGGCGCGGTTGAGGGAGAGGCACCATATCGACCCTTGAGAGAATTCTTTTACCTTGAGCGATCAGTCACTTCGGGATACATTCTGCTCCCATATAATGCAGGGCAATTCTGTTTTTTGAATGGAATGATCCAAATCCTTCCCACATATTATGGAATGGAATCGAAAAAGCCCTATCTCTACATTCAGGAGTTTGAAGAGGCGTGTGAGACTTTTAGCGATCAAGTATACATGAAAGATGTGATTCGCCTCAAGCTTTTCCCATTTTCTCTCAAAGATAAATCTAAGACCTGGCTATAGTCTTTACCTCCTAATTCGATTATGTCGTGGAACGAGTTACAATCTAAGTTTCTCAAGACGTTCTTCGCTCCACATCGGACAAACTCCATTAAGACTCAAATTAAAACCTTCCGTAAATTAGAAAATGAGCCGTTTGATCGATGTTTTGAGCATTACAACGAGTTTGTTACTTCATGCCCTCATCATGAACTTGAAAAATAACAAATCATTTCATTCTTCCATAATGGGCTGAACATCAACTCTTAAAAACTTGTTAAAACAATGTGTGATGGTCCCTTTGTCGAATTAGACACGAATGATGCTGAGCTCCACTTGAGGTATGTCGTCGACACCACTCAAGCATGGGATACATCTGACCCTAGCGCTCAGAATCAAACTCACTAAGCAGCCACCACTCCATCGGCGTTCGGTCTATTCCACGTAAAAAAAGATACCATGACGAACCATCGACTCGATAAAATTGAGAAAGGTATGAGAGAGTTAGTCTCTATGTGCGTAAGAGAACCAACTGGCCCAATCCACACCCCTATTGACAAAAATATGTGCTATTTGTGAAGCGGGACATTCAATAGAGGAATGTCTGACAATTCCCGCTTGTAAAATTTTGCTTAGTGAGCAGGTAAGTGGTGTAGGAGGATTCAAGGGTAATTTCGGTGCTTCACCTGGAAATTCTTATAACCCTTCATGGAAAAACCACCTAGGTTTTAGCTATGGGAAACCGCAAGATGCATTGAATCCTAATTCACATGTTTCCCCTCCTCTAGCTCCACACTTTCAACAAGAACCACCTATATAGAAACACGGTCCAACACCACCTCCTCCATCTCTAGATATCACTCCACCGTGGAGAACTCTTGAGGACCAGATACACCAATTCATAAACTCCCATAGTACAAGCAATGCTAGATATGAGCGCATGTTCTTTGACATAAACCTGAACATTTCGAAGTTACAATCATCGTTGAGTGTCCAAGAGAAGGGTAAGTTTCCTACTCAGGGCCAAAGACCTCCTTAAGGTCAAACTAGTATTTGCTCTACCTCCACTAAACATGAAGAGCAATGTTAAGCCATATCCACTCTACGTAGTGGGAGGGTTGTTGATTTATCACCTTCCCCACACGATGCACTGAAAGATAAGGAGATTTTTCCCGGCATGAAAGAGGCCGAAGATGTCCCCTTGAAAGTGAATGAAAATGACAACACTAGTGAGCCCGAGATAGTAGTAAAACCACCCACTACAGTGATATTTCCTCAACGGTTAGTTCCTTCCTAAAAATCCAACCCCCGTAATGACGTTCTAGAAGTCCTTAAGCAAGTGAACTTGAAGTTACCCTTCTTCGATGCCATAAAGCAAATTCCTGCTTATGCAAAATTTGTTAAAGACTTATTCCTAGCACAAAATGTGAAGAAGAACGTATTCCTAGAACAAAATGTGAGCTCCATTCTACTCAATGATCTTCCTACAAAGTTTAAGGATCCGGGTGCACCTACCATTTCCTGCAGCATAGGAGAGAATTGAATCGAAAAAGCCTTACTCGATTTAGGGGAGAGTGTCAATATCCTCCCCTACTCCATCTATAGGCAACTTGATTTGGGTGAACTGAAATCCATAAAGATCACTCTCCAATTAGCTAATAGAACCATGAAGATACCAAGAGGTATTGTAGAGGACGTGATAGTCCAAGTTGACACTTTTTAGTTCCCGATAGATTTTGTCATTTGGGACACGAATCCCTCCTTTGCCTCGAGTAATCATGCTCCCATTATCCTTGGGCCCCCATTCTTAGCTATGGCTAATGCTCTATCAATACTCGCAATGGAAATATGCAACTCACTTTCGGGAACATGACCTTATATACCAATATCTTCCATATAGCCCAACATGTGGGGGAAGACAATGATCTGCTTGCATTGAGCCTTATTAATGAGATCGTAGAGGAGCACATAGAGGAAAACTATAGTGGAGATGCGTTAGGCGTTTTCTTTGTATCGAGCCATGAGAGTGCGAGAGCATACACCAACTTTGAGAAGGAGATATAGGAGCTGAGAGAGATACTTGATGAGAGAATGTCAGACGAGGATGTGAGAGATGTAAGTTGGGTTTCCAGATTTGAGGAACTACCACCGAGGGAGGCACGCATGGTTCCGTCCAGTGAAAAATTTCCTACCCTCGAATTAAAAAAATTACCCTGTAATGTCAAATATGCTTAGTGAGGAGAGAGCGAGACATTTCGTATTGTTGTCTCATCTAGCCTAAATGAAGAGAAAGAGGGTAAATTATTAAAACTTTTGAGGAAGCACTAAAGTTCTTTTGGTTGGTGCATAGCTGATTTGAAGGGTATATTTAATTTATACCCATAAAATCCACCTCGAGGAGGATCTGAAGCCCTCAAGGGAAATGAAAAGAAGATTGAACCCTACCATGAAAGAGGTAGTGAGGGAAGAAATTATTAAGCTTTTGGATGCCAGGATTATCTATCCAATCTCGGATAGCAAGTGGGTGAGTCCCATACAAGTTGTCCCCAAGAAGTCGGGCATGGCTGTGATTGAAAATGCTAAGGGTGAGCTAGTCCCCCAACGTACCAACACTGGGTGTCGCACTTACATTGATTACCAGAAACTCAATGCGGGAACTAGGAAATACCATTTCCCCTTGCCATTCATTGATCAGATGTTAGAGAGAGTAGCGGGACACCCTTATTATTTCTTCCTAGATGGTTATTCTGGATATAACCAAATAGATGTAGATGTGCTTGACCAAGAGAAAACAACTTTCACATGTCCTTTTGGTACGTTTGCTTACAAAAATATGCCATTCAAATTGTGTAGTGTGCCCGCGACCTTTCAAAGGTGCATGTTAAGTCTCTTTAGCGACATGATTGAGAGAGGACTTGAAGTATTCATGGACAACTTTAGCATTTTTGGCACCTCGTTCGATCTTTATTTAGCAAATCTTCAGAAAGTACTTGCTCGGCATGTGGAAAGGAACTTAGTACTGAATTGGAAAAAATGCCATTTTATGGTCACTGAGGGAATAGTTCTTGGCCATATTGTCTCATCCAAAGGAATTGAATTTGATAGAGCTAAGATATATGTCATAGCTGAGCTACCCCCATCGAAATCACTAAAAGGCATGCGTTCTTTATTAGGCCATGCGGGGTTTTATCGAAGTTTTTTCAAGGACTTTAGCGCCATCGCTAGACCCTTGAGTAACCTTCTTATGAAGGACACCCCATTTGAGTGGAATGAAGCATGCCAATGTGCCTTTGAAAAATTGAAAAGCATGCTTATTTTTGCCCCCATTATGCAAGATCCGGATTGGTCTTTACCATTCGAGCTCATGTGTGATGCGAGTGATTTTGCGATACGTTATATGACCAAAATGTACCCTCGTCTCTTCGGACGACGGGCATCACATCTTATGGTCGAGTCATCATAAGAGCCTGACATATCATTAGCAGGGTCGTTCAGATAAGTAGGCCATAGCTTAATCATTAGTGGGGTCATCCACATAAGCGTCGGCCTCAGTAGGGTCGACCATAGCCTAATCATTGGTGGGGTTATCCAAATAAGGGTCGGCCTTAGTAGGGTCGGCCACAACTTAATCATTAGCAGATCGTCCATAGCTTAATCATTGGTGGGGTCGTTCACATAAGGGTCGGGCATAATTTAATCATTGGAGGGTCATCCAGATATGGTTCGGCCTCAGTAGGGTCGACCACGACGTAATCATTGGTGGGGTTGTCCAGATCACTTCAGCCGTGACTATATTTATACCTATCAGCGCAAGATCATCAGTCTCTTATTGGCAACTTTAGACATCATGGCAGTTACCTTGATCATCATGCAACCGAATTGGTACCTCGGCCTAGGGGTCGGCACAGAAGACGTCGGCCTCGACCTATATGTTGACTCATAACTCTAAAGTCTCATCATACAGTGACTACATCAGAGACCAAAGAGGACTCCCATCAGGGGACTGACTCATCAACTCGGTAGCCTCGGCTCGTTACAAGTGTATACTCGGCCATGACCTTGGCTCAGCCTTAGCCTCATAGCTCTCATACAACAGCTCGGCCATGACCTCAACCTCGGCCTTAGCCTCAGCCTCAGCCTCATATCTCTCACACAGCAGCTCGGCCATGACCTAGACCTCGGCCTCAGCCTCAGCTTCAACCTCATAGCCTCGACCTCAGCCTTATAGCTCATCACATGGTGCCTCAGCCTCGGCCTGGACCATGCAGTCGATAATGACACCTGGGAGGGAGCGTGGAATGGGGAACGCATGGAACAGTGCGTGTGGTTTGCATATCCCAAGTAGGCAAAACTGTTATAGCAAGATCTCACTCACACGTGAGGGAATATTTCATCATCATCCTCTATATGTGACAGTGATAGGTGGCTTCACTAGATTGGCTAGATTATCCTACACATGCTCATTGCATGTATGGGGGTACACTACACCCCCTGACACTATATATACTTGTCTTCTCATACCTTGTAAAGGATCCAAAATTACAACCCTAGCAGAAACTCTGTTTGTATACACAGTAGATTGAGAAATTAAGAGATTGTATCATAGGCCATTAGTGCCCTTATTTAGTGATTCTTACTTACACACTCACAGTGGATGTAGGCCAGATTGGCAGAACCACTTATATACCAGTGTTCACCCTCTTCTCCTCACCTCCTTTTACTAGATATATACACTCTTCTGCTGCCATTGTTATTACTAGTTTGAGCTTATCAACACCTCATCTGGTGATGCTGTTTTTAGTATCATCATTTTCGCACCGTCTGTGGGAACGAAAAGTTATTTCTCTTCCTCTTTTGTAGCTTAGCCTCATCGATAACTCTGGTGGTGAACCAGTCCTCCCCCTTGCGTGGAGCTATTTCACCATTGAAAGAGGTCCCTTAAGGTTTACAAGCTCTATAGTCTTTTCATCACAAGCTCAAACATATGGAACCGGAGTTACCACCACTTCCTCCACCAACTGGTGGAAGAGGACCTAGTTCTAGTCAAGTACCATCGTAGTCATAAATGGTTGAGGTGGAGGCAACCTTGAAGTCTTTGACAGCAAGCCAACAAGCTATGCAGGAGCAATTTACAGCTCTTATCCAAAACATACTGACACCACTGGGAGTCTCACTGGAGATGATTACTCCGGTAGCTGCATAGGGACAACATGAGGCCAGGGGACCACCCCAGGCACCATGAAAAGACTTGCCACCTCCACAATGGCAGAGGGATGTTGCTGACCCCGGGCGTTTACGCCTATGGAGGCAAGGAAACCCTTACCTAGAGGATATGTATGATGATGTGGAAGAGGAAGATGCTCTAGTAGATTACTGGGAGCCATATGATATCTCCAACAATACGGTACGACCTATCCAAGAGAGCGAAGGGAGATGTAGGAGACATAATCTTGATGATCGCCCCAGAAGCTCGGCTTTTGACCGTCTGAGCAGAGGGTCGTCCTTTGAGAGGTTAGGACCAGTCAACGACCAAAGGGAAATATTGTCTAGATTAAGAAGTCTTGCAAGGTCTAGAAGAGAAGGGGTAGATGGACGACCCCCTCATAGATGAGATGACGGTCATGGAGAAGTAAATAGTCGGCGAAGGTCGGCTGCAGCGGAACCCTCGGTCCATCCCTTAGAAGCGATAGGTGATAACATCGACCAGACTGACTCTGTGAGGCCATGGAATGACTCAATTCAGAGGCTGGAGGATAAAATTGGTGATATCCTAAAAAGTCGAGACCCTTTCAGAGAGGATACTCTGAGGGCTCACCCTTTGTGGTGAAGATAATCAACTTCTCGATGCCAGCCAAGTTCAAGCCTCCTGTGGTTACCCCAAGGTATGGAGAGAGTACCAACCCAGTCCACCATATCGAGATGTACCAATCATCAGCTGACATCAACTCTATCTCAGATGAGATGAGGTGTAGAGCCTTTTCCAGCACTCTGACAGGGGCTGCCCATGTTTTGTACACTTCGCTCCCAAAGAACTCCATTGAAAGTTTCAAGCAACTTGCTAAAAGATTTATCCACAATTTTTTCTTTGGGGTAAGACCTCAAAAGAAGACTACTCACCTGCTGTATGTCAAGCAGGGGAAGAATGAGAGTCTCAGAGACTACATTGCAAGGTTTAACAAGGAGAAACTAGAAGTGGAAGATTACGAAGAGAGTATCACTATGACAACACTAATAGGAGGGCTACAGAAGGGGAAGTTGCTTTGGAAGCTTGCTAAAGACCCTTATAAGTCTATCTATGGTTGATCTATTAGCTATGGCAGGAAAGGTCATGAATGCCGAGGAAGCCATGGCTACCAAAGAAGAGGATGAAGCTGATGGAAGCAAGTCTCATAAATCCAAGGACGGGAAGAAGAGGTCAGCTAATGACAAATTTATCGACTACACTCCACTCACAACAAGTCCTAATATAATTTTAAAGGAGATTAAAGAAGACAGAGACTTGAGATGGCCTAAGAAGCTGAGAGCTCCTCCATATAAGAGGGACCATATTAAATGGTGTGAGTTTCATAAAGACCACGGTCATACAACTGATAAATGCTTTAATCTTAAGGACTAGATTGAGAAGCTCCTAAAGAAGGGAAAGCTCAAATAGTATGTTGACAAAAGTGTTGATAATAATGATTCCAAGAAAAAATACAGCCAACCGAGACGAGATGTCCAAACAAACACAAACAATGAAGAATCCGACGATTGTGGAGAAGCCGACCCCGACCTCTCACCATAAGATGTTTCTCCAAAGGGTCGACTGCATTAAAAATTTAGCAGAAACTAACCGACAACTCTTCATCCATGAAGCCGACCCTCTACTATCTCAGATTGGGGCAAGTGTTCTTTATCAAGTGAGTTTTAATGTACTCGCTACCTCATATATATATCGTCTATCTGTTTTATAACAAAAGGTTAATGAAAAATTTCCTATGTTCTCTCTCTCATATTATTCTCATAAGACGTGTTTAGTTGCATGTTTTAACTTGTCTTAAACTATAAAGAATCATCATTTTGGTGAGATATATTGGCGAAAAGACAGTGTATGGACGAGATGACCCTCATCCATACACTCTCAAAACGATGAGAGGGTACATGGAAGAACACCATAATTTGGTGAGTTCAAATTTCAAAAATCATTTTATGCTCCTCTCAGTGAAAAGACAGTATATGGACGAGGGTCATCTAGTCCATACACTCTCAAAACGATGAGAAGGGGCATGGTCTAACACCGTAATTCGGTAAACCTAAATTTAAAAAATCATTTTTGCTATACTCATCTCGACCAAGGATTAGACTAGTAGAGACTAACATCATTAACTTGGTGAAATGAGAGTTAATTTATAAAACATCATTAACTTAGTGAAATGAGAGTTAACATCATTAACTTGGTGAAATGAGAGTTAACATCATTAACTTGTTGGCCTCATATCTTAAAACATCATTAACTTGGTGAAATGTGAGTTAACATTATTAACTTGGTGGCCTCATATCTGAAACATCATTAACTTAGTGGCCTCATATCTTGAAACATCATTAACTTGGTGACATGAGAGTTAACATCATTAACTTGGTGACCTCATATATAAAACATCATTAACTTGGTGAAATGAGAGTCAACATCATTAACTTGGTGGCCTCATATCCTGAAACATTGTTAACTGGTGAAATGAGAGTTAACATCATTAACTTGGCGGCCTCATATCTGAAACATGATTAACATGGTGAAATAAGAGTTAACATCTTTAACTTGGTGGTCTCATGTCTTGAAACATCATTAAATTGGTGTTATGAGAGTTAACATCATTAACTTGGTGGCCTCATATATAAAACATCATTAACTTGGTGACATGAGAGTTAACATCATTAACTTGGTGGCCTCATATCCGAAACATCATTAATTTGGTGATATGATTGAAACACCATTAACTTGGTGACCTGAAATAAACATCATTAACCTGGTGATCTCATATTTGAAAAACTATTTGGTTAGAGACAAACGTCATTGATATGCCCAAGTATACCCTTATCCAAGCTTGGGACACCTTGATCAAGGCCGACCTTGACAAATCATCAGACATATATTATGACTCGACCTGGGGGTCAGCGCAGGAAGCCTCGGCCTCATCCATGACAATACATCTGATGATCTCATTGCCAGTAACTGTCCTATCAGAAGACGGACTCATCGTCTCGACCTGGACCAACATAGCCTCATCCTACCAGAGGACTAGTGTATCATCTCAGTCTCATCCTAGATAGGACCCCTCAGCTAAGGTCGACCAATAGTGGTACCATCAGTTTGTGCAAAGTACAGAAGGATTTAAACATCAGAGGTCTTATGACCCAAGCACCCTCGGCCTTGTCCTCCACCTGGAGAACAATGACCAACAAAAGATAACTCAACATAGCAGTTACAATGTGGACTCATGTTCCCCTAGCCTCGTCTATGATAGTGGGGACGAGACTTCCTGACAGATTAACATGCAATATTTTAGGCCTGACACATCAAAGAACGTCTCATTAACTTCTCGGCCCCAAAGATACTTTATCCCTCATCATTCTATCTACATTAAAGAGTAAGGGCTAGGGGGTAATTGATATGACCAAAATGTACCCTCGTCTCTTAGGCCGATGGGCATCACATCTCATGGTCAAGTCATTATAAGAGCCTGCCATATCATTGGCAGGGTTGTCCAGATAAGGGTCAGCCTCAGTAGGGTCAGCCACAACTTAATCATTGGTGGGGTCGTCCACATAACGGTCGGCCATAGCTTAATCATTGGCGAGTCATCCAGATAAGGATCGGCCTCAGTAGGGTCGACCACAACTTAATTATTGGTGGGGTCGTCCATATAAGGGTTGGCCACAGCTTAATCATTTGTGGGGTCGTCCACATATGGGTCCTCTGTAGGGTCAACCACAACTTAATCATTGGCGGGTCGTCTAGATTAGGGTCGGCCTCAGTAGGGTCGGCCATTTCTTAATCATTGGTGGGGTCATCCACATAAGGGTAGACCTCAGTAGGGTCGACCATAACTTAATCATTGTCGGGTCGTCCAGATAAGGGTTGGCCTCAGTAGGGTCGTCCACGGCTTAATCATTGGTGGGGTCATCCAGATCACTTCAGCCGAGACTACATTTGTACCTATCAGCATAAGATCATCAGTCTGTTATTGGTAACCTCAAACATCATGCAACGAACTTAGTATCTCAGCCTAGGGGGTCGGCATAGATGACATTGGCCCCGGCCTATATATTGACTCATAACTCCAAAGTCCCATGATACAGTGACTACATCAGATACCAAAGAGGACTCCCATCAGGGGATTAACTCATCAACTCTGCCTCGACTTGTTACAAGTGTATACTTATCCATGACCTACGCTCGACCTTAGCCTCATATCTATCATACAACAGCTCAGCCATGACCTCTGCCTTGGCCACACAGCATCTCGGCGATGACCTCGACCTCAGCCTCAGCCTCATAGATCTAGAACCTCGGCCTCAACCTCATAGACCTCGGCTAGGCCTTAGCCTCATAGCTCTTATACAACAACTCGTCCATGACCTCGGCCTCGGCCTCAGTCTCAGCCTCAACTTCAACCTCATAGCCTCATGGCCTCGGCCTCAGCATCATAGCTCTCATACAATAGCTCGGCCTCGACCTCATAGCTCATCATATGATGCCTCAGCCTCGGCATGGACCGTGCAGCCGACAGTGACACCTGACAGGGCACGTGGAATAGGGAATGTGTGGAATAGTGCTCGTGGGTTGCATATCCCACATAGGTAAACCATTATAGCAAAATTTTCCTCACACGTGAGGGAATATTTCATCATCATCCTCTACATGTGACAGTGATATGTGGCTTCACTAGATTGGCTAGATTATCCTACACATGCTCATTGCATGCCTGGGGGTACACTACACCCCCTGGCACTATATATACTTGTCTTCTCCTACCTTGTGAAGGATTATAAATTACAACTCTAGTAGAAACTCTGTTTGTATACATAGTAGAGAGAGAAAGTAAGAGATTGTATCACAGTCCATTAGTGCCCTCATTTTAGTGATTTTTACTCAAACACTCATAGTGGATGTAGGCTAAATTGGCTGAACCATTTATATACCAGTGTTCGCCCTCTTTTCCTCACCTCATTCTACTAGATATGTACACTCTTGTGGTGCCACTGTTATTACTAGTTTGAGCTTATCAACACCTCATCTGGTAGTGCTGTTTTCAGTATCATCATTAGGGGCTGTTTTGGGTAGAAGGAAAGATAAAAAGGCTCATGTCATCTACTACGCTAGCTGAACTTTAAGCGGACCACAACTCGATTACTCCACCACGGAGAAAGAATTGCTAGCGGTAGTATTTGCTCTAGATAAGTTTCGTTCGTACCTTATCGGTTCACCCATTACTTATTTCACCGATCACACGGTGTTAAAATACCTCCTTTCAAAAAAATATGCAAAACCGCGCCTCATAAGGTGGATCCTACTCCCACAAGAGTTTAATCTCTCCATTAAAGATAAAAAAGTAGTAGAAAATATCATTACAGATCACCTATCCTAGCTTTCGTTCGACGTACGTAGCGATCCTATACCCATAGACGAATATTTCCCAGATGAACAACTCTTTTCCACCCCATCTCTCCCCTGGTTTGCGGATATAGTCAATTATCTTGTCACGGTAGCTATCCCTCCCGACTGGAAACCCCAAGAAAAGAAGAGGTTCATTACTTGGTCATGCATATTTTTGTATGATGATCCATTTCTCTTCAAATATTGTGCTGACCAAATCATCCGACGGTGTGTACCAGATGATGAAATTCCCTAAGGTCATCTAATTATGTCATTCAGAAGCTTGTGGAGGTCATTTCTGAACGAAAAAGACAGCCGCTAAAATCCTTTAAAGCGGTCTCTACTGGCCCACCATGTTTCGGGATGTGAGTAATTATGAAAATCATGCGATAGGTGTCAATGGATGGAGGCTATAACCTGACGAGACATGATGACATTAACTCCCATACTCATTATTGAGATTTTTTATTGCTGGGGTATTGACTTCATGGGTCCTTTTCCCTCGTCTTTTGGATACCTATACATCCTTGTTACGGTAGACTACATTCCTAAATGGGTGGAAGCCATATCTACCAAAACAAATGACAATAAAGTGGTTATAAAGTTCTTACAGGAACACATACTCTCTCGCTTCGATGCCCCAAAAATGATAATTAGTGACAACGGCACATATTTCTGTAACAAGCCATTTGAGAAGTTTATGAGGAAGTATGGAGTCATCCACAAGGTCGGGACAAATTATCACCCACAAATGAATGGGCAAGCTGAGTTGGCAATTCATGAAATTAAGAACATAGTTGATAAGACCGTCTATCCTAACTGGAAAGATTGGTCTCTCCGACTGAATGATTCACTTTGGCCTTATTTCATCGCATATAAGAACCCCCTATGTATGTCCCCTTTAAGCTTTGTGTATGGCAAACCTTGCCATCTCCCTGTGGAGCTAGAACACAAAGAATATTGGGCCATTAAGCGAGTGAACTATAACATGGAAAAAGCCGGTGAAGCTCTCAAGCTTCAATTGAATGAGTTGGAGGAGATACACAATGATGCGTACGAGAACGCTAAGATATCCAAGTAACGGATGAAACTTGCACATGATAAGATCATTCGACACAAGGACTTTCATTCTGGGAAAAAAGTGCTTCTTTACAACTCGAGGCTTCATTTGTTTTTGGGTAAATTGCGGTCTAGATGGACTGGCCCATTCGTTATAAAAAGTGTATTCCCCCACGGAGCTGTGGAATTAGAAGATCAGAAAGGGGGAAATACATTCAAAGTTAACAGACAATGCCTAAAGCCATATTTAGAGGCGTGTGAGGATTACGTCGACACTATTTGGTTATCGAACCCCATTTACGGGGTTGAGTGAGCTGTAGCAGAGAGGTCGTAGTACCCCTGACGCCTATGGGGTGATTCTTTAGTATAGTAGCCGTTAGTTCGGTCAATATCGTTAGGAGAACATTAATGTGAGTTATAAGAGGTTAGGAGTTCAAACAAGATTTTTGCAAGGGCGTAGATAGCGTTGAGGAAGTTCAGTTGCGAGAAGAGGTGAGGGAGTGTTCAGGGAGTAGAAGATAAAAATCCGTGTTCTGAAAAAAAGGAGGAGAGAATTCTTCTTAAAGAAAACCTAATCGAATCCCCTATGCCGAATCGATTCGGTTTGGAAAGGATTGAATTTTTTTTCAGAACCGGATCGGTTCCTTTTCTGCAGACTTTTCCCATTTCCCATGGTACCTTCCCCCTTCCCCAATTTCTTCACTTCCCTTCCCAATCTGATTTTTTCCCTCATTCACACCCATTTCCCTCTATTCCTCCCCCCTTCTTTCCCTCCTAATTCTTCCCCCTAACTCCACTTCCCCCACCTATAAATTTGTATCCCTCCCACCCCCATTTCCTACTTAATATCCCTCTCTTTTATTTCCAATCAAACTCCTTCCCAAACATTCCCATTTCAAATCAAGGTTTGCCCCTAAAATACTTGTCCATCGAGGTCCTTCTAAGCGGTAATGGGGAATACCGCTCTCACATGGAGCAAGTTTGGTGTGAAAGGTTTTTTAGCATTTCCCGAAAGCTTCACATCGAGTGTCTCATTAAATGGAACGAGCTGCCCCTATCGGTCTCCAACCTTTTCAGTCATAGGGGGTGGGCCCAATATCTCGAAGCGCCATACAATGTGGTGTGGGTGCACGAAGTCCTATATTTTTACGGCTCACTCGTCCGCACGGGCGAGTTTAAGGTCCAAGCTTTTGTGGACGACCGCTCCATCCCTTTCTCTTTGGATATTCTTTCCAGAAAACTTGCTTCCATGAGAGTTTCGAACCCAGCCCAATTTGACTACCCCACTATTGCCCCCACCATTCCAAAGCAAACATGCATCAACCGTCTCGCACCCGTCGGAAATTGGGGGAGAGGCACCTTCCCAGTGGGACGCCTCAATGATAAAGTTCTCATTACTTTTCATATTATTTGTGCTAATCTGCTTCATACCTCTAACGACTCTGCGATGCGTTCTCGCCAAGCCACCCTCGTCTACCACCTTTTAGATCCCAACTTTACAATCAATCTTGCTCGCACATTCTACGCTGATATATTTTTTGCGGCACTGTAGCAAAAAGGTGAGGTACCCCTCCCATATGCCCGCCTCATCACCTCCTTTATTGCGGATGCCGACATTCAGCTGCCCCAGGCTTTTCCTCACATCCCGGAGCCCATTGGGCAGGTATTACGCACTAGGAGTGGTTGGCAACGAGATGCCGTACGAGTAGCTCCGACAGTTATTGATGTTGATTAGAACGACAATGACAACAACGAGGAGGACGAGGCTAAGGATGTCGATATGGGAGAGGAAGAAAGTGAGGAGGAGTACGATGAGGAGGCCGATTAAGACTTTATGCCGGGAGGAGAAGATCTCACCGCCAGGATTGTCTCTCTCGAGATGCGTTTTGAGGGTTTCATGACTGAATATCGTGAGGATAGTTGTGCATATCAACGCGACACTAGTATGATGGCACGTCTTTAATATGAGATGTATCGTTTGTATATGGGTACACCACCACCTACATAGTTCTATGACCCATATGACCTTGGTTGTGTTTGTGCTATTTTTCTGGTTGGTTGTCACAGCTGTTTTTTTCCTTTCCTAACCTATTGTAACACATGCTTAATCTTAGTATAAAAATATGCATTTTTCCTTATTTGTTCGTTTTATTTCTTCGCACTATTAATTCGCTCTTAGTTGGATTTTCGTCCTTTTTGCTTGGGGACAATGCAAAAGTCTAAAGTTAGGGGGGGGGTGATAAGTGCATATTTCTAAAACTTCACAAATTTTAAAAATGCACAAAAATTTCAAAAAACAAAATTGAAAAAGTACAGAAAAGCAAAAAAATATTTTTCTTCAAAATAAATAAAAATTGGGATTTAAAAGCTTCAAAAATGTCATAAATTCTTTTAGTCTCAAGTTGTACAAATCAAATACACTAAGTCGAAATTGATCAAAGATGGAAATTGAGCGAAAATTGACGACTTTACGAATAAATGTGGAGATTAACTAACCCGGTGAGATTTCGAACCTATCATTTTTGTGAGTTTAAAAATCTATCTGATTTAAGAGTTAACTCAAGGTTCTTTTCAGTCTTTCAAAAAGTCATTGATGATCTCTATTTCTTTGTTTTGATTGGTTATGGGAAACGAGTGAGATATTGTCTTGAATAACGCGCGCTAAAATATCGCTAAACTTAATTAATCTCGAGACGCATATGGTAATCACTACAAGAAAAACACCCTTTTATGACACTTAAAAAAATAATTTAAAGACATTTATTACAAAAATGTCATTTTAAGGTTAATACTATTATCAATATGACATCTCTAATATAAAATGTCATTTTATACAAATGTAGTATTATTTTTCATGACACTTTAAATATAAAAATCATATTTGATTATAGATAATATGACCATTTTTTAAGAATTTTTATACTAAATATACATATTATGACATTTTTTGTTCTCCGTGCAAATTCAGAGTAATTTTTCCCTCCTAAACATTGAGGAGAACTTTGATATCTCCCGCTCCTCATTTTCACTCATAGTCCCCGCTCTATCTCTCTGGACATCAGGCGGCCGCTCGCTCTCTCTCACACGACCGTGGCTCCTCATTCTCACTTACAGGTCTCATCTCTCTGTGTATGTCTCTTTATATTTTTCACTCATAGGTTAATGTATCTAACCCCTTTCTCATCTATGAAAAAGCCCCCAAATCAAGAACGAAAATGAAAGCCTTTCGGTTCACTCCCCCATAACCTCATGTATTATCTCTCTCTTTCACACACTTACACATACACTTACACACACATAGTCACACAGATACACACATATATAGACACACATATGCACACACATAAATACGAAACCGTCAATATTTCGTACACACTCTTGTGTGCTAGCAAATATTTTGATTTCAATTTTGCACGAAGCCTCACATGTTCGTCCACACCAGCATTGTTTTTTTTTTCAATTTTGCTTCTTCTTTTTTAGATTACTTTATTTTACCTTAAACTTGATTATTATGTTTGTTCGGAATAATGTTAAAATTAGGGCTTTTTATAGCATATTAGTATGTAGAAAAGGGTGGCGTTTAATTTTTGTGTCCAGTTGGATTAATTTTGTTGAGATGGTTGGAGTTAATCTAAGAATGTTATAGTGAATTTTCATGTGAATGTGTTGGAATATTATAGGGAACTATCGTGTTTTGTTTGTTAATTTATTGTATTCTATTATATTTTTCACATAAACCTAAGCTATCCTTGAAAGCGAAAGTGCTTAATTAAATAATTTTAAACATTCATATGTTAAATGAATTATGCCATCTTGCACCATTGGACATTAATGTAGGGAATTCTATGTAATTGAGAAGTCAATGTTAGTTTTAATAATCTTGTTTGAAAACATCCTTCATCTATCAAATTCATTGAATTTATTTTATAGCGCTAATTATTATGGATAGTGTGATTCAATGATTGTCAATTTGTCCCCTTACCCGCGGTACATTGTTGTGGCGACAACATTTGAGAGATTGAATTAACATAAGTTGTTATTTGTTTAAATAAATATTACAAATTGTAGATATGACAATGTTGAACATTGGTTGATAAAAGTTAATTGTGAAGGATTTTGAGCATCCAAAGTCCGCTTACAAATTTTGCATTTTTTGTTCTTGGGGAGTTTTCTCACATTCACTTTCATACAAATATTGCATCTCCATGAACCTAGGGCTCAACAATACTATTTAACTTTCTAAATAATAGTAAGATAAAGTTGGTCTTGAGTTCTACTTTTAGCTTTTTTTTCGTTCACATTTTTGAATTTCAAAGACAAAATTAAGAAACAAATATTATAATAATTATTCTTAAGAGATTTTATAAGAATGTCATAGTTATTGTTGCTTTTAAAATGAGTTATCTTATTTTGTGCTCTTCAACTGTTAAATTGTCAGGGATTATAAGAAATATGAAGTAACCTTTGAATTGTCATACTTTTGAGCTTCTCGAAACAAATAGAAAACACTCATTATATGTTTTTCAATTTGAAGGTATAATAGTCTGCCAATGCCAAGAAGGGAACTTCTACTTGTGCAAATAATGTTGGGGTCTCGATAAGTACATTTCCCGAGGCAATATGAATTATGCAATGATGACTCGGGAATATGAGAATTATGGAATGATTTCTCAAGATGAATTTTAGTGTGTGTATATATATATATATATATATATATATATATATATATATATACAGTACTTCTCTTGTGCATACCAGTCCGTATTTTAAGAGTGTGGACCGAACACGTGTCACCTGGCGGTGAGCCCAGAAAAAGAGAGAGAGAGTGCCTATAATTTCTAGCCTATAATTATGAAGTAAAGTTATGTGTAAATTGATATCTGATGTTGCATATCATAAAAAGGCATAAGGACATGGCATTGTTGAGGGATGTCATGATGGTCGTCACGTAATGTAGTCTTATCTTGGTGAGTTGACTTTAATTCTTATTATGTTTTTACGTTTATTGAGTTGTAACATTTATACTTTCGATCATTAATTGTGATAAGGTGAAAGGTCATTGGGAAGCCCGCAACAAGTCTACCGCTGGGCATAGCCAATGTATGTTTATTGTGTATCGAATTGGTAAAATAAGCACTGATGTTCTTGAAATTGGTGATTCATCTTGTTCTACAAAAGTGGTGTTTAAAATCCAAATTGATCCTTTATTGTGTATCGAATTGGGAAATTATTTGGAGGTGAACCTTTTTGGTAAAAACATGTTGTAGAAGGATCGCTTTGATATTAGCCTGAATTCGTGGTAATGGTTTTGGATCCTAATATAGAATCTATGATATAAATACTCAAATTGGGATCAGGATGTCACATAGATTTAAGTTCAATGTCAATTCAGGATCTCGTGTATGGGTTGTGATTATGTCCTTCCTTTCTGTAATACATGTTTGTTTATTGTTATATGTGATCTAAATGCTTTTTTATCCTATAAATTATTTGGGCGTCAAATATGACGGAGATTGGAGAGAGAGAAATACATTATGAGATGTTTTGAATGCTTCCAACATGGTCACAATCGAAAGGATTGCCCACAATTGGCTAGAAATAAATTGACATAAGGACACTCATAGTCAAAACAATGTAGTCATGCATTCCATCATGGGCATCAACAACATCAACAACGGGGAACACAGGGCGCTAAACTGCAAGTAAGATGAGGTGCCATATATATCTTTTTAACACGGGGGTCAAGGTAATTTTTGTCTCAATTGAATTACATTATTTTATTTCTAAAGCACTCATGTATGGATTAGGATTATGAGCTTAACTCTTGTATTCTCCTTTGAACACTGATATGTTAATTTTGGATAGTGTTAGTTTGAAGTAAATTTACAAGAGTTGTCCACTTTGTCTCGGGGTGTGTGCTTGGTGTGTTCTACGTGTGCGTCAAGTGGGTGAGTTTGTGTTGTTTTGTTTCTTGGGTTGAGATGGAATGGATGAGGGGATGACCAACTAGCTGTTGATAATAAGATGTTTTCGTATGTACTCTTTGTGTGTGTAAATTTTTTTCTATTTCATTTGTTTTGTTTTTGGGGGGTTTCAAAATATTCTTCTCTTGGTAACAATATGAGCAGTTGGGTTCTTTTAAAATCTAATTTCATCGATTGTGTATTATGAAGTTATTTAATTTAGGAATAAATCGAGTTTTCTCATGTTTTTTCAATTCTCTTTTTTTTTTTTTTTTTTTTTTTATGTTTATGCTTTCCTAAAAATGGATAGGAATTTTTTAATCAAGCCATGTTTGAAGAAAAGCAGATGAATGTGGAAGGTTGGTTTGAGTGGATGGTAACTAGCAAACAAAGATATGCATTTGCTCCTTTTGGTGTCTCAATTTCATATGGTAGTACACTTTCTTTTAGCTTAAAAGTAGGATATGAATCTTTTCATTTTAAATAGTTTGGATTTATATGTGAATAAAGTACTTTATATGCATAGGTTTGAGTTTTCCTCACCAATATTAATAGACTATATAAATTCGCGTGTCTTTCGTTTCTATATATTTTCAGCTATTTGTGAAGGAGTTTGGATACAGATGAATGGATTCACTGATTGGGGAACTCAACTCGGTTAGTTTTGGCCATTTAGCACATATTAAAGCCTTTTATAGCTTTTTTAGATAAGGGTTTTGATTATTACCTTTCAAGAACGGGGTTGGTGCTGTTATGAATAATTAAACTTACAGAGAGTTTTTAGATGCCCCTGTTGGATTATAGATATCTAACAATGGTTATTTACTTATTTTTATGTGATCTTTAAGAGAATTTCAAGAGAAATCGTGAGTATAGATTTCATTGCTTTATACATTGGACAATTTATGTTTGTATGGATATGGAGTAGACTGAACTTATTTTTACGTGTTTCCTAAGAAGTTCATTTTCACTATTAATGGCAAACTAACTCCTTTTCTCATTATAATTATAAGACAAAACGTACTTTTATCAATTTTTTATACGTGGGGTATTACTAAAAGGAACTACTTCTTTCTTACTAATTATCTATGTTATTTTGCAGGCCAACTTTTAAAATACAATCTCCAAATAACCCCTATCCAACCCAAATCGATCGATAAATCTTTATGTGTGTGTGTGGAATTAGCTTTTAAATATTTTCAAAATAAAGTTCTAAAAGTGGGCTTTGGTTTTAATGGTGTTGAAATTTCAGTTTTAGGTACCTAACTTGGGTTTCTCATGGTGTCTGATTCTCATATTTGGGTTTCTCATAGTTTTCTATCAGAAGTTCTTTATCATCTTTCATTTCTCTCATTTTTTACTTTTAATTTTTGTGATTGATATAATTAGATTTAATGGTCTGTTTTTTAGATCTAACCAATTTTTTTCTTTTAGATCGACATCAGGTATAGTCTTTTGCATCTTTACCTCTGTTTTTTAGATCTAATATTTTAAACGGTCCGAAGTTTTTAGAATTTTTTTGGTTAATTTATTCTTAGTATTTTTGGTTGTTGTAATATTGTTTTGTTGTTTCAGAAATGTGGTATTTTTAGTATAAGAGTTAGCCTTAGCAATTTTCAGACTCCAATTTGTTTAAAGTGCTAGAGTTTGTTTAACAAGCTTCGGATGAAATTATGCTCAAATTTGTTCTGATTAGATTAATCCACAATCTGATGGTCAAACAAGGGATGTAAACCAAATTCTTGGAAATCTAATTCGTTGCATTTTTAAGGACAAGTTGAAGTAGTGGGATTTGACTTTCGCATATATTTTGTTTTGCAGACACTGTTTAAGAGGACTCCCTTGAAAGCATGCATGACTATCAACTCAAGAATTTTATTGCAACACCATTCGGTAGTTCAACCCCTAACAAAGAAGAAGAAATCTTTACTCATGAAATTGAAATGGCTGATGGAGCAGTGTCTACTGAAAAGACTTTTAAGGAGGAGCTTGATTCTTCTAATCCGTAAATTATTGTTGCTTCGAATTATCAAGAAGGGAACCAATCCAATACGAAACATATCATTCACCCTAAGTTGGTTGAAGAGAACAAGTCAAAATTGGCAGAGAATGAAACTTCAAGTCATGGTGCTGAAATATCAGATGGAATAATGGAAGATGCTGTAATAAAAATGGAAAATGAGTCTGAGGAAAATCGCATATGGCAGAGTGTTAGAAGCTACAGATGAAGAGACTATTAGACATAATGTTGAAGGAAATATATGCATCAATGACATTGTGAAATTGAATCATGAAAATGTTAATGAAGGAAGCTTCGAAACCATCTTAGAGGATGAGGATACCGATAGGGGAAACCCATAACCATAATGTTGATCCATAATCCTCTTGCCAACATTCCATGTTGTGTCAGTACTCTTTTCAAGGATACTGATCAAATCGAGCAAGGAATAGAGCCAAACATATCTTTTGGATCAATAGTGAATATACTAATGAAAAAGAGGAAACTTCTACTAAAAAAGTTAAAATGACTGATATATGCATATCCACGAGCGAGAGTAATCAGAAAGTTGTGAATGATTTTTTCAATCAAGAAGGTTATGAAGAAATGGTGGTAGCAAATAATGGTGCATATGCAGAAACTGTACTAACTAAACATTTGTTGCCAAATACTAATGTAGAAACTTGAATGGAAGAATTGGCAGTAATTGTGGACAAGACTAATAGCAAGGTTGGAGGTTTAAGTTCCAATGAAGATGAGGCCTTTTGAACATAGTGGTTTCAAAATTTCTCTTCAAATATCTCAAACTCCAGTCCCATTGAGGTACATTATTATCTTTGCTGTCACATAATTATTAATTTATTTTTAAAACTCTAAATTTTTTTATTGACCATAAGAATCTTTGTGCCACTTGGGCACTCGTTTGGTAATTCCCACATGAAATTGTCAATCTATTAATAGCAATAAACAATTATAATATTTTTATCACCTTTATTTTATAAACCATAAAAAGGTATTCATAAGTGAGGATCTAATTTATTCAATGCACTACTTGAATTTTCACATATTCTTGTTAGATGAACCCGTACCCTGTATGGTCTTTAAACTGAATCACCACACATATCGATTTGTGGTGAACAAATCCAACTTTGTTTATGTATGTGACCGAGTGATAGGAAGGAGCTAAAATCAAAGTCCGATCACCATGGAATTTTTGGGAATGAAAATAGTTAGAGAGAAAGTGATAACGACTGATAAAGTGGTGTGATGGAGTCAATGACGCTGTGGAATTTGAGGACTAGAATAACTTCTGCTACAAGTGATAATGAGTCCCAACCTATATAAGAAAAAAAATACTTCTGACCAAATTCAAACTCTATCTTTCAATAATCCGATTGCCCAGTTATTTAAGTTAAAACCATTACATAGTGTAACCTGATCTAATAGCATGGAGTACACAATGTTGACTGACATTTATACAGCAAGACCGACGAAAATATAGCCAAGAATTTGAGGGGGGAAAAGAAAAAAGTTTGATCCTATTTAACTTCAGCAACCAAAAAAAGTATGTTTTTGGAGTGTGAATAGATCTGCCCTTGTATAAACACTACAAGAAAAACACCTTTTTATGACGCTTGAAAGATTTCTGGCCTAATTCATGGCTTGAATTAGGCCACAAATTTTGAGAAACCAACCGTACAAGCTTCTCTAACTATATACTGCAGTTCCACTTATCGCAAAATAAACAGAAAAAGACATTATGGATGCAACGTTATTGTATCCTTTTTCCCCATCCAAACCACCATTCTTTGGGTGAGGAGTTAGCTCAATTCCCCTGCTCTAAAAAATAGAAAAGGCATATAAATGTATATGCGTATATATATATATATCATGAAGTTCTACATGTTATTTTTAATTATTTGAATGTGTATCAATTAGATATATTCAAACAAAAGTTTATTTTGAAGCATAGTGCCTCGACTTTCTACTGTTAGTTCTAAGCATGAATCTTGTCATCTTTGTCATGAAATTCCTATTAGTTTTGAACACCAATCTTGTTTATGGTTGGACTTCATTATACAAATTAAAATAATCTGGACGTCATTCTCTCTCTCTCTCTCTCTCTCTCTCTCTATATATATATATATATATATATATATATATATATATATATATTATGCTTTAAGACATGAAAGTACGTTTGAAATATAACAGAAAGGGCCTCAGACTGTATTTTTCTCCTTTCCATAATATCTTGGGTAAATGATGCAGCCTTAAATTCAGCATTGACCTCCTCTCGTGTCTTTGAGATCAATTCTTGCTTACTTTTCTTCATTTCATTTTTTAGTGGTTTACCATGATCCACAAAATTCTTCCCCCTCCTAAATTTTTTTGTTTCGACTTTGTTATCTATATGGGACTTTTTAGGCCTTCCAAGATCCTTGTCAAATGAAAGAGACATGAAAACCTGAATGGAATTAGGGTGCAGTCGGCAATCATTAACTTTCACAAGGTCTCCAATAAATTGAACAGCCTCCATAGTAGCTTCCCCACCATAATTTCCCTCATTAGTAAAAATTAACTTAATGCTGACACAATAGAGCTTCCTTACAGCATCATGAGGGGAGACTATGTTCTTGATAACATCTGCTAAGAAGATCTCACGATAATTGAAGTGGGGAACTGCCTCTAGTAAAGTACAAATGCAGCGAATGCCACACGCTGAAATGCTCTTGCTTTTCTAGCACTATCAACTTCTGTAGGTATGCCTTGTACATTGACAAGAGGGTAGACTCATAGAAGCATATTTTTTTATAGTCTTTGAGACACCCATTTCCTACTCCTTTTTAGTGGGTAGCCTGATATGCTAACCCAAGAATGATATCTTTGAAAACAGCCAGTAACGACTTGAGACCAAGTACGACTATAGAATGAACTCCATCTTTGGAAATTTGTAGCATCTCTTTAAGAGATCTAATATTGGTTTCGGGATCCATAAGCAATAGTATTCCCAGCTTTGCAAGTTTAAACGTTTTTTTTTTCGTTGTCTTCCACAGCTGTGAGATCCTTTTCCACTTCAGCTAGCACTTCAACTTTTGGGGTTTGGGGCACTTCCTATACATCAGCCACCTCCTTAATCTGTTTCTTTGACTCTTTTCTTATTTTTTTAAGCTTAAGTTGCTTTTCTGCTTTGGTTAACTTCACCAAACTTTTATCTGTGCCATCATCGTCATTGTCACTGCTTGCTTCATCTTCATTTGGTGCATTTCCAGTTTTTTTTATGCCTTTGGTGCTATCCTGTAGCAAAGTTTTCCATCTAACATCTTCATCGGAAGGGCATTTATTGGATTAACTTCAATCCCTTTTACCTCTTTCTCTTCATTTAGTGACTTCTTTCTCAAACGTTTCTCATACAAAGACTCCAATACATCTTCTTTTACATCAGCAACGTGATTAACATGCCTAGTAATTGAATTGGTGTCCAATTTCTAGAAAAAACCAGCATAGTCTTAATTCTCATTGACGAATCAAAAGTCTTCGTCAGACACTTCGATTTCATCCTCGGGGACATCCAGTGGGAGCTCAGGCGATAGTATTACCTTTTGTTTCTTCTTCCCCATTTATATACAAAAATTAATAATTAAAACTAGTGGCGCCTATTGTATGTGCTATGCGAGGAAGACAGAGTGAGACTAGGTATACCATGGACCTAATTATAAACCCCCTTCATTTTATCATATGTGCAGGAGATGATGATGATATCACATTTATTCTAAAAGATAAGATAATGTTGTATTAACACAAGATTAGTGTTCAATTAATTTAAAATATGCTTTGACTTATTTTTTTCATTATAACAGATGTCGCGTCTGCTTTATTGCTAGAATTAACACATTTGGGTTGAGGAGTGACGATTTTTATAAGTTCTTTGGACTATTGATTCTTTAAATTTACAGTAGGAATTAACTTTAGTTTGCACTACAATATGTGGAACAATAATTAAACATGAGACCTGAATCCATATAGTGATAGTTCTATAAAAAAGAAACTGCTCTACTCATACTTGACTTTTAGTCATGCATATTCATGCTTCATAGGAGATGATTGTTGAGACGAGGTAGAGCTTGTCCTATTAGATATTATTGTTGTTTATAGTCTATTATGTTAATTGGATAATTCTTTGCACCCTCTTTTTTTCTTTTCTAAAATCATTTCCTTTATTTCATCAGACTTACCCTATTTTTCAAAAAGGTCTCTAGTAACCCGGCCCGTTTAGCAAAATTAGATTTAATGAATGAATGAGATGCTCCCGTGTAAAAAAGAATACTACCCTTATGACCATCAATGAGAAACATATCCTCAACTGCTGGCGGTGCCTACTGTGCTGGAGGATTGGGAACATCCCAGACGTTATACACATGCCCGTAGTCAATTTGCCCCGGCTGTGATGGGGTGGGTGGAGCTGGTGCTACTGGTGACATTTTCCCCTGTTGGGCATCTTGTTGATAACCTCTGCCCCTCTGTGGGCACTCCCTCTTGAAGTGTCCTGGCTGGCCATAGATAAAATAATGTTTCTGACCACCCTTTATCGTTGGCCCTGTTAGCCTTGACGTGGTTGGCCCTGCTGGCCTCCCTCATTATTCCCTTGGCCCTAACTGTCTTGAGGAACCTGCTGCTGCTGATTTGGTCCCGACTGCCCCTGCCTGAACCCCTGTCCTCCCGGTCGGAACCCACCAGACCTAAATTTCTTAGCTATATTCCCCTGCTGACTGCTAGTCTGCTGCTGAGTACCACTCGTGTCACCACTAGAAACTGCCTTGCCCTGCTGGCTCGGCTCGCCTACTCTCTTGCTCCCCTTCGCATGGAAGCGATGATCCTGGCAACGTACAAGTGAGGCATTAACGACATCTGTATAAGTCACTAATGCCAGATCCCCAATCAAATGATGCGTGATCTACCAGGCTAAACCATCCATAAATCTCGATTTCTTTCCCTCCTTATCGCTCACCTCATTTGGCACAAAGTTTGCCAAATGGGTGAACTCTTCCTCATAGTCTTCCACTGACCGGTCACCCTGTACTAAATCATTGAGCTTCTTCCTCATCTCAACATTTCCTATTGGTGGAAAGTATTTGCGGTCGAACCGCACCCAGAATTTGACTATTGTCATCAAATCCCGCTCCTCCACGGTGGTAACTGACTCCCATCACTGTAAGGTTGCCCCCGACAGACGAAAGGTAGCAAGCATCTGTTTCTGCACATCGGTACACTATAGCATGCGCAGATGGCACTGAATATTCTTCTTCTAATCACAAGCCTCTAGTACATCGGTGCTACCTCAAAACTCGGGTGGGAGACTCTTCTGAAAGGTCTCCCTAACTCGCTGCCAAGATGATGGCCCCACTGTAGCCTGAGCTGCTGGTGCCACTGGAGGTGGTGCCTGGAGTATGGGAAATGAGTTGCCAAAGCCCGCATCGCTGTCTCGACTGCCTGAGCCACTATCACTGCCACCTGAGTAGTGGAGATCAACTCGGGTGGTGGTGGTGGTGGCGGTACCTGTGGATCCTAATGAGCCTCCCTGAGCTCATCTCTAGCCTCAGCCCTCTCTGCTCTTTGCCTCTTCGATGGCATCTGAAAATAGATCGAATTGTATAAGTACACAATTTATACAAAAACTAATAGCAGAAATACTATATCTCACAAGCAAAAATGAATCAACAGTCCTAATAAAAGGGCTCTATATCAACCGAACGTTACGCTGAAACGTAGTAAGCCGCACAGATCCTAAGGACACTAGAACCTAATGCTCTAATACCATCTGTGACACCCCACCTAATTAACCCCGGGTGATCAGTCCTAAATTAAATTAGAGCAGGTTTCTCAGTTGGTTCATTCTTAACATCACTGTCGCCTTTTAAATTACTAACCACCAAAGTGAGAAAATTAGACTGGTGCCAAGTTTTACTTTCATAAGCATAAATGAAATAATCATACGGAAACAAAAATAATAAGACAATCACAATTAACTGAATTAAACCATTCACAAAAAATTAACTGACCGAATAAACCATCGATTCAAAATCCAACCGAAATAAAGACAAGTAAATAAATCTCAACAAGTCTAACATAAGTGCTGAATAAAGCAGTGAGTAACATGCTCGAGTAACTGATAGGAAATTTCTACACGAGAAATGAAAGGAATGAGGCGCCTATCAAACTCCCGCAACCTCCACATATGCTGCAGCAACGGGTCCCTAGAATGAGTCAAGCCTGGCGTCCCTGTGGCTGGACACCTAAAAGGTTTTTAAAAGTTTTTATAGCAAGGGTTAGTACCCAAAACATTTGAAAAAGATTTTGCAAATGATTAACTTAGAGTAATAAGTAAATATGCATGCTCTCCACATTTTAGTTAGTGCCGCACTACCTTGAGGACATCCTCACCCCACCTTTAATGTGCACAACCAACGCCTTAATAAATTTCCCCTAGCTATATATCTCATAACTAGATAATTTTATAACCCCTTGCAACCACCCTACTCTAACCGAATGTGCCACAATTATGATTTCTAATTTATTCTCACCATTAACATAATTAATCATTTCCCTTTTTAAGTTCATATAATTTTCACACCCATTATATGTAATAAAACTCACAACCTATATTTATCTCATTATATACGTAATATCATATTACAACGTCCACAAACATGCTAAAATAATAATTAATAATAACATCCTCCTGAGTAATAACTCACCGGATGTAAATTCTCTAAAGTGTTATCCCACTAGGTATATTCACATAACCTAGTTACCCAAGTCAGAATCGCTCACTAACTTGGTGAAAACAAATAATTGGAGGCGGTCATATTCCTTCCCTGAAAGTGTGATGCCCCTCACCCATATAACTGACGCTATGACCTGGGAATATACTCGCCCTACTCCTCAAGCTAGGGGAATCATCCACTACGCGCAACCTCCCCCTATAGCACTAGAGTATATAATAATAATATCTAGCCACTAATATTAATGAGCACACCATATATATATACTATCGCACACCGTATATATATATAAATAATATTAATTACCCCGGCTATACCGTATACTAAGTTCGTAACACAAGCCTATTCATAATATTATGAGTTTATGGTCCAACTCTAATTATTAATTAATTCGCACATTAATTAATTAAATTACTTTTGATGTCCTTCCAACCAATATATTCGGACTTACTCTCGTGGGCCGAAATAAAACTATACTCGAGTCTAAATCCCCGACTCCAAATTATTTAGCCTTTACTCTAAATAAAATTAACGTCTTGGTGTCGCTCAACCAATATCCCCGGACTTGTCCACTCAATCCGTATTTAATTATTTTGAAATGTTATTCCCAAAATTTAACCATAGTGTGTCACACATAAATTTCCTCCAAATCCAAATTAATTCTTCCTCACAATCAATTTGATTAGACCACCATGCTGGTTTCTCATTACATAAGGCATAGGAAAACATTTAAAAGTTATTTTCCCTTATATATACAAACTGGCCGAACTGCCAAAAATTACCAACCATCGATCGATCAACCCCCAACCCTCGATCGATCGATCGAGCAGGTCATCATCTTCTCCGAGTTGCTTGTTTCAGCCATGGACGAAATTGTAAAAACCCTAACTTCTTCCACCAGCAATCACAAGTCTTCTCATCAACAAAACATACTAAAAACCTTATCAGGGACCCCCATAAAGTCCATAAACACCATTTAATTTACGTTCTCTACTATTTTCACAAATTGGGGAAAAATCCGATTTAATCTTTAACCCATTTAAACATCAAATCCTTATCTCAAATTCGTTTCTAAGTCCTCCGGTTTACACATCATACCAGATATATATGCTAATCTCAGAATTTACAGGAATTTCTACACAATTTAGAAATCAGAATAATGGTTAACAAAACCCCATGTTTATACCCCTTTAAATCCCAAAACGAATTTCTTTGATTTCACGCATCACATGAATATGAATTGAAATACAATTTAAATTCTACAATAAGTTAACCACTTGCCTTATGATTCGTAGTGTCTGATTTTGGAGTTGTGAGTGCCCAATATTGAAGATGAACTCCTTTGATTTTGCTCTCCTTTGTCCCCCAAATTTTCCTTTAACTGCTCTTAGGGTTTCTGTGACAACCCGCCAAATAAGATACCGGGCGATCACTCCAATATTAAATTAAAACAGGAGTCTCATATGGATCATTCTTAGCATCACTGTCGAAAATCCATTTAATTACTAATAACCTATTAGGCCGGTGTCAAAATTTTAACTTTACTACTCTTTTTAACAAATACTAAATTAAAACATCCACACAGTTTTGCGGAAATGAAACTGAAATGAAATAAAATAACCGAACACTCGGTCAAAATATACAACCATATCGAATGCTGAACTCAAAGAATAAATAAATGCAGTTGGGCCTTTCGCCCGAGTATTTATACAATACCTCCTATCTAGATTACAAGAATGGAAGCGTCTACTGAAAATCCTACACGCATCCACAGCTGCTGCAGCTGACGTCTGACTCGAAGGAAGTGCCATCCAGGCGTCCCTGTGTCTGGACACCTATATATATATATATATAACATAGAAAGAAAGGAAAAGTAGATAAACGGGTCAGAGCCCGAGTTTTGAAAATATTTAGCAAGTGCATAAATGCCTTATTATTTTGAAAAAAGGTTTTACCTCATATTTAAGTTTGGTATCGCACTCCCATGAGATACCCCTCACCTCTCCACTAACAGTGCACTCCTAGCGCATCCGTCTAAACATCCAAGTCAAGATATACTGCTAAACTAGTCTATCACTAACCCACTATCAATCCTAGATAGTCCAAGCAATGTACTAAGGGCTAAAATTCACCCCAGTCTCAACGCTATGCCATGTTCGTGCATGGGATGTCTCGCAAAGCGAAATCCAAACAAGGAACTCCCCCGATACACTACTACGCGGCACGGTCGATCGTCGAGATCCGCCAGTCCCTCAGTACAGAAAGATATATATATATATATACCATAAGAATTTATAATATAAGAGCACTAAGGATCAAACTTCTCCCCAGTCTCAACACGTTGCCATATTCGTGCGTGGGGTGTCTCGCGAAGCAAAATCCAAACAAGGAACCCCCCCGATACACTACTATGCGACAAGGTCGATCATCGGGATCCATTAGACCCTCGGTACTCGATTCATCCATATATACATATACATATTTTACCATAACCATCCGGATCTATCTCCCGGACTAAGGGTTCATATATATGAAGTATTTATCAATACTTTCATTTTTATAAAAACTTCCCATTTTCCTTTTTATACTCAGGAAATGTAAATATAAAAGCCAATTCATTATCATGAATTGCTTTAACAAATCATATACTTTTAAAAGCCAATTTTATTATCATAAAAAATGCTTTTCCATTTTATATGATCCCATTTCCCTTTTTATACTCAGGAAATGTATTCAAAGCCATTTTTATTATCATAAAAATGCTTTGATCATAACATATGCTTCCACAACCCTTCTTCCATCAGGGAGTGTTACCGAAGCCAAACCTTTATCCCATTTCCCTTCCTATATCCAGGAAATGTAATTAAAGCCAATCCATTATCATGAATTGCTTTAATATATAACGCGTTCTAAGACCGCCCAATCCGGATTTCTCCACTGTGCGCGCCCCTAAATGGCTATCATCTTCCAGGGCCTATAATCAAGACAACCTGGGATCCTACATCGCAAGACGTCGGGAAGCGGCCATATGCCTGCGGGATAGTCAAGACCACACCCGGAATCTCCTAACCAGCGCAGAAAAAATATAACAAACGCTCATATGGCCTATAGGACTATATCCACCCTGCGTTAATTTGTCAGGGGGCTTCACCATACGCACGCAACTTCCCTTATGATAGAGATTTAGAGAGGTGTGTATCCTCATTTTTATTAATTAAGAAAATCATTTATCTTTCCTTTTTGAAAACATTTATTTTTACATTTTCAAAAGTCATTTCCCTTAATTCATATATATACTTTAATCACATAGTATATATATATATATACCATATATTCCTACCTGAATATATAAAAATGTCCATATTTCCCAAACCATCTATCGATGATCAATAATCCCAAAGATTCTCTCAAAGAATCATAATCATGCATTCATATAAGCATGATATTAAACCCAAAGTATTTCTTCACTTCGATAAATAATAATCACCTTAATTATCTCTTAAGGAATTTATTGGATATATCCAATTATACTAGTTCACTCTAAGTGAATATACACATCTACATATATTCCCAATTCATCAAGTCCTTTAGGACATAACCCTCTATAATACTCTAATTTAGAAGGCCCTTAAACCTTAAACTCAAAAAGGAGAAATAATCCTAATCTCCAAAATCTTTGGCTGAAAACAGGGCACCGGTCGATCGGTCCTAGACCTTCGGTCGACCGCGGGTTACAAATAAGCCTACGAAACAAAGCAGTAGGCCCTTTCTCCTTGACGCGGTCGACCTGCCTTAGAGGCGCGATCGACCGGTCACACCAGGTCTCCCAAATTAAAATTCCTCAATTCCTTAATCCAACAACCCAAATCCATTAACGGTGTTTCTAAACTACACCAAAAATTATCCCGAACATCTACGTAATTAATTCTAGCCGTAATTTTTCCAATTCCCGATTTGATTTTCGAGTTGATGATTTCAACTCGGAGCTGCCATCTTGTAAAAATTATATCAAATCGTAGAAAAATCAGAAAAATACGAGGTCAGCGTCCACGCGACCGTATCGAAAAGATCTACAACTTTCGTGTTTTGGCTGAAACCTAAATCAATTCTTTTGCTGGCCAAAAAGGCCCCTTAAAGTGAAGGGTTACTATTCATCATCTTCTCCGAGACGATTTCGGCCATTAAAGCTTCTCCCAAGCTTTTGTCGCCTCACCTAAAGTCCTACAACCTCAACCAACTACAAATACACATATATTATGGGTTCTAAACATCCCAGAACCCTAAACCACCAATTTATTTAGGTTAAAACCTACGTTCCACAAATTGATATATTATTGGGGTTTAATTATTTTTAGCTCCCCAAAACCCGTTTTATCCACGAATGCCCCACCCAAAACCGTTAGGGTTTATTTATACCAAACTACGGTATGAGATATTTATGTGAAAAGGAAATAAAGCAAGTAAACACTTGCTTCGTGGATATAATCCGACGACCTCGAGCCGAATCCCGCGGAGGTAGGCCGGAATCTCCCTTTTTCTTCCTCTTTTCTCGAGTCCCGCGGAGGTAGGCCGGAATCTCCCCTTTTCTTCCTCTTTTCTTCTTCCTCTCTCTCTTCTCTCTCTTTTCTCTTCTTTCTTTCTCTTTTTCTCCCTCTCACTCTCTTTATATAGAAAGAAAAGGGTTTAACCCCTTAAAACCCAAAAACGAGTCGTTTACCCAATTACGAGTTACTTTTACCTCTAAAATTGCCCGAAACTCATTTTCGACTATCGGACACTCTTTTCCGACTATCTCGACCATTCCGAGAATCATGGCGCAGTCAAAATTCCCATCCGAGGTACTTGATCGCAAATCACTATTCCAACCCAAAATAAATAAATGCGGGTTTTCCAATTAAAAATCTTATCTCATGTAGCTTTACTCAACGACGACATATAATTAAAATATTTTGACCTATACAGTCCCAAAAATAATCACAACATCCTTCGAAACTCATTTAATCCTCGAAAATCTCAAAAATTACTATTTAAGAAAATTCCCCAAATTCCAATTTATTTTTAATTATGGAATTTAATCGTCTCCAAAAGGGCGGGTTGTTACATACTCCCCCCCCTTACAACGGAATTTTGTCCTCGAAATTCGGATACAACCTACACCATATAACTAGGATCACTCCAAATCCTAATTTCTCAAGGGAAACGATACTAACCCAATGGTTCCCAACCATATGCTACACGACTATCACGATCGTAAAGTGACTCTTATACGTCACATAATACCCATCATCTATAATGCCTATTGGCATGAATTTCAACCTTATATACTACGCCCCTTCTATTTCAGGCGGTATATAAAACCATCTTACCAAGGTTCCCATACACCTTTCTAACTTGTGCATATCTGCACATCCGTAGTGAACGTCTGACACGTAACACTCTCTCCCAATAAGGATCTCCTTTCCTCGGTGAAATATTCACCTATGGGTCCTCCCAACCCGCGAAATCAATTCTCCTAATCTCGACGCCACTAACATTAACGAACTTACGTCCTAAATAATACTAAAGTCTATGCGATATCCTACCTACACGGAACGAATATAATCCTAAGTATGTCCCTAGTGCCCAAGGCCTCTCTCAACTCCCGACAATTTCTTGGTTTCATACGTGGGACGTCTCGCCAAGGCGAAATCCAAACAAGGAACCCTCCCGTTACACTACTCCCTCGCATAGTCGGTCATCGAGATATAGCGACCTAAGGCACACCAGCGGGACGTCCTAAATACTGCCTACGCTAAACTACGAACGCATTTCTACTATCATATCCTTCCGCCCATACGGAAGGAAACCTAACCAATCGAAGTGCCCACTTTCTATAGAAAGTGTCACGAACATAATACCCAAAATTTATCTCCTCAAAATTTGCCTTTTCATTAAGGCCTGACTATTGTCCTCAAATCAATTTCTCTAAGTCCAACCTCACCCACCCACTTGTGGCGAGGGGACCACTTTAGTGCTTTTCCATAGCACAATATTTCCATAAGTATATCAACATCATGTGGCTCATAGCCTATAGTGGTTCATCCACACTATAAGACCTTTCCACAAAATCAACATCCTTGCATCCCATAACAGCTCTCCACTCCCGACACCGTTAAGAGTCATGTGTGGAGTGTCTCGCAAAGCAAAATCCAAACAAGGAACCCCTCCACACATTAACCCTTGACTTCGTTGGTTATGGAGTTCCGTTATTTCAACATGCATCCGGGATATCCCTATCCCCTAATCCAACAAAAAGGTGGTTTGAACTCCTATCTCAAACTAAGAGTCATACCACCCTGCGCTCGCACTCATTTTTAAGTCCTTGCGCAAATAGTAATGAGCTTAATCTTACAGCTCAACACAAATCCTGCGGCCTTAAATCATATATATAAGGTCGCCATATACCCAAATCACGATAATGAAACCTCTACTCATCGAAGTTTCGTATCCCACAATAAATAAGGTGAACTCAACCTATATCTAGGTGAGACACCGCAATAATAACCTGCTCCCTCCAGGAACCATGGACACGATAGACTTGTCATTTTTAGCCTGCTATCGATCCGAAAATACACCATAATGTATTATACTCATCATATCACCGTACTCGTATAGACATATAAAACGAGTATCCCAAACCAGATATATATATATATATATATATATATACACAATATATATCAACACCCGCCTTTATGGCGAATGAAGGAAAATAAAATTCCGCTATCGCGGAAAACAAATAGACATACATTATATAATGTTATCGAGACCGCCATAAAATTCAAGATACACACATGAGTCTCAGGCTATCGAACACCGCTCCTTACAATCATCTTACTAATCCTCTTAACTCCTTATTTTAACAAATTTTCCCGAGTGGATTTCCACTGACGGGGTCCACGAATACACACATTCTCTAGTGAGCCTATCCTTCCTGGAAAGGACTCATCATTCATTGCACCTAACTCACTTAGGTAGAAGGTTCACTTTTCCATATTACTCCTTATTCACCGTCGGCCTCTGGCTGAACCTTAGGCGAATAATTCCCAAAACAACATTCTTCTCATCCTACTGATTCATGGGGACTCAAGGTTAGAACTATTCAAAAGATCCCTTTCGAACCCTCAATTTCCATGAGGAATTCGACTTTAGTACCACTCTCCACTTCAGCGGTACTGCGGTACTCATAACTACTTATTATTTAGTAGTCGCCACCGAAATCCTTAACAATTACCATAGGGAGAGTGACCTCTACTAAGGTCCTCATCCCAACCTTCTACCAGCTGCTCCCGCTAAGCCTCACCTCCTGCTGCCACTCAAGCTCCACACACGATTCTCAAACGAGCGCGGAAAAGATTTCTATAATCTCATAATATGGCGGGAGAACGAAATCTCACAAGAGAAATCAACAATTCTATTCCTGAGGCTCTATAACAAATCGAGAGCAACGCTGAAAGCGTAGTACGTCTGCACAGATTCCTAAGGACACAAGAACCTGATGCTCTGATACCATCTGTGACAACCCGCCTAATAAGATATCGGGCGATCACTCCAATATTAAATTAAAACAGGAGTCTCATATGGATCATTCTTAGCATCACTGTCGAAAATCCATTTAATTACTAATAACCTATTAGGCCGGTGTCAAAATTTTAACTTTACTACTCTTTTTAACAATTACTAAATTAAAACATCCACACAGTTTTGCGGAAATGAAACTGAAATGAAATAAAATAACTGAACACTCGGTCAAAATATACAACCATATCGAATGCTGAACTCAAAGAATAAATAAATGCAGTTGGGCCTTTCGCCCGAGTATTTATACAATACCTCCTATCTAGATTACAAGAATGGACGCGTCTACTGAAAATCCTGCACGCATCCACAGCTGCTGTAGCTGACGTCTGACTCGAAGGAAGTGCCATCCAGGCGTCCCTGTGTATGGACACCTATATATATATATATATATATATATATATATATATATATAACATAGAAAGAAAGGAAAAGTAGATAAACGGGTCAGAGCCCGAGTTTTGAAAATATTTAGCAAGTGCATAAATGCCTTATTATTTTGAAAAAAAGGTTTTACCTCATATTTAAGTTTGGTATCGCACTCCCATGAGATACCCCTCACCTCTCCACTAACAGTGCACTCCTAGCGCATCCCTCTAAACATCCTAGTCAAGATATCCTGCTAAACTAGTCTATAACTAACCCACTATCAATCCTAGATAGTCCAAGCAATGTACAAAGGTCTAAACTTCACCCCAGTCTCAACGCTATGCCATGTTCGTGCGTGGGGTGTCTCGCAAAGCGAAATCCAAACAAGGAACTCCCTCGATACACTACTACGCGACACGGTCGATCGTCGAGATCCGCCAGTCCCTCAGTACAGAAAGATATATATATATACCATAAGAATTTATAATATAAGAGCACTAAGGATTAAACTTCTCCCCAGTCTCAACACGTTGCCATATTCGTGCGTGGGGTGTCTCGCGAAGCGAAATCCAAACAAGGAACCCCCCGATACACTACTATGCGGCAAGGTCGATCATCGAGATCCATTAGACCCTCGGTACTCGATTCATCCATATATACATATACATATTTTACCATAACCATCCGGATCTATCTCCCGGACTGAGGGTTCATATATCAAGTATTTATCAATACTTTCATTTTTATAAAAACTTCCCATTTCCCTTTTTATACTCAGGAAATGTAAATATAAAAGCCAATTCATTATCATGAATTGCTTTAACAAATCATATACTTTTAAAAGCCAATTTTATTATCATAAAAAATGCTTTTCCGTTTTATATCATCCCATTTCCCTTTTTATACTCAGGAAATGTATTCAAAGCCATTTTCATTATCATAAAAATGCTTTGATCATAACATATGCTTCCACAACCCTTCTTCCATACGGGAGTGTTACCGAAGCCAAAACTTTATCCCATTTCCCTTCCTATATCAAGGAAATGTAATTAAAGTCAATCCATTATCATGAATTGCTTTAATATATAACGCGTTATAAGACCGCCCGTCCGGATTTCTCCACTGTGCACGCCCCTAAATGGCTATCATCTTCCGGGCCTATAATCAAGACAACCTGGGATCCTACATCGCAAGACGTCGGGAAGCGGCCATATGCCTGCGGGATAGTCAAGACCACACCCGGAATCTCCTAACCAGCGCAGAAAAAATACAACAAACGCTCATATGGCCTATAGGACTATATCCACCCTGCGTTAATTTGTCAGGGGGCTTCACCATACGCACGCAACTTCTCTTATGATAGAGATTTAGAGAGGTGTTTATCCTCATTTTTATTAATTAAGAAAATCATTTATCTTTCCTTTTTGAAAACATTTATTTTTACATTTTCAAAAGTCATTTCCTTTAATTCATATATATACTTTAATCACATAGTATATATATATATATATATAAATGGCCATATTTGCCAAACCATCTATCGATGACCAATAATCCCAAAGATTCTCTCAAAGAATCATAATCTTGCATTCATATAAGCATGATATTAAACCCAAAGTATTTCTTCACTTCGATAAATAATAATCACCTTAATTATCTCTTAAGGAATTTATTGGATATATCCAATTATACTAATTCACTCTAAGTGAATATACACATCTACATATATTCCCAATTCATCAAGTCCTTTAGGACATAACCCTCTATAATACTCTAATTTAGAAGGCCCTTAAACTTTAAACTCAAAAAGGAGAAATAATCCTAATCTCCAAAATCTTGGTCTGAAAACAGGGCACCGGTCGATCGGTCCTAGACCCCCGGTCGACCGCGGGTTACAAATAAGCCTAAGAAACAAAGCAGTAGGCCCTTTCTCCTTGACGCGGTCGACCGACCTTAGGGGCGCGGTCGACCGGTCACATCAGGTCTCCCAAATTAAAATTCCTCAATTCCTTAATCCAACAACCCAAATTCATTAACGGTGTTTCTAAACTACACCAAAAATTATCCCGAACATCTACGTAATTAATTCTAGCCGTAATTTTTCCAATTCCCGATTTGATTTCCGAGTTGATGATTTCAACCCGGAGCTTCCATCTTGTAAAAATCATATCAAATCGTAGAAAAATCAGAAAAATATGAGGTTGGCGCCCACGCAACCATATCGAAAAGATCTACAACTTTCGTGTTTTGGCAGAAAGCTAAATCAATTCTTTTCCTGGCCAAAAAGGCGCCCTAAAGTGACGGGTTACTATTCATCATCTTCTCCGAGACAGTTTCGGCCATTAAAGCTTCTCCCAAGCTTTTGTCGCCTCACCCAACGTCCTACAACCTCAACAAACTACAAATACACATATATTATGGGTTCTAAACATCCTAGAACCCTAAACCACCAATTTATTTAGGTTAAAACCTACGTTCCACAAATTGATATATTATTGGGGTTTAATTATTTTTAGCTCCCAAAAACCCGTTTTATCCACGAATGCCCCACCCAAAACCGTTAGGGTTTATTTATACCAAACTACGGTATGAGATATTTATGTGAAAAGGAAATAAAGCAAGTAAACACTTGGCTCGTGGATATAATCCGACGACCTCGAGCCGAATCCCGCGGAGGTAGGCCGGAATCTCCCCTTTTCTTCCTCTTTTCTTCTTCCTCTCTTTCTTCTCTCTCTTTTCTCTTCTTTCTTTCTCTTTTTCTCCCTCTCCCTCTCTTTATATAGAAAGAAAAGGGTTTAACCCCTTAAAACCCAAAAACGACTCGTTTACCCAATTACGAGTTACTTTTACCTCTAAAATTACCCGAAACTCATTTCGACTATCGGACACTCTTTCCCGACTATCTCGACTATTTCGAGAATCATGGGGCAGTCGAAATTCCCATCCGAGGTACTTGACCGCAAATCACTATTCCAACCCAAAATAAATAAATGCGAGTTTTCCAATTAAAAATCTTACCTCATGTAGCTTTACTCAACGACGACATATAATTAAAATATTTCGACCTATACAGTCCCAAAAATAATCACAACATCCTTCGAAACTCATTTAATCCTCGAAAATCTCAAAAATTACTATTTAAGAAAATTCCCCAAATTCCAATTTATTTTTAGTTATGGAATTTAATCGTCTCCAAAAGGGCGGGTTGTTATAGTTTCCTACCCCACTAGGTATTTTCTAAACTCAATTCAGCCGTTCTCCTTGTTCTTATAATTGTTTAATTTGGCTTAATCCCGTTTTTTGCCTAACGGGCCAAGCCCAAGTGACCCAAATGCCCCCGTGTGGGCCCGTTATGCCTAAAAACGTCCCGTGACCCGTTTACTACCCCCGAGTGCACTTTTTTGACTATCTTGGCCCATCCGCACTCAACCGTACACTCAAAATTTGTATCCAAATTAATTTATAAAAATCCTTATCTCACACCCAAATTAGTCTATACCGACTTCTGATTGAGATAAGTACATACCCCATCGTTAATACCCGAAACGACGTAAATAAATTATTATTATTATTCACTTAGTAAATAAATTTCCCTAAATATTAACCATTCACTCCTCGATTAATATTTAAATATATTTTTTCATACTTAATTCAATTAAAATTACGACACAAGTAATTTTAAATTGTCGAATTAATTAAATATTAAATGCACAAAAATACGGGGTGTTACATACACCCCCCCTTATAAAGGAATTTTGTCCCCGAAATTAGGTCATACCTGTGGTGAAAAGCTCTGGATATTTTTCCCGCATATCCTCCTCTCGCTCCCAGGTAGACTCGTCAATGTTGTGATGACCCCACTGTACTCTAACTAGTGGAACAACCTTGGATCGTAACTTCTGCTCACTACGGTCCAGAATAGCCACCGGTCTCTCCTTATATGAGATGTCTGGCTGTAAATCAATTTCCTCGAGTGGAATGTGCTAGAAGGCCCTCTCGGTCCTTCGATATTTCTTCAGTGATGCCACATGGAACACATCGTGTATCCGCTGAAGATGCTCTGGCAATCCCATTCTATACGCTACCGATCCCACCCTCTCAATAATAGGGAAAGGTCTCACGTACCTCGGTGCTAACTTACCCTTCTTGCCGAACCTCATCACCCCTTTCATCGGGTACACCCAGACTAATACCTGGTCCCCAACCTCTAACTCCACATGTCTCCGTGAAGCATCAGCATAACTTTTCTGCCTATCCTGACCTATCCGAATACGCCCACGGATCAACTCTATCTTGGCAGACGTCTCCTGGACAATCTTCGGCCCTAACAGCTTGTTGTCCCCCACCTCTAACCAACAAGCGGGTGAACGATAAGGTCTCCCGTATAGTGACTCTAACGGTGCCATGTCGATCGTGAATTGGTAAGAGTTGTTATACGCGAACTCTACCAAAGGAAGATATTTCTCCCAACCTCCCCCAAAGTCTAATATGCACATTCTGAGCATATCTTCCAGCATCTGATTGACTCTCTCAGTCTGCCCGTCGGTCTGTGGGTGATAGGCTGTGCTCAAACGTAACTCTGTGCCCATGGCGTCCTGAAAGCTCTGCCAAAAGTGGGCCACAAAATTTTTTTCTCTGTCAGACACAATATTTATCGGCACCTCGTGTAGCTTAACAATCTCCGCTATGAATATCTGAGCATAACGCATCGTCTCAAAGTCTGTACGAATCGGCAGGAAGTGGGCCACCTTGGTTAACCGATCCACAATGACCCATATGGAATCGTGACCCTCTGTGATAGGAGTAACCCTGTAATGAAGTCCATTGAGATGCTTTCCCACTTCCACACGGGAATCTCTAGCGGCTGTAGCATCGCTGATGGCCTCTGATGGTCAACTTTCATGAGTTGACACGTGGCACATTTCGAGACAAACTCTGCTATGTCCTGTTTCATTCCTGCCCACCAATACTCCCTCCTCATATCCTGATACATTTTACCCCCACCAGGATGTACCGCAAATCTCAAACCATGGGACTCTGTCATAACAGCGTGCCTCAACTCCTCATCCTTTGGCACAATTAAACTCCCATTAAGGCGTTGGCCTCCTTTCGAGTTGATCGAGTAACCCTCTGCTCCCTTAGCTAATAACTGGCTCACCCTATCCCAACAGATCTGATCCTCCACCTGAGCCCTCATAACCCTCATAATGATCTCAGGTGTGATGGATAATGCTGACATGCAGGCCTTGGCCACATCATCCTCATATCGAAGGTCTCTCCACTTCGCTTTCCAGACTTCTGATATTTCCCCAGTCGGTCTCCGGCTCAATGCGTCTGCTACCACATTAGCCTTACCAGGATGATACTGGATATCAAACTGGTAGTCTTTCACGAATTCTAGCCACCAGCTCTGCCTCATATTCAGATCCTTCTGTGTGAAGAGATACTGAAGTGACTTGTGATCCGTGAATAAAGTGGACTGCTCTCCTAAAAGATAACGTCTCCATATCCTCAAAGCAAAAATGACCGCTGCTAGCTCCAGGTCATGAGTGGGGTAATTCCTCCCATGGGGCTTTAGCTTTCTGGATGCATATGATATAGCCCTTTCCTCCTGCTGAAGCACACCCCCAAATCCCTGTAAGGATACGTCAGTGTAAACCCGATACTCTAGTCGTCCCTTCGGCAAAGCAAGTACGGGTGCAGATGTCAACTTGTCATTTAGCTCGTCGAAAGCTAATTGACAATGATCACTCCAAGTGAAAGGCACCCCTTTCCGGGTTAGATTCGTCAAAGGGCTCGCAATCTTTGAAAATCCTTTGATGAATCGCCTGTAATAATCGTCCAATCCCAGAAAACTGCGCACCTTGATCGGTGTTGTGGGCTGTCCCCACTCCCTCACCGCCGACCCCTTAGTCGGATCTATCGCAATACCCCGGTCTAAAACCATGTGGCCAAGAAACTGTACCTCCCGCAGCCAAAATCCACACTTCCCGAATTTAGCATAGAGCTGGTGATCCCGCAGTGTCTGTAGAACCATACGCAGATGCTCTGCGTGCTCCTCCTCGGTGCGCGAGTAGATTAGGATGTTATCAATGAACACGATGAACAATTGATCAAGATATTCCCTGAAAACCCTGTTTATGAGATCCATGAACATTGTTGGTGCATTGGTGAGCCCGAATGGCATCACCCTGAACTCATAAGATCCATACCATGACAGGAAAGCGATCTTAGGAACATCCTCCACTCGGATACGTAGTTGATGATACCCTGACCTCAAGTCGACCTTGGGGAAGTAAGACACCCCTCTCAAATAGTCAAATAGATCATCAATCCTAGGTAACAAATACTTATTCCGTATCGTCATCTTGTTCAGCTCCCTATAGTCTCCGCATAACCGAAGTGAACCATCCCCCTTCTTCACAAACAACACCGGTGCACCCCACGACGATGTACTCCTCCGAATGAAACCCTGACCTAAAAGCTGCTGAATCTGCTCTCTGAACTCACGTATCTCTGAAGGGGCCTTATGGTATGGGGTCGAGCAATCGACCTCGTCCCCGATGCTAAATCGATTACAAATTCAATTTCCTTACTGGGTGGCAACCTTGGAATTTCCTGGAACACGTCCTCAAAGTCCCTTACTACTGGGATTGAGTCCAACGAAATCGCCACCTCTTGTGAGGTTTCCTCCTCGATGTAATATAGGTGTGTTCGTGACCCTACCTCAGGTAATGGCATCGCTATCAAGAACATCTCCTGTCCTGAAATGGAGAACACGATTATCCTCTCGTAAAAATCCACAGTTGCCCGATAACCTGTCAACCAATCCATAACCAGGATGACATCGTACCCCTCCATATCTAACACTAAGAGGTTCGCTACTAAACTAAGCCTCCCAATCAAAATGTTCACCCCCCGACAAATCGAGTGAATCAATGCCCCGCTGTCTACTGGTGAATCTGCACACATCGAAAGACTACCCACGGTCTCTAGTCACCCGACCCGTTTAGCAAAATTAGATTTAATAAATGAATGATATGCTCCCGTGTCAAAAATAATACTACCCTCATGACCATGAATGAGAAATATACCCTCAACTGCTGGCGGTGCCTGCGGTGCTAGAGGATTGGGAACATCCCGAACGTTATACACACGCCCGTAGTGCATTTGCCCCTACTGCGGTGGGGCAGGTGGAGCTGGTGTTGCTAGTGGAATCTTCCCCTGTTTCTCCTGTTGGGCATCCTGCTGATGACCTCAGCCCCTCTATGGGCACTCCCTCTTGAAGTATTCTGGATGGCCATAGACAAAACAATATTTCTGATCGTCCCCCTGTCGTTGGCCCCATTATCCTTGACGTGGCTGGCCCTGTTGGCCTCCCCCATTGTTCCCTTTGCCCTGACGGCCCTGAGGAACCTGCTGCTGCTGATTTGGGCCCGGCTGCCCCTGCCTGAACCCCTGTCCTCCCGGTCGGAACCCACCAGGCCTAAATTTCTTAGCCTGATTCCCCTGCTGACTGCCAGTCTGTTGTTGAGTACCACTCATATCACCACTAGTAACTGCGTTGCCCTGCCGGCTCGACTCCCCTACTCTATTGCTCCCCTTCGCATGGAAGCGATGATCCTGGCAATGTACAAGTGCGGCATTAACGACATCTATATAAGTCACTAACGCCGGATTCCCAATCAAATGCTGCCTGATCCGCCAGGCTAAGCCATCCATAAATCTCAATTTCTTTCGCTCCTCATCGCTCACCTCATTTGGCATGAAGTTTGCCAAACGGGTGAAATCTTCCTTATAGTCTGCCACTGACCGGTCACCCTGTACTAAAACACTGAAGTTCTTCCTCATCTCAGCCTTTACTACTGGTGGAAAGTATTTGTGGTAGAACCGCACCCAGAATTCGGCCATCGTCATCAAATCCTGCTCCTCCACGGTGGTAACTGACTCCCACCATCGTAAGGCCGCCCCCGACAGATGAAAGGTAGCAACCATCTGTTTCTGCACATCGGTACACTCCAGCATGCGCAGATGGTGTTGAATATTCTTCTTCCAGTCACAAGCCTCTTCTACATCGGTGCTACCTCGAAACTTGGGCGGGTGACCCTTCTGAAAGGTCTCCCTAACTTGCTGCCAAAATGGTGGCCCCACTGGATCCTGAGCTGCTGGTGCCACTGGAGGTGGTGTCTGGGGCTGTGGGAAATGAGCTGCCATAGCCCTCATCGCTGTCTCGACTGCCTGAGCCACTATCACTGCCACCTGAGTAGTGGAGATCAACTCGGGTGGGGGTGGTGGTGGCGGTACCTGTGGCTCCTGATGATCCTCCCTGAGCTCATCTCTAGCCTCATCCCTCTCTGCTCTTTGCCTCTTCGATGACATCTGAAAATAGATCGAATTATATAAGTACACAATTTATACAAAAACTAATAGCAGAAATACTATATCTCACAAGAAAAAATTAATCAACAGTCCTAATAATAGGACTCTATATCAACCGAACGCTACACTGAAACGTAGTAAGCCGCACAGATCCTAAGGATACTAGAACCTGATGGTCTGATACCATATGTGACACCCCGCCTAATTAACCCCGGGTGATCAGTCCTAAATTAAATTAGAACATGTTTCTCAGTTGGTTCATTCTTAGCATCACTATCGCATTTTAAATTACTAACCACCAAAGTGAAAAAATTAGACTGGTGCTAAGTTTTATCTTTCATTAGCTTAAATGAAATACTCATACGGAAACAAAAATAATAAGACAATCACAATTAACTGAATTCAACCATTCAGAAATAATTAACTGACCGAATAAACCATCGATTCAAAATCCAATCGAAATAAAGACAAGTATATAAATCTCAACAAGTCTAACATAAGTGCTGAATAAAGTAGTGAGCAACATGCTAGAATAACTGATTGGAAATTTCTACACTAGAAATGAAAGGAATGAGGCGCCTATCAAACTCTCGCAACATCCACATATGCTGCAACAACGGGTCCTTGGAATGAGTCAAGCCTAGCGTCCCTGTGGTTGGACACCTAAAAGGTTTTTAAAAGTTTTTATATCAAGGGTTAGTACCCAAATCATTTGGAAAATATTTAGCAAATGATTAACTTGCAATAATAAGTAAATATGCATGCTCTCCATATTTTAGTTAGTGCCGCACTCCCTTGAGGACATCCTCACCCCTCCTTTAATGTGCACTACCAACGCCTTAATAAATTTCCCCTAGCTATATATCTCATAACTAGATAATTTTATAACCCCTTGCAACCACCATACTCTAACCGAATGTGCCACAATTATGATTTCTAAGTTATTCTCAACATTAACTTAATTAATCATTTCCATTTTTAAGTTCATATAATTTTCACACCCATTATATGTAATAAAACTCACAACCTATATTAATTGTACCCGTATATAATTATTTATCTCATTATATACGTAATATCATATTACAACGTCCACAAACATGCTGAAATAATAATTAATAATAACATCCTCCCGAGTAATAACTCACCGGATGTAAATTCTCAAAAGTTTTATCCCACTAGGTATATTCACATTACCTAGTTACCCAAGTCAGAATCGCTCACTAACTTAGTGAAAACATATAATTGGAGGCGGTCATATTCCTTCCCTGAAAGTGAGATTCCCCTCACCCATATAACGGATGCTATGCCCTGGGAATATACTCTCCCTACTCCTCAATCTAGGAGATTCATCCACTACGCGCAACCTCCCCCTATAGCACTAGAGTATATAATAATAATATCTAGCCAATGATATTAATGAACACACCATATATATATATAAATAATATTAATTACCCCGGCTATACCGTGTACTAAGTCTGTAACACAAGCCTATTCATAATATTATGAGTTTATGGTCCAACTCTAATTATTAATTAATTCGCACATTAATTAATTAAATTACTTTTGATGTCCTTCCAACCAATATATTCGGACTTACTCTCGTGAGCCGAAATAAAACTATACCCGAGTCTAAATTCCCGACTCCAAATTATTTAGCCTTTACTCTAAATAAAATTAACGTCTTGGTGTCGCTCAACCAATATCCCCGGACTTGTCCACTCAATCCGTATTTAATTATTTTGAAATGTTATTCCCAAAATTTAATCATAGTGTGTCACACATAAATTTCCTACAAATCCCAATTAATTCTTCCTCACAATTAATTTGATTAGACCCCCATGTTGGTTTCTCATTACATAAGGCATAGGAAAATATTTAAAAGTTATTTTCCCTTATATATACAAACTGGCCGAATTGCCAGAAATTACCGACCATCGATTGATCGACCCCCAACCCTCGATCGATCGATCGAGTAGGTCATCATCTTCTCCGAGTTGCCTGTTTCAGCCATGGACGAAATTCTAAAAACCCTAACTTCTTCCACCAGCAATCACAAGTCTTCTCATCAACAAAATATACTAAAAACCTTATCAGGGACCCCCATAAAGTCCACAAACACTATTTCATTTACGTTCTCTACTGTTTTCACAAATTGGGAAAAAATACGATTTAATCTTTAACCCATTTAAACAGCAAACCCTTATCTCAGATTCATTTATAATTCCTCCGGTATACACATCATACCAGATATATATGCTAATCTCAGAATTTACATGAATTTCTACACAATTTAGAAATCAGAATAATGGTTCACAAAACCCCATGTTTATACCCCTTTGAATACCAAAATGAAATTCTTTGATTTCACACATCACATGAATATGAATTGAAATACAATTTAAATGCTACAACAAGTTAACCACTTGCCTTATGATTCGTAGTGTGTGATTTTGGAGTTTTGAATGCCCAAGATTGAAGATGAACTCCTTTGATTTGGTTCTTCTTTGTCCCCCAAATTTGCCTTTAACTGCTCTTAGAGTTTCCTAACCCACTAAGTATTTTCTAAACTCAATACAGTCGTTCCCCTTTTTCTTATAATTGTTTAATTAGGCTTAATCCCATTTTTTTCCTAACGAGCCAAGCCCAAGTGACCCAAATGCCTCCGTGTGAGCCCGGCTATGCCTAAAAACGTCTCGTGACCCGTTTACTACCCCCGGGTACACTTTTCCGACTATCTCGGCCCATTCAGATTCAATTGTACACTCAGAATTGGCATCCAAATTAATTTATAGAAATTCTTATCTCACACCCAAATTAGTCTATACCGACTTCCAGCTGAGATAAGTACATATCCCGTCATTAATACCCGAAATGACGTAAATAAATTATTACTATTCACTTAGAAAATAAATTTCCCTAAATATTAACCATTCACTCCTCGATTAATATTTAAATATATTTTTTCATACTTAATTCAATTAAAATTACGACACACAAGTAAATTTAAATTAACGAATTAAATAAATATTAAATGCACAAAAATACGGGGTGCTACAGAAACATCTATTAAATCTGTTTTAGGAAGATAGCTATTGTGTTTAGAATCTTGTAATCTATTTATGATGAAAATATTGAAGTTTAATGTATTCTTATCATGAATCGAACTCGTGTGGACTTTCAGGCTTTTTTTTGGTGATGCTGATGTGAAGTACTTAAAAAGAAAAAGAAAAAACCCACTGACTACTTAACTAATCTGTTTTGTGCCCCTGAACAATTTTTTATGTGCCCACAAAAAATCCATGAAATATGCATTTTCTCGCAAAGACCCTCTTATGTGCCTCAAATAAACATTGCTAAATTTTGTGCCGAACTTTAGGGAAATTTTTGCATTGAAAATTATATAGTGAGATGTAACAAGCAATTCTTTTGCACTTGCACCATATTAGTTCTATCTGGATAGACTGAATATGCTTTCCAATTCACCATTGTACGCATTCTCTCTTAATATTGGTTTCTTAAAGAGTACAAAATTTCAACACCCATGTATGGTCACTATATAATTTTACTGTTATGCTATGTTTGGATATCTGAATTTCACGATAAGAAAAGTAAAATATACCCTTTAATTTATCACTAGTAGTTTTTTATGAAATGCCACGAGCAATTTATTAAATAAAGGACCAGAAAGAGAAATGGGTTGTTTGATGAATTATGGTTTTAATTTCCTCTTCCTGCAAATGAAATTTAGTTGGGACATAATTTGTTTATGCCATTCTCTTACTTAATTGACATTCAGTTGAAAGCGTACGACAGAAGTTAATAGTTCATGACACTTCCTTACAGCAAATGGTAATAATACCATATCCTGTCCTGGCACTTCCTATATTGAAACTCCTATTTACTTCGATCCTCAGTGGGTGTTAATGTTCTTACACAACTTAAATATGATTACCAGAACAAGGGACAAGAAGATATCAAAGATAGCCTTGATGGGCATTTTCCTCAGTGGCTCACATGATTCCCCAAGAGATGCTAGTGCCAGCAAGCAATAAGTATATTTTTTGTTTTTTGTTATGTTATTTTTTCCCCGATTTTCCTCTATATGACTGTTGTACCTACTCACTAACCTGTAATTGAGGTAGTCTCCTTAAAAAATCTATGGAATGAAACAATTCCCAATGTCACAGGTTGGATCTTTCTCTCATGAGGCCATATCCAGTGTTTTGGAAAAATAATTCCACTGGAGTTATGGGAAGAGCAAAATAAGGAAAGAATCGACCTTAACTATGGTCACCAGATTCATTGTGTCTTTTATCAAATCACCACAATAACTTTACATTTGGTTACAATTGTCATACTATTACTTAATTTTTTAATATTTAAACGTTAGCCTAATACGAATTTGATACTTGCACATATTCTTCTTCTTAACTTCATTTGGTAACTTATGAAATCCACTGTTGTGTGCTAGAGCTTATGAGTGTCCTTGAGATTATGAAAGATATGCAATCATACACACACATAAAAGTGATGTCTTGACGAGTTATCTACTCTTGCGATATATATAGGCTTAAGAGAGTTATAGTGATGTGTTTAGGTGATAAGCTTAGAAGCTCCATTAACTTTGGACTCCTGAATTTGTTCTCGTGGATAATTTGAGATTGTACTTAAGGCAGGGAACAAAACTGGGAGTTATTATTGAATCAGATGAGGACATTGATGAAGGTTTTTCCTGCTTTCTTAAGAAGGAAACAGGTAACTTGAAAACAAATTGCAGAATTTAATTATTTTTTCCAATTCTATCTCACTATTCTACTTGTTATATTTGATGTGACAAATATTATTGTGCATCATATGGTATTTTTGACATCTTCTGTCAGTTCAATACGTGAAAATACTTATATAATTGGATTCTCTGTAGCCCTCACTCTGAAGATAGAGAGATCCCTAAAACTCTAACTCACTTGTGGATACAAGAACCGAATAATCACGTATTATCTATGTTTAAAAGATCTTTTAGAAATTACTAGAATTTGGAACTTGCCAAAAATCTAAAAATTATCATAAAGGGTAAAAGATTATATAATGTCAAGAATATGCCAAAATTGAAAGAAGTTGCCAATAATAATTCTATAGAAAAGGCAAATATTGTAATCTCGGATGGCGAATTATTGGAGCGTAGGTGCAAGGCGAGGCGCACACCTAATTGAAGTGAGGCGCACACTATACAAAATATGAAAAAATTGCAAATCTTTAACAATAAGATTATTTATGATGTAAAATTTAAAATATATAGCATAAATTACTATTATATAAGGTCATGAAGAGACATATAAAAAGATATATCTAATATATGAACTCAATTTGGAGCTTAAAGACATAGAAAGATTGAAACACGCCCTTGAATAGGATGGAAAGACTTGCACCATAGAAGATAATAAGGAATCATGATACTTTTTAATGTATAACTCGTTCTTGTGTGAGTTAGTGGTACATAGTCTCGTGCCAAAGTAGAGGTCTCATATATATATATATATATATATATATATATATATTTATATACACTAAGAAAAGCTTATTGTGCCAATAACTTTAAAATGATTCAAGAACATACCATAATAAGGACACATTATTATGCCAAATGTTTTCAGAATATAATTTTTTTCCATTATAAAGGCCAAAAGGCCATTAGAATACAATACTATTTTTTGGGCATGGCTTTTTTAGTTACAAATGCTACTTGTAAAAATGACTCTAGGTTATGTCACTTTCCCAAATTACTCTGTTGGGGTTTGGGAACATGGACATTCCATGCCAAAAGAAAGATATATGTTTTAAGGTACATTGGATTTGGGAAAATGACAAAGGAAAGATGGGCATATCACTTTGACTAATATTCCTTAATGTGTTTTTGTTTCATGTATTGTAGGAATGAGCTTGATATGAAATAATTTAGGTTTAAGTCAGATCCATAAGGCCCATCTTTCTTGTTTCGAAAGTCTTATCTTTGTAAATTTAATTTTCATACAAATTTAACAATGTCACTCTTGTTTTCACCCTTTCTTAGTTCCTGTTTGACAAAATACATGTGAAACTTTAAAATGGATCACTTTGAAAAGTTGGGTTTCCATACATGTGCATCCTTACCTTTTATATATACACTTTTACTACTCAGTAAGGTTAAATTGGTTCTTGCATACGAGAACCAAATATTATTAAATTACTAAGTACAGAGAAATGCATATTCTGCGTAACTCATAATTTTGAATGCTAACGAGATAAACCAACAGGTCTAGTGACTCTTTCCATTTAAAAATAGAGGGATGGAAGAAATACTGGAAAGTCTTATTATGGTTGTCTAAAAGCAAGGATGGAAGAAATTATTTTCAGGGTTGAGCATCAATTACTTGAAGATGAGGATAATCTTATTTGACTCCTTTTATTATGAAACGCAACGAAAATATCAATGGTTTATTTTCCCTATTAGTGAATGAAATAATATATGAATTTGTTTGATAAATAGGGTCTCTTTGAATATTGTTGAAGTTTTTTATTTATTTCTTAAACATGTTGGATAGTCCTATAAACAAAGGAAACTCTGTCCAATTTTTCTAAATTGTTTACAATTATTTGTGTTATATAGAAAATCTTTTCGACTTACATCATACACGACGTACTACTTTGAAAAAATTGGATAACCGCCCGACAATCGAGAAATAGAGAATATCAAGAAAATGTGACCAAGGAAGTTGGTGAAAAAATTGTGAGTTTCTTTCAAAAGTTAAGAAAACATAATTTTTTTTTATATAATCTTTATAAATTTGGACATGTACTACATAAGAGGATTGAAAAGAATATTATTTAACAACACTCTTGATAATTTGTTTCATTGTAGGACGCTTTGAAGAACCAAGTCCATGATGGGAGCTTATTGAGGGTTATATTATATGATTTGGAGCTTTTGAGGTATCGGCACAATTTTGTGAAAGCCAAAGGAAGACTGATGCAATTATGCGTGATTTTTGGATGTAAATTATTTTGGAGACATTTTTTTAATGATGTACGTCGTGGCTATATCTAGTTATGATACATGTAGTAGGCCATTATTTTTTTGTGATTAATGTAGATGGTGGGTAAATCTATTTGTGTCTTACTATTTTTTTTATATGGACAAATGGTTTGGTTTAGTGTATTTTAGATGTATGTGACTTCGAATAAAAAAAAATTCAAGGTTGTTTTTATATTACTATGAATTTTGATTTGTGTTTAGATTTGTTTGTCAACTATGGCTGTTGATGTAAAAAATTAGATCATCTCTAATTATTCAATCACAGATAAAATAAATGAAAAAAAGAGTTTTTAAAGTGGTTCAGCCTTATAAGAATTTCCTACGTCCACTGTTATGTTATTGCTGAGTGTTTGGGAATTCTCCATTACAAGTTCTCTCAAGAAATTCCGGTCCCCTTCTGATGAGGATTGTACAATGTATTTATAGCCCTGAGGCTGTAATGTGAAAGGGTAATACATTAAATGATGTACATATGAAAGGGTAATACATTCAATGCTCCTTAAGCGTGTGCGTCTGAATGATAAGCATTTAATGAACAGTCAAACTGTTGGTTATCCAGCTATTAATGCTTTGTTCGAGGTGCAGCCCGGATCGCCTGAGTTTCTCGGACCGCCTAAGCTTCTCGGTACTCAAGAGTTCCTCGGAGAGTTCTTGTTCCTCGGAGCGTATGAGTTCCTCGGGGAAGTAGTGTTCCTCGTCGTAGTATGGTTCCTCGGAGCGTCTGAGTTCCTCGGAAGTGTTTGTTGTTGCCACGTAGATTGCCATGTGTCTTCACTCAATTGATCCATGTAAGCAGACTAAATTCAGTATCAACAGAAGCCCCTAATGTTTCATAGTTCGAACTTTGAGGAGTGTGGAACATTCTTTCTCGGAATATAGCAGTTTTAAATGGTCATCCTGAAATTTAGGAGTCTTTTGTATTTATTTCTCTTTCTAAATTCGTAGAACCAGGATTTTTTGAACTTTTCTACTCGCTTCGATTCCCGCGCCCTTTTTATCCTTTTAGCCACCGGTAGCGTAATCGTTTCTTTTTTGTAATCATTACTTTTTCCTTTTCCCAAGGCAAGGTATTTAAGCGTCACAGACAATCCCATCGTCTTCTACTTTTTTAAATTTGTATCTTCGAGTTTTCCATCGTCTCTTTCTCTCCTGTGTATTCATCTCTTCCATCGTTCGTTGTCAACAAATCCACTCTTTTTCTTTAAGATCTTCTTCCTTCTTCTTCATTTCCTTTATTCATCATGGTTTACCCTGTTGAATCTCTTGATAAGTTTCGCTATGATTTTTCCATTCCCTCCTGGATTATTTGGAAGAGCTTTCTGAGCCTTCTGATTATTTTCATTTGGCTGAGGGACATTGGTTCCCCAGTCTCTTTGTTGCTGAGTGTGGATTTTCTTTTCCACCAAATCCCTTGTGTCTGGAATTCTGTCAGTACTTTGACGTTGTTCCTGCAAGAATAGCCCCCAATACATGGAGAATAGTTAATGGGGTTCATAGGTTAAATCAAATCCATGGAACTCGCATAGGAATTCCAAAAATCATGTTTTGCTATAGATGGGCTGTTGGTGATAACACCTTTTATTTAAAAACTAGAATTTTAAATAGGGCTTTAGTGGTCAATCTCCCGGATGCCAATAGGGATTATTTTGAGCACGGGTTTGTCATAAAAAAATTGGCAACATGCTCCTTTATCTGGAGTTGAAGTTTATCAGGGTCCCAGATGCCCTCCCTATAGCAATGGGATAGGTTATTTTTATTTCATTTTATTTATTTTGAAATTATGCTTCCTCTATGTTTGATAAAATGTGCCACTGATATTGTAATTTTTATTTATTTGCAGTTGATAGTAAAAGAAAGTGTCCAAAAGAAGCAGACGTTAATATAAGACACTTAAAACTTATCTAGAGTTTGCATCAGTCTGTTGCCGACGAGCACATTAGGTCGACTATATATCTGCTGCAGTACAAGAGCTACACCACTTCCTTTACTGCTCGTACGGTAATGAGTGAAGTAGAACCAGCACCAGCCTCTGCAAGTTCTTCGCCTGAATCACACATTCCTTTAAGTGAAAGGATGAAGAAGAGAAGACCTCCCACCCTTTTCGAGAAACCTGCCTCTGGTGCTGGAGAGGAAAAAAGAAGTAAGACTGATGTCCCAGAAGGGACAAAGAAGACTGATGCGCCTTCCTCGGCTGCTGCTGTTGTGAAGGTTGTATAGAAGCCCCAAGTGGCCCCGAGCAGGTCTGCTGCTCCAGGGGAAGTTATTGTAATATCACCGACCAAGAGTTCTTCCTTGGTTGAATCTATTCCTGTTCCCCCGAGGAAGCTGAAAAAGAGCTCCTCGGTCAATTTGGCTGAAACAATCTCACAACCCCCAACTACTGGAACTGGTGTTCCTACCTTTGTTCCCCCGAGCTCTGCCATGAGCTCGGTGAAGACTTGGATCATTCCCGAGATCCAAGGTGTCGAAGAAAACCTTACTTGGGACATGGTCACTTCGTTGGCTGCTCGCCATATTGCTTCTGTAAGTCTTGTTACTTTTGAATTTTTCATCTTTTCTTTGTTATATCTGTCTCTGACTTGCTTTCATTTTCTTTTCACAGTTGGTGAGCTGCTTCAATACCATTTTGAAGAAAGATGAGGCGATTAAAGCTTCAAGCTCCTCGTCTAGTGTGGAGGGAGCTTTGGAGGAAGATATTAAGTCTTTGGAAGATTCTCGCCAGAAATATGCTACTGACAAGGCAATCTGGGAGAACAAGCTTGCCTCCACCGAGCAGGAGAAAGCTCATGTTGTTGAAGTCTCCAAAGGGTTGGAGAAAAAAGTGAATGCTTTGGAGAAGAAAAATAAAGAGCTTGAAGATAAGCTTAAAACTGCTGGGGAGCTTGAAGATAAGCTTAAGGTTGCTGAGGAAAAGTTGGGCCAGCTTCAGGAAGTAAGTCGGCAGAAGGAGGAGGTCGAAAATAAATTGAAAGCTGCTGATAACCTGCTGTCCGAGAAGCTTTCCTCGGAGAAGTTAAAGAGGAAAATGGCTGTGAAGAAGTCCTTCAGCGCTGGCTGGGACAAGGGGTGGAACAAGGGTTTGGCTGCCATGATGTCTCAAGTAGAATATGGCAACCTCAAGTACTTCAGACATGGATGGGTCGCTGCTCTACAGGAGATGAAAGTGGATGAAACTTCCGAGCTCTTCCAGCGACACATCCCTGGGTCCCCTCCAACTCCTGAAGATGAAGAAGAGGACAAAGCTGCCTCCGAAGAGTCTTCTATGGTAATGGGGGATCATCCCCCAGCCATCCAGCCTGTGAACGAGGAACCTCAACAAATCGTTACTTCTTCTGAGCAACTGCCGACGCTCCCTGAGCAACTTTCTGTTCCCTCCGAGCAACCTACTTCCTCATCCCAGCCTCCCGAGAAGGTTTTGGGAGACAAGGAAAAGGTGTAGAGTTGTTCGGGTTTCTCTTTATATTTTTCTTTTATCAAATGTAATCCTGAACATGTAACACTGAACCATGATATAATAAAACTTGAACTTTTATTTTTGTATACTGTTGTCTCTTCTTCACATTCTGTTTTGATTATTGATTACTGCTTTTTCTTCCTCTGCTACTTTCTGGCTAGGATGGAATTACTATCTGCTCACGATACAAAGATGCTGAGGCAATGCAATGATTATTTTAAGGCTGGTCACATAGATCTGAGTACGATACAAATCGTCGACATCCTCGGCCAAGATGCTTTTGAACTGGCAGTTGAAGCATACTAATATCTGAAGTGTATGCTTGATCGTGCGGTGGCCAATAATGTGGCTTATTATGACATGATCGAGGATCTCCAAGGCCCCTTCGAAGATCTTCAGCAACAATACAAAGAATCCACTTCCCTCTTGCACGAGGGGTATGAGAAGAAATATCAACAAATGATTGCCGACAAGGGCTACGAGAAGCGTTTTGCTGGCTACGATGTGAGGGAGAGAAATCTGAGGGGTGAGGTCGAGGAGTGCAGACAAATAGCCGAGTTACTGGAGCAAGAGAACAACAACCTGCAAAGAGAGTTGTCACAGTTGAAGTCATGCATCTTCTACTTCAAAAGCCTTGATCCCAGTGACTGATGAGGGATTCTCGTTCTTAGAAGTCGAGAACGCCAATTTGAGGGACGAGTTGGAAACCTTGAAGAGGTCTGGCCCATCTACATCTTCTCGTGGTCGAGCAAGAGCTCCTCGGGGACGAGCAAGGGCTACTCGAGTTCCTGTCGAGGAACAGAGGACTCAATCCGCTTTAGAGAACCAGGCCTTCCAGTTAATGGCGAAGAACTAGGAGTTGGCTGAAATGTCAAAGAAGATCAGGGACCTGGAAGAGCAGCTTTCTATGCAGAAGTCAGTCTTGGAGAATAAGGAACTCTTTATCAAGAATCTCCACGAGTAGCTGGAAAGACTGACATATCAATTCCACAAATAGCCCAGGGAGTTCTGGATGGCTGGATACAACGAGGCTCTTTACCACTTGGACGATCGTATCCAAAATGCCAATAATAAGGGCTACAAGCAAGGCTGGTTGAATACCTTAGGTGTGCTGCAACTCGAACAGGGTCATTACCTATGGGACTACCATGATCCTGGGCTGCTCGACCTACCCATGCCACCATACAAATTGGATATGAGTTGGATCCCTGCTCGGGCCATTCCTCGATGCTTGATTTCAAAATATCTCAGCGACTACAATCTCCATTCAAATGTCGAGATATCTCGTCCCGAGCACCTCCTAGATCGGCCAACCGTAATGAATGTCAGGATGTTAAAAGATTTGAACTTCATAAATTCTCCTCTTGCTTTGAATGATCCGACTGCTGGCGAGGAACCTGTGTCAAAAGCAGAGGGGAAAAGACCAGTAAAATAGGAATGTTAATGTAATAAATTTGTATACATTTCATTATCAATGTAATTTGTTTTTGATTTTAATGAAAGACTTTCATTTTTGTTTGCAATCTTAATTGTTATTGTCTTGTAATACTTTACATCTGTGCATGTGTATCTGTTAAAAAGATAATAATATTGTGTTATTTGTCGACCAACTTATTGTCGAGTAGTCACTTGGTCAAAAATAATGTTTTGTTTCTTGACCAACTTTGTAAAAAGTTACGAGTATAAAAAATGTTGCTCGATTACTTTCTGGTCTTCATAAAATGTTTCCGACCAACCAAGGTCGGTAAATTTTCCTTGTCGACCAACTATAGATACTGGGTTTTTATCCCCGACCAGCCATAGTTAGTAGATTTTTTTCTTACATGTTTCCGACCAACCAAGGTCGATAAATTTTCCTTGTCGACCAACTACCGTTAGTGGGTTTTTATCCCCGACCAACCATAGTTAGTAGATTTTTTTTTCTTAAATGTTTCCGACCAACCAAGGTCGGTAAATTTTCCTTGTCGACCAACTACAGTTAGTGGGTTTTTATCCCCGACCAGCCATAGTTAGTAAATTTTTTTCGTTTTCATAAAATGTGTCCGACCAACCAAGGTCGGTAAGTTTTCCTTGTCGACCAACTACAGTTAGTGGGTTTTTATCCCCGACCAACCATAGTTAGTATTTTTGGAATAGTTGTAGCTCCCGACCAACCTTAGTTGGCATTTTCGAGAATATATTTACTTCCTAACCGACATAAGTTGGCATTTTTAGGAATACTTTTATTTCCCAAGGAACATATAGTTTTAGAATAAAAGTTTTACTTCCCGAAGGAATACAGGTAGCTTTACTTCCATGAGGAATACATGTAGCTTTACTTCCCGGAGGAATATTGGTAGCTTTACTTCCCGGAGGAATATTGGTAGCTTTACTTCCCGGAGGAATATTGGTTTCTCGACCAACCTTAGTTGGCGTTTTCGAGAAAAAAATTGAGTAGCCTGAGCTTTGCCGAGTAGTGTGTATCACTAGTATTCCTCGAAAAACTTTCAATAAAAAGAAAGAATTCGGCAGAATATCTTCATTTTATTCATCACTGATAATACTTGCGTAGGTGCTCTGCGTTCCATGCATTCTTAAACTCCTCCCCTTCTAAAGTTGCTATTCGGTAAGTTCCTGGTCGAACAACTTCTGTAACTTGGTATGGTCCATGCCAGTTTGCCTCCAGTTTGTTGTGCTTTTGAATCACTTTCTTCAGCACATAGTCTCCTTCTTTCAGGCCGCACTTCTTCACTCTCTTGTTGTAGAACAAAGCTGTTCGTTGTTGGTATGCAGCATTCCTGATGGCTGCTTCTTCTCTAACTTCCTTGAGCATGTCTAAATCCAATTTTCTCATTAAGTCGCTGATAGGGGAATTGAAATTCAGTACCTTGTGTGTTGGGAGGCCCAACTCGGCAGGTATAACAGCTTCACTTCCAAACGCCAGCATATATGGTGATTCTCCTGTTGCTACTCGGGGAGTAGTTCGGTAAGCCCAGAGTACTGACTGTAACTCGTTGATCCAATTTGGTTTCGCATCATCCAATCTTTTCTTCAAGCCATTCAGTAACGTTTTGTTTGTCACTTCAGTTTGTCCATTGATTTGAGGATGACCTGGTGCTGAGTGGACCTTCAAAATGTTCGACTAATGACAATAGGCAGCGAACTCCTCGTTATCAAATTGTGTTCCATGGTCGGTGATGAAAGAATGAGGAAGACCATATCGACAAATGATGTTCTTCCAAACAAATTGGTACACCTTGTCGTACGTCATATCAATGAGAGGCTCATCTTCTACCCACTTAGTAAAATAATCCACTGCGACGACGAGGTATTTGAACCTTCCTCTGGTCGTTGGAAGTGGCCCAACCAAATCTTTTCCCCACATGGAAAATGGCCAAGGGGAAGTTATGGGTGTCAACAATGCTTGTGGAGTTCTTCGGATGGAGGAAAAGCACTGGCACTTGTCACACTTATTGGCATAGGCTATACAATCAACCCTCATCGTCGGCCAGTAGTATCCCTGCGTCATCACTCTTTACAAAATCGTCCGACCTGCTACATGTGCTCCACAGGACCCTTCGTGGATCTCTCTAATCAATTCTTTCACCTCGGAGGGATGTACACATCTCTGCAAACCTTCCATAATTCATCGTCTATATTGAATACCGTTAGTTAATACATACCGAGCAACTTTAAACTTCAATTTCTTGGCTGCGATCTTGTCAATTGGTAATTCTCCTTCCTCAATATACGCCCTGATGGGATCCATCCAAGATGGTCTTAAATCAAGGGTGATAAAGTTCATCGTCAGATCTTCATCTATACTCCGACCAACCAACACTTCAATTGGGATTGTTCGTCGTAGCTCGGTACGAGTAGCTGATGCTAGTCGAACTAAGGCGTCTGCTCTCGCATTCTCCATTCTTGGTATTCTGAACAGCTGAATAGCAGCAAATTCTGACACCAGCTCCTTTGCCTTTGCATGATATCTGATCATTAATTCTCCTTTGACTGCATATACTCCCAACATTTGGTTTACGATCAATTGAGAATCACTGAAAACAATAACCTGCTGCGCCTCCATAATTTTTCCCAAGTTAAGTCCTGCAATCACGGCCTCATACTCAGCCTCATTATTGGAAGCTTTGAATTGGAAACGCATGGCGTATTTCATGTCGACCTCGTCCGGCGTGCTCAAAACTATCCCCGCGCCACATCTTGTATTGCAAGATGAACCATCTACATATAGCCTCCATATCGGTAACTCGTCTTCAAATTTTTGATCTGTCAGAGTTCCTCGGTGAAATATTTGTTGCTTCCTTTCATCCTCCCATGCTATTTCCTGCTCTTCGTCGATCATCTTTTCTTGCCCTTTTACCAACCGGAGTTGGCCTGAGCTCGAATTTAATGATCCTGTAACATCCACTTGCCCTTTTACCAACCAGAGTTGGTCTGAGCTAGTGTTTGTTGATCCTGTAACATCCACAGGTTGATCAGCGAGCAACTCTTGCTTCTCGGGGGTATCAGGATAGGTGAACTCTGCTATAAAATCTGCTACAGCCTGCCCTTTTAGCGATGATCTGGGTTCGTAAACTATATCATATTCATCGAGCTCTATTGCCCAGTACATCAATCTCCGTAATTTTTCTGGTTTATGAAGGGCTTGCCTCAATGGCATATCAGTATAGACTACTATGGTATGAGCCTTGAAATATGGCCTCATTCTTCTACTCGCCTCAATCAGCGCCAGTGCTAACTTTTCCAGCCTTGGATATCTGATCTCTGCTCCTCGGAAGGCCTTACTCGTATAATAAATTGGTTTTTGCACTCCATTCTCCACTCTGATCAACGCCGAGCTAACTGCATTCTCGGACACTGCAAGATATAAGTATAATTTTTCTCCCGTGACTGGCCTGGATAATAGTGGAGGTGCTCCCAAGTATTTCTTCAAGTCCTGAAAAGCCTTCTCACATTTATCATTCCCCTCAAAAGTCTTTCGGAGTGTCTTGAAGAATGGGAGACATCTATCAGTTGCTCGTGACACAAATCTATTGAGTGCTGCTACTCGTCCTGTGAGACTCTGTACTTCCTTCTTCGTCGTTGGAGATCGCTGTCCTAATAGAGCTTTGATCTTTTCAGGATTTGCTTCAATGCCTTGTTGATTGACGATGTACCCAAGAAACATGCCTTCTCGTACTCCAAATATGCACTTCGTCGGGTTCAGCTTCATTTGATATTTATCCAGTTGATCAAAAGTCGGATTTAAGTCAACTAGATGATCGACAGCTTTCTTGCTCTTTGTCAGCATATCGTCAACATAGACTTCCATACTGCAACTGATTTGTTCAGCAAAGACCTTGTTCATCAACCGCTGATATGTCTCACCTGCATTTTTCAAACCAAAAGGCATAAGATTATAACAATAAGTTCCCCTAGGGGTAATAAAAGAAGTACTCTCCCTGTCTTCAGGTTTCATTTTAATCTGATTGTAGCCAGAATAAGCATCTATGAAGCTCAGCAGCTCGTGTCCCGAGGTAGCATCGACCAGTTGATCAATTCAGGGCAATGGAAAGTGATCCTTTGGGCATGCTTTGTTGAGTTCGGTGAGGTCTACACACATCCTCCACTTGTTATTTTTCTTCTTTACCATCACCACATTGGCTAACCAGTCTGGATATTTAATGTCTTCAATGAAGTAAGATTTTTGGATCTTCTCAACTTCCTCATGTATAGCTTGATTCTTCTCGGGACTGAATACTCTTCTTCTCTGCTTCACAGGCTTGATCTCCTTATTCACATTGAGCTCGTGACATAAGAAATTTGGGTCTATCCAGGGCATATCCTCATGACTCCACGCAAAAGTTTGCTTTCTGCTTCTAAGGAAAGTTATCAATTCCTGTTTTAGTGAGGCTTCCAACGACGAACCTACTTGAGTAGTTCGCTCAGGGTGCTCGTGGTCCAGAATGATGTTTTCAGTAGCTTCCACCACTTGATCCTTCACGAGTTGCGACTCATCTCTAGGATCCAATGTTTCAATTTCTGCACCTTCATCCACTTGATAGGTAGTAGTCTTTTTTCTTGATTCCTCCAGTTCTTCTTGCTCGGCGGATGAATAGTAGCATTCCCGAGCTACTTTCTGATTACCTTTCACAACTCCTACTCCAAAATTTATTGGAAATTTTAAGCATTGATGAACTATAGATGGTACAGCTTCGAACTTCTTCAATCCTACTCTTCCCAAGATGATATTATATAATGATTGAACATTCTTATCCATCACGAAGAAACGTATTCTTTCGGTTCGACAAGTAGGCCACGTACCAATGAATATATCCAACTTGATCGTCCCAAGTGGAAATACTTTCTCGCCAGGAAAACCGAGGAGGGGTCTATGATAAGGCTCCAGTTGAGATAGCTTTAGATTTAAACTGTCGAAGCACGAGTAGAACATGATGTCTTCCGAGCTACCATTGTCTACCAGTACTCTTGAAATCATTACCTCCTTCATTCTCATCTTGATCACCAATGGGTCATCATGAGGATATAGAACACCTGCAAGGTCATTCTTTGAGAAACCAATGACCAATTTCTCTTTGTTCACCTTTCTCGGGCGATCCTCCTCTGCTAGATTTATTCGTTGAATGTATGAGCAAGCTTGAGCCTCACAGAGGTAAGCTTTTCTCTCTGCAGTAAGGTCTCCTCCTCCTGCATCTCCACCTGCTATAACATTATAGTCAAATGACCCAAAACGTATTGAAAATACCTCTTGTTCTGGCTGCCTTGGTCTCTTGGGAAGATTGGGGTCGTCTTCGGGATCAACTTCATGGTTTCTTTTCTTGTTCACCTCTGCTCGACGAGAAGATCTAGACCTCTCTCTTGCTCGGTCGATGTTTCTTCTTTCGTTTCCCTGATCAACATACTTTGCCAGCTTTCCTCGTCTGATGAGTGTTTCAATCTCATTCTGAAGAGCTATGGAATTTTTGGTCATATGGCCATGATCTTTATGAAACTCGCAATACTTCGCCTTATTCCTCTTGTCAGTGTCTGCCTTCATTTTCTCTGGCCAGTTTAACTCCTCGTTGCTCTCGATTTCTTCTAGAACATGGTTGATGTCATTCTTCAAAGGAGTATAATTATCATATTTCTTCATCACGTCCCATACTGACCTAGATTTTGAATGTTTGTCATTACCATTGTTCTTATGCTCTTTCTTCTTAGCTTTATCACCTTCCACCTTGGTTTCTTTGGCATCCATGTTCTTCTTCGCAGCCATAGCCTCCTCGGCATTCATAATCTTGGACGCTTTTCTCATCAGATCTGACATGGTTCTCGGTGGATCTTTAGCCAAAGATGTAGTACAACTTGTTTGGCATTAGTCCACTCATCAAGGCAGTAATCGCTGTCTTCTCCTCATAATCAATGACTTCGAGTTTCTCGTTATTAAAACGAGTTATATAATATCTGGTACTCTCACCAGCTTTTTGTCTAACACTTAACAAATGTGCTACTCGTTTAACTGGCTTTACCCCAAAATAGAAATTCCCAATGAATAACTCGGCCAGTTGAAGAAAAGTTGAGATCTTACTCCGAGGAAGATTATTATACCATATTTGAGCAGATCCGGTAAGAGTTCCCGAGAATGCTCTGCATCTCATCTCATCTCATCTCATCTGGAACAGCATAGATGTCGGCTGCAGCTTGGTATTGTTCTATATGAAGGACAGGGTCGGCCTTTCCATCATACTTGGGAGTCACAACAGGTGCTTTTAACTTTGATGGTGTTGGAAAATCTACAATGGACTGGACAAAAGGTGTTCCTCGAACAAAGGTTCGTTGTAGAGGGTTCTTAGCTTTAGCCATTTCCCCTAATCTATCATCCAGCCTCTGAATAGATCCTTTCCACGCATCATTTCCTTCCTCGGGCTTGGTTGTTCGAGCAACTGATCGCGTTGATGTGGCATCCTGAGATCTATCTTGACGAGCAGCTGGTCGCTCATGGGATCTATCTTGACGAGCAGCTGGTCGCGACTGGGCAGATCCTTCCCTTAAATCTGATGGTCGTCGAAAACTCCTCGATATGACTTTAGTAGGACTTTTGCTCCTCCTAGGTCCTAATCGATTGAAAGGTGATACCCTGCTTAACCTCTCTAGCGCACTAGTCCTTTCTGGAGAGAGAGTGACACGTTGTTCAGTATCTGTGGCTCGCACTGACGAAGTTCATCCAGGTTGATAAGAAAAATCTTCTGACTCCTTATTGCGATATGAATTGGTATGCCTAGTACGCGAAGAAGGTGCACGGGTATTTCTTTGAATGCTTCGTGGTCCTGAATAGGTTGATGCACCACCATGGAGGGTTTGTATTAGTTGTCGCATAGTTTCTTGCATGACGGTCTGGCCCTGAGCCAGATTTGTCATTATTCCAGCCAGATCTGGAATATTTGGCGGAGCAGATGGATTTGGAAGGTTTCCAGCTTTTTGATTGCTGGATTCTGGCATATCAGCCATTTGTTATGAATTGTTTTTGGTGAAAAACGATATTACCAGTCGTTTTCCACAGACGGAGCCAATCTGTTGATGTTAAAAATTAGATCATCTCTAATTATTCAATCACAAATAAAATAAATGAAAACAAAGAGTTTTTAAAGTGGTTCAGCCTTACAAGAATGGCCTACGTCCACTGTTATGTTATTGCTGAGTGTTTGGGAATTCTCCATTACAAGTTCTCTCAAGAAATTCCGGCCCCCTTCTGATGAGGATTGTACAATGTATTTATAGCCCTGAGGCTGTAATGTGAAAGGGTAATACATTAAATGATGTACATATGAAAGGGTAATACATTCAATGCCCCTTAAGCGTGTGCGTATGAATGATAAACATTTAATGAACAGTCAAACTGTTGGTTATCCAGCTATTAATGCTTTGTTCGAGGTACATCTCGGACCGCCTAAGCTTCTTGGTACTCAAGAGTTCCTCGGAGCGTATGAGTTCCCCGGGGAAGTAGTGTTCCTCGTCGTAGTATGGTTCCTCGGAGCGTCTGAGTTCCTCGAAAGTGTTTGTTGTTGCCACGTAGATTGCCATGTGTCTTCACTCAATTGAGCCATGTCAGCAGACTAAATTTGGTATCAACAATGGCATTAATATTGGTTGTTATTTTTTTTATTATATGTTTAATTTATAACCATTTATATTAAACGCTCATGTGATGAATTTTTTTATATGACCTTTTTAAAATTTTAAAAATTGTTTATCATGACACTTTTTAAATCAAATATGACATCTTATGGGGTATATATGTCTTTTTTTACAGTAGATATGACAGCTTTGAAAAAAAAGTCATATATAATCGTTACCTAATATGACACTTTTTATGAGTATCAATTATGACACCCAAACTTATGACGCTTTTTATTTAAAAATAAAGTGTCATAAAATGCATTTTATGACGCTTAAAAAACGTCATAAAAGACCTTTTTATTGTAGTTAATGTAATTAGTAATTTGGACAATGAAGTAGCCCTCATTTGTCACCCAAAAATATTGGCCAAAAAAAGTGATGAAAAATTATCCCTTTTGCAACCCAATTTGAACCGAATAAACTTTTTCCTTTCGTTGGATAATCTGAAACACCAAATTAGCCCGGAATTGTGAAATTAAAAATCTAGAAATTTAGTCCGAAAAATGCATAAAAAAGGGGCTAGAAAAATAGAAGTATGCTCAACAAAAATAGCAAGAAAAAGGAAAAAAAATGTGAAAATCGAAAAAAATATAGAAAAAGAAAAGAAAAATGAGCAAAAGCCTGAAAAAGCGCTAACGGACATCATAAGCAAAATTTTCCAATTCCATAGTTCCCAAACATTCTCAATTTTACTGAAATACGCCCTAAACCCAAGAAAGTCCTACCCGAGTCCGAATGTCAAAATTAATTACCGCGTGGAGAGCCTAAAACACGAAAAGATAATAAAAGAGATCAATTGGTATGAATAAAAGACACGATGTTTCTCGTTTTCCAATAACCGTATTCCGATGAAGAGATCTTTTCACCATAAATATTTTTTCTTTTTAAATTGTGTGTGTGATCTCGTGTCCATTACATTTACTCTTATAAATCACGCATACTGAGAGAATAAGCCACATTTCCGAGTGATTCGTTTGTGAGTATATCTGTGAGATTTTGAAAACAAAGCGAATTTTTGGGAAGTAACGTAATGATCAATCAGTGGAAATTAGCGGTTCGATTTTGGGCTTCACACACACACACGCTATGACTTGAGACTTGCGAATATGATTTTAAAGTGACTATTTTTGGGGATTTTAAATTGTACAATTTTGAAGTATTTTGACCTTTCTTTGAGTCTAGGAAAATGAATTTTGTGGGTATATTCACTGCAAACCCTTGTGAGACACCACTCGTCCTATTAGGGCAACTAAGGGTTTTAAAGGCTTGTTTCATACGCTAAATGCAATCGTTTATCCACGAAAGAGGTTTTTTGATCCCATTTTTTTTTGAGTTTGACCATGTTGTGATTCTTTTACATTGCTCGGGAGGATCAAAGTTCTAAGTTAGGGGGATTTGATTAGGCATAGATTCTTCGTATTTATCCCTGTAATTTAAGGTCCTTTATCGCTCTGCGAAGTGTAATTTTAGTGGATTTATCTCATATCATTGCTACTGACATTTCCTATTAAGTATGCCGAGTTTCGTATATTCCTCATCACTTTTGCAGGTGTTTGATGCATACAAAGAAAGAGGAAACCGGAAGAAAGAATGAAAATAAGAGCAGAAACATCAAAGGGGCAAAAAATATAATTTTCATCAAGAATTTGGAAGAGAGGCCTAAGATAAATTTAATATTTCAAGTCTACGAGCATCTGGGAAGAAATGACATCCAAATCCGAATCACGGATCAAAAGTTACAAGACTTAAAAGTTGAGAGAAAATCACGAAGAAGAAAAATTTCCTGTAAAGAGGGAACCGAACCGAAGAGGATAAAAAAAGAATCGATCCAGTTCTGGAAAAAACTTTCTATTAAAATCAAACCGAATCGAAGCCCTTGAATATGATTGGTTCGGGTGTCAAAATTTGAGTTTATCCACTTGTAAAATTAGAGTCCTGCATAGTTAAAACCCTTGTAAATACGTAGGTTATGTAGTTTTGGAGAGAGAAACAGTAAAGAGGAACCCTAGAAGCTCATAAATTTCAGTTTTTAATTCTCAATTCCAAGTTATTCAGTAAAGTTGATTTCTTTCTCTTCTCTATTGTTTGGTTTCAATAATTCTTGCATAATTAGTTTATTCCCAGTAGGTATTACATTGTTATTCTTATTTAGAAATAATTTGATCATGAGTTCAGTTGCATGTACCGTAGAAACCCTAGTTTTTATTAATTTCACCATGCTAGGCTAGACTTTTAGGGGTTGGGATACTTGAACCGAATCCGACGTGGTTTGCATGTGTGTAAAATTAGTTCCCCGAATTAAGTAAATGATCTAATCATGTTGTGTGGTGATCACAATTGTCGTAGGACTTTTGATCTCATTTTCCCTCGGTAACCGAGATGCTTAAGAGTACGACGCGCGTGTAGCTACTATGACACCATTTTACTCTTACTTTTGATTATGTATAATGCGGTATTGAACCTCATATATATAATGCTTGAGATTAATAAATAATGGATTTTGTCATTTATTTAATTTATAACTAGTTTTATAGCCGGTAAACGTACTAAGGTCGAGGGATTGCATTTTAACCTATCTTTCCCTTTTATATTTAGTAAATCATAATTAGCTTACTTTTACATGTTTAGTTTCATAATTAGTTTAATTAACTTGTGTTTAGTTGATAGAAATTTTCCCACTTCGATCATCCTTTTCATTTCTTTTTAGAGCCAGGTTGGGGTTGACCGTCTTACCGTTCATCGTCACGAGTATTCGTCCTATTTCCGTGTGGATTTGACCCCGTCTTATCAGGTTTATTACTTTCGTGACCAGATTGCACTTGAACCGTAATTATCATGCACTTTAGACATAAATTGAATCACGTTAGAAGACTCCATCAAAATAATAATTATGACATGGCTGAACAAGAGTGGAGGAGATCAAGGTCCACCCCGCTGATGGGGTCATTAAAAGCCTAAAGGAGGTTATTTTTAAAGCCCGATAGGAGAGAGAGTTTCTGATTGGGACGAGCATGACCGACCTAGAAAGGGAGGAATTAATCACCTTCCTAAGATGGAGACTGGATGTATTCGCATGAGAACTGTACAATATTCAACGGATCGATCCTATTGTCTATCATTAATTCCATGTGGATCCAAGATTCAAGCCAATCATACAAAAGGCTCACTGAATAGTCCCAGAGAAGGAAAAGATAGTGGAAAAAGAAGGAAGAAAACTTCTGAAGGTAAGGTCCATCAGAGAAGCTCAATTCCAAAAGTGGTTCTCAAATGCGGTCGTGGTCCGTAAAAGCAATGGGGGATGGAAAGTCTATATAGACTCTATCGACGTCAATAGGGTCTCTCCCAAAGATGGTTTTCTCTCGCTAAATATAGACAACTGGTCAATACCACAACGACTCATGAATAAATGAGTTTCTTAGATGCTTATTCGGGGTACCATCAAATTCCTCTGTTCAGCCCCGACCAAGACAAGACTTCCTTCATCACACTAGTTGGCCTTTATTGCTATAAGGTCATGTCGTTTGGCCTCAAAAACTCTAGAACTACATATCAAAGACTAGTTAGGAAGATATTTGAACCCCTAATGGGAGAGACCATGGAGGTGTACATTGATAATATGCTCTTCAAGAGAAGGAACAAGGATAACCACCTTTAAAACCTAGCCAACACCTTCGAGATCCCCAAGCGCTACCGAATGAAACTCAACACCAACAAGTGCTCATTTGGGGTATAGTCAGGAAAATTTCGGTGTTATATAGTCAGCAAGAGAGGAATTAAAGATAATCCCGATTAAATAGATGCTATCAGCAGGGTCCAGCCACCAAAGACATTGCATGAGGTCCAAAAGCTCACTAGGATGCTTGCAGCGCTCAATCGCTTGGTTTCAAAGTCAACTGAGCGTTGTCGATCATTCTTTTAGTTACTCAAGAAGGATAAAAGCCTCAACTGGACTGACGAGTGCTCCAGGGACCTCGAAGAGATCAAGTCCTATATAAGCAAGCCTCAGTTACTAGAGATCCCCGATCAGAGGGGATCCCCATTACCTTTATCTCACAATATCAAGTCATGCAGTCAGTTCAACTTTGGTTTATGAAAAAGAATACAAGAAGTTACCTATTTACTACGCCATCAAGACGCTCTTGGATGCCGAGCAACGCTACTTGCCTTTGGAAAAACTAGTTTATGCATTGGTAATCGCTTCATGGAAGCTGAAGCATTATTTTGAAGCCCACTCCATTACTGCATTTACTTCTTTCCCCCTTAAGGTTGTCCTTCGTAAAGCTGACCTTTCTAGATGGATGTTAAAGTGGTTGGTGGAGCTAGGGAGTTTTGATATTCACTTTTAAACGAAGACAGAAGTTAAAGGATAAATTTTGTCCAATTTTATTGCATAATTTATTGGGGATGGACCCACCAACCAATAGTTGGTCGCTCAATCAGAGATGCACGAATAGGCACACGAAGAAAGCTGGATGCTATATGTCGAAGGTGCCTTTAATCCCAAGTGGGCAGGTGTGGGCATTATCCTTGTGACTTACAAGGAAGTTATGATCGAGAAAGGAATCAGATTGGGATTCGAAGCCTTCAATAATAAGGTCAAATACGATGCGCTTATAGCTAGTTTATGTAAATCCCACTTGCCTGAGGTAAGACAATTAAGCATTTATTGTGACTGTAAAATGGTGTCCAATCAAGTAAGTGGGGATTTTGATGCCACGTATGACAGGATGGATGCCTACCTCGTAGTTGTACATGAGCTGGTTATGAAATTCGAGGAAGTCCACATTCAACATTTGCCTCAGGGGCACAATAGTTACATCGACACTTTAGCAGCCCTAAGCTTAGTATTTCGAGAAATCAAAGAAGGCTAATGGTTGCCATTCAGGCAGAGATATGCAAATTTTTATGTTTGGAAGTGCTAAAAGTGCCAAAAATTCTCTCCCTTGGTCCATCAAGTGGCTAACGACCTTAGGCCTTTGACCATCCCATGGCCATTTTCATAGTGGGGTTTGCACATCGTAGGACCATTACCTATCACACCTGGGAATTGTAAGTACTTACTAATCAACATAGACTATTTCACCAAGTGGTTAGTGGTGGAACCACTGGCCAATATTAGAGATAAAGATATGATAAGGTATGTCTAGAGGAACATCATAACACGCTTTGGGGCACCAAAGACCATCATAGCTAATAACGACACACAGTCTGAGAGGGGACCTTTCCAGGTTTTATACAATGAGCATAAAGTGAAGCACCACTTCAGTTTGGTGGTGTATCCCCAAAGCAATGGTCAAGTGGAGGCATCCAACAAAATGATGCTCGACGGCCTTAAAAAGAGTCTAGATTGAGGAAAAGGTGTCTGCATGGATGAGCTTCCCCATGTCCTTTGGGCATATCGTACCATGCCCAGAAGACTAATTGGGGAAACACCCTTCACGCTCACATATAGAATGGAAGCTATCAAACCACTTAAAGTAGGACTCCCAACCATGCGAATAAGGTTAGCCGATGAAGAAATAAATGGTGATGCCCTTCGCGCTAAACATGACCTGGCCAATGAATGAAGATAGCAATCCATGATCAAGTTGGCCTCATACCAACAACAGTTGGAAAAGTAGTACAATAAGGGAGTTATTTTGAGAAAGTTCCAAGTATAAGATTACATTCTTAGGAAAGTTCTCGACAACGCTGTTAGAATGTCGGACGGCAAGTTGGGGCCCAACTGGGAAGGACCATTTAAAGTGATTATAGATGATCTTCAGGGAGCCTATCACTTAGAAAAAATGGAGGATAGAGAGATACCCAGAGCGTGGAATGCAGCCAACCTCAAGAAGTTCTACCTTTACTCTTCTTTTTACTTTTTAGCACCTAGTTTATGCAAATTTTTATTTCGAATCTTATGTTGCTCGTAATTTATTATTTCTGTTATGAATACAGGGCCTCCTTTCCATATCTCGCTTAAATATCTTAAGTTATTCAATTACTTTACATTGTTTCCTAAGTAAAAGGCTCATAATTGAGTCTTAGTCTTTGAAAAGGGCCAGTCAGTCTTTAACTTGATTACAACGGTAATTTTGCTAACTACAATTAAAATTAAAGTCCTCAGGTCCTTGTCATGACCAACAGAGGTGACCTTATGACTTGACCAAGAAAGATAAAAGCCCTACAAGGGATCCCTGTCGACTAAAATTCTGAATGGGTGAATTGCCCATAGACCAGGTGCATTTTTTTCATTATCTTTTCTAGGCCTAAGGGAGTGTGATGACATGACCTAAAAGGCAAGAAAGCCAGAATAATACATCCAAGGCATAATGGACTGGAAAAATGCATAAAAATTAATATTAACTCGATTCATTCGACAGAGAACCATTACAAAAGTACCAATTACAAAAATCACAAAGATTTATGACAGTTATGGTTGGCGAGCTAAAAACTATTTTATTTGCTTCCTTCGACCACTGTCAGGGTTAGGCCTATATTCGTCATCGCTGTAATGACCTTCTAGGTAGCTCTTGACAAGTTTAAGGGGAATGGAGTCTAAGGGGATCCATGGCTGATCACGCCCAAAAGGAGGTCGATTGTATGCAGGGTAGTCAACTTGTTACATGTACCAGAGTTGAGAGTCATTTGGTTCCATAACAACCTTGAGGGCGTTCATCCAACCATGCTTATAGGTAACGTCTTGAGCTTCCCGCAACCTCAATGGGACATCTTTCCAACCCTTATCATAAACATCCGACCAAGCTGCTTAGGGACCGAACCTGAACAAATAACGAAGATTTTTATTGTCGCGACTTAGCCCCATCACCACGACGTTGCTCCTTTGAACTCGTTCTTCGTCTTCAGAAATTTTCTTCTTTATGTCATCATTTTTTGACTGGACTAGAGCACCGACCTCACCCATATCATTGGATTCAGCCAACTAGGCCTTCAAGTCATTTATTTCTTTTTTCATGGAAGCACTAACATCTTCCAAGTCATCGAGGGTGCACTTATTCTTGTATTCCTCAGTCCTCTTTTTTAAAACCTTACAGGCAGTCAGAAATGCTTGACGAGCTTATGCGCTAGCATCTCGCCCGAGCCCATTGTCTAAATTACTAAAAGAAGGAATGTCCTCGGTAATAGGCTACAATATCAAGGCAAAACAAGCAAACGTTTATTTAAAAATGCCTAAATTCATGTACTTAAAGAAATAAATATACTGTTTTCATTAATTAAAAAAAAAAAAATAGGTCCATTACAATCTAACACGAAGAGAAAACAAAAAAAAGTATAAAGTATAAGAAAAAAGAGAAAAAGCCTAGAAACTATAGGCTTCACTTCTTCACCTACTCTCCTGCCTCAGTTCCATTCTCTTCGATCATCGCTTCATTCGTCTGGTGAACAGGGGTGCTGGATGAAGGAAGTTAGTCAACCTCGGGAGGGGGGGGGGGGGGAAGACCTGGCTGGTGATGACCAAACATCTCAGACTCATTAACGACTCCAACTTTTACCAAGGCTTGATCCCAACCCTTTTTGAAGCTCACCTTATTAGCATAGGCAATCTGGATCTTGGCATCAACATATGCCTCGTCATTGTCTTGGTTAATAATGCCATCATTACAGAGAGGAATTTGGGACACCTCCATAGTCAACCGAGAGTTCTCATTTAATAGATGAGTGTTCTCTACAAGCGAGGCCATGGCCTCAATGGTGGACTTATTCTCTTTATTATGGGATCCTTGGCCTGGTCCATGACCTCCTCAATCTTTCGAAGGGCCTCATTCAATTCATTATTTAGTCTATTCTGGTCGGTACAACCATCCAGAAGAAGACTAGTAAACTCTGCCACAAACTACAAGATAAGAAAAAAGTCAAGTGTTAGACGATCTCACAAATCGCATTCGATCATATAAAATACAAAAAATAAAAAGAACATCCTTGCCAGGAAAAGAGTTTAGGAAGCACGGAGAGAATGCTAATATGGTCCCATCATCTTCAGTCGCTCGCGATCACCTGCGATCACTTCCCTTTAGCAAGCATGGGGCAATACATACATTATGGGCCACAAATTAGGCCTGAGAGGTGTAGGAGAGCGAGTAAGGAACATTGTTCTTCTTCTTTGGAGGGGCCAGAAGGGCTTTCTTTTTGTCCTCCTCCTTTTTATTCCCCCTCCCTCTTATTCCCTTCCTTTTCCTCCTTTTTTCTTCTCCTTGGTGACCACACTTGAGTCACCAGCCTTGGAGGATTCACCCTCAGTATTCTTTTGGGACTTGTCCTGGGAAGAAAAAAGAACCTAATCATCATCATCATCATCATCATCATCATCATCATCATCATCATCATCATCATCAATCAGAAGGACTATTTTCTTAGTGGGAGCCATCAAGTCTTCCTTTTATGGTTGGACATACACAACATCTTGTGGTTTAAAAGATGAAGAAGTGTCCTCATCTAGAAGGGGGAGAACATGTATATCATCTACCAGGAATGCAGTAAAGTTGCCGATAGTGTTGGTGTATTCTTGAAAATAAGCTATCGACTTGAGGTGCTAGCCGTACGGAAGGTACTCACTCACCCTCCAAGCTTTTAGCAGATCGTCAATGTTGATATCTTGGAGGGAGAGTTCCTTATTTTTCTCACCATCTATTCAAAGACAACATAAAATCACTATTAGTAGTGACAAGTAATAAGTAAAATATAAGCAATTAGAGGAAAAAGTGTTAACCTATATGATCGTCCTCCTAGTCAGGTTATAGAATGAATGTGTATTATTTATCCTCAGGGAGTCGTGGATGCTCCAATTTGTGGTGATGAACCCCTGATCCATATATCCTTTGTTGGAATCAGGGAGCTTTACAACCAGCAACCTGTTGGCCTTCCTCGCTTTCAAGTTCATGAGGCCATCAGTGATATGAATCCAGGTGTAGTAATACCTTATCTCTGGGATGCCCAGATTTGTTCCACAGAGCTCGTTTATGCGATTAACCCCATTGAATATTCGCCAAGTATTGGGGGCACACTGAGCAAGGACCAACCCAAAGAATTCAAAGAACTCTAAAAAATATAGGGTCTGGGAGAAAAGTTAAGCCCCCTTGGACTACAACTAGGTTATGAATCCAGTGTCCCCTATCGAAGTCTCTGACATCTTTAGGCATGGGGGAACACTCGATTGTAACCCATGAAGGAATGGAGCAGGATTTCCTAAACTTGTCAACATTTTTACCATGAATGTTGTTCGACATTTTCAGAAGAATTAATAATTACTACTGAAGATGAATAAAAGAAAGAAAGAAGAAGAAAGCTGTGAAAAAATAGTTTAGGATGGAAACTTATAAATATGAGGAGTGTGAATGAAGAAGATCTGGAGTGTTGATCAATAGAATACTGGAAGGAAAAGTGACAGTTTGATGTGCAAGAAATACGGTTTCAAAGGTCATGCATAATCATATGGTGTAGTGCCCGAGGGGATTTTGGCACTTTATTTTTTTTAGTTAGACATGCTTACCCTTGTGACTTTAACATAATTATAAGACTAACCTGGCAATTCAAATTTGTGAGAACGGATCAATATCATTGGGCTCAAGACATTGGTAAAATCCACTGGCCTAATAACTTTAGCCCAGGGATTTTAGGGGCAATTGTGGGGACCTAAATATAACTTATTTCCAATTTAAAATCGGGTGACCAAGTCCAGAAGCATGTGGGGTAGGCCCGACCTATCCTATCAGCAATAAGGTATTATTGATATAATTTATCACATGGATAAATACGACGTATCTGCATTATTATCAACACACGTTGGTTACTCAAAATCTTGGACGAGATATTCTGGGACTCAACATTCACGATTTTCTTGAGCCAAAAGAGTTTCTTAGATGATTCAACCACTACGATTTTCCATAACTATTGATATAGACCACACCCCAGGGCCAAGTACGATGTAATTTTTAAACTTTGAGAGAACTTAATAAAATATACCAACTTCTTCGTGGAGGTAAGCAATTTGTCAAACCACGTATATTCTTGTGTTGTGTGATTGGCATATTTTGTTCCTTCTTTAATTACTCTTTGGAATGTTTTTAGTTGTGATTAATTTCCACTCATAAAACATATTCTTAACATTCATATTTCTGACTTCAAATTTATATTATATCTTTAGATTAAAAAAACACAACCATAAGGATAAGTGTTAAGTGAGCGTGAATGGTTTTTGGAAAGAATTTAGTTAAATGCACTCTAAGTGAGTATTTTGACACTTTAATAAGTGTCATCAAAAGATCATTATAAATTTTTTATAAATATTTTTTTGGAATGCTAGATTACTAGCTTGAGTACGTTTAACCATAAAATATGTGAGACCGAGCTAATTGAATGTTGATTCGAGTAAAAATTCATGATTTTAAATATGGGCTTGATTAGAGATCAATTTGCCAACATTACTCAAATTCTATACTGTGGGTACCCTGAATTTAGCACCATAGGCCTGGACGAGTAGCCTCTCCTTAGCGGCCCAAAGCCCAGGCCCATCACCTTTTGTATTGATCCGATTACTCCACGATCCCATGAAGAGAAGTTGTGGGGGAACGCGATCCCATGTAGGGGAGATGGCTAATAAGGAGGAACCCATCACCCCCACTACTCCAACATATACATGTATAAATTAAACCCTAAGTCCGGGGCAAAGGACAGGTTGTATTCTCTGTACTTATTCTTAAGAATATGGAGAAATAACACTGACTGAACCACCGTGGACGTAGGCACATCTTTGCTGAACCACGTATACCCGTTGTTGTGTGATTGACTTTTTATTTATCTTTTCTTGGTTGTTACCTCTTTCATATTTATTTGTGTTGCATAATAATTGTCACCACAATTGGCGCCGTCTGTGGAAAGCGTTTATCTTTCCCTGAGAAGAGCCCACGCCGAGAAAAATTCTAAGATGTCTGGTCACAGCAGCAACGCTCCTCAAGCAGGAGATATTCAGGAGCCACCTGCTCCTCGCAGGATTAGGTCTGAAGTCCGACGTTCAGATCAAGGGGCTCTCTTAGAAAGGCCAGCCTCAGAAGAGAGTCAAGGACCAGCAAGATCCACGCAGATATCCAAGTTGATCGATGCATACGAGGCAAGGCTCCACGAGCAGAGGGAGTCTTCTCACAGATATGAGGCTGAGAATGCTCGCTTGAAAAGAAGACTGGAAAAATTGGAGAAGGAACTACGTCCTGATACCAGGAGACGCCCCTATCGCACTCCTAGCCCTCAGGCGAGCAAATCTCGCAGCCGAGGAAGGAGCCCTAGGCGGCAATATCAAGGGTACGAAGGTGGAGACTCAGACGACGATCTCCGCGAACAACTAAGAAAAGCTCGCCGCTACCAGAGCCCTGCTCGCAGCGACGACAACATACGGAACCTAGTCCGCAGAGAAATGGACCAACATCCAGCTCACCACGGCACCAGGTCGACCAGAGAACTCGCCAGGAGAGCCCTCAAGACCCAGATGAAATCGCCCTTCACGAGGGAAATTGAAGAAGAAGAGGCTCCCAAAAAGTTTGCCATTCCAAGGTTCAAGATCTACGACGGGAATACTGATCCCATTGATCATGTCAGGCAGTACCGGCAGGCTATGACCCTCTGGAATCACCGAGATGCACTAATGTGCCGTATTTTTCCCTCGAGCCTTCATGACGTGGCCCAGAAATGGTTCGAGAAACTCCCTCACCGATCCATCAGAAATTTCAAATCCCTGGCCGAGCTCTTTACGGCCCGGTTCATCACCAGCAGCTCCCATCCCAAAAGGATGGATGCTCTATTAACAATGAAGAAAACGCCTCAGGAGACACTCCGAGACTACGCGAAGAGGTACTGGGAGTTATTCAACGAAGTCGAGGACAGCGCGGAAGAAGTGGCAGTGGCTTCATTCAAAATTGGGCTACCTAGCTCCTCCCTCCTTTACCAGTCCTTGACAAAGAAGGAAGCTACGACCATTGATGACCTGATGGCCCGGATTGAGAAATACGCAAAGGTGGAAGATGTCACCCGCCTTAACGTAGGAGAAAACGGCCGAGCCAAGCTCGCTAGCAAGGGAAGTGAGAGAGTTGAGAACTAGAAAAAAGGAGGAAAGAGTGGGGGCAAGAATGGTTCCAAAAATGGAGGGAACCCTGACGTTACAAAATCATTCCAGGCGGTCAACACCGTCTTCAAAGAACCAATTTACAAAATTCTCGCGAAGATCAAGGATGAGCCGTTCGTCAAATGGCCCCGGAAAATGGGAGGAGACCCCTCGAAAAGAAACAATGCATTAAGATGCACTTTCCACAAAGAGGGAGGGCATAAGACCGAGCACTGCAAGGCTCTTAAGTCTCACCTCGAGGAGTTGGCCCAATTCGGACATTTGAATGACTTTGTGGAAAAGAAGGAAGAGAGAGTGACTGTCCACAAGGAGGCAAAACTCGACAACGTATTGGAAGACGACGCCGGACACGAATTCGCAGTAATCCACGGAGTATCCGACGTTAAGCACATCCAGGGTAACTCAGCTCGAATGGAGGTAAAGAAGCTGACCGCGGTGATGCAAGCCTTTCAGATTGATCCAGCAAAATCACAGGCAGGAAAACGTCGGCGAGCAGAGGACATCAACTACAACAAGCATATTGTTTTCACGGATGAAGATCTTGTGGGAGTAAGGAACCCACATCACGATGCCTTAGTCATTACACTCAGGATAGCCAACTTTGATATCGACAGGCTGCTCGTCGATCAAGGGAGCTCATCCGAAGTAATGTACATCGACCTGTTCAGGAAATTGAAGTTGAACATCGCCGACCTAAAGGGAACCACTGTCCCTCTGGTCGGCTTCGCTGGGAAGATGACCATGCCTCTGGGCAAGATAGTACTGCCAGTGCTCGCTGAAATTTTTTCCAAAATGATCGAATTCTTGGTGGTCGACATCAATTCACCGTATCAAGCCATCCTCGGCAGGGGATGGCTTCATGCAATGAAGGCAGTCTCCTCGACCTACCACCAGAAACTCAAATATGTCACCGAGCGGGGAGTGATGGAGATACATGGCGACCAGGCGATGGCGAGAAAGTGCTTCATAACGGCCATTCGACCAAAGCCAGAGAAAAGAGCCGTTCAAACCAGCGAGAAAGTGGAGGAAGGTGCAATCCCTTCCAAATATCAATTAAAATATGGAAGGCCCGGAGTGGAAGAGACCAGGATCCTCCCCTCCGAGCGTGTTATAGAGGACCTGGTAAAAGTGATTGCTAAAGAAGGCGACAACAACAGAGTCTTCCTGATCGGGACCTCACTCACTGACCAAGAGCAAAAGGATTTGTTAACCTTACTCAGAAGAAACATAGATGTTTTCGCTTGGGAACCCTATGAGCTGCCAGGAATCGATCCCAATATGGTCTGCCATCGGTTGCACGTCAATCCCACATTCAAGCCGATAGTGCAGAAGGCACGACGAACTGCTCCCGAGAAGGCCAGAGCAATAGAAAATGAAGTCGAAAAACTGCTGGATGCAGGGTCCATACGGGAAGTGCAATTCCCCAAATGGTTATCCAACCCAGTGGTAGTCCCAAAAAGCAACGGGAAATGGAGAGTTTGCATAGACTTCACTGACCTCAACAAAGCCTGCCCCAAGGATAGCTTCCCTCTTCCGAAAATAGACCAACTAGTAGACGCCACTGCAGCTCACGAACGAATGAGTTTCCTGGACGCATACTCAGGCTATCACCAGATTCCCCTGTATGCCCCAAATCAGGACAAAACAGCGTTTATCACGACGGTTGGTTTATACTGTTACAAGGTCATGCCTTTTGGGCTAAAAAATGCAGGGGCAACCTATCAGCGGATGGTTACTAAAATATTCAAGAATCAAATGGGAGACACAATGGAGGTCTACATCGACGACATGCTCGTCAAGAGCAAGGAGAAGGAAAATCACCTCTCGGACCTGTCAAGTACCTTCGAAATCCTCAGGAAGTACCGAATGAAACTCAACGCGAGCAAGTGTTCCTTCGATGTCCAGTCAGGAAAGTTTCTTGGGTATTTGGTCAGCAAGCGAGGCATAGAGGCTAATCCGGACCAGATTGTGCAACCTTCTCGCACAATCTGCGATGTACAGAAGCTCACTGGAATGCTCGCTGCTCTAAATCGTTTCATTTCTAAATCCTCCGAGATATGCAAGCCCTTCTTCCAACTCTTAAAAGGCAGCAAAACAGTAGAATGGACCCCAGGTTGCTCATAAGCATTAGACAAGCTCAAGTCCTACCTAAGCTCCCCACCACTGCTTGTCATACCATAACAAATGGACTCTTTGTACCTCTACCTCTCTGTATCCAGCCATACTGTCAGCTCAGCGCTAATGTGTGAAGTTACAGGGATCCAACATCCAGTCTATTACACGAGCAAAACCTTACTAGACGCCGAGCAGCGCTACCTACCATTGGAAAAGCTCGCATTTGCCCTAGTAATGTCCTCGAGGAAACTGAAGCATTACTTCGAAGCTCATACGATCATCGTCCTTACATCACACCCCCTCAAGGCTGTCCTAAGGAAGGCGGATTTGTCGGGCAGACTGTCTAAATGGTCAGTCGAGCTCGGCCGATTTGACATTCAATTTCAACCAAGGATAGCTATCAAGGGTCAAATCCTTGCTGACTTCATAGCTGAATTCATAGGCGAAGAACCCTTCGACCAGCCTAAGCCGACAGAACAAAACAACCAGGCTACAGGGGGAAGCTGGAAACTATTCGTTGATGGAGCCTCCAACTCAAAGGGGGCAGGAGTAGGAATTGTTCTCATCACTCCAGAAAATACAGTCCTCGAGCAAGGAATCAGGCTGGGATTTGCAGCCTCCAACAACGAAGCAGAATACGAAGCCTTAATAGCAGGTCTCCAAAAGGCGCAAACTCTGGGAGCAAAGCATTTGCAGGTATTCGGAGATTCTCAACTAGTTTCCAATCAGATAAGTGGAGACTATAACGCGAAGGATGAGAGAATGGCAGCCTACCTCTCCTTGGTAAAAAACTTAATGACGAACTTTGAAGAGATCAACATCCAACAGTTTCCCAGGGGGCAAAACAGCCACGCTGACGCCTTAGCAGCCCTAAGCTCGGCAGTTGATTCTAGCCTTAAAAGGATCATCCCTATCGATTTCCTCAGTTGCCCAAGCATTTACCCCAACTGCGAGCTGTCAAAGGCAAAACCAATACTCCAATTAGAGTCAGCCCCTAGTTGGATGGACCCCTTGAAAGACTATCTAAAGAACGGAACGCTCCCAGAGGATAAGAGGACTGCCCACCAGATAAGAGTCAAAGCTGCTCGCTTTCACTTATCCACGAGAGGCGACTTGTACAAAAGATCTTTCTCCGGCCCCTACCTTAGATGCGTCCACCCAGGCGATGTCAAGACAGTGCTTCACGAACTTCACGAAGGAATCTGCGGGAGTCACGTCGGAGGAAGGTCTCTAGCCTTTCGAGCAATGAAGGAAGGTTATTGGTGGCCATATATGCAAAAGGACTCCACAGTATATGTCCGCAAATGCCTAAAATGCCAGCTTCACGCCCCCATGGTCCACCAGCCCGCCAGCGAGTTAAAATCCCTGACCAGTCCCTGGCCTTTCGCCCAGTGGGGAATGGACATCGTGGGACCACTGCCCACCGCTGCCGACAATCGCAAATACCTGTTGGTCGCAACTGATTACTTTACCAAGTGGATCGAGGCAGAACCACTGGCGAACATCTGAGATGCTGACATGATGAGGTTCATATGGAGAAATATAATCACTCGATTCTGGATCCCCAGAACCATCATCACTGACAATGGAACACAGTTCGAGAGTGGCCCTTTTCAGGACTTCTGCGACCAACACGGGATCAGGCACCACTTCAGCTCGGTGGCTTACCCTCAAAGCAATGGACAAGCTGAGGCTTCCAACAAGACAGTGATCGCTGGATTGAAGAAGCGGTTAGAACGAGCCAAAGGCGCGTGGACAACCGAGCTACCGCATATCCTATGGGCGTACAGAACGACTCCTAGGCGAGCCACAGGAGAAACGCCATTCTCACTAGCATATGGTATGGAGGCAGTCATCCCACTAGAAGCAGGATTGCCTACAATGAGATCCGACCTTGTCGAGCAGGGTCAGAACGATCAGGCTTTGCTCGCTGAACTCGACTTGGCCGACGAGCGCAGGGAACTTGCCCTAGTAAAACTAGCGAGCTATCAGCAACAGCTCGCGAAGCACTACAGCAAGAGGGTCAATCCGAGGAAATTTGAAGTTGGGGACTATGTTCTAAGAAAGGTCCTGGGCAACACAGTGAAGCCATCAGACGGTAAACTGGGCCCGAACTGGGAAGGACCTTATAAGATAATTAGAGACGATCTGCAAGGTGCCTATCATTTGAAAACGATGGAGGGCAGAGAGATACCACGAGCATGGAACGTAGCTAATCTCAAGAAATTCTATTTTTAGGAGTTCTATTGTTGGATCTTTTATTGTACTCATTATGGGAAAAGACAGTTTATTTCTCAATTCATCAATGAAAATCTCTCAGTTGATCACTCTCTAAAAAGTAACAATTATATCTTATTGTACATCCTTTTCAAATCATAGGTATAATGGTTGACATAGCAGGGGAACACCCCTCCTCAGGTCATCGTCATGAAGCACGACAGACCTCTTAGCATTGCCCATGGAAATATATGAAGCCCTACAGAGTATTCTTAGGCATCAAACCTACTTTGGTTAAACAAAATCCTGACCGGATGAAGACATCTAATACCAGGTGTGTCCTCGCCAATTGCCCTACTTAGGCCTAAGGGAGTGTGACGACACGACCTAAAAGGTAAAGGAAGGGCACAATGGTATTCTTATACTGGACTGTGCGGACACTCACATGATAAAAGCTACAAGAATATAAAAGGATTGATGAACACGTTTAGTCGGCAAAATTGCCCAAAACTCGAACTTCTCATTAATCTTTTATATTCACAAACAGTAATAGTACACGTTTAGTCGGCGAAGCTCGCCCAAAGCATTTACAATACAAGAATATAAAAGGATTGATGAACACGTTTAGTCGGCAAAATTGCCCAAAACTCGAACTTCTCATTAATCTTTTATATTTACAAACAGTAATAGTACATGTTTAGTCGGCGAAGCTCGCCCAAAGCATTTACAATACAAGAATACAAAAGAATTGATGAACACGTTTAGTCGGCAAAATTGCCCAAAACTCGAACTTCTCATTAATCTTTTACATTTACAAACAGTAATAGTACATGTTTAGTCGGCGAAGCTCGCCCAAAGCATTTACAATAATTAAAAAATCTCAAGAAGGTGGAAGTCTTCGAGTAAGATAGTCATCAACTTTAGCTCTCCTTCCATCATCAGGAGCAGGGGCGAGCTCCTCCACGACCTCATTTGTGTCCAATTCCAATAATCGCTGGGGAATAGCATCAATGGGTATCCATCGATCATCCCGCCGGAATGGATTGGGCATCAGAGTGGAGGAAGACATCTCGTGTCGATACCATAGCGTCGAGTTCCTCGGGACCTGCAGCTCTTTAAGGGCACTCAACCACCCCCTGATGAAGGATAACTCTTCAAACTCTGATAGTCTCGTCGGAGCATCCAGCCAGCCTTGATCGTAGCCATCGGACCACACTTGTCGAGGACCGTTCTTGAACAAATGCCGTAAACGGGTGACGTCCCTCTGAAGCCCAGCAGCAGTCACATAAGCTCGCCGAACATCGCCGTACAGCTCCTCCATTTCCCTCTCATGTTGTTCTTCGACCTCCCTATTCCTACCCCTGGCACTCCTACTAGCACGCGGGAGGGGAGGCCGAGCAGCTCGCGAAGAAGAAGAGCCTTGTAGGACTGCTGGAACAATGCTCGGCGAATGCTCCTTAAGCTTCAAGACCTCCCGCCTCAGGTCGTCATTCTCCTGCTGTAGAAACTCCCCAACCTGGTTGATCTCGGTGGCCTCCAGTAGCTTCGCTCTCAGCTCGTTAACTTCTTCCTGCACTGAGGCACCGATTTCTCCCATTTCCTGGAGCTTATCCTTCAGCTTAGCCACCAGCTCGGACTGATCCTTATATTTTTTATTGCTTAACTTAGCAAACCTGCAAAGTCTAGCGAAGGCCTGGCGAACAGCAGGACTTGCATTAGGACCAAGAGTCCTACCCAGATGGGAAGTGGCAGGGATATAATCATCAACATCAACCAACTACAAGTGAAAAGAAAAGGGAGAGAAGAGAAAGAGATCAGCATAAACAGAAATGAAGTCTTTTTATTAATTATGAACGAGGTTACATCAGATCAAAAAGAAAAAATTACAAATCCCTATCAATTAGCAACCTCGGATGGTCCCTTGTCCTTGTCAGCATCAGCGGGGGCATTACCCTCTGCAGGGACGTCCTCTGTCCTCTCGACCAACAGAGCATCAGTAGAGGTCACCTGAGAGACAGGGTTGGTGCCTTCAACAGTTGGGGCTGGGTCCTCATCTACAACTGGCTTTGGCCCTGGGTCGTGCTCGTCAAAGAGGGGGGATGCAACGTCCACCCCAGCAGCCACGAGAGCCTTATTCCACCCTTTCTTGAAGTTCAGACGGCTGATATAGCCTATCTGAACCTCAACGTCCTCATACGCGGCAGCCCAGCCAGAGTTGTACGAATCTTCCTTAAGAGTGGCCGCCTGGGCTTTCTCCGCCTCCAGCTGCTCGGCCAGAACCCTGTTCTTCTCTGCAAGGTCTAGCTTGCTCGAGCACACTAGGTCGTACGCCTTCTTCAGCTCGCCAAGCTCCCTGACAATGTCATCTCTCTCACGAGCAGAATTAGCAAGGGCCGAGGCAGATGAAGCTCGAGCTGCATCAGCAGCCTTCAAATCGGCCTCCAGCTGAGAACCCCTGGCTACCAGAGTAGACTTCTGCTGCTCCAGCTCCCCGTTCCTTCTCACCAGCTCGTCGCGAGAGCGATAGAGCACAGCGAAGTCGGTCACAAACTGCAAAGAACAAGGAAAGGATCAGGAGGAAGAAAATATCAAAACTGGTTAAAAGAAATTGAGAATTAGAAGAGGAACCTTACCAAGGCAAGCCTCTGGATAGCTTGCAAAGCCAGTTGATCGGACCCCAACGCCCTCTCTCGAGCAGCGCAGGGGCAAGCTGAGGAGAGGTGGCCACCGAAGCCCCCTCGGGCAAGGCAGACACTGGAACCAGGGCCTGACCAGTTTTGGTCCTTGATTCCACCTTCCTCCTCTCCTCCTCTTTTTCCCTTTCCCTCCTCTTTCTCTCCTCCACCTTCTTCTTCTCTTCCACCTTCTTCATCTCCTCCTCCTTTTTCTTCTCTCTCTCTCTCTCTCTCGCCTGCTCCTCCTCTCTCTTCTTCTTCTCTTGCTCCTGAGAAGAAGGCCGAGAACCAGTAGCTATGGCCCCGGAGGCAGTCTTCAATTTCTTGGACCTCTGTGCAAGAAGCACATTATCATCATCATCATCATCATCTCTGATCAAATTCTTCCTGGGAGGCATCTCTTCACCAGAACTGCTGGTAGTGCTCGACGAGTCTCGAGCCTCAGAATCCCCTTCAGAAGAACTGCTACTGTCAGCACTGCCTGCACCCAAATTACTCACAACGCCTGCAGACTCACTCTCCGAGCTGCTCTCTTCTTCATCCAAATGGATGGGCTCAGCCGAAATCTCTTCGGAAGAGTCAAAGTCTAGAACACTATCCACAGATCGGGCTATGAAGCTGGAGCATGTGTTCTTGTATTCAAGCAAAAAAGAAGCAGACCTAGGATGCTCTCCGTCACCCAAAGGTTCCCTGATGTTCCAAGCTTTCACCAGTTCCGAGATACGAACCTCGCTGAGAGCAGGCTCTAAGTTCTTTGTCCTCGCTGTGAAAGAAAAAGCAAGGAGAGGTTAGAAAAATCACAAGTCAGCAAAGGTTGAAACAATAATCTGACATCTACCTATATATTCTTCCCCATAAAAGGGAACAATGATCCTCTCAGACCTCGACCCTTCAAATTGGGGGGGGAAGTTGCCAATTCTTAACAAGAAAACCTTCTTGCTAGTAGTCCTTATGGGAATCAGGTAAATTTACTACCAATACCCTATCAGGGCTCCTAGCCTTAAGGTACAGAACACCTGAACTCGTTCGAGAAAAGGAGTAACAAAAGCAGACCTCGGCAAGCCCTAACTTTGTGCCATACAATTGATTTATCCTATGCACGCCGTTCACTATTTTCCATGGGAGAACATTGTGCAGGCACAATACTAAAATAGCTAAAGAAGTGAAGAAATAGATCATTAGGGGGAAAGGTAAGTCCCCCCTGGGAGAGCAACATGACGTGAATCCAATGTGCATCCTCTATATCCCTAACGTTCCTAGGAGGCGAGGCACAACACTCAATCTCTACCCACTCAGGAATACTGTAGAATTTTCTAAACTCAGTTACTGACCTATTTCCAATCTTCGCCATTGGAAAAATACAAGAAAAACTACAAACCAAAGAGAAAATGCAAAGAGCACGAGAGACTTACAAGACAGAAGATCAGGTCAAATGGCGAAGAAGCAACGAAAGTAGAGATCAAAAACAGAAGGTACAAAGCGCAAGAGTTCTCAGAAGATAGAAGATTGCTGGAAAAGACTGAAGCGATGAAAAGAATGTGCCTTATTCCAACGAGCCTTCAAGTCTAATCATAGCGCACGGATAGCGAAGCGGGTGCCGCCAAAGCAACTTCACAGTTTTCAAAGAAATCAACCATAATAGCTGATTATTTAAATTCATTGGACCTGTAAAAATGGCCCAACAAATTTAGGGGCAATTGTGGGTACCCTGAATTTAGCACCATAGGCCTGGACGAGTAGCCTCTCCTTAGCGGCCCAAAGCCCAGGCCCATCACCTTTTGTATTGATCCGATTACCCCATGATCCCATGAAGAGAAGTTGTGGGGGAACGCGATCCCATGTAGGGGAGATGGCTAATAAGGAGGAACCCATCACCCCCACTACTCCAACATATACATGTATAAATTAAACCCTAAGTCCGGGGCAAAGGACAGGTTGTATTCTCTGTACTTATTCTTAAGAATATGGAGAAATAACACTGACTGAACCACCGTGGACGTAGGCACATCTTTGCTGAACCACGTATACCCGTTGTTGTGTGATTGACTTTTTATTTATCTTTTCTTGGTTGTTACCTCTTTCATATTTATTTGTGTTGCATAATAATTATCACCACATATACCATATTAGAATTTAGCCCAACTCAGTCTTTATGTATCCCCCGAGAAGTTTGATTATATGGATAATCAGGGGAATCAAGACATACCAGCGTGTTTACTAAAAGAGAAGCTCTTTCAAGTATCCCAGTTGAAATTTTAACATACCCAACAAAGTTTTCTACTTTCATTTGAATGAATCATTTGAGGAAAAGTCCCTCAATAATTTTCTAATTTTCGTTTCATCCAAAAAATTTCATTTCGTTCTAAAACTTTGCTCGCCATATAAAACACTCACAAACACCCTTATTCTCTTATCCTAAAACTTAAGAAAAATTTATCTAAAAACTAAATTACAGAGTGTTTTGGAACATAAAAAATAAGGTGGGTTAAGTACAAAATGTACTTGACTCTTAGGGACTAAACAATAATTTTTTCTATTTCCTTAAAACTCTTGTTAATAAATAACTCAAGAAAATTTATCTTTTAATTAAAGAGAGAAAATGAGGTATAACACCTATAACCCTTAAAACAATCTAAAAGGGTGTTAAAACGGTCCCTAGTGAAATTTAAATCATAGTCACCTCTTGGATGATGGACAATCATACTATGTTAAATAGAATATATTTTATTGATGAAGCCTTAGGCTATCCCCATTAGACCTGGCAAAATGAGGCACGACACGATAACACGACACGATACGACACGAAATTATAAGTTAATGGGTTTAGTCTTATCGGGTTTGGGTCATTAACGGGTCAACACGGTAGATCCGTTATCATAACGGGTCGTGTTTGGGTTTGTACTCTTACACGATTAAACCCGTTTATACCCATTATCACCCGTTAGTGGTAACGGGTTTTATTGGGTCGTGTGACCCGAACCAATATTACACGGGTACTAATGGGTATTAACGGGTACTAACGGGTATTAACGGGTACTAACGGGTATTAACGGGTATTAACGGGTACTAACGGGTACTAACGGGTATTAACGGGTATTAACGGGTCACCCAACCCGTTACCCGTTTAGACCCGTTAATATTAACGGGTGTTAACGGTTCGGGTCGTGTACCCGTTAATATTAACGGGTCGTGTTTGGGTATTATCATTTGACCCGTTAGTCTTAACGGGTCGTGTACGGGTTAAGGATGTTTTCACCCGTTAACCCGTTAACACGATCCGTTAACCCGTTAACACGACCCGTTGACAGCTCTAATCCCCATGTCAATGGGTATATTCTATTTTGTCAATACCTTTTGGTAGTTTTGTCACTTCGGAGCATTAAGAAAAATAAAACTTCATAAAAAATATGAAAAATTTAAGAGCAAATACTTAAAGCATTACCACTATAAGTGTGTTAATGCTAGGGCTGACTTTCGATCAGTAAATTGAACATACCAATACCAAATCAATTTTCATAGACTAAAACATAAATTACCATTTTTACTGCTCGATACAACCTCATTTAAACCAAAATCGAACCACACATTTTGCGGTAAACTGCGGTAAAATCGATTTGTTTTGGTATAATTTGATTTTTTTTTAAAATAACACTAAATTTTGAATTTTCATCATTAGACCTAGCCCAACTCAAATTATTAGATTAAAAAAATCAAGGTTACATCACTTTTTTAGTAAAAAAAATTAACCAAAATAATGTTCACCAAACAAAATGCAAGTTAAAAGCTTACACAATGTTATAACTTGAGAAAGCCAAATAAAATTCAAGCTTAAACTTAAAATAGTCGAATTGTCTCCCTTTATTTGTAGACCTTCACGCCCATCCATTTTATTCTCTTTTTCGATGTGAGACTCTATTGGTTTTCAAATTCATACAAATTAATCACAATATTTTCAGTTTACCTAAATGATTAACTATTACATTATTTTCTATCATTTTTTCAATCTTATAATACCCCATTTTGGATGATAGTTTGGTATTTAATTTTGGCACGGTAATTTCGATAAATAGATTTTTTAGATGTGTAAACCAAAACAAACTGCAAAAAATCGGTAATTTCGGTTTCGATAGTTTCAGTTTTCGGTAGTAAAAAGGGTAAACCATTAACACTTTTTAGCGGTACAAAATGTTACGGTATGAGCTTTCACTGTATCATGAACACCCTTAGTCAATGCTAAGGAACATGCGTCAATTGGAATTATGACTCTTCGCATTCTTGCTGGAATATTATGCCAACTTGGGGAAAGAATATACAATTTAACCAGACTCATTTGAATCTATGTGACGACGAACATAATTAAGCTTGCGACATTTTAAAGGCCACATGAGGGTTTTTGCAGCAACGACTCATCTATCGCGGGGTATAAAACACCAAATGCAGTGGAGTTATAATTCCTTTTTAGTTCAACGAAATAACATTAGGGTATTTTACCCACTAAGAGATGGTCTTAAAAAGTTTAATCTTTATTTTTGTCATTCGTATACTCTTTCAAATAATAACGACCTGAAAGATCTTGGCACATTTTATAGTTAATTTACTCTAGAGAAATAACAGTTACTATTTTTGAGACTATTTTAGTAACGACATTTTTTTTTGGATATTTTTGACTTTATTCCCCGGGATGATGCTCTAATTAGATTACTCCCCTTAGATGTTTAATAATTAGATTTACTCTCATATCCATAAGGTACAAGAGAGATGATGCACATGCAGGGGGTTAAGGCTAATTTTTTTAAATGGGGGGTTATGTCTAATTGCGATACTATCTCGGGAGTAAAGTTTGAAAAATGCATTTTTTTGTGAGAACGCCCTAACTACTTTGGCTCAAGAATTCTCCCTAAACTATTCATTTTTTTGCACAAAAGACACCCCTTAAATGGAGCTAATGCAGGTCCATAAAAAGTTTGCAAAAATATGTCTTTACCATAAACATAATATTTATTGGGTTAAAAATTTGAAAGTTTAAAGTTTTCCTCTTCACTTTAGCCCATATGTTTTGGTTAATTATAATGTTACATACAAGGAATTTGTTTTGGCATGTATAGCTCTAGGGGTACGTTGGGCCTAGGCCCATTAAAGGTATAAGAATTTATTGGTTTATTGGCCAAATCTGCACAATAAATGTTATGAACCCATAAATATATTCATGACCGTCTTTGTTGGAGTGGAATACGTGTGTGTATATATATATATTAAGACTCCTTTACATACCATATATACGTACCATCCGTGCAAATTTACTTTTTTATAAAAGTAAAAAAATATTCTTGTGTTGATCTTTTTTGGAGTGTTTCAAATTTTTAGGGAAACTTTGAATTATGGATTTCAAATCTATAACAATTATGCAAACCATGTATATACAATGTAGGGAGGAGGTGGTTTAAAAATTTATAAAAGAATGTACGGAGGATGGGGTTAGTGGAGTGTGAGGGTTGAGTTAGATGGAGAAATTAGAGCAGTAATTTTTATAGGTACTTTCATCTTATGTATTTGTAGTTTTTTTATTTTATTTTTTATATAAAATTGTGGATTTTGTAAATATAATTTTTTTTTGTAGGCATGTGTAAATCAATTATTGTATTACACAAAAACGATTTGCCACATATGGGTTCATATTAGCCTTTATGTTATTATGATAAAAAATATAGGCTATAGGTGGATTTGGTTGGAATATTGTTCAAAATTTCGGGTCAATATCACGCCTTTTAAAATATCGTGTAAAAAATTAAAAAAAATCCTAAACTTTATGGTTATTTTTCCTTTCTAATCATCTTTTTACTTGCTTCTCACTCAAAAAACATAAACTAATAATTGAAATGTCTCATTTTCAAACTTCAATTCATACTAACGAGAGCACCTCCTATTAGCTTCGTGGGTCTTCTTCGAAAAACTGAAAATCTATTTAAAGTCTCTCTCTCTCTCTCTCTCTCTCTCACACACACACACACACACACACACACGCACACGTTTATAAATTATGATTACCATTCCCAAGGACGAAAAATCTTCAGTGTTAGTAAAAAAGGTAAGAAACTCAAAACTTGATAGTTGTTAATATAATAGATTCCTTTCTTTTATAAAATGTTGTAGGAACCACGGATACAAAATAGTAGAAATTTTTTTCCCTCACACCAATATTTTAATGGGGGGTAGAGGTGGAACATTTATTCTCAACATGATTTGTTCCCATGTTATGTGTTTCTTTTTTCAACTTATTAACCCTAAAGGTTATTTTAGTGTGATATACCTTATAAACTTGAGACGAAATATATCATGAAGGCTACTATATTATAAATTTGGGGTCCTTCTATGTGTGTGTCCTTTAGGTGAAAATATATATTTTTTCAAAATATTTTCCAATTTTATTTAGCACCAATTTTGTGAACCAAACTAATTAAGCTAATTTTATCTTCTTAACCCTAAACATTCATTTATGTGAGAGTAAGAAAGATAAAGTAAAGAAAGATCACAAAACACGTCGATGTATGGGAAAATCACTAAGCGAAAAAACCTTTGGTGGCTCAACAAGACAATCACTATGATATGGTTTTACAAAGAATAAATAGTAGGCTTACATAATGACTCGGTTTTACAAAGAATAACCAATAGACTTACACAATGACTCGATCCACCACAAGTATTGACCGTCTTCTATCTTCAACCACTCCTCCATAGTGCAACACAGGAGTCCACCTACGCAAGGTCCACAACACAGAGTCCACGTGTGCCTCGGTATCCACCGATGCAGTTCAACAATCGTGTACGATTCTGAAAATGGAGTCCACCACTTCTTCACTGCACCTTAATATTCTCAGAGAAACATGTATGGCTTCTTTTTATGGCTTTCAAATTCCTAGTTAGAGTTGGGTAGGATAATTGAATTTCCAATGGAAAGGCTTACTTTTCTTTTTGGATTAAATGATTTTGAAATGGAATGACATAAAAAGGTCAGTTTAGGCTTAGTTTGTGGATTTCAAAATGATGGCCTAATCTCATTTCCCAATTTTTATTATGTGGATTTGTGTCTCAAGATGACTTACTTAGATTTCTATTACTTAAGATTCACATTTTGACCTATTATTTTTAGAATCAAACAACACACAGAATTTGAGATCATCAAAGAAGTTTTACTGAAGGAAAGTACGAGTTATTTTAACTCGATTAATTTAATCTCTCAAAAATGACGAATATCATAAAATCTCATCGATAAAAACTCCACATTTATTCATTAAGAATATTATCTTTCACCTCAATATCCGTTCTCGATCATATTATTTTTCCCATGTGTAAAAATTTCATAAGTTGAGAAATTAATGAATTAATTATATATTAAAAATCTTTTGGATTTTTGAAATTTTTTCCGATTTTTCTGATTTTTTTTAATTTTTTAATAATACCATCCTTACCCCCAAACCTAAATTTTACACCCCCAAAATGTATAGTACAAAAAATGAAAAGGTGTGTGTGTGTGGGGGGGGGGGGGGGGGGGGGGAGGGAATATATGAAGGATATTACCGTAATGTGGGGATTTTTTCAATGCACGATTACTGAATAAATTCAAAACTAAAACTATGATACAATAATAATGACCCGATTACATATTCACTCCTAGTATACGGGGTCTTCAAGGAGAATATCCTCCACATATCGATCTTTCAATTCTAGATATGGATTCAACATTTGACCATTGACTTTAATTTTTTTTCCATTTTTAGGATTATCTATCTCAACCTTCCTGTGTGGGTACACTATTTTAATAACAAAGGGACCAGACCACCTAGACCTTAACTTATTAGGCAAAAGATGTAACTTAGAATTGTACAAGAGTATTTTTGTCTGGGCTTGAGTGACTTCCATAAGATGGAGTTGTTATGGAATATCTTTGTTTTCTCTTTATACAATTTTTCATTCTCGTATACATCGTTCCTAATCTCTTCCAATTCATTAAGTTGTATTTTTTTGGACCTCACCCACAACTGGTAAATCGAAATTAAAGGTCTTAATGTCCTAATAGGCCTTGTGATCTAACTCTACCGAAAGGTGACATGCTTTTTTGTAGACAAGCTCATACGGGAACGTACCATGTGGTATATTGGAGGCAGTGCGATATGACCACAGTGCCTCCAATAACTTTATGGACCAATCCTTTTGGTTCAAATTCACCCTCTTCCTGATGATTTACTTGATTTGCCAACTGAAAACTTCTACTTGACCACTGGTTTGAGGGTGATAAGAACATCTTACTTTGTACATGAACGAATATGTTTTCATTATATTCTTGAATTATTGATTATAGAATTGGGTTCTTTGATCACTAATGATGGCTGGAGGTGTATCGACATGGGATACAAAATTTTCTCAAATGAATTTGACCACCACGTGGCGATCATTCACCTTACAAAAAATGGATTCTATCCACTTAGTCACACAATCAAATTTCAGAAGGATGTAAAGATCCCGTAGGAATTTGGGAATAGACCCATAGAATCAATTTCCCAATCGTCAAAAACCTCGAAAATCATAATGGGATTTAAGGGCATTATGTTCCTATGTGTGATCTTTCCAAACCTTTGGCAACCATCACAACTTCCGTGGTAATCGTTCAAGTCATGAAAAATGGTGGGCCAATAGAATCCACGCTGTAAAATCTTCATAATGGTCTTCTTTAAACTGAAATGACCTTCAGAGGATTGGTCACGAAAGAAAGATCTTACACTTTGAATCTTGTGATTGAGGATACACTTTTGAATGATTTGATTGGGATAATACTTGAAAAGATAATGGTCATCCCAGAAGAAATGCTTGGCTTCCTTCAGAACTTTGGAAGGATCTTGTTTAGGAAAATGTGGACTCATCTCACGCGTCATAAGATAATTTACAATATCGAAAAACCACAGTAGCTAAGAAATAATCATCAATGGTTCATCGAGAAAGGCCTCATTTGGTGATAACAAATTATCAGATGATTCAACAATTAACCAAGACAAGTGATCTTCCACCACATTTTCACATCCTTTCTTATCTCGAATTATGAGGTCAAACTCTTGCAATAATAGGATCCACCTAATGGGATGGGAATTTACAACCTTTTTAGACAAAAGATGTCATAGGGTCGAGTGATAGGTGAAAATGAGATCCTATTAAGTAAGACCTTAACTTCTAAAGCGTAAAAACAATAATGAGGAACTATTTTTCAGTTTTGAAATAGTTCAATTGGACATTATCAAGAGTCCTATTAGTGTATTATATGACGTAAGGAAGTTTCTCATTGTTCTGTCCTAAAACTGCACATATGTCATAGTTGAAACCGTCAAACATCATCTCGAAGGGATCGCATAATGGGTGTAGAGGTCAAATCCTCCTTTATCCTTTCAAAATCTTGAAGTCAATCATCCGTAAAATCGAAGGGTATGTCCTTGACAAGAAAGTTTTACAAAGTTCGAGTGATTTTGGTAAAATCCTTAAGGAATCTCTAGTAATCATTGGTGAGTCCTAAGAAGGATCGAGTTTCACGCATGATTTTTTGTGGCGGTAGATGAACGATGAGGTTAATTTTTTCTTTATTAAGTTCGATACCCTTTTTCGAAATGAAATGACCTAGCACTATTCCTTGTTGGACCATGAAGTGGAATTTTTCCCAATTAAGCACATTGTTCTTTTCCTTACACCTCTTCAGAATGCGGGTGAGGTGATGAAGGCACTCATAAAAAATTGACCCAAGTACGAAAAAGTCATCCATGAAGACTTTGAGAAACCACTCCACCACATCCAAAAACATAATCATCATGCACTGCTAAATGGTATCATACGCATTTCATAGCCCAAAGGGCATGCGTTGCTAAGAAAAAGTATAAATTGGAGAAGTGAAGGTGGTTTTAGTTTGATCCTCGGGAGTCATGGGAATTTTATTTTAGCTAGAATAAGCATCAATAAAATAGTAATAGGGATGTCCGATTAATCTATCTAGGATTTGGTCTACAAAAGGAAGAGGAAAGTTATCCTTCCTTCTGACAGCGTTCAACATCCTATAATAAATACTCACACGCTAATCATTTTGAATCCTAGTGGAACCTAACTCATCATCTTTGTTTTTCACCATCGTAACATAGAATTCCTTCTGGACAACTTATATAAGACTGACCTATTGGCTATAGTAGATGGGGTAAATGATACCCGCATTGAGGAATTTGAGTACCTCTGCTCGGATGACCTCTTTCATATTCGGATTTGATGAGTTCATTATTTTGTATATTTTATACCTGAAATAATACTTTGTTAGTCCCATTTTATTTTATTTAATAATTTCATAAGACCATTTTATTCAAAAAAAGAAGAAAATGCAAGAATGATTAAATTTGTATTCAAAGTGGCAATTTTAAGTAAAAAAGGGGCATTTTGATAATTTTATAATAATCTTGTTGCGAATTGGTGAAAAACGTTGCCTAGTGAAAATTTTATAGTCTCTCCTCTTTCCACCATTAACAATCACCCACACATCTCTCCTCTCTCAACCCCATTAACAAACACAGAACCCAGGAAACCCACAACCCGGCGTCCGTCGACCGCCTCAACCCGACGCAAACCTTTCCCCTCGCCGGCGCTGCCGCCCCCCTCCGACGATGCCTCACCTTGCCAACCCCGACCTTCATCCCCGATTCCCTCTGCCTTGGCGCGACCCCAGCCCCATCGTCAAACCACCAACCCTCACGCCAGCCATTGGCGGCGTTTCGACCCCCTCACGCCTGCGTCACCTACCGCCGGATCCGACAACCCACTCCGCCCCCAGCCCCAATCCCACCTGCTCCAGACCTATCTCACCCGACCTGAGCCAAATCTCACAAATCCAAACCCATCTCACCCTATACCCATTTTCAAAGGCCCATTTCCCTTTTGCTCCAAACCCTTGCATGATTTTCTTCACCTGCCAACAAAACCAAAGACCAAAATAAACCAACTAAATGCCCATGTGCCAATGAAAACACTTAACCCCCATTTTACCCATAATACCCTTTCTTAATACTTTTCCAAAATTACCCCTCTAACCTCACAACCCACATGCTCCCATGTGCACTCAAATGCACATTTAACCCGAATCAGATTTTTTCCAAATATCCTCAGACCCCATCCTCCCCTCACCATCCTCATGCACACCATAGCCAATTCCCAAATTAACCTCCATGCTCCATGCCTTGTATAAATTGAAGAGGAAGACCCATTTGCAAGATATCTCAAAACTAGTTTTAAGCTTGGTGTGATAAAATTCTCCCCACCCCTCTATGTTGAGTATTTGCATTTTTAGCAAATACCTCAATATAGAGGTGTGTGGTGAAAATTATCTCTAGGATAAATTTCACCCCACCCCTCTATTATGAATCTTGGCATTTTTAGCCATTAATTCTATATAGATTGATGTAGTGAAATTTCTCCCTTATGGGAGGTAAGTTCTAACCTATTCCTTTATGTTGAGATTTTGCATATTTAGCAATTATCTCAATATAAAGTAATGATCTAGAATTTATTTCTTTGGGTGAATTCTAATGTACAATTTTATAATTTTAGGATTTTCATTTTTAGTAAATCTCTTTTATTATTTAATTGTCCATTATGAATTCATCCACTATCCTTTTTATTTTTATTTTGTAATTTTTAGTTTAAAAAAAGAGAGCTTTTAGATAGGAATTTTGGAGAGAGAATTGTAGAGAAAATTATCCTTTGTAAATAGTTTTTCCTTTTTTATTTTTAGATATTTATGAGATTAAATATTGTAAGAGAGTTAATTGAGTGAATATTTCAATTTCAAATCATTTGGATGCTCAATTAAGTGGTGTATGCTTCAATTTGGAAGAATAGAGTTCAACTTTCTCAAGGAGATTTGGTTTGCTTGTTCTATTCTCTTCTCTTTTATTTTAGTAGCCTTGATTATTAGTTTGTCATATTTCATATCATGTTAGGATAAACCCCTTTCAAGGGGTGGGGTAAAACCCTTATTTGGTGTTATTGTATTTTTAATTAGTTTAATTACTTGAAAAGTCCCTTTGAATGTTAATTTTAATCCCTAATCCTTAAATTTACGCCTCGAGAGAGGGTAAATGATTTTCGAGAGAAAATCGAAATTCTAATTATAATACCCATTTTAGATTCGAACTAGAGATAGGGGTCTCTTAAGTGGGGTATTATAACTTGAATTTCAACTCTAAATTTATTTTATAAGATTGACATAAATTCTAATTGATCGATCTTAGCGGGTGATTAATTAAAAGGAGTGTGTATCTATTTTTCTAGAGTTGTGGGGTGTTAATTTTAACTTTCTACAAAATTACTATTCTAATTACACTTGCAACGGGAGATGGTTTGTAATTTTAATATTAATTTGGGAGAATTCAAATAATTAAATTAATTAATTAGAATAACTAAAATTTGTGGTGTAATCCAACTCCTTGATTGTTCTCACAATTATTTACCTCACTTTATCTCTTATTCTAGTGTTAGACTTTATTTTCCATTTTATTAATTTTCTAGTTAGTCGTTATCATATTACATTGAGTTTAGTTTAGTTTAAACCTCACCTCACCCTATTGTTTTAATATTGAAAAAGCTAAAAAAATTAGAAAAGTGAAAAAGCACAAAAAGAAAATAAAAAGTGAATTACATGTGAATTTGTTCCATTTGCTTTACTCCCTAGAAAGTGGATTGACATCCTTACTTACCACTCTACACTTGAGTTTATTATATTTTGTAGGTATTTGAGGATTTTTGACTAACTTGGCTTTCAACAACAACTACGAAAATATATGCAAAAGTCACGTTATCAAGTACCGTTAGACCTTATACATAATCATTATTCTCGTTACATCATTACAATCGTTATAGCTCATAGTCAATATAATCAAAAGATACAATAATACTAAATTAATTAATAAGACTAAAGGACAAGCTCTCTCGGTTAGCTTCTTCACTGGAAGGTCCCTCTGGGTTTCCATGCTGAGTCACCACGCTGAGCTGCCTTTATCCCAAAAACTGTTGTAAGTGGGAGGATTATCTCTAATCTCAGGATTACCTTCAATCCCCCTCTATAAAGATCATTCAGAGTCTCACCTAGTATCACCCTCACAAGACTATGATTGTAAGAAATCCATGTTGTTATCGCAGCTAACTAGGGATCCACCATTAAGTTCCCCATCACCAGTAAGGGCTTCAAAGTAAGGCCCAAGGAAACAATTCCGACATAGCCCACGTCATTAAAATCCCTCAGGCTCGTGGAGTGCATAACAGCTCAGAGGGAAATAATCCCCCCAGTAACCAACGGTCGAGCAATCAAAGGGGAAATACGAAGCTACTCCACTAGCAACACCCTATGAGAACAAGAAATTTGGGTATAGCTACCGATACATTGAGATTTATTCCTAACATGGCCGAGAATTCTTCATAAGTCGAACATACCTCATCTAGGTCGAAACGAAAGACATTATATTCAGGTTACCAGAATTATCGCTAGAATATTCCAGTCAATGGCTCGATTATGACACCGAAAGACTTGGCATAGGTTGAAAGCCTCATAGTCCACATTCTACAAACACATGGCCTCTAGACCCTGAAGGTAGGAGGATAATTCTGCATGTAACAGAAGGACCATTTGGGAATAACAAAGCAAAAATCAAGAAGAAAGAATAAGAAACTGGATATGGGTGGAAGAATCACATTCATTACCTCTCATTTTATACACAAAAGACTTGGCAAAAGACAAAGGATTTGAAAATTTGAGTAAAATTCAGGCCCAACAAAAGTGCAGGAAAGTGCAATAAAAGCTTTAAAGTGATTTAACTTGACCCATATGCCGATCAATAACCCCTATATTTTGGAAAAAGCCATCTTTCCTCATTTGTCAAAATCAAATTCTCAAAAATAAATCCTTATTTGAAAAAAAAACGGGTCAATTCTTCTTAATTATCCATTTTTACTTCCAAACTAAATCTTTTGCCTAATTTACTTTTTTTTCTTGAAGAAATAAACATCATGTCATCTTCGCAGTCTTAGCAAAAAAGTAAAGTGAATATATGATAAGTCATTAAATAAAAGCAAAAATAAAAATGCATCGCCTTCATATAAATATATATATATATATATATATATATATATATATATATATATATATATATATTATTGTTGCATGATTACATCCTTGCAAGTAAAAGAAGAAAAACAAAAAATACAAACAACGGGACTTGGCCCGAACCCAAAATCTTTCACACTCTCTCAAACCCTCACCCTCTATAGTTGTTGCTCTTTCCCCGACGATTAGCGGTGGAACCTCCACTCCTAGAACTCGATCCCTCATCCAAGGAGGCAGACGGAACTAAGCAAGACAGAGCGAAATCCCTAATGTAAGTAGATGCAGAGGCCACCCAATTCTTAATGTCCTTCAGTTATGTGGTCGACACTCGAACATACTGCAAGAAAAGAAAGAAAAGCATATGGCTAATCAGTCAGTAAAGAAAAAAGAAAGAATCAAAAGAGACAAGGCAAGGGAAGAAGGAGAATATACCTCGGGCCGCATGGCATCATTCGTAAGCCACATAAACCTCGGTGCCGACGCATTTGGATGATGCGACAAGCTCAATGACCCCCCGCTACTGAAAGAGAAATTATAAAAAAGGGGGAGTAACCTGAATAATGTGATCCTCCTCTTCCACTGCCACCTTCGTTGACGAACCAACACCGCTCACGCGAGCGGTAGATCCCACTAGCCTGTTAATACCCCTACCCGACGTTGTAGGAGGTGAAAGAATTTTATCCACATCATAAATGCAAGGGGCATCAACTAGCTCATCACTAAATCCAAGTAATCATAATTCACCAGCGTGTAGGGCTCGCCGACTAACGTTGTCACCCGAGCCTCTTCAGACGTATCCCTCACTCGAGTCATGTACATGAGGGGGCATTGACTATGGGACCACCACATCATCCTCCATAATCAGCTGCACCTCTCTCTCTCTCTCTCCTAGATACCAGAGATATCCAAACTCATGCATCATCAATCTCCATATCCGTACATACATACCCGTCACCCCCGTATCCCGAGGATCCATGCCCTGAGGGTCAATAGTTGAAAAAGTACCACAAGATGTGTAAAAAGAAATTATGAACGAGATATTTCAAGTATTATGTATCAAAGTTTTGAAAACAAAAGCTGAAAACAGTTTTAAATCAACACGCTCATAGAAAGGGATGAGAGAAAGATTAATTAGGCAAGTCCACAAAGATTTTTAATGTGGTAAACCCCCACCTAATTGGGGAAACATCCACGAAGGTCTCTACACCTTAAAATAAAAATTCACTAAAATAGAGTGATAGACTACAAACTATTTAAAAATTTAAACACACAAACAAACCTAATCTATATTAAGAAAATATACTAACTCATCTGGATTAATCTGACTTCTCCCAAGACTCTGATGTTATAAATGTTCTCTCAGATTTTGAACTCCACTTCTTTTATCTTTACGTTGACTCTTAAAGTCCAAAATCTCCCTACTAACACATTTTAGTGTTATAGTGTGAAAGTGTTGTGATGTGATGTGCCTAACACATGCATGCAACACACACACACACTTATTACAGACATGATGAGTATAAAATTAAAAACAAATTTCTAATATCCAACATAAAATTTCTAAAATCAGTTTGATCGAAACTCTCAGACTTTTTAATCTTTATATTTATCCGTAGATCAAGAGGGAATCCTGTTCTATAAAAGAGCCAAGATCCTAGACACTTTCCTTATTCGAAAATGTACAGATATTTCATAAAATGTGAAATATATGAAAGTGTAAATCCCCTATCAAGATCTGAACTAGATCTAAGTCTGGATATTCTCAAAAACTGAAATCAGGAATGATTTTGTTGGTTTAAGTTTTGAAAATAGCATAAACGTTTTAAAAACAACCAACAAAATAAAGATTTCTCCAAAGAAGAAATAAACTCAGTAATATCTACGTGATATGTGTCACATAGTATCAAATCTCAACTTTTTATGAAAGAAAATGAGATTATAAGTACGTGAGTTAGTTGTACAAGAGATTAAGAATAAGAGGGGATGGATCTTCTTGAATCTTAAACTAACTCAACTCTCAGGAGGGTTTTCTAGTGAAAGTTTGGCCGGAGTTAGGTTAGGGTTTTATTTCTCTCTCTCTCTCTCTCTCTCTCTCTCTCTCTCTCTCTCTCCACACTCTCTCTTTTTTCTCTTAGAGGTGAAAAATGATCCAAAGATCGTAAACGTTACACATATGAGTCCTATTTATACTAGAGCATGGAAGTCTCTAGAAGGATAAAGAAAATCAACGATCATGATTGAATACAAATGGTCGAAGTAAATCTAATGGCTGACGATGCACCTCTTTTAAACACAGTCTAATTGGTTCAAAGTTTTAACACATGGATCGCTTTCGAAGACATGCAAACCACTGATAATAATGATCCAACGGTTCAGGTAAAGACTCAAATATGTGAGGTAAAGAAAACACAAATCTAACCATTATAATACCAACACGTGTAAGGCTAAGATTAACTGCAAAACGTGTGTTTTTGAAGTTGAAATAATTCAAATTTCCCCCACAATATTATCTAGCGCTTTCGATTTCTACCCAAGCAAGGTTTTAGGCACTTAAGGAAATTATAAAACATCCCCAAAACTTTATAAAGCCCAATTTTAAATGCTTATAAATTATTTTAAAAATTCCAAAAATTATTTAAAATTTCCCCAAAATTGTAGAAAATCATTTTAATGGGAACTAATTCACACTCATCCATATTATGAAGAATGCAATACATAAATGCAATAGGTGAATGTGTTGGTGTTCTACCTTTACGAACTTTAGAGGAATTCAAATGTAGAGTTTGAAGTATTTTTAGTAGAATAACATATGACTCAATTTTGTCACTATTTCCAAACTAGATGAGAACCTATATAATATAGACTGAAGTGAGTCAAAGGTATAGGGTGCTTCAATCTCCCCCTTTGGAAATATGATACAAAATCTCCTTTCAGTCATCGAGAACTATTAGGGATACAAAAGAAATAAGAAAAACCTTTTCCTATACAAAAATTCTATCTACCCAATATCCTAGAAAAAGAAAATTACATAACTCCACTAGTTACAGACCAATACCCTATCAAAATTATGATTTAAATGAAGGTACTGATTCCTGAAAATGAGATGACTAAGATCAAGCCTTTTAGTTGAGAATACAGCAAGAAAATCCAAGTGGACTCAAATTTCTCCCCCATTTTGTCTTAAATGGACAAAGGGAAAAGAAAACAAGTATGAAACAATAAATCATTATTCTTCCATAACCATACCAATAGATTTTCACAAAGATTAAAATCGATAATCCAATGGTTTAGAAAATAAGTCAGCCAACTGCAATTCAGTAGGTAGGTAATTAATTTCTAACTCCTTCGATTCAACTAACTCGCGTATGAAATGATATCTAATTTTAATATATTTGGTACGAGAGTGCTGAACTGGATTTTAGAAATATTAATCGCACTTTGATTATCATAAAAGAGATGTAAATTATCTTCAGTTATACTGGAATCTTTCAGCATTTGATTTAACCAAACTAATTGAGCACAACAACTTCTTGCAGCAATATATTCGGATTCGGCAGTAGACAAGGAAGTGCCGTTTTGTTTCTTTCTACTCCATCCTACCAAATTGTTACCAGTATAGTAACATGCTTTTGAAGTACTTTTACTGTCATCAGAACACCCAACCCAAGTAGCATCAGTGTATCCGACTATGGTACTATAAGTGTCTTTAGTGTACCGAAGTTCTAAATTTAGAGTGCCTTTAATGTATTTGATAATTCTTTTAAAGCATAATAAATAACTCTCTTTAGGATTATTTTGATATCGTGTACACACGCAGACAAAGTACATAATATCATGATGGGAGACAGTAAGGTAAAGTAAGATTCCTATCATGCTACGGTATAAAGTAGAATCGAAAGTTTTACCATTCTCATCTTTTGAAAGTTTGATAGAAGTACTCATAGGAGTCCTAGCTTCTTTAGTTATTTTTAGGCAAAACTTCTTGACAATCTCTAAAGCGTATTTGGATTGCGATACAAATAAGCCATCTGAATTTTTCTTAACTTGGAGTCCAAAGAAGAATTGTAACTCCCCCATAAGTGACATATATAATTCCTTATGCATAATGTCAGAAAATGTGTTGACATGTATAGGGGAGGTGGATCCAAAAATGATATCATCTACATATACTTGGTTTATGGTAATGTTTTTGTCAAAATGTTTGACAAAAAGAGTTTGATCATTTCCACCTCGTTTAAAGCCATTGTTTAGAAGGAAGGTAGATAGACGTTCATACCAAGCTCTAGGAGCTTATTTTAACCCATAAAAAACTTTCTTAAGTCGATAGATGTAATTTGGATTATGAGGGTTAATGAACCCTTTGGGTTGTTCTACGTAGGTCTCCTCAGTTAAGATGACATTAAGGAAAGAAGATTTAACATCCATTTGATATAGTGTGAAATGCAAATGACAAGCTATTGCTAAAAGTAAGCGAACAAACTCGAGGCGAGTGACAGGTGCAAAAGTTTCCTCAAAATACATTCCTTCAATCTAAGAGTAGCCTTGGAGAAGTAATCTGATTTATTCTGAATAAGCATCCCTGATTCATCTGTTTTATTTTTAAAAATCAAACGTGTGTTGATAACCCTTTTATTTTCAGTCTGGGGTACAGGATACCATACATCATGTATGGCAAATTGAAGAAGTTCCTCCTATATAACACTTATCCACATTGGGTCATTATGTGATTCATTAACATTCTTTGGTTCTATAACAGAAACAAAGCATGCATAATGAGCAAGGGTACGTAGTTGGGATCTTGTACGGACTCGCTCAGTAGGATTACAAACTACACTCTCTAAAGGATGATCTTTGGAAACCCAGTTAGGGACTTCAGGGGTCTCAGTTAGTAAGGAAGAATATATCTCTGGAGAATCATAATTTAAAATGTTTTCGAATTCATCCACTATAGTTGGTTGTATGATCTTACTTTCTACATTAGTGTCACTTATAACCACATTAATGGATTCCATCATGGATTTGGTATGAAGATTATAGACACAATAGGCTCTACTATTTGGAGAGTATCCTAAGAAAAAATCTTTATCTCCTCTGGTTTCGAATTTAGACAGTTTTTCTCTGTCCTTACAGACGTAACAGGTGCTACCAAAGGTTCTAAAGTATTTTAGGTTGGATTTATTCCCATACCAAAGCGCATAGGATGTTTGTTTGGTATTTTTCCTTAGATAAACTCGATTGATTATGTGATAGGTTGTACGAATGGATTCTACCCAGAAATATTTAGGTAGGTTCTTGGCATGAATCATCACACGGTCCATTTCTTAAAGAGTGTAATTTTTACGCTCATCAATTCCATTTTGTTGAGGTGTCTTAGGGGAACTAAATTCTTGTTTGTAACCATTATAGTAATAGTATTTGATGACACCTGAATCTATGAATTCTCCTCCTCTATCACTACCAATTCTATCTACTTGGGAGTCCTTATCATTTTCTATACGAACTAGGATTTTGAAAAACGTACGAATAGTTTCTTACTTGTGTTTTAAAAAGGCAACCCAGGTAAATCGAGTGAAGTCATCTGTAAGGACATAATTCTATAAATGTTCGGGGTAGAATCTAGGAATTTTCTATTTTCTCCTAGATCACAGTTCATATGTCTGATACCGCTACATTCGGCACGTCAACACGATCATCCTCGACGGCATGTATCCGAATTCATTGCATCCACTTTCTTCATGTGCATCATGCTATATGCAACGTGCTGCTCAGCTCATTCCCACTACTCCACTATGCTTTATCAGTAATATGTTTTATTGGAGCTTTAAATATTTGCATAAATATTTGGGAAATATTTTTGAAAATTATTGTTGAAGTCTGGGTTAATTTTTTATTAAAAGCAGAATTTTTCTAAGTGTAGAAGCGAATGGCCTCGATCGACGAGATCGCTCGAGCGACTTTGCAAGTCGTTCACGCGAGATAGACATGTCACGCGATATCGTTCGAACGACTTATGTCCTTCATTCGAGCGACATGCTATCTCGTTCGAGCGACATGCTATCTCGTTCGAACGAGCCACCGCCTCGATTTTTGTACAAATATCTGATCTCCTTCTACACGTTTTTTTAGTCTTTCTGCAATCTCAATATTCTGCGAAAATTGCCCAGAATAAGACCTCACCTTTTAAGGTTTTCTAAACCCTTTTTGATTCACAAAAACCATTCCTATATATGTGTGTGAATCTTTAAACCTTCAAGAAGATCGTTTACTCATCTGGAGTAATTTGTGAGGAAGTAACTCTCTTCTTCATTGCTGCCCTACTGGAAAGGGATAGTTCCAGTCATCGACAACATAACCGACACCCGAGGGTATTTTTGTGTCACTGTATTTTCATTGTAATCCGTTGTAAGCCGTTCTCTTACAAAAATTATTGTGAAAATAAAAGGTTTTGCCCCGTTGGGGATTTTTCCTCATATTTGTGTTCTTGCATGTTTCATCATCGTATTTAATCACATATAGATGCATGTTTAGGACTTATGTGGTAAAAACTGTGTTTAATTAAATAAATTCCTTATTTGAACGCAAGCTACTAATCTTGGTAGTGGTACTCATAGGTGTACGAGCATGCTTAGCGGAGTCTAAACTAAATTTCTTCACTAGGTCTCTAGCATACTTGGATTGGGAGATGAAAATCCCATCCTCTAGCTGATGAGCCTGGAGACCAAGGAAGAAAGTAAGCTCACCAACCATGCTCATCTCAAACTCACTTTTCATCTCCTTTTCAAAGTGATGAGCATGTTGAGAGCACGTGGATCCAAAGACTATGTCGTCCACATAGACCTGGGCAACCAAAATTGCACCGTCATCTCTCCTGACGAACAACGTCATATTAACTCACCCTCTCTTGAAGCCACGGGCTAAGAGATAGGAAGTAAGCCTCTCGTACCAAGTACGGGGTGCTTGCTTCAAACCATACAAGCCTTTTCTCAGATAGTAGATGTGCTCCGGTTGCTGAGGGTCTTCAAACCCTTTTGGTTGTTCCACGTAAACCTCCTCCTGTAGAATGCCATTCAGAATGGCACTCTTGACATCCATCTGATATAACTTGAAGCGCAGATGACATGCAATGGCGAGTAGTAGACGGACGGACTCAAGCCTAGCAATAGGAGCAAACGTCTCCCCAAAGTCTACACCCTCTATGTAGCCTTGAGCGACCAACCTAGCTTTATTTCTGATAATGGTACCATTTTCATCCATTTTATTCTTAAAACTCCCCTGGGTACCGATCACATTAGTCTCACTAGCTCGAGGGATAAGTTCCCAGACATTATTCTTTTTAAACTGAAGCAACTCATCCTTCATAGCAGATATCCAGTGTTCATCCTTGAGTGCTTCTTTATGATTTTTGGGCTCGACTTTGGACGTGTAGCAAAGATGGCTAACAACGTTCTCTAGCTGAGCACGAGTCTTGACCCCTAGAGTGGGATCGCCAATAATGGCAGACGGGTCATGACTCTTGCGAACCCAAGCGGTTGTGTCCCCTAACACAGGAGTGGGGACCACAGAGTGTGGGTGGGGGACAAGTGGATCACTGTCAGACGAGTCCTCATCCTCACACTGAAGGTTAGGATCAATAACCGTCGGAGGTTCGTCATCTTGCACGATGATGTTTATTGATTCCATAACCTTAGAGCTCTTCAGGTTAAAAACCTGGTACGCTCTACTATTCGATGAATAGCCTAACAATATTCCCTTGTCGCTTCGGGAGTCAAACTTTCCTAATTGCTCTCTATCCCATAGGATGTAGCATTTACTCAAAAAAACACAGAAATATGCGAGGTTGGGTTTCTTACCAATCCATAATTCATAAGGTGTCTTAAGTGTGTGTGGACGCTTGTAAACCCTATTCACCGTGTGGCATGCAGTAGACACTACCTCTGCCCAAAATCTCCTAGAAAACTTATGACCTAGAAGCATAGATCTAGCCATTTCCTGGATCGTTCTATTCTTTCTCTCAACAATCTTATTTTGCTGAGGAGTCTTCATAGAAGAAAACTCATGTTTGATCCCAAGGCTATCACAGTAGAGATCTACTTTTGCTTCCTTAAATTCTGTGCCGTTGTCACTACGTATCCTGTTAATAGTGACTCCGTGTTGATTTTGCAGGACACGACACTTGGTCGTTAAAAACTCTACAGTATCGGATTTCTCTCTCAGAAAACCTACAATGGAGTACCTGGAGAAATCATCCACCATCACGAGGATATACCTCTTACCACCCAGACTCTCGGTACGAGTGGGACCCATAATATCCATGTGTATTCATTTCTGCTTCTCATATTTGTCTATTTGGGGACATCATAAAAAGGGGAAGAAGAATTATGGGGGAGAATTGTTTTGGTGTTTGATCGCTGCATGAATGATTTGTTTAAGCTTAATTGATCATCAATTTTTTGCATATCATTATATTTCAAACTGTTGCTTGTCACTGGTATTTGCTTTATCTCATGTGTGTAGGTACATCATTGTTCATTTTTTGGGCTGCACACCCTGATGAGAAAAACATTGAAAGTTTTTGAAGAGCTGAAGATTTGAGAGACATGTCATTTAGTATTCTCAGTTTGAGGGTTTAATGGGGATATTATCTTATATGTCATTTGATTGCATAATTTGGATTTTTTATGTATGTACCGGCATAGACATAGGGGGAGATTTGTAAGGACATAATTCTATAAATGTCCGGGGTAGAATCTAGGAATTTTCTGTTTTCTCCTAGATCACAGTTTATATGTCTGATACCGCTACATTCGGCACGTCAACACGATCATCCTCGACGGCCTATATCCGAATTCATTGCATCCACTTTCTTCACGTGCATTATGCTACATGAGACGTGCTGCTTAGCTCATTCCCACTACTCCACTATGCTTTATCAGTAATATGTTTTATTAGAGCTTTAAATATTTGCATAAATATTTGGGAAATATTTTTGAAAATTATTGTTGAAGTCCGGGTTAATTTTTTATCAAAAGTAGAATTTTTCTAAGTGCTGAAGCGAATGGCCTCGATCAACGAGATCGCTCGAGCGACTTTGCAAGTCATTTGCGTGAGATAAACATGTCACGCGATATCGTTCGAACAACTTTTGTCCTTCGTTCGAGCGACATGCTATCTCGTTTGAACGAGCCACCGCCTCGATTTTTGTATAAATATCTGATCTCCTTCTACACATTTTTTTAAGTCTTTCCGCAATCTCAATATTCTGCGAAAACTGCCCAGAATAAGACTTCACCTTTTAAGGTTTTCTAAACCCTTTTTGATTCACAAAAACCATTCCCATATATGTGTGTGAATCTTTAAACCTTCAAGAAGATCGTTTACTCATCTGGAGTAATTTGTGAGGAAGCCGCTCTCTTCTTCATTACTGCCCTACTGGAAAGGGATAGTTCCAGCCGTCGAAAACAGAACCGACACCCAAGGGTATTTCTGTGTCACTGTATTTTCATTGTAATCCGTTGTAAGCCGTTCTCTTACAAAAATTATTGTGAAAATAAAAGGTTTTGCCCCGTTGGGGATTTTTCCTCATATTTGTGTTCTTGCATGTTTCATCATCGTATTTAATCACATATAGATGTATGTTTAGGACTTATGTGGTAAAAAATGTGTTTAATTAAATAACTTCCTTATTTAAACGCAAGTGCACTCTTCTTCATCATCAACCATAACCATGATATAACTATTGCAATAAAGACAAACAGTACGAGAAGGACCCATTATGTTCATATGGATGAGTTCTAGAGGTTTAGTGGATAGAACTTCTTTAACTTTCTTGTGGGGAGCCTTAATTATATTTCCTTCTCAATAAAGACCACATATGATATTTGAAATTGTTTTAATCTTAGGAAGACCTATAACTATCTCTTGGGAGCACAATTTACTAAGATTGTCATACTTACCGTGACCCAAACTATTATGCCATATCTTATTGCCATCCATTCTGGCAATGTTACAAACCTCTGGACTTAGATTGACTATATAACAATTATCTGGAGTATGAAGTCATGTAATAATGCAATCGCCTTTTTCATTTTAAATTTTGAAATTGTTTTTTCAAAAGGTGACAGTTTGATTGGAGTCACAAAACTGTGATATCCTTAGTAAATTGCCTTTAAGACCTTTTACAAAGAGAACATCCTCAAGAATAGGTAACCCTTCTTCATGGAGTGTTCCTTTACCAATGATCTGGGCTGATACACCATCTCCAAGTAAGACTTTTCCTCCAGAGAAGTTAGTTTTATTTGAAAGTTTGGAATCATCACCGGTCATATGTTTGGAACATCCAGAGTCTAAATACCATCCAGATGCTTGGTGTTCATCTTTAAAAGCACTGATCACAATGTTTCATTTCATCTGTGGTAATAGATCATCTTTTCTAACCCAAATTTCTCTAGTTTTCAATTTGCGCTTATTATCTCGTACTGGATAAAACTTGCGAGCTTCTATCTTTTCTTTAAAAGATTTTTGTGCAGGTTTATGAGTATTATAGACAGTTTGGGCATTTAGTTTAGAAAAGAATCTAGTATTCCTTTTTGTTAATGATCTTTTAATATTAGTTCTTCTATTCCTATTTCGATAGTTAGAATTCTTGTTTGGCTGTCTAAGAACGAAATAATTATTTCGTCTTCTCATAGAATAGTTGAAGTTATGGTAAATAGGAGAGTTATAGACCGGATTATATACGTTTTGAATAGCAACCACCAAGGGAATGTCCATAGACATCATAATAGGAGCAGTAAAGATGGCATGTAGAACTCATAACCTTAGGAAAAAAATTATTTAAAGGTTTGTCTAGGTTTTGAGCTCTAGTCTCGTTCCTAGGTGGCACATGATGAAATGACGAATCAGCTTGGCTAATGGGGTGGCAGACATATTTAGCCTTATGTTCAGCATTATGCTTAGAGTTATTAGATTCACTAATGTCTAACATTTGTTATTTTGAGTCAAAATCATTTTTCAAAGTTTGAAAATATGGGCAAGTTTCAATAGGTCTTTTGCCACCAGAGACAAACTTGATAGCTTCAAAAGATTTTGTTTGCTTGTAATTGTTGGGGTGGCAAAAGCCTATTCTAGTTTCATCATCAGAGTTGCTCTTACTTTCAGCAGCACAGTCTTCAAAACATTAAGAGTTATTTTCAAATTAAGCAAACATTTTGGAGATTTTTGATGTCTTTTCTTTTGTTTGTTCTAATGCTAACAACGTTCCTTTGTATTTCTTTTCCAGAATTTCATTTAAGTCAGATAACTCTTTCAGTTTTTGTTCAAAAATTTTAGTTTCATTCTCAGGAGTTAGACATTGAGAAGTGTACTCTTCAGCATTTTGTTTGATCATATGACTTAGGTTTTCTATCTTCTGGGTAAGATCTTTAACAATCTTTTCAAGTCTAGTGCTTTGTTGAGAGTTTTTGTGTACAATGTGTGAATGTCAGGAAGGTCATCATTATTGGAGTCACTAAGTGTGCAGTATGTAATATGCAGTGTCCCTTAGCGATTCATTTTTCGGACTCACACACCCATTGTCATCAACAATAGAGTGTTCCCTTTGACTCACACACATCGCGTTTGAAGCATTATTAGCATTCTCAATTAACAAAGCATACAAATTAGTAGGAATAGCATCATTTAACACAGCATGATCAAGTTCCTTATCATCGGTATATATGATTTTTGCAAAGAAGGAAATGCAAGGGTTATAAGTGTTAGATGACTCAGGTTCATCATTTTCTAATTCACTTGAGTCATCCCAAGCCTTCCACAAGATATCCCTAGTATTCTTGTTCTTATTCAAATTTAACTCTACAATCACTAGATAAGTGTCCTAACTTGCCACATCTGTTGCATTCAGTTTTCTTAAGGTCTCTGCTAGGTTAGTTGTCAAGTCTTTTCTCACGAGGCCTATTATTAGAGTTATTTTAATAGGTAGGTTTCCCTTGTCTATTTGCAATTTTATTTTTGAATTTCACAATTTTCTTGAAATATTTAGATATTAAGGCAATCTTGTTATCCAAGAACTCTAAATTACAGTTCTCATCAGAATCTAAGTCATTTTCAGGTAAATGACAATCATGTTTAGTCAACTTAGAGGTAAGGACAAGATTAGAAGCTGCCTATTTCTTATGGTTCTGAGTTAATTTTTTATTAAACTCTAATTCCATTTTCACATTTCTTAGCTTGCTACTGAGGAGTTCAGGGGTAAGGTTTTGATCGCCCATCTCCTCAATTACATAGCGCTTATTGTCAATTTTTTGTGGAAGTGACCTTAGAATTTTAGAGAAAAAATCTTTTCTATCATAGATTATTCCATTAGCATGCAGCTTAGTCACTATGTGTGTCAACCTAATATAGAAGTCATCAACTGACTCAGTCTCAGTCATGACTAAAGTGTTGTACTATTGGATTGACATTTGGGTTTTAGCAGTTTTAACACGTGTGTGTCCTTCATGTGCAGTCACTAAGGTGTCCCATGCTTCCTTAGAGGTAGTACAAAACTCTATCCTCTTAAATTCGTGTTCATTGATAGACATGAATATAACATTTTTACCATTGTTATTGTTAAGGGAAGTCTATTTCTCTTCTTTAGTGAATTCACTTAGTAACTTTGTAATCCTCATAGTACTTCCTTCAGCGGTTTGTTTAGTAGGAAAAGTATAATCATTTTCAATAGCATCCCAGACATCCTCTCCCAATGTCCCTTAGATGAAAGCAACCATCCTCACTTTCCTGTAAGGGAAGTTGGTTCCATCAAAGAAAGGGGGCCTGGACAGGTTACCTAATCTCTCAAATTTCCCATCCATTGTTTGTTTTGAGAAAACAATTTCAGAAAATCAAGATCTAAAGAATTTGAAAAACTAATGCTCTCATACCCATTGAAAAAGTATCACTTAAGTTATTTAATTCAAGATTAAATAGTTTAAATGGCTCCAAATAATTTTTTGAAGAAAATATCTACTTAAAACAAACAGCTAACACAAGATGTATAAAAAGAAATTATGAACGACAAGTTTTGAAAACCAAAACTAAAAACAATTTTAAATCAGCACGCCAATAGAAAGTGATGAGAGGAAGATTAAGTACGAAGTGCCCAAAGATTTTTAACGTGGTAACCCCACCCAATTTTGGAAACATCCACGGAGGTCTCTACACCTCAAGAAAAAAATTCACTAAAATAGAGTAACATATTACAACCTATTTAATAATCTAAACACATAAACAGACCTAACCTATGTTCAGAAAATATACTAGCTCCTCTGGATTAATCTGACTTCCCCCAAGACACTGATGTTGTAGATGTTGTCTCAACTTTGTAACTCCAATCCTTTTAGCTTTACATCGACTCTTAAAGTCCAAAATCTCCCATCCAAAAGGTTTTAGTGTTGTAATGTGCCTAACACAAGTATGCAACTCACACACACTTATTACAGACATGATGAGTAATAAATTACAAACAGATTTCTAATATGCAATAGAAAAATTCTAAAATCAGTTTGATTGAAACTCTCAAACTTTTTTATCTTTATATTTATCCTCAGGTCAAGAGGGAATCTTGCTATATAAAAGAGCCAGATCCTAGACACTTTCCTTATTCGAAAATGTATAGATATTTCATAAAATGTGAAATATATGAAAGTGTAAATCCCCAATCAAGATCTCAATTAGATCTAAGTATGGATATTCTCAAAAACTGAAATAAAAAATGATTTTGTTGGTTTAAGTTTTTAAAACAACATAAACGTTTTAAAAACAGCCAAAAAATAAAGATTTCTCGAAAGAAGAAATGAAACTCAGTAATATCTACGTGATATGTATCACAGAGTCTCAAATCTCAACTTTCTATGAATGAAAATGAGATTAGAACTACATGACTTAGTTTGACAAGAGATTAAGAACTAGAGAGGATGGATCTTCTCAAATCTTAAACTAACTCAACTCTCAGAAGGGTTTTCTGGTGAAAATTTGGCCGGAGTTAGGTTAGGGTTTTATTTCTCTCTCTATTTATTTCTCTCTCTTTATCTCTATATCTCTTTTTTCTCTCAGAGGTGAAAAATGATCCAAAGATCGTAAATATTGCACATATGAGTCCTATTTATACTAGAGCATGGAAGGCTTTGGAAGGACAAAGCAAATCAACCATCATGATTGAATACAAATGATCAAAGAAAAATTAATGGCTGACGATGCAGAGCTTTTAAACACACTTTGATTGGTTCAAAGGGTTAACACATGGATCATTTTGGAAGACATGCAGACCATTAATAAAAATGATCCAATGGTTCAAGTAAAGACTCAGATATATGAGGTAAAGAAAACACAAATCTAACCCTTATAATACCAACACGTGTAAGGCTAAGATTAACTGAAAACGCATGTTTTTGAGGTTAAAATAATTCAAATTTCCCCCATAATATTATCCAATGCTTTCGGTTTCTACCCATGTAAGGTTTTATGTACTTAGGGAAATTATAAAGCAACCCCAAAACTTTATAAAGTCCAATTTTGAATGTTGAAAAATTATTTTAAAAATTCCAAAAATTATTTATAATATCCCGAAAATTGTAGAAAATCATTTTAATGGTAATTAACTCACACACATCCATATTATGGAGAATGAAACACATAAATGCAATCCTTGGTGAATGTGTCGGTGTTCTACCTTTAGGAACTTTAGAGGAATTCAAATGTAGAGTCTGAAGGATTTTTGGTGGACTAGGATATGACTCAATTTTGTCACTATTTCCAAACTAGATGAGCACCAATATAGTATGAACTCAAGTGAGTCAAAGATATTGGGTGCTTCAAAGGTCTCCTATAATTCCCGATAAAAAATCAGTATTTATGAAAGAAGGAAAATGTCGTGAAAGGACTCAAAATAGGCATGAAATGACCTAATCACTCGTCATGGAGTTCAAAGCCTATTGTACTGCCGCCAAAAATAAACATTGGTTTGATCTCCAGTTGGACTTCCTCCACCGATACATCTGACAAAAGTCCCCCAAATCCTCGACCTTCAAGGCTATCAACCTCATGTTGTGCCCAATCACCTCGTAAAACAACTTATGCAAAAGAGAGGAATCAACAAAGAAGAAACTAAGCAAAAATGCAAGGAAATACATAGGGAGAATAATAAGTCTGAAGTTACTTCCAAAAGGTATGTGGGCCTTGTAAAGTCTATCTGTAGAACCGACTAAAAGAATCCAAAAAAGAATAGAGTGTCGTTAAAGTCAAGCAATTCCAATAGTAAAACTACATGCCTAAAAACATCCTCAGAAACAGCAAAACTAGAGATGAACGATGTTGCCACTTGTAGCCACAAGAAATTTGCAAAGCAAACGCTAAATGAACAATCATGCCATCTATATCACTTGTCGCCAATCAGTCTTGTGTACTCTCCTACTCAAAACCACCTCACGAAGACCAGAGATGCAAATAGAATCCCAAAAATGATCATACCCACATCCTAGCGCCGCCTGAACTGTCTCCGACATCACCCTCACAGTGTGATCCACCTCTATCTAAACACCCTCGTAGTCAGTCCTCAGCAGCTGCTAAGCATCATGGGAGTAACAGTCATCTCCCCAAGGCCCAAATGGAAGGGGTGGGTAGTGTCCCACCACCTATCTCCTAAAGCACACACCACCGCAGCAAAATGTGCATATCATCCAAAGCCTACGCCAGACGGCCAAATCCAGCAAAAGAAAACATCCAGTGCACCACCATCGAAAGTTGTTTCCAAACAACCTTCAAACCAGTCATTCCTCAAGAACTCAAGCTCAAAGGAACTACATCATTCTATCAAGGCCAAAGAAGGAAAAAAAAATTCATGAGCACAAAAAACAAAGAGAAAAATGAAATGGAATACCAGAAGTCACCCTACTTACATAGCCACTAGGGTTCTTAACCGTAGACAAACAGTGATATGCAGGATCGTGCAAAAGGAAGCTCTCATCTGCTACCAGCTTAAAAAGATCAAAGGCATTCTCGTTGCCTAAGGCAAGGGGAACCCTAGACTGCCATTCCAAGATAAACCAATCGTCAATGTGTAACCATTCCACATTCTATCCATCGTTAAAAAAACCACAATTTGAATTCTTTAAATGAAAATCACTTAGGAAAGTTTTTTAGAGAAAGAAAATAGAAGATTCAAGCACTTGAAGGTGTGAAAAATGAGGAGGGATCACCCCCTTTTTATAAGGGATTAAGTGTCATACTAATTGGAAGATCCCTATACACACCGATTGACACCTTCCTGTTCTTATTTATAAGAATTCCCAGGAGTCCGTGCCATTGCTGAATGACAACCCCTCCAGTCTACTTACTAGAACCCCCATGCAAATTTTATACGACAATGCCAAAAAAATTCAAAAATTACCCAAAACATTCCTAAAAGTACCTAATAAATATTTGAACATTTCTTCATCAAGGAAACCATTTTTCAGAGCACTCATCCCCCTTACAAACCCATAAGACCCCGAATAGGATTAACCTTTCGACACTGCATCAACATCCAAGTCTACTACCATTCCCTAGTGGAATTTTAACCACAAGTCAATGCTTCTGCAGCATAATCTCAATCTTAAATCAAACAATTCTTAGGTAGAATTACAAGATAATACCTTCCAATTTCCTAGAGGAATCTCCATTCTAAACCAGTCCCCCAGCGGAACTTCAAGATGCGTTCGCATAAAAAACCTTCACAGCGTCTCCAGTGAAGTAATCCCTTTCTAAAACTACAAATTCCTAGGAGATTAACTTCTCACATCAACATTAGGTCCTCAAAATTGACCTCAACCCACATAATCTGTTTCAGCAACTTTAAGTCTGAATAATTGACCTCGGCCAACATAATCGATCACCTCAACTTTAGGACCTCAGAATTGGCCTTGACCCCGAGAATTGATCCCTCATAACTTTAGGTCCTTAAAATTGACCTCAACCTATGGAATCTGTCCCTCAACTTTTGGTCCTTGGAATTGACCTCGACCCTCAAAATCAGTCTCTACAACGTTAGGTCATTAGAATTTACCTCGACCTTCAAAATTGGTCTCTACAACGTTAGGTCCTTAGAATTGTCCTCCACCCACATAATAGGTCTTTACAGCTATAGGTCCTCAGAATTGACCTCAAATCATAAAATCGATCCCCTCAACTTTAGGGGTTTAGAATTGGCCTTGACCCACAAAATCGTTCCCTACAACATTAGGTCCCCATAATTGACTTTGACCCACATAACCGATCCCTACAGTCCTAGATCTTCAGAATTGAGCTTGACCCGCAGAATCAGTCCCTATAACTTTAGGTCCTCAGAATTGAACTCGACCCATATAATCGGCCCCTATAACTTTAAGTCCTCAAAACTGATCTCGACCCATAGAATATGTCCCTATAACTTCAGTTCCTTAAAATTGACCTTAACTCATAGAATCGTTCCCCTTCAACTATAGGTTCTAAAAATTGAACTCGACCCACGAAATAGACCCCCCTCAACTTTGAGTCCTTAGAATTGACCTCAACCCACAGAATTGGTCCCCTCAACTTTAAGTCATCTAAATTGACCTCGACCCGTGAAATCGGTCCTCATAACTTTAAGTCCTTATAACTAACCTTGACCCCCTAATCAGTCATCCCCAACAAAACCTTAGGTCCTCATAATTAACCTTGACACTATGAACTTGTCACTCTCTTACTCTCCCCCAACGTCAATGGGGTGTCTATTTGAAGACCTTCACTTATTCCAAGCTCACCTTCAAGGGGATCTATAGAAAACACATTATATGACCCCATAATAATCTCCTTAGGTCCCTAGCATATCCTCCCTCACCATAAACCTCAGATCATACATCGAGTACTGATATGGAGGCCATCGGGTGCTCTCGGGGCCCATTGACTATGGTAAACTCTCTCACTTGAGTGAAAGATCATCAAATCTTTGAGGGGCCCTAAATCACATTTCTAAAGTTCCACCCCGTGCACAAATTGGCCTTACAGTTCATACAAATGGTTAATTTTCCTTTCAAACTGATCTGGAGGCTACTGGGTGCTCCTGAGCCCCGTTTGACTGCGATCAACTCTCCAACCAGAGCGAAGCTCTTTGGATACTTGAAGGTCTCCGAATCCCCTTTCTAACGGTTCACCCTGTGTGTGAATAATCCTTACGATTCGAACAAATGACGCATGTTGATCTGACGGGTCATCGGGCACTTTTGAGCTCTGTTTGACCTTAGTTGACTCTCCAAACCATGCGAAGCTCTTTGGAACATCGAATAGCCCTGCATAACCTTTCTAACAGTTTGTCCCATGGATAAATCGACCATATGGTTTGGACGAATGATACATTTTCCTCTTGTCTAGAATACAAACATGCGCTTCGGAGACCCGTTTGGCCATAGTCAATTCCCAAACTCTAAAGTGGCTCATGGATTCTTAAAGGGATCTAAATACCATTTCCATCAGTTCATCGCGTGTGTGATTTTGACCTACGAATTGCAGTTTACTATAATTTTTGGAACATTTGCAGGAGACTTTCGAATGGCAAACCCATTTTTCTGCCTATTGGCAGTGTGTCTAGGGTTTCTTATCGATAAGCAAGACAAGGACTATGCCAATCGATAGCCGCTTGATCCTATATAAGGTAAACATGATGTCACTTTGAAAGGAACCTCAGAAACATCCCTCTTAGTGATCTCAACAACATTCTCTAAAAGTCATTTTGGTTTTCATATTGAAATCTTTACCCTAAATTCCATGTATATCCCTTCATTACATAATTTGGCAAAATTTCATTCCCTACCCTCCTACCACCTTCAACCACTTGCAAGAGTATCCCTTCAACATTCAAGGTCAACTTCAAATCTTTAAAATATGGTACAAATCTTTCATTCCCGCTTTAAACTCTCTTATTTTTTCACTAGTCACTTAATTCTTATTTTTACATTTCATTTTTATTATATCGCACATATTAATATCCAATTTGTTTATGAATAGTATTTCACATACTATACTTTGTATAAAAACTAAAAATGAGAAAAAAGAGAATTTTCTCGTAAGTTCCAAATGGGGATATCTCACACCATTATCTCACACTAAAACATACTTTTTCCACACACACTCACATATATAAGAAAATTCCTCAGTTGTATTTGTGGTGACAAATATATTTAACACAAATAAATGAGAGAAGCGCAATCACCAAGAAAAAAGAAGGAATGTAAAATGCCAATCACACAACATGAGATGTACATGGTTCAGTAAGAATGCCTACGTCCACGGTGGTGCAATCAATATTATTTATATATACTCCTGGGAGTGATTACAGAGAATACAGTGTGTGTCCTTTGCCCCAGACTTAGGGTTTATTATATACATGTTTGTCTTCGGGGAGTGGGGGTGTTGGACTCCCCCACGTTTACCATCTTCTCCTGAAACATCTCTTTACGAGAACATGGGAGAAGACTCAGTCGTAATTCTATTCAGTTTCGGTAAGGGGTCTGGAGTTTGGACCACTCTAATTGGGCTACTCGTCTGGGCTCGTAATGCCAAATTCGGGTACCCACAATTGCCCCTAAATTTGTTGGGCCACAAGTTGGGCTCAATAAATTTAAATGATTTGTCATAATGGCTCTTTTGCATATCACGTAACTCTTCCCAAAGTTTGAGGACTGATTTAGGCAGCAGTTGCTTCGTGTCCTATTCGCGATGATTAGTAACATTTAAAAGTCATTTTTTAGCAGCGGTTCATAGTTGTCGTTTCAAGCTTCTTAGTGTTCTTCCATTGTCTGTGAGTTTTAGCAATTTTTGCCCTCTTCTCCAAGTCTTCATTTTCTTCGCTTTCGATCTCCCTCGTCATTTGGGCTTGTGATCTTGCATTGTCCAAGTCAAAATTACATCTTGTAAGTCTCCTTTGATTTCTCTCTGTGCTTTCTTTGAATTTGTAGTTTATGGTTTACAAATGGCAAAGATAGGTAATAGATCAGTGTCCGAGTTTAGGAAATTTTATAATATACCAGAGTGGGTAGAGATTGAGTGCGCCTCTCTTCCTAAAAATGTTAGAGAGATAGAGGGCACTCATTGGATTCACGTCTTGTTGCTTTCCCAAGGGGGCTTACTTTTCCTCCAAACGATTTATTCTTGCATTTCTTTGGTTATTTCAACATTGTTCCTGCACAGTTTTCGTCCAATGTATGGAAGATATTCAATGGCGTCCATAGAATAAATTAACTTTATGGCACCAAATTAGAGCTTGCCGAAGTTTGTTTTTACTACCCCTTTTCTCGAACAAGCTCTAGTGTTTTTTATCTCAAGGCCAGGAGTCCTGATAGGGTATTGGTAGTAAATCTACCTGATTCCCACAAGGATTACTGGCAAGATGGCTTTCTTGCTAGAAATTGGCAGTTCTCCCCCCAGACTGAGGGGTTGAGGTCTGATAGGTTTACTGTTCCCTTTTATGGGGAAGAGTACATAGGTAGTCTTTGCTTTGTCCTTTCAATTTCTTTGTTAATGTGTGATATTTCTGACTCTTTCCTAGTTTTTCTTCAGCGAGGTCGAAGAACTTGGAGCCTGCCCTCATCGAGGTTCGACTTTCAGAGTTGGTTAAATCTTAGAATATAGGGAGCCCTTGGGTGACGGTGAACATCCCCGATCTGCTGCTTTCTTACTCGAGTACAAAAATGTTGGGTCTAATTTTATAGCGAGGCCCGTGGATAGCATTCCCGAGTTTGATACTTTCGAAGAAGCTTCTACCGATCTCATTCAGTTGGACGAGGAGGAGAGCAGTTCTGAGAGTGATATCAGGGTAGGTATTGAAGGTAGTCCCGATGAGGAGAGATCTAGTAGTGACATTTCTTCTAGCTCAGAAGAAGTTTTTAAAGCCTAATATCCTTCAAGTACATCTAGTAGCTCTAGCGAGGAAATGGTTCTTACAAGGGAAAACCTGATTCGTCATGATGACGATGATGTTCTCCTAGCTCAAAGGTTGAAGAAGCAGAAGTCTAGTAGTGGGGCTGTTGCTACTGGTTCTTGGTCTGCTACTCAGGAGCAGGAGAAGAAGAGGAAGGAAGAAGAGCAGGTAAGAGAGAGAGAGAGGAAGAGGGAAGAAGAGAAGAAGAAGATTGAGGAGAAGAAGAAGGTCAAGGAGCGATAGGAGGATAGACAAGGAGAAGGAAAAGGAAGAGGAGAGGAGAAAAATGGAGGCAAGGATAAAGGCTAGGCAGGCTTTAGTGCATGTGTCCGCATTATCGGAGGGTGCCTCGATCGCCACTTCTCCCCAGTTGGCCCCCGTACTGCTCGAGCGAGCAGTCCTTCCTGCTGATCGCCAAAGGGCGATGGGGACTGACCAGTTAGCTCTGCAAGAGAGCCAAAGGCTAGCCTCGGTAAGTATATTTCTCTTCACTAATGCTTACCAATTTCTGTCTATTTCCTTCTTCTAATATCTTCTTTTACTTGCAATTCGTGACTGATTTTGCTGTGCTATATCGCTCTCGCGATGAGCTGATCAATAAGAATGGCGAGCTGGATAAGCAGAATGCTACTTTGAGGGTGAAGAGTGTCGAGATCGATGCTAGCTTGAAGGCTGCTGATACTGCCTGGACGTCCTCTGATCTGGCTCTTGTCAAAGATAACAAAAAAATGGAGGCAGTGGTCAAAGAGCTGAATGAACTCCGGCAAGCCTACGATCTGGTCTGCTCAAGTAAGCTGGCTATTGTGGAGGAGAACAAAGTGCTGATCGAGCAGCTGAAGGAGAAGGAGTCTCAGGTAGCCACCGTTAAGGAGGACTCATATAACTCTGGGTGGGCTGCCGCGTATGAAGATACTGAGGTTCAGATAGGCTATATCATTCGTCTAAATTTTAAGAAGGGCTAGAATAAGGCCATTTTAGCTGCTGGTGTGGATGTTGCCTCTCCCCTATTCAACGAGCATGATCCAGGCCCAAAGCCAATTATACATGAAGCCCCTGCCCCAACCATCGAAGGTGTTAACCCTACCTCCCAGTCAATTCCTGCTGATGCTCTTGCTATTCAGGCGACAGAGGTTGTCCCTGCTGAGGGAGGTGCTCCTACTGCTGCTGACAAGGGGAAGCAGCCAGCTTCTTCTGGGTAGCCCGAGGTCGCCAGCTAATTTACCCTTAGGATTACTTTTGTATTTTTGTTTATAATTTTCGTTTCTGTTCCCCAGTGTACTCTGATCCTTTTGCACATTAATGAAATGAGAAGGTTTATTTACCAAGTGTACTGATTTATTTTTTCTTTTACTACTTTTTTTATGGCCTGTAGTTGGTTGATGCGGATGACTATATACCAGCTACTTCTTAATTGGGAAGGATGCTTGGTCCTGATGTAAGTTCTGAAGTTCGCTATACCTTTGTGAGGATTTACAAATCACTGCGATTGAGGAATAAGCATTTCATAAGGAAGACTGAGCTCATCGTTAAACTGAAAGACAGGCTCCAAGAGATGGAAGAAGTCGGTGCCTCAGTCCAAGAAGAGGTGAATACTCTGAGAGCAAGGCTTCTAGATGCTTCTGAGATCAACTAGGTTGGAGAAATTCTTCAGCAGGAGAATGAGGCTTCGAGGAAGGAAGTCTCGCGAATCAGGGAGTATGTGCCGAGCATCGCTTCTACAGTATTATGAGGTTTCCCATCATCATAAGCTGGAGATGGACCAAGCGATGTTCCTCGGTGTTGCGTGGTTCTACCCCATCGACTGTTTCACGAGCTGGTACAAACGCAAGAAGTCCAGCTAGGGAAGTGGAAGATCTCCGTGGTGATGTCTAACGAGCATATGTGATTACTGTTGGGCTTCAAAGGGACGTCAATCGGCTGAGGCATCTGTTTAAGAGAGGACCTCGATGAGTATGGGCCGATGGTTACGACCAAGGTTAGCTAGATACTCCGACGAGGCTGACAGAGTTTGAAGAGCTCGCCTTTATCAAGGGATGGTTGAGTGCCCTGAAGGAGCTACAAGTCCCAAGGAACTTAATACTCTGGTATCGTCATGAGATCTCTCCTTCCACTCTAATTCCTAATCCTTTTCGAAGAGATGATCGTTGGATCCCTATTGATGCCATCCCTCGGCAGCTATTGGAGTCGGATGCGAATGAAGTCGAGGAGAATCTAGTTCCCCATCCTGACAACAGTCGAAGAGCTCAAGTGGCTGATTATCTCGTTTAGAGGCCTCGACCTCATTGAGATTTTGCCAGTATTAACTCTGTATACATTATAATGAAGTAATGTAATGTTGATGTTTTAGGCGAGCTCGCCGACTAAACATGGGTTGTATTTGTTATAGATGTGATGAAGTAATATAAAATTTATGTTTTGGGAGAATTTAACGATTAAGCAGGTGTTGTATATTTTCCACATCTTCTATACTTTGCTTAATAATCTTGGGCCTCTCTTGGCTGACTAGATTTGTAAGTTTGCATTGTCAAGTGAGTATCCCTCCAGTCCAGTATGCTTATGAGATACCATTATTCCCCACTTTACCTTTTAGGTCGTGTCATCACACTCCCTTAGGCCTAAGTGTGGCAATTGGCGAGGACACACCTGGTGTTGGATGCTCTATCCGATCACGATTTTATTAACCGGACATTATTTGGCAACAAATTTTGACTTGGCCATATTGCCTAAGGATCTCCTGTACGGCTTCATATATTGTCAGGGGCAATGCTAAGATGTTTTTCGTGTTTCATAACGAAAACCGGAGGAGGGTGATTTCCCTACTATAGTGTAATGATTAGTGTGCTTGTCACTTGGAAAGTGTGTGTGAGTTATAAAGTTTATATACTAGTTAACTGACACTTCGTAGAATGCAACTGCTAAACAACTTTTATTAATGATAAGGAAATGAGCTTCCAGTTTCATAAGTAAAGAATAGAAGAAGAATCTAGAAATAGAATTTCTTAAGATTGGCTGTATTCCATGCTCGAGGTATCACTCGGCCTTCCAGCGTTTCTAAGTGATAGGCTCCTCGCAGATCATCTCTTGTTATCTTAAATGGTCCTTCCCAGTTTGGCCCTAACTTGCCGTCTAATGGTTTTACTGCGCTGCCCAGGACTTTACTTAGGACATAGTCCCCAACTCAGAATGCCCTTGGATTGACCTTATTGTTATAGTGCTTTGCGAGCTGTTGCTGATAGCTCGCTAGTTTCACTACGAAAAGCTCTCGGCGTTTGTCGGCTAGGTCAAGCTCAGTGAGCAATGCTACATCATTCTGTCCCTGGTCGACAAGGGTGGACCGCATAGTGGGTAAGCCTGCTTCCAATGGCATGACTGCTTCCATTCCATACATTAGTGAGAATGGGGTTTCCCCCGTTGCTCGACGTGGGGTAGTATGATAGGCCCACAGTATATGCGGTAGTTCATTCACCCATGTGCCTTTGGCTCGTTCTAATCATTTCTTTACCCATCGATCATCGTCTTGTTGGAAGCCTCGGCTTGGACATTGCTCTGAGGATAAGCCAACGAGCTGAAATGGTGCCTGATTTCGTGCTCATTATAGAAACTCTGAAAGAACCTCTCTTGAACTGCGTTCCATTGTCAATGATGATGGTCCTGGGGATGCCAAAACGGGTGATTATATTTTTCCATATGAATCTTATCATATATGCATCTCAGATGTTTTCTAGGGTTTCCGCCTTGATCCATTTGGTGAAGTAGTCAGTTGCGACAAACAGATACTTGTGATTGCCGGCAGCGGTAGGAAAAGGTCCTATGATGTCCATTTTCCATTGGACGAATGGCCATGGGCTGGAAAGTGATCTTAGGTCGTTGGCAGGTTGATGGACCATAGGATCATGAAGTTGGCATTTCTTGCATTTGCAAACGTACACTGCAGAGTCTCTTTGCATATATGGCCACCAATAGCCTTCCTTCATACCTCAGAAATCCAATGACCTTCCTCCAATATGGCCCCCACAGATTCCCTCATGGAGTTCATGTAGAATTTGTTCGACATCCCTCGGGTGAACACATTGAAGGTAGGGACCGAAGAACAATCTTTTATATAGCTTGCCCTCAGGAGATAAGTGAAAGAGAAGCAGCTTTGACTCTTATCTGGTGAGCGGACTTCTTATCATCTGGAAGTGCGCCATTTTTCAAATAGTCCCTTAGAGGATCCATCCAACTAGGTGCTGACTCAATTTGGAGCACATGTTCCACGCTTGGCAGCTCGTTGTTACGGTTAATGCTCGGATGAGCGAGGAAATCGATGGGGATTATTCTTTTTAAGTCGTAATTGATTGCCAAACTTAGGGTTGCTTGGGCATTAGCATGGCTGTTATATCCTCTACGAAACTTCTGGACACTGACTTCCTCGAAGTTGGCCATTAGCCTTTTTGCCAAGGCGAGGTAGGCTCCCATTCTTTCATCTTTTGCATTGTAGTCTCCACTTATCTGATTGGAGACTAATTTTGAGTTGCCGAACACCTGTAACTGCTTTACCCCCAAAGTTTGTTCCTTCTGGAGGCTGGCTATTAAAGCCTCATATTCTGCTTCATTATTGGAGGCCTCAAATCCAAGCCTGATTCCTTATTCGAGGATTGTATCCTCTGGAGTAACAAGCATAATGCCTACTCCTGCCCCCTTTGAATTGGAGGCTCCATCAACAAACAACTTCCAGACTCCCTCTGTTGCATGATTCTTTCTTTGCTTCACGGGTTGAAGTTGGTCGAGAGGCTGCTCGCCTGTGAATTCGTCTATGAAATAAGTAAGGATCTTCCCTTTGATTGCGTTCCGTGGTTAAAATTGGATATCAAATCATTCGAGCTCGATTGACCATTTAGACAGTCTGCCCGACAAATTCGCTTTCCTTAGGATTGCTTTAAGGGGGTATGATGTAAGGACGATGATAGTGTGAGCTTCAAAGTAGTGCTTCAACTTCCTTGAAGCCACTACTAGTGCAAAAGCGAGCTTCTCTAGTGGTAGGTATCACTGCTCGGTCTCTAATAAAGTCTTGTTCGCGTAATAAATGGGGTGCTGGATTCCTTTTTTTTCGCACATTAATGCAGAACTGACAGTGTTATTGGCAATGACGAGGTATAAGGACAAGGACTCTGTTTCCTGGGGTATGACGAGCAGTGGTGGTGAGCTAAGGTAAGCCTTGAGCTAATCCAATAACCGCGACCAATCTTGATTCCATTCTACTGTTTTGTTTCCCTTTAGGAGCTGGAAGAACGGTTTGCACTTCTCAGAGGATTTTGAGATAAAACGGTTCAGGGCAGCGAGCATGCCGGTGAGCTTCTGTACGTCCTGGATTGTGCGAGGAGGTTGTACCCTGTTTACTGCATCGATCTGGCTTGGGTTAGCCTCTATGCCACTCTTACTGACCAAGTACCCAAGAAATTTTCATGACTAGACACCGAAAAAACACTTGTTTGCGTTAAGTTTCATTCGGTACTTCCTGAGGATTTCGAAGGTTCTTGATAGGTCTGAGAGGTGGTATTCTTTCTTCCTGCTTTTGACGAGTATATCGTCGATGTAGACTTCCATGGTGTCTCCCATTTGGTCTTTGAACATCCTGGTGACCAGCCATTGGTAGGTTGCCCCTGCATTTTTGAGCTCGAAGGGCATGACCTTGTAACAGTACAATCCAGCGGTGGTGATGAATGCTGTCTTATCCTGGTCTGGAGCGTACAGAGGGATCTTATGATATCCTGAGTATGCGTCGAGAAAACTCATTCTCTCGTGACCTGCTGTGGCGTCCAGTAGTTGATCAATTTTTGGAAGAGGGAAACTGTCTTTAGGGCACGCCCTGTTAAGGTCAGTGAAGTCGATGCAGACTCTTCATTTCTCGTTGTTCTTTGGAACTACTACTGGGTTGGATAACCATTTGGGGAATTGGACCTCCCGTATGGATCCTGCATCCAGTAGTTTTTGAACTTCTTCCTCCACGGCCTTTGCCTTCTTGGGTGAAGTTCGCCGTGCCTTCTGAGCGATTGGTTTGAAAGTGGGGTCGACGTGTAGCTGATGACAAACCACACTAGGATCAATCCCAGGCAGCTCGTATAGTTCCCATGCAAAAACGTCTACATTGCTTCTTAGCAGAATCATCAACTCCTTCTTTTCCTGACCTGTGAGAGAATATCCAATCAAGAAGATCCTATCATCGTTGCTATCTCCAGCTGTAACTTCCTCTAGGTCCTCGATGACCCGTTCAGAGGGGAGGAGCCTGGTTTCCTCCACTCCGGGCCTTCCGTATTTTAACTTCTATTTCGAAGGTATCAAACCTTCTTATTCTTTAACTTTCTCGCTGGGCTTCTCGGCCTTCTTCTCTGGTCTTGGGCAAATGGCCACTATGAAGTACCTTCTTACCATCGCTTGATCGCCATGGATCTCCATTACACCTCGCTCGATCACATATTTGCATTTCTGATGGTAGGTCGAGGAGACTGCCTTTACTGCGTGAAGCCATCCTCTGCCTAGGATAGCTTGGTATGGAGAGTCAATGTCAACTACCAGAAACTCAATCATCTTAGAGACATTTTCTGCCCTTACTGGAAGCACGATCTTTCCCAAGGGCATAGTCACTTTTCCAGCGAAGCCAACTAAAGGGGGAGTGGCTTCCTTTAAGTCGGCGATGCTTAACTTCAATTTTTTGAATAGGTCGAGATACATTACCTCGGACGAGCTTCCTTGGTCGATGAGCAACTTTTCGACATCATAGTTAGCTATCCTGAGAGTAATGATCAAAGCATCATGATGTGGGGTTCTTACTCCCACCAGATCTTCATCTGTGAATACGATATGTTTACTATAGTCGACGTCATCTTCTCACCGATGATTTCCTGGTTGTGTCTTTATTGGAACGATCTGAAAAGCTTGAATCACCGCTATAAGCTTTTTTACCTCCATTCGAGCTGAATTTTCTTGAATCTGCTTCACATCAGATGCCCCATAAATTACCGCGAATTCATGGCCGGCATCGTCTTCGAGTACGTTGTCAGGCCTTACTTCTCCATTCGTAGCAACTTTCTCTGCTTTCTTTTCCACAGATTCGTTCAGATGCACAGACTGGGTTAGTTCTTCGAGGTGGGACTTAAGAGCCTTGTAATGCTCGGTCTTATGTCCTCCCTCTTTATGAAAAGCGCATCTCAGTGCGTTGTTCCTCTTTGAGGGATCTCCTCCCATCTTTTTGGGCCACTTAATAAATGGTTGGTCTTTGATCTTGGTGAGAATCTTATAAGTCAGTTTTTTAAAGATGGTATTGACTGCCTGAAATGCTTTCGACACATCATTCTTGCCTCCGTTCTTGGAGCCATTCTTGCCCCCATTCTTTTCTCCTTTCTTCTGGTTCTCAGTTTTATCGTTGCCTTTAGCATTGAGCTTGGTTCTACCATTCTCTCCCATGCTGAGCCGAGTGGCATCCTCCACCTTGGTGTATTTCTCGATGCGAGCCATCAGGTCGTCGATGGTCGTGGCCTCTTTCTTTGTTAGGGACTGGTACAGGAAGGAAGAGCTGGGTAGCCCAATTTTGAAAGAGGCCACTGCTACTTGCTCTGAGTAGTCCTCGACCTCGTTGAATAACTCCCAGTACCTCTTCGCATAGTCTCAAAGGGTCTCTTGAGGTGCCTTTTTTATTATTAGCAAAGTATGCATCCTTTTGGGATGGGATCTACTAGTAATGAAGCGGGCCGTGAAGAGTTCGGTTAAGGAATCAAAGCTCCTGATAGACCTGTGTGGGAGCCTTTCGAACCATTTTTGCACCACGTCATGTAGGCTTGAAGGAAAAATACGGCACATCAGTGCATCTCGGTGGTTCTAGAGGTCCATGGATTACCGGTACTGTCTAACGTGATTAATGGGATCAGTTTTTTCATCATAACTCTTAAATCTTAGAATAGCGAACTTCTTGGGGGCTTCCTCTTCTTCTATTTCCCTCGAGAAGTGGGTTTTCATCTGGGTCTTGAGAGCTCGTCTAGCAAGCTCCCTGGTTGATCTTGCACCGCGATGTGCTGGGTGTTGGTCCATCTCCCTTCGGACCAAATCTCTTATGTTCTCATTGCTGCGAGCTGGGCTCCTGTAAAGATAAGCCGGTCGCTGGTCCTCAAGTGAGTCGTTGCCTGACTCGTGCCTTTCACTCTTTTGGGATCCCCGCCTGGGGAACCTTCCTCGGCTATGATACTTATTCGCCTGAGGGTTAGGAGTGCGGTAAGGACGTCGCCTAGGGCTCCGATGGATCTCTCTCTCCAATCTTTCTAATTTCCTTTTGAGGCCATCATTCTCAGCCTCCTGCTTGCGAGATGACTCCCTTTGCTCTTGGAGCCTTGCCTTATAGGCATCTATCAGTCTGGAGATTTGGGTGGACCTCGTTGGTCCTTGGATTTCCTCCGAGGTCGGCTTCTCTGGGTGAACCCTCTGATCTGAGCATCGAACTTGAGATCTAATCCTGCGAGGAGCAGGTTGTTCTTGGATATCTCCTACCTGAGGAGCATTACAGCTATGACCAGACATTTCAAACTCCTTTATTGGCGTGGGCTTTCTCAGGGAAGATAAACGTTCCCACAAATGATGCCAATTGTGGTGACAAATATATTCAACACAAATAAATAAGAGAAACGCAATCACCAAGCAAAAAATAAGGAAAGTAGAATGCCAATCACACAACAGGAGATGTACGTGGTTCAGCAAGAATACCTACGTCCACGGTGGTGCAGTCGATATTATTTCTATATACTCCGGGGAGTGATTACAAAGAATACAGTGCGTGTCCTTTGCCCCAGACTTAGGGTTTATTATGTACATGTTTGTCTTATGGGAGTGGGGGTGTTGGACTCCCCCACGTTTACAATCTTCTCCTGAAACATCTCTTTACGAGAACATGGGAGAAGACTCAGTCATAATTCTATTCAGTTTGGGTAAGGGGTCTCGACTTTGGGCCGCTCTAATTGGGCTACTCGTCTGGGCCCGTAATGCCAAATCTGGGTACCCACAGTATTTATGGGGTATCCCGTGTTATATGCGCCCTACATGGACTTTGATGCCTTTTTAGGCTACATAGGCATCTCAAGTAAAATTCGAGATTCAATTCCTCTCTTATTTTTGTTCATATATTATTTTCATATCATATATTTGTGATTCATAATTTTGTTTTGCCCAACTAACAAATGGACACATAATATTTTGATTACTATTTTGGGAACACTCCTAAGGATGACCCCGCTTTACCTTTGTCCATAACGCGAGTCGAGTAATTCCAAACTCCATTTATATATACATGCACAAAATTCACGAGGTTATTATGGAGAAGAAAAACACATGCTCATGAGGGCCGAAAGGGCGAGATGGGTGCCTAACACCTTCCCATTTTGTAACATAGACCCTGAATCCTTACACTATTGGTTTTGCAAGCATTAGTATGTCTTTGATGTTGTTCTCTCGAGGCGACCACATTTATTTTGCCTATTTTGTGTAAAAGAGGCTGACGAATCTATCTCTATACATTACATGCATATCACCACAATCGACGAAAACAAAAGCACCCTGAGGAAGGGAGAGAAACCACCCGTGCGTGCGTGCGTGCCAACCAGGGAGGGATGGACACATATGTCATTGTCTCCCTTTTTCAATGTCTTTCAAGTATAATATTTAGTATAATTTGTTTTTTGTGTTTCTTTAATGAAGTTGAAAATATGATTGGAATGAACATGGTGAGAAGTGAACCCCTTGGTCAAAATTTATTAATAGAAAGGTATACATTAATTGGAATTGCTTTATCATTCTATCAAGTTGTATTATATTTACTAATTTGTTTTATGTTTTGCTTCATTTTTTAGTTGGAATATGATGGGAAAGTACAAGCTTAAAAATTAGTATCTAATTCAAAATCTATTGTTGGGGGTTATACATTATTCTACTAAATAAAAAGCTTATACATCGTTATATTGTAAAAAAGTATCTAAACCTCCATTATTTTTTAGTTTCAGGGGGGGGGATTATAGGTTGCCTATTGGCTCGAAAATCAACATTGTGGTGGAGGGGAAAGTTTTTGAGAGGAATGTACTAGGGAAGAAGATTCATAATGTTGTTTTAGGCGAACTTAATGTTATGGTCTCCATTTTAAATGTTATTTATACTAATGCGATCCTCCCTATACCCGTTGAATGTGAAATGATATTTGTCAACGATTGTTCAATGGTTGATCATCCCAAAGAGTTTTTCATCTTGGATTTTGAGGTAAAATATTTTGTTATTAGCTATGCATATTTTATAATTGACACTTCATAGATGCTTTTTTTCTTCCTCTTTTTACCATCCAAAATAGAATTCAAAAAAAAAAAATAATGTTGTTATCAAGAAGAAAACTAGGGAGGATGATGGTGGTGACAAGTTAGGTGGAGAGGGTGATGGGTGTGTGTGTGTGGGAGGGGGGGGGATAAAGTTTGGGGTGATGATGGTGATCTAATCACCGTGTTTATACAAATATTGAAGACAATGTTGAAAGATGGGAAAAAATTCAAATTAATGAAGAGATGTTTCCAAAACAAAATGAGGAATTTTCTTTTCTTCAGAAAGACTCGCTCGATTTTTGTGCAATGGATCCTTTGGATGTTACTTGTCTTGTCGTGTACATAAGGTAACATAAACTTCACATTTGGTTCTTTGATTATGGTAAAGTTATATTGGATATTAAACCATTTGATTTGAGGCTCTTGTACAATAAGTACCAATCCTCTTATGAAATATTCTAATTTTTCAACCCCAACTCCTTTAATGTTGCATTAAAAATAAAAATAACTCGTCTTATTGTAAAAAGATTGCAACACGCGAAAATAAATTATATATATTTTATTCATGCGAAGCTTTAGAAATCATAAGTGTATTAATTCAATAAATATTTTATTATTGATGAATATATATATATATATATATATATATATATGGTTGTTTTGTTATTTATTAATCTGTTCATGTTAAGCTTTTTTACAAGTTTCATTGGGTTTTGGTTCTTATTGATCTTTGTACCATATGATTTTTTATTGATTAGACTAAAAAAATACTAAATCCACTAAACAAGAAAAGTTATATCTCACTACGTGAGTAACTAACTATCTGTACTTTCTTTTACTTTTATTATCATTAAGAATATGTATTAAAAATTAATCAATATTATTTTTTTGAAGTGGGTTGAACAAATTTTTCATCGATGGGAAGAGGTACACACCAACTTGGAATTGTGTTAAGTTAAATAAATAGTTTATTTTTTTTTTATTATTTGAAAAAATAACTAATATGTAGCTTTAGACTATTATTGATCGTGCGGGTCGATGATTTAAAATTATTTCTTACTGAAATTTATACTTGGACATGGATCCGGTGATTGAAATTTAATTTGGTGATTTTTTTTAATATGTATGTTCTTCATAAACTAAACAAGTTTTTTTCATGTAAATAAACGAGGAGACATTGCCGAAATTTTCTAAAACGTAGGATTTAAAGATATTTACTTTGTTGGGTAGTGCGGGACGATGTTAGTTTTTTTAACTTCATTCTATATATGTTTAGTTTATATATATATATATATGTGTGTGTGTGTGTGTGTGTGTGTGTGTGTGTGTGGGTGTGTGTTATGATGATGGTGAGGTGGTTCACATATTATCATAGTTGAGTTTAGTTGACTTATTTTACATATTATTAATTAATTAATTCTTGTATTTGTTGAATACGGTTGATTTGGATCATCAATGTGGGTGGTAATCAAGAAATGAATTTGTTGAATGTATTTCATTTGGATCATTGAATGTAGTTGTTTATATATTGTACATTTTTTTGTTAGAATTTTATCTGACCCTTTTTAGACATTATGGAGTAGTAATCATTATTTGTGGATATTGTCAATGTTAGTCATGGAATGAATATTACTCTTTGATTTTTTAATTATTATATATAATTTTGGTTTTGGGAATTTAACTTAAATTAATTATGGATAATATAAAAACTTTGGTGTTAAATTATTGTATATTTTTTTCTGTGGTTCTCTTTGATTAGTGGATGAAAAAAATATCTCCATTGTACAATTGCAGGATGATTTAATGACAAAACAATTTATGTATAAAAACAATATGACCTTTTTATGTTGATTTTTACAAAAAAGGAATAATCGAGACTTTCTTTAAAAACTTGTTAGAAAAATATGACCTTCTATCACAATTTACCTTGCTAAATTGTGATATATATAACATGAATACACTATATTTTATCAGTGTTTAAAGAAAACTTTAATAAAAATGACTTTTCTTTTATCACACTTTTACGAACATTTATGCCACCCCTATTTATCATGATTTTTACAAATTTAAAACCGTGATAAAAGGATAATTACCACAATTTTTATCCGTGATAAATACCATTTTTCTTCTAGTGGTGAATCTCTTGTTGTTTGAATAAGTCTAAATGCATCCCGTATAGAGGATGATCAATTACTTCAAAATAAGATTTTTACACCCGTTGCACTTCTCATGGCAAGGTCTGTAGTGTTATCATTGATGGTGATAGTTATGACAATGTTGTGGCTATTTAAATGGTGGAGAAATTGAATCTCAAGACAAAGGATCAACCATAACCTTATAGGCTATCAATTCTTCAGAAGGGAAATAAAGTAAAAGTCAATCAAAGGTGCCTTGTTCAGTTTTCAATTGGTAAAATCTATCAATATAAAATTTGGTGTGATGTTGTTCTTATCGAATCTTATCATTTATTTCTTGGTATAACTTGGGAGTTTTATAGGAATATTAAATATGACGGGTTAAAAAATACCTACACTTTTCGTAAGGTTGGAGATTAAATTACTCTATACCTTTCGAAGCCCGATAACTCTCTTGCACCCTCAAAGCATAATGTAAATCATTTGCTCTCAAATGAAGAATTTGATAAAGTAATGGAAGAGATTCAAAAATACTTTTATTCTGAGGGTAATGGTGGAAAATGAAGAGAGGTTTGGAGTGCCACCTAACTTGTAATCTTTACTTGATAAATTTGATGACGTAGCACTGAAGGAGATTACAACTAGCGTTTCGTCGATGAGAAATATTCATCATTAAAATATGTTTGTTCCGATGCTATGATTTCAAAAATATAATTTTACCGAATGAAACCTAGAGAATATGTATATCTTCAAAATTAGGTTGATGATTTTTTGGAAAAATGTCTTATTAGAGAGATTATGAGTATATGTGATGTCCAAATGGGCCTTGTTCCTAGAAAAATGGATTTTGGAGAATGTGTGTTGATAGTAGGGCAGTGAATAATGTTAACACTAAGTATCGATTTCCTATTCGTTAGCTTAATGATCTACGTGACAAACTTTTGGGTCTATAATCCTTTCAAAATTTATCTTCGATGTAGTTATCATCGGATTCTCATGAGAGCAAAAAATATATGGAAATTAGTTTTCAATAAAAGTTTTGGAATTTTTGAATGGATGGTGATGCTAATTGGACTTTCTAATTCTCCAAGAATATTTATGCATCTTATGAATCATATATTCAATCCATATAACTAGAATTATCAGAGTATGTGGGCCACGATCCAAACCCGTGACTAAAGGAGTCGTACTCCAAATTTGACACCACCTTAAAAATTATGCAACTAAGGTTGTGACCAAGTCCAAGTGTGTCCTATATAGGAAAATGGTTACGACTCTGAACCGTGACCAAACCCAAACCCCTATGGTCGAAAATTTGGCACTAGTTTTGTGAAGTTGAGGGTCAAGGTTTCAAACCATGATCAATCCATGACAAACCCTAAGGAAGAATTGTAACGTTTTAAATCATGACCCTTAATAATGAAAATAATTTAATTTATATTGGTTATGGCCCAATGGTCATGGTTTAGGACCATGACCAATTGTGGTTGATTAGAAGAGTCTTTGTTGGTGACCATGACCATTTATTGGGACTCGTGACACATATAATTAGTTATAGGATTGGTCACGATAGCGAGTCGTGACCATTTAGCAACTAAAAATAAAAATCCCTATGAGGACAAATTTCTAACATGGTGAATTTGTAGGTATTGGATTAATTACGTACAAAACATTTTAATTCGTAGGTTAGGCTTTGTGTATGTGACCTTTTAAGACTATGAACTTTTTTTTATTGAAGATGTAGCATCCAAATTTAAAAGAATACATTCATCGTGTCGTGTTTCGTGCCATATTTAGTTTTCACCATCCATGGATCGTGAGAGGTATGAATGCATATTATGTTGATCCTTGGATTTAGTTTTGGGTGTTTATGTTGTTTTTTGGTTGATCAAATGAGGTTTAAATGAACTTCAAACAACAAGTTAATCTTTTTCAAATGAGCTTAAAATGAGACCAAAAAAGAAGGCAATATATTTTGAATGATATTCAAAGAAGGATCAAATTGAAATTCTCTGTTTTGGAAAAAATGTTTATTTAAAACTTGTTCAATGTCAGTTCAAACGAGAATGAATAGATCGTTCGAATGAACTCAATAATCTCATTCAAACGAGTTGCCTCGAAAAACATGTCGCCTCAAAAAATGAGTTTTCTATAAATTGGAGCGTTCGCATTAGTTTTCTTTGAAAATTTTCGCAAAAACAGTTTCTAATCATAAACTAAAAGCCTCCAGACCCCAGTTTAATCCAAAAAGTTTGAGATCCAAGATTCAATCTTTATATGCTTTGATATCTCATTTGGCATCAAGTTTTTACTCATCAATACATTTTTTAAGTATGTTTCAATATAGTGGATTCCATATTTTTTGTTTGTACACAGCGGACTCTGTGGTGTGGTATTGTGGTGAAGAAGCGATATGTTCATGTTCCTCATCTGTAGACGGTATCTGATCCTTATTGATAGACACTAAGACATGTGTAGACTCACATGTTCTGGAAGTTATGTGGGTGGACTCCTGTATGTCTCTATGTAGGAGAGGTTCAAGATCGAAGTCATGACAAGGCTTGTGAGGGCATCGAGTATGTGTTGTAAGTCATCTCTCAAATTTTGTAAAACCCTATCATAGTGAATTTGTGTGGATGGGATGTCCGAGGTTTTTCACATTGTGGATTTTCAAGTACATCGGTGTGTTGTGATTTTTTGCTTTATTTTATTCTTGTTGTCACCAAGATGCATGTTTTTGGAGAAGATAAAATTTGGTAAACCGTTTATCGCAACGAATGTTTAAAATTTGTGCTAAGGCTTATTCTGTTTATGTTTAATATTTAATTTGAAAATAATTAAAAAATTGACTATGATTTATACCCTATAAATATTAGGCCCCCTACACATGCGAACTTATATTAAATAATTGACAGTTATAACTGTGCATTTTTAATGAGCTCTATGGCCCATATTTTTTTGGTGTTTTGTCCCGGAATAGAGAAAGTGTGAGATTTGTAAAGACAAATTTTCAATTGCGCCAATTTGTATGTATTGGCTTAATTTCGGATAAAATAGTTGCAGTCATAGATTAAGCTTTGTCTATGTGACCATTCAAGCCTATGATCTGTTTAATTGAAGATGTAGCGTTCCATTTTAAGAGACTACATTCACTGTGTCGTGTTTCATACCAGATTTAGTCTTCATTAACCATGGATCTTGGGAGGTATGAACGCATATTTTGTTGATCCTTGGATTTAGTTTTGGGTGTTTTTCTTTTAAAATCATTGAGGTTTATTTTTAAAAAAGAATTTGAGAAATAATTTTTTGGTTTCTGGTCGATCAAATGAGGTCAAACGACCTTCAAATGAGAAGGCAATGTTATTCGAATGAGCTTCAAATAAGAATAAAATGAGAGGAAATCTCGTTTTCACGATCTTCAATTGAGATTTTTTTATTTTGCAGAAATTGGTCGTTGAAAGCTCGTTCGATGTCTGTTCAAATGGGAATGCATAATTTGTTCAAAAGAAATTAGTAATCTCGTTCGAATGAGTTTACTAAAAAACATGCTGAAAAATTAAGTTTTCTACAAATTGGTGTGCTGACATGGGTTTTCTTGAAGAATTTATTCGAAAATCAGTTTCTAATCATAAACCAAAAGCTTTCGAACTCCAGTTTCACCCAAATTATTTCAAATATAAGATTAAATCCTTATATTCTTTGAAATCTCATTTGGCGTCAAGGTTTTACTCATCATCACATTTGTTGAGTACAATTTATACGATCAATTTCGTATTTTCTAGTTTGCACATGGTGGACTCCATGGTGTGGTGTAGAGGTTCATAAGCGATGCGTTTGTGTTCCCGATCTGTAGACGATAGGTGATCCTTATTGGTGGACATTGACTCATGTGTGGGGTCACACATTGTGGCAGTTTTGCAGGTAGAATCTTGCATGTCATTGGGTAGAATAGGTTAAATATCGAAGATGCATCAAGGATTGCGAGGATGTTGAGTCTATATTGTAAGTCATCTTTTGACTTTTGTATCATCATAGTGAATTTGATGGGACATTTGAGGTTTTTCCCATTATGGGTTTTCCTCATACATCAACGCATTGTGATTTGTTGCTTTATTTTATTCTTGTTGTCACATAGATGCATGTTTTAGGACAAAATAAAATTTGGTAAACCATTTATCACAACAACTGTTTAAAATTAGTGGTAAGGTTTATTTCTTTTTATGTTCAATATTTAATTTGAATAAAAAATTGATTGTTGTTTCAACCCTATTTTATGATGCCCACTATGCATGTGACTTGAAATTGGTATCAGAGAAGAAACACTAACTTTTGTGCTAGATCCATATTTCAGGCATGAGTTTTAGCAGTTTTTGTTCGTAGGGTCATTCGATTTATAGGGCTCCGATGTTTGATGAGTCTAATTATGCATTCTAAAAAATGTATATGAAATCATCACTTAAAGAGATAGTTGAGTGGATATGGAAAGCTGTAGTTAATGGTTGGTCCCTACCCACAACCTTAGCCAGTGATTACAGGATTCCCAAACACGTAGAATTATGGAGTGCGAATGAGTGTAGGTTAGAAAATTATAGTTTGTGTGGTTTAAAAGCTTTGTTTTTTTCGGTCATACAGAAGGAGTTCCATCATATTATGACATGCAAAACTTCTAAAGAGGCTTGGTACATACTCCAATATGGTACTAGTGATGTTAAGGATTCCAAACTATAAAACCTTACCACATAGATTGAAACTAATAGAATGGAGGACAGTGAAACCTTCGATGAGTTCTATGTTAGACTGTCAGGTATCATGAACTCGTCATTTAGTTGGGAGGGAGAATACTCAAAACCCGCATAGTCAAGAAAAGTTTAAGTTCCTTTGCAGAAATATTTAATTCAAAAGTGACAATTTTGAATTCCCTTGGTTCAAGCTCGAGAAGCTTGTACGTGATTTTCAAACTTATGAGTTCGACATGTTTTCCTCCAAAAAGCCGAAGAAAGATAAGGGAATTACTTTTAAATCATGGAAGGACGAAACACGTGTTTTGAATGATGAATTTGACATCGACTTTGATGATATGGCCATGTTTGCAAAGAAGTTTAGAAAATTTCTTAATTTTGTAAAACAATCAAAATATGTAAAGAAGTTTGAGAAAATTAAGTATAACAAGGCCGATTAATTCCCTAAAAGTCGTAATGATAATTTTAAGTGGTATGAGTTAGATAGATGCTCTAGGTGTGAGGGTTATGGTGGTAGGGAAACTGAATATCTGACTAAACTAAGGAAGGAGGGCAAAAAAATAAAGGTATATAATTCCACCCTTAGTGATAGTGATTTGAAAGAGGCACCCAATTCCCCTATTGAGCGGGCAATTACACCACATTAATGGCTAGTCATGAGAGCCTTAATAAAAAATCTTTCCATGAAGATAATAATGAGCATGACACTCATGAGGCCATTGTTTACTATTACCAAGTGAATGATGGTGGAGATAGTGGAGAAGAAGAAAAGGAGGATGAGAGTGAACTCTAAGTTGCCTTTCGTGAGTTATATGCAGAATCAGTGAAATTGAAAAAGTCACTCTTAAAGTTGGAAGTTAGGTTGAAATAACATTCCATAGATGATGATAATGCTAAATTGATTGAGGAAGTTAGGGAACGTGAGAGGACTCTTAAGGATAAGCTTGAATATGTTGAGGGTGAGAGAAATAACCTTTGAGGTTATATAGAGATTTTGAGGAAGGTGGGTCTTGAGTTTATAGAGTCTAGGATAATGCAGTTAGAAGAGAGATTGGGAGACTCGATTCATGTGAAATTTGACTTGGAAACTAGGTCGGAGATGTTAGATAAAATTTTAGACACCGCCCGAATCAAAGATGACAAATGCAGGATTGCATTCGATATTCAAAATGCTCTCATTACCAAAGCCAAAACCATGCTTTTGAGAGAGTCAACCGTTTCTAGGAACGTTAATAAATGTTAACCCTTAGGTAATAAGCCTCTCCATGTCTACACATGCACATGTTGCGGTAGGAAAGGTTAACTTATGTAGTTCTAATTTGATCTTAAAAACGGTCATAGAAAGTCTATGCCTAGAGTTAACACATCACACCTATATGGGTTAGAAAATCTGATTCGAAGGCTTCATATGTTAGACTTGTTAATTCTCGAATTCTTGCACATGATACTTCCCATACTATATCTTATGGTTCATTGTGTTCGCATGATTGCATACACTATCTTTTGTACTTCAAGATATATATGTTTGTTATTTGTATGTTTTTTGAGCCTTTTGTCTATTGAATTTTCATTTACTGGGTCTTAATAGAAACTATAGAAATATTTTATTTGTCTTTTGAGTGTTCTTTTAATATTGGTATCATTTTGAAACATGATTAAAAACTATAAAATATTTTCGGTTTATGTGTAGTTTAGTTTTACATATATTGTGTGGCATATTGGTTTGTTTGAATCCACTTTATTCCATGTTTCCATGTGGCTAGGACATTTGATTATAATTTTCAATGCTTATATTTTTCTGAATCATGCTTGCATGGAGTTTTTTTACTTTAATTTTCTTAATGGATTCAGTTTGTATATGCTTGCACACACATGCAAGAGATCTTTTTGCATTTTAACTTCACATGTTATATTTGAGATAAGTGAGATGTTTTCCCATCAATTTTGTCATCTATATATTTTTTGACTATAAAGGATTTGTGCATGTAAGAACCATTGCCCGTGAGTTTGCTTCTTTTTATTGATAATACAAGGAAGCACAAGAAAGGGCTACGAAATGAGAAAATCTTCTTTGCGATAAAGCCACCATTGGCAAAAGACTAAAAAAATGAGAGGTAAAAAAAGATTAAAGGCCAGCATGCTTGTTTAATTGATTTTCAAAAATGGCATATTTAAAAGAATTGAGTGAAAATATATATAATATATGTTTATCTTTTGAGGTTTTTATAGTTGAAGATCAATGGGTGTGCACATGAATCCTAATTATGCTTATGATGTCATGACACTATTGATTTATAGAATTATCAAAATTCTAGGCTTGTGTGCATTGTGCTTATTTATTCATTGAATTCACTTTATCTATCACTTAATGCTAGATCTTAGTTTGATTAAGTTTTACGGTCAAAATAGAACTTCTTGACCATTTTTGAATGATTGGGTCATCTTTATTTGTTTCTAGTTCACGACCCTTCACTCCATGAAACATGTTTAGATACATCAATACTATGCTAGCGTGTAAAGCTTATGTGTTTTCTGTCATTTTATGGTCATTTACACACACACACACACACACACACATATATATATATATATATATATATATATATATATGAGTTATTAGTATATTTTGCTTGTTTATATGCATGGTATCATTTTTTTTTCGAGTCTTCGCATTTGTATTTAATCCATGTTTCCCATATGCTTTATCTATCGGATCAAATTAGCATGTTATATGATCATATTTGTATCTCTTATTTCTTGTTTGTATTGATATCTCATACTTCATTGTGTACTCTAGTTGATATAATTTATTGCATCAATATTTGTATTAATTGATCATTATTTCGATTATGTGTGCTTCTAATGTCATGTTGCATTTGTTGCACTTTACACCATTGCATAATGTTATTCTTTCTTCCATAATTTCACTTGATATCACATGTCCTCACTTTTTGGGGCGATAGGTTTGATATGCATAATATATGTCAGCCTATGAACATATGACATGTTTATTGCACCATAGAGTTTGTTGAACTTAGATTCTACATTGCAGTAGAATAAGCAGAAGGGATGTGGAAGGTTGTGTTATATTCCATGACCTGGGCCTCAGACTGTCCCGACTTGCTACCCTCTTCAGCATCTTAATAGGGCTCGTCCATGCCACTAACAAGATGCAGCCTCCTACCTCATTAAGAGTTCAACCCTACCGTAAACATTGCAAGATAAGTAGAGTACTTATCATATTACCACCAACTAGAAATACTCCAACTCAACAACACTTATCCATATATCACGTGCACTATGCACATCACCCTTCACCATACTTCTATAAATAAAACTTCTCACCACCTCATTTGATATTAAAACATTCGCAGTGAAGATATACTAAATCCCCCCTATCTCTCTCTCTCTCTCTCCATCCGAGGGCACACTCAGGTCTACTCTGGTCACCTGATCTACATATGTCTGCAACCCCTCTATGACCTAGACTATCAGGCCGCATACCTCTCAGCATAAAACTTGTATGCTCATACAGTTAGACTTATTTCTCCCTTGTACGCATCCAATTGGCACCGAATCTTGTACTATTACATATGAATAATGACAATGAGGCACCAAAGTGGATGTAGGCACATTTGATAGTTGAACCACTCTATATCTTGTGTCCTATATCTCTTCATATTTACTCTTATAATTTCTATACTTTATGATGGTCCATAGAGCTTTGATATAACGGTTAATTCATATTGACCCAAGTTCTAACATCATCATTTTGGCACCGTGTGTGGGAACAAGGCATTCTACCAAGTTCCTCTCAAATTGGGTATGTTATACCTTATTTCATCCATGGGGATCTCTGGGTCATTATCATATATATGAAACTTTGGTTATTAGACCCACATTTGAATACAAACCCTCCATGGGGACTTTTCTTTCCAGATTTGTCTCTCAAGACATTATATTGTTTTTGGACACGTCCACTTACCTCGATGATGTTACCATACCTAACTAGTGTTGAAAAGGTGATGGGACTTAGACTTATAAGGGTTGGTAACTAGGGATGCATCTATATTAAGATTTCTTGAAACTTTTAGGCATATTATGCCCCTTTTTTCCCTACGTGGAAGAAGAAGTTTGAATGAGATATAATTGTAGTGGAGTTCTTCACTTGTACAGGCCAAAGGAGAACTTTATCAAATTCCTTCTTCTTCCACATAGGATATTATTTACGGGGGAGAAATTATTTATTATCCATTATTACTTTATCTATTTATGAAAAAAGGGGTGAAATGGTATCTTTCACTTTACTATTAGGTGGAGATATTTATCTTAAGAGGAGACATCTTAATTAGCTATGGATCATTAGACATAAGGGGTGTTTTATTCTTATTTAAATTTTATGCTTGTTATATTCTCTTGGTATTTGAAGGTGTGTTTAAGTGTGCAAGTCTATAACATGAAGCAATGTTTACACGCATGAAAAGATACTCAATTATGTGTTTTTCAAGTCTATACTTTTTTCCTTTGGGGCATGGTGATTGAGTCCTTTAAATGAGCTTGGCGGCCCATAGTTTTTTTATTTTTTGTTTGGTTTTGGACGATCCAAAAGGGGAGATTTTTAATAATAAATTTCCAATTGAGTCAATTTGTATGTATTGGCTTAATTATAGATAAAACATTTTGTGGCATAATTTAGGATTTGTGTATGTTACCTCTCAAGCTTATGATGTATTTGGTTAAAGTTGTAGAGGCCAAGTTCAAGAGACTACATTCATCGTGTCATGTTTCCTGCCATATCTAGTCTTTATTGTCCATGGATCTCGAGAGGTATGAACGCATATTATGTTGATCCTTGTATTTAGTTTTGGGTGTTTATGCATTAAAATGATTGACACTAATTTTTGGAAAAAAAATCAAGAAATATTTATTAGTTTTTTGGTCAATCAACCGCGGATCAAATGACCTTCAAACGAGAAGGCAATCTTGTTTTAACGAGCTTTATACAAGGATGAAATGAGATCATTATGTTTTTTTAGAAATTGTTCATTCAAAGTTCATTTGATGTCCATTCAAATGAGAATGCATTAATCGTCCCAATGAAATTAGTAATTTCGTTTGAACGAGTTGCCTCAAAAAATGTGCAATCTGAAAAAATGAGTTTTCTAGAAATGAAAGTGCCGACATTAGTTTTCTTTAAGAATTTTGATTAAAATTTATTTCTAATTATAAACCAAAAGCCTCCCAACCCTAATTTCACCCAAACTCTTTGAGATCAAAGATTCAATCTTTATATGCCTTGAGATCTATTTTTCTATCAAGATTTTTGTCATCATCATCTTTGTTGAGAACCTTTTTTACGATGGACTCCTTATTTGATGTTTACATGAGGTGTACTCCGTGGTGTGGTATTGTGGTGAAAAGGTTATGCGTCTGTGTTCCTGATCTGTAGATGGTAGTTGAGACTTATCAGTGGACACCGAGGCATGTGTGGACTCACACGTTGTGGTAGTTGCCTGGTTGGACTCCTACGTGTCATTGTGGAGAAGAGGTTTAATATCAAAGACACGTCAAGTATTTCGAGGGCATCGATTATGTGTTGTAAGTCATCTGTCGACTTTTGTAAAACATCATCATAGTGAACTTGTGTTGCTGGTGCATTTGAGATTTTCCCCATTATGAGTTTTTCTCGTACATCGGCATGTTATGGTATTTTTCTCGATTTTATTCTTCTTGTCACTAAGATTTATGTTTTACGACAAGATAAAATTTGGTAAACTATTTATTACGATGACTCTTTAAAATTGGTGCTGATGTTTATTCTGTTTATGTTTAATATTTAATTTGAAAAAAAAACTGACTATTGTTTCTACTCTATCCGTATTAGATCCCTTAGAACTGCGACTACAAAGTAAAACATTTACTATTGTGATTGAGTATTTTGGATGAGCATGATGACCCACATAATTTTATTTTGTGTTATATCTTGGAATAATCAAAAGGGGAAATTTATAAGGACAACTTTCCAATTGAGTCAATTTGTATATATTGTCTTAATTCTAGATAAAATATTTTGAGCCATAGATGAGACTTTGCGTATGTGGCCTTTCAATTCTATGACGTGTTTGATTGAAGATGTAGAGGCCAAGTTCAAGAGATTAAATTTATAGAACCGTCTTTCATGCCATATTTAGTCTTCATCTTCCATGGATTTCTAGAGGTATGAATGCATATTATGGTGATCCTTGAATTTAGTTTTTGGTGTTTATATTTTAAATCATTAAGGCTTATTTCTGGGAAAATATTTTTTAAGAAATGCTTTTAGTTTTTTTGTTAATCAGACAAGGTTCAAATGACCTTCACATGAGAAGATAATCTCGTTCAAACGAGGATCAAATGGGAGGGATATCTCGTTTAATCGATCTTCAAACGAGAATCAAATGAGATTTTTCTATTTTATAGAAATGGTTCATTCAAATCTCATTCAACGTCTCTTTACGTGAGAATGTATAAAAACTTAGTGATCTCGTTCGAACGAGTTTCCTAAAAAAGCATGTCGCCTCAAAAATAAGTTTTCTATAATTTCGAGTTCTGGAATGAATTTTCTTTGAGAATTTTGGCAAAAAATCAGTTTCTAATCGTAATTCAAAAGATTCCAAATCCTAGTTTCACCCAAACTCATTGAGATCCAAGATAAAATCGTTATTTGCTTTGAAATCTTGTTAGTCATCAAGGTTTTACTCAATTATCATTAATGAGTACATTTAGAATGATTGATTTCATATTTCTTACTTACACACTGTCGATTTCGTGGCGTTATGTTGCAGTGAAGAAGAAATTTGTCCGTGTTCATGTTCCATAGACGGTAGTGGAGCCTTATTAGTGGACACCGAGGTGTGTGTGGACTCACATGTTGCGGAGGTTACGTGGTTGGACTCCTGCATGTCGTTGCGTTGATTATGTGATGTAACTCATCTATCAACTTTGGTAAAAACTCATCACAGTGAAACTGTATGGCTTGGATGTTCAAGGTTTTTACTAATATGGGTTTTCCTAGTACATCGGTGTGTTGCAACTTGTTTCTTTAGTTTATTCTTGCTGTCACCTAGATGCATGCATTGGGACAAGATCGGATTTGGTAAACTGTTTATCACAACGACTGTTTAAAATTAATGATAAGTTTTATTTTGTTTATGTTTAATATTTAATATCAATTGTTTGTAAAAATTGACTGTTGTTTCCACCCGATTTGCATTAGACCCCCGAGATATCCATTATTGGGTTGTCCGAGGTTTTTTCCATGTGGGTTTTCTAAATAGATCAATATGTTGTGTGGATTTTATTTATTTTATCCTGTTTTCACCTAGATGCATGAATCAGGATGAAGATAAAATTGTTTAATTTGTTTTAACACAACAATTGTTTAATCGTTGCTAAGTTTAATTTAGCTTAACGTGTTTAATTGAACATAAATTTGAGAAATATGTTTGGGTCTCTCTCTCTAGTTGTTCATTTATTTATCTCAATGGGTTATTATAGTGATAAGTTATCTGATGTGTTTAGTGATGACGATAATTTTAATATTTGAGTGAAGTTCAATGATCTTCATAATCGTGTTGAAAAATTAACTCCTTTGAATTTGAAGTTTGCAAAAACAGTTAAATTTCTTGAAAATGAAATTTTTTGTTTAATATATGAAATCAAAATTTTCAAACCTTTCAAACTCAAAGAGATATCCTTTATGAGATGCTCAAGGACATGAAACGATTTTCAAAATTTAGAAGTCTCCAAAAAAGAGAGTGATGATAGAGTTTTTTTTAGAAAAATAATTAGAGGAAACTAAAAGTTTTGAGACTATGGTAGAATATCGTGCCATAGATAATAATGATAAATTGATAAAAGTTTTGAAGGCACATGAAAACACTATTAGGGATAAGTTCCCTTAAATTGAGGGGGAGAGATAACCTTTTAGGAATGATTGAAAATATGAAAAAGGGAGTCCCTAAATGTTGAAGTGTCAATTTTTTGTCTAGAGTTTTGAAGTTAAATGATCAATTGAGAGACTCAAGTAGCAATGGTACTCGCTTTGATATTTCAAATGCTTCTGCTGTTAAGGCTAAGACCAAATTTTTTTTTAGAGTATTAATCACCGTAAAGGATGTTTGAGAACGTCAACCCATAGGTAACATTCCTCGTGTTTACACATGCTCACATTATGGTAGGAAAGATCACCTTAGGATGTTTTGTTACGATCTTATAAGGGGTCCTGGGAAGTCTAAATCATATGTCGATGTGGTTTACAAAAACCGAGATGTTAAGTACTTAAGAATTTGGATTAGAAAATTAATTTTGGAGGAATTCAACGTTACACTAGTTGATTCTTGCATGCTTGTGCATGATTCTTCTCCCTCTATATCTTATGGTTTATTATGTTTGCATGTTTTCATACACTACCTTTTGTACATCATGTTATATGATTTTTCTAGTTGTATGATGTTTGAGTCTTTTCTGTTTTGATTTTTGTGACAACCCGGTATCCGAAATAAGGGGTGGCCAGCCCGATACTCCAAAATACAGGAATCATTAATGGAATCATCCTCAGCATCGTAACAACATAAAGAGTATACGGAATAACCACACAGTATTTTAGAAAAACGGGTTGTCAAAAATTTTAGTTTTACAATTTAAATAAAGCATTTTCGACAACTCATAATAGAAAAGAGGGTGGAAATTCCCACAAGCATATATATATATAAACCAACAATAAAAGAAAGGACCGAATGAACCGCCGGTCAAAGAAATACATACAATATACAATAAGTTTCATGGGTTACATAATACATCCATTATCCAAGTACAACAGTTTGGTCCACATGCCCGAGTAGGGACTGGTCATAACTAGAAAACAATTAAGAAGGCGTCTACACAAAATGTCTCGTGATACCCATAAAATGTCACAGCTCCTCAAAACACTGGAATAGTAATTTCATTACGGGCGACCTTAAAGCGGAACACCTGAGCGGATATAATATATATGTATACGCACAACAAGAAAGAAGAACCAGTCAGAGCCCGATTTTATGTGATCACCAGATAAATTATAAGTATGACAATGAAGAATAGATAAGCATGGATGATAAAGATAGTATTCTATCATGGTAACAATAAGATACAATTAAGGCAATTTAGTGATTACAAGAAAAGAATCGATTATAAATTCAATTAGGAAAACTTATCAACAGTTCTCACCTTTCATACTTTTCATTTTATCTTCTTTCCATTCCTTATCAGGAATAAAATTATTATCATGTGCTCTTTATGGCACTAATCTCAATTGTATGCTCTTTGTGGCATATACTTTGCTCGTTGTGGCATTAATGTTCCATCGAGTCCAACTCGATAATTATAATAGTTATAAGTATATATATATAACGATTCTAAGACCGCCCGTCCGGGTTTCCCCACTGTGCGCGCCCCAAAATAACCATCATCTTCCAGGGCCTAACATAAGACAACCTGGGATCCTATCGAAACGTCGGGAAGCGGCCATATGCCTGTGGGATAGTCAAGACCACCCCCCGGAATCTCCTACCCATCGCAGAAACATATAAACAAGCGCTCATATGGCCTAGGACTATATCCACCCTGCATTCATAAGCCAGGGGGCTTCACCTCACGCACGGACTCCCCTTAAGATGGTATTTAGAGAGGTGTGTATCATCCATTTTATTAATTTCCATTACTTGATTTAGTAAATTGCCATTTACTTTATCCATTTTACATTTTACCAAATGTATTAAGATTATCCGAAACTATACGTATTTCGTATCTGCAGAACAACCTCGATAAATAGTTAGACTCTCCAAATTATTTTCCGAAGCCTACTTTTTGGCTTCATAATAGACTATCAAGTCAAACCTAGCTCACAATAACTCCCAAAGTCTTTAAATTTGACTCTAAGATCTCCTAGATTATTATAAAACAATACGAGAGAAGAAATGCTTGAACATTATTTTAAACCCCCCTCTGAAATGTACCCTAGATGAACCCCTCCGAGTCTAGGGTGTCGACCAAACTCAACTAATACTCTAAGACCCTATATTTACTTCATTTAAGAAGGTCCTTAAGTCCCTATGAAAAGAAAAGATTTGAAAAAATGAAAATAAAATTTTAGGGAAGAAAACAGGGGACCGGTCGACCGGTCACAAGACCGCGGTCGACCGCGTCTCAAGATTTTGCCTAGAAGAAAAGCAGAAAGTTCACTTCGGCAGGGCCGGTCGACCTGTCAGGGAACCGCGGTCGACCGCGCCATAAATTTTATGCCTTTGAAAGAAAGCAGTGTGCCCTCTCCCGAAGACCCGGTCGATCGGTCTGAGAACCGCGGTCGACCGGTCTCTGCAGACCTAGACCAAACCAAATCTTCCTATTTCAAGATAATCCCAAATCCAACTCATTTATTGCCACCAACATAACATAAATGCTACTAACCACTACCATAAACCTCATCAAACATCCAAAACATTCTTCAATGGATCAAAACCCACAAATACACAAAGAAAACCCTAAGATAGCTAAACCATGATTAATACATCATTATCATAACAAGTCATTTATCTTAAACCACAAATAGCAAGTAGAAAACTTGCCTCAATTGAGAAAATGCAGATTTTCCTTGTGTAGAAGCAAGAATCCTCCTTAAATCTTCAATCCCTTTTCTTTTCTCTACTCTTTCACTTCCTTTCTCAAGCTTTTTCTAGGTTTAGGAAATGAAATTTGGGGAAAAAGAAGACTTAGTAAGACTAAGTCATGGCAATAGTCCAAATCCCAACTTAATTAACCAAGATTGCGATAAAAAATAATACGCAACTGCATATTTAAGGTATAACTAGTCAAAAGTGCCAAAACCTCAAAATACAATATGGCACAATTTTTTACTATCTCGCACATTCCGGACTCAACTATGGCCTCCAAATTATCATTTGGAAAATTTATAATTCATTTTAAGTTCCGGTCTCATTATTGAGCTAAATATCATTTTAATTCCTTATGATATTATACAACATAACATGGCAATATTCACCTACAGTTACGGTAAATATGCAACTTTATGGTAAATTTAACTTTTCTACATTAATTTAGTACTCAATCCATAACTCAACATCTTATATCTAATTACCATATCTAGCAAATAAACATAAAATATGTTCTCATAAGTGAGGGTTATTACATACTCCCCCCCTTATGAGGGAATTTTTTCCCCAAAATTCAAACGTACCTTATAAGAATAGATGCGGATACTTCTCCCGCATGTCGTCCACACGCTCCCACGTTGATTCTTTCGCATCGTGATGACTCCAATGGACTCTCACCAATGGCACCACACGGGACCTCAACTTACGCTCTCCATACTCAAGAATAGCAACCGATTGTTCTTCATATGAAACGTCGGGTTGCAAATCAGTATCCTCAAAAGGAATGTGCCAAAGGGCACCTTCACATCTCTTATACTTCTTCAAAGAGGAGACATGGAATACATCGTGGATTTGTTGTAAAGGCTCCGGCAAGGCAAGTTGGTACGCCACAGGACTAACTTTAGCAATAACTGGGAAAGGTCCAACAAAATAAGGTGCCAGCTTCCCTTTCTTCCCGAAACGCCTAATGCCCTTCATTGGTGACACTCGCACTAAGACTTGATCTCCAATCTCCAACTCTACGTGTCTTCTACCCGCATCGGCATAGCTCTTTTGACGGTCTTGGGCTATCCGAATGCGATTTCGAATGAGTTCGATCTTGGAAGAAGTGTCTTGGATCATTTCAGGTCCAAGAAATTATTTATCACCCACTTCCAACCAACAAGCGGACGATCTACATGGCCGACCATAAAGAGCTTCATAGGGCGCCATTCCAATGGTGAATTGGTATGATTTTTTATAAGCGAACTCAACCAATGGGAGGTATTGTTCCCAACCAGCCTTGAAATCAAGCATGCACATACGGAGCATATCTTCCGACATCTAGTTTACCCTTTTAGTTTGGCCATCTGTTTGGGGATGATACGAAGAGCTTAACTTCAATTCGTTCCCCATTGCCTCTTGGAAACTTCGCCAAAAGTGGGACACAAATATTTTATCTCGGTCGGAAATAATATTTAAAGGTACCCCATGAAGTCTAACGATCTCCTCAATGAACAATTGGGCATAGCGAGCGGTATCAAAATCCGTACGCACGGGCAAAAAGTGTGCTGATTTAGTCAAGCGATCGACAATCACCCAAATCGAATCATGACCCCTCTATGATCTAGGTAAGCCCAAAATGAAGTCCATCGAAATGCTTTCCCATTTCCACACTGGAATCTCCAACGGTTGCAACAAACCTGTTGGTCGCTGATGGTCGATCTTAACCAACTGAAAAGTAGTGCACTGAGATACAAACTCCGAAATATCTCTCTTCATGCCGGGCCACCAATACTGACGGCACATGTCTTGGTACATCTTGTCCACGCCAGGATGTATCGTAAATTTTGACCCGTGAGATTCCGCCATCACCGCTCATCTCAAGTCCCCTTCTTCCGGAATAATAAGTCTTCCATGGAAGCGTAGTCCACCCTCAGAACTAATCGAGTAGGACTCCGCTCCCTCGGACAATAATCGGTGTATATGGTCTTGGCATCTCTTATCTCTTCCCTGGGCTTCTATAATTATTGCCACAATTGTAGGAGTAATGGTCATTACCGATATAAATGCTCTTACCACTGAATCCTCCTGACTGAGCTCTTTCCACTTAGCTTTCCATACAACCGCTACGTCTCCCTCGGGCTTCCTACTCAAGGCATCAGCTACTACGTTCACCTTTCCCGGATGATAATGGATATCAAATTGATAATCTTTCATGAACTCCAACCAACGACGCTAACGCATATTCAAATCCTTCTGTGAGAATAAATATTGCAGTGATTTATGGTCCGTGAAAAGACTAAACTTCTCCCCCAAGAGATAGTGCCTCCATATCTTCAAGGCAAAGACAACTGTGGAGAACTCTAAGTAATGCACGGGATAATTTCTTTCGTGAGGCTTTAGCTTGCGGGAAGCATAAGCAATAGCCCGTCTATCTTGCTGAAGAACACCTCCTAACCCTTGAAGAGATGCATCGGTGAAGACTAGATATTCCAATCCCAGTTTTGGCAATGCAAGGACTGGAGCCGAAGTCAACCTATTTTTGAGTTCATCAAAGGCAGTCTGACAAGAATTGTCCCAAATAAATCTCACTCCCTTTCGGGTCAAATTCGTCAAAGGGCTAGCAATTTTCAAAAAGCCTTTAATAAACCGACGGTAATAACCCGCTAAGCCCAGAAAACTACGAACCTCGGTGGGTGTTGTGGGCTGACCCTACTCCCTCACAGCAATCACCTTGCTAGGATCCACCGATATACCCTGGGATGACACCACATGACCCAGAAATTGAACTTCCTTAAACCAAAAGCCACATTTCTCAAACTTCGCATAAAATTGGTGATCCCTCAATCTCTGTTGGACCAACCGTAAGTGAGTAGCATGGTCAGATTCTGGCTGAGAATAGACTAAGATATCATCGATGAATATAATAACAAATTGTTCAAGGAAATCCCGAAACACCCTATTCATAAGATCCATAAATACAGCGGGAGCATTGGTTAGTCCAAATGGCATAACCAAGAATTCATAGGATCCATATCGGGTCAGAAATGCAGTCTTAGATACATCCTTCTCCCGTACTCTCAATTGATGATACCCCGTCCTCAAATCGATTTTAGAGAAGTACGACGCTCCCCTAAGTTGGTCAAACAAATCATCAATGCGAGGCAAAGGGTATTTATTCCGGATGGTGACTTTATTCAACTCCCTATAGTCCACACATAACCGGAGAGAACCGTCTCTTTTCTTTATAAACAATACCGGAGCACCCCATGGAGAAGTACTGCGCCTAATATATCCTTGCTCTAATAACTGCTGGATTTGATCTCTCAACTCCCTCATCTCCACAGGAGCCATACGATATGGAGCGTTAGCAATCGATCGAATCCCCGGCATTAAATCAATCACAAACTCTATCTCCCGACTTGGAGGTAATCCGGGTATTTCCCAAAAAACATCTTCAAAATATCTAATAATCGGAAGAGAATTCATGGGAACAACTACATCCCTAGATGCGTCCTCCGCAATACAATATAAATAAGCACTCGTACTCCCTTCCATACAAGGCATAACAACCAGGAACATCTCTTGTCCCAGGATAGCGAAAACTATACTCTTCCCATAACAATTTACTATCGCACGGTATTTCACTAGCCAATCCACTCCTAATATTACATAATACCCGACCATGTCAAGGACGAGTAAATCGGACTCAAAGCACAAGTTACCAAGGTTAATCCCTATGTTTTTAAAAACAAAGAAAATCAATGAACCATCACCCATGGAGGATTCAACGCTAGTGAAAGTACTCTCGGTAGACTTTATCAAATCTGTAGTTTGTGCAAAACTCCTAGAAATGAAAGAGTGTGTAGCGCCTGTATCAAATAGTACCCGACCTAGATTCCCTTGGATGAGAAACTTACCCTCGATCGCAGGCGGTGCCAGAGGGGCTGGAGGAAGCATAGCCTCCTGAATATGGTAGACCCGTCCATACTACAGTTGCCCCTGCTGAGGAGGAGCAATCGGATTAGGCGCCTGGGGCGAAAACTGTACATATGGCTGTTGTGTGGCCATAGGAAGATGCCCTCCAACCAACTGAGGACACGACCTCTTATAATGGCCTAACTCTCCACACTGAAAACATTTGTTCGTCGTGTTCTCCTGGTTTCTCCCTTGATTATTTCTGAACTGCCCCGCACCTTGGCCCTGTTGGCCTCTGCCTCCATTCCCCCCTCTACCTCCTTGTTGTTGTTGTGGTCCACCTTGACCCGGTCTGCTATTATTTCCACCCGCATTAAACCCACCAAACCGTTGGCGTTTAGACAAATCCCCTTGCTGGGGGTCTCTCTCCTTTTGCTTACTCCCCGAGGATTGGGATGAAGAAGATGTTCCCCCTCCGGTCCCATTACCTCCGGGTTTTCCCACTTGCCCCATCGCTGCAGCCTTCTTATTATTTTATACAAATAGTCTATGCTCTGGACAATGAAGTAGAGCAGCATTCATCACATCCCCAAAAGTTAGTAAAGCCGGGTTTCTAAGCAAATGTTGTTTTATTCGCCAATGCAAACCTCCCACAAAATTAGAGATTCTCTTCGCTTCTGGAGTCACTTCATCCGGCACAAAATTTGCTAGCCGGGTGAATTCCTCTTCATACTCTGCCACGGATCTTTCCCCCTGAACTACATCTTGAAGCTTTATTTGCATCTCCCTTTAAACTGCAGGAGGGAAATACTTTCCATCAAATAAAGCCCAAAAATCAGTGATCGACATCGTATCCCTTTGCTCGGGTGTAGTCATTGACTCCCACCAATGTAAGGCTGATCCGACAAGCTTGAAAGTAACAAGGATTTTCTTTTTCTCCTCACTACATTCCACCATTCTAAGATGGCGTTGCATGTCTTTCTTCCACTGATTTTCCCTTATCACATCCGAACCTCCATCGAATTCCGGGAGATGACCTTTCAAGAAAGACTCTCTAACTCTTTCCCACGGAGAAGGTCCCGTAGGAACTTGTGCCCCTTGCCCCCGTGGTTGAAATTGTGGCATTTCTTGTACCACTGCAGTCATCGCTGCATTAACAACTTGGGCCACTATATTTGCCACATCTACGGCACTGATATTCCCCGGTGGCGGCGGTGGAGGACCAACTTCATCCTCTACAACTCTATTACGTTGAGCGAGACATCCTCTCTTAGGCGGCATATGAGATAGAGAAACGATAGAGTTAGAATACTATTTAAAACAATCTATCTTGCAGAGGATCGCAAACATAAGTAACAATACAGTCCTAGCAATAGGCTCTATATCAGAGAACGCTACGGTAGAACGTGACAAGTCCGCATAGATCCTAAAGACTCTAGAACCTGATGCTCTGATACCATCTGTGACAACCCGATATCTGAAATAAGGGGTGGCCTGCCTGATACTCCAAAATACAGGAATCATTAATGGAATCATCCTCAGTATCATAACAACATAAAGAGTATACGGAATAACCACACAGTATTTCAGAAAAATGGGTTGTCAAAAATTTTAGTTTTACAATTTAAATAAAGCATTTTCGACAACTCATAATAGAAAAGAGGGTGGAAATTCTCACAAGCATATATATATATATATATAAACCAACAATAAAAGAAAGGACCGAATGAACCGCCGGTCAAAGAAATACATACAATATACAATAAGTTTCATGGGTTACATAATACATCCATTATCCAAGTACAACAGTTTGGGCCACACGCCCGAGTAGGGACTGATCATAACTAGAAAACAATTAAGAAGGCGTCTACACAAAATGTCCCGTGATACCCGCAAAATGTCACGGCTCCTCAAAACATTGGAATAGTAAGTTCATTACGGGTGACCTTACGGCGGAACACCTGAGCGGATATAATATATACGTATATGCACAACAAGAAAGAAGAACCGGTCAGAGCCCGGTTTTATGTGATCACCAGATAAATGACAAGTATGACAATGAAGAATAGATAAGCATGGATGATAAAGATAGTATTCTATCATGGTAACAATAAGATACAATTAAGGCAATTTAGTGATTACAAGAAAAGAATCGATTATAAATGCAATTAGGAAAACTTATCAACAGTTCTCACCTTTCATACTTTTCATTTTATCTTCTTTCCATTCCTTATCAGGAATACAATTATTATCATGTGATCTTTATGGCACTAATCTCAATTGTATGCTCTTTGTGGCATATACTTTACTCGTTGTGGCATTAATGTTCCATTGAGTCCAACTCGATAATTAGAATAGTTATAAGTATATATATATAACGATTCTAAGACAGCCCGTCCGGGTTTCCCCACTGTGCGCGCCCCCAAATAACCATCATCTTCCAGGGCCTAACAAAAGATAACCTGGGATCCTATCGAAACGTCGGGAAGCGGCCATATGCCTGCGGGATAGTTAAGACCACACCCGAAATCTCCTACCCATCGCAGAAACATATAAACAAGCGCTCATATGACCTAGGACTATATCCACCCTGCATTCATTAGCCAGCGGGCTTCACCTCACGCACGGACTCCCCTTAAGATGGTATTTAGAGAGGTGTGTATCATCCATTTTATTAATTTCCATTACTTGATTTAGTAATTTGCCATTTACTTTATCCATTTTACCAAATGTATTAAGATTATACGGAACTATACGTATTTCATATCAGCATAACAACCTCGATAAATAGTTAGACTCTCCAAATTATTTTCCAAAGCCTCCCTTTTGGCTTCATAATAGACTATCAAGTCAAACCTAGCTCACAATAACTCCCAAAGTCTTTAAATTTGACTCTAAGATCTCCTAGATTATTATAAAACTATACGAGAGAAGAAATGCCTGAACATTACTTTAAACCCCCCCTCTGAAATGAACCCTAGATGAACCCCTCCGAGTCTAGGGTGTCGACCAAACTCAACTAATACTCTAAGACCCTATATTTACTTCATTTAAGAAGGTCCTTAAGTCCCTATGAAAAGAAAAGATTTGAAAAAAATGAAAATAAAATTTTAGGGAAGAAAACAGGGGACCGGTCGACCGGTCACAAGACCGCGGTCGACCGCGTCTCAAGATTTTGCCTAGGAAGAAAAGCCGAAAGTTCACTTCGGCAGGGCCGGTAGATCGGTCAGGGAACCGCGGTCGACCGCGCCATAAATTTTATGCCTTTGAAAGAAAGCAATGTGCCCTCTCCCGAAGGCCCGGTCGACCGGTCTGAGAACCGCGGTCGACCGGTCTCTGCAGACCTAGACCAAACCAAATCTTCCTATTTCAAGCTAATCCCAAATCCAACTCATTTATTGCCACCAACATAACATAAATGCTACTAACCACTACCATAAACCTCATCAAATATCCAAAACATTCTTCAATGGATCAAAACCCACAAATACACAAAGAAAACCCTAAAATAGCTAAACCATGATTAATACATCATTATCATAACAAGTCATTTATCTTAAACCACAAATAGCAAGTAGAAAACTTGTCTCAATTGAGAAAATGCAGATTTTCCTTGTGTAGAAGCAAGAATCCTCCTTAAATCTTCAATCCCTTTTCTTTTCTCTACTCTTTCACTTCCTCTCTCAAGCTTTCTCTAGGTTTAGGAAATGAAATTTGGGTAAAAAGAAGACTTAGTAAGACTAAGTCGTGGCAATAGTCCAAATCCCAACTTAATTAACCAAGATTGCGATAAAAAATAATACGCAACTGCATATTTAAGGTATAACTAGTCAAAAGTGCCAAAACCTCAAAATACAATATGGCAGAAAATTTGACTATCTCGCACATTCCGGACTCAACTACGGCCTCCAAATTATCATTTGGAAAATTTATAATTCATTTTAAGTTCCGGTCTCATTATTGAGCTAAATATCATTTTAATTCCTTATGATATTATACAACATAACATGGCAATATTCACCTATAGTTACGGTAAATATGCAACTTTATGGTAAATTTAACTTTTCTACATTAATTTAGTACTCAATCCATAACTCAACATCTTATATCTAATTACCATATCTAGCAAATAAACATAAAATACGTTCTCATAAGTGAGGGTTATTACAATTTTCCTTTTTTTTATCTTATTGTGAAAAGTACAAAAAGATTTTTATTTGTTGTTCAATTTTTGTTTTCAACTAATGGAATTTTTTTAAAAATGTTTAAAAACTCAAAAGGATCTTTTTTATGTTTAGTTTGGTTTTACACATTTTGTGTGGCATATTGATGTGTTTGAATATAATTTTTGTTTTACACACAATTTTAACACATTTTCTGGTACACATTGACGTATTTTGTCTGCATTAGTTTTTGTTTTAAGACTAATATTCAATTGACTTCAAAAATGAACCCAGGCAGACATGACATATGAGTGTGTTGTACAAAATAAGTCAGAAGACTACGTCAGCATATAATTTCAACTGGGCTTCTAAATCGGGCATAGCTTCAGCTAGAAGTGTTGACTTTTATGAATTTTTTACAGGGATTTGAATCTATTTGTTTCACGGAGGTATTTTTTAGGAGTACGAATCTCGTTTTGGGGTGACTTCACAGAAGTACAAGCGTTTCCTTTCAGAAAAATGATGTTTTTAAAGTATAATCCCTTTAGGACTTCTAAAAAATTGAGCATAAGTATCTGGGCACTCGGGATTAAGGAAGCTAGAAAATCAAAACAACGTTGGGTTTTCCTCTTCAGATTCAAAGTGGTATCTTGAAATCGTCGGTGGGGACCTCCCATTATAGGGGTTTTGGCGGATCAAATGGATGATCAGACAATTGTTAGTGTCGTTGACAATTGATCAATGGTCGAGAAAATATTTTGATAAGATTTATATGTCAGAAGCTTTAAAAAATTGGCTGAAGCCTTTGGACGATGGTTTGTTTCTTAAAGGGTCTTTAGCCAATTGGCTAAAGACACCAGACGGGCTAGTTGTTAATTTTTTAATGGATTAAGTAGGTTTTGGAGTGTTTTGTTATTTATACTTTGGCAACTAATACTTATTTTTCTTGTATTTTTGACACTCAAAACATTAGTGTAAGTTGCGAAAATGTGTTTTATGAGTATTTCTCCCAGGGTATGTGCTCGAGGTTTATGTGGAATAAGAAAAATCATCCCAGGAGTTTGACTACAAATCGAGGTGTCCACAAAGAACGGTCAACTAAAAGTGTGTGCTTGTAGAAACTCTTCATCGAAATAAGAGCTCAAAAAATAGGTATGCCTATTTTGGAAGTTTGGTATGGATTATATGATGATTAAGTGTGAACGTAGGATGATTACATGCATAGAGATGGAGAAACCTCGGTTAGCTAGAATTGAGGTTTAGGTGATTAAGTGTGAATGTATGATGATTCCAAACATATAGAGGGAGAGATCTTCGTAAGGTTATAGGTTATCATAATTTCAGACTTTAGTTTTAATAAAGATTCAAAACAATCCAACATCTTCCTATTTAAGGTCACAAAGGGGATCAGGTGTAGAAAGGAAGGGTTTCGACGACATCTTTTGGGATGAGGGACCATCTCACGGTTAGTTATCATTCTTGGTTTGTTGGAATTGAAGTTTCGAAAATTATGTGTGAACGATATTGAACACTGAGAGGGAGAGGGATCATAGGTGTATATGGTAACTTAGTTTTGGACTTTTGTCTTAGTAAAGATTCCCTTGTTCATTTGAAGGTCGCAAAGGGGACTAGTGTAAGAACATAAATTTCCAATTGAGTTCCTGTATTGTTTTGACTTAATTCCATAAACAAAATTTTGTTTGTAATATGTCATAGGGAGATTTTATTTTGTCACAATCCCACTTGGTCTATGACATATTGAAGAAAAATTAAGATGTTGAGGCAAAGCTTCAAAGAAATAATCATGCCAAAGTTTAATTGGTGCAAGTCTATTCATCTTCAAAGTTAATTGCATTCCGAGATCACACATGTATGAATGCGCATAATTAATGGTGCTCGAAATTATTTTTATAAAATATAAGGATGTATTTTTATAAAGAAAAATATTTTAAAATGTTTTAAATGGTTTACACTACATTTTATTCTGATAAACACGGAAAAGAGTTTGACTTGTTTGGATCTCTTTTGGAAGATACGTTTTAAACCAAAAGTCAAACCGACACAGAGTCGTTCAAATGACATAAGAGCTCGTTCTAGCGAGATGCTCATGTTGCGTGAACATGTGGCAATCTCGTTCGAGCGACACTCTTTTCCAAGCGGCCTTTAAATCTTATTTAAAGCGTGGTTTTATCAGTGTTTCGTAAGTGTGTATCTGGAAAAATAGTTTACCTTCCAGTAAGTTGTTGCACATGTTTTCTAAGGTTCCAAAATCTTAAGCACATCCTTAGAGTTTGCAAAGATCCGAGATATCATTATTATATGTTTATGTGATCTTGTTGCACCGAGAAAGTTTGTTCTACCATTAAGCATAAGGGTTTTACGGTGAAGAAAAGAGAAGGACTTCTTATTCGACATCGTAGACGAATCAAAGCCATTCGGTGGACACCGAGACATTCATGGAGTCGAGTGTTGTGGAAAGGTATCATAGGAGATGAAATTTCTGCATGGTCACTATTGAAGAACGGTAAAAGATCAGAAGGAGCATGAAGACCCGTGGGGATCGAGTTATTGAATAAGTCTAATCTGTCTTTGTAAAACCTGTGTTCATAGTCATTATCTGGCTTGGGTCGTCTGAGGTTATTTTCCCGTTTTGGGTTTTTTCCTCGTACATCCAGCGTTATGATTATTTTTTACTTTATTTTACTTGATTTAATCACTAGATGCATTTTTAGGATTAATCAAGATAAAATTGGCTTAAAGTAAGAATTGGGTTTTTTCACAACTTGGTTTCGTGCAAATTAAAAGTGGATAATTTTTTGTAACAAATTGGTTTGATTTGAAACACACATAAGGGACCACCCAGTTTTTTCAAATTGGTATCAAAGCCTAAAAACATATTTTATTTGTTTTGTGATCCCGTGTGTTATCAAGGATGAATTTTGGATATAATGAATTTTCTCAAACTCCTATTTTTAATGGCACTAATTACACTTATTGGAAAATGAGAATGATATCCCCATTAAAATCTATTGATGAGCATGTGTGGCTAGGGGTTGAGAAAGGTTGGACACCTCTGTCACTATTGTAGGTGAATTCACTAGTTTAAAGCCTGTTGAGTCATGGACCGAAACTGAACAAGGACTTGTACAATATAATTCCAAGGGTCTGCACGTTATTTCTTCACATGTCACACAGGAAGAATGTAATAGAATTATGACATGCGAAACATCTAAAGAGGCTTGGGACATTTTGTCTCTCTCTCACGAGGTTACTAGCACGGTTAGGGCATCAAAGCTTAAAAATCTCACTACACAGTTTGAGACCATTAGGATGTTAGAGAGTGAAACTTTTGATGAGTTTTATTCTAGGTTGTCCAATATTGTCAACTCATCGTCTAACCTAGGTAAGAAAATTTCTAATAACAGTGTCATTAAAAAAATCCTTAGGTCATTGCCTAGTAGGTTTGATGCGAAAGTGACCATTTTAACCTCTTTGGGTAAGTTAGAGTCAACGAAACCTATGAAATCGACATGATTACCTCCAAGAAAGTGCCTAAGAAAGAAAAGGGTATTGATTTGAAAACCCGGAAGGAGGAAATTGAAGTTTCAAATTCGGATTCTGATTCCGATTTTGAGGGTGTAACTTTGTTGGCAAAGAAATTAAAAAAATTTATTAAGTTTCAAAAGCAATCGAAAGATGCCAAGAAATTTGAAAAATTGAAGAACAACAAAGTTGATCCCACCTCAAAGGATAAGTTTGAGAAGCCTAAGAGAGATGAGTCAGATAAGTGTTTTGGGTGTGAGGGGTACGGTCACAAAGTTAATGAGTGTCCCACTAGATTTAAGAAAGAGGGAAAGAAACCCATTGTCTATAGTGCCAGCTTAAGTGATAGTGATCCGAAAAAGGGAGAGAGTTCCCCCATTAATCGAAACTTTGTTGCGTTTATGGCAGGTCATGTGAGCGACGATGATTCTCATGTGCATGACACTTCCGATGAGGTTTTGAGTGTATCCCATGTTAGTGAGGGTGAAGAGAGTGACGAGGAGGAGGTAGATGTGAAAGAATTTCAAAATGCGTTTAATGAATTGTATGCTAAAACAGTGAAGGTGAGAAAGGCTTACTCTAAATTTCAAGCTAAGTTGAATGAGCGTGCCATAGAAAATAATGATAGTTTGATTGAGGTTCTTAGGGCACGAGATCAGAAGTTCAGGGAGAAACTAGAATTTATGGAAAAAGAGAGAGATAATCTCCGTGGTTTGATGGAGTCTTTGAAAAATAAGATTTTAGCGTTTGAAGAGTCTAGGCGTTTGCTCGAGTCTAGTATTCATGAGTTGGAGGAGATATTGAGAGACTCGTCTAGAGTTAAGTTTAATTTGGAGGCTAGGTTAGAGAAGTTAGATAAGATCTTAGGCACCGTCCGAATTAAGGGAGATAGGGGAGGTATAGGTTTTGATAAGAGAGTTGTTCCCATTCCCCTCGCACGTGGAGAAACACTAAGAAGGTTAGAAAAGGTCCACATAGAGTTAATCATTCCCACCATCTCTACACTTGCACGTTTTGTGGTAGGAAAGGTCACCTTAGCCGTTATTGTTACGACCTTAGACAAGCTCCTAAGAAGTTTAGGGATAAATTTTCCCCGGTTCCCCAAAACCCCATGTATCGTTTTACACCTACTTGGGATAGGAAATCGGATTTAGTGGCTTTAGGAATAAAACTTCATGATTCTCATATGGTTGCACTTGATTCTTCCCGTGCTAAATCTAAAGGATGATAGTGTTGCCATGTTTGTCATATACTAGTTTGCTTCATGATATATTCATTGCTAGTATAGTGACATGTGTATCATTTTGTACTATAGTTTTCATTTATTTGAGTCCTATTGAAAAAAAAATCAAAAATATTTTGTTTTTAATTTTTTTTTGAAAATCCAAAAAGATTTTGTTTTTGAGAAAACATTTGAAAAACCAAAAAGATTTGGCTTTTATTTAAGTAAAAAAATATGCTTTAAAAGCCAAAAAGATTTTCAATTTTTTGTTTTTGAGTTTACATGTTTGATGTGGCATATTGGTGTGCTTGCCCCCCCACCCCTCCATCGTTTCATTATCCATGTGGCTAGAACATTTGGTCAATATTATCAATGCTTGGAGTGATCTTAACCATTGTCTATATGGAGTTGTTTCGAAGTTGATATGCATTTTGATTCGACTTTGTATATATGCCAACATTGCACACATGCACGAGTTTATATGGATGTTTGACTTATCTTGCATATTTGAAGTTGGTGAGGCGTTCTTATCTCAATCTTGTCATCAAGGTGTAAGTAGACTTGAGGAGAAGTATGAATGTAAGAATAGTTTACCATGATGATTTGAATTGAAAAAAAGATGAGTGATTCATGGGAAAGGGCTGCGAGAGTTCAAAATTAACTCATCATGAAAGCCACCGTTTAAAAGAGCCCAAAAGAAAAAGAATTGCTAAGAAAAGGGCCAATAATATTTTCTCTAAGTTGAGAATGCTAGAAACCTCAAAAGAACTTGAAAAAGTATGTTTATGAGGGAGTTTGGTTGGAGAAAATTTAAACGGGTTTGCACAACTAATCCTAATGTTGAAATATTGCAATTTGACCCTATTATTTGTAGAATCGTCAAAATTCTGGATTTGTGTGCATATAGTATGTTTAGTTAATTAAGCTCACACTTTAATTGTCATATGGATATGATAAAGTTTGATGATTTATCGTTATCAATTAGAGCTTCTTGATCGTTTCGATGTGTTGGAATTATGACTTATTTATTGTAGTTTCACGCCCATACATTCCATGTCCATGTTTGAGCGCATCGGTACTATGTTTGCATGTAAATTTCATTGTTAGTTTTTATGCATTTTTGCGTTTTGTGTTAAAAGCTTACTGTTTTAGCATTGTTTTGCTGCTGTCAGGACCTTCCACTGATTTTTTTCTGGAAATTTTTCACTGGGCAAAAGGATAAGATATTTCTAGCAAAATGTGAAAATTTGGCAGGTTGCGAGAAGTCGTTCAAATAACATCTCCATGTCGCGCGAACGACATTTGTACTTCGTTCGAGTGGCGTCCTCATCTCTTTTGTCCCTAGCTCGTTCGAACAACATCCTGATTTCCTGCTCCTGATTGGTTTGCAGTCCACTGGTTTATTTTGGTGATATTTTTGGTACTACTAGAAGTGTTTCTCGATTGACTGGTTTATATGCAAGTTTTATTGGTTCTAAATTAATATTTTGCATATAGTCCGTTTATCACACCTGATTAGATTGCTATATTCTTTGTGTGATTCCTTGGTTTACTAGCTACTGATTTGTCATCTATTGATCATATTTAGCTGGTTGTTTCATGATTATCTAGCGATTTCAAATAGATTCAAATTGGTATATTGTCATGCTAGATACATTGATGGGTTTATCTTTTCACCGAATTGTCTATTTGAGATAAAAAGGGGGAGATATGTATGTGATATAGGGGGGATTTTGAGCATGCTTTTGATTTCATAATTTACAATTTGGTATTACAAATTGGTATTTTAAATTTGGTATCAATGTGTTGCTCAATTGTTTAATAAATGATTTTTTTCAGAGCTTATTCATATTGGTATCTTTTGTCATTTGGTATCATTTGCATATATATATATTGGTTTCATTTGTTCCTCCACGCTTCACTTGGTATTTGTTTGTCTATTTCATGTGTGTAGGTATTCTTTAGCGATTCGAGATTTCAAGTCTACATCACATTCAGACAGTTCATGCTTGCCAGTGCTCCATATTCTAGTCCGTGTCCTGTATTTTTTATTTTGGGTCTATGGGATGGGACGGCCCGGCTTAGGCATTTCACTGGTTTAGTTTTGTCCCGGAATAGTCAAAGGGAGAGATTTGTAAGGCCATAAATTTCTAATTGAGTCCCTATATTGTTTTGACACAATTTCGTGAACAAAATTGTGTTTGTAATATGTCATAGGGAGATTTTATTTTGTCAAGATCCCACTTGGTCTATGATGTATTGAAGAAAATTGAAGACGTTGAGACAAAGCATCAAAGAAATAATCATGCCGAAGTTTAATTGGAGCAAGTTTATTCGTCTTTAAAGTTAATTGCATTTCGAGATCACACGGGTATGAATGCGTATAATTAATGGTGCTCAGAATTATTTTTAAAAAAGATAAGGATGTATTTTTTATAAAGAAAAATATTTAAATTTTTTTTAAAGTGTTTTAAATGATTTAGACTACGTTTTATTCTGATAAATACAAAATAGAGTTTGACTTATTTGGATCTCTTTTGGAAGAGACGTTTTAAACAAAAAGTCAAACTGACGCAGCATCGTTCAAACGACATAAGAGCTCGTTCGAGCGAGATACTCATGTCGCGTGAACGACGTGGCAATCTCGTTCGAGTGACACACTTTTAGAGGCGGTGTTTAAAACTTATTTAAAGCGTGGTTTTGTTAGTGTTTCGTAAGTGTGCATCTGGAAATACAGTTTACCATCCAGTACGTTGTTTGCACATTTTTTCTAAGGTTTAAAAACCTTAAACACATACTTAGAATTTGCAAAAATTCGAGATATCAATATTATATGCTTATGTAATCTTTATGAACCAAGAAGTTTTGTTATACCATTTAACATCAGGGTTTTGCAATGAAGAAAAGTGAAGGACTTCTTGTTCGACATCATACACGAATCAAAGCCATTCGGTGGACACCGAGACATTCGTGGAGTCGAGTGTTGTGGATAGGTATCGTAGAAGATGGAATTTCTGCGTGGGCACTATTAAAGAATGGTAGAAGATCAGAAGGAGTGTCAATACCCATGGGGATCGAGTCATTGAATAAGTCTAATCTGTCTTTGTAAAACCTCTGTTCATAGTCATTGTCTGGCTTGGGCCGTCCGAGGTTGTTTTCTCGTTTTGGGTTTTTTCCTCGTACATCTGGCGTTGTGAGTATTCTTTACTTTATTTTACTTTCTTTAATCACTAGATGCATGTTTAGGATTAATCAATATAAAATTGGTTTAAAGTAAGAATTGGATTTTTCACAACTTGGTTTGGTGCAGATTAAAAGTGGATATTTTTTGGTAACAAATTGGTTTGATTTGAAACACACACATAACGAACCACCCAAGTTTTTCAACCAGATCTAGAAACACTAGGTTTCAATGGCATCTTTCGAGATGTGGGACCTTTTCACGATTGGCTATCCTTCATGGTTAGCTGGAACCAAGGTTTAGGCAATTAAGTGTGAACATCTGGTTATTGTTAGGTCTCAAATATAGATATTGCCTTTTCCATATAATTAGCATGTTTTGATCTTTTTATTTCCTCCCTTTTTAGACCTAGGAGAAAATAGGAGGATCAGTGGGCCACTCTGATAAGGCATGGTTGATAGCTCATCCATTTACTTGTTCCCTTCTATATTTTGTAGGTTTTATCTTGTGTTTGATTGCCTAATCATATGGAATTTTATAAGGAGAGGGATGATTGTTACAACTAAAGGAGAGTGTTGTTAGGATACGAGGAGCACATTTCATTTTTTAGTGGGGAAGATGACTATAACTATTTTGAATTTTTTTACTTGTAATGGGATATCGTTTAACGGACTGAGGCTAGTTATGGGCCAAATAGTGACCAATACTGTGAAGGGTTTGACTGTCACTCTTGGGATAGTGCATTCTCCTTCCTGAGGAGAGTATATAGAGGCCATCAGGTTGGCACACTATTTGAAAGAGATGGTAGAGGACCCATAATTGTATTTGGTGACAATGCTCTAGTATGATCACTACACTAAAATACATAAAATGTCATTTGTCACCCGACTAGCATTCTCACGGTAAAAAAATGGGACAAAAAATATGCGTTTGTTGTCGCGGTCAATGACGGTGACAACAATATTATCATGGTCCTTTCAAAGCTTTTGAACGTGGAAACATCTAAATGTTGTCACGGTCAAAAGCATTGACAGTATCATGATAATATTGTTAATGAAATATCAGTAAGCATGACAAACCCTTTCCCCTTACCACCAAAACTCTCTCTCTCTCCCTCTCTCTCTCTCTCTCTCTCTCTCTCTCTCTCTCTCTCTCTCTCTCACTCTCTCTCTCTCTCTCTCTCTCTCTCTCTTTTAGGCTGTCGATTCTCTCTCTTTCCCTCACTCTTCGATTTCAAGTCCTCACTCTCTCAAATTTCAACCACGCACACCACACACAGAAATACACACAACAGACACACACCGTACAGAAACAACCACACACCGCAAACACCACACATAAACCTTTTAAATTATAGAAATTACAATCACATGTAATTTCTATGTGTGTTATTCTGTGTTAATGTGTGTGTGCTATGTTTTCCCTATTTATTGTGTGTGTGTGTGTGTGTGTGTTGTTCTTGGTTTATTTGGTTTATTTTTGTGGCATTTGGTATCAAAAATTTATTATTATCTACAATCGAATTGGCAGTTTACCTTTACAATAATTGAATGAATTTGTTGATGTGGTACAAAAATTGTCAATGCAAATGTGCGACTTGCATGTCATGTGTTTCTTGATTTTTGTTGTGAACATCACTAAATTCCTTATTTATTTTATTTTAATAAGTCATTCATATATAGAACCAAAATAACGGGTGTAATTTCGCACACCTCAAAACGACGTAATTTTGGGTGTTTTAGGGTAAAGAGAGTTTTTTTTTTAAATTTTTCCTTCATTGTCACACCAAAACTACGACGTTTTAAGGTTGTCCATTAGGTTGTTCTCTTTAATTGTTTCTCCCTTAGTGTTGAGTTAATTGTTTATGTTCTGAGCTTTAGTCTTAGATTATGTAAATGCTAAAACTCTATCGAATAGTTCACTTTATTATTAGAATTGTTGTTTAGGGTTTGAATTGTTGTTTACGATTTGTGAATTGTTATTGACTGGTGAATTTGAACATTTAAATGGCATTTGAGTTGGTTGACCTTAGAAATTTCTAACATTTAGGGTTGTGAGACTACCGAATAGAAATAAAGCCTACTTACGATGAAAATATAAGTAGAATGTGGTGAGCAATATAAATGTTACAACATCAATTAAAAGTAAGGTAAAATTATATATAGCAACAACACATTAAAAACAACACCCAACTTTTTATATGAAAATGCACCTAGGAAAATGCACTATCGACACAAAACATGAACAAAACACATTTATTGTAATTGCACTAGTTTTTTTCAAATTGTCAATAGTATTATTTAACTTTTACATAATATTAATGATGTTTTAAGAACAATAAGTTTTGTCACATTAATTTTGTAGTCACGGTTGGTAAATATGGAAAAATTTGTTAAGACAATGGATCAATTAACCTTTTTGCCTTAAAAACTTCATTCATCCATTATTAGTGTAATATAAATATTTTACTACAACAAATATGTAAAATAATTAAAAAAAAGTTTTATTATACATGAGGTTTTGCCTTACCCAAACCAAACAAGGTCCATGGACAAAATAGGTTTCGTAGAGGAAAGTTTAAGGACTTGGGACTGTTATCATATTAGACTGGATTCCTCAATTATATACGCATGAAAAAAAATAAAATGAATAATAAAATGATACTTATTGTAAATCATATTCTAAAAATTAAAATAAACCTTCTAAATCTAAAGTAATTATAAGAATTACTAGTATTTAAAGTTCAATGTGATCATACTAGTCGATAAATTACCACCTATGTAACAATAAATGAGAGTATAGAGAGCACCCCCAATGCAATGGGATAAAATTAATTGTTGGTATCCCCCAGAACACCCATCTTCTAATAGTTTAATGCCTTTATTCATTTGGATTTTTTCAGTTTTGTGGATTTGAATCAAAATTGGTAGGTTGATTTGTGAATTTGTTAATTTGAATTTTAATCAGTTTAAGCATTAATTCAAAGTCCCTGACATGACTCGAATTTGAAACAATTTTTAGATTTGTAATAAGTATTCCAATTATTTGAAACAATGTTTAGTTTGTTTTATGATTTGGATATGTATTCTTATAATGTCGTTAACTTGCTTCTTCCGTGTTTTAATTCGTTAGGATTTTAATCAATTTAATGCTTTTAATTCATTTGGATTTTGTTAATTTCACCCCCCCCCCCCCCCCCCCACACACATATATATATATATATATATATATATATATATATATATATATATATAACACTAGGGTATGCCCATGCCTTAAGGCACGATGGAAATTTCTACAAAGTACATAATCGTGAAGCGGCAAAAAATTTCAAAAGTACGTAATCGCGAAACGGCAAAATTTTTCAATAAAGGCACGCATATAATTTTAAAGGTATAAAGTCGTGTATACTACAAATAATAAGTGTTTTATATATTATAAGTGTATATTTTCAAAGTATTGAATCGTCTAAATTTAAGTTATAAATTTATTTTACAATTTGAATGTGTAAATAATTTTTTAAAAATTGGGCAAAGTTTTCTTTGTTTATAAGACTATCTACCCTGTTTAAGAAATAAAAAATTAATCCAACAAAACAAATAGTCAATACCCGTGTCTGAACACATGGTGAAATTTGTCAAAAGTACGTGATTAGGCTTAAATTCTTCCAAATTTGTCCCTTTAATTTAGTTACTTTTAGCACCTCGAACAATGTAATCGATTTGACTTTATCTCATAATCTTTCTACTGACTTATCCTAATGAGTACACTGAGTTTCTGGTATTTTGTATTAATTTTGCAGGTATTTGATGTCAATTAAAGAAAGAAAGAAACTGGAAAAATCGAGAAATAAAAGAAGGAAAGTCCAAAGGGCAAAATTGTAATTTTCACCTGGAATTCGGATGAGGCATCTAAAGAGAAGTTGAAGATATCAAGTTCATGAGCACAAAGGAATAAACTCCACCTCAATCGGAATCCCGGTGTGAAAGTTATGAGCAGTCAAAGTCTGAAAGGAAAAAAGTCAAAGGAAGCACGGACGATCCGGGCTGAACCGGTCTGCATTGCCAATTTCTAGAGAACCCCGGACCGAAGACGGATCTAAGCTAAAAGAAATTAAAAGAACCGATACGCACCGGATCGATCCTCCCAAGAATTAAAAGAAACGATCTGGATTCCAGGCAGACCGAACCGCAGGAATATCGGACCGGTCCGACTGTCGAGTTTTTGTTTTGTTATCCTTCTCTAATGGAGAGTCCTAGTGCAGCTAAAACTCCTGAAGTTTTATAAGGTATAAAAACCCATTTTATTTCATTCTTACTATGGAGAATTTATCTAATTTTCCATTCTTTTAAGAAAAACCCTAGTTTGGAGATAGCTTATGAGTTTAATTCCAAGATTGAAGATTATTCAGATGTAAGTGATTACCAGTAATTGTAGTTAATGCTTTGAGTGCTTTGGTAAGATTAGTGACTAATTTCCTCTATTTAATTTCCCATTTACATCATTCTAGAAATTTTCCTTAGTTTAATCAAGATTTCCTGCAATTCTAAAATTGTTTTCATTAAGTTCATCATGGTAGGATAGACTTTTAAAGGTCGGGATGCATGAACCCAACCTGATGTGGTAGTTGTATGTACATAAAATTAATCCCCTAAATTTAATGGTTTGATTATGACTATATTGCATAGAAACACGAGAATTGTAGATCTTAGATCTCGTTTGCTTCCGGGTAACCGGGATGCTTTAGAATACAATTCGAGTGTAACTATGGAAATACCGATTTACTCATCCTTTGATTAAGTATGACGCGGGCTTCAACCTCATATACGTAATGCTTGGGAGTACTAAATTCTGGGTCAAATTAATCATTTAAATTTACGATTAGTTTTATAACATCAATACACTAGGGTTTGGGGATTGTATTCCCGCCGTGTTTTGTTCATCATATAGTTTACAATTTCAAGTCAATTATCACCAGTAATTTAGAGTAGCTACATTTCATTCGTACTTATGTTCATTAGTTAAATATTTTCAAATTTTGCATTTAGTTGTAGTCAGTTTCTCAACCTAATCATCTTTTCCTTTTCTTTAGAGTCACAGTTAGGATTTCCTTATCTATCCAATGTCGTTACAACTTTGTTGTCCTATTTCCCTGTGGATACGATCCCGACTTACCGGGTTTATTACTAACGTGATAGGATTTCACTTGAGCCTAGAGAGTACGCACCTCTGAGACATATTATTAGTCGCGTCAAGTTTTTGGCGCCGTTGTCGGGGATTTAGGTAGACTTCAGATTAGATCGAGTCAATCTAAAACTTTGACCAAAAATTTCCAAAAATCCAAAAACATACAAAAATTCAAAAAGCACAGAAGGATTTATTTCCATCTCTCATAAGCTATTAATGCAAAATTTTGAACTCACTCCAACTCCCCAGAATACTCCAACCCATATTCACGAAAATCCAATAGTTGAGTACGACCCTGATGGCCCCCACACTCCTAACGCTCCACAGTTCTGGGTTCCACCTCCCACACCGTCACACTCAATCTTAAACAAGACCCCATTTTCCTTCTTAGGACACACTTGAGAGAGCACTACAAGTATGCCAAGTGAGGATACATAATCTTTGAGAGAGAGAGACATGTCACAACACGGTAGTGCTTCTACCGACGAGGGAGAGGCCCCGTATCGCCCTTTGAGAGACGTCTTATATCCCGAGCGCATCGTCACTTCGGGATTCATTTTACTCCTGTACAATGTGGGACAGTTTCACTTTAGGAATGGGATGATCCAGATACTTCCCACTTACCACGGAATGGATTCAGGAAAGCCATATGACCACATCATGGAATTTGAGGAGGTGTGCGAGACTCTTAGCGATCAAACTTTCACAAAAGATGTGCTCCGCCTCAAACTCTTCCCATTATCGCTAAAGGATAACGCTAAATCATGGCTATGGTTTTTACCTCCATATTCGATTTCATCATGGAACGAATTACAATCCAAGTTTCTCAAGAAGTTATTTCCTCCACATCGAACGAATTTCATCAAGGCTCAAATTCAAACATTTTGAAAATTAAAAAATGAGTCATTTGAACGATGCTACGAGCGTTTCAATGAGTTAATTCCATCATGTCTTCATCATGGTTTTGATAAAATGCAAATCATTTCGTTTATCCATTATGGGCTTAACATTAATTCCAAGCAACTCATTGAAACCATGGGTAGTGGTCCGTTTGTCGACTTAGACGCCCACGATGCGTAGCTTCACCTGAGTTATGTCGCCAAGACTACCCAATCCTGGGATACATCTAACCCTAATGCTCAAACTTTAAATCGTCAAGTGACCACCACTCCATCGACGTCCGGCCTATTTCATATAGAAAGGAATTCTATAGCGGACAGTCGACTCGATATGCTTAAGAAAGGACTATGAGACCTACGTGAGGAATGTTGAAGAGGACCAACTGGATCCATACCAAACCCCATCGAGAAGGTGTGTGCAATTTGTGAGGTGGGTCATTCGACTGAGGAATTCCCGACTATACCCGCCTATAAAGTGATGCTTCAAGAGCAAGTCAGTGGTATAGGAGGTTTTAAGGGTAATTTCGGTGCCCCGTACGGGAATTCATACCACCCTTCACGGAAAAACCACCCTGGTTTTAGCTATGGGCAACAACATGCTGCAATGAATCCTAATTCACATGTTTCCTCTTCTCCACCACCGTATTTTTGACAAGCTCCACACATGCAAGGACATATTCAAGCACCACCACCGCAAGGAGCATACATCCCTCCACCACGAAGAAGTCTCAAGGATACGATCAACCACTTTATCAATACCCAGACTGTAACTAATGCTAGGTATGAACACATGATGAACGACATGAATGCGAACATCTCACAGTTGCAATCATCGTTAAGTATCCAAGAGAAGGGCAAGTTTCCTGCCTAGTGCCAAAGATAGCCCCAAGGTAAAACTAGTGTTAGCTCCACCTCGACAGAACATCAGGAGAAATGTCAAACTGTGACCACTCTTCATAGTGGGAGAGTCGTTGATTTATCACCTCCCCCACACGACGGAACCAAAGACAAGGAGATTTCACCCAGTACAAAAGAGGCCCAAGATGTCCCCTTTAATGAGAGTGATAAAGAGGACACTAGTGAGCCCGTGGTAGTAGTGAAACCACCCACTGCGGCACCGTTTCCTCAAAGGTTGGTTCCTTCCCATAAATGAAATCCCCGTGATGAAGTGCTAGACGTGCTAAAGCAAGTAAAGCTGAATTTACCTTTTCTCGATGCCATTAAGCAAATTCCAGCTTACGCAAAAGTCATCAAAGACTTGTTGACGGTAAAAAGGAGGATGAAGGTAAAGAAATTTTTTTTCCTGGAATAGAACATGATCTCCATCCTACTCAGTGATCTCCCGCCCAAGTTCAAAGATCCCGGTGCACCCACCATTTCCTGCATCATTGGAGAAAATAAAATCGAGAAAGCCTTACTTGATTTGGGAGCAAATGTCAATATCCTCCCTTACGCCATCTATAGACAACTTGATTTGGGCGACCTCAAGCCCAGAAAGGTCACTCTCCAATTAGAAGATCGAACCGTGAAGATCCCACGAGGCATAGTTCAGGATGTGATTGTCGAAGTTGACACTTTCTACTTCCCGGTAGACTTTTTCATTTGGGACACGGAGCCCTCCTTCACCTATAGCAGCCATGTTCCCATCATTATTGGGAGCCCGTTCTTAGCTACGGCTAACGCAATCATCAATACTCGAAATGGGTGAATGCAACTCATGTTTGGGAACATGACTTTAGAGACTAACGTCTTCCATATCGCCCAACAGACGGGGGAAGAAGATGATCTTCACGCGGTGAGCCTAATAGACGAGATCGTAGAGGATTATTTCGAGGAAACTTATTCTGGAGATGCCTTAGGGTCCTATTTAGTGTCGAGCCACGGGAATGAGGGGACGAACACCGCATTCGAGAGGGAGGTTGAGAAGTTGAGAGAGTTATTTGATGAGAGAGTGTCGGACGAGGACGCGAGAGATGTAAGTTGGGTTTCTAGATTTGAGGAATTACCACCGATGGATACACGCATGGTTCCCTCCAACGAAAAATTTCCAACCCTCAAATTGAAGAAACTCCCCTCTAATATTAAATATGCATACCTAGGAGAGGATGAGACATTTCCTATTGTTGTCTCCTCTAGCCTAGACAAAGAGCAGGAGGGTAAATTGCTAAAGATTATGAGGAAGCACCAAGGTGCTTTTGGTTGGTGCATTGCTAATTTGAAAGGGATAAGTCCTTTAATTTGCACCCACAAGATCCATCTCGAAGAGGATATCAATCCCTCGAGAGAAATGCAAAGAAGGCTAAACCCTAATATGAAAGAAGTGGTGAGGACGAAAATAATTAAGTTATTGGATGCTGGGATTATCTACCCAATCTCGGATAGCAAGTGGGTGAGCCCTATTCAAGTTGTCCCGAAGAAGTCGGGCATGACAGTGATTGAGAATCCTAAGGGAGATCTAGTTCCCATACGTACCACCACCGAGTGGCGCATTTGCATTGATTACCGGAAACTCAATGCGGGAACTAGGAAAGACCATTTGCCCTTGCCATTTATTGATCAGATGCTTGAGAGAGTAGCAGGCCACCCTTACTATTGCTTCCTTGATGGTTATCCCGGATATAACCAAATTGAGGTAGATGTACTTGACCAGGAGAAAATAACTTTCACTTGCCCTTTTGGTACGTTTGCCTACAAACGTATGCCATTTGGCTTGTGTAATGCACCCGTGACCTTTCAAAGGTGCATGTTGACCCTATTTAGCGACATGGTTGAGAGATGACTGGAAGTGTTCATGGAAGATTTCGGCATTTTTGGAACCTCTTTCGATCTTTGTCTTGAAAAACTGGAAAAGGTACTTGCCCGGTGTGTGGAAAAGAACTTAGTGCTGAATTGGGAGAAATGCCACTTGATGGTCACCGAGGGAATAGTTGTTGGCCACATAGTTTCATCCAAGGGGATAGAAGTTGATAGAGCTAAAATAGATGTCATAGCCGATCTACCCCCACCAAAATCACTCAAAGACGTGCACTCCTTCTTGGGCCATGCGGGGTTTTATCGAAGGTTCATTAAGGACTTTAGCATCATCGCTAGACCCTTAAGCAACCTACTTATGAAGGACAACCCATTTGAGTGGACGGAAGCATGCCAAAGCACTTTTGAAAAACTGAAAACCATGCTTGTGTCCGCTCCCATCATGCAAGTTCCGTATTTCTCTTTACCATTCGAACTTATGTGTGATGCTAGCGATTATGCAATAAGGGCTGTTTTGGGCCAAAGAAAAGACAATTAGGCTCATGTCATCTACTACGCTAGCTGGACTCTTACCGGACCACAACTCAATTAGTCCACTACTGAGAAGGAGTTGCTAGCAGTAGTCTTTGCTCTTGACAAATTTTGGTCTTACCTTATTGGTTCTCCCATTACTTGTTTCACCGACCACGCATCATTGGAATACCTACTTGCAAAGAAAGATGCAAAGCCGCGCCTCATAAGGTGGATCCTACTCCTACAAGAGGTTAATCTCTCCATTAAAGATAAGAAAGGAGTAGAAAACGTCGTTGCCGACCACTTATCACGGCTTTCGTCCGACGTACCTAGTGATCCCATACCCATAGACGAATACTTTTCGGATGAGCAACTCTTTGCTACCTCTTCTTTGCCTTGGTTTACGGATATAGTGAACTACCTTGTCAAGGGAGCCGTCCCTCTCGACTGAACACCGCAAGATAAGAAGAGGTTTATTACTTGGTCACGCATGTTTTTCTATGATGATCCCTTCCTGTTTAAATATTGCGCCGACGAAATCATTCGATGATGCATACCGGATGACGAGATCCCAAAAGTCATCCAATTTTGTCATTCGAAAGCTTGTGGTGGCCACTTTTTGACGAAAAAGACGGTCGCTAAAATCCTGCAATGCGGCCTCTATTTACCCACAATATTTCGGGATGTGAATGATGCTTGTAAATCTTGCAATAGGTGCCAACGGATGGGACCTATTACCCGACGAGACATGATGCCTCTTACCCCCATACTCATTATTGAGATCTTCGACTGTTAGGGTATTAACTTTATTGGCCCTTTCCCCCCATCCTTTGGTTTCCTATACATCATTGTCGCGGTAGGCTACGTTTCTAAATGGGTGGAATCTATAGCTACCAAGACGAATGACAATAAAGTGGTGATTAAGTTCCTGCAGGAACACATACTTTCCCACTTCGGTGCTCCGAAAGCGATAATTAGTGATAATGGCACGCACTTTTGCAATAGGCCGTTCGCGAAGCTCATGAGAAAGTATGGTGTCGTTCACAAGGTTGGAACGACTTATCACCCGCAAACGAATGGGAAGGCCGAACTAGCAAATCGAGAAATCAAGAACATTCTCAAAAAGACCGTCAATCCTACCCGAAAAGATTGGTCACTTAGATTAAACGATTCGTTATGGGCCTATCGTACCGCATACAAAAATCCTCTCGGAATGTCCCCTTTTCGCTTTGTGAATGGAAAACCTTTCCATCTTCCCATGGAATTAGAGCACAAGGTGTATTGGGAAATTAAGGAGTTAAACTATGCCATGGATAAGGCCGGTGAAGCTCGCAAGCTTCAAATAAATGAGTTATAAGAGATACGCAATGATGCGTATGAGAACGGTCAAATATCCAAAGAAAGGATGAAACTCGCTCACGATAACATCATTCGATGGAAAGAGTTTTTTCCCGAAGAAAAGGTGCTTCTTTATAACTCTCGGCTTCATCTATTTTCGGGTAAGTTACGATCACGATGGTCTAGTCCGTTCATTGTGAATAACGTTTTCCCTCACGGAGTTATTGAGTTAAACGATTTGAAAGGGGGAAATACATTCAAAGTAAATGGGCAACGCCTAAAGCCATATCTAGACGCGTGTGTGGAAGAAGTCGACACCGTTTGGTTGTCGGACCCCGTTTACGGGGTAGAGTGAGTTGCTATAGTGAGGTCGTCGCACCCCCGACGCGTATGGGGTGAATTCTTATGTATAGTAGATGAGAGTCGTGTGATTAGTGAGAGTCCATAGGATTAGGGTACAATAAGGTGAGAGCATTCGTATGTTTCGGGAAATTGAGTCAAGTTGCGTTGAACATAGACATCGAGAGAATTTTGAGTCCAAACTGATAGGGAGCATGATGAGAATTGAAAACTTTCGGAGGAGAGCGATCGCAATTAAGTTAGGTAGAAAATTCAGCTCAATACAAAAACCCGGATCGGTTCCTTTAATTTTGATCCGGATCGATCCGCCCTGAACCGGTTCCTTTATTTAATAGACGGACCGGTCCGATGTTTAAAAATCTCGGGATTAAAGGACCGGATCGGTCCGATCCCCAGCTGGATCGGTTCTCTTTCTGCACATTTTCCCCCTTATTCCATAGGTGCACCCCCTTCTCCCCAATCCCCGCCTTTCCCTCCGAATTTGTTTCCCCATAACCAACCCTTCAATTTCCCTCCCACATACACTCCATATTTCCCTCCATTTCCCAAACCCTACCCACCCCTCCCCTATAAATGCCCACCTATAGCCTTCATTTTTCTTCACACCTTTAACCACATCACTCCTCTCTTCTCCCTCATAATTTTCCAGCAAACTCACCCTGTTATCATGGCCCAACGCCCCGCCCCCATCAAATATGACTCCACCAACATCCTCCCCTCTGACCATGGTGAATTCTGTTCCCGCCAAGAGGAGCGGTGGTGCAATCGATTCTTCAGTCCGGATCGTAAACTCCACATGGAGCGCGCTGTCCAATGGACATGTCTGCCTAATTATGTCACCACCCTCTTCATGCATAGGGGTTGGTGTTGATTCCTTAATCAACCATACGAGGCAGTTTTGGCAACCGAGGTCCGATCTTTCTATGGCTCCCTTGTTCGGACAGGCCAGTTCGATTCTCAAGCATATGTTGATGGAACCGTCATCCCTTTTTCGTTGGCCCTTCTCACGACCAAGTTGGCCGAATACGACGTTCCCGATGGTCAAGATTTCACCTAGCCAAGGAATGTCGTCCCGATCGCCAAAGAAATGATTATAGAGCGCATTGCCCCCGATCTTTCATGGAGGGGGAAAACTGTTGCCGTTAGCCGTCTTAACGAGAAAGCATGCCTTACCTTCCAAATTGTGTGCGTAAAAATTTTGCAAACATCCAACGATTCAGTGATGTATCCCCGCCAGGCCACATTGACCTACCACCCCTTAGATTCCAACACTTCCATTAACCTGGCGCGCACCCTATACGCCGACATCATGGTCGCGGCCTTGGATGAGAAAGGTGCAGCACCACTTCCATATGCACGTTTGATTACCTCCATCCTCATGGATGCTGGCATTGAGGTACCGCTTGATCGTCCTCGCCTCCCTGGTCCTTTTGTATAGGGAACCCGCACGCGAAGCGCCAAACAGCTAGCCATCCCCCGGGCGAGACGAGGATGATACTGCCTCGAGCGAGGACGAGGATGACGAAGAGGAAGGAGAAGAAGCAGTTACCGATGTGGAGATGGGTGACGTAGGTGCGGATGAAGAATCGACCGAAGAAGAAGACGACACGAATTTTGAATGGGCGGGTAGCGACCTCACTAACCGCATGTCGGCCCTTGAGACGAGATTCAGTAGCCTTTTGACCGACTACCGTCACGATATAAGCATGATGTTTTGTTTCCAAGCAGACATGTACCGATGCCAAGGTGATCCCAACGAGCCATTGTCATCCTACTTCTATGACCCCTACGTCACCGACGCACCCAACTCTTCCCACCCACCACCCCAGTGAAGCCTTGGGTGCTTGTGATAGTTTTTAGTTATTTCCCTAGTACACATGCTGTATGCTCTTTGCTGTTTTTGTACCACAGTCTCGTTTTATAAAAATCTGCATTTTCTCCATTTCTTTGTTTTATTCATTGCACTTCTTATTTTGCCTTGTTTAGATTTTAGTCTTTTTCTCTTGAGGACAATGAAAAAGTCTAAGTTAGGGGGGGTCACAAGTGTGTATTTCTAAAACTTCACAAATTTTCAAAAATGCCCAAAAATCTCAAAAAACAAAATCATAAAATTTAAAAAAATCCCAAAATATTTTTGTCCAAAATAAATAAAAATTGGAATTCAAATTTTACAAAAATATCGTTAAAAGTCGGTGTAAAGTCTCAAGTTGTAAAATTCATATACAAAAAGTCGAAATTGACCAAAGATGGAAATTGAGCGAAAATTGACGACTTAACGAATAAGTGTGGAGATTAACAAACCCGGTGAGATTCGAGCTTTCATCTTTGTGAAAATTATAAATCAATTCGAGTTAATTGTTAACTCAAAGTTCTTTTCAGCGTCTAAAAAGTCGTCGTGTATCTCAATCCTTTTATTTTGATCGGTTATGGAAAACGTGTGTGGTATTGCCGTAAAACGCGCGCTACAAATCTCAAAACTTAATTCATCTCGAAATGCATATGGTAAATTAATAAGTAATTCGGACAATGAAGTGGGCCCTCGTTTGTCACCCAAAAATTTTAGCCATAAAAAGTTGTGAAAAATTATCCCTTTTGTAACCCAAATTGAGCCGAATAATTTTTCCTTTCGTTTGACAACCCGAAAAACCCAAAAAGCCTGGAATTATGAAAAGGGAATATTCAATAAAGTCCAAAAAGTGCATAAAAAGGGGCAAGAAAAAAAAATTAGATATGCTCAATAAAAATATCTAGAAAAGAAAAGAAGTGAAAAACAGAAAAAAAAAATTTGAGAAAAAGAAGAAAAAATGAGCAATAGCCCGAAAAAAGCACAAATGGACATCATAAATGACTTTTCCAATTCCAACTTTCCCAACCATTTCCACGTTACCCAATACACGCCCGAAAAAGTCCTAACCGAGTCCAGATTGATAAATTAATTACCGCGTGGAGAGCCAATACACCAAAAGATAATAAAAGAGATAATGCATGAATAAGAGGAAATGTTTCCGTTTTTAAAACTGTATCCCGCTGACGAGATCCTATCACTGTAAAATTTATGTCTTTCTACTTGTATGCGTGACTTTGCGTCCATTATATTTACTCTTTTTGTCACGCATACCGAGAGAATAACCAAAATTTGAGAGATTCGTTTGTGAGAGCATTCCGTGAGAATTTGAAATCAAAACGAATTTTCGAGTAAGTAACGTAATGATCAATCGGGGGAAATTGACGGTTAAACTTCCGGCTTCGCACACAGGCACGGAGATTTGAGACTATTGAGCATGACTTGATGATGACTATTTTCTGGGAAAGTTTGAATTATAAAATTTTTGCGTATTTTCAAAATTCTGAGTCGAATTTTGTGGGTATAATCACTGCAAACCCTCACGAGACACAACTCGTCCTACTAGGGTAACCTAGCGGTTTAAAGGCTTGTTGCATACGCTAAATGCAATCGCTTCCCCGAAAAAAAGGTATTCTATCCCAATAAAATGATTTTCAAGAGTTGAGCCTTGCAAGGATTCTTTTGCATTGCTCGGTACGCACAAAGTTCTAAGTTAGGGGGGTTTGATTAGGCATAAATTCTTCCAAATTTATCCCTTTAATTTAGTTACTTTTAGCACCTCAAACAACATAATCAATTTGAATTTATCTCATAATCTTTCTACTAACTTATCCTAACGAGTACACCGAGTTTTTGGTATTTCGTAATAATTTTGCAGGTATTTGATATCAATTAAAGAAAGAAAGAAACCAAAAGAATCGAGAAAAAAAAGAAGGAAAGTCAAAAGGGAAAAATTGTAATTTCCACCGGGAATTTGGATGAGGCATCTAAGAGAAGTTGAAGATATCAAGTTCATGAGCACATAGGAAGAAACATCACCTCAATCGGAATCCCGGTGTGAAAGTTATGAGCAGTCAAAGTCTGAAGGGAAAAAAGTCAAAGGAAGCACGGACCGATCTGGGCCGGACCGGTCTGCGTTGCCAATTTCCAGAGAACCCCGGACTGAAGACGGTTAAAAGCTGAAAGAAATTAAAAGAATCGATCCGCATCGGACCGATCCGCCCAAGAATTAAAAGAACCGATCCGGATTCCAGGTAGAGCGAACCGCAGGAGGACCGAACCGGTCCGACTGTCGAGTTTTTATTTTGTTATCCTTCTCTAATGGAGAGTCCTAGTGCAGCTAAAACTCCTGAAGTTTTGGAGGGTATAAAAAACCCATTTTATTTCATTCTTAGTACGGAGAATTTATTTAATTGTCCATTCTTTTCAGAAAAATCCTAGTTTGGAGGTAGCTTATGAGTTTAATTCCAAGATTGAAGATTATTCAGATTTCAGTGATTACCAGTAATTGTAGTTAATGCTTTGAGTGCTTTGGTAAGATTTGTGAGTAATTTCCTCTATTTAATTTCCCGTTTACATCATTCTACAAATTTTCCTTAGTTTAATCATGATTTCCTGTAATTCCAAAATTGTTTTCATTAAGTTCATCATGGTAGGCTAGACTTTTAAAGGTCGGGATGCATGAAACCAACCTGATGTGGTAGTTGTATGTACATAAAATTAATCCTCTAAATTTAATGGTTTGATTATGATCGTATTGCATAGAAACACGACAATTGTAGATCTTTAGATCTCGTTTGCTTTCGGGTAATCGGGATGCTTTAGAATACAATTCGAGTATAACTATTGAAATACCGATTTACTCGTCCTCTGATTAAGTATGATGCGGTCTTGAACCTCATATACGTAATGCTTGGGAGTACTAAATTCTGGGTCTAATTAATCATTTAAATTTACGATTAGTTTTATAACATCAATACACTAGGTTTGGGGGATTGCATTCTCGTCCTGTTTTCTTCATCATATAGTTTACAGTTTCAAGTCAATTATCATCAATAATTTAGAGCAGATGCATTTCATTCGTACTTAAGTTCATTAGTTAAATATTTTCAAATTTTACATTTAGTTGTAGTCAGTTTCTCAACCCAATCATCTTTTCCTTTTCTTTAGAGTGACAGCTAGGATTTCCTTATCTATCCAACGTCGTTACATCTTTGTTGTCCTATTTCCCTATGGATACGATCCCGAATTGCCGGGTTTATTACTAACGCAACAGGCTTGCACTTGGGCTTAGAGAGTATGCACTTTTTAGACATATTCTTAGTCGCGTCAGTACGTAATCGTGAAATAGTAATTTTTTTCCAAAGAACGTAATCGCAAAATACAAAAAACAAATTCAAAATACGTAATTGTGAAATGACGAAAATAAGTATTTTTACATCAGTAGTTACTATAGTATATTTTTCCTACAATTCACCAAAGGTTCATTACATCATATCTCAAGGAGGGCACACAAAAATTACATAATATTTATCGTCATCAACACCAATATATAAATATTTAGATCCCACCCAACATGACACGATTAAAGTATTAAGTCTATAATTTTTTTATATAACACAAATAATTGAGAACAAATTAAAAAAATTGGACAAAATTCCCTTTTTTTATATGACTATCTCTCCTGTTTAAGAAATGAATATATCACAACAATACTAATATTTCGACCAAAATAACCTAGCAGACTAAGTACATAAATATTATCTAGATAAACAAAATTTTCACATTGGTCATCTAAAAACAAATACAAAACTCAAACATCAATTTAAGAACCATGAACCACAAACAGTAAAGAACGGGGATATTAACACGCTATCAACAACATAGTGTCAAATGACATTTCTAAAAGAGGCCTTTTGCAAAAGATACAAAGATTATATATTAACAAATAGGTTAAAGAAGAAAAAAAACCTTAAAACCACCAAAAACTCTTTGATCACTATGAGAAATGCTAGAGCTCTACTGATATATTAACATCTAATTTTACTAATTACGAATTTCATCAAATCCCGTTACAATTATCCTCATAAAACCGCATGGAACTAATTAAAACTCCCATCCAAAACATACCTAAGTTAATGCAACACTAAGTCATCTCTTTATAATAGCCTACCCAAAGTACAATGAATTGACATTAGTTTACAATGTACTCAGTGCAACACTAAGTCATCTCTTTCTTCAGCGTAATTTTAACAATTGATCTACCTATGAGGATGATACACAAATTAAATTTTTGATTGTAAAAAAGACTACAACACATCTGATAATCAACTTATAGCATGTTACATTACTACAACATACCCCACGCACGAAAATTCTCCCTATTGACAAAAATAAAAAATAGTAAGACTAAAGACCAAAGATGATAAATAAGTCAGAGATACCTAAAAATTTGCAAAATGTGCACAAAACAGATCCAAGGTGGAATTTTGGCAGCTATATCTTAATTATGCCATATAGTTATCTCTTAGCTACATGGTAACTATCTCTTAGCTATGCCATCCAATATTTCATCACTGTTTGGATATACAACTATGCTCTATATAGTCCAAAGCTTCTAAGTTATTGGGAATGGTCTCAAAGGCCAGCATACCAGGACTTGCTTCCATAAGAACTTGCAATCTTCGGTTAAATAAAAACTACCCAAATTTGAACCGTCAATTTAGATCTATAAAACCAACAAAAAAATAACCATATACTATGAGCCATTTGAACTTGTAACACTTGAATTGTTCCTATAAGACTACTAAATTAACACAGTATGAAACAAAGCTGCAAGACAGGAATGCCTCAAACCTCTTCTTACAAAATAAATTGTCCGTATGCAGGATAGTTGCTTCAGTTTTCAAACTTCCAAACGCCAATAAAATGACATATAGCTTAGACCCGTTCCAAATGCTAATAAAATGACGAACCTTGCGATTGAAAATTCTATGGTGAGGGGTACAAATGGTGTTCCAATGACGTTGATGCTAATCACATAGGCATTTCTCCAAACACATAATGAAGTTACAAAAATGTCAAATCTAAACATATATTACTTTGTGTACAAATTAACTATGGTACTCAAGTGGAGATTTACAAACAGTCAAAATAGACAATAGAAGAGAAATAAGATTTATAATGTACAAATTCACGAACCAACTACCATGAACAAACATATCAGCAAGAAGTTATCCATACATATTATAACTCCAGAAATCACAAACAAAAACTCGAAAACCTTAAATATTAATTAAATTGAATTAATTGCACTCTGAGATATAACATAAGAGATAAAGAACTTTGAGATATGGTTTTCCCATCTGCGTAGATAGATATAAAAAATCTGAGAAGTAATGCAAGTAATGTGCTATATGATTGATTCATTCATTAGCTTAGTAGTCCATCTATTGAAGTAACTCAATTTACGCATTATGAATCTTAACATTAAAAAACATGAACATATACATGTCTCGAACATGTAAGCCTTATAATTTGCTCCACTATTAACAAAATGTGAGCATGTAGTAACCAAGTATATAATGTGAAGAAATATTTCCAGTAATTCTTAGAAGCATCTAAGCAAATTACAAGCCGAAATTAATTATTTTCAAAGAATTGACAACCTATCAGTTCATACGTGCTCAATTTTGTTTCAAAAGTAGCAGCCGTGAAGACAAAGGAAGAATTTAAAAAAGTTCCAAAGCCACAGAATAACCAGGAGATAAATGTCCAAAAAAGGAATACAATACCAATGCATGAAGGTCATCGAATTGACTTAAGTATATATGACATTTCCATTCAAGTAGGTGTGTGCACAATACATCCGAGAGACATGAAGTGTGGACGACATCAATTTCATTTTATCTTGCACCTGAGAAAAGCAACAACAATAACCCTTGCTAAGAAATGCGTATGATGACACAGTAACTGTAAAAAAGAGAAACACAACACAATGCACCACCGGAGTTCTTCACATATGTTTCCTACCTCAACTATCACTTAACAAATACGACTAATGAACCTAAAAAACTGTCCACGATCATGAAAAAATGTAATAATATAGCATTTATATTGATTGAGATTAGCAGTGCTCATGCATACCAACAAATGGAGTGCAAGCTTCTAGAACATAGGTTGGATGCTTAATCGAGGCGGGCTTAAGAATATAATTGTGGTTTCCTTTCTCCATGAAAAGCTATGATAAAATATATTTGGCTATGTCCAAATTCATTTAATATGTATTTGAGTTTATGTTAGTATACAAATATAGCACAATCAGTTTATCCTATATACTCTTCAAATTCTATATACTCAAGCTGATGATGTTAGCCTACAAATATAGCATCATCAGCTTGAAGAGAGCAGGGGCAGTTTTAACATAAGTTGTTATCTTAACATCATCAACTTTAGCTTTAAGTTCGACTTTTAACATAACCTGCTATATTTCAAAATTTAAAAAAGTTACAGCTATATTCTCAATATCATCAGCTTTATTTTGCATCACTTTCATCTTTAAAGCCTGCAACCATCCCCGATCGTTGCCATACGGGCGGGCACGTGGAGGAAAGGATCCTTCGGGTCCCGCGCGCCCCTCTCGGGAGCGCTTCGGCCGACATCGTTTGAGATGTGGTGTAAAAATGTTGAGAGATTCAGAGTCGCCAGTCTATTTTACTCAAAATAGACAAAAGAAAAAGGGGAATCCACCCCGAAGGATGGCATCCAAAGACATACTGGTGTGTGCGAAACCAAAATGATTCGAGAAGGGTTCGAAGGCTTAGTTACGAAATGGGAAGGCGTTAGGCACCCATTTCGCCCTTTCGATCTCTCATGAATATTTGCTATTTCCTTTTGTTTCCCCCCGTGACATGTGTGCATGTGTATATATAGAATGGAGGTAGGAATTCTCGACTTGTATCATGGAAAAGATAAAGCGAGTCATCCGTAGGAAGATATAAGAATAATATTAGAAAAAATAAGATTTACGCGATTACCCCTACGTTAATCGTTATAATGGAACGATAACGCATATGGAGTAATGCGTCACTAAGGGCAATTATATAGAATATAAGGAAAATGGATTTAGAGAAGATAGAAAATGAGATAAAAATTGAGAAAAAGGACTCGAGTCTCGGGTTTTACCGCGAGATGCCAATGTAGCCCATAAAGGCATCAAAGTCCACGTAGTTCGCATACAAAACGAGGGGTGGGGTTTATCCCATAAATCCAAATGGGGAATCTCTTATTTTTAAGTGTGTGTGTGTGTGTAGAAAAAGTGTTTTAATTGTGAGAAAAGTGTGGAAAAAGTGTGAGAATCCCTACTCGGAATTTATGAGCAAACCCTCTTTTTCTTGTTTTTGGGTTTTTTTTATATGAAAATAAGAGATGTGCAATAATACTAAATAAAAAGTATATTAGGATGTGTGAGATGAGATAATAAGAGTGCTAAGTAAGAAAACAAGTTATTGAGAATTTAAGAGAATTTAAGAGAGAGTAGAGGAAGTTGGACCTTCTTGAAGATCTTGAGTTTGATCTTGAATGTTGGAGAGCAACCCTTGCACTCGGATGATGATGGAGAGTGGGTAATTCACCAAGTTTGATGAAAAGGATGATAAAAAGTGGAGGTAAAAAAGGTATTTGGAAGTTGAAATCACGCTGCCTTCGAGAGAGGTTTCTGGGATTCGTTGAGAGTGAATTTTATCAGATCTGGGCTCCCCTTGCAAATGAGGTGAAGGCCTCCTTTTATACGCCCAGGTAACTGCCGATCGACATAGACCTGTTCCTGCCTATCGGTAGGTGATGATAGGCAGGGTTTGGAACCTGCCATTTGGCAGTGCGCTTCAGACTTTTTCAGAAAATCGGCTGCCGAGGGTAGACCGTTGGTCAGAATCATGCACGGGGCATACCGTTGGAAAGGTAATTCAGAGACCTTCGAAAGTCCTTATCGTTCCCGAGTTCAGGAGTTGACTTTGGGTCAAATATGGCTCAGAAGTGTTTGTCGATCCATTGGACAGGGAATCGCTCGAACGTAAAAGGATCGTTCGTCTGCATGTTAAGTCTGAATCGCTCATGGGGCGGACCATTGGAAATGTTAGGACATGTACTTCGACATTACAAAGAGTTTAACCTGGAGTCAAACCATTCGTTCGTCCGCATGGAAAGTCAGAATCGTGCACGGGGTGGACCGTTGGAAAGGGTATTCAGTGCCCTTTGAAGATTCATTCAGCCTTGGTCGAGCTGAAGAGTTGATATAGGTCAAATAGAGCCCAGGAGCGCCTAGTGGCCTCTTGGTCAAGTTTCAGATGTAAACGGACCGTTCATCCGCATGGTAAGTTGAAATCGCGCACGGGGCGGTCCGTTGGAAAGGGTATTTAGTGCCCTTTGAGGATTCATTTAGCCTCGATCGAGCTGAAGAGTTTGACTTTTGGGTTAAACTGAGTCGGGGAGTGCCCGATGGCCTCTAGATCAGTACTCGGGACATGACCTGGGTTTACAGTGGTGAAGGGAGGTACTAAGGACCTAAGTAGAGTTAGGGGGTAACAGAATGGGGTGTCTACAGAGCCCCTCGATGGGCGAGTTTGGAATAAATGATGACCGTCGAATAGACACCAAATGATACTTTTGAGGTAGTGTGACCAATTCAGAGGGTCGAGGCCGATTCAGAGGACTTGAGGAGTGTGCTGGGGATGATTAATTTTACGGGTCAAAGCCGGATCTGCGAGCTTAGGGTAAAGATCTAATAATCGAGATCAATTCTGACCTAAGAGTGATGACCGAGGACCGAGGACCGAGGTCAATTCTGACCTAACTCAGGTGACTATCCAAAACTGGGGCCAATTCTGACCCAATAGTGGTGACGACCGAGGACTGAGGTCAATTCTGACCTAATTCAGGTGACGATCCAAGACCGGGGCCAATTCTGATCCAAGAGTGGTGACGACCGAGGACCGACTTCAATTCTGACCTAACTCAGGTGATAATCCAAGATCGGGGCCAATTCTGACCCAAGAGTGGTGACGACCGAGGACCGAGGTCAATTCTGACCTAACTCAGGTGACGATCCAAGACCGGGGACAATTCTAACCCAAGAGTGGTGACGACCGATAACCGAGGTTCATTCTGACCTAACTCAGGCGATGATCCTAGATCGGGGCCAATTCTGACCCAAGAGTGGTGATGACCGAGGACCGAGGTCAATTCTGACATAATTCAGGTGACGATCCAAGACCGGGGACAATTCTAACCCAAGAGTGGTGACGACCGAGGACCGAGGTCAATTCTGACCTAATTCAGGTGACGATCCAAGACCGGGGCCAATTCTGACCCAAGAGTGGTGACGACCGAGGACCGAGGTCAATTTTGACCTAACTCAGGTGACGATCCAAGACCGGGGCCAATTTTGACCCAAGAGTGGTGACGATTGAGGACCCAAGTCAATTCTAACCTAACTAAGGTGACGATCCAAGATCGGGGCCAATTTTAACCCAAGAGTGGGGACGAATGAGGACCGAGGTTAATTCTGACCTAACTTAGGTGACGATCCAAGACCGGGGCCAATTTTGACCCAAGAGTGGTGACAACCGAGGACCGAGGTCAATTCTGACCTAACTAAGGTGACGATCCAAGACAGGGGCCAATTCTGACCCAAGAGTGGTGACGACCGAGGACCGAGGTCAATTCTAACCTAACTCAGGTGATAATCTAAGATCGGGGCCAATTTCTGACCCAAAAGTGGATAAAGATTGGATTTTGATTCTGCTGGAGAAAGAGCTTTATGATTTTGATCTGAGCTACGGAGCTGATAGCTGGGGAGGCTTTTAAGAGACCTCGTAGGGAGGAATAACGTATTTTGGGTGCTGTAAGAGAATTCCGTTGAGGAAGTGATCAGGTGACCTTCAGAGATCCTCCGGAGCTTTGCAGGGAGGAGTTTTCACTTGGTTTTTGACGATTCTGCTGGGAAAGATGGGTTCAGCTCGAGGGAACACAAAGTTTTCTGGGTAAAAAGGTTTTTAATCCTTCCTGGGATTTTTTGGCAATTTTTTGGGGATTTTTCGAGGTTTTCTGGTATTTTTTGGGAATTTCTGTACGAAATTTAGGAGGGGTGCCGGTCGGCATAGTATGAAGGTTGACATTCGGCAGTGGCATGGACTTTTGGGTTAACTCGAGAAGGCAAGGGATCATTGCCGATCGGTATAGTAGGGGGAGGTGACGATCGTCATGGCGCTTGGCATCCTATAAAAAGGTGGCGAATCCCCCCATTTTTTCACAGCTTCTTTTGCTCTCTCTCTCTCTGTGATTCTTTTGTAAATTGTTCTAGCATTCCGATCTTCAAGAAGTGGCCGCTTTTTTTAGTACTGCAGTCCACCGGGAGTGGTTGATCGTTGATGATTGAGCGAATGTGGAGTGGAGGGCTAGGGCGCCTCTTACTTTAGGGAGTGAGAACTCCTTTGATGCATTTGAGCCTGTTGCGGATGAGCGGACCTTGCTGCAGGAGCCATCGCATCATCGCTCTTTGAGAGTGATCCTCGACGGTTATGTAAGTAACCCAACCTTTGGCATTCTTCTCTTTTTGGTGATTTTTCTTTCTTGACCTTTTATGAGACTTTTCTTTTTGCCAGTCTGATATTTCTTTGAAGAACATGCATGCCCATGGGATAACGGGGCTCAAGGATATCTGGGAGAATCTCCCACCTGTGGTGTGTTGGATGGTATCATCAGCGGGTTTTGGGCGGTTGGCATCTGTGCTGGATGAGACGCCTCATTCGACAGCGGTCCTGTGCGCTTTGGTTGAGAGGTGGTGGGACACTAGCCACACCTTTTATTTTGGATTCGGAGAGATAACGGTGACTCCCATAGACATGCAGCAGCTACTGGGGCTGGATTGTGATGGAGAGCAGATAGAGGTGGATCGCTCTTTACAGGTGAATCCAGAGGCAGCGCGTGTGGCACTTGGTGATGTAGGGAGGATAGTTTCTGGGGATTCTATCTGGCTGTCCCTGCTGAAGGATGTTCTGCTGAGCAAGGTGATTGATGTGGAGGATGCGCCGCAAGTGAGGCAGATGGCCCAATTAATAATTCTACTGGTATTGGGAGGTTTCATGGTGGCGTCGAGCGGCGACGTCGTTCATTTGTAGTTTCTTCCGTACTAGAGGATGTTTTCGAACATCGCTTTTTATGATTGGGGGAGTATGAACTTAGCGACCCTTTACTTTTCTCTGGATGCATTCAGTCGGTGCTGCCTACATACCTTTACTGGGGCCACGTACCTTCTTGAGGTATTCTTTAGTTTGTGCATTTTTTTCATCCATTCGCATTTTCCTTTTACGCACTCACATTTTCCTTTCATGCATTCACATTTTCCTTATGCATCTCTTTTTGCTTAGGAATTCAGACGTGGTTCTATGAGGTGATTGGGTGCAATACCCCACTGATCACCTTGAAGGACGACACTGTTGGGGACTTCGATCGCTTGTATCGATGGCGTAAGGCCAATCGGCAGTCGAAGGGATCTCTCTCCCTGGAGCCGGTGCGTCAGGTCTTGAATGACCTGACCAGTGGTGGGGTAAGACTCTTTCCATTTCAGTCTTAGCTTTTTCACCTTCTAATTTTGTATTGATTTATGCTCGCTTGGAGATTTTCAGGTGACCTTTTACCCGTGGGGGACAACCATTCAGGATGTGGGGGCGACCGGGGTGAACTCGCGGATGAGGCATTTACTGGGGCATGAGTTTGGCCATTCCTGGTACCTCGGGGAGAGGGTGGTTCGTCAGATTGTTGAGGAAGAGGTGGTGGTGCCACCTGCGCAGCCTCCTACGTCTATGAGGCGGGAGCGACTGCTGTCAGAGGATGAGAGGATCGCACCTATGATTGGCGAGTCCTACTTGCTATACACTGATACGGCTACGCCGTATGACTATATGGATTTCATGATGAGCTGGTTGATGGCGCCCAGCATATACGATGCACTGCCCTTCCCTCCTGTGGGTTCGAGTCTGGCGGTGGGATGTTCCCACAGCGGTGGTGGTCCGTCGACTTCTGCGGCAGTGGCGACCTCGGAGGTCCCTTTTGTATGGCTGCATACCCCCTCATAAAACATTCGATGGGCTGATGGAGGGATGGTGCCTATGTTGCACCGTCCTTGTGCGATGGATCTGGAGTAGTTGGGTCTGACAGAGGAGGTCCTTCGACCTACGGTATACCTTTATGTTCTTCTATTTCTTTCTTTTCTATTTTTGTCATCTCTGTTTTGATACTGAATTTGCCTTTCCTTGCAGCAAGTTCGGGTGTCGACCACTTGGCTAAGGGACATCAAAGACTGGATATCTTCGGTGACTGCCTATATTTGGGATGCGGTTCCCGTTCCTTCTTGCTTGGTGTCATCTGCCTCGTTCGGAGAGGATTATAGTTCGGGTAGTGGTGGTGCGTCATCTCGTCGTAGGGGGAAGAGAGCACGTCGCAGGGGTGGAAGCTCTTAGTGAGAGAGAGAGAGAGAGAGAGAGAGAGAGAGAGAGAGGGAATGTGGGTTCGGGCTGAGTCTCGTTGTTTTTTCTTTTTCTTTTTATTTCATGCAAAAATGATGTAACACAGAAAATAGATATATGCAATGCAATGGAGTTTTTTTATTATCTTTTATGGATGATGAATGAATGCATGCACATGCGCTTTTTACTTTGCTGCTGAGACCGTAAAAATGAATAATTTTAGAATTTTTTGAAGTAAAAAAAGAAAAGGGGAAATTTTATAAGGAGAAAAAAGGGATTCTTGAAATTCTGTTGAGAATATCAATTTATTTTTATTGAGATTTCTAATTTGACAAAAGAGGAAAAAAGGGAAATTTCTAAAAATGGGGGGTTTGTCGATCGACAAGCACCCTGGTCTGCCTATCGGCAGTTCAGTCCAGTCCCATCAGTTGAAGGCTTTGATTGGTACCCTCTTCAGCCTTTGGTACCTTGTGGGGTAGGATTCCTTCTGATTTCTGCAGGGATGATGTCCCTTGTGAGGGTCTTCAAGTATAAAAAGGGGGAAGGGTGGAGTGTTTTCATCACACCATTGCATTCTTATCTACTTGCCCCCAATTTCTTAACCTTTCAAATGGATGTCCCTGGTAGCATTGAGTTTGTCAACTACCTCGAAGCCTTGCAAGCGATGTGCTCTTATAATGTCGACTATGATGCTTTCAACATGCGTCGAGTCTCCTTGTGGCTCAATCGGCCTCTGGAGTGGAACGTGCTGACAAAGATGGTACAATTCTGGTACCCCGAAGACCATGTATTCCGCTTTGGGTTGGAAGAAGTTTGTCCTACCTACGAGGAGTTTTCTGCCATAATGGGTGTAAATCCTAGTGTTTCTGCCGCTTTTCCTGAATTTTCCCACTCTCCTAGGGATTTATTGGCCGAGCTTCTTCGTATTTTGCCTTCGGTGAACAGATCATTGGTTATCGGAGGAATGATCTCCCTCCCGACGGTGCTGCGGTCCGTGCATTTGCTGGAAGTAGGTGATGCTGGCTATGCTGGAGCTGTTGTTCTGGGTCTGGTTTCCAAATTACTGCTGGTGACTGGGGAGGTGCAAGTGGACCCACAACTTGCATCCATTACCTCATGGATGTCATATCATCGTAATCCTATGGCGATGATACTGGCGGAGACCCTGAATGGCCTGGATGCCTGAAGAGAAGGCCGTTCTGACTTTTTAAGGGGTAGCCCTGTAATGCTGTTTATGTGGTTGTCTGAAAGATTCCACTTCACGACTCCTCCAGAATATCCCTCGTCGGTCATGCCCAACTTCTTTTCATGCTACTTAATCAATGTTGGCCGATATGTTGAGAATTGGGAGAATTGGCTTGTGGAGCATGGGGCTCGTGGGCTGTATTGATCAGTGCCTTGGTGGGGGCCATTGCAGCCTGTTCTGGAGCTAGGAGAGTATTCATATATGCAGCCGATTGGTCTCTGACAAACCTCTTTTTATTTCTCTTGGTGGCTTCTATGCCAATTTGGCTGGACGCAGGTCCTGCCCCCTCGGACCTCAAATTTCTTTTCGGTAGAAGATTTGACTGAGTGCCTGCGTCTGTTGCTTGGGTCTCTGTGGGAAAATCGGCGTCCATCGACCCATCCCTCTCAGTCTGTCGAGAAGGTTTGGCATGTCCCCAAAGATTATATGAAGTGCTTGTGGAGGAAAGTAGTCAGCAAGATGTTGGCCGTGGAGACTGGGCAAAGATGGTTTGTTTTATCTAATGCCATTGAAGGGAGGGTTGTGGTCTTTTCGAAGATGGTTAAGGCTCATCGATCCATGGAATGTATACGACAGTCTATTCAGGCAGGGGAAACTTGGGGACCTCAGGATGTAGATGATGAGGGTGCAGGCTCCTCTGGTAGCTGTGGGTAGGACTCTTGGAGAGTTTATTTATGTAATAGGGAATGTATGTGGGGATTTTATTTGGCTTTTTTATGGTAGTAAGGGGAGAAGGGGGTTATCCGTTCCTTTTCTTATGTAATCCGTACTGTAATTTCTTATTAATGAAATAAACAAGTTTCTGATCACCTAGCTGAGCCTTTTGATGAGTTTTGTATTTTGAATTATCTATACTGATCGCTAAGGCATACATAATACTTTTGTTCAAATATTTTTAGAATGAACCTCCGTTCTCGGAGGTAAGGAAAGAATAGTACTTTGTGAAAAAGAAAGGGCCGCACTCATGTGAGGTACATGAGCTGCCTACGTACCTCTGGGGTTTTTGAAAAAGTTTGTATCTGTTTGAAAATAGTTTTTGCGGAGGATCAGGCCCACGTAGTTCTGGGTAGAGAGAAATGAAGAGCTTTTTTTTTTTAAGAATAGAAGGGGGATGAGAAGAGTCGTAGCACGCCGAGATTTCGGACTAGCTGATAAGGACCCAAAACTGTACAATTTATACCCCAAATAGATGTACTTTAGTTGCAAATTCTCGACAATATGAGTCTTATGCGCTTAAATATTCATTGTGCAGGCTTAATTGTAGTTGCGGTGTCAAAAGCTATATTTTTAGGCAATTTGCAGTTAAAATGGTGCTAAATACCCAATCCCCTGACCCTTATCCCGTAACCTGAGCCGAAGCCAAGCCTAAACCAACCCCAAAGCCCGTGTGTGTTTGTTTGTGCCCCTTTATTATTTTTTACATTTTTAGTTTTGAGTCATTTTTATTTTTAGGATTTATTTACTATTTTCTAGATTTTATTTTATTTTATTTTGATTCTATTAGTTTTTAGTTTTAGCTTTATTTTATTAGGATTAGAATTTTTAGGATTCCATGTATTTTTAGTTTTATTAGATTTTGCATTTTCTTTTTAGGATTTTAATTTTAAGTTTTATTAGATTTTATTATTATTTTTATTTTTTTATTTTTATTTCTTTTCAGCTTCAATTTTTATTTGAATCTTTGTTTTATTTTAGAATAGGATTTTATTTTTTAGGTTTTTATTTTATTTTATTAATTTTATTTTTTATTAGTTAGTTCTATTTTAAGGGTCCAAGTTAAACACACACCTTATACCCGCATAAACTTATCCTAAACTGAACTAACCTATCCTACACCTTCACCCTCACACTTAGTCCATGCACCCTCACCCACACAATAACAAACCCACATCATCTTTAACATTCCACCACTCTCTCTCCTCTCTCCTCCCTAACCAAAACTCCATCTCACTCTCTCTCACCTCCAACCTCCGCTGGCATTCAACCCCTGCCTGAAACAGGCACAATCCAATCCATCGGGGACAGCCACCACCAAAACCGCGAACCCAGCATTCCCGGCCATCTCCCAAGCTCCGATCCGACGCCGATGCCATCTGCCTCACAAACCGACGACGCCCATACAAATTTGGCGCCCCTTCCGGCGCTACTCTCGCACCCCTTACTGCCCCAGGCCAATCCCTGACCCTCGCCGGTCTCCCTCAACGCCACAGCACCTCAACCCGGACCCCCTTCGCCCAACCCGCTACGTCCGGTATCTCTGAACCGACCTTACCCCCTGCCATGGTCTACCCGCATCGACCATCTTCAACCCAAGAACACCCACTTCAAGCTTAAGCCCATTTCATTTCTAAGCCTTAATCGATTTTCCACCTGCCAACAAAACAAAATAAAACCAAAATAACCCCATGTGCCACTTAAACCACCTTTTACCCCTTTTTCCCATTATACCCCCAACTACTCTTTTACCCCAAAATACCCATAAACTATATCAGATTTTTTATTCCCTCACTCCTCATTCACATGACCTCACACCATATCCACATGCACCCCTTAGCCATTTACCCAAAATACCCCTTAGCCCCATGTGGGCCATGCATCCACTATAAAACAAGACTCAAGACCCCATTTGAGAGGGGGGACCTATCATCAAATAGAGAGAGAAAAGTAGAGAGTTATGTTAGAATAAATTAGGTAGAAATATTTGTGAGTGATAAATGTTTGAAATTCAATTGCATTGATTATTGTTGGATGCTCATATTGGATGGATTGTATGCTTCAATTTGGAAGAGTAGAGTTCAACTTTCTCAAAGAGATTTGGCTTGCTTGTTCTCTTTCCTTCTCATTTATTTTATGCCTTTGATTATTAATTTGTCAAATCTTATACCATGTTAGGCTAAATCCCCTTTCAAGGGGTGGGGTAAAACCCTTATTTGATGTCATTTTATTTTAATTAGTTTAATTACTTGAAAAGTCCCTTTGAATGTTAATTTTGATCCCTCACCCTTAAATTTATGCCTTGAGAGAAGGTAAATGATTTTCGAGAGAAAATCGAAATTCTAGTTATAATACCCATTTTAGATTCGAACTAGAGATAGGGGTTTCTTAAGTGGGGTATTATAACTTGAATTTCAACTCTAAATTTATTTTCTAAGATTGACATAAATTTTAATTGATCGATCCTAGCGGGTGGTTAATTAAAAGGAGTGTGGATCTATTTTTCTAGAGTTGTGGCGTGTTAAACTTAATTTTCTAGAAGATTACTATTATAATTACACTTGCAACGAGAGTTGATTTGTAATTTTGATATTAATTTGGGAGAATTCAATTAATTAATTAGAATGGCTAAAATTTGTGGTGTAATCCCACTCCTTGATTGTTCTCACAATTATTTACCTCACTTTATCTCTTATTTTAGTTTAGACTTTATTTTTCATTTAGTAACTTTCTAGTTAAGTGTTATCATATCACATTTAGTTTAGTTTAGTTTAAATTATCACCTCACCCAATTGTTTTAATATTGAAAAAGCTAAAACAAAAGTAGAAAAGTGAAAAAGCACAAAAAGAAAATAAAAAGTGAATTACATTTGAGTTATTCTCTAGCTTACCCTCTTGGAAGTGGATTGATACCCTTACTTACCTCTACACTTGAGTTAATATTATTTTGTAGGTATTTGAGGTTTTGACTAACTTGGCTTTCAACAATGACACATATGCAAAAGTCACGTTTTCACTAGGGATAGAATTTCTTGAGAAGTTCCAGATTGACTGGACGAGCCATCTCTTCCACATCACTAGGGATAAGATTTTCATCACAATGTAGGGGCCGCTCCAATTGGGCTTGAATTTCCCTCTGGGGTCCCAGATGAGTTCTATTATCTCTTTGAGGGCCAAATCCCCCTCCCGGACACCTCGGTCCTTGACTTTCTTGTTGAATGATCGCGCTATTCGGTGATGGTACCCCTGTATGTGGTAAAATGCGTTTAATCTTCTTTCATATAGGACGGATAGCTCATCAAGACGGCCTTGGCACCAATTTTCTTCACTAACTTTACTTTCGAGCGTAACGTGTAGTGAGGGTATTTCCAGCTCCACATGTAGGACTGCCTCCATGTCGTGGACCAGGGAGTAAGGGGTAGCCCCAATAGAGGTTCAGATTGAGGTTTGATAGCCCCAGAGGGTGTATGGGATCCGGTCGGCCGAATCCCTACAACTTTCGATCATCTTGCTGATGATGGCTTTGAGGTTCTTGTTGGCAGCTTCAACTGCACCATTGGTCTGAGGTCGGTAGGGAGAAGATTTGTGTCTCTGAATCCCATACTTGTTGACTACTTCTGTGACTACTGCTTCAAAATGCAGCCCGTTATCTGATACCAGCTCGTACGGGACCCCATATCGGCAGATGATATTTTTCTTGAGAAATTTGGCTACTTTCTTGGCATTTAATACTGCGTATGACTCTGTGTCGACCCATTTGGTGAAGTAATAGATGGCAACTAGGATAAACTCATGTCCGTCTGAAGGCTTTGGTGTAACCTTCCCTATGATGTCGACACCCCAGGTGGAGAACCGCCAGGGAGAGGTCATGTTATATAATTCTCGCGGAGGCAAGTGTTGAAGATTGGAGAATTGTTGGTATTTGAGGCACCTCCGGACATAGGTGGTGCAATCCTGGATCATGGTGGTCCAGTAGTATCCCTGTCGGATGATCTTCTTGGCAAGCATGTGACCATTCATATGGGGTCCTCATTCCCCGCTGTGGATTTTTTGCATTATCTTCTCAATCTCAGCCCCTGCGATACAGTGTAGATGAGTTCCATCAAAATTCCTCTTGAGTAGAGCTTTATGACATATGATTTACTGGGCGGCCAGTCTTCGGAGGGTCATTCGATCTTTCTTGTTGGAACCCTCGGGATACCTACCATGTCTGAGGAGGCACCAGATATCATGGTACCAACAATCGGCTAGTTCGGGATCTTCGGTGGAGACAAGCTCCATGTGGTAGCAATGGGTCGGTTTATCTTGCTTTTGAGCTAGGAAGGGGGTCATTGTTATTCCCTCGGTCATGTCGACCATGGATTCCAAGGTGGCAAGAGCATCATCTAGGTTATTCTTTGCTCGGGGTAGGTAATGGAAGGTGATATCTCGGAATTGGGAGGCTAACTCTTCTAATTGGGCATGAAAGGGTTGGAGCTTTTCGTCCTTGACTTTCCACTTTCTGAGCACTTGACCGATGATAAGGGTAGAATCCTCGTAGACATCAAGGTATTGAATACCTTTCTTGAGAGAAGCTTGGAGGCCCACTATGCATGCCTCGTATTCCATCATGTTGTTGGTGCAAGGGAAATCCAATTTTATGGCAATAGGAGTGTGGGAGTCATCTGGGGTGATCAGAAGTATCCCAATGTCATATACCTTTTTGTTGGCAGCGCCATCAAAGAACATTTTCCATCGAAGGCGGTCTTGAGTGGTGTAGAGGATATTTTCATCTGGGAATTCGGAGATCTGGACATCTGCTTCCTCTACGGGGTAATCGGCGAGGTAGTCACAGATGGCTCTTCCTTTAATGGCTTTTTGTGTGACGTATAAGATATTAAACTCAGTTAGGAGCATCAACCATCGAGCCGTTCACCTGGATAAGGCGGGTTTCTCAATCAGGTATTTGATGGGGAAGGCGAGCATGTACTGTCGTAACTTTTGGGTGACCCAGACAAGTGCAACACATGCCTTTTCTAAAGCAGTGTAGTTGACCTCGTACCCGACCAACTTGTGACTCGCATAATAGATGGCTCTTTCTTTACGGGAGTCCTCAAGGTATTGGTCTAGCAAAGCCCCAGCTGCAGTGTCGGTTATGGTTAGGTATAGGAGCAAAGGGAGACCAGACTGTGGTGGCATGAGCACTGGAGGTTGGGTCAGGTATTGTTTGATTCGGTCAAAAGATTCTTGGAAGGCCTCGTTCCAAACCCTGGTTGAATCCTTTCGAAGGAGCTTTAAGATTGGTTCACAGATGGAGGTTAGCTGGCTGATGAACAGGCTGATGTACTACAATTTCCCAAGAAAACCTCGAAATTCTTTCTCTGTTCGGGGTGGTGGCATCTCAAGTATGGCCTTCATCTTTGCAGGATCTGCTTCTATACCCTTTTCGCTGACCATGAATCCCAAGAGTTTTCCCTTTATAACGCCGAAGACACACTTCTATGGATTAAGTCGCATCTGATACCATCGTAGTCGTAGTCGTTCAAAGAACTTTCGAAGAGCGGGAACATGACCTTCTCTAGTTTTGGACTTGATAATCATATCATCCACATAAACCTCGACTTCTTTGTGAATCAGATCATGCAGGATGGTTGTGGCAGCCCTTTGGTAGGTAGCCCCATCATTCTTGAGACCATATGGCATGACGGTGTAGCAAAAGGTTCCCCACGGGGTGATGAATGCAGTTTTTTCTTGGTGATCTGGGTGCATCTTGATTTGGTTGTATCCAGCAAACTCATCGATGAATGACTTCAGAGGATGACTGGCTGTGTTATCCACGATCATGTCGATATTGGGTAATGGATAATCATCCTTCGGAGAAGCTTTGTTTAAATCTCGATAATCTACACACATTCGAACCTTCCCTCCTGATTTCGGTACAGGTACAATGTTGGCTAGACATGTGGGATATTCGATCACCCGAATGAAACCCACGTTTAACTATTTGACCACCTCTTCTTTGACCTTGAGCGACCATTCGGTGCGGAATTTTCTCAATTTTTGTTTAATCGGCTTGTAATTTGAGAGAGTGGGGATCTCGTGCTGAGCTATTTCAGGATCGATGCCTAGAATATCATCATAGGACCATGCGAAGACATATACGAACTCCTTCAGCAATTCTTCGAGTTGTGCGCGCTCATTCTCGTCAAGGGTGGCCCCTATCCAAATCTCGCGCAGTTGACTACTAGAATCGAGATTAATAACAACAGTCTCTTCTTCATTAACTTGAACGCGGTTATGTTGTTTATTAATAACCTTATTTAGATCAGTTAAGAATTGTTCATTTAGAAAATCATCATCATCAAAAGTTTGATTAGAATTCAAGCAGTTAATGTAAGGCACACCAAGATACTCAAAATCTTTGTTTATTTCATGATTGGAAAAACAGCATTGAGAACCTCATCAAAAGAGGTCTCGATTACATTTGAGCAAGGATAGACAGTAGTAGAAGAAATAAGTTAAACATTGGGGTTAGGGGAGATTTCAAGAGGTAGAACTGGCGCAGCATGCCAGTTGAGGAGAGGTGTATCAGCATCTTTAATCAGACGGGATGGGTCCATTGATGTAGTGCCTGAATGAACCATGCTGAGTGCCAGCCCCAGTATTTGTAAGTTGAAGGAATCTTTAGAATCACTTTCCTCAGTCTCTTCGGTATCTTTGATGAGTGGTTTTACGCGGTGTGGGAAACTTTTGGCCCATGGGTAGCTATCTTGGAAAATGATCTCCATTCCCGACCTCATCTTCTTGTCTGTGTGGTCAGACTATAGTTCTGGAAAACTGCAAAAGGGGAAGTTTTCACCTACTTTGATGAATCATCCATTCAAGGAGTCTCCTGAGATAGTCGGGATGTAGTCTAATCTTTTCTTTGATCGAGACTGGTTGATCATTCCGAGCTCTCGTTCTAATAGTTGATACCCCAATCCACAAGGAGGGAAAGCTTTCTTTAGTTCGATGGGCTCAAGTATCCCTTGTTTCCTTTTCCCTAGCCCCAATCCGGGCATGAAGTGCATGTTTCTGAACATCTGAATCACATTGACATTGCCATGAGGGTCATATTCTGGACAAACCATTTCTTTGAAACCGTCCCTTGCCGGGAGTAGGAGTGGCTCAACTCAAAATCTCGATAAGAGCATATCATTTGACCCGTGCTGTATCTGGAGAATTTTAAGGCTGGTGCTTTCACCCTCGGCATTTTCATTGTCGCCCAAAATGGTGATGACTCACCCATCGGCGAAGAACTCCAATTTCTGATGGAGTGAGGAAGACACACCCTTGATATTGTGGAGCCAGGGTCGTCCGAACAACAGGTTGAAACAAGATTGGATGTCTATGACTTGGAATTCAACGACAGGGTTTATAGGGCCACCCCCTATTACAAGTTTTATGGATCCCATCACCTCGCGATGGGTATTATCATAGGCACGCACAGCGGCGGAGGTTGGAGCGAGGTCGCTTTCTTTCAGGCCTAAACACTTGAAGGTTCTTAAAGGGAAAACATTCAAGGCGGATCCGTTATCGACAAGAGAGAGTGGCGCGACCTTCCCCATAACTTCGACGGAGATATTGAGTGCATGATTTTGATTCGAAACAATTTTATGGATTTCTTCTTCAGAAAATGATAGCATTCGGTTAGAGGTCAAGAATCCGACCAGATTTACCGCTTCTTCTGGTGTGGTAGATGGAGGAACTATAGGTCAAGTGAGCAGCTTGATTAAAGCATTTATGTGTAGCTGGGAATACATGAAAAGTCCCCATAGAGTGATGTTAGCTTGAGTTTTCTTCAATTGATCGAGGATCTTGTTCTCCTCGATGGTCATCTCTGGCATAGGAAGGTCTTCAACGCCTTTTCCCTTGTCATTTGCTGCTAGTGAGCTAGGAACCTAGTAATGTCTCCCTGATCTGGTCATGTAATTTACTAAAGAAGGAAAGAACATGAATCTCATTTCCTCGTCAACATCAGGTTGTTCTGCCACCCTATTTATTTCTCCGAGGATTTCTTCAAATGAGATCATCCCACATATGTCGGCTACTGGGCCAGCTCTTCCTGAAGCTTGTTTTTCATTCAAATCTTCGAATTCTTCCCCCCATCCGGTGGTAACAATTTTATTTTTTCATGTAAAGTCGATGCATTCCACAACTTTAATGGCTTCTTCATACAAGTTCTCCCATTCTGTGGGGATATGTGTGATTGAAGGGACCAAGCATCCTTGTATCTTCAAAGTGTCAATTACCCTGATGATACTACAAATGCTATTGGTTTGCCTGAATAATTCTGCCATAATCTGGACAACATCATCCAGACTGACTTCATTGGTTGGTACCACCCATTTATCTGAATCTTGGGCCCATTTTCGTGCTTATAAGAATAGTGTATTGAATCTCTGGCAATCGATGACCATCTGTGAGGGAAATTTCAGTCCGAACTCTAGGAGTTGGTTTAACACCTCTAACAATTCCATACTTTCATTTTCAGAATGGGTACGGACAGCGATGCATGCTCTGGTGAGGAGCGATAGTGCCTAATCAGCGAGGCTAGTAGGGTGTAGGAGGAAATATGGGCAAATTTGAAGAGGTTTAGGAGAGTATATTGGTGTGATTTGAGTTGAGGGATCGAAATCTGGGTTTTCTTCCAAGAAGATGGCATTGGTGTGATTCGGAAGTGGATTGTGAGTAGTGTTTGTCTTAGGATTTGTTGGTGGGCTAATGGTACCCCGGTCAATGAGATCTTGGATTATGTTTCGAAGGTGAAAGCATTGGTCGGTGGTATGGCCAGCAGTTTGGTGAAAGGCGCAATGAGCATCGGCCTTGAAGTTTCTTGGGAGTGGATTTGGCAATGGACGTGGATCCAAGGGTTTGATGAGGTTTCGGCTTAACAGGGCTTGGTAAACTTTGGATAGGGGAGCATGCAGCTCAGTGTATTCCCTTCGGATGGGGGCAGGGCGGCTTTTTGGTGTCCATGATGTGGTTGGTTGAGAGATGTTATTGATGGTCAAAATGGTAGCACTGGCAGGCTTGTCATACTTTATAGGGGTGAACTATTCGAAAACCTTCTTTGGTTAAACCTCTATTTTAAAAAAGATTTCCTCGATTTCCACTCCAGCCTCTCTGAGAGATCGAAAGTGGGGATAGTATTGTCCTCCCATCGTCGCTCGAACATGGGGCAAGAAGTTCTTTTTCACTATGTTGACCTGTTCTTCTTCGGATGGCCGATTAGTCATGGTAGCTACTCGCTCCCTTCAACGGGTTATGAAGTTACTTATTGATTCTCCAGGATTTTGTTTGAGGAGCTCTAAATCATGAAGGGTAACCTCAAGCTCTTCGTTGTATTTATATTGCGACATGAATTCTCGGGCTACATCCTCCTAACTACGGATTCTGGATTCTTCAAGGGATAAAAACCATCGGAGGGCACTATCCTTCAAAGTTTGTTGAAACAATTGGGCCATCACTTCTTCAGAAGCCCTTAGTAGAGTCATGGAACGATGATAACTGCAAAGATGAACAATCGGGTGTCCACTCCCTCCGAACTTCTCGATATTTGGCATCTTGAACTTCTCGGGTAACCTCGCTTGAGGATAAGGAGACATGTGGGTGTAGTCCATGTAATTCCCATAGATCCTGACTTGGTCAAATTTCTTGGTGAGCATCTTGAGATCCTCTTTGACTTTATTCAACTCCTCCTCCTTTGGATCAGCAACCATAGGTAGGTTAGCCATAGGATGGGCAATGTTTGGGATTGGAAGCTGGGCAGGCGACGACCCGTTGGCAGGAGGGGCACATGGAGCGTGCTGATATTCTTCCGAAACCCAGATAGGCTCAAGTGGACCCATAGCACGAGGTAATAGGATCTCGGGCTCTTGAGGAATAGGAACCTGGTTTCGTTGAATTTCTTGGACCTCAGTTTGGAGGTTGTCAATCTTGGACACAAGCTGAGCTAGGACTATTGTCAAATCTAGATGTATGACTGGTACTTGATCTGTATTCTCCATGGAAAGTGGATGGATTCCGAACTCGAAAGAAGTAGTAGAGGAATGGTCGAGACTCCGGGGTGATTTGACTGAAGATCGAATCCAATAGGGAGCCAGGTCAAGGGCTTGCAATCGACCTGAGAAGGCGTAGGATGAGATTTATTTTTTGAGAAAAAGGGGAGAAACTATTTTTGGATTTTTGATAAAGAAGGGAGAAATGTTTTTGGATTTTTTTAATAAAGAAAGGAGAAATGTTTTGGGAAACGGAACTCAGCATGATTATTATGATTATTATGTTCTCACTTGTATTTAATTCTCCTAAATGCAATGTCAGACGGGACCCGAGCCTGGAAAAGTGGGGTTTTAATATATGCAAAGCTACGGTTTGGACTTGTAACCAGGCTCACAGACACCATCCCGTTTTAAAAAATGCACGAAAATTGGGTGGCAGGCCGACCCGGAATTTCGGTAGAGTTTCAGGTTGAAACCGGCAATCTAAAGTGCGTGTCCTAGGTTTGACACCGATATGCGGGTATGTAGTTGGTTGGGTGAATCGACATGGGTTCCCCCTTTTGGCGTGACTTTCACGATATATGTCTTGCTCTTGCGGGCAATCGGTACGTGTGGACAAGCCATTTGATATACCTGAGTGTACGTGAATTGCCTCACCATATACCTCATGCGGACGGTACGTGTGAGAGAGAATTCGATATACTCGGCATACGTGAATGAATTGCCTGCAATATACCTTCCGTTATGACTTCAGTCAAGCAGTATGATGCAGGGGAACCGTTCGATATACGTCGAAGGTACTTGGCCAATGGAAGGTGAGAGTCATATCGCTTAGGCTAACTTCGACCTGCCGGACCAATGCCCATCACGAAGTGACCCTCCAGTTACTGGGTAAAATTTGGTTAATAGTAATGCTCTTTGGTGATGTTGTGTGAATCATGCATCATTCTCTTAGTAGTATCTGATGATGAGAATGCCTTTCTTGATTATGCTAAACAGGGAGCCAAGTACGAGCACCCCAAAAGGTACACCAAGTATGGATGGGTGATGCGTGCAACATGGGGATATATGTGATCCTAGGTGCACGTGGTGTGAAGTGTATATGGAGAAATTTCTACAAGTGTGTGAATATAAGCATAAGCATGGGATACACATGGAAAAAGGGGAACATGCAGATATGGGGGAAACATAAACAAATATAGCATTCATGTAAATAGAGTCAAGCCCACAACCAAAAACACATGAAACTCCCCAGCAGAGTCGCCACTGTGGCCATCCCCGATCCTCGCCATGCGGGTGGGCGCATGGAGGAAAGGATCCTTGGGGTCCCGCGCGTCCCTCTCGGGAGCGCTTCGACCGGCGTCGTTTGAGATGTGGTGTAAAAATGTAGAGAGATTCAGAGTTGCCAGTCTATTTTACTCAAAACAGACAAAAAAAAAGAGGATGCCACCCCGAAGGATGGCATCCAAAGACATACTGGTGCGTGCGAAACCAAAATGATTCGAGAAGGGTTCGGAGGCTTAGTTACGAAATGGGAAGGTGTTAGGCACCCATTCCGCCCTTTCGATCTCTCATGAATATTTGCTATTTTCCTTTTTTTTCCCCCGTGATATGTGTGCATGTGTATATATAGAATGGAGGTAGGAATTCTCGACTAGTATCATGGAAAAGATAAAGCCAGTCATCCGTAGGAAGATATAAGAATAATATTAGAAAAAATAAGATTTACGCGATTACCCCTACGTTGATCGTTATAATGGAGCGATAACGCATATGGAGTAATGCGTCACTAAGGGCAAGTATATAGAATATAAGGAAAATGGATTTAGAGAAGATCGAAAATGTGATAAAAAGTGAGAAAAAGGATTCGAGTCTCGGGTTTTACCCCGAGATGCCTACGTAGCCTATAATGACATCAAAGTCCACGTAGTTCGCATACAAAACGAGGGTTGGGGTTTATCCCATAAATCCGAATGGGGAATCTCTTATTTGTAAGTGTGTGTGTGTGTAGAAAAATGTTTTAGTTGTGAGAAAAGTGTGGAAAAAGTGTGAGAATCCCTACTCGGAATTTATGCGCAAACCCTCTTTTTCTTGTTTTTGTTTTTTTTTTATTTCTACGAATACAAGAGATGTGCAATAATACTAAATAAAAAGTATATTAGGATGTGTGAGATGAGAGAATAAGAGTGCTAAGTAAGAAAACAAGTTATTGAGAATTTAAGAGAATTTAAGAGAGAGTAGAGGAAGTTGGACCTTCTTGAAGATCTTGAGTTTGATCTTGAATGTTGGAGAGAAACCCTTGCACTTTCATGATGATGGAGAGTGGTTAATTTACCAAGTTTTATGAAAAGGATGATGAAAAGTGGAGGTGAAAAAGGGATTTGGAAGTTGAAATCACGCTGCCTTCGAGAGAGGTTTCTGGGATTCGTTGAGAGTGAATTTTATCAGATTTGGGCTCCCCTTGCAAATGAGGTAAAGGACTACTTTTATAGGCCCAGGTAACTGCCGATCGGCATAGACATGTTCCTGCCTTTCGGTAGGTGCCGATAGGCAGGGTCTGGAACCTGCCATTTGGCAGTGCGCTTCAGGCTTTTTCGGAAAATTGGTTGCCGAGGGTAGACCGTTGGTCAGAATCGAACACGGGGAATATAGTTGGAAAGGTAATTCAGAGACCTTCAATAGTCCTTTGGACCTCTCCCGGGTTCGAGAGTTGACTTTGGGTCAAATATGTCTCAGAAGCGTTTGTCAGTCCATTAGACTAGGAATCGCTCGGACGCAAACATGGTAAGTCCGAATCGCGCACGGGGTGGCCCGTTGGAAAGGTTAGGAGATGTTATTCGACATTAAAAAGAGTTTGACCCTGTTTGGGGAGTTGAATTTGGTCAACCGGGCCCAGGAAGTATTCGGTGACCTCCTGGAGTGAAACGAATAGTTCGTCCGCATGGAAAGTCAGAATGTCGCACGGGATGGACCGTTGGAAAGGGTATTCAGTGACCTTTGAAGATTCATTCAACCTCGATCGATCTGAAGAGTTGACATTGGTCAAACAGAGCCCGGGAGCGCCCACTGGCCTCTGGGTCAAGTTTTGGACGTAAACGGATCGTTCGTCCATATGGTAAGTCGAAATCGCGTACGGGGCGGTCCGTTGGAAAGGGGATTCAGTGCCCTTTTAAGATTCATTCAGCCTCGGTCGAGCTGAAGAGTTTGAATTTTAGGTCAAACTGAGCCCGGGAGCGCCCGGTGGCCTCTAGGTTAAGTTTCGGACGCAAACGGATTGTTCGTCCGCATGGTAAGTCAGAATCGTGAACGGGGCGGTCCGTTGGAAAGGGTATTCAGTGCCCTTTGAAGATTCATTCAGCCTCGGTCGAGCTGAAGAGTTTGACTTTTGGGTCAAACTGAGTCGGGGAGTGCCCGATGGCCTCCAGGTCAGTACTCGGGACATGACCTGGGTTTACAGTGGTGAAGGGAGGTACTAGGGACCTAAGGAGAGTTAGCGGGTAACAGAATGGGGTGTCTACAAAGCCATTGCGTCTCTGATTCATTCGATTCCCTTCTCAATTTATATTTTTGCAAAAAAACATCTTAAATATTTGGTAACCAACTCGTTAATTAAAAACACACATATCTCAACCCCCATACTAAACCCACCTTCATATGATAATACTACTCAACAAACCCAACAACTCAATACCTGTCCAACGTAATAAAGAGAAAGATCCAACATAGTATGGTATGGGTTACAAACAACCATAACCCAACAATAAGGTATGGGTTTAAGGGTGTATGGGTTACATCAGAGAGAGAGAGGGATAGCATACCCGTAAAATCGACTCCAAACAGAGAATACCTCTAAAATTTATTGCAAACAAAGGTATAATATTATCTTTATACCCCAGTAATAATTTCCGAACAAATAATGCCAAAATCAATACCTATAAAATCGACTCCAAACAGAGGGTTCCAATACATGTATTGAAGTGCATTGTTTTCTTCAATACCTGTTAATGTCCAAAATAGAATGTGAGTTCTATTGTATAGTACACCCTTAAATCCATCAAAACCCAATAAAAAAAAAACTAAATCGATTACAAAACCCTAAATTACAAAAAAAAAAATCTTAAAACTACAAACATAAACCTTTAAATGAAAGAATACCCTTAGAACGCCAAACGATTTCTGAAACCAAACAACACGAACAAAGGTGGGTGTCTACCAAAATAGTTTGGGGGGGGGGGGGGGGTTAAGTGGATACCGAGATGAAACCGGGAGAGTGAGAGTGAGAGATATGTATACCAAGAGAATCGTGACGGGGAATTGAAGTGGGTGTCAGGATGATTTCCCTTCTAGTTTCAAAGCACCCAAACAAAAGAAAATATATAAACTCATCCAAGAAGATATAGAGCAGGAGAAGTGTGGTCGCATAAGGTAGTGGGTGTGTAAGAGGGAGTGGGTGAGAGATTTCACAATTTGGCAGAATCGAGGTGGGCATTTTTTATTTTGGCCGAGTGGGTGAGAGGCTCGAGGTGGGTTTTTCGGACCATCAGATGTAGTTTTTCAAGTTTTAATTCTCATTGGCAATGTCATCGTGATTTTTACGGAAATAACCCCCAAATTTTGAATTAAAGAATAGGTTTGGAAAGTAAAAAAGTGGGAGAATCCAAAATTTAAGGGGCAAAAGAGGAAATGCAAGAAAATATTCATTGGATGACATCATCTTTTCATCTTATGAAATACATAAGTTTCCTACTTTATTTTATATATATATATATATATATATATATATATATATATATATGTATGTATGTTTCTACTGATTACATTTATTTTTACAGGAAATGTCTACATTGGGGCGTCATGGAAGTTGGGGCGAGTAAGGCTCATCTAGCACTAGGCCCCCTAGGGGGGGGGGGGGAATTGTGGACCATAGTGGAGAACACGATGTCATTACAAGTTAGGGTTCTAGATTTGCTGAAGACGATTGTTGGTCCAGGGTACATAAATTGGAAGAAAGTGCCTAAAAAGCTTAAGATGGCCATTTGGGGGGGCATTACAGGTGCTTGATCACTTTCTTATTGTTTTGTATTTACATATATTTTATAATTTAAATACTACTAACTCACTTTGTTTTTGTTTTGTATTTGTTTGACAGGAACAATTCAACTTGCCCCCAATTTACCCGACACCATGTTGGAACAATTACGAGATCAGTACAAAATGTGGAAGAAAAACATGCGCGTATGTGACTTTGACAAGGACCTAGAGTCCATTTTGCAACTTGGGGACACGGTACGCTCTAAGGATCCCATCTCATTGGCAAGGTAGCAATAGTTTTTCAATAATGAGGTTTCGTAGAGGCAAATGTCCTCTTGTTAATCGGGGGGGGGGGGGGGGGGGGAATCTGGCCAAGAAGGTCGACGTGAACTACTCCGGGTGTAAGTCGTACGTCGTGTCAGAGAACCGGATGGTAAGTTTCTAATGTCCATTCATTTTATGTGTTATTTTTTTATTTAATTATAATTATGTACCAATTAGCTAATTTTTCATTAATTTGTTTCAGGAGACGGGGAGTGTCCCTAAGGGTAAGCCACATAGGCTCGATGTCTATGTGGCAATTCAACGAAGAAGGGGAAGTATGGGGAGGTCAATCACTACAATTGTAAGTTAAAATATTAATTACGTTATAAAAATAAAATTTTATAGTCACATACTTTCTTATTATTTTAAAAACCTTATACATTTGTGCTGTTTTAGGAAAAGCTTAAGGAAGTGCACAACTACCGACAAGGAATCTATCGCTATGGATGCACTTAGCCAAGTGACTCGACGAGATCACAAGGATCGTACTCGGGGGGTGAGCTCTCGGGTGGGAAAGATAAGGCTCATCGGGATTGTATCGAGCAATGAAGGGCTAGCTAGCTCGCAAGGTCGAAGAGTTAACGACCAACCAAGACGAGAAGTTAAAAAACATGGAGAGAATGGTGCATAAAAATGTTCAAATATATTAATGGTTCCTTTAAATTCTTGGGTATGGTCAAGGAGAAAGTGATGGTCGAGGAGACCACTGGTCCGTCTTTCTCACCCTCACCTTCACCATTACCCCACCCCTCATCATCTACATATGATGACATATTCTCCACCCCTACTCATACCCCATCCCAAGGCCAGTTTTAACAATTGGACTTTAATTCTGAAATTTAGTGAGACTATTTCTTGGGGTTACACTAAACAAATTTTAGTAGGTCCTTTTTCTAACCATTCCAAAATTTTATCTTTTCATAATGCTAGCAATAATGTGTGTCACAAAGATCTTTAATTCAACATATTTGTAGTTCTTAACAATTGTGTCCCATTACAAATGTTTCCAGTATCATATATGAAGACAATGCATCACGCATATCCTAGATTCAAGATTGTTTCGTCAATGGAGACATAACTAAAAACAATTCACCATGTTTTTCTTCAAGAACGATATTAAAAAAAATATATTGAAGTCAAGAAATTACATTCAAGTGACGACCAGACTAACGTGGAAATATAATAGCTTAGTGGTTGATACGCATCATGGTACTCTGGTGCACAACCGTTTGTTGCAACCGCACAAGACGTGGGTCCTTATCACATATGTGTACATGGGAAGAGGGAATGAATCCTTGTGGTTGATCAAGCAGTGCGGCGTTACTAGTATTGAGGGTTGTCTCAATTCCTATATAGTGTGCCCTACCTTCCTCCTTCAAAGTGATGACCAATGAACAATTATTTGTAATAATTTGATTACTATTTGTTTATTATGATTATAAACAACAACTTTCAGCATTGAATAATGAATTGTTATTTAGTGTTTATTATTTGATATAATGATTGAATGAATGTTGTATGGCTTTTGATATTATGAATTAATGAGTGTTGGTTGATATATATATATATATATATATATAACAAGTGCTTTCACAAGTTAAAATAGACTACTGGGAAGTGGCACTGGCCATAACTGCACAACGTTTTCTATAAATGTTGCCTTGTGTTGTCATAAACTTTGACCGTGACAAGTCCGTGACAATTATTAACTTATCATGGAATTGTCACGATCAAAGTTTGTGATAAATTTTTCTTTGTCGTGGACTTCTCATAATAAGAGTCAGTGACAAGGAAAAACTTATCACAGATTTTTACCGTGACGAGCCCATAATAATTATTGTTGTCACCCCCAAACTTGTCATCATTTTTTACCATGACAAGGATGTCTTTTCAAGGTTTTTAACCATGAAAATTCTCCAATTTTGGTGTAGTGGAGAGGTATTTGGTTGTGTTGGTGATAGGGGTGATGCTAGTATCAGGGACCTCTAGTAGGATTCACCTCTGGTGGTCGCGATTTTTAATGGACTTTTTGAAGATTCCTGGATATGCCTGGGGTCGGTTGGGATTGACAGAGGTATCGATCCATATCTTTGTACTCATGGTATCGAACACATAATTTCACGGGTTTATCCTATTTGTAGGAGGTACGTGTTTAGCACCTTTCTTCTTAGTTTAGTTGTTTACGTATCTCCATTTTCTTACTAATACTTTTTTTGGTGTTTATGAAGTTTTGGTTTTTTGCTTATGTGGTTACTTATACTAATTTTCCTTGGGTCCAGGTGCCGATGGAGGGTAACTTTCCTATTTATACCCGTTAAGCTATAGGGAATCTAAGTTCAGGGCCATCTTTTATCACAAAGGTAGCGAAGGAAGTCATTAACGAGATGACCATTGATAATATATGTATTTTTAGAGTTTTGTTGCTCATATTTGTTCTCTTTCTTTTTTAGAATTTACATTTTATACTAATTTTCATCTTTTTCGATTTTTTCTTATTTCAGGTGCATTGGTTCTTGACTTGCCACATATCCAAAGTTGGATTGTTAGGTGAGGTGATGTTTAGAAGGAGAACATTGATGTATGATGTGTATGGGGTTGTCTTTTATCATGGATAGTGGGTGACTTTCTAGTATGTATCGAATGTGCCGATGAGAATTCCATTCTTAGTGAGCTCATGTCTGGGAGGAGAACATTGATGGATAAGTTGTATGGTGGCATTTTTTTTTATCTTGGATAGAGGGTGACTTATTAGTATGTATGGGATGTGCTGGTGAGAGTTCCATTCTCCCCCTCTTTACCATATGTGCCATTAAGATGGTGTGATTGAGGTTAATATTCAGGTTTTCTTGGAGGGGCTTCCTATTGTGGGTCTTTTGAAGGAAGAATTTTCTTATAAAGCCTTCCTAGAGTGGGGGTGATGTCGATGTTTCTCCCCATGAGTAAGGCATATTTGTTAGCCTGAGTTGGGGTGATTTTGATGGAGGAACTGTCTGTAGGAAATGGAGAGGAGCAGTCTGTAATACCCCGTATTTTTATAGTTCTAAAATTTGAGGATTTATTAAATTTAAATTGAGATATTAATTTAATATTAATCTGAAAATTAATTTAAATATTTACTAGCATGACGAGAGTTAGTAATTATTGGGAATTTTTCGAATTTTACTAAATGAGTAAAGTAATATATAAGATTGATTTTATACAAATTGTCACAAGTCCAGAAAATGGCAATTATGGAAATTTAAGTCGGGATGCGCCTGTGTCAGGTTAGGACAAAATTATTATTATTAAGAGTGAATAAATTATAAGTCGCTCGTATGGTCATTTCGAGTATGCCAAAGTGTCCGTAAGGGTCGAGCTAGTCAGGAAAGTGTTCCCGGGGGTTTAGTTTGTGTCTCCGGGCGTTTTTAAGCCTAATTGGCATCTCGGAAGGGTATTATAGACATTTTGTATTTTTGAATAATTAAACCCATGAATTTTCTAAGAATATATCAGCCTTTAGGAGTTGTCTTCTAGGGTTGATGAACACAAAACCAAAGAACATCCATTAGAGAAGAAGTTGGAGAGATTTCCAAGCAACCCAAGGCCAAAGACTCATCCGTTTGCACCCCCACCCCCACCAAATCATAGATCGTGCAATGAGGAATGCAACCATACCTTTTTCATCTACAAATCAGAAACTTGAATTCCAAGCAAGTATCTATCTTGCTTTGTTGTTAGTTAATGTCTCACCCATGTTAGTTTAGGATTATCAAGAACAGGTTTTCTGGAAGAAATTGATAATTTATAGATCCAAAATCGCATGTTTAGAGAAATTTAATATATTTTGTACATACCCATCACATGTAGAGGATTACCCATGAATTAGTATTGATTTAAAAATAAGAAATCTGGGAAATAATTAGAAGAATGGATGTTTCTTCCAAAATTAGGGCTCTTGAAGTGTATGTTAAGTTTACCACATTATTTCGATACCGTTGATGAATTTGAACATGTTTCACGTACGGAATCATGAAGTCGTGACACCCCGTCTAATTAAATACCGGATGATCACTCCTTTATTAAATTAAAATCAAGGTGAACAGTTGGTTCATTCTTAGCATCACTGTCTTAAAAATACTTTTTCCAATTTAAACACCCTAAATAATTAAGCTAAGTGTCAAAACCATTTAAAACCTTATTTCCATTTTATTTAAATCCAATTATAAAACCTTTAACCATTTACATTTTAAGAGTCACACCTTAAGTATATAATAAAAATGAACATTCAAGAGTTTAACCATTACTAACAATTCCCAACAATTAAAACACTAAAAGGGAAACATCCCGACAGTAATAAATCCTGAAATAAAGATGCTGAAAGTAAAAGAATTACAATCTCTGCCAATACCAACTAAATAATGGAAAAAAGGCAACACATACCCCTGCTGGATAAAGCTGAACTAGGAGTAGAGTCAACAATGAGGTCGTCTAAGCAATGGCCTGCAACTTCCACAAAAGCTACAGCACGTTCCATCCAAAGAATTCTAAGCAAGACACCCCTGTGGCTGGGCACCTGTAGTACATATATATATACACACAAGAGAGAAGAAATAACAACAAACGAGTCAGTGCCCGAATGTAAAACAGTTTTAAAAATAGTTTAGCAAGTATTTAAAATGCTTACCGGCTAATTTAACAGTAATATTAGTATGCGACACTCTCTTGAGAATTCTCACCTCTCCTCTAGTGTGCACGTCTACCGTACTAATGAATCCCATATATCTCTCTAACTTATTCTCCATAAATTTTAACACGTGAAATAAATTTTATGACATTCCTTTTTTTTTTTAAATCTATCTCTTCAAGATTTCTTACGTTGTTTTAGAATAATTCATTATTTTATAACGTTTTCGAATACGTACAGTGGAGTTGATGAATTTCATACTTTACATAACTACTATTTTACTCAGTAGAAAGTTCTCATATAGTTACACATATATATATTAATTACTCGTATAATATATATATACAAACAACACCCCACATAAAATCTATGGTGCTAGACTTCCATATATTAGTATATATACCAATCACTCATAAATTATATATATACTAACGGCACCCAACATAAAAACTATGGTGTTGGCATACTCTGCTATCAAGTCCCCGTATCACACAAACTAAGGGAAATACTAGTTCGGAATCACTCTCGAACTGTATTAACACAAACACAAACAAATGGAGGCGAACATAGTTCCAAGTCCAAGAGGTCAGCACATACCCTCGCGTCTCATAGGACCGTGACTATCGATACGATAGCTTGTACATAGGAATCTTATGCTCTAGGGTACAGGTGAATATCCCCCGTAAAGGCACATCGAGATAAGACTGTCCCAGCGCGGAAACCCCCGTGATAGCAAGTAGCCCGGATACGATTTTTACACTGAAATAATATATGCACAATCACACTGTCATATATATAAATATGCATTCACATCCACATTATTAAATTAGGTATTCTCACAACCTATACTCATCATTATCCGTTATTACACATTTTACTCAATTATCTCGTATAATGGACTCATTCCTTTTATTCTCGTAATTAAGTTATTCTCAACCCACTTCTCGTCCCTCGAAGTATTCTCTTTAACCAAGTACAATTTCAGTAGGTCCTCACTCGCCTTCTAATCCTACTTCTTAGTCACTTTGATTTTTCAATCAATGCACGTATGATTTCTAAAGTATGAATGTGTCCCCGTTTACCCCTTATTTCCCTTCACATTAAAGTTTTACTTAACGGGGTTTATCTTGACCCTACTGGTCCTTCATATGTCACATTATGTTCTAGCAATCCTAATCAAGGTTTACTACGTATAAAATCAGATTAAGCTAACACGAGCAAAAATTAAGTTTTCCAGGATGGGTCGATCGATCGATGAAAGGGGTTCGATCGATCGATGCTCTGGGCTCGATCGATCGATCAAGCAGTTATGCAGATTCTATAGAAAACCCAGTTACGGGATTCTCACCCCAAACTCCTCGAAATCGTCATGCTACAGTCCCGAACTCCCATCCAATTATACTATAAGTGTTGTATACTCATATAAACAATATCCTACGTAACACATGAGGATTTTCATCATCTATAATGCGATAAAAGGGCAAAAATCTTTATAAGTGTTAAGAACCCTAATTTTTCCTTTAACTTAGTTTCTTCCATTCTTTTCCAGATTTTCTATCACTAATACCATGGAAATTCGTGGTTCAACCTCTACATGTGAAATGGATTTCCAGAAATGTGATCTCTACCTCTAGAACATGCAATTTGTCTTCAATTAACATTTTTCTTCAAAATATTAATTCTAATCAACCTAAGACTAATATAAAAGGATGCATTAACTTGATAAAAGCAAGATAGATACTTGCCTGAAAATTTCAGAATTCTGATTTGTGGACGATTTTGGTCTGGGTGTGTTCCCCGTCGCGCGATCTACGCGTTGGTGGTGGTGGCGGTGCAATCAGATGTATTTTCGGCCTAGAACAACTTGGCAAGCTCTCTCCTTTCCTCTCCTATGGCCGTCACTTGTCTTTGGTTGTGTTAACCCTAGAAGAAAACCTTAGACATCTGATATAACCCTTGAAAATTCGTGGGTTTAATTACCCAAAAATGCAAAATGTCCAAAATGCCCTCCCGGGGTGCTAAATAGGCCTAAAAACGTCCTGAGACCCAAACTAAACCCCCGAGTACACTTTTCTGACTATCTGGACCCTTCCGAACACGCTGGCTTACTCAAAACGACCATACGAATAACTTAAAAATATTTCACTTTTATTAATCAACATTTATTCCCGAAGCGACACAGGCGCGTCCCGACTTAAATTTCCATAATTGCCATTTTATTCACACGTGAAATTTTTTATAAAAATTGTCACGTGTATATTACTATAATCATCCAGTAATATTCAACAAATAACAAATTTCCAATAATTACTAACTCCCGTCACGCTAGTAAATATTTAAAACAACATTCCGGATTAAAATTAAATTAATTTATCTCAATTAAATTTAATAAATCCCTAAATTTAAAATCTATAAAAATACGGGGTATTACATACTTCCCCCCTAATAACGGAATTTTGTCCCGAAATTCGGAAAATAAGGCCTACCAGGTAGCACAATTTTGGATATCCTTGTCAGTATGCAAACTATCTACATTATCTACATATTACGGCGCTCAATCACTATAGCCATTTCCTCACAGCAAGCTTATTTTACATTCTCATTGGAGACACTTCACATTGCACTCCCAATCGACAACATTCACATAGGTCACGCCTATACGTTATAAATTTCCATTATCTCACTATCATTAGGAGGTCGCGCCTCACTACATGACAACTACTCGGATTTTATTCGTATACAAAACTCCCATTCTGAGAAAACTATACGAACATTTGACCACTCTTGTTCGCCTAAAACAGTCGTGGAATTCCACCATAGTTATCGGATTATTCTCGATCGATCCAAAATTCTGAGTATCCACTCAGCTCTAAATATACGAAAGGGGAATATTCAAGGTTCTTCCATACCAAAAATCTTAATAAGCACCTCGTACGCGATAAACAGGTGCAAGTGCTTCTACAAAGCGTTTCGGAAATCATCGTACCAAGATTCCCAAATTTTCTTCATGGGCTCCATAAATCTTTAATCACCGTGCGCCTATTCCCTGGCTAAGGGTGATACATCCAACTTGAAACGAAACCTTACCTCCGTTGGTTCCAGAAATCCCATATCAAAGGTGGGATTCACAAATTTCATCCCTATTCAGAAATTAATACTGCGCTGGACCATGCACTGACGCGATCCTTCCCTTCAAAGGAAGTTTGGGGCACACTAGTTAATATTGCAAACCACCCCACATGAACCCTTGATCTTGTTTTGAGGATGGTAACCCATCCAAGAACTTTACCGACCTCTTCCGATTTCAGGAATTGCCGATAAACACTAAATTCTTTGGTTGATTCTCCTCTTTCAACCAAACCTTACCTATGGGCGGTGCATGTAGAGACTACTCACTACGTCCCGCTAAACATCGATTTTCCCTTGAAATGTCTCACGTTAAGTGACACGTAACACTCCCCTTCCTTCCTTGGTGTATGCTGAAAGTTCCGACCCGTGCTCTTCTCTCCATGAAGCGCACTTCTGGATCTCTTACCCCATACTAACATCATCACCCTTTGTATGCACAAGTCGCTCTCACACTTGGCTATTAACAACTCCGCTCCGAGTGTTTTTCATAATAATTAAATTCTACTTTATTCAAAGGAGTACCCCTTCTTAAATGACTTCCCACAATCTTCCAATCAAATTAGGGTGTGCTATTCTACTTGCACACTTATGTATGGATTATCGCCCTTCATGTGACGTTTAATCCACTCTATCACTTCCACTTCGTTATACTAGTCCCACAAACATATATTTCACACGTCCATCTCCATGTCCCCTCAACTCGGACGATTTGATCATCAGATAACTGGGATGCCCACATTTTTGCAACACCCCGACCGTCCTGGGAGAGCAAACGGTGTGTTACTCGTGTGTAGAACTAACTAGATCCAACAAGGTATAAGGAATAGGGCCTTCAAATTCCCTGACAACAAAAAGGGAACAATAAATTTCAAACTTCTTCAGGTAAGTACAACAATTTTCTCAAAATGGGTACAACAAACAAAATAGATCACTAACTCTCTATTCATCAAAATAATTACAAGCCATCTCTTTCTTTATTCACCTTGTGTTCTGAACGCGGTTACGACGTTTGGGTACTCTCAATCACCCTAGAAATCAATTTTTTTTTTAAATCCTCCTTATGATTATTCCACCCCTCAACTCGGGGTGATAACTTTCAATGCTTTCTTACCAAAAAATCCGGCTCTAGTTGTTTTAAAACAAAATTCCACTTCCAACATACATATGTATTTACTTGATCCCATTTCGACCGGGGTACCGAACTCATGGAATAGGGACCAAACGTCTCCCTATTTCTAACCTAACACTAAGTTTCATGCGTGGGATGCCTCGCAAAGCGAAATCCAAACAAGGAACCCCCCGATATACTACTACCTAGCATTGTCGGTTATCAAAATCCGTTAGGTCCTCCTTCCATAGCATGTACCCCTTTATTCCGTCTCTTGACGGAAAAGTTACATTTCCTCCCGAAATTACACTTAACAAAGAACATTTCACCAATTGCACTATCGTTTAGTATTGTTTGATGGTAATCGCATTCCATAAACCTCGAATACATACAATCGGAATTTTCGGAATTCCCTTTTCCTAATAATAGGGGTATAACTCTTAACTCCCACATCTATAGAGGATAGATATGACAACGCACTCTTCCTATCACTAAGTCCGGAGTGCTCAACATAATACTGGATTAAATCTTTTCAGTCAATGATAAACCCGATACATACTGAATCATATTGACAAAGTCTATACATACATTGGCATCGAATATCTCGAGCCCACTATCTCCTCCGAAGTCTCATGGGTAGATAATATAAGTGCGAGTCCAACCTTCTTACAGGTAAAGCCTCGCCAAAACAAAACATGTTGCACTAATGCAACTTCTCTGATAGCCTTGCAATAAATGCCTGCTATCGTACTAACCATTTCTATAACGTTTTATCAAAGATAATATCATACTCGCGTATCGCATCACTACAACGAGTAACTAAAAATTTACATAACACTGTTAATATACTCATTCATCCCCCGCGGATAGCACTAAAGAAAAAATCCCGCTACACTAGGGAGAAATATCCACATAATATTAATGTTTTATAATTATATGCATTAAACTCGTCTCACATGCAAATCTAGCAATGAAAAAGATATAGTGCCTCGCTCGTGTCACATAAATATGCCTCATCCTCTGAGGATACAACTTATACTTCCACCTTACCAATCGTCTTGACTGCACAAATGGTTTCCAGACGTAACACGTCTACTCAAACCAAACAAAACTACATTAATCATTGTCTTTTACTAGGCACCGTATTCCTGTCCCTTTACTCACTTCGGAACATATTATCGCGAGCGATCTCACTCCGCACAAAATACCTCAACACATAATCCACTTACTACCTGTCCTACTAACCAGGTTAGGATTGTCCTTCTCTCGGACTTTAGTTGACTCGATTTCTGTTAGCTGCCTCAGTTATACCCTTAGCCTTTTAGGCCCTAAAGATCAGGTCACTGTCTATAATATTACTTACTAAATTTACCATCACTTGGTAAGAATACAACTACCAGAATCATTTAAATGGGTCCCCTGATGTGTATCCACATCCCTTTGTGGTTCTACACCACCACTGTTGTATTTAGTTTTATTCTCGACTAAATTCTTCGATTCCTTTAGCTTCCCCCACAAAGGAGCGTTATCATCTATATTGACAAAATACGACATTGTCAACCTCTGAATCGGTCGTCCATCAGAATTTCCTCTTTGAGTGTTATCAACTATTACTACGAGTCAATCTCCCACTTGGAGTCGTTTCCTCCACTTGTATCTACGTCTCCCGATACAAAATTCGGTAACGGTTAAGATTCATATTCAACAATGGACTTCTGTCACGTCCTCCTGTGATGAGTTCAGGACAAAGTTCACTTCTAATCCTGAACATGTGATGAAGGAAGATACGGCCAACACTGTGCCTAAGGTTTTCCTTTAGACATAGCGTTCCACTTCTAAATTGTTGGTCGACTCCCATCATTATAATTTCGTCCCGAAAGCCAAGAAAATTTTCTCTAAATTTTCACTTTCAGTTAGCCACACTCTGTCCTATATCTACACCTTTGGATACTGTACCTCCTTTGGTAAACACACACAATTCCCGCATTTCTAGAATTTCCACAGGCAGTCCTCTACCCATTTGTAACACGTTGGGTAAGTTTACTCTCGCACCTCATTCGATCATAGAACCACTTGGAAATCATTGCTGCGCCTTAGTCGTCTTTCTAGTCATGGCTTCTCATGCCCTAATGGAGGTGAACCCGACTACGGTCATCATCCTCGAATATATTTTATAATTTTAACTGAACCCTGCCTCTTGATGTCCGCTTAACGGGCCTCTTCTGACATCCATCATCACTCGGTACACGCACAGATCTGAACGAAATTAAAATTCACTAATGTATACACATTATAGCAGGAGAATGAAATCTCATCAAAGAAATCGACAATCCTAAACATAGGGATCTATATCCAACAAAGCAACGCTGAAAGCATAATAAGCCGCACAGATCCTAAAGGACACTAGAACCTGATGCTCTTATACCACCTGTGACACCCCGCCTAATTAAATACCGGGCGATCACTCCTTTATTAAATTAAAATCAAGGTAAACAGTTGGTTCATTCTTAGCATCACTGTCGTAAAAATACTTTTTTCAATTTAAACACCCTAAATAATTAAGCTAAGTGTCAAAACCATTTAAAACCTAATTTCCATTTTATTTAAATCCAATTATAAAACCTTTAACCATTTACATTTTAAGAGTCACACCTTAAGTATAGAATAAAAATGAACATTCAAGAGTTTAACCCTAACTAACAATTCCCAACAATTAAAACACTAAAAGGGAAACATCCCGACAGTAATAAATCCCGAAATAAAGATGCTGAAAGTAAAGGAATTACAATCTCTGACAATACCAACTAAATAAGGGAAAAAGGGCGACACATGCCCCTGCTAGATAAAGCTGAAGTAGGAGTAGAGTCAACAATGAGGTCGCCTAAGCAATGGCCTGCAACTTCCACAAAAGCTACAGCACGTTCCATCCAAAGAATCCTAAGCAAGACACCCCTATGGCTGGGCACCTGTAGTACATAATATATACACATAAGAGAGAAGAAATAACAACAAACGGGTCAGATCCCGAATGTAAAACTGTTTTCAAAATAGTTTAGCAAGTATTGAAAATGCTTACCGGCTAATGCAACAGTCATATTAGTATGCGACACTCTCTTGAGAATTCTCACCTCTCCTCTAGTGTGCACGTCTAACGTACTAATGAATCCCATATATCTCTCTAACTTATTCTCCATAAATTTTAACACGTGAAATAAATGTTATGACATTCCTTTTTTTTTTAAATCTATCTCTTCAAGATTTCTTACGTTATTTTAGAATAATTCCGTATTGTTACAACGTTTCGAAATACGTATAGTGGAGCTGATGAATTTCATACTTTACATAACTACTATTTTACTCAGTAGAAAGTTCTCATATAGTTACACGTATATATATTAATTACTCGTATAATATATATATATATATACAAACAGCGCCCCACATAAAATCTATGGTGCTAGACTTCCATATATAAGTATATATACCAATCACTCATAAATTATATATATACTAACGGCACCCCACATAAAAATTATGTTGCTGCCATACTCTGCTATCAAGTCCCCGTATCACACAAACTAAGGGAAATACTAGTTCGGAATCACTCTCGAACTGTATTAACACAAACACAAACAAATGGAGGCAAACATAGTTCCAAGTCCAAGAGGTCAGCACATACCCTCGCGTCCCTTAGGACTGTGACTATCGATACGATAGCTTGTACCTAGGAATCTTATCCTCTAGGGTATAGGTCAATATCCCCCATTAAGGCACATCGAGATAAGACTGTCCTAGCGCGAAAACCCCCGTGATAGCAAGTAGCCCGGGCACGATTTTTATAGAGAAATAATATATGCACAATCACACCGTCATATATATAAATATGCATTCACATCCACATTATTAAATTAGGTATTCTCACGACCCATACTCATCATTATCCGTTATTACACATTTTACTCAATTATCTCGTATAATGGACTCATTCCTTATATTCTCGTAATTAAGTTATTCTCAACCCACTTCTCGTCCCTCGAAGTATTCTCTTTAACCAAGTACAATTTCAGTAGGCCCTCACTCGCCTTCTAATCCTACTTCTTAGTCACTTTGATTATTCAATCAACGCACGTATGATTTCTAAAGTATGAGTGTCTCCCCGTTTACCCCTTATTTCCCTTCACATTAAAGTTTTACTTAACGGGGTTTATCTTGACCCTACTGGTCCTTCATATGTCACATTATGTTCTATCAATCCTAATCAAGGTTTACTACGTATAAAATCGGATTAAGCTAACATGAGCAAAAATGCAATTTTCCAGGATTGGTCGATCGATCGATGAAAGGGGGTCAATCGATCGATCCATCGATCGATCGATGCTCTGGGCTCGATCGATCGATCAAGCAGTTATGCAGATTCTGCAGAAATCCCAGTTACGGGATTCTCACCCCAAACTCCTCCAAATCATCATGCTACAGTCCCGAACTCCCATCCAATTATACTATAAGTGTTGTATACTCAAATAAACATTATCCTACATAACACATGCGGATTTTCATCATCTATAATGCGATAAAAGGGCAAAAATCTTTATAAGTCTCAAGATCCTTAATTTTTCCTTTAACTTAGTTTCTTCCATTTTTTCCAGATTTTCTATCACTAATACCATGGAAATTCGTGGTTCAACCTCTACATGTGAAATGGATTTCCAGAAATGTGATCTCTACCTCTACCTCTACAACATGCAATTTGTCTTCTATTAACATTTTTCTTCAAAATACTAATTCTAATCAACCTAAGACTAATATAAAAGGATGCATTAACTTGATAAAAGCAAGATAGATATTTGCCTGGAAATTTCAGAATTCTGATTTGTGGACGATTTTGGTCTGGGTGCGTTCCCCGTCGCGCGATCTACGCGTTGGTGGTGGTGGCGGTGCAATCGGATGTATTTTGGGCCTAGAACAACTTGGAAAGCTCTCTCCTTTCCTCTCCTATGGTCGTGACTTGTATTTGGTTGTGTTAACCCTAGAAGACAACCTTAGACATCTGATATAACCCTTGAAAATTCGTGGGTTTAATTACCCAAAAATTCAAAATGTCCAAAATGCCTTCCCGGGGTGCTAAATAGGCCTAAAAACGCCCCGAGACCCAAACTAAACCCCCGAGTACATTTTTTTTACTATCTCGACCCTTCCGGACACGTTGGAGCACTCAAAACGACCATATGGATAACTTTAAAATATTTCACTTTTATTAATCAACATTTATTTTCGACGCGACACAGGTGCATCCCGACTTAAATTTCCATAATTGTCATTTTATTCACACGTGACAATTTTTATAAAAATTAAATCTCATATATTACTATACTCATCCAGTAATATTCAAGTAATAAAAAATTTCCAATAATTACTAACTCCGTCACGCTAGTAAATATTTAAAACAACATTCCGGATTAAAATTAAATTAATTTATCTCAATTAAATTTAATAAATCCCTAAATTTAAAATCTATAAAAATATGGGATATTATAGAAAATAGTTATATAGTACCAGTAGTAATGTTGTTTGTGAGTTTGGGGATCGTTAATGGAAATTTCGTTAAGGTTGGAGAGGCAAACTCGTAACTTGACTATGGCAGAATTCGTCATAACTTCTTGATCGATCAATCGATCAAGAACATCGATCGATCAACGATCCATCGATCGACCCCATTCATCGATCGATCGATCCCTCCTGGAAAATTGCGTATTTTCCTTCTTCATGTTTAATCCGGTTAAAATGCGTAGAAACCCTTGGTTATCATTGTTAGAGCATAATGGGTTATAAAGAGGACCATTAGGGTATAGCTAGACCCTCTCGAGTGAATTTAATGTGGGACGAAATTATGGGTTAACGGGGAGTCATTCACACATAAGAAATCATGCGTACGATTAATAAAAAGATCGAGGCTTGTAAGGGAGTTAGACCATAAGGTAAGTGAGTGTATGCCTACTGAAATTATATTAAGGGAGATAGAATACTTCGAGAGATGAGAAGTGAGTATGAAGTAAATTATATTTGAGAAATAAAATGATGAATCCGTTATGCGAGATAATCGAGTAAAATGTGCTAAGAGCGGATAGTTATAATTATGGGCCGTGGGTGCACCTAATTTAGAAAATGTGAATAAGTATATACATGACTGTGTGATGGTGCATATATTTTGTATATGTGTAAAAATCATACTCGAGCTACTTGTTATTACAGAAGTTTTCGCGCCGAGATAGTCTTATCTCGATTGGGCCTTTATGGGGGATAACGAATTATACCCTAGAAGATAGTATCCTTGATACAAGCTATTTGAGTGATAGTCAGATGGTCCTAAGAGACGAGAGGGTATGTGCTGACCTCTTAGAGACTTGGAACTATACTTGGCCTCAATTTGTATGTATTTTGTGTTAATATTGTTCGAGAGTGATTCTGAACTAGTATTTCACTTAGTACGAGTAATACTGGGACTTGATAGCAGAGTATGCCAACACCATAGATATTATGTGGGGTGCCGATAGTATTTATATTATGTGAGTGACTAATATATATATATATATATATATGTATACTTAAGTATGGGAACGTTCTACTGTGCATAAAAGTAGTTAAGTAATGAATAAATACCCCAACTTTATTATAAGTGTTGGGAATTCTCTAACGATACTGATTTATTCTAAGTAACATGAAACGTATATGAGAGTTTAATTCTCAAAAATTAATTATCTTTGCCACAGTATTTTCTTGGGATGAAACCTTAGGGAAAAGTTAAGTTCAAATAAACTTCTGAGACTAATAGTATGGTGGGCGTGCACACTAGATGAGAGGTGAGAATTCTCAAGAGAGTGTCACATACTAATATCATTGATACATTAACCGGTAAGTATTTTAAGTACTTGCTAAACTATTTTTAACTATTTTACATTCAGACTCCGACCCGTTTCCTGTTAATTCTTCCTCTCTTGTATGTATGTATATATTACAGGTTCCCAGCCATAGGGGCGTCATGTTTAGATTCTTTGGACAGGACGTGTTGTAGCTTATGTGGGAGTTGCAGGCCCTTGCTTTAGACGACCTCTTTGTTCATTCTTCTCTTATTTTAGTTCTTCTTATATAGGGCATGTGTCGCCCGTTCCTCTATTCAGTTTGGATTTTTTCAGAGATTTACGTTCATTTATATTTCATGTATTTCCTACTCTTTGGGATTTAATTATTCTGAGGATAGTTTCATTTATAGTTTTAATCTGGTTTGGTTTATCTAGATGATTTAAATTCTTGTGTGCTATTATCCATCCTTAGTAATTATGTGATTCTTAACCTGTTGGTTATTAAAAAGGTTTTTCATATCTGGATTTAATAACGAAAATAAGGTTTTAAATTGTTTTGACAATTAGCTTAATTATTTAGGGCGATTAAATTGGAAATTTTATTTTGTGACAGTGATGCTAAGAATGAACCAACCGTTCACCTTGATTCTTATTTAATAAAGTACTCATCACCCGGTATTTAATTAGGCGGGCGAGGTGTCACAGGTGGTATCCGAGCATTAGGTTCTAGTGTCCTTTAGGATCTGTACGACGTATTTCGCTTCCAGCTTAACGTCCTTGATATAGAGCCCTATTTTTAGGATTGTTGCATTATTGTATTTACGCTTTCGTCTTCAGCTATTCGAGATTTGATAATAACTGTAGACTAATAAACTTTCTTCTCATTTCAAATGCCTCCGAGATGCGAACCTCAAGACAGGAGTTCCCCGGCCGAGCAACTAGCAGCTCCGGGTCAGGGAATGATGAAAGCAACTAAGGTAGTCGCTATTATTGCTCAGGCAGTGAATGCCGCATTAGCGATAGTACAGAAGTCTCCACCCTAGATTTAGGCAGTGGCGCCAGCACCAGCACAACTTCAATCTGCATGGGAATGGGTTAGGGATGCCTTTGAGAAGGCACATTCCCCAAATTTCCCGAGTAGTTCGGACATCGTAGCCACCAGCCAATGGAAGAAGGATATCCAGAGGCATCTACGCATGTATGAGTGCACTGACGTGCAGAGACAGCTATTGGCTTCCTTCAAGCTAGTGGGAGCCTCTTTGCAGTGGTAGGAGTCCACCACCACCATGGAGGAGAGGGAAAACATCACGATCCAGTCTTTCTGGTCACGGTTTGACCGTAAGTACTTCCCATCCACCGTACGGATTGAGATGAGGCGAAAGTTACTCAATCTTAAGAAAAAGCGTTTGGTCGGTACTGGGTACGAAGAGGAATTTATGAGACTTCTCACTATAGTGCAAGATGAGGCATCCACTGAGGAGAAGAAGATATTATTATTTTGTAGATGGATTAGCCTGGAGGATCCGTTAGCACCTCATCGGAAATCTATCATTGAGTAGTTACACTGATGTACTGAACGCTGCTTTGTTACAAGGTTAGGATCACCTCTTCCATCTGCAGGGGAGAAAACAAGAAGGGGAGTCCAGCCAACTGGGCAGGACAGGGGGCAGCAGTACTGGTGGGCACCAGTAGCCCAGAAGTAAACCCGTCACAGTGAGCAAAGTTCCCATCAGGGGGACCCTGCCAAGTGATTTCGATCAGGTGACTCCAGATAGGGATTTGGGGGATTTAGGCAGGGCCACTCTAATCAGCATGGCCAACAGAGCCAACACCGTCAGCATCAGGGACAGCAGCAGGGCCATCAGGGTCAACAGCGTATCCAGCAGGGCCAGTGGCGGGGTGGTAAAGGCCAACAGGGTCATGGTCAGCAGGGGTAGAGAGGAGATAACTTCAGGGGTAGATGTTTCGGATGTGGCAAGAATGGCCATAGGTGCTAGGATTACCCAGAGGTAGATAGGGCCCCACGGTAGCAGGGTGCCCATAATGATCCATTAAGGCCACTCTTTCCAGTTGCCCTCCCAGTGCCAACTTAGGTTCGAGCCTTACCTGCCATCCCAGCAGCTCCAGTTCAGTAGGGGGAATTACAGTACGGACGTGTCTATAACGTCCACCAAGCAGTAGAACCTCATGCACCACCCGCGATTGAGGGTACATTTACTATCTATGGCACTACGGGTCGGGTTTTATTTGATTCTGGGGCATCGCACTATTTTATAGCTACTCATTTTTTCACGGGCCTTAGGGTTATTAGACACAGCAGAGAGCACTTTGATGTGCGTTGACTCATCACTGGGGAATGGGTCTTTGATTTTCTTTATATGCTGGGGTGTAAGAGTAGAGATTGGTAGCTTGATTGTATCGGCAGACATGCTAGTCTTAGAGATGCATGAGCACGATGTTATTATTGGCATGGATTGGATCGCCGCGTACAAAGCCATAATAGATTATTTCGATTGGAGTATTATTTTTTCCATTCCGGGGCAGGAGATGTTTTTGGTGGCAATGCCTCACCCAGAGGGAGGATCTTCCACTCATTTGTACTATATTGAGGAGGATACCTCTAAGGTGATTATGATCCCCTAGATTCGATTCCAGTTATTTATGAGTAATCGAATGTATTCTAGGAAATACCGAGCCTACCCCCCAGTCGAGAGATAGATTTTGTCATAGACTTGATGCCGGGCACTCGATCAAAATCATATGCACCGTACCGTATGGCTCCAGCAGAAATAAGGGAGTTACGGGATCAGATATAGCAGCTATTAGGTCAGGGCTTCATTCGTAGGAGAACCTCATCTTGGGGCGCTCTGGTGTTATTTTTGAAGAAGAGAGACGGTTCATTGAGGTTATGCATGGACTATCGGGAGCTGAACAAGGTCACGATACATAATAAATATCATTGCCTCGAATCGATGACATGTTCGACCAACTGAGAGGAGCAACCTTCTTTTCGAAGATAGATTTGAGATCGGGATACCATCAACTACGGATTAGGGAGAAGGATGTGTCGAAGAATGCTTTCTTGGCGAGATATGGGTCCTATGAGTTCAGAGTTATGCCATTTGGACTGGCAAATGTCCATCCATATTTATGGACTTGATGAACCGAGTGTTCAGAGAGATCTTGGATCAGTTTGTCATCGCCATCATAGATGACATCCTGATATATTCACACACTGAGGAGGAGCATGCCGAGCACTTAAGGCAGGTTCTTCAGACTCTACGAGAGCATCAGATGTATGCTAAGTATGAGAAGTGCGGATTATGGTTATGGGAGGTACATTTTTTGGGGCATGTTGTGTCGGAATTAGGAATATCGGTTGACCCGAGCAAAGTGTCGGCAGTGAAGGAGTGGGGACAACCCATGACACCAACGGAAGTGCATTGTTTCTTAGGGTTAGTCGAGTATTACAGGAAATTCATTCGAGGCTTTTCAAAGATAGCGGGTCTATTGATAAATCTGACTCGCAAAGGAGTACCATATGTTTGGAACGATGCTTGTCAATTGGCTTTCGATGAGCTGAAAGATAACTTGACTTCGGTACTAAATCTTTCTTTGCCCAAGACGGGAGTGGAGTATCTGGTGTACACTGACGCCTATTTACGGGGACTCGGGGGAGTAATTCAGTAGGGGGAGAAAGCTATAGCTTTTGCCTCCCGCAAGCTTAAGCCTCACGAAAGAAATTACCTCACCAACGACCTAGAGCTAGCAGCAGTCGTTTTTGCAATGAGGATTTGGAGATATTACTTGTTGGGGGGAAAATTTCGCTTATTCACAGACCACAAGTCACTGCAGTACTTGTTCACTGAGCGAGAGTTGAACATGCATCAGCGAAGATGGTTGGAGTTTATGAAAGACTACCAATTCGAGATACAGTACCACCTGGGAAAGTCTAACGTGGTTGTTGATGTGTTAAGCCGTAGACCGGTAGGCGATGTAGTGGACGAAAGGAAAGTGAAGTGGAATGAGTTGGGTCACCAGGATGTGGTAACCCGTTCCTTTGTATCAGTCATGTCAGTCACACATGAGATTCTTACGAGGGTGATACAGGCACAGTCAGCGGATACGTTTTATCAAGAGAAGATTGTACGGCTTTATGCTGAGGGTGTTGAGTCCTATTCAGTAAGTTATGATGGTGGCTTGAGGCTTAATGGGAGATTGGTGGTCCCAGAAGGAGAAGACTTACGTCATGCAGTGATGACACAGTCTCATGGGTCCAGATTTGCAATACATCCCAGAGGGGATAATATATACCAGGATATGAGGTGACAGTACTGGTGGCGTGGGATGAAGAAGGACATTGTTGAGTTCGTGTCCAAGTGTTCTACTTGCCATATGGTAATGGTAGACCACCAGAGACCGTCGGGGTTACTTCAGCCATTGGATATATCTACGTGGAAGTGGGAGAGTATTTCCATGGATTTCATTACTGGGCTGCGTACATCACAGTGGGGTCACGACTCCATATGGGTTATGGTGGATCGATTGGCCAAGGTAGCTCATTTTCTGCCAGTATGGAGAGACTATACCATGGGCCAGTATGCGCAGTTATTCATTGTCGAGATTGTTAGGCTACATGGGGTTCCCCTGGATATCGTGTCTGATGAAGATAAGATTTTTGTGTCGTGCTTCTGGGAGAGCTTTTAGGAGGCCATGGGTACAGAGTTGAGATTGAGTTAAAATTATCTCCCACAGACGGGTGGATAGATAGAGCGTACCAATCAGATGCTAGAAGATATGCTACGCATGTGTGTCCTCGATTTTGGAATAGGTTGGGAGCCGTATCTTCCACTGGTGGAGTTCGCTTATAATAACTCCTACCAGTTCACGATCGGCATGAACCCATTTGAGGCATTGTATGGCAGGACCTATCATTCTCCATCTTGATGTTTAGAGGTGGGGGACAGCAAGTTGCTCAGACCAGAGGTGATTCAAGAAACTTCAGCTAGAATTAAGCTTGTCAGGAGTCGCACTCGGGTGACCCAGGACAGACAGAAAATCTACGTCGATGCAAAATGATATTTTCGAGAGTTTAACGTGGGGGACCAAGTATTACTATGTGTGTCTCCTATGAGAGGAGTAATGAGTTTGGGGAATAAGGGGAAGTTGGCTCCGAGGTACGTGGGACCATTTCCCATTATCGAGAGGATTAGGCTGGTGGCATACATATTGGGTCTGCCAGAGCACTTGCACCGCATTCACGATGTATCCCACATTTCATCCTTGAGATGATACCTTAGGAATTATATGGCCCATACCTATATCACGATAGAGGATATTGACTTACAGTCGGACAGCTCTTATGAGGAAAGACCAGTGGCTATCCTAGACCATAGCGAGAGGAAATTGAGGTTGAAGGTAGTTCCACTTGCATGGGTCCAGTGGGAGCATCATAACGTGGAGGAATCCACTTGGGAGCGCGAGGCAGATATGCGCGAGAGATACCATGATTTATTCTTACCAGGTATGACTTATTTTCCAAATTTCGGGATGAAATTCCTCTATTTGGGGGGAAGTATGTAATACCCCATATTTTTATGGCTTTTAAAATTTGGGGATTTATTAAATTTAAATTGAGATATTAATTTTATATTAATCCAAAAATTCATTTAAATATTTACTAGCGTGACGAGAGTTAGTAATTATTGGGAATTTGTCAAATATTACTAAATGAGTAAAGTAATATATAAGATTGATTTTCTAAAAATTGTCACAAGTGAATAAAATGGAAATTATGGAAATTTAAGTCTGGACGCGCCTGTGTCGTGTCAGGACAAAATTATTATTATTAAAAGTGAATAAATTATAAGTCACCCGTACGGTAATTTTGAGTACGCCAAAGTGTCCGGAAGGGTCGAGATAGTCAGGAAAGTGTACCTGGGGGTTTAGTTTGGGTCTCGACGAATTTTTAAGTCTATTTGGCATCCGAAGAGGATATTATAGACATTTTGTATTTTTGGGTACGACGAATTTTCTAAGGATATATCAGCCTTTTAGAGTTGTGTTCTAGGGTTAACAAACACAAAACCAAAAAGCAACCATTAGAGAATAAGTTGGAGAGCTTTCCAAGAAACCCAAGGCCAAAGACTCATCCGTTTGCACCCCCACCACCACCAAATTGTACATCGCGCAATGAGGAACGCAACCATACCTTTTTCGTCCACAAATCAGAGACTTGAATTCCAGAAAAGTATCTATCTTTCTTTGTTGTTAGTTAATGTCTCACCCATGTTAGTTTAGGATTATAAAGAACATGTTTTAATGAAGAAATTGATAATTTAGAGATCCTAAATCTCATGTTTAGAGAAATTTAATATATTCTGGACATACCCATCACATGTAGAGGATTACCCATGAATTAGTATTGATTTAGAAATAAGAAATCTGGGAAATAATTAGAAGAATGGATGGTCCTAAGAGACGAGAGGGTATGTGCTGACCTCTTAGTGACTTGGAACTATACTTCGCCTCAATTTGTATGTATTTTGTGTTAATATTGTTCGAGAGTGATTCTGAACTAGTATTTCCCTTAGTACGAGTAATACGGGGACTTAATTGGAGAGTATGCCAGCATCATAGATTTTATGTGGGGTGCCGATAGTATATATATTATGTTACTGACTAATATATATATATATATATATATATATATATATATATATATATATACACACACTAAAGTATGGGAACGTTCTACTATGCCTAAAAGTAGTTAAGTAATGAATAAATACTCCAACTTTATTATAAGTGTTTGGGAATTCTATGACAATACTAATTTATTCTAAGTAACGTGAAACGTATGAGAGAGTTTAATTGTCAGAAATTAATTATCTTGGCCGTATTATTTTGTCGGGATGAAACCTTATGGAAAAGTTAAGTTAAAATAAACTTTTGAGACTAATAGTATGGTAGGCATGCACACCAGAGGATAAGTGAGAATTCTCACGAGAGTGTCACATACTAATATCGTTGATACATTAACCGGTAAGCATTTTAAATACTAGCTAAACTATTTTTAACTGTTTTACACTCGGGCTCTGACCCATTGCCTGTTACTTCTTCTTCTCTTATATATATGTATATATTATAGGTCCTCAGCCACAGGGGCGTCATGCTTAGATTCTTTAGACGGGACATGTTGCAGCTTATGTGGGAGTTGCAGGCCCTTGCTTTAGATGACCTCTTTGTTAATTCTGCTCTTATTTTAGTTCTTCTTCGATAGGGCATGTGTCTTCCGTTCCTCTATTCAGTTTGGATTTTGTCAGAGATTTATGTTCATTTATATTTTCAGTATTTGGTACTCTTTGGGATTTAATTATTGTCAGGATAGTTTCATTTATAGTTTTAATCTGGTTTTGTTTATCTAGATGATTTAAATTCTTGTGTGCTATTATCCATCCTTAGTATTTATGTGATTCTTTACATGTTGGTTATTAAAATGGTTTTTCATATCTGAATTTAATAACGGAAATAAGGTTTTAAATTGTTTTGACACTTAGCTTAATTATTTGGGGTGTTTAAATTGAAAATTTTATTTTGCGACAGTGATGCTAAGAATAAACCAACCGTTCACCTTGATTTTAATTTAATAAATGGCTGATCACCCGGTATTTAATTAGGCGGGGTGTCACACAGGTATCTCCAAAGAGAGAGATATAGAGGACTAGTGGTGACTAATAGAGAGAAGAGAAGATTGAGGTGATTAGGAAGGGGTTTCAAGAGACATTGATCAAAATGGTTGTGGACATATGAAGGGAGGTCCTAGTGGAGGGTTCGAGGGCTCGGGGGAAGGATCGAATAGGGGGTGATTGAGACAGGGCAGAACCAGACATTAGAGGAGGGCTCACCAACCAGTGTCGATGGACTTCTTAAGGATGAATAATGAAATAGGGGTGGACTTTCAATAAGAAAAGGATAATATGGGTCCCTTAGGGTGGTATTAAGAGAGTAGAGAGATCCATTTCTTCATGTAACTTTTCTCTTTAGAAAATCTAGGTGACTTAAGTGTCTAGCATTGGCTGTAGAAGGGAGGGAGCGATCTATTGAGGAGGGTATAGCCCGAGGGAGGCTCAACATGGACCTAGAGGCTAGGGTGAGTGAACTGGAGGACGAGGCTCGATGGAGGGCTCTAGAGGGGGTTGCCATTTAGGGGAGGTTCCTATTCAGGGAGGAATTCATACTAGGATAGTGGTTCTTCCCATGATTTTCCTGAGGTAAAGTATATGGATGATGGTTATATTATGAGGTCCTTGATTCAAACGTCGAGTCATCACTTAGATCGCTTGCACCCAAGATTATAGGATCTCGTAGGAGCTGAGGGGGTATGGTTATTTCCTTTCTTTTGTGCTTCCAATTTTCCTTTTCTTTGTCTTATTAATTTATACATGGTGACTATTTTTTTTCAATACTTTCCAGAAGTTGTTGGTATCTGCATCGCGTCCAAGATTTGATGACCAAGTGATCATTCCTACACTTGGAATGTGATCATTATCTCCTAGATTTTGGTCTAGGCATGTCTCAGGGTAGTCGAATAATGCCCCTTTCTCATACCAAGACTCAGTCTCATGTTCCCTTTCATATTTAGGAGGTTGCGAATTCGGTTACTAGGTAGGTGCACCCTCATTGGCCTATTACTTACCATATTTGGCTGAGCCTTAGACGTCCCACAGACCCCTAAGTAGTAGGAAATACAACTGATGTTGTTGAGAGGGAAAAAAAGGTTCGTCATGATTGACATTTCAGGATTTCGTTGGCTTGGTGGGGAGCCTGTCTCCACCCATTTATAGCTTTGGCTCATTTTCATGATTTTATTTTTATGATACATGTTTTACTTTTTAGTAGTGTATTGGATGGAATATTTCTTAGATTTTATATAGAATTTATTGTGTTTTGACTCATGCTACTTTATTTGTTATACCATTATATTATGTGTGTAATTTACATTTTTTAAGGATAATTAATGTTGAATATGTATATGTAAAAGAGAGAGCCTAAGCCCTTTTTAAAGGGTAGATACATGTGTTGATACAGTTTTATCTAAAAGTAACCTAAATAAAATAAAGGTAGCGTTGAAATTAAAATAAAAGGGAAAATGATATGAGGAGGGAAAGAAATTACAATAAAGGTTCCCTATATTTTTTATACTTCCTTTCTAAGAGAGACAAATTCATGAATCTTATTGATGAGACACATTATTTGAAAGGGCATGGGAGTAACAGGGAGATGTCCCCCTTTTTCTTCTCATTGTGATATGGTCGGGGCTTTTTTAGGTACCTTTAGAGATAGGAGATTCATCCCTTTTCTAGGTGAGAAGGGTGTTGTTTAGCATGGATCATGTGGTTATTTTGTCTACCTTTATATGTGTCTCAAACTATGGGTGTTTTGAAGGACAGGGGGAATATCCTTTGGAAATAGTGGCTCCGTCCTTTTACCAATTGACTAGGGTTCGATTAGAGGGGGTGGACATTGGTGATTCAATCTGCCTCGATATTTTTCCAGGGGTGTGGGGTGTTTTGAGAGATAAGGGTGTTTATTTTTGGGAAGAAGTATATAGGAGTATCTTTTTATCTCTTCCGAGCTTCTTTTTTCGTAGTATTAACCATTGTGTGTAGGTTAATAAGGATTACAATACAGAGTCTTTATAATGCTTTAGGTCATTGTTTTATTATACTTAATTTTGTGTCTTTTGGGATTGCACCAGTGTTTTTGAGGGCAAGGTTACTACAACCATAAACATGGTTTACCCGTTAAAAAATGTTTTTTGGTGTTTATTTGGACCACGATTGAAGTGATATTTCAAATTACCTACATATCTCTGATTCAAAGATAACTCGGAGTTTGTTTGAATGTTTACAATAAAAATATATCGGAGAATATGGTCCTTATAGTTCCCTAAAAAATGGATAAAAAGTTAAGGGCTTAGAGTGTTTTAGATGACTTCAAACGAAAGTTTGGTGGCTCAAGTAGTATTTTCTATGTAGGTTTGGCAATGTGTATATGATTGAATAGTCTTCATTTACCAGATAACCGATTATTCGATCCTTTTCTTTTTCACCATATGCAGAATGAAGGAAAAAAATTCTTTAAACGGTCGATATTAAAGGGTTGGGAAAACATAACTACATTGTCATCAACTTGGATAGTCACACCGCCCAAGTTTATTTTGGTAACTAGATACATTCCTCCCCAACTCGGTTTAAATTTACCTCTAGGAATTCGGGCGTGTTTGAGATTCTCTTTCAAGTCTAGGTGCCCTTTTAGATATTTCACTTCTTGACTCGTTTATTAAATGCCCAAACGATAAATTATTGATATCATTAGTTATGGTAAGTGGCCATTAGACTCTTCTATCAAGTAGAGCTAGTTCATTATAGCAGGCTTGGTCCTAGTAGGTTTCATCCACCTAACTTTTGAGTATAACCCTTACTGAGGGCACATCGAGTTTGATGGGTAGGACTGCCTCCATGCCATAAATTAATGAGGATAGGGTGGATCCAATGGAGTTTCCTTTTGTAGTACGGTAACCCAAAGGGTGTATGAGAGTTTGTCTAACCAATCGTTTTAGGTTTCGGTTATCTTTATAGTAGTTTTTTACATTCTTATTAGTAGCTTCAACCACTATGTTGGTTTGACGTCGGTATTGTGATGATTTATGATGGGTGATACCATAATTTCTTAATATCTTTGAGGCCTCTTTTTCGAAGTGAGACCCATTTTTTGACACTATCTCATGAAGAATACAAAATCATTAGATGATGTTATGTTGTATGAATTTGGACACTTTATTAGCAATCAGAACATCGTAAAGTTCATCTTTAACCCATTTGTTTAAATAGTTGATGGCAACTTGGATGAGCTCATACCCTATGGAGGTCTTGGGATATACCTTCCCTATGATGTCGATTCCCTAGTGGAAAACAGATAGGGTGAGGTCATGTAATATATCTCTCAAGGAGGTAGATGTTATCGGAGTCATATAACTGACATTTTAGGCACTTTATGACATACTCAGTGCACTCCTTCTACGTAGTAGTCTAGTAGTATAATTGTTGGAGATTTTTTTTAGAGAGGTTATTCCCACATGTGTGCGGGCCATATTTGTCGTTATGGATTTTTCCATGATCATCCTCTATGAAGAAAATAGTTATATTCTGTTGAACCCTCTTTTATGGAGCCGATACCCATAGATGATTATTTAGGCTGCCAGTCGTCTTAGATTAAGTCGTTCATTAGAATAAGCATCCATAGGGTAGATATTTTTGCTCAAACAGTTCCAGATGTCGTAATACCATCTTGTGGTTCCCACAGATCTTTCTTTGATGGTATCAACCTTGAAGAAATGCGACGATTTTTTTATGTATACATTGAACGTGATTTCCACAGTGTTCTCTAGAATTTCTATCCATAGAGGCTAAAGTGAAAATACGTCTGCGAAGTTGTCCATAACCCTATGAAGGAAGTCAAGTTCTAGGTTCTCGAACCATAAGGGCAAATTTTCTAAGTATGCACAGTACGAATGCATCTTGTCATCGTAAATTTTTCATTTACCTAGTATTTGACTAATAATTAGGTTGGAATCCCTATAAGATTTCAAGCTAGTGATCCCCCTTTTGGGGGAAATTTCGAGACCTGTGGTGCAAGTTTCATACTCATTCATGTTATTGGTCAATTAATTTATGAGGTCGATAAGGGTGGGGAGTCATCTTGAGTCAAGGATAGAAGTATCATTATCGAACCCCGTTTTGTTTGATGACCCATCGCAATATATTTCCGAACTTTCTATACCATTTAGAGTGAAAAGATCCTCATTTGGGAATTTTATCTCATTTTCATCTTTGTTTGACAGGGGTTGACCTCCCAAAAGGTTAAATATGGCTTATCGTTTGGTAGCTTTCATCATGAAATATGTGGTCTCAAACTCTAATATCATGAGAAGTCACTTGGGCATTCTACTATAGAGATTGGGTTTCTCCAATAGATTCTTTATCAAATCCATTCTCGAGATGAGCTTTATGCTAAATGACATCATGCAATGTTGGATTTTACGAGTGATCCATACTAGGGACACACAATCCTTTTCTTAATAGGTCTATTTGTGCTCATAGGATACTATTTTTTTAGTGGCATAGTATATAGTGCATTCTTTTCGGGAGCTTTTGATGTACTATGCTAATATGGATCTAACAACCTTGTCGATTATGGTTATATAGTGAATCAGGGGTTATCTTAGTTGAGGGGGAACTAATACCGATGGGTGATTGAGATATTTTTGCATCTTCTTGAATGAGTCTTCACATTGATCATTCCACTCTATAGGAGAGTCCTTTTTGAGTATTTGGAAAATGGATTAAAAAATTATGGTGAGAAAGTTGATGAACTTGCTTATGAACTACATCTAACCTAGAAACCATTGTACTTCTTTTTATGTTCCGGGTGGGGGAATTTTTTGTACGTCATTGACTTTGGTAGGGCTAACCTCAATTTTGTCTTTACTAGTTATGAATTCGAGAACTTTCCCTTTAATGACTCTGAAGATGAAGTTTTGCATATTTAGCCTCATTTTGAAGAGGAGTAACCTTTGGAAGATTTTTTGTAGTTTCGGGATGTGTCATTTTTGGTATTTGGATTTAATGATCATGTCTTCCATGTAGACTTATACTTCCTTATGTATGAGGTTGTGCAAAATAGTTGTGACCACTCTCTCGTAAGTTTCTCTAGCATTCTTGAGACCGAAGTGCACGCCCGTATAACAGTATGTCCTCTAGGTGGTATTGAACTCGACTTTATATTAATAGGGCTCATTTTAATTTAATTGTATCCAAAGAATCCATTTGCAAAGGAATTCAGCACGTTGCTAGTTCTACTATTGTCCAACTTGTCGATCTGTGGTAGGGGAAATCATCTTTAGGTAATGACCGATTGAGATCCCCAATACTGTATGCATAATAAAACCTTGCCATTGGTTTTAGGTACTGGAAATATGTCATCTATCCAAGTGGGATTTTTGATTACTCACATGAACCCGACACTGAGTTTCTTCCCTACTTCATCCTTTACTTTCAAGGACCATTCGAGTAAGAGTTTATAGAATTTCTGATTTATGGGTTTGGCATTAGGGAGGTTAGGTATCTTATGTTAGATGATAAATGAGTCTATGTCGGTTATGTTTATGTAGGACAAAGAAAAAACATCCACAAAGATGGCAAGGAAATTTGAGTTCATTTTATTTATTATTATCTAAGGATGACCCTATTTCTAACTGTTTCGTGTTTTAGGATGAAAGCGAGAGCTCTTTTCTCAATCAATGCTCTGATACCACTTGTTGAAAGTGATGGCCCCAAATTTTTACAAAAATATTTTTACTTCACAAAAAGTAATTTCCCTTTAGATTTGTGGAAGCATGAGATGATGGTTCACTCAAACAAATTAACAAATTTTAATTTCTATTCAAATTAAAATTAAAACCAAGTGAAATTTGATTAAACACACATTTATGTTAATTTCACTTAAACTAATTTAATTAACCCAAGTCCTAGAAATTTTCCTAACAAGATATTTACTTCATTTTAGAAAATTAGGCCAAACCAAATTTCAACAAACTAAATTAATGACTTGAATTAACTACACATTACCCAATATTTATTTAGCGCCAACTTAAACAAGTAGTGATTAAACCAAATTTTATCTTTTTACCTAAGCATGCGTTCTAGGTGAGTATAGAAAAAGATAAAATAAACAATAGATCACTACGCCGCGATGGACGAGGAAAAACTCACAACGGGAAAAATCTCGGACGGCCCTAGCCTCAAATCCACTAAGTACGGTTTTACAAATACAAGACAAATGACTTACTTCCTCGACTCGACCCCTTTCAACCCTTGACACATCTTCTTGTATCCACCTCTTCCTAGAGAATAACCACGGAGCTCCACCACGGTCTCGAAATCCACTGATCAGACTTTATATGGTCACCGTCACCCGAATATGGAGCCTTTCTCCAAGTGGGTAAATCAACTCAAACTTCTTCTTCTTTGTGGGATGTGGAAGCAAACCCAAATGAACACTTCAAACGGTAGAGTAATACCCGGTGCCAAACACTCCAAGAAATGATATATATATATATGTGGAACTTGGATAAACAAACTATGGGTGTAAACTAGAGTGTTGAATGATTTTTCCTTGAAAAACTTGGCCACTCAAAACATGAACTTTTTTCTTTTTATTTTTTCTCTCAAACTCTCTCTTGGAGATGGAAAGATGCGAAAATGTTAGGTAAAAAAACTTGGTTCCTGCACTTAGATATTCAGGAAAAGAATTAGTGGAAAAAGTAGTGAGAAAGTGGGAAAAAACTGCTCTAAACTGCCATTTAACTGTTCCCTCCAAAACTCGTTCGAACGACATTTTCCTTAGAACAAAGTGTTGTTCGAACGAGCCTTCTAACGAAGTTCTAGTGTGAACTCATTTGAAATATCATTGGAAATCTCGTTGGAACATCATTTTTCGTTCGAACAAAACTTCGAACGACATTTCAGTGGCCAATTGTGGGAACTCGTTGGCAAACTCGTTCGAACGACATTATTGTTCGAATGACAAACTCGTTCGAACGACAATTTGAACGAACTTTCATAAAGTTGAAATTTTGATTTTTATCCCAAAAACTTTATATACTTTCTTTTAAAGTTCTAATTAAATGTTTCTGAAAATAAACAACAGTTTTAAATAACAAAGTACACCCAATACAAATTGTTCCAAGCTCCTATATATATATTAAAATGCATTCATACCTTAGGAGCAAAGGAACCATGTTGATGACATAGAAAAAAGGCATATTAAACTCGTCATTTTGACGAAGATTTAAACTTTGCCGTTATGTCTTCAACAAACACGTCATAGGCTTGAAGGATAGTCAATTACTCGATCCTATGACTCAAACGTTTTTGTCCGGAATTGAGCAAAAACTACAAAGGACTCAATTGGAAATTTGTGTCCTTACAAATCTCCCCCTTTGGCTATTCGGGGACAAAAACAAACAAAAATCCTAAAAGGCCATCAAGATCTACTAGACTGATAAAAAGTCCCACCCAAAATAAAAATACAATGCTTGACTCAAACAACCCAAGGATCAATATCTTTGCCGGATGAAAGTTGCCATTTAGAATATAATTCCTGCACACTTAAGCAAACACATTAAATGCATAGGGAATATCAAGAATATTAAATGCATAAAATAAATATTCCCCCTAACTTAATTCTCCCCATTATCAAACAAATGACCAACTTAGAAAGACGTCTCCCCCTAAGATAAATCTCCCCCAAACTAAGATACGATTATAGTAGGAATAGATAATATTTCTCCCCCTATAATATTCTCCCCCTTTTTGTTCTGGAATAGACAAAGGCTAAAGAATCAAAACGTTAACTTATCTTACCCAATTAAAGCATATACACCCTCTAAACTAAACAAGGGATAAATATAATGGGATAACAAGCTAAGCATGCAATAGTGCGTAAAGTGATGAGAACATTAAAGTACATAAGCAACAAAATCATAGCTAATCCATACAAATGAATACCAACTATGATGCGAAAACAAATGATACCAAATAGACAAATAAGATTCTAAGCATGTGATATCAAACAAACTACGCAAGAAATAAGGTACCAATTATGAATTGAAGCATAAATGGACTAACTAAACATGGCAAAGTCTTAAAAAAATATCATATATAGGTATACACAATAGATACAAGCTAAGCATAAGTACACACATATAGATATAAACACCAAAGTGATACACACAAAATATAATTTGAGTCTTCCACACTCTTATAGCATAAATGTGTCATATGGAAACGGAAGTGTTGGGGTGTGAACTAGTAACAATTAAATTTAAACCTAATCACTTAAAACAAGTTCACGGAGTTCTCAATTGATTGCAAACTTCATCACATTTGAATAAAACCTCATGTGACAATATAAATTGAACTTAGTGAACAAACATACACAATGAATACAAGCCTAGCATGTTGATGATTCTACAAACCAATAGAGTCATGACATTGAAAATGCAACTAGGATAAACAGACATTGTGCAAACCGTTGATATACCATCCAATCTCCCTCAATAAGCATATATATTTGAATGAATATATCAAAGAAAAATATGCCTTGGCAGTTATTTTTCTTTTTAATGCCATAATTCTGTTTTTAGGCCTTTAGACCACGTATTTCTTTTAGGTCTAAACAAACGGTGGCTTACTATTCGCAAAGGATAATAAATCCTTTCGGATCCCTTCCCCGTGCACATTTATATTATATTTTTATTTTTCACAAATCTCATGAGCAATGGATTTTGACATGCACTAGTCCTCCTAGGTCGTAAATATGTAGATGACAAGATTGGTAGGAGAACACCTCACAAAGCTCAAATATAACATGTGACGATTAAATTTCAAAAGAGCTCGTGCATGTGTGTAAAGGAGACATATAAAAATATAATCCATTTAAGCAACACAAAATCCAACTACTCAATGTAAGCATGGTAAAGAACATAATAAGGATTGATAATCTAAACCAAAAGTTCTAGCCACATGGGAGCGTAAAAGATGGGATTCAAACACAAACATATGCCACAAAATGTGTGTAAAACCAAAATACACACAAAATAAAATCTTTTTGAGTTTTTTCAAATTTTTAACCAAAAATAAAAATATTTACTCAAAAGATAAACAAAAATCATTTGTATTTTTCATTAAGTTCAAATTACAAACAAGGTAAAATAGAAATGATAAACAACAATATTTTTGTATTTTTCATTTAATGCAAACTAAAATGAAAGAATAAAATACAAAAGATAAACAAGTCATGATTTCTATTATGAGATATGAAATAAAGCAATGACTAGAAAATGACTAAACATGCATACACCTAGCAAGGATATATAATATGAAGCACAAAAAGCTAGAGTATGCAAACAACTAACACATTCAACCATTAGATTTTGCAAGGGAGGTTTCATGTGAAAGCGAATGAGAATCAACAAATTCAATATCTAGCGCGTCTAAAAATGATTTCCGAACCCATATAGATGTATATTTAAAATGATGGGATTTAGAAATTAATGAAATGCTAGACATAGACTTCCCAGGACTTCTTTTAATATAAAAACAAAATGACCTAAGGTGAACTTTCCTACCACAATGCAAGCATGTGAAAACACGAGGAATGATACCTACGGTGTGACCTTTTCTAAAGTCCTTAGATAAAGTTGACCCTCTAAAACAAAAAATGGTTTTAGCTTTAGCAACGGAAGTATTTGAACTAGATGAGCTAGAATCATTACAACTACTACTCGAGTCTTGAAAATTATTTTTTATTTTTAAAATTTCGGACTCAAGTAATAAATTAGACTCCTCAAATTTTTGGGACTCCTTCTTTAAATTTTCAATTACACCTAGAAGGTTATCACGCTCCCCCTCAATGTGAGCAAACTTGTCCCTAAGAGTCTTTTCTCGACAATCACTCTCTTTCTTGGACATTTCTAAAATATTAAAATTTTGATTTATGTCCATGAGCTTTTCACGAAAAATATCTTTTTGAGATAGCGAGGTTTGCAAAAATTCAACTTTAGCTTTAAAACCAGAATTTTCATCTTCAAGAAATTTAATTCTTTTTGCAAATCTCAAATTTAATTCTCTTAATTTTTCATTACACTTATTAAGCCCATTAAATTACTCTCGCATAGAAAAAACTTAATTATCATTAGAAATGGACAAATTATCATTGAGACGTCCCATCGAGAGATACGAAAAAATTGAGAGTGAGTAAAAATTGAGCCACCTAAAAATACAAGGAGCAAAAATATTATAAAAGTCGAAAAATGGATCTTTGACGAGATAAATTTGCGCTCCGAATCTGATACCAATTTGAAAGCGAGAGCTCTTTTCTCAATCAATGCTCTGATACCACTTGTTGAAAATGATGGCCCCAAATTTTTACAAAAATCTTTCTACTTCGCAAAAAGTAATTTCCCTTTAGATATGCGAAAGCGTGAGATGATGGTTCACTCAAACAAATTAAAAATATATAATTACTATTAAAATTAAAATTAAAACCAAGTGAAATTAGATTAAACATACACTTATGTTAATTTCAATTAAACCAATTTAATTAACCCAAGTCCTAGAAAATTGCCTAGCAAGATATTTACTTCATTTTAGTAAATTAGGCCAAACCAAATTTTAACAAACTAAATTAACGACTTCAATTAATTACACATTACCTAATATTTATTTAGCACCAAATTAAACAAGTAGTGATTAAACCAAATTTTATATTTTTACCTAAGCATGCGTTCTAGGTGAGTATAGCAAAAGATAAAATAAACAATATATCACTACACCGCGATGTACGAGGAAAAACCCACAACGAGAAAAAAGCTCAGACAACCCTAGCCTCAAATCCACTAAGTATGGTTTTACAAATACAAGACAGATGACTTACATCCTCGACTCGACCCCTTTCAAGCCTTGACGCGTCTTCTTGTATCCACCTCTTCCTAGCGAATAACCACGGAGCTCCACCGTGGTCTCGGAATCCACCGATCGGTCTTTATATGGTCATCTCCACTCGAACAATGAGCCTTTCTCCAAGTGGGTAAATTAACGCAAACTTTTTCTTCTTTGTGGGATGTAGAAGCAAACCCAAACAAACTCTTCAAACGGTAGAGTAATACCCGGTGCCAAACACTCCAAGCAATGATATATATTTATGGAACTTAGATAAACAAACTATGGGTGTAAACTAGAGTGTTAAATGATTTTTCCTTGAAAAACATGGACACTCAAAACGTGAACTTTTTCCTTTTTAATTTTGCTCTCAAACTCTCTCTTGGAGATATAAAGATATGAAAAAGTTAAGTAAAAAACTTGGTTTTTGCACTTAGATATTCAGGAAAAGAGATAGTGGAAAAAGTACTGGGAAAGTGAGAAAAAACTGCGCAAAACTTCCATTTAACTGTTCCTATCAAAACTCATTCGAACGACATTTTTGTTCGAACGAAGAGCCTTCTAACGAATTTCTCGTGTGAACTCGTCAGAAATATCGTTGGAAATCTTGTTGGAACATCATTTTTCGTTTGAACGAAACCTCTAACGACATTCCAGTGGCCAATTGTGGGAACTCGTTGGAAAACTCGTTCGAACGACATTATTGTTCGAACGACAAACTCGTTCGAACGATAATTCGAACGAACTTCCAGAAAGTTGAAATTTTGATTTTTAGCCTAGAAAATTTATATACTTTCTTTTAAAGTTTTAATTAAATCTTTCTGAAAATAAACAACAGTTTTAAAAAATAAAGTACACCCAATACAAATTGTTCCAAGCTCCTATATATATATATATATTAAAATGCATTCATAACTTAGGAGCAAGGGAACCATGTTGATGACGTAGAAACGAGGCACATTAAACTCGGCGTTTTGATGAAGCTTTAAACTTGGCCGCTACGTCTTCATCAAACATGCCATAGGCTTGAAGGATGATCAATTACTCGATCCTATGACTCAAACGTTTTTGTCCGAAATTGAGCCAAAATTACAAATGACTCAATTGGAAATTTGTGTCCTTACATAGGAAGTTCCCAAGTTTATTATAATTATGTCATCCTCATTGGGAGACATTCGATTTTGTTGACATTGGTAACGTTTTTTCAAATATTTTAAGTAATTTAAGTTCACTATGTTATCTCTATCAGAGGTGACTTCTAATCAAATACTAGATTCATTATCATCACATGGGATAGATAATGGAAATTGTCGAAATAATATATTTATTATTCTATTAAAAGGAGGAAATACAACATTGATAATAGTAAAAAAAAATACTTTATAGAGGGATATAATAAGAGAGGGTATAGGGCGGGACTCCTTAGCTAACATGATAGACTCAAAGGGCCTTGGTATAACAGGTGCTGGGATACATCTAATAGAGATCCAGTTATTTAGTATGATGGTTCCCTTGGTGTTTAAGATGAGATGAGACAATTTCTGATGTCTTATTTTTAGAGTGACCTTTCGTAAATTTACGAACTCTCTACCGATTGTAGGCTAGGGTGCACGGTGCTTCTTGATTTGGACCATTTTTACTTTAATGGTGTCTTTGGGGTCCTTAACGGAGCCCATAATAGGGTTCGTGCGATGAGTTTCCCCGAAAATGGATTTCAACAAGTTCTAGTGATCTTCTTTATTCCATTGATAGTCCCACGAGGTTTTGTCATCTATATCCTGAGGTTTAACCAAAGGTCGAGTTTCGGGTGGCTTAATGGTGGAGATTAGAACCCGGAGGTAGAGGTTGAGATCATGAATGCTAACCAGCCAATAATTTTATGCCTTTTTATCTCAAACATTTGAGGCGGTGTACCAATCGTGGAGGCGTTCTAGTGGGGACGAATCACTAGAGCTCAACATAGCTATTATGATAGTTTTATCAGGAAATAGCGCGAGTAATCCACATTTAGGAAATGACTTATAAAAATCTTTGTCCTCAACGACCACCCATGATATATTCATTTCTCATGAATTTTCCTATAATCAACATATAGTCCTTCCTCATAGAGGATCTCCACCCTTGGTAGTAGGGATTTCTAGGTCTCATCCCACTAGGGCTCTAGGATTTAGTGATAGGGAAGTCATCTCCTTAGAGATGAAAGTGGCCATTCCAATATTAGTGGGGGTCTTCGAGGTTTTTAGTTACAGGTTTAAGATTAGAGGTGTATGCAAGACCAACTTTTCCTCTGGGTTTTGTAGTTGTGAAAAATTCGAGGGTTCCTTTTTAATTTCTCTTAAGGTTAAACCCGGGAAGCTACATTATGAATGACGAGATCCTATTTTTTCACGTGAGCAAGCGGTATAACCCAGAATCACCTAAGGAAGATATCATTGATTTCACAGTGGGTGTCTAGGAGAGGTGCATTATTTCTACTAGATACAATGTCATATCCATCATTTCCCTGAATGTTGATGACCTCAACATCAAATATGAACTTGACTTTCATGTTAAGTGATGAGGGTAGTCCCACCCATTGGATGTATTTAGGACCTCCTGAGTAAGAGGTTAAAGATGGTTGGGATATCAATAACATGGAACTCAACATTTCATTTAATTGGTCCTATGATGAAGGCAAGGATCATGGAGCCTAGAACTTCACAATAGGTGTTATCATAAGTTTAAGGACATAAATTTTTTATTTAGTCCATATGTAGTTTTGGCTCAATTCCAAACAAAAACATGTATACATAGGAATGTATTTAATTGTAATATTCTCAAGCCTATGAAAAGTTTGTCTGAAGACGTAGCGGCAAAGAGTATAAAGCTTCATAATCATGTCGGTTTTGTGCCTCATTTATACGTCATCAACCACAGTTCCATGCTCCTAAGGTATGAATTCAATCATATATATATATATATATATATATATATATATATATATATATATATATATATATATATATATATAGGAGCTTGGAGCTTGTTTCTTGGGTGTTAGGTTTAATTAAAACTGTGTTTTATTTTCAGAAAGATTGAATTAAACCTTTAAAATAAGTTTATAAAGTTTTCTGGCCTAAAATTGAATTTTCCAAACTTTCTGGAAGTTCGTTCGATATGTCGTTCGAACGAGATTGTCGTTCGAACGAGATTGCCAACGACTAACCATTAAGGCATTCTGGAACTTCGTTCAAAATGTCGTTCGAACGAGATTATCGTTCTAACGATATTTACAACGAATTTGTAACGAGTTCATACTGGAACTTCGTTAGAAGACTCGTTCGAACGAGAATGTCGTTCGAACGAGATGCCAGGCGGGAACAGTTTTTGGAAGTTTTAAGCAGTTTTTCTCCCACTTCCCCACTTGTTTCTTAACCAACTTTCCTCAGACTTTATTATGTGCGGGAATAACATTTTCTAATTAATCTTTTTCATATCTTACTAACTCCTAGAGAGTGTTTTGAGAGTAAAATCAAAGAGGGAAAAAGATCATGTTTTGAGTGAGTTTTTATCAAAGAGAAAAATATACACCACTCTAGTTTACACCCAAATTCGTTTCTTTCAAGTTCCCATATTCATATATCTTTCTTGGAGTTTGGCACCGGGTTCATCTCTTCCATTCAAAGAGAAGTTTCGGGTTTTCTTCTACATCCCATAAAGAAAGAAGAAGAGTTTTTGTTGCGGCATTACCCACTTGGAGAAAGTCTCCTTGCTCGGGTTACTGTGACCATATAAAGTCCGATCGGTGGATTCTGAGATCGCGGTGGAGATCCAAGGTTATCCGCTAGGAAGAGGTATCTACAAGAAGAAGCGTCGGGGCTTGAGAGGGATCGAGTCGTGTGTTGTAAGCCTTTTTGCCTTGTATTTGTAAATTTCGTACTTAGTGGATTTGTCGCTAGGGCCGTCCGAGGTTGTTTCCCGTTGTGGGTTTTTCCTCGCACATCTCGGCGTAGTGTGATTGATTTATTTCTATCTTGCATAATGAATTAGAACTCATGCTTAGGGTAATTCAAGATTAAAATGGTTTTAATTGTCACACTTAATTTAATTGGGTGCTAATAAATTTGGATAATTGCTTATTTAATTCAAGTCATTTGCTAAAATTGGTTTGGCCTAACTTTGGAATATTGATAATTATGACTTAGGCAAATTCTAGGACTAGAATTTAATATTTGCATGTGTTTAATTAATTCTCACTTGGGTTTAATTTTAATTTGAAAGAAGAAATTAAAATTTAGTATTTAAGTTGAACCATCACCTTTTACGCTTCCGCATCAATTTCATAAAAAGGAAAAATTATTTCTTAAAGAAATTAAAAGGGGGCCCTCCGGGCGACTACAAATTGGTATCAGAGCCAAAGCGATAAATTATTTCGTTAAATATCCTTTAAATATTTTTTGGCTAAAATGGAATTTTCCCCATTTTCAAAATTTCCTATTTTCGATGGTTCTAACTACACGTATTGGAAAGCGCGAATGAAATCGGCAGTTAAATCTATCGATGAAAGGGTTTGGATGCCTGTAGTTAACGGGTGGTCTCCACCAACTCATTTAGTTGAAAATGAACGTGTTCCCAAACCGACCGATAGATGGACTGAAAATGAGTTTAAACTTTCAAATTTTAATTTCCGTGGTTTGAATGCCTTTTTTAGCGCTGTCACACCGGATGAATTCCGACGTATTATGACGTGTGAAACCGTTAAAGAAACTTGGAATATTTAACAACTAACTCATGAAGGAACTAGTGTCGTTAAAGCTTCGAAACTCCAAAACCTCACCACTCAATTTGAAACTATCAAAATGAACGATAATGAAACTTTTGATGAATTGTATGCTAGACTTTCCGATATTGTCAATTCATCTTTTTATTTGGGAGAGAAAATACCCGACAACCGAGTTGTAAAGAAAATTTTAAGGTCCCTACCCGATAGATTTATTCCAAAAGTGACCGTTTTAAATTCTTTACCAACTTTAGCCTCTACGAAATTATAAGAACTTGTAGGTGATTTACAAACCTATGAACTAGGCATGTTTCCCTCTAAAACTGAAAAGAAAATAGAAAAGGGCGTTACTTTAAAAGCCCGAAAAGAGCTCAAACAAGTAGTAGAGAGTGAGAGTGATAGTGACTCGGAAGACATGGCCTTGTTTGCTCGAAAATTTAGAAAATTTCTTAAATTTAACAAAGATAAATTTAAAAATGATTTTAAGAAATTTAAAACTTCTAAGCATGAAAAAGTCGAGAAGATCCCTAAACCTATTAATGAACAACTAAATAGGGACGGGTCTAATAGGTGTTTTGGTTGTGAGGGTTATGGCCATAGGGCTTCTGAGTGCCCCACTAAACTAAGGAAATAGGGTAAACGACCAATTGCATATAATGCGACCCTTAGTGATAGTGATAAGGAAGAGGGACCCGATTCCCCTACTAAGCCTAATTTTGTGGCTTTTATGGCTAGTCATGTGAGTGATAGTGAGAACTCATCGATTGATGAAACGTTAACACATGACACTTCCAAGGTTATAGTTTATGATTCTCTTATTTTTTATGATAGTGAGAGTGGAGAAGAAAGAGAGAGTGAAAATGAAGAAGAGGTTAATGTGAGTGAACTTCAAAATGCTTTTCAACAATTATATAAAGAATCTATTAAATTGAAAAGAGCTAATTTGAGTTAGAAGCGAGTTTGAAAGAACGTGTCGAGGTCGTTGATAATAGTATGTTGGTTGAAGACCTTAGGACACGAGAGAAAGATCTTCTAAAGAAGCTTGAATATATAGAAGGCGAGAGAGATAGCCTTAGGGTTTAATGGAATCCTTGAAAAAGGAGCTTCTTGCTTTTGTAAAACGAAATGTTTTATTAGAGTCTAACATTTTAGAATTGCAAAATAAATTAAAAGACTATAGTAATGTCAAATTTGATTTGGAGTGTCGTTCGGAAAAATTAGATAAAATCTTAGGAACGGTCCAAATTAAAAATGACACGTGTGGTTTAGGCTTCAATACTTGTAATGAATCTACTCATAAAGCCAAGACCAAGATTTTAGGAGAATCTACTAGGAAAGCATTTAGAGATCAGTCCTTAGGTAAATTTTTTCAACATGTTTTCACTTGTACACATTGTGGTCGAAAAGGTCATCTTAAGAAATTTTGTTTTGATCTTAAACGAATTCCTAGAAAATCCCAACGTAATGCAATCAATGTATTTAGAACTCCTACACCCCAAGACAATCTTTCTTCATTAATTTGGGTTAGGAAATCCGACTTGGTTTCCTTGCAAAATAGGGTTTTTGATTCTCATTTACTTTCACATGCTTCCTCCCTTGCTAAATCTAAAAGATGATTGTGTTAGTGCTTGCATACTTTAGCTATTGAACTTCATGCTATATTCACAAGCTAAATGTATGCTTGTTTAATCATTTTGTAGTTTATGCCCCATGCTTAATCACATGCTAGAATAATGATTTATGTTTATCTTTTGTATTTTATTTCTTCATTTGTTTGCATTAAATGAAAATTACAAAAAGATTTTTTTTATCATTTGGATTTTATCTCTTGGTAATTTAAGCTTAATGAAAAATTCAAATGATTTTTGTTTGTCTTTTGAGTATATATATATATTTTTTTCATTTTTGGTTAAAAATTTTAAAAATTCAAAAAGATTTTATTTTGTGTGTAGTTTAGTTTGACACACTTTAAGTGGCATATACTTGTGTTTGAATCCCTCCTTTTTCGCTCCCACGTGGCTAGAACTTTTGGTTTAGATTGTCAATCCTTAAAATGTTCTTTACCATATTTTTTATGGAGCAGTTGAATTTTGTGTTGGTAAATGGATTCTATTTTTATATGCCTCTATTCACACATGCACGAGATCTTTTGAAATTTTAACTTCATATGTATATTTGAGCTATGTGAGGTGTTCTCCTTCCAATCTTGTCATCTACATATTTGTGACTTAAGAGGACTAGTGCATGTCAAAATCCGTTGCACGTGAGATTTGTGTGAAAAATGAAAACATGATATATATAAATGTGCAGAGGGAAGGGCTCCGAAAGGACTAAGTGTTCCTTTGCGATTGTAAGCCACCATTTTGAATGGACCTAAAAGAAATACGTGGTCCAAAGGCCTAAAAATAGAAAATATGGCATTAAAAGAAAAATAATTGCCAAGGCCTATGTTTGATTGATATTGTCATTCAAATTTAAAATAAATGCTTATTGAGGGAGATTGGATGGTATATCAATGGTTTGCACAATGTCCATTTATCCTAGTTGCATATCTCATGTCATGACTCTATTGGTTTGTAGAATCATCAATATGCTAGGCTTGTATGCATTGTGTAGGTTTGTTTATTAAGTTCAATCTATATTGTCACATGAGGTTATATTTAAATGTGATGAAGTTTGCAATCAAATGAGAACTCCATGAACATGTTTTTAAGCGATTGGGTCTAAATTTAATTGTTACTAGTTCACACCCCAACACTTCCGTTTTCATATGACACATTTTTGCCATACGAGTGTGCAAACTTATTGTATTTTGTGTCATGTGTGTGTTTATATCTATATATATGTGCGTGTGCATTATTGATATATTTTTAGTACATATATATATGATATTTTGTTTTGCCTTTGCCTTTGTTTCTTGTCCTTCTATGCGTATACTTTAGTTTTGGTATCTATCTTGGATTAATTATGCTTTTGTTGCCCTATGCTTTCATGTCTTATCACTTTAAGCTTCAACATGCTTTTATATTTGTTCCCTATCCTTTGCCTATTCCTGAACAAAAAGGGGGAGAATGATAAAGGGGAGAAATGGTATCTTATCCTATTATAATCTTATCTAAGTTTAAATGGTATCTTATCCTATTATAACCTTATCTAAGTTTAGGAGATTTAACTTAGAGGGAGTAGCTAACTTCTTGGGTTGATCATTTTGATAAAGGGGAGAATTGATTTTGGGGGAGTATTTATTTTAATTGCTTTAAATACTTTGATATTCCCTATGCATTTGATGATTTTGCTTAAGTGTGCAGGAATTCTTCTAAAGCGATATCTTTCAATGGCAAAGCGTTTGATCCTTGGGTTGAGTCAAGTTTGGGTGGGTTATGTTTTGAGTCTAGTAGAGCTTGACGACCCTTTAGGATTTTTGTTTGGTTTTTGACCCAGAATAGCCAAAGGGGGAGATTTGTAAGGACACAAATTTCCAATTGAGTCCATATATAGTTTTGGCTCAATTCCAGACAAAAACATGTATACATAGGATTGCATTTAACTGTAATATTCTCAAGCATATGAAAAGTTTATCTGAAGACGTAGAGGCAAAGAGTATAAAGCTTCATAATCATGTCGGTTTCGTGCCTCGTTTATATGTCATCAACCATAGTTCTATGCTCCCAAGGTATGAATGCAATCATATATATATAGAGGAGCTTGGAGCTTGTTTATTCGGTGTTAGGTTTAATGAAAACTGTGTTTTATTTTCAGAAAGAATGAATTAAAACTTTAAAATAAGTTTATAATGTTTTCTGGGCTAAAATCGAATTTTCCAAACTTTCTGGAAGTTCGTTCGAACGGGATTGTCGTTCAAACGAGATTGCCAACGACTTCCCATTAAGGCATTCTGGAACTTCGTTCGAAATGTCGTTCGAACGAGATTGTCGTTCTAACGAGATTTCCAACGAGTTTCTAACGAGTTCATATTGGAACTTCGTTAGAAGACTCGTTTGAACGAGAATGTCGTTCGAACGAAATGTCGTTCGAACGAAATGTCGTTCGAACGAGATGCCAGGCGAGAACAGTTTTTGGCAGTTTTAAGCAGTTTTTCTCCCACTTCCCCACTTATTTCTTAACCAACTTTTCTTAGACTTTATTATGTGCGGGAATAATATTTTGTAATTAATCTTTTTCATATCTTACTAACTCCTAGAGAGTGTTCTGAGAGTAAAATCAAAGAGGGAAAAAGGTCATGTTTTGAGTGAGTTTTTATCAAAGAGAAAAATATACACCACTCTAGTTTAGAACCAAATTAGTTTCTTTCAAGTTCCCATATTCATATATCTTTCTTGGAGTTTGGCACCGGGTTCATCTCTTCTGTTCAAAGAGAAGTTTTGGGTTTTCTTCTACATCCCATAAAGAAAGAAGAAGAGTTTTTGTTGCGGCATTACCCACTTGGATAAAGGATCCTTTCACGGGTGACGGTGACCATATAAAGTCCGATTGGTGGATTCCGAGATCGCGGTGGAGCTCCAAGGTTATCCTCTAGGAAGAGGTATCTACAAGAAGAAGCGTCAGGGCTTGAGAGGGATCGAGTCGTGTGTTGTAAGCCTTTCTATCTTGTATTTGTAAATTTCGTACTTAGTGGACTTGTCGCTAGGGCCGTCCGAGGTTGTTTCCCGTTGTGGGTTTTTCCTCGTACATCTCGGCGTAGTGTGTTTGATTTATTTTTATCTTGCATAATGAATTATAACTCATGCTTAGGTTAATTCAAGATTAAAATGGTTTTAATTGTCACACTTAATTTAATTGGGTGCTAATTAAATTTGGATAATTGCTTATTTAATTCAAGTCATTTGCTAAAACTGGTTTGGCCTAACTTTGGAATATTGATAATTATGACTTAGGGAAATTCTAGGACTTGAATTTAATATTTGCATGTGTTTAATTAATTCTCACTTGGGTTTAATTTTAATTTGAAAGAAGAAATTAAAATTTAGTATTTAAGTTGAACCATCACCTTTTACGCTTTCGCACCAATTTCATAAAAAGGAAAAAATATTTCTTAAAGAAATTAAAAAGGGGGCCCTCCGGGCGACTACAAATTGGTATCAGAGCCAAAGCGATAACAGCTGCTCTATCTGATCTCGTAACTCCCGCATCTCTGGCGGAGCCATACGGTATGGAGCGCGTGCTATAGGTCTAGTATCCGATAATAAATCTATGACAAAGTCTATCTCTCGACTGGGGGGTAGACCTGGTATCACCTGGAATACAACGAAATACTCACGAACAACTAGGATCCAGTCTAAGGGAATCACAACCTCCTTAGAGGCATCCTCCTCTATGTAATACAAATGAGCGGTCGAGCCTCCCTCTGGGCATGGAATCGCCACTACAAACATCTCTTGCCCCGGAATGGCAAAGACAATACCCCCACCGAAACAATCAATCATGGCTCTGTAAGCTGCGAGACAATACATACCGATAATAACATCATGCTCATGCATATCTAAGACTAACACATCTACTGGAAATACCAAGCTACCAATCTCTACCCCCACTCCCCGGCATATAAAGAAAATAAGCGACCCACTCCCCAGTGGTGAGTCTACACACGTCACAGTGCTCTTTGTTGTGGCTAATAACCCTAAGGCCTTCGCAAAATGCGTAGATATAAAACAATGCGTTGCCCCAGTATGAAACAAAACTCGACCCATAGTACCATGGATGGGAAACATACCCTCAATCGCGGGTGGTGCCTGTGGAGCTGTTGCCTGGTGGACGTTATAGACACGTCCATACTGTAACTGCCCATGCTGAACTGGATCTGCTGGAACGGATGGTAGGGATGGTACCTGGGCTGGTGCTGGGAGGGCAGCTGGAAAAAGTGGCCTATGTGGCTCATTACGGGCACCCTGCTGCTGTGGGGCCCTATCACCCTCTAGGAAATCCTGGCGCTTATGGCCACACTTGCCGCACCCAAAACATCGGCCTCTGAAGTTAACTCCCCTCTGACCCTGCTGACCACGGCCCTGCTGGCCGTTACCACCCCAACACTGGCCCTGTTGGCCCTGATGAAAACGCTGTTGGCCCTGTTGGCCCTGCTGGTGACCCTGTTATTGTCGGTGTTGGCCCTGCTGATTAGGCTGGCCTTGCCTATAACCCCCAAATCCCTGTCTGGAATCACTTGAATGGAATCGCTTAGCAGGGTCCCCCTGATGGGAACTCGGCTCGTGCTGACGAGTCTGTCCTTGAGATGGTACTCCACTAGCACTACTACCCCCGGTCCTGCCCTGCTGACCGAACTCTCCTGCTCTCTTGCTTCCCTGCAGATGGAAGCGGTGATCCTGGCAATGTAGTAAAGATGCATTGAGTACATCAGTGAAAGTACTCAGAGATAGATTCCCTATAAGGTGCCGACGGATCCTCCAAGCTAACCCGTCCACAAATAACATTTTCTTCTTACCCTCAGTGGGTGCCTCATCTGGAACTATGGTGAGAAGTCTCGTGAACTCCTCCTCATACTCAGCAACGGTAGAATTCTCCTGTTTCAAGTTCAGTAATTTTCGCTTCATCTTAGTCTGCACGGCGGGTGGAAAGTATTTGCGGTCAAACCACTCCCAAAATGACAGAATCGGGATCGTGTCCCTCTCCTCCAAGATGGTGGTGGACTCCCACCACAGCAAAGCGGCCCCCACCAGCTTAAAGGAAGCCAACAACTGTTTATGTACGTCTGTGAACTCATACATACGAAGATGCCGCTGGATATCTTTCTTCCATTGGTTAACGATGATGATATATGAACTACCAGAGAACTCAGGGGGATGCGCCTTCTGAAAGGCATCCCTAACCCGCTCCCATGAAGATGGAAGCTGTGCAGGTACCGGCGCCACTGCCTGAATCTGGGGTGGAGCCTACTGAACCACCGCTAGCGCGGCATTAACCGCCTGAGCAACAATAGCGGCTACCTCATTAGCATTCATAGTGCCCTGTGCCGGAGCTGCTGGCTGCTCGGCTTGGGCACGCCTATCCTTTGGTGCACGTCTCAGAGGCATCTGAAACGTGAAGAAATTCATTAGTCTACAGTTATTATCAAATCTCAAATAGCTAAAGACGTAAACGTAAAAGCAAGAATACAACAATCCTAAACTAGGGCTCTATAGCAAAAAATGTTAAGCTGAAAGCGAAATAAGCCGTACAGATCCTAAGGACACTAGAACCTGATGCTCTGATACCACATGTGGCACCCCGCCTAATTAAATACCGGGCGATCACTCCTTTATTAAATTAAAATCAAGGTGAACATTTGGTTCATTCTTAGCATCACTGTCGTAAAAATAACTTTTCCAGTTTAAACACCCTAATTAACTAAGCTAAGTGTCAAAACCATTTTTTTAGACATTATTTTCAAAATTTTATTTTATAAACCAAGATTTAAATGTATACAACAATTCAATAATAAATAATCACACCATAATCTCAAGGACAGACGTGCTGACGAGTCTGTCCTTGAGATGGTACTGCACTAGCACTACTACCCCCGGTCCTGCCATGCTGGCCGAACTCTCCTGCTCTCTTGCTTCCCTGCAGTAGGAAGCGGTGATCCTGGCAATGTAGTAAAGCTGCATTGAGTACATCAGTGAAAGTACTCAGAGATAGATTCCCTATAAGGTGCCGACGGATCCTCCAAGCTAACCCGTCCACAAACAACATTTTCTTCTTACCCTCAGTGGGTGCATCATCTGGAACTATGGTGAGAAGTCTCGTGAACTCCTCCTCATACTCAGCAACGGTAGAATTCTCATGTTTCAAGTTCAGTAATTTTCACCTCATCTTAGTCTGCACGGCGGGTGGAAAGTATTTGCGGTCAAACCACTCCCAAAATGACAGAATCGGGATCGTGTCCCTCTCCTCCAAGGTGGTGGTGGACTCCCACCACAGCAAAGCGGCCCCCACCAGCTTAAAGGAAGCCAACAACTGTTTCTGCACGTCTGTGAACTCATACATACGAAGATGCCACTGGATATCTTTCTTCCATTGGCTGACGATGATGATATCTGAACTACCAGAGAACTCAGGGGGATGCGCCTTCTGAAAGGCATCCCTAACCCGCTCCCATGATGATGGAAGCTGTGCAGGTACCGGCGCCACTGCCTGAATCTGGGGTGGAGCCTACTGAACCACCGCTAGCGCGGCATTAACCACCTGAGCAACAATAGCGTCTACCTCATTAGCATTCATAGTGCCCTGTGCCGGAGCTGCTGGCTGCTCGTCTTGGGCACGCCTATCCTTTGGTGCACGTCTCGGAGGCATCTGAAATGTGAAGAAATTCATTAGTCTACAGTTATTATCAAATCTCAAATAGCTAAAGACGTAAACGTAAAAGCAAGAATACAACAATCCTAAATTAGGGCTCTATAGAAAAAAATGTTAAGCTGAAAGCGAAATAAGCCGTACAGATCCTAAGGACACTAGAACCTGATGCTCTGATACCACATGTGGCACCCCGCCTAATTAAATACCGGGCGATCACTCCTTTATTAAATTAAAATCAAGGTGAACATTTGGTTCATTCTTAGCATCACTGTCGTAAAAATAACTTTTCCAGTTTAAACACCCTAATTAACTAAGCTAAGTGTCAAAACCATTTTTTTAGACATTATTTTCAAAATTTTATTTTATAAACAAGGATTTAAATGTATACAACAATTCAATAATAAATAATCACACCATAGTTATCCTGGAACATATAATCCAAATAATTTCATCATTCAACAACTAAATCCCAACATTTAAAACTTAACGTAAAACATCCAGACAGTAATAAATCCCAAGATGACAAAACTAGAAATAAATGAGTCATAATGTCCAATAAAGCATCTGAATAATGGAAAGGGCGACGCATGCCCCACTAAATGAACATGCTAGGAGTGAAATCAAATAAATGAAGTCGTCTAAACAAGAGGCCTGCAACTCCCACCTAAGCTGAAGCACGTTCCTTCCAAAGGATCCTATGCAAGACGCCCCTGTGGCTGGGCACCTGTATTATATACATATATATATACAAGATAGAAAGAGAAATAGAAATGGGTCAGAGCCCGATAGTGTAATTGATTTAAAATTCGTTTAACAAGTATTTAAAATGTTTACAGGCCAATGCAACAACATATTAGTGCGACATTCTCTTGAGAAATTCTCACCTCTCTTCTAATGTGCACACCTATCGCACTAACATTCCCAACGGTTTATCTTATCTTATATAACACTGATCTTCCCAATGATTTAACTTATCTTAGGTTACTCGTAAGATTTAAAACAGAACAACATAATTGTGTAAGAGGAAAATTTTATTCAGTAACAAAGCTCTCATTTTAACTTTATTTATTAATAAAGTTTTCGAGTGTCATATTATACTTTTCAAAACAAGTATTTCCAATTTGAAGTCATTATTCATTTCTTACTTACCATAACACAGTAGGAAGTTCCAAATTTCAGAATTTCATATATATTAAATACTCGTATAATATATATATATATATATATATATTCTAACAGCACCCCACATAAAAATTATGGTGCGGGCATACTCTGCTATCCAATCCCCGTATCACTCGTACTAAGGGAAATACAAGTTCGGAATCACTCTCAAACTGTATTAACACATACACAACAATATTGAGGCGAAGCATAGTTTCCAAGTCCAAGAGGTCAGTACATACCCTCACGTCTCTTAGGACCGTCCTACTATCGATCCGATAGCCCGTACCTAGGATTCCTATCTTCTAGGGTACGAGTCAATATCCCCCATAAAGGCCTATTCGAGATAAGACTGTCCCAGTGCGGTAACCTCGGGGATAGCAAGTAGCGCGGGCATGATTTTCACATGTATATAATATATGCATACACACAGTCATATAAATATACTACTTTTATCATATTAATTTAGGTTCATCTCATAACCCATAATCGCAACATTTATTAAGATTTTCCCATTATTAGTTATCACGTATAACGGTTCGTTTCTAACTTTAATTTGAGAGATTTTTCCAACTTATTACGTAATACTCATGGACTCTATCCTTTCAAGTGGAAAAATTCAGTAGGTATTCACTTATGTTCCAACGTAACTGTCTTACGCGTCTCTCCCTTTAATACATAGTTTCATCGTCCCTTATGTGTAAATAACCCAAAAATACAACTATCGTCTTACATTAAAGGTCTTCTTCATCTCCCAAAATATATTAATAAGGGTGTCCAATGAATATTTCTCATTAAATTGAATTCATCTAATTTAAAAAGGGGAATTATGAGTCTGCCAGGAGGGGTCGATCGATCGAGGTTTGGGGCTCGATCGATCGAACCTTCGATCGATCGAGGCTCTTGTCTCGATGGATCGATCAAGCAGGTATGACGAATTCTGCAGTTACCTGTTACGGGTCTTCTCACATAACTCCATCCAAATCCAAACTTTTCATTCCCAATGGTCCAGAAATTTGTACTACTAATAGTATAAATCCATTCCATACATCTTTTACGTAAAGCATGTAAATTTCCATTAAAAATCATGGATTAACAGGCCAAAATTCGTGTGAATCTCAAGAACCCTAGAATTCTCTTTAACATGGTTCTAATCAGTCTTTTTCCAGAATTTTCTTCTTCTAAAACATCAAAATTTTGTGGTTTAATACTCTACATGTTAAGGGATTTCCAGATTAACATTCAAATCATTACTACATGCGATTTCCTATCTCAAATTTGGGGTTTCTTCCATAAAACTCATCCTAATCATCCCTAGACTAACATGAGTGATGCATTAACGAAAATAAGCAAGATAAACACTTTCCTAGGATTTTCAACGTTCTGGTTTGATGACGAATTTGGTGTGGTTGCGTTCCCCGTCGCGCGATCTACGCGTTGGTGGTGGTCGCGGTGCAACCGGGTGAATCGCTGGCCTTGGATTGCTTGGAAAAGCCTCTCCTTCCCTCTCCTATGGCCGTCACTTGTCTTTGGTTGTTTTAACCCTAGAAGACAACCTTAGACATCTGATATATCCCATGAATTTTCGTGGGTTTAATTACCCAAAAATGTAAAATATCCAAAATGCCCTCCCGGGGTACTAATTAAGCCTAAAAACGCACCGAGACCCAAATTAAACCCCCGGGTACACTTTTCTGACTATCTCGACCCTTTCGGACACTTTGGCGCACTCAAAATGACCATATGAGCGACTTATAATATATTCACTTTTTTTCATCAATATTTAGTCCCGACGCGACACAGGCGCGTCCTGACTCAAATTTCCAAAATTGTCATTTTATTCACTCGTGACATTTAATTTGACAAATATTATATATTACTTTGCTCATTAGTAATATTTAACAAACTTCCCATAATTACTAACTCTCATCACGTTAATAATTAAAACATAATTAATTTTCAGATTTATATTAAATAATTAATTCACATTAAATTTAATAAATCCCCAAATTAATATAGCATACAAATACGGGGTATTACATACTTCCCCCTTAATAACGGAATTTTGTCCCGAAATTCAAAAAATAAGGCGTACCTGGTAAGAATAAATCTGAGTATCTCTCGCGCATATCTGCCTCGCTCTCCCAAGTGAACTCCTCCACATTATGATGCTCCCACTGGACCCGTACAAGTGGAACTACCTTCGACCTCAATCTTCTCTCGCTATGGTCTAGGATAGCCACCAGTCTCTCCTCATAAGAGCTGTCAGGCTATAAGTCTATCTCATCTATCGCAATGTGGGTATGGGCCATATTATCCCGAAGATATCGTCTCAACGATGAGATGTGAAATACATCATGAATGCGATGTAAATGCTCTGGCAGTCCCAATCTGTATGCTAACGGCCCCATCCTCTCGATAATGGAAAATGGTCCCACATACCTCGGGGCCAATTTCGCTTTCTTCCTGAACCTCATTACTCCTTTTATAGGAGATACACGTAGTAACACCTGGTCCCCCACATTAAACTCCCGGAAGAACCGTTTCGCATCGGCGTAGCTCTTCTGCCTGTCCTGGGCTACTCGAATGCGACTCCTGATCATATCAATCCTCTCGGAGGTTTCCTGAATCACCTCTGGTCCCAGCAACTTGTTATCCCCCACCTCGAGCCAACAAGTTGGGGAACGACAAGGCCTGCCGTACAAAGCTTCGAATAAAGCCATGCCAATAGTGAACTGATAAGAGTTATTATAAGCAAACTCTACCAGTGGAAGATGTGGCTCCCAACCTCCTCCAAAATCAAGAACACACATGCATAGCATATCCACCAACATCTGATTAGTACGCTATGTCTGTCCATCTGTCTGTGGGCGATAAGATGAACTCAACCTCAACTCAGTACCCATAGCCTCCTGAAAGCTTTCCCAAAAATGCGACACGAAAATCTTGTATCTATCTGACACAATATTCAGGGGCACCCCATGTAATCTGACAATCTCAGCAATGGATAACTGAGCATACTGACCCGTGGTATAGTCTGTCCGCACTGGCAGAAAATAAGCCACCTTGGTCAAACGGTCTACAATCACCCAGATAGAGTCGTGGCCCCGCTGTGATGTAGGCAACCCTGTAATAAAATCCATGGAAATACTTTCCCACTTTCACGCGGTTACTTCCAATGGCTTAAGCAACCCTGACGGTTTCTGATGGTCCACCTTTACCAGTTGGCAGGTAGAACACTTGGACACGAATTCAGCAATGTCCTTCTTCATCCCACTCCACCAGTATTGTTTCCTCATATCCTGGTACATCTTATCTCCTCCAGGATGTACCGCAAATCGGGACCCGTGAGACTGGGCCATCACTGCATGACGTAACTCTGCTCCTTCTGGAACCACCAACCTCCCATTAATCCTCAAACCCCCATCAGAACTAACAGAATAGGACTCAGCACCTCAGCTAAAAGTCGTACAATATCCTCCTGGCAAAATGAGTCTGTGGTCTGTGCCTGTATTATCCTCGTAATAATCTCGGGTGTCACTGTCATAACAGATATGAAGGAACGGGCTACTGCGTCCTGGTGGCCTAACTCCTTCCACTTTGGTTTCTAGACGTCCGCTACATCGTCTACCGATCTACGGCTCAACGCATCAGCAACTACGTTGGCCTTCCCCGGATGATACTGTATGTCGAAATGATAGTCCTTCACAAACTCTAACCATCTGCGCTGACGCATATTCAACTCTCGCTGAGTGAACAGGTACTGCAATGACTTATGGTCTGTGAACAAATGGAATTTCTCCCCCAATAAATAGTGTCTCCATATCCTCAATGCAAAAACGACCGCTGCTAACTCCAGGTCGTGGGTGGGGTAATTATTCTCATGCGGCTTAAGCTTACGGGAGGGAAAAGCTACATCCTTCTCTTCCTGCTGAAGTACTCCCCCAAGTCCCCGTAAAGAGGCATCGGTGTAAACCAGGTACTCCACACCCGGCTTCGGTAAGGCAAGGACTGGTGCTGAAGTAAGCTTGTCTTTCAGCTCGTCGAAAGCCAATTGACAAGCATGATCCCCAACATATGATACCCCTTTGCGAGTCAGGTTCGTCAATGGACCCGCTATTTTGGAGAATCCCCGAATGAATCTCCTGTAGTATCCGGCTAACCCTAAGAAACTACGCACTTCCATCGGTGTCGTGGGCTGTCCCCACTCCCTCACCACTGACACTTTACTCGGGTCAACTGCTATCCCCTATTCAGAAAAAACCTGCCCCAAGAACTGTACTTCTCACAACCAGAATCCGCACATCTCGTACTTAGCATACAACTGATGCTCTCGTAGAGTCTGAAGAACCTGTCTCAAGTGCTCAGCATGCTCCTCCTCGGAGTGTGAATATATTAAAATGTAATCTACGAAGAAGATGAGAAACTGATCCAAGAACTCTCTGAACACTCGGTTCATTAAGTCCATGAACACGGCTGGAGCATTTTTGAGGCCGAATGGCATCAATCTGAACTCGTAAGACCCATATCTCGTCAAGAAGGCAGTCTTTGAAACATTCTGATCCCTAATACGTAGCTGATGGTACCCCGACCTCAGATCTATCTTTAAAAAGAAAGTTTCTCCCCTCAGTTGGTCAAACAGATCATCGATTCGAGGCAACAGATACTTATTCCCTATCGTGACCTTGTTCAACTCCCGGTAGTACACACATAACCTCAGTGATCCATCTCTCTTCTTCACAAACAAGACTGGAGCGCCCCAAGGTGAGATACTCCTGCGAATGAAGCCCTGACCTAACAGCTGCTCTATCTGATCTCGTAACTCCCTCATCGCTGTCGGAACCATACGGTATGGAGCGCGTGCTATCGGTCTAGTAACCGGTAATAAATCTATGACAAAGTCTATCTCTCGACTGGGGGTAGGCCTGGTATCTCCTGGAATACATCGGAATACTCACGAAAAACTGGGATCGAGTCTAAGGGAATCACAACCTCCTTAGAGGCATCCTCCTCTATGTAATACAAATGAGCGGTCGAGCATCCCTCTGGGCGAGGCATCGCCACTACAAACATCTCTTGCCCCGGAATGGCAAAGACAATACACCCACCGAAACAATTAATCATGGCTCTGTAAGCTGCGAGCCAATCCATACCAATAATAACATCATGCTCATGCATATCTAAGACTAACATGTCTGCTGGCAATACCAAGCTACCAATCTCTACCCACACTCCCCGGCATATAAAGAAAATAAGCGACCCACTCCCCAGTGGTGAGTCTACACACGTCACAGTGCTCTCTGCTATGGCTAACAACCCTAAGGCCTTCGCAAAATGCGTAGCTATAAAACAATGCGTCGCCCTAGTATCAAACAAAACTCGACCAATAGTACCATGGATAGGAAACATACCCTCAATCGCGGGTGATGCCTGTGGAGCTGCTGCCTGGTGGACGTTATAGATACGTCCATACTGTAACTGCCCCTGCTGCACTGGAGCTGCTGGAACGGATGGTAGGGCTGGTACCTGGGCTGGTGCTGGTAGGACATCTGGAAAAAGTGGCCTCTGTGGCTCATTACGGGCACCCTGCTGTTGTGGGGCCCTATCACCCTCTGGGCAATCCTGGCGCTTATGGCCATGTTTGTCGCACCCAAAACATCGGCTTCTACAGTTAACTCCCCTCTGACCCTGCTGACCACGGCCCTGTTGGCCGTTACCACCCCGCCACTGGCCCTGTTGGCCTTGCTGCAGACCCTGGTTCTGTCGGTGTTGGCCCTGCTGGTCCTGCCTATAACCCCCAAATCCCTATCTGGAATCACCTGAACGGAATCGCTTAGCAGGGTCCCCCTGATGGGAACGTTGCTCGTGCTGACGAGTCTGTCCTTGAGATGGTGCTCCACTAGCACTACTACCCCCGGTCTTGCCCTGTTGGCCGGACTCTCCTGCTCTCTTGCTTCCCTGCAGATGGAAGCGGTGATCCTGGCAATGTAGTAAAGCAGCATTGAGTACATTAGTGAAAGTACTCAGAGATTGATTCCCTATAAGGTGCAGACGGATCCTCCAAGCTAACCCGTCCACAAACAGCATTATCTTCTTACCCTCAGTGGGTGCCTCATCTAGCACTATGGTGAGAAGTCTCGTGAACTCCTCCTCATACTCAGCAACGGTAGAATTCTCCTGTTTTAAGTTCAGTAATTTTTGCGTCATCTTAGTCTGCACGGCGGGTGGAAAGTACTTGCGGTCAAACCGCTCCTAAAGTGACTGAATCGGGATCGCGTCCTCTCCTCAAAGGTGGTGGTGGACTCCCACCACGGTAAAGCGGCCCCCACCAACTTAAAGGAAGCCAACAACTATTTCTGCACGTCTGTGCACTCATACATATGAATATGCCGTTGGATATCTTTCTTCCATTAGCTGACGATGATGATATCTGAACTACCAGAGAACTCCGGGGGATGCGCCTTCTGAAAGGCATCCTTAACCCGCACCCATGCATATGGAAGCTGTGCAGGTACAGGCGCCACTGCCTGAATCTGGGATGGAGCCTGCTGAACCACCGCTAGCGCGGCATTAACCGCCTGAGCAATAATAGCGGCTACCTCATTAGCATTCATAGTACCCTATGCCGGAGATGTTGGTTGCTCGGCTTGGGCATGCCTATCCTTTGGTGCACGTCTCAGAGGCATCTAAAACGTGAAGAAATTCATTAGTCTACAGTTATTATCAAATCTCAAATAGCTGAAGACGTAAACGTAAAAGCAAGAATACAACAATCCTAAATTAGGTCTCTATTGCAAAAAAAGTTAAGCTGAAAGGGAAATAAGCCGTACAGATCCTAAGGACACTAGAACCTGATGCCCTGATACCACCTGTGGCACCCCGCCTAATTAAATACCGGGCGATCACTCCTTTATGAAATTAAAATCAAGGTGAACAGTTGGTTCATTCTTAGCATCACTGTCGTAAAAATAACTTTTCCAGTTTAAACACCCTAATTAATTAAGCTAAGTGTCAAACCCATTTTTTTAGACATTATTTTCCAAATTTTATTTTATAAACCAAGATTTAAATGTATACAACAATTCAATAATAAAGAATCACACCACAGTTATCCTGGAACATATAATCCAAATAATTTCATCATTCAACAACTAAATCCCAACATTTAAAACTTAACGTAAAACATCCAGACAGTAATAAATCCCAAGATGACAAAACTAGAAATAAATGAGTCATAATGTCCAATAAAGCATCTGAATAATGGAAAGGACGATGCATGCCCCACTAAATGAACATGCTAGGAGTGGAATCAAATAAATGAAGTCGTCTAAACAAGAGGCCTGCAACTCCCACCTAAGCTGAAGTGCGTTCCTTCCAAAGGATCCTATGCAAGACGCCCCTGTGGCTGGGCACCTGTATTATATACATATATATATACAAGAGACAAAGAGAAATAGAAATGGGTCAGATCTCGATAGTGTAATTGATTTAAAATTCATTTAGCAAGTATTTAAAATGTTTACAGGCCAATGCAACAACATATTAGTGCGACATTCTCTTGAGAAATTCTCACCTCTCTTCTAATGTGCACACCTATCGCACTAACCTTCCCAACAGTTTATCTTATCTTATATAACACTAATCTTCCCAATGATTTAACTTATCTTAGGTTACTCGTAAGATTTAAAACAGAACAACATAATTGTGTAAGAGGAAAATTTTATTCAGTAACAAAGCTCTCATTTTAACTTTATTTATTAATAAAGTTTTCGAGTGTCATATTATACTTTTCAAGACAAGTATTTCCAATTTGAAGTCATTATTCATTTCTTACTTACCATAACACAGTAGGCAGTTCAAAATTTCAGAATTTCATATATATTAAATACTCGTATAATATATATATATTCTAACAGCACCCCACATAAAAATTATGGTGCGGGCATACTCTGCTATCCAATCCCCGTATCACTCGTACTAAGGGAAATACAAGTTCGGAATCACTCTCAAACTGTATTAACACATACACAACAATATTGAGGCGAAGCATAGTTTCCAAGTCCAAGAGGTCAGTACATACCCTCACGTCTCTTAGGACCGTCCGACTATCGATCCGATAGCCTGTACCTAGGATTCGTATCTTCTAGGGTACGAGTCAATATCCCCCTTGAAGGCCCATTCGAGATAAGACTGTCCCAGCGCGGTAACCTCCGGGATAGCAAGTAGCGCGGGCATGATTTTCACATGTATATAATATATGCATACACACAGTCATATAAATATACTACTTTTATCATATTAATTTTGGTTCATCTCAGAACCCATAATCGCAACATTTATTCTGATTTTCCCGTTATTAGTTATCACGTATAACGGTTCGTTTCTAACTTTAATTCGAGGGATTTTTCCAACTTATTACGTAATACTCATGGACTCTATCCTCTCAAGTGGAAAAATTCAGTAGGCCTTCACTTATGTTCCAACGTAACTATCTTACACATCTCTCCCTTTAATACATAGTTTCATCGTCCCTTATGTGTAAATAACCCAAAAATACAACTATCGTCTTACATTAAAGGTCCCATAATTATTTATAAGTCCTACTGGTCTTCTCCATCTCCCAAAATATTTTAATAAGGGTGTCCAAGGATTATTTCTCATTAAATTGAATTCAACTAATTTAAAAAGGGGAATTATGAGTCTGACAGGAGGGGTCGATCGATCGAGGTCTGGGGCTCGATCGATCGAACCTTCGATCGATCGAAGCTCTTGGCTCGATCGATCGATCAAGCAAGTATGGCGAATTCTGCAGTTACCAGTTACGGGTTTTCTCACATAACTCCATCCAAATCCAAACTTTTCATTCCCAATCATCCTGAAATGTGTACTACTAATAGTATAAATCCATTCCATACATCTTTTACGTAAAGCATGTAAATTTCCATTAAAAATCATGGATTAACAGGCCAAAATTCATGTGAATCTCAAGAACCCTAGAATTCTCTTTAACATGGTTCTAATCAGTCTTTTTCCAGAATTTTCTTCTTCTAAAACATCAAAATTTTGTGGTTTAATACTCTACATGTTAAGGGATTTCCAGATTAACATTCAAATCATTACTACATGCGATTTCCTATCTCAAATTTGGGGTTTCTTCCATAAAACTCATCCTAATCATCCCTAGACTAACATGAGTGATGCATTAACGAAAATAAGCAAGATAAACACTTTCCTAGGATTTTCAACGTTCTGGTTTGATGACGAATTTGGTGTGGTTGCGTTCCCCGTCGCGCGATCTACGCGTTGGTGGTGGTCGCGGTGCAACCGGGTGAATCGTTGGCCTTGGATTGCTTGGAAAAGCCTCTCCTTCCCTCTCCTATGGCCGTCACTTGTCTTTGGTTGTTTTAAACCTAGAAGACAACCTTAGAAATCTGATATATCCCTTGAATTTTCGTGGGTTTAATTACCCAAAAATGTAAAATGTCCAAAATGCCCTCCCGGGGTACTAATTAAGCCTAAAAACGCCCCGAGACCCAAATTAAACCCCCGGGTATACTTTTCTGACTATCTCGACCCTTTCGGACACTTTGGCGCACTCAAAATGACCATACAAGCGACTTATAATATATTCACTTTTTTTCATCAATATTTAGTCCCGACGTGACACGGGCGCGTCCCGACTCAAATTTCCAAAATTATCATTTTATTCAGTCATGACATTTAATATGACCAATATTTTATATTACTTTGCTCATTAGTAATATTTAACAAATTTCTCATAATTACTAACTCTCATCACGTTAATAATTATAACATAATTAATTTCCGAATTTATATTAAATAATTAATTAACATTAAATTTAATAAATTCCCAAATTAATATAGCATAAAAATATGGGGTATTACATTATTTAGTTTTGATTTGCATATTTTAATGATGAATAATCTATCTTCTCAGTTCTCATATATTCTCTCTTTATATTATGGATTAAATACCAAAAAGTCCCTCAAACATTTTTTAATACACATTTAGTCCAAGCCTTTTGTTTTGAAAAGGACTTTTTGGTGCAAAATAAAAAGGCTTGGACTAAACGTGTATTAAAAAAAGTTCGAGGGACTATTTGGTATATGCCCCTTATATTATTGTAGATAAATTATCGTACTGTGTCAAAATACGTTTGCAATACGCTATACTAAATTGAAATAACTTCGAACTTATAAAGGGTGATGTTGAGAATATTGTTGATTAAAAAAAAACTAAACCAAAACTAGTTGAAATTCCCTTTAATCCTGCCTATGTTCTCTAAAATATATATTGCAGCGATGGGTGAGTTTAATTTATTGAAGCTAGACCATGTCTAAAAGATTTTTCCATTTTTTAGGATTTCACTAGAGTTCCAGTTGTGGCCATCCTTGATTTTTGTAAGAGATGATATGAACATGCTTGGTGGAGACTCAAACAAAATCGATCCATTGGTATATCATTTTCCCTACAATTTGGATTTCATTTTTAATGCGTATTTGGATGTCACATGTCTAGAACATTATTCTTTACCAATGATACTGCTTCTGTTTGAACTTTTCAAACTGTGTAAACGAACACTTGTATTAGATTCTTTATTAGTGCCTATATTTCCATCTATATTTATTATTTTATTAGACTAAAAATTCTAACCTTTTGACAAAATAGCAGAGCAACATTATTCCCTTCAATGTTACGAGTTTCCTAATATTTTGAAATTCGTGCACGTGCTAGTAGACCTTGTTATTGATCATTCAGTTCAGGTCAATGTAGCAATAAGACAAAATGTAGTGGAGGCCAACATGAACCTTGAATTCTATAGGAATAATAAGATGTTATCTTTTCTTATATGGGGACTAGTTGCCTTCCACAATATGTCTTGGTTCCACTAGGTAAAAAATTAGCATTTCTTATTGCATTTGGATGATTTTATTTATAAAAATTTTAAGTTACCCACCTTGACAGATTGAAACCAAACGTTTGCAGTTTCTTTATCATTTTGTGATCTTACCTGAGGCATCATAATATTTTCCGTTTCAGTATTAATTCATGCTCATATAATATGTCCAATTTAGGGTATATGCTCACGACCCCAAAATAAATTAATAAAAGGAAAAAGAAAAGATGCATACACATGTATAATATTTTTATACTATCATCTCGCAACTTTAATCTTTAATTCTACGTAATCATCATCGTTTTAATCATCCTTTCTTAATTTCATGACATTTTATCTGCTTATATGGTACTTAAAAAATCTCTCTTGTAATATTTCAGGTCAATCTAGAATACCATGGACATGTTATTTTCAACACTAATGGCATTTTTTACCTTGATAGTATTGTTGGAACTGATTCCCACATAACTATGATTGATGGTGAAGACACCCTATCCAGTGACCCCCTAAGTATATCATTAGCTCCCTAGGACTCACTCATTCACCGCAAACCCTTTCGAGTACCAATCAAGAAGCCATTGGGCGCTCCCAGGTCCCGTTTGCCTTCGGCTAACTTTCTCGCTTGAGAAAAAGTTCAATGAATATTTAAAGGGCTCTAAATTCCTTTTCCAACGGTTTTCCCCATGTGCAAATCGACCTTACGATTCGTAATAACAATCCATTTTATTCCAAAAACTGATCTTAAAATCACTGACGCTCTCGGGGCTCGTTCAACTCTTCAGCTTAAACGAAGCTGAAGGAATCTTCGAAAGGATCTAAGTATCCTTTCCAATGATCTGCGTCATGCACGAATAATCCTTACAGTATGGAGAAACAACCCATTTTACTCTAAAGGGTCACGGGGCACTTTTCGAAACCATTTGACCTAGGCCAACTCTCAGAATTGAATAAAGCCGAATGAAATCTCAAACTGTACTGAATACCCTTTCCAACGATCCATCTCGTGCGTGAATCGTCTTTACTGGTTGGACAAAATATCCGTTATCCTTTGGTAATTTCCTATCTAGTGACCAGTGGGATCTTTTGGTCCCTATTTGATCTCAGTCAACTCCCAAACCTGGGAGTGTCTCATGGATTCTTTAAGGGTTCTGAATATCCTTTCCAACGATCTACCCCATTCTTGTTTCTGACTTACGGTTCGCATTTTACGGCCATTTTTTCGAAAACCCTTCCTCAAACTACTGAATGACACCCCCATGATCCTTCCTACGTGTTGTGTGTCTAGAGTTCTATGTATCTAGGCATGTCTAGGGCCATGCTGATTGGCACCCCCGTGGCCCTATAAATAGAGGTCATGAGCTCACTTTGAAAAGCACCCATGAACATCCCTCTCAGCAACTCAGAGAACATTCTCTCGAATTTAGAGTTGTTCCCTTCTTAAAAAGTCCATTTTCTAATGTAATACCCTGCCCTAAAAAATAGATGCTTAATTTTATTTGAAGTATTTAGTTCAAAGGAAAACTCGAGAAAAAAATAGATGAGGAGATTACACCAAATGGCACGAAAAGTCACGCATTATGAAAAGTAATTAAGGAGAAGAATTCTATGGTTGCATTTTCTGCACAGATGCATGTTTAAATTCTAATAGTCCTAGTAATTATGTTGGTTAAGTTTGACGCGAGAAGGGCATAATACAATCTTGGTTAATAATGCAGTAATTTGGGCGGTACACGATGCTTAGGATAAGAAACTTTGCTCAATTTTTGTACGATGCACCACGGTCCTAAATATCGCTATGGACACTTTTATAAGGTAAAAAAAAAATACATACAAAAATACCATGGGATCAAAAGTCAAAATAACAAATAAAGATTATTTATATTGTCAAAATATGAAAGTGCTCAGAAAAATATGAAAATTACCATAGAGATGTAAAATTTAATTCTGAACAACTTTCTCTTCTTTGATATCTCCGAAAAAAATCATTACCTCCGTTTTGGGCAGATTTTTGCCAGCACGCGATACTGCGAAACCCATATTTGCGCGCATTATTTAGGACATCACAGAAGGTCAAAAAAAATATTGTGAATATGTTTTTTGACTCACAAAAATATAGGAAATATTATGATGAAGAGAAAAATCGAAAAAAAAATACTTTTATACGGAGGTCCCGATTTTTGCGCCCCTTGTACAGGATAATTCGGGATGCCAAACGACCCTTGTAAATATGATTTTTTAGCCAAAAAAATGCAAGGAATATGAATCTCAAGTTAAAAGTTTCAAAAAAAAATTGGGCACGAGAGAAAAAATGGCAAAAATAAACATTTTGTGGGGGGTGTTTGGGGAATTTAACCCCTTCGGATTTTAAGGAGTATATAAGTGAGAGTTAGGGTCTATTTGGTTTTCAAGTATAATTATATTTTTTGTGTTTAAATATAATTATGAAAAAAAATCTGTGTTGGCAACCTGTTTTTAAACACTGAATTAAATATTTCTGTGTTATAATCATGTTTTTCGAAAAACAGGTTGATGGTGAATTATAACTTTTGTTTTTTATTTTTCAACTTAGAATTATTTATTCTTAATAATTTAATGCATTTATACCTTAATATATTATATACATAATACATTAATATGTGTGTAATTGTTATAAATAAAAATATGTATGTACATGTATACAAAATTACGTATGGAATAATATAAAGTTAAATAATATTATTAATAGATACATGATACTTATATATAGTTTTATATATGTATTATTAATGTATGAAATAATATAAAATATTCATATAGTACATATGTATTAGAATATATTATCAATTAATGTATGTATATAATTTTATAGTGAATTGTACATACAATATATATATATATGTGTGTGTGTGTGTGTGTGTGTGTGTGTGTGTGTGTGTGTATAATATAAATATACATAATTGTTAATTTTGTCAAATTTAAAAAAAAAAATTGTATTTAAACACAAGTTTACCAAACGCACACCAATAATTATAAACACAAAAAACCGAATTTTAAAACTGTATTTAAAATAACGCTTAAATCGAATTTTCTGAATGCAACATCAACCAGGCGCTTAGCCATTTGGGCATCAAACTGTATTTCTGAATGCTTGAGAGCTTCCACCACCCCAACCACCGTACACCACTACTACTCCACAATAAACCACAAATAAGCCACCTCTATAAGGGAGAATTTCTCCACATTTGAACCAAACACAACCATTTCCACCATTTTTATAATGGAGCTACGAATCTTGGAGTTATGTTTGGGGATTTTAATGGAGATGAAGTGGGTCTTGCTTGGAGTTAAAATGAAGCTTTTGGAGGTGCTTTTGGCAACCCCTTTAGGGCCACCTTTGGAGGTGGGGGTTTCTCCTCCTACACCAACACCACCATTGGAGAGGTTAGAGGTGGGATCTACTAACCTTGATTTGGTTTTATTGATGAGTAAATTTTAGCAAGTCATTTACATGTATTAGGCTTAATATATGTAGGATTTGTGAATTGTTTGCCTCCATGAGATCGATTAGTAAGTTTTGATGATTTCATAGGTAAATGGGTTTCAAAGAATGATTTTTAATGAGTTTGAAACTTGAAAAAATTTCAGAATATATTCTTTAACATTTTATGAAATAAAATGTAAGGAAGTGTTATTTATGTAGTTTTCGTGTAAAATAGAAAATAAATATTTTTACGGCATAAAAATGTTAAAAAAGGGTTATTTTGTGTATTCCTGGTAAGAAGGAAATAATGGACATTTTTATGATGATAAAAACGTAAGATGATATTATTTTAGTGTCTTTGTCAATAAATTTGATAATAAACATTTTTATGAAATAAAAATGTAAAAAAATGTCACCTTGGTATATTTTTAGTGAAATGGAATAATAAACATTTTTATGGCAATAAAAGTGTTGGGAAAATATAAATTGTTGAAATTATATAAGAAGTTAATATTTCAATGCTTTGGATGTCATGAAAATTGGAATTTTTAGAAATATTTGTGTTAAACATTTTAGGAAATAAAATGTTTGGAAATAATGATTTGTTAGTAAATAATTGGTGAAACATATATTCAAACCGTGTAACAGGATTTTTGGGTTAAAAATCCATTTTCTCATAAACATAGACTTGTAGTATTTTGGCATTAAATGTGTAAGCAAGTTTAAAGCAACGTTTGTTGGATTTAACATAAAATAAGAAAAGTTAGAATTTTAGTCTTCACGTGTGTGAAATTGGGACTAAATAATATGACGAGTATGATGTTAAAAGACTACATATTAATTAAAAAGGAAATGACAATTTTCTTATAAAGTAGTCCTAAGTGTTGATGTATTTCTCGAGTTAAAGGTAAAGAAATATTTTTGAAAAAAAAAGTGATAGAAAGTATTCATTAAGTGTTAAAGGGTAGGGGGTTAGTGTGACACCCCGTCTAATTAAATACCGGGTAGCTACTCCTTTATTAAATTAATTCGAAATGCCAAGTTGGTTCAGTTAATAGCATCACTGTCGAAAACATTTTAATAATTACTAACCACCTAGTATTTAAAAAGTAAGTGCCAAATTTTACGTTAAGTCTGATTAACATGCAGTAAAAGAATAATGAAAGAATAACAACCATTCACCATAAAGAAGCAATGAAATAACCAACAATAATAATAAGAAGTCCGGAGGAAAAACCCCTCACAACAATCCCACAACAGTAGTAAGTAAAACAAAGTACCCTGAATTAATTACATTCTAGAAGTCTGAATAACTGAAATAAATGGAAAGTCTCTAAAAGGAATGGGCGACATGCCCTACAACTGATAAAATACTGAATAAGGAGTCAAAGTAGATGAAGCGTCTATTAGCAAAGTCCTGTAGCTTCCACAAACAGCTACAGCTCGTCACCTGTATGGGAATCCTAAGCATGGTGTCCTTGTGGCTGGGAGCCTAAAATGGTTTTTACAAAAATAGAATTTGAAAGCAAATGGGTCAGAGCCCGAAAGTGGAAATCATTTTAAAAACTGCAAGTGTTTTAATAACATTAAAACATTAAATGCAAAGTACATGTTAGGACGTGCACTCACATGAAATTCTCACCTCTCGACTACATGTGCACTCCTAACTTACCATACCCATCTAAATGATATACTTATCTAATCAAACTGTAATAAGTTCTACCCCTTACTACTCGATTCCCATATTACATTCTAGCGTTATTAATCTACAATAGAGAACTTTACTTAAACTCAGATTCGCAATTTGTAATACACTTCACTATCAGTTAACCCGTTATGTTTTCTCAAAACATTACCATAATTATATTCACAATATTAACATAACCGTTCCCATTAATTAAGTGTATATTATTCACGTCATAAATATACAATACAAGCACCCCGAGAACTAGCTGCGGTGCACACATACTATGCTATCCATCCCGGTACATCACGTACATAAGGATCACATATTCCGAATCTCTCAGGAATAGTTCTCAGATAACAACATCACAAATAATGGAGGCGAACACAGTCACATCACATGGGTCACGCACATACCTGCGCTCCCACGATCAGCAGACTTATTAACATCCCAATAAGTCCTTCTCTGACCTATGTTCATCGAGGTAACCAGTCTAAATCGGGGCAACACAAGGATTAGAGGGCCCTAAGCGAACGTAAACCTCCCGTGATAGCAAGTATGGTAGGTATGTCATACACATAAATCAATACATATACTAAGTAGTCACGCATCTTAGTAATCACCATTATATATTGGTGGTACACTTCTCATTCTCGTACCGCCATATAATACCACACACTTTATATATTCCCGGTTAATATAATGCATTAGGCCGTCAATTTCTCACATTGTATTAGACACTCACGTCCTACTTCATATTTACCCTTAGGTTCAAACTACACTTCTAGGTTTGATTCCTCATTATATCCCAATTATCCCAATTTTATCACTCTATCATCAAGGAAGTGTTATCTCTACATATAATCAAGGTTACGGGACACTCGGGATCAAAACAGGCTAAAAAGCCTAAACTGTCAACTCGTTCGAAGTCTCGTTCGAACGAGGTTGTTCGAACGAGACTTCGTTCGAACGAACTGAGTCTTCTAACGAGATCTCGTTCGAACGAAGTGGGCTTTCTAACGAGATCTCGTTCGAACGATCTCATCGAACGAACTTCACCCTCGTTAGAAGTCAATGGTCAACTCGTTAGAAGCTCGTTCGAACGAGGTCGTTCGAACGACCTGGGCAGGTCTTCTAACGAGCGACCAGATTCGAGCCCAGATTTCTTATTTTCGTTTTTCCAACTTCTCTACTTCCCAAATCTCATCCAAACCTCAATCTAACAATTGTTTAAGGTCCCTAACCGTCCCTAATCATACTTAGTTCACATATTGACATGTTTGGGGGTATTAATTCATCCTAACATAATTCAAATATCAAATCTCTACATATTTTTCCCCAATTTTAAAACTATGAACCCTAGAATTTATGAATCATCAAAGAACTGAATTAAATCCGTTTTTTTGGTTTCCTACTAAATGTAATATCATCAGAATAATCATCACACCAATCTACATGCGATTTCCTCATCAAAATGTACTTTCTATTTCCAATTTACATGGGTTTTTTCATTAACTCCCAAGAACAATATGGTTTTAATAAATTCCTACACATGGAAGAAGCATTCTTTGAAATAAATGAAATTAAACCACTTGCCTTATAAGTATCTCTGATTTGATGACGAATTTGATGAATGGATCTCTCTCTCTCTGCAGAATCCTTCTATCTCTACAAGCTTTCTTCTCCAAGTAACAATGGTGGCTAGGGTTTTTGCCTAAGGAACTTTTGGAGCAATTTCTAATAACCTCCGTAGTCTATTTGGGTATTAGTGGGCTTAGTGGGTTAAGTTGGGAATTACTAAGTCAGCTTTTAAATTCCCAATTTTCGTAGTTAATAATTCCCAAAAATCCAAAATTACCAAATTACCCTTATACATTGCCGGTATGGCCTAAAACTGCCCCGGGACCCAAACCAAACCCCCGGCTAGTGTTTTCTGACTATTTCGACCCTTCCGGACGCGTTGGCGCACTCAAAATGACCATACGGATAATAGAAATCAAATTCACTTTTTAATTATCATAATTATATTCCATGACGCGGCGGTCTCACGCGCCCCAACAAAATTTCCAAATGGCCGTATTTAAATCTCACGACATTTAATAATTCAGTATTCATATATAATCATATCTGCACATTAAAATCAAATACCAACTCGCATCTCGCTAGTATTTTAATCCGGATTAATTTCCAATAAATACACATTTAATTTAATTAATCCCATAAATAAATATCACGAAAATACGGGGTATTACAGTTAGTGAGTATAACCTTCCAATGTTGAGAAATATTAACACTTATGGAATTAAAAAATGGGCTAAAGGAATAAAAGTGTTTCCAATAAAGTAAATGATTACTCCCAAATGTAAAAAGGTGAAAAATAGTTAAAAACACCTAAGTAGCTAATGTGGATGGCTAAATTGTGTTTTGAAAAATTAACACTTGTAAAATGGAGTGAAAGGTGATTTTCAAAACAAATGGGTAAGATGATAATTTTACTTAAAGTACAACATTTATGGAATAAAATGTTAAAGAGTGTTTTAATACGTATGAAGAAAACAAAAGGACTTCAATGGAATTTAATGATTTTTCATAAATGAATAATAGGAAAATGGACGGTTAAGTCCAAGGTTTTGGCTTCGGCTCAAAAGGGCAAATTAATGTGAACGTGAGAAAATGTTGAACACATTGGCAAGATAATGATATTGGATGATGTCGGGATAAATAATTAAGCTGGATTACGCTGTCCCTAGTGATGAAAGATCCCAAACCAACTGCAGTATACTTAGTGCTCGGTGCTAGACGGTGAAATTCCATGAAACCGTGGGTGTGCGTGTGTTGGCAGATTCCCTAAAGATAATTCTAAGTAATGAATCAAATATTCATGAAAAAGGAAAAAATGGATGATAATGATCCAAAGATTTATTGATGCAAGAGCACCGCATTAAAATGTTTAATGTTCATGTGGTAACATGGGATGGTTAAATAATGTGACTTAATGATATTAAATTACCTAATAAAGCTTGAATCATAATAAACACAAGCGTGTGTTACATGAGGCTTCAAAGGAAAAGAGTAATTTTCTAAAACATGGTATGTGCATGTGTTAAATAAAAGTCATGAAATATGGTTAAGTAACTCTGGCATGAGTTAATGAACGTTAAATAATAAACGTTTTGAAAGTAAATTAGAGGTTTTCCTAACAAATGTCATTTTTTTAACTGCGTGATTAATGGGAATGAATGCTAGTTTTAAAACCATGATAATAGATAGGGACTATTTTGTAAGGTCAAGGAAGTCAAGTGGCATTAATTAACGTTTTTGGAATAAAATAATTAAATACATTGGTACATGTATTTTCAAGGGTATATATGTAGATATATACATATTTTCACATGGATGTAGTGTAGCATGTGAGTAACCCCTTCTGTCGCTTGTTTCTATATTGCATTTGTATATGATCCCATTGAGCCTTCGGCTCACATCCCTTCTTTTGTTGCGGCAGGCTACCTGATGTTCCGTACTTTCAGAACGTTATACATATAAGTAACTATTTGCCTTTGCGATTAGTTGCTCTGTTTACTTGTCCTTTGGGGCACTTCCCTTGGGTCCTATCACGTAGTTAATGTAAATCGGGCTCGCAAAATAATATGAGTAACGTTAAATACTAATTAAACTGGATTAGAAACATTATTTAGGGTGTTCCATTGAACTTCACAATTAACGTGCGAACCGGATCGGGTTATTCCTTTAATAACCTTTGAAATCGGGTCGGGGCGTTACATCTACATTCCCTTCATCTTTTTCATACTCCTTTTAGTAAATTCTCACCTGTTTGCCCATACTGCCATCATATATTCATGATGTAAGCGCATCTACAATCAAGATACATCTAAAGTCTTTATAAAGAGGTCCAATTCTCCCCCATTGTCTTTAAATTCTCTTATTTTTGTATTAGTTACTTCATTTCCAGTTTAGTACTTAACTTCATTACATCACATATATTAATTTCAAACTTTTTATTATTAGTATCTTCACATACTTTATTTTCATATAAAAACCCAAAGACAAGAATAAGAGGGTTTATTTGTAAATTCCAAACTGGAAATTCTCATCACATTTTCTCATACTAAAACACCTTTTTCTACACACATACACATATAAGTAAAGTCCCCGTTTGGATTTATGGGTTAAACCCTACCTTATATTGTCTTCAAACCATGTGGACTTTGATGCCCCCTCAGACTACGTAGACGTAATGGGTAAATTTCTAGACGCGGGTCCTTGCCATGCTCTTATTATATATTATCAATATGTATTTTATATGCTTGCTTGCTTGTGTCTTTTTCGATATAGGCATTCATTCTTCTACAACGACTTGTGAATTGGTAAACACTTACATTATACTTTGAATTACAATTTCGGGAACACTCCTAAGGATGACATCACTCTGCCTTTATCCATGATGCAAGTTGGGAGATTCCATCCTCCGTTTATATTATGCACATTAACACACACGTCACGGAGTCTCGCAGGAGAAGATTAACACATGCCCATGAGAGACCAAAAGGGTGTGATGTTTGCCTAATATCTTCCCATTTCGTAACATATTCCTCGAACCCTTGTGCTACTTGGTTTCTCAAGCATTAATATTATCCTTGATGTCGTTCCCTCAAAGTGGCAATATTTCTCTTGCCTATTTTGTGCAAAATATGATGGCGACTATATCTCTTTACATCACCCCACATCCACGACGATCGAGTGCTCCGAGAAAGGCACAATCCCACATGCACGCTGAAAAGTGTAAGAAATGAGGGATCCATCTGGGGAGAACCCCCTAACCCTAACCTTGGGGTGGATAGAGTGTTGACTCTGATGAGGATGTTTAAAGAGGACTAGATTATATTAATTCATGGATGTTATTCTTTTCTGCATGTGTTCGTATGCGCCTACCTGCATGTTCCATTTCCTTATATATTTACCTATTTGTATATATATATATATATATATATATATATATATATATATATATATCACTTTCCACTCACTTGTATGCTTCACACACTTGTATTGACTCTCCATTTACACCTCACACACTTAAACTTAGCTTCACTTTATACTCACACGCTTCACACGCCACTTAGAATATCTATGCTTAGGCTTTACTAGCACACACCCACACTTGTATATATCACCATGCTCACTTACACATATCATACACCACTTGTAGTTGATCCATGTATAGGCTCACTACCACACACACTCACTTGTATATATTCTCGTGTAATCTACTCACTCACATGTATGCAAGCGTAGTATAGTCTCCATGCTAGACTTACTTATCATAATACTTGTATATTCCCCCACATTAGTATTGTACTCCCTTTGCTCACCATGTTAATAAAAAATGATAAAAAAATACTCTTTCACAATAATAGTTAATTAGGACTCAACCATTTTTGTACATTACATCACCAAGAGCATGGCAATATTTACCAAAATTTTATCCCATACTGGGGGGGCCACTTTGTGATGGGTGCTAGTCCTGCGGGTCGCAGTTTGCCTAAGCGATATAGCTCTCACCATTCATTGGCCCCGTACCTTCGATGTATATCAAATGGTTCCCCTTGCATCGTACTGCTTGACAAAACTCATGATGAGAGGTTTATAGTAAGTAACTCCTTCACGTACATCTTGTATATCTAATTCACTCTCACACATACTGTCCCTACGAGGTATATATTGAGGTAATTCATTTACACTTGGGTATATAAAATGTCTTGTCCACACGTACCGATGAATGATTACCCTTAGGCCAGAGGTATATCATGGAAGTAATGCTATAGGGAGGAACACTTACACTAATAAATAATTGCATAAACCTCATATTGGTGTCAAACCTAGGACACTCATAATTAGTTTGTCGGTTAGAATGAAAAAATTTGCCAAAATTTTGGGTCAGCATACCACGTGAATTTTCATGCTATTTAGCCTTTTTCTAAAATATGACCTCGTTCGTGATCCCGGAAACAAGTCAAATCGTGTCTTCCATACTTTCAAACCCTATTTTTCAGGGTCGGGTTCTATCCGACATATTGTTTGCATTTAGGAAAACCTAAAACAAGTGAAAACCTACTAATAATATTAATAATAATAATCATGTTGATATTCCACTCCTTTTTCCTTACATTTTCAAAAATACCAAAAAACAAATTCTCCTCCTTGCCATATACCCAAAATTCTCTCCCTCCTTCTTTCGAAATTTAATTCGAACCATTTTTCTTCTCAGGTCGATCGCATACCCAATTTGGTCATAGCTCCCTATTGGCTTTGGTCTTTCGTCAAAATTCCCTGAAGCTCCATTGGTTTTTCTGCTATTTTATTCGAGTTTCGGATTTATCTTCATGAGCTGTTCATGAAGAGCACTGATCAAGCACCGAATGTGCAGCCTGATCTGATGACCTTTTTATCCCAGATCAATGCCAAGATTGGCAACCTTCAAATTGAGGTCCATGTGATGAAACATCACGAGACCAGATTCTTAAAAAACTCGAGGCTCTCTTTCCTTGTGCCAAGGGTCCAATCGCTCTCGATATTTTTTAGGTCCCAGAGGAGTAATAGCATGCTTTGTGTACCCCACCTACCAATGGTCTAGCACTAACTAAACTGCATATTCTAAATCTTTCCCAACCAGGGTCTCACCCGCCAGTACTAATGGATTCTAAGGAGAAGGAACTGAACAAGGTCAAATAAGATCTTAAGTAAAGATATCGAGTAACAACATGGACTACACACATATGTCTCCCTATCCCAAAGCTAGACTACAAGAGAAGTTCAAGATGTCAGACATCGAGAAATTCGGGGTAAGTGGACCCCCAATTGTTCACCTTCAAAAATATCACCGACCCATGACCCACCTTTTTTCTTTCAAAGAGATAATGGCCTAAATGTTCCAACGAACCTTGAAAGAAAGTTCCCCCCAGTGGTTTCTATACCGTGAAGAATTTAGGATCCATATTTGGGAGTATGTCGCATGAGAATTCATGACTTAGCATACGTATAATAAGTATATAGAGGTTACACACTGAGATGTAGAACTTCTTAAGCCGAACCCTGGGGAAACAGTCAGTAGCTTCATAGGAAGGTAGTGAGAGAAAGATGCTTCTAATACCAATAGACCTTCTGAGGAGGAATAAGTTAGTATTGTGCTGAAGAATTTCTTTCCTTATATCCGAGTGTCCATGGAGGACAGTATTACCAGCACTTTCAAGCCCTTTGTGAGGCTAGTGTCGAAATTGAGGAAGTCATTACCAAAATGGAATCCGAGATGAAGAAAATAACATGATAATTCACTCTACAGAAGTATGAGAATCCCATCACTATATTAGTCTCAACCATCAACAATATTTCCCAACCTACTCTCTCTTGGGCACCGACAAAATGCCCTAATCCTGTAGAGAAAGAATACACTGAGCTCCATTCTCTCCTATCAAAAGTCTTTCAAGCCCTACTAAGTCGAAACCTCATCACACCCTTGGACCCCCATCTATTACCCAATCCTCTCTCTAAAAATTTCAAGGTTGATGACCGTTGTCATTTCCACCAGTCCACTGGCCATACCACCAACCATTGCTTCCACCTGAGGAATATGATTCAAGGCCTAATTAACCGGGGTGTCTTCGCCCCACCACCCAATCGCAAACACAATACCACTCATAACCCACTTCCAATGCATACGAATGCCATCTTTCTAGAGAATGACCTAGAATTTGACCCATCTGTTTAAATCATGCCCAGTAAAGCACTATACCCATATTCTCACCTAAGCCACTCAAGGTTTTCCCATATTTCCTCATACGCCTTTTTGCTTCAATGATAAAGCTTTGCCACTCATTAAATGGGCCTGCATTATCGTCTATACCCAATATGAAGGACAATACATGAAGTTACTAGCTATGTTGAACCAACTCTAAAGTTTAGGCTGAAATTACCCACCGAGATGACTATTGATTATCACAAATTCAGTGTCTTGTTCAAGGAATCCCAAAAATTTTCTCGGGAATTAGATGAGTGGGTCGTACCTGTTGAAAAAGTCATTTTAGAAGATATAGTACAGATAATTGCATATTCATGTCGACGGATAAGTGAAATTTATAGCATTGCTGAGCTACTCACCGCTTTGAAGTTTCATAGATGGTTAATCCCTTCACTCATGTACCTCCCCGCTGAGTGGGAAGATTTGTATGATAAAGCCATTGAGGTTATTGAATGAATTTATTTCTCTTGGCAAGAGGACATAGTTGCCATACGATGGGGGGAATGACTTTGATAGTTCTGATCAGGAATCCAGTCAGGAAGAAGCTAGTCTGGTAGCCAACCTATATTCTGTCAGGGGAAGTCAACATTGTAGCCATTCATCGAGACATAGATGAAGACATAGGGTTCTTATTCTTACCCATCTCGGTCAAATACATAACCACGTCATGGAGACACTACAAAGATCCGATTCCACATGTGATCTAGATAGATAAAGGAATTGGAGTTTCAAAAGGGCTTCCCGGACCAGAAATGACCGTTAAAGAGAGTAAAATCCTTGACCAACTAAAGAAAACAAAAGCCAATATCACCCAATGGTGGATTTTCATTTCCTCCCAGTTACACAATAATTCTTTGATAAAACTCCTCATTAGGCCTATAGTCCCTCCTTCTAATCCTCCTGAAGAAGCAGTAAACATGGTTGGGTCCTTGACATCTTCCAGACTCCTCTCCTTTTCTGAAGTAGAGATATCGACGATTGGACACGATCACAATTATACCCTCAACATCTCCATTGAAGTCTTGGGAAAGATAGTTCCACTTTCTTTGTTGGTAATAAATCTTCTCTGAATGTTTCTCCTCTCAGAACCTTCAATTACCTAGGATTCAAAGTTAGTGATCTCACTCCCACATCCACCACCCTGTGTGCTTATGATAATACCCATTGAGATGTAATGGAGTCCATAAAACTCATAATAGGGGTTGTCCCTATTAATCCTATCACTGAGTTCTAAGTCATTTACATACCTGCATGTTTCATTCTACTCCTTGGTCATCCGTATCTCCATAGCATCTGAAGGGCATATGCTTCTCTTCATCAGGAACTGAAATTCTTCACCAAAGACTAGGTTATAACCATCTTGGGAGATGATAACAGTAAAGAGAATGCCAACACTAGTAGCCCAGTATTGGAAATCCATCATGGGAAGAATGACATGATACTCTTTGGCCTCTAAGCTAATCTACTTCCCCTCCGAATAGGAGAGAATTTTAATGACCGAGTCTATCCGGAACACAAGCCTCATGGAAATATCAATGTGATTCATATGTTCAAAAATATACACTTCATGCGCCGAAGGGGACTAGGGCGATGCTAACAAGGGATCCTTGAGCCCGTAGTCCTAAAGGAGGCCTTCCCCCTATGTGGCCTGGGTTACCAATCCTCACTAAAAGAACTCAAAGAACTCCAGTGACCACAACTGAAATGAAGATTAGAAGAAGAAATGACTGCTTTGAGAGACTCTTTGAGTGAAGGGTTTATCAAAGAGAGTGGAAACCTCCCTTTCTACAGCTTCCCTGAACCATGGTATGACCATGTCGACAAAAAGATGAAATCATGGCTAGAAATCTTCTTACAAGGTAGTAACCCTTCGACCGAATACTTTCAACATGAAGTGAAACCTTTCATCAAGAAAATGACGATAATTACAAACAATATGAGGAAATTATTTTGAAGACTCATTTGACTTGCCAACAAAGGGATGGGCCTCTACAGGATCCACTCAAATGTCGCGTCGTCGGACATGTCTACTCAAATCAAAGCTATTAACATGCCTCTACTCAACTGGAATTTCATGCATGTCCAATCAGCTCAGATTCAACTTGACCATACAGTTTACCCTATACTAGTTTTTTTTATATCAATACAACTGAGACCTCTTCTGACGAGGTTCTTAATGTTATTTTTCCCGAAAATGAAATAAATGAAAATTTTGAGTATCTTTGTGACATTAGTTATCTTGATTCTAATTAAACCTTTGATGATGATGATTTTATCAATGAATAATTCTTAACTGATATTAATAAGGAGAATAATAAACAACATAAACCCGTTCAAATTAATGATGATGACACTGTTGTTATTAATCTCGATTCTAGTAGCCATCAACGCGAGATTAAGATATGGTCCACTCTTAACGAGTATGAGCGTGCAAAATTTGAAGAATTACTAAAAGATATCATGGATGTATTTATATGGTCCTATAATGACATGATCGACATTGACCAGGAAATATCCCAGCACAAGATTCTGACATTCCCAAATTGTAAACTAGTCAAATATAAGCTAAGGAATATCCGCACTGAATGGTCTCTCAAAGTCAAAGAGAAAGTGATCAAGCAATTGAATGTGGGTTTCGTTCGTGTAGTTAAATATCCTACATGGCTCGCCAATATCTCGAGGTGCTAAAATTGGGAGAAAAAATCCGAACTATAGAGTTTTGAATAAAGCATCCCCAAAGGACGCTTGATCATTACCCAATATCTACATGATCGGGAAAACACAGCTAGCTACGCCCTCAAGTCACTTATCTATAAATTCTTCGGATATAAATAGATTAAGATGAACCATGACCATTAGGAAACATTTCCTTTGACACCCCATACGGAATTCGTTGTTAAATTGTCATGCCATTCAGACTCAAGAATGTTGGCGCTACCTACAAAAGGGTTGCCACAACCTTCCTGTAAGACCTTATCACAAGGAGTTCAAAGTTTATGTAGGTAATATGATCATCAAGTCTAAAACTAAAAAATGTCATATTTCCTCCCTCCGAACATTCTTCGAGCGACTACAATAATACCAAATATGGCTAAATCCACATAAATGTGTTTTCAGCATCACAAAAGGAAAGATATTAGGATTCATGGACATTGAGAATGGAATTAAAGCAAACTCTGCCAAGATGAAAGTCGTACTTGAGATGCCACCACTATGAACAGAGAACGAAGTTTGAGGATACATGGGTAAACTATAGTACATTAGTCGGTTCATTGGCTATGTGAAACCATTTTCAAACTTTTTTTATGGGATTCAATTAAAGTCTAGAAGGAGGCCTGCCAAGAAGTCTTTGACTGAATCAAGAGGTACATCACCTCACTTCCGGTTCTTATGCCTCTGCATCCAGGTGTCCTCTTACTTTTGTACTTGTGCGTAATCGATATTGCAGCAGGGGCTTTGCTATCCCAATACATTGAAGAATCCCGTAAGGAAAGAGCCATTTATTATGCCAGCAAAAATTAGTCGGGTACGAAGTTAATTACACTGTGTTGGAAAAGCGTGTGCTTCCCTGGTCTAGGTCACGCAAAAGTTACGACATTACATAATTGCCATCCCCACCAGACTAGTATCCCATATGGATCTCATCAAGTACTTGCTAAAAAGCATGATTTGTCTAACTGAATGGCTCGTTAGTTGATGTTGATGTTGATAACCGATTTTGATAGTGTGTATGTCATGTAGAAAGTTGTGAAAGGGAGAGCCATTTATGACGACCTTACTAATTATCCCATGGAAGGGACCAATGCTTGGGTCTCTGAATTTGCTGATGAATATATTCTCTCCACCTCTCAAGATGACTTTATATGGCATATTTTCTTTGATTGAGCTACCAACGAGAAAGGATACGACATTAAGTTACTTCTAATCTTCCCTATTGACTCTTATACCCCTATTCCCAGTTCAAAAATGTCATATTTCACTACCTTCCTCGTGTAAAAAATATCCTAGTTGATGCCCTTGCTACCCTGTTTTCCATGGTCGACATGCTTGAGGGAATAACAACGGCCTCTTTTACTGGATCAGAAACAAGTTAAACCTGCCCATTATTTCCGCATTGAACTCGTCATCGGGAAAGATTTTGACATTTTCGAGTTATGGTACTATGACATTTGGTTCCTCCTCATTTATGGTAGGTAACCCTAGGGCGCAGATAAGAAAGACTATCAAATCTTTCACAAACTGGTTGCCGAGTACATCACCTGTGACAAAGCATTGTTCAAGAGAAACAACATTGGAACCCGTTTACACTGCATATCAGGAGATGATGTTAAATAAATGATGCAGAAGATCCAGAGTGGGGAATGCGGTCCCCACATGAATGGTTATATGCTTGCTAAGATGATCATCCGTCAAGGATACTATTGTACCACCATGGTTCAAGATGGCTTTGCCTATGTTCGAAGATGCCTCAATTGACAACAATTTTGCTAATGTCTAACACTTGACTCCTCAAAAACTATACAATATGACCTCTCCTTAGCCTTTCTCCAACTGGGGTATTGACATCATAGGGGATTTTAATCCCAAAACTTGAAATGGTGAGTAATTTATCCTCTTCACCAATAATTAATTCACCAAACGGGTTGAAGCCGAGTAATGCACAGTACTGAATGCTAAGAAACTGACCATGCTTATAAAAAAGAACATCATCTGTCAATTCGGAGTTCCTCATGAGTTGGTATCAGATAACGGGCTCCACTTCGAACCTGAGGTCACATAATTAGTCGACGAGTATGGGTTTCAGAAATAAATCTTCTCCCAACTGACCCAAAACCAATGGTGCTATCAAAGTCACCAATAAAAGCCTCAAAACCATAATCAGTAAAATGACTGAGAGTTTCAGAGATTATGTGTACTGGACCCCTTGCACCCTCTGGGGATACCGTACTTTGATAAGAATGCCTATTGGGACTACCCCTTATTCTCTAGTTTACAACATGGAAGCAGTCCTACCAGTTGAGCTGGAAATACCTTCCCTATGGATCCTACTTGAAAGAATAAGAACAATGGAATCAGAGCCACTTGGAAGAAATATCACTCTTGGATGAAAACAGACTGAAGGCTCTATATCATATGTAGGGGTACCATCATCGAATGGTGTGATAATTTAACCAAAAATTTAAGAACTGTGGTGTTCAGGAAGGAGACCTCGCCCTCATAGAATCTATAGAACCCATTTGGGACCGCAGAGGGAAATGTAAATCGAATTAAAGTGACCCCTACATCGTGAAGAAAATACCCTCAGGAGGTATCGCTATGCTCATAAACCTCGATGGACAAAAGATAGTTCGTCTAGTCAGCCTATACGATCTCAAGAAATTATATCCTTAGTCTTAAATCTCGATGTGCTACGAATCTTCTCATCCCCTTCTATTCTAAAAAAATATTCTTCATTTCCCCTACCCAGAACTACGTGGCACCTGATCCTCTCAAAAACATTTTCTTTTCAAAATGAAACTCATAAGAATTTTCAAAATACCCAAAGGTAGGTAAGCAACCCATACGCCATACATGGGTCCGGTCCCCTTCTTTTTTATAAAATCCTTTTCTCTTATAACTCCCGAGAATGGTGGTCCATTTTATCATGTACATGAACAAAAGTATTATGTATGCCTTTGCAATTGGTATAGATATGTCAAACGCAAGGCTCATCAAGAGGCACAACAAAATATCATCATAATAAACTTTTATTTTTGAATAAGGAATACATTATTGTTACATGAAGTATCAATGAAGGGAGTTAAACAAACCAACACCCCATTTAACTGACTAAACCATTCCTAATCAAGCCTAACCCTAAACTAATATACAAAAAAAAATTATTTCTAAAACCACCCGAAATACAAGACACCAAAATTACCACAGCGTCACAAAAAAAAATCACCCAAGCTTCACTAAACATTGCTTTCAACTTTTGAACGGCCCCGCTTCATCATTATTACCATCCCATAGAGTTCCCAAGGTTTCCCACTCCGGGTTAACATTCCATATGTGCTCCATGGAGATGTACGGCCTGACAAGCTTGGACAGAACCACAACATCGTCTTCCATGGTGTTAAACGTAATGAACCACCTTTGATAAGTCTATTTCATCAAAATTTTCTCTACTGCCCGCTTGCATAACCTCTTCAGGTAGTCCCCAGACACATGCCAGCCCACTTTCCCACCCGACTTAGTGCAGGATCCGCCAAGAGAAATAGAACAAAGTATGTTGAAGTCCCACCAACCGCATATACAAATACTCTCCAAGATGCATGACAGTGAGTAAGTCCCACACCATAGCACAAAAATATGAAGACATCGGGCTCCGTGCTCTATAAAATAGTTAACTAAGTCTCTACGGATGGACTGAAACTGAAGAATGGACGAATAAGGAAACTGGGCACAATCTCTATGAGATACTCAAGAGGGGCCGCCAGATGAAACCTTGGAGCGGCCATCCTTCCAAGCATCCAGACCTTTCAGGATCTCAGCCATCACCACTGTTATATGATTATAGCAGTAAGACATCCACGTCATTATCGCACCTACCTGGGGATCCATCCTCAAGTCCTCGTTACCTATAATAGCCTCATAGTAAGGCCTAAGGCAATAGTTGGGGCAAAGACTGCATCCTCAAAACCCCTCAAGCTCACCGAATACATAACTTGATGGAGATAAATAGCCCCTCCAGTAACTAACGGTCGAGCCATCGAAGGAGAAATATGAAGCAACTTCGCCAAAAATGCTCGGGGAGAACGTGAAAAATTGAGCATAGCAGCCGCCGTACTGGGACGGACCCTCAACGTGGTCGATAACTCCTCATAGGTGGGATAGACTTTGTCCAGAAAAAATAGAAGACATGGTCATCATGGTAGTAAAACTGCACCACTGCCACTAAAATGTTCCAGACACTTTGTTCGCTTACACCACAGAGAAATTTAACACAAGTTGAAATAATCATAATCAACATTGTATAAGCACATGGCATGCATACCATCAAGGTAAGAAGAAAATCCTTCATACATGGGAAGAGCCATTTAAGAATAAGAAATTTTAAGAATGAAATTAAATGCGGTGGAAAAAAGCGCATCCAACACCCCTCCTTTTATTCACCAAACACTTGAAAAAAGGTAAGAGCTTTGGAAACCAGATTAAATTTCAGACCTACAGGAGTACTCTAATGTGCTGAAAAGTGAAATCAAAGCTTAGGTACAATTTGACTTGACCCTCATGTTGATAGACATGTCAAGGGGTATGCTTATCGACGACCCCTATTTTAAGAAAAAGATCCCTTTTTCTCCTTTTGCCCAAAAATCAATTTCCAAAAATGCATTTCTCAAAATAAATTCCTTCAAGGAGAAATTCTCTTCAAATAAGCCCTCATGGCCATCTTATATTCAAATATTCCAAAAAGTAGCCTTTTCTTACTCTTTCCCAAAACGAAACCTCGGAGACAAAATAGACTGCATATAGATTAAGCCACTAAATTAAGATAAACAAACAAAAAAGATGCATCTCTTTTTACCTTTTGAGTATCTTTTCAGGTCAAAGATTATGCCATCCATCGAGAACCAAAATTCTGAAGCCTACAGCCCATACCAATTGGCGGTTGCCCTTTTCCCTTCCCATGGAAGACCATGAGTTCGTTCCTTTACCAATTGGAACCCTCCCAAGACTACTAATCGGCACCCCCTTCAAATTTTTTACAAAGAAATGCCAGGATATCCTAAAAAATTAAAAATTTCCTGAAAATTCCTAAGAATCCTCGAAAAATATGGAACCTTGTTTTCCTCAAGAAAATTATTTCTTGGAGAACTAATCCCCTTAAAAATGCTCAAAATACACAACTGGATTAATCTTACGCTCTTATCCCTAGTATAATCCCCAGCAGGATTAATTTTATATACCTATCATCAACATATTCCACAAGAAAAATCAACGATAGGTCCATATCCAAGTCTACTACAATTCCCAGTCGAAATCCCAAAAATAATGAATCCTCCAATGGAGACTAAAAAAATCACAACCCCTAGTGGAACAAAAAATTCACCTGTAACCCTAAGATAACTTAAAAATCTCTAGGAGAGCAATTCCCCGCACTACACCTCAAGGTCCTCAGAATTGACCTTATCTCTCAAAATTTGTCATCACAACCCAAGCTCCTCAGAATTGACCTCGACCCTAAAAATTGGTCATCATAATTTAAAGTCCTTAGAATTTACCTCGTCCCTTAGAATTGGTCGCTACAACTCAAGGTCCTCATAATGGACCTTGATCCTTAGAATTGGTTGTAACAATTTAAGGTCATCAAAATTCACCTCGTCCCTCAGAATTGGTCATCACAACTTCAGGTCCACATAATTGTTGATTGGTCATCATAACTTCAGGTCCTCAAAATTGATATCGGCCCTTAAAATTGGTCATAACAACTTAAACTTCAAAAAATCTATCTTGACCCTCAGAATTGGTCATGACAACTTAAGGTCCTCAAAATTTATCTCGACCTGAAGAATTGGTCACCATAACTTATGGTCCTCCGAATTGACCTTGATCCTAATATTTGGTCATCATAAATTGAAGTCCTCAAAATTGACCTCGGCCCTCAGAATTGGTCATCCAAACTAAAGGTCCTCAGAATTAACCTCGTCCCTAAAAATTGGTCATCCTAACTTAAGGTCCTCAAAATTGACCTCGACCCTCCCAATTGGTCATCACAACTTAAGGTCCTTAGAATTGACCTTGACCCACAAAATTTGTTGTTACAACTCAAGGTCCTCAGAATTTACCTCAACCCTCATAATTGATCATCACAACTTAAGCTCCTCAAAATTGACCTCGGCCCTCAAAATTGGTCATTACAGCTTCAGGTCCTCGACACTAATCTCGACCCTCGAAATTGGTCATCACAACTTCAGGTCCTAAGAACTGACATCGACCATCAAAATTGATCATCCCAACTTATGGTCATCAGAATTGACCTCAACCCTCAAAATTGTTTATCCAAACTAAAGGTCCTCATAATTGACCTTGGCCCTTAAAATTGATCGTCACAACTTAAGGTCCTCATAATTGACCTCGTCCCTCAAAATTGGTCGCTACAAATTAAGGTCGTCATAATTGACCTTGACCCTCAGAATTCATCATCATAAATCGTGGTCCTTAGAGTTGACCTCGGCCCTCATAATTGGTCATCTAAACTTCATGTCCTTAAAATTGACCTCGACTCTAAGAATTGATCGTCCTAACTTTAGGTCCTTAAAATTGACCTTGACCTACAAAATTGATCACCTTCATCTCTTAATATGCTCAAGATTGGCCTCAACCCTTTAAATCGGTCAACCCCATCCTCTAGGACCACATAATTGACCTAAAATCCTCTTCCCTAATGTCGATCAGTTGTCTATCATTCGACAGCCTTCACTTATTCCAAGCTCACCCATAGAGGAGCTATCTATAAACACTTCGTCCTAGGACCCCCTAAGTGTCTCCTTAGGTCCTTATCACTCACTCATTCATCGCAGCCCTAGGTAATACTCCAAGTATAAATCTAGAGGCCACTAGGCACTCCCGGGCCCCAATAGACTCCTATAAACTTTCTCGTCGAAGTTGAACTCATGAATCTTCAAAGGGATCTAAATGCCATTTCCAATAATTGACCTTGCGTATGAATTTGCCTTACAGTTTTGATTAACAATCCATTTTATCTCAAAAATTGATCTGGAGGCCATCGGGCGCACCCAATCCTCATTCGACACTAATCAACTCTTAAACTTAAACAAAGCTGGATCAATATTTGAAGGGATCTGATTACTTTTTTCAACGGTCTTCCCCTGTGGGAATTAGCCTTACGGTACAGATAAATTACCCATTTTACTATGAAGGGTCTTCGGACACTTCCAAGCCCTAGTTGACCTAGATTAACCCTCCAAACCAAACGAATCTAAATGAAATCTAGAAAGGCAATGAATATCCTTTCCAATATTCCATCTCGTGTGCAAACCATTCTTACGGTTTAGACAGAAGATTCATTTTCCTTTGGAAATTTCTTTTTAAGCGACCAACAAGCAATTTCGGGCCTCGTTTGACCTCGGTCACTCCTAAACCCGGGAGTGGCTTAATGGATTCTTAAAAGTATTTGAATACCCTTTATAACGATCCAACCCGTGCATAATTCTTACCTACGGTTCGCATTTTACGACCTTTTCTTGGGAAAAATCTACCTCACACGGATGAATGGCACCCCTAGAACCTTGTCCATTGGCAGTGTATATAGGTTCTATGTGGATTAGAAGGTCTAGAACTATTCCGATTGGCACCTCCCTTGGCCCTATAAATAGAGGCCATGGCCACTTTTTGAAAATTACCCCTGAACATCCCTCTCAACAATTCAGAAAATATTCTCTCGAATTTAGAGATATTCCCCTTTTAAAAAGTCCATTTCCTATATTCATTCCATCCTTTCCATAATCCTTTTAGTAAATTCTCACCCATATCCTCATACCACCATCATCTTATCGTGAGATCGATGCATCTACAATCAAGATCCATTCTATGTCTTCATAAGGAGGTCCAATTCTCCCCCTTTTGTCTTTAAATTATCTTATTTTGGCATTAGTTACTTCATCTCTACTTTAGTAATTTACTTCATTACATCACATATCTCAATTTCAAACTTTTTATTATTCGTATTTGCACATACTTTATTTTCATACAAAAACCCAAAATCAAGAAAAAAAGGGTTTACTTGTAAATTCTAAACGGGGATTATTAATCACATTTTCTCACACTCAAACACATTTTTATACACACACACACACATAAGCAAAGTCCCCGATTGGATTTAAGGGTTAAACCCTACATCATATTATTTTCGAACTAAGTGAACTTCGTTGTCCCCTCGAGCTATAGAGGCATCTTGGGTAAATCCCTAGACTCGAGACCTCCCATATAAATTTGTTTCCTTGTTGTTATCATATATTCTCAATATATACTTTGTATTCTTGCCTACATGTCTCTTGTCTAATATACGCATTCATTATTCTATAACAACTCGTGAATCAACAAACACTCATATTATACTCTGAATTAATATTTTAGTAACACTCCTAGAGATGACCTCACTCCACCTTTATTAATGACGAGAGTCGAGCGATTCCATCCTCCATTTATATTATGCACATAATCACACGCATCATGAAATTTGACAGGAGAAGATGAACACTTTCCCGTAAGAGGCCAAAAGGGTGGTATGGGTGCATAACAACTTCCTATTCTGAAACTTAGTCCCCGAACCCTTGAACTACTTGGTTTCGCAAGCATCAGTATTGTCCTTGATGTCGTGCTCTCGAGGCGACAACATTTCTTTTGCCTATTTTGTACAAAATAGGTTGGCGACTTTAATTCTACGCATCACCCCATAACGACGATGGATGAGCGCCCCAAGAAAGGACAAAATCCCTTTCGTAGCTAGAAAGGGAAAGAAAGGAGGGATCCACCTAGGGAGAAACCCCCGACCTCGGGATGGCCATGGATGGGATACGAGATGCTGGCTTTATGGAATTTGAGGTATTGAAGTAGAAGCAACAATGCTTGTTTAGGTATTTTTTTCATGATAAAGACCTTACTTTACATTCTTGAGTTGTATATCTCATCCTTTTCATTTTATATGATGTAATGTAGTGGTGAGATTGGTTATACATGTTACTACACATGAATACGAGCTTGTTTCAATAAATTATTGATACTATGAAGATTATTAACTACATTACACTATTTTCTTAAGGTGGAGTGTATTAATAGTGTAACGCTAAGAACTATAGGTCGTACGAGTGTATCTTTCTGCTTCTAGTTGTGATTAATGAGACCCAAGATTGTTCAATTTCCCTCCTACCCTAGTGAAGTCCTTCACTCTCCATAGATTTTAACTTCATGTTATTTTATTTTAGTACTCATTTGATTTGATTTGTATTTGGGTTTAACGGAAATAAATAAACATTAGAAAAAAAAGGTTAATGTCTCTTTTTAGTAATTTAGGCTCATAATTATGAAGGTATTATGTTGGAGTGGTTTTGACACTTTAGGTTCATATTTTTGAAATGATAACTTCCTACAATGCTTTAGTCTTTAACTAGCGTGGCTATATTTTGGCACCACTAAGGATATTTCTTATGGGTATTTATATAGACAATACAACGTAATTGTATATTTATCGCTTAACTATTATTTTGACTGCCCATGAGCATGGTTTTTCCTGGAGTCGTTGGATTTAGGTTCTCTGGGAAATTACACAATGGTGTCACCACTACTTATTTTGTTGTAATCATGACCCAAATCTTAAGGAATCATGGGGTTGTTGGCAAGTTTGTTGTGCTCTATGGTAAGTTCTTATTTTTAATTTTATCATGTTTTAAATTTCAATTACCCTGCATTACATCCACTATATACGTAGTTAAATTTTAATTGCCTCACTTAGTTTTAGGTCTCGTGGTAACCATGTGATGTGTTATCATATCATCACTTATTTATCGTAATTACTCCCCTTTGACAAATTGGAAAAATTATAATCATCATGTATTTAGGTGCCGCAAACTCCTCCATCTTCCCTTCTTAGAGCTTGTAGGGTTTGTCACAATTATATATTGGATTTAATGAATAAATTAATATTTGATAAGCGATGTATGTCTTAATATATCTTAAATAATAAGAAACGGATAAGGATATGATCTAAAATTAGGAAATTGAAGAAGACTTGGATGAAGATAGTTGTAATTACTATCTGGGCATATACAAATATGAGAGGGACATTACAACATGTGTGAACTAACCGCGTCCTTATCGAAATCTTGGTTTAATATAGTGACCGGTATACACAGGTTTTAGGTTAAAATAGGGCATTGGAGGGTGATATATCAAAACAACAAATAAAATTACTCGGAAAGAGGAAGGAATACCTCGATATGGACGATGGTAATGTATTTTAACTAGCCATGTCAATATTAGACTCCCAGTTTAATGAAATAGTAAGTATATGAACAATTTAGGTCCGGGGTGAAATATCAAAATAACAGCTTATTTGCCCAGACATAAATACGACCACCTCGAGAGGGGCCATTGTAATGTATTTGAACCAATCACGGCCTCATCAGACTTTGGTTTAAATAAATGACAAGCATATGTATGGTTTAGGTTTTAAAATAGGTCATTCGGGGTGAAATATCAAAATAGCAACCAAATGGCCCAAAAAGAGGCATGAGAATCTCCAAAGCGACCATTGAAACATGTTTGAACTAACTGTGTCCTTATCGAACTCTCGGTTTAAAACAAAGTGACAAGTATACTTAACTTTAAGATTAAAATAAGGCATTGTGGAAAGAAATATCAAAACAACAATCATATGCACCAGAAACAGACATAGACACCTCGTGATTGACGATTGTAACGAGATTGAACTAGTCATGTCCGTATTGGACTCTCGATTTCATGAAATGAGAAGTATACCCATGGTTTAGGTTAAAAATGGGGCATTAGGGTGAAATATCTAAATAGAAATTAAATGGTATGGAAAGAAACATAATCATTTCTGGAGAGGATGGTCCAAGTATGTATTTACGTGATTAACATTTGACACCCAAGGTAGTGAGCACTTGGACCGATGTAATTCAATTATTTGATGTTGATTAAAAATTCTCAACATTTGTCACCCGTCGGAATGCGATTTGCCATGGTTAACAAGTGGGTAATTTCTTGTCATACTTGTGAGAATTGAACATGTTTCCATTTTTTAATTTTTTGTTGAAAAAATGAGATTTGTTGATGATCTCACTATTTGAAATTTGTTGAGAGGTCTTTTATTATGTTAAATTCACTTTATTATTATTTGAAAGTAGTAACTTCTTCCAATAGAGATATTGGGTTGTTGATTTATTTCCTTTTTAGTGTGTTTAATTTTTAGGGTGGCCAAAAAAACAATGAAACTCTAATGAAATTTCGCCTGAATTTCATTTCCCTTTATTAAGTATTTTGTATTCTTACTTGTAGAATAAACCATCACTAAAGACGACTGATCATCCCCAATAAAAAGTCCCGAGAAGTGGTAATGGAAAGGTAATTCACATGGGAATATAGTATATTGAAATTTAAGTTATTAAGTTATCTTGTTTCTTTCAGTAGTTAATAATCACTCTATACTTTGTTACAAAATATTGTACACCTTGTTACTCCTAGAATTATAAAAGTAGTTGTGGCAATTGGACTCATTATGAGTAAAGATCCATAAAAGTAGGGGAAATTCTATTAGGTCGTGACTTTTAGGAAATATATATTGAGAAGATAATTTTTTCAAATGAACCATTGCCTAGCCCTATGGAAATACGTTCACAATTGGAGATACCTATCACACAACTGTAGTGTGGCATATTACTAATGTAATAATTTTTATTTTTATTTTTACTTTTAATTACTTAAAATCTCTAAATAATTTCGCTATTGTGACTATTTTTTTATTTAATTTATGTAGGTGGAAAAGTATATTTGATCTTCATGGAGGAGACTACACATATGGAGATTCATTTTGCACCAATATTTGCCTCTTGCATTTTGGGCATCAGTATGTGACATTATATTTTGATAGGATATTTTGTTCCATGTTCAAATATTTTAATTTATGATGAAAGTTATTAGTTTTATATTAGTGGCTTTTTAATTTTATTGCAATAGTTTAATATAATCTTAGTGTGTGAAATTGTTTTGCATATATATGTTATGTGTACAAACTTATATATGAGTGGTAGTTCTTTAAATGTGGCAATATATATTTTTTTTAAAATACAGTGAAAGAATAAATTCAATCAAAAATAAATGAAAATGTCATGATGTTCAAATAATGATGATTTTTTTCATGTTACTCCAAGAAATTATATAATGTTATAAATAATGTTCTAAACATTTTACTTAGTGTCACAATGATTTTTTTCAAAATATATGTAATGACAAAAAAATATATTTAACAATTTCATAATACCGAAAAAGATTTTTTTACCACTTTTCAAATGCCACGCAATTTTGTCTGCAGCAATTATATTAATGACATAAAATCCTCGTTTTGTGGCATTTTTATAAAATGATGGCCCAATTGTCGCCAGTCTTTCCTGGGATTTATAAAAATGCCATTAAGATTTTATGACAGTGCTCATTGGTGCACTTATTCAAATGATGAGAAATCTTTTGCAAAATTTTTTACCGACATTTATGGTATCTTTCGCGGTGGAAAAAATCAGTTTTCTTGTATTGAACCTAGAAACCCCAAAATTACACTTCTTTGGGTTGAGGCTTATTTGGTTCCTCATAAGGATGACGAACATCTCTAAGATTTTTTCACGTGGTTCTAAACTTCTAAGATTTTGACCAGCATGACATCAACATAGACCTCCAAGGTTTTGCCAATGAGTTTTTTGAGGATGGGGTTAACCACCTTCTCATAAGTTGAAGCTTCCAGAGGGGAGTACAACTAACTCCATAATTATAGAAGAGTTTTACGAGAAGTACACAATCAAAGAGGGTGCACGAACAACCCCAAAGCTACAGAATAAAAGATAATGTTAAATATTTGAGTAACCCATATAAGATCAAAAAGTCGTGCGAGTAGTTCAAGAAAAGAGCATGCTCGAGCAATGAAAAGATCCATAGATAGCCCGAGCAGTACCAGCAAAGGAGGGTGCTCTAACAAGATAAAGCTCCAAAGGTAGCGTGAATAATACCAGCAAGAGGGGGTTGCTCAAGCAACCCCAAGGAAGCTCTCATAATAAGAGAAAGTACATGAGCATCCTGACTTTCTAATGAAATAAAGTTATGAGCAGTTACACAACCAACATAAAAACATGTATTTGAGAACCTTATTCACTAATACTTAGTGTTGTTATTTTTACACATGCTTACATAGCAAGAAGCCTTAGATGAGCAGAAATGGCTCAAGCAGATGGCCAGTTGGGACCTCTTGAGAGTTTTAGTTTGGAAATTAAGAGGTAAGTCTTATTGAGAAAGCTAGGTATCAACCACATCAATATCCTAAGAAAGAGAGAATACCCTAGTGAGGGACCCAAGAGTTCACTCTCACTCACTCACATTAAATAGTGCTTTTACTTAATAGCGAGCAGTTAGTCACTTGTTGTCATGGCATTGTAATAAAGACAATAGCAAGTGACTTTCAAGGTCACTCGCATGTTTTCAAAACTTTTCACCAGGCAACAATTTACAAACAGACCAAATAGTACTTTTTGTCATCATGGATGATAAGATCACCTTGTTGAGAACTATTTCACCAATTGTCACTCCACAACAGACAGTGGTGACAAATAGTAATAAGGATGAAAAGTGTACAAAGATATTTATCACATGTGAATAATCATTTGGCAATCACGTGCCATGTCAACCATAATGTTTTACTATCAATAGAATACTTAGAGAACAATCGTAATCATTTTCTCATTGACATTGTTACTTTAAAAAAATTCCCATGGGCATTCTCTCCCCGCTCTTTAATAGATATTTAGGTTCTTACCTCTTCACTCTCAAAGAATCACAACTCTCAGGTGTTTCATTCCTTTATTTATTATCGAAACGTTTTATGTAATCATTATTTTTCTGATTATTTTAACAAGAAACATTATTGTTATATTAAAAGTTTGATTTTTGGTCTGTACTTTTATTATTGAAATATTGTTACATTGAAAAAAGTTTCCATTCGAGTGGGTCACTCCTCAACCATTTATAATTATTCATAGACCCTAGTACGATTACCCTGCTACACAAACCCATTCTTTAGTCTGAAAGGCGTGACTTTTTAATAGTAGGTACCTTTGTCTATAATGAATGAGTTATTTTCCTTATCAGCTGGGGCCATCTTTATCTAGATGTACCTAGAGTAGGCATCCATAAATGAGAGGAGATCATGACTTGTTGTGGATTCCACCAAGATATCAATCTGAGGTAGAGAATACCAATCTTTGGGGCATTCTTTGTTGAGGTCACTAAATTCAACGAACATGTTTAATTTTTAGTTGGATTTTATCACAAGTACCACATTGGAAATACATTTTGGATGCTTGACTTATCTGATAAAATTATCGACCAAGAGCTTATCAGCCTCCTCTATTGTAACATTATTCCTCTTAAGTTCGAAGAACGTCTTATGTTGGTGAATGGACCTATGGTTTGGGTTCACATTGAGGTAGTGGACCATGCCGTCAGGATACACTCTGATAATTCTTAAATGGATCGGATCTAGTAAGTCTTTATTTTTCTTAAGGAACTAGACGAACTCTTCTTTGAGTTAAGGGATTAGGCCATCTCCAAACTGAACTTCTTTGGTTGGGTCATGCGCATTAGTGCACATGGTGATTAAAGACTCTGCATTCTCTCTTATTGCTTACTTATCCTCATCCCGCGAATTTAAACTATCCATGCTCATCAATAATATTCTTAGGCTTGCTAGTAGGAACTCAAGAATTGGTGGAAAAGGAGGCAAGACGTCTACTAGAGATCTTGGGCCTCCATGTGAAATTTTGAGGACCTTGGATACACCGTAAGAGGTTTCAGATGACCTCGTATTTTCTCTTATGGAGGTTTTGAATCTTTCCATTTCCTTCATATAGTCCTCATACACTACTCCCACACTGTTAGGGGTTGGGAACCCCATTACCAGCCTTTGTGTGGATATGATAGTGTCAAAATAATTGAGTGAATTCATGCCTAATATCACATTGTAGGTTGAGGGTAGGTCTACCATAAAGAACTTGTTATAAATAATAGATCAATATTCTTTCGATCCAGTGGTAAGGAGAAGAGTGATACACCCAAAGAGTAAGTTTCTTCACTCTTAAACTAAATAAGAGGAGTAGTGACTATTTGTATGTGCTTGGAGCCAAGTCCAGTAGATTCAAAGTCATCGAAGAACAAGATATATATTAATCTTTACATTCCAAGTAATACCCTCTTTATATTATTATTTCCCATGATCATCGAGACAAAAAATTAATCAGTGTGGCATAAGAGGACTCTTCTGAGGTCGGTCTCTGGGAAGACTATCATTGGAACTCCCTTAGGGGCCTGATGCAGGAGAGAGACATTATTAACTAATACTTCTTAATGTTGTAGGTTCCTAAGGTGGGATTTCTTATCTGTACTAGAGAGTCCACCACCAACGAAGCCTTAAAAAATAGTATGTACTTGAATCATGGGTATGTCATCCTTATTTTTATTTTTTATTATTGTTGCATTTCCTTTGTCATCGTCTTTAGCTATAAAATCCTTGAGGTAACCCCTATTGATTACCTCTTCAATGGCTTCCTTCAACCTGCATTAATCGCTAGTTTATGGGTGCAATCCTATGGAATCGATAATACTTCATTTTATCTCTTTCATTTTCATTAGTCCTCATCATTTTTTAGAGAGGCAAGACATCCTAAGCTTCCCCATTTGAAATGAAATCCTTTATGGTGGTTGTGAGTGGCGTGAAATGTTTTTCCTTTGAAGTCCTATTATTTATACCTCCACCTTTATTCTTCATTACATTTGTGTCCTTAGAGGATTACCATAAATGACAGAAGATGTATATCTTATTTCCCGATTGAAGAGTGGCTATAACATGACTTTTGAGCAGCTCAGTCATGCATTTTTCAAGATTCATGGTGAAAGACCTAAGAAAATATTCTAAAATGAGGCATGAGATGAAAACTGCCACACATATTGTGTTATTTAGAATATAAAATTAGAGATCTTCTTGGATGAATCTCTTGGTATATTCTCTGAGAGATTGGATACTTTTTTATTTGAAATGTATGAGAGACATGGCAGGCTTTCTCATCTTCTGAGCTTCGATGAAATGGTTGATAAAGGACCTTTCCATCTCAATCAAGCTCCCAAGGGATCCTAGTTTGATCTTGGTAAACCAATTCCTAGTTGATCACTTCAGAGTAGTAGTAAAATCTCTATATACGACCTCAACTGGGGTGTCTTATAGCGGAAAGTGATGTGTAGGTCTCTAGGTGATCAATGGAGTTCTTAGACCAATCGAATGGTTCCATAATAGGAATCTTCCACTGTGGGGGAAGAGTATAGTGTTGAACGTCACAGGAAAAATGAGATAATTTATTTTAAATGGACAACTTTATGGTGTTGGGAGTTTTTATCTTGTACTAGTTGATGAAATTCGCCAACCGTTCTTGCATTTTTTGATCTCACTATCCCAAGACAAAGCCACCCTAAAACCACCTCCAGATTGCATGTCCTTGACAAGAATGTAGGACACTAATCATTGGGGAGTCCATCACACCCTCCATATTATTATCTCCCTCTAACTGGGGCTCGCAGTTTTCCCCACTACCATGTTGTTTTGGCGCAACTAGTTCCTTTACCACTATGGATAAATGAAATCTACTGAGAATGTTAACTAAATGCCCTTTGATATCTTTTTGTCGAGCTTCCATTTCTTTGAAATAATGGTCCAAAATGTCATTGGTAGGCATCTTAAACAGAGAATGGCGTTATTTTAGAAAAATGAAACTTGTATTCCCACAGATAGTGCCAAAGTGGTGGGTATTGAAAGCATAAGTGATCTCAGACCCGGTGATTTCTCCCTTCCGAACCTCAAACTGGTAAAAGGAGAGCAGTGTCAAAGTGTAAAGTAAGTATATAAAGTGGATCGGACCTTAGTCGATGGCCTTATTTCCATTATTAAAGGGTGTTGTATGATTTATTAGATCTCAATAGTTATTACACTATATGAGACCTCTTGGGCTTTAGCCAAGAGAGTCTGAGATCCTAACGCCCTTTGTTAAGAGTCCAAAGGCCCTTAGGAAGTAATTAAAGGACTTATCTTAGGGTTCCTAAGTTCTGATTTAGGGCTCAATAAGGACTACAATGTAACACCCCGTATTTCTAAGAATTGAAAATTTATTTATTTCAGTTATTTTAAATTACACGTGTGACGTAATTTAATTGAATTAAATATTATTGGTTTAAAATATTAAACGGGAGAGATAATGACTAATATTTACATATTAGAGTTACTAGGGGAATAGTAAATAATTTGTAATAATTATTATATGTGATTGCAAGTGATATTGACGTGATTGTGTTATATCTCAATCGGGAGTCTCATGTAGACTATAATGAGGCCAAGATAGGAAATTTATTTATAGTGACTCGGATGGAGATTCGAGGTCATATTTTGTTCCGAGTGGATCAAAATAGTTAGAATATTGTACCCGGGTGTACTATTTGGGTCTCGAGTTTATTTTAGACCAACCTGATATCACGTAAGGGCGTTTCACTCATTTAGGAGCCTAGGGTAGAAGGAACTTCAAAAATTAGACTATTATATAAGCCCATTTGAGTTGTGGGACGGGGTTACAACACTTGGGATAGAGAGCACGCCATAGGATAGGAAAAAAAGGCACCTAGGCCATTTCACACCACGAACATTGTCAGATTCGAGATCAGAGCAAGGAACGGACATTCTCAGCATCTTACAACGTAAACCAAACATACTTGATCAATACAAGTGTTTGTCTTGCATTATTTTGACCATGTTATAATTCCCATGTAGTGTAGGGTTTAAATTTATGATTTAACTGATGATTCTTACGATTTGGGTGGGTTGATTTCATGATTCGGGGTAGGAATTCGTGTAGAACAAATCCATGTATGTAGATAACATGAAATCAAAGGATATGGGATGATTACATGAAAGAACTTTGGGTAAAGTGATGTATATGCATGAAGAATACATAAACTAGAGTTTTCATGAAATCTGGATTTTGATCTATTCTTCGGTAGTTTTCTTGTAGATGTGCTATTTACATTAAAAATTGTCCCTACATGTATATTTAATATTTGGGTATGTTGGTTGCGAGTTTGGGAAAGTATTATGGAGTTTTGATAAAGTTTTAAATGTGTATACTCGCAATGACAACGAAGATGATGATACAGTCAGGTGCGAATCAATTCGGTTTGAAGTCTGAATTGATTCGATGGGCCAATCTATTCGGAATCCCTATCGAATCAATTTGGCTGCCCAGTTTTTATGACTTTTTCCTTTATTTTATATTTCCTCGTGGAAGTAATTACGGGAAAATCTAGTGATAGTTTAGTAATAATGTAAAGACTTAGAGAAGGTTAGTAGACATTTAGTTAGGGCACGATTAATCTTAATGAGGGTAAAATTGGGATTTGGACAACTGATAGTTAACCGATTAAGATGCGTCTTGGGCATTTTTATTTGGGTTACGAGAAGAGTAAATCATGACATGAGGCAAATAACCAGTAGCATAGTGATGTGTTTAATACTGAAATAATTTAAGGGATAATTAAGACCCTTAGGGTAGCGAGTGATACTCTAAAAATATGGGAATAATAATATGTGTAAATTATTACTACGTCGAGTATTCAAGAGATATAAAAACTATGTATGTGATACATTATAGGTTGTGTGTATACATATACTGATGTTATATATATATACTAGTGTATGCATGTGCCTGAAGGCACGACGAAAATTTTCAAAGTACGTAATCGCAAAACGGAAAAAATTTCCAAAGTAAGTAACTGCAAAACGAAAAAAAAATTCGTTCCCCGAAAAAACAAAGTGTAATTTTAAAAAAATTAGCCACAATACCCTTTATTTATAGTAAGGTGAGAGCCTCTATTGCTCGTGCCTGAGGGCACGAAGAAAAGTTTTTAATGTATTAAGTCATGTATAATTTAAGACAAAGATTTTTTATATAACATAAATAATTATAAACAATTTAAAAAATTTGGGCAGATTTTACTTGGTTTATAAGACTATCTACCCTGTTTAAGAAATTAAAAATACTCCAACAAAAGTAATAGCCCGTAACAATACTAATAATAGTCTGTCCTAAACATCGTATAAAAATCATCAATTCAACTCAATTCATGAAAATAACACCAATAATTATGTTGAAAAGATTTATTATATAACATGAATAATTGTAAACAATTTTAAAAAAAATTGGACAAAATTCTCTCTATTTATAGGACTATCCACCCTGTTTAAGAAATATAAAAAAATAACCCAACAACAATATTCAAAGAGGCTCTATTTATAAGTCAAAACCAAATATTCCTAGTATGTTATGTATTACGCTTATGGGTCCATTGAGAAATCAAAATGTGATTGATGTTAACACTCTCGATAATATTAAATCATCACTGCTTTGTCACATCATCGTGACAACGAAGTCCAACAAAACAAAAAGATTGAATAAGAATTAAAATTAATGTCATCACCCACACCCAAATAACTAAAAGACTCACTTCGGCATTCTTTTAAACAGTTGGCATGCAGCAAAGTAATTTGAATAACCTTGTTAATTTTCTAGTCAATGTATTATTCCTAATATAATTCAAGCTAAAAACATTTATAAACCCATATGCTTCCTCAAAAACCGAAGCAAAACTAAGATATGCATAAAACATGTAAAAGAAATGGAACACATGGAGTAGCCAACACATATTTAAATAGCAGATAATAGCATAAATAAAAATAAATTGAAGCAAAAAGTAATTAAGATGAATCAAACTCACAAATTGGCCTTCTTGATGGAGAAGAAAGATTTGTATATGTATATTCCCTCATGTTTATAAACTACATGTAAGAAAAAATTGTACGCCTCACCTTGTCGACCGAAATGCCAAGGTAACTCTGAGTTGCCAACTTGTTGACAAAAATCTAAATGTCGATAACAATACCAAAGCTTGACTTTTAAAGAAATTTAAAACATTTTTCTTTTCAAATAAATTTCAAACCTTGCATTTTCTCAAAACCAACGAAAAAACTCCCATCCCTAACAAATTGTGTGAGCCATGTAGTTTGAAACATAGCATATTCACATATTCATTTATTATGGGGTACTTACTGTTGGCACAATACAAATAGCATAATGACACAATACAAATAGCATAGTGGGACATGTGTTTAAGTGAATTATTTTACCCTAATATTAATATGTTTATATAGGCATGTTTATATTTTACCTTACTAACCTGTTCTTGGGACATAAATGAAAAACAATAAAGTCTCAAAGCATATGTCTATCTTATTTGACATCCAAAGCTATCCCAAAGATTCACGAATTAATTTTCTACTTAACTCAACTATCAGCATGAACTACATACATCCAAAATGTAAAACAAAGTAGTAGTGACACATGGTCTATATAATCTCAAAACAGGTGAAATGATCTACATACAACAATGAAAAAGGAATTGTTGAATTTAAAGTCAATTTTGACCCCTCAAACAGGGACAAAAACAACCCAAAACGTTTGTAGCTAGGCACTGATAATACGAATCCAATGGAACCAAAATTGTCTCATTCTGATCTACGTTTAAAAAGTTATGGAATTTCTTATAACTATGCAAAAAACAAAAATTTAAAAGTTCGCAGTAGCGTATCTAATTACCCCCTTAATTTTACATATTTATAGTTTACTATTATCAATAAATATGTACAAATATATGAAATAAAATTAACTTTAACATCATAGGTAAAATATATATACTGATGCCTTTTGTTCAAATTGGTTCCTTTTTCTTCTTTTTTGAAAGTTCAAACTTTAAACTCGAGGGCTATTTATATAACAGATAAATCAGCGAATCCACATATAGCAAATGTATAAAGTTTGAACTTTTAAAAAGAAAGGCTATATAGTAGATGTAGCACATATAGCAGATGTATAACACATATACCAGATGTAGAAGATGTTACAGACTTCATCCATAAACTGATTTTTAATAGCAAATGTAGCATATTGAAAACATACATCATATAGACCAGATGTAGCAGAGTTCAAAAGATAAAACTATAGACTCATTTGATTTTTAATAGACTAAAGAGAGAAATTTCAAACCCAACCCCATATTGATTTCATACCATTTATTACCAACATAATGTTTCCAGTGAACATGAAAAATATGACTCAAAACATCATGTAGAAGGATCTTGTTAATAGAGACGACCGATCCTCTTAGTGGAGCATCACGATAATTGCAAGTGTCCCTAAAATATTATTCATATGTCCTAGGAATGATTGACCGCCTAATGCAGGTTAATGTCAAGGGCATGATTACCGATATCAAATATGCTTCCCGAGTCATGATCCTAGTGGGATCCCGCTCTATACTATGCACATCTAGGATATGTGGGCTATTAGGAGGGTTTAGTCCACATTACTATACTTCCATAAGCACAACTAATATCTGTGGCTTCACTTTGCTAGTTGTCCTCATCCAGAGACCTTATTTGTCTCGTGCAGTAAAGGCTCTCAGGCCGCTCAAAACATTCCTCGAGACCACCTGATTATAAGAGAACAAATATATGAATTAAAGCTGATGAACAAATCGAAATCGCAGTTATATAATATGAACTAAATTAACGAATCGAACCACTATGAACAAACTAAACGAAATATACAGGTATAACTATATGTAAACCAAAATAAATCTATGATTATGAATAAACTGAACAAAATATACATTTATAGATCTTGTTATGAATAGACTTGTCTGGGAAAGTTTCGCAGCCAAGGAGTGGCTTCACCTTGCCAGTTGCACTCAGCCAACAACCTTACTCGTCTAGTGTATTAGAGGCTCTCCGGGCGCTCAAAACATTGCTCGAGACCACCTAATTATAATCTAATAAATATATGAACTAAAGCTCATGAACAAACCGAGATCTCAACTCTATAATATGAACTAAATTAAAGCTCTTCTGTACATATATAGCTATATATGAAGTGTAACTAAATTTAAAAATAAGGCCAAGTTAACTATTATTATTGCACATGAAAAGTCCTAAATGCATGATTGTGTCTTTGTTACTTAGTTTTATAGCTTAAGGCTATTTGGATGGAGAGTGACTTAGTCTTGAACACATTATTATGTCTCAGTTAGTCCTAAAACTAAATACACTATAACAAGTATCATATTATCACAATTAAACCACCCAAACCAAGTTTCTTTAACCATTTCAAAACTAAACTACATGTCTACTGAAACCATATATGTTGACATAATGTCATATTATATCACCTCTCAAAAACCACATATGTCGTTAACATATCTGTCGCTGAAATCATATTTGTACAGATTACCTCTAAAAAACATGGAGCATATTTCATATCAAATCATATCTCAAAAGCCTTTCGTATTCTGTCTCGAAAACTGCGATAAAAAAGAAACAAAATAGTAGTTTTAATAATAAAAGAAAATCTAAAATCATATAACAAAATAAACTTGCACTTTCTCCATATCCAAAAAGACACCTTCATGACATGGATAATTAAGTTCAAGAATATGGCATGGATAATTAAAAATAAAACTTAGAGCAGAACTAGAAGGAGTCTTGGAGGCTACGACCACATAAATCGAAAATGTACTCCCCTTTTTGTTACTTGGAGCATGGAATCCCATCCCATATACTAATATCAATCGTGCCAAGAACAAATCTACAACACCTGCATTTAGGCTGATTTCCCAGCTCTAAGTACAAGAAATTTACAAACCCAACATATATTTTACTCAATTCAACAAAAAACCAACAAACACACGGGGTACGAATAACGAAATAAAATGTATACGAGGTGATTAAAAGTCAAAACTAACCAAACCATGTCCATACAATAGTCATTTAAGTATGGAACTTGAGCAATTCCTTATTAAACGTGTTTGTATATTGCCATTTAAATAGTCATTTTATGTTTTTTTTTGTACTCCATGTAGTGTCACTGACATAAAGTGTATATCACTGTGTGGTCATGCTCACAATATGTTTTAGAATCATGCTCACAATATGAAATAAAAAATTTCTTTAGAGATTATGCATTTTGTTAAAAGGTGTTTAGACACACTATTCTATTCATCTATTACTTAAATTAAAAGAAAAAAAATTTCCAATAAGAATCACTCGGTCATTTTGCCAAATACCTAGAATGCAACTTATTAAAAGAAAACTAACACAAGTACCTTAAGTGGAGTTTCTTACTAAAACGTTTTCATCCCTTCACTTGAATCGTTGTTATCACCCTATAAATAGGTAAGAAACCGTTAATTTAAATATGCATACTTCCATAAGCACTAAATGACCTTAAAAGCAACACCAAATTATTTTTTTAACCATATATGTATAACTTAAAAATTCCTACTTGCATAAACACCAAATTAGAACAAAAATAAATACAAAAGCAAAAGTAAACCCCAAATTTAAATCAAAACCCAAAGTAGGTTCAGCTCGAATTTGAAAACCCAAAATTTTGAGCCAAGACGCACAACTTAAATACGAATCCCAAAATTTCAAACCCCAAAACATTATAATGTGAAAGATATAAAAAAATGAAATACATTTGAACCAAGAACCATGATGTTGGAACCAAAACCCTTAAACCAAGAGGATAGAACAACCCGCCATTAGGAACCAAAACCTAAAAGATGATAAAGAGTGCGTGGGTTTTTTAGAAAAGAGATCGAGAGAGAGGGAGATGGGGTTATGTTCATGTCTAACGTGAGAGTGTATTACCAAAATACCCAATTTTTTAATTAAAGTGTAAGTTTGATGAGTAAAAAAGGGGGGGGGGGGTAACCAAAAAATTGGTAGATTTGTAAAAGAAAAAGACATGTGGTCTCAACCATTAAAATACGAAAGGATGTTGCATTCGTCCAAACAGTTAAATGTGTACATTTTCATAAACCTCCCTATCATATATATATATATATATATATATATATATGTTGTGTGAATACCTATTATGTAATTTTTTATGTGTGTGAAAATACATACTTTTCCAACCACCATGGGAGGTTTCGAGCAGAGGGCGATACCACCTTTGCAATTCCAGCGAGGTCTAGTTGTGTTCCCCAGAACATAGAACGTAGAGAGGCTCACTATGTGTTGTATATTAGTGGGACTGGAAGGTCATTAGGGTACGTTTTTTTATGTGCGTATCCCAAAGGCTTAGAACTATGTATGCCTCCATTTTCTATTTCTTGATATATGGTTCAAGGAGACATTCCAAACCGGTAGTACCTAATTTGGTACGAGATATACATGGAATGCATAGAAGAGTATGCATGCATGGTGATAGTCATTTCGAAAAATATTGTAGTTGTATATATTATAGTGTGACATGTACATACCAGTGTGGATATTCTACTTATGCGTGATGGTATAAAAGATAGATAGTGTATATCTAAAAAGTAATTTAATCATGAGAAAACTTATATAGATAATGAGATGATAATAATTCGATTAAAATCAATTATTGGCTTAATGTTAGCGTATTGTATGGGCGGTACGGGAGAGCTCAACCTAGTGGGTGAGTTAGATACTTAAGCCTAGTTACGCTGGGTAGCATGACTTGGTGGGTAAAATAGGAGATGTTAGGTGTGCACTATAGATGAAAGGTGAGGAACCCAAGATAGCATATGCTAGACTAACGTTTGTATCTAATAACTGCTTTTATAACTGCAATTTAAATACTTGCTAAATATTTTTTAAATGGTTTTGGGATCAGACCAGTGTCAAAATATTTTCCAAAATATTTTAGGTATCCAACCATAGGGATGCCAAGCTTGATGACTCATCCCAATTGACACATACATGTACTCCAATTGACACATGAGGGTACAAATGTGGTTAAAGACACAAATTGCAAAATCTTTCCACCCAATTTGAGACCACTACTATGTTAGAGTCCGAAACATTTGATGAATTTTATGCACGTGTGTCGGACGTTGTCAACACTAATTTTAATTTGGGTGAGGCGATTGATAACACGCGTATTGTTAAAAAAATTTGAGATCTCTCCCAAAATGCTTTATTCCTAAAGTTACTGTTTTAAACTCTTTGGAAAATTTGAAATCACTTAAGTTGGAAGAACTTGTAGGAGATCTTCAAACCTATGAGTTTGACATGTTTCCCCAAACGATTAAGGCTAAGGATAAAGGCGTTTCTTTAAAGACTCATTTTAAGAAAAAGAAAGAAAAAGTTTGTGAGTCCGATTCTGGGGGAGATTTTGATTTTATCGATATGGCCTTATTTGCTAAAAAAATTAAAAACTTTCTCAAAATTTCTAATGAAAATTCTTCCAATAAAAAGAGATTTTTTGAGAAAAATAAAAAGAAAGGAAAGGACAAAGAAATCGATGAGAGGGAAAGAGAGAATGACTCATATGAGGAGTGTGAGGAGGATTTTGAGAACGTGAATTGTTTTGAATGTGGGAGTAAGGGGCATAAGAGTGTCTTACATGGCTTAGAAAGAAAGGAAAGAATGTAGCTATGCCCGCCACACTTAGTGACAGTAGTGAAGGTGAGGGTGATGAGACTAATGGTAAGAAGTTTATTGCTTTTTTAGCAAGTCGTGTGAGCACACCCACTTTGTCCCACAATAGTGCACACGAATACGATGGTGATGATTTGAGCGCTTCAAGTGAGGGAGAAAGCGAGAGTGAAAGTGGAGATGAAAGTGAGCTCCAAAAAGCATTTAGAGATTTTTACCCTGAGACCGTAAAAATAAAGAAGTATAATAGGGATTTAGTTCATCGAGTGTTAAATTTGTAGAGAGATAGAGAAGGAGGTTTTAAGAAAGGAAAAAGGTGATTTGACTGACACGGTTTCTAGTCTGACGACACGTGTACCCCAACTTGAGAGTGATCTCGAACGTGCCAGGGAGGTCAAAGTCAATTTTGAGAACGCACCTAAGAAGGTGAAAAAGGTGGTTCTTAATCCCGATAAGGGTAGAGTTGACGGGATAGGAAAAGGTCATGACGGTGCTTCCACTTTTTTTTCGCACCCGATCTGATTCCCATTTTAGTGACAGATTCACATGGCCCAAAAATTAACCCACCTAAGCGTCCATTTGCCGTTTAGAGAGCACGTCCTAGAGTTTTTGAGGGAGGTGTTCCTCGGCCTATTTATGTTTGTTCCCATTGCAAGAGGAGAGGACACCTTAGGGAATTTTGCTTTATGTTAGGTTATGTGTCACTTTTTTCTTCTACACATGTTTTTTCCACACATGATACTTTACATGCTCCTGGAGACTACATGAGAGAGTTTGCACATTTAGGTGAGCAAGTTAAGTTTTTGGTCAAAACATCACAAAATTTGATGGAGGTTTTTCATAAGATGGCACCACCTTTGGAAAACCTCTCTGCACCTAACGATTGAGGTTTGACTTGTTTACTAGCATAGGATGTTTTCCATGATGAAATTATTTTCCTATTGATAGTATGTATTATTTTTGTATGTTTTCCTTTTTTTTAAAAATTTAGAAAAATTCAAAAAGATTTTATTTTGATAAAATTTTTGAAAAATCTAAAAAGAGTTTTGTATTTTGTTTTCACCTTTTACGGATGAACACTTAGGATGACCAAGTCACAATTTCATTCCATTTATCCATGTGAATATTTGATAGTGTTTTGAGACAATAGGTCAATTCATCCATGTGCTTTACAATGTTTGGAGTCATTAAGGTGTAATTTGTTGTTACTACCTACATGTTTGACTCATGATTTCCTTTAAATTTGTTTGATTATTGTGCTTGTCTTATCACATGTTGGTTTGGTATTTTCACTTCAATCATATCATTAAAACGAACTAAGCGCGATAAAACTTGATAATAAAGTTGTGCATGTAAGAGCCATTTGTGAGTTTGTGTGCTCGGGGAAGGGCTGCGAAAGGTTCATATGGCCTATGAGAATACTAAGCCACTGTTATATCGGACCTAAAAAATTAAGGAATTTTATTATCCGAGGTACAAAGAGGTTTAAAAGAGCTCGAAAAAATTTAAAGGCAATAAAAAGAAATTCATGCCAATTATGGGCCAATTAGGTTTTTGCTCAAATTCTCCAATGTTTGAGAATTTAGATTACCTCTAAAAGAAAATATGCATGAGGGAGTTTTGATGGAATTTAAAATGGGCTTGCACGACCTTGAAAGTCTTGAAAAAGCGTTAAATAGTTTTGGACGTTATTAGGGTGGAAATCACTTTGACTTTGATTTGTTGATTTGCATAAGTCGATGTCATCTAAATTCAATAATTTTTACACCTGGGGATACTTTTGATGCTCATTCGTTAGGAGTACTCGTATTCACCGTGCACGTATGATTGATTGAGTTTATTTAACTATCGAACATGTTCACACCCATTCATTCCATTATCACGACTTGGTTGTTTTAGTATAAATCCATGGTGTGATATTTGGTATCTTATTTTTGTACGAAAAATTTGAAAAATAAAAAATAGTTTGTGAAAGTTTTTGAGATACTCCTTTGCATACGCATAGTTTGATCCGTATTTTCTATGCATTTTTGTCGTGACACTCCATGTTTTGATTGTTTCTTCTTATCTGTCTAATTGAGGACATCATAAAAAGAGGGAGAAAGAATTATCATGTTATGGCGGAGTTTGCATTATGGGGGAGATTTGATTTATTAATGATTTATTCTTATCATTTCAAACTCGATACGTCACGAAGGTTTTTTCTTTATCTCACGTAATAGGTACAAAGATTGATGATCATTATATTGCACACCCTGATGAGAAAAGATTTGAGTTTTGATGAAGATTTTTGAAGAAGAGTTTGAGATCTTGAAAATTTATTCATGGGAGGGTAGATTTGTATAGGAATTTTTGTATTTGATAATTCGGATGTTTTTATGTATGTACCGGCATAGACCTAGGGGAGATTTGTAAGGACATATTTTTACAAATGTCCGTGACAATTAATTATGTCATATATCGTTACAACCGTCGAAGAATTTCAACAGCAATCTACATCAAGACGGATCCGAATATATCAAGGTTATTCAGCAAAAAGACTCCGAAAAGTTTACTTTGGTAAGGTTATGTTTTAAATACCTTAACTTTGCACTTAGAACTTTGGGATATTTTTTCAAAATATTCTCCAAGTGCTGGAGCGGACTTTTTTCGTCAAAATTTGAGAATGAGTAATTTTTCTAAGTCCTGTAGCATTCCTCGATCTTGACGCCAGGTCGTTCAAGCGAGATCACATCTCGTTCAAGCGACATGCAGATGACGTACAATGTCATTCAAACGACACGTATACATCGTTCGAGCCAGATCCCATTTTCATTCGAGCGATTGAGGCGATACATTTTTCTATAAATACTCATTAAATGGTTTCTTTTTCATTAAGAGGACCCATCGTTTTGAATGATAGAAAACTGCGAAACCGCAGAATTATTTTGGCTTCTTCTTTTAGGGTTTTTATCCCTTTTATTGTCAATTCACAAAAATGCCATATGCTTTGGTGAATTATTTTGGTGTTCAAGAACACAGTTTTCTTTTTGTTCATTCTTTATGGGGAGAACTCTACAACTAGATAATTGCGTGCTATTATGGAGGGAGTCCTTGTGAAGATCTTAGACTGCATGTCTGGACTGCCCCTCCTTGTGGTATAGCTGTGTGTGAACCAATGTTGATTTCTAGCCATTACTTTGAAGGTTTGACGAAGGCACCATTCGTTACTCTTGTGGGCGAAAGCAAGATGGTATGTAAGTTAATGGTCTTGAATACTTGTCAAAGTTCTAGAAATAAAAGGTTTTGCCCTGCGGGGATTTTTCCTGAAATTTTTGTCGCATGCTTTATTTATTTATGGGTTGACACACGCACACACGTAGTTTCATGTTTAGGGATTGAATTAATTTGGTTTAAAAATTTACTCTAATTAAATAAGTGTGCCAAAGTAAAAATTTGCGAATTTAATCAATTATCACACACCGTCATATTCTACAAGTATATTCCAGCAGCCCTATGGTATGGTTGAGGTTTACCAAAATGAGAAGAATTAAGGCTAGAAATTATCGATCGCGTTTTGCTATTTGAACATTTCACAAGACTTAGTAAGGGTTACGAAAAGTATGTTTAAACCTATGATTTAGACCAGTAGTGTATGCGTTTATTATCTACTGATATTAATAAGGAATAACTAGGACCCTTCATGTAGTCAGCGATACTCAAAAATATACAATAAGAGGTTATAATTATAAACTGATAGTACATTAAGTATTCGAGAGATGTATACTACGTACATGATATGTTAATAGGTTGTGGGTATGCCTAAGATGGACATATTTATAGGTTGTGTGTGTACCTGTATTGAGAATATAAATAGGTTGTGTGAATACCTACGATGTGATTTACTTTGTGTGTGAACATACCTATGCTACCTTTTAACACGGGAGGTTCTGCGCAGAGGGCGATCCTACCTTGGCAATTCTAGTGAGGTTTGGATTTGTCGCTCAGAACATAGAATTAGGGGTCTCACTATGTGTCGTGTATTAGTGGGACTGTCAATTTGTTTGGGTACGTTAGGTATGTGCGTATCCCAAAGACTTAGAAATGTGTTCACCTCCATTGTGTATTGTTTGATTGAGGGTTCGAGAACACATTTCAAACCAGTATTCCTTGATTTGTAGGAGAGGTATATGGACTTGATAGCAGAGTACGCATGCATCGTGGTGGTCACTTCGGGGAATGCTATATCTCTATATTTTATAGTGTGATAAATATATATAGGTGTGGTCATTCTACTTATGTGTGATGGTAGAAAAGAGAGATAGTGTATATATAAAAGAAACTTAAGTGTGATGAAACTTAATTAATGGAATTATAATAAAGTGTGATTATTCTACTTATTTGATGGTAGGAAAGCTAGATATTTTATATCTAAAAGTGATTTAAGTAAGGGAAACTTAATCAAAATGATTCAATAATAATATGCGAGAAATATTAGTTATGGGTAGTATGGTAGCGTATTGTATGGTCAGTACGGGAGAGTCGAGCCTTTTTTGGTTAGTTATATACAAATGTGTAGTTAGGCTGGGTAGCATAGCTAGGTAGGATGCGTTAGGTGTGCACTTTACATAAGAGGTAAGGAAATCAGTGGAGTGTATGCGTAACTAACATATGTATATAATAACAATTTTCAAATTGTGATTTAAATACTTGCTAAATATTTTCAAAAGATTTTCTCGGGCACTGACCCTTGCCAAATCTATTTTTCTATTTTTCCAAAATATTTTAAATGTCCAGCCATACGGACGCCAAGCTTGATGACTCATTCCAGGGATGCGTAGCTGCAACACTTGTGGAGGCTTGCATGACTTTGTGTAGACACCTCAGTTATTCATTTCTAGATAGGATTTCATTTCAGTATTTTATTTGGGCATGTTAACCCTTCAAACTATTTATTATTTCAGTTATTCAATAATTATTAGACTTGGTTTTATTTACTTTAGACTTGTAGATGGATTTTGTTTTGGGAATCAATGGTTTATTCGGTATTATTTTATTCAGTTATTTATCATGTGATGTTTTAGACTCAATTATTGTGTGGATGGTTTGGATTATTTTATTTCACTTGTTGTTGTATGTTTAATGAAAGATAAAATTTTGACACCACCTTAATTTAAGATAGGTGGTTAGTAATTTAAAAAGGTTTTCGAAAGTGATACTAAGAATGAACCAAATAAGATTCATGGTTATTTTAATAAAGGAATGATCACCCGTGATTAAAATAGGTGGGGTGTCATAGCTTCCTTTTCAGTTGATACAGTCCTTTAATTTTATTTATCAAACTATGTTTTGAATTCAGTTTTATTTTCCTTAGATTCATTAATGACTTTTGTTTTGGGAACCAATGGTTTATTTGTTATTATTTATTTATTCATTTATTTCTCATACAATTATTTTAGACTATTACAATTGTGTGGATGGTTTGGTTATTGTATTTATATTCCGTATGTCTTCATACTAATGAAAGATAAAATTTGGCACCGACTATCTAAACATAGGTGGTTAGTAATTAAAAAAGAGTTTTGAGAGTGATGCTAAGAATCAACCAAATGAAATTTCAATTTATTTTGAGAAAGGACTGATCACTCATGGTTAAAATAGGTTGAGTGTCATAGATGGTATCAGAGCATTAGTTTCTAGTGTCCACAGGATTTGTATGTCTTACTACGATTTCATCATAGCGTTCTTTGATATAGGACCCTATTATTAGGACTGTTGCATTCATGATTACATATTTAAGATTACGTTCTTCTGTAATTATATTTATATTATATGTGAACTTATAAAATTCGATCTTATTTCAGGTGCCACTTAGGAGAGGACGATAGACGAGGGAAACAATGAGATTCGATGCGAGAGAGGCTTTACAGGAGCCACAGACACTACAGCCACAACCACCATAGGGGACAGTTACGGCAGCAGAGGTGGTCGATATTATGACACGGGAAGTTAATGCCACTATGACTGCCATGGCACTCCACTTTCCTCAGGCTCAGCCACACAGTATCCACTGGCACCGATTATTCAGGCTCACTCGAGGCCATCAGATTGGCAGAGAGTGAGGGAGGCATTTCATAAGGGCCACCTACCCACCAGAGCTTTAGGGTAGTTCTAACATGATTTTGGTGTGCTAGTGGAAGAAAGATATTCAGTTCCACCAGTTCATGGTTGACTATAGCAATGTGTAGAAGAAGATGTCGGCCATTTTCAGACTAGCTGGGGCATTTGTACAGTGGTGGGAGTTTTTTACCACTGCCGATGAGAGGGATACTATACCCATTGCTAAGTTGTGAGTGCGATTTGGCCATAAATACTTTTCGCCGACAATCGAGATTGAAATGCGGAAGAGGTTCAATAAGGTAGTTCAAGGAGACCATTCCATCACTGGGTAAGAGGAGGAGTTCACATGTTTGGCTAATTTTCTTCCAGACGAGGTGAACAGTGAAGAGAAGAAGAAGCGTCGATTTATGGATCGGATAGCCTAGAGGATCAGGAAATACTTGATAGATAATCCTGCATTGAGGACTTACACAAATTACGTCAATGATGCCCTTATGCGTTTCCAGGATCATCACATTCATCTTAAAGGAATCAAGAGAGGGAGTGAGCCTAGCCATTTAGGCAAGGCAAGTGGGAACGGTGCTAACAAATCACCATAACAATAGACACGCAGACAGTTGGGGCAGGATTCCTGACGAAGGTATTTAACCAAGAGGTTTATATCTGGGGGTTATTGACCCTAGAGGTTTCAGGAAGGGCCAGTAGGATCCTCATTAGCAGCAATTTTTTCTTCAAGGTCGCTAGGGCCAAGGGAATAATGGGGGAGGCTAGAGGGGCCAAGGCCACCAGGGCCAGACTTAACATGTTCATGAAGGCCATAAGCAAAGAGACTTATGGACATACAGGCCACAAGAAGAGAGACAACCCACATTAGAACAGAGTGCCACAACAGGGTGCCCAATAGAGACAACATGCACAGTTACTACTGGCAGCACTAGCATTACCAGCCCCATCACTGCAACGACAATTACAGCATAGACATGTCAATAATATTTGAGTTATAGTCATACAACAATCACTGCAGGCGCCACCTATAGTAGAGGGTATGTATCATATTCACGAGGTTGAAGGTGGGGTTTTTAATTTGATGCAGGTGTGTCATACTCATTTATAGCCACCAGATTTGTACATGTGATCAGTTTACTAGACATAACCGATAGTCTTATTATGTGTGCAGAGTCACCTTTGGGTAGTGGCTCTATAATACCTCGCATTTTATGAGTATTAAATTGAAGTTATATTAATTTTACTGAAATTGTAAGTATTATTATTCAGATGGAATAATTGTATTTATTCAAAATTTTGCATAATGATTAATGGGGTGTGTTTAATTATATGGGAGTATTTAATTTAAATATAACATCTCGTAAAAGTCATACAAGTATTATGATTTTTATTATATGATGGTATATTGCGAATAATGAAGATACTGTCGAATAAATTTATAACTCGTTGATATTTAGTCGTGTTAATGATATATGTATATGATAATGATGGACCATAAAAATAAATGTATAAAATATTTATAGACTTTTAAATATGATTAGATGACTTAAATACGCATTTTAAGTGCTTAAAAATGGACCTATGGGTTGGGTAGGACCTTGGGTAGAGTTTCGGGTCAAACCGGGTATGAATATGAACATTTTTATGGGCCTTAAGTCTAGCCCTATAGAGACCTACGAATTTAGGCAAATTAAAATTATTTTTAAAAAAGGTTAGATCTTCCCTAGGTTTCCATTACCACCCCACACCACTGTTTAGAGGCCACACACCTTAGGAGAGAGGAAGAACCACCCTAGGAGGAAGAAAAGAGAGGCTCCTCTACTATATTCAGGCAAGGTTTATCTTGCCATTCTTATTCAAAATGTTATATTCTTGTATTAATGTTTAATTCTTGATTGGAATTGAATTTAAATCTTAATATAATGTAACCATGTCTTGGGTTCTTGAGTTTTGATTGAACTTTGATGATATTCATGTATTATACTTTTAAATCCATGTTTCCTCCGTGCAAATATCTCAATGTAGATTGTTTAATTTCGAAATGCATTGTACAACTCATGTAGGACTCTTTTACAATCTATAATTATGTTCTTGAGGTTGAATATGAGAGGATACTTGTACCCAGAGGTTCTTGAAAATCTTTGATTTAATTATTGATGCTTTAGGACGATTTAGATGAGAAATCTTGTTTGGAATGTTTCCATTACAGGTTAGACCTCATTACCATATCATAAATTAGTTTGTTGAACTAGTAGAACAAAGTTTGATGCATTTAGAATTGATTGGAAAAATCCCGGATGATAACCTATTCTCACCTTACTAGGAAAATAGAATCTATTTGGCCTCCCTACCGAATCATTTCGGTACTCCTGCTTGTATATTTTTTCGTTACAATCGCGAGGGCGCTGATCGCAAAGTTTTCTGATTTTTTTTTAATTAGTTATGATTTTTCTACGAAAGGGTGTGCGAGACCATTTTTGTCCATGTGAGGGATAGAGACTTATTCCAAGATGTTAATGATATTTTTAAGAACTTATATACATAGTTCAACCGGGATGGATTCGTGATATGGCGATAAATTAGAGTACAAGTTAACTATATGAAAAAGATGATTCACGTGGGATTATGGAATAAAGCTATACGAAATAAAAATATTAAATGGTAGGGTTGTGCCTAGATGATTGGGGAATATCGGAAGGGGTACATAGGTGAAAAGACCCTAAAAGATACAATGATATTTTACAATTTGGATAGGGTAAGTTTAAATAAAGGAATTTCTTATTAAAGAAACGTCGAATTCTCGAGAATATAATTAATTGTTAGCTTCCTTAAATTATTACTATATAAATATACTAAGTAGAAATTCACCCAAGGCCTATTGGCCTAAGTTTAAATGGTTAGTATCAGTTATGATTGTAGGCAGGGTGAAACTACTTATTTGTATTAGTGTATTCCTTATATATGTACACATAAGTCTTATTCACTTATTTGAGTCCTTACATATAAGCTTGTACCTAAGAGAACAAAATATGAGAAGTAATACTTAAATTGTAACATGTAGCAGGGGATAACTACACATATGTATATGGTGAAGTAAATAATCAAGTAAATGAATAAGTGAGCCTAGGAGGCATTTTATGGGACTTAATAATTAATTAGGGAGTAGTTGTAGGATAGAGACTTAATAATGGGTTATGTAATAACTTAGAAAAACGTTATGATTAACCCAAGAAGGATTTATTTGTATGGATGGATACTTCTGGGGTAAAAGTAGTTATAGAGTAACTAATTATACATATTGAATGATAGTATCTATTATATTATTTTTTGTGGACATACATGGATTTGTGGACCGTCCTATCGGATGGAGTGGCGCAAGCATTCGGGACCGAAACACACGTTGGCACAGGTGGGCTAAGCGTAGTGTTAGGTCGTACTATAGGTACTCCGTCGCGCGCCACTTACGAGAGGTAGGTATTGATGCTGGGATCCTTTGTCACCGCTGGGTATGGACTGTGAACTGGTGTACTGTGTAGGTACCGCCCCACTTGATTGTGTTTTATTGTTACCCGCTTTAGGATGAGGGACTCCACCGTGTGTTACCGATAAAGCATAAACATGACACTGAGGATAGATGTATTGGTGTGTGTGTGTATATATATATATATATCCATTATGATGTGCCTTGTATGAGAATGCTTTATCATAGTCTATAGATGTAGACAATACTTAATGGTAACAAAGTCGGATTAAAATAGTGACGTGAAATATCGGTAACGAAAATAAGTTCTAATAGTCTAGTGTGGTAGACAATTATTAATGAGCATAATAATTAGGAAGTTTACGAATGTAGATGGTAATTGCAGAGAATGAAAATTATAGTCTAATTGTGTAGACGATAATTAGAACGAATCAAAAATCAAATAGTCTGACGAGGTAGACTAAAGTAAAGGAACATTATGTTACATAAAAATACACACTGAAAATTTATATGGAACATAGTGGGCAGCATTATGGAGTTAATCCGGGGGCTGAGATTTTAAGCGTAAATACTCACTTTTAGTTAATGCATAGCTAGATATCTTTATCGTTACATGTCAGATGAAATACTAGAGTTCATAACTGGTATTTGTTTGAGGATATGAGTAGGATTACTGTTAGATGAGAGCGTGGATGGAGAGACGTGAAGTATGAGTTAGTAATTTTTTGCATATTTATTGGTAAAGAATCTTTGTAACTTTAGGGCTCTAACCCAAAATTATAAATATTTTGCACCCAAGTTTTCTCATAAAGAGGAATAACAGGACTGACGATGGGTCAAACTTGCAGTTGCATTGGATGTAATGGATTCCATTTCATTGATTCTAGTACAGGTTGTACTTTTTCATTTGGTTATTTTATTTAATATCGAGACTTGTATGGGCATAAGCCCAATCGTGTATTTATATCAGTTTACACTTGTATTTACTTTATGAGCATTGTATATTGATTCAGTTTGTATACATGCATTAAATCAACTTGTACAGACATTGTTAATAAATTGTGAAAGTTGGTGAATAATAAAAATAACGTCTATATTTTTTTATTTGTGCTGAGAATGGTATAAATTATTGATAAGCCCCATCTTCGGCGTATCGTGTCTGGTCAACCTTTACGTGAGAAAATGGGGGTTATTACAGGGTCACTTATACATTCAATTTGTAGGGGTGTGGATATCGATATGGGGAGATTATGTTTAGTCGTCGACCTTCTAGTGTTGGAAGGGTATGATGTCATTTTGGGTATGGATTGGTTAGCTGGATACCGGACGATGGTGGATTTTTTCGGGAGGACCATTGTGTTCTCCATTCCAGTAAATGATATGTTCATAGTGGCGATGCCTCTTCCTGAGGGAGGGTCGATCACCCATCTGTATTACATCGAGGAGGACACCTCATAGGAGGTAGATGTCTCTTTAGACTCAATTCCAGCGATGAGGGAGTTTGAGGACGTGTTCCAGGATATATAGGGGATACCGTCTAGCAGGGAAATTAAGTTTGTTATTGACCAAGCATCGGGTACGAGGCCTATCACTCAAGCGCCTTATCTTATGGCACCATATGAGATGCAGGAGTTGACGGAGAAGATTTAGCAGCTTCTGGGGCAGGGTTTCACTAGGCAGAGTACATTATCATGGGGTGTGCCAAGTTTATTCGTCAATAAGAGGGACAAATCACTTCGATTATGTATCGATTATATGGAGTTGAACAAGATCACGATCCGAAATAAGTACCCATTGCCTCGGATCAATGATCTGTTCAACTAGCTGATGGAGCATCTTACTTCTCGAAGATAGATTTAAGGTTGGGTTATTATCAGTTGCACGTCAGAGAGGAGGACATTACTAAGACTGCTTTCCCAACACGGTATGGGTGTTTACTCTCATTTTGAGGATGGACATGTTGAGCATCTGCGAATGATAAAATAGACACATGGGATCACTCGTTATATGCCAAATTCAAGAAGTGTGGGTTTTGGCTTCAGAAGGTGCAATTTTTAGGCAACGTTATGTCTAACGGGGCTACTGCGATCGGTCCGAGTAAGGAATCTGCTGTGAGGTAACGGGGACAACCCGTGGCACTGATCAAGTTTTGTAGTTTTCTAGGGTTGGCTGGATACTATCGACTATTCATTATGGGTTTGTCAAAAATTACGGATCTGTTGACGAATTTGACTCATAAGGGGGTGCTATTTGTTTGGGATGACCATTATCAGTTATCTTCCGATGAGCTAAATGAAAAATTGATCTCAACACCTATACTTGCATTGACTAGGGGAGGAATGGAGTACCGTGTTTACACAGATGCATCCTTATAGGGACTTGGGGGTGTACTACAGCAGAAGGAGAGGACTATATCTTATGTATCTCATAATCTTAAGCCCCTTAAAATAAATTACCCCACACATGACTTGGAGTTAGCAGTAGTTGTGTTTGTCTTGAAGATTGAGAGGCATTATATTTTGAGGGAGTAGTTTAGCTTGTCCATGGAGCATAAATCACTCCAGTATCTATTCACGCAGATGGATTTGAACATGAGAAAGAGGAGATGGTTAGAGTTCATGAAGGATTACCTGTTTAATATTCAGTATCATCATGGGAAGGCTAATGTGGTGGCAGACTCGTTGAGCCAACGACCTATTGGGGCGATAGCGAAGGTTTGGAAGGCGAAATGGAGAGAGATTTGACATGATGATGAGGTTTCCAGAGCTTATATATATGTATTGTCTATCACCCCCAAAATTGTTATGAGGGTGGTGGAGGCACAGGCTGGGGATCAGTATTGCCAGGACAGAGTTCGCCAATTATTAGCTGATGGGATAAAGTCTTATTCAATTACTTCAAGGGAGGTTTGTGCTTTAATGGGAGACTCGTGGTTCCAGAGGATGAGTAATTGAAACATACAGTGATGTTAGAGTGTCACGGGTAGAGGTTTACAGTACATCCCAATAGGGATACGATGTATGTGTAGGCAGTATTGGTGGTGGGGGATGAAGCAAGACATATCGGATTTTGTCTCAAAGTGTGCTACATTCCAGGTAGTGAAGGTAGACCGCCAGAGACCGATGGGGATGTTGTAGGCACTCAAGATTCTAGTGTGGAAATTGGAGAGTAAATCCATGGATTTTATTACTGCGCTATCGATATCCCAGTGAGGTCACGACTCGATACGGGTGATAGTGGAATGGTTTACTAAGGTGGCCCATTTCCTACCAGTTAGTATGGATTTTGAGACGAGGCAGTATGCATAGTTGTTTATTGTTGAGATAGCGCGGTTGCCCGGTTTTTTGATTAATATTGTGTCGGATCGGGACAAAATTTTCGTGTCCCACTTTCGGCAGAACTTTCAGTAGGCCATGGGAACAGATTTATAGTTGATTACAGCGTCTCACCCATAGATAGATGCGAAGACGGAGTGAGTTAATCAGATGCTTAAAGATATACTGAGGATTTTCATACTTAATTTTGGAAAGGATGGGATAAGTCTCTTACATTAGTGGAGTTCATGTATAATAACTCCTACCATCTCACCATCGACATGGAACCATTTGAGGAACTGTATGGTCAGCCCTGTCATTCAACCTCTTACTTTTTAGTGGTGGGGATAAAAAGCTATTGCAAGCAAAGATAGTTCAGGATACCATTGCCAAGGTTGAGCTGATTCAAGGATTCATCCGTATATCTCATGACAAGAAAAAGATTTATGTCGATGCAAATAGGAGGCACATAGAGCTAGAGGTTGGTGTCCAATTTTTGGTGCGGCTGTCTCCTATGAAGGGGGTTATGAGTTTCATCTAGAACGGGAAGCTAGCTCCGAGATATGTGGGACCATTTTCGATAATCGAGAGGGTGGGGCTAGTTGCATATAGGCTGAGACTCCCGGAGCATTTATAGAGGGTCCACGATGTGTTCCACATGTCATCACTGAAGAGGTAACAGAGGAGTGAGAGGTCTTTTTAGCATGTTCCATTGGAGGGGATATACTTGCAGCCAGATATCTCTTAAAAGGAGAAATCTGTGGCGATACTTGATCGTAGTAAGCATAAGTTGCGGTCTAAAGTGGTACCCTTTGTTCGAGTTCAGTGGAGGCACCACAATGTTGACGAGTTAATGTGGTAGTGAGAGGATGACATGCACGAGTTGTGTCCAGAGTTATTCACAGCAGCTACATCCTAATTTCGGGGGTGAAATTCCTTTATAAGGGGGGAAGCATGTAATATCCCATATTTTTTAGAATTTATAATTTAATTATTTCGGTTATGTTAAATTACCCTTGTGAAGTAATTAAATTAAATTAAATATTATGTGTTTATTAAAATATTAATCGTGATAGATAGTGATTAATATTTACGAAATAAAGTTATTAAGGGAACTGTAAATAATTTGTGATAATTATTATCCGTCGGAGCGAGTGATATCGACTTGACTATGTTGTGTAGACTATATTGAGATCGAGATAGGAAATTTATATATAGTGACTTGGATGTCGATTTCGAGATCAAAACTGATTCCAAATGGGACGAGATAGTCAGAATATTGTACCCGGGTGTACTGTTTGGATCCTGGGGCGATTTTAGACAAACCCCACACCACGTAAGGATGTTTCATCATTTAGGAGTCTAGGGTAGAAGGAACTCCAAAAATTAGAGTGTTATATCATCCCCTTTGAGTTGTGGGCTATGGTTACAACACTTGACATAGAGAGGAGGTCATAAGAGACAAAAAGGAGAAGAAATGTAGGCCATTCCACACCGTTTCACACCACGAACATCACCGAATTCGAGATCAGATCAAGGAAAGGACATTATCACCATATCAGAATGTAAATCAAGCTTACTTGATCAAGGAAAGTGTTTAACATTACATTGAGTATGTTATAACACCCATGTAGTATAGGGTTTAAATTTATGATTTAAATGACGAGTCTTGGGATTGGGTGGGTAGAATTCATGATTCAGAGAAAGAATTCATGTAGAACAAATCCAGGTATGTAGATAACATGAAATTCAATGATATGGGATGATTAACATGAAAGAAACATAAGTAAAGTGACGTATATGCGTGAAGAATACATAAATTAGGGTTTTGATGAAATTTGGGTTTTGATATATTATTGGGTAGATTTCTTATAGTCTTAATGTGTTATTTATGTTAAAAATTATCCCTACATGAATATTTAATGTTTGGCTATGTTGGATGGGAGTTTGGGGAAGTATTATGGAGTTTTGATAAAGTTTTAATAGTATAAACTTGTAACTGCAACGAAGAGGAGGATACAGTTAGGTGAGAATCGATTCGGTTTGAAGAAAGAATCAATTCGTAGGGCGAACAAATTTAGAATCCCTACTGAATCGATTCAGCTGCCCAGTTTTGATGATTTTTGCCTTTATGTTATATTTTCCCATGGAATTAATTACAGGAAACTTTTGTGATTGTTTAATAATTATATAAAGACTTAGAGAAGGTTATCAGACATTTAGTTAGTGCGTGATTAATTTTAATGAGGGAAAAATTGGAATTTGGACCGATGATAGTTAATCGATTGAGATGTGTATTGGGAATTTATGATTTGGGTTACGGGAAGAGTAAAATATGACCTGAGGTAAATACCGATAGCATAGTGATGTGCTAACTACTGAAATAATTTAAGGGATAATTGGGACCCTTCGTTTAGCGAGTGATACTCGCAAAATTTGGGAATAATAATATGAGTAAATTATAAGTACGTCAAGTATTCGAGAGATATAAGTACTACGTATGGGATATATTATAGGCTTGATGTATACCTATACTGATGTTATATATATATATATATATATATATATATTGTGGGTACCTCGATTTGTCACCTGGGCTCAAACGAGAAGCCCAATAAAATGCGGCCCAGAGTCCAAAGGACAGGCGCCTCAACCAAATTCATTTTGACCCAGTCAATTCCTAAAATATCTCTTCAGATATATCCTAGGGATTTTGGGTTAACGTGGGGAAGTTCCACTCCTCTACCCTCCGAAAGAACATGTATATAACAAACCCTTCGCCTGGGGCAAAGGGCATGTATTATTTTCCTGTAAAAGACTCCCGGGAGTATAGAGAAATAATATCGAGAGCACCACCGTGGATGTAGAGATTCTTGCTGAACCATGTAAATATTGTGTCGTGTGATTGGCGTTCTTTACATTATTTATTTTCTTTGCTGATTGCCTTTTCTTATCAATTTGTGTTGAAATTAATTGTCACCACAATTGGCGCCATCTGTGAGAAACGTTTGTCTTCCTTTAAGAAAGCCCTCATGTGACACCCCGACTAATTAAATACCGAGTAGCTACTCCTTTATTAAATTAATACAAAATGCCAAGTTGGTTCAGTTAATAGCATCACTGTCGAAAACATTTTAATGATTACTAACCACCTAGTATTTAAAAAGTAAGTTGTCAAATTTTAAATTAAATCTGATTAACATGCGATAAATGAAATCTAAAAGAATAACATCTCCATACACCATAAAGTCTCAATAAAGTAACCAACAAATAATAATAAGTCCGGAGGAAAACTCCTCACAACAATCCCACAAACTGAAATAAATAAAACAGTGTATCCTGAATTAATTACATGCCAAAAATCTGAATAACTGAATTATGAAATGTCTCAAAAGGAAATGGGCAACATGCCCTATAAATGATGAAACTGAATATGGAGTCAAGACTAGAAAATGAGGCGTCTACTGTCAAGGCCCTGTAACTCCCACAACAGCTACAGCTCGTCACCTGAATAGAATTCCTATGCATGGTGTCCTTGTGGTTGGGCACCTAAAATGGTTTTTACAAAAAAATAGATTTGAAAGCAAACGGGTCAGAGCCCGAAAGTGGATAGTATTTTAAAAACAGCAAGTTCTTTAATAACATTAAAACAATGAATGCAAAATACATGTTAGGACGTGCACTCACATGAAATTCTCACCTCTCGACTAAGTGTGCACTCCTAACGTACCGTACCCACCTAAGTGATATTCATATCTAACTAAACCGTCATAAGTTATAACCTTTCTACTTGATTCACAATATAAATTCCCAACATTATCAATTAAATAGGAGGCTTTACTTAAACTAGGATTCTCAATTATTAGCAAAACAATTCACAGCAGGTTTTCCCTTTTTATCTTTATCAAGACGTTACTACAATTATACTCGCAATTAAACATAACAATTCCTTTTCATTTAACCGTATATTATTCACATCATAAATATACAATACAAGCACCCCGAGGCTAAGCTACGGTGCACACATACTCTGATATCCATCCCGGTACATCACGTACATAAGGATCACGCATTCCGAATCTCTTAGGAATCGTTCTCAGATAACAACAATCACAAACAATGGAGGCGAACACAGTCACATCACATGGGTCACGCACATACCTACGCTCCCATGATCAGCAGACTTATTAACTTCCCAATAAGTCCTTCTCTGACCTATGTCCTCGAGGTACCAATCTATATCCCCCCGTAGGCACACAAAGATTAGATGGTCCTAAACGAACGCAAACCTCCCGTGATAGCAAGTATGGTAGGTATGTCATACACATAAGTCATATACTAAGCATTCACACATCTTAGATATCTCAATATTAATAAAGGTATATTCTACATCCTTATACCATTATTCCAATCTTATACATTTTTAAGTCTTCCGATAATATATAATGTAGACTATCGACACATCTCACGTCATAGTTTCTTGTACTTAAAACCTATCTCAAAGGGATTACTAAGTCTCCTATTATTCCCACATATAACATCATTATTCTTAAGATCCTTACTTCTGCCTCAAACCCCATTTCATCAAATTATTCGAATTTACTCTTTAGCCCTAATATTATCTCACTCATCGAATTTTATTAGATTTCATAACAATTCCTCAAATCGAATTCTAACTCAAGTCCAAATTTTATAACCATACCTACTGGTCTTCCTTAAGTCTAAGGATATTCATAAAATCTCCATTAATAATTTTCTAAGGGTTAACATCATTAAAATCTAACTAGGGAAAATATTACTCATTCTGGGAAGGTCGATCGATCGATCGCACCAGATAAGTTACGGACTGCTTCGTTTTGCAGTCCTCAAATCGTCCCAAAAATCCATTACAATGCATGAAACTTCATTCTAACGTTATAATATCATCAAATAATCATCCTACAACATTCTTAACATTCTAAAACTAATTAATCATCACCCAAAGGCCTTATTTAGATCAAAATATCATCAAGAACCCTAGTTTCCTATTTCTTTCAAAATCAACAATAATCCTCTTCTTAAATCCGTTTTTGAATTATCAAGGGCTATAGTATGAATTCATAATTCATACAGAATATGTCTACATGTAAATCCTAACATGGTTTATAGTTTTAATCCTCAATTTCATGGGTTTTTATAAATCTCCCAAAACAATGCGATTATATAAATTTCTAAGCATGGAGGAAACATTCGCTTGAAATTAACGTAATTAAACCACTTGCCTCGGATTGTTCTCTGAATTTGATGTTGGATGTTGGATGTTGCTCTCTTTTCCTCTACAATTTCTCCCAAGGTTGAAGGTTGAAGATGATGGTTATGGTTTTTCTCTTTTGGGAACCTCTCCTAACTTCTCCTATAACTCCCGTAGCCCTCTAATTAGTTAAGTGCTGGTAATGGCTTAGTGGGTTACTAAACACCCTATTTTTAATTCCCAAAATTCGTTGGTCAAAATTCCCCAAATTTCAAAATTACTAAAATACCCTTTTAAGTTGCCGGTATGGCCCAAAAATGCCTCGGGACCCAAACTAAACCCCCGGCTAGTGTTTTCTGACTATTTCGACCCTTCCGGACACGTTGGCGCACTCAAAATGACCATACGGTTGATAAAAATAAAATTCACTTTTTAATTTAAATAATTACATTCCTGACGCGACTGTCACGCGCGTCCCAACAAAATTTCCAAATTGCCGTATTTCTATCTCGCGACAATTTCAATATTTTCAATATTCATATCACAACATATGTATACACATCATAATCAAATACCAACTCACATCTCGTTAGTATTTTATCCGGATTAATTCTCAATTAATTCTCATTTAATTTAATTAATCCCATAAATATATATCCATAAAAGTACGGGGTATTACACCTCACCAGTAAAAAATTTGGAATGTCTGGACATAGTAGCAATGCTCCTCAAGAAGGGGGTATCCAAGAGAAGCCTTCCCCTCATAGGATCAAGTCTGAGGTTCGACGTTCTAATCAAAGGGCTCGCCCAGAGCGGCAAGCCTCAAAATAAAGCGAGGGACCAGTTAGGTCAACATAAATCTCTAAGTTGATCGATGCCTATGAGGCAAGGCTCCAGGAGCAAAGAGAGGCCGCTAGCAAGCAAGAAGCTGAGAATGCTCACCTTAAAAGGAGATTGGAAAGGGTGGAAAAAGAGCTCCGTCGTAGAACCACGCGACGTTAATATCGCACTCCAAGCCCTCAGGCGAGTAAGTCTCGCAGCCGAGGAAGGATACCTAGACACGGATCCCAAAGGATCGAGGAACACTCGTCACGTGATGACTTGCTCGAGCGATAGTGACCAGCTTGTCGTTGCAGGAGCCCAACTTGAGGAAATGATGACATACGAAATTTGGTCAGAAGAGAAATGGACCAGTACCCAGCGCATCAAGGTGCCAGATCGACCAGAGAGCTGGCCCGACGAGCTGTTTGGACTCAGATGAAATTCCCTTTCTCAAGGGAGATAGAAGAAGAGAAAGCCCCCCAAAAGTTTGCAATTTTGAGATTTAAGATCTATGACGGAAAGACTGGCCCTATCGATCACGTTAGGCAGTACAGGCAGGCCATGACTCTCTGGAACTACAGGGACACACTAATGTGCCGGATCTTTCCCTCGAGTTTCCATGATGTGGCTCAGAAATGGTTTGAGAGACTCCCTCATAGATCCATCAGGAGCTTTGAGTCCCTGGCAGAGCTCTTCACGGCTGGCTTTATTACCAGCAGCTCCCGTCCAAAGAGGATGGATGCCTTGTTAACAATAAAGAAGACCCCCTAGGAAAGCCTCCTAGAACTACGCAAAAAGGTACTGGGATTTGTTCAACGAGGTTGAGGACTGCTCGGAGTAGGTAGAAGTGGCCTCTTTTAAGAAGGAGCTATTTCCTCTTACACCAATCCATGACTAAGAAGGAGGCTATAACCATCGATGACCTGATGGCTCATATCGAGAAGTACACCAAAGTTGAGGATGTGACCCGCCTCAGTGCAGGGGAGAATAGTCGAGCTAAGCCTGCTGCCAAGGGCAATGATAAGACCGAAAACCAGAAGAGAGGAGGTAAGAATGGGGGCAAGGGTGGCTCCAAGAATGATGCTTCGAAAGCATTTCAAGCAGTGAACACTGTCTTCAAAGAACTAATTTACAAGATCCTAGAAAAGATCAAGGACGAGCCATTTATTAAGTGGCCCGGAAAGATGGGAGGAGATCCCTCAAAAAGAAACAACGCATTGAGATGCGATTTCCATAAGGAAGGAGGACATAAGATTGAGCACTGCAAGGCTCTTAAGTCTCACCTTGAAGAGTTGGCCCAGACCGAGAACCTGAACAAGTTTGTTGAAAAGAAGGCAGAGAAAGTTACTACTAACGAATACACAAGGCCTGACAACGTGCTCGACGACGATGTGGCCATGAGCTTGCAGTGATTTATGGGGCATATGATCTAAAGTGGATTCAGGTAAACTCATCCCGGATGGAAGTGAAAAATCTTACAGCAGTAATGCAAGCTTTTCAAATTGATCCAGCAAAAACACAATCAGGAAAGCGTCAGCGAGCAGATGACATCGACTACAGCAAACATATCGTATTCACGGATGAAGACTTAGTGCGGGTAAGAACCTTGCATCATGACACCCTGATCATTACACTCCGGATAGCGAACTACGACGTCGACCAGTTGCTCATCCGAGGTAATGTATCTTGACATGTTCAGGAAATTGAAGTTAAGCATTGCCGACTTGAAAGAATCCACTGTCCCTCTAGTTGGCTTCGCTGGGAAAGTAACTATCCCGTTAGGAAATATCGTACTGCCAGTGATGGAAGGAAGTGTCTCCAAAATGATCGAGTTTCTGGTAGTCGACATTGACTCGCCCTATCAAGCTATCCTCAGCAGAGGATGGCTACATGCAATGAAGGTCGTCCCCTCGACCTACCATCAAAAACTCAAATATGTGACGGATCGAGGAGTAATGGTGATCCACGGAGATCAAGCGATGGTAAGAAGGTGATTTATAGCATCCATCCACACAAAACCAGAGAAGAAGGCTGAGAAGGCCAAAGAGAAGCTTGAGAAACAAGAAGGTTTGATACCTTCAAAATAGCAGCTAAAGTATGGAAGACCCGAAGTGGAAGAGACTACGCTCCTCCCCTCTAAGCGGGTCATTGATAACCTAGAAGAGATCGCAATTGGTGGTAGCAAAAAAGGCAGGATGTTCTTGATCGGAGCTTCTCTCACAGATTGAGAAAAGAAGGAATTGACTGTACTATTGAGGATCAATCTAGATTTTTTTGCGTGGGAACCATACGAGCTCCCTGGGATTGACCCCAGTGTGGTTTGTCATCGGTTGCATGTCAACCCCACTTTTAGTCCTATCACACAGAAGGCACGATGAACTATTCCCGAGAAGGCCAAGGTCGTAGAGAAAAAAGTAGAGAAGGTACTGGATGCAGAATCCATATGGGAAGTTCAGTTCCCTAAATGGCTGTCCAACGTAGTAGTGATTTCCAAGAACAATGGAAAATAAAGAGTTTGTGTCGACTTCACTGACCTTAACAGGGCATGCCCTAAGGACAGTTTTCCCCTACCAAAGATCGACCAGTTAGTGGATGCCACAGCAGCTCATGAAAGAATGAGTTTCCTGGATGCATACTTGTGGTATCACCAGATTCCCCGGTATGCACCAGACCAAGACAAAATAGTGTTCATCACCACCGTCGGGCTATACTGTTATAAAGTTATGCCCTTTGGGCTCAAAAATACCGGAGCAACCTACCAGCTGCTAGTCACCAAGATGTTTAAAGACCAAATGGGAGATACTATGGAAGTCTACATAGATGATATGCTCGTCAAAAGCAGGCACAGAGAAGACAACCTCTCAGACCTATCAAGGAACTTTGAAATCCTCAGGAAATACCGAATGAAACTCAATGCGAGCAAATGTTCCTTTGGTGTCTAGTCAGGAAAATTTCTCAGATACCTAGTTAGCGAGATAGGCATTGAAGCCAACCCGAACCAGATTGATGCAATCAATAAAGTATAGCCTCCCCACACGATAAGATACGTACAAAAACTCATGGGCATGCTCGCCGCCTTAAATCAATTCATCTCGAAGTCATTCGAAAAGTGCCATCCATTCTTCCAGCTATTGAAGAAGACCAAAACAGTGGAGTGGAATCAAGATTACTCGGGAGCATTGGAAGAGCTCAAAGTTTAACTCAGTACACCACTCTTGCTCGTGATACCTCAAGAGAATGATTCCCTGTACCTATACCTTGATGTTTCCAGCCACACTGTCAGTTCTTCACTAGTATGCGAAAGAGGAATCCAACACTCGATCTACTACGCGAGCAAGACCCTGTTGGACAACAAGCAACGATTCTTAACACTGGAGAAGCTCTCCTTTGCACTAGTGGTAGCCTCGAGGAAACTGAAGCACTACTTTGAAGCTCACTCTATCATTGTCTTCACGTCATACCCCTTAAAGCAGTCCTGTGGAAAGCGGATTTGTCTGGCGAACTGTCGAAGTGGTCGGTCGAGCTCGGACAATTTGACATCCAGTTCCAACCAAGGAATGCAATCAAGGGGTAGGTCCCCGCAGACTTCATCGCAGAGTTCATAGGTGAACAGCCTTGTGACCAACTTCAATTCATGGATTAGAAGGAAGATCACTCAGTAGGAGGTGTCTGGTGACTATTTGTTGATGGAGCCTCTAACTCAAGGCGGAAGGAGTAGACATTGTGCTTATTACCCCAGAAGATACAATTCTTGAGGAGGGGATCAGACTTGTATTTGAAGCCTCCAACAACGAGGCGAAATACGAGGCTTTAATAGCAGGCCTATAAAAGGCACAGGCGTTGAGTGGAAAATAGCTACAGGTGTTCGGCGACTCGCAATTGGTTTCCAATCATATAAGTGGGGACTTCAATGCGAGGGATGAAAGAATGGCCGCCTAACTCGCCTTAGCAAAAGGGTTAATGTCCAACTTTGAGGAAGTCAGTGTCCAATAGTTCCCTAGAGGGCAAAACAGTCATGGTGACGCCCTGGCCGCCTTGAGTTCAGCAATCGGCTCCCACTTAAAGAGAACAATCCCTATAGACTTCCTCTCCCAGCTGAGAATCAACCAGGGTGAAGAGCTGCCAGAGATAGGACATATTCTTTAAATTGAACCAGCACCCAGTTGGATGGACCCCCTGAGGCACTATTTGAAGGATGGTGCACTACCAGATGATAAGAAGGCCGCCCATCAGATAAGAGTCAAAGTTGACCGCTTTCACTTATCTCCTGAGGGCAAGCTGTATAAGAGATCATTCACCGGCCCTTACCTCCAATTTGTTTATCGAAAGGATGTCGAGTAAGTTCTGCGTGAGCTTCACAAACGAATTTATGGGAGCCATATTGGAGGGAGATCGCTAGCTTTTTGATCAATAAAGGAAGGCTACTTGTGGCCATACATGCAGAGATATTCTGGAGTATATGCTCGCAAGTGCGAAAAATGTCATCTACATGCTCCTATGGTCCACCAACCTGCCAGCGACCTAAGATCACTTAACAGCCCTTGGCCTTTCACCCAATGGGGAATGGACATCGTGGGCCCTCTTCCTACCTCTGTCGGTAATCGCAATTATCTGTTGGTCGTGACAGGCTACTTCATAAAATGGATTGAGGCAGAGCCGATGGCAAACATCATAGATGCAGATATGATGAGATTCATATGGAAGAACATAATTACCTGCTTTAGGATCCCTAGAACCATCATCACTGACAACGGAACGCAGTTTGAGAGCGGACCCTTCTAGAGTTTTTGCAACGACCATGGGATCAGACACCATTTTAGCTCAATAGCCCACCCCTAGAGCAACGGCCAAGATGAAGCTTCCAATAAAATAGTGATTGATGGATTGAAGAAATAACTTGAGCGAGCCAAAGGCGCATGGGTGAGAGAGCTGCCACATATCCTGTGGGCCGACTGTACTACCCCACGGCGAGCAACTGGTGAAACCCCATTCGCACTAACATATGGAATGGAAGCAATCATCCCTTTAGAATCTAGCCTCCCAACCATGAGGTCCACCCTGGTTGACTAGGGCCAGAATGATGTCGCACTACTCACTGAACTTGACCTAGATGACGAACACAGAGAGCAAGACCTAGTGAGACTAGCGAGCTATCAGCAACAGCTCGCAAGGCACTATAACAAGAAGGTCAATCCAAGAGCATTCCAGGTTGGAGATTACGTCCTAAGGAATGCCCTTAGCAGCATAGTAAAACCATATGATGGCAAGCTAGGTCCAAACTGGGAGGGACCATTCAAGGTGATAAGGGATGACCTACAAGGAGCCTATCACTTAGAAATGCTGGAGGGCAGAGAGATAACCTGAGCTTGGAAAGTAGCCAACCTGAAAAAATTCTATTTCTAGTTTTTTTATTTAATTTTATCACATTATTAGAATTAGAAATTTCATTACGTTTAATAAAAGATTGTTCAACAGTGGCATTCTATGAAGTGTTAATTTTATTTTATGGACTTTATAACTTGCACACCTTTTCCAAGCGACAGGCACATTGCTCGATATATAAAAGCAGGGAGTTACCATCCTCACATTTTTATTATGAAACACGAACAACCTCTTAGCATTGCCCCTGACAATATATGAAGCCCTACAGGGGACCCTTAGGCAGTTCAGCCAAATCGAATTGGTCACTAAATAATGTTTGGCTCAGAAAACCTGATCGGATAGAACATCCAACACTAGGTGTGTCCTCGCCATCGTCACACTTAGACCTAAGGGAGTTTGATGACACGACTTAAAAGGTAAAGTGGGGCAGAATGGTATCTCATAAGCATACTAGACTGGGAGGATACTCACACGATAAAACAACTCTACCCACATCAAATCTAGTCGGCTACGAAGAGCCCAAGATAATCAAAAGAAAAATTAATAAAGTAAAAAATACATAACACATGTTTAGTCGGCAAAATCCCCAAAACTTAAATATTTTATTACTTCGTTACAATTACAAAAAGTTACATTGAATTAAGAAAATCTTAATGAGGATTAAGCCTCTGAGTAAGATAATCAGCCACTTGCGATCTTCGTCCATCATGAGTATGAGGAGCTAATTCTTCCTTAACTTCATTCGCATCTGGCTCCAATAGCTTCCTGGGGATAGCATCTATAGGGACCCACTGGTCATCCCTCCTGAAAGGATTAGGCCTCAGAGTTGAAGGAGATATCTCATGGCGATACCACAGCACTGAGTTCTTGGGGACCTGTAGCTCCCTAAGGGCACTCAGCCATCCCGTAATAAAGTATAGCTCTTCAAACTCTGCCAACCTCATCAAAGCATCTGTCCAACCCTGGTCATAACCATCAACCCACACTCATTGATGTCCTTTTTGAACAGATGCCTCAGTCGCGTTACATCTCTTTGATGCCCGACAGCAATCATGTATGCTCAACAAATATCTTCTCGAAGCTCATCCATATCCCTAGTTAGACACCCTGCATATGTACCAGCTCGTGGATTGGCCGATAAAGTGGAACCTCATAAAACTTGAGGGGTAGCACTCGGTCCAGTGCCAGCTCGCGGACCAACCGATGAAGAGGAACCTCATAAAACTCAAGGTGCGACGCTCAGCGCATGTTCCCTGAGTCGCGACACCTCCCTCCTCAGAGTTTCATTCTCCTGCTGAATAACTTCTCTGACTTGATTGATCTCGAAGGAATCCAGAAGTTTAGAGCTCATAAGGTTCACCTCTTATGAACAGAGGCACCAACCTCTTTCATCTCCTGAAGTCTATCCTTTAGTTTGGCAATGAGCTCAGACTGGTCTTTAAAGTTATTATTCCTTGACCTAAGAGAATTGAAAATTCTTACAAAGGCTTGGCAAACTTAGTTACTCGCATTAGGACCAAGGATCCTTCCCAGTTGATAGTTGGAAGGTATATACTCATCTACATCAATCAACTACAAGCTATAAAAAGCATTACAGAATAAGAGAATATGTATATAGAAAGGAAAGTGTTTTCATTTCAATAAAATAAAGCAGTCCAAGTACATCGATAATCCAAAGAAAAGTACAAACAAAGCAAAAATACACAAGAAGTCTTCAGAACAGGCTAGCTAGCAACCTCAGTTGGCTCTGAGGTCATTGGTCGCTTTCCCTTGTCTACCACAGCAGGAACACGTCCCTCAGGAAGGGCACTAGCATGAATGATTTGAGAAGAAGGAACACCTCCCTCAGAAGGGGTGCTAGCAGGAACAGTCTGAGAATCAGGGACACCACCGTCAATGGCTGGGGAAGGTGCCTCATCCATAATAGGCTTCGAGCCTGGATTATGCTCATCAAATAGTGGAGAGTCATTGTCCGCTCCAGTAGCCAAAAAAGCCTTGTTCCAGCCCTTCTTGAAGTTCAATCGACTGATGTAGCCTATCTGAATCTCAGCATCCTCGTATGCAGCAGCCCACCCGATATTGTACAAGCTCTCCTCCACCTTCTTCACCTTCTCTGCCAGTACCCTATTCTCCTCCACTATAGCTAACTTGCTCGTGCAGACCAAGTCATAAGACTGCTGCAGCTCGCTGAGCTCTTTGACCGTTGCCTCCTTCACCCGATTGGCTTCAGTGAGGGCGAGCTCGGAAGACCGTTGAGCATCATTGGAAGTCTTCAAACTGGCCTCCAGCTAGACACCCTTCCCCTTCAACTCAGCATTTTTCTTCTCCAAATCATAATTCCTCTTCACTAGCTCATCGCGGGTTCGATAGAGGATGGTAAAGTCAGTCACGAACTGTAAAAAAGATAAAACATTAAGAAAGAGAAGCACTGAATAGAATATTACAAGCATAGAAAAGAAAAGACAGACTTACCAAGGCTAGCCTTTGACTCGCCTACAGAGCTAATTGGTCGGTCCCAATTGCCTTCTGACGATCAGTATGCAAAATTGCTCTCTCGAGCAACACAGGATCCAACTGAGGAGAGATGGCAACAGAGGCCCCCTCGAGCAAAGCAGACACATGTACCAGCACCTTCCCTACCTTCGTTCTCATATCCTTTCTCCTTCTCTCCTCTTTTTTCTCCTTCTTATCCTTCTCAGTTCTTCTCCTCTCGTCCACTTTCTTTTTCTCCTCAACCTTCTTCCTCCCTTCCTCCTTTCTATCTCTCTCCCTCAACTGCTCTTCCTCTCTCTTCTTCTTCTCCTGCTCACGAGCAGCAGACTGAGAACCAGTTGCAATCTCTCCGCCGCCAGATTTCTTCTTCTTCGATCGGTGGGAGAGAAGCACATCATCATCATCATCATGAATCAAGTTCTTCCTTAGAGGAGCCATGTCATCCTCGTTGGAACTACTAGATTCACTCGAAGACTTCTGAGCCTCTGGAACCCCTTCTGAACTGGAATATTCTTTATTAGACCTCTCTTTACTAGAACCACCTTCGGCACTGCACCTGTCGGCACCCTCACTCCCCTCACCAGAGATGCTTTCTTCTTCGACCAATTAAATGGGATCGGTAGCAGCCTCTTCAGTAATGTCTAGCTCATGAACGTTGTCTATAGGGCACGCGATAAAGCTGGACCCAACGTTCTTATACTCCAAGAGAAAAGCCTCTAATCAAGGATGTTCACCGTCAGCCAAGAGTTCTCTGATATTCCAGGCTTTGACCAACTCAGCAGCTCGAACCTCACTGAGAGTTGGTTCCAAGTTCTTTGCTCTCACTGAAAATAAAGAAGAATAATATAAAAAAAATCATACATTAATAAGAGGATCGTTGAGCAGAGAAAAAACTAAGCCTACCTATGAACTCCTCCCCATAAAAGGAGACCAAGAACCTGTCAGACCTCGACCCCTCAGTATGGGGAGGAAACTGCCAATTTATAGCAAAAAAACCCTCTTGCCAGTAATCCTTGTGGGAATCAGGTAGATTTACTACCAATACCCTATCAGGACTCCTAGCCTTGAGGTAAATAAGACCAAAATTTGTTCGTGAGAAAGAATAACAAAAACAAATCTCAGCAAGCCGTAGATTGGTGCCATAGAGATGATTTATTCTATGGATACCATTAACAATCTTCCAGACGTTTGGCGAACACTGTGCAGGAACAATATTGAAATGACCAAAGAAGTGCAAAAATAAATTACTTGGGGGGAAAGTAAGACCTCCTTGGGACAATAGGAGAACATGAATCCCGTGAGCATCCTCAATCTCTCTAACATTATGAGGGACCGGGGCACACTCAATGTCCACCCAGTTTGGAATATTATAGTATTTCCTAAATTCAGCTATTGATCTATTTCCTACTTTCTCCATTGAAAGATACAAACCCTAATTACGAACGTGAGGGAATTTCAACAGAAAAGGGAAATAGAAGAAGCAAGAAGAACTTGAGATGTAAGAGTGAGCTTGAGACAAGACAAAGCCACGAGCAGGGACGATGAAAAAATCTTGGAAATGGAAGATGAGACCTGAGAATAAAAAGGGTTGCAGGGAAAACTCCAAGAGATTGAGAGAATGCGAAGAGATATGAAAGTGATAATTCGAGAAATGACCCCTCTAGAAGGATTTAAACCTTTCTAATCATGATGCACTAGAAACGAGGCAATCTGTCGCCAAAGTCAGTTCGGGAAGGGCTCTTCAGGTCAAAAGTATGGCACGAATCACAAGAAGGCCATGAAGACTAATCATTTAAAATTATTGAGCCCAAATTATGACCCAAAAATTTTAGGGGCAATTGTGGGTACCTCCATTTGTCATCTAGGCCCAGACGAGAAGCCCAATCAAACGTAGCCCAGAGTCCAAAGGACAGGCGCCTCAACCAAATTGGTTTTGACCCAGTCAATTCCTAAAATCTCTCTTTAGAGATATCCTAGGGATTGTGGGTTAACATGGGGGAATTCCACTCCTCCACCCTCCGAATGAACATGTATATAACAAACCCTCCGCTCGGGGCAAAGGTCATGTATTATTTTTCTTGTAAAAGACTCCCCGGAGTATAGAAAAATAATATAGAGAGTTCCACCGTGGACATAGGCATTCTTACTGAACCACGTAAATATTGTGTCGTGTGATTGACGTTCTTTACATTCTTTATTTGCTTTGGTGATTGTCTTTTCTTATCAATTTCTGTTGAAATTAATTGTCACCACATTTATATATATGTATATATATATATATATATATATATATATATAGGTTGTGTGAATACCTATTATATAATTTGTTATGAGTGTGAACATACCTACATTGCCTACTATCATGGGACGTTCCACGTAGAGGGCGACCCCACCTTGGAAACTCCGGCGAGGTCTGGATGTGTTCCCCAAAACATAGAACTTAGGGAGGCTCACTATGTGTTGTGTATTAGTGGGAATGGTAAGTCATTTGGGTACGTTAGGTATGGATGTATCCCAAAGGGTTAGAACTATCTTCACCTCCATTATGGGTTATTTGATTTATGGTTCGAGGAGACATTTCGAACCGGTAGTCCCTAATTTGGTACGAGAGGTACATGGGCTTGGTAACAGAGCATGCATGAATCCAGTAGTCATTTCGGGAGATTTTGTAGTTATATATATTATAGTGTGATAAGTATATACTAGTGTGGATATTGTACTCATGCGTGATGGTAAAAAGGATAGATAATGTATATCTAAAAGTAATTTAAGTATGCAAAAACTTAAATAGATGATGCGATAATAATAATTCGATCAAAATGAATAATTGGATTAATGGTAGCATATCGTATGGGCAGTACGGGGGAGCTCAACCTAGTGTATTTAGTCATATACTTAGGCCTAGTTAAATTGGGTACCATGGATAGGTGGGTAAATTAAAAGACGTTAGGTGTGCACTATAAATGAGAGGTGATGAGCTCAAGGGAGTGCTTGTCAAACTAAAGTGTATATCTAATAACTACTTTTAGAATTGCAATTTAAATGCTTGCTAAATATTTTTCAAATGATTTTGGGCTCTAACCCGTGGCAAAATCTTTTCCAAAACATTTTAGGTGTCCATCTATAGGGACACCATGCTTGATGACTCATTCCAGGGATGCATAGCTGCAGCATTTGTGGAGGCTTGCAGGAGTTTGATTACATGCTTTAGTTATTCATTCCTAAATTATGATTTTCATTTTAGTATTTCATTTTGGCTTGTTGCCTCTTCAATTGATTCAACTTTTTTAGTTTAGTTATCAGACTATGTTTTGGATTTAAATTTATTTTCCTTAGATTCATTGATGGATTTTGTTTTGGGAATCAATGGTTTATTCGGTATTATTTATTTATTAGACTATTATAATTGTATAGATGGTTTGGTTATTATATTTATATTCCTCATGTTGCTATATTAATGAAAGAAAATCTTTGGCACGAACTTAACTTAGCATAGGTTGTTAGTAATTAAAAAAAAGTTTCGACAGTAATGCTAAGAATGAACCAAATAAGATGCCTATTTATTTTGAAAAAGGATTGATGACCCTTGGTTAAAATAGGCATGGTGTCAAATATAGGTTATCCAAACTACTCTAACAGGAGTGGGTTGAGAAAGTATTAAACAAGGAGTAAACACCTATGGATGAAAAACTCTTAATTCTCTAAATGTATGATTATGTGAACGTGTCCTTAACCTTTCTCCAACCTCCTTTCTATAAATAAACTCTTGGAAAGAAAATGACTAGACTATCAGAGCATGTGTGTGATATCTTCTAAGCTCTGATGGTGTTAGGGAGGTGGTGGAGTATTGTCCAAAGGTTTTACATGTGGTGTAAAGTATTTGTTAAGTGCATTAAATGAGGATGGAATCCTTTAATGAAAGTGGGACTGAGTGATGGAAGTATGTGAAACAATGTTGTTCTTTTCACCTACCCATCAAACTCGTTATAGGTGATTTTATAGTTATCCAGGAGGTTTGGAACGACGATGGTGCTGCTACATATTGATCTTGAGGTGTTTTGCAATGGTATACCTCTGTGATGAGGGTTAAGTTATCTTAAGAGGACATTTCTCTATAAATTAAGGTCTACTCTAAGTGTAAAACATGGAGGAAGTTTGGTGCTAGGATCTCTAACCTTAGTTAAAAAGACATATTGGAACGAATGCTGCTTTAAGAGGAGAAAGAGATGACTGATGTCTATAGTGTTGTGTGATTTCTTGAGAACAACGGAGGCCTTAAAGATTAAACAGTGATTTGTTGGACGTCAAATGTTAGCCTCATGACCTTTGTTCTTATCTGAGAATAGCCGAGGGATCTAAGAGCCTTTTCAATAACAAGGGTTAAAATTAGGCATTGTTTAAGGTACACATCAAACCATTTCAAAACCAACATTTGTATTGTTTAAATTAGTGTTGTTTAGAATTTTTTTGTTTCATCACAATTCCATTTCAATGTCATTACGTCCTTGTACATTTGAAAGTGTTCCAACAATTTTTATTTCATATTTTCGAAATGTTTGAAGTGTTTCCTTGATGAATTGATCGTGTTATTCTTAGTAACAATTGCTGAGGATCGCGAGCACTAGTGAGGATCGAAAGTTTATCTTTTTCCTCGAGCAATCTATTAAGTCCTTCAATGATCAAATTATTTATAGATGTTTTCACTCATATATTTACTATTATTCCTTCTTATACTATTATTTCATATTATGTATTTTGATACAATAAATAATCAGTGGTGTATTATCACATTTTTTAATCTTTACGGCGTGTTTCAAAACGCATTAAAAACTGGCACGTAAAATTCCAGAGTTGAGAAAAAAATCTCATTTAAGTCCAAATTTGAATGAACATTTCATTCATTAATGAAATGAGGGATATAAGGTTAAAAAACCTCATGGACTCGAGTAATATACACAAACTTCAAGAACCAAACTGAACATTATAGCCTAACAGTGGATTAAATTTCTTTTCTTCTAAACGGTCAAGATATTTTTTTTTACTTATTCAAATAAGTTATCAAAATATAAAGTAAGATATGACTTTCATTTTTCATTTTTTTTTATTTTTCTACTTATTCAAATTAAATTTAATCCTTCCTCTATTTACCATTAGAATGTAAATGGACCATGCAATTAGATATATTGTCTTTAAAATATTGTCTTAACATTTTTTCAAAACAAACAAAAAGTTATACAAAATCTATTTGTACTATATAATTAAAAATTACATTAAAGGTGAACCCAATATCAATAACTTAATAAATAAATTAATAAACCCGCAGCCACATAAACCCACATGATAGGTGGTCATACATAGTCAAATAATTAAACGAGTATTTGTATATTAATCAAATGTTTTCAGAATTTATTAGTAAAGATAGAACATGTTATCTAATATATGAAACTGCTCCAGATATTTCGTAACGATTGTAAAATTGCTCCAGATATTTCGTAAGGTGATTAGGTTTGGCTAAAAAAGACACGCGATAACATGATACAGACTCATGCGAAACTATAAATTAATGCGCGAACCCTTAGAAATTTCATATCATTTCAACACCAACCAATAAAATACGATAGTTAACGGGTGGAATTTGTACTAACCCACTTAAATATTAAATAAGAAACATTATTGGGTCTCACAAGTTTTTTTTAGATTAATAAAAATGTTTAACCATAAAGAATTTTTCTAAATGAGAGATTTAGCATTGGTGATGAACATAATACGTTAAGGAATTGGGTTCAAATATGAAACTGATACAATTCAAATGTAATCTATTAATATATAAATTAAAACAAGACCAAAATAATATTCTAATTGCTTAATTAAGAAAAATCAAATTACTCAAAGAAATGAAGTTGGTATAAAAAAGGCATTTAAATGTAAATTCATATCCAAACAATAGTCATTGCAAATGTAACGGTCAACAACTAAATAATATGATATAGTAATACTCAAACAGAACTCATGAAATAACCTATAAATTTGAAATAAAATAACTTTAATTCGACAAAAAGACAAATGAAAAGCCCTTTGTCGACAAATTCGAATTGAACATCACATCATCTTTATTAGTTTGAGATATTATCTTATGAAAGAGCCTATAACGACAAATGCAAAGCAAGTGAAAAAAAGATATAATTTATTGTTCAATAAAAAAAATTAATGTACGAATCAAAAACGTATCTCGCTTGATTTTGGCTAAGGACTTGCCATTAGTGATGGTTGATGTTTCTTCGATCTATTCTTCTGTTGTATGCTTGTTCTCTTTCAACATTCTACTACTACTTTATTGTTTTGGATCGAGTGGGTTGATTTTCCCATTCATTCCTTTAATTGAAGCAGCCTGATTTTCCCATTCATGATTCACACTTCACACGTGTGAGACCATAAATTCAAATTGCATCTTGTTAGATAAAAATAGTTAATATTAGAGAACCCTTATAAAAATAGAAAATATTATAAAAACAGAATATATTGGAGTTGGTCCAAGAAATTGAACATAGTACTCGCACGTACTTTAGATTTTATACAAACAATAAAAATGCTTAATTACATTCACTCAACCTTAAAAAGCTACTTCAAAGACAGAGTTCCCAAACATCAAAAATTCAGGGGCAAACCGAACAGGTCTACTTAAATATTCCATTTTTTTAATAAAACAAAAACTTGAAGAAATTTTCCAGTTTTAAAAACTTGAAAAAAATTAACAATGAAAAACTTGATTAAACCCCACTTTCCAAGCTATCTTATTGTGTTTGCCCTGGGACTAATAATTCCAAAACATCAACAAAAATAAGTTCATGTGTAGAAATAAAACAAAAAATGATAGTTAATTTAAAAAAAAAACTACACCTTAGGTTGAGAAGAATCACAAATATGTAATAGCAAGTTGTGACATCCGATCTTAAAAAATTCTACATAAATATGGCAAGCTATGACAAATGTATATCAAGTAGCTCTAAGGTTTAGATATAAAAAAAAACTAAACATCCCTATAATATAAACAACCCTACAAAATTAAGAACTTTAGTTTAAGGACATCTCAATATCTTACCCTTCAATACAGAAAACACTAATTAAATAGCCCCAATAACCCTTCAACATTTGCAAGATGTATAATCCGGGGGTGTGTACAGTCATAACATATAAAGTAATGGAGGAAAGACTAAAATGAGTTATTCAAACAATGTATGTGCAATCAATAAAAAACTTAACTATAATTAGTCATAAAATGTAAAATATATTATTATAATAATATAAGAACACCCTAGTTACAAAAAAAAAAACTCCACCCCATCTCCCCCAAAAAGTTGTCAATTTCAAAGAAACTACAGCATAACCTCCATCTCATACTACCAAAGTGAACATACCATTACTATTCGAACAAAACCAAAAACTTAAAAATTGATCATTGTTTGATGATGTACACTCTCAAGGCCAACTAATTCACTCCCGTACACCCAAGTTGGCATTTAATCAAGATTGTACATACAAAAATTCAAATTTTCAATATTTTATCTTTAGTTAATCATGAACTTAAAAAATCAAAACCTCATTACAAGACTATGAAATTACCTAATGCAAAAAAGGTTATAACAACTTGGATGCAACTCGTGAAAATAACACATCTTCAAATGCAGTGTATTTCACCAATTATTGAGACAAAGTATTAAACCTGAACCCCTTTATGTTTGAACATAATCAACATCATTCAGTTTATAATAGTGGATATGCCATTATTATGCAAACATACCATTATTGAACACAAGCAATGGGGCAAACACAATAAATACCTAAACCCCCGTATGAATAGAATCAAAGTGGTATGTTGAACCCTGTGTATGTTTTTTCATAAATAAAAAACTTGAACCCCTATATGTAGAACTCCGTCACAATTTCAAACCTATAAAAAATAAGTTAGTTGGACCAAATCAATGAAAAAATGTTGTCCAAACATTTTTGTTTTCCAAAAAGTCACCACAATCAAAAGGCTCAAAAATAATATTTATTCTTTTATTCTAAATAATAAGAGAACTTTGTCTATAAAATAGATAATATATCAAAAATTAAATTTGTAAAATCAACCAACATGAGAGTTAATAAGGGGCAGTAGAGTGAGACACAACAACATATACATATCATATCACAAGTTATATACACCTCGCCCAACAACATATACATATCAAAAGGAAAAAGATGGTAAACAAAAGATTATTGTTGGGTCCAAAACCATCATCTAACTCATAAAACGTTGAACTGAATCAACCTCAGGTGTGGCTTATGTTGGAAATACTACCAAATCATTCTCAGATATAAAACAAATTCAGAGAGAGCTAAATACCTTTGGAATATATTTTAGGAGAGAAGATGTAGGTACAAATAAAAAAATGTTAGATCTATACCCAAATGAACCATGTTTTCTATACCCAAATGATTTTGAACCAAGAAGTACATGAGTTGTGAGATCCCCCCTAAAAATAAAAAAATCGATCTCATGGGTGTAAGTAAAATAATCCAAAAACGAAAATCAAACTTGCAAAATAACAATCAATCCCATGTATTAAACCTGCAATCGTGTGTTGCTTTGGTGATAACCCTCGTCCTGATTGTGCAGTGACATGTCTCTGCATCCTGATACTGCCATATCCAACCCTCATTTGTTTTCGTTACCTGGTTCGTACCCATGCCCAACCAGTGGACCAACACAGGTGTATTAATATTAAGAGGATCATATTGAGGGTTGTCGGAGATGACATGCCCCACAAAAGGTCCGAACATAGGGTTTACACCCATATATACCTGATGTTTCCAAGAAGTAGATGAAGGTTTGAAGAAGATTTTATAAAGTATTGTGGAATCAATGGTTAACTCTCATAGACATGTAAAACAAATCATAGCAACTTTGATATACAAATCGTGTATAGAGGAAAACAAAATAATTAAGAAAAAAAGGAAATACTCACCTACGTAGTCCCGAATTTGAGAGAGAGACCCATGTCTGAGGTTAGAGAGAGAGAAAGAGAGAAGAGGAGTGATCGTTTGGGGGTAGAGGAGTAGATATGTGATGGAGTGTTATTATCAACAATTTGTAAAGAGCGTCGGAGATGGGAAATGGGCTTTAGGCGGTATACAGAGAATCATCATTGTTTTGTCGAGCCTTGCACTCAACTTTTGAGATATATGTAGCATCATTTTCTCCCATGTGCACCATCTTGAACCCTTTCATGTTAAATCCCAGCCGCTAGTTGATAAAGAATAAATCTAGATTTATTCTCAATCGTTAGTTGGGAGAGACCAAAAAAGTCCTCCTCCTTATATATATATATATATATATATATATATATATATATATATATATATATATATATATATATATATATATATATATAGAGAGAGAGAGAGAGAGAGAGAGAGAGAGAGAGAGAGAGAGAATGGTTCTAATGCGGACCTAGTTTGCGGACTAAGTATGCATATTAGCTACTGTCCAAAACATCCATAGGGACCACCTTGTTTTTATGTGCCTTTGTCTTATTCTACAGTCTTTAAGGAATAGAAATTTCTACCCCAATGATTTCTAAAGTCTTTTTAAGTTTATTCTAAGGCCTAATTAATCTGGAAGTCTAAGTGTAGAAGTTTCAGGGCTACTGCTACTTCTCAAGCTTCTTCCGTCACTATCATACTGGGATTCTGAATAGCGAGGATTGTGTATATAAAAGGTTTCTTCAGGGAGTTTAGAAACTGCAAGCGGTTTTGCAAAGAAATATTCTAGTCTTAAAAACCTTATACGGTATTGTGGTTTTAACAATATAGTTTCTTTATATATCTGATTAACAATATCAATTATATCATTTTCTATAAATTTGTCTAATTCGTTATCTCCGTAAGATGACAAAAATCTTCGACATGTTCTTGGGGTAGCTGTTTCTACGGTTTTAAGGAGAGGACGAATTCCTCCGGCTCTAATTAAAATAGCTTTTGTTTCATCTAACCTTTTATGTCTAATATATTTTAATACATCAATACTATCTTCAAGTATTCTAGTGTATTCTTGATATTTTTCCATTCTTGAAAGTTCTTCAGCGAATTCTTCCGTTCTTATATTTTGTCTAAAGAGATCTCGGATTCATATTCTAATTATTTCTATTATGGGTACTTCACCACCTAACCACTCAATAACCTGCTCTATATATTTGAAAGTACCACCTACGTATGTTAAAGCAGTTTCTATAAGTTTTTTATCTTTAGGATCTGTAAGGGTCCAATCTTGGATTTCTTTAGTTAAGTCTAATTTGTTTGATTAACAAATTCTAAAAAGTCTGTAGTGATTTGTAGGCTCATGCAAGATTTTTTTTAAACAATAATATGTAAAATAGTTAAGGGTTTGGTTCGAGTTATATTTTCCTTCTGGTCTGCAATATCTTTATCTTCTTTCCTTCTTCTCTTCAGCTTTGTTACTATTCTTCTCCAGTCTCGACCTCCTACAACTCTCCCTTTATGTGTCGAACCTCAATCCACTATTTTGGCATTATACCCATTTCCTGCCTGTATGCCATCGTGCTTAACACCCACCTGGCTAATGACTCATGGCTAATCGACACCTGACGACGATTAAACACTATAACACCTTGTGTGCTACACCAGAGGTTCTACACAATAGTCCTCTATGAACAGAAAGTTGGAGACAATTTGGAAAATAATAACAACTCAACATAAAAGATTTCTGGAAAGGAAAATATTTTTATTGCATTGCATTAGTAATTACAACTCTCACCATTCCCCTAAATATATGGGAATTACTCACTCATATGCATATTACTCTCTGCAAGCTTACACACTCTTTCTCACTTTTAAACTTCCATGTTTATTCCTACTCCATGCCTCTCCTTTTATAGCATAAGTATACTTATAGATGACTGGAAACCGGTTATAAAAAGTGATCCGGTTGAAAGAATACAATTATTAAAAAGACATACAATAATTAAAATTCTGAAGCTTTGGAATCTTTTGAGTCTTTTGCTTCTTCAAAAGCAATCTTGGCATTTTGCAATTATCATGCACCTAACGTCTTCCGCTGTCTACTTTTATCTTTATGAAAGGAGGTTGTCTGGGCCCATATGAGGCAGGTCCGAGCTGTCTTCGTCTTTATTCTACAGGGGAATCATCCGTCTAAATAATAGAGTCCTCTTATCGTCTTGTAATAATGCATAGGTCTAGTGCACGAAATTTTTTTATCTTTAATAGTTTTTCTGTTAATGAGGGGCCCATCTTTGTTTCATTCGTGTCTTCTTCTACTTTATCTTGGCCTGGGAGGGCTTTATTGTTTAAAAATTCATCAATGAGGCCCACAATTCTAAGTCTAGCTGGCAAAGCTATCTCTACCATTTCTTTGGCTTCTTTCTTGAGCCTTCCATTGAATGGATCATCAGCTTGGATTATTAGGTCTTCTTTGTGGTAGGAAGTGTACCATATGTCTTCGCCTGTCAATAATTCCATGATTTATATTGTCTCCATAGCTTGACCAATCTAGAGCTTGGACTTATCAACAGTTAGGTCTTTAGTTTCGTCTTCGGATAGAACTTCCACATCTTTGAATGCATAACTGGAAAATTTAATGAGTCTGAATCCTTTAACTCTCATTCCTCTACAGGAACTTGGAGCAATCTGATATATCCTGGAAAATAAGGGAAGAAAGTTTCTACCTTTTTAATGTACTCGTGGACTATTTTTCCAGAGCAATAGAGTCTTCAATATCCTTTATCTGAACGAGTCCAATGAACTCGTGGTCTGCAAGAGTTATATGAGCCATATCTAATTTTCCAAAAATATATATGTTTGGAACGTCTTTAAAGAAACCTTTAATCATTAAGGAATCTCTATTCATTTCTGATAATAACATATTAAAATGATCAATAATGTTATTAGTTTCTTTTTGAAATTCTTCTGACAATGGGAGATTATTATGACCAAATGGTATAACAATCTTAGTCTTAAAAGTCTTTTTCTGATAACAAAAATTATCAGTTGGTCTATTTTTGGAAGATTCTCCAAGGGTCGATGTGTGATCTGTGTCATAATTGATTTAAATTAAATTAAATTCGCAAGATTCCAAGTAACCCTTATTTAATTCGAGTTTATTTAGAAACAACCCATTAACAAACAACTACGTGTGTGTGTGTCAAACCATAAATAAAGCATGCGACACAAAGTTAAGGAAAAATCCCCGCAGGGAAAAACCTTTTATTTCACTATAATAAGTAAATCGCAACTTACACAGATTACAATGAAATACAGTGACACACGAATACCCGCAGGCGTCGGTCGGTGTCGTCAGCAATGAATCCACATGTAGTGAACCCACATGAACCTCAGTCCAATCAACAAAGGAAGAACCGCAGCACTCCTCAATGATACGCAACCATAAAACTTTGTAGAGACTCCCTCAGTAATGACACGCAGCCCTCGGTTGCAAAGATCTCTCCACAAAGGTTTGAACAAACTAAAAAGTTGTGTTCTTGGGTTACCAAAAAAAATTCACAAAGGATTGGCAATTATGTGAATCAAAAACCTAGAGTCTTGGGCTCAATAGGTGAAGACTTACAGTATTTAGGACTCTGAAAATCTTCTTGAAAAGTCTTAAAAAACAACTCCCCGAAGTTGGATTTAAATAGGAAAACTTTGAGCCTAAAAAATCTCAAGCAATCTGGTCGTATTTATCCCAGGCGGATCGGTCCGGCTTGGAGGCGGATCGATCCGGTCAAGCGGATCGGTTCTTTTAAATATGGCTCCATCGGTTCGCTTGCGGTCCGGGGTATACTGGATCTGCAGCAAGCGGATCGGTCCGGATGAAGGGCGGATCGGTCCGGCTGTCAGACATATATTCCTCTTCTTCTTTTGATATTCGGATCCGTTAATGAATGTATGAATCTTGAATTTCTTCAACGGTGTAACGGCGTACGACATATAAATTGTTAATGGACAAAAATGTCCTTACAAATCCCTCCCTATGACTATGCCAGTACATACATAAAAACAAATATCCGAATTATCAAACAACTAACAATGCCTATACAAATATACCCTTCCATAAACCCAAAACTGGAAAGATACAATTGAATAAGACTACAGCGTTTGCTCTTCAACTCTTCAGGAATCTCAAATCTCAAAGCTTTTCTCATCAGGGTGTGCAATCCAATGATAATCCATGTAGTACCTACACACATGAGACAAAGCAAAATACCAAGTGACATATCGAGTTTGAAATGAGATAAACATAGATACCAATATATGATAAGCATAAGTCAAATCTCAAAACTCCCCCAAAATTCAAACTCTCCCCCAAAAATAAGATAATTCTTTCTCCCCCTTTTTATGATGTCCCCAAATAGACAAATAAGAAGAATGAATCAAACAAGCAAAATCGGGGTGTCACGGTATACAAAAAATACACAAACTATTTTTTATTTTTTTCAATTTTTTCATACAAAGATAGGATACCAATTTGAACAAATATGATACAAAAATCACACCATGGATTTAGACTCAAACAACCAAGTCATGGAAATGGAATGAAAGGGTGTGAACACATTCGATAGGTAAATCAATTCAATCAATCATATGTGCACGATGCATATGTGCACTCCTAACGAATGAACATCAAAGGTATCCTTAGGTGTAAAAGTTTGTTGAATTTAGATGACATCGTCTTATGCAAATCAACAAATCAAAGTCAAAATGATTTCCACCCCAATAACGTCCAAAACTATATAGCGCATTTTCAAGAATTTCAAGGACGTGCAAACCCGTTTTAAATTCTCCAACCAAACTCCCTCATATATATTTTCTTTTAGATGTGATCTAAATTCTCAAACTTTGGAGAATTGGTGCAAAAACCTAAATGGCCCATAATTTGGCATGAATATCTTTTTATTGCCATTCAATTTTTTAGGGGCTCTTTTAACCTCTTTGGACCTCGGATAATAAAATTCCTCAATTTTTTAGGTCCTTTTTAATGGTGGCTTAGTATTCGCAAAGGAAAAATGAACCTTTCGCAGCCCTTCCCCGTTCAAACAAAACACACAAACTCACAAAACGGTTCTTATATGCACAATTTCCTTATCTAAATTTTATCGTGCTTGGTTCGTTTTAAAGGACAGGATTGAAGTGAAAACACACAACCAACATGTGATAAGACAAGCACAATAATCAAATAAATCCGTGCATGTGTGCAATAAAGGAAATATGAGTCAAACATGTAGGAAGTAACACTTAATTACATCTTAATGACTCCAAACATTATAAAGCACACGGATGAATTGACATATTGTCTCAAAACACTATCAAATAGTCATATGAAAATAATGGAATGATGTTGTGACTCGGTCATCCTAAGTGTTCATCCATAAAAGGTGCAAACAAAATACAAAAATATTTTTGGATTTTCTCAAAATTTTAACAAACTAACATCTTTTTGTATTTTTCAAAATTCTTCAAAAATTACATGTCACAACGCTAGTAAACATAAATATCATGAAACCAAAAAAAACTAGCGTATGACACACATGCGAACACAATCATCTATATGATATGGCAAGAGAAGAATCATGTGCAAGGAAACGAGAATCAACTTGTCTAAAATCTAGTGTATCCAAAAGTGATTTCCTAACCCAAATAGATGTGAAACAACGTGTGGGGGTTTTAGGAACCAAGGTAACACTAGACTTCGACATCCTAGGACTTCATCCAAGATCAAAACAAAATCTCCTAAGGTGACCTTTCCTACCACAATGTGAACATGTGTAAACGGAAGGAATGTTACCTAAAGTGTGATCTTTTCTAATGTCCTTGGGATTAATTGACCCTCTAAAACAAATAATGGTTTTGGCTTTAGCACTAGAAGCATGAGAACAAGATGAGCCATTACCATCACAATCAAACCTACTTGAATTGTTTAAATCATTTTTCATCTTCAAAATATTTGATTCAAGCAACAAATTAGACTCTTCCCAAGACAGGGATTGCTTTTTCAAATTTTCAACAATTTCTAAAAGGGTATCCCTCTCCCCCTCAATTAAAGCAAACTTTTCCCTAAGAGTCTCTTCACGTGCCACAAATTCATTGATTAAAATATTTTTTTCATCTTTGGCACAAACACAAACCATTGAATTTTTAAGGTCCTCTAATTCTTTTTCTAAAACTTGGACCCTATCATCACACTCCTTCTTGGACAATTTTAAAGAAACAAAATCATGGTCCAAGGAAAAAAAAAATTCACGATACAAATCTCTTTGATTTTGAACCGTTTGCAAAAGATCCATCGCGGATTTAAAACGAGAATTTTCTTTTTCCAAAACTTTAATTCTTTTGCAAAGTTTCAAATTAAAACTTTTTAAATTTTCAGCATGGTCATGAACTTTTTCAAAAATAGGCTCCTCATTAAACGGGCGTTCCATTGAAAAAATTACGATTTTTCACAAAATTGATTTAAAAAAAATCAATATCACACAAATTTTGCGGAAAATAGGAATACGCAATAAATTAGCGTAACCCGCTCTGATACCAATTTGAAAACGTGAGTAGACAAATTGTATCAGAAAGTAAATCCTCGAAAAATCAGGATCACGCGATAAATTAGCGTAACCCGCTCTGATACCAATTTGAGAAACCGAATAGGTTTGATGTGTGATAATTGATTTAAATTAAATTAAATTCGCAAGATTCCAAGTAACCCTTATTTAATTCGAGTTTATTTAGAAATAGCCCATAAACAAACAACTACTTGTGTGTGTGTCAAACCATAAATAAAGCATGCGACACAAAGTTAAGGAAAAATCCCCGCAGGGCAAAACCTTTTATTTCACTATAATAAGTAAATCACAACTTACACAGATTACAATGAAATATAGTGACACACGAATACCCGCAGGCGTTGCTCGGTGTCGTCAGCAATGAATCCACACGCAGTGAACCCACATGAACCTCAGTCCAATCAACAAAGGAAGAACCGCAGCACTCCTCAATGACACGCAGCCATAAAACTTTGTAGAGACTCCCTCAACAATGACACGCAACCCTCGGTTGCAAAGATCTCTCCACAAAGGTTTGAACAAAGTAAAAAGATGTGTTCTTGGGTTACCAAAAAAAATTCACAAAGGATTGGCAATTGTGTGAATCAAAAACCTAGAGTCTTGAGCTCAATAGGTGAAGACTTACAGTATTTAGGACTCTAAAAATCGTCTTGAAAAGTCTTAAAAAACAACTCCCCGAAGTTGGCTTTAAATAGGAAAACTTTGAGCCTAAAAAGTCTCAAGCAAATCTGGTCATATTTATCCCAGGCGGATCGGTCCGGCTTGGAGGCGGATCGGTCCGATCAAGCGGATCGGTTCTTTTAAATATGGCTCCATCGGTTCACTTGCGGTCCGGGGTATACTGGATCTGTAGCAAGCGGATCGGTCCGGATGAAGGGCGGATCGGTCCGGTGGCGGATCGGTTCGGATGAGGGGCGGATCGGTCCGACTGTCAGACATAGATTCCTCTTCTTCTTTTGATATTCGAATCCGTTGATGAATGTATGAATCTTGAATTTCTTCAACGGTGTAACGGCGTACGACATATAAATTGTTAATGGACAAAAATGTCCTTACATAAAAGTCTTTTTCTGATAACAAAAATTATCAGTTGGTCTATTTTTGGAAGATTCTCCAAGGGTCTGAGCATAAGTCTGCATCTGTGGTCTAGGAGTAGCAGTCCCACTAAGCTGGGTTACTGCAAGTCTTTGGAGGCTCATGAATCTAGCAACAGCTACCAGATTCTGCTTGAATTCTATCCAAAGTCTATTTTTGACATTCCACCAAAGGGCATCCATGAGAGTATTTTCATCTTCGGAAAATTCTCGTCTAAAATTGATCAAATCTAGGTATCTTTGATCAGGTCTATATAAGGGAAAATACATTTTTCCAATGAGTCTATTTTGAGAAATAATCGCTTGTCTAGATTTTCTGGGAGGAACCAAGATATCATCAAAGTTCTCTAAGATAGGTCTTTCTTGAGAGTCTTGAATATGAGTTTGTCTTTGCGCTACACCAGCATTTGGTCTTACGTGTCTAAGATAGTCTGCATCGTCTTCTCTATTCAGTCTATTTATCCCAGAGGAACTCATGCTGTCTAGGTCTTCTGTTTGCAACATAAAACATGAAATCATATTAGTGTAAGCAAATATTGGTTCTCTTGATATGATGTCTGGAATGGTATTTTTACTTCCCTTAATATGTATAACAGAGAAGTCATAACCATTAAGTAATTGTTGCCATCTAATAAGTATATTAGTCCATAGTTTGGACAAGTCTAAATCTCTGAATTTTACTGCATAAGAAGAATCAGTATATACAGTAAAATGTTTAGGTCTTAGAAAAAGCAATATATTTTTCTATTGCCCTTACTATGGCTAAAACTTATTTTTCATGGGTCGTGTATCTTATTTCTGGGTATGTAAAGGTTTCGTAACTATATCTACAAAGCTTCTTCTTTTTTGTCTGATGATCAATGGCAAAGTATATTGCTCCCCATTGTTTATGAGAGGCATCTGTTTCTACTAGATACTGGTTTTCTACATTAGGCAGTTCAAGTAAGAGAATGTTCTTAACTGCATCTTTAATCTGTCTTATGACTTCAAAATCATCTTAGGTCCAATAAAAAGGATTAGTCTTGTCTATTCCTTTTAATTTAGATGTTAGGCTTTGTCTTTTTGAAGCAAGGTCTTTAATAAAGTCTGCAGCACAATTAAGCAATCTTAAAAATAATTGTAATTATTTTCTATCCTTGAGTTGATCTGGAAACTCGAGAATCTTTTTAGTTATGTGTTCTGCTAAGGATAGTTTTCCTTTATTAATATGAATTCCCACAAAGTCTATCTCAGTCTGAAATAATTGCATTTTCCTTTCGAAAATAACAATACCATGTTTGTCTAATTTTAAAATAATATTTTTAAGATAGTCTACATGCTCTGTCTCAGTCTTACTAGCTACAAGAATGTCATCTATGTAAACAAGACAAAATTCAGAATAAGGTCTAAATATATTATATATTCTTCTTTGGAATACTTGAGGAGATTCAAGTATCCAAATGGCATTACTAGCCATTCGTATTTTCCTTGGGGCACACTAAAGGTTGTCCAAGTAATACTGTCTGGATGCATCTTAATTTTCTAGAAGCATGATTTGCAATCAAACTTACTGAATATAAGTCTATCTTGAATCAAATTGATCAAATTATTCTTGTCTGGTATATTATAAGAATCAAATTCACAAGTCTTATTTAATTGTGTATAATCTATAACCATACGTCTTTTTCCTCTTTTACGTTCAGATTCATTTTGAACATAGAAGGCAAGGCTATTATGTCTACTTTTACTTTCTCTAATAATGCCTAACTTAAGTATTTCGTCTATGTCTCTTTTAAATTCTTCTCTATCTTCTTGTGAATATCCGTTCTTATAGGTTCCACCATTAATAGTGGCGTCGGGATTAATAGGGATGATTTCACAATAACTTTGGTCTTTATCCCACTTAGAGATGGGATTTTCTCCTAAAGTAGGCTCTGCTAGTTGCCTAATCTTTTCCTTTTCTACTTCTACATCCATTTTCTTCTGTTTGGATATAGCTTGAACCTATAATAAGGTATGTTGGGCTTGATCTAAAATGTCTTGTTGTATAAGCGTTATTTGCTCATAACACTTTTGGTTTAGACACTTCCACTCTTTTTGTAAGGGTTTGGTTATTTCTAAGGCTTCTTGTTGGTTGGTAGGTCTAGTTCCACCATGCTCAGCTGAAGAACTCTGATGTTTTATGGGTCTATAATTTGGTTTGACCTGCATAAGGTCAAAGACAGTCTTGTGATCTATTAGAGGGGCTTTAATATTAAATTCCTCTTTATCACTAATTAATATCTTATCGTTATATTGAGTATAAGGATGATATTTACTAATAAATTCTTGTCCTAAAATAATGTTTCCGGTGAAATTAGGACGAGGATCCATTATCCAAAATCGATGATTAACGATTTTGTTGGTCTGATTTCCTAATTTAAAATAAATAGGAATAGTCTGGAAATATAAGATAAATGGATCTCCATTAGCCACTTTACCATAGATTTCTTGAGTACTTCCTAAAAAATAGTCTTCAGGGAAGGCATTAGCCTTGCAAATACTCTGAGAGCATCATATATCTATAAAGGCTGAAAGTCTTTTAGGATAGTCTTTATGTTGAACAAATAATACTATAAAACAAGCATGTGGTTTAGAAGAAATTCCTAAATTGTTCTTCTCTAAAATCGATATTCCTTTTGGAGGTATATCTATAAAATCTAAGGGTATTTGGTCTTCTGAACTACTATCAGAATGGTATTCTTCTAACTCATAGGAAATTCCCTTTCCTTTGACGTCTTCATTTTCTTGCAATCTTTTGGCTATATTTCTATCAATGACTTGATAATATATTTTAATATCTAATTCTATTTGAGCATCATACTGGCTAGTATAAATTGCTCTAAATCTAGTTCTCCAACAGTCTTCATGGTAGTGTAGTTGACAAATAACACAAACCATAAATAATTCTTTTTGTATAGTCTCAAAGCATTCTACACATATAAAGTCTTTCTTGCAACATTTCATTTCAAGTGTGCAATAATGTTTTTCATCAAAGTAACATCTAGGTATATATGTTAGTAACTCTGGATTACTAACTGTCCATCTTTTCTTTAAAAAGGGGGCTCAATATACACTTATACTAAGCTTCTTCAAAGTCTATATATTCATTATCTAAATCACCTTGATTAGTTTGCATCATATACAAGTCTAGAGTATCCTGAGAGTCTTCATACTCATAAGTATGACTATAGTCTTCCGAATCACTATCTGTATATGCGCTATAGATACTAGTATTATCATCATTTTCTATGTCTGATATTTCTATAGCATATAGGATATCTAACTCTTCTTGATCTGCATAGTCTAATCTTGTATTAATAATATTAATACCTTCTTTATCTTTCTTATTAGGGCAATCTTTAGCAAAGTGTCCTTCTTTTCCCCAAGTCCAACATTCTTTGATAGAGGTCTTAGATTGAGCTACATCTTTTTCTTTCTTATAATTAGGAACCTTCTTATACTTACTGGTGTTCTTCTTAAAATATCTTCTTTGATTAAATTTATTTTTCTTAGTCTTAGGGTTCTTTTCTCTAGATGTAGTAGATTGTCTAAATTTATACTTCTTTGGAAATCCTAAAGGTCTAGTCTTAAACTTCCTAGGTTTACATTCTAATTTCTTTTTGAATTTCTTAGGTTCACTACCACATCCCCATTGAATTGGAGCAATGTCTCTTTCATCTTTTATTGGAGGAATCTGTTTGAAAGTTTCTTCTATCAACTTTCCTTGATTTATATCCCGTCTCTTAGATATGATATAGTCTTTGGCGAAATTAATTCTTTCACCAAGGGAGTTATTCTTTACTCCAGCTACTCCTGGCCAATTCCTATATTCATTAATTAGGATTTGTCCTATGGCTGGTATCTTTCTAAAGTATTCATCTTTTAAGGTCTCTCCAAATTCTTTAATTTGGTAATATAGTTGCTCATAATTATTGCTATATTCATTTATCTTATCTAATTTGCAAATGCTAAGGAGGGCTAACTTAGTTTCTGCTAGGTCTTGTTCATTTATTTGAGCTAAATGTCCAACTCCAATGAATTCTGATGTGAACAATTGAATATATTCTTCAATTGATCTTTCTTCTAAGTTTTCTTTCTTCTTCTCAACCTTAGCTAAGGAGTCTTCATCAGTAGCCTTTCTAAAACTAGCTAAATAATCTTTTGCAATACCTCTAATGGATTGCTCAGCGTATTGTTTACATGAACTTGCTTCCCATTGTTTATTAGATGCAAAACACATATTCATCTGATTACGCCATTCATCTAAGGCATTCTTCCTATCTTGAACGTTGTCTAGGTTAAGGTAAATACCTACTAGATTTATGGCTTGACTTTCCATGGTCTTAACGGGAGTAAAACTCTTGTCAATAGTTGGAAAGTCCTTTATATAGTCCGGTTTACTCTTGACTATAGAAATATAGTATATAGGAATATTTATTCCTATTGGTTTACTAAAAAGTATAGGAGCATCTTCTACCCTACTACTACTTCTTATCTCTTGTTTATTAAGTTCTACTTGGGTAGTTGGCATTAGTTTTTCTTCTCCTTCTTCTCCTTCTTCTATTAGTCTTAAGTTTCTAAGAAGTTCCTTTGTATTCTTAGATTCTTTTAATTTTAATATGCGGTCTTGGGCTATCATATAAAATCTTTCTCTTTCTTGAAATCTAACAAAATGATGTTTCTTAAGGTGATCTTTAAATGTCTTCATATCCAATTCTGGGGGTTCATGTCCAAAGTTTTGGATCCTAGATTTTTCTTTAATTAAGTCTTTTTATTCAAATGATCTTCTAGGTCTAATAACTGGGGATTGTCTTAGTAAACTAGCACTAGTCTTACTACTACATTCTCCTTCTGAAGGATCATTGAATATGGCTTCTCCCATATTCCTAAATGTAATTTCTTCAGTTTGGATATTCTTATTGACAATCTTAGGAGGACCAAACTGGATGGTAACATTTTCAGTGACATCGTCTTGATTAATAAACAAGGGTTTATTTTGTATGGTCTTAGTTTCTTGGAATTCTGCCAATTACCAAAGAGTTTTAGCTTTTTCTTTCATAGGTCCAGTATTCCTAATACTGTAAGTATGATTGTAGTCTAAAATATTGGTTCTAACTAAGATTTCTTCATTGAGTCTACCGCTAGGAATTTTCGATTGCATTCCTTGATAAGGAAATTGGGATAACTTCACATATCTTTGGAATTCTATATTTATATTAGCGTTTGGGATAATATAGTCTTTATAGCCACTAGCATATAAGATTAACTTAAAATGTTTGGTTGTGTCTACGGTTACTGTAAATGCCGCAATGACATTAAAGTATCCTATGTTATCTGACATTTCTAGTTGGGCTATCCCAATAAGGCTCTTCCCAAAATCTTTCCATATTTTATCTACTAAACAACATAATATGTGGATATTATTCTGAGGTCTATGTAATCCTTGGATTCTTGCCTGAAAGAGTCCAAAGGTTAGGAATTGGAACTTCCTATCAGTTCCTCTAGATCTAAGCCATTCCGAGTCAAACACTTGGAGCTAAGTATAGGATTTGTCTAACACATGATTCCTATAATGGTAAGTCATATTATAATTAGTAGTCTTAGGAGTGGCACCTTCTTTAAACAAGTCTATGTATCTAACGGATGGAAGTTATCTATTATGAACGGAATCTTCAACAATCTTCCAGTCAACTTCACCCCATTCTTTCCATTGGAGAGGATTGGTGAAATTTATTTCTTTCCACCATGTCCTAACATTGGAGGATGAATCCTTAAGTCTTTGGAGCATATGATTACTCTGTCCAATATTTGGGATAGAGCTAACTATCTTATTAGTATGATCTAATCCGTCATTTATGACTCTTCTACTTATCGTCTTCCTTTCTCTAGTTTCTATAGGAGGGGGTTCTCTAAATTTACAGGTGGATACCTGTTTTTGTTCAAGTCTTTTTTCAATTCTTTCTAATAAGTCTGAATAATCTTTTTATCTTTTTATCTGACTAAGGATTTCTTCTTTAAAAATCTTATTCTCTTTTCTTGTCTTATTAGAGATTTCTTCACTATGTCTAGCTAGGGAATTAATAAGGGATTTTGCAACATTTGTAATATAATTTTTTACTTCATTATCTTTTTCTTGTTGTTGCATAGATCTAACTTCTATAGATTCTACAGTTTTTTCTATTTTATCTAAACGAGTTAGAATAAAAGGCGAGTCTATTTCTACTTGAAAAGGCTTATTATATACATCCTTAATTTCGTTTATAATTTCTTCGTATTTGTCCTCTACTTTGGCCATGTCTAGTTTAAGTTCATTAATAATACTATCCATTTTGGATAGGTTATGGCTTTCCATATTATTAAGATAATTTGCTAAATTTTGTTGGAATTTAACAAAGTCTGTGTAGAAGGTGGTTAATCCTTCTTTCTTAGCCTTTAAATCTAAATGCAAGTCTTTAACAAAGCTACTGTTATAGTCTTGGGTAGCTGCTATGGATGTAGAAATTAAATTTAATGTTTCTAATATAAGTCTAGTTATTTTAGCCGAATCGGCAATCTCATTTTCATTTATCTTTTAATAAAATCTATCATCATTTATCTTTTCTAAAATTCTTTAATAAAAGTCTGATAAAGTCTAAATGGAGAGGTCTCTTGGTACCTCATTCCAGTCTGATCTAACTATCTCCATTAGGAAGATAACTATCTAATCTAGGGATAAGCTTAGCTTGTTCTTTAGTAAGTTTAATTAACTCACTATCTTGATTTTTAATTAAGGTTTTAATTTCTAAGAAGTCTTTGTTAAGGACTTCTATATGATTAGTCTTAATATAAGGAGTATACACTTATTTTGGTCTATTATACTATTAATAACACTAGCAGTAACTTGTCTACTATCTGCGTGTTTTGCTGGGATGTGTTCAGTATGTGAACAACCGTCTATGTGTGAGGTTAAGCAACCTACTGGGTCTAAATCAGTTATAGGTATGGGATGGTAGTCTGGGTTGGTTCCAAAAATATTTTGGTAATTTGTAAGGGATAAATCCCAAGGGCATTAAAGTATTTTTACTATAAGTCTAAAATGAGCGTCTTATGGCTCAGATACCAAAATTGGGGTTTAGTCGGAATTTAGTGGATTTTTATTTCTAAGGTCTTAAGGCTTTAAAATGCAGAATTGTTTTCTAAAGGTATTGGGGTCTAAAATAGAATATTGCTAAAGGTATTACTTTTATCTTATTATGGATCTCATATAAGGACCTTATTGGAGCCTATATATATATATATATATATATATATATATATATATATATATATATATATATATATATATATATATTATATAATGAATGTTGGAGTTACACTCAATTTTAACAAACACTCCTCACCCTCTACTCTCTAACGTAGCTTTACAAAAATAAATAAAATTACTTTGAATTTAACAAAAAGCCTAATGAAAAGCCACCATATTTTTCTATTTCCTAAAACAAAAACGTCACCGCTGCCTAAACTCATGTATGCTGATCACATTTGATAAATTTTACTAAACAAGTCAATTTTCATCTTTTTTAAAAATATATAACATACATAATAATATTTTTTTAAATTATTTTATAAATATAAATTATTTTTTCAAACAATATTGTTCCTATAAAAATATAAATATAACTTTTTTTATAAAAACAGTAGTTTTAACTCTTTTTTATATGAAAAACAGTTTTTTTACAAAACATGATTTTATATAGATAAGTATAAATTATTTTATTATATATAAAAATTATTTCATAAATATAAATTCTTTTTCAAAATAATACAGATTTTATAAAAATATAAATATAAAATTACTTTTTTTTATAAAAATTATAGTTTTAACTCTTTTTTCTATTAAAAAAAAACTTTGTTTTTTTTATAAAACTTGATTTATATAAATAAGTATAAATTATTGGGGCATGTACCAAATAGTCCCTCGAACATTTTTTAATACACATTTAGTTCAAGTCTTTTATTTTATTCCAAAAAGAAGCTCTGTTGAGGGTCGACGACGCTCCAGCGGTGGGAGAGTGGGGATTGGGGGGGGGGGGGGGGGGTGTCTCTAGTGCAGACCTTTAAAAATAAGAGAATATTTGTTAATGGGTGTTTCAGGGGGTTTTTTGAACAAAATAAAAAGGATTGGACTAAATGTGTATTAAAAAATATTTGAGGGACTTTTTGGTGATTGATCCTAAATTATTTTATTGTATATAAAAATGTATTTTTATAAAGCAAATTTCTAACAACAGGTGTTTTTAACTTCTCTTCTTTACACAAATTGTGTTTTAAGAGGTTGTTCTTATAAATATAAATATTATATTTTTTAAGAAAAAAAAGTATTATTCATAAAGTAATGTTAACGTGAAAAATTTATAGCCTGTTTTAGAAAAGAGTACATTTTTTTATAAAAAAAAAATTATTTTGAGTTATACATAAAAAAATTAATTATATAAATATTGGGATTTATTAATTGAAGAAAAAGATGTTTTATAGAAAAAACATATATATATATATATATATATATATATATATATATATATATATATATATATATATATATATATATATATAAAACTATTATTTTAAAAATAATAAAAATATTATATGTATGCAAGTTCTTTTTGTGCGAAACATCTTTTTCTTTAATTGATAAATGCCAATACTAATATAATAAACAACTTTTTATATTAACTCAAAAAAATGTTAATGTACACTTTTCTAAAATAGTTTATAAATTTTGAATGTCAACATACTTTATAAAAACATTTTTTTTCTTAAAAAAATTATATTCATATTTATAAAATGGCCTTTTAAAAAATTATATAAAGAAATGAAGTTAAAAACGACATTTTTGAGAAAATTTCTTTATAAAAATACAATGTTTACGTATAATAAAATATTTTATACTTATCTTTATAAAATCAGGTTTTGTAAAAGCAATTACAAAAAAGTGTTAACACTGTAGTTTTACAAAAAGATGATTATATATTTATACTTTTATAAAAATAATATTGTTTAAAAAAATCATTGTTATTTATAAAACAATATGTATATATATATATATATATATATATATATATATATATATATATATATATATATATATATATATATATATATATATATATATAATGTCCCGCATTTTAACAGTGCGAACTGTACATGTGTCACCTGGCGGTGAGCCTAGAAATTATCGGCTCAATTATAGGCAATCTCTCTCTCTTTTTTCTAGGCTCACCGTCAGGTTACACATGTCAAGGTTGCACTGTTATGATGCAGAATAGTCTGCACATGAGCAATATTGTGTGTGTGTGTGTGTGTGTGTGTGTGTGTGCACGCGCGTGCGTGCGTGTTCTATTCTTTTTATTTTTTTTAATTCTACTTACGTCATCATTAAATTAACCCTTTCTGCATTTCAATTTTATATCTAAGTATTTGTTTGGCATCAAATATTCTTTAAATGAAATAGATATATTCATAATCCTTTTATAATATTTTTTTGCTTTAACAACATGTATCATACAAATAAAAAATATATCTTTTAACGTTATAAATTTTTCCTATGTCTTTATAAGTATGTCCGCATTACATTATATAATAAGAACTACAAAGCCCACATACTAAAAACTAGTTTACTTTTAAAAGTGATGTCCATTAGGCCATCTCCAGTGTGACAATCTCCCACAATGTAAACTTACATTTTTAACGCTACATTTTGTAAGATGCATACACACTAGGACAATGAAAAGTTGATGTTGCTTACCGTTTGATATGGCCGTTAAACATTACCAATATTATCGTTATGAAAATAGTCGTTAACCCTTAATATTTACCCATTAACCCCTATAAATACAATATCCTCATATCTCTTATTTTTCACTTTCACAAAAATCATCCTACAACTTCCTTTTATCTCCTATTTTCACACTCCAAAAATAATCCCAAAATTAATACTAGTATATTTATTGTATCCCAAAAATCAAACACATTTATTTTATATAGTTAATAGTATTTTTTTCAAAAATGTTATCGATTCAAAGAAAATGGTGTGGCAAAACCACAAAATCAATTCCTATTCCACCTCACCACTAAATTTGCCAATCTTGTGTTGGAATTATTTTCGATTGTTTGACGATAGTTTTCCACATGCGAGAGACACAATTTTTGATCCTACAGCGCATCCAAACGACAGCCGATTTCACATGCGCGGTAGTTTCCAAGGTCCAATAGACGTGTATGCCGAATTATCCCAGATTTTGTTTGTGCGAAAGGCCATTGGGAATTTCGGTTTTAGCCATTTGTTTAGCGAATCTTTTCCTAACTCAGAAAACCAAATGACCGGAGCGCTCCTAAGCAGGTGGTCGGAGATAACGCATACATTCCATCTATCGGGTGTGGAGTTGGGGATCACTCCTTATGATTTTGTGCATCTATCTAGTAATATTTCAATAATATTTTTATGCACTATTTTTATTTTTATTAATTATTGTTGAAACTTTCCATATTTAATACTTCTTAAATTATTTGGTTTTAGGAATTTCAATTAGAATACATCCAATTTTGCCTAGCTTTTCAACATCTAGTCCTTATACTATGGAGCAAAAGTTCGAGTTATATTTTTCGAAATAGGTCTCCTAGAGTACAAAGGAAGAAATATTTATTGTAGAACATTAAAAACTTACATGTTGGATTGGTGCCAACAAGCTCCAGATAAAAGATTACCGAGCGCAGAACAAATCGCTATTTTTGTGTTGAGCTCCATTTTTTTCTCGACGAGCCATAATTCCTTGTGTGTGGATTGGGCTCCTTATTTAGACGATCTTAACGACATGGTTGCTAAGGATTGGGTTCTGCCATTTTAGTTCATGTTTACTATGCCCTTGATGCATGCACCACAAATGAGCAAAAAATAGTAAATTGTTTATGGCAACTTATAGAGGTCTTTTTTCTGTAATATAACATTTGAATCACAACCATTAATTTTTTTTATTTTAATAATCTACCAAATAATAATAAGTTGTTCTTTATAACCGCAGTACTTCGGCTACGAGTATCTTCGCATGATGGCTCCATATTGCACGATAATACCGTGGAAATGAGGTCGTGTATGCTACGATGGGTGTCTAATCAACGTGGGGCTCTATTAGGACAAATGAGGTCCAAAAGTTTGGCAATGCACGAGCAACTAGAAATGCGCTCTCTCGAGTCAGTTATATTGAAACCTTTTAAGGGATTAGCAAAAAACTAGTGTAATGTCGTTAGAGTTGCTCACGATTTGGCACATATACAGTTCATGCTTTTCGATGTTGAGTTATGTGGGACTTGGTATCTCGAAGACCACTGCTACCATAAGATGACAAGTATCATTACCATTCCAGAAAACCCATCGCATCCTATGGCATTCATTCTAAGAGAAATATATATGCAATAAATTTGCAATTAGAAACCTGCAATTGCTCGTGTCATAGTTTCATCGAATGATGAATGGTTGACATAATGGATTATTGTTGGTAAGGGTGCAACATTACCTTCACTATTTTGATGGAGAAGCCATGACGGGGTGGAGTTCGCCTAGATTGCAACCTCTGATTTATGGGTACTCATCGCACCGACAGATAGATGAGAGGCTCCCCATATATACAACACATGGGGACAATCTTAATCATCAAATATTATACCATTGTAAAGTTAGTTTGAAGTTGCATATATAAGTTTGAATGGCACAACAGTCATTCAACTAGATCCGTCAAGCATACAGAATAACTTAGCACCCAGAGAATTTTACTCATGTTCACAATGGCGTGATATGTTTTTTTAGAGAGGACTACATCCAAAACATTAAATAAAAAATGTTAGAACGGGAGCTTATGTGGAAAAGGTGGGTGCGAGAGAGAGACAAACTTCTGTGACAGAAAGATGAAGAGATTGCAACTTTAAGAAGCGTTGGACCAAGTTCGTCTACCGGGCACAACCCCATTCCGCAACACACACACCCATACATATATGGAGATGAATATACAATTTATTATCCTAATATTGCCCATCCATCGTCACAAGATGCCGGATGATCACTCAGTCAACCATCTCTTGTCAATGACATTTATGGACTTTTCAACGCATTTCCTTATGAACAATATCTTAGTAGGGGTCCAATGTAAAGTTAAACTTGTAATGTAATAATTTGTTGTGATAATAAAATTATTTTTATTTAATAACGATGTGTACCTTTATTTAAAAGAGTTAGTAATCTCATAATTTGTTCCTTTATTAAAGATATTATATTCAAGTACAAACACCGTACTCAAAGACAAAATTACTTGGATTATATGTTCCAACGGTTATGCTGAGCATAGTAGACATATTAAACACATTCAAAATAAAATTACATATTAAATACTTTATGGTTTCTTGGTCAACCACGAATCGCAACATATTGTATTCCCATCACCCATTAACATGTTTGGTAGATGTTGTAAAACATCATTGTCGGAATTGTCCCTTTTATAATCCAGAAGTTTCGGGTCGGATGCATACTCTGGATCGCCAAGTTCCTTATTTATCAAATGTTTACAATTCCAGCTAAGTAATCATTTTTCCATCTGTTCAATTTCCCATTGTATTAGAAGATTACATTTATCATCGTCTTTGGTTGGATTTTTACAAAATTTTGCAGATTTTGCTTGTGGTACGGGTAACCCAACATTTTTTATATAACCTAGGCCATTTCAAATGATCATCACAGGGTATATTACCTTTTGTTGGAGTTAAACATTTCATCACATGGCCAACATCACCTAAATAATGTAGTGTACATATAGGGATTTTTTTAAAGAACCTTTTCTCCGCAAACCAACTCTCTGCATGGGGATTTTGAAGATTCCTCGATTGGTTAAAACGGGATCAACTTCCTCAACATAGACAATATCAAATGATGTTGATGATTTGGATTTCCTCTTCACCTTAAAGGGTTCTTTGTTCCTAGAGACCATGTTTGGGCTTAAGTAATCCAGACGACCTCTACTTGGGTTATAATCATCGGTATGTTTATGTCTTTCCATTTGGTAGTGTTTAAAATGAAATTACCATTGGGGGGATCTTTTCTTATCGTCCGGGTCTTATTGGTCACATCATCTTTATTATTCATTCTGATAATAGTTGGACGTGACTATATAGCCACAAACTTCAAAACAGTTTGACGTGACATCATTGTTGTCATAGTTTGTAATAAAAAAATTGATATTGAGAGTATCCGATGTAATAAATATATCCTTTATTATGGAAATAATTACTTAAGTATTACAAAGAATCAGAAATTAAAGAAATGATTACTAGTATTATTTATTCAAACGCTTAGGTCGAACCTAGTAGAAGTACAACAAAAAGGTTTCCCATTGCGCACTAAACATTTTGGTAAGTAATATCATTGCGCATCAGAATCAACTTATCCTTTGTTATATTTTAATATATTTGGTTCGTACTCTTCCCCATCATTTTCATATATGCAATCCGAAAAGTAATCATAACTAGAATTTGTGTAGTAAAAAATTTCATTATATGATGCCAATGCATAATCGTTATATATGTTAATCAATTGTTGTTGAATGTGATAACCCGATATCATCGCACGTTGTGATTTGTGATAATGTTATAAGCGCCTCTCCATCTACCATATCTCTTCCTTCAATAAATCAAGACAAAACTAATTTGCTTCTTCGGGATACGATATTGGCCAAAGTGCGGCAACCCAATTTTTCGACATGGGTATGTGATGGTAATGGCAAATCACCTACAGGTCACACCTTTCATCATATTTATTTTTCCATGTGAGGTGTTTCCAAGGGTACTCAACTCTGTCTTCAGGTTCTGAACTAGGAGATATTATGAAAATATGACCAAAGTCATTAATAAAACATCGAGAAGTCTCAATCGGATAAGTTTGGAAAATTAGTTTCTTTCGATACCAATCGTTACCGGTAATATCTGTGTATGATCCATTGTAAGTAATTGAATCGTAGGGAGATAAATCCATCTTTGAAATACAAGACAAAGGTAGATAAAAAAATTATACGTTCTGATATATTTATAGGTGATTTTCAACCTTTGAAGTAATTGGCTATGCAAGTACGACTTGTCACATTGACTGGCTAGTGGTAAAAAAACTTGATACTCTCAATAAAAAAAACTTGTTGGGCGGGACTTATTTTATCGTCCAATAAAGATCAATGGTCACATCATCTGTAATATCAGGACAAATATGTTTTAGATAGATCCCTGCCCAGCTTTAGTCCAAAAAACTAGTGGTCGAGTCTTATTTTATCGTCCAACTATCTGTGGTTACATCATCTATAATATCAGGACTAATATTTTTTAGACGTTAATGTGAAGCTTCAGTCCAAAAAACTTGTTGGGCGGGACTTATTTTATGGTCCAATAAAGATGATTGGTCACATCATCTATAATATTAAGACAAATATTTTGTAGATAGATCCTTGTTCATCTTTAGTCCAAAAAACTAGTGGTAGGGTCTTATTTTATCGTCCAACTACATGTGGTCACATCATCTACAATATTATAACTGATATTTTTAAGACATCAGTGTGAAGCTTCAGTCCAAAAAACTTATTGGGAGGGACTTATTTTACGTTCCAATAAAGATGATTGGTCACATCATCTATAATATCAGGATAAATATTTTGTAGATAGATGTCACTTAGTTTTTATGTAGACTGTACAACTTCAGTACTATAAATATTCTACTTAGATAGATGTTGAGCATAACAACTCCTCCTCCTAAGATATAAACATTTCCCAAGTCCATAATAAAAAAGTCTACCAACAATCTCGAGGAGATGATATTAGCGCATATTGCCCAATCGTATGATCTCGACTCAGATGATAAAGCTACCGCAATCCACAATAAATTTCAGAGTTCAATCTATCAATCATCCTTACTGCACAGTAGTAGGGAAATACACGAGAAAATAACGGTGCACCGAGATAGAGAGACGACTCATCGTAATTTATGAAAACACTATTTTCAGGAGAACCTCAGTTATCCTGAAGAAATGTTCAGGCGTAGGTTCAGGATGAATAAGGCGAGCTTCAATCGTATTTTGGAAGCAATCTGTGAAAAAGATTCATATTTCATCTAGAAAGCCGATTGTGTTGGACGAATGGGATTAAGTTCTCACCAGAAGATTGTTTGTACACTTCGTATGTTGGCGTATGGTGGATGCGGGGATTCGCATGATGAATATTTAAAAATAGCCGAGACAACAATTATTGAGACTTTAAAACAGTTCTGTATGGATGTAGTGAAGGTTTCTATCCCGGAGTATTACCGCACACCTAGAACTGAAGATATAGCTCACATGCATCCAGAGAATGAATGACATAGTTTCCTCGGGATAATTGGGAGCATTGACTGCATGCACTAGAAATGTAATAATTGTCCACATGCATGGAAAGGACAATATCAAGGTCATTGCCATGCTGTCAGTGGCCACTTATGATAATTGGATTGGCATGTGTTATTTGGAATGCCTGGTGCATGTAATGATCTGAATATTCTTGCCAAATCTCACGTTTTCGAAGAACTTGTGGAAGGAAATCCTACCCTTATACACTTCGAAGTCAACGAAAACACATATGACATGGGGTACTACCTTGCAGATGGTATCTATCCGCCCATCGTAACTATCGTCAAGAGTTTCAAGAGACCGATCACTCAAAAATAGAAGATGTTCACACGAGCTCAAGAAGGAGCCCGAAAGGATGTGGAAAGGGCATTTGACATCTTGCAACAATAGTTCCACTTTATCAGGAACCCGTTAATTTTCTGGGAATATAAAGACTTACATATAATTATAAAGGCTTGTGTCATATTACACAATATGATTGTCGAGGAGGAGTTGCGGGACAGGACTTGGCGACCTGACATGCCCTTACGTGACCCAACCCCTTGCTTATGCAGGCAAAATCTCACTGGACACTATCATAACCAGGTGCGGGACGCAAAGATGTAGAGCAAGTATGCCCATAACTAGGACTTGGCGAGCTGAACTGCCCTTACGTGACCCAGCCCCTTGCTTATGCAGGCAAAATCTCACTGGCCACTATCAGAACCAGGTGAGGGACGCAAAGATGTAGAGAAAGTATGACCATAACTAGTTACGTAATGACCTTATGGAACACATTTGGAATGGGCATGCAGAATCATCATCTTGATTGTAATTTCAATTTTATCCATTTTGCCCTATCTTATCTATGTACACAATTTTCTCCGTGCTAAATAAAATTTGTTTAGGTAAAAATAATCATTGATAAACATTGGTACGAAAGTTAATAACTAATAAATTTGGGTTACATAAATAACAATATAAATCTATTTATCTATTGTGAGAAGTTCCGATATGCTTGAGACTGACGTTGCATTATCTGAGTCATTCTCATCTCGTAAAAGGCTTTTTGTTGGGGAGTGTATTTAGTTGTATCCATTTAAATAATCACATCTTCGTCACGTTGGAGTTTAACTTCATCATGTCGGAGTTGATCTTCGTACTCTTTGGTGCGAATTGAAATTAAACCATCAATCTTTTCATTTAGATTTCTTCTGATTGTTTAGGATTCTACATAATGTTTGTCATAAAGTGTGTTGAATTATTCAGAGTTCTCTAAAAGGACCGTGCGTGTAGCCGCGCTGTTGGCTATCGCGCATTTCTTCCATTTTTGTTTCGTAGCTTTACGTCCTTCCGGTCTTTTTAGCACACTATTGAATTCCCTTATTTCACTGTTGTTCGATTCAAGCGGGCTCACATTATTTTCTTCATCGGTATATTGTGAACTAGTGCTTGACATGGTTTACTTTGGCAAGTCCTTGAGCACCTCGTAGAAGTGGTCGTAATTGAATTTATGACCCGCTTTGCGTTGAAAGTTATCATTAGCTCGTTGGACCTATATAAAAAAATATTCTCGGATTAGTGTTGTAAAATTATGAATTTTATTATAAGTAATAAAATAAATGCAAATTAATTGAAATTACCCATGAAACCTCCATCGTGCCGCTATCTTTCCTGCTACCGTAAGCTTGGGACAACTTTGCCGCATACAACAAGCACTTTGTGTTAATTTTTCAAAAAAATTTCTGCAACGCATTCTCACTGCGTTTATAAATAACACCCTCGCTTGACTTATTTTCGTTAGTAATTTTTCCGTAAGGTTGTACCTAATTGGTTAGTTCCCATAGCATCATCTATAGAATATTTAACGTACGCCGCACAAAGAAACACCTCATCGTGTGGATTGAAATTTGGTAGTCAACTTGAACTTGGTGGAGTACTTTGAGAAGAAGAAGCCATAGAAATTATTTGAATTGATAAGTAAAAGGATATAAATTAGTGTTGGTGTTAAAGTTTTTGGGGAGTCTAATGTACATAAAGAAAATTAAAGTTACCGTTGGTAAATTTTTTAGACGTTAGAATGTTACTGTTATGCTATTAATTTTTTTTTTTTGGGGTGGGTATTAGGTGTGTAAAAGTCATTTGCCCACAGGCTGGGCAGCTAAGATTTGGCTGTGGGGCCCACCGGATACACAATTTGTAGAGACAATGCAGATGTGCATTGCCGTTAGATTTTCTCTCTCCCCATAGTGCACAATATTGAATCCTCTGTGAAGGAAAACAATCTAAATTTACACATTTAAATTGTCCATCGGAGATGGCCTTATTGATTTCTTATTTCAAATAGTAGAATGGCAATCACGTAGACTAACTAGATATGAACTAGAGGGTCAAACTCGATGGAACAATTTTAAGCAAACTCTAACATATATGCATAAATATGATTTAAAATTATAAAATAATATGCATGCAACATGAAATAAAATTTTGTTTCACAGATGATCATGTTAAAAATTTATGCTTTATTTCCTAAAAAAGAATTTCAGGTATAAATACCTACTATATAGTAACTCTATAAATTAATGGTCCATTTCATTTAATCAAATATAATTTCACAATTAAAATTTACTATTGATCACTCCTTGTTTCCTAGATATAACAAAACGTTGATAAGTTATTTGGAAAAATAAAAAATTAAAACAAAATGAAATTTATGGATTCAGTTGCTCTCCTTGGATCCACCCATTTATTAGGTTAGACTGAAAAAAGAGAGATTTGGGGAATATTTTAAAAGATAAAGTTTTCGGAAATTAATATGACTTTTGATGGGATTATGTAAAATAACTTATTGGTTGTATAACAGTGACAATATTTTGGAGTGGAATTTATAAAACAAAAATGATAATCATGAAAAAATTTAGAATATTGGAATTTATTTTCATTTATATAGAAGGAAAAAAAACATTTTAAGAGAGAGACTTCTACTTTTCAATACTATTCAAAGGTCAACAACTGTTTAAGAATTTCACGAGATTTTAGGATTATTTGTAGTAGCCATTATTGTCTAATTCGGTTTGCTTGTCCCAAAGAAAAATATAAATTTTGGTGTCCCATGCTAACACTTTTTTTTTTCAACATGGGAACTTCCCAGAAACGAATCACCTTGTGACCTACCCTTGCTATCAAACCCAAGGTCCACAAAGCCCTACCCCATAGATGCGAACATGTGAATCAGGAACGACTGAGGGCGGTAGGATTGAATCCTCGACCAACCGATCTAAGGCTGCCAAGGATCCCCCCTTACCACTCGGCCAAGCCCCGGGTGGGGTGGGTGGGGGGGTGGGTGTCCATGCTAACACTTGATCAGGTAGAGAATATTTTAGGTGGGAAATTCTTTAAGGCGTCATATTAATTTCTCTGAGTTGTTCAAAGTTAAGTAGGAGCTCAAGTTGGATCTTATAGACATTCCACCATTTGATATAAAAAATATTTCCAATTCGGAAAATAATCTGTTTCGATAACGATAAATTTCAAATACATTTGAGGAGAGTTGACAAAGCAGGAGTTGATGTTTTATATATGCAAGATTAGATGAATGGTCCACCAGGAATATTGAGTTAAGGACACCATTTGAGCGTACCCAAATTTTTAATCTTGTCTAAAAGTAAATTTTCCTGTGTATACATCAATTTTTTTGTAACTTTCTAGAAAAAAATTGTAATTTTTAGGTGGAGCTATACAATGTATACACCTATATTAGTAATATACAATTGTTAAATATGATTATACCAATTTGTAAGATATAAATTAAGGGGTTAGGGAGATGTATAAGTGGGGCAAAAAAAATATTGGCCAAGGATTAAAATGGAAACCCATCTTCTATTGTACAAATGTATTAGGAAAACAAATATAGAATTGATTTACAACAATTATAAATTTAGAAGTATTAGCATTTAGACTCAAATTTTTTGCTGAAAAAGTTTCAATAATACTATTAATAATAGTGTCTAAAAGGTATTGTCAATCAAATTTAATACGTAGGTAAGTGATACAAAGACGAATTATTGGATTTTACTGTGTATAAACTTGGATAGACTATATATGGGTCAACGAAACACTGTTTTTGATATTTTCATGCCATTACAAGAACAGTATTTATGATTTTTTGTTTATGTTTCGATATTTTATGTGGAAACAAGTTGGCAGGTATTGAAGATTATGAAGTTGTTGGGAGTGCTTTAAGATTTGTGAATTGGACAGCTTACAATGTCGTGAAGATCCAACATGACATTTAGTCAGAATCATCTAAAAGAGTTGTAGTTGAACCAGACATGTTTGCCCTACAAAAATGCCAACCTCACAACACTAGTGGCTCTCCTTGTCCACCACCCCATCTCTTGAACAGTGTACGATAGAGTTGTTTACAGTGTACAGGACAGGTTGTAGCAATATAATAAAAGCAATTGGAGAAGAAACAACAAACTTCAAAGGTGGCACAAATGAAAAATATCATCCATGCAGAATTAAATATCCGTCTCCTTTCGCGCTGGGATTTATGTTTTCCTAGGTTTAATTTATTATTTAACTAAAAGGGTGTAACAAATGTTTAGTCTACATGGAGAAATATATAATTGAATATTACCACCTCTTATTTTTATAACCAATAAATCTTCTCTTCCATTATATCAAAAAAAAAAAAAAATTGTTATGAAGTGATCTAGCTGGCACAGTTTAGTAAATGTCATATATACCAACTATGATTACCTCGTAACTTAATCAACTAGTGTAGATGAAAAGAAATTAGAAACACATATAAGTGGTGTGCCTGGTTTGTGGTGGTACCGTAATTTCTTATTTATGTTGTAGAGAATACAAATAAACATAGATTTAGTATATGAAAAGACATTCCCCTAATGTGGTCCTCACACTCTTGTAACTATCTTATAAATACGAGTCTGTAACTATGCTCATAAGTTTGGCGGGCTCATTCGTGGTATAAGGGTGTTACTGGGACACTGTTGAAAGTGGATTGAGTTTGGTCCCCAGTTCGATTCCTGGCAGTGGCGGAACCAGGATTTTACATTGCGGCGGGCTAAGAAGTAACTTACACATTATTCAAATAAAACAAACACAAATATTAAAATATTTAGACAATAGCATACCAAAATTGTCGATTCAAAATAGACAAAAGAGCGTTTTCGCTATATCTAGTCACATGTGACACAAAAAAATACATCATATGAGCTAATGAAGTTGAACCCTACGATCCTTTCGTGAATCAAAATCATCTATTAGCAAATCCAAATCAATGTCTTCAGCATGCTCTCTTTCAATTGTGAGTATCATGCAATCTTCGAGGAAATCATCACCCATCTTGTTACGGAGAGTTGTTTTTACAAGTTTCATAGCTGAAAAGGCACGTTCTGTTGATGCTGTGGAGACGGGAAGAGTCAATACAAGACGAATCAATCTATCAACCAAGCAATATATATCCTTTTTCCTTGTTTCAGATAATGTACAACACAATTCAGAGATTCTGGACAAATTTTAAAAAATAGGATGAGTTGGAATATCAAGCTCATAGTGTTGCAATTGACACCTCAATGTGCATACATCATCTATGGAAAAATCACGAGGATAAAAAATTTCTGCAAGCTTGCATATATCATCAATGTTAAATGACTTATAAGCATCACAAGGATCTAAAGCAGAGCTAAGAATAAGAATTTCCATTGCCCCTCGAAAAATCTACAATTTAACTCCATTATTTGAGAGTCGATCGCAACATTGAATGTATCGACTTGGTAGTGATGATAAATTGTAATATTATCTCGTTGCTAACAAGAACGCCGAGTGCCCACTTTATAACAAGCATCCATATTTGGGATCTCAATACCATGTTTTTCGCAAAACGACTGCACTTTATCAAAGAAGGAATTCCAACCAGTTTCCCTTAACTTTTGAAGAAGCCTTTTTGTTGTTGAAACAAGTTGCATAGCATTTATAATGTCTTGAGACTTTGGCTGAAGTGCTTGACAAAGTATATCAGTGATCCCCATGATCTCATTCAATAAAGGTAAAATAAATACAAATTGAAATGAGGTCATCGCATCATAAGCACCTTTAGCCTTTGAGTGTGTAGGTTGATTAGCACCATTTAACCAAAGATTTTCAACAATTTCATAAGATGGTCCAAACAAATCAATCAAACTGCGAACATAACTCACGTGAGAGCTCCAACGAGTGGCTCCAGCACAATGTAATGACTTCCTTTGATTAACACTTCTTCCCGTTTGAAGTTCACTAAGTGCCACCTTATTTGCAACTTCAGCAGCTTGTCTCGACTGTAATTCAGTTTGACGTTTTGGAGAAGCACCAACAATATTGAAAACAACATTCAACTTTGAGAAGAACAACCATATATCTTGCACATCTCTGGATGCCGAAACTAATGCAAGTTGTAACTGGTGGGCAAAGCAATGCACGTAATATGCATATGGACACTCCTTAAGAAAGAGGGATTGTAATCGATTCCAAGCTCCCCGCATATTGCTAGCTCCATCATATCCTTGACCCCGCATTTTATTAACATGTATATCGTAGCAAGAAAGAACCCCAACAATTTCTTTTTTGAGTGTCAAGGCAGTGGTGTCTTCTATGCTCACAGTACCAAAAAATCGCTCACATACCACCCCTCCTTCATCAACAAATCTTATGACAATTGCAATTTGCTCTTTAATAAAGACATCTTGTGCTTCATCAACCAATATACAATAACTCCCATCACCAATTTCTTTACGAATCTTACTTCTCACATTATCACCAAGAATATTCAAGATTTCTTTTTGGATCAATGAAGAAGTATACTTCGCATTTCCTGGATCTTTTTTTAAGACAACCTCAACAATTTTATCATTATGATTTGCTGTGTGTTTTATCAATTCAATAAAATTTTCAGCATTTAGTGAGTCAGGAGATTCATCATGAGCTCTAAATGCACATGCTTGAAATGCAAGCCAACGTGCACATTCAATTGATGTCTTTAAACGCAACCGATTCTTTTCAACAACTTCTTTAGACTGTGAATTCAAAACCCTCCGAATGTGTTGAAAAGGATTCATCAAATCTTCAGCTGACTGGACAGAACTCATATGGACTAAAGGAGTACAACCCATGTGTTTCAGAAAGAACATTTGGGGCCACCAATCCTTTTATTGAATTGATAAAACACACAGTCAAATTTGCTTTCCGTATTGGATGGGTGGATATTCATGAAGTATGGGTTGATAAGGTCCCATTTTTAGGTATATTTTTCGAATCTCATCCCGGTCATCAATGGGTTGTTGCTAAATTTTAGACACAACACAGGATCTCGGGTGAAAGTGTTGTCTTCTTCAATAGGTTCACCCCTTTGAATTATAGGAGGTGGTTCAGGGGAGATTGAACGAGTATCATCCGTCAATATAGGTGCATGTGAATCATTTTTCGGTTTGAAAAATGATAACAAAGTTTTTCTTGAAATTAGAACCTAAAATAAATCCTAAAATAATATAAATTAGTTATTAGTAAATAAGAAATAAAAGCCCTAATTTCAGCAGTAAATGAAAATAAATATGGAGCAACAAAAATCCTAATTAAAACAATAAAAGCCCCAAAATTGATAGAAAGCCCTAATTTCAATAATTAAATACCATTGTTTCTTGTTAAAAGCTCTAATTAAAAATTACCTTGATAAAGCCCTAATTAAAAATTATAAATTGTAAAAGCCCCAAAATTACCTTGATAAAGCCCTAATAAATTATTAACAAATTATTTTGATACTAAGTGACATAATGAAACAATAGTATATTTCAGCATTTGGAGCAAAGAAGTTTAAAAATTTACCAAGAAGCCTAGAAGGTGAGCAGCTCCTGATTTTGTTTTGTACCAGCCTAAGTGAGAGTATCTCTTGATTTCGTGGCGTGGGGGTGGCCGGCTAGAGGGAGAGATGAGAAAAATATGAGTTTTGGTTTTGTTTTAATTTTTTGAAAGGGGAAAAGGTTGTGAGTTTGAGTTTTGGCTTTTGTGAATAGGGGAGGGCTTCTCCAGCCTCCGTATTTTGTTTCTATCTTTAAGGTCATTTACATTTTTTCCCCTCTATTTTAAACTTTAGTAAAATATGACCTAAAACTTTAAAAAAAGGTGGGAGGGCTGAACTGGAATTTAAAGAAAATAACCCCTAATTTTTTTTTTTGGTTTCTATTAGAGACGGGCTGGAGCCCGTCCCATCCCTCTCATGGCTTCGCCTCTGATTCCTGGCGCTGTCAAAATAATGCTTGGCCAGCGGAAGTGACAAATCGCGAATGGGGATTAATCGAGGTGCGCGTAAGCTGGCCCGGACACCTCATGGTATGCTTCCAAAAAATAAAAAAATCATGGAAATTGTGTGCCATCAACTGATGCTGAGTCCCATGACATGGTTTCCCTTGAAAACAAGCCAATGGTGATGTGATTTTTCTCTCGGAAACTCATTCCCTTTTCAATTATGGGTCCTCGTAACATGTGGCTTAAGGACACACATTAATAATCCAAAAATAGTAGGGACAAAATTTCGACATACATGTAATAGGGTACAGATACCCATGTAGGGCTCTAATACGTATTATTTTTAGGCTCATAACATGTTCCCTTAGGTCACAAGTTATCATTTCCCTTCAATTATTTATTACTTTTGTCTAATTATGTTCTTCGAGCAATGGGTAAATATTTATACACGAGGATACAATCAACTAATTTAAATGGTAACTTAATATTAGCCCCTTGTGTATTGACGACGGTACCGTTATCCACTCACATATGATTGCTCAAGCGGTAATTAATCATCTCTAAAACCCTTTAATTACTAAGGGCATGTTTGGTTACACAAATTGTTTAATTATGTAAATTGGTTTATTATGAATTAGTGAATTGCAAATTAGTGAATTTGAAATGAGTTAAATTCAATTTTACACAATGTTTGGTAATTTAAAATTGATATTAAAGTTCAATGAGGAAAAAAGATAAAGATAAAGATAAAAACAAAATCGAATATATAATTATTGGAATAATTGTTGCAGACTCAAATGATGGATGTGCAAGCATGACAACTTATATGTTGTTCTATATCGCCATGAATCAAGAAACTTTTTCTTGCATTGTATTATTTGGTCTACGTACCGGAACTGATAACATTCAAAATTATGCATCATATACGAAAGATTCTTTTTCTGCCTCTCTTTTTAGCCCTATGTCTCATATACCATTGTTTCTGATACGAAAGTTCCTATAAAAATGGAAAATGCCCTACCTTTGAGTGGGGTTTGAACTATTGATTTACGTAATTGGAAGTAATTAATTAGGTTTACAACGAAGCCTAGAAATCGATCACTGATCCAATTTGAGTACCTCTACAGGATAGACCTCAACAGAAAACTGAGAGAGGGGAGAATGCACTTTATGTGATTCCTATCTCAAATGAATACTTTTCACATCTTTTGTGAAATGATTCAATTTTAGATTTTACATATAAGTTAAAATATGAAAATTAATGAATCATATCATTAATAAAATCAAACACCATTAATTGATCAATTTATTAATGAGCCGATTTATAATTTAGGACAATCAAACTGGGCCTAAATCTTTGAAAAAAAATTTGGCATAGTGTTTACCTATTTTTTTTTAGGGTGGTGAACATGATTTGCCATATGAATAAAAGCGTATAATCCGAAGGTGAGAATTAATGTAACCCCACACAATTATTCAGCTATAAGACATACAATGTGATTTACCACTTGAAGTCGTGATCAACTAGTGTTTCCCTGGTGGTTAACATTTTTAGGAGAATAAAGACCATTGGATTCACATACGGATTGGGAAAATTGGGAATTTACTCCAATCCTAGGGGTTTGAACCCTATAATTGGTCTAGGTTACACGAGGAATAGAGGTAGATAGGTTGATTCCATCTCTATTGTAATTTGATAATTTTTGTAGCTATTTTTTATATATACTTTACCCTTATGTTCCTTATCTGACAATCTATCACAATAAGATGAAAACCCATGCAGACTTGTCAATTTTGATGATCTTCAAGAGATTAAGGCCATAAGAGAAAGTATTATTAAGACTATGATACACCCTCTCCCACTTGATTCCACACCCAACATAACAACTCCTGATATTCGGGAAGACTACCCACTACCTCCACTATTTCGTAGCTCACTTATGCAGTTCAGTTCGAATGAGTCCAGCGTATATCTTGGAGTATCATTATCAGTTACCTATTTCTTTGGTTATTAAGTTTAGCCTTTGTACTTGTATATATGCAGTAGCATGCGTAGTTTTTTTTATTAATTAGAACAGTATTCACGTTCTTGTTCTACATTCTTTTCTTCATTAATGTTCTGCTGAGTTTATAACTCTTTAAAGTTAAATCTCTTTATTGTATCAGAGCTTACACTCATGGCATCCGGATCAACAACAATCTCAAATGGTCTTTCATTGAGTGTGAACTCATTCCAAAATTTAATTGCAATTTGTCCAGTCAAATTTAAACCAACAAACTATTTGTTATGGAGAAGTCAAATGCTCCATCTTACAAAAGCATTGAAAATCAACTACATTTTTTAGCAAGGTCCTCCTGTTGAAAGAAATGAAAAATGGTAACAAACCAAATAATTACAAAGTTGGGAAGAAATAAATGTGCTAGCTTGTAGCTGGCTTTCAGGAACCATCACAGAAGAATGCTCATATCTTATAGTAGGATGTAATTCTACTAAAGATGCATGGAAGTGTCTTGAAAAAACCTTTTTGCAATCTATAAAAGAAAAGGAATTTCAACTAAAGGAGCAAGTTCATGACATAAAATTGAATGGCAAAAAAACTTAATCAATATATAAAAATGTTCAAAGGTTTGTGTGATGAACTTGAAGCAATACATAAACCTTTAGATGAATATACAAAAATTATTAGCTTTGCAAAAGGTTTAGAATCAAAATATCAAACTTTTCACATTGTAATGTTGGGTAAACCACCTTATCCAACTCTCCAACAATTTATCACTTCTCTCAAGGTCTTTGACATTCATGAAGAAGATACAAATGCTACTACTGTTGAACACACTCAACAAGTTGATCACTGAATGGAATTTTCAGCCATAAATGCTCCAATGCAAACTTACAATAAGGGACGATTTAGAAACAACAAAGGTAGAGGAATTTTCAGTCATAAGTGAGGAGGGCATTTTTCATCTAGAGGAAGAGGATTCAAGCATGCTCGCAACCTATGCATCTGCCCTATAGGCAACAACCAATTTCCAACTCTCAATTTGGTGCATCAAACTAGGAACAAAGATTTACATCTATCATTTCTCAAGGTATGATAAATTCACAAATCAATCAACAATATACAAGAGGTGAAATAATTAATCCCAATAATATTTCATGTCAAACTCAAAATCAAGCACCTATTTCCATGTCAGCAACAAATTTTGAAACACAAGTAGACAATAGTCTATATGTTCACTCATGAGCCACTTCTCACATGACAAATGGGACTGATAATTGTTCTAAACTTGTGTCATATAAAGGTAGTGATAAATTCATTATTGGAGATGGTTCAAAACTTGACATCACCCACATTGGATAAAAAAATTTAAATGAAAATTTAATTTTGAAAGATGTATTGGTTGTCCCCAAAAGTAAAAAGAATTTAATTTTTGTGAGTTAATTACTTCAAGATAATGAATGTTTGCTTGAATTTACTAATGATGGTTTTATTGTCAAGTACAAGAAGACTCACAAACACCTAGCCAGGGGAATTAGAAGAGTCTTACTTTACATTTTTGAAAAAAAGCATCAACATGCTCTAAATGCTATTTATGAAAAGAAAGCAAGTGATGATGTTTGGCACCAATGTTGGGTCATCCTCAAGTCAAGTCTTTAAAGTTTTTAAATAAATGTCATGCTTTTCATATAGACCATTGGAAGAAATCACAAGCTGTTTGTGTTAGTTGTTGTGAGACCCCGACTAATAAAATATCGGGTAGCTACTCCTTTATTAAATTAATACAAAATGTCAAGTTGGTTCAGTTCATAGCATCACTATCGAAAACGTTATAACAATTACTAGCCACCTAATATTTAAAAAGTGAGTTGTCAATTTTAATTAAATCCGATTAACATGCAATAATTAAATTATGAAATGCTAACATAACCACTACAACATAATGACAATGGAATAACCATAAAATAGTAATGAGTCCGGAGGGATACTCCTCACAACAATCCAAATACAGAAATAAACAAATACTAAGTCTGCATCACTAAGTTAATTACAACCCAAAAATCTGATATAACTGGATAATAAAGTGTCTAAAAGAAATGGGGCGACATGCCCAACAGATGAGGAAAATCTAGTAACATAGAGTCAAGATCGAAAGTGGAGGCGTCTATTGTCAAAGTCCTATAACTTCCACGGTAGCTACAGTCCGTCACCTGAATGGAACTCCTATGCATGGTGTCCTTATGGCTGGGCACCTAAAAGGTTTTTACAAAAATATATTTGAAAGCAAACGGGACAGAGCCCGATTGTGGAAAACAGTTTAAAATATAGCAAGTGTTTTAATGACATAAAACAATGAATGCAAAATACATGTTAGGACGTGCTCTAACGTGAAATACTCACCTCTCGACTATCTGTGCACTCCTAACGTATCCGTAATCTAATCTAGTTATTCCCGTATCCAACTGGTTCAATATAAAATCTAATGTTACTATACGATTCACAATTTAATTCCCAACATCTTATTTTAAACAGAATGTTTTTCTCTTCTACACAGTTTCCCATTTTAGTACTACTAATCACTAGAGACCTTCCATTTTATCTTTTACAAAATGTTGATATTATAGATACTCACATTTATACATTACAGTTCATTTCAATTAACAGTATATTATTCTCATCATAAATATACAATACTAGCACCTCGAGACTAAGCTGCGGCACACACATACTCTGCTATCCAATACCGGTACATCACGTACATAAGGGCCACGCATTTCGAATCTCTCAGGAATCGTTCTCAAATAACAACAATCACAGAAAATGGAGACGAACATAGTTCACATCACATGGGTCACGCACATACATACGCTCCCATGATCAACTGACTTATTGACTTCTCAATAAGTCCTTCTCTGACCTATGTCCTCGAGGTACCAATCTAAATCCCCCCCTTAGGCACACAAAGATTAGATGGCCCTAATCGAACGCAGACCTCCTGTGATAGCAAGTATGGTAGGTATGTTTTACACATAAAACCACATATACTAAGCATTCACACATCTTAGATATCTCGATTTATTAATGTAGGTATGCTTCTCGTTCTTATACCGTCATTTAATGTTATACGTTTATAAGTCCCTGATTTATATATTAACGTTGTCAACCCTTCTCACGTCGTAATTAGGTATTCGTTTCCTATTCAACAAATGTCATCCAGATTACTATAAGGTCCTAAGTTCTACTCCTCAACGTACCCCAATTCTCACAATTTTACCCACTAGTCAATAAGGGAAGGTTAATTCTCAATTACTTAAGTCTACGGGGCATTTGAAATAAAATCAGACCAAAAAGGCCATTATGTCAACTCGTTAGAAGTCTCATTCGAACGAGGTCGTTCGAACGAGTGTCGTTCGAACGAAAGGCTTCGAATGAAATACCAACTCATTAGAAGGGATACTGTCATCTCGTTAGAAGCTCATTCGAACAAAGTCGTTCGAACGACCTGGGCAGGTCTTCTAACGAGATGACAGACTACGCCCAGAAATTTCCCCCAATTCTTTTTTCTTCAGATTTCTCCTCTAAATCCCCACTAAGATCTTCCCAATTAAGTTTCAACGTTATTAAACTACTCTTAGTCCTCCTAAGTCAGCCTCTAACATATATTAGGGGTCAATGCTTCCTAAATTAACATGTAATCATCATAATTCCCAAACGTTATCCCAAACCCTATAAACATGAAGCCAGGATTTTAACGTTTAGAATTTCTCCTTATAAATCCGTTTTTAAATCATCAAAAGATATATTTTGGATATGGAATTCATTCATTACCATTCTACATACAATCCATATATAAGATTATGAGTTCTATCTCCATTTTCATGGGTTTTTCATCAAACTTTCAATACAAGACATATATTCAATCCTGAGCATGGAAGAAACATTCGCTTGAAATTATGTAATTAAACCACTTGCCTTAGATTTTCTGATTTGATGTTGAAGGATGAAGGCTGATTCTCCTCTTTCTCTCTACAGATTTCTCCCAAAGATGGTGACGGTAGCTAGGGGTTTCTTTTGGAACCTCTTAAGACTCTCCCTATAACTCCCGTAGCCCACTACTTGTTAAATGCTTATATTGGACTTAGTGGGTTTATTTTTATTATAAAATTAACCTCTAAAATTCGTGGGTTTTAACTCCCCTATTTTTAAAATTATCAAACTACCCTTCTGGGTTGCCGGTATGGTCCAAAAATGCCCCGGGACCCAAACTAAACCCGCGGCTAGTGTTTTCTAACTATTTTGACCCTTTCGGACACGTTGGCGCACTCAAAACAACCATTCGGTTGATAAAAATAAAATTCACTTTTCAAGTCAAATAATTACATTCCTGACGCGACTGACACGCGTGTCCCAACTAAATTTCCAAATTGTCGTATTTTAGTCTCGCGACATCTTAATTATTTTCTATACTCATGTATTACCGTACATACTCAGAAATAATAAATTTTAGCATCATAATCAAATACCAACTCACATCTCGTTAGTATTTATACCCGAATTAATTCCCAATTAATTCTCATTTAATTTAATTAATCCCTTAAATAAAAATCAATAAAATTACGGGGGTTACATACTTCACCCCTAATAACAGAATTTCATCCTGAAATTCCAAACTAAAGAGTACCTAATAAAAATAACTCTGGATAACGCTCGTGCATTTCATCCTCACGCTCCCATGTGGACTCCTCTGCCTTATGATGCCGCCACTGAACACGTACTAATGGTACTATCTTCGACCTCAGTTTTCACTCGCTTCGGTCCAAAATAGCAATCGGCCCCTCCTTGTAGGAACTATCAGGCTGAAGATCGATGTCCTCCAAAGCAATGTGAGTATGGGCCAAATCATCCCTAAGATATTTTCTTAGCGAGGAAATATGGAACACATCATGAATCCTATGCAAGTGCTCCACTAACCCAAGTCTGTATGCGACTGGCGCAATCCTCTCGATGATAGGAAATGGTCCCACGTATCTTGGTGTCAATTTCCCCTTCTTCCCAAAACGCATGATCCCCTTCATCAGAGATACTTTGAGTAACATCTGGTCCCCCACCTTGAATTTTTTGAACGACCTCTTAGCATCAGCATAGCTCTTCTGCCGGTCCTGAGCTACCGGAATGCGGATCCGTATCATCTCTATCCTTGCTGAAGTGTCCTGAATCACTTTCGGCCCAAGAAGTTTGTTATCCCCCACCTCTAACCAACATGCTGGGGAATGACAAGGTCTACCATACAATACCTCAAATGGATCCATGCCAATGGTGAATTGGTAGGAGTTTCTATAAGAAAACTCCACTAGTGGAAGGTAATCCTCCCAACCACCTCCAAAGTCTAGGATGCACATACGCAACATATCCTCTAACATCTGATTTATCTTCTCTGTTTGTCCATCAGTCTGTGGGTGATAGGTCGTACTCAGCCGTAACTCCGTACCCATGGCCTCTTGGAAACTCTCCCAAAATTGTGAAACAAATATCTTGTCTCGGTCAGACACTATATTTAGAGGCACCTCGTGAAGTCTCACTATCTCCGTAATAAAAATCTGTGCATACTGTCCCGTAGTGTAGTCCGTCCTTACGGGTAAAAAATGAGCAACTTTGGTCAACCGGTCCACAATTAACCATATGGAGTCGTGACCCTCTGTGACGTAGGTAATCCCGTGATAAAGTCCATGGATATGTTCTCCCATATCCACGTCGAAACCTCTAACGGCTGTAGAAGTCCTGCTGATTTCTGATGGTCCACCTTTACTAGCTGATAAGTGGAATATTTAGAAACGAACACGACGATATCTCTCTTCATCCCACTCCACCAATACTGTCGTCTCATGTCCTGGTACATCTTATCCCCACCAGGGTTTACCGCGAGCCGTGAGCCGTGCGACTCTGCCATTACCTCGTGTCGCAAGTCTTCCCCTTTCGAAACAACTAGTCTCCCATTGAAGCGTAATCCCCCGTCTGAACTAACGGTATAGGACTTAGCTCCCTCTGCTAGTAATTGAACTATCTGCTCCTTGAAAAATGGGTTAATTGCTTCGGCCTTTATCACTCTCGTAACAATCTGAGGTGTAACAGTCATCACAGACATGAGTGATCGGGTCACTGCATCCTGGTGTCCCAACTCCTTCCACTTAGCTTTCCACACCTCGGCTACCTCATCTACTGGCCTACGGCTCAATGCGTCTGCTACCACGTTAGCCTTCCCTGGGTGATACTGGATATCGAACTGATAATCCTTCACAAACTCAAGCCACCGACGTTGATGCATATTCAGCTCCTTCTGCGTGAAGAGGTATTGTAGAGACTTGTGGTCTGTGAACAACCAAAATTTTCCCCCCCAGGAGATAGTGTCTCCAAATCCGAAGAGCGAATACGACTGCCCCTAACTCCAAGTCGTGGGTGGGGTAATTCCTCTCGTGAGGCTTAAGCTTACGGGAAGCATAAGCTATGGCCTGACTCTCCTATTGCATCACACCTCCAAGTCCTTGTAAGGACGCATCGGTGTAAATTAAATACTCAACTCCCAGTCTGGGAAACGCTAACACAGGCACTGAGGTCAACTTGTCCTTCAGCTCATCGAATGCCAACTGACAGGCATCGCTCCAGATGAATGGCACACCCTTGCGAGTCAGATGTGTCAAAGGACTTGCTATCTTTGAGAAACCCCGAATAAACCTTCGGTAGTATCCTGCTAAGCCCAAGAAACTACGAATCTCAGTCGGTGTCGTGGGCTGTCCCCACTCCCTCATCCCGGATACCTTCCCCGGATCAATAAATATCCCTCGGTCTGAAATGATATGCCCCAAAAACTGAACCTCCTTCAACCAGAACCCATACTTCTCATACTTTGCATAAAGCTCGTTCTGACGCAACGTCTGCAAAACCTGTCTCAAATGCTCGGCGTGCTCCTCTTCTATCTGGGAGTAAACCAGGATGTCATCAATAAAGATGATGATGAACTGGTCTAGGAACTCTCTGAACACCATATTCATCAAGTCCATAAACACGGCTGGAGCGTTGGTTAAGCCAAAAGGCATAACCCGAAATTCATAGGAACCATACGTCATCAAGAAAACAGTCTTTGAGACATCCTATTCCCTGATACGCAACTGATGGTATCCCGATCGCAAATCAATTTTTGAGAAGAAGCAGGCTCCTCTCAACTGGTCAAATAAGTCATCGATCCGAGGCAACGTATACTTATTCTGTATCATGACTTTATTCAACTCCCGATAATCTACACACAACCTCAATGATCCATCCCTCTTCTTTATGAAAACACAGGGGCACCCCACGGTAAAGTACTCCTCCGGATACACCCCTGACCCGACAACTGCTCTATCTTATCCCTTAGCTCTCTCATCTCCGCTGGAGCCATACGATACGGTGCGCGGGTAATTGGCTGAGTGCCCAGCATCAAATCGATAACAAAATCAATCTCTCTACTAGGAGGTAGTCCAGGTATGTCCTGAAATACATCATCAAACTCTCTAACGACTGGAATCGAATCAAATGGTATCACCACTTCCTTAGAGGTCTCCTCCTCTATATAGTACAAATGAGTGGACGATCCTCCCTCAGGGCGAGGCATCGTCATTAGAAACATCTCCTACTCGGGGATGGAAAAAATGATACTCTTACTGAAACAATCAATCATGACTCGGTACGCAACTAGCCAATCTATACCAACAATCGCATCATACTCAGTCATCTCTAATACTAACATATCAGCGGGTAAAGTAAATATCCCTATTTCTATACCCACACCTCTACAAGTAAGGGAAATCACGAAACTCCTACTCAACGGCGAATCTAAACATGTAACTGTGCTCTCTGTAGTGTCTAACAATCCCAAAGTGCGTGAAAATATCGTGGCAATGAAATAATGTGTGGCCCCCGTATCAAATAAAATACGCCCCATAATCCCCTGAATAGAGAACATACCCTCAATGGCAGGTGGATCATGTGGGACTGCAGCCTGCTGGAGCTGATACACTCTCCCATACTGAAGTTGTCCCTACTGGACTGGGACCGCTGGGATGGGTGGTAATGCTACCATCTATGGGGGTGCTGGGAGGGCGGTGGGAAACATAGGCCTCTGTGGCTCGTGTAGAGCACCCTGATGCTGCTGTGGTGGGGCCTTGCCCCTATCAGGACAGTCCTGGCGTTTGTGACCAGTCTTGCCCCAAACAAAGCACTTCCCAGGGAAGTTTCCCCCTCGATGTCCCTGCTGCCCTCGGCCCTGATGGCCATTACCATTCCTTCCTTGACCATGATGGCTTTGCTGAAACTGCTGCTGCTGACCATTCTGGCCCTGCTGGCCCTGATGGTCGTTCTGACCCTGATGGCCATGTCTGAAACCTCCCTGACCATTCCTGAAACCCCCAGATCTGAATCTCTTAGGATCCCACTGTTGGGAACCCTGATCCCCTTACCTGTGCTGACCCTGAACAGATTGTGCCCCGTTGGCACCATTTCCCCCTGTCCTGCCCTGATGACTGGACTCTCCTGCTCTCTTACTCTCAGACATGTGAAAGCAGTGATCCTGGCAGTGAAGCAGTGCTGCGTTAACCACATCAGAGTAAGTGGCAAACGAGAGATTTCCCAATAAGTGCTATCGGATCCTCCAAGTCAATCTGTCCATAAACTTCTGAATCTTCTTCTCCTCGGTCGGAATCTCACCGGGAACAATTTTCAAGAGATTTGTGAATTCGGCCTCATACTCGGCCACAGTCTTTCCCTCCTTCTTGAGGTTCATTAACTTCCTCCTCATCTCAGTGTGAACAGCTGATGGAAAATATTTACGGTCGAACCGCACCCAGAACTCCTGAATAGAAAGGGCATCCCTCTCCCCCGCGGGGGTAATAGACTCCCACCACTGCAATGCTGATCCTACTAGCTTAAAAGTAGCTAGTAGCTGCTTCTGAACATCCGTGCACTCATACATCCTTAAGTTCCTCTGAATGTCCTTCCTCCACTGATTGGACACTACAACGTTAGAGCTACCTGCAAACTCTGGAGGGTGTGCTTTCTGAAAAGCATCACGAACGCGTTCCCAAGAAGACGGGAATGCATGAGCCTGAACTGACGTGACTACCGACGCCTGGGGTGGTGCCTACTTCACAACGGATAGGGCGGTATTTACCGCTGTAAGGACATTTTGTCCAACATACTTGTATATGTCATTAGCCGTAACACCGTTGAAGAAATTCAAGTCCATATCGTCATCAACGGAATCCGAGTATCGAATCAAGAAAGAAGAATTCAGAAATCCAGAATACCGGACCGGTCTGCCCCAAAATAAAAAGAAGCGGTCCGCCTAGCCTCGGACCGATCCGCCTGGAATTTAAAAGAACCGATCCGCTTCCGGACCGATCCGCCTCCCTGCCGGACTGGTCCGCCTTGCATTGGCCAGTAGACCCCGGATCGAATGAGAACCGAATCTGCTCAAAATAAAACGAACCGATCCGTCATCGGACCGATCCGCCTAAGGCCCGGACCGGTCCGCCCTGGATAACCACGAACAGATCGTGTGCAGATTTTTAGGGCAAATGAATTCTTATTTATACCACGATCGGGGAGTTGGTTTTCTTAAGACTTACACACGATTTTCTGAGTTCCATAACTCCTAAGTCTTCATGGTATTTGAGTCCATTGATTCATACCCTTGATTCACACAAATTCCATACATTTGTGAGTCAATTTTGGTAACCCAAGAACACCATTGCTGTTGTTCAACCCTTGTGAAGTGGACCGTTCCTTCCTCTTCATTGCAGCCCTACTGGACAGGGATAGTTCCAGCCGCCACCCCTACTGGAAAGGGTTTCTTCCAGCCGCGACTACAGAATCCGATGCCTGTGGGTAATTCTTAGTCAAAATCTGTATTTCATTATAATCCGATTGTAAACCGTCTTTTACAAATTATAGTGATATACAAATGGTTTTGCCCCTGTGGGGGATTTTTCCTTAAACTTTGTGTGTTGAATATTTATTGCATGATTTCATATTGTTTCAATCACACCTATTTGCATGCTTAGGGTTAATTTGGGTTAAAAAAGGTGTTTATTATATTATTTCTTAATTGAACGCAAGCGCCAACTCTTTCAACCGCTTGGGCTACCATAGCTGCAACCTCTGTGGCATTCATGGTGCCCTGAACTGGTGCAGTCTGTGGCTCGGGCTGAGCATCCCTAGGAACTCGCTGTGCACATCGTGGAGACATCTGAAATGAGAGTAAAGTCTTATGAGTTTCCATTTACTATCTCAAAATAGCTGAAGAGTGAAACATACTTAAAAGAATACAACAGTCCTAACATATAGGGCTCTACATCAAAGAAAGCTCAGCGGAAACAAAATAAGCGATACAGATCCTAAGGACACTAGAACCTGATGCTCTGATACCACCTGTGACACCCCGACTAATTAAATACCGGGTAGCTACTCCTTTATTAAATTAATGCAAAATGTCAAGTTGGTTCAGTTCATAGCATCACTGTCGAAAACGTTTTAACAATTACTATCCACCTAATATTTAAAAAGTGAGTTGTCAATTTTAATTAAATCCGATTAACATGCAATAATTAAATTATGAAATGCTAACATAACCACCACAACATATTGACAATGGAATAACCATAAAATAGTAATGAGTCTGGAGGGATACTCCTCACAACAATCCAAATACAGAAATAAACAAATACTAAGTCTGCATCACTAAGTTAATTACAACCCAAAAATCTGATATAACTGGATAATAAAGTGTCTAAAAGAAATGGGGTGACATGCCCAACAGATGAGGAAAATCTAGTAACATAGAGTCAAGATCGAAAGTGGAGGCGTATACTGTCAAAGTCCTGTAACTTCCACGGTAGCTATAGTCCGTCACCTGAATGGAACTCTTATGCATGGTGTCCTTGTGGCTGGGCACCTAAAAGGTTTTTACAAAAATATATTTGAAACCAAATGGGTCAGAGCCTGATTATGGAAAATAGTTTAAAATATAGCAAGTGTTTTAATGACATAAAACAATGAATTCAAAATACATGTTAGGACGTGATCTCACGTGAAATACTCACCTCTCGACTATCTGTGCACTCATAACGTATCCGTAATCGAATCTAGTTATGCCCGTATCTAACTGGTTCAATATAAAATCTAACGTTACTATACGATTCACAATTTAATTCCCGACATCTTATTTTAAACAGAGTGTTTTGCTCTTCTACTCAGTTTCCCATTTTAGTACTACTAATCACTAGAGACATTCCATTTTATCTTTTACAGAACGTTGATTTATAGATACTCACATTTATACATTAAAGTTCATTTCAATTAACAGTATATTATTCTCATCATAAATATACAATACTAGCACCTCCGAGACTAAGCTGCGTTGCACACATACTCTGCTATCCAATCCCGGTACATCACGTACATAAGGACCACGCATTTCGAATCTCTCAGGAATCGTTCTCAAATAACAACAATCACACAAAATGGAGGCGAACATAGTTCACATCACATGGGTCACGCACATATTTACGCTCCCATGATCAACAGACTTATTGGCTTGTCAATAAGTCCTTCTCTGACCTATGTCCTCGAAGTACCAATCTAAATCCCCCCCCCCCGGAAGTCACACAAATATTAGATGACCCTAATCAAACGTAGACCTCCCGTGATAGGAAGTATGGTGGTATATTTTACACATAAAACCACATATACTAAGCATTCACACATCTTAAATATCTCGATTTATTAATGTAGGTATGCTTCTCGTTCTTATACCGTCATTCAATGTTATACGTTTACAAGTCCCCAATTTGTATATTAACGTCGTCAACCCTTCTCACGTCGTAATTAGGTAATCGTTTCCTATTCCACAAATGTCATCCGGATTACTATAAGGTCCTAAGTTCTACTCCTCAACGTACCCCAATTCTCACAATTTTACCCACTAGTCAATAAGGGAAGGTTAATTCTCAATTACTTAAGTCTACGGGGCATTTGAAATAAAATCAGGCAAAAAAGGCCATTCTGTCAACTCGTTAGAAGTCTCGTTCGGACGAGGTCGTTCGAACGAGCGTCGTTCGAACGAAAAGCTTCGAACGAACTACCAACTCGTTAGAAGGGATACAGTCATCTCGTTAGAAGCTCGTTCGAACGAGGTCGTTCGACCGACCTGGGCAGGTCTTCTAACGAGATGGCAAACTGCGCCCAGAAATTTCCCCCAATTCGTTTTTCTTCAGATTTCTCCTCTAAATCCCCACTAAGATCTTCCCAATTAAGTTTCAACGTTATTAAACTACTCTTAGTCCTCCTAAGTCACCCTCTAACATGTATTAGGGGTCAATGCTTCCTAAATTAACATGTAATCATCATAATTCCCAAAACGTTATCCCAAACCCTATAAACATGAAGCCAAAATTTAAAAGTTTAGAATTTCTCCTTAAAAATCCATTTTTAAATCATCAAAAGATATATTTTGGATATGGAATTCATTCATTACCATTCTACATACAATCCCTATATAAGATTATGAGTTCTATCTCCATTTTCATGGGTTTTTCATCAAACTTTCAATACAAGACATATATTCAATCCTGAGCATAGAGGAAACATTCGCTTGAAATTATGTAATTAAACCACTTGCCTTAGATTTTCTGATTTGATGTTGAAGGATGAAGGATGATTCTCTTCTTTCTCTCTACAGATTTCTCCCAAAGATGGTGACGGTGGCTAGGGGTTTCTTTTGGAACCTCTTAAGACTCTCCCTATAACTCCCGTAGCCCACTACTTGTTAAATGCTGATATTGGACTTAGTGGGTTTATTTTTATTTTAAAATTAACCTCGAAAATTCGTGGGTTTTAACTCCCCTATTTTTAAAATTACCAAACTACCCTTCGGGGTTGCCGGTATGGTCCAAAAATGCCCCGGGACCCAAAATAAACCCCCGGCTAGTGTTTTCTGACTATTTCGACCCTTCCGGACACGTTGGCGCACTCAAAATGACCATTCGGTTGATACAAATAAAATTCACTTTTCAAGTCAAATAATTACATTCCTGACGCGACTGACACACGTAGCCCAACTAAATTTCTAAATTGTCGTATCTCAGTCTCGCGACATCTTAATTATTTTCAATACTCATGTATTACCATACATACTCAGAAATTAAATATTTTAACATCATAATCAAATACCAACTCACCTCTCGTTAGTATTTATACCCGAATTAATTCCCAATTAATTCTCATTCAATTTAATTTATCCCTTAAATAAAAATTAATAAAATTATGGGGTATTATAGTTATAGGTGGTAGTTGACTTCTTGTATGCTTCTCTTTCCTCAGCCGAGTTAAAGTAGCATTCTCGTGCCTACGTTTGTTCACCCTAAACTTTCCCTACTCTATACGAAGTCGGGAATTTTATCATCTGGTGAACCGTTGAAGGCACGACCTCAATTTCTTTGAGGGCTACTTATCCCAATATGAGGTTGTAAGCTGAAAAGACGTTCTCGTCCATAACAAAAAAGTAATTTTTTTTGGTTTGCCACTTCACCCACTTGTCCCCTATTCTCACATCCATCTCGTACATTCCCAAGGGATGAACTTTATCCCCACTGAATCCTATGAGGGGATGATGGTATGGTACGACCTGGCTCGGCTAAGTCCCTTAAAACATGGCTAGAACATCACATATGTTGAGCTTCCCCCATCAACTAAGATCATTAGTACTTCGCATCCATGCACCCTGGTTGTGATGACGAAAGGGTCTTCATCTGGAGTTAATATACCCTTAAAGTCCCGCCTTGAAAAACCGACTACGAGGGTGTCCATGTCCACTTTCTTCCCTTTTTATGATTTAACATCAGTGGAGGACTAGTGTACAACCTCGGCCTTTGTTATTGCCTTCTCCTAAGCCACGTGGGCTTTATGGTCAACCACTTTCAAGACTCCTCCAGCTAGGCCACCACAGATCATTCCTACCCTAAATGAGATCAATTTAAGCCTCTTCACTGGGACATTATCATCCTTTGGTGGAAGATCTAGATAATCATTGTCCTCATATGAAGGATCATCTCGTCTGGTCGGGCCATTTTCTTGACATTTATCATTCCTCCTCTTTCTAGGGTTGGCTCGGCCACCTTTGGAGGTGACTTTTCCACGTACTTTCTCAATCTTCCAGCCTTTAACATTTTCTCAATCTCGTCCTTCGAAGCAAAGCAATCGTCAGTCAGGTGGCCTTGATCCTGGTGGGATTCCACACCATAAATTCTTGTTCCTCTTATGGGGAGGAGCTCTTAATTTTTTAGGCCACTTTAAAAATTGATCACTTTTTATCTCGTTTAAGATGTGCTCACAATGTACTGTTAATGGAGTGTAGTCTACAAACTTATCATCTGCCGACCTTTTCTTCTTATTATTATTATTCTTTTTTTGAAATTTTCTTCCACTGCCACTTCATTTCTCATCCTTATACTTAGCAACCATTGCCTCTTCAGCATTCATAACCTTTCCAGTTGTTGTAAGAAACTCAACCATTGACTTAGGAGGGTCTTTAACAAGCCTCCACAATAACTTTCACTTTTGGAGGCCTCCTATGAGGGTTGTCGTAGCTATGATTTCCTCATAGTCTTCCACTTCCAACTTATATTTCTTGAACCTCGCGATGTAATCTCTTAGACTCTCATTCTTTCCCTACTTGACATAAAGCAAATGAGTCATCTTTTTCTGAGGTTTGACCCCAAAGAAAAAGTTATGGATAAATCGCTCGGCCAACTATTTGAAGTTCACAATAAAATTCTTTGGAAGTGAAGTAAACCAAACGTGTGCAGGCCCAGTCAAAGTGCTTGAAAAAACACGACATCTCATCTCATCTGAGATGGAGTAGATATCGGCTGTCGACTGGTATATTTCAATATGATGGACAGGATTAGTGCTTCCATCATACCTGGGAGTCACTATAGACAGCTTAAATTTGGTCGGGGATATGAAGTTGACTATCTTTGCAATGAAGGGTGAACCCTTTGAGTACCCCCTCTATAGAGGGTCTCGGCTCTTCATAATGCCGCTAATATTATCTTTAAGATTTTGAATTGAATCATTCCAGGGTTTCTCAATGTCAGCCTTGCCTATGTTGTCCCCTTCCACTTCTAATGGTTGTACCAAGGGTTCTACTGCAACTGACCTCCATCAGTTATTAATTTCCCCATGACCCCCATCTCAGCGATGATGGGGTCGGCCATGTTATGGTCGATAATCAGCCCCTTCTCTTCTGGACCCTACAAGTCTTATTGATCTCAATAATCTCTCCCTTAGGTTATTAACTGAGATGAGCCTTTCAAAGGCCGACCCTTTGATCAAATGATCAAATGTTGAGCCTCTCGGGCGATCTTCGGGGTTCTGTCTCCTGTATCTTCCTGGTATCTCGTGGATGGGTCGTATAATATTATTAGAAATATGATATGTCTCCTAGCATTCTATGAGAGCATTATCGGTTCCCATATTGCCATACTGGTCCTTAAGGCAAGGGTGTCCTTACCTCCCAAGGCATAAATGCCCTGGCTCGGTAATGTCCCTCCACTACTGGGCATGAGGAAGATCTCTGCGCAGTGTCTGGGGTGGTCATGTGGCCTCCTGGGGTTGTTCTTATGCAGTTTCCTAAGTGTTCATCTTAGTGAGATTCTTGGTGGCCCCCTGATCATATTTTGGCTGAGAGCAGCGAACTGCTCTTCCATCACTTGTTGGCTGCCCACCAGGGATTTTAAGGCTGCTGCCACTTCAGCCATCTCAAATAGAGGTGGTACATGACTGGAAATTGGTCCTGCACCACCAGCTGGTGGAAGAGGTGGTGGAAATTCAGGTGCCATGTGTTTCCCTAAAAAATGGGCTATGATTTAGAAGACTTGAGAGCTTTTGGACCTTGTAGGACCCCTTTTAATGGTGAAAAAACTCCACACAAGGGGGAGGATTGGTTCACCACCAGAGATTTCGGTGAGGCCAAGCTATAAAAAGGAAAAGATGGAGCTTCTCGTTCCCAGATTCGACGCCAAACTAATGATGCTAGAAATAGCACCGCCAGATCAAGGTGTTGGAGAGCTCAAATAGGTATAATAATGGAAGCACATAAGCAATATAAATGTAGAATGAGATGAAGAGAAGAGGAGAAATATATTAATATAAGTGGTTCAGCCCACCTAGGCCTACGTCCACTGTGCAGGTGAGTGATCTTCACTATAAAAGAAGGGCACTAATGGCCTTGTGATACAATACTCACACACTCTCTCTCTCTACTGTATACTTTGACATAGCTTTAGTTAGGGTTTGTAATATACGATCCCCTTGAAGGAAGAAGATAAATGGTATATATAGTTCTTAGGGGGAGTACTGTACCCCCCAAACATGCAATGAGCATATGTAAGATGATCTAGCTAATCTCATGCAGGCACCTGACTGTGCCACATGCAGATCATAATTACCAAATATTCCCTCACATGGCGGAATAATTTAGTTATAATTATTTTGTCCACGTGTTCCTGGTCTCTTTGTACTTGCGTATGCTCAGATTGGTGACATCATCCATTGTAACCTCAGCCTAGCTGGTATGAGGTTGATGAATCCGATAGGACCATTGATCCTCCAACCATAAGTATAACCTCATCCGGACAGGCCAAATCGAGGTTAGGTAATCGGGCTCATTTGTACTACCGGCCTAAGTAGGGTATGAGACTGGTTCAAGTTGAACCCATAAAGTTATTGTTGATCTCGGCTGCTGCCCAGCTGAGGTTGGTACTTATGAGGCTAACCTTATCAGGGATGACCTTATGGCTGACTAGTGGGGATCCTCTAACAACTCGGCCATGAGATAGGACGACATTGTTTCTCAGAGTACGAGGGTGAACATTGGTCATATCAGTAACATATCTAGAATTTTTTAAACTTACTCAACCTCAACCTTTTTCCACTAATATTCAACGTTCAACTTACAGTTCACCAACCTTACCCATATCTCTTCCTAATAACTTACATCAGTCTCCAACCCTTAAAGGTATGATAAGTCCTTCCTCTAGTCAAACCTCCATTGCATTCTCTCCAAACATTGTCCCATCTACTTCTTTATTTATTGACAACACTGCTCTCCTCACATCAGTTGTCTCTCTCACACCTCGTACACTTCTAGTCTCCTCACATATCTCCTCAATTGCCATGACACATCCACCCGTTCCTGTGTCCTTAAACACATTTTCCATCTCACCTCTTCGTCCATCACCTAACTTTTCTCTCTTTCCTTATGACCCAACTCAATCATTCGACCTATAGGCATCTAATTCCCACTTTAGTCACGTGGATTGTAATCTCTTACCTATTTCTACATGTCTCCACTCTCCAACCCATCAACATATATCATCTTCATTTAATGACCATTCACTTGAAGTGGTTCTACCTCTCTCTCCACCTTCCAAACACCCACTTTCGTCTTCCTTGCTGCCTTCTTCCTCTACATCTACTAATATTCACCCAATGATCACATGGTCCAAGTATTCTAACTCATCCCTTATTGACACCACCTTCCTTCTTAAACCAACCTCCATCACCAGTGCCCTCCATCAACTACATTGCCTTCAGTCCAAGTAAGAAGAATTACAAGCTCTTGTTTCTAATCATACTTGGGATTTAATTCCTAAACAACCTCACATGCATATTATTGGATCTAAGTGGGTATATAGTACTAAGTTAAAAGTAAATGGGTCTCTTAATAAATATAAACCATGGTTGGTTGCAAAATAATACAATCAAATTTAAGGGGTGGATTTTGGTGAGACTTTTAGTCATGTTGTTAAACCCGATGCCATTCGTATTGTTCTGCCTATTGCCCTGGTTCACAAATGGTATCTCAACCTGCTTGATGTTAAAAATTCCGTTCTTCATGGCTATCTTACTGAGGATATTTTTATGCGACAATCTACGGGGTTTGAAGATTGTACTTACCCTCATCATGTGTGTAAACTAAATAAGACCATTTACGGCCTTAAACAAGCCCCACGTGCATGGTTCGATAGATTTATCTCATATCTTCTTCACATTGGATTTTCTTAAAGTTGGGCTAACTCTTCTTTACTTATCCTCCATCACTAACTTGGTATTATTTTACTTTTAGTGTATGTGGATGCCATTATCCTAACTAGCAGTATTCCTTACCTATTGACTGATCTTACTATGAAGTTATCTTCAAAAATTTCTCTTAAAGATCTTGGTGATCTACATTATTTTCTGGGCATTAAAGTTCACTCATTTTCAGGTGGTTTGTTTTTTACTCAACACCAATACGATTTATCTCTCCTTGACAAGGCTACAATACACCGAATCTGCCGAATTGTCAAGGTTAGTGACCGTTACAATTCTGGGCGAGACAAATTTTTTTTCACGTGTGACACCCTGTCTAATTAAATATCGGGTAGCTACTCCTTTATAAAATTAATATAGAATATCAAGTTGGTTTAGTATTAGCATCACTGTCGAAAAACATTTACTTAATTACTAGGCACCTAATATTTAAAAAGAGAGATGTCAAATTTTATTAATTAAGTCAACAATTAATCAAGAATTTATTTAATAAACCAACAATCACATAAACAATCTCATATACATCCTCGATTCTCAACGTAGTTCCAATTCGAACATTTTCTAACAATACCCCACTCGGTAGACCCTCGTAAGTAATATCAATCAATCCCATAAGTTATAGCATTCTCCGTTAATAACTAAGGCCCTACTGACTTTAATTAAGTCCCAAAATATCATATAAATCTCCCTAATAACCAACATCGGCTTTGGAATAATCATTAAAACTTAAATAGAAGCAATTGTCAAAATACAGCAGGGGTCGATCGATCGATAAAAAGGGGTCGATCGATCGAACCATCGATCGATCGACATTCTTGAGTCGATCGATCGATAAAGCAGATAACAACCCAGAAATCCTTAACAGTTACGGGTTATCAACTTTTTACACCTCTAAATCTTCATTCTAACGTCCAAAACTCACAACTAAATATACTAATCAACCTACTAACGTGTTTACATCATTCCCCACGTTTTAGATTCATCAAATCAACCTATAACATCAATTTCTTGAATCAAAATACCCAATTTACCTATAAAAACCTAGTTTTCCTATTTCTTCAAGAACATCACATAATCTCTTCAAATTTCAAAATTCTCTAGCCATCAATCATACATTTGTAGTTGTTATTATCTCCAACATAAACCTACATGCAAGTCCTACCCAAATTATGATTTAAACCATTCAAATCCATTCAATTTTCATTATTTATGAGAAATCTCCAATTCTATAAAAACATGTAAAATATATGCTTTGAATCTTTTCAAGATAAACCACTTGCCTGTAAATTTGATGTTTAGATCCGTTGTTGTTGTTCAAGGGCTGGTCCTCTCTTCCTTCCACTCACAATTCCGTCCAAATTGGTGGTGGTGGGTGGTGGTTTTGGTTTGGGGACTCTTTGTAACCTCTCCTCTAACTCACGTAACTCCCTTCTATGTTTTTGGCTGATAATTGCCCTAATGGACTTTCCAATAATACATAATTAAACACTAAAGTTCGTGGGTCTAATTTTCTTAAATTCTAAAATTACCAGAATACCCTTCCGGATTGCCGGTTTGGCCTAAAAATGCCCCGGGACCCAAACTAAACCCCTGGCTAGTATTTTCTGACTATCTCGACCCTTCCGGACACGTTGGGGCACTCAAAAAGCTCATACGGATGGCATAAAAATTAAATTACTTTTAATTCCATTAAATTGGGTCCTGACATGACTGACACGCATGTCCCCACTCAATTACCGAAACTGCCGTAGTTTCAACTCACGACTTTTTTAATAAATTCAATGATCACATATTACTATAATCACTCAGTAATATACAACAATATATTAATTACCAAATACTAATTCTCGTCTTGCTAGCATTTAAATCCGAATTAAATTTTCCAATTAATTAATTTTCCAATTAATTATCCCAAATTAATTTAATAAATCCCATAATTAACAACAATTTCCATTTCGTTAACCTCATAATTAAAAGTCACAAAAATACGGGGTATTACATACTTCCCCCTAATAACGGAATTTCATCCCGAAATTCAAAAAAGTAAGGCATACCTGGAACAATTAGGTATCCTTTAGTACTCAAAACAAAATTTAAAGGAAGGCCCAATCACTAAAGCCCTCGCTTTACAACAAGCTTGTTTAACAGTCTTTACACTTTATTAGATTACGCTACAGTGGATGCACTTCACGTTGTGCTCTTACTAAACAACATTCGAATAAAATATAGCCTATACATCATTGACCGCATTATCTCAATATTATTGTGAGTCCGCACCTCACTACGCATTAACTCCCACGTTTATCAAAACACGAAACACCCATCCTGGAAGAAATTAATAACACATCTGACTACTCTTGCCCATTCTTTAAATCTCTGTTCCTGGCGTTGTGACTTTTACACAAGGGAAAACCACTTCAGCTGGTTGGTGTTACACAAAACGTTTGTAAGCACCTTGTCCACTATAATTAGATACGGGTGCTTTCACCTCGACTGTACCATTAAGTAGTATCTTCTCTCCATTACCACAATACACCTCACTTACTAGTTATATCCGATTTGGAAATGAAAATATCACAATGAATCAAAAATTTCTTTCGTAAAATCCACCAGTCATCAATCACCTTCTGCCTACACCTCGGGCTATAGGTGATACAACCCTCAGAATGAAGCGTTAATTTCACTACTTCTTTCTACTCCACGTTGAAGGTGGATTTCTGGGATATCATCCCAGTTCTAAATAATACCACGTAGTACCACGTACCGGTGTGATCACTATCTAATAGTGTAAATCCCCCAAGTAAATAACAATTTCTCTCCTTCTGGATAACCTATCCCACACATTCGAAGGAACTCATTACTTATCTATAAGTTGGTAATCCCTCAAGAAAATTCTCCAACTTAACCCTTCCATCCTTGGAATCGTCGGCTTGATACAAAATTATCTGGTTGATCATCTAACCCCAACCGTTCTACTACTTACTATACCCCTTTTCAATACCGATTTTCACGTAAAATTCTTCCTGTTAAGTGATACTTATGATCTTCTTCTCTCGGCGTATACCAAAAGTTTTGACCCTTACACATTTCACCACATTGTGCATATCTGGACCCCTTTTTACCTTATTGACATCCTCATTATATTTACTCTTGAGTCACCCTCAACACTTGATTGGTCGAAACTCTACTCCAAATTGTCCATAATAGTTAAATATTTGCCTTCTCAAGAAAATTCCCCTTATTAAATGGCTTTCCACTACCTTTTCACCAAATTCGGACGTGCTACACTGATTATACATGATATTCATTTACACCTTTTCTTACGACGTTTAATCCCATAAGTAATAATCTCACCCATCTATGTCCCCTCTTCCTTTGATTTACACATTAGGAAATCAAGATGTCTACACCCCTTATAACCCAATCATACGGTTTTAAACATTATATACACTTCATACATATCCCAAACTCTTTATTTCCGCTGCATTTAAATTGTTGCTATACCACTTGGGCGTTCTCAATCGCTTCTGAATTTGAAATCCTAAATCCTCCTTAACCTCAATGTGTCCTTCAACCCGAACAAAAACCAAAATTATCAGTACTTCTTCACTAACAACTGGCTCTTATGGCCTTATATTGTAAATTTGCCCCTTATTAACTTCTAGTTATAATTACTTACTTCCGTAACGATCGAGGTATCCAAATCATGAACGAATGGCCACACATCTCCTTATTACCAACCTTACGCTAAGTTTCATGCGTGGGGTGTCTCGCAAAGCAAAATCCAAACACGGAACCCCCCCGATACACGACTACCTAACATTATCGATCATCGGGATACGTTAAGCCCTCAGTCCATAATATGTACCCCTATATTCCCGTCTCTTAACAACAAAGTTACATCTCCTTCCGCAATGACACTTAAACAAGGAACTCCTTCCGAAAGACACTTTCTCTTGACAGTGATGGAAATCACATTTCATATACAACATGCGAATAAAATCAGGACTCTCAAATTCCCCTCCCCAGACACACAACTATGAGTTTAAACTCCCAAATCTCTAAAGGGTGACAAAACAATGCACTCTTCTTATTACAACGTCCTGAGCGTTAATTATAATAACCAGCTAAACCTTTTTGCTGACTAGTAAACCAATTACATACGAATCATATCAATTGAATTCCTACACATACTGGGATTAAATATCCACGACCATTATACCTTTTTGAAATCACAACATATATATATATATATATATATATATACAAAAGTACAATTGCGAGCCCAGCCCTGTTACAGATGGGGCCTTACCAGAATAAAACATGCTACCCCAAGGTAGTAATCCCAAGAAACTTGCAATACCAACACACTATCGGTATAATTATATATAAAACCACAATTAGGATAATATCATACTCGTATAAAACAACACTAAAACGAGTAATTTCAATAAATTATATACCACTATCAATATACTCATTCATCCTCCGTGGATAAAAATAAATATAACCCCACACTATCAGTGAAAAATATACACATAAATAAATGAAATTGCCGATACTCACTAAACTCGACTCTCAAGCAAAAATAACAATAATAACAATTGTAGCAACTCGTTCATATCACAAACAACCTACAACATCCTCTGAGGATATAACTCATACTTCTAACCTGACAATCATCCTGGCTGCTCAAATGGTTCCTGGACTTAACACACCTGTCCGTACCAAACCGAATATTTCAATAACGCTTGCCCTTGCCAGACACAATACCTTGATCCCTACACTTGCGTCGGGAAACATTTATAACGCACCGGTTTCACTCCCCACAAAATACCTTAACACATACTCCACTTATCTTCGGTCATACTGACTATGTTAAGGTGGTCCTTCTCTCGGACATTGGTAGCCTCGACTCTGACGACTACCTCTGTTGTTCCCTTAGCTTTGACGGCCCTAAGGAACATGTTACTGGCTTCAACCACTCTTACTGAAATCTCCATCACTCGGTAATAATTCAGCTATCCGAATCATTTAAATAGGTCTCCTGATGGGTATCCCCCTTGTGGTGCTTCACCAAAACCATTTTCCCCAGTCTTTCTCTATAGAAAGTCCTCGATTCTTGCATCTCCCCAACCAAGGGAATGTTTACCTCCAAATTAACACTACGCGGCCTTACCTCTACCTTGACCTTCCAAGCAGAATTCCCAGAAGGACTAATAATTCTTCTTGTATGTAAATTCTCCCTTTAATATCTTCTTCTCCATTTCACCTACTTCACCCCGGTGTAAGGTTCACTAAATAATTATATTTCTCACAAAGTGACCTCTATCCGGCCCTCTTGCGTGTGTTCAGAATAACATTCGCCTTTTACCCTGAACATCTGATTAAGGAACTTATGGTCAAACCATACGTGTACGCCTTCTCTCGACTTCACATTCCACTTCTACGTGTGGTGATTGTCCTTCACCATTGAAACTCCTCTCTTACGAGCCAAGAAAAATTTTCCCCAAATTTTCATTCTTGATTGGTTATACACCGACAAATGTCCAAGCCTTTGGATATATTACGTTCATTTGGCTAGCAGACGCCATCTCCTCATTTCAAGTATTTCCACTGCTGGTTCTCTTCAATGTTTCACACTCTTTCTCTCCATTCCAACCTTGTTGGGTGAGTCTTATATGACCCCACTTTCTACTATAGTTGTGGCTGGAAGTCACAAGTAGTGCCTTGGTCGTTTGCACTGCCCTGGACTTCTGTGCCATAATATGGGTGACTTCAACTACGGTCATCCTTCTTTAATGAATTTAATGACCTCAACTGATCCTGGCCTCCTGCTGTTCGCCCAACTGTCTTCACCTGACGTACTACGTTGTTTGGCGCACGAACACCCCCGATTGCAAATAAGATTCACTATCATATATATCGAAGTAGGAGAATGAAATCTCACCAAAGATATCAACAATCCTAAACATAGGGATCTACATCAAAGAAAGCTACGCTGGAAGCATAATAAGCCGCACAGATCCTAAAGGACACTAGAACCTGATGCTCTGATACCACCTGTGACATCCCGTCTAATTAAATACCGGGTAGCTACTCCTTTATTAAATTAATACAGAATATCAAGTTGGTTCAGTATTAGCATCACTGTCGAAAAACATTTACTTAATTACTAGCCACCTAATATTTAAAAAGAGAGATGTTAAATTTTATTAATTAAGTCCACAATTAAACAGGAATTTATTTAATAAACCAACAATCACATAAACAATCTCATATCCATGCTCAACGAGATGAAATTAGATAAGTCTGGAGTAAACACTCCAGTAATAAAGATGCCAGAGTAAATAATGTCCCAATACAAGAGTCTGAATAAATAATAAACCAAGGACTGAAATAATGAAAGTCTGCAACTACAATCTCTAAATAAGAATGGGTGACATGCCCTAACTGATACAAATGACTTTGAAGGAATCAAGGATAAAATGAGAGCATCTACTACCAAGATCCTGTAACTTCCACAGCAGCTACATCACGTCATCATAATGGAACTCCTATGCTTGGCGTTCCTGTGGCTGGGCACCTAAAAGGTTTTTAAAAAACAAAAATAGATTTGGAGGAAAACGGGTCAGAGCACGATGTGAAAACAGTTTAAAAGTTTAGCAAGTGACTTAAATTACAATTAAACATCACATATTATAAACGCGTTAGTTGCGTACTCTCACATGAGTTTCTTACCTCTCAACTACAGTGCACGACTAACGTATGCCTTTAACCCATCCTAGATATGCCACTATCTAACTAGTTAGTACCACTCCTGCCTTCGTATTCTAACATAAAGTATCTACTCGTAATACCCAAATAAGACATATTTATAACCCATGTTCACATTCATTAAATTACATATCTCAAGTGTTAATTAAATTCTCATTCTTAACCCATTCAAATATCTTAATTATTCACATCTACTAAGAAACAATGAACCAGTGACAAGTACTTAAGTGTATCACTCTCATTACATAAATACATATATGGCACCACTAGGTTAAGTTGCGGTGCATGCATACTCTTCTATCGAATCCCGGTACATCACGTACAAAAGGACTATGAGTTCTGAATCTCTCAAGAACTGTTTCAATAAGCAGAATCACAAATTTTGGAGGCGAACATAGTTCACATACCCATAGGTCACGCACATACCTACACTCCCAAGGTCATCAAACTTATCCATTCAACAATAAGCCCTTCCAAGCCCTATGTTCTGAGGTATAGATCTAAGGTCCCCCCGAAGGTCACATCAAGACTAGACTATCCTCTTACGAACGACCTCCCGTGATAGAAAGTATGGTAGGTATGTTATACACATAAGAAATCCATACACTAGGGATTCACACAACCAAAGTAATCATATATCAAAATAGATGTTCACACATTTCATCTAGTTAATCTCATACGTTGCAAGTTTACCCCGAGCATTACATATAATATATATTCCGTTTGATAACTCTCTCGTCGTATCAATTTGGGTACTTAAACCTATCTCAAAAGTATACTAGGTTTCTTATTAATTTCTAATGTTATCTCAGTACTTAAAGTCCCTCCGTTACTGCCCTTAACCTTACATCATCCTCGATTCTCAATGTAGTTGCAATTACAATGTTTTCTAACCTTACCTCACTCGGTAGACCCTCGTAAGTAATATCAATCAATCCCATAAGTTATAGGATTCTCCGTTAATAACTAAGGCCCTACTGACTTTAATTAAGTCCCAAAATATCATATTAATCTCCCTAATAACCAACATCGGCTTTGGAATAATCATTAAACCTTAAAGAGAAGCATTTGTCAAAATACAGCAGGGGTCGATCGATCGATAAAAAGGGGTCGATCGATCGAACCATCGATCGATCGGTATTCTTGAGTCGATCGATCGATCGATCAAGCAGGTAACAACCCAGAAATCCTTAACAGTTATGGGTTATCAACTTTTTACACCTCTAAATCTTCATTATAACGTCCAAAACTCACAACTAAATATACTAATCAATCTACTAACATGTTTACATCATTCCCCACATTTTAGATTCATCAAATCAACCTATAACATCAATTTCTTGAATCAAAATACCTAATTTACCTATAAAAATCTAGTTTTCCTATTTCTTCAAGAACATCACATAATCTCTTCAAATTTCAAAATTCTCTACCCATCAATCATACATTCGTAGTTGTTATCATCTCCAACATAAACCTACATGTTATTCCTACCCAAATTATGATTTAAACCATTGAAATCCATTCAATTTTCATTATTTATGAGAAATCTCCAATTCAATAAAAACATGAAAAATATATGCTTTGAATCTTTGCAAGATAAACCACTTGCCTGTAAATCTAATTTTCTAATCCGTTTTTGTTGTTCAAGGGCTGGTCCTCTCTTCCTTCCGGTCACAATTCCGTCCAAATTGGTGGTGGTGGGTGGTAATTTTGGTTTGGGGGCTCTTTGTAACCTCTCCTCTAACTCACGTAACTCCCCTCTATGTTTTTGGCTGATAATGGCCCTAATGGCCTTTCTAATAATACATAATTAAACACTAAAATTCTTGGGTCTAATTTCCTTAAATTCTAAAATTACCAGAATACCCTTCCGGGTTGCCGGTTTGGCCTAAAAATGCTCCGGGACCCAAACTAAACCCCCGGCTAGTGTTTTCTGACTATCTCGACCCTTTCAGACACGTTGGCGCACTAAAAAAGCTCATACAGATGACATAAAAATAAAATTACTTTTAAATCCATTAAATTGCGTCCTGACACGACTGACACGCATGTCCACACTCAATTACCGAAACTGCCGTATTTTCAACTCATGACATTTTTAATAAATTCAATGATCACATATTACTATAATCACTCAGTAATATACAACAACATATTAATTACCAAATACAAATTTTCGTCTTGCTAGCATTTAAATCCGAATTAAATTTTCCAATTAATTATCCCAAATTAGTTTAATAAATCCCATAATTAACAATAATTTATAATTTCGTTAACCTCGTAATTAAAAGCCATAAAAATACGGGGTATTACATCACGGTCATGTCACGGTTATTGACCGTGACAAGTTCATTAGAATTGTCACGGTCATTGACCGTGACCGTTTTGTCACGGTCAATGACCGTGATAAGCCCGTGATAATCTTTAAAAAATTATCACGGTCACTGACCGTGACAATTTTGGGCAGAATTGAAAAAAAATCTGTTGGGCAGTATGGCCACTGCCACTGTCCACCAGTATATTTGTGCCTATTATAGCAACGTTGTACCTGTTCAAACATCATATATCCAAATAAACTAGAGATAGTGCAAATATAAATTCAAAATAAAAACAATATGCATCACGATGATATAATCTAAATATAATTCAAATGTACCAACTTAAAAACAATTCAAATGTACCAACTAAAAAGCAATACAATTCAATTAAAATAATGTCACTACATGTCTTGGGTAAGGTTAAATCCGAGGAGGTGAGTAGGCCACACGATATACAAATTGACATACCCACTGATATACATCGTGCCATATTGTTTGCGCACCCACAACGGGGAGTTCTCCTTCCCGAGTATCACATGCGTGACGAGCACCTTGGACTCGATGTTTTGAAGCTCATATCCATGAACTAGTCCACCCTGGACGATATTCGGGTCCCTCAACCCCCGCCCTATCCGCTGGCCTATGTCTAGTATAAACACACTCGTCCAACCAAGCGTCGACATCGGTCGGTCGAAGGGAGACGAATGGGGAAGTGGATCATCAAAGTCCGCACGTATCGGTGATGAAGCAGCGAGGTCCACATCCTCGTCATCCTGTACCTCGTCCTACCACACCCCCTGTCCCCCACCTTCTCCTTCCCTTTCCCCTTGCGATTTCCTTCTCCCAATGAACGCTTCATGAATGAGAACATAACTTGGATCGTCGCCTTCAAATGGGATAGCTTCGCGTCATGCGAGTCCACCGTTCGAGCCAACTCGGTGTCGCTCATCTCTAATCCGATGATCCTAGATTTGGCCACCCACGAGCTCACCCCCTTGTCCTCCCCTTGCGATCAGAGCCAAGCACTTGGCTGAGTGCGTCTATGGATAAAGATGCCTTGTCGGCATCAGACTGCGACTCATGCACTTCTTTAATCTTTGCCTGAAATGATAAAAAGCACATGATTAGTAAAATAAGTAAATTAAAAAATTATAACGTAATTAACAAAAAGTAAACTGTCGGATTACTTACGATCGTGGCCGTGACGCTCGGGGACACCTCCTTGTCCTTCCCCTTCTTCGTCCGAAGAGCCACATAAGTATCGAGCCTATGTGGCCTACCCCCAAGGCCACTCCCTATCCCCTAAAATAAAATAAAGTAAAATTATTATCAGCCCCGCAAAGTAAAATAATGCAAAATAATATATTTCTGTAGTTATAGAAAAATTAAATCCTACCATCATCCTATGCTCCACCTCAGCGTAAGACGTCCGGCCGGAGTAGTGCACGTCCATCTTTTTTGCCCGATTTTCCCTCCCTGATTGGTGAGATGCCAATTGTCGCTCCCCAATCTCATTGTCAATGAACTTTCGCCATTGTGCCAATGAGATCGGCTCCTTCGGCGGGACGGATTCACGCCTTTGGATAATGGACTCTCGTGTCTTTCCAAAGTACCAGGTCCGCATATTTTTCTTCCACGTCTTGTTTTGCTCCCTCAACTGCTCCAAGACGGAATCGCGTAGCTTTGGATCCAGGCTGAATTGTTCCTGTCCAACAAATACAATGTTAGTTGCAGATAAATATAAAATGAAATTGAAATATTCATATGAATATAAATATAAATACATTACCTGTAGTGCCACCCAAACAGCTAACTTGAGGTCATATGGAACCTCTTTCCAACTAATTTACCCCGGGTCGATGATCGTGTTTACCAGCTCGAGGGATCTTGTTAATAACCCCGACTTGTTCCCGATGGCCATCCCCAATTTGCCATATTTGGGGAGCCGAGGAGCCCTCGTTGCCTCCACTACCACCGAGCCCAGACGACGTCATCATAACAAGCATCATCATCCTCGCCTTAATACCTAAATGAAACATTTGCTGTAAAAAAATGTTATTAGTACATATCTAAATGAATTAAAAGAAGACATGCAAATAAACTAACAATTAAAGTATACAATTATTAATTTACCAATTTACAATGACGGGAAATCATATATTAATTTACTAAAAAAATTAATAACCAATCAATTCGTTTACAAGGGACATTACGCACATACACGCACACTACACACACATATAGACACACGCGCACATACACACACGCACTCGTGCACATTCACCCACACACAGGCAGCCCCCCACCCCTACCCCACCACCCACCCATCCATCCCTACCCCCCCCCCCCCCCATCTCCTCCATCTCCTCCTAAGGGTGAGTTCAAGTATGTTTCATTTAATTTCAAGTTATTTTCAAAAAAAGTTGAAAAATCCCACCCCCATATAGACAATAATCCAGTGGTCATGCCACTTTTAAAACTAACCAACCCAATATAGATCCACTATAATCCCGTACTCTTCTAATTCATCTACTCAATTAATTATTTTCATCAATTAAACTATAACAATTATTAATTTACTAATTTACAATGAGGGGCAATCCTACTTTCATATGAAATGGGCACTAATTATTAATTTACTTTCATATAAAACTATACAATTAAAGATGCAATTAAAGCTATACAATTTATTAATTAAAGCTATACAATTGTTGAGATTGCCCCACCACACACACACCCCACCCCACCCCCACCACCACCACTGCACACACCTCAATTCTGAATTCCAAAACAACATCATCTAGCTCATAATATGTACAAGAGTGAAACATCCCCACCCCACCCCACCCCTACTGCCCACACACACGCACACTACACAAGAGTGATACAAAGTAATTTTTTTAAAAAAGTTGAAAAATCCCACCCCCATATGGACATTAATCCAGTGGTCATACCACTTCTAATCTCAACCAACCCAACATCGATCCACTATAATCCAACCGCAACAACAAATGTGTATCCCGTACTCCTTCTAATTCATCTACTCAATTAAATCATTTCATCAATTAAACTAACAATTAAAGTATACAATTATTAATTTACTAATTTACAATGAGGGGCAATCCTATTTTCATATGAAATGGGCACTAATTATTAATTTACTTTCATATAAAACTATACAATTAAAGTTACAATTAAAGCTATACAATTTATTTTATTAAAGATATGAAAGGGGCAATACATTTACTAAAGCTATACAATTTATATTTGTATAAATTGTATTTTATTAAAGCTATACAATTTATTTTATTAAAGCTATACAATTTATATAATTTATTTAATTAAAGCTATACAATTTATATTTATATTTCGAATCTCAACAATTATATGTTAATGAGGGGCAATCCTACTTCCATATGAAAGGGACAATACATATTTTATTAATCAATTTGTCCGTTTCAATTGTTGAGATTTCCCCACCACACACACACCCCACCCCACCACCACCACACACACCCCACCCCACCCCACCCCCTCCCCCACCACACACACGCACACGTACACGCACACACACCACCCCACCCCCTGCCCCCTCCCCCGCCACACATACACCTCCACGCACACAAATACACCCCACCAACCCCTGCCCCCCCTCACTCCATCACACACACCTGCACACACACACACACACACACACCCTGCCTCCCACCCAGCCCCCTGTCCCTCCCCTCCCTCCCCCTCCCCCCACCACACACACACACATGTACACACACACCCCACCCCACCCCCACCACCCCCTCCCCCCACCACACATCACCACACACATATATACACACACATACAAACATATATAAATGAAAGAGAAAGAGAGGAAAAAAACATACCTTAGAGAGAGAGAGAGAGAGCTCGAAATCACTTAGAGAGAGAAAGAGAAGGAAACCAAAAACGGTGGGAAAAAAAGAAAGCGTAGGGTTTGTTTTTACTAAACAAATTGTCACGGACGTGTCACGGTCATTGACCGTGACAATATTATAAGGTTTGTCACGGTCAATGACCATGACAATACGTTGCCACGGTCAATGACGGTGACAAAAAATGCGTGTTTTTTTGTCATGGTCAATGACCGTGACAAGGCTAGCCGCTGGAAGGGTGCCAATTTATCCATTTTGGTGTAGTGCTAACATGCTTCACTGCAGGGAAATTCAAACTCATATGCCCACTAAGTCCTCTCCTACCACTTCAGCTCCGTTTCATGTTCCTACGGCTTTTCGCTCACTTGTTGGCGCTCTACAGTACCTCACTCTTACTCAACTAGACATCACCCATATGGCCAATATGATTTGTCAATCCATGCATGCTCCCGAAGACACAAATTTTTAGCAAGTTAAACGACTTCTTCGCTATCTTCAGGGCACTTCTACCATAAGACTTCGGCTTGTCTCCCAATCCTCACTTAATATTTATGGCTTCTTTGATGCCGATTGGGTAGGATGCCCTCTTACACGTCTTCTACCTCAGGGTACTGTATATTTCTTGGTGCTACTTATATTTCCTGATCCTCTAAAATGCAGCCTATGGTCGCTCAGTCCTCTTGTGAAGATGAATATCGTTCTATTTGTAGTGCCGCTGCTCAACTTGTTTGGCTCATTTATCTTTTACCTGACATTGATATATCTGGGATTTCTCCTCCTACCCTTTTCTATGACAATCTTAGTGCTCTTTAAATGACTGTAAATCCTATTCTTCATACTCGTACAAAGCATGTTAAGCTTGACTATCACTTTGTCTGTGAAAAAGTTTCTCAAGGTTTACTTGTTACTCATTTTGTACCTTCCTCCTCTCAACTTGCTGATATTTTTACCAAACCGCTTGCCACTCCTCAGTTCACTTTTCATCGTACCAAGCTCAATGTGTGCATTGTCCCTCACCTTAACTTCAGGGGGAGTATTAAGACTATGATACACCCTCTCTCACTTGATTCCATACCGAACATAACAGACCTAATATCTGGGAAGACTAGCCACTGCTCGTAGCTCAACCACTACCTCCACTATTTTGTAGCTCAGTTATGCAGTTCAGTTTGAATGAGTCCAGCGCATATCTTTGAGTATCAATATCAGTTACCTATTTCTTTGGTTATTAAGTTTATCCTTTGTACGTGTATATATATAGCATGCATAGGGTTTTTATTAATGAGAACAGTATTCACTTTCTTGTTCAACATTATTTTCTTTATTAAAGTTTTGCAGAATTTATAACTCTTGAAAGTTAAATCTCTTTGAGTATGTCCATTAATTAACCAAGGTCGACTTTAGGTCATTTGTTTCTTCAGACAACACTTTCATTGTTCATCAAGCACAATCTTATCCTGAAGTTAAAACACCAACTCACCATTTCCTCTTGGCATCCCTTCAAAGGAGTGGTTGAAGAAGGATCCCCCAGAAATTTGATTTCCATGTCAAATTTCATCTAGATTTTGGGCAAATTCAACCAACTTTAACCTTCCCATTTGTAATGTCATTATCCCAATGCAATCCATGATTATCCATCCCTAAATACATTACTTAAAATAACTTCAAGTACATCACTTGCGTATAACTTCTACGATGAATAAGGATCTATTTGAAATACCAGTTTGTTACGTGCAATGATATTTGTTGATACCAAATTTAGTCTGCTGACATGGACCAATCACCTGAAGACACGTGTCAACTTACATAGTAAATACGAATACTCCAGATTAGCAGCTCAAGACCATCGTGCAACTAAGAAGCCACGAGGAACTCAGGGGCCCTGAGCAGCTTAACTGTGCCGAGCAACTTAAGCGGTGCGAGCAACTTAAGCGGTCCGAGCTACTTAGCGTACAGCGACCCAAATCAAGAGAATCAAAGGAGATTATTGCGCATTAAATGCCCTTTATTATCATACAGATGTATATGTCTACTAGATAACAGCGCATTGTCCTTTCATTTTTACGGCCTCAAGGATATAAATACATTGTAACCTCCTCATTAGAGGGGGACCAAAATTTCTTGGTAAACCAATTATCGAGAATTCGAAACAAACAGTCAGTAATAACACAAACAGTGGACGTAGGCCATACTTTCAAGGCTGAACCACTTTAAAAATCTATTTTCCTGTTTATTTTTATCTGTGATTAAATAAAATGTTCAAATCTAGTTTTTTACATCAACAGATTGGCTCCGTCTGTGGGAAACGACTATACTCATCATTTTTCATCAAAATAATTCATCATCAATGGCTGATAATCCAGAATTCAGTAATCGAAACGCTGGAATCTCTCCAAATTCATCTACTCCCCCGAATGTCCAAGATTTGACTGGTATAATGGCTAATTTGGCCCAAGGCCAGACGTCCATGCAAGAAACCATGCGACAACTCATGCAAACTATCCAGATTAGAGCGCCAGCCCAGTCAGGACAACGAAGCATTCAGAGAAATACTCGATTACCTTCTTCGCGGACTAGGCGAACGTTATTCCTAGAGGAATCTCAGTCTAGACGCACCAATTCATATCGTACTGAGAGATATAATTATCCCTCTTATCAGCCTGGACGGACTTCCTCGGTACGAGCTACAGACACTCAACAAAACATCACGCTATCTCGAGAAAGGACAAGTGCTCTTGAAAGATTAAGTAGAGTCTCTCCTTTTAATCGTTTGGGTCCTAGGAGGAATAGAAATCCCCCTAGGATTGTGTCGAGGAACTCTCAACGACCATCTAATTTAAAGGAAGGATCTGCCCAATCACGACCAGTTACTCGTCACGAAAGATCCCAAGAGGTAAATTCAACGCGATCAATTGCTCGAACAAATAGGCCTGAGGAGGGAAATGACGCATGGAAAGGTTCTATTCAGAGATTGGAAGACAGGTTAGGGGAGATGGCTAAGGCCAAAAATCCTTTACAAATAACTTTTGTTCAAGGGACACCCTTTGTACAGGCAATTGTGGATTTTCCCACACCATCAAAATTTAAAGCTCTTGTGGTGATGCCTAAATATGATGGAAAAACTGACCCTATCCTTCATATAGAACAATACCAAGTTGTTGCTGATATCTATGCAGTTCCAGATGAGATGAGATGTAGGGCATTTTCAGGAACTCTTACCGGATCTGTTCAAATATGGTACAACAATCTTCCTCGTGGGAAGATTATGACTTTCTTTCAACTGGCCGAGCTCTTTATTGGGAACTTTTGTTTTGGAGCAAAACCAGTTAAACGAGTATCACACTTATTAAGTGTTAGACAGAAGGCAAGTGAGAGCACCAGGGATTATATTACTCGTTTCAATAATGAGAAGCTCGAAGTTATTGATTACGAGGATAAGACAACAATCACTGCTCTGATGAGTGGATTTTTGCCAAATAAATTGTACTACACTCTAGCCAAAGATCTAGCTACAACCATGGCAGAGCTAATGGCAAAGGTAGCCAAAATTATGAACGCCGAGGAAGCTATGGCTGCGAAGAAGAATATGGACACCAAAGAAACCAAGGTTGAGGGTAATAAGGCTGAGAAGAAGGAGAAGAAGAACAATGGTGGTAATATGCAGTCAAAAGCAAAGCAAGCATTGGAACAATTGAATAAATTTGGAAATTATACTCCTTTGAAAGTGGATATAAACCACGTTCTGGAAGAAATCAAGAACATCGAGGAGCTAAACTGGCCTGAAAAAATGAAGACAGATCCTGACAAGAGGAATAAGTCCAAATATTGCGAGTTCCATAAGGATCATGGTCATACGACCAAAAACTGCATAACTTTCTAGAATGAAATTGAAGAGATCATCAAGCAGGGAAAATTGAACAAGTATGTGGATCGCCAAAATGGTGGAAAGAGCAACGACCGAGCAAGGCAAAGGTCTAGATCTCCTCGTCGAGCAAAAGAAGATAAGAAGATAAGTCATGAAGAAGACCTGGATAATGACCAAGACGACCCCGATCTTCCCAAAAGACCAAAACTACCAAAATGTGAGGTATTTTCTATCCATTTTGGATCATTTGAATGTAAAGTCATTACAGGTGGAGATGCAGGAGGTGGAGATATGACTGTCGAGAGAAAAGCTTACCTCAATGAGGCTCAAGCTTGCTCGTACATTCAGCGAATAAATCTGGCTGAAGATGATCGCCCGAGGAAGGTGAATAAGGATAAACTGGTCATTGGTTTCTCTAAGAATGATCTGGAAGGTGTACTATATCCTCATGATGACCCATTGGTAATCAAGATGAGAATGAAGGAAGTGGTAATTTCACGAGTACTAGTGGATAATGGTAGCTCGACAGATATCATGTTCTATCCATGCTTTGACAGTTTGAATTTGAAGCTATCCTAATTGGAACCATATCATAGGACCCTCCTCGGTTTCACTGGCGAAAAGGTTTTTCCACTTGGGATGATCAAGTTGGATATGCTTATTGGTATATGGCCTGCTTGTTGAACAGAAAGAGTTCGCTTCTTCGTAATGGATAAAAATTTCCAATCAGCTTACAGCATCATCATGGGAAGGGTAGGACTACAGAAATTCGAAGAAGTACCAACTACTGTACATCAATGTTTAAAATTCCCAACCAATTTTGGAGTAGGAGTGGTGAAAGGCGACCAGAAAGTAGCTCGAGAATGCTACTATTCATCTGCCGAGCAGGAAGAGCATGAAGAATCCAGAAAGAAGACTACTACCTACCAAATAGAAGATATGAAGATTGAAATATTAGACCCTAGAGATGAGTCCCAACTCGTGAAAGGGAAGGTTATGGAGGCTACTGAGAATGTCATTCTGGATGACGAGCATCCAGAACGAACAACTCAAATTGGTGCATCCTTGGATGAATCAATAAAATAAGAATTGATAGCATTCCTAAGGTGAAGAAAGAAGATTTTATGTGGAGTCATGAAGACATGCCAGGAATAGATCCGAATTTCTTGTGTCACGAGCTCAATGTGAACAAGGAAATCAAGCCAGTAAAGCAACGAAGAAGAGTGTTCAGCCCTGAAAAAAATCAAGCTATACAGGAGGAAGTAGAGAATTTACAAAAAGACTCTTTCATTGAGGATGTTAAATATCCTGACTGGCTAGCAAATGTGGTGATGGTAAAGAAGAAAAATAACAAGTGGAGGATGTGTGTAGACTTTACCGACCTTAACAGGGCATGCCCAAAGGATCATTTTCCTTTGCCCCGAATTGATCAACTGGTGGATGCTACCTCGGGGTACGAACTATTAAGTTTCATGGATGCTTATTCTGGTTATAACCAGATTAAAATGAAGCCTAAAGATAGGGAGAGTACCTATTTTATTACCCCGAGGGGAACTTATTGTTATAATGTTATGTCTTTTGGACTTAAAAATGCAGGTGCTACCTATCAGCGGCTGATGAACAAGGTGTTTGCAGAGCAAATCAGTTGTAACATGGAAGTTTATGTTGACGACATGCTGACGAAGAGCAAGAAAGATGATGATCATCTAGTTTACTTGGGCTAGACCTTTCATCAATTAGAAAAATATCAAATGAAGCTAAATCCCACCAAATGCATATTTGGAGTACGAGAAGGCATGTTTCTCGGGTATATCGTTAATCAACGAGGATTTGAGGCGAATCCTGAAAAGATCAAGGATCTATTGGAGTTATGATCTCCAACGACGAAGAAGGAAGTACAAAGCCTCACAGGGTGAGTTGCAGCACTTAACAGGTTTGTGTCACGAGCAACTGATAGATGCCTCCCGTTCTTCAAAACACTCCGAAAGACTTTTGAGTGGAATGATGAATGCGAGAAGGCCTTTCAAGAATTGAAGAAATACCTGGGAGCACCTCCATAGTTATCCAGACCAGTGATGGGAGAAAGACTATATTTGTTTCTGGCAGTTTCAGAAAACGCAGTGAGCTCGGTATTGATAAGAGTGGAGGATGGAGTGCAAAAACTAATCTATTACACTAGCAAGGCCTTTCGAGGAGCAGAGATTAGATATCCAAGGCTGGAAAAATTAGCACTGGCGTTGATCGAAGCAAGTAGAAGGATGAGGCCATACTTCCAAGATCATATTATAGTTGTGTATACAGACATGCCATTAAGGCAAGCTCTGCACAAACCAGAGAAATCAGGAAGATTGATGTATTGGGCTGTAGATTGGGTGAATACGACATAATTTATGAGCCTAGGTCGTCATTCAAAGGGCAAGCAGTGGCATATTTTATCGCAGAGTTCACCTATTCAGACACCTCCTAAGAGAAAAAATTGAATATCGACCAACCTGTGGATGTTACAGGATCATCAAATTTTAACACCGATCAACTTAAGTCGGTAGACAAGCAAGAGAGGATGATCAACGAGCAACGACAAGCGTTGGAGGATGATAAAAGAAAGCATCAAATATTCCATCGAGGAACTCTGTCTGACCAAGAGTTTGATAATGAGATACCTGTGTGGAATTTATACGTAGATGGCTCTTCTTGCACTACGGGCAGTGGAGCAGGAGTTATTTTAAACAGCCCCGATGAGATCGATTTGGAGTATGCTCTGCGTTTTCAATTTAGGATTCAAATAATGAGGCTGAATATGAAGCTATGATCGTGGGTCTCAATATAGCCAAAACTATAAAAGCAGAGCAGGTCGTTGTATTCAGTGACTCATAGTTGATTGTAAATCAAATGTTGGGAGTGTATGCAGCAAAAGGAGAATTAATAATCCAATATCATGTGAAAGCAATGGAGATTGTATCAAGCTTTAGTGCAGTATAATTATTAGAATACCAAGATTGGAGAATGCAAGAGAAGATGCATTATCTCGGTTTGCCTCAGCCACATGCACCGAGCTACGAAGAACAATCCCAATAGAAATCTTGGCCAGTCGGACCATTGATAAAGATCTGACGATGAACTTCATTGCTCTTGATTTAGGACCATCTTGGATGGATCCCATCAGGGCCTATATTGAGGAAGGGGCTTTACCAAAAGATAAACTCGTAGCCAAGAAACTAAAGTTTAAAGCTGCTCGTTATGTATTGACTAATGGTATTTTATATAGACGAGGAATTATAGCAGGTTTGCAAAGATGTGTCCACCCCTCCAAGGTGAAAATTTTGATTAAAGAGGTCCATGAAAGGTCTTGTGGAGCCCATATAGCAGGTCGGACACTCTTGCACAGAATGACAACGCAAGGGTATTACTGGCCAACGATGAGAGCTGATTGTGTAGCTTATGCCAAGAAATGTGACAAATGTCAATGTTTCTCCTCTATCCGAAGAACTCCCCAAGCATTGCTAACACCCATAACGTCTCCTTGGCCATTCGCCATGTGGGGAATAGACTTAGTCGGGCCACTTCCAACGACCCGAGGAAGATTTAAATATCTTGTGGTCGCTGTGGATTATTTTACTAAATGGGTAGAAGCTGAGCCTTTTATTAATATGACTTATGACAAGGTGTATCAATTTATTTGAAAGAATATCATTTGTAGATATGGTCTTCCCTGTGCATTCATCACAGATCATGGAACCCAGTTTGATAATGAGGAGATTGTTGCATATTGTCATCAGCCAAACATATTGAAAACCCATTCTGCACCAGGCCATCCCCAGAGTAATGGACAAACTGAGGTGACAAACAGAACGATGCTGAATGGTTTAAAAAAATGACTGGATGATGCAAAGGCAAATTGGATTAACGAGCTACATTCTGTGCTGTGGGCTTATTGTACTACACCGCGACCAGCAACAGGAGAATCTCCATACATGCTAGCATTTGGAAGTGAAGCAGTTATACCTGCTGAGTTGGGCCTACCCACACACAGAGTGATGAATTTCAATTCTCCTATCAGTGATTTGATGAGGCGATTAGACCTAGATATGCTCAAAGAAGTTAGAGAAGACGCAGCAATCAGGAATGTTGCATACCAACAATGAATAGCTCTATTTTACAACAAGAGGGTAAAGAAGTGTGATTTGAAGGAAGGAGACCATGTGTGGAACAAAGTAATTCAAAAGTACAACAAACTGGAAGCTAACTGGCATGGACCTTACAGAATAACAAAAGTTATTCGACCAGGGACATATAGGATTGAAACATTGGAGGGAGAAGAATTTAAGAATGCATGGAATGCAGAGCATCTACGCAAGTATTATCAATAGTTGGGATTCCTATGTAAATGTAGTTTTCTTTAGTATGAATAAAATGTTGAAATTTTTACCCAGTTCTCTCTTTTTGATGAAATTTTTCGGAGTATTAGAGCTACACACTACGCATCAAGTTCAGAATAATCTCCTCCAACTCCGGTTGGTCGGGAACAAAAATCCACCAACTCCGGTTGGTCGGTAAATTAATCTCCTCCAACTCCGGTTGGTCAGGAAAAAAAATCCACCAACTCCGGTTGGTCGGTAAATTAATCTCCTCCAACTCCGGTTGGTCATGAACAAAAATCCACCAAATCCGATTGGTCGGTAAATTAATCTCCTCCAACTCCGGTTGGTCGGGAACAAAAATCCACCAACTTCGGTTGGTCGGTAAATTAATCTCCTCCAACTTTGGTTGGTCGAGAAAAAAAATCCACCAACTTTGGTTGGTCGGTAAATTAATCTCCTCCAACTCCGATTGGTCGGGAACAAAAATCCACCAACTCTGGTTGGTCGGTAAATTAATCTCCTCTAACTCTGGTTGGTCGGGAACAAATATCCACTAACTCCGGTTGGTCGGCAAGTCAATCTCCTCCAACTCCGGTTGGTCGACAAATCAATTTACAATCAACTTAGGTTGGTTAAACTAAGCAGGATCACGGGATGTAAGTCGTTTCATTGCTTAGGATCAAAGAATGATAAGTCAACAGAATGGCATATCAAAATATGCATATATTCACAAGCAAAGACATTTTACAAAATACTTTCAAACCAATGACAATTAAAATGCAAAGAAAACTAAAAATTTCTTCATTAAAACTAGAACAAATTACATATGATATAAATTACAGATCGCATCAATGGAACAAATTCTACTCTATGGGTTTCTTTCCCTCTGCCTTTGAAACAGGTTCTACTCCAGCAGGAGGATCATCTAAGGCATAAAGGAAATTTATGATATTCAGATCTTGAAGAATCCTGACATTCATTACAGATGGCAGATCAAGCAAGTGATCCGGGCGAGATATCTCGAAATTAGAATGAAGAATGTAGTCGTCGAGATACTTGGAGATTAAGCACTGAGGAATTTCCCGAGCAGGAATCCAGCTCATATCAAGTTTAAAAGGTGGCACGGGCAACTCAAGCAATCCAGGGTCATATTAATCCCATATATAGTGGCCCTGCTCCAACTTTAATACCCCTAGTGCATTCAACCATCCTTACTTGTAACCCTCGTTATTTGACTGCTGGATCCGATCATCGAGACGATAAAGGGCTTCATTATATCCAGCCATCCAAAACTCTCTAGGCTGTTTGTGGAATTGGTAGGTCAACCTCTCTAGTTGCTCATGGAGATTCTTCACTAAAATTTCCTTATTCTACAAGGCAGAACTTTGGGTAGAGAGCTGTTCGCTGAAGTTCAGAATCTTTTCAGACATCTCTGACAAAGCCTGATTCTTCGCCATCAACTTGAATGCTTGATTCTCTAAGGCTACTTGAGTTCTTACCTCTTCAACAGTAACCCGAGCAGCCCTTGATCGTCCCCGAGAAGACCTTGCTCGCCCACGAGCAGAGGTGGAAGTTCCAATTCTTTTTAAAGTTTCCAGCTCATCTCTTAAGTTGGCATTTTCGACCTCTAAGAAAAACCTTCATCGTTAATAGGAACCAAGGCTCCCGAGGAAGATGCAACAGATTTCAGTTGTTTTTTCTCTTCTTGTAAGGCAATGTTTTCCTGCTCCAATAACTTGGCGATATGCCTATGCTCTTCAACTTTAAGCTTTAAAATGCTCTCCTTCTCGTAAGCAGAGATGAATTTATCATATCCTTTTTCAGCACTTAACTCTTGATATTTCTTCGCGTACCCTTGGTGCAAAAGTGTGGAGGACTCTTTGTACTGCTGCTGGAGTTCCTCTATAGTTCCTTGGATATCCTCAATCATCTCATAATATGCCACATTATTGGCAACAACTCGGTCGAGCAAGCACTTCAGATATTGGTAAGCTTCGATTGCTCGTTCAGAAGTATCTGGACCAAGGATGTCAATGATTTGAGCCTCGTTCAGATCTGCACGACCAGCCTTGAAATAATCATTGCATTTTTTCATCAGTTCGGTGTCATGAGCTGCCAAGAGCTCCATCCTGGCCATAAACTAGTAAAAAGAAGAGATAGAAAGAATCAATAAGAATGCAGACAGAGCAAGTAGAAGAAAAAGTCAAGATGAACAACTAAAAGTTTGAATTTTCATTTCATCATAAAGGAAAATACAAAAGCCGAGGTTACATTCAATAAAATGACAAAATAAACACCCAAACTACTCTACACCTTCTCTTTATTTCCTATTACTTTCTCAGGAGGTTTTGAGGAAGAGACTGGTTGCTCGGTGGACAAGAGTAGCTGCTCGGTAGGAGTAATGGTTGGTTGGGGTTGCTCGAAGCATGATTGAATAGCTGGAATAGAAAGGGCCTGATCTCCCATTATCATGGAAGATTCTTCTGAGGAAGCTTCGTCCTCTTCTTCTTCTCCAAAAGAGGGAGGAGGGCCATGAGTGTGTTGCTGAAATAATTCATAACCTTCAGCAACTTTCAGCTCTTGTAGGGCTTCCACCCATCCATCCCTAAAGTATTTAAGGCTAGCGTATTCCATTTGTGAGGACATGGCAGCCAAACACTTATTCCAGCCTTTATCCCAACCTACGCTGAATGATTTGTTAACATCTTTCTTCCTTTTAACCTTCTCCGAGGAGGTCCTTTCTCTAAGGAGCTCCTCGATAGCCTTTAATTTCCCTCCCACCTCCTCTTTCTGCTGATCAACATCATGAAGTCTACCAACCTCCTCTTCAGCAACTTTGAGCTTATTCTCAAGCTCTTCAATATTCTTGAGATTATCTTCAAGCTCTTTATTATTCTTCTCAAACTCTCTCCATTTCTTCTCCAAAACCTTGGAGGTTTCCACAGCTCGATCTCTCTCTTGCTCAATGGACTTAACCTATTTCTCCCAAGCAATTTTATTTTCCTCATACTTCTGATGAGAATCTTTAAAAGACTGGGTTAATCAAGTAAAAGCCTCCTCTACACCTCCCGAGGAGATTGAAGCCTTGATGGCCTCATCCTTCTTCTGAATAGTGTTAAAACACATTACCAGCTGAAAAAAAGAAATAATTTTGAGTCAGTACAGGGACATAGTAGTGAAAAATGAAAACTCATCTAAAAAATAATTACTGAGGCAATATGTTGAGCAGCCAGGGTAGTAACTCTGTCACGAGAAAGAGTGTCTTCAATACCTTGGACTTCTGGGATAATCCAAGACTTCACCGAGCTCATAGCAGAGCTCGGAGGAACAAAAGTTGGAACACCACCTTCAACATTTAAAGACAGAGAGACAAGTTATGCTGGTCTCCCAGAAGAACTTTTCTTTAACCTCCTCGTAGGAGCAGGAACATTCTCAACCAAAGATGTTGTCTTGGTTGGTGATATAACGATAACCTCGCTTGGAGGAGAAATAACAGCAACCTTGCTCAAGGCCACTGGGGGCTTATCCACAATTTTCTTGGCAGCAACAGGAGGGGGTGCATCAATATTCCTTGCCCCTTCTTCGGGGAACTTTGTTTACTTTTCTTTGCCTCTCCAGCAGTAGAGGAATACTTATCAAAGAAAGCAGGAACTTTTCTTTTCTTCATTATGTCACCAATAGGAATATTTGACTCTGAGGAAGAACCTTCCACACTAGTCTCAGCAGCTGGTATTTGATCAAGATTAACCAGGACTGGACGAGCAGTAAAGGATGAAGTATAGCTCTTGTACTGCAACAAATAAGAAGAAAATCTAATGTGTTCCCCGACCACAGATTGGTGCAAACTCCAGATAAGTTTCAAATGCTTCAAATTAACCTTTGTCTCCTTTGGAGATTTTCTTTTGCTGTCAAATGCAAATCATAAAAAGCTAAATGTCAGTGATACATTTATCAGACATCAAGAAAACAAGATTTCAAAAAATAAAAAAACAACCTATTCCATTGCCATAATGGGGACACCTGGGACCCTGATATATATCATCTCCATTTAATGGAGCATGTTGCCAATTTTTCATAACAACTCCATGATCAAAGTAATCCCTATTGGCATTTGGAAGATTGACAACTAAAGCCCTATTCAAAAACCTAGTTTTTAAATAAAAAGTACTATCGTTAACAACCCATATGTAGCAAAACATAACTTCTGGAATTCCTAAATGGGTTCCATGAATTTGGTTTAACCTATGGACTCCATTAACTATTCTCCAAATATTTGGTGCTAATTTGCAGGAACAACGTCAAAATATTGAAAGAACTCCAAAAAAGGATTTGGATGAAAAGAAAAGCCACATCCGGCCACAAAGAGACTAGGGAACCAATGTCCCTCAGTCAAAGAAAAATAGTCAGAAGGTTCAGAAAGTTCTTCTAATATGACCCATGAAGGAATTGAAAATTCAAAACGAAATTTGTCAAGAGATTCAACAGGGTAAACCATAATGAACAAAATAAATAAAAGAGAAGGAAGAAGATCTTACAGGAGAAGAGTGAACCAGTTGACAACGAACAATGAAAGAAACGAACGCATAAGATAGAGAAGAAATGAAAAGTTCAAAGACATAGATTTGAAAAGTGAAAGACGATAGTATTTCAGCCGCATTTAAATACTTTACCTCGGGAATAGAAAAAGCAATGATTACCAAGGCGGATGTTTGCGTATCCGACGGCTAAAAGAAGAAAAGGGGCATAAAAAATGAAGTATTTATGAGGTCTGATACTGTGCACTTAAAAAGGAGTTATATACAACGAATGCTTTCCTAAAAACCACACAAACCGAAAAACTAAGAAGCAGAATGTTCCATACTTTTCTTCAACATCAAACTACGAAACATTGGGGGCTTCTTTTGATACCAAATTTAGTCTGCTGACATGGACCAATCACCTGAAGACACGTGTCAACTTACATGGTAAATACGAATACTCCAGACGAGTAGCTCAAGACCATCGAGCAACTAAGAAGCCACAAGGAACTCAGGGGCCCCGAGCAGCTTAAGTGTGCCGAGCAACTTAAGCGGTGTGAGAAACTTAAGCGATCCGAGCAACTTAAGAGGTCCGATCTACTTAGCGTACAGCGCACCCAAATCAAGAGAATCAAAGGAGACGACTGAGCATTAAATGCCCTTTATTATCGCACAGATGTATATGTCAACTAGATAACAGCGCATTTTCCTTTCATTTGTACAGCCTCAAGGCTATAAATACATTGTAACCTTCTCATTAGCGGGGGACTGAAATTTCTTGGTAAACCAATTATCGAGAATTCAAAACAAACAGTCAGTAATAACACAAACAGTGGACATAGGCCATTCTTTCAAGGCTGAACCACTTTAAAAATTTATTGTCTTGTTTATTTTTATCTGTGATTAAATAATTAGATCAAATCTAGTTTTTTACATCAACAATATTACTATTTCATCTAGGTGGGGATTTCGCATCCCCATAAAATTATACTTCGTCAATATTATGTGTTTCTATAATATTAGATTATCCATCCCCGCACGTTGTCTTTCCAGTGGCATTTCCTAAACATTAGATTACCATGGTCCATCTACAATGATTCCAACACTATCAAGACTTTCATTCTATCTTTAATATTGAAATGGACTTTGATCTGATAGTGGATTGATTCGGGTTGATTCCTTATTAACATTTCATATTTTTTGTCCTCCACGTCTTGTAATAAGTTATTAGGTCATATATTAGTTGTGGCATTCTCTTTGGTCTCCTTTTTTACCAGAGTCATCAAGGTCCACTGCCTACACAAACTCTTATAGATTTATCTACAGTCTTTTACGATCTCAGTTCAATGACCATAGTCCCCCTGGTATAAATTGTTAAAATTAATTCATAGCTGCTTAGGGGATGCTGTAGGGGCTGGTTAGGGGCTGCTGTAGGGAAATTAATGTGTGCCTAAGTGGTCCTAATATCTAGTTGTTTTTCCTACTTTATAGGGAAATTAATGTGTCTAGTTAGTCGAAAAATCTGAGTACATAAATGTAACACATCACCCACATTTTAAGTATGTAATCTACTGTAAATAAAAACAACACTTCTTTCTCTAAGAACAAGTTTGACTTCTCCAACTTATCTCCAATTTTTTTCTTCACTTCTTCACTTTTTCTAATACAACCATATAGTTATCATTAAATTCCAACAAAGTGGTATCAGTGCCCTGTTCAGATCAAGAGCTGGGTATATTTTCTTTGCTGGCTGGAAAACAAATCCGATGAAAAGCAATAAAAAATTTATGGCAAGTTCTAGCAACCAAATGGGTACTCAACAACCCTTCATTCCAATTTTTTATGGAGAGAACTATGATTTCTGGTCTATAAAAATGAAAACAATTTTCCTTTCATGTGATTTATGGGAGTATATTGAAGATGGGTTTGATGAACCGGAGGATATCACAGCTTTGCCGGAAGCTTAAAAGAAAAAGTTGAAGGAGAACAAGAAGAAAGATGTAAAAGATTTCAGCCTAATCCAACAGGGGTTAGTTGAAACAATATTTCCAAGAATCATCAATGCAAACAAAGAAAAGGAAGCTTGAGATATTTTACAAAAAGAATTCAGAGGTACTTTGAAGGCAACGGCTATTAAAATTCAGTCCTTAAGAAGAGATTTTGAGAATATGAAGAAGAAGGATGTGGAAATATTGAAAGATTATTTCTCTATATTAATGGAGATTGTGAATCAAATGAAAACATATGGGGAACAACTTTTCGATCAAAGGATTGTTGAAATTTTTTTGATTAGTTTGCCGAAAAAGTATGACCCCATTGTTGCCATTGTTGAAGAAACTAAACAAATAACCTCTTTGAGTGTTGAAGAATTGATGGGTTCCATTAAAACATATGAACAAAGGTTGAGTAGACACTTTAAAAAATCTGTTGAGAGTGCCTTTCAATCTAAGCTCAATGTTGGGGCCAAACCGTTTTTTGATCAACCCAAAGGTGAATCTTCAAGAGGTGGAAGACATGGAAGAGGAAGAGGAAGAAACACTTGAGGAAGAGGTATAAATAATTTTGAAAGAAGAGAAAGTAATGAAAATTTTAATCAACAAAAGTGTAGTATTTGCAAGAGAAGTAACCATATTGATAAAGATTGTTGGTTCCGGGGAAAGCCACAATGTCACAATTGCAAGAAATTTGGGCATGTTCAAAAATATTGTTGGCTCAAGAACAACCAACAAGATAACTTCACTGAAGAACAAGAATGTGAGGGGAATATGTTTTTTTCTTGTCAAAATGCATCGGAGCAAAGAAAGGATTTGTGGTTTCTTGATAGTGGGTGTAGTAACCACATGACCGGAGATCAAAATATTTTTACCTCTGTGGATAATTCTTCTAATTCTCAAGTGAAGATGGGTAATGGTGCCTTAGTCCAAACAAAGGGAAAGGGTGTTATAGTCATTAAAATGGAGAAAGGAACAAAGTATATCCGAGATGAGTTACTAGTTTCGGATTTAGAGAAAAATTTGTTGAGTGTTGGACAACTTGTCGAACATGGGTACATATTCTCTTTGAAGAAGACTCGTACAGAAGTTTTGACAAAGGGGGGAGAAGCCAAGTTGTTGCAAAAATCAAGATGGAAAAGAATATAAGTTTTCCTCTCACTTTTCGATACTCAAAGAATGTGGCCTTGAAGATGAATGTGGTTGACAACATATGACTATGGCATAGAATATATGGGCACTTGAATTTTCAAAGCATGAAGAATTTTCATCAAAAGAGCATGGTTTATGGGCTGCCAAGCATCCAAGAAGTAAATGGAGTTTATGAAGGATGCGCTCTTGGAAAGAACCATCGAGAGCCCTTTCCAAAGAAGAAATCATAGAGAGCTAAAGCACCATTGGATCTTGTTCATACCGATGTGTGTGGACCAATGAAGAATACTTCCCATGCCGGTAACAAATACTTCATTATCTTTATTAATGATTTTACAAGGATGACTTGGGTGTATTTTATGCTGTAAAAATCATATGTTTATGCCATTTTTAGAAAATTTCACAAACTAGTTGAAAAACAATGTGGTCACTACTTGAAATTTTTTAGAAGTGATAGAGGTGGAGAATACAACTCTAAGGAGTTTGATAAATTTTGTAAAGATATTGGCATGGAAAGACAACTAATAGTTAGGTATACTCCATAAAAAAATAGAGTGGCGGAAAGGAAGAATAGAACCATTGAGGAAATGGCAAAATCCATGTTACATGAGAAAGGGCTGTCATATACTTTTTGGGCTGAAGCGGTGTTTACGGCGGTTTATTTGATGAATAGAAAACTAAACTCCATTTGAGGCATGGAGTGGAAGAAAACCATCCGTGAACCACTTGAGGGTGTTTGGTTGTATTTGCTTTGTTCATGTCCCTAAATAAGTGAGACACAAACTTGATGAAAGTAGTGAAAATGCATCTTTGTGGGGTATAGCTCAAAATCAAAGGGCTATGGACTCTTTAGATTAAAGAGGAATAAAGTGATTATTTGTAGAGATGTGATTTTTGATGAGAAAGCCTTTTGGGATTGGAAAGAAAAAACTCCCAAAATCGAGTTATCACCCTTAATGAAGAATCACAAAGCGTTGAAGAAGATGAAGAGGAAGATGTAGAAGCTCCTCAAATGTCTCCAAATGCAGGTCCAAATGCAATTCCACAATCATCCTCAAGTTCTCCATCAAGCTCAAACTCCCCATCTCCAAGCTCAACTCCAAGAAGAATAAGAAGTCTAAATGATGTGTATGCTAGATGCAATTTTTATGTAGCTGAATCGGAGACCTTTGAAGGTGCTAAAAATGAAAAAGTCTAGAAGCTTGCAATGGAAGAAGAAATTTAGGTTATTGAGAAGAACAAGACTTAGGAATTGGTGGAGATGCCTATAAATATAGAGGTCATTTTTGTGAAGTGGATTTACAAAAGCAAGGTTAATCCGGATGGCTCAATCCAAAAGAACAAAGCAAGACTTGTAGCAAAGGGGTATTCTCAACAACCCGGAATTAATTTTCAAGAGACATTTGTACCCGTGGAAAGGCTTGACACAATTAGAGAACTTGTTGCCATGGCCAATCAAAAAGGTTGGTTTTTGTATCAACTTGATGTAAATCTGCATTCTTGAATGGTGTGTTAAATGAAGCGGTGTACGTTGACCAACCTCAAGGATTCATGATAAAAGGTGAGGAAGAGAAGGTATACAAGCTAAAAAAGGCCTTGTATGGCTTGAAGCAAGCTCCCCGAGCATGGTATAGTGAGATTGAAACATACTTTAATGAAAGAGGCTTTAAAATAAGTAAAAGAGAGCCAACCTTGTACATCAAAAGAAGCGGGGCAGTAGGTATTCTTATTATCTCTCTTTACATTGATGACTTGGTGTTTACCGGTAGTGATGCAAAAATGATTGAAGATTTCAAAAGTGACATGATGAAAAAATATGAAATGAGTGATTTGGGTCTTCTAAATTACTTCTTAGGCATTGAAATTTATCAACAAAAAGATGGTATTTTTATTTTCCGAAAGAAGTATTCAAAAACCCTTCTTGAAAAATTCAAAATGATGAATTGCAAATCGGTGGCTACATCTTTGGTGGTGAATGAAAACTTATTGAAATAAGATGGAAGGAAAGAGGTTGATGCATCTATTTATAGAAGTTTGGTTGGAAGTTTGTTTTACTTGATGGCTACGAGGCCGTATATCATGTATGCTACTAGTTTATTGTGTCGGTACATGCACAAGCCGAGTCAAACTCATTTTCGGGCTGCAAAAAGGGTGTTGAGGTACATCCAAGGAACTTCTAATTTTGGCATCATGTATAAGAAGAATGTAGAGATAAAGTTACTTGGGTTTTGTGATAGTGATTGGGCTGGTTCTATTGATGACATGAGAAGTACTTCCGGATATGTATTTTCTCTTGGCTCCAGAGTAGTTTCATGGGCATCAAAGAAGCAAAAAACGGTAGCGCAATCATCCGCCGAGGCCGAATATGTGTCGGCATCATTGGCAACTTCACAAGCGACGTGACTAAGAAGAATTTTAGAGGATGTTGGTGAAAAGTAAGGAGATGCTACTCCAATACTTTATGACAACCAATCCCCGATTGCCATGATGAAGAATCCCGTCTATCATAGCCGCACCAAGCACATTGCAATCAAGCATCATTTCATTACAGAGGCCGTGGAGGATGAAGACATTCAACTCAAATATATCAAGACCGAAGAGAAAGTTTCGGATATCTTCACCAAAGATCTACCCAAGGACAAGGTTCAATTTCTTAGAGAAATGATGGGTGTTCAACAAATGCATTAAGGGGAAGTGTTAAAATTAATGCATATCTACTTAGGGGCTGCTGTAGGGGTTGTTATAGGGATAATTAATGTGTGCCTAAGTGTTCCTAAAGTCTAGTTGTTGTACCTACTTTGCAAGGAAATTAATGTGTCTAGTTAGTTGAAAAATCTGAGCACATAAATGTAACCCATCACCCATGTTTTAAGTATGTAATCTGCTGAAAATAAAAACAACACTTCTTTCTCTAAGAACAAGTTTGTCTTCTCCAACTTATCTCCAAGTTTTTCTTCATATCTTCCCTTATTCTAATACAACCATATAGTTTTTATTAAATTCCAACATAAACATCATAGTGCAATGATTTTGTTGATCGAATCCCAAAGCATCTAGCTAGATGTTTAAAGAACTATTTATCATTAATTGTAGTTATGATTTTATATATGGGCTACTAGAAATGGTGTTAATGCACTAGTAGGTCATCATGAGATCTTTTTTGTCCCTTTTTTTTCCTCAAGTTTCTTCTTCATGCTCTTTATACCGTTTTCTCCCTCACCCATTCTTTGAAATTCATAGTTTTTTACCACAACATTGGTCACCTCCCAGCACTACATCTTCTAGTTTCATGTACTTCTCATTCCTCAACCTGAAGTCCGCAATAGGTGAGCCTTATTTTTATTGAGGGATTGGTTAAACAATGAGTAATTGTAGATTCCAATGTTGAAACTTGCATACACTTCTATTCATATTTTGTAACATCACTCATACTAGAAAGAAAATATGAAACATTAGTGTGATATCATTTGCATGATTTCTCTTTTCATAATATACACTGTACCTGGGTGGTAAAAACTTCTTTGGAGGCTCATCTTCCTTAAACACATGGCCAAATGGGGAACTCATTGAGTAAGCTCATTGTAATGAGCTCAACATTAGTGTGAGTTCTAAACTTGTAGGAAGAAATTTCTCTTCTGTCATAATTTTGGGTTGAGAAAACATTGATCAGGCGTGTCATATCAATTGAAGTTCTTTCACACAATTTGATTCTACATCAAAGAGAAAACAAAATCCAAACATCCATCAAACCAAAGTACAAGTCACACAATAGGTAGTACAAGTGGTAAAATTAAAAATTTGAAACATAAAATTAGTTTAGCTTTGGAGGAATTTCTTAACAAAAATTTTAAACTATTTGTTAAATTATTTAAATGATTTTTAAAAGGCATTTTCTAAATGTCTATTCATAATATATTTAGCGAAGTGTATTTACGGACACTTAAGAACACCTCGTACCGGTTTTCCACCTCTATGTGTTTTCTAAAATCCTAAAATATAAAAAGGAATTTCCATCCAGTGTAACCCGCGAGCCTCCTGTGACCAAGCCGGGTTCTTGGTCACAAATCCTATGAGTGTGGTTGCACAGACTACAGTGATGGTAGTCTAGATTGTGGTCACAGTCTAGGTGAGTGTCTGCTCATGATTGGTATGCGACTGTGGTTTGTTTGGTTTGAACTAATCTCTTGATTAAGCCAACATTTTTTATGGATTTTAAACTATTTTTAAGTGATTTTTTTTATATAACTCTTGAAACCTTATCTATATTTTCTATAAGAAGAGAATATCGTGAGTAAATTTTCAAGACCTCCAGTTCATTTACATTGAACCTTTTGTGAGCCTTGAAACACCAAAATATTCCTCGAAATAATAGGAGGATTTCCGGCCAGTGTACCCCAAGAGCCTCTCGTAGCCATTCAACTAGTGGGAGCATAATGGATGGATATATCCTTTCTTCCCATTGAACTGCTCTCCTGAGATCGACTATCATTTCATCGTACTCAATTTCGTTATTACACCCCTTGCACCGTAACCGTATGGCCTATTTGAACATGGTTTCTTTATGTATAATGAACACAATTCTAATTGTGGTTCATTATTCGTTCTATGTATCATCTGAAAATAGCTTCCACTTAGACAACGATCAATCATATTATAGAGAGCTTGGCAACCTAAATAGAAGCTAAACATCTCTAAAAATGGGTTAAGCTAAACAACTGCTTCCTCTGGTGTACATGAGAAACTTTCGACGTAGTCATCCAATACTTACCCTTTGATGACATCTCTAGGCTCACACCTAATGTCAAGCTAGGTGAGCTCCAAAGACTACTTAGTTATTCTACTAGTGAGGTTGAACTTCAGAACCTCATTTAGTGGGATATGGATTAGATCGAATTCTTAGAACACATCACTAATGCGGAGGCTTATTTCTTTATGGTTATATATCTCCTTTCAGTATCAAGGAGAGTGTGGTTAGCATAGTACACCAGTTGCGACTCTCCCTCTTTTGATCGGACCAATGCCTCATTGGTTACATGTTATGAAATAAATAGTATAAGTGGAACTTCTCTTGATCTTATAGAATACTACATTAAATTTTGTTGTCTAAATCGTTGTGTTCATCTTATTTAATTCTTAAAAAAGTGGGTGACACTTCTCCGACGACCTGGATATGATATGATCAAGTTCTTTAACAATCCTAACGAGCCCTTCCGCCTCATTGACTGTCATTGGCTACTTGATTTTTTACAAGGCTATGATCTGATCAAGATTATCCTTTATGCCCTTTTCGGTGAAAAGGTGCCATGGAATTTGGATGAGCTAACACCAATGTAATATTTAGAGGTGCTCAGCTTCGTTTTATAACTCCAGAAAATCTTGAAAATTTTTGGTGAAATATTTTATGTGGTCAATGTCAAACTTTCTTTTCATATGCATGTCATCAATATATTGGTGAAAAGTAGCTAGTAATATGTGACACCCCGCCTAATAAAATACCGGGTGATCAGTCCTATACCAAATTAAAACAGGAATCCCAGTTGGATCATTCTCAGCATCACTGTCGAAAACTTTTTAAGACTTACTAACCACCTAGTATTCCAAAAGCTGGTGCCAAATTTTAACTTTTTAATTAAACCAAAACTGTACATGCGGAATTAAAATATAAACCATTCACATAACTGAATGAAAATAAACTGAATCATAATTACACAACATGCCGAATAAATCACCGGCCACCAAAGAAATAATCCAAATACAAATATTCAACACCTGAAAACTGTACCGAGAAGTCTGGGCGACAAGCCCTAAATAAAACTGAAACTGATACAAGATTCCTACTCTAGGAATGAATGAATGATGCGTATAATCCAAACTCCTGCTAGCATCCACATATGCCGCAGCTCCGTGTCCCTGGAATAGAATATCAATCCTGGCGTCCCTGTGGCTGGACACCTAAAAGGTTTTGAAAATAGTTTTATAGAAAGGGTTAGAACCCAAAATATTTTGAAAATATTTAGCAAGTGAATTAACTGCAGTAATTTAAAATGCATGAATGCGCTTCATATTTAAGTTAGTGTCGCACTCCCTTGTGGACATTCTCACCCCTCCACTATTGTGCACACCTACCGGTTACCTTAACCCCACCTAGTTGTACTACCCCATCCAACTAGTCCTGGTATAACCATCCCTTACCATACTACTCTAACCCGAGTATAATGATTCTTGAATTATAAGTTATTTCACGATTTACTTAATAAATTCCTCTTAAATAGCAGCATATAACCGTGTCACAAGTTATATAAAGTAAATACATCACACACTGTATTATTCCCACAAATGATTAACTTAATTAATTTCTCATTAATTAACTGCATATAACTGTAACCCGAGTTGTATAAAGTAAATACATCGCACACTGTATTATTACCTACATATAATATTCACTACCATATTATATGTATCTTACTAAAACATCCACACATATATAATATGTGTACCCATCCTTCCGAGTATACCCTCACTGGATGATTCCCTCTCAAGTGCCATCTCACTAGGTGTGCTCACATAACCTAGTTACCCAAGTTGGATTCGCTCACCAACCTGGTTCAAAACAAAACAAAGTGGAGGCGGTCATATTCCTTCCCTGAAAGTGAGATAAGCCCCTCACCCATATAACGGACGCTATGACCTGGGGATATACTCACCCTACTCCTCAAGCTAGGGGATTCACCCACATCGCGCAACCTCCCTTGATAGCAGTAGAGAATATAATTTAATAAATATCTAATCACTGATATTTAGTAGCACACACAATATATACACATATATATATACTATCACTACACCGTATATATATATAAAATAAACCCCGGCTTTACCGTGTACTCACAACCCGTAACACTAGCCTGAAATCCCGAGTCTCTCGCCTGACTCGACCAAATAAGTTTTCTCACTTATTATATTATTATTATCCCGAGTCTATGGTCTGACTCTAATTTAATCAATTCCCACATTAATTAATGTAATACTTTCCCCGAGTCTATGGTCCGACTCTGTGTTAATTAATTTACACACTTAATTAATTAATACCAATCCAAGTCTATGGTCCGACTTTCATTTAATTAATTTCATCCAATTAATTTCTATAATGATAGCCCGAGTCTATACCTCGACCCTTATTTAATTTAATATCACCTAAATTAACTTATTACCTCCCTGAGTCTACCATCCGACTCTAATTAAATTAATTACCCACCTATTAATTTAATACCTTCCCGAGTCTACAATCCGACTCTATTTATATAATTAGCACAATTATCAATTTAATACCAATCTGAGTCTGTGGTTCGACTCTATTTAAATTAATTTACACACTAATTAATTTATTTCCTTCCCGAGCCTACAGCCCAACTCTAGCTAATTAATTGCACATTAATTAATTTACCACTTTCCCGAGTCTATAGTCCGACTCTACTTTAATTAATTGCTCATTAATTAATTTAATACTTGGTGTCGCACAACCATTTTACCCGAACTCGCTCACTTGTCCCGTAACTTAATATGTTCCCGAGTCTATATTCCGACTCTAAATTAATTAGTTTATCTCCAACCTTAATTCACTACCTTGGCGTCGCTTAGCCAATATACCCGGACTCACTCACTTGATCCGTATCTCCCTATTTTGGAATAACATCCCTCAATTTCCTCCATAGAGTTTCCCCACATAAATTGCTCCTAGTCCCAATTACTATTCCTCATAATTACTAGGAATATGTATTTCATAATTATATAACACTAATTAATGTATGAAAATTAATATATAATTAATTTCCCCCTTATCTCACACACAGGCCGAACTGCCCAGAATTAACCATCGTCGATCGATCCATGCCCCCCGATCGATCGATCGATCCCTTCGTTCCAGCTCTCCTTCCTTGCTGAATTTCACCATTAACGAAAATTAAGGTTTTTAATCCAAAGTCTAAACCTCAAATCACATTATCCCACCACATAAACATAGTTATTCCACATCCTACACATCAAGGGACCTTAGGATAATCAATTTATCTACTTATCTCATGATTTTCGAAATGGGTCTTTCTCCACAAAAAATCAATTATCTGTTTTACAATCCAATTTCCAGATTTAATTTCTACTCTTTTATGTTCTGGATTTCTCATTCAAATCATATATACATATTCGGATATCAATCAGCTATCTAAATCTTACTTTGAATCTCATTCAAGTGTCCCATAAACAAAAACCCCATTTTTGTACCCATTTACACCCAAAACGAATTTTAGTATACACATCACTAAAATATGAATTGGATATCACAATTTAGAAATAAAAACAGTTAACCACTTGCCTCAAAGTGTTTGTAGTGTCTGATCCGTTGTTGCCGTCCCTCAATTTGGCTCCAAAAACCTCCAATTTGTTCTTGATTTGCTTACCCCCAAATCCCCTCTCAAACCCTAGGTTTAAAGTTGTATTGGCTGCTGATTTTCTAATCTCCCCATTAGGTTAAAACCCTTAATCCCGTTTTTCACCTAATGGGCTTAATTAAAGTGGCCCAACTCACCCCGTGTGGGCCCGGCTATGCCCAAAAATATCCCGAGACCCAATTGCTACCCCCGGGTACTCTTTTCTGACTATCTCGACCCATCCGGACTCAACCGCGCACTCAGAATTGGCATGCGAATTAATTTATAAAAATATCCTTATCTCACACCCAAATTTAGTCTATACCGACTCCCGGCTGGAATAAGTGCATACCCCGTCATTAATACCCGAAATGACGTAATTAAATTATTACTATTCACTTAGTAAATCAATTTCCCTAAACATTAACCATTCAATTCCCGATTAATATTTAAATAAATATATTGTCATAATTAATTCAATTAAAATTACAACACACCAGTAATTTAAAAATCCCGAATTAATTAAATATTAAATGCACAAAAATACGGGGTGTTACATAATACTGGAGGCCAAATGGAATCAAACAGTAGCACTATAATCGAAAAGTGGTTATAAATGGAGTATTCTCCTCATTATGTCATAAAAACGGTATTTAATGGTACATGAATAGACATTCATACAACTCAATTGTTGATTTAAGGACATTAGGTCGATTAGTTAATATATATTAAGTATAGGATAGTTGTACTTAGAAAATATTTTTGATCTTATTCATGTGTGTGCAAATTTTCCATTTTCCAGTATTCTTCCTGAAGACGACTGTGTTAGAGACTTAATTTCGAAATTAGATAGCTTTGATGGATTTACTATGAAGTAGCTTCTCTACTTCAACCTCCGTCGGCTTTAGTTTCGAGCTGACATCTCAGATACTTCTTGACCGGATGGATAGCACGATCCACATCCAACCTCTAGTAACAATTCTTCGGATCTATGCCCACTTGATCATAGGGATGTTATGTGAAAAATTAATATTTTTCTTGAGGAACTCTAAAAGTTAGTTGGCCATGATTTTAGGTAATTCTGAACCGCTGGGAAAGGATTTTTCCATTCATGGTCTATTAAAAGTAACCACTCATAATTTCTTCATTGATCTAGTTACTTCAACCTGTGATCAAGCACCATTTTCCTAGAATTAATTATTAAAACCACATTGTGATTGATTTGGTTTTCTATGGGTGATATTCAGTTTTTTTGGATCATTATTCTCTATATATTGGCTAATGATTGTGTGAATATGTCTAAGATCATGTTCTGGAGGAATTCACATCCAAGATATATTTTCGATTGTGATACCCCCTGATTGATTTGGTTTTCTATGGGTGATATTCTATTTTTCTAGATCAGTATTCTCTATATATTGGGTAATGATTGTGTGAATATGTCTAAGATTATGTTATGGAGGAATTCACATGCAAGATATATTTTCGATTGTGATACCCCCTTGATAGACATACGAGGTTCGATTATGCAAGGTTGAACCTGGTAAGCCGATTTATATCCAAAAGAGTATCAAATAAGTTAAGTTTGAGATCAATGTATAACTAAGAATTGGTTCAAAATTGATTATCGACAAATTGAAGTTCACTTAGTGTGTATTGAATACTAAATGTGGAGAATCACATTATATGATATCAAATTGAAGTTCAATTTTAATTCAATTAATCACAATTTAATAGAAAATAATATAAATTAAAAGACATAATTTGGTATCTTCAAATTCTTGTTTGCAGTCTAACATAGGTTTTTTCTTGGGGTCCCTTGTATAGTCTATATACCAATTACCAAGGTCAAAATCTCTATAATCTTAATTGTCCTAAGCCCGCTTCATGTACACACACATGTGGAGGGGCCGAGGGGAGGGGATGGGTCTGTGGAAGGGGTATAATCTTCATTAACTCTCATAAAGATTTGAGAGTGAGAGATAAAAATACTATTCACGTTTTGTGAGAGGATAGGAGAGAGAAATTAATTTATCTTTGGAAGGGCCCACACACCTAGAATGCTTTAAATATATAATATACAAGGTATATGATGTTTTTCACATCTAACAAATGATTAAAAGTGGTCAAATACCAAGAATATCTTCTTCCTCAACCCTATCTCCTATATCGATCGCCTATGAGTTCTGTAAAAGTATGGTGATCTAAACCCTAGATATAATTGTCGCTATTTTTGCACTTTGAAATATAACCAATTAAAGTCCTTTTGGGTAGAATTTTTTATCATCAATTGTTGACCTTTGGTTTTAGATCCCTCGTTTAGGAGGAGTGGTCATATTTTAAAAAGGTCCATTATATCCAACATGGAACCCTAGTTTTGCATGTAATAGGAATATACATATTTGTATGTGATATTGGACTAACATGGTTTTATAGAGGGTTTTATAGGGTTACAATGATTATATTCTTCCTCCATGGTTAAATTAATGATGTTTTATGTGAATGGATCATAAGGGTTTTTATCCGTAGTTATTTTTCTTCAATTTGGTTGTAAAATTTAATTTTAAGAAACCCATTTATTCGGAGGAATTTGTGAGAGAAAAAATAGTTTTTACTTTTTGAAATCCTATATTTTATCGATTTTGCTCATGGGGAGGGTTCCATGGATTTTGGAGAATCTGTACACAAGTTATGGAGGTTTTTCATAGAGTTATCGATGATGGAGATAAAAATATGCATTATTTTTTACAACCCTGATCGATTGGGTCCTCCGGAGACAACCCACTTTGTTAATTTTTAATGATTTTTTATGCTCCTTGATCCGGTTCCTCATCTTGATCATTACCGAATGTGCATGTGAGCATTTCTAAATGTTAAATTCGTGAAGAAGTCTACTTGGAGACGGATTCTTACATATGAAGAAGTCTACTTCAAATATAATTCTTATTCTTCAAGAGTTCTTCTTCAAGATGAACTCTACGCCATGATGGAGAGGGAGTTTTATTTCCTTTTTGAATTTTCATTACATGTGATTTTGCCTTAATATGATTCTGCCATCTTACTTGTGTTGATAATTATATTGTGCTAACTAATTAAATTATTTAGAAACCCATGTTATTATAGACAATATGGATTGTATTTTTGGCCTACCAAAATCATATTTTTAAAAAAATAAAATATTTATTCTTTTCTAAAATTAAATTCAATTAAGTAATCAATTTATCATACAAACATAAATTTTGTCTCTAGATTTTATTTTATTAATACAATTTTATTTTGAAAAATTAAATAATGCGATTAGGTAATTTAATTTGTATGAGAAATTGTCATATTACATTAATTAAATTCAGAAAATTATTATAAAATAAATACCAACAATTTTAAAATATAAACTCGAAGTGGGATTTCAAACTAAATCGCATGGTCTCCATTTATATTTTAAATAGTGGTGTGCTTAATTTAATGTGTTAGATTTACTTTCCTCCCCGACGGGGGGATTTAATCACTGTATCATAGGATTTTAAAAATTTTAATAGATAGTTCTTTGAAATTGAATGTGATTTTATGTTGATCCCCCAACAGGAAAGTTCTATATGAACGAATTTAATTTTAAATTATGAACCATCAGTATGCACTAAAACAAAAATACTGATATCCTCCTCAACGAAATTACTCTAATTAATTGTAGGACCAAATGATATCGTATATCTAATTCTATTTAATAATGGTATTTTTTAATGGTCTGGACAATAGAATGAAAATATGCAATGTGTGCCTAATTTATGGTAATGTGATTTAAGTTCCCACCGAAAAATTTCAGCTAATGGTATTTAATTGAAATTTTTGCAATGATAATACTCAGATTTCAAAAATGGGATCAACTTTCAACCTTATTGCATCGATCTTATAGAAAATAATTTATGATACTGAATGTCATAGAGTGGAAAAGAAACCTAGACATTGTCCTCACTTTTAAGAGTATAATTTTTTTAACTGAAACATGTGATGCCAAGCCTGGTTATGAGGCATCGGATTTGATTTCCAGGCTTACTATAAGTGGTAGAATGATGATTACTCATTGGTATATAATGACATCTATAATTAATATCTTTCATCAACAACATCAGAATACGTCAAGTTCTTACAACATGATTATAAACCTCACGGGCATGTTTGAGGATCAAAATGGTACTGCAAAGACCAAATTTAATGGTAAGGATGGTTAACACAAATATGGTTCAATGTACTTCAATTAAGGACAATTTTTTAATGTTGATGTATATCTTAAGGGGACTGAAGGTCCTTCAATATAAAATTAATGGGAAAATTCGATTTAATTGTGTGCTTAAATCACTCCCAATGTCCTTTAAGATTTTTCGCCTAAACTATTATATGAACAAGGTTGAGTAATCTTTGGAGTAATTGATTAAAGACCACCTAAATATGTAAAAATCGTCAAAAAGGGTGTTGTTCAGGTTGCTGAAAGATCCCCATCTTCCTTTGTCCTAAACGGTAAGAAAAATAAGAACGGGAAGTCTTAGGTACAACCTGTGGTATGCTAACATAACGGTTAAACCTAACTTGGTATGGTAATAATTGAACGATAAGTATTACATCTGCAAATGGCAAGGATATAGGAAGAATAAGTGGTCGGTCTGCTAGAAAAATTAGAGGAACAAAAATAGTAATTTCTCATTTCATTGAGATATGTTTCGCGGTGCAAACTATCGAGACTTAGTGTGTAGATTCAGGAGCCACTAATCATGTTTAAAATTATTTCCATGGCTCCGAATTAACTAAGATTTTCATTGAGAGATAAATGATTATGTCCATGGTTGATCAAAACGAGGCATCAATATTAGCAATAGGACATATATCTTTAGATTTTGGTCAAGAGAAAAAGTTTATATTAGAGAATTATTTTTATGTACCCTTTATTAGAAGAAATTGGATTTATTTTTCTACATTATAATGGATATTCGGTTTATTTTTGTAAGGACATAATTTTATAAATGTCCGTTATCAATTGAGTATGTCGTATACCGCTACAACCGTTGGAGAATTGTTCAAGATCATATGCAACAAGGCGAATCCGAATATCAAGTTTTATTCAACATTGAAGACTCCACAAGTTTATCTTAGTAAGGTTGTGTTTTAAGTCCTTAATAATTCACTTAGAGTGTTGGGATATTTTTTATGAAAATTTTTTTAAGGGTTGGAGCAGACTTTTTATGTTTTTCGTCAAAAAATATGTTTTAAAGTTTCAAGGGGCAACATCTACTCTCAAAAGGAAAAGAAAAAAAATATTTTTTTAATTTTTTCGTTCGAGCGACAGAAGACTTCGTTCGAGCGACAATGCTATCTCGCTCGAGCGACGCGCCGCCTTAGATTTTCTATAAAAAGGTTTTTCTAACTTTGTTTTAAATTAGAAGACCTATGATTTTGAACAGAGACGAAACTGCTTTTGCATAATTTTTTGTCTTCTCACTTTTAGGGTTTTAAACCTTTTTGTTTTCAATTCACAAGATCCCAATAATTTGTGTGAGTTGTTTTGGAACACAAGAACACATCTTGCATCAATCTTCTCTTGTAGAGATGATCTCTACCACTGATCTAGGTTCTCTTGAGGGGAGTATTTGGCTAAAGACGACTGCGTGTCAATAGGGAGTGCTCGTGGGCGTTCATAGGCTGAATAGGAGCTGCGATTCTAGTTGACTCTAGGTTGCGTGTCTATGTAGGTTTGCTTAGGTAAACTTGTTGTAGACTTCATTATGATTGTAAATTGCAATTTAATTCACAATGAAATAAAAGTTTTCGCCCTTCGGGGATTTTTCCAAAAATCTGCGAGTTGATTATTTGTGTTTATTGGTTTGACACACGCACACACATAGTTGTATGTTTAGGAGCTGATTTAATTTGGTTTGAAAATTGACTTTAATTAAATAAGTTTATGGTAGGATTTTGTGAGTTTATTCAAATCAGTATCACACAAGGCGCGACACTTTTACAAATTGGTATCAGAGCCGGTTAAACTAATTTATCGCGTGATCGTGATTTTTATTTGTCTGATACATTTTGACTACTCACATTGTAAAATTGGTATCAGAGCAGGTTTCACTAATTTATTGTGAATTCCTATTTTCCTGCAAAATTTGTGTGATATTGATACTTTTTGAAAAATCTGATTTTGAAAATTGTCGCAATGTTTCTAAGTGAAAACTTATATAATTGGTTGCCAATTTTTGCTGGGTCTAAAGATGCTTACTGAAAAGACCACGTGAGATCACATTTAAAAGCAATCGATGAGAGAGTTTGGTTAATTTGTGAAAGAGGCTGAACTCCTCCCATTGTTCCCACGAATAATGTCACGAATTTAAAACCTATGTCAGACTAGACTGAGGATGAGTTTAGTTGGAGAACTTTTAATTCACGTGGGCTTAGTGCAATTTTCGGACACGTCACCCCTGACAAGTTTCGACTTATTATGACGTGAACCACATCTAAAGAAGTGTGGCATGTTTTACAACTCACCTACAAAGGTACTAACGCGGTCAAAGAGTCTAAAATTCAAAATTTGACCACTCATTTAAGACTATTATCATGCTAGAGACTAGGTGTTTTGATCACTTTTATTCACATTTATCCAACATTGTCAACACTAGTTATAATCTTGGTGAGCCCATACTTGATGCACGAGTGGTTAAAAAGATTTTAAGATCGCTGCCAAAATGCTTTATCCCTAAAGTGATTGTTTTGAAAATAATAGGTAATTTGAATCATCTGAAATTAGAAAAGTTGATTGAAGACCTCCAGACATATGAGATTGACATGTTTCCTGACACTTTTAAGCCTAAGGATAGAGGGATAGCACTGAAATCCTATTCTAACAAGAAAAATAAAGTGAGTTTCGTGTGTTCGAGTCTGAGGACGAGTCTGATTTCGTTATGGCCATGCTTGCAAAAAATTTTAAAAAGTTTTTCAAGTTTTCGAAACAAAATTCTTCCAATAAAAGGTTTTTTGAGAAAAAGAAATACAAGGCCAAAGAAAGCGGTGAGAAAGAGAAAGATGGTGTAAGAGATTTAGAAAAAGTAACATGCTTTGAATGTGAGGGCAAAAGGAATAAGTCGTTTGAGTGTCCCACTAGACTTAAGAGAGAGGGCATCTACCCTTAGTGATAGGAAGCATGATGTGAAAGCTTCAGGGGATGAGTCTTAAGGAATTTTTGTTGCCTTTTTAGCTAGTCATGTGAGCACACCTATTTTGTCCCTCTATAATGAGGATACTTATGCACGTGGGACCCCCGAGGATGATTTGAGTATTTTTAGCGAGTCTGAGAGTGAGTGCGTTAGTGAGAAAGATACTGAGCTCCAAATCTCATTTAGAGGTTTGTACATCGAGGCTTTAAAGACTAAATAATTGAATAAGGAGTTAAGTCTTAGGTTGCGAGATTTGGAGACATAGTTAGAGAGTTTGAGGTAGTTTGAGGAAAAAGCGAGTAAACTCGAGAAGGTGAAGGTTTCTTTGAGTGAAAATTTATTAGCTTTAGGCCGGGAAAAGAGTGATTTGACCAACACAGTGTCTAGTATGAGGACACATGTATCCCAAATCGAGAGTAATCTCGAATGTGACCAGGAGGTCAAAGTCCCTTTAGAGAACACATCTAAGAAGGAAGGAAAGATGGTTCTCAATCCCATTTTGTTTGATGAAGAGAGTTTAGGAATAAGTAATGACGGTGCTTCCACTTCACATGTTGAACCTGAGTCGGTTCCCGATGTAGTGTTTAATTCACGTGGCTCTCAACCCAACCCACCTAGACGTCCTGTACCTGATAGGAGAGCGCATAGGAGACGTTTTGAGAGAGGTGTACCTAGTCCTATTTATGTTTGTACATACTGCATGAAGAGATTACACCTTAGGGAGTTTTATTTCAAGTTGGGTCATGTGTCATGTTTTGATACTACACTTTTGTAACAACTCGTCCTTTTGGATACAATTAAATTCCCTAATTGAGAATAAATTGGCAATTTGGAGAATTTCTCGAAATAGTGATTTTGGGGATTCTCGAGGATTTAATGATTTTCGATGGGTGTTGTAATTATTTTTGGGATTAAATAGATCGTAGTATTGTTAGGATGTAGGTTCGATAGAGTTAGTGGCGCCGAGGTTAGGAGAATTGAATTTTGCGGGTTGGGAGGACCCATGTGTCAGTATTACACCGAGGAAAGGAGACCCATATTTGGAGAGAGTGTTACGTGTTGAACGTTCACAATGGATGTGCAGATGTGCACAGGTAAGATAGGTGTATGGGCACCTTAGTGAGTTGGTTTATATACCGCCTGAAATAAAATGGGCGTAGTGTATAAAGTTGAAGCTTTGCAAGATGTAAAGTGGCAATTATAGACTCGTTTCTCCTATTGGCGACAAGAGAAGCCATCGGAGTAACGTGTAGATGTTGTGCGTTAGTAGGTAGATGAGCTTATGGTAAAGCTAGTATTTTGAGTACACCTTGCGGATGGTGGAATATGGTAAAGGACTATCGTGTTAACACCTTTTGATTTTGGGGGTACTAAGACGTAGTTGAATTTGTGATCCTAGTTTGGTGATGTAGGTTTTATCCGAATTTCGAGGATGAAATTCCGTTGTAGGGGGGAGTATGAAATAACCCGTCCTTTTTGAGATAATTAAATTCCCTAATTGAGAATAAATTGGCAATTTGGAGAATTTCTCGAAATAGTGATTTTGGGCATTCTCGAGGATTTAATGATTTTCGATGGGTGTTGTAATTATTTTTGGGATTAAATAGGTCAAAGTATTTTAATTATATGTCGTCGTGGAGTAAAGCGACAAAAAGGTAAGATTTTAATTAGAAAACCCGCATAAAGTTATTATGGGTTAGAATAGTGATTTGTGATCAAGTTCCTCAGATGGAAATTTTGACTGCGCCATGAGTCTCAAAATGTCCGAGATAGTTGGAAAAGAGTGTCCGATTGTCGAAATTGAGTTTCAGAGAATTTTGGAGTTAAATAGGCTCGTAATTGAGTAAACGAGTCGTTTTTGGGTTTTAAGGGGTTAAACCCTTTTCTTTCTATATAAAGAGAGGGAAAGGGAGAAAATAGAGGAAAGAAAGAAAGAAAAGAGAGAGAAGAGAGAGAGGAGGAAGAAAAAGAGGAAAAAGGGGAAAAAGGGGAGATTCCGGCCAGCCTCCGCGGGATTCGGCTCGAGGACGTCGGATTTTATCCATGAGGCAATTGTTTACTTGCTTTATTCGATTTTTGCATAAATATCTCATACCGTAGTTTTGTATAATTAAACCCTAAAGATTTTGGGTTGGGTTTTCGTGGATAAAACGAGTTTTCGGGAGATAAAACGAATAAACCCCTAAAATTGGTTAATTGGAGAAACTTAGATTTGAACTAAAATTAATTGGTCGTTTAGGGTTCTAGGATGTGTAGAACCCTTTATATATGTGTATTTGTAGTTGGTTGAAGTTGTAGGCCGTTGGGTGAGGAGATGGAAGCTTAGGGAAAGCTTCTATGGCTGAAACAGCTTCTCGGAGAAGAAGAAGCCCGCCATGAGGGGGGTTCGATCGATCGAAGCCATCGATCGATCGACAACCATGGGTTGATCGATCGACCCTTGCTGAAAGATGGCAATTTTTCAAGGATGAATTGGATGGAATAGATTCCAATTCATATTGCTTTGAGGTTAATTATGTGATAACGTAAGGGACCTTTTAGGACTATATGGTCCTCTAATTAATGGAATCTAGGAGGCTTAAGTGAGGGTTTTAAATGTATAACCCTTAAACTATATTTTTGAGGAAAATAAAATATTTGTAGAATTTGATGGTTTAGGGTTCCTAAATTATGTTGGGAACTTTTAAGTGATTATATGTACAAGAGGTAGTCCTTGGGTTGATGGAAATGAAATCCATGACCCATTAAACTTAAAGTTGTTAGGGGAAAGATAAATTCTTAGGATATTGTTGATGGCCATTTAGGCCTACCTAATTATGCGTATAGGAAGCATAATTATAATTGATTGTGGAGTGAGAATATCCTATAAGATAATTAGGATAACTTGGGAATATAGATATATATTCATTTAGTGTGAAATGGTATAATTGGAGATATCCAATAAGTCCTTAATTTGTTAGCTATCAAAGTAAGAAAATACTTGGGTTTAGTATCATGCGAATATGAATGCATGATTATGATTCTTTGAGGGAATCTTTGGGATTAATGGTCATCGCTAGATGTTGTTGGCAATTATGGCAAGATATGTATATTCGAGGATGAATATATATATATATATATATATATATGTATATACACTATGTGAGTAAAGTATATATATATGATATGATGTAAATGGTTTTGAAAATGTAAATATGAATGTTTTCAAAATGGAAAAAGAAATGATTTTCATAATTATTGATTTATAGTCAACACCCTCTCTAAATGACATCATAAGGGAAGTTCGCGCGTTGAGGTGAAGCCCCCTGGCTAGCGAATGCAGGGTGGATATAGTCATCTAGGCCATATGAGCGTTTATGTTATGTTATTTTTTCTAGCGATGGTTAGGTAACTTGGGGTGTGGTCATGACTAGCCCGCAGGCATATGGCTGCTTCCCGACGTATTGCGTATAGGTGCCCAGGTGTCGTAATTGATAGGCACTGGAAGCTGATGGTCATTTAGGGGCGCTTCGTACGGTCGGTCTTAGAACGCGTTATATGTTAAAGCAATTTATGATAATAAATTGGCTTTATATACATTTCCTAGATGGAAGAAGGGAAATGGGATAAAGTTTTTGGCTTCGGTAACACTCCCGGATGGAAGAAGGGATGTGGAAGCATATGATATGGTAAAAGCATTTTTATGATAATAAAAATGGCTTTTAAATACATTTCCTAAATATAAAAAGGGAAATGGGATATTTTGAAACGGAAAATCATTTTTTATGATAATAAAACTGGCTTTCAAAACTTATCTGATTTGTTAAAGCAATTCATGATAATGAATTGGCTTTTAAATACATTTCCTGGATATGAGAAGGGAAATGGAAAGTTTTGAGATATAAATGAAAAGTATTGATAAATACCTTGTATATGAATCCTCAGTCCGGGAGATAGCTCCGGATGTAAATTTTAATATGTATATATATGGATGAAATGAGTACCGAGGGTCTAATGGATCCGAACGATCGACCTTACCGCATAGTAGTGTATCGGGGGGGGTTCCTTGTTTGGATTTCGCTTTACGAGACACCCCACGCACGAATATGGCAACGTGTTGAGACTGGGGAGAAGTTTAATCCTCAGTGCTCTAATATTAGTATTTCTTATGGTATATATAGATATATATATTATGTACTGAGGGACTGGAGGATCTCGACGATCGACCTTGCCGCGTAGTAGTGTATCGGGGGGGTTCCTTGTTTGGATTTCGCTTCGCGAGACACCCCACACACGAACTTAATGCAGTGTTGAGAATGGAGGAAAGTTTATCCCTTAGTACTCGGGATGTATAGGTTTCTAGTAGACGGGTAAATTAGACTAGTTAGGCGGGATAGCTTGACTAGGGTATGTTGTTAGGGTGCATTAGGTGTGCACTAATAGAAGAGAGGTGAGGGGTATCTCATGGGAGTGTGATACGAAACTTAAATATGAGATAAAAATATTTTTCTAAAAATAAAGCATTTATTCACTTGCAAAATATTTTCAAACTCGGGCTCTGACCCGTTTATCTACTTTTCCTTTCTTACTATATATATATAGATATATAGGTGTCCAGACACAGGGATGCCTAGATGGCACATCTTTCGAGTTAGACGTCAGTTGCAGCAGATGTGGATGCATGCAGGTTTTTGATAGCCGCTTCCATTCTTGTACTCTAGATAGGAGGTACTGTATAAATATTCGAGCCAATGGTCCAATTGCATTTATTTATTCTTTCAGTACTACATTCGATATGGTTGTATATTTTGACCGAGTGTCCGGTTATTTCTTTTCATTTCAGTTTCATTTACGCAAACTGTGTAGATGTTTTAATTGTAATTGTTAAAAAGAGTAGTTAAGTAAAAGTTTTTAACGCCACCCTAATAGGTTATTAGTAATTAAATGGATTTTCGACAGTGATGCTAAGAATAATCCATATGAGACTCCTGTTAAAATTTGATATAGGAGTGATCGCTCGGTATCTTATTAGGCGGGTTGTCACAATTGTTAGTCAAGATCTCACTTGATTTTATGGAGGTTTTTCTTAGGATGTCACCACCTTTGAAAAAATCCACCGCACCTAACAGTTGAGGTTTAAACTTGTTTGCTAGCATAGGTTTTCTTGCATGATGAAATTTTTTGCGTGTTGCTTATTTGTATTTTTTTGTATTAGATTTTTCTTGAATTTTTTTTGAAAAATAAAAAAAGATTATATTTTGATAAAAAAATTCAAAAAGACAAAAAGAGTTTTTTATTTTGTTTTTACACCGTTTATGGATGGACATTTAGGATAACCGAATAAATTTCATTCCATACCCATGTGACGATTTTGATAGTGTTTTGAGATGCATCGTCATTTCATTTTTGTGCTTTCCAATGTTTTGAGTCATTGAGATGTACTTTGTGATTACTAGCTACATGTTTGACTCATAAGTTCCTTTAATGCACACTTGCATGGATTTGTCTGATTATTATACTTGTTTATCACATCTTGGTCGAAGTGTTGTCATCTCAATTTTATCCTTAAAACGAACCATATGCGATAAAACTTGACAATGGAAGTAGTGCATGTAAAAACATTTACCGTGAGGAATTTAATTGAAACAAAATATGATGAGTGAATCATGGGAAAGGGCTGCGAGAGTAAAAAAATTAACTCTTCATGAAAGCCACCATTTTAAAAGAGCCCGAAAAAATTCAAAGGCAATAAAAAGATAACTATGCCAAAAAGGGACCAACTCAAAATAAAATATAATAATTATTATTTATGAGGGAGTTTGAATGAAAAAAAAATGAAAAACGGGTTTGCACGTCCTTATAACGTCTTGAAAAAGCATTCATAGTTTTAGACGTTATTGGTGTGGGAATCATTCCTGACTTTGATGTGTTGATGGATTGAGTCGATGTCATTTAAATTCAACACTTTTTTACACCTAAGGACGATTTTGAGATTCATTTGTTAGGAGTACACATATACATCGTGCACATATGTTATGTTTGATTGCGTTGATTTACCTATCGAGTATGTTCACACCCATTCATTCCGTTTTCATGATTTGGTTGTCTTAGTGTAAATTCATGGTATGTGATTTATGTAAAATTATTTTTGCATTTTTTGAATTGAAAATTTTAAAAATAAAAAATAGTTTGTGGAAGCTTTTTAGTTCTCCTTTTCTTGAGCATAGTTTGATCCATATTTGCTATGCATGTTTGTCGTTACAACTCCATGTTTTTGTTTATTCATTTTCGTAACCATTTCAGACAAATAAAAAGGGGGAGAACAAATTATGGGAGAGTTTTTGCATTATGGGGGAGATCTGATTATCCATTGATTTATTCTTATATCATTTCAAACTCGATGTGTCACGAAGGTATTTTCTTTGTCTCATTTGTATAGGTACAAAACTGAAGGTCTTTACATTGCACACCCTGATGAGAAAAGCTTTGTGATGTGAAGATTTTGAAGTTGAAGATTTTGAAGAAAAGTTTTGAGACCTACATATTTAGTACCTTTTCATTTTTGGGTTCATGGGAGGGTATTAGATTTGTATAGGCATTTTATGTTTTGATAATTCAGATGCTTTTATTTTGTACCAACACAGACATAGGGGGAGATTTATAAGGACATAATTTTATAAATGTTCGTTATCAATTGAGTATGTCGTATACTGCTACAACCATCGGAGAATTGTTCAAGATCATATGCAACAAGACGGATCCGAATATAAAGTTTTATTCAACATTAAAGACTCCGCAAGTTTAACTTTAGTAAGGTTCTGTATTAAGTCCATAATAATTCACTTAGAATGTTGGGATATTTTTTATGAAATTTTTTCTAAGTGTTGGAGCGGACTTTTTATGTTTTTCGTCAAAAAATATTTTTCGAAGTTTCAAGGCGGAACATATACTAGCAAAAGGAAAAGAAAAAAATATTTTTTAATTATCTCGTTCGAGCAACGGAAGACTTCATTCGAGTGACATCCCTATGTCACACGAAGTCGTTTGAATGACACGTGTCATCGTTCGAGCGATAATGCTATCTTGTTCGAGCGACCCGCCTCCTTAGATTTTTTATAAAAAAGATTTTCCAACTTTGTTTTTAATTAGTAGACCTGGGATTTTGAACAGAGACGAAACTGGTTTTGCAGAATTTTTTGTCTTCTCACTTTTAGGGTTTTATTAAACCTTTTTTTTTTCAATTCACAAGATCCCAATAGTTTGTGTGAATTATTTTGGAACCCACGAACACATCTTGCATCAAGTTTCTCTTGTAGAGAGGAGCTCTATTGCTAATATAGGTTCTCTTAAGGTGAGTACTGGGCCGAAGACGTCTGTCTGTCAATAGGGAGTACTCGTGTGCGTTCCTGAGCTTAATATGAGTTGCGGTTCTCGCTGACTCTAGGTTGCGTGTCTATGTAGGTTTACTGAGGTAAACTTATTGCAGATTTCATTGTGATTGAAAATTGCGATTTAATTCCTAGTGAAATAAAATGTTTTGCCCTTCAAGAATATTTCCTGAATTCTGCGAGTTGGTTATTTATGTTTATTGGTTTGATACACGCACACACATAGTTGTACGTTTAGGAGCTGATTTAATTTGGTTGGAAAATTGACTCTAATTAAATAAGTTTGTGGTTAGAATTTGCAAGTTTTTACAATTTTATTTAAGATATTTTATAAAAAAAATGGTGAATCTTTTATATGTTTGGATACACTAGAGTGTGATTTTTACATAATAAAATGTCTCGTTATTACTGCTAAATGCTAAAATGAATTAGGGTCAGTTTGGTTGACATTGGGCAAAAGAGTTAGCATGGCAAAATTTGCCAAGACAAATATTTTTTTTCTCACATTAGGCTATCAAACACCAAATTAAGTAAAACAGGTTTTTTTGGCCAAACATTTTAATAACACATTTTCGTCCATGTTATCATATATAATAATAAAAAATATGTTTTTTTAATTTTCATCCCAAGTTTTATTTTATAAAAAATAGTTTTTTCTTTTCTTTTACTTCCCGTTTTTATTTATTAAAAAAGTAACAAACTATATATATAAAAAATATTTTTTTACCCTAAAATTATTTATTAAAAAAACTAAAGAAGTGTTTTTTTCTTTTCTTATTTTCTTCTTCCTCCCAGTTTTTATTTTTAAAAATTGTTTTTATAGTTTTTAAAAATGTTCATAAACGTTCCAAAAATACAATTTTTACAGTTTATAAAAATGTTAAAAAAAATATACGATTTTTTTTTTATGTTACGAAAAAATGTTACCAAAAAATTGTTTATTAAAAATGATTTTAAAATTATTTATTAAAAAAACCAGTTTTCAAAAATTTGACGAAAAAACTATTTTTACAATAAAAACAGTTTAAAACAGTTTTACAATTTTTACATTAAAAACAGTTTAAAACAACTTTTGTAAAACATTTTCTTAACAATTTTTTATAATATTAAAAAAGTTTTTAAAACATTACAAAAAAGTTTTTTAACTATTTAAAATTGTTTTTTAAAACTTTAAAACGAGTTTTATATTATATTCAAAACACTTTTTAAAAATGTTAAAAATAGTGTTTACAATATTGTTATAATACTTTTTTTTTAAAAATTGTAAAAAAATTTCTTAACAATTTTTATAATATTAAAAACAATTTTTAAAACATTACAAAACGGTTTTTAAATATTCATACCAATTTTTTAATTATTTAAAATAATTTTTAAATTGTTTCTTAAAATATTAAAAGCTTTTAAGAAGTTAGCAAATTTGTTGACAAATATTGTTCACTCAAATAAGTAAGCAAAGTTTACCACTTGTAGGCAAATTTTTGTACCAAACACACTAAATTGTAGGCAAATACCTCATTTGCCAACTTATTTGCCATGGTAAATAAGGGTAACCAAATGGACCTTTACTTAAATGGAAATAACCTAAAGAGAAAGAAACCTTCTAAGTTAATCCAAATGTAGCTTTGTCAGTTATGCCTAGGTCATATTAATCTAAAAATAATTGAATGCTTGGTTTCAAATGGACAATGTGACACCCCGCTTAAATTAATAACGGACGGCTAGCCCTATACCAAGATAAAACATGGATCTCAAGTGGATCATTCTCAGCATCACTGTCGCACAGACTAAAAATCTAACAAACCACCCAATAATAAAATAAGTGAATGCCAAAAATTTAAAAACATACAAGAAACTACAAACCAATATGCACTATGGCTACAAAATATGATAATATAAACACGAGTACAACAAAAGATATACCCGAATATGTTGTCGGGTCACGGACAATCCAACATCAAGTTTAAATAAAACATAAATGAACTGCAAATAAACAATCCCTAAGTATATAAAACTGATATACAAAATGGATCATATTCTAGATTTACAAGAACAGGAAATATCTACCACAAAATCCTATAACATTCTGCAACTGCTACATCTCTAAGAACCCTGGATAGAATAGGCATCATTGGCATCCTTGCGGAGGAACACCTAAAATATATATAAGTATAGCAAGAGAAAAAATATAAAGTCAGATCCCGAGGTTCGAAAATAATTTAGCAAGTGAATTAAAATGCATAATAATTATGAATGCACGATAAACTAATTATAGTGGTGTCGCACTCTCTTGGGTCTCAACCTCACCCCTCATCTATAGAGCGCACCTAACGTATGAAAATGAACCTCAAATAAGCTACCCAACACATTCTAGGGATAAATCCTATTAAATCTATGCCTAAGCCTCAATCGCATAGCTCACTATCTCTAACATATCCATCTATTTACTTCTTCTATCGTCTCTTAAGTTGACACCCAAACTTATACACTAATATAACTCAATTATATTCTCTCGATTTTCTAATTATTTACTTCACGAGTTATTATCATAAGATATCCACGTCATCATTAATGTTAGTAATATACCCCCACTATTTCATCTATACCAAAGAACTAAGGACCACACATCTCCCCACACCGAACGTTATGCTAAGCTTCGTGCGTGGGATGTCTCACAAAGAGAAATCCCAACAAGGACCCCCCCCCCCCGATACACTACCACCTAACATTGTCGGTCGTGGTAATTCGTTAGGCCCTCGGTCCAAAGTATGCACCTAATTACTTCCCTTCTATAGGCATAATAGTATACTCATCCACTCTCATGCTACAAAAGACAAAACACAATATACATCTTTATAACTTTCCCTAGTTATAACATTAAGATGTCACACACTATCTAGAGCTTGTATAATATTATACGCACTTATAATACAAGAATCATCAATCTTTAGCAAGTATACATACATATCACACATAATGTAAGGACTCTAATAGTCTCTACAATCATGTCATCTTCCAAGGGATCGTTCACATGTCCCGGGGTTACCAGCAGTCGAACTGTAACACCGACTTGGTAAAAACCTAATCACAACGAATGGGAAGCGTCCATAGTTCCTAACCTGAGAGCAAGATGAATCATACCCAAGACGTCTTACCCCTACCTCACGCATGGTAAAATAATGGACGCTATGACCTGGGTATTATACTCTCCCTGCTCCTCAAGCCAGGATGATTCACCCACATTGCGCAACTTCCCACGATAGCACTATAGGGGTATGAAACACATAATGTTTATAACATACACACAAGATATAGACATTCAATCCCAACATATATACAAACCATCACACAAAGGTATATACATTCACACCATGTATATATACATACTATCTCACGCATGTATGTAATAGGTAATGAATTTCTCTATATGTATATAGCTCTCATAATACTAACCAATACACTCTCGCATACCTTCCCAATTCATTTTATTATTCCATCCCTCACTTGAAACTTGATAATTCAACACACCTAAGATATGAGTAATCACCCAATTTAATCAACACTAAGAACACAATATGCCCTCTCTCACCCAAACCATATTCGACATTAAGTAAATTCCTACTACACAGAGAATTTACGAAAGGATTTGGTATGTTATCTCCCAAATATACCTCCATAATAACCCGAAACCATCCTCAAGAGAATCGTCATTCCTTGGAGGATTACTAAAAGAAAACAACACAATCTACTCTTACATATACCTCTATTATAGCCCCCAAAGTGGCCTCTCTTTTATATCCAAATAGGAACACTCAAAATATCTTATAAGCATGGTAACTACACTTTAATAAAGGGTCCCTAAGTAATCAAACAAATTTAAAAAGGGCTAAAGCCAGAACTGGCAAAATACAGTGACCGGTCCGGGTCCTAAAAGTTTATAGAACACTTTTGATGACCGAACCGATCCGGTGCCTCTTAAACACGAATCGATATGGTTCTGTACAATTTTATTCCTACGAGATTCATCCTCAAAACCTTAATCTATACTTGTAGGATCAACTCTTCATCCCCCAAACCCAAATTTTTACTTCATTCCATTAGTATCGTAACATCAAAACCCAACACATATATTATCCCCACCATTTTCATCATTAAAACCACAAATATAACCCTAAATACAAGATTTACTCCTCAAATTTTGGGGTATAACCATAAAAGCTCAAATCAACTAAATCACCAACAAAAATTATGAGATAACTTACACACACAATTATTTAGCAAGTTTAATCACTTGCTTCAAAGTTGTAGAGGTTGAATTTTCCTTGAGTCCGTGTATTTGAGCTGAAATTCCCAAGCTCCAAGCTATTCTCTTCTCTTTTCTTCTTTTCCTCTTCTTCTTCTCACTCTTTCTAGGGTTTTCTCCTTTCTCAAAAATGATATTGGCTATCTCACGATCCTCTTAAGTCTTTAAATCCATAAATCCCAACTTTAAATGATAACACACAATTAAAATGACTCGTTTACTGCAATTCGAGTCAAACTAGGTCCAAAATACTCCGGAACCCAAATAAAACTTTCGGGCAATCATTTTGACTATCTCAGCCCTTCCCGAATCAACCGTACACTCCAATTCATCATCCATGACTCCGAAAATAAAAATCTAAATTCTCCTAAATAATTATATTTCTCCCCAAATAATTAAATTCCTAATTCCTCGGAGACACAGGTTGTTACAATCTCCCCTCCTTATAAAAGTTTTATCCTCAAAATTTTGGATAAATACATATGTACAAAGCTCACCTCTTATACCCAAGATAGCTATTCTTATCTCTTCACTTCCAATAATGAATCCATAATAATAATATACAACCAGGGTGTCCATACACCCTATAACCATGCTCAATTGAGTAATAATCACTGGCTCCACTAGCCTTAAATTATAACATAGCTTCCACTCACCGTTACAATTAAATGCCTAAAATAACCAAGGCACCAACCCATGTACTAATGTCAGTCACATATCACTACAGAGATATGCTAACTCTTAATAATTAATCCAATAAATCGTACTAAAAATAAAAATTTTGAAAATGTCCGATGATCTAAACTCTCTCAATTCCCGACATTCGCTACTTTCATGCGGGTGAGGTCTCGCAAGCAAAATCCAAACAAGGAACCCTCCCAATACACTACTGTCCAGCTCGGTCAGGGATTGAGATCAGTCAGACCAGGACTAAGGTTTTAAAAAGATTTTTAAATCAATTTATAAGGCCCCATAGGCCTAAAATAATAATATAGAGAATGATTTTATGTCTTTTGACATTCTCACAATGAAATAATATGCCTAAGGCACAAGGCGTCCATCAATACGATATTCTCACCAACATTAAATTCAAAACGTGCACATAACCATGAGCTAAGACTCTTTGTTCAACAATGAACCAACTAAACCCTGAATTTCATAAGTAAAAATCCATTACATCAACTCAAAATATCACCACAAGATAGACCCGTTCACCACTGGGGCATAGCAATTTCATGCATCTAGCCAAACGACAAAACGATAGTCTTACTGTTACCACTCAATACGGCCTAATAGTTGCACTCCAAAAAAACCATAACTCTACTAGCCCATCTCAAACCAATATATTCTCCCAAAAGATACCATTTAAGTGCCACCCTTAGCCTCCTCAAGGTAATCATATATTTACAACCGGGTTATAACGGCCAACCACGCACTAAATTCGTTCCACTCGCAAATTATAGAGATAACAATCTTAGATGCAATGCTCCTAAAATCACTCAAAGCATACCCTATACACATAGGAAAAATAATTTACATATATTACCTACATAATCTATCTACCTTGCGTCATCAATGGGTTCCTGATCAAAGTTCTCTTATCCGAACCCACCCATGAATTGCTGTAGGGGTTGTGCATCCAAAACCTCCTCAACTAGTTACCCCTGCCTTCCTCAAGATAATACCTCTTCCTATGGCCTATCTACCCGCAAAAGAAACATTTTCCTGTAAACCATTCCTGTCCACCTTGAGGAACAAAATTCTATTGCGACCCTTGATAATAATGTCTGGAACCACTACCATCAAATATAAAACCTCCCAAACGCTGCCTCTTACTCAAATCCCCTAAATGCTGATATTCCTTGGATGTTGTGATAATTCTGCCCCACTGGCATCAAATTCTCCCGACTTAGTTTCCCCATTCGGGTCCCCAAATTTCTTATCTCCTTTTAAACGAAGACGATGGTACTAACAATGTAACAACGACGCACTCATCACATCAAGTCCGTAATGCTCGGTTTCCCAAATAAATGCTAACAAATTCTATAATCTAAACCTCCCACAAACATTGATATACATTTCTCGTCCATATTTACTTCACCGGGTACGAAGTATGCCAATCGAGTAAATTTATCTTCATATTCAGTCACCGTCAAATCCCCATGCTTCACCTCTAACAATCTAGTCCTCATCTCTATTTGAATTGCCGAAGGGAAATACTTATGATCAAATCGAACCCAAAAACCTGATATATACATCGTATCCCTTAGCTCTGACGTCATAATCGACTCCCACCACCAGAGATCGCACCCACTAACTTAAAGGTGGCAAGTATTTTTTTCTGAACATCACTACATTCCACCATACTAAGGTGACATTGGATATCCTTCTTCCAGTGACTATTTATGACCACATAGGCTCCCCCTTGAAACTCTGGAGGATGACCTTTTTGAAAAGATTCTCTTGATCTCTCCCAAACAGACAACCCCATGTAAGTTTGAGCTATTGGCACTGCAGGCTATTGCTGAGCCTGAGGAAATTGTTGAGCCATGGCGTTCATAGCCGCATTGACTACTTGAGCCATGATATTGGCAACCTCTGCTACAGTCATAGTCCCTTGAGGCACTTGGGGCTCCACATTCTCTTCCCTTATATTAACTTTAGTCGGGCGACCTCTCTTCGACGGGATATGAAATAAGAGAGAACTATATCAGTACACAGTTTAAATGATTTTGCATCACAGAAAATCATAAACGCAATACGAACACAATGATCCTGATAATAAGGCACTATGTTATAAAATCTTATGAACGAACGTAGAAAACCCGCATAGATCCTAAGACACTAGAACCTGATGCTCTGATACCACCTGTGACACCCCGCTTAAATTAATAATGGGTGGCCAGCCTTATTCCAAGATAAAACAGGAATCTCAAGTGGATCATTTTCAGCATCACTGTCGCACAAACTAAAAATCTAACAAACAAACGAATAATAAAATAAGTTAATGCCAAAAATTTCAAAACATACAAGAAACTACAAACCAACATGCAATATGACTATAATTTTACTCCGGTTCGGTTCTGTCTGGTGCCTCTTAAAAATTAATTTTACTCCGATTCTGTCCAGTGCCTCTTACTCCGGTCTGGTGCCTCTTAAAGATGAATTGGTCTGATTTTGTACAATTTTTCTCCTACGATATTCATCCCAAAAACCTTACCCTATACTTGTAGGATCAACTCTTCATCCCCAAAACCCAAATTTTTACTTCATTCCATTAATATCGTAACATCAAAACCCAACACATATATTATCCCCACCATTTTCATCCTCAAAACCACAAATATAACCCTAAATACAAGATTTACTCATCAAATTTTGGGGTATAACTATAAAATCTCAAATCAACTAAATCACTAACGAAAATTATGAGATAACTCACACACACAACTATCTAGTAAGTTTAATCACTTTCCTCAAATTTGTAAGGGTTGAATCTTCCTTGAATCCGTGTATTTGAGCCAAAATTCCCAAGCTCCAAGATTTTCTCTTCTCTTTTCTTCTCTTCCTCTTCTTCCGCTCTCTCTCTTTATAGTGTTTTCCCTTTTCTCACAAATGATATTGGATATCTCACAAGCCTCTTAAGTCTTAAAATCCATAAATCTCAACTTTAATTGATAATACACACGTAAAAAAACTCGTTTACTCCAATTCGAGTCAAAGTAGGTCCAAAATACTCCGGAACCCAAATAAAACTTTCGGGCAGTCATTTTGACTATCTCAGCCCTTCCCGGATCAACCGTACACTCCAATTCGACATTTGAGACTCCAAAAATAAAAATCTAAATTCTCCCAATTATATAATTCTATTTCTCCAAAAAAAATTAAATTCCTAAGTCCTCGAACACTCGGGGTGTTACAGACAACTAATGTAACACCCCGCTTAATTTTAGCATCGGTCGCCACCAAAACTAAGTTGGTCGTCACTAAATTAAATACCATTCTTAGCATGTGAAAGATATGAGAGATTTAAAATTCATTCCACAATATCATAAAGAAATCGATCACAAAAATAATAACCATCAAAGCGATATAAGATCCATTACCATGCTAAAATCCAATAATATCCAAATCTCAATTTAAATAAAACTCCAATAAAATGAATCCATAATAAAATATCTGAATGAAGCCGTAACAACTGTGGAACCGAATGGTCAACCAAATCTATAATAAAAGTCTCATAATAAAATGTGACAGAAAGAAAACTGAACTAAACTACTAAGCATAAAATAAATACTCCAGCTGCACATCCAAGATGTTCTCCAATAAGTCCTATACAGCTACTCCAATAATTATTGCTTAAAATGATTAGTCAACACATGGATCAGAGCCTTGAGCATGAATACACACTAATTTCCTCAAATAGGTCCATGAACCTAGACAGTATCATTATACATGATAAATATTACAATAGAATATTTTAAATTAAAAGAGATAATTCATAACGATACGAGTAAATCAACAAGATATACTAGAAAAACTCAATTATGCCATCTTATCATCTAAGTCCAGTTATCCAATTATTTAACTTCATTTAAATTATTCCAACTATTTAGTTTTCCTCATTATAAACATCACTTGTGGGATTCCCACTTAAATTTTTATCTCATTTTATTTGTTTGGTTGCGGTACTATTGTTGTTCTACACCACAAACATTCCCCTCGCCATTGCCAGCCAATCCTTTTAAACTGTCGACCCTTCATGTTATGTACGAGGTTCCACGCATGACACATCTTCATAGATAGCCAACCCATTTAAACTATCAACCCTGTACATTATTCAGATGCCACACACCCACACGTCGCAATAGCCAACCAACCCGTTTCAAACTGTCGGTCCCGCACGTTATTAACGACACCAATATATTTTTAATACCCATTTTATTATCTTATGTATCAATTCTTAATTTTTCATCTTTCTTATTAATTTATTAAATCTACCCCACCCTTATCATCGATGTGAGATCGTGAAAACACCCCTCACTCCCATACCTAAGGGTCCCCAAAACACAAATACGTCCTACCCTACGTATATGATGAATTTTAATTAATAATCTCTTCCTAGTCTTATGCCAAGGATAGAGAATCGATGGAACGACGTAAAAATAAGCCCCACCCAAAATCACTCATCCGAAAAGTCTACACTCACTAGTCCCATACCTAGAAATCATAAATTGCACTAAGGCCTACCCACTAGTCCCATACCTAGTAAGCATCCTAAAATATTGGTGAGTGTATACTACCAAAATCCCCTCGTACACGCAATCATGAATATAAATATCAATAAATCACATAGTTCCACAACACGTATAAAAAAGAATCCTGAATATAAATATCAATAAATCACATAATTCCACAACACGTATAAAAAAGATCACAAATATATTTGTGATTGCACAATTTTATTTAATTTAATTAATAAATACTACCATCTTTCTTAACGTAATTATTTCTATCTAATCATTATAGATTAATCAACATGCAAGTTTAAGGATCACGCCAAAATTGTCCTGTTTTATTAATTACGTAATTTTCATGCGTGAATACATGTCCCGATTTTTATTTAAATAACTCGCACAAAATTCTACATGCGATCCTACACCTATAATGACCAAAACCTAATACTCTTTCCTACGCACCGAATGGCTTCAAATCTTATTTCATATAAAAAAATTTAATAAAATTTGTACCATAATTAGTTCTCACTTTTTCTAATTAAGTTGCTAATTTCTTTTAAGAAAAACTTGTAATTAAGGGTTTAAGCGACACTTAAAACGCATAATATTAAAGGAAGAGAATTGAGTATTCATGCATGAGATTAGTTGAATAAAAAAATCTGAGTAGACAGTTAATCTCCTCTTAAAAAATTAGCAAAGAGTGGCTCTTGGACAATCTTGAGTAAATCCCAATTAAGCCTTCAATTATTGGGTCAAAACTTTGATTAAGTTGGAGATTAAGGTTTGTAGTTGAGAGGAAAATATTTTGGAAGAGACCTTTGGTGTAAAAATGGAAGAAAAAATGGATTATGAAAGGTTACCCATGAATTTGGAGTGTTATATAGTGATTAAGAAATTTAAACCTATTAAAACTCTAAAAAATTAATAGGCAAATCCGCCGCCTCTGGTCTCGACCAAATCGATTCGCCCCTGGAAGATTGCCCAAGTCAGCTAGTTTGTATATATAAGTAAAATTTTCTAAAAGCCCTATTTTAACTCCGATTTTATTTTCGATTAAAATCCCACTTTTCATTAATAAAAACCAACATTTTAAATAGCTCGAAATTAATAAATTCCAAAATTTTATTTTTTTCCAAACTTCCAAATTAATTAAGTAATTACCAAAATTAAATTACGGGGTGTTACATACTTCATCACTAACACCATAATTTCATCCTCAAAATTCGATGAAGTCTAACACTCCAGATAAAAATACGGTGCACAAATGCCTACCCATAAAACCCATGATTAGGCGCTCATACAACCAATTCTACACACACATCCCTCGATAAAATACAATATTATCCGCTATATATATAAGTATCTAGAAAATAATTACGTATTGATACTCCACTATCCACATCGTGGTTCCTGCGATGCCTGCTCCGCCTGAGGATGAAGTACGTAGAACCTCCCAAATCCGGTCGATGTTGGTGTTGTGGCCACTCCCTGTCCACCTGACACTGCTGGTGCGATTGGCGCTCCCAGCACAGCTGCCGCTACTAGTGCTGGAGGCCCTTAGCCTTGAGTTCCTTGGCCCTAGTTCCCCACCCTCTTTGGACATCGTTCTGCCTTGTGTCCTTACTATCCACTAACAAAACATATGCCTCTATAAGGTTCAAACTGCCTATTCGGCGCATGCTCCCCCATCTGCCCTTGCTGCTCTAGATTTGTTCTCTGCTTCTTCCTTACTTGGTCATTGCAACCCTTATTTTCTTCTCATTTTCCATTTGACTCTTATCTCCTTCCAAAATTCTTTTGATAATTAGCTTTTTTTTATGACAGTAACATTGTGACATCCACCACTTGAGCATAAGTAGTGTATGCCAGATTTCCCAACACCATCTGCCTAATCGACCAAGATAATCCCTTATGGAAGCATTCGATCTTCTTCACCTTAGTGCTAACCTCCTCTAGTATAAACATAAATAAATGAGTGAACTTCTCTTCATACATGACAATCGACTTTGAACCTTGCTCTAAGTCCTAAATTAACTCTTCTCCATGCTCCTAATAGCATACGTAAAGTACTTATTATAAAACTTTACCAAAAAATCTCCATAACTCAATCCGTCCCTATCCTCCGATGTGGTGACACTTTCTTACCACTCTAATGCATCACCAGTCAGATTGAATCTATCCAACATCTGCTTCTGCATGCGTGTGTAGTCCACCATCCTCAAGTGTCGCTCCATATCTATCCTCCACTAGTGAGTAACCCTTGGGTCATATCCCCTGCGAAGGTCGGAGCATTGCCCATATGGAAGCTGGTTCTCACCCTATCCCAAGATGAAGAGAGTGTACCCTGGTCCTGTGAATCTAAAGTCGCCCATCTTAGTCTCCACGTCTCTATACCATCTGCCGCGGAAACACATATGATAGCCTCTAACTCCTCGGCATCCAAAACAAACTGTCGCTACCTCTCTTGAGCTGCGAGACCAGAAACGAAATCCTCTCTCCTACTCCCAGCTCTCCTATTTTTCGCCATCAGAAAAGATGGGTCATATGGGAACAAAATAACATTAGACTCAGAATAGCTAAGAGTAAACATTATTAAAATAAATGAAATATAAGAAACACGGAAGCTAAAACGGACTCACAACCTACGAGATCTCAGACCATGCTTTGATACCATATGTAACACCCCGCTTCATTCTGTCGCCGGTCTCCACCAAAACTAAGACGGGCGTCACTAAATTAAATACCATTCTTAGTATGTGACAGATATGAGGCGTGTAAAATTAATTGCACAAGATCATAACGAGATCGATAAAAAATAATAACCATCAAAGCGATATAAGATCCATTACCATCCTAAACTCCAATAATATCCAAATCTCAATTTAAATAAAACTCCAATGAACTGAATCCATAATGAAAAATCTGAATAAAACCGTAACAACCATGGAATCGAATGGCCCACCAAATACATAATAAAAGTCTCATAATCAAATGCGAAGGAAAGAAAACTAAACTAAACTACTAACCATAAAATAAATACTCCATCTGTACCTCCAAGATGTTCTCTAATAAGTCCTATGCAGCTACACCGATAGTTATTCCTTAAAAAGGTTAGTCAATGCATGGGTCAGAGCCCCGAGTATGAATACACACTACTCCCCTCAAATGGGGTCCATGAACCCAGACAGTAGCATTATACATGATAAATATCACAATAGAGTATTTTAAATTAATTGAGATAATTAATAACGATGCGAGTAAATAAAGAAGATATACTATAAATACTCAACTATGCCATCTCATCATCTAAGTCCTGTTATCCAATTATTTAACTTCATTTAAGTTATTCCAACTATCTAGTTTTCCCATTATAAACATCACTTTGTGGGATTCCCGCTCAAATATTTATCTCATTTTATTTGTTTGATTGTGGTACTCCTGCTATTCTACACCACACACATTCCCCTCGTCATATCCAGTCAGTCCATTTAAACTGTCGACCCTTCACCTTATGTATGAGGTTCCACGCACGACACGTCTTCATAGCTAGCCATCCAACCCGTTTAAACTGTCAGCCCTGAACATTATTTAGATGCAACACACCCACACGTCACAATAGCCGGCCAACCCGTTTCAATCAGTCAGTCCTGCACATTATTAACAATGCCAATATATTTTTAATACCCATTTTATTATCTTAGGTATTAATTCTTAGTTTTTCATCATCCTCATTATTTTATTAAATCTACCCCACCCTTATCATCGACTTGAGATCCTGAAAACTCCCCTTACTCCCATACCTAAGGGTCCCCAGAACACAAATACGTCCTACCCTATGTATAGGATGAATTTCTATTAATAATATCTTCCTAGTATTATGCCTAGGCTAGCAAATCGACGACACGACATAAAAATTAACCCCGCCCCAAAATCACCCATCCGAAAAAGTCTCCACTCACTAGTCCCACACCTAGAAAGCACAAATCGCATTAAGGCCTACCCACTTGTCCCATGCCTAGTAAGCATCCTAAAACATAGCTGCGAGCATACTACCAAAATCCCGTCGTACCCGTGATGATGAATATAAATATCAATAAATGACATAATTCCACAACACGTATAAACAATATCACAAATATATTTGTGACGGCACAATTTAATTTAATTTAATTAATTGTTACCGCCGTCTTTCTTAATATAATTATTTCCATTTAATCATTATAGATTAGTCAACATGCAGGTTTAAGGATCACACCAAAATTCTCCATTTTTATTAATTATGTAATTTTCATGCGTGAATACACGTCCCGGTTTTTATTTAAATAACTACCGTAAAATTCTACATGCGATCCTACACCCATAATGATCAAAACCTAATACTCCCGCCTCCCAAGGGTTTCAAATCATATTTAATATAAAAAGTTTTCATAAAAAGAATACCATAATTAGTTTTCACTTTTTCTAATTAAGTTGCTAATTGCTTTTAAGAAAAACCTGTAATTAAGGATTTAGGCGACACTTAAAACGCATAATACTAAAGGAAAAGAATAGAGTACTCATGCTTTAGATTAGTTGAATAAAAAAATCTAAGTAGACGGTTGAATTCCTCTCAAAAAATTAGTAAATAGTCGCTCTTAAACAATCTTGAGTAAACCCCAATTTAGCCTTCAATTCTTGAGTCAAAACTTTGATTAAGTTCGAGGTTAAGGTTTGTAGTTGAGAGAAAAATATTTTGTAAGAGCCCTCTGGTGTAAATCTTAAAGAAAAAATGGACTATGAAAGGTTACCCACGAATTTGGAGTGTTATATAGTGATTAAGAATTTTATACCTACTAAAACTCTACAAAATTAACAAACAGATCAGTCGCCTCTAGTCTCAACCAAATCGATTTGGCTTGAGGCCGAATCGATTCGCCCCTGGCAGATTGCCCAGGTCCGCTAGTTTATATATATAAGTAAAATCATAAAAAATCTTCATTTTAACTCCAATTTTAATTCTGATGAAAATCCTACTTGTCAGTAATAAAAACCAACATCTTAAATAGCTCAAAATTAGTAAATTCCAAAATTTTATGTTTTCTAAATTTCCAAATTAATTAAATAATTACCAAAATTAAATTACGAGGTATTACAACTAACTTCATTCTATGAATCTTGTGTAGATGGTAAAATGACCAAGAGGCCATTTATGGACAAAGTCTATACAGATAAATATATGTTAGTATCAATAATCTTTTGTTTTAAATGTATGAAAGCACTCTTTCAATTGAGAGGTGCTTGGCTCGAAACCTCTTGGGTGATCCCTTGAGGCATTTTCATCTGCCCTTAAAGGGAATGTTTCAATGGGGAAGATTACCCTTACTTTTTTTTTGTAGATCATCTTTATTCTTTATTTGTGTGTATTGGTGGAGAGACTTATTCCAGCTCTTTAAAAACGATATAAAAATAAAAAGTAAGTATTTGTTGGAATAGGTCAATTTTGGTTTATGTGATTTAATAACTATCCCATCAAGAGGTTTTTATGATTACTTCATCACTTTCTTATATAATATAATTTATTAAAAGAACACGTATTATTAAAATTGAATTCATTAATCTAAATATTAATCGTTTAATTACTTAATAATGTAATTGTTCATTATATCATAGGATCTTGAATCATCATGAAAATCAAATCTTAGCCTATATAATAGATCAAGAACACTTACCTTGTCCACGCTAGTAATGTTCTTCAGATTGGGTGAGAGGTTGAATAAGTCTTGAATCTTAGTGCCTTAAAATTATTACTTCCTATTTTATTCAACACAACTAAATTACTCTATGATAATTTTGGATTTAACTCCCTTCACCTATAGATTCGTTATGTTTCATTTTAATGTTTTTGAATGATGGAAATCAACCACTTATTTATAAATAATGAGAGGACATAAATCTCCAACATTCGTGTAATCTGAATTGTCCATCATGGTAAATACCCATGCGCCCAAAAATATTTAATTAATTAAAGATGCCATTTTGTTATCCATCTTCAATAACACTGAATCTTGGTATTTAGATTACCCTTTATTTATCCAAATTGACTCTTGGTATTATTTAACTATGGACCACAATAAGGAACTATTACAGCTGAAATAATTCTAGCATTGTCCCACTTAGTCCGTAATCAACATAAGGCATGCAATAAGCTTTGTGTCGTCCTTAAATGGTTCTTCATAAACTCCTTAATTAAATTAAATATCAATATGACCCACATCATTTCCACACTAATCAATAAGCATGTTTCCTTCCATGTACTATAACATTAATAATTTATTGAACAATTTCAATAACAAGGGTTATCATTATGGTCTAATAATTGTGTTATATGAGACTATTTATGTCACATTCGTTAATTCACATTCATGTTAAATTATATTGCAAGGGAAAGAATTTAATTTTCAAAATACACCTTCATTATTCTTCATTAATATCAAGTATAATGTAAAATAAATAATCACCAAGCAATCCCTAACACTCATACTTCATAAACTGTAATAGTATCGACAATATTATTATAATAATCCCAGCTATTTGGTAATAGTATCGACAACTCCAAATCTTGAAAGAAAATATCCCAGTCATAATTCATAAACTGTAGCTTTAAAGCATGCTCTAGACTCAATTTTTTATAACAAACAATAATTACCTATTTCAAACTCCTTCATAACATTGGCCAGTAAGATTAGATAAATGTACTTAATAAAGAACAAATTCCGTACATTTAATAAAGTTTAATTAATGTTTTCTTTAAATGAATAGTTATCATAAGTATGAGCATATAATATCGTTGGCATCTCATTACTTCATACAATTAAAAACAGAATATTTTACTTCTCTACTTTATATGTCATTAAGAGCGTATAGATAAATCCAACATATAAACTTAATCCCACTAAACTTAAGGTATATATATACTGATAAAAAGAAATATAATAGTATTGTGGACAAACGGGGTTCCTCTGGTGCGTGCTGGCCCGAAAAGGAGAGAAAATGTGGAAATATCTTTGGGCATGTGTGGGGATTTAACGATGGGAGTCCTCATTCCTCCACTCAAGTGATCTTTGCGGGCTACCACGAATATAAATCGGTTGTTGTCAAAGGGGAGGGGGAATGTAGAAAATTGAGTCACCAACCTATTTTTCTCAAAAAAAGCTAAATAATGTAGTCGTCCTCGAAAGAACAACATCAAAAGACAAACTGATGCATACGAAATCTAATGAATCGAGGGTTTGAGGCCTAAGTTACGGAATGGAAAGGTGATAGGTACCCATTTTGATCTTTCAGTCTCTTACGGGATATAATAATATTATCATTTTTCTCCAAAATGTGACTCGTGCGTATAATGTGTGTGATATGGAAATAAATGAGAAAGAGAAATCATCCTACTCACGCCATAGGAAGGATGGAGATGAGTCATTCTAAGGAGTACACAAAAAAAAAAAAATAGAAAATACGATGTTAGTCCCCATCGAATCACAATTCACTATAAGAAAGTGAATGTTCATATCGAGTGGGAACACTAATATGTAGGCGTGTGCATATGCGCATTACTACTAAATACGATATATAGACAAAGGTGGCACAATGAGTAAAATAAGACTCAGGACGCTAAGCATCAAAGTCAACGTAGTTCGACATATCACATGGGCTGGGTTTAACCCATGAAGCCAAATTTTGGACTCCTCTTTAGTTGTTTTGGAAGGAGGCGCTCAAGTGTAAAAGCGTAGAAAGAGTGAGGAAATCCTACTTAAGGGTTTATAGGTGAACCTTATTTTTATCTTTTTGATTTTATGAAAATATATTATATAATAAAAAAGGACATTAGTTTATGTGTGATAATGGAGTAAGACTAAATGATATAAAAAATGATAGTAAAATAGATAAATATCACTAATTAAACGAATTAGAAAAGAGTTGAAGTAGACCTCGTAGGAGATTTTGCTATTAATTTTTTAAGGAGAGAAAGTTGATTTTGTGGTGGTGAATTGATAGTGACGTAGGGGTGAGATGAGCATAAAAAGGTAGTATGAAAGGGAGGTATGAAAAGTCAAAGAAATATTGAAAACTTGGATTTTTTGGAGTGATGCCACATTGATTTTGAGGCAGCGAATGTTTTGATTGCTGAAAAGGGTATCCTTGGGAATGCAGTTATAGCCTCCTTAAATAGCGAAAATTATGGTTCAAATGACTTTCGATCAGGAAAAGTAAATTACACCCCTTCCTATAGAAAAGGAGTTTGGAGTACCTATAGGCGGTCCAAAAAGGACTTTTTTGAAAAAAGGGCATAAAGTACAAAACGAAAGTCTAATTCATGCATAGTCAGTACCATTAGAAAGAGGATTCAGAGCCCTGTGAAATATATTAGGTCATTCTCGAGTTCAATAGTTGACTAAAGCCAAATAGTGCTCAGAAGCATATAATGCGCTTTAGTCGGGGTTTTCGAAGTAAAAAACTAAGTACGCATGAATCGTAATGTCGATTCGTGCACGGTATAGACCATAAGAAAGGGGATTATCAGGTCCCTAAGAAGTTTCAACGCGATTCACTCTGATTGGAGGGTTGACAAAAGTCAAATAGGGCTCGGGACCACAAGGTGGATGATTAGGCATAAATTCTTCACATTTATCCCCTTAATTTTGGTATTTTTATGATCTCGTGCGATGTAAATAGCTTGGATTTGTCTCATATTTATTATACTACTCCTTTTTGGCAAGTATTTCATATTTTGTGTATCTCTTATGTGTTTTACATGTATTTCATGCAAGTTAGTGCCAAAGAGAACTCAAAACAGTGAAAGAAAACCAAGAAATGGGGAGTTAAAGGGCATTTTCATAATTTTTCAGCCTTAGTTAGGAGGAGGGGACAATTGGAAATTGAATAGATTTCAATTAAAAGAACACTGGAAAAAATGACACCTCAATCGGAGTCCCGGTGTGAAAGTTATGAGCAGTCAAAGATAGAAGAAAAAGTCGAAGAAAATCGGACCGATCTGGATCGGACCAATCCGAAATACAAAAGTTCCAGTGAACCCCAGACCGAAGATGGATCGAAGTTGATTAAAATTAAAAGTACCGATCTGGTCATTAGTCACGCTCCAGATCCGTTACAAAATTAGTCACGTTCCAGATCCGTTACAAAATTAGTCACGCTTTCTAAGTGTGACAAATTGAAGATACATGATTTTTATTTTGTGCTTATCTTTTAGCCAAAAGAGTTTTATGTTTTAGGGACTCTTCTAAACGACCTCTAGCCTATATATTTAGTAATTAGGAATCTTTTTTGTATCATTGATGCAAAAGCTCCATAACAGGTAGGAACATCTAGGAGAAAAATTTACATATTTTGCAACTTTAATTCAAGAGCTTTTCCAGTTTTTCTTCAATCTCTGATTTTTTCTTGCATGTTCTTGTTCTTCAATCATGGTAACTTTTATTTCCAGCACTTTTATTATTATTTCTCATATTTCATCTCTCTTTCCAAGCAATTATGAGTTCATGCAACGTAGATAACGTAGTTTTCATTAATTTCATCAGGTTAGGCTAGGTTTTCAAAGGTCGGGATGCATGAACTCAACCTGATGTGGTAGTTGCATGTGTATAAAATCAATCCTCTAAATTTAATGGTTTATTATGACCATATTGCATAGAAATGTGACAATTGTAGATCTTTGGATTTCGTTTGCTTCCGGATAATCGGGATGCTTCAGAATGCTATTCGAGTGTTACTATCGCAATACCGATTTACTCGTCCTCTGATTAAGTATGGTACGGGATTGAACCTCATATACGTAATTCTTGAGAGTACTAAATTCTGGGTCTAATTAACCACTTCAATTTATGATTACTTTTATACCATCAATACACTAGGGTTGAGGGATTGTGTCCCTACCTTAATTTTCCAATTAATTTTAGTTAACTTCTTTATTTTTACCTTTATCCTTTCTCACTCAATCATCATATTTTTATTTCTTTTTAGAGTCAAGTTACGGTTAACAGTCTTACCTTTGTTGTCACATTCACTCGTCCTAGTTCCCTGTGGATTCGATACCCAGACTCGCCACTATACTCCATAATAGTGTAGTTAAAGTTTAGTTTTTTTTTGTATTGTGGTTGGAAGCCGATAACAACGACTAGTGTATTTACACGAATACTCGATTTTCACCTCGTTCAAAATGGCGCCATTACCGGGGAAATAGGTAGACTTTAGGTTAGGTTGGTTAATCCCGAATTTGACCTTGAAAAAAATCCAAAAAGATGGGTGTCACGTTTTTGAATTGCTCAATTTGAAATGTCTCACTTTTACTCATTTGATGGTTTTAATTCTTATGATAATAGTGAGGAGGAGGAGGCGCTCAGAATTTATGAACATTGGATCAATATTACTACAGATGAGTCTCATAAATACAAGCCCACTGCTAAGGCCATCCAAATTATGAAAATGAATTGCTTGAAGAAAAAAGACTTGAAAAAGAATATCGGGAAAAAAATCGTTATTGGGACCAAGTGTTAGATGCATTATTTGAACCCAATGAGGATTTTTCTTCCGATATTTTTGAAGTTGAAGAATGTTTTCAACCAAATGAGGAATTCGAGGTGCTAGAACCAAGGAAGCCTACGTTGGAAGAACTCCTGCTTATTAGCAAAAATCATCTGGATGGTCGTACTGCTATAGAATTGCAAATTAAAGCAACTGGCAAGGAGATTGATGCTTATCTAGAAAGTTTACAGGAAGATGAGACTTGTGTGTTACCTCAAAATTTTAACGAACATCTTATAGAAAGTGAGTCTTGCTCCCTTGAAACTAAATCTTTAAGTGGTTATGAACCAATTGAGATTGAATTTATGTCCTCCCCATTCCCATTCACTGTTATCGAAACATTATATCTATCACAAGAGTCAGAAGAAAGTCTTGAGGACATTGACCCGATTCTTGAACGAGAACATTTGTTTGAGATGCTTAATCTTATGGGTTATTCACTTACACGTGCACTACCTCCCATTCCGATTGAAAAAAAGTGGGAGATGATTTGAATTGTGAGTCCCATGAATCGAGTGTATCTTTTGAATTAGTTAAAGCTTTTGTCGATGAGGACTCTTTGCATGAATTGGTTTCCAAGATAGATTCTTCCTTTTTGGGTGCCCCTCTCCCCATATTACTTGAAAAATCCTTGGGAGAGGATTCTATTCTTCTTGGATCCCAATGGGACTTGGCCCCCTTAGCATGCAAACCGTTGTCCATCATCATCACCCAAATTTTTTTGATTGGTGATGGACCATTATATCGCCTTACATATGCCTTCCGTTATTCAAACGAAATTCTTATTTTCAGGAAGGCATAAATGAAAATTTTGAGGGTACACCGATTATCCCTCAAAGTCAAATTGTATTTTGGGTGGACCCTCAAATTTTTCGACTTTTAGTGTATAACTTATTATAATTTCAAATCATAGGTTGTACAATAATTAACTTATTTCTTTTGTTTTCTTTAGTTTAGAGTTTTTGTTATTCTTTTTTCTATGCTTGGTTCTAATATGTTTTGTAGATTCAATAGACTCGTACTTTTCGGGGATCGCTCCATTTTGGGTAATATCTTTATTTTTCTCTCTTTATGTTGTGTTCTGGATTCGCATTGAGGACAATTCAACATTTAAGTTATGGGGTGTGGGATATTTCTTCCCATTTATTGTTTAGTTTCATTGATTCGATCACATGTTCTTTCCAAGTGTGTGTTTTTTTTAGAAAATTTCCAAAAAGAAATTGAAAAATTTTGAAAAAACCAAAAAATATTTTTTTGTTCAAAATAAATAAAAATTCGAATTCAAATTTTTTGAAAATATTATTAAAAGTCGGTTTTAAGTCTCAAGTTGTAAAATTCAAAATACATAAAGCCGAAATTGACCAAAGATGGAAATTGAGCGAACGTAGGCGACTTAACGAATAAATGTGGAGATTAACAACCCTAGGGAGATTCAAGTCTTTCAACTTTGTGAAATTTATAAATCAATCCGAGTTAATTGTTAACTCAAAGTTCTTTTCAGCATCTAAAAAGTCGTCGAGGATCTCAATCCTTTCATTTTGATCGGTTTTGAAAAACGTGTGTGATATTGCCTTGAAAAGCGCGCTAGAAATCTCTAATTAATTTCATCTCGAAACACATATGGTAAATTAATAAGTAATTCGGAAATAAAGTAGGCCATCGTTTGTTACCCTAAAATATTAGCCATAAAAAGATGTGAAAATTACCCCTTTGATAACCTAATTGAGCCGAATAAAAGTTATCCTTTTCGTTTGGTAACCCGAAAAACCCAAGTAGCCCGGAATTGTGAAAATTTGTAATGTCATCATTAAAGTCCGGAAAGTGCATAAGAAGGGGCAAGAAAAAGAATAGAAATGCTCAAGAAAAATAGCAAGAAAATAAAAGAAGTGAAAAATAGAAAAAAAATAGAAAAAGAAGAAGAAAATGAGAAATAGCCCGAAAAAAGCACTAATGGACATCATAAATTAATTTTCCAATTCCAACCTTCCCTACCATTTTTATTTTACCCAATATACTTGTAACCCGAAAAAGTCTTAACCGAGTCCAAATTGCGAAATTAGTTACCGTGTGGAGAGTTAAAATACAAAAGATAATAAAAGAGATAAAATATATGTGTAAGAGGCAATGTTCCCGTGTTTCAAACCGTATTCCGTTGATGAGATCCAATCACCATAAAATTTCCATCTTTCTACATATGTGCGTGAACTTGGTTCCACTACATTTACTCTTATAAATCACGCATATCGAGAGAGAATAGCCATATTTGGAGTGATTCGTTTGTGAGAGCATCCAGTGAGACTTCGAAATCAAAGTGAATTTTCGGAAAGTAACGTAATGGTTAATCAGTGGAAATTCGCGGTTAAATTTTCTGACTTCGCACACACACACTATGATTTGAGACTCTTGAACATGACTTGATGTTGATTATTTTCTAGGAAAGTTTGAATTATACAATTTTTGCGTATTTTGAGTTTCTTTGAGTCGAATTTTGTGGGTATATTCACTGCAAACCCTCACGAGACACCACTCGTCCTACTAGGGTAACCTAGGTGTTTAAAGGCTTATTGCATACGCTAAATGCAATCACTTGCCCGCGAAAAAGATATTCTATCCCAATAAAGTTTTTGAAGGGTCCTTAACTTATACTCTCATTCTTTAACATTGCTCGAGACGCGCAAAGTTCTAAGTTGGGGGGTTTGATTAGGCATAAATTCTTCATATTTATCCCCTTAATTTCGGTATTTTTATGATCTTGTGCGATGTAAATATCTTGGATTTGTCTCATATTTATGCTACTAACCCTTTTTGGCAAGTATTTCGTATTTTGTGTATCTCTTATGTATTTTACAGGTATTTCATGCAAGTTAGTGCCAAAGAGAACTCAAAACAGTGAAAGAAAACCAATAAACGGGGAGTTAAAGGGCATTTTTGTAATTTTACAGCCTTAGTTCGGAGGTGGGTCCAACTGGAAAGTTGAAGAGATTTCAATTACAAGAACACTGGAAAAAAAGACACCTCAATCGGAGTCCCGGTGTTAAACTTATGAGCACTCAAAGATAGAAGAAAAAGTCAAAGAAAATCGGACCGATTCGAAATACAAAAGTTCCAGTGAACTCCAAACCGAAGATGGATCGAAGTTGATGAAAATTAAAAGAACCGATCCGGTCATTAGTCACGCTCCATATCCGTTACAAATTTAGTCACGCTCCATATCCGTTACAAAATTAGTCACGCTTTCTAAGTGTGACAAATTGCAAATACGGGATTTTTATTTTGTGCTTATTTTTTAGCCAAAAGAGTTTTATGTTTGGGGATTCTTCTAAACGACCTCTAGCCTATATATTTAGTCATTATGACTCTTTTTTATAAAGATTTCATTGATGTAAAAGCTCCATAGAAAGTAGTAATATCTTGGAGAAGAATTTACATATTTTGCACCTTTAATTCAAGAGCTTTTCCAGTTTTTCTTCAATCTTTGATTTCTTCTTGCATGTTATTGTTCTTCAATCGTGGTAACTTTTTTTTTCCAGCGCTTTTATTATTATTTCTCATATTTCATCTCTCTTTCCAATCAATTATGAGTTCATGCAACGTAGATAACGTAGTTTTCATTAATTTCACCATGTTAGGCTAGGTTTTCGAAGGTTGGGACGCATGAACTCAACCTGATGTGGTAGTTGCATGTGTATAAAATTAATCCTCTAAATTTAATGGTTTATTACGATCGTATTGCGTAGAAATGCGACAATTATAAATCTTTGGATCTCGTTTGTTTCCTGGTAACAGGGATGCTTCAAAATGCAATTCGAGTGTAACTATCGCAATACCGATTTACTCGTCCTCTGATTAAGTATGGTGCGGCCTTGAACCTCATATACGTAATGCTTGGGAGTACTAAATTTTGGGTCTAATTAACCACTTCAATTTACGATTAGTTTTATACCATCAATACACTAGGGTTGAGGGATTGTGTCCCTACCTTAATTTTCCAATTAATTTTAGTTAACTTCTTTATTTTTACCTTTATCCCTTCTCACTCAATCATCATCTTTTTATTTCTTTTTAGAGTCAAGTTACGGTTAACAGTCTTACCTTTGTCGTTACGTACACTCGTCCTAATTCCATGTGTATTCGATACCCAGACTCGCCACTATACTACATAAGAGTGTAGTTAAAAAAAAAAATTTGTATTTGGTTGGAAGCCGATAACAACGACTAGCATATTTACACGAACGCTCCATTTCCACCTCGATCAGTGGACTCTAGATGGGGTGGTTTAAAGTAAAAAATTGAGTACGCGGGTACCGTAAAGACAATTTGTGAACGGTTCGGACCATTGGAAAGTGAATTTAGAGACGTTTGAAGAGGTAATGAACTTCGCTCGAATTGGAGAGTTTACCAAAGTAAAATGGGACTTTGGAGCACCTAGTGGCCTCTATATCAGGGTTTAGAGTAAAAGGGAGGGTACGTGCGAACCACAAGGACGATTCGCTGATGATATGGACCGTTGGATGGGGTATTCTAAGCCCTATGAAGGTGAAATGATATATGCTCAAGTTGGATCTTTGACCAAAATCAAATGGGGCTCGAGACAACCTAGTGACCTCTAGATTAAGGTTTGGAGTAGAATCTCGGGTCTGAGGGTGAAAGGAAGATTATTAGGAACCTAAGGAGGTATTTGGAGGGTCTCAAGATGGGGTGTTTACGGAGCCCCTCGATAGGTGAGCTTTGAAGAACTGGAGGTCATTAAAAAATAGACGCCTCATGAATGTTTATGAGTTTTAGAGGGTAGAGGCTGCCGTTAGGGATTTCAGATAGTTGGGGTGACCTGATTCAAAGGCCAGAGGCTAATTATGCGAACTTAAAGAGTTAAGAGGACTGATTTAGAGGGTCAAGGCTAATTCGACTAATTCAGATGGTCGAGAATAATTATGTGGACCCATGTCAATTATGCAGACCTCAAGAGTTAAGGTTTTGATTCATAGGGTGGAGGTTAATTTTGCTAATATAGGTCGATTTTGTGAACACAAAGAGATGAGGTGACTGATTCAGAGTGTATAGATTGATTACACAACCCTAAAGAGCCGAGTTGATCGATTTAGAGGGTCGAGGTTAATTACACAGACCTAGTCAATTCTTCGGACCCAAAGAGTCGAGGTGATCGATTAAGAAGATCGAGGTCGATTCTATGAATCTAAGGAGTTTAGGTGACAAATTCACAGGGTTGAGGTCCATTCTATGGACCTAAAGATTTGAGGTGACCGATTCATATGGTCGAGGTCGATTTTGTAGACCTATATCAAAGTGATTGATTTAGAGGGCCGATGTCAATTTTTTGGACCTAAAGAGATGGGAGTATCAATTTAGAGTGCCAAGGTGAATTATGCGGACCTAAAGAGTTGAGGTGATCTATTCCGAGGGTCAAGGTAGATTATGTGGATCTAGGAGTTTAGGTGATTGATTTAGAGAGTCAAGGTCAATTCTGTAGACATATGTTAGAATAGTCGATTTAGAGGGTCGAGGTTGATTATATGGACCTAAAGATTTGAGAGTGACCGATTCAAAGGGTCGAGCTCAATTCTGTAGACCTAGAGAGTTGAGGTGACCAATTTATAGGGTCAGAGTCGATTAAGCAAACCTAAAGATTTAAGGTGACCGATTCAGAGGGTCAAGTTCGATTCTATGGACCTAAAAAGTTGAGGTAACCAATTTAGATGGTCGAGGTCAATTCTGTAGACGTAAGTTAGAGTGACTAATTCATAGGGTCGAGGTCGATTGTGCGGACTTGAAGAGTTGAGATAGTTGATTTAGAGGGTTGAGGTTGATTATACGAACCTAAAGAGTTTCAATGATTAATAGTTATGACTGGTGGCATTCTTCCATTATTTTCGTTGGGGAGTATGGTAATGCTGAGGGCTCTGTAAGTGGTGGAGTATTTATTTAGAAAATTTTCTCGAGGTTGTTATGTACTCGACCTTATGGGGATTTTCTGAGAAATTTTATGAATTTTCTAGGCATTTTTTGGATTTTTTTTGAATTTTTATGACAAAATTTAAGGAATCTCCTGATAGTCATAGTCAGAGGGGTGACTATCAACATAGGAAATAGACTCTTGAACTTCTCGAGGGAGGTGAAAGGTTATCGACACACCCCTAGTTCTTTATAAAAAGGGGTAACCCTCTTTATTTTTTCACACCATCATTGAACTAAATCTCATCCTTTCTTTAACTAGAAATCAGTTTCGAGAGTATTTCATTGAAATATTTCATGGAGGGTGCATCAGATAATGTTTGGATGGCTACTGAAAACTGGACCAGCTTGGAGTGGCGTGATGCAGAGGCACTTTTATTGGGGAGTAAGAATACCTATGAAAGTTTTGAGACTATTCTTAATGATAGAATTCTATAGTGGGAGCTGGTGAATCATCGTTATTTGATAGTGAAGAACCCAAATGGTTATGTAAGTTCTCCTCCCATGTTATGCGCTCTGGGTGAGAGATAGTGGGACACTACCCATACATTTCACTTGGGTATCATGGAGATGATAGTTACACCCCTGGGTGTTCACCTGTTGACTGGGTTGGAGTATGAAGGTCATCAGATAGTGTTAGACTGAACTTTGTGTGTATCCGAGGACACAATTCGGGATGCCCTTAGAGATATTGGGCAGATCATTTTTAGGGAGTCGGTTTTAATATTTATGTTCAAGTAAAACTTATTATCTAGACATATTTATGAGGGTGATGGGAAAAAAGGTGAGGTTGGAAGCTCGTTTATTTATTTTTCTTTTGCTAGGAGGGTTCTTTGTGGTGACGAGTGATGATGTCGTCCCTTTGTGGTTTCTTCCTTACTTGATTATCATATCAGAGATTCATCTGTATGACTGGGGAGATTTATGATGGTGTCCCTTTGTGCTTCTCTTGAGGCTTTTAGTCAATGTCGTTGATAGGCCTTCACTAGGACCATGTACCTTCTGGTGGTAAACTTTAGATATATCTTTCTTTATTTTCCCGCTTGTCTTTTTATTTTTTTGACATCTTGTGTTGCTTTTTGTAGACCTGGTTCTATGAAGTTATTGGGCACAATGTTGGATTAGTGTCCCTAAAGGTGAGTGAGGTAGGAAACTTCTCGAGGATGTATAAGTGGAATAAGTCAAACAGGATGTCGATCCAGTCCTTGGAATTGAAGGATATGCATGTGAATTTAAATGACTTGACAAGCGATTAGGCTAGGATTTATTTTATGCCCTTTCTTTGGATTTCATGTTTTTTTTCACTGGGTAGATCTTTAATGACTGGCTATTATTTTTTGGGAATGTGTGATGTTATTCTCTTAGCGTTTATCCTCGAGGGTTGTTAGCATTAAGGACATGCATGCCCAAATGCGGAGGTTCCTAGTGCATGACGTTTGGTACATCTAGTATCTAGGAAAGAGGGTGGTGAGGCAGTTAATGGAGGGCGAGGTGGAGGTCCCACCATCAGTGCCCCTTGAGTTCACGAGGTTAGTGAAGTAAATATTGGATGAGGTGAAAGTGGTGGCGATGGAGGGTGAACCCTATATGCTTTATATGGCCATGACGACGGGGTATGATTACCTAAACTTTATGACCAGTTGATAAATGCCATCGGCTATCAATGATATGGAGGGTATGGCTCAACCAGCAATGAGATCAAGGAGGGGTACTAGTGCGTGGGCGGCTTCATCTCATACTTTGAGGCATGGCGCATCGGCGGTAGACAATATCCCTCTCCATCATCTCTCCATTCCATCTTAGCATATTGTATTGGGTAGTGGGGATATTGTCTTGGTGCCTTATCGTCTTCAGGCAAAGATAAATGGTTTTGCAGGGCTTTTTGAGGATGTATGAATTTCTTTTTATTTTGCATTTTTTCTTCGGATTTTCTTTCATTATTATTTGGTTGCTTGTTTTTACTGAATTGGTTCTTCAAAAAACTATTCATGTATCGACATCCTAGTTACGAGACATTCGAGGCTGGATGACTTCATTATGAAATCGTGTGAGGAAAATGCACAGGTCATGTATGGTGTCACCAACAACATCTAGGGAGATTTTTGGTTCTAAAAGTGGGTAATCTACCGCTCGTGATCGGGGAAAGCACGTTCGCCAAGGGCCTGAGGCAACAATTTTTGGTTAATGGAGTTTTTGGAAAATCCGAGATGCGTCCCGATTATTATTATTTTCACCTTATTTTTTCTTTTCTTGTTTTCATTGTAGCTAAATAATGTAAGCATACTGACAAATATACAAGATATATTTTTCATGATTTTTATTTATCTTGGATTAAATGACCTAGTCTACATGAACTTTAATTTTCTGCTGAGGTTTTTGTTTATTGCAAAGGTAAGTATAAAAGGTAGAAGAAATACCCGATTTTTTTTTTTGCAAATAGGTTATTTTTGACCAAAAAAAGGGTCTTTATTGGATAGGTACATGTAAGTGGGGATGGTAAAAGATTTCTAAAAATAGGGGATGCTGATCAGCATACCCCTAGGCCTACCTATTGGCATATAAGTCAACTTGAAAACACTTTACTAGATTTTATTGCACTTCTTCTGTACTTAGGATCAGTAGTTTTAACAACAGGTCGAGCCTTTTATTGTTTCATAGGTGCCTTCGGTATAAAAAGGGGCTTGGGGGGGGGGGGGGGGGTACATCACCACACTTGAATCTTCTCTATTTTTAAGTCTACTTATTTTCTTAAAATGACGTTTTCCATGACCGAAACATTTTCATCTTGTCTTGAGAGTTTGTAGGTTCCTCTACAATGTAAACTATGAGGCTTTTAACCCATGTTATTTCTCCTTGCGACACAACCATTCTCTATATTGGAATCTCTTGGACGCGTCATTGCACTTTTTCTATCCCGATGAACATATATTTTTTTTACCTAGACGAAGTATGCTCCACTTATGAGGAGTTTTCTGCGATGTTAGGCGTCAACCCAGGTGTTGCGAAAGCTATGTCAAACATGTCCCATTCCTCTCAGATGTCATTAGCCGAGTTACTTAACACTTCTCCTTCAGCTGACCAAATGTTAGTGTACGGAGGAAGTATTGTTCTCCCGAGATTATTTAATTCAATATGTTGAAGATACTATATTGATAATGACTTTGCTAGTGTTTTAATCTTGGGATTGACTGTCGAGCAGCTTTTAGTGATCGGTGACATGACTACGGAACCCCAAGTGGCCACAATTGCATTGTGTATGTCCCATTATTGTAATCCTATCGTTGTTATACTGGAGGAGACTCTATATGTACTTGATGCCTAGAAAGAAGGTCGAGCTAATTTTCTATGGGGCAACCCTGTAATGTTATTCTTGTAGTTGTTGGAGAGACTGATCATGGCATCTCCTCCAAAGTACCCTTTGGTGGGTGTTCCCAATTTTTATGCAGTGTCTCTTTTAGATTTGATCCATCTACGGAGAACTGGGTGAATTGGATTGTGAAGCATGGGGCTATGAATATTAATTGGCCAGTGACGTCGTGCGCCAACTTGCAACTTATCATGCAAGTGGGTGATTATCGATATGTGTGGTTGGTGGGCCTTCACTAGAGTTCTTTATATTTTCTATGATAGCTGCTAGGACAAATCCTCCAGGAGCAAATCGTTCCTTCTCGTATAACAAGCTTATTTCCCGTGGAGGACCTGTATGGATTCCTACGAAGGATTTTAGGGCATTTATGGCAGCGTCACTATAGACACCATATTCTAGGACCCCCACATCTCTCCTTAGGTCCCAATATCCTCCCCAATTCACTACAAACCATAGCTCATACTACGAGTACCAATCTAGAGGCCATCGGGCGCTCTAGGCCCCCATGTAACTCCGATTAACTCCGTCGTCAGAGCAAAAGCTCAATGAATCTTCCAAGGTCTATGTATCCACTTTCCAATGATCTACCCCATGCGCGAATCAGCATAACGGTTTGGACTAACAAACCATTTTACCATCAAAAATTGATATGAGACCACCGGACGCTCCCGGGCCCCCGATTTGACCTCATTCAACTTCATCGTCAGAGCGAAAACTCTTTAAATCTTCAAAGGACAATGAAACCCATTTCCAATTGTTTGCCCCGTGCATGAAACGACACAATTTTTTGGACAAATGATCTGTTTCTCCTAAAAATTGATCCGAAGGCCACCTAGCACTCCCGAGCTTTATTGACCAATGTTAAATCTTCTGCTCAAACAAGACTGAATGAATTTTCGAAGGGTACTACATACCCTTTCCAACGGTCTACCCCTATAATAATCAGCCTTACGGTCTACCCCATTTTACTCTGAAAGGTCACTGGATGCTAACGGGACCCGTTTGACCAAAGTCAACTATTCGAACCAAGCAAATCTCTTTGGAATGTCTAAGTACCTCGCATAACCTTCCCATGGGTCTTCCTCATGCGTGATTTTGACTTACAGTTTGGACGAACGATCCATTACTGTTCGATGACCTCCCGTCCAAAGGATTGACGAGCTCTTTCGATCCCCGTTTCACCTAAGGTTAACTCCCGCACTTGGGATATGCCCAAAGGACACTTGAAGGTCTCTTAATTACCTTTCTAACAGTATTCCCCGTGCACGATTTGAATTAACGAATTGCATTCTATGACCATTTTTTTAAAAAAATTGCATGAGACTAACGATTGGGAGGTCCATTTCCCTGCCTATCGGCAGTGTGTTTTGGGTTACCTATCGATTGGCAAGGCTAGGTATATGCTGATCGGCACCCCCTTACCCTATAAAGGGCATAACCTCACTTCTAAGGCAGACATCATATCCATCAATATAAGTGATCTCAAAAACATTCTCTTGCAATCAATATAGTTTCCTTGTGTGAAATTCCTTTCCATCTTTCATTCCCATCATTTTCATACCAAATTTAGAAAAAATTCATTCTCTCACATCTAACATTCATCTCAACATTCAAGGGATCTCATCAAAGATCAAGATCAAGTGTCAATTCTCCAAAGAAGGTCCAAATAAAACTCTCTCTCTTTTTGCATTAGTTACATAAATTCTTAATTTAGCTTTTACTTTAGTTCATAAACATTAACATCTTATCATTTATTAGTTATATTACACGTACTTTATTTTCTATTAAAAAAAACAAAACAAAGAAAGAGAGGGTTACGCTTATAAATTCCAACGGGATTATCCACCACAATTTCCCAAAATTAAAAAGACATTTTCAACACACACACATAATAAATTCCCACCTGAATGTATGGGATAAACCACACCCTTATGACGTATGTTAAATACGCGGACTTTGATGACTTTATAGGCTACGTAGGCATCTCGAGATAAAAGTCGAGACTCGAGTCTAATTTTTCAATTATCCAATTTTCCCTTTTTTGCACTTGCATCTTTTTCATCTATATAATATTTTAATATATATTATATTTTTTTTATCCATATTGGCGTTCTATCTATCTTATAATATCATTCCATCATAACGATCAATGTCTCGATAAATGCATACATCGCATTTTCTAGATATTATTTTGGGAACATTTCTTTGGATGACCTCACTCTATCTTTTCCATGATATGAGTTGGGGGATTCTGATCTCCATTTATATGCACACACACACAGATACTTCACGAATAAATTAAGGAAAACAATAGCACAAACCCACGAGAAACCGAAAGGGCGGGATGGGTGCCTAACGCCTTCCCATTTCGTAACTTATCCCCCAAAGCTTCAAACTATTGGTTTCATAAGCATCAATTTCTCTTTGAAGCCCCGACCCTTGGAGTGACTCCATATTATCTTTGGTCTTTCGTTGAACCTCCATGAGGCTCCATTAGTTCCCTAGCTACTTCCTTTGAGTCCAAAATCCACCTTCACCTGCATTCCATGGAGAACATTAACCAAGTACCGATTGTGGAGCCAAATTTGATGACGCTTGTCCAAATCACTGTTAAGATTGATAACCTTCAAATCGAGGTTCATGAGCTTCAGTGAAATCAAGTCCCTATTCTCGAAGAACTCGAGGTCCTCTTCCCTCTCACTATGGGTTCTTCCACACCTTAACCTATTTGGGTCCTCCAGGAATATTAGTACTCTCCACGTGCCCCTCTTGCTAATGGGCCATCGACAGCTGAGCTCCCTATGCAGCATCTTGCCCAGCCAGGCTCTAACCTACTCATGACCATTGATCCAAAAGAAGAAGAGTTGAAGAAGTTCAAGGAGGACCTTAAGATGTTGACCAAGAATCTTGAACAAGTTCGAATCTCTGGGAACTACATGGATTACACCCATATGTCTCCCTATCCTAAAGCAAGGTTGCTGAAAAAGTTCAAGATGTATAACATTGAGATGTTCGGGGGTAGTGGAGCCCAAATTGTTCATCTTTGAAGTTATCACCAAGACATGACTCTCTTAGGTGCATACGAGGAAATAATGTCCCAAATGTTCCAATAAGCTTTGAAGGAAAACACTCTTTGTTGGTTCTTACATCTATAGGAGTCCAGGATTCACAGTTGGGAGGATGTTGCTCATGAATTCATATCACAATACAAGTATAACGAGGAGTTGGAGGTTACCCGCCATGATTTATAACTTCTCAAAAGGAATACCTACGAATATGTTAGTAACTTCATAGCAAGCTGGAGAGAGAAAGTAGCCACCATGACCAACCGGCCTTCCAAAGAGGAGCAAGTTAGTATTGTAAAGAAGAATTTCTTACCCCATGTCTAAGCAACGCTGGGAGGATAGTACTACCCCATTTCTGATCTATTTGGGAAGCAGGAGTGGAGATGAAAGAAAGTCTTACCAAGACAGAAGTTGAGCTGAAGAAAGTATCCAGATAGTTCACTCCCAGAAAGTATGAGAATCTTGTCAATACCAAAATTTCAACATTCAGTAACATCTCTCAACCTGCCACTTCATGGGCACTAGAAATCTGCTCAAACCCAGTAAAAAAGGAATATACCGAGCTTCATGCTCCGCTCTCAAAAGTTTACTAATCCCTTTTATTCTGAAATCTCATCAAGCCATTCGACCATCGTCTATTACCAAATCCACTTCCAAAAAATTTCAAACCTGATGCCCACTGGAATTTCCATCAAAATGTTGGCGATACCACTGATCAATGTTTCCACCTTTGAAATATAATCCAAAATCTGATTATATGGAATATCATCACCCACCAGCCAATCCTAAATGAAACACTACCCATAATCCACTCCCAAATCATGTAAATGTTATCTTCCTGGAAAAAGATCTGAAATTTGATCATATACCTCGATTGTACCTAGTAAATCACCCAACACACCCATATATTCCCCCAAAACCTTCCAAGTTTACCCATATTTTCTCTTGAATCCTATCAGTTTTGCCAATCAGACTATGTCACTCCTTACGAGAGCATGCAATACTGTGCGTTCCCATTCCGAAGATAAAGATATGGAATGATTAATAGTATTTAACTAAATTTTAGAGTTTTGGATGAAATTGCCTTCAGAGATGACCATTGACTACCAAAGATTCAGTGCACTGTTCTTAGAAGGTCAAAAGTGGGCCCGAGAGTCAGATAATTGGGTGGTACCTACTAATGAAGTCTGCTTAGATGATGTCGTCCAGATCATAGCGGACTTATTTCAACAGACTAGTGAAATTTGCAGTATGTTTGAGTATTTAATGCTTTGATACTATAAAGGAGTTTGGTACCTTCGCTTCTACATCTCCTCGTTGAGTGGGAGGATCTATAAAAAAATTCCATTGAGGTTATGTAGTGCATTGAATTTTTGTAGAAAGATGATGTCGCTGCCACTAGATGGGGAGACAAATTTGATAGTTCAGATGAAGAGAAAATCCCACACAAGACTATCCCAGTAGTCAGAATATGTGGAATGTTATTGTTTAAAGAGCTGCTAGGAGAGATTAACAAGGTACCCAAACCACCAGAGATAGATAAGGAAATGGGTTTTTTATTTTTTTCCCCTTTTTTTGAACCATATGACTAGATCAGGGAAGCATTACTAGGTTCCCAATCAACAGCGATCAATATAGGAAAAGTTGTTGAGAAACTTCTTATGCCAAAAATGACCCTCTAAGAGAGAAAGATCCTCGATGAGCTGAAGAAAACCCAAGCTAACATCACTTTGTGGAGAATCTTTTTGTCTTCCTAGCTGCACTGAAATGCCTTGATCAAACTACTTAACATGCCACAGTCCTTCCTTGCACCACACCAGAAGAAATGGTGAATCTGATCAAATATCTAACCTCTAATATTATGATCTACTTCTCCTAAGAATAAATCCCTAAGTTTGTACCAAATCATAACTATGCTCTCAACATCTTCGTCGTAGTCATGGGAAAGACCATCCCACTTTCTCTTATCGACAATGGATTAACTCTTAATGTTTGCCCATTGAGAACCCTCAAATGCTTGGGAATAAAAGTAAGCGATCTTTCTCCAACCTCTGCTGCAGTACGTTTTTATGATAATACTTATCGCGAAGTGATGGTTCCATAAATCTTATAATAGAGGTTGGACCTATAAATCCCGTTATTGAATTCTAACTTATTGATATCCTAACTTCTTTCAACCTGTTGCTCGGACGATAATGGCTCCATAGTATCAAGGGTATGTCCTCCTTCCTCCATCAGAAATTGAAGTTCTTTGCCAAAGGGAAAGTCATCACCATCTTGGGCGACGATGATAATACTGAGAATACAAGCACCAGTAATCTGTTACTAGAGATACAACATGTGGTTGTCCGGTTTTCGAGTTGAACCACTTCCTCTCCTGGCAGGGGATGATTTCAAAGATAGAGTTTGTCCATAACACAACCCTTATGGAAATGTTAATGTAATATAGATGTTCAAAAACATGCACTTCATGCCCGAACTGGGGCTAGGAAGACGACAACAGGGAATACTAGAGCCCATAGTGTTAAAGAAGGTCTTTCCTCCTTGTGGCCTGGGTTATCAACCATCAGCATAGGAAATTAGTATGCTCTGATAACCTCGATTGAAAAGAAGGTTAGAAAGGGCTAAAACAATCTCAAGAGATTTATTGAATGGAAGATTCATTAAAGAGGTTGAAGATTTCCCATGTTGTGGCTTTCCTGAACTATGGTATCATCATATGGACAAGAAGATGAAACCAAGAATGGAGATCTTTTTCCAAGATGGTTACTCATAGGTTGAAGGTTCCTAGAATCATGTACAACCGCTCGATGAGAAGACTACAACTGTTACCAAGGATTTCGAGGGAGGTGACTCCTAGGAATTTGTTCAACTTACAGACACTGGGGATGACACTTTGCATGGTCCACTGAAACACTACATCATTGGATCCATCCCGCATGATCAAAGATGCTGATGTACCTCTCCTCAACTGGAATGCAATACCAGTTCCACCCGCTGAAATGAAACCTAACCCAAATGATTATCCCATTTCTTAATCTTTTTTTGTCACTCCCTGTTCTGATCATAATGTAATCGAGACCTCCTTTAATGAGATTCTCAACGTTGGTTTTCCCAATAATGAAATAAATGAAGATTTATGCCCGAAAAATTAATTGCAATGATTCTAATCAAACTCTTTATGATGATGATTTTGCAAATGAACAATTCTTAACTGATATTAACAATCTTAATAACGAACAACATAACCGCGTTCATATTAATGAAAATGAAACTATTATTGTTAATCTCGATTCTAGTAGCCAACTACGCGAGATTAGGATAGAGACCACCCTTGATGAGGAATTACTAAGGGAATTTATGGATGTCTTCGCATGGTACTATAACGACATGCCATGCATTGACCTTGAGATAGCTCAACATGAAATTCCAATGCTCCCAGAATGCAAACCTCTTAAAAAAACTGTGTATTCTCCGCACCGAATGGTCACTCAAGGTGAAAAAGGAAGTGGTCAAACACTTAAATATAGACTTCATTCAGGTGATTGAACATCTCACATGGCTATCCAACATCGTACCCATGCCAATATCATGCGGAAAGGTTCGCATGTGCATTGATTATCAAGATTTTAATAAGGCCACTCCGAAAGTTGATTATCTGCTACCCAATATTGACACGATTGTGAATAACACAACCATGCACCCTCTCAAGTCATTTATTGGTGGTTTTGTCAGATAAAATCAAATCAAGATGAACCTGAATCATCAAAGGAAAACCGCATTCATCACCCCTTGGGGAACATTTTATCACACCGTTATTCCATTTGGTCTAAAAAACTACAGCGGTTACCTAGTAGAGGGTTGCCACAACTATCTTTCATGATCTGATACACAAATAAGTCAAAGTCTATGTGGATGATATCATTATTAAGTCTAAAACTCGAGAAGGTCATGTTCCCATTCTTCAGAAGTTGTTCGAGCGACTACGGTGATACCAGATGCAACTTAACCCACATAAATGTGTTTTTGGCATTACCAAAGGAAAGGTCTTGGGATTAATGGTTAGAGAAAAGGGGTTAAAGCAGATCATGCTAAGCTGAAAGACATACTCGAGATGCCACCACCCTATACGGAGAAGGAAGTCTGGGATTCCTTGGAAAATTGCAGTATATTAGCCGGGTCATCATCCAGTTGACTTCTATCTATGAACTCATCTTCGAACTCCTCTGGAAGGATTCAACCAAATTTTGTAACAAATATTGCCAAGAATCCTTTGACCAAATTAAGTAATATCTAACCTGACCTCCAGTACTGATGCCACCCTAACCTAGCATACCCCTACTCATATACCTGATCGTAACAGACACCGCAGTTGGAGATTTATTGGCCCAATACCTTGAAGAGTCTCACAAAGAGAGATCCATATACTATGTCAGTCGTAAATTGTCCGGGTATGAAGTTAACTACACTGCTTTGGAGAAAGCAAGTGTCGCCCTTATCTAGGTCACCAAAAAATTATGACACTGCATGCTCGTGTTTCCCATCAAACTTGTGTCTCGAATGGATCCCATTAAATACCTTCTAGAGAAACCATCCATGTCTAGTCGAATGGCCTGATGGTTAATGCTATTAGCCTAATTTGATCTTGTGTGTGTCATGCAGAAAGCCATGAAAGGAAGAGCCATTTTTTACTACCTCGCTATCTCCCTATGGAAGAAACCGATGTTTGGAATCCTTTGTACCTCCCAAGAAGACCTTCGATGGCAAATGTTCTTTGACTGTGCTTCTAATAAGAAAAGGTATGGCGTTGGGATACTCCTAATTTCCCCTGATGACTCTCACACTCCCATTGCCATCAATCTGGACTTTCCCTCAACCAACAACATGATCAAATACAAGGCATGCACGGTAGGCCTCAAAGTCACTCTCAAGAATGGAATTCTATACCTAGATGTCTACGAGGATTCAACCCTCATCATCGGTCAAGTCCTCAAAAAGTGGAAAGTCAAGGACGAGAAACTCTTACCCTTCCATTCCCACCTAGAATAGTTGGCCTCCTAATTCTAAGATATCACCTTCCACTACCTACCTTGAGCAAAGAATAACTTAGCCTATGCCTTTGCCAACTTAGACTCCATGATCAACATACCCGAAGGAATAACTATGGCCCCCTTCCTAGTCCAAAAGCAAGCTAAACCTATAGTCTGCTACCACATTGAGCTCATCATGGAAAAAAATCCTAATATAGTTGATTATTGGTAGTATGATATTTGACGCCTCCTTAAGCACGATAGGTATCCCTAAGATTCTAACAAGAAAGACCGATAAACCCTATATAAACTGGTTGCCTAGTACATTATCTGCAATAAAGAACTGTTCAAGAGAAACTTCGATGGAACCCATTTACACAACATCGCAGGGGCTGATATTGAAGAGATGGTGTTAAAAATCCACATTGTGGAGTGTGGACCCTGCATGAATGGACATATGCTTTCCAAGAAAATCAATTGAAAGGATACTATAGGACTACCATGGCCCAGGATTGCATCGCATATGTTGAAAAAATCCTTAAATGCCAATAGTTTTCCAATCTCAAGCACTTCCCTCTATGAGATTTGTACAACATCACTTCTCCCTGGTCGTTCTCCACATGGGGCATTGATATCATGGGAAGGTTACACCCAAAGCCTCCAACGAATATGAATTTATCTTGGTTGCCATTTATTACTTCACCAAATGGGTCAAAGCCGAGTCATACATAGTGCGGAATGCTAAAAAGGTTTCCAAGATCATTAAAAAAAATATCATCTGTAGATATGGGGTCCCACATGAGCCAATATCATACAACGGGTTACATTTTGAGGAAGAATTAACAAAATTGGTCGACGAGTATGGGATTCACAGAAAAAAATCTTCTCCATACCGACCTCAAACAAATGGTGCAATCGAAGCCGTCAATAAGAACCTCAAAGAAATCATCAGCAAAATGTCTGAGAGTTGTTGATATTGGGCTGATCGGATCCCTTACGCGCTCTGAGGCTTCCACACTTCAGTTTGACCATTTCGTGGGGCCACCCCTTACTCTCTGGTATACGACATGGAAGCAGTCCTACCAGTTGAGATAGAATTTTTTTCACTACGCGTCATGCTTGAAAGCAAAGTCAACGAAGAAGACTGGCATCAATGTTGTCTTGACGAGTCGTCACTTTTGTATGTAAGGAGACTATAAGATCTATATCATATTCAAGGGTACCATCGTCGTATAGCGCAATCATTTGACAAGATTGACAAGACCGTGGTGTCCGAGAAGTGGATTTATCCCTTAAAAAATCGTAGATCCCATCTGGGACCCAAGAGGGAAATTTAAGGCTAATTGGAGCGGCCTCAACATTATGAAGAAGATCATATTTGGCGGAACCGCTATGCTCACCGACCTCAATGGAGAAAAGATGGATCATCCAGTTAGCTTGGACCATCTCAAGAAATTCTACACTTACTCCAAAATTTCGACGCACTACGACTCTTATCACCTCCTTTCTATTCTAAAAAAGAATCTTTATTTACCTCTACTCAAAACTAAGAGGGTACTGATCTTCCAAAAATCTTTCAATTTTCAAAACCCCCAGAGGTACGTAGGCAGCTCATAAGCTTTACATGAGTACGACCCCCTTCTTTTTCATAAAATGATATTTTTTTCTTATCTCCGAGAACGACAATTCATTTTATCATTTACATGAACAAAAGTATTATGTACGCCTTAGTGATTGGTATATATAACTCAAATGCAAAACTCATCAAGAGACACTATAATCTAATTAAAATCTTTTTTATTCCATCAATGAGAAATTTAAGTACAATTACAAATATCAACATAAGTAGTCAAACATCTTCCCCTCCAACCTAACCTATAAAACAAGCCAAACTACTCATAAACAACCTTCCTAAAGTTATTCCTATCAAAAAAATAAAAAAATACATAACCAAATAGCATACAAAAGCTTCACAAATAAAACTCCCCAGGAACCAACCCCATCATCATATATATCTTGGGGTCCTTAAGCTTCCCCTGCTTGAATGGAATATCAAAGGCGCTCTATGGAACAGTAATCCCGGACCAGCCTAGGGAAAACCACAACACCTGCCTCTATGGTGCCAAACATGGCAAGTCACCTCTGTTCGGTCTTCTTGGACAACATTTTAGCCGCTAGCCTCCTCCATATCTGCTTCATGTAATCCCCAGAAACATGCCAACCTTTTCCAAAAGATTGGTAATGATGGGTCGACGGCCTATACTTCTCCTATAGAGAACCCAACCGCATGCCCATGCCTTTCGTCCAATCTTCCATAGGAAAGAAGTCCAGAACACGGGAAGGCGCAATTTATTCCCATCGAAATTAATGCAGGAGCCTCCAGGGAAAGTAGAAAGTGGTCTGTCGAAGGCCAACTAATCGAACAAACTGGTATTCCCCCAGTTCTAGACTGGGATGCAACTCCCCCCACCTGGCTATTGACAAGTGTAGACATCGAGCCCCGTGATATACAAACTAGTTCACCCAATTCTCAATATTCAGGCTCAAACTGATATAGTATCGAGTGAAAACATTCTATGCAACTGCCAATGGATATCAGGAGGGATTGCCAAATGAAATATCTTTGACAGCCACATGAACAGTGTAATGGGGTTGCCCCTCAGAAAGTTAGAACGGCCTTCCCACCAAGCATATAGACCATTTAGGGTCTCTGCCAGTATCACTGCCGCATGATTGTTATGGTACGACATCCACGCAGTGATGGTAGCAAGTTGAGGGTCCACCCATAGGTTCCTAGTCACTAACAGAAACTTTGAAAGTAAGCCAAGGGTGACGGATCTAGTATAGCCCGCATCACCAATGTCCTGTAGATGCAAGGAATACAACACAACCGGGAGAAAGATCATTCTTTCCTTGACCAAAGACCAAGTTGTCGAGTGGGGGATATGGAAAAGTCCTACTAACAGCTCTCGAGGAGACCGAGCAACTTCAGGAATGGTTGTCGTAACATTGGGGTTTACCCCCAGCATAGCACATAACTCTTCGTAATAAGGGAATATTTTGTCCCAACCAAAGCTAAAGACATGATCCTCGGTGTACCATCATTGTACCGCCACCATCATCATATTCCAATCAATAGACTGGTTGTGCCATAATGAAACCCGACGCATGTTGAAGGTGTCATAGTCTACAGTGTGTGAGCTCATAACCTCTAAATTTACAAGGTAAGAGGAAAATCCAATGCTTCCAGGAAGAGACATATTAGAAATGGTAAGATAAGAAGCAAGAAATAAGAAAAAGAAAGGAAATGCGGATGGGTGAAGATAATACTCCACCATTACCCCTTTTATACATGAAAGAACTTGGATAGAGATAAGGGTCCTGCGAAATCTAGATAAAACCCAACCCCGTCAAGGACTAAGTAGTTAAAGAATGTGCAAGCAAGCCTTGGGGTGATTGGAATGGACTGACCTATTGATAGGCAGGACAAGGGGTATGCCGATCGGCATCCCCCCATTTTTAGTAAATTCTCTTTTTCCTTCTTTGTCAAAATACAAAACCCAAAATTTATTTTTAATCTCGGAGTCAGGCCAATTCCTCATATTTTTACTTATACTTTCTCAAAATAAATCCATTTCCTTTAAAGTTATTATAATCCTTTTTACGGTCTCATTAGCAAAGTAAAAAGTGCATTAACTCATTAAAGAAAAAGATAAATAAATAAAACCTCATTCATTGCATATATATTGCTTCATGGCATTTGTCTTGCAGGAAAGGAAAACATAAAAATAGCGGGACTCAGCTCGAATCCCACAAAAAACATTCTCTCTTTATCACCTTCTCCTTCTCTCACACTCTCTCTCTCTCATACCCCCTATCCCTGCGTTGTACGCGCTTTCACCGGCAACAAGCTGAAGAGACTCCGCTACCTGATCCAAACCCCTCCTCACATGATGCATATGTCACCAAGCAGGAAGGAACCGGGATCGACTTCCGAATATGAGCAGTCGCAGAAGCCACCTAATCTTAGATATATCTGAACCAGGTAGTTGACACTCGAACGTGCTGCAAGATCACTCAGTATGAGACAAATGAAGAAATTAGAAGGATAAAAGTCAAAGAGATAAAAGGTAAACCTCTGGCTAAAGGACATCTTTTTTCAGCCCCACCACCTCCGAGTCCATCGCATTTGGGCAATGCATCATACTTACCGATCCTCCCCCAGGTAGTCTAATGTTATATGAAGGAGGAGCCAATCGCAAAAACGGAACCTCTAACATCATCATCACTGCTGATGTCGACGCACCACCCGAACTATGGGCAGACCCTAATAGCCGACTCGTGCCACTAACAAAAACTATAGGGGAAGAGGCATAACATCATATATGTTGGGAAGTATCAGCCAACTCGACACAAAATCCAAGTATTCATAAGTCATCGCCATGTCGGTATATGACGAATAAGGTTCGCTGACCATCTCGGCCACCCTCGCCTCCTCCGGCATCTCCCGCTCCCGTATCATGTACCTCTGGGCCTCGCAAGTTCACCATAACCTCTTACTCAACCACCTGTCGGACTACTCTCTCCCCCATATACCAGGAGTAGCCAAACTTGTGTGCCAACATACGACGTAGCTGCGCGTTACCCCCGTCACCCCCATGTACTGGATGGTCGTCCCCCAGGGATAGAAGGTGACTTGAAAAATCCCCAGTGAAAAATCAATATTTCAAATAGATCATTGAATAAAAATGGTCTCAATAGGAAAAACTAATTTACCCGATCACTCGTCATGCCATACAAGACCTGATGCACCACTGCTAAAGAGAGAGACTACCTCGACTACCAGTTGGACTTCCGCCACTAGTACGTACAACAGAAGTACCCACTGACTCATCCTTCAAACCTATCAAATGGGAACTAAGCCTAATCACCTCATCAAACCACGTCTACAAAGGAACAAGGTCATCAATCAGAATAAAGCAATCAAGGAACCAAAAAAGAAACAAAATGCAGAAAGGAAAAATATAAAAAAGGAAGAATACCTCCAAAAGATACGTGGCACCAGTAAAGGTCTTCCAAAAACACTGACTGAAAGCATCCAAAGACAAATAAAGGTTCGCCAAAATCAGGCTCCCCTAGTGAAAGAGAGGGACATCCAGAAATACCGTCAAATAAGGCAGAAACCACAAGTGAACGACGTCGCCACTCGTCGCCACCAAAAACCTACCAACAATAAAAGAATAAATAATAGGGCCATCTTCCACACCCGCAGACCATTGGTATCATCAATATGCCGACTCAGTAAAACCTCCTTCAAAATAGAGAGACGAATGGAGTCAGCTGAGACTATCTTCCTAACATCGCCGACTGCAACCTCCACCACCACCTACGTCACCCTCAGTATGCGGTTCACCTCTACCTGGGTCCCCTAACAGTCTAGCCCCAGTAGATACTATACATCAATGGGTGTCACTCTCATCTACCAAAAATCAAAATGCATAGTGTGGGTAGTATCCCACCACCTCTCTCCCAAAGCACAGAGGAAAACCGTCGAGCGAGGAATCTCTTCCAGTAGAGATGCCAAACTGCCAAAACTAGCTGATGAAACCACCCAACGCACCATCAGAGGAACATTCTCCCAGATGCCCTTGAACCCGATCATCCCTTGGGAATGCAAGTTCAACATATATATATATATATATATATATATATATATATATATATATATATATATATATATATATATATAAAGAGAAAGGAAAAACCCATGTTAAAATTTAGAAAAAATAAGGAAATACACAAGAAAATGGAAATATGAAATGTCATTAACACTTACATAATCACTAAGGTTCACCACCCTAGACAATTGATGGTGCGCAGGCTCATGTGGAAGAGTCTGCTCATCCACAATCGAACCAAATGAGTGAAAGACATTCTCATTACCTAGCATTAGGGGCACCCTGGCCCTCCATTCCAAATGTGCCCAGTCATCAACACCTAACCACGCCATGTGGACCATGATACATGTAATGTCTTCCATTTCCTAGTCTTGGAAAAGAAAATAACGTTAGAACAATTTGCAGAAAAGAAGGACAGAAGATAGAAGATCTGAAAGTTGTGAAAAATGAAGAAATCTCGCCCCTTTTTATAGGATGCTAAGTGGCATGCCGATCGGTAGTCCCCGACCACATACCGGTTGGCACTATCCCTTAACCTGTCTCGAGATAGTCCAAAAGATTGTGCCACTTTTGTTTGGCACCCCCTAGACCTTGTTGGTCGGCATTTACCTAAAATTTTGTACTAAAACATCCCATAAAAGTGCTAGAAAATCCCTAAAATTCCTAAAATTATCGAAAGGATTTTAGAATTATTTTCACCAAGAAAAACATTTCCAAGCTCTCAAATCACCAACTGAATCAATACAACATTTTCTCCCATAATTATTTCCCCGGCATAATTCCCAAATACAATTGGATATCTCCACAACAATGTCTCTAAGGGACATAACAAAAATCAAAAAAATTCCCACCAGCGCTACATTCGATCCTCATATTAGTATCTTTTTCCCAAAGGAGTCTCCAAAATTTCCCAGGAAAGTTGTACCCCATATCCTACTTAAGGTCCTCAGAATTGACCTTGACCCTCAGAATTTGTCGCCCCTACTTAAAGTCCTCAGAATTGGTCGCTCCCACTAACTGCCCTGAGAATTGGCTTCGACCCACATAATTGGTCAACCCTACTTAAAGCCCTCAGGATTGGCATCAACCCTCAGAATTGGTCACTGCCACTTAAAGCCCTTATAATTTGCTTCAACCCGCAAAATTGGTCATCCCTACTTAAGGTCCTCAGAATTTAACTCGACCCTCAGAATTTCTCACCCCTACATAAATCCCTCAGAATTATCTTTGACCCTCCGAATTGGTCGCTTTTACTTAAGGTCCTCAGAATTAACCTCCACCCTCATAATTGGTCACCCTTACTTAAATCCCTCATAATTGTCTTCGACCCTAAGAAATGGTCGCTTCTACTTAAGCCCTAAAAATTGGCTTCGACCCTCAGAATTGGTCGCTCCCACTTAAGGTCCTAATAATTGTCCTCGACCCTCAGAATTGGTCCCTCTCCACTTAAGCCCTAATAATTGGCTTCGACCCTCAAAATTAGTTTCTCCCATCTTGAAGCCCTCATAATTGGTTGCTTCCTACCCTAGGTCCTCAAAATCAACCTCAGCCCATGGAATCGGACTTCCCCAGCATTAATTTAGGTCCCCGGAATGTACCTCAACCCTCTGAATCGATCATCCTCATCCCTTAGGTATGTAGAATTGAACTCTTTTCCAAAACATCATGTGGTGTCTATTTGATGGCTTTCATTTATTCCAAGCCCACCTGTCGAGGGCCTCCATAGACACCACATTTTACTACCCCCTAAGTCTCTCCTTAGGTTCCTATCACCTCCCCAATTCAGTCCAAACCATAGGTCATACTCTGAGTATCCATCTACAGGCCATCGGGCGCTATAGGGCCCCATTTGCTCTGATAAACTCTATCGTCAATGAATCTTTGAAAGGATCTTAATACCCTTTCCAATGATCCACCCAGTGCACGAATCAGCATAACAATTCAGACGAACGAAATATTTTACTACCGAAAATCAATCTGGAGGCCATCCGGCGCTCTCAGGCCCGCGATTTGACCCCAATAAACTTCATCGTCAGAGTAAAAGATTTTTGAATTTTCAAAGGCATTGAAACCTCTTTTTAAAGGTTTGCCCAGTGAGAAAAATGGCATAACCGTTCATATGAACAATCCGTTTTACCATAAAAACTGATTTGGAGGCCACTAAGAGTTCGCAGGCTCCATTTAACTAAGGTAAACTCTTCATCTTGAATGAGACTGAATTAATATTCGAATGGCACTAAATACCCTTTCGAACGGTACACCAATCAGCCTTATAATACGAAAGAATGACCCATTTTACTTTGAAATGTCACTGGACGCTTTCGAGAACCATTTGACCAAAGTCAATTATCTGGAACAAGCGAAGCTCTTTGGAATGTTGAAGTACCTCGTATAACCTTTCCAATAGTTCACCCCATGCTCGATTCTAACTTATAATTTTGACGAACGATCCATTACCATCCGATGATCTCCCATCCAAAGGATCAATGAGATATTTTGAGCCCCATTTGACCCAAAGTTAAATCCCAGAATCGGGAGAGACCCAAGGACTCTTGAAGGTCTCTGAATGATCTTTCTAACAATATTCCCCATGCATGATTTGGATAAATGAATTGCATTCTAGGATTATTTTTTTGAAAAAAATCTACACGAGGTTGCCGGTTGGAAGGTCAATTTTTGTGCCTATCGACAGTGTGTCTAGGGTTAACTGCCACTTTTTAGGGCTAGTCTATGACTATCATCACCCCCCTTACCCTATAAGTAGAGGTCATGACCTCAATCCCAAGACAGATATCAAATCTATGAATATCAGTGATTTCAACAACATTCTATTGCAATCAACGAAGTTTCCTTATGTGAAATTCCTTTCCATATTTCATTCCCATAATTTTCATACACAATATAGCAAAATCTCATTCTCTCACATCCAACATTCATCTCAATATTCAAGGTATCTAATCAAAGATCAAAATCAAGTCTTAATTCTCGAAAAGAAGGTCCAAAAATCGCCCTCTCTCTTTAAGTTCTTTATTTTTGCATTACTTATATAAATTATTAATTTATCTTTTAATATAGTTCATACACATTAATATATCATCCGTTATTAGTTATATTTCACATACTTTATTTTCTATAAAAAAACAAAACAAAGAAAAAGAGGGTTACACCTATAAATTCCAGCAGGATTATCCACCACAATTTTCCAAAATTAAAAATAGGTTTTCTACACCTATACATATGATAAATTCCCATTTGAATCTATGGGATAAACCCCAATCTTATGCCTCATATGAACTACATGGACTTTTATGACTTTATAGTCTCGTAGGCGTCTCGGGCTAAAACCCGAGACTCGTGTCCAATTTCTCAATTCTCCAATTTTTCCATTTTTTATACTTGCATCCTTTTCATCTATATATAGTATATATGTGATCCATGTTAGCATTTTATCTAACATATATTAACGTTTCATCATAACGATCAATGTATAAATAAATGCATGCATTGAATTTTCTCGATATTATATTGGGAACATTTCTTTGGATGACTTCACTCTATCTTTTCCATGATATGAGTTGGGGATTATGATCTCCATTTATATATACACGCATATATACTTCATGAAGAAATTAAGGAAAACATTAGCACAAGCCCATGAGAAACGGAAAGGGCGGGATGGGTGCCTAACACCTTCCCATTTGGTAACTTAGCCCCCGAACCTTCGAACTATTGGTTTTGTAAACAGTAGTTTGTCTTTGATGCCTCTCTCTCTCGAGGTGGCAACATGTTTTTTTTCCTATTTTGTGCAAAATATGCTGGAGAATTCATCTCTTTACATTCACCCCACACCAATGACTTCATAAGAGCTCCCATAGTAATAGGGTGTGAGACCAACTCCCCAGTCCTTTTTCTCCAATAGGGGAAAGGGGGAGATCGAGATGGCCATAGTCACCGATTATCTACTCATCCATCTCAGTTCGTTGGGGATCCTGGTCTTATTTTCAAGGATTAACTGAGGTTTTTATAAAAGAAAGTGGTTATGAAGGTATGTATTGAGGATAAGGGAAAGAGGTTACTTGTGATGTTTGACACTTTAGATGAGAGCATCGTTGTTCACCCAATAAAATCAAAGCATACCACTGCATAGAATGAATAGGGAAGCATAACCAGGATTGGATTTCTTAGGGTCCTCCGAGGACTAGAAATGATGATGAGGTTGTCCCGTCTAGCAGTTAAAGCAGGTCTTGTGGGGAACATAGGGGAGGTATTGGCAATATGTGTGTTTATTGTGTAGGTTTATGTTTGAGGTGTTTGGTTTGTAATGTTTGTAGGGGTGTTGATTATTTTTCATTCTTAGTGTTGATGTATCATGTAAATGCCATATTTCATTTTTTAAATAAAAGAAGATGATGATTTTGACATATTTAATCGTGCCTTTGATAAATTTATTTTATTTGAATTATCTATATTGGTCGCTAAGGCATACATAATCCTTTTGTTCATTTAAATGGTGATAGAGAGACTAATATTCTCGGAGGAAGAAAAGAATAAAAAAATTTAGAAGATAAAGGACCTTGCCTGAACTGTCTTATGGGCTGCCTACGTACCTCTATGGGTTTTAAAATTGCGTGTTTCTCTTTTAAAAAGGTGATTTTTTATAGGATTGGGTCCCATATAATTCTGAGTAGAAATGGGAAAGAAGAATTTTTTTTAGAATATAATCGAGGTAGGAAGAGTCGTAGTATGACGAGAGTTTGGACTTAGGGGATAAATTTCTTAAGACGGGCTAAATTGACTGAATGCACCATCTCCTCTCCATCGAGGTTTGTGAGCAAAGCGACACCACCTGACAGGATCCTCTTTATGATGTAGGGGCCACTCTAGTTGGGATTGAACCTTCCTCTCAGATCCCAGACGGGTTCTATGATATCTTTAAAGGCAATGTATATTTCTTAGAAACTACGGTCCCTGGACTCTTTATTGAATGATCGCGCAATACGATAATGGTATCATTGTATATGATATCGGTCTTTCGATATTCTTTCATCCAAGATCACAAGTTCGTCATAGTGACTTTTTTGCTAGTGTTCTTCGATGATCTGAATTTCAAGCATAACCCATAGGTAAGGAATTTCAAGTTTGATGGGTAGGTGTGCCTCTATTCCAAATATTAGAGAGTAGTTAGTAGACCCCATGGGCGTTCTAATGGAGGTAGACTAGCCCAGATGGTAGATGGGATCCAATAGACCTAGTCTCTACAAATTTTGGTAATCTTGCTAACTACGATCTTGAGGATTTTATTAGTGGCTTTGATAGTCCCGTTGGTCTGTGGTCAGAAAGGAGAGAACTTGTGCCTTTGGATTCTATATATGTCAATCAATTATGTGACCTCATTTTCGAAATCAATCCTATTTTTGGATACTAGTTCGTGGGGAACTCTGTGGTAGCAGATGATGTTCTTTTTGAAGAGTTTAGCTACTTTCTTTGCATTCAATACTATGTATGACTCGACTTTAACCCATTTTTTGTATTATTTAATGGTAGTCAGGAAAAATTCATGCCCATTTGACGACTTAGTAGAGACTTTCCTAGTGATTTATATGCCCCAAATGGATAAGGGACATGGAGAAGTCATGTTATCCAACTCCCGAGGAGGTAAGTGATGAATTTTAGCAGACTATTGTCATTTGAGGAATCTTTTGATGTAAGCATTGTAGTCTTAAACTAGGATGGCCCAGTAATATCCTTAACGAATGATTTTCTTGGAAAACATATGGTTGTTCATATGGGATCCACACTCCCCATTGTGGATCTTCTATATCACATCCTCGACCCAGAACCTACTATGCAATACAATGGGTTCCTGTGATAAATTATGTATTGAGCAACCAACCTATGATGGGTTGCACGATATATCTTATCACTGTTCCGAGGGTAACTAACTTGCTTGAGGAGGTGAAAAATGTCATAATAACACAATCCTACTATGTTTGTGTCTTCTTCCATAATGAGCTCAATGTGGTAGTAGTGAGTGGGTGTTATCAGTGTCTGGACTAAAAAAGGATACATTGTTATCCCCTCAGGCATGTCGACCATAGGCACTAGGGTTGTCAATGCATTGTCTAAGATTTTTCTCGAGTGAGGAAGTTGGTGGAAGGTGATATCTTCAAATTGGGAGGCGAGCTCCTCGAGTTGGGAATAGAAGCATAGGATCTTCTCGTGTTCGAATTTTTATTTTCTTAGAATTTTCTCCATAGTGAAAGATGAATCTCCATAGACATTAATGCGTATGATTCCTCTTCCGTCGATAATCTTGAGCCCTATCGTATATGTTTCATATTTTGTTTTGTTATTAGTGAAAAGGAAGTCTAATTTGATGGCAATAGGGTATGCGAATCATCGGAGGTGATTGGGAGTATCCCAATACGGTATTATTTTTTATTACCAACTCCTTTGAAGAACATCTTCCATGTGAGATCTTCGTGAGAGGTGTAGGGAGTGTCTTTGTCTATAAATTCGAAAATCCAAACCTTAGCACTTCCCATGGGATTTTCAGCAAGGTCACAAATGGCCCTTCCCTTCATTACTTTCTTCTTGACATATGTAATGTTAAATTCTTCTAGTAACGTCCACCATTAGGCCATTTGACTAGACAATACATACTTCTTTAACAAGTATTTATCATATCCGTTTGGGGAAGTAGTTTTATTGGTAATACAAGCATGTAGTATTAAAGCTTATGCATGACCTAGACTAAAGCGACACACGATTTCTTTAATGAAGTGTAGTTTACCTCGTACCCTGCCATCTTTTGACCAGCGTAGTATATGGACCTCTCTTTGCGATACAACTCGATGTATTAGGATAACATAGCCCATGATGTTGTGTTTGCGATGGTAAGATATAGGAAGAGGGGGAGACCTTGCTGTAGAGTCATGAGCACCATAAGTCGGGTGAAGTATTAATTGATCTGATGAAAGTCTTCTTGACATGCCTCGTTTCAGACTTTGATCGAATCCTGCCAAAGAAGTTTGAAAGTGGGATTACATAAAGAGTTCAGTTGAATGATGAATCGATTTATGTTTTGATTTTGCCCAGGAAATCGCAAAATGCTTTCTCTATTTGGGGTGGTGGTATTCAATAATCTCTCTATGTTTAGCAGGGTCTTCTTTGATTCATTTTTATTGATAATTAAGCCGAGGATTTTACCCTTCATGACAATGAAGATGCATTTTTGTGGGTTGAGTCGTATCTAGTATTATCGTAGTCGCTTAAAAAATTTCCTCAAGGTATGAAATGTGGCCTTCCCGAGTATTGGACTTAATGATCATATCGTCAACATAGACTTCAAACTCCTTGTGGATAAGATTGTGAATAGTGGTCACAGAGTCCCCTTAATAAGTAGCCGAGCATTGTTTTAGACCAAAATGCATGTTTATGCAGTAAAAGGTTCCCCACGAGATGATGAAAGCAGTCTTTTTCCTAATGGTCAGGGTGCATCTTAATCTAACTATACCCATTGAAATCGTCGACGAATGATTTGTGGGCATGTGTGAAAGTGTTATCGATGTAGTGGGTAACCATCTTTCGAAGATGCTTTGTTCAGATATTGATAGTCGATGCACATGTGGACTTTTCCTCCCAATTTCATTAGGGGATTATTTTTGCAAACCATGTAGGAAATTCAACCACACGAATGAAGCTTAAGTTCAATTGTTTCACCAATTCATCTTTGACTTTAAGATATCACTATATCTGTAACTTTCTCCTCCTTTGCTTGATAGGCTTGCATTCTGGGATGCTAGGAATCTCATGTTATACTATTTTTAGGTCAATACCAAGCATGTCATCGTAGAACCATGCCATGACTCCACGAATGCTTTTATAAGTTCTTCATATTATGATTGTTCATGCTCGTTGAGTGTGGACCCTATCCCAATCTCACACGAATGGATTCTAGAATTGATATTTATTACAATAGTCTCATCATCATTAGTTTAAACGTGGTTATGTTTTTTAGTTTTTTTCTTACAGATATTAGTTAAATATTATCCATTTTTTAGATCATCGTTGTCAATCATTTGATTAGAGTCAAGGCAATTCATGCAAGGTACAACAAGATACTCGATATCATCATTCAATTCATTGAAAACATTTTTTGAAAATATAGTGATGAGTACCTCATTAGAGGAGGCCTCATTCACAATTACATAAGAAATATAAGAAAATGTGGTAGATTCAGGCATTTCTTGGAGCGGGTGAACATCAGGGTTCATATTAACTTAGGTATGCTTGATGGGGATGGCATGCTAGCTAAGGAGTGTTTATCCGCAGTGGTGATCTTTTTGGATAGGTCAGATGGCTCAGTTTCTAGGTGGATCATGGAGAGATCCAACCCTAGTGTATCCAAGTCTAACAGTTCATTGGTACCACTACCCTTAAAATTCTTGATGTTTTATACACCCTTGATGGTTAGAAGCCTCACTTCATGCTTCTGTTCTTCATCGTAAATAACTTCATCTCCAAGGTTTGGGAAATTGGAAAAAAGGGGAAGTCTTTGCCCTCTAGTTTATCGCTTGAGTTGTCAAAGTCATCACCCCATTCAGTGGAAACGATGTCATCTTTCCACGATAAGTCAATGCACTCCACAAACTCTAGGCCTCATCATATAAATCTTGTTATTCAACAAGGGAGTATGGAAACGAAGAGACTAGACTCCCTTGGAGTATCAAAATCGCGAGCAACTAGGAGGCAGTGCATATATCCCGTTGCATGATGAATACATCAGACATAACCTACACAATGTCATCCAGACTGAATTCTTCTGTTGATAAAAACCATTTATCGAATTATTGAGCCCACTCTCGAGCGTCCAGGAACGTGGCACTGATCTTTTGGAAGTTTTTTCTCTGAGGGTCATTTTTGGAGCAATTTTAGCCTAAATTCATGAATTTGATCTAAACTCATGTGCAATCCCATGCCTCCCCTTTCTGAATGGGTGCAAACAGGTATGCAGACTCTAGTGAGGTGGGATGGTGCTTCATGGGTGGTATTCTCAGGATGTAGGAGGAAGGAAGGATAAACTTTGAGTGGTTTGGTTGAAGTGGTGGATGAATCGGGTGTTTCTATGGGCATAATCATTGTGGAAGGGTCGAATTCTAGATTTTCTTCTAAGAGGATACAATTTTGTGACTGGGCTAAATAAGGATTGTCATCATATTTGGTTGAAAATTTTCATTCTCGTCAATGTTCTCCATAAATAGTCTTCATATGGATAGCTCGAATTCTTTAGAAGCAATAAAATAAACAATTGATCTTAGGGGTGGCCTGATGGAAGATCTAAGCTGAGAGAGTAGCTACAGCGGAAATATTGCGACTTCTCAAATAAAAACCAATTTTAATTAATCCCAAATTTTAGTTAAACCCTAAGACATGCATCTAGATGATTTATCAAATAAAATATAGCATGCAGGATAAAAAACAAACAATTTCAGGAAAAATCCCCCAAAGGGGCAAAACCTTTTATTTTCACTATAATTTGTAAGAAAACGGCTTACAATCGGATTACAATGAAAATACAGTGACTAAGAATTACCCTCAGGTTTCGGATTCTGTAGTCGGCGGCTGGAAATATCCCTTTCCAGGAGGGCAGCAATGAATCCACACGCAGCGAACCCACATGAACCTCAGTCCAATCAACAAAGGAAGAACCGCAGCACTCCTCAATGACACGCAGCCATAAAACTTTGTAGAGACTCCCTCAGCAATGACACGCAGCCCTCGGTTGCAAAGATCTCTCCACAAAGGTTTGAACAAACTAAAAAGTTGTGTTCTTGGGTTACCAAAAGATTCACAAAGGTTTGGCAATTGTGTGAATCAAAACATGAGTATTGGGACTCAAAAATATGAAGACTAGAGGTATTTGGACTCTCAAAAACGTCTTCTAAAGTCTTGCAAAACAACTCCCCCGAAGTTGGTATTTATAGGAAAAAATATGAAGAATCCCGCTTTGTTAAAACTCTTAAAAACTTATCAGCGTACAGGTACACCGAACCCCATCTGGGGTACACCGAACCGGTTTGGTGTTCCCATTCTGGTATGAGGTTAAAAAACAGCATTCTTCAAGGAATTTTCTCCAACTTCAAAAGGTCATAACTTCTTCACCGTAGCTCGGATTGAGGTGCCGTTTCTTCCAGTATCTTCGTTGCGGCGAGATATTCAACTTTCCAGTTGACCAGACCTCCTAACTATGGATGTGAAATTACGAAAATGCCCTTGAACTCTCCTATCGTGCCTTTTTTCACTGTTTTGACTTCCCTTGCGTACCACTTGCATTAAGTCCCTAAAATCTTGGACCGTGAAGTCGTTGAGGCAGATGTGGGACATATTAATGGAGATGTTGAATGCTTGATTCCCGGAATTCGGATTGAGGCCGTCGAGTGACATCTTGAGGTGACGTGCCAAATGTAGCAGCGTACGACATACACAAATGAAACATGTTGGACATGAGAAAAATGTCCTTACAAATCTCCCCCTATGTCTATGCCGGTACATACATAAAAAATCCGAATTATCAAATATGAAATTGCCTATACAAATCTACCCTCCCATGAACCCAAAACTGGAAAAGGTACAAATGAATAGTCTTCATCGTTTGTTCTTCAAATCTTCAGGAATCTCAAATCTTTTCTCATCAGGGTGTGCAACATATAGATCTTCAATCTTCATACCTACACACATGAGACAACGCAAATACCACGTGACATATCGAGTTTGAAATGAGATAACATGGATATCAATATATGATAAAACCATAAGCAACATCTCAAAAACTTCCCCAAAATTCAAACTCCCCATAAAATGATAATTCGTTCTCCCCCTTTTTATGATGTCCCCAAATAGACAAATAAGAAGAATGAATCAAACAAGCAAAATCGGGGTGTCACGGTATACAAAAATACAAACTATTTTTGATTTTTCAAATTTTTCATACAAAGATAGGATACCATTTTGAAAAAAAAATGTAAAACATGATACAAAAATCACACCACGGATTTAGACTCAAACAACCAAGTCATGGAAACGGAATGAATGGGTGTGAACACATTCGATAGGTAAATCAACTCAATCAATCATATGTGCACGATGCATACATGTACTCCTAACGAATGAACATCAAAGGTATCCTTAGGTGTAAAAGTTTGTTGAATTTAGATGACATCGTCTTATGCAAATCAACAAATCAAAGTCAAATGATTTTCACACCAATAACGTCCAAAAATATGTAGCGCATTTTTAAGCATTTCAAGGACGTGCAAACCCGTTTTAAATTCTCCAACCAAACTCCCTCATATATATATTCTTGTAGAGGTAATCTAAATTCTCAAACTTTGGAGAATTGGTGCAAAAACCTAAATGGCCCCTTTTTGGCATGAATATCTTTTTATTGCCTTTCAATTTTTTCGGGCTCTTTTAACCTCTTTGGACCCCGGATAATAAAATTCCTCCATTTTTTAGGTCCTTTTTAACGGTGGCTTAGTATTCGCAAAGGTCACAATGAACCTTTCGCAGACCTTCCCCGTTTTCAAACAAAGCACACAAACTCACAAAACGGTTTTTATATGCACAGTTTCCTTATCAAAAAATTATCGCGCTTGGTTCGTTTTAAGGACAGGATTGAAGTGAAAACACCCAACCAACATGTGATGAGACAAGCACAATAATCAAACAAATCCGTGCATGTGTGCAATAAAGGAAACATGAGTCAAACATGTAGGAAGAAACACTAAATTACATCTTAATGACTCCAAACATTATAAAGCACATGGATGAATTGACCTATTGTCTCAAAACTCTATCAAATAGTCACATGAAAATAATGGAATGATGTTGTGACTCGGTCATCCTAAGTGTTCATCCATAAACGGTGAAAACAAAAATCTTTTTGGATTTTCTCAAAATTTTCTCAAAATAAAATCTTTTTGTATTTTTCAAAAAAATTCAAAAACAAGAATTTATACAAAAAGTACAAGTCATCACACTAGTAAAAATATATCATGAAACCACAACTAGTGTATGATAAACATGCATCCACAATCAACCAAAAGATTTCACATGGGGTGAATCACGTGCAAGCAAACGGGAATCGTGGACAAATAAACCATAAGCCTCTAAATCCGATTTTCTAACCCAAATAGATGTGTAACGAGGTGTGGGGGTGTGGGGAATCGAATTTATTCTTCTATTAACCTTCCTAGGTTCATTTAAAAGCTTGTAACAAAATTGCCTAAGATGACCTTGCCTACCGCAATGTGTACAAGAGTAAATCGGGCGGTGTGTGTTACCTAAAGGTGGCCCTCTCCTCAAATTCCTAGGTGATGCTCTCATCAATTTCCTAGGTGGCGCTCTCTGAATTTGCCTAGGTGGATCTCTCCTAATGATCCTAGGAGGCACTCTCACGATGTTCCTAGGGGGCTCTTTCCTAACAACCTTGGGTGCCTCTTTCTTAACAATCCTAGGAGGCTCTCTCACACGTGTGGGAATGGGTTCAACATATTTTTCAAGACCAATCCCACCCCTATCCGTTTTGATCTCGATTGTGCCTAAAATCTTATCAAGTTTTTCAGACCTAGACTCCAAATCAAATTTCACCTTACTTAAATCTTTCAATTTCGCCTCAAGATCACCTATCCTAGATTCAAGTACTCGTCTAGAATCCTCATACTCTAAAAGTTCCTTTTTCATAGTCTCCATCAACCCTCTAAGACTATCTCTCTCACCCTCGACGTACTCAAGCTTCTCTTTCAAAATTTTCGCATGTGCCTTAAGTTCTTTGACTAGAAAATCATTATTTTTATGGCACATTCTTTCAATTGAGCTTCAAGTTTCAAGTTTGCCTTTTTTGTCTTTAAACATTCAAAATACAAATTATTGTAGGCAACTTGCAACTCACTCAATTCTTCTTCTTCCTCCTCACTCTTTTCACCCTCACTCTCATCACTAATCACACGGATGGGAAACTCTCGCCTAGACGCATAAAAGACTTCTTCTTCCGAATCACTATCACTAAGGGTAGAAACATGAGAAATCGGTTTACTCAATTTCTTCTTTAAATTTGTGGTACACTCATGTAACGTGTGACCAACACCCTCACAACAAGGACACTTCTCAGATTCGTTTTCAACAGAAGATTTAAAACAAGAGTTTGTGTGAATTTTCCAATTAAATTTTTCAAAAATTTGACATCGAAGATCATCAAAACCATCAAAATCCATTGAAAAATTGCGAATTTTCACAAAACTGATTTTTTAAAAAAAATCAATATCACACGATTTTGCGGAAAATAGGAATACGCAATAAATTAGCGTAACCTGCTCTGATACCAATTTGAGAGAGTAGCTACAGCGGAAAAATTGCGACTTCTCAAATAAAAACCAATTTTAATTAATCCCAAATTTTAGTTAAACCCTAAGACATGCATCTAGATGATTTATCAAATAAAATATAGCATGCAGGATAAAAAACAAACAATTTCAGGAAAAATCCCCCAAAGGGGCAAAACCTTTTATTTTCACTATAATTTGTAAGAAAACGGCTTACAATCGGATTACAATGAAAATACAGTGACTAAGAATTACCCTCAGGTTTCGAATTCTGTAGTCAGCGGCTGGAAATATCCCTTTCCAGGAGGGCAGCAATGAATCGACACGCAGCGAACCCACATGAACCTCAGTCCAATCAACAAAGGAAGAACCGCAGCACTCCTCAATGACACGCAGCCATAAAACTTTGTAGAGACTCCCTCAGCAATGACACGCAGCCCTCGGTTGCAAAGATCTCTCCACAAAGGTTTGAACAAACTAAAAAGTTGTGTTCTTGGGTTACCAAAAGATTCACAAAGGTTTGGCAATTGTGTGAATCAAAACATGAGTATTGGGACTCAAAAATATGAAGACTAGAGGTATTTGGACTCTCAAAAACGTCTTCTAAAGTCTTGCAAAACAACTCCCCCGAAGTTGGTATTTATAGGAAAAAATATGAAGAATCCCGCTCTGTTAAAACTCTTAAAAACTTATCAGCGTACAGGTACACCGAACCCCATCTGGGGTACACCGAACCGGTTTGGTGTTCCCATTCTGGTATGAGGTTAAAAAACAGCATTCTTCAAGGAATTTTCTCCAACTTCAAAAGGTCATAACTTCTTCACCGTAGCTCGGATTGAGGTGCCGTTTCTTCCAGTATCTTCGTTGCGGCGAGCTCTTCAACTTTCCAGTTGACCAGACCTCCTAACTATGGATGTGAAATTACGAAAATGCCCTTGAACTCTCCTATCGTGCCTTTTTTCACTGTTTTGGCTTCCCTTGCGTACCACTTGCATTAAGTCCCTAAAATCTTGGACCGTGAAGTCGTTGAGGCAGATGTGGGACATATTAATGGAGATGTTGAATGCTTGATTCCCGGAATTCGGATTGAGGCCGTCGAGTGACATCTTGAGGTGACGTGCCAAATGTAGCGGCGTACGACATACACAAATGAAACATGTTGGACATGAGAAAAATGTCCTTACAAATCTCCCCCTATGTCTATGCCGGTACATACATAAAAAATCCGAATTATCAAATATGAAATTGCCTATACAAATCTACCCTCCCATGAACCCAAAACTGGAAAAGGTACAAATGAATAGTCTTCATCGTTTGTTCTTCAAATCTTCAGGAATCTCAAATCTTTTCTCATCAGGGTGTGCAACATATAGATCTTCAATCTTCATACCTACACACATGAGACAACGCAAATACCACGTGACATATCGAGTTTGAAATGAGATAACATGGATATCAATATATGATAAAACCATAAGCAACATCTCAAAAACTTCACCAAAATTCAAACTCCCCATAAAATGATAATTCGTTCTCCCCCTTTTTATGATGTCCCCAAATAGACAAATAAGAATAATGAATCAAACAAGCAAAATCGGGGTGTCACGGTATACAAAAATACAAACTATTTTTGATTTTTCAAATTTTTCATACAAAGATAGGATACCATTTTGAAAAAAAAATGTAAAACATGATACAAAAATCACACCACGGATTTAGACTCAAACAACCAAGTCATGGAAACGGAATGAATGGGTGTGAACACATTCGATAGGTAAATCAACTCAATCAATCATATGTGCACGATGCATACATGTACTCCTAACGAATGAACATCAAAGGTATCCTTAGGTGTAAAAGTTTGTTGAATTTAGATGACATCGTCTTATGCAAATCAACAAATCAAAGTCAAATGATTTTCACACCAATAACGTCCAAAAATATGTAGCGCATTTTTAAGCATTTCAAGGACGTGCAAACCCGTTTTAAATTCTCCAACCAAACTCCCTCATATATATATATTCTTGTAGAGGTAATCTAAATTCTCAAACTTTGGAGAATTGGTGCAAAAACCTAAATGGCCCCTTTTTGGCATGAATATCTTTTTATTGCCTTTCAATTTTTTCGGGCTCTTTTAACCTCTTTGGACCCCGGATAATAAAATTCCTCCATTTTTTAGGTCCTTTTTAACGGTGGCTTAGTATTCGCAAAGGTCACAATGAACCTTTCGCAGACCTTCCCCGTTTTCAAACAAAGCACACAAACTCACAAAACGGTTTTTATATGCACAGTTTCCTTATCAAAAAATTATCGCGCTTGGTTCGTTTTAAGGACAGGATTGAAGTGAAAACACCCAACCAACATGTGATGAGACAAGCACAATAATCAAACAAATCCGTGCATGTGTGCAATAAAGGAAACATGAGTCAAACATGTAGGAAGAAACACTAAATTACATCTTAATGACTCCAAACATTATAAAGCACATGGATGAATTGACCTATTGTCTCAAAACTCTATCAAATAGTCACATGAAAATAATGGAATGATGTTGTGGCTCGGTCATCCTAAGTGTTCATCCATAAACGGTGAAAACAAAAATCTTTTTGGATTTTCTCAAAATTTTCTCAAAATAAAATCTTTTTGTATTTTTCAAAAAAATTCAAAAACAAGAATTTATACAAAAAGTACAAGTCATCACACTAGTAAAAATATATCATGAAACCACAACTAGTGTATGATAAACATGCATCCACAATCAACCAAAAGATTTCACATGGGGTGAATCACGTGCAAGCAAACGGGAATCGTGGACAAATAAACCATAAGCCTCTAAATCCGATTTTCTAACCCAAATAGATGTGTAACGAGGTGTGGGGGTGTGGGGAATCGAATTTATTCTTCTATTAACCTTCCTAGGTTCATTTAAAAGCTTGTAACAAAATTGCCTAAGATGACCTTGCCTACCGCAATGTGTACAAGAGTAAATCGGGCGGTGTGTGTTACCTAAAGGTGGCCCTCTCCTCAAATTCCTAGGTGATGCTCTCATCAATTTCCTAGGTGGCGCTCTCTGAATTTGCCTAGGTGGATCTCTCCTAATGATCCTAGGAGGCACTCTCACGATGTTCCTAGGGGGCTCTTTCCTATCAACCTTGGGTGCCTCTTTCTTAACAATCCTAGGAGGCTCTCTCACACGTGTGGGAATGGGTTCAACATATTTTTCAAGACCAATCCCACCCCTATCCGTTTTGATCTCGACTGTGCCTAAAATCTTATCAAGTTTTTCAGACCTAGACTCCAAATCAAATTTCACCTTACTTGAATCTTTCAATTTCGCCTCAAGATCACCTATCCTAGATTCAAGTACTCGTCTAGAATCCTCATACTCTAAAAGCTCCTTTTTCATAGTCTCCATCAACCCTCTAAGACTATCTCTCTCACCCTCGACGTACTCAAGCTTCTCTTTCAAAATTTTCGCATGTGCCTTAAGTTCTTTGACTAGAAAATCATTATTTTTATGGCACATTCTTTCAATTGAGCTTCAAGTTTCAAGTTTGCCTTTTTTGTCTTTAAACATTCAAAATACAAATTATTGTAGGCAACTTGCAACTCACTCAATTCTTCTTCTTCCTCCTCACTCTTTTCACCCTCACTCTCATCACTAATCACACGGATGGGAAACTCTCGCCTAGACGCATAAAAGACTTCTTCTTCCGAATCACTATCACTAAGGGTAGAAACATGAGAAATCGGTTTACTCAATTTCTTCTTTAAATTTGTGGTACACTCATGTAACGTGTGACCAACACCCTCACAACAAGGACACTTCTCAGATTCGTTTTCAACAGAAGATTTAAAACAAGAGTTTGTGTGAATTTTCCAATTAAATTTTTCAAAAATTTGACATCGAAGATCATCAAAACCATCAAAATCCATTGAAAAATTGCGAATTTTCACAAAACTGATTTTTAAAAAAAAATCAACATCACACGATTTTGCGGAAAATAGGAATACGCAATAAATTAGCGTAACCTGCTCTGATACCAATTTGAGAGAGTAGCTACAGCGGAAATATTGCGACTTCTCAAATAAAAACCAATTTTAATTAATCCCAAATTTTAGTTAAACCCTAAGACATGCATCTAGATGATTTATCAAATAAAATATAGCATGCAGGATAAAAAACAAACAATTTCAGGAAAAATCCCCCAAAGGGGCAAAACCTTTTATTTTCACTATAATTTGTAAGAAAACGGCTTACAATCGGATTACAATGAAAATACAGTGACTAAGAATTACCCTCAGGTTTCGGATTATGTAGTCAGCGGCTGGAAATATCCCTTTCCAGGAGGGCAGCAATGAATTCACACGCAGCGAACCCACATGAACCTCAGTCCAATCAACAAAGGAAGAACCGCAGCACTCCTCAATGACACGCAGCCATAAAACTTTGTAGAGACTCCCTCAGCAATGACACGCAGCCCTCGGTTGCAAAGATCTCTCCACAAAGGTTTGAACAAACTAAAAAGTTGTGTTCTTGGGTTACCAAAAGATTCACAAAGGTTTGGCAATTGTGTGAATCAAAACATGAGTATTGGGACTCAAAAATATGAAGACTAGAGGTATTTGGACTCTCAAAAACGTCTTCTAAAGTCTTGCAAAACAACTCCCCCGAAGTTGGTATTTATAGGAAAAAATATGAAGAATCCCGCTTTGTTAAAACTCTTAAAAACTTATCAGCGTACAGGTACACCGAACCCCATCTGGGGTACACCGAACCGGTTTGGTGTTCCCATTCTGGTATGAGGTTAAAAAACAGCATTCTTCAAGGAATTTTCTCCAACTTCAAAAGGTCATAACTTCTTCACCGTAGCTCGGATTGAGGTGCCGTTTCTTCCAGTATCTTCGTTGCGGCGAGCTCTTCAACTTTCAAGTTGACCAGACCTCCCAACTATGGATGTGAAATTACGAAAATGCCCTTGAACTCTCCTATCGTGCCTTTTTTCACTGTTTTGGCTTCCCTTGCGTACCACTTGCATTAAGTCCCTAAAATCTTGGACCGTGAAGTCGTTGAGGCAGATGTGGGACATATTAATGGAGATGTTGAATGCTTGATTCCCGGAATTCGGATTGAGGCCGTCGAGTGACATCTTGAGGTGACGTGCCAAATGTAGCGGCGTACGACATACACAAATGAAACATGTTGGACATGAGAAAAATGTCCTTACATAAGCCAATAGGGAGCCAGGCCGAGATTGGGGTATGCGATCGCACCTGAGAGGGAAAATGATTTTTGCATTTATTTTTAAGGGGAAAATAATATTTTTGGTATATATGTTTTTCGCTTTCTTTATTTTTTAAAAGGGAGAAAATATTTTTGATGTTTTTGAAAAGGGGGAAAAGGAAAATTCTCAGCATAGCTATTATTATTAGGTTCCACTTATATTATGTTAGGCCTAGGGTGCAAGGGAAATGTCAGATAGAATTTGAGTTGAGGGAGAAGACAGGGTACATGATTCAAGACATGGTTTCACTTCTTTTTAGACTCACAAAAATGATCTTGTTTTAAAAACGGGTGAAATAACATGGAAATCGAGTGGTAAGGAGACCCAAAATTTTGATAGAGTTTCTCATTGTAATCCGAACACTAGGTATGAGTATCCTAGGGCATATGCCTATATGAGATTGATGGATTGGTGGATTATTGGAAATGTTCCCCCCTTTGACATGACTTCCATGATATACCTCTTGCATATAAGGTCAATCATTCATTGATACCTATGGAAAAGATAATTGATACACTTGAGTGTATGTGAATTACCTCACGATATACCATGTGGAGACGGTACATGTGAGAGAAAATTTAATATACTCAACGTATGTGACCAAGTCCCCTTATATATACCTCTCGTCAAGAGCTCGGTCAAGCGGTACAATGAGGGGGGAAACGTTCGATATACGTCAAAGGTATTAGTCCACTAGAAGGTATGAATCATATCACTTAGGTTCATCGTGCCCCGCAGGACCAGCACCCATCTCAAAGTGAGATATGAGGAGTAAAAATAGGAGAATATTTACATAAAGCATGTAGCCTATACAAAACATAGTGATATATACAAAATGTGAGACATAAGAATATACACAAAAATATGTGCTAAGTGAGGGTGTCATGTTAATAAGTGTGAGTGAAGAAAAATTATAGACATATACATGTGGGAGAAATGTGGAAGTATGTGCTTGTGTGACTAGGCATGGATATCTACAAGTGGTGTGTAAACCATGTGAGTGAGCATGAAGCTATATATGAGTGAGATGGATGTGAGAATGTGTGATAGTGAGACTAGGCATGGATATCTAGGAATGTGAATCATGTGCAAGTGTGAGTAAGTGGAGTGAGAATCCCGGAATAGCCAGGGGGATATTTGTAAGGAAAAATTAATAAATGATTCAATTTGTATGTATTGCATAATTTTGGACAAAGCATTTTGAGTCATACTTTAAGACTTGATTTAGTGACCTTTCAAGCCTATGAAGTATTTTTTGAAGATGTAGAGACCAAGCTAAAGAGAACACATCATCGTTCCATGTTTCATTATGAATGTTCCAAGGATCTTTGATGTATGATTTCATAGTTTATGTTGAGCATTGGATAATTTATAATTTGATTGTAAGATGTTTTTAAACTAATTATAAAATATTTATAGAAATTTTTTATAAGTCATTTTGGTTGTCGTTAGACCCCGGATCCATCGACACTTCAAATGAGTCAAAATCAGCCTTTGTTATTCTCTTATCAAAACAAGATATGCTAATCTTCTAACGATCCCTTTTTTTCTTCTTTGTGGAATCTTGTTAATTAACTCGTTCGAAGGCCATTCTGATGAGATTTGGACCCTCGTTCAAATGACCTTCTAACGAGGTAAATTCTTAAAAGGCCTGCCCTCTCTAGAATATCCTTTGAACTCTCGTTAGATCCCTGTTCGAACGAGAATAGTTACATCGTTTGAATGAGTTACCATGTCATTTGAACGACTCGACACATTTTTAAAAACACAAATATTTTCTCCGCTACTCCCATGATCTCAGTTTTCCCTCCCTTTTAATTAATGTAGAGTAGATGTTATGAAAATTACTTTTTCCATCAATTTGTGTGCTTAATCTCTTTCAAAAAAAGTCCTCCAAGTTTTCTTTATCATTTGTGATTAATTTTTCCAAACAAAAACACTTGTTCAAACCTGATTAGTTTAAGATCCAAGATTCTTCATTATATGCTTTAATATATTAACCATTGTTTATTTTGTACACATTGTTGAGAATTATATGTTATAGATCATTTCGTGCTCGTTTGTTTACATATGGTGGAGTCCGTGTGGATGATTCTTGCTTGGTCTTGTTGTTATATTTCGAGGAGTGTGTGGACTCACACATTGTTGTAGCTACACCGTTGGACTCTTGCACGTCACTGAGAAGGGATTGAAGGAGCGAAAAGAATCAAGTCTTGCAAGGGCATCAAGTCTGTGTTGTAAGTCTTTTATTGTGTCATGTTTTAAATCTATACTTAGTGGACTTTATTTGGCTGGGACGTCCGAGATTTTTCCCATTTGGATTTGCTTCATATATTGGGTGATGTGGTTATTTTGTTTAATCTTACTATACTCACCTAGATGCATTCTCTGGCCTAATATAAAATGGGTATAATCACAACTCGTTTACTCAGTGCAAAGTTTAACTTTGGATTGATTTATTTAGTTTGAAATATATTTGTTTCTAAATTTATTTGAATTAATTTTGTTTATGAAAAAGTTAATTTACAAATTATTTTGTGTAATATTTTTAATCATCATGTCAAAAATTTATTTATCGAGCTCAAAATATGTGTTTACCTTGGGAGGTGGAACCATAAGTTGGAGGAGTATCAAGCAATCATGTATTGTTGATTTGACCATGAAAGTGACATTTTTTTATCACTTTAGAGGGAGGAAATTAGGTTATCTGGGTGAAGAAGTTCCTAAATGATTTAGGAGTGGTTCCTATATTATAGTCGGCTATTACACTTTATCGGGACCAATACAATATCTCATGACAATGTGGTATATACCTTTACAAAGTGCATACTGACTAAGTCTTTTGACAGGCGTGTAGACGAAATGTGTGTTGTATGCATAGACACATGGGCTTAAGACTAAGTGGGATAATTTGGGATTTTATTCTTAATATTGTATTTAGATGATATTTATTATATATTAATAAAGGATTGTCTTAGCCCATAAAAAGATATTAATAATGTTTGTAGGAGTATCTTTTATTTTTTAAAACAATATTGTATATGTTGTTCAATTATACTTGGTAAGAATCATCATTAGTTACGTTCAACTCAATCACACTATATCAAAATTCTTGTTCTACGGCAATTGAATTATTCACAACCTAGATATGGAGTTTACATCATATTGATAAAGTTGTGTGTATAATCTTAGTGGTTAATATTTACTACGGTAACATGTCTGATGGTTCGAGAATATGTTCAATAGTTTAAGGAGGATTGTACCAGTGCATTATGAATGTATTGCACATAACTAAAGGTGATAACTTTCACAATCTCACAAGTTCTCAAATGGTGCATATATTCTCAACCTTAAGGATTTGGTGGATTAGAATATTCACATAATTATTTCTTTGATTTGCTATGGGTGAGATTCAATTTATTGGGTCAATAATCTATGTAGATTGGGAAATTAATGTGTGAATATGTATGAGATCATATTTCTAAAGAATCAGCATCCAAGAGATTATCTAGATTGTTATAAAATTTGAAGTTTTGATTATACCATAAACCTGGGCAATGGATTTATATATGGTAGATTATCAAATAGGTTAAGTTTGATATCAAGGACTAAATAACGTGTTGGTGAAAATCGATTCTCAGCAAATTAAATTTCACCAAGAGAGTATTGAATACTTCACACTGAGAATCACATTATGTACTATCAAAACTATCATAAAAACCCTCACTATTTGAATAATTTTGAGATAATTAAATTGGATTATAGATGTAATTATTTAGTAGAATTAATTATAATTTAATATAAAATTATATATATTACAGGGCGTATATTGGGGTTATCATATTTCTATTTGAAAGAAAATTTAATTATTTTAATTCACTCCCTAATATAGCCCATATACTAAGTAACAAGCCCAAAACTATCTGGAAACCTTAATTGTCCCAAGCCCACTTCACACACACACACACACACGTGTATGGGGGGGGGGATTGGGTCATGGGTATAAACTACATTTACACTCTTAAGGGTTAGAAAGGGACAGAAAAATATATTATTCACATTTTTGTGAGAGGATGAAAAGAGATAAAGAGATTTTTCTCTTAATTCACCATGTATTAATCTCTGAAAGTGAAAACACACACAACTTGATTTAGTTGGATCATATATTAGAATATCTAAATTGTTTTGAACAACTAATCAAGAACTAAATGTGGTCAAACATTAAGAATATCTTTTTCCTCAACTATATATCCTATACAGGATCACATGCACGGGTGACAAAGGAATGTTGATTTAAACCTTGGATTTAGTCTTTCTTGGTTTTGCTTTTCTAAATATGAGCCATCAAAGTACTTCGGGGGTATTTTTTTATTATCAATCCACAACACCTTTGACATATATTTTACCTAATCGACCTTATAGTCATTATCTTCCTAACCCTTTTTAGATTAGAACGAATTTTTTTTTATGCAGTGACAAAGAAATCCTAGAAGATGGTTGGTTCCCTCTAATCTCCACAAATCATTGGTCGGTCATAAATTTTCACTTCTATTAGAAAGGTAAATGCACGACCCTTATGATATTAAAACACCATCTACCGAGTATATTCTGTAAGGAGACTCCGGTCTTATAAAGTGGAACTCTATCTCTCGTTTGACATTCAAACTTCTATTGAATTTTATCAATGGACGAAATTTAGTTCCGAGATCTAAGATACTACATCCAATATTATTTATTAAATCAACGTATGTGATTAATGAGGAACTATCTTGGTCGACCTGGATCATCTTCACATTAAATTTAGTGACCCTCAAGGTAAGGATTAAGGCATCCTTTTATGACAAATTAACCCTGACCAAAACCTAATCATAAAATATAGGCTTGGAGACTTCAACCTGGAAAGCCCCCTGAACACCTGGTACTATCATGATCCTCATGTAAATTACTTCACGTGAACTATTAGGGGTTGTTTAACCCTAGTATGGTGATGACAATTCATAAAGGTGGAATATCATAGATGTCCTTCTTTTGTATGGTATCGACTCATCATGTTGCCTTTGTCTTCTCAATATCTATGTACTCTAATCCTAGAAGTCCTTCTTTGTGTTATGGTCATAGTCCTAAGGGTAAGTTCACTATTAAGTTGTGTCTCTCCTATTGGGATCACCCCCCACATTCAATGACTTCATATAATAATTTGTTTCCTCCACATGGTCAAGAAGATTTTAAATTGGCTCCTCGGATAAAATTTTGACCACTTTGTATACTTTTTCATCAGTTGACATATTTTTTTACCATTTAGTTTGTCTTACTATCCCCCCTTCTTAGATGACGATGGGGCCGCACTACCTCTTTCTACTTTCATTGAGTATTTGTTCTTGGTTGTCTTCTTGACGGACCGACTATGCTAGTCATCCAAATTTTCAATCTCATCCTCCGCTTTTGCATTTATTTCTATACGTGCCACGAGGTCACCCATGAATGGCATTCATTTATTTATATGGGACTAGTATAAATTATTTAAGTGAGAAAAAACAAACATCAAAGATAAGACCACTAACTTCTCATTACAATTTTTTATCACTCTAAACAACTCCTAATACCACTTAGAGTAGTACCTTATGAATTTTCCTTGCCTCATTCATATGGTGATCAGGAAATCCACCTCCTTACCTTGCTATCGGTGATGAAGCGGGTAATTAATTGCACATCGAATTTGGTGGAGGTCGAGATAGATCTCGGTACTAACTTCTCTAACCACTTAAGGTCGATTTACACAGGAGTAAAAGAAAAAATAGGAAATAAAAATGGTTCATTATGGCATCATCGAGACATAAATTATTTATAGTGCCTAATGTGCTAAGAAGGATCAATCTTTCGATCATAAGTTTTAATTATTAGTACTAGTAACTTCTTAATAGTATCTAAGATATCAATTTGTGGAGTTAACAATGATGCAAAACAAAGGCCCAAAGACCTCACATATAGCTACTTAGATTTTTTCCCTTTGTTGGTTGGTTGTCGGTTATCTAACTCTATCTGGATCATATTGCGTAGACCTTCCTTGCCTAGGATTCTATTTGGAGCATGAATAAGCTATTCTAGAAGTTCATGGATGTTATAATGAGACTGTTGATTGATATGATCAATCATGGTTGATTAATTCTCTATGGATATTCTTCCACGATGAGTATGAGGAAGACCGATGAAGAGGATCCTATATCTACAAGCTTTTTTTAGTGACGGTCAGGGCCTTGGGTACTAAACCCATAACTTTTAATCTCTCATTCAAGTGTCTTTCAAGATGAGAATTCTCATTTTCATATAACTAAATATCACAATTATGTTTCCATAAGCGTTCTTTATATTTTTTGACCAAGTGTGATGGGTTCTTGATAAATGGCACTCCTAATGGAGAGTCGTGTCGACAATTATGACAGATGGGATAAGATTGGTGAGATGAGCGTCTCGTAGATCTAGCATCACTAAGTGAGGGAAAAATATGGGAGGCGAATGATCCCTCCTCTCATTTTGAATCTTGAATTAATCTCCTCCATAAGAATGGTGATTTCTTAGCACTCATGGCGGGGAATTCGGATCTTCAAGTGGTGGAGATCGAAGGTCTTTCCCGTATATGGTAAAAAAATTATGGGGGAATCAAATCTATAAGAATTTTTATTGCTAATTATGCCTAGAATGTAGTGCAAAATGTATATTGACAAAGAACATACGTGGTTCAGTAAGTACTCCTCGCTTTAATCCATTATGAAAGTGATGGTTATTTGCTTATTGTAAGGACATTATTTTATAAGTCCGTTATCAATTTAGTATGTCATATACCGATACACCGTCGAAGAGCATTCAAGAACATTCAAGCATCAAAGACGGATCCGAATATCAAGATCTTCAACATTGAAGCCTCCGCGAGATTAAGTTTGGTAAGGTTGTATTTTAATTCCGTAGCAATTCACTTAAAGTGTTGGGATATTTTTATCAAATATTTTTCTAAAGATTTTATTCTCAGACACCTATCCGTAGAAAAACCATAACTAGCATCTCGTTCGAGAGACATGCACCCTCGTTTGAACGACGCGCCGCCTTAAGTTTTTTATAAATAGGAGTCTCCAACTCCGTTTTTCATAAGAAGATCTGCAAATTTCCAATAGACGAAATTGCTACTGCAGAAACGATTTTTTTTCTTCTTTTAGGTTTTAAACCTTTTGTTTTTCAATTCACAAAACATCACAAACTTTTAGTGAATTATTTTGGAACCCTATATTCAAGTTTGTTGAAACTTCACCTTTGTGGGGAGAAATCTACAACCGAAGAGTTGTGTGCTATTGTGGAGAGAGTCTCTATGAAGTTACTCTTATGGGGAGGATAACCTACACCGTGAAGACTACATGTCTAGGACTGCGTGTCCTTGTGGTATAGCTGCGTGTGAACCACTGTTGATTTCTAGCCGACGCTTTGAAGGTTTGACGAAGGCACCGTGTGTTACTCTTGTAGGTGATCAAGTTGTATGTAAGTAAATGGTCTTATAACTTTTCGAAGTTCTATAAATAAAAGGTTTTTCCCTTTGGGGATTTTTCCTGAATTTGTTCTTCCTAATATTTGATATTGTGATTGTTTGATTTTCATATTTAATTCAATCACTTAGATGCATGTTTTAGGGTTTAACTAAAATTGGATATTTTTTTTGAATTCGCATTGTTCCACTGTAGCGATTCTACAAATTGGTATCATAGCTTATTTAAGCGATCACCACTTTTACAAATTGGTATGAGAGCCTGTTGCACTAAGTTATTGTGTTTTGAACCTGATTTTGCAAAAAATGGTTTTTGGTGGTTTTGATAATTTTCGATGTCAACTTTTTGAAAATGTTAATTGGAAAATTAACAGGAACTCTTGTTTTATATCTTCTATTGAAAACAAATCTGAGAGGAGTCCTTATTGTGCGGGTGTTGGTCACACAATAGATGAGTGTACCACAAATTTAAAAAAGAAATTGAATAAACCGACATCTCATGTTTCTACCCTTAGTGATAGTGATTCGTAAGAAGAAGTCTTTTATGCTTCTAGACGAGAGCTTACCATCCGTGTGATTGGTGATGAGAGTGAGGCTGAGAAGAGTGAGGAGGAAGAAGACGAGTTGAGTAGTTGCAAGTTGCCTACAATAATTTGTATTTTGAATCTTTAAAGACAAAACATGCAAACTCTAAACTTGAAGCTAAATTGAAGAAACGTGCTTTAGATAATGATAATACTGATCCGTTGATTATGGATCTTAGGGCACGTGAGGAGATGAATAAAGAAAAATTAGGATATGTTGAGGGTGAGAGAGATAGTCTTCAAGGTGTGATGGAAGTTATGAAAAAGGAACTTTTAGAGTTTGAAGACTCTAGGCGTTTTCTTGAATCTAGGATAAGTGAACTTGAAGTGAAATTGAAAGATTCAAGTAAAGTGAAATTTGATTTCGAATCTAGGTCTGAAAAACTTGATAAGAATTTAGGCACCGTTAAGATAAAAAAGGATAAGGGTGGAATTGGTCCTGAAAAATATGTTGCACCCATTCCCACAGGTGTGAGAGAGCATCCTAGGATTGTTAATAAAGAGGCACCTAAGTTTGTTAGGAAAGAGCCCCCTAGGAACATCGTGAGAGAACCTCCTAGGATCACAAGGAGACTGCCACCTAGGAAAATTCAGAGAGCACAACCTAGGAATCTGAGGAGAAGGCCACCTTTAGGTAACACTCACTGCCCGATTTACACTTGCACATATTGCGGTAGGCAAGGACATCTTAGGCGTTTCTTCTATAAGCTTTTGAATGGACCTAAGAAACATAAAAAGAGAGTCACACCGGTTCCCAAAACCCCCACACTCCGTTACACATCAATTTGGGTCAGGAAATCAGATTTAGAGGCTTATGGTATATTTGTTCATGATTCTCGTTTGATAGCATGTGATTCACCCCATGTGAGATTGTTTGGTTAATTGTGTTGGATGTTTGTCATACACTAACGATGCATCTTGTTATATTCTTTCTAGTGTTATGACTCACTTTGATGCAGCGCACATTAGTTTATTTGCTGCATTTGTGTGTTTTGCTACTGTTTTAGCACTGTTTTGCATCTGTCAGCACTTTCCAGGTAATGTTTTCATGTAATTTTTTCACTGGGCAAAACTGCATGACTTTCTTGGAAAACTAGGATTTTTTAGATTTCTCGTTCGAGCGAGAACATCATATCGTTTGAGCGATAGCTCTTTCTCATGCGAAGTCTCTTCTAGAGACAACCCCCTGTCGTTTGAGCGACTGCCTTAGATCGTTTGAGCGACGAAGTTGACTTTGACCATTGTATTTACATTACACTGATTCATCCTGATATTATTTTTTGTACTGCTAGTTGCTTCTGATAGTTTATACGCAGTCTTTCTTGCTATATATCTTGAGTTGCTAACACTGCATTTGTTGGTTTATCACACCGTATTTGATTCTTGATTCATTTGTGTGATCAATATTTTCTAGCATAGGATTATGCTCATATCGATATTATATGCCTATTGCTAGATGTATCATTTTGTAGTGATTTTTCGTTTTGAAAAAATTTTGAAAAATGCAAAAAGATTTTTTATTTTTTGAGTGACCATTCATATTTTGTTTTGGTCAAATTTGAAAATCCAAAAATATTTTTTTATTTTGTTTGCACCGTTTACGGATTGACACTTAGGATGACCGAGTCACAACATCATTCCATTTATCCATGTGACTATTTGATAGTGTTTTGAGACAATATATCAATTCATCCAAGTGTTTTATAATGTTTGGAGTCATTAAGATGTAATTAAGTGATACTTCCTACATGATTGACTCATGATTTCCTTTATTACACACATGCACGAATTTGTTTGATTAATGTGCTTGTCGTATCACATGTTGGTTGGGTGTTTTCATCTCAATCTAGTCCTTAAAATGAACCAAGTGCAATAATGTGAGAGCAATAAAAGTCGTGCTTGTAAAAATCATTGCCCGTGAGGAATTTGTTTAAATTTGAAAAAAATGATGAGTGGCATGGGAAAGGGCTACGAGTGAATAATAATCACGTCGTGAAAGCCACCGTTTGAAAAGAGCCCACACAAAAAATTAAGGCAATAAAAAGATGAAATATGCCAAAAAATTTGGGCCAATAGGTTTTCTCTAAGTTGAGAATTTAGAACCCCATTAGAAAAATAAAATTGCATTATTATATATGAGGGAGTTTTGGATGGATATTTCAATGGGTTTGCATGTCCTTTGAAAAGTTCTCGAAACGGCACTAAATAATTTCGGATGTTATTGGTGTGAAAATCATTTAGACTTTGATTTCTTGATTTGTTTAAGATGATGCCATCTAAATTCAATAATTTTACACCTAAGGATATTTTTTATGTACATTCGTTAGGGGTACACGTATTCATCATGCACATATGATTGATTGAGTTGATTTACCTATCGAGTGTGTTCACACGCATACATTCCATTTCCATGACTCGGTTGTTTTAGTATAAATCCATGGTGTATATTTTTTGTAACATTATTTTTGCTTTGAAAAAATTGATAAATCAAAAAGAGTTTGTGGAAATCTTTTGGGTTACACCTTTGCATATGCGTAGTTTGTTTCATATTTGCTATGCACTTTTATCGTGACACTCCAAGTTTAGTTTGTTTCTTCTTATCTGTCCATTTGGGGACATAATAAGAAGGGGGAGAACGAATTATGATTTTATGGGGGAGTTTGCATTATGTGGAAGATTTGATTATATTGATTGATTTATTCTTATATCATTTCAAACTCGATGTGACACGAAGGTATTTTCTTTATCTCATGTGTGTAAGTACAAAAGTGATGATCATATATTGCACAACCTAATGAGAAAAGCTTAAAGGTTTGAAGATTTGAATTTGAAGATTTTTGAAGAAAATTTGAAGATGTGCAAATTTTATTATTTTCCATTTTGGGGTTAATGGGGGGACATTAGATTTGTATAGGTACTTTATTTGATATTTTGAAGTTTTTATTTTGTACCGGCATAGACATAGGGGGAATTTGTAAGGACGTTATTTTATAAGTCCGTTATCAATTTAGTATTTCTTATACCGCTACACCGTTAAAGAGCATTCAAGAACATTCAAGCATCAAAGGCGGATCCGAATATCAAGATCTTCATCATTCAAGCCTTCGTGGGGTTAAGTTTGGTAAGGTTGTGTTTTAATTCCTTAGCATTTCACTTAAAGTGTTGGGATATTTTTATCAAATATTTTTCTAGTGATTTTGTTCTTGGACACCTTTCAGTAGAAAAATCATAGCTAATTCATAAAAAATCAAAAAAATACGAAACTGGCGACCATGCTTTCGTATTGAAATTATCCACAACCTGCGTGAAATCTCGTTTGATAGGTCGTTCAAACGGCTTGCCTTTGTTGTTCAAACGACATTTGCCACGTGTCATGTTTTTCGTTCGAGCGACCTGCTCTTGTCGTTCAAACAACATAGCGTCTCGTTCGAACAGCACGTCGCCTTAAGTTTTTTGTAAATAGGAGTCTCCAACTTCGTTTTTCATAAGAAGACCTACATATTTTCAATAGACAAAACTGCTACTGCATAAATGATTTTTGTCTTCTTCTTTTAGGTTTTAAACCTTTTGTTTTTCAATTCACAAATTATCCCAATCTTTTAGTGAATTGTTTTAGAACCCTAGATTCAAGTTTGTTGAAACTTTACCTTTGTGGGGATAACTCTACAACCGGAGGGTTGCGCGCTATTGTGGAGGGAGTCTTTATGAAGTTACTCTTATGGGGAGGATAACCTACACCGTGAAGACTGCGTGTCTAGGACTATGTGTCCTTGTAGTATAGCTACGTGTCAACCACTGCTGATTTCTAGCCGACGCTTTGAAGTTTTTGACGAAGGCACCGTGTGTTACTCTTGTAGGTGATCAAGTTATATGTAAGTCCATGGTCATGTAAACTTTTCAAAGTTCTAGAAATAAAAGGTTTTGCCCTTTGGGAATTTTTCCTGAATTTGGTCATCCTAATATTTGATCTTGTGATTGCTTGATTTTCATATTTAATTCAATTACTTAGATGAATGTTTAAGGGTTTAACTAAAATTGGATTTTTTTAAGAATTCGCATTATTCCGCTGTAGCAATTCTACAAATTGGTATCAGAGCTTATTTAAGCAATCACCACAATTACAAATTGGTATCAGAGCCTGTTGCACTAATTCATTGTGTTTTGATTCTGATTTGCACAAAAATGGCTTTGGTGGTTTTGATGATTTTTATGCCAACGTTTTGAAAGGGGTAATTGGAAAATTCACACAAACTCTTATTTTAAATCTTCTACTGAAAACAACTCTGAGATGTGTCCTTATTGTGAGGGTGTTGGTCACATGTTATATGAGTGTGCCACAAATTTAAAGAAGAAATTAAATTAACTGGCATCTCATGTTTATACCCTTAGTGATAGTGATTCAAAAGAAGAAGTCTTGTATGCTTTTAGGCGATAGCTTCCCATCCGTGTGATTAGTGATGAGAGTGAGGGTGAAAAGAGTGAGGAGGAAGAAGCAGAATTGAGTGAGTTACAAGTTGCCTACAATAATTGAAGAAAAGGCAAACCTGAAACTTGAATGTTTAAAGAAAAAAAAAGGGAAACTTGAAACTTGAAAATATTTGAAAAATGTAAAAAGATTTTCTATTTTTTTGAGTGACCACTCATATTTTATTTTGGTCAAATTTGAAAATCCAAAAATATTTTTGTATTTTAATTTCACCGTTTATGGATTGACACTTAGGATGACTGAGTCACAACATCATTCCATTTATCCATGTGACTATTTGATAGTGTTTTGAGACAATATATCAATTCATCCATGTTCTTTATAATGTTTCGAGTCATTAAGATGTAATTAAGTGATACTTACTACATGATTGACTCATGATTTCCTTTATTACACACATGCACGAATTTGTTTGATTATTGTGTTTGTCGTCTCACATGTTGGTTGGATGTTTTCATCTCAATCATGTCCTTAAAACGAACCAAGTGCAATAATACGAGAGTAATAAAAGTAGTGCATGTAAAAACCATTGCACGTGAGGATTTTGTTTAAATTTGAAATAAATTATGAGTGACATGGGAAAGGGCTACGAGTGAATAATAATCACGTCGTGAAAACCACCGTTTGAAAAGTGCCCACCCAAAAAATTAAGGCAATAAAAAGATGAATTATGCCAAAAATTTGGGCCAATAGGTTTTCTCTAACTTGAGAATTTAGAACCTCATTAAAAAAATAAAATTGCATTATTATATATGATGGATTTTGGGATGGATATTTCAATGGGTTTGCACATCCTTTGAAAAGTTCTCGAAATGAAACTAAATAGTTTTGGACGTTATTGGTGTGGAAACCATTTAGACTTTAATTTGTTGATTTGATTAAGACGATGTCATCTAAATTCAACAATTTTACACCTAAGGATATTTTTTATGTTCATTCGTTAGGGGTACAGGTATTCATCATGCACATATGATTGATTGAGTTGATTTACCTATCGAATGTGTTCACACACATACATTCCATTTTCATGACTTGGTTGTTTTAGTATAAATCCATGGTGTATGTTTTATGTAACATTATTTTTGCTTCGAAAAAATTGAGAAATCAAAAAGAGTTTGTGGAAATCTTTTGAATTACACCTTTGCATATGCTTAGTTTGATTCATATGTGCTATGCACTTTTATCGTGACACTCCATGTTTAGTTTGTTTCAACTTATCTATCTATTTGGGGACATAATAAAAAGGGGGAGAACGAATTATGATTTTATGGGGGAGTTTGCATTATGGGGAAGATTTGATTATATTGATTGATTTATTCTTATATCATTTCAAACTCGATGCGTCACGAAGGTATTTTCTTTATCTCATGTGTGTAGGTATAAAAGTGATGATCATATATTGCACACCCTGATGAGAAAAGCTTAAAGGTTTGAAGATTTGAACTTGAAGATTTTTGAAGAAAATTTGAAGACGTTCAAATTTTAGTATTTTCCATTTTTGGGTTCATGGGGGACATTAGATTTGTATAGGCACTTTATTTGATAATTCGGAGTTTGTATTTTGTACCGACATAGGGGGAGATTTATAAGGATATTATTTTATAAATTCATTATCAATTTAGTATGTCGTATACCGCTACACCGTCGAAGAGCATCCAAGAACATTCAAGCATCAAAGACGGATCCGACTATCAAGATCTTCAACATTCAAGCCTTCGCGAGGTTATGTTTGGTAAGGTTGTGTTTTAATTTCTTATCATTTCACTTAAAGTCGCTACAAGAAAACTTGGCTTTAGCGACATTTTTTAAACGTCGGAATAAACTCTAAAAACATCGGTAACAGAAATCCCGACTTTTGGGCAGCGTTTTTAAGAAACGTCGACGTATCTACCGTCGAAAAATAAACGTCGTTTGTTAAAAACGTCGGTTACAAATTTTTTGACGCTTCCAGCTACGTTTATTAACCATCGGTAATTGTTCCTGCCTTGCGATATAAATGCGATTTTTTTATAAAAACGTCGAGTTTTGGCTCAACATTTTGACAAAAGCGTCGGAAATATTAAATCAATATTTCAACACAAAATTCAATGATTTACTTAAAAACATCACAATGTTAATTGACTTTTTCCATACTATATTCCAACATTTTTTTTTAAATCGTAAATATTTTAAGTATCATATAATATCCAAATAGACATCATTAATATTATAATGGATCCCTCAAAAAAATTCTCAATCAACCAAAGAAAAACGATATATAATAATATGTAAGCATCCCAAAACAAAAAAGAAAGTGTATCTTCAAACATTCTAAAGTTGTCTACTAATAAGCCAAAAATTTGTACCTAAATATTCCAAACAAAATATGAAATATATTTTATCATCAAAAAAATGCTAGATTAATGTTCAAAATAGTCAATACGATGTCTTCGCGGCCATGGGCATGACAGAACCACCTGTAAAAAGAAAGAAAATAAGTATTAAAAAGTAAATAAGTCAATGTAAAAGTGATGTGTAAAAGAAAAATGAAAGGTGATTAGGGATTTACTTCCCCATTCAATCTTTTCAATTAGTTGGTATTTTTTGCCTTCTTCATCCGCTCCTAAAATTTGAACAAAAAAATAGTTGGAAGAGGGATAGTAATTAGCTTCAATGTTTTCAAATCAACAACTTATGGAGTAATAATGAAAACTTACAACAACTTGTACGATCAAACTGAAAAATAGTGATTTATATAACTTCAAAATATATTTTCAAATATAAAAGAACCAAAATAATGTAATATGTTAGAAAATAATATTCCCATATAGCTTATGTAGTTTGCGACCCGGATCAAATAAAAACCTTAAGCCACCATCTAGGTCTGGTAACATTTTTTATTTCCAAGTTAAAAGATTAATTTTCAAAAAGGATCCCTGAAGTTTTAACATTTTTATGACATTGTGGTCAACGCATTATTATAAGATTTATAAAAATATTCGTTATATTTTGTAAATTAATTTTTTTCTTTGTTGGCTACTATAATATATTCTATTTTTGTTCATACATTCGAATAAGTGAAGTGATACAAACATGTGGATGTTGATAAAGTAAATAGTTATATAGTAGCAAAGCATGTTTAACATGCTTATTATTTTAAAAAAAAATCGGTAGAGTTTCCTTTGTTTATTCATGAAAACCAACTTGTTTTAACATTTAAAATTAACTCAACTGCAGCAACAACCACCAAATTGAACCACAAATAAATCCCTTCCGCCAATTTCAACGACTTGCCGTTGGAACGAGTATAACTATCATATATATATATATATATATATATATATATAATGGATCTTATATGCATCAAACGATGAAAATATTAACCCTCTTGCTTTCAAATGTGTCAAGAAGAATTTTAGAGGAAAAAATACTAACCCTACAATAGTTATGAAGTTGAGTTCGCTATATGATTTGTGGTGGTGTCTTCATTGAGGATTGCGAACGACGTTGCGATTGAACCTCAGATGTTAACGGTTGCAACTGTGGTGATACCACAGGATCAACATTTGCATTGACAGGAACCTAGCAATTAGAATATACAAAATATTAGAAGTAATGCATAAAATTAAGAAATTGTACTCATACATCCAATGATTAATAAAAGTTGGCATGTTTAACGTCTAAAGAAACATCTCGCGTAGATGGGATAAAATCACCCATAGAATGCATACGAGACACCATAAAATCCTGTATATGAGCTTCCACCCGTTCATTCATTCGAGATTCCATAGTGAATATATTTTCTTGCATCTGAGCTTCCAGTTTCTCTTTCACTTTCATTTAAGCTTGCTTCCTCTCATATTATCCCTCCATCTCACGTCGCATCCTCTCTAGTTATTGTTGATGTTGTGTGTCAATATCTCTCAACTCAGATTGGGATTGCTTATATGATGGTCCAAATATCATACTCGAGGAGACACCGAGTCCAAATGTTCGCACACGCCCATGTCTTTCAGGTCCCATAACTTGCCCAAATATATAATCCCGTGCAACACCGGTATCCGTTGTCTCTAGATGTTGCGGTTCTAGATCATCCATCTCTTGCTGCAAAAATCAACAACAGTTCTTATACAAACTTCAAATTATATCATACATATGTAAGAATACCTATAAACATGATTCAAGTTTCCATCAAGACACACATATATACACTATACCAAAATATTGATTTTTCTCTGCAAGATACATTGAAGAGCTCGAGTATGTTGACGGCCATTGGTCTGGGAAAAAATTGGATGAACTAAACGAAAGGTTGAATAAATGTGTGGACATTATCTACAATTCCAAGAGGTTAATCATGGTTTTTATTGCATTGATTGTGTTTTAATAGTTAGTGGACTTCAAACACTGATCAATTTTGACATGTCAGCGAGTAAAAATGATTTACTATTGGATGGAATTTTAAGTGTGAGGTCTCATTCATGTTATATAACTATAAATGTGAGAGAATATTTTTGGAATCTAATATGGTATGAGCGTGTAGTTCGAATATCCACAACAACTTTCTTCTAATTAGAGTATTATGAATTGTTGAAGGTGGATGTGTAGAAATATGGGTTATTCAATAATATTTTCAAATTTTGTATTAATATCTTGAGTACATCGTAATACTATGTCAAATATCTTCAAATGATGTGTTGAAAGAGGGTCTTAGGTATAATATAAATTCTTTGATGTTGCCAAGTATGAGGTTTTTGATGTATGGGTATTAATCTTTGTTGTTTAAGGATCATGTGCCTATTTTTCCAATGTGCGACATGTTATTATTTGATTTTTTTTTTATTTTTCATCTAAATGTTTGGGGTATATTCTAATTCATAAAACTTTAGTATTTACATTAATTTTTTTAAAACACAAATGAATGTGAGTATGATATGTTGGCACTCACTTTAACTCTAATTTGGCTTCTGCTTTTTGATTATGCAAATTAAAATGGGGTGTTCCATGTGGCAGAACTTTTAATTGTAGATTATGAACAAAGCATAGGATGATTAGTCTTTGTTGTAAAGCTTTATTTATTTAGCCTATTTGCATATAGATTACATTTTAGTTTGCTCACATAGTTAATTTATGATCTTTATGGGGGTGTCTTCCATAATTTTGGTCTTTTAAGGGTAGTCATAGATACATGTGTGTGTATCTATAGGTGATGAAAGTTTAAGAAACAAAAAGTAATGCTGAGTTGGGGTTTGTTATGCTATATCTTCCATCTCATATTGTTTAAGTTGTGTAAGCTATTGAGCATATCCATTTGCATGGTCCCATGAAAAATACCACACGTGATACTATGTAAGTTTAGATCTCTCGTTTGTCTTTCTATCGCACTCCTCCTAAATGCTTTATCATTTTATTTTTCCGGATTTTCATATTTTGATGTTGATAGGATACCAAAGCTGAATTGTGAACTTCAATATTGCCTCGTGGAACTACTCCATCAACCTGAAGATCCCGTTATCTTGTTATTTCCCATGTACTTATACACTAGTAATAACTGATTTCCTTTGATACAACATCCATAGATATTTACAAAATGCGGGTGTTGCAGATCAGAAATCATTACTATCTCATTAACAAACTCACGATTCCCTTGCTTCGATTTGGAAGAAGGTTGCTTCACAACAATTTTGTTGTCGTCTAATAAAACTCCCAGGTAGACAGAACCAAAACCACCTCCTCCAATCTTATTAGCAGCATCAAAAATTTTTATTGCCCTTTAATTTGCCTTAGCGTAAATAAGCCAGTGCGTAGGTCTAGACCCTTCAGATCTAGGTCCATTGTATCTTTGTGTTGTAAACAACATTTCCACCAAAATATACCTAGAGCCAGGAATATGGCAAAAACTACTCCAACCATAATCCAAACCAAAGTGGTCAGAGATATTCTGTTGTTTTCTAATTTAAAATTGTGTTCAGCATAAATAACTGGGATAAGAGGACCATATACACCTCTATTAGGGATAAATGTTGTCCCCTCTTTCGGCCTAATAAAAGAGAATGTCCAAGGTATTATTAGTAACTGTTGCATTTAATTTATCTATGGATTCCTTTCCAACCCCACCTGCTTTCTCCTCAATATTCAAATACTTTCTCACCATCTTTTCCTGGATGTAAATATTAAATATTCACCTTCCGAGACTGCTATAGGTTTGGTCATCAGTAAACCCGATCTTCGCAAAGTGAAGCCTTACTTTGTAGTCTCCATTTTGAAGACAAAAACTGTGATAAGTTAGAGATAGGGGAGAAAGTCGCGCATCCAAGTATAAGTCAGCATTTTTCATATGGAGTGGTGAAGTATTCGTCGAAATATAAGAGTCGGAATTGCCACCATCATCTATGAAGTTTCCAGTGTTGCTAAATGCCCAATTGGATCTTATAAAGAACTTTGAAGCAGCACCTGGCTCCATATCTAGTTCCATTCCAAACTTCAACTTTCATCAGCATCTCCTCTGCCTCTATTGCAAGTTTTATATTCCCGTTAATCTTGCAAGAATTCACAAATGTTCCTAATATGACAACAACTACTTTTATAGTAATACTCCTCATAAACGTCATCGCTTATTTGAGTCGATTAACCATCCCATAGAAATTAGTCATCCATGCCAATTCTAATTCTTGATATGTGGGAGACAAAATTCACTTACTCTTCTTTCTCTTCGGTTTGTTTGGAATTTGGGGAAGGTTTGTGGGTGGAATGTCACTGAACATATCATATGACTCATGTCGTCCCATTGATTCTCAAAAATTTATTCAAGAAAAGTTAGAGAAAGATATAAAGATAAATCAAAATATCCTAAATTACTAAGAAAGTCAAAATATCTAAATGTTTGTATTTATGTCCCCAAGTTAAATAAGAATCAGTGGACCTTGACACATCCCCAAGTTAAAGAAACAAAAGTTGTTGAGTAATTCCATATTTAGTTATAATTTAGAGGAAAATAAGTGATAAATTATAGTAGTGTATTTCTAATGGTTGTTTTGAATGGTTCTCAATGGATCTAAACACAATGCAGTATTTCCTTATCAGTGAGTTGCATATTTTATGAATATATTGAGAATGTGTTCTGCATCCTAATTACTGAATCAATTAACTCAGAATTCTTCATATTATCGCATGACCATTCATTTTACTTTTAGTATATTTGCAAAGGTAGGCTTGTTTATAATGGTAAATAATTGGCTAACCATGTTCTTATATAGTCCATGTGATGTCTAAGAGGCACAAGTATTTTTTCCTCACTAATTTTAGAAACATATACTATTTTTTAGAAACAAATACGTTTTTCATAAACATATACCTTGTTGAGTAATTCTACGTGCATAAAGAAATTATGCAAGACAATGGAGTATTGAACATTACTCACTCCATGACAATTTATAGCAATTTATTAAACGGTGACATCTATTGGTGCAGGTAACATTTTCTTATCAAGTTTTATTAATTGTTAAGTTTCTTGATAAGTCAATCTATGACAACTGTTGGTTGAGCTGACTGCATAAGTAATGAATATATTGATAGTTTATGATTGAAGGGGATATAAATTTAACTTTTTTACATTCATATCATTATCATTAAGCTTATGATTAGATACAAGTATCATAGTATAGAAACTGACATCCTATGATCAAATGTTTTAAGTTTTACTGTTAATAAAGTTTAACAATTGAAATGAGGGTGATGCATATGTATCAAATTCCAAAGCAGTTAGGCCACTAGACAAATAGAACAAGGGTCTGGAGAAACTGCCTATAAAGAGCTTGTTATCATTCTTAAAGGAATTCAAGTGAAGTGGTGTCAAAGATTCCACAACTATTTCGACATTTTTTGAAGCTATCGTATTGTCATTTGGATCTATAATTGAAGTGGTTGTTATTGTCATCCGCATGCTCACTCATTTATTAATTTCTCTTCCTATTGATCATTTAAAAAATATATATATATTAACTAAGGTGTTTCGATTTGTTGTGTTCTTGATCCCTTATTCATATCGAGCTCAGTTACGTAGTGAAATTCGTATTCGGTGGTTTATGAATAAACACAAGAAAGCTCTGTTTGAAGCTTAGGAGAAGGTTAATTCATGTAAAAAATTGGTTTCTATCGCTTTTTTTTACTCCTATATTTGGGGTATATTGTAAAATAATTGTGATTTTTTGAATGAATTTCGTTAAATAATTGCAGAGTTTATGAAATTGCATTGCTTTCTTCAAAACATGCACAAACATTCTAGATCGATATGTCTCATATGAATGACTGAAGGTACCTTCGTGTTTGGTTGCAATTGATGGATTTTGTGGATGATCTGGGGCCACTCCTTGGAACCATGGAGGAAAATATCATTGGGAGAAAGAGGTCACTATTTTATCAGTCGTATGCCGTTTACATTCAAAAGATGAAGTTTGAGGAGGCTGGTAAGTTGTACCATTTGGGGGTGAAGAACCTTATCGATCCCATAAATGAGTTATAAGAGTCATTCGACCAATTTCTTCATCGCATGGAGCAATGGAAAAATAAGAGAATTCAGCGACAGGGAAGTAAAACTACCAACAGGCCTATATGTTCTGAGAGTAGTTTTCTAACAATAATGAAGTTTTAGAATCAGATGTGCATATGACATTTTTTTAGTGTTGATACAGTTGTGGTTAAGTTTTAGATATTGCGGTTATTGGCAAGTCGAAAGCAGAAGATACACGTTATTATGGTCTTGTGGAGCCCACAATAAACACAAAAGAGGTCATTCATGCCATTGATAATTGACAATGGATATCGAGGCGCCGCATATCATCCAAGTGTTGTGCAGCTATATTTTTTAGTTTATTTTTTTCAATTTTCATTTTGTATTTTGCGCTCCAGATGGGCTGGTTGGATTTTAATTTAAGTGTAATCAAGTTTTATATGTACTGGATATTTGGAATGTCATAAATATAAATGAAATATAGTCAATTTTTTTAGATTTTATAAATGTCTACATTAATTTTTTTAGACTTGTTACATATTCAATTCATTTCAACTTATCAATGACACAAAAATATAATGATTAATTTTTAAATATAATATTATTTATAACTGCTAATAGCAGTTATAAATTTGTCATTATTGCCAATTTTGTAATTGCTATTATCAGTCACAAATATTTAATTTCTGATTTTTCTTAGCAGTTACGAATATTTAATTTATGACTGCTATTAGCAGTCACAAATATTTAATTTGTGACTCCTAACAGCACAAATATTATATTCGTAACTATTGACAACAGTTACAAATGAGAAGGGGTCATTAATGTTATAACCCCCCTAGGGTTATAAAACTTTGTGACTTGTGTTAGGAGTTATAATTTTTCTTTTATCACCCCCTAAATTATGACGTTAAATAGAAGTCATAAAGGTCATTTGTGACTGCTAACAAAACTCACAAATCTCCCATTTTAGTGTAGTGATAATTCATAATATGGAACAATAAATCACAACACAAAAGATACATACAATCGCTCGGGCAGCTGCTTGATTAACTGGCCCCTTCCCTTTGGTTACATGCGTCTCCTTGTACACCATCCTACGAGTTGGTTTGAATCCAATCGCTTTAGTCATCTACAAGTACAATATATTAAGTGTCAAATCATAACATAACAATACAATAATAACAATGAACTAGTAAATACAAAAAATTTACCGTGTGTCTAACTTGAGCATGAACGTTTCTACCAGATGTGTGCAGTATTTGTAAAAGTGCACGAATGGCTTTGTTCTTCGCACTTTTAGCCTAATACAATGGAAATACAGTTAATCATATAACAAATTTTGATCAAATCCTGATATTAATCTTATTATTAATAAATTAATTTATTTCATGTTGTTCTTTATAGGCGAGATAAGCATAGTGTGTACACGTAATTCATGACTAGACTCAAAAACTAGTATATACATGTGTTGGGGCGGAGTCCCAGTTATAGACGAGCGTTTTCCACTGATTTTCCTAGACTCGTTGGGGACAATTTGCCAAGCGTTCCTCATTAGTTCTATACTTAGTATAACCTTGGAGCTTTGTTGTGGCCTTCCAGTCCTTCCACTTTCTTCCAACGGATTGCATCATAAATTTTCTCATCTCTTCTGTGTCATTCATATTCTTCTACATTGCATCAATTTGTTAGAGAAATAAACTGGAAAATATATATTCACATATGCAAACTAGGAACCCTATTTTTATTTTATTAACATTATACCTTGATAAGAATCCAAATCAAGTCTTTATCCTCTTTGGGGACTTGTCTCCAATCAAAGTAGGTCAATGGTGCTAGTTGGCCATTGCGTGCTAGAACCCCTAAATTTGAAGCAAGTCTAGACGCGGGTTCTTCAATGGGTTGGCCAAGCTCATTCACCTCAATTTCTAAAATGCCACCATCTTTACCCCACCCGCTATGCATTAAAGTGGGGTCTAGAACTCGTCTCTGCTCCTCTAGCTCCTCCTCTTGGACGGAGCTCGAATCTAAGTTTTAAGTAGGATTGATAAAAAAAATCATCCAAGAATTACTTAAATGTCAAGAATAATATTTTTCATGAATTACAAATATAAACAAGTCGGCAAAAAACCATACATATAACTTCTTCTTCTTGTTCGCTGCTCCCTGACAATGAAGGGATCAATGGTCTAACATGTGGCCAATTTGATGGAGGTTCAGGCATGGTAGGGTTGGCTCATACATGCTCCTGTTGCTGCTCAGGGGTTGGCATAGCTCCTCTCATGTGTTGGGTTTGAGATCCATTGATCGTCATCATACTCAATGAAACAACATTAGAAAAAAGCAATTAATTAAATCTAACTTTATTGGAACATAATTTTAAAGAACCTTGCAATGCCAAATGAGTGGAGGAACAACGGTATTAAAATCCTTGCATCACACATAGCTAACTTCATTGCCTAACCATTTTGTTCATAACAACTAGGTATTAAAATCCTCTCGACAAACACAAAAATATAATAATTATATTATTTCAAAGTTTACATACAAGTAGTAGCATATGTATGTTTAGTTTACATACAAGTAGAGTCAAAGTTTACATACAAGGATGGAAATTCAGATTAGAGCTAAGGAACTTACCAAAAAAAGGACCAAACTTGTTCGGCAGTTAGGCTTCGAAGGAAGGTATGCAAAATGGATTCTTCAAAATTCTTGCAAAATGTATTGGAAGAGCAGGTTCATCAGATGCTTCGCGAGTGGAAAGATGAACTTAATGAGCCTTCCCCTGCAACAAAGCCCTTCATAAGTGAAGTCCTTCTTCCACCCTCTCCAATTAGGATGCTCTAGCAATTTCGTACAAAAAAAAGGTTTAGTCTTCCCACTGTGATGAATTTATATAGGTTAATAATAAATTTTGAGAGAGATCAAAACATCAAGGAGATAAGACTATTCATTCAGCTTGTTATATACCTAATTTTATTGTTCACAATGTTTGCAGAATTCCCGGGTAATCAAAATAATGCATTTGACAAAGAACAAGATAGTTATGGGCCTTATGGCTGTGAAGCACCCCAATGGAATAAATGAACAATAAAACTAGTTTCAATAATTAGTTTATGATAAATATTTAATATTTATCATACACTAATTTCAATATTTATTCCACCAAACCTACTAGCATACTATTTAGAAAATATACCCGTTTGTCATAGTGAGGATAAACTATTCTACAATATTGTCTACAAACCGACCAATTATTTTTACAAATCTATTTAAGACTGTAAAAAAAATAACTTGCATTCTACATCTGATTGGGTATGGATAACATTCAGTCTAACATCAACCCTAATATCAAATTTTGACGTCTATATGTTGTAAATCATATCAAGAAAGTTTCCACCTAGTTTCCTAACCTTTATAGGCAACAAAGTTTGAAATTAGGTGGGTGAATAAATTGGCAGAGAAATTCGTAAATATGCATAACTGGATTGACCTTGATATACTAGAAACACATATATATTTTGTATTGGAGTTGGAATATTGAGCCCAGAATCAATTGACCACACATGGAGAGGCCTGAAATATTATATATTGAGATGCAAAGTATAGAATAACAATTATTTACCATTTCATACCTATTAAGATTAAATGCATTATTTAGATATGTTGCAATGAGAGCTTGAATTTTCTTCCAGCTATGATAGATATAGATATTTATCCCAAAAACTCAACCAGCCAAATGTGGTTCGACTATGAGTAGATTCATTAGATCATTAAAAATTCATCTATGTGAGTTTGATCCAAATAAGAAATGTGATGTGATGGCAATCAACCATGAAGATTCTTTTAGACTATTCACAATAAATCATGGTGACTAAAACTCACCCCACAGATTTTCAGAAAAAGTAGTAACATAACCTAAACTGAGTTTTTAAAAGTTCACTTGAAAAAATTGTTTGAAACTCAAGTAGTTAATGAAGTAATAAGCAATTTCATGAGAAAAATAAGGATGAAAATGAGGGGAAAAATTACCTTTTGCCAAAAAAATATGTCCTTCAGTTCTTCGATGTGTCCTTGGACTCGTGGAAGCTCAAGAGCTCGAATGAATCGATCTGAATCTATCCCAATAGGAAACTGGAATTCCACCAACATAAAGAATCAAAATAAGAGTAAAAAGAAGATTTCTTACTAATTTAAAATGGCATATCTTAAACTCTTGATAGATTAAATTGTTGTTGAAATGGAATAATGTTAACAGTGAACATCCTTAGTTGATGCAACATCAATATACGGTAAGTGATTTGAAGGCTAATAACAATATAAGGCAAGAGTGAACTCATGAATAATTTAATAAAAAAAATACTGCAGCTACACGAGTCAGCCTTCCTTGATCCTCTACTCCTTCAGGTGTACCCTCAAGCCCAAGAATACGAGTACAAGCACTAATAAAATGCCTCGCATAATCATACGTGTGGAAACTAGAAAGAAAATAAAATTTACCAATTTTTTTTGCTAGTTATACACAACATTATTAGTAAAATGAAAAACATTCTACCACCACAGGATGCACCCAGTCATTGTTAACTAGGGATAATTACTGACAAAAGTATAAAAACAACTCATTATCAACATGGGAGGATACCAGCAAAATTGCAGAGAGAATTTTCTCTATAAAGAAAAAAAATACGATCATAAGCTAATTAGAAAAGGGGTCCTCTAAAGAAAACAAAAAGAAAGACTAAAAAACTCATAATAATGAAAAGGCAATGTAGAACAGCCTTCCAATCCCTGTGGATGTCCCTTAGAAGGGACCGTAAAAAAGCATAACAAGTGAAAAAGAAGATATTGGTCCTGAAACTCTGTCAATAATTACGTACATGGAATTTCTCCAAAGAATCTTCTTTTATGTCCCTGAGCCGAAACCTCTAAATATTCAATGGAACAAATCCCCAATGGTGGCAAGGCAAACCAATGGCTCCCAGTTTATGCAACACAATTAATAAAGGTACAATTATATAAGAGGCTTTGACATTAGAAAATGGCTAGACTTTCAAGATCTTAACATAATCCCATAAGCCCGAGACTTACAACTGTGATACAACTTCAAGAAAATAAAATTTGGTTTCATCAACTGATATTTCAAGTTCAGATGCATGGTTCTAATTGGCAGAAGTTGATAAGAAAATCATGACTAAGAGAATGTATGAAGATTCTTCACTTACAAGATATTATAAACATCTAGTGCAAATTATACCATATGCCAGGTCTTCACTTACAAGAAAATTCTTCACTACTAAAATATTGCATTACACATTTGTAAGTGAAGATTCTTCACTTACAAGAAAATCACGGCTAAAACAATGCATTAGACATTTAATCATGGAAATTAAGTTAAACATAACTTACATTAGAAAACTACTTTTTATCTAAATCATCAACGACATCGGCGTCTTCATCTCTATCGTAAGGTGACAACACCTGACCATACCTTAAAATGTGAGTGGGTTTGAGAAAACTACATTAGCAATATCAACAATATATATTGAATATATAATACAAATGAAAGAAAACTACTAGCATATTCATTCTTGAAACATGAAGATTGGTCAATATATAATACATATGAAAGAAAACTACATCAGTGGTATCTATTGAACACCCGTTTTTCAGTGCTAATTTTAACACCAAAAAATTCTCTAGTGAACTTAAGGATATTGTCAAAAATGGTAAAAAAAAATAAAACAGAGTCGACATTCATGAAACCTTGCAAGCCGAGGACCAATTAATGATCTTAACGGAACATAATCAATGCCTTGGTTGAAATAAACTATTGGATACTCTCAATAATAGGCAGTGGGAGCTGAATTAGAAGAATTTTTTGTTCTAACAGACTTTTCCTTGGTTTGCAGAGTTGGATGACCAATGTTTAGTCTTGTTTTGCAGAGTTGGATAATCAATGTTTAGCGTCATGTTGTTGTTAGTTGGGCATTATTCGGCTGACGTTCATAATCATTTTGCATAAATATGTTTTGGACATTTTGAGGGCATTGAAGCATTGCAGACATGTCGCAGGTGGATTGCTTCTATTGCACTTGGCTTGGTGTCGAGCATTGCTGATTTTAAAACTTATAGAGGTTTTTAATCACTGCATTCGTATTAAGCCACTGGGCAAAATTGTCACTTCTTAGCACTAAGTAAATTTAGAAAGTAACCAAACAAACAACCCCTATAGGAAACATATATTTAGTTTTGCATGTATTTGATGTGAAATATACTACTAATTATTATAATATTTGAAAAGTAATTGGGGAAAGAATGTTAACACACGCACACCTAGGCCTGTCAACCACCTGCATGTTTCACCTACATCAATTTTTAGAGACGTGTTGCACTATGGTCTTAGGGAAATAAGAGTTATAAAGAATGAACTAATTTGTAGTTTAAGAGCAGAGTGAACTACAACAGCAGCCGTAACCCCAACCAAATACCTACATGACATAATAATTTACATAATTAAACAATCTCTCATCATTCAAACCATGTTACCAAAACTTCGAAAACAGAATCTGCAAGAACCATTTCGGGAGAACTACGATCTGTTATTCTCAAACACGGTGCACAAACATGAGAACCTCTATGAACAATAGGAAGGAATGTAAAATGAAGCACAATAAACTATAGGATGTATCAGAGGACCGCCAAATTGTGAAATCATCCTTATTCCAGAATGAGAGTTCGTGAAATTCGACCACATAACCAGCTCCGAGCGATTTCACAAGGGCCCTCTCCTGAACTCTACTATTATAGGGGCAAGGAGAAGAACAAAGGGGAGGAGACACTAAAAATGGAAACCATATAAGAGGTCGAGGAGAACTGACTGCTAAAACAAATAAAGAAAACACGAGCCGACATTTTCATATGGATACTTCTCACGTCCTCCCAATCCCAACGAGACTTCATCCTCAACTAGTTTTCCCAAAAAATTGTACCCATCTCTACCGATTGAGAAGAGATTAAAAACACTATTGATATCCTAAACTTCATAAAATGTATATCCTTTGCCAACATCGACCTACCCAAAATAGGATTGTTGCATAACATGGCCCTGAACATTATTGTAAACATACAAGGACAATGAATCCCCATGGTACTCCGTTGCTGATCTGCAGAAGTAAATGGGAAGGCTTACTATCGAGTTAAAATCAGAAAATATGCCTTACTTCACAATTGTTCACGATTGTATGCGTAGCAATCATTTAATATCTCTAATGCAAAATGAATTGAATATGAAAGATAAGTTAAAATGGAAAAAGCGATAGATGATATTGTTAGTTGTTACGAGGAATATGTAAATACAGTGTGCTGTGATGCTCAATATAGTGGGATGTGTCATACTGAAAAGTGGGATTCTTATTATTTACAGCTCAAGAGATGGGAATCTTACGAGTTTAACTACAACTTGCACTATTAAATGTATATGATAATAATGAAACATTATTTATGGTAAGTTATATACTTATGATACCATCAGGTTTAGTTTGCTATACAATTGGTAATGCCATATCTTTAAATGATTCTAAAGGAAATGTTGTTCCTAACACGGATGTATATGTTAGTATTTACGAAAGAATGTGAGAATTGTTGAGATTTACGAGAATTATCTACTAAATCGTATAATCATTCAACTGTATATGGAAGGTGTTCGGTAGAAAGAGTTATCTCTTAGCTACGATGAAATTGATTTCCTAATTTGGGAATTAATTAATTCCCGTGTTATTGGTGCTCAACCACGAGAAGTAAAACCTATTGGTAGGAAGAGTCGTTATCCTGAATATTCAATTGAAACATATTTCAGTGAAGATCATATATTTGTAGTATCTGAGTTTAAAGATATGAGTCATTGTATGATGTTGGACTTTCTAGAGCATTTAGCAGTTGCTGCTGAAACAGGGCAGACCAAACGAACAGTCTAAAGCAAAGGTACAACCTCAGACCTCACTGAAATAATGTTGTAAGCATTAAGAAAAGAGGAGATTCCATTTTATGGCATAAAAGCATGGGAGTTAGGATAAAGAATAGGACACTCAGACCTCAACGGACTCAATTTGAAAAAAGGTATAGCCCCATTTATATGTAGCGTATAAACGAGTTATTTATTCAACCATGACACCTCTCATAGAAACTGATTTAGAAAGAACCATTACAATAATTATCATAGCAATATGGTTCGCAAAAGCTTTCTTTGTTGGTACATTATCTAAGTGTAGAGCGTCAAAGCTATGTTGATACATCAATCCACCACATCGATATTCCTATGAGTGGGCAGGTTAACATTACAAATCTGACATCAGATAAATACATCCTATTGTAGAAGTACAGTAATTTTCATCTATATCAACAATTTTAGAATACAGGAAATTAGAAACTAAATCCATAATACCCCTATCATTAACCATACGCACAAGTGTTATTAGTACAAGTTTGTCTTCATCATTTGGAACACCTCATATTCAGTAGCAAATGCCTCAAGAAATTTATTTGTATCAACTTGAATTATAGAGGGAATGTCGACTAAAATATCATAATTATTAGATGTAGGTTCTATAGACATCAGACTTTGAAAATGAGAAACAATTAGATAATTGATGTGTTCTCTATCCTCCAACTGACAACCTTTGGAATCTTTAAATCCAGATTTTACCCAAAACATTACTACATCAGCATTCAAAACCCCATTTAACTCTAAATTTTTCAATTTTCATCACTTCAGCTTTTGGGTCCAATAAACATATACGAGGACATTTGTGAATATTAAGAAACTTCTAAACTAATGCTTGTTATTAATCAATACTAGTTAACACATTATACCATTGTATGCAACCTATAACAAAAGGTTCAAAATAAGAAGGACTAAAGAACACAAATCCATATAAGTTATTAATACGTATTCAAATGCCTAGCTAATCAATATTTCTATTCATCTTCATGCATATGCCCCGTGGTTTACTCGTCAATTAATGCTCCAGCCACACCTTGTCTAACCCGACTGACATCATCATCACGTGTCAATGTTGTATCGTCCAAACATTGATCACTCCATGCCTCTGTTTCATCATTCATAGTGATCTTGGTTGTTAACTGTTGCCCAAACACATCAAAAAAGTCTCGAGGCTTTATTTTAACAACAATATGCCAGTCTTTCTTCACTAGGTCTTATACATAAAATACTTACTTTGCCTGAGATGATAGTATGAATGGTTCATCGGATTTTTGATGCCTACGATACAACAAATGATTGAAGTTTACAAGCGTGAATCCAAAGTCATCCTGCTCAATAAGACCGCTACTATTGTCAACTCAGTCACACTTGAACAACAAGAACTTATAGTCTTTTGAATAATGCAGCTCAATGATATCCGTCAAAACTCCATAAAAATTGACATCTCTAGATATGTGATTTATGTTTCTGCCACTTGCGTAACTTTCAGTCATTGCATTTAACATGACTCCACTATTTTGCGTGGCTCTTCTCCTCTCACGAGCCTTAGTGTGATACCTAACGCCATTGATAATATATCCAATGAATCTTTTTGCATTTTTTAGGGGACCCTTAGATAAAATCCGAATTTCTTATGATACATCTGTGTTTTTTGCCTGGACTAACTTTCTCACCTATTTTATTACAAAAAAATGCATTACAACCCATAGTTATGTAATAATACATTTAAATGTGAAACATTGTTTTCAATGTGAATTTTACTTACATGATCCTTAAGCCACAAATGAAATGTTTCGTTATGAATGCGGTCCACATCATGTGGTCTGAGACGAGAATCACTCCTAATTGATGCACGATGAGTGCGGCATTAAAAGGAATCATTACATTATTCTTTACTTTGCTAAAAAAAATGAAGGAATTTTATTCAAGAAGATACTTACTCTCGAAATGGAGCAATTGCATATGTGTTGACAAGCACATGTCGATGTGCTTGTACATATGTAATGTCATCAAGCACAAATCCCATCGCTTTTCCTAATTTACGACCACAAAAGTGATCAAATAAACTACCATCATCATTCCTAATTCATGTAGGTACCTTGAGCAAAATGTCAAACATTCGTCTACCCAATATCCTTTTGCAATTGAACCCTCTGGATGACTGCGGGTCTTCACATAATTCTTCAATGTGGACAAGTATCTATGGTGAGGGAAATTTTAATTAGTAAGAAAAAACTACAGTGAAAAATAATTTAAAAAAACAAAAATACATCAACCAAAACCACACCTCTCAATAGGATACATCGATCGGTATTGCGGTGGTCCACCAATTTTTGCCTCTTCTGCTAAATGAATAACCAAATGCTCCATGACATCAAAAAATGAAGGTGGAAAGATCCTCTCAAGTTGGCATAGAGTGAGCTCAATGCGAGATTTAACACGATCTAAATCGGTAAGATTCATCACTTTAGAGTACATATTCCTAATGAAGTTACTTAGCTCAACTAATGGTCCAAGCACATTCTTAGGCAACACATTTCTTAAGGAAATGGGAAGTAGTTCTTGCATTAAGATATGGTTGTCATGACTCTTGAGTTCCGATATCGTACGTTGTTTAAGGTTAACACGACGCAATATGTTTGAATCATAACCATCTGGGACTTTCACCTCCTTCAACATTTTACAAACTATGTCTTTACCCTTAGTGTCCAAGGTGAAACATGCAGGTGGAAAATAATATTTATTGTTCGCCTGTTTCTGAGGATGCAACGGCTTACGAATACCCATATCTTTCAAGTTATGACGGGATTTTAAGTTATCCTTCCCCCTTCCATCAACATTTAATAATGTCCAAAGCACATTATCACATACATTCTTCTCAATATGCATTATATCGAGATTGTGACGTAACAAATTGTCCTTCCAATAATCTAACTCGAAAAATATACTTTTTTTCTTCCAATTATGTGTTAAGGTTTCATCTCTCTCATCAACCCTTTTCCTCTTACATCCTACCTCTACCTCCGGATCCTTCCCAAAATTATTATTGAAATTTTTTACCTCGTCGTATGCTTCAGATCCAGATAATCGGGTGGGCCTTGTATCTAACTCAACTGTACCATCAAAGGACTTTTTATCTGTTCTAAATTTATGCCCTTCAGGCAACCATCGACGATGACCCAAGTAGCAATTCTTACCTCCATTAAAAAACTGTAACACCCCGCTTAAAATAATAATGGGTGGCTAACCCTATACTACATTAAATCAGGAGTTTCAGATGGTCCAGTCTCAACATCACCATATGCAACTCCAATACATACACGAATACATTTCTCCCAAATTACCCTAAGGAGTCCTCAAAATCCTAATATGTGGTAAACCCCTTATATGTATCTAAGAACATATCTCTTACATCTTAAGAGAAGACCCCCAAATCAATAAACCCAACCAAAAAGGGTTTGAATTCACTAAAGAGAAAATTCCTCAAGATGCTCTGTTTCCGAATCGATTTGGCCTCTCCGAATCGATTCGGTCCAAGGGACCTGAGATTGTGCAACCCTCCGAATCTATTCTCTCGGGGCGAATCGATTCGGTCCTAAAGACCTGAGGCTTCTGCAACCGGGCGAATCGATTCGGTAGGGGCGAATCGATTCGGCCAGTTCAGAAAGCCACGAAAATGGCTGTTTTTCTATAACCCAAAATTCCCCAAAATTCGATTTATACTACTTCCAACCCTTAATCTTCAATCCCAACATAATTTTCAACATCAAAACACATCCTAAATTTAACCTCATTAATTTATATCCCTTAAACCCAATTAAAATCTTCAATTTCAAGATTTGAACCAAAATTTAGGTTTTGATGTTTATACCCAAAAACCATTTCTTTAACCCACAAATTATGAAATAAAATACACAAATGACTTATTTAGCAAGATTAAACACTTGCCTCAGATTTGTAGAGGTTGGATCGTCCTCAATGTCGCGATTAGGCCGAAAATCTCCAAGCTTTTCTCCCTATCTCCTTTCCTTTCTTCTTCTTTCTCTTTTCTTTCTCTTTCTCTCTTTTTCTCAAATGAGAAGGCTTCATCCGTAAGCCTTAAATCCTTTAAACAATAAACCCAATTTTAAATGTTAATACACACTTTAAATGACTCGTTTACTCCAATTCGAGTCAACTGACTTAAAAATATTCCGAAGCCGAAATAAAACTCAATGACAGTCATTTTGACTATCTCGACCCTTTCGGGATCAATGGTACCCTCAAAATCCTCATCCGGGATCAATGATACACTCAAAATCACCATTAAAATCTATAATAACATACTAAATATATATATAAGTTTAAAAATTCCCAATGGTTAAACTCCCCTCAATTCCTGACGCTAGCCACCTTCGTGCGGGGGAGGTCTCGCAGGCGAAATCCAAATAAGGAACCCTCCCAATACACTACTGTGTAGCTAGGTCGGGGATTGGTATTAGTTAAACCAGGGTTAAGATTTTATAAAAGATTTTCGTATATTAGATATTGCCCGAAGGCCTATATAACAATACAATATAAATAAATTCCGCGTCTTTCGACACGCCAAACAAACACCTTGTGTTTAGGACACAAGGTCTCAACAAATACAACACTTTAACCAATACCTAGTTCTCAAAACTAGTACAACTATGAACTAAATTATCCGCTCAAAATAAATATACCAAACTTTGAACCTCTCAGTTATACCATTCCTAAACATCACACCAAAACATCGTTCAAAGTAAGTCCTTCCCTCCTTGGAACACTATAATTACACGCCCTAACCTACCCATAAGACAGTAACCTTATAGTCACTACTCGACAAACCTTGACATTTCGCATCTCCGGAATTCAATTATTACAAATCTCGACTATCTCCTCACGAGACGATTTATTTTCTCAAAAGATGACATTCAAAGGCCGTATTTGTTCACTCCTTCTTCCAAGGAAATTATGTACACCCTAGGGGTGTAGCGGCTAACTACTCATCATACCTTATGCGCGACGTTCCCGATATCGCACAAAGTATGACTTAAACCCAAAAAAAGCTACTCTACCTTGTATGTAATACCCCGTATTTTTGTGATATTTATTTATGGGATTAATTGAATTAAATGTGTATTAATTGGAAATTAATCCGGATTAAAATACTAGCGAGATGCGAGTTGGTATTTGATTATTATGTGCATATATGATTATATATGAATATTGAATTATGATATTTGTCGTGAGATGAAATACGGCAATTTGAAATCTTGTTGAGACGCGTGTGACAGTCGCGTCATGGAATATAATTATAATAATTAAAAAGTGAATTTTATTTCTATAAACCGTATGGTCATTTTGAGTGCGCCAACGCGTCCGAAAGGGTCGAAATAGTTAGGAAACACTAGCCGGGGGTTTAGTTTGGGTCCCGGGGCATTTTTAGGCCATGCCGGCAACGTATAAGGGTAGTTTGGTAATTTTGAATTTTTAGGAATTAAAACCTACGAAAATTGGGAATTAAAAAGCTGACTTGGTAATTACCCACTAAACCCACTAACCACATCTTAGGACTTAATGGGCTACGGGGGTTATTAGAATTGTTCCAAAATTTCCTAAGGCAAACCCTAGCCACCATTGTCACTTTGGAGAAGAAGGCTTGTAGAGAGAGAAGAGAGGAGAATTCTGCAGAGAGAGAGAGAACCATTCATCAGATCGACATCGAAATCAAAGATACACATAAGGCAAGTGGTTTAATTTCGTTTATTACAAAGAATGTTTCTTCCATGGGTAGGAAATTGACAGAATTTCATTGTTCTTGAAAAATGATAAAACCCATCGAATTTGATGTAGAGATTTATAATTTTATGAGGAGATTTCATGTAGAACAATGTTAGGATGATTAGTCAGTGAAAAATACATCTTTTATACCATAAAATCGGACTTATTTATGCCTATGGATGAATTTAATTTCTAGGGTTCATGTTCTTGAGATTGGGGAAGAAGATGTGGAGATTTAATATTTGGATGAAATTTAGGATGAATTAATCCCACAAAATACATTAATATATGACCTAAGTATATTTAGGATTAATTAGAACCCATGTATATTGTTGGTTTGATGTTTAGAGGAGATTAGAGGTGAAGAAAAGTTGGAAAATCGAGTTAAGGAAAATCTGGGCACGAATCTGGCCACTCGTTAGAAGACCTGCCCAGGTCGTTCGAACGAGCTTCTAATGAGTTGAACTTTGAATTCTAACGAGGGTGATGTTCGTTCGATGACTTCGTTCGAACGAGATCTCGTTAGAAATCCCACTCTTGTTCGAACGAACTCTTGTTCGAACGAACTCTCGTTCGAACAGCCTCGTTCGAACGAGACTTCTAACGAGCTGACAGTTTGGGCTTTTTAGCCTGTTTTGATCCCGAGTGTCCCGTAACCTTGTTTATATGTAGAGATAATACTTCCTTGTGGATTAATTGATATATTTGGGATATTTGGGGTATAATGAGGAGTAAAACCTAGAAGTGTAGTTTGAACTTAAGGGAAATTATGAATTAGGACGTGAGTGTCTATTACGATGCGAGAAATATTGACGGCCTAAATAATTATATTAACCGGGAACATATAAATTGTGTAGCATTATATGTCGGTACGAGAATGAGAAGTGTACCACCAATATATTATGGTGATTACTAAGTTGTGTGTATACTTAGTATACGTATATGATTTTATGTGTATAACATACCTACCATACTTGCTATCACGGGAGGTTTGCGTTCGCTTAGGGCCTTCTAGTCCTTGTGTTGCCCGGATTTAGATTGGTTACCTCGAGAACATAGGTCAGAGAAGGGCTTATTGGGATATTAATAAGTCTGCTGATCGTGGGAGCGTAGGTATGTGCGTGACCCATGTGATGTGACTGTGTTCGCCTCCATTGTTTGTGATGTTGTTATTTGAGTACGATTCCTGAGAGATTCAGAATGCGTGATCATTATGTATGTGATGTACCGGGATGGATAGCAGAGTATGTGTGGACCGCAACTTAGTCTCGGGGTGTTTGTATTGTATATTTATGACGTGAATAATATACACTTAATTAATGGGAACTTTCATGTTGGTATTGTGAATATGATTATGGTAATGTTTTGAGAAAACATAACGGGTTAACCGATAGTGAATTGTACTACAAATTGAGAATCTGAGTTTAAGTAAAGCCCTCTATTTAATTGATAACGCTAGAATGTAATATGGGGATCGAGTAGTAAGGGGTAGAACTTGTTACGGTTTGGTTAGATATGTATGTCATGTAGATGGGTACGGTACGTTAGGAGTGCACATGTAGTCGAGAGGTGAGAATTTCATGTGAGTGCACGTCCTAACATGTATTTTGCATTTAATGTTTTAATGTTATTAAAACACTTGCTGTTTTAAAATAATTTCCACTTTCGGGCTCTGACCCCTTTGCTTTCAAATCTATTTTTGTAAAAACCATTTTAGGTGCCCAGCCACAAGGACACCATGCTTAGGATCCTCATTCAGGTGACGAGCTGTAGCTATTTGTGGAAGTTACAGGACTTTGCTTGTAGACGCTTCATATACTTTGATTCTATATTCAGCATTATATCAGTTGTAGGGCATGTCGCCCATTCCTTTTAGAGACATTTCATTTATTTCAGTTATTCAGACCTCTGGCATGTAATTAATTCAGGATTCAGACTTGTCATATTATTTTCAGTTGTGGGATTGTTGTGAGGAGTTTTTCTCCGGATTTATATTTATTTTGTTGGTTATTCATTACTTCATTATGGTGAATGGTTGTTATTCTTTCATTATTCTTTTACCGCATGTTAACCAGACTTAAATTAAAATTTGGGAACTTACTTTTTAAATACTAGGTGGTTAGTAATCTTTAAAATATTTTCGACAGTGATGCTATTAACTGAACCAACTTGACATTTTGTATTGATTTAATAAAGGAGTAGCTACCCGGTATTTAATTAGTCGGGGTGTTACAGGTGGTATCAGAGCATTAGGTCCTAGTGTCCTTTAGGATCTGTACGGCTTATTATGTTTCCGCTGAGCTTTCTTTGATGTAGAGCCCTCTATTTTAGGACTGTTGTATTTTCTTTGTTTATGCTACGTTCTTCAGCTATTTTGAGTTTATAACTGCGAACTTATAAACTTCATTCTTATTTCAGATGCCTCCACGATGTGCACAACGGGTTCCCAGGAATGCAACGCCAGAACCACAGCCCGCACCAGTTCAGGGCACGATGAATGCCGCCGAGGTTGCAGCCATTGTGGCCCAGGCGGTAAATGCCGCACTAGCAGTAGTTCAGCAGGCACCACCTCAGGCGCCAATAGCCGCGCCAGTTCAGGCACATGCATTCCCGTCTGCTTGGGAACGTGTACGTGATGCTTTTCAGAAATCACACCCTCCGGAGTTCGCAGGTAGCTCCGATGTGGTAGTTTTGAGTCAGTGGAGGAAGGACATTCAGCGGCACCTGAGGATGTATGAGTGCACCGATGTCCAGAAGAATATACTAGCTACCTTTAAGCTAGTGGGGTCTGCACTGCAGTGGTGGGAGTCTATTACCACCGTGGAGGAGAGAGATACTCTCACTATCCAGGAGTTTTGGGTGCGGTTCGACCGCAAATATTTTCCGTCAGCTGTTCACACGGAGATGAGGAGGAAGTTGATGAGCCTCAAGTAGGAGGGTAAGACTGTGGCCGAGTATGAGGCCGAATTCACTGATCTTCTGAACATTATTCCGGATGAGATACCGACAGAGGAGAAGAAGATACAGAAATTTACGGACGGGTTGACATGGAGGATTCGTCAGCACTTGTTAGGGAACCTCTCGTTAGCCACTTATTCTGATGTGGTTAACGCTGCACTGTTACACTACCAGGATCATCGCTTTCACATGACTGAAGGAAAGAGGTCAGGAGACTCTAGCCATCAGGGCAGGACTGGAGGAAATGGTGCCAGTGGGGCACAATCTGTTCAGGGGCAGAGACAGGGTGATCAGGGTACCCAGCAGGGGGATCACAAGAGGCTCAGGTCGAGAAATTTCAGGCACGGACAGGGAGGTTTCCGGCAGGGCCATCAGGGTCCGAACGGCCATCAGAACCAGCAGGGTCAGAATGGTCAACAGCAGTTTCAGCAGGGCCAGTGGAGGAACGGTAACGGCCACCAGGGCCGGGGGCAGCAGGGGCAGAGAGGGGGGAACTTCCCGGGGAGGTGTTTCGTTTGTGGCTATACTGGCCATAAATGCCAGGACTGTCCTGATAGGGGCAGGGCCCCGCAGCAGCAGCAGGGTGCTCGACATGAGCCACAGAGGCCACTTTTTCCACCTTCTCTCCTAGCTCCAGCCCATGTGCCAGCACTACCAGCCATTCCAGCAGTTCCTGTGCAGTAGGGGCAATTACAGTATGGACGTGTCTATAATGTCCGCCAGGCAGCAGCTCCACAGGCACCACCCGCGATTGAGGGTATGTTTCCTATCCATGGTACTATGGGTCGGGTTTTATTTGATACGGGGGCAACACATTGCTTTATAGCTACACATTTTGCGAAAGCCTTAGGGTTGTTAGCCACAGCAGAGAGCACAGTGACGTGTGTAGACTCACCATTGGGGAGTGGGTCACTTATTTTCTTTATATGTCGGGGAGTGGGGGTAGAGATTGGTAGTTTGGTATTACCTGCAGACATGTTGGTATTAGATATTCATGTGCACGATGTGATTATCGGTATGGATTGGCTCACAGATTATAGAGCCATGATTGATTGCTTCGGTGGGAGCATTGTTTTTGCCATTCCGGGGTAAGAGATGTTTGTAGTGGCGATGCCTCGCCCAGAGGGAGGCTCGATCGCTCATTTGTATTACCTAGAGGAGGATACCTTTAAGGAGGTTGTGATTCCTTTAGATTCGATCCCAGTTGTCAGGGAGTATTCCGATGTGTTTCAGGAGATACCAGGCCTACCCCCCAGTCGAGAGATAGACTTTTTCATAGACTTATTACCAGATACGAGACCTATAGCACGCGCACCGTACCGTATGGCTCCAGTTGAGATGAGGGAGTTACGGGATCAGATTGAGCAGTTATTGGGTCAGGGGTTTATTCGGAGGAGTACTTCGTCATGGGGTGCCCCTGTGTTGTTCGTGAAGAAGAGAGATGGTTCACTGAGATTGTGTGTGGACTACCGAGAGTTGAACAAGGTCACGATAAGGAATAAGTATCCTTTGCCTCGAATCGATGACCTATTCGACCAGTTGAGAGGAGCTTCTTTCTTCTCGAAGATTGATTTGCGATCGAGATACCATCAGTTGCGTATCAGGGAGGAGGATGTCTCGAAGACTGCGTTCTTATCGAGATATGGATCTTACGAGTTTCGGGTTATGCCTTTTGGTTTGACCAATGCTCCAGCCATGTTTATGGACTTGATGAATAGGGTGTTCAGATATTTCCTAGACCAGTTTGTCATTGTCTTCATTGATGATATTTTGGTTTACTCTCAGACAGAGGAGGAGCACGCCGAGCATTTGAGGCAAGTTTTACAGACGCTACGTCAGAACGAGTTGTATGCAAAGTATAAGAAGTGCGGGTTTTGGCTGAAGGAGGTCCAGTTTTTGGGACACATCATTTCCGATCGGGGGATATCTATTGATACGGAGAAGGTATCCACGGTGCGGGAGTGGGGACAGCCCACGACACCAACGGAGATCCGTAGTTTCTTGGGTCTAGCAGGATACTACAGGAGGTTCATTCGGGGATTTTCGAAGATAGCAGGTCCTTTGACACATCTGACTCATAAAGGTGTGCCGTTCATTTGGAGTGATGCCTGTCAGTTGGCATTCGATAAGTTGAAGGACAAATTGACCTCAGCACCTGTGTTAGCATTGCCGAGACCGGGAGTTGAGTATCTAGTCTACACCGATGCGTCCTTACAAGGACTTGGAGGTGTATTTCAGCAGGAGAGTCAGGCCATAGCTTATGCTTCCCGTAAGCTAAAGCCTCATGAGAAGAATTACCCCACTCATGACTTGGAGTTGGCGAAAGTTGTATTTGCCCTTCGAATTTGGAGACATTACCTTTTGGGGGAAAAGTTTCGATTGTTCACGGACCACAAGTCCCTACAGTAACTATTCACGCAAAAGGAATTGAATATGCGGCAGCGAAGGTGGCTTGAGTTTGTGAAGGACTATCAATTTGATATCCAGTATCACCCGGGGAAGGTTAACGTAGTAGCAGACGCGTTGAGCCGTAGGCCAGTAGATGAGGTGGCAGGGGTGTGGAAGGCCAAATGGAAGGAGTTGGGACACCAGGATGCAGTGGCCCGATTGTTCATGTCTGTGATGACCGTTACACCGCAGATTATCACGAAGGTAGTAAGGGCACAGGCAAATGACTCGTTCTGTCAGGAGCAGATTGTTCGATTACTAGCAGAGGGAGCCGAGTCCTATACCGTTAGCTCAGACGGGGGATTACGCTTCAATGGGAGATTGGTAGCCCCTAAGGGGTGGAATTGCGGCACGAGGTGATGGCAGAGTCGCATGGCTCACGGTTCGCGGTACATCCCGGAGGGGACAAAATGTACCAAGACATGAGACGACAGTATTGGTGGAGCGGGATGAAGAGAGATATTGTCGTGTTTGTTTCTAAATGCGCCACTTGTCAGCTAGTAAAAGTGGATCATCAGAGATCGGCAGGACTTCTACAGCCATTGGAGGTCCCGATGTGGATGTGGGAGAGCATCTCTATTAACTTTATCACGGGGTTGCCTACGTCACAGAGGGGTCACGACTCCATTTGGGTAATTGTGGACAGGTTGACCAAAGTCGCTCATTTTCTACCCGTAAGAACAGACTACACTGCGGGACAGTATGCCCAGCTCTTTATTGCAGAGATAGTGAGACTTCACGGTGTGCCCCTAAATATCGTGTCTGAACGAGACAAGATATTTGTTTCACGGTTTTGGGAAATTTTTCAGGAGGCCATGGGCACGGAATTGCGGTTGAGTACGGCGTATCACCCGCAGACCGATGGGCAAACAGAGCGTACAAACCAGATGTTGGAGGACATGCTACGTATGTCCATCATCGATTTTGGTGGTGGATGGGAGCAGTATCTTCCACTGGTGGAGTTTGCTTACAACAACTCCTACCAGTTCACCATTGGCATGGCTCCATTTGAGGCGTTGTACGGTAGACCTTGTCGTTCCCCAGCATGTTGGTTGGAGGTGGGGGACAACAAACTACTTGGGCCGAAAGTGATTCAGGATACTTCGGCGAGGATAGAATTGATTCGGAGTCGCATTCGGGCAGCTCAAGATCGGCAGAAGAGCTATGCTGATGCGAAGAGGTTCTTCAGGGAGTTTCAAGTGGGGGACCAGGTTTTGCTCAGAGTATCTCCTATGAAGGGGATTATGCGTTTCGGGAAGAAAGGGAAGTTGGCACCGAGATATGTGGGACCATTTCCCATTATTGAACGGATTGGACCCGTTGCGTATAGGCTTGGATTACCGGAGCATTTACATCGGATTCACGATGTGTTTCATATTTCCTCGCTAAGGAAATATCTTAGAGACGATTTGGCTCATTCTCACATTGCTTTGGAGGACATAGATCTCCAGCCTGACAGCTCCTACGAGGAGGGGCCGATTGCTATTTTGGACCGAAGTGAGCGGAAACTACGGTCAAAGATAGTTCCGTTAGTGCGTGTTCAGTGGCGACATCATAATGTCGAGGAGTCCACATGGGAGCGCGAGGATGAGATGCGCGAACGTTATCCAGAGTTGTTCTTACCAGGTACTTTCTAGTTCCGAATTTCAGGACGAAATTCAGTTATTAGGGGGGGAGTATGTAATACCCCGTATTTTTGTGATATTTATTTATGGGATTAATTGAATTAAATGTGTATTAATTGGAAATTAATCCGGATTAAAATACTAGCGAGATGCGAGTTGGTATTTGATTATTATGTGCATATATGATTATATATGAATATTGAATTATGATATTTGTCGTGAGATGAAATACGGCAATTTGGAAATCTTGTTGAGATGCGTGTGACAGTCGCGTCATGGAATATAACTATGATAATTAAAAAGTGAATTTTATTTCTATAAACCGTATGGTCATTTTGAGTGCACCAACGCGTCCGGAAGGGTCGAAATAGTCAGGAAACACTAGCCGGGGGTTTAGTTTGGGTCCCGGGGCATTTTTAGGCCATGCCGGCAACGTATAAGGGTAGTTTGGTAATTTTGAACTTTTGGGAATTAAAACCTACGAAAATTGGGAATTAAAAAGCTGACTTGGTAATTACCCAATAAACCCACTAACCACATCTTAGGACTTAATGGGCTACGGGGGTTATTAGAATTGTTCCAAAATTTCCTAAGGCAAACCCTAGCCACCATTGTCACTTTGGAGAAGAAGGCTTGTAGAGAGAGAAGAGAGGAGAATTCTGCAGAGAGAGAGAGAACCATTCATCAGATCGACATCGAAATCAAAGATACACATAAGGCAAGTGGTTTAATTTCGTTTATTACAAAGAATGTTTCTTCCATGGGTAGGAAATTGACAGAATTTCATTGTTCTTGGAAAATGATAAAACCCATTGAATTTGATGTAGAGATTTATTATTTTGTGAGGAGATTTCATGTAGAAGAATGTTAGGATGATTAGTCAGTGAAAAATACATCTTTTATACCATAAAATCGGACTTATTTATTCCTATGGATGAATTTAATTTCTAGGGTTCATGTTCTTGAGATTGGGGAAGAAGATGTGGAGATTTAATATTTGGATGAGATTTACGATGAATTAATCCAACAAAATACATTAATATAGGACCTAAGTATATTTAGGATTAATTAGAACCCATGTATATTGTTGGTTTGATGTTTAGAGGAGATTAGAGGTGAAGAAAAGTTGGAAAATCGAGTTAAGGAAAATCTGGGCTCGAATCTGGCCACTCGTTAGAAGACCTGCCCAGGTCGTTCGAACGAGCTCGTTCGAACGAGGGTGATGTTCGTTCGATGACTTCGTTCGAATGAGATCTCGTTAGAAAGCCCACTTCGTTCGAACGAGACTTCTAACGAGCTGACAGTTTGGGCTTTTTAGCCTGTTTTGATCCCGAGTGTCCCGTAACCTTGTTTATATGTAGAGATAATACTTCCTTGTGGATTAATTGATATATTTGGGATATTTGGGATATAATGAGGAGTAAAACCTAGAAGTGTAGTTTGAACTTAAGGGAAATTATGAATTAGGACGTGAGTGTCTATTACGATGCGAGAACTATTGACGTCCTAAATAATTATATTAACCGGGAACATATAAATTGTGTAGCATTATATGTCGGTACGAGAATGAGAAGTGTACCACCAATATATTATGGTGATTACTAAGATGTGTGCATACTTAGTATACGTATATGATTTTATGTGTATAACATACCTACCATACTTGCTATCACGGGAGGTTTGCGTTCGCTTAGGGCCTTCTAGTCCTTGTGTTGCCCGGATTTAGATTGGTTACCTCGAGAACATAGGTCAAAGAAGGGCTTATTGGGATATTAATAAGTCTGCTGATCGTGGGAGCGTAGGTATGTGCGTGACCCATGTGATGTGACTGTGTTCGCCTCCATTGTTTGTGATGTTGTTATTTGAGTACGATTCCTAAGAGATTCGGAATGCGTGATCCTTATGTACGTGATGTACCAGGATGGATAGCAGAGTATGTGTGCACCGCAGCTTAGTCTCGGGGTGTTTGTATTGTATATTTATGACGTGAATAATATACACTTAATTAATGGGAACTTTCATGTTGGTATTGTGAATATGATTATGGTAATGTTTTGAGAAAACATAACGGGTTAACCGATAGTGAATTGTATTACAAATTGAGAATCTGAGTTTAAGTAAAGCCCTCTATTTAATTGATAACGCTAGAATGTAATATGGGGATCGAGTAGTAAGGGGTAGAACTTGTTACGTTTTGGTTAGATATGTATGTTATGTAGATGGGTACGGTACGTTAGGAGTGCACATGTAGTCGAGAGGTGAGAATTTCATGTGAGTGCACGTCCTAACATGTATTTTGCATTTAATGTTTTAATGTTATTAAAACACTTGCTGTTTTAAAATAATTTCCACTTTCGGGCTCTGACCCATTTGCTTTCAAATCTATTTTTGTAGAAACCATTTTAGGTGCCCAGCCACAAGGACACCATGCTTAGGATCCTCATTCAGGTGACGAGTTGTAGCTGCTTGTGGAAGTTACAGGACTTTGCTTGTAGACGCTTCATCTACCTTGATTCTATATTCAGCATTTTATCAGTTGTAGGGCATGTCTCCCATTCCTTTTAGATACATTTCATTTATTTCAGTTATTCAGACCTCTGGCATGTAATTAATTCAGGATTCAGACTTGTCATATTATTTTCAGTTGTGGGATTGTTGTGAGGAGTTTTCCTCCGGATTTATATTTATTTTGTTGGTTATTCATTACTTCATTATGGTGAATGGTTGTTATTCTTTCATTATTCTTTTACCGCATGTTAACCAGACTTAAATTAAAATTTGGCAACTTACTTTTTAAATACTAGGTGGTTAGTAATCTTTAAAATATTTTCGACAGTGATGCTATTAACTGAACCAACTTGACATTTTGTATTGATTTAATAAAGGAGTAGCTACCCGGTATTTAATTAGTCGGGGTGTCACATTGTACTTCCATAATCTAATGGTTTCACCTCATCCAAGGATCTCAATTCAAGATCCTCCACCTCTTCCAGGATAATCATCACTCCTAAACCTATTTCTCCCCGAGAGAAACATCTTCCCCAAAAATCTTCCTAACCCTTTTGAAGGACAGTGCTATTGCGACTACCGAAACTACCTCAGTCCTACTCAACGAAACTGAGCCTCCAAATGCATTCTCCCTCATCCTAGAGGTTGATACTCCCGATATTGGGACAACTCTACACACCTCACGTCAGGGAAAAGTCACCAACACCAGGCTTCCTAACAAAGGTTAACGGGTTTATCAATCTAAACCTCCCAAAGACTACACTATATTTCTCTCCTCAGACTTATTTTACTAAGTCCAAGATTCGCCATTCGTGTAAATTCCCCTTTTTACTCAACCACCTATAAGACACCCTGAACCATTGCTATAGTACTCAAATCTGGTCCTGTCCTAGACGACATAATCTAGGTGTTGTCTAAAACGAGAGAAAATGTTATCAGAACGTCGATCAAGTGAATATACCTCACAGAAAAAAATGAGCGCAGTGAACGCAACAACCTTAACAATAGGGCTCTATATCAAGAACATTAACGGAAGAACACAGAAAACTCGCACATATCCTAAAGACTCTAGAACCTAATGCTCTGATACCATCTGTAACACCCCGCTTAAAATAATAGCGGGTGGCCAGCCCTATACTACATTAAATCAGGAGTTTCAGATGGTCCAGTCTCAACATCAACTGCCGGTACTATATAATATAGGACTAACTACCCGATATCATATAAGCGAGATGTTAAATAATTTAAAACATGCAACAACAAACAAACCAACACCATAAAACTACTAATAAATAAGAGAAAGATGCAAGAAAAACTATGAGAAATGAAATGCTCGAATAAAATGAAAGAAATAACTACAACTGAATATAGCACAAGGAGATAAACCCGAATAAGCTGTCGGGTCACAGCCAATACAATAGCTGATATGGAATTAAATGTAAACATATATAAACATCCCCTGGGTACAAACCCGATATACAACATGAATCCTACCTAGAATTTTTAAAGTAGGAGGCGACTACCAGATACATCCCGCAACAGTACGCACCTGTCACGGCTCCCAAGACTCTGGATAGAAGGTCATCCGGCATCCATGCGGTAGGAAACCTGTAGTATTATATATATATATATACAAGCAAGAGAGAAAAGTAAACGGGTCAGAGCCCGAGTGTGTAAAATATTTAGCAAGTGTGTTAACCGTGCATAATAAATATCAGTGCACTTATTTCATAATTAAAGTGGAATCGCACTCTCGTGGAACCCCAACTCACCTCTCATCTTAAGGCGCGCACCTATTCGCGTCTTCAAACTTTAGTTAAATTACCCCCATTTTATTAGGACAACCTAACTTATCATAGGTCTAGCCTATACCCACGAGATCTACCTTCCTAACTTAACCCAAGAATCCACCCCTTTTTTTTAAACACAATTAACTATTTATTTTCAATCATATGTGCCTTATTAGGCTTAGTGGATTACGATTTATTCTTTAACCAATTATAATTTAATAAATTACCCAATATGCATTGGGTTGAAACATCGGATTTAATTTCTAATTAATAAGCATGCAAAATTATTATTGACACAACTTCCCTCTAATTTCAACGTTGCGCTGCGTTTCGTGTGTGGGGTGTCTCGCAAAGCGAAATCCAAACAAGGAACCACCCCGTTACACTACTCCTTGTCAACGTCGATCCTGGAGATCCATTATGCCACACATAAATATCGACAGAACTTCTCTCTACTCTCAACAATGTACTACATTTCGTGCGTGGGGTGTCTCGCACAGCGAAATCCAAACAAGGAACCACCCCGTTACACTACTCTTTGACAATGTCGATCATAGAGATCCATAATGTCGTACATACCATAATTGGAATAACTTTTCTCCAATCTCAACACTGCACTACGTTTCATGCGTGGGGTGTCTCGCAAAGAGAAATCCAAACAAGGAACCACCCCGTTACACTACTCCTGGACAATGTCGATCCTAGAGATCCATAATGCCATGTATACAATATTATACTACTACTACAACTAACATCACCAATAATATCCTTGGGATGATGTAACCGAAATATTCCTTAAATGCGATACATCAACCCCCATCAATCTAGTACACCATAATCATCCAAGATGTACTCTACAAAGATTCTATATCCTTTCATCTATAGGATACATAAATATATATAGGCATTTCATTCTAACCGTATATATATATCATCATCCATCCAATAGCCAAGTGTACATACTGCATATGATGTATAAGGCCATGCACATAATATACCCGAATATATATATATATCGCCGATAAACTGCATCAATGCTATCATCTTCCTAGTGGCTCACATAGCAATACTGGGGCCACCATGGTGGGACTAAACGACACCCATCTCGTGGTAAACTCACGCACACGACATCCCGGGAAGCGGTCATAGCTCCTAACCGTCAATGAGACGAAACATACCCACCACGTCTCATCCCAAAGATAAATATATATATATATCATATAATAACACTAAGGACGACTATGACCTAGGGAATATCCACACCCTGCTTTTCTAGCCAGGATGCTCACCCTCTACGCGCTCAACTTCCCAATGATAGCATGAGCGGGGTATGCTTAATCACATAAGTATATATATCATTCACATGCACAATATATACACATCCATATGATCCAATCATATGATTAAATATTAAAACATCATGTAAGGTTTAAATATACATACCATGTATGTCCATAACATAAATATATCCATATATTCATATCTATATAGATATATATACATATATTAACATATCCTTATATACAACTAATTCTCGTTCATAAGTATGAGATATATAAACTCGGCTATAAGTATACATAATCCTCGATGTACAAGCCGTCACCACAATTTCCTTTAAATTTTACCTCGATATGTGAATACAATCTCTTACTTGAAATATATTCAATCATTTTTCCTATGATGAATAGTCTCCCAAACATCATATGTATATATATACTTATATATACTACATTAAGGTTATCACCCAAAATTTTGTGTAGGAAACCATCACTACACATACCATCTATATCCGAGAGCAAATCAATCCCTCAATACAAATTTTGACTAAAGGTATACACGTAACCAAAAGTCTACAAACCTCAACTTATTCCACTTTGTCTCAAGTGTTGGAAACCCATGTGATTAGTTCCACCTAATTATTTGTAAACTATCCTAACTAGAATTATAGTAACGTCTATTCTAGTTGATACTACGATCCCCAAGCCGTTCCCAATTTTACCTATGGTTCAATTTATTTCATGAACCCTTACCCCTATAGGGTTACCTATTGTTCCTTAATTTAAACATTTCTAATGATATGAGACCCCTCACTCTATAAGAGTTCTCAACCTCACATCATATTTATACCTTTTATCTCTAATTGGTATTCCCAACCTCTATGAGGTTTCCCCACAATCACCATATGCAACTCCAATACATACACGAATACATTTCTCCCAAATTACCCTAAGGAGTCATCAAAATCCTAATATGTGGGAAACCCCTTATATGTCTCCAAGAACATATCTCTTACATCTTAAGAGAAGACCCCCAAATCAATAAACCCAACCAAAAAGGGTTTGAATTCACTAAAGAGAAAATTCCTCAAGATGCTCTGTTTTCGAATTGATTCGGCCTCTCCGAATCGATTCAGCCCAACAGCGAATCGATTCGGTCCAAGGGACCTGAGATTTTGCAACCCTCTGAATTGATTCGCTAGGGGCGAATTGATTCGGTCCTAAAGACCTGAGGCTTCTGCAACCTGGCGAATCGATTCGGTAGGGGCGAATCGATTCGGCCAGTTCAGAAAGCCACGAAAATGGCTGTTTTTCTATAACCCAAAATTCCCCAAAATTCGATTTATACTACTTCCAACCCTTAATCTTCAATCCCAACATAATTTCCAACATGAAAACACATCCTAAATTTAACCTCATCAATTTATATCCCTTAAACCCAATTAAAATCTTCAATTTCAAGATTTGAACCAAAATTTAGGTTTTGATGTTTATACCCAAAAACCATTTCTTTAACCCACAAATTATGAAATAAAATACACAAATGACTTATTTAGCAATATTAAACACTTGCCTCAGATTTGTAGAGGTTGGATCGTCCTCGATGTCGCGATTAGGCCGGAAATCTCCAAGCTTTTCTCCCTCTCTCCTTTCCTTTCTTCTTCTTTCTCTTTTCTTTCTCTTTCTCTCTTTTTCTCAAATGAGAAGGCTTCATCCGTAAGCCTTAAATCCTTTAAAACAATAAACCCAATTTTAAATGTTAATACACACTTTAAATGACTCGTTTACTCCAATTCGAGTCAACTGACTTAAAAATATTCCGGAGCTTAAATAAAACTCAATGACAGTCATTTTGACTATCTCGACCCTTCCGGGATCAATGGTACCCTCAAAATCCTCATCCGAAATACTTTACAACGTCCTATATTTTTTAACTTAAATTCCCAAATTTAAAATTCTTCGATTTAATTAAATTTTATTTTCCCAAAATTTAATTTCTCAGTCTCAAAAGTCATGGGGTATTACAATAACCAACGGGATCGAGTGTACTTATGACAACAGGGACACGCCAAACTACCTTTTGTGCTCCACCCCGACAAATTTGCATAAGCTGGAAAATCATTAATTGTCCATAACAACGATGCACGCATTTTAAACATCTGATTACTGGCTACATCATAAGTGTTTACCCCAATCCATAATTCCTTTAATTCATCAATTGAAAGGCGCAAATAAACATCAATGTCATTTCCAGGGCTGCGAGGACCATCAATAATTATTGGTAATATCATATATGGTTGTTTCATACAAAACTATGGAGGCAAGTTATATATTATTACAATTACGGGCCACGTGCTATGGACAATACTCATGCTCCTGAAAGGGTTGAACCCATCACTGGATAATCCAAGCCTAACATTCCGCGGTTCTAGTGCAAAATCTGGATAAATATCATCAAATGTTTTCCAAGAAAGAGAATCAGCTGGATGCCTTAAATTCTCATCATCAACATGCTCATCCGCATGCCATCTCATCTGTGATGCTGTCTTTGATGACATAAAGAGCCTTTGAAGTCTTGGTATCAAAGGGAAGTATCGTACCACCTTTGCAGGAATTTTTTGATTTATAATGGCATCAGCATCTAATTGACCATTTAATTGTTTGTACCTTGGAGTATGACACTTACGGCATTCATTCTCTCGTTCTGTCTCATTCCAATAGAGCATGCAATCGTTAGGACATGCATGCAACTTCTTGTACTCTAGCCCTAAGTTTGCAATCAACTTCCTCGCTTCCTAAAAAGACTTTGTAAATGTCTCACCATCAGGAAATGCATCTTTTAATAATTCAAGCAACATTGTGAATGTCTTGTCACTCCACCCACCAAGGCACTTTAAATGCAACAATCGGACAAGAAACGAAAGAGTTGTATACTTCTTACAATCTGGGTACAACTCTCTTTCAAATTCTTTTATCAAATTGAAGAATTTCTTGGTTTCTTCATCGGGGCCATCCATATGTTGATGTGCATCACCACCACCCATAAAGTTAAGTGGACTTGTAGGAGGAATTCCAAAAGCATCATGTATCATCTCTCACATTTCAGCGCCAATAACCAAGTCAGAAGAAGGAACCGAAGATGATGCAGATTCCCCATGATAAGTCCAACATGTGTAGCTATCTAAAAACCGATTTAGTAATATATGTTCTACAGCATCATCTTTCTTCACATATAGCATATTGCGGCATTTCATACATGGACACAATATTCTTTCACCATTCGGTCTATTATTAGAGGCAAACTTAAAGAATTCTTTTGCTCCTTTCTCATATAAAGGATGACCTTTATGTGTTATATTAATCCGACTCTTATCCATCAGTATGAATCGATTAATCTAATGAAATGAATAAGTAAACATAACAAAAGAAAAATCAATTGGTAAGTTCAACACAAAGGTAACAAAAAAGTAACATGCAACATGACTTTTGTTTCTTAACAAACATCATGATCCAAGATTGTCAAATATAAAAAATAGAGAGTAAAAAAAATATGGTCGACTTAATATTTTTTTAATTGTTTTTAAAACAACGTATTAGGATGAAAAAAAGAAAATATTACACAACTTGTCAAATGCAACATAAATATATAAATTCTGCTATTGATATGAAATTTATAAAATTGGACACAACTTACGACAACAAGATTCTCTACCAAAATATCACTTCCTCCCCACAACAAACATAATCCAATATTTGAAATTAATTCAACCCTTCCAGTCAAACACACCCTGATGTCCTAAGAACCTTATTTTCCATTATAAATAAGAAATCTTACACATTTTCTAGCTTCTGAGTGCTTTTGATATCATTTATTTGCCATCCAACTTACATTAATGTATTATTAGTCAATGCACATTTTAATGATGCTTTTGACATTATGTATCCATTACTATTTCATTGAATACATTAGTAGAAGTAAAAATGATACCTGAACGAGAGAGGGTCTCTGAAGGCCGATATTAGGAAGAGCTCGAGATAATCGGTTTGATACGCCTATTGATGTTCAGGTCACGTTTGCGTCAGCAAAGAATACGACAATATAATAAACATAATTTTATTCTATCAAATTCAAAATATCATACCCATATCTTTGATTGTTGAAAGGTAATTTTATTATTAATTCACTCAAAAACAATTTATTTTCTTGAATAAATTTTTTTTACATTCTTAAATCATAAAGGTTTAACAAACTAAACCTTAACCCAATGTTAAACAAGCTAGTTTTAATAACACGTGTAAGAATAAATCTACCTTCAAATTCTTTATATTTTTTTAAAAAGGAAAACTAAGAACGAAAGTTTAGGTTTTCTTTTTCTTTTGTTTTTAATAGTTTTGTTTCTTAACTAATCATTCTTTTATACCAGTATGATCTGTCTAAAAAATTTAAATCTATTAAAATTTTCATTGGAATCTGTAAGGAGAAGACTATCTAAGTTGTCTTCATTCTACTTGTTATGTTGGACTGAATTAGGTATTTGGTTAGCATTGAAGGTATGTACGTACATGTGGATTCCTTAATTTTTTTATTGAAAGTTATACATTGGTCACAATAGACTTTTTTATGGTAATAGGCGGTAGAGTGGTTGTCATGAGAAGAAACAGATCTTTTTAATGATACCATCGGAGTTTTTTAATTAAAATGAAAATATAATTGTTTTCAGAACTTTTATTTTCCTTTTCGGTTTAAATTAATATTGAAAAAATTGAATGGGAATAATTTTTTAATGGTTAATTACACTTAGGTCCTTGAACTTTACCCTCCTTATCACTTCACCGCCTGAACTTTCCGTTTTTATACCTAACCCTTTGAACTTCCAACACGACTTCAAGTAACCTCATACTGTTAATTTTTGGACGGGAAAAAGGGTCATGTGTCGGTCACATGTCACTTTAGAAGAGTATTTTGATATTTAACCTCATTTATATGTTTAAAAAGTAAAAAATAATCTTGTCTCTCTACCCACATTCTCTTTCAAACTCTCTCTTTTACGACCATAGCTCTCTGCCTCTCCTCCACCCCCTGCCATGGCTGTTGGCCCTCCCATACCCCTTGGTTTCGTCTCTGTCTTTATCACTTACTTCTCTTACACGCACATCCACACACACACACACACACATGAAATTCACGTCTCTCTCTTTATCACTCACGTCTCTACCATGGAAATTTGATTAAAATGAAACAGGGGCAATTTCTTAGAATTGATACCATCAGAGTTTTTTTTAATTAAAATTAAAAAAGCATGTTAGGATACCATGTGAATCACAAATTGATACCATCAGAGCTTTTTTGTTTAGTAATCAATGATTTACAGATCTTTTTTAATTAAAATGAAGCATGGGAGATTAAGAAATTTCATTGTGAATGAAATTAAAATTTCATTCAGAGATTTGATCAGAGCTTTATCGCTAACGAAATCAAAATTTCATTCATAGATTTCAATTTTAGGTTGATGACTAAGATTCAGATTCAGAAAATTCAGAATCAAAAATTCAAATTAAATCGCTAATGAGAAGTAGTGGCCGATTTACCTTGATTTTAGGTTGATGACTAAGATGGAGAAGTAGCGGCCGTATACATGTTCTGTGAGTAGTGGATAAACAATTACAGTCGTATAGGATAGTGTCTCGATTTGTCTTAGGGCAACTTTGATAAACAATAAGAGCCGTATGCGAATACATGTTGTGTGAGTAGTGGTTTGTTGGAGGGAAACGAAAAATTAGAGGGAGTTGTTAGGAACGCGCGGGCAAAAAAAAATTAGCTACCCAACATTTTTATCCCAAAACGAGGGGAAATAGCCCATGTTTTTCCTAAAATGTCGTTAGTTTCCGACGTTTTTCACAAAACACCACTAATATTTCGACACTTTTATAAAACGTCCATAAATAGCCCACGTTGTTAAAAAAACGTCGGCATATACACTATATCCCAACATTTGTATAAGCGTTGCAAAAAAAACGTCGTCATATCCACTTTTTTTTAGTGAGTGTTGGGAATTTTTTATCAAATATTTTTCTAAAGATTTTGTTCTCGAACACCTTTCAGTAGAAAAATCATAACTAATTCATAAAAAATCAGAAAAATACAAAATTAGCGGTCACGCGTTCGTATCGAAATTATCTACTAGGTCGCATGAAATCTTATTTGATAGGTCGTTCAAAAGACCTGCTTTTCTCGCTCAAACAACATTTGACATGTGTTATTTTTCACGTGTCATGTTTTTCGTACGAGCGACCTGCTCTTGTCGTTCAAACGACATAGCATCTCGTTCGAGCGACATTCAACCTCGTTCGAACGACGCGCTGCCTTAAGGTTTTTATAAATAGGAGTCTCCAACTCCATTTTTCACAATAAGACTTGTATATTTTCAATAGATGAAACTGCTACTGCATAAACGATTTTTGTCTTCTTCTTTTATGTTTTAAACCTTTTTTTTTTCAATTCACAAAACATCCCAATCTTTTAGTGAATTGTTTTGGAACCCTAGATTCAAGTTTGTTGAAACTCTACCGTTGTGGTGATAAAACTACAACCGAAGAGCTGCGTGCTATTGTGGAGAGAGTCTCTATGAAGTTACTCTTGTGGGGAGGATAACCTACACCGTGAAGACTGCGTGTCCTTGTGGTATAGTTGCGTGTGAACCACTGCTGATTTCTAGCCGACGTTTTGAAGGTTTGACGAAGGCACCATGTGTTACTCTTGTAGGCAATCGAGTTGTATGTAAGTCAATGATCTTTTAAACTTTTCAAAGTTCTATAAATAAATGGTTTTTCCCTTCGGGGATTTTTCTTGAATTTTTTCTTCCTAATATTTGATCTTGTGCTTGTTTGATTTTCATATTAAATCCAATCACTTAGATGCATGTTTTAGGGTTTAACTAAAATTAGTTTTTTTTTAGAATTCGCATTATTCCGCTGTAGCGATTCAAAAATTGGTATAAGAGCTTACTTAAGAGATCCCCACTTTTACAAATTGGTATCAGAGCCTGTTGCACTAAATTATTGTGTTTTGATCCTGATTTTGCACAAAAATGGCTTTTGGTGGTTTTGATGATTTTCGATGTCAACTTTTTGAAAAGGTTAATTAGAAAATTCACACGAACTCTTGTTTTAAATCTTCTGTTGAAAACGACTCTGAGAGATGTAATTTTAATAATAACCTTTTAGGAAATTAAATTTAACACTCCTACAACTCTTGAAAAGTATATCCAAACATTATTTAATAAATCACTCGTTAGGATCGATATATTAAATTAGGTTAAATCATGAAAAGTAGCATAGAGTTGAAGTTCAAAGAAATAAATACACATTTTAGAAAAAACTATCTCTATTTCGATTCTAAGATGGAAAATAAGACTAGAATCTCGACTTTCTCTCAAAAACCATTTACCCTCTCTCGAGGAGTAAATCAAAAGTAAGAGTGCAAAGTGAATTATCAAAGGGACATTTAATGTAAATAAACTAATTACAGGCTTCGGGTTCGATTTTGGGTTAAGGAGGTCCGGGTAGTGAGATTGAATTAAAGGAGGGTTTGGGACTGGCCGGTTTAGAGATGGGGTTCGTGGGTTCCAGGTTCAGGATCGGTATAGGTTGGATAGGAAAATTGGTAAGGTGACCAGCCATGGATTGAAAGGGTTAATGCGGGTCACCGAGTTTTCGGGTAGAGGTTGCGTCTGGCCTCCGGCGTAATGTGTGTCGAAGTGTGATTAAAGGGGGAGGTTCGGGTTGAGCAAAGGTATAGGTGTTGATTTTTGGTTGTTGTTAATAATGGAGGTACGAGAGAGAATGTATGGGAGGTAAAAGATGATTTTTTTTTTGGGGGGGGGGGGGGAAGGATGAGTGAATGGGTGTGGATTGTTTAGGTGTGTGAGAGTGTAGGTTTGGTGGTGTATGTGTGTTTAGATGTCTACATAATCTAAAAATAAAACTATCTAACTAAAAAATAAAAGTAACAAAACTAAATAAATTAAAATCAATAAAAACTAAAAATTAAAATCCTAATGAATTAAAACTAAAGAAAATACAAAATCTAATAAAACCAAAAAATTAAATTCCTATTAAAAGAGAAATAAACACATCCTAATAAAAATAAAGTGAAATGAAATAAAAATAAAAATAAAATAAAATAAAGATCAAATAAAAATAAAACTTGCACCTAAATAAAAAGAAACATAAAATAGTCGACACATAAATAAATCCTAAAAATATATACAAAAATCAAAATAAAATATAAAATAAATTCTAAAAATTAAAAGCGACTCAAATAAAAATAAAAAGAAAATCTAAAAAATGCAAATGAAACGCACACGTGGCTCGGTGTTGGCTAGGTTTAGGTTGTGAGGATAGGGTAATAAGCAAAAGGGATTCAGGTTCACCCTCTTTTAACCACATTTTGCCTTGAAATACATCTTTTAAATCCTCAACGAGCAATTGACCTACAAAATAAAAACATATGCGCATAAGACATTTTGTTGCGAATTAGTAATTAAAAACTGTCTATTCTGGATATTATTTAAACATTTTTGGGTGCTTATCACACCACCCCCAAGTAGAATATTGCTAGTTCTCGAGAAAAATTAGAGAGAAAGAAGGATAAGAAATCAAAAGTGTACCAAATTCGTAGGCACTTGCCTTTAAACCTATAGGTTGCCCTACAAGATGAGTTTTGTCTTGTGAGGGTTTGCAGGGAATATACCCCCAAATTTTTTTTATTTGTAAACGACAATTAATATCTTATTAAACGTAGAACAATCACACATTCCATCACGAGATAAATATTTTGAGGAATACAAGATAGATGTGTATCAAAAGTTTAGCTATGTGAATACTCAACGCACATCCTTCCGAGAATTCAACGTGTGTACCGTGAATCAGTCAAAACGGGGTGAGCATCATAAGAGTAATTCCTAGATTGCCTTTTCGGAATCAATGCTTCATCCTCACACACAAGATTGCCTTTTCGGATATAGTTCTCTCAAACAAACTCACGAGATTTGGGTAAGTGTATATCTCATGTGTGTGAGGATGTGAGTAAATATAACCAAGGTCAAACTTTACACACATATAAGAAAGAACATACATATTAAAAAGAAAAATGATCTCATGAAAGAATGCTAATCATTATAGTGAGAACGTCGAGTTATTCATCATGTTAACCTTCATTGGCCCAAAAACCTAGGGCAAAATATGGATGTTTATGGATGAGGGTAAAATGAAATGAGAAAGATGGCATGAGATGAGGTAGTATAGGATGGTGATGGATGGATGTTTGAGAAGAGTGTTCAACGCTTGAGGAACAAATGTCTTTATTTTACAAGAACTTGACTCCGAACTTTCTCTTTTTATTTTCTTTTCTTCCTCTTCTTCTTCTTCTTCTTCTACTTCTTCTTCTTCTTCTTCTTCTTCTTCTTCGTCTTCGTCTTCTTCTCTATTTTTTTTCTTTTTTTCTTATTTTTTTCACTCTTTTTCTCTCTCTCTTTTTTAATTTTCTATTTATTTTATTTTTTCTCATTTTTTTTCTTTTATACTAACAGTCTTCTCTTTTCTAAAATGGTGGGTGGAGGCGGTGGTATGAAAATAGGGATGGTAGATGGTTATGATATGAAAAATAAAAGGTGTAAGAATATATGATGTTTGGTGAAAGTCTGGTGATCGGGACAAATTTCAAGACACATAGTTCTTACAACTTGAAAGTGATGTCGTTCTCAGTGATCAAGCCAAAAATTTAGTGAAGAATAATAAGATCATACAATGATTTATTGCAAACCCAAAGGAAGTTGAATCATCTTATGACTCGGAGCTTGTGTAAAATTCTCTAAAAGTGGGAAAATGCACGAATCTCACAAGAAAAAGTCTCCACTGGTGATCCTTAAGGTTTTCTTGAGAATTCTAGTACTCTTTAACTCTAAACCATATTAACGTGATAAGTGCGCAAATTTTGTTAAATCTAGAAATTCATGGTGCAAAATTCCTTGGTACGTATTACATAAGCTATTTAGAAAAAAATATCATCTAGCTTGATTCCTCGACTTAGAAGATGGATGATAGAAAATTCATGTCAATGAGTGAGATGAAAGAAAACTGCACAAAAATTTTAAAAATCAGGTCTTGAATCTTTTTTCAAACGAGGTACGATTTTGATAAAATTCCCCACCTCCAAACAAAAAGGAACATCGTACTCAATGTTAAATAAAATTATTTTTAAAATTGAGAGAAGAATGGATGAAAGAGATTACCATAATCAACCAATAATGAAGTGGATCAGATATATCCAAGATGAAACCTGAATAAGTAGTGAGATAACAAAAAATGTACGAGTCTATAAACATGATAAAATATTGGGTGGTGTGAAACACCTCCCCAAACAGGATAAGACTCATACATCGAAACAATACATGACGGGTTGCCTCTCGATAGTGTTAAGTTTAATGTCTTCAGACTGACCGAGGGGACTCACCCTAAGAATAAGAACCATGAAAGCATGGGGTGGAAAAAAATTGGGTGATGATAATCACCCCCAAATAAGACTGAAGCGCCAGACTTGTTTAATTAAGGCTAAAGAGTGTTAATTCACTTGTATAGCAAAGAGAATCACACGATGCAAAGCATCAGTAGACCATGGGCGGGTGGGGATTAGGGTAAGGGTGAGAAAGGCAATAGAGAATAAGTATTGATCACGGACCTTATTGATCGTAAATGTGAGGGAAACAAGGGACCTATAAGCATGATGCTCAAGTTAGATAGGAAGGCAATATAGTTTGGAAAGTTGAATGAGGTGGGGCTCATAGAAATCGCATGATTTTTCTATAAATGGACAACAATAATGGTCGCGTCGTCACACGTCAATGAGCTGATGAAAAAAATCACCGCGACAGGAGAGTGGCGTGCATGGAGTAACAAGATCGGTGTCATGGAAGTGGAGAGTAGCACCAAAAATACTCTCATGGATGGTGGAGGGTGGTTTCAGGTAAGCACCCAAAGATATGTACGAGAACATGCAAGTTATAATATCGAGGTCCAAACCTGGTGGTGGGGTGGAGACAATGGGTGGGTCGGGTGGGTTAAAGGGTGGATCGGGTGGGATAAAGTATGGGGGGAGATGATCCAACTCAAGAGTAGGGGACACACTGTCATCGGGAGGAGGTGTGGAATTAAACGATTGAGTGATAAACTTATCCATCCCTAAGTCACCAGCTGAGGCGGTGGGAAAATATTACAAGGCATCCAAATTTGAGAGATAAGAATCACAGTGATCCAAGCATGGTGGAACATGATCCATATCCAGATAGGTGGAAACCATCTAGGAGTCAATCTCAGGATAGGGGTGAGCACTCATAGCCGAAGCTAACCTAAGATGAATTGGTTCCTCAGGAACACACACAGTGGGCTCAATAGGTGTAGACTCGGTTGTATTTTTGGATTCATCAGTAAGGGGCATGTGAACTTCATTGGTGGGCACTGTTTGATCAGTTTCACAATCTTTGGATAAGTCAACACAATTGTCAACTTGAGGCTCGGACCACGGGGTGGTCTCAACTTTGAGATTCTCGGAGTGATAGGGTTGTTGACATTCAAAATCAGTGGCATAAGACGACTCATCATCGGTCCACGAGGGGACACCAATGGGTAAACTTGGGGTGGAATTCGACTCGTTCGCACGCTCAGTTTCATTAAAGCATTGTTCAAGACATTTAAGGGCTTCCGTTTGATGTCTTGATCTTATTCTAAGATGAATTTTTTTCAAGAGGCTTTAGAGAGAGGATGTGGATGAAGGTGGTGAAGTGATGGAGGGTGGTGGTGGTGGTATTTGAGGTGGACACAACTCGCTATTAAAACTAGGAAGTAGGAAGTGGAGAATACTCATATGAAATGTGTGGAGCGGGGTCAAGTTGTTTATACACAAGAAGATGGCCTTCGTGATAGACAAAAGGTTGATAATCATGGTTAGTATAGTGAGGGGACTGATTGGGATGGAGTGCACTTGATTGCCATGATGACTGTCGGAACTTATGAGGATCCGTAACATAAGGTTGGGATTCAAATGGTGTGAAAGGGTGATCAGGCCTCCATGAATATCTTGGGTACTCACACCACTTGGGATTTGATATATCATGATAATAAGTCGGAGTGGGTTCCTAAATAGTGTCATATAGATACAATTGGGCCATGGTGGTTCTGGGATGGATATGGAAAGTACGAACACTCATGGGGCAAATGATTGGCTAGAAAGAAAGAGGTGACGGTGACGCATTGGACACATTAATACTCACCATCGTAGGTGATGGAAGGTGAGATGCATGCGTGGACGACGCATGAGTATCAACGGTGTGTGTTTGCGAGTTAAAGCCACTAAGTAAAGTGTGGAGGTTAGAATCGAGATCAACTTCAAACATTCTTCGAGACAATAGGAAATCGCCAAAGTACTCTCGTAAAGGACGTTCTTCTATCATAATGAGAGAAATTTCTTTTGGGAGGGATTTTTAAATATTTTTCAAAAGGAATTTTTTTTTTTGGATTTTTAGAAAAAAAGGAAGAAAATATTTTTTTTGTTTTTTTATTTTTTATTTTTGGAAGAAAAGATGGGGAAAAAATATGGACTCTTGATTGGAAGAACTCACTTAAACCAACTATCGAAAGATTGAATTAGACACACACAAGTCAAGGATAAATCCTAACTAGTACGTAGCCAATTTTTATCGTTAAAATTAGTGAAAGAGGTAGTCAAATTTTAATGAAGTTTGTAGGCGACAAAAATCACGGAATTTATCTTTGTGATTGCCTTTGTAAAAATGTGTTCCTACTGGGATAGCTAGTTGATTGATTTTAAATTTAATGATAACTTGGGTAGTACACAAGGAATAAGCGAGTGAGTTGGGTAAAAAAATCCCTTCTCATTTCAGTGACCGGGTCTTAGGTTCATTAATTCCTCAAACCATCCAAAATAAATGCAATGCGATAATAAAAATCACATAGGAGAAAATAAGCACACGAGAATTGACTCGCTTGTAGGAGATTCGCGAATGATAAAAAAATGTACCTCCCACGGCTTTTACACATGTGGTGTGAAGACCGAGTTGAGTTAACCGAGGGGACGCTCGCTTAACTTCGGTCAGCCCCGGGAGTCCTATTGACCCCAAGTAGAGAGGCTTATAAATCCTCATCGTTGGATGCCCTCTCTCTACCTTGTCCGATTTTCCTTTCATGCTTTTTTTTCTTTTTACAATTATTACATATATAAATGAAAAAAATAAAATGGTATCTCCAAGCACTGCAATACAAGCCAGATAATACAATCCTACTACAAGCCTTCTAAGAAAATGAAAAATTGTACCAAAAAGGAAAAAACAAGATAGAACAAATGAACTACAATAGCAAATCTTCACAAGTTCTTCAAACTCCAAAGATCGGCAATGGAACCATTTGATAAAAAAAAATGTTTCTACAAAAATATAAAAAACTTTCATAGCGGTAAGGATGTCAATAAAACTCTAAGAAGTGAAACAAATGCGAAGTAATGTAATTCATTTTTTTATTTAACTTTTTTTTTTACTTTTTCTTTTTCTTTTTTTCTTTTTGCTTGTTTTCTATTTTTTTTATCTTTTTTCAATATTAAAACAATTTTCAAGGGTGAATGAAGACTAAACTAAATCAAGAATCTAAAGAACTAACTAAAAAGTGTGATGAAAAATAAGTGAAATCTAACAAAATAAAAATGTAAAATATGATATAAATAAAAGTGAGAGTTAACAAGGGATGGGATTACACCATATATTCTAATAAGAACCTTTTAGTTAGTATCAAAATTAGAAATCAACTCTTGTTGCAAATGTAATTTTAATAAGAACCTTTTAGGAAATTAAATTTAATACTCCTACAACTCTTGAAAAGTAGTTCCAAACATCATTTAATAAATCACCCGCTAGGATCGATTTATTAAATTAGGTTAAATCATGAAAAGTATAATAGAGTTGAAATTCAAATAAATAAATTCACATTTTATAAAAATCTATCTCTAGTTCGATTCTATGAGGGAAAATAAGACTAGAGTCTCGATTTTCTCTCTAAAATCATTTACCCTCTCTCGAGGCGTAAGCGCAAATCAAACGTAACAGTGCAAAGTTAATTATCAAAGGGACATTTAATGTAAAGAAACTAATTAAAGAGGGATTAACATCATATAATGGGATCACCCCACCTTAACATGATGATAAAATACAATAATGAAGCAATCAAAGGCATTAAAATAAATCAGTATAGATAAGAGAACAAATCTTCAAACCAATCTCCTTGATTTGTAAAATTGAACTCTAAATCTTCATTGAACTTGAGTAACATAGATCCAAATTGAGCTTCCAAACATTTATAATTCAATATATTCACTCAATTAAATCTCTCAATACACTTTGATCTCTCACTAATCTCTAAAAAAATAAAATAAAATAAAACACTATTCTACTATATACAAAGGTGTTTCTCTCTCACTAGTCTCTCCTTGAGTCTCATCTCTACTTAAGGTTTTTTCTTTAAATGGGCCTTCCTTGCTTTTATAATGTGGCATAATGGGGTAAGGGGTAAAATATGGAGGTTTAATTGTTCTTGAGGGGTGTGAGGTGTGAGAGGGATATTTTAGGTAAAAGGGCATGAGAGCATGTGGGAGAAGTGATGAGGGGCATAATTCAAAAATGGGTATACAGGTTTTAAAAACACATGCGGATTTTTAAATTTGGTTTGTTTTAACAGATGGCAAAAATTGGATAAGTCTTGGGAGAATGGGAAATGGGTATTTGGCTTGGGTTTGGGTTTGGGTTTGGGATAAATGGAAGGTATGGTTCTTGGGTCGAGGCTTCGGGTTCAATTTCGGGTTAAGGAGGTCCGGGTAGTGAGTTTGAATTCCAGGTGGGTCTGGGACTGGTTGGTTTGGAGATGGGTTTCGACCAATTTTGGGTATGATTACAGGTTAGTAATGGAGTTCGTGGGTTCCAAGTTTAGGATCGATATAGGTTGGATAGGAAAATGGGTATAGTGACCAGTCAAGGATTGGAGGGGTTAATGTGGGTCACCGGGTTATCAGGTAGAGGTTGGTTCTGGCCTCCGGCATTAGGGCTGCGGGAGTGTGATTAAAGGGGGAGGTCCGGCTTGAGAGCAGGTATGGGGGTTGATTTTTGGTTGTTGTTGGTAATAGAGGTAGGAGAGAGAATGTATGGGAGGTAAAGATGATGGGGGGGGAGGATAAGAGAATAGGTATGGATTGTTAGGGTGTGTGAGAGTATAGGCTCGGTGGTGTGTGTGTTTAGATTTGTACCCAATCTAAAAATAAAACTATCGAACTAAAAAATAAAATTAACAAAACTAAAAAAATTAAAATCAATATAAATTAAAAATTAAAATCCTAATAAAGGTAAAAATAAACCTATCCTAATAAAAATAAAGTTAAATAAAATTAAAATTAAAAAATAAAAATCAAATAAAAATAAAACTTACACCTAAATAAAAGAAACATGAAAATAATCGACACACAAATAAATCCTAAAAATATATACAAAACTCAAAATAAAATATAAAATAAATTCTAAAAATTAAAAACGACTCAAATAAAAATAAAAATAAAATCTAAAATGTGCAAACGAAATACACACGAGTCTCAGGGCGGAATAGGGATGGTCAGGGATCGGTGTTGGGTAGGTTCAGGTGTTGGGGATAGGGTAACAGGCACGGGGATTCAGGTTTACCCTCTTTTAACCACATTTTGCGCATTTTTCCTTGAAATACGGCTTGAAAATCTGCAACGGGCAATTGACCTACAAAATAAGCATATATGCGCCTAAGACCCATTTTCTTGAGAATTAGCAATTAAAAACTGTCTATTTGAGATATTATTTAAACTATTTAGGTTACTTATCAATAAAGAACTAAAAAAATAAACATATGAAAGAATTTACAAATGAATATTTAAAAATGAGACTAAATAATTATGGGAAAACACATTTTATCCCTTCTTATAGCCTCACTCAATGGTCTAAATAAATCATCTGTAACACCCCGTGCATTCTGGCGTCGGCCATCGCCAATATACGTCGGGTGTCACTAAGTAACATACCATTCTCACCATGTGACAGAAATATGAGACATTAAATTTTTTTTTCACAAAATATAATTTAAATTAATCCAACGAATATGACATCCATGAAAACAAAATCCATCACCATGCTAAATCCAAAATAAATTCAACTCCAAAGATTAAATAATATCCAATAAATTATCCCACTACAAATCTCTAACTGAAAATCGTAAATAACTGAGCAACCGAATGGCCCACCAAATCCATAATATATGTCTCATAAATAAAACGGCCAAATATAAACAATGCAGACTACTAAAGCAATAAAAGTAAATATCCGGTTGCACTCCACAAGTCTCCAATCCATCATGTGCATCAAATCTAACAACTATATCCGAAATGTTAGTTAACATAACAGGTCGGAGTCCACCGCATGAGCACTAGCTACACCTCCCAATTAGGGTCCATGAACCTAGACATAAGCATCATACATGATAAATATTACAATATAATATTTTAAATTAAATGATAGAAAACATGCGAGTAAAGTAAACCATCAATAACTACCCACATAACTTAGCCACCCCGGTATTCAAGTCCAAATATCTTATTACAACATTTCATACAAAGCCACAATTATTAATTTGATTAATGTATTCCATTTTATTTATGCGACACCAGTATAGCCAATTCACCCTATTACGAGTCATGCACATACTCCTAGCACGCCCTCACTCTACAAGAAAAAAACCTTTTTATGACCTTTTTTAAGCATCATAAAATGCATTTTATGACCCTTTATTTTTTAATAAAAAGAGTCATAAGTTTGGGTGTCATAATTGATACCCATAAAAAGTGTCATATTAGGTAACGATTATATATAACCTTTTTTTCAAAACTGTCACATCTACTATAAAAAAAAAAGGTCATAATATACTCTAGAAGATATCTTATTTGATTTAAAAAGCGTCATGATAAACATTTTTCAAAATTTTAAAAGGGTCATATAAAAAATTTCATCACATGAGGGTTTAATATAAACTGTCATAAATTAAACCTATAATAAAAAAAAACCAATACTAATGTCATAGTTGACAATTAAATCTAAACACAAATAAAAATTTACAATAACATAAAAACAGTCTTGAATTTTTTTTGTATTTGAAGCCAAGTACACCTAAAATGAATCAAACCAAGTCATTTGCCCATATAAAAAATAGTAGAACGCAAATAAATATACCCACCATCTACATTAATTATCCACAAAAAGTTAATGACCTACTACATATATCACAGCTAGATATACCCATTATGTACATCATTAAAAAAATGTCTCCAAAAAAATGTACATCCAAAAATCACGCAAAAATGCGTCAGTCTTCCCCTGGCTTTTGCAAAATAGTGTCGACACCTCGAAAGCTCCAAATCATGTTGAAGTTCATTGATCTCATAAGATTGATATGATGACTTTCCAGTAAACTCCTTTATCTAAACAAGATAAATAAAATCGCATTTAGTTTTTCACATCTAAATAAAAAGGAATATCAAAAAACATGTGACCTTCATTTTTATAGACTTAGGTGAATTTTTCAAGAGCTCTCGCATGAACTTCAATACAAAAAAATCACACATAAGTTCCCCTCGTTGCTTATGGACCTGAAAATAAAGGAGTTAGTATATTACCCATGTCAAATGTGAATAAATAAATATCAAATTTAATTTATTGAACAAATACCTTAACATTCTCCCAGTCTCGTAGTGATCATTTTCCTTTGATTGCTAAAAATGATCATGATCGTATTGTCCGACAATGATACACCTTTCACATCCCTCCAAGTAGATGTTCCTGCGTAAGTTTAAAACGATATATATAAATCTCTAGTGCAACCTAAAACACAACATATGAATTCCAGTTTTTCTAAAATATTAAGTCGTATATAATTTATGTCAAAAAGATTTTTTACATCACACAAATAATTATAAAAAAAATTAAAAATTTTGGGCAGAATTTTCTCTATTTATAGGACTATCCACCCTATTTAAGAAATAAAAAAATCCAACAATAATATATATCGGGTGAAATCAATAATTGTCTTGTTGAATGTGCGGCTTGCACCACTAATCTTTGGACTTTTTTATACCAATTTTGAAGCAAGAACCCTGTAAAATTTAACAAAGCAACTTGCAAAACATAGTAAATAAAATTTACTCTTAACAAATATAGTACACAAAATTCTTTAACGTGAAGATAGACATCACTTGTATCCAAAATGACAGAGTATCCCATCCAAATTCTTAGTGCATGGATCGTTCTTTTCCAAGCTATTGAGATTTTTCAAATGATCATGCGGTTTACATCGGCTCACTAACAATGCTCTCACCTCAATATAATAAACAATCATTTTAGCATATATAAATAATTCCTCTTTAAGTATATATAAAAATTAGGGACATAGCCGTAGAAAAATCAACAATGGAAGGAAAACCTTCAAGTGGATGAGTAATCTGTCCAGTAACATAAATTAATGATAAAACAAGAACTATTATAATTATACAAAATTTTCCCCTGCCGTCTTTACATACAAAAATGAAAAAATAAAAAACATATGAGCATATGTAATGACTTGGAAATACCCGTAAAATTAAAGAGAAGACTTTTAGTGATGAAAAAGATACCAGTAACATCACTTTATGAATTTTGCAAATTTTTTACTTAAAGAGACGTGTAGTAAATTTTTAATGAGTACTTCTTATAGCTATTAGAAAATAAAATAAAAAAGAAAACCGCCTAAGGACATGGGCACTATACAATAAAAGGTCTCTCGCCCCTCGACTGTCACCTAACTCATTTTAAAACATTAAATATTGCATTATCATCCTGTATTTCTACTCATAATTCTTCTAGTTATGACCCTTTATTCCAGAGATCTTGATCTTATCCCCAACATTCTCAAATTTGTATCATTCCAACCCCTTGATCAATGCATACCTCCTACCAAGACCTAAAGGCCTACCTAAACATCTAAAGTTTAACAAATTTTTTTCAAACTAGAAAGATGAAGAGCCCATATATAACTGAGATCGAGGATAGTGGGAGAGTGATATGAGATCACCCTATAGAATGCAGCATGTCTCTTGCGTGGAAAATGGAAAGGGCTCTTCTCACTATGCTAAATATAAAAATCTATCAATTTTAGAACATGTTGGATTTTCCCTAAAATTAGAATGTGTATGTACCACATCTTTCAAGTATATATCTATCAAACCATAACTCCAATAAAATCATCATACTTTTATACTCCTACCTACTATCCACTCTCAACCTTCTGGACCCAAATCTAACTGTTAAAATCACCTCGTAGCACAAGGCTACACAAAAAAACCCCAACTCTTCCCAAAACTCCCTCATCTCCTTCAATGTACAACCACGATACACCCTTATTGCCAAAACTAATACAGTGGCCTGCTGAAGTTGCATACCATGTGCTTTACCAAAAATAGAGCCATGTTGCCAAATATGTTTTTGTTACAAATATTAACACCATTCTCTTAAGTTTGGAAGTACTAATTAAGATAGATGATAGTTGAACTCGCTCTCAAATAAATGCAATAAGTCAAACATTAACACCATTTACTTAAGTTGAATGTACTAATCAAGGCAATGGATGCACTAAGGAAGACTCAATAAGTTAAACCTATAATTTCAAACCTACATTCAATAACTACATCTCGTGGAACCTACAATTTCAAACCCTATTCATTAGCTATGAGATACTTGGTTATATTGATGGATCAAAAACATGTCAGTAACCACCATCACCCAAAATGGCACCACTAGACCAAATTCTGACTACATCATTTGGATCCGGAAGGACAACTCATTCTCAATGCCATCATTGGCTCCATATCCCCAACCACAATACCTTTTATTTCTCAAGCCAAAACCTCACATGAAACATGGACCATATTAGCTCAAACATACGCCAAACCTTCTCGGGGACGCATCAAGCAACTCAAAAGTCAACTTAAAAAGCTCACAAAAGTATCAGAAGGTGTAACTAAATTTCTCCAGACAGTCAAAGCACAAGCTGATGAACTTGCTCTTCTTGGAGTACCAATTGATGTAGAAGATCTCACAGAAGTAAATCTTGACGAACTCAGTGATGACTACAAGGAATTAGTGTGCATTGTTCAAGCCAGAGACACTCCTATCACCTTTGAAGAGCTTCATGAAAAAAATACTTAACTTTGGAGCATCACTGTTCACACTTAACCCTCAGCAATCTCACTTTCCAGCCACTGCTAATCCCACAAGTAGAACCACATTGAACTGGCGCCCATCATCAAACTTAGGAAACAACAATTGTTCATGGACTCCCTCACCTAATACTGCAAATCGCTACTCTGCACCCATCAGTGGTGGACCAAAATCATTATAAGGAAATCGTGCTTCTCATACATACTTTGGCCATTGTTAAATCTGCAGAATTCAGGGTCATGCTGCAAAAAGATGTCCCTATTTTCACCTAGTGTCAGTAGATCAAGTCCCAAGTGGTGCTCGTCGTGTTGCTCATATGTTTTCTGCATATCAAATAGTTGATGAACTCACCATGCTTACTAGATCAGCTTCTCGGATACCAACAACTCACTCCAACAGATTATCTAAATGATCAGAACAATTTTTTGGAATAATAGAGGTGATAAAGGTAATCAAACATCTTGCGATGCCAAAAAATTTGCGATATCTGTAAAAATACAAGAATTTTGCATTAAGAACAAAACATCGGTCCTATAATATTTCATAAAGCTTAAACGTCCACATTCTTGACTTCATCTAAAAGTTTTAATTTTCTCCCTATAATTTTAAAATGTTTGTTTGTCTTCCACTCACGAATATTATCCACGTGTTGTATCCATCTGATGAATTTTTACCTTACACACTTGTTCCAACAAACTAAAATCTGCAATGGAGATAAATAAACAAACTTATAAGCTACATGTGATATGTATACACTATATACACCTAATTTGAGCTTTCAAAATTCTTAAGTATAACACCAATGTAAAAAAATATAGATAATCTAAAAAGGCTTTCTATCATAGAGGATTCTAGTTAAAAGACATTGATTTCCAATAATTTAAAAGAATGCAGAGCAAAATAAAATTAAATAAGTAAGTCTACTGCTGACTTTAGTCATCTATGAAAAAATGGGCCATCTGAGAATTTGAAGTTAACAAACTAAAAACTACAAGTTGACCATATCTATTAAAAAAAGAACATTGTGTACATTGAAGAAGGTTGTGCATATCTACCTATCAAACAAGAATGAGCATAGCATTTAAGTTACTACAACAACATAAGCTTTTCAAAGAGATCTTTACGGAATAAAACCAATGACACATCATAATACCAAAATTTTGAAAATTAATTTTCACTAGGTCTCAAGAATCATTATATGTATACATCTATATAAGTGTGAGAATCCTCAACTCTTATTGTAAACTAAAAGTCACATGGACAGAAGATCTAGATTTAATAGGAGCCAGAGCGAAGGACAAACCAATTCATAGTTATCTAAATTTCTAAAGAAACATGGACATATTTTCCCTTGGGGGGGGGGGGGGGGTATAATGGACACCTCTTCCTAATGTGAAAAAACATAATAGTGATTCCTTTGGTTTTAGGTTAACACGGGCACACGAAATATGATTCCATAACATACAACTTAAAAAAATGAATACTTAAGAAATTTGTTATTACCGAACGACACGGCTACTTTGGATACGCAACACAAGAGCTAATAAAATTTTGAACCAGACCTTTGATTCAAAGGCAGGTATGCAATGCATATTTTAATGGTATCAAGTGACACAGAAGTTGGCTGTATTGAACATTCTGAAAGGGCCTCGCTCAACTATTTAGTATGCTTACTTTATTCCCTTGGAATCTCCCAACTTGAAGATGTCGTCAAATTCAATAAAATCCACATCCATGACAGTATGAGGGTCCTTAATCATTTTGTTGCGATGGGAAAAGGTATTCCCAGTGTAGTATCCAACTGAAAAGTAATACTATCTTCTTTAATTAGATAATCATTTTGAACGAGTGTTGCTCAAGAATTATACGAGCAAAGAATGTTTTTCTAAAGGTGGAGAGATGGTTCAATAGAACCAACATATATCATTTGACGAGAAAATACTATAATTCAGTTGATGGTCATTTTGGAATTAGCATACCTTCTTGAAATAAACAAGGCCGCTTTCATACCCTTCAATTTAGCAAATAATTACTAGCTATCAAATGCTTTAATTTAACAAATACATACATATATTTTCCAACTATAACATGTTAACCTAAGCTCGATTTAAACAAGATCGATGGGGGATAATGATTTAGTACATGAAGTTCAACCAAAACATCAGACAATTTACCATTTTTAAGTAGGATCGTACTAGTATAACCTGTATATATGTGTACGTGTATATCAGTATATAATTGTGTCGATAATGAAATAGAAATGGTGTTGATGTAGAAGAATATATTACCTTCTCCAATTCATCCATATGTTCACCCAAATTATATCCATCTTTCTAGTTTGTGACTACTGTTTGTATTGTCTCATGTGTTCAAAGTCGCAGATCCCAAATGACTTCGTCGTCGACAGATAGGTTGGGGCTTCTATGCTCTAACTTGGAGACATTTTTTTTTGCAAAACTAGTTCTTTAGGATGATGAGTGTATAATATTAGCCGAGTTAAGAGGTATAATACTAACCGAGTTTAATACCTCAATAAATATGTGAATGATCTAGGAACTTTAGTTTGTATTTCAATATATTTTTCTACAAGTGTATATGCGGTCATAAAGTCTAGGAACTCCACAAAATATAGTTGGCTTCAACACCAGAAGGTCCTCAATAAAATATCTGACATCCTGTAAGTTATAAACAAGACAATAGTTGAAAACATTTCTAGATTGTTGCTTAAAGAGATTGACTGGGCCCTTATATAGAAACAAGCCCTATTGGGTAAAGAATTTTATTCTTATGCATTGACAAAATCCTATTAATGAACCCCTGTAGATGAAATATGTCTCCATTATTTGATCAAATATATGGGCTAAAGGAAGGAATGAGAAGTATGTATCTTCTTTTGTCCCTTGTAATAGAGAAATACAATTACTTAGGCCATTGACCATGATTTTGGTACTACTCGTCCTTATTAATGTAGGCAAATATGATGAGAATTAAAAAAAGAGGTCGTACACAACATGTGAACCCAAAAAATGCCCTGCCCTACAAAGATACACGCTGTTCCCTGAGGCTGGACGGAGAAACGACCTTGTTAAATTAAGTTCACTTTCCTATCAAATTAAAAAGATAGAGAAACGAAGTCAGAGAATAACCAACAGCGAGTTCTCTGAGGATGGACCACTCTATGATGGTCGACAGTAGCTGCGTGGTCGGAGCAGGGGCAAAAAAACTCTAAGATATAACCTTATACCTCTCCTTGTAAATCCAGAAGGGGAAAGGTTCCCTTCTTGAGGGAAAAAAAGAGTTTCTTTATAATCCATCCAATTCTTTTCCCTACGCAACTCATATCAGCCATGGTCCATATTATGTACAAGAAGGGGAAAAAGAAGACACTTCAACTATTATAGATTAATTATTTATAATTTTAGATATTGAAGGAGCCCATGTATTACCTGTTCCATGTTCCTTAGGGACAAACACAATACTTGGGCCTTAAAACCCTTGCGAACTATCATTTGTTAGATGGTTTTCGTTTCACATCACTATTTGTTTGGTGGTGGGTGAAGAGGAAGGACCATTAACAGCTTGAGATGAACCTCGCTCATTTCTCTTTTCCAGCTTCTTGCCCTCTGATTTTGGACCTGGTTGCCTCACCTTTTTTCAGACAAACATTTAATGATAGGCGAAAATAAAATGCATTAAAAAATTTATTTTCCTGACAAAAAAAATAATCTAAGGGTGAATGTGTGTATAGTTTATAACATTTTGGAGAGTTAAGCACTTAATCATGTTATAAATTGAAAAGTAAATGTAACGAACCAATGTTGGAGGTCAGCACCAAAGGAACACAGTCTATGGTATTAATACAAGAGCAACCTCATCATATTATAAAACAGAGACACAACAACTAACCATATAATGATGGATTGATTAAGGTCATCGACAAGATTCATCATCACAGTAAAAGTAATAAGAATGGATATATTAGTAACAAAGTACCTAAAACTAAAAAAAGCAATCATTTTCCAAATTCTTTGAAGTCTTGTTTACCTCACCTCTCATCATCTCATTATATGCAGTGTCAGCTATAGCATAAACATGAGGATTGTCACAAAGCTTCTGCTTGTAGGCTATGATAAAATCATTTCCATAAAGTTGGAAATCTTTAAAGGGATTGATTGCTATTAAAACAGGCTCAGACTTACTCTGAAGGAAGCAAACACAAGCATAAGTTGAAGGAGTAGAAATAGAAAGACATTTCTATGAAAATAAGATATTGAAATTGTACATACATAAATTATATCACAAGAATATGTATAATGGAGGTTATGAAGAACTGATGGCTCATTCAAATAACTAAGATGTAAAAGATCATCCACGCCCTCAAGGATATCTGGATTAATAGGTAATAGCTCTCTAGTTGACACTGTCACAACCTATTTTGACATCACATTATTAGTGCTCCATATTATTTACAAGCTTTAAGAAGATAATGTACATAATTTATAAACTCACACTCCCGTCTAAAATCAAAACAAATGCTTTTTCTCCTAAACTTGATTGTATATTACCTGATTCCCACTGCCCGTTTTGGAGCCGACACCAAACTCTAAGTTTTTAAAACATAGTTTGTAGACTAAATGAATCCATCTTAAAAAAACACTTATTCCAAATATACAATTGAAGAGCTAACGACCGAGTCAAAAAAGTAATACGAGGAACACTTGATATTGAAGCAGGATATGTACTTTGTTAGTCAAATAACCAATGTTGTCATTCCAATCAGACTCCCTATACCTGGGCAATGAAGCAGAAGAAGAAGTTTCTGGTACAATGCCTTTGTTTTCCAACTCCATAACATAAGGGGAATCACCAGCGTGCATTTATTTAACATTTTTGTCCCCAAAACTACCACCTCTCCATCCTTTACCCTATTTTTTTTCTAACACCATTCGTGGTTGAACACTCTATTGTGGCGTCGCCATTACCCATGTCTAACTTATAAGGCAAAGAGAGTTTCGCTGAAGGCCAGCGAGCCTTTGAAATTGGGCGTGCTGGTAATGCCGGCGGTATGTCCTTTGCTTTTTCTTCATCATCCCTTTGCCAAAGGGAATCTAACATTTACGAGTAACCGATAAAGGCAAGATGTTTATCATTTTTCCAAACACCAATTACTTATTACAAGAATAAATGTATCATTTTTCTAATTCGACAAATGTCCAAGGCGACATTGTCGAATATACAATCTTAAAACCTTATTTCATATCACCAATCAAAAAAACGTTCTCCATTATCCAATTTAGAGATCGAATTCTTTCTTACATGGAAACAAACTGAGTTGTCCAACCTCATACATATTTGGGTAACGCAAAACAAATCATTTCTAGAAAACAAACTTTGGTTTCCTCTACTTAAATCACGAGTTACAAGGTTCAGACGATCGAGATTAATGCTTGCTCTGGGAGTGAACCTATTTACCCACATAGGGATGAATAACTTTACTATCCCACCTTTTATCCAGCACATCAAAATTGAGCCATAGTAGGTAAAACAACCATTGATAACAATATAATCAATTATCGATGTGGAAAAAGAAGAGGAAAAAAAACTGTTTTAATTATGCAATAATTAAGTCTGATAAATGTTTTACCACACAAATACCAAAAGTACAAACCATGAAAATGTTTTACCAGTTAAACGATACCTATACATGAAGTCCTAGTCGTAGTGAAAATTAACAGAAGAAAATCGTAGGCAAATCGAAGTTAGGGTTGGCTTTATGAATGATCTCGTATTCTGGTTTACATGGTGTATATGATGTTCATAAAGCGCAACATATGATTCAAAAGAGAACAAAATGGAAGAAACTGATAATCACCTAGATGTGAATGTCACTAAGAATAACATAGGTTAACTGTGAGAGAGGGAGAGAGAGAGAGAGAAGATTACCTAATTTGGCTTGGGCCGATGTTAGGGGGAAATTTCGATGGAGAGGCTCTTTCACATTTTTTTTCTTAATGGTGCGCACGGGTGGAAAAATTTTGAGTAAAAAATGTCATAATATATACATGTAGTATAAAAATTATAAAAAAGGGTCATGATATCTATGAACAAATACGATTTTTATAATTAAAGTGTCATGAAAAATAATACTAATATATATAAAATGACATTTTATATTAGAGATGTCAAATTAATAACAGCATTAATCTTTAAATGACATTTTTGTATTAAATGTCTTTAAATTAATTTTTCGAGCGTCATAAAAAGTTGTTTTTCTTGTAGTGTCAATTTTATTAATACGACACCAGTACAGACAATTCACCTTATTACAAGTCCAGCACGTCCACAATTGAGCACCGCACGCAATGTCCGCACTATAGCCAGTTCGTCCAATTTGTTAGCGATGCACATACTCGTGAGGTTTCATACACGATACATCACTATAGCAAGTTTTTCCAATTTCGTCAGCCCTGTACATACTCGTGACGCCACACACACCAAAGTTGCTATAGACAGTTTTGCCCAAATTGTTAGCCCTGCTTGTACTCATGACGCCAATTAATTTTAATATATGTTCTTTGTCTTAGGCATAAATTTTCAACTTAATATCAAGTTTTTATAGTTTTCTATTTTCCCCACACTTTATTCGAATACCACTACTTAAAATCGTCCCTAGTCTCATACATAGAGATCACAAACCATGAGTACCACCTAGTCTATCACCTAGAAATGATACCTACCACAAATCACCACCTAATCTCGGACCTAGGCAATGAAAAATACGTGATGGCGTATTAAATGGCCCTACCCAAGGAATACCTAACTCTACGAACCTACACTCACTATTCCTATACCAAGAAAGTTTTGACAACAATGAGGCTAACCTACTCGTCCCATACCTAAAAATAAACCTACAAATAATGGTAAAAGCATAATTACCCAAAAATCCGAACGTCCCCACGGTGTCGAAATATTAACACAAGCAATATCAACACAAAACATATTTTCATTTATGGCAACAATTCTTCCAATAAATTATCCAATTACAATATTATCTATATTACATCCATTTATTTATATGTAAGGAAATAAATTTCCAATTGAGTCCCTGTATTGTTTTGACTTAATTTCGTGAACAAAATTGTGTTTGTAATATGTCATAGGAAGATTTTATTTTATCACGATCCCACTTGGTCTATGACGTATTGAAGAAATTGAAGATGTTGTGGCAAAGCTCCAAAGAATTTAATCATGCCGATGTTTAATTAGTTCAAGTTTATTCGTTCTCAAGTTTATTGCATTTGGAGATCACACATGTATGAATGCGTACGAGTTTATTCGTTCTCAAGTTTATTCTTCAAAATTTACAAAAAGTGCAATCTGGAAAACAGTTTTCAATCCAGTACGAGTTTTGCACATGTTTTTCTAAGCTTTCAAAGCTTAAACACATCCTTGAAGTTTGCAAAGATCCGAGTTATCATTACTATATGTTTATGTGATCTTGCTGCACCAAGAAGGTTTGTTCTATACTTGAACATCTGGGTTTTGCGGTGAATAAAATAGAAGGGCTTCTTGTTCGACATCGTAGACATAACAAAGCCATTCGGTGGACACCGAGACATATGTGGACGCATGTGTTGTGGACATGTATCTTGGAAGAAGGACTTTCTGTGCGGTCATTATGAGAGGAGTGGTTGAAGATCAGAAGAGCGTCAAGACCCGTGGGGATCAAGTCGTTGAGTGAGTCTTTTGTCTGTTCGTTGTAATTCCACATTCATAGTGATTGTCTCGCTTGGGCCGTGAGAGGTTATTTTCCCGTCTTGGGTTTTTTCCTCGTACATACTGCGTTGTGAGTATTCTTTACTTTACTTTACTTGCTTTAGTCACTATATGCATGTTTAGGAATAATCAAGATAAAATTGGTTAAAAGTAAGAATTGGTTTTTCACAACTTAGTTTGGTGCTAATTAAAAGTTGGATAATTTTTTGGTGAAAATTGGTTTGATTTGAAACACACTCATAAGGACCTCTTCCAAATTGGTATCAGATCTAGAAAACATAATTTATTTATTTTGTGATCCCGTGTGTTTTCAAATATGAATTTTGGAAATAACGAACTTTTTTGAACTCCTATTTTTTATGGCACTAATTACACCTATTGGATGATGAGAATGAAAAGTGAATTAAAATCTATTGATGAGCGTGTGTGGCTAGCAGTTGAGAAAAGTTGGACACCCCTGTCACTATTTTAGTTGAGGTCAATAATTTAAAGCCTGTCGAGTCATGGATCGAAACTGAACATAGACTTTCACAATATAATTCTAAGGGTTTGCACGTTATTTCTTCACATGTCACACTGAAAGAATATAATAGAATTATGACTTGTGAAACATCAAAAGAGGGTTGGGATATTTTGGCACTCACTCATGAGGGAACTACCACGATTAGGACGTCGAAACTTCAAAATCTTACTACACAGTTTTAGACCATTAGGATGTTAGAGAGTGAGACTTTTGATGAGTTTTATGCTAGGTTGTCCAATATTGTCAACTCATCATTTAACCTAGGTGAGAAAACTCCTGACAACCGTGTTATTAAGAAAATCCTTAGGTTGTTTCCTAGTAGGTTTGATGCGAAAGTGACTATTTTAAACTCCTTGGGTAAGTTAGAGTCAACGAAATTAGAAGAGACTGTAGGTGACTTACAAACCTATGAAATCGACATGATGACCTCCAAGCAAGTGCCTAAGAAAGAAAAGGGTATTTCTTTGAAAACTCGAAAGGAGGAAATTAAAGTTTTGGATTCCGATTCCGATTTTGAGGATGTTTCTTTGTTGCCAAAGAAATTTAAAAAGTTTATTAAATTTCAAAAGAAATCGAAAGATGCCAAGAAGTTTGAAAAATTCAAGACCAACAAAGTTGATCCCACCTCTAAGAATAAGTTTGAGAAGCCTAAGAGAGATGAGTCGGATAAGTGTTTTGGATGTGAGGGGTACGGTCAAAAAGTTAGGGAATGTCCCACTAGACTTAAAAAAGAGGGAAAGAAACCCATTGTATATAGTGCCACCTTATGTCATAGTGATCCGGAAGAGGGAAAGAGTTTACCCATTGATCGTAACTTTGTTGAGATTATGGCATGTCATGTGAGTGACGAAGATTCTCATTTGAATGACACTTTCGAGGATGTTTTGAGTGAATCCCATGTTAGTGAGGGAGAAGAGAGTGACGAAGAGGAGATAGATGTGAAAGAATTGCAAGTTGAATTTAATGAGTTGTATGCCGAGATGGTTGAGGTGAAAAAAGCAAATGGAAAATTGCAAGGTAAGTTGAATGAGCGTGCCATTGAAAAAAATATTTTAATTGAGGATTTTAGGGCACTTGAAAAGACTCTTAGGGAGAAATTAGAGTATGTCGAGGGTGAGAGAGATAATCTCCGTGGTTTGATGGAGTCTTTGAAAAAGGAAATTCTAGAGTTTGAGGGGTCTAGGAATTTGCTCGAGTCTAGGATTTATGAGTTGGATGAGAGATTAAGAGACTCGTCTAGAGTTAAATTCGATTTGGAGGCTAGATCGGAGAAGTTAGATAAGATATTAGGCACCATCCAAATTAAGGGAGATAGGGTAAGTATAGGTTTTGATGAGAAAATTGTTCCCATTCCCCCCGCACGTGTGAGAAACACTAGGATGATTAGAAAAGGTCCACATATAGGTAATCACTCCCACCGTCGCTACACTTGCATGTTTTGTGGTAGGAAAGGTCACCTTAGGCATTATTGTTACGACCTTAGACAAGTTCCTAGGAAGTTTAGGAATAAAGTTGCCCCGATTCCCAAAACCCGCATGCGTCATTTTACACCTACTTGGGTTAGGAAATCGGATTTAGTGGCTTTAGGAATAAATCTTCATTATTCTCGTTTGGGTGCACTTGATTCTTCCCATGATAAATCTAAAGGATGATAGTGTTTCCATGTTTGTCATATGCTAGTTTGCTTCATGATATATTCATTGTCAGTATAATGACATGTGTATCATTTTGTATTATAGTTTTTCATTAGTTTGAATCCTATTGAAAAAATACAAAAAGATTTTGTTTTTGAGAAAACTTTTGAAAAACCAAAAAGATTTTGCTTTTATTTGAGTCAAAATATGTTTGAAAAGGCAAAAAGATTTTCGGTTTTTGTTTTTGAGTTTACATGTTTGATGTGGCATATTGTTGTGCTTGGACCCCCATCGTTTTATTATCCATGTGGTTAGGACATTTGGTCATTATTATCGATTCTTAGAATGATCTCAACCATTATTTATATGGGGTTGTTTCGAAGTTGATATGCATTTTGATTCGACTTTGTATATATGCCATCAATGCACACGTGCACGAGTTTATATGGATGTTTGACTTCTCTTGCATATTTAAATTTGGTGAGGCATTCTTATCTCAATCTTGTCATCTATGCGTAAGTAGACTTAAGGAGAAGTGTGCATGTAAGAATCGTTTACCATGAGGATTTGAATTGGTTCCTAATTTAAAAAATGATGAATGATTCACGGGAAAGGGCTGCGAGAGTTCAAAATTAACTCGTCGTGAAATCCATCGTTTAAAATAGCCCAAAAGAAAAGGCAATATGCTAAACATAAGGGCCAATATGATTTTATCTAAGTTGAGAATTCTAGAAACCTCAAAAGAACTTGAAAAAAATATATTTATGAGGGAGTTTGGTTGGAGAAAATTTAAACGGGTTTCCACAACTAATCCTAATGTTGAAATATTGCAATTTGACGCTATTGTTTTTAGAATCGTCAAAATTCTGGATTCTTGTGCATGTAGTATGTTTAGTTCATTAAGCTCACACTTTAATTTTCATATGGATATGATAAAGTTTAATGATTTATCGATATCAATTAGAGCTTCTTGATCTTTTTAATGTGTTGGAATTGTGACTCATTTGTTGTAGTTTCACGCCCATACATTCCATGTCCAAGTTTGAGAACAAAGGTACTATGTTTGCATTTAACTCGCATTGTTAGTTTTTATGCGTTTTTGCATTTTAGGTAAAAATCTTACTATTTTAGAACTTTTTTGCTTCTGTCAACCCCTTCCTGGCATTATTTTCTGGAAATTTTTTCACTGGGCAAAAATTTATGTTATTTCTGAGAAACTGGGAAAATTTAGCCTGTCGCGAAAAGTCATTCAAATGACATTTCATGTCGTGAGAAGACCTCATTTAAGAGACGTCCTCATCTCGTTTGAGCGACGTCCCTGGCTCGTTCGAACGACTGTCTAGAATTTTTGCTTCTTTTTATTTGCAGTCCTTTGTGATATTTTTGGCTGCTGGAAGCTTTCTAGACTAATAAGTTTATATGTAGGTTATATTGTTTCAATATTGATATTTTGCATATGATTTCGTTTATCACACCTGATTAGTTTGCTATATTCTTTGTGTGATTCCTGATTTACTAGCTATAAATTTTTCATCTATTGATCATATTTAGTTGGTTGTTTCATGATTATCTAGCGTTTTTTTAATTGGTATATTCTCATGTTAGATACTTGATTGATTCGTTTATCTTTTCATCGGATTGTCTATTCGAGACAAAAAGGGGTAGAGATATATGTGTTGTAGGGGGATATTTGTTGAGCTTGTTTTTTATTGCATATTTAGCAAATTGTTATTAAAAATTGGTAGTACACATTGGTATCATTTTGTTGCTCAATTATTTAACAAAGGATTTTTCAAAGTTTATTCATATTGGTATCTATTGTAAAATTGGTATCATTTGGAAATATATATTGGTTTCATTTGTTCCAACATACTTCAATGCGTATTTGTTCGTCTGTTTCATGTGTATAGGTATGCTTCAACGATTCGAGATTTGAAGTCTACATCACATTCAGATAGTTTATATTTATCGGTGCTACATATGCTAGTCCATGTCCTGTAATTTTTAATTTTAGGCTTATGGGATGGAATTTAGGCATCATACGGCTTGACGACCCGGCTTAGGCATTTCACAGGTTTAGTATTGTCCCGGAATAGTCAAATGGGGAGATTTGTAAGGACATAAATTTCCAATTGAGTCTCTGCATTGTTTTGACTTAATTCCGTGAATAAAACTGTATTTTTAATATGTCATAGGGAGATTTTATTTTGTCACGATCCCATTTGGTCTATGATGTATTGAAGAAATTGAAGACGTTGCAGCAAAACTTCAAATAATTAATCATGTCGAAGTTTAATTGGTTCGAGTTTATTCGTCTTCAAGTTTATTGCATTCCGAGATCACATAGGTATGAATGCGTATAATTAATGGTGCTCGGAATTGTTTTTATAAATGATAAGGATGTAATTTTTATAAACAAAATGTTTTAAAATGTTTTTAAAATTGTTTTAAATGATTTACACTACCTTTTATTCTGATAAGATCAAAATAGAATTTGACTTAATTGGATCTCTTTTGAAGAAACGTTTTAAAGAGAAAGTCAAAATGACACGCGCGTCGTTCAAACGACAAGCTGGCTCATTCGAGCGAGATGGCTATGTCGCTCGAACGACAGGTCAATCTCGTTCGAGTGACACTATTTTTAAGGCGGTTAAGTTTTCCTATTTAAAGCGTGGTTTCGTTAGAATTTATGTATGGTGCAATCTGGAAAATAGTTTTCAATCCAGTATGAGTTTTGCACATGTTTTTCTAAGCTTTCAAAGCTTAAACACATCCTTAGAGTTTGCAAAGATCCGAGTTATCATTACTATATGTTTATGTGATCTTTCTACACCAAGAAGGTTTGTTATATACTTGAACATCTGGGTTTTGCGGTGAATAAAAGAGAAGAACTACTTGTTCGACATCGTAGATGAAATAAAGCCATTCGGTGGACACCGAGACATACGTGGACGCGTGTGTTATGGACAGGTATGTGCAAGAAGGACTTTCCGCATGGGCAGTGTGAGAGGAGTGGTTGAATATCAGAAGAGTGTCAAGACCCATGGGGATCGAGTCGTTGAGTGAGTCTTTTATCTGTTCATTGTAATTCCACATTTATAGTGATTGTCTAGCTTGGGTCGTCTGAGGTTGTTTTCCCATCTTGGATTTTTTCCTCGTACATCCTGCGTTGTGAGTATTCATTATTTTAATTTACTTGCTTTAATCACTAGATGCATGTTTAGTATTAATCAAGATAAAGTTGGTCTAAAGTAAGAATTGGTTTTTCACAACTTGTTTTGATGTTAATTAAAAGTTGGATAATTTTTTGGTGAAAATTGGTTTGATTTGAAACACACGCATAAGGACCACTCCTTCAAATACAATTAAATAAGCCTTCACAATCATCACACATGTTGTCAAATTTCATAATTTCCATTCAAGTGATATTTTACCGATTAACACAAAATTCCATTTTTAACATGCATATACACATTATTACACCGTAATAAATCCCTTCTACAATCTACACATAAAAATCGTGATTTATACTAGTCGAAACATTATTACCACTTTATATATTTAATTTTAACACGCAATCCCACAATTCTATCGTAGTCCAAATATGTACTCTTAGAGTGTGATTGTTTCAAGTCATAAACATATTTTTAGATTTTAATAAAAATAGCCCCGGAATTATTTTCACTTTCCCTAATTATTCTTCCTAATTTGTTTTAATATAACTCCATTTATTAAAGTTTAGGAAATATCTAAAATGCATAACACTTAAGAGGAACAATAGAAGTATTCATGCCTGTGAAGAAGTCATCTTGAATATCTGATTACATAGTTACGTTCCTCTCAAGAAAATAGCAAAGTCGCGTTCTTGGTTATTTTTTAGAAAACTTGATTTAGATCTTCAAAACTTGGGTTGAAACCTCTTTTTAATGGGGTTTAGGTTTTGTAAAAGAGAGGAGATAATAATTTGGGAGGTTAATGCTTTTTAATAAATGTTAAAAGTGTTTTTAAAGGTCTAAATTTTTTAAGTGATTTAAAGAAAGAGTCCAAATCAAATACAAACATACACAAATCACTTTTGGACCATTAGACCATCGGAATTCGCTGAAATTTTGATATGGTCTAGCTGAAGGCCAGCCGAAGCCTCTATCAAAAAGTTAACTCGATCGATCATTGTTAAGATCATCTTCATCACGTTTCTGATCCTCTTTAGGTCGTATCCTCCTCCTAAGAATCATTATTTCAACAATTAAATTAATTCTAATAAATAAATTTTCTGATTTTTAATTTAAAAGAGTTATTTACGGTTGAAAATCATGAGGTATTACATACTCCCCCACTAATACATGAATTTTGTCCTCGAGATTCGATAAAGCATAAACATCAAACGTAAAGTCACGCAAATAAAATAAGGCTTCCGTATACAATGACGCAATTGGGTGCCTATTCACCCAATCCTACATGCACCTACCTCACGAAAAAATACAATATATATCAACTATATATATATATATATATATATATATAAGCCATCGCAATGCATAAGTCCTCAAATCAAATCACTTCGCCACAACGATACATAAAATTTGTACTAGCAATCTCTAAAATAAATATCATCTCCAAAATCAACATTGAGGGTATACTCACATCAAGATTACTAGTTATAACCTCAATGCCAACCACCCTAGCATAAACTCCATATCTCCAAGAAAAGTAACTAACACGTATGTTAGACCCAATTCCTTAAAGAGTATGAATTAATAAAATGAATCAAAGATCTGTAATGCGAAAGCTATAACAGACTCAAAACCTACGAGTCCTAAGACCATGCTCTGATACCGTATGTAACACCAAGTGCATTATGTCATCGATAGCCGCCAACCTACATTGGGTGTAACTAAATAAAATACCATTCTCAGTACGTGACAGAAATATGAGACATTAAAAACACTTTTCACAAAATATAATTTGAATAAATCCGACGAATATGACATCCATGCAAAAAAAAATCCATCACCATGCTAACTTCAAAATAAATCCAACTCCAAAAGATATAATAATATTCAATAAATAATCCCACTACAAATCTCTAACTAAAAATCGTAAACAACAGTGGAACCAAATGGCCCACCAAATCCATAATAACTGTCTCAAAAATACAACGATGGAATAAAAATTATCTAGGCTACTAAAGTAATAAAAGTAAATCCCTAGTTGCAATCTACAAGTCTGCAGTCCATCCAGTACAGCTACTCTAGCAATTATATGTAACACGCCGCACATTTTGACATGCGAGGTGGCTGGTCGTCCCTGCCAAACTACGTCGGACATCACTAAATAAGTTATCATTCTCAACATATGACAGATATATGAAACATTTAAAAAAATCACAAGATAATAATCAAATTTATCCAACAAATATAACCATTCATGAAATATAGAATCCATCACTGTGCTATCTCGAAAATAAATCCAAATAAAAATAAAAATAAACTCAAATGAAATCATCCATCTGTAAATATATTACTTAAACCATAAATAACTGTGGAACCGATTGTCCCACCAAATTCATAAATAAAAGTCTCACAATAGAAGTGATGGAATGGAAAAGTAAATCTGAACTACTAAAGCAAGCAAAAATAAATCTCCAGCTGAACTCCCAAAAATATCTCCAATCACTCCTGTGCAGCTACTCCAGCACTATACCTGAAATATTAGTCAACACAATGGGTCAGAGCCCACCACATGAATACTATCTACTCCTCCTAATTAGGATCCGTAAACTCAGACAATACATTATACATGATAAACATCACCATAGATTATTTTAAATTTAAACGAGATATATTAACACGCGAGTAAAAATAAACTACTACCATCTACCCACATAACTAATCCACCCCAAAGTGTAAGTCCAATTATTATATTTCAACCTTAATGTAAAAATTATCTCTTATCCTTAATTTAATTATCGAATTACTTTTATGTTCATGCGACACCACTATGGCCAATCGACCCCTCATCGGTCATGCACACACTCACTATTTCTAGTCAACCCATATTCTATCAGCCCTACACATACTCGTAATGACAACACACACCCACATCAGTATAGCCAGTCGACTAGATAAGTTTCATCCCTGCACATAGTCGCGACGAAAATTCATTTTAATACCCATTCTTTATCTTAGTCATTAATCCTTAGTTTTCTCAAGTTCTTATTATTATCTTATTAACCCCACTCTTTTCGATTATAAGTTCCTCAAACTACCTTTAGTCCCATACCTACAATTCTCCAAAAAGCAAGTGTATCCTAGCCTATCATTTAGGAAAAATATGTACCACTAGCTACTAACGAGGCTCATAATCCCACAAAAACGACGAACAAATGAACCCCACCCTGGAATCATCCATCCGTAAAAACCCACACTATCTAGTCCACTACCTAGAAATCATTACCAAAAACTAAGGCCTACCTACTAGTCCCATGCCTAGAAAGCAACCTAAAAAGAAGGCGAGAGAAATAACTACCCAACACTCGTCCCCATGATGTCAATTATTAATAACAATGACGAATCACATATGGCATATTTCTAACTATTCACAACAATTCTTTAAATTAGTCACAATATCACTATCTATCCAAATTATGTCCATTTAATTAAAAATAATTATTTTCATTATCAATTTGTCAAATTTCTATTCACATGCATATTTTTGGGAGCATACCACAATAAATCTCTATTCTATAAGATGCACATAATTTACATGGTTTTACATGTTGAAATCAATTTATAACATCCTTACGGTTTATTCTACACTTGAACACCATAAATTATAATGGAATCCCGACCTCTAATATGAGTTTTGAGTCTTAATTCGTATTAAAGATTTGAATAAAAAAAGTCCCAAATGTGATTTTACTTTTTCTAATTAGTCTCTCTAATTTATTTTAGGAAAACATGATTATTAGTATTTAGGAAACATTTAAAACGCATAATACTAAAGGGGAACAAGAGAAGTATTCATGCATGTAAAAATCATTTCAAGAATATGATTTAATGGTTGCGTTCCTCTCGAGGAAATAATAAAAATACGTTATTGGACGATCATGAGAAATCTTGATTAAGTTCTTTGAATCTTGAGTTTAAAGTTGACTATAAAGGGTTTAGGCTTGGAAGAAAACAGAGGATGGATTTTAAGAGATTTTCTACCCTAAACCCATCACTTTGTGTTTTTATGCCAAAAAGAAGTTGACTCCTACATAAATCTAAAAGAAAGAGTTTTATTTTTTAAAACAGACCAAGAGAACTAGTTCGTCCCACCCTGCGAACCGGTTCGGATCCCCTGAATCTGAAAATTCCCCTTATTTCTATGAAATACAAAACCCTATTAATTTAAATCCAATTTATACTCCGATAAAAAATTCTTTTTATAAAAATCAAGAACAAAATTTTTAAATGTGAAAATTGTTCATTTCCAAAAAATTTATATTACCTAAAAATTTTAAATTCCCAATAGATTTTTTTTTAAAAAAACACGAGGTGTTATATACTTCCCCACTAGCACAAAAATATCGTCCTCGGAATTCTATGAAGCGTAAATGTGCAAAATAACATAAGTCTCTCATATGTCTACCCATATAATACCATAATTAGGCGCCTATACACCTAATCCTAAATGCACCTACCCCGGGAACAAAATACAATATATATAGATATCTTAACTATACATATCTAGGAAAATAATTACCTACCATGCTATCCCACTAGCCACATCTTGGCTCCTGCTAAGACAGTCTTGCATGAGGCTCCCGAGTTCGAAGTAAATAACAAATACCCATTGCGAGTATTGTTGGGTCTCCGTGCACGCCAAGTACTGGCCATACCGGTCCTATGCGCCTTGACCCTGCTGGTCCTATGGATTCAGATACCTAGAATATCAGTGACCTACTTCTCCATAACTGAAACATACGCCTTTAAAATGCCCATACTGTATAGTTGGCCCACGCTCACCCTGATGTACCTACCTCTTCCCCTTAGGGTTTTCTCATGACTTACTCGTTGCCTCTTTCATGGCTAATCATTGAGACCCTTGTTCTCACCTCCTTATCCATTTGGCTCTTATCCCTTTCCCAACTTCTTTTGGTAATTCATTTTCTCTTGCCACAACAACGGTGTGACGTCCCTGACCTGGGTGTAAGTAGTGTCCACTGAATTCCCCAACAATAGCTACTTAATAGACCATGATATACCCTTAATGAAACATTCCATCTTCTTCGCCTCAGTATTCACCTCCTACGGTACAAACATCGAAATATTGGTGAACTCCTACTCATACTCAGCCACTGATTTCGAATCCTACGCTGAGTCCAAAAACTCCCTCTTCTTTGCACTCGTAATCGAATATGAAAAGTATTTGTCTCTAAACTTCACCAGAAAGTCCCCATAGTCCAGGAGATCAAAATCGTCAGAAGTGGTGACACTCTCCCGCTACTGTAATGCATCCCCGATCAATTTAAACGTAGCCAAGATCTGCTTCTGCACATCAGTTAAATCTACCATCTTCAAGTGCCTGTCCATATCTCTCCTCCATTGGTGAGAAATCATTGGGTCAAATCTCCCTATGAAAGTGGGAGGATTACCCTTATGAAAACTATCTCTCACTCTGTCCCAAACTGAAGTTGGTGTATCTTTCTCCTACGCCTTTAGAGTCACCCACCCCTATATCCCTATGTTAATGTGGGTCGTTGTGGCCACACGAATGATAGTCGCTAACTCCTCGGAACACGAAACAAATTGTACCTGTCTCTCTTGAACTGCATGACTAGATACCGAACCCTCTCTCCTATCTGTAGATATCCTAGTATTCATCATCTCAAAAGATATGAAAAAATAAAAATCAGACTCGAAATAACTAAGAGTAGAAATCGTCAAAAGGAATCAAAGATAGGCAATGCGGAAGCTAAAACGTAATCATAACCTACGAGATCTAAGACCGTGCGTTGATACAATCTGTAACACTCCGTGCATTCTGGCATGCGAGGTGGCTATCCGCCACCGCTAAACTACGTCGGGCATCACTATGTATGTTATCATTTTCAGCATGTGATAGATATGTGAGACATTTAAAAAGATTCACAAGAAAATAATTAAATCTATCCAATAAATATAACCATTCATGCAATATAAAATCCATCACCATGCTATCTCCAAAATAAATCCAACTCCAAATAAAAATAAACTCAAATGAAATCATCCAACTATAAATATATGACTGAAACCATAAACAACTATGGAACCGATTTGTCCACGAAATCCATAAATGAAAGTCTCATAATAGAAGCGCTGCAATGAAAAGTAAATCTAAACAACTAAAGAAAGTAAAATAAATCTCCAGATTCAGCCCCAAAAATATCTCCAATCACTCCTATGCAACTACTCCAACACTATACTTGAAATATTAGTTAACACAATGGGTCAGAGTTCACAACATGAATACTATCCACTCTTCCCAATTGGGATTCGTAAACTCGGACAATAGCATTATACATGATAAATATCACAATAGAGTATTTTAAATTTAAACGAGATATATTAACCTACGAGTAAAAATAAACTACTACTATCTACCCAAATAACTAATCCACCTCAAAGTGCTAGTCTAATTATTCCATTTTAGCCTTAATTTAAAAATTAGCTCTTATCCTTAATAAATTTAATTATCCAATTACTTTTATGTTCATGCGACACCACTATGGCCAGACGATTTCTTATCGGTCCTACACACTCTCTTAGCACGCTTAAGGTTCTATACATCACACCCATTCCCCTCGTTATATCCAGTCAACCCAATTTTTGTCAGCTCTGCACATACTCGTTGTGAATCTGTACGGTGTGATACTGATTAAACCAAATTCTAAAATTTTCAAGTTAACCTTATTTAATCGGTGTCAATTTTCAAATCAAATTAATCCAGTCCATAAACATGCAACTACGTGTGTGTGTGTGTGTGTGTGTGTGTGTGTGTGTGTCAAACCATCACAAATAAAATTGCTAACTCACAGATTTCTAGAAAAAACCCTTTCGGGTAACCTTTTATTTCACTATAATACCTACAATGATTACAATGAAATCCGCAATGATCACTCCTCAGAACAATCATATGGACACGCAGTCTAGAGTCAGCAATGGAATAACCATAGCAGTCCACACTAACACGTAGTCTGATTCAGCCCAGGAACACCCACGAGTACTCCCTATTGGCACGCAATCATTGTCAGCCCAGTATCTCCCTCAAGAGGCACCAAGAATAGAAGTAGAGATCTTCTCTACAAGAGAAACTTCACAAAATTGTGTTCTTGGTTCCAAAACAATTCACATAAAGCAATTGGGATTGTTGCGAAATGAAAACTGAGGATTAAAACCTTAAAAGTGAGAAGACAAACTATTCTGCCAAAGTAGTTTCATGTATAAAAAATTCTCAGGTAGTCTTCTGCTGAAAAACGAAGTTGGACAATCCAATTTATAGAAACGTCGAGTCTACAGGTCGCTCAAACGAAAATAGCATGTCGTTCGAACGGGACCAGCTATCGCTCGAACGACTTCGTGTGGGATGCCTTTATCGCTTGAATGACGTGGCAATGTCACTCGAATGACTGGAGAAGGAAAATAATATTTTAATGCAGTCTACCTCAACACTTAAAAAAATATTTTGATGAACAAGAACGCCCCAACACTTAGAATTTTTTTTAGAAAAAATATCCCAACACTTATAATAAACCATTAAGGGATTAAAAACACAACCTTACCGAATTTAATCCTGTCAATGCTTGATGTTGAAGAATACCTATTATTCGGATCCGTCTTGTTGGATATGAGATTTTGAACATTCTTCGACGATGTAACGGTATACGACATACTCAATACAAAGTACGGACTATATAAAATATGTCCTTACAAATCTCCCCCTAAGTCTCTGTCGATACAATATAAATATATTTGAATTATCAAATCACAATGCCTATACAAATCTAATACCATCCCAGGAACCTAAAACTGAAAAGGTACTAAAGATGTAAGTCTAAACTTTTTCTTCAAAATCTTCTACTTCAAAAATCGTCAAGCTTTAAGCTTTTCTCATTACGGTGTGCAAAATAATGATCTTCAATTTTTGTTCCTACACATATGAGACAAAGCAAATACCTTCATGACGTATCAAGTTTGAAATGATATAAGAATAAATCAATCAATAATTAAATCTCCCCCATAATGCAAAAACTCCCCCGAAAAATCCATATAATAATAATTCGGTAATTTCCCCCTTTTTATTTGTCTGAAATAGACAAGAAAAATAATAAACAAAATAAACATGGAGTTGTCACAACAAATATGCATAGAGAATATGGATCAAGCTACGCTCATGCAAAGGAGTAACTCAAAAGCTTCCACAAACTATTTTTTATTTTTCATACAAAAATGCCAAAAAATCACTTTACAAAAAAGCACACACCATGAATTTACACTAAGATAACCAAATCGTGGAAATGGAATGAATGGGTGTGAACATATTCGATAGGCAAATCAATGCAATCACCCATAACATGTGTGCATAATGAATACGGATACTCCTAGCGAATGAACTCAAAATAGTCCTTAAGTGTTAAAAGTGTTGAATTTAAGTGACATAGACTCAATCCATCGACACATCAAAGTCAATAATGATTCCCACACCAATAATGTCTAAAGCTATGTAATGCTTTCTCATAACGCTATCAGGACGTGAAACCCCGGTGATTTATTTCCATCCAAACTCCCTCATAAATAATTATGCATTTATTTTTCTTTTGAGGTGGCCCCTTTTTGGCATATATATCTTTTTATTGCCTTTTATTTTTTTTTTCGGGCTCTTTTCAAATGGTAGCTTTCATGATGAGTCAATTTTTTACTCTCGCAGCCCTTTCCCGTGCACTCATCATTTTTTAAACTAAACAAATTCCTCACGGGAAAAGGTTCTTACACGCATTACTTTCATTGTCAAGTTTTATCACATATGGACCGTTTTAAAGACAAAATTAAGATGACAAAACTCTGACCAATATGTGATAAACAAGTACGATAATCAAACAAATTCGTACAAGTGTGCATTAAAGGAAAGTATGAGTCAAACATATAGGTAGTAATCACAAATTACATCTTAATGACTCAAAAAATTGTAAAGCACAAAAATGAAAGGATGACGCATATTAAAACTCTATCAAACAGTCACATGGATATCGAATGATGTTGTGACTCAATCATCCTAAATGTACATTCATATATGGTGTAAACAAAATACAAAACTCTTTTTATCTTTTTCCAAAAATTTTATCAAAACAAAATCTTTTTGTATTTTTTTCAAAAAACAAAAATCTAATACAAAAATGATACACACTAGAAATAGGCATAAAATATCATCAAAAAAATCATCATATTCTAGCAAACTAGTTAAAACCTAAACTGTTAGGTGCGGTGGAGCTTTTAAAAGGTGGTGTCATCCCATGAAAAACCTCCATCAAATCATGTGAAGTCTTTACCAAAAACTATACCTGCTCCCTAATATGTGAAAACTCTCTCGTGTAATCATCCAGAACATCATATGTGGGTGCGTGCATGTGAACACGTGTAGTAGCAAAATGTGACACATAACCCAACTGAAAACAAAACTCCCTACGGTGAACTCTCTTCTTGTAGTGTGTGAAACATAAAGAGGCCTAGGTACACCTCTCTCAAAACGTCTTCTACTCACTCTCCTATCAGGTATGGAATGCCTAGGTGGGTTAGCTTGAGAGTCATAAGAATCTATCATAAACTCGGGAACTGGCTCGGGTGCAACATGTGAAGTGAACGCACCGTCGTGACCTATTCCTAGTCTCTCAACATTACCCAAAGCGGGCCCGAGGAGCATCTTTTCTACCTTCTTAGATATGTCCTCTATAGTGACCTTTACTTCCCGGACATGTTCAAGATCGCTCTCTAATTATGACACACCGACAATAAGTTCACTCTTTTCCCGATTCACGACGATGAACTGCTCACTCAAATTAATCTTCATCTTCTCGAGTTGACTCATCGGCTCCTCAAAACCCCTCAATCTCTCAATCTCTCTCTCCAAATATCGCAACCTAAGACTTAACTCCTTATTCAATTTTTTAGTCTTTAATTTCTCGGTGTAAAAATCTCTAAATGCAATCTGGAGCTCACTATCACCCTCACTAGTGCACTCACTCTCATACTCGTTAGAAACACTCAAATTATCTTTGGGGGTCTCACGTGTGCAAGTATCCTCATCGTCGTGGGACAAACTAGGTGTGCTCACGTGACTAGCTAAAAAGGAAAAAAAATTCCCATGTGAAGGCTCATCCCTGGAATCCTTCACCTCTTCCTCACAATCGCTAAGAGTGGCTGGCATGGCAGTCTATTTTTCCTTTCACTTTAGCTTAGTGGGACAATCAAAATCTATATATCCCCTACCCTCACACTCAAAACACTTATCCTCTTCCTGATTCTCTTTTTCACCGCTCTCTTTGGCCTCATTTTTATTTTTCTTAAAAAAATTTTTATTGGAAGAATTTTCTTTGGAAATTTTGAGAAACTTTTTAAAAAAATTCGCAAGCATGGCCATATTATAATCACACTCGGACTCACAAACTCCCACTTATTTTTCTTATCTCTCTTATACACTTAGCTTCCCTTCCTAAACTGGCCTTTAAGTGCTATCATTTTATTCTTATGCTTGACAGTGTTAGGAAACATGTCAATCTCATATGTCTTGAGGTCTTTTACCATCTAATCTAGTTTTAAATTGCCCAAATTACCTAAGGTATTCAAAATAGTCACTTTTGAGATTAAACATTTAGACAGCGATCTTAAAAACTTTTTAACCACTCGTGCATCAGGTATGGGCTCACCAAGATTAAAACTAGTGTTGACAATGTCAGACAAATGTGCGTAAAAGTCATCAAAACACTCGGTCTCAAGCATAGTTATTGTTTGAAATTAAGTAGTTAAATTTTTAATTTTAGACTCTTTGACCGCATTAGTGCCTTCGTGGGTAAGTTGTAAAATATCTCACGCTTCTTTTGACGTGGTGCACGACATAATACTTCAAAACTCTTCAGGAGTGACGGCAACAGAAATTTCACTCAGCCCACGTGAATTAAAAGTGCTCCATTTAAATTCGTCCTCAGTTCAGGTAGTCACAAGTTTTAAAGATGTTACATTATTTATAGTGATAGTGGGAGGCATCCATCCTCTTTCATAAACTACCCAAACTCATTCACCAATGGCCTTTAACTGTGATTTCATACGTGATTTCCAGTGGGCATAATTAGACCAGTTAAAAATGGGCATCCGATTATATAAGTAATCTATTGGAAAAAATTTAATTTTTCACAAAATATATATATTTTTTTAAATCAATATCACACAATTTTGCGAAAATAGGATTACACAATAAATTAGTGTAACCTCCCCTGATACCAATTTACGAATGTGTACGGTGTGATATTACCGAATTCATAAATTTTCAAATTAACCTTACTTAATCGGTGATAATTTTCAAAAAAAATTAATTCATCCCCTAAACATGCAACTACGTGTGTGTGTGTGTGTGTGTGTGTGTGTGTGTGTCAAACCATCAACAATAAAATTGCTAACTCATAAATTTAAGGGAAAAATCCCTTTCGAGTAAAACCTTTTATTTCACTATAATACTTACAATTATTATAATGAAATCCGTAATGATCACTCCTCAGAACAATCACATAGAGACGCAGTCTAGTGTCAGCAATGGAACAACCACAACAGTCCACACGAACACGCAATCCGATCAGCCTAGGAACACTCACGAGTACTCCGTATTGACACGCAGTCATCGTCAGCCTAGTACCTCCCTCAAGCGGCACCTAGAACAGTAGTAGAGATCTTCTCTATAAGAGAACTTCACAAAATTGTGTTCTTGGATTCCAAAATAATTTACTTAAAGCAATTGAGATTGTTGTGAATTGAAAAAAAAAGGACTAAAACCTTAAAAGTGAGAAGACAAAGTATTCTGCCAAAGCAGTTTCGTTTATAAAAAATTCTCACTTCTTCTGCTGAAAAAGAAAGTTGGAAAATCCAATTTGTAGAAAATTTCAGTCGGCAGCTCGCTCAAACAAAAACAGCATGTCGCTCGAACGAGAACAACTGTCGCTTGAATGACGTGAAAATATCGCTCGAACGACTGGAGAGAGAAAATCATATTTTAATGCAGTCCGCCTCAACACTTAGAAAAATATTTTAACGAAAAAGATCACCCCAACACTTAGAAATTTTTTTAGAAAAAATATCCCAACACCTATAGTGAACCATTAAGGGATTAAAAACACAACCTTACCAAAGTTAATCCTGTCGAGGCTTGATGTTGAAGAATACTTGATATTCGGATCCGTCTTGTTGTATATGAGATCTTGAACATTCTTCGACGGTGTAAGGGTATACGACATACTCAATACAAAGTAAGGACTATATAAAATATGTCATTACACTCGTGAGGTTCCATGCACGACACATCACTATTGCCAGTCAACCCGGATTTTTTCAGGCCTGCACATACTCGTGATGCCAACACACATCCACATCGTTATAGCCAGTCGACCCGATAACTGTCAGCCATGCACTACTCATGCCACAAATTCATTTTAATGTCCGATCTTTGTTTTAGGTATTAATTCTTAATTTTCTCAAGTTCTTATGATTATCTTATAAACCCCACCTTATTCTATTATAAATTCCTCAAATTACTCCTAGTCCCATATCTAGAGGTCTCCAAAATGCCAGTGTATTCTAGACTATCATTTAGGAAGAATGCCTATCACTAGCTACTATCTAGCCTCTCGGACCTAGTCTCATAATCCCATGGAAATGACTTACAAATCAACCCCACCCCAGATTCATCCATCCCTAAAAAACGACACAATATCGTCCTATACCTAGAAAGTGGTACAACCAACTAAGGCCTACCTACTAGTCTTATACCTAATAGGCAACCTCAAAATAAGGTGAGAGTAATAACTACCCCAACAATCCCGTTGTCCTCGTGGTGTCAATTATTAATAGAAAATGACGAATCACATATCGTATATTTCTAACTATTCACAACAATTCGTTAAATTAGCCGTAATATCACTATCTATCCAAATTATGTCCATTTAATTAAAACAAACCATTTTCTCATCAATTTATCGTATTTCTATTCACATGCATATTTTTGGAAGCATACCACAATAAGTCTCTATTTTAAAAGGTGCACATAATTAATTTGGCTTTACATGTCGAAATCAATATATAACATCCCTATGATTTATTCTACATGCGAACGTCATAAATTCTAACGGAATTCCGACCTCCAAATTAAGCATGCAAGGGTTTTAAGTTTTAATTCGTATTAAAGATTTGAATAAAAACAGCCCCAAATGTAGTTTCACTATTCCTAATTACTCTTCTAATTTATTTTAGGAAAAAAATGACTATTAGTGTTCAGTAGATATTTAAAATGCACAATACTAAGGGGAATGATATAAGTATTCATGCCTGTAAAAATTGTTTGAATAATCTAATTTGATGGTTGCATTTCTCTCGAGAAAACAATGAAAAAACGTTCTTGGACAATCTTAAGAAATCTTAATTAAGTTCTTCGAATCTTGAGTTGAAAGTTAAGTACAAAGGATTCAGGTTTGGAAGTAAGGAAATGATGAATATTAAGAGAGGTTCTTGCTTTGGAGAAGGCTTAAATATGTTTTAGAAATATCAAACCCGTCACTTTGTTTTTTTATACCAAAAAGAATTTTTGTCCTACACAACTCTAAAAGAAAGATTTATTATTGAAACAAACCAAGTGAATAGGTTCGGCTCACCTTACGAACCGGTTTGGATCCCCTGAATCCAAAAATTCCCATTATTTCTATAAAACGCAAAACCTTCTTAATTTAAATTCGATAAAAATCATTTTTATATAAATCATGATCAACATTTTTAATGTGAAAATAGTTAATTTCCAAAAATTTATTTTACTCGAAATTTTCAAATTCCCAACAGATTTTATGTTTAAAAAAAACACAGGGTATTACATTATACATGAAATGTTAGTCGACGGAATGGATTAGAGCCCACCGCATGAACACTAGTTACTCCACCCAATTAGGGTCCGTGAACCCAGACATAAGCATCATACATGATAAGTATTACAATAGAGTATTTTAAATTAAACGATATAACAACTTGAGCGTAAAGTAAACCATCACTAACTACCAACATAACTAAGCCACTCCACTATTCAAATCCAATTATGTTATTACAATATTTTATATAAAGCCACAATTACGTATTTAATTATTGTAATCCATTTTATTTATGCGATACTAGTATAACCAGTTCACCCTATTACGAGTCTTGCACATACTCCTGACACACCCAAAATTTTATTAATGCAATACCAATATAGTTAGTTCACCTTATTATGAGTCCTGCAAATACTCGTGGCGCACCCATAATTTTACACCACACACAATCCCCTCACTTTAGCCAACTCACCCAATTTGTTAGCACTGCACATACTCGTGAGGTTTCACACACGAAATGTCATTATAACCAGTTTGCCCAATTTCGTTAGCCGTGCACATAATCGTGACGCCACATATACCCACGTCGATATAGACTGTTTGCCCAAATTTTCAGCCCCGAACATACTCACGAGGTCGAGAAATTTTAACACCCGTTCTTTATCTGAGGCATTAATTTTCAATTTAATATCAAGTTTTCATAGTTCTCTATTAGCCCCACCCTTTATACCTGTACCACTACTTAAAACCATCCCTAGTCTCATACCTAGAGCTCACCAACCATAAGTACCACCTAGTCTAATCACCTAAAAAAGATACCTACCATAAATCACCATCTAGTCTCGCATCTAGGCTAACTAAAACACGTGATGGGATACTACCTAGCCCCACCCAAGGAATGCCCAACCGTACAAACATACACTCACTAGTCTCACACCTAAAAAGTGTTAACAATAATGAGGCTAACCTACTACTCCCATACCTAGGAAGCAACCTACAAAAAAGGGTAAAAGCATGCATACCCAAAAATCCCAACGTCCTGACTGTGTCGAAATATTAACACAAGAAACATCCACATAAAGCATATTTACATTTAAGGCTACAATTCTTCCAATTAATTCTACGATTACAATATTATCCATCTTACATTCTTTTATTTATACAATTAAACAAGTCTTACCAATCACACAAGTTGTCAAATTTCATAATTTTCATTCAAGTGGTATTTTACCGGTTAACACAAAATTCCATTTTTAACATGCATATACACATTATTGCACAAAAATAAATCCCTTCTACAATCTACACATAAAAATCGTGATTTATACGAGTAGAAACAGTATTACAACTTTATATATTTAATTTTAATACGCAAAGAATCCCACAATCCTATCGTAGTCCAAATTTGTACTCTCAGAATATGATTGTTTCAAGTCGTAAATATGCTTTTACATTTGAATAAAAATAACCCCATAATTATTTTCACTTTCCCTAATTATTCTTCCTAATTTTTTTATGAAAACTTCATTCATTAAAGTTTAGGAAATATCTGAAACACATAGCACTTCAGAGGAATAATAGAAGTATTCATGTCTCTAAAGAAGTTGTCTTGAAAATCTATGAAGGTAAGAATGCTCTGACACCACTTGAAATAGCGGAAGGCACAAATACCTCTATGAGAATCCAAAAATAAATATGCTCGGCAAGGATGGTCAAAAATTCCAATTTTTAACTTAATCCATTTTATATTTTTATCCTAAACATACATCTATGTGATAAAACGGATAAATCAAATTCAGCATTCAAACAAAGGCAAAGTTTCAAGAAAAAACTCCTTTTAGGTAAAACCTTTTATTCACTTTATAAAATTCACAAATCAAAACTTACAAATTTTATAAATAAACCAATTATGATCCATTAAATATCCACAAGACTGTAGCCTTCCTTCAGTAATTATCCTAGTAAGAATCATAAGAACCGCAGTCCTCTGTCATCATCAGTCTTTGTCTTCAGCAGTGATCCCCTCGTGTTTCACAAGTCTGTAATGGAGATGCCTTCTCCACAAAGGTGTGTGAAATACAATTAAACTTTATAGGGTGTAAAAGAATTCACAAGAACAATTTTCAGGATGTATGTTGTGAATTAAAAAATGTTTTATAACACTAAACAAAGAAGAACTTTTGCAAAAGATATGTAGAATCGAATCCGAAAAAAAACTTAAAAGACTCTTAACACGAAATAGGTATTTATAAGACGTTTAAAATTTGTGAGATGGTTACTCCTTTGAAAAAAGTTAATGGCTCATTCCAATGGAAAAGGAAACTCATTTGAATGAAGAAGTCATCTCATTTGAATAGTCTTCAAACGACCTTCTGACGAGTCAAAGCAGTACGCCCTCAATCGATGCTCATTTGATAAAACTACGAACGGCACACATTCTCGTTTGAACGAGATTCCCATATCGTTTGAACGAGGTTGAAAAATATTTTTCTTTTCGAAACTAGAAAAAAACTATGGTTCATTTTCGGTAAAAATAAACATCCCAAAAATAAAGCCCGTGAATTAATTTAAACTTTAAATTGCTTTATACCTTTATGGCATGTCGTAAAGTCTTAAAACATGGAATTTCTCGAGTTTTGTTCATCGTGACGGTGCGTGAAGATTTATAATGGAATACGTCAAGCTACTTTAAAATATAAAAAGGCATATATTATGAACAATATTAGAAAATTTATTCTTACAAATCTCTGCCTTTGGCTAATCCGTTACAAAATAAATAAACATAACCGAACATCAAATTAAAATAAAAAATATCTTGTGACAAAAATCCTACTACCCTTCCAAACCCTAGAAATGGAATGGCATAAAGCATTGTCTTGAAATCTCCACTTGCTCTTCCCTTTTACAAACTTTGTATTCATCCGGTGCCTTGATTTTCGATTTAAGTACCTACAAACATGAGACAAAGAAATATATCCCATGACGCATCGAGTTTGAAATAAAACAAAACTCATAAATAAATTCTCACCCATAAATTAAACCCATCAAACCTCACTTTTTAATTTGCTCTCTCCCTTTGTCTTTGTCCGAAATAGACAAAGAAGTAGAAACGTAGGCATGGCATACGAAGCATCATGTAGAAAGTAAGATAACATCATAAAAAGATATAAATCAAGCATGTGTAATGATAATATCAAAGGCAACACAACCAACTATATTTTGAAAATTTTTAATTTTTAAAAAAAATAAATTTCATAAATACAACATACAATACCATATATACTATATACAAAATATATCAATGAAAGTTCGACATGCTTGTATAGGTATAAACGACTATAAAATATTATACAAAATACATAAGCTTTACATACTAGCATAGTATCCATGTGTCTGAACATGTGAGATGGATTGAAAGGGTGTTAACTAGATACAAATGAACAAAATAAGAACAATGCACAAAAACCTAGATTATTGATGATTCTATAAACCAATAGCTTCATGACAAAATAATCATACTAAGAATCATTCTACAAACCTATTGATCTTAACCTAAAATCCCTCTAAAGATAAACTTATATCATATTTTCTATTATTTTATTTTCTCAATTCTTTTTAAGGTATTTATTTTTGAATAATCAATCAAACAAAACTATGTTTTCCCCTTTTTGGCAATTTTTCAATTTTTATTGCCTTTATTTTTTCTTGGGCTCTTTTCAATGGTGGTTTTCATGCAAAGTCAACCTGTCTTTCGCAGCCCTTTTTCGTGTACACTCATATTTTTTTTAATACTAAGCAAAATTTCATGGAAAACGGTTCTTACACACATTAATCCCCCATAGTCACAAAAATATGTAGATGAAAAAAATAATGGGAGAACCTGTCATCAAGCTCAAATATACATAGTGAAATAACATTCAAAAATATCGTGCAAGTGTGTGCATAGGTATATACAAAGTCGAATCCGCAAAAAAAATCAAGCTCGAGAAAACTCCATAAACATGCTTAAGATCAATCTAAGTATCTAAAGTCATAATCAATTGTCCTAGATACATGAAAAGTACAGTGTGAATTGAATTCAAATACACTAATATGCCATACCAAATGGGTTAAACTAAAATACAAAAAAATCGAAAATCTTTTTTGTATTCTTTTAAAAATATTTATCAAAAGAAAATATTTTTATATATTTCAAATATGACTCAATAAAAGAAAAATATAAATACAAAAGATACACATGTGATAACACTAGAAACCATATACCATGAAGCACAACTACAACTAGAGTATGACAAACAAATGCATGAAAAATCATCCATAAAATATATCATGTGAAGTATAATGTGCAACCATGTGAAAATCAACTAGTCTAACATATAGCCCTTCCAAAATGAATTTCCTAACCCCCCAAAGAGATGTATACTTAACGCATCGAGATTCACAAAATAAATTAACACTAGACTTAAACTTCCTAGGACCTCTTTTAAGATCAAAATAAAACATCCTAAGGTGACCTTTCCTACCACAATGTGAACATGTGTAAACTCAAGGAATGTTACCTATGGGATAACCTTTTCTAAAATCCTTGGATGCGGTTGACCCTATAAAGAAAATAATGGTCTTGGCTTTAACACCGGAAATATTAGATATATGGGAGCTAGTGCCATCACTACTAAAACTATTAGAGTCTTTTAAATGATCTTTTAACTTTGAAATTTAAGACTCAAGCAAAGAATTGGACTCTTCCAATTTTAGGTACTCCTTCTTCATATATTCAATCATTCCTAGAAGGTTATCTCGCTCCCCCTCAATGTGAGAAAACTTATCCCTAAAAGTGTTCTCTCGTGCCTTAAAATCATTAATCAAAACACTATCCTCAATAGCACATACATTAACCCTAGAATTTTTGTAGTTTTCTAATTATTTTTCTACAAATCGAACTCTATCATCACTCTCTTTCGTAAATAATTAAAAATTTCTAAAATCATGATCCATGTTCACAAGCTTCTCATAAACAAAATCTCTTTCAGTTTGAACAATTTGTAAAATATCCATAGCACTTTTAAAATGAATTTTTTTTTTTTAAGAATATCAATTCTTTTAGCAAACTTCAAAGTCAAATAATTTAAGTCGTTAAAACTATGGGAATCCATCTAGAGAAAAAAAAATAAATCAACATAAGAGAGATGAATAAAAAAACCACTCTAAAATCACTAAATAAGGATCTAACATGAAAATTTAGTGCAACCTACTCTGATACTAATTTGTAAAGGATGGTATCAGTGGGAAAAACTTTTTGAAAAATCAGGATCACACGATAACTTGGTGTAACCTCCTCTGATACCAGTGTGTGAAGGGTAAGGATTCTCTAACACCACTTGAAAGAGTGGAAGGCACTAATACCACTATAAGAATGTCGAAATAATTATGCTCGACAAGGATGGTCAAAATTTCCAATTTTTAACTCAATCAAGTTTATATTTGTATCCTGAACATACATCTATGTAATAGATAGATAAATCAAATCAAGCATTAAAACAAATGTAACGTTTCAGGAAAAAAAAAATCGGGTTAAACCTTTTATTCACTTTATAAAATTCAGAAATCGCAACTTACAAATTGTATAAATGAATGTAATATAATCCTCTCAAGAATCACAAGTACGCAGCCTTACTTCAGAAATCATACTTGCAAGAATAAAAAGAATTACAGTCATCCTCAGCCTTTATCTTCAGCAGTAATCCCTTCGGGTTTCATAAGTCAACCATGGTGATGCCTTCTCCACAAAGGTGTATGTAAGATATTTAAAGTTTCTAAGGTTAAAGGAATTCGCAAGAACAATTTTCAGGATATATGTTGTGAATTAAAAAGTGTTTTTATACACTAAACAAAGAAGAACTTTTGCAAAAGATATGCATAATCAGATCTAGCAAAATTCTTAAGAAATCTGAACACGAAAGAGGTATTTGTAAGGCATTCATAATTTTTGAGGCGACAACTCATTTGAACAAAATTCAAGGCTCGTTCAAATGAAAAAGGCAACTCGTTTGAACGAAGAAGCCATCTCATTTGAACATGCTTCAAATGACCTTTTAACGAGTCAAACAGTATGCCATCAATCAATGCTCGTTATATAAAACTACAAATGACCCTTTTAAGGAAAATACATTCTCGTTTGAATAAGGTTTAAAAAATATTTTTTTCAAAAATAAAAAAAAAACTCATGTTCGGTTTTGGTAAAAATAAACATCCCAATAATAAAGTCTTTGAATTAATTTAAACTCTAAATTATTTTATATATTTATGGGATGTCGGGAAGTGTTCAAACTTGAAGATGCTCGAGTTCGGTTCATCACGACAGTACGTGACGATTTATAAAGGGATACGCCAAAATAGGCTAAAATATAAAAATTCATTTACTATGAATAATATTAGAAAAATTGTTCTTACAACATCTGATTAGACGGTTGCATTCCTCTAGTGAAAATTACAAAGACATGTTCTTGGTTATTTTTTAGAAAACTTGAATTAGATCTTCAAAACTTGGGTAAAAACTTGTTTTTAATGGGATTTAGATTTTATAAAAGAGAGGAGATAATAATTTGGGTTGCTATTATTTTTTGAGAAGGGAAAAGTGTTTTAAAAAGTCTAAATTTCTTTTTTTAAGAAAGAGGGGCGATACCCCCACAAATTTTATTAAAATCATTAGAGAAATAGCCTCTCTAGTGGCATGTACAAGCTCTATATATCTAAATACTTAACAGAATTCTTGAGCCAACCAAGAAAAATTAAAAGAAAGATAAAAATATGGGGATTTATAAACATCCCCATTACAATAGAGACCTACCTACTAATAGAGGATTTGGAAACTTTAATTGAAGGAAAGTTCCACTTGTCTAGATTGATGAGTCCTCTACATAATTTTGGTAACTCTTCAAATTTATCAAAATGATTTTTAAAACTAGATTTAGCTCCAAAATTATCTAGATAATCAGCTACAAAATTAGCCTCCCTAAGGCAGTGTATGAAAGATACAAATATGTCTTGAGCACTCATGATTATTTCAGAAGTTATTTGCTTAATTTTCCAAGGAATATTCTTCTTTTTTTGATTGAGAATATCTATCACTAACTTAGATTCTAATTTAACTTCAATGTCCTCGAGGTGTTTTTCTTTGTATATTTGAAGACCTAATAGGACGGCCTAAGCTTCTATAACATTATTTGAAGCAATACCTCTATAATCAGACAAAGCCCATTAGAAGTCTCCTTTTTTATTCCTTAAAATTCCACCATGGCTCGTCGAACTAGGGTTTCCTTTTGAAGCACCATCTATATTTAATTTCCATCTAGTCTTTGAAGGTTTAATACATTTAACTAGTCTTCTATATTCCTTTTCTGTACCGATAGTTCTTATGGAAAATAATTGAGATAACTCATTACACGATTTACCACATTTAAGAGGATGAGCAGATGCAATTTCTTGGGAGATCATGATAACATCTTCAATAATTTTGGAAACTAACAATTTAATATCTTCATGAATGGATTAATTTCTATGTTTCCATATTTCCCATATGATATATGAAGGAATTATTTTAACAATGAACTTCATGATGAGATTTTATTTAATTTTATACCACCATTCCATTAGCATAATATGTAAAGATTTAAATGGTGGATTAATTCCAATCAAATTAGCAAAATAAGTCCAAACCTTCCGAGCTATAGGACCTTTTATGAATAAATGGTTTAATTCTTCTGAGTAAGAATAACAGCATCTTCAAATAGATGTTAGTTTGATTCATATATTTTGAAGACTGTCCTCTAGAGGAATTTTATTCAAAAGATAACTTCAAATGAATATTGATATTTTTCTAGAAATCAAATGTTCCCAAATATTTTTGAAAAGAAAAGAAGAAGTTTTAGAACTTTTAATGATATTGAGAGTTGATTTGAAATTAAAGTTCCCATCATTAGTAGGAGTCCAGATTTTCTTACATGTTATATCAGTAATATAATGATCTATTTCATGCAATTCAACTTTAAAACTATTATAAGCTATAGAGACATAGGTCTTTGGGCCTTTTTTGTAATTGATTTTCATGAAATCATCCCATAAATTATTACCTGATATATAACTCCCACCTTTTATCCATTTAGAAGCTGTAGATATGTCTTGTAAACTTCTGAATCCTAAACCTCCCTCTACTTCATTAAAACATAAGGCCTTCCATTTACACCAATGATGATTTCTACCATACCCCTTATGAAATCCCCCCAAAAAATTGTTGAAAATAGTTTCAATTCTATTAAGGATTTGTTTGGGAGGATTGAGGGTTGGTATAGTGTGTAGTGGTATTGAACTAAGCACTGATATAATTAGAACTATTCTACTAGTTCAACCTTTTATTTTAGCTCTAATGCTAGTAAGAATACTTTCAAAATAATTGGCATTTTCCCTCCCTTTAAAGAGTGGACAACCTAGGTATTTTATGGGATAGCTTCCTTTTTCAAGGCTTGTAACCTCTTGAGTAATTTTAGTTCTATGAGTAGATCCATTAGTTTTAGTATAAAACTTGATTTTGGTTTTGTTAATGAGTTGACCAGAAGTTGATTCATAATCTTTTAGGAAATTCATTAGAGTTTTTAGGATCTTTTTAGATCCTTGAGTGGATATGATTATGTCATCTGCAAAAGAAATATGACTGATTAAGGGGCATTTTCTAGGATGAGAATAAACACCTATTTTTCCAATTTGCATAAGATGTTGAAGACCTCTACTAAGAACTTCAGCACATAAGATAAAAAGACAAGGGGATATTGGATCCCCTTATCTAAGACCCCTAGATGACTTCAAGAATCCAATTGGCTAAACATTAACAATAATAGAGAACCAATTAGATGATATAATTCTCCAAATGAAATCTATAAAACCTCACAGAGTACGAATTTACTTAAAACTTTGATGAGAAACCACCATGAAACCCTATCATAGGCCTTAATCATGTCTAATTTAATAATCACGTTGTCACCTAGGTTTTGTCTATCTAAAAGATGTACCATTTCTTGACCAAGAAGGATATTATCTAGAATATTCCTCCCTTTTATGAATCCTAATTTATTGGGAGATATCAATTTAAGAAGATAGACTCCTAGTCTTGTGTTAATTATTTTAGAGATGATTTTATTATTGAAGTTACGTAAACTTATAGGTTTGTAGTCTTTACAATCTGCAGGATTTTTAATTTTGGGGATTAAGCATATGTTTGTATCTCCCCAACTCCTAGGTATGTCTCTTCCTAAAAAGAAGCCTTGAATTTCCTCTATTAATTCTTTTTAATGATATGCCAACAGTTAATGTAAAATATTCCATTGAATCCATTAGTCCCTGATTGATTAACATCTTTTACAGAATTTATTGCACTAAGCATCTCATCCTCTTCATGAATTCTGATAAGATCAGAATTCATTTCATTAGAAACTATGTTAAGAATATGATCAAAAAGGGATTAATTGTCTTCAGTAATTTCTTTAGCTAAAACAAATTGGAAGTACAAGAAAAGAACTTCATTAATTTCCTCTTTACATTCAACCAAGTCACCCGGGTTATTCCTGATTTTTTGGATCAACAGTTGTCTTTTGGAGTTATTAACAACAACATGGAAGTATTTTTTTTTATTTAAATCCTCTTCTTTTAACTATTTTATTCTGGATTTTTGGCTCCAATATTGTCCTTCACATTTAATAGCCCAATTTAACTTTCTTTAGTTTCTTCTATTGCTCATTTATTAATTTGATTTGGATCTTATTAATGTGAATCTTCTTTCATTAACAATTCATCATCCTTGTTGTCTACTTCTTGGAATATATTTTTAAAAATTTGTTTATTCCACTCTTTAAGATCTTTTTTCAAAACTTTCTGTTTCATTGAGAATTTGTTGAGAGGGCTTCCTATAATTTCTTTATTTCGTGAATTATAAACTAACTTATTGAAAGAATTGTGATTAAACCACATATTTAAAAACTTAAATGGTGTAACTATATGGTCTTTTATTTTGCAGAAAAGATACTAATAAAGGTTAATGATCAGAGAAGTTTTTATTTAGAATTTTGACAGTAGTAGATGGATAAATTGAAATCCATTTTTGATTGATTAGACCTTTATCTAGTCTTTTCCAAATACCCCTATCAAAGTCTCTATTATTATACTAAGTGAATTTAGTACCTATGTAACCCAAATCTATGAGACCTGCTTTTTTTATACAGTTATTAAAATATTCAACTCCTAAGGGATTAATATCTCTACAACCTGTTTCTCAATACTATCAGCAACAGTGTTAAAGTCACTTATAGTTATAAACTATCATCCATGCATAAGTGAGAATTATCTTCTATCATATTCCATAGGTCTAATATCTCTAGCCTAGTACTTTTAGCATATACTGTATTGATGTATATCTTTTGAATAGTAGGATGAGTTAATTCCAGTAAAGCATTTTGTTCATGGTCTGGAATTATTTTATAGTTAATGACATACCTACATAGCCACGAGATTTTATTTTTGATATTGTCTTCACAACCATCAAAGTTTATAATTCTTCTCAAGTTTTCTAATTTGGATTTATAAATTTTAGGTTCCAGAATAGCTATAAAGGGTACTTTGTGAAACTTACAGAGCTTTTTGAGTTTTCTCTTGGATGCTTTGTTGCCCACTCCTCTTTCATTCCATATGATTATATTTATCGTTTAGATTGAGGATAAGAAACTTGTTGGACTTCTTGACATTGGCTCTTGTGATTATTTTGAACATTGGATCTCCTATGTGATTGTTCTTCTTGATGTCTTCTTTACTGATCATTGATTGACTACTGTGATGGTCAGTGATGTTTTTCTAATACTTCAATAGATCTTCCTTTATCTTTTTTATTTTTTGAATTTTTTACTCCAAATCTTTTGAGAATAAGATTAATTCCTCTGGAAAAGGTGTTTCTTTAAATGTGTTGGCTTCATTATCTGATTGAGATAAACTATCATAGAATGATTTTCTGCCTTTAATATGTAATTTTGTAGCTTCATGAGGCAGATTTAGCACTTCAATATTTCTAATATCCTCATAATCGATATCAACAAACTTGATTTTTCCAATAGAGTTTGAAGAATATCTATTGGAATTCCCTTTTTAATTATTCTTTTGTTAGGAATAGTAGCAAATTTTGGCGGAATAACTTCTTCAGATGTTTTTTGAAGTTGGGAATGCAATGGACTTTTTCTTGAATTGAATTAACTTTATTAATTTGAGGAGAAACTTGAATTATCTATGTATGAGATACAAAATCTTGATCTGCATTATCTTTGTTTATGTCTTCTTTTCTTTCTTGTTTTTTTATACACTTGCTTATCTTTTGAGTTGGGGATAGTTGGGTTATCAAATTTTTCACTACTGAAGGACTCTTGAAGTCTTTATAATTGATCAAGTAGGTATCTTCATTGTGGCCTAACTTAAAGCGTTTCCCACAATAAGATGGTATTTTCTCATATGTGATATCTTGCCAAAAACTAGAATCTTCATAACCTACCCATAAACGATTAGGTCTTTCTTATAGTTGGTCTAATTCCACGCATACTCTTGTTACACTAGGTCTATTGATGGTAACTGTTGATGCATCAAGTTTGAGTGGTTTTCCTACCACTTGTGCTATTGAATACAAAGATTCTTTAGCAAAAAAGTGAATTGACAGTGGTGGAAAAGATATACACACTGACACTATTGAACTTTCTTTATCTAGATAAAATTTAGGAGTCCAATTAAAAGTACGCATTGGGAATTTGCCTATATACCACTAGTCTTTAATCTATAGTCGAACAAAATCCTCTTCTGAATAAAGTCTAATCAAAATGTGTTTCTGATCTAAGAGTCCAATATTATGTGATGCCTTTAAACCAAAGCTTTAATATTATTTACGAATAATGTCAATAATGGGTCTTCAATGGGAAAATTTCCCTACCACATATAGTTTGAAAGGACCAACCAATTTCTTAATATCATCTTTTGAGAATAAAATTGTAGGCACCCCTCTAAACTTTGAAGGAGTCTTGAGCGTCATTTTTAATGTGCAAGAAGATGATGTTAGTACAGTAACAAAGGATTTGGACCAAATCGCTTCATTAGGTTTAGGATCTGGTGGTTTATGTCCAGAATTCATGGTTAAAGAAGGTAAAATGATTTAAAGAAAGAGTCCTCAAACACAAACACAAATACACACAAATCAGTTCCGGATGATCGGATTGTCAGAATTTGCTAGAATTTTGATGCGTTCTAGCAGAAGGGGAGTTAAAGCTACTATCCAAAAATCAACTTAGTCGGGCATTGTGAAGTTCGTCTCCATCATGTTTTAGCAATTAAACCGTCAGATTTTTTATCCTCCTTAGGTTGGATCCTCCTCCTAAGAATCCTTATTTAAATAATTAAATTAATTCCAATAAAAATATTTTTTGAATTTTTAATTTAAAAGAGTTATTTACGTTCAAAAATCACGGGGTGTTACATAATCATTTTATCATTAAATCAAATAATGTTATAGCACATGCTACATATATAATTGATTATCTTAAGATCACTCGACCCAAACTTGTATCAAATAATAACATTAGTTTTTATATTTCCCTAAAGTGATCCAACTCCTAAACAGTTTATCTTTTCCACCTTAGTGTAATTTATATTTACTTTGACGACATTACTTTGTTATTACTTCCTTGTTCATGATGTTGTGTTCATCGCCCTAGGCGTCCGGACCCTTTTTAGTTTTCGAATAACTCGTTATCTCTCCACTTTAATTCTTTATGTTCATTTTGACTCTCAATGCTTTCATCATAATTTAATTCTTCATGTTGCCTTATAAGTCCCAAAGGACACATTTTTACCCAAAACGTTGGTTGATCATTTACTTAGTTAGAACAACGTATCATTAAATCTTTAAATATTGTTAACAAGACCTTAAAAACCTATGGCCCCGTTTGTTACATGATAATAATTTGGGTGGATTGTGATTACCGAAAAAGTGATCACTAGAAAATGATTTATTAGGATTTTGAAACATTGCACATTGTTTGGTTAAACTATGGATTCCTATTGGGAATAAAAATCAAGTATTCGGTTTAAGCATGAAAGGTTCCATAAGAATATACAATATATACCAATACTACTTTTTATAGATTTTATAAAAGGTTCATATTGTGCATCATCTCGGGCATTCTCTAACCTTGGAATTCTACTCATTCGAACAACTGGAAATTTATATATGACCTCCACTGCATTATCAAGGTACCCGATCATCAATTCTCCTTTAGATATATATAAATTCAATACCTGGTTGACCACTACTTGTGAATCACTTTTCGCCACCACTTTCTCGGTGCTCAAGGAATGAGCAAAATTTAATCCCACTATTAGGGCTTCGTACTCTGCTTCGATATTAGAGGCCTGGAATAGGAATTTGAGAGCGTACTCAATATCAATCCCATCAGGGGTATTAAGTATAATACCTGATCTACTTCCTGTAGTATATGAAGTCCATACACACATAAATTCCATATTGGGCTGTTGTTGTCAAAGCCTTGGTCTGTCAATGTCCCATAATGGAATAACTTCTTGCTTGCCTCCTCATATCTTTGGGACATCTTATGTATCCTTGACGATTCCGATTGGTCGGAAGTGATTTTGGTTGAGCTCTCCCTTGTTGGGGTCTGCTCGGCTGGTTAGTCGGCAATGACTGTAGTTGAGCCATCCCCTGTCGGGGTCTTCTCTGCCTGAAAGCCTTGTTGCTCAGGAACCTCTGGATAAGTAAACTCTATAATAAAATCAGCTACATCTTGTCCCTTTAATGAGGACCTTGGCTCATATACAATATTGTATTCTTCCAACTCTACTGCCCAGTACATTAGTCTTCCCGACTTCTCAGGTTTGTAGAAGGCTTGTCGAAGTGGCATGCGAGTATACACCACTATGGTATGTGCTTGGAAATAAGGTTTAATATGTCTAGACACCTTAATAAGTGCCAAGGCTAACTCCTCTAAGCATGGATATCTGATTTTAGTTCCTCGTAAGGCCTTACTGGTGTAGTAGATTGGCTTCTGGACTCAATTATCTTGTCAAATTAAAGCCTGACACATAGTCGGCTCAGAAACAACTAAGTACAAATATAATTTCTCCCCAAAAACTAGTCGGGAGAGCAATGAGGGTGATCCCAAATACTTCTTCAACTCCTGAAAATCTTTCTCGCATTATTCATTCCATTCAAAGGTCTTCCTTATCACCTTGAAGAATGAAAGACATTTGTCTACTAATCGGAACACAAATCTATTCAAAGCAGTTACTCGCCCAGTGAGCCTTTGAACTTCCTTCTTACTAGTCGGGGGATACATTTCAATCAAAGCCTTTGTTTTATCTGGATTAGCCTCAATTCCCCTCTGATTGACTATGTAGCCAAGGAACATACATTCTTGCACGTTGAACACACAGTTGGTCGGATTTAGCTTCATCTAATGTTTCTCTAACTGGTCAAAAGTTTGACTGAGGTTGGCAATATAATCAGGGGTTTTCTTGCTCTTTGTTAGCATATCATCCATGTAAACCTCCATATTTTTGCTTATTTGATCTTCGAAGACTTTGTTCACTTGCCTCAGATATGTTTCACCTGCATTTTTAAGACCAAAAGGCATCACATTATAACAATAAGTTCCTAAGGGAGTAATGAAAGTTGTACTTTCCTCATCTTAAGGTTTTATTTTTATCTGGTTATAACCAGAGTAGGCATCCATAAAGATTAACAATTCATGCCCCGATGTAGCATCCACCAGCTAACGAATCCTGGGACAAAGAAAGTGATCCTTTGGGCAGGCTTCATTCAAATATGTGAAATCCATGCACATTCTCCACTTGTCATTTTTCTTTTTGACAATAAAAACAGTGGACAATAATTTTGGGTACTTCACAACATTGTCCAACCATTCTGGGTACTTCACATCTTCAATGAAAGAAGATTTTTAAAGCTTTTCGACCTCCTCCTGGATGGTTTGACTCTTTTTGAGACTGAACACTCTACGTCTCTACTTGATCGGCTTGGCATCCTTGCTGATATTGAGCTCGTGACAGAGGAAATTAGGATCAATACCAAGTATATCGTCATGACTCCACCCAAACACGTTCTTCCTCACCCTCGGAAATATCACCAGTTCCTGTTTAAGAATAGGATCCAGTGTCAAGCTAATCTGAGTAGTCCTTTCTAGCTTGTCGTCATCCAGTATGATGCTCTCAGTAGCTTCCATAATCTGGCCTTTTACCAGCTCTGTTTTCTCTCTTGGATCTAAGGTTTTAACCTCAGATTCACTATAGGGCTCTGGAGTATCCACTTAGTAAGTAGTGGTCTTATTCTTCAATTCTTCTAGATCTTCTTGCTCGGCAGAGGAGTAATAACATTACCTGGATACCTTTTGATCACCCTTTACAACTCCTACTCCAAAGTTGGTTGGGAACTTCAAGCATTGATGGATTATGGAAGGAACAACTTCAAACTTCTTTAATCCTACCCAGCCCATGATCATATTGTAGGTGGATTGAACATTCTTGTCCATCATAAAGAAACGTACTTTCTCGATCCGACTTGCCAGCCAAGTGCTGAGAAACACATCTAACTTGATTGTGCCTAAGGGATGTACTTTTTCACCAGAGAACCCATTCAGAGGCCTATGATAAGGATCCAATTGGCTAAGCTTCAAGTCAAATTTTTAAAAATAGGAGTAAAACATGATGTCTGTCGAGCTCTAGTTGTCAATTAATACCCTGGAGATCATTGCATCTTAGATTCTGAACTTGACTACCAGGGGGTCGTCGTGGGGATAAAGGACTTCGGAGAGGCCAGTCTTGGAAAACCCAATCACGAACGTGTCTTTGTTGAACTTCCTCAACCGATCTTTCTCATCTAAATTAATCTTCTGAATATAAGAACAAGCTTGAGCCTCATTGAGGTAAGATTTTCTTTCAGCAGTATGATCTCCTACTCCAACTTCTCCACCTTTAATCATTTGACAATCAAAGGAACCAAAACTAAGCATAAATACCTCACATTCTGGTTGTCTGGGTTTCTTGCGTAGATCAGGATCATCTTCATGAGTTCATTTTTTCTCATCTCTAGGCTTTCATGGAGATTTTGACCTTCGTCGAGCTCCTCTGTTGTCCTGTCGATCAACACACTTGTCCAGTTTTTCTCGGTGGATTAGGGTTTCAATCTCATTCTGTATACAGATACAATCATCCGTCGTATGTCCATGGTCTCTATGAAACTCGCAATACTGGGGCCTGTCCTTCTTCCCAACGTGTGTTGTTAACTTCTTAGGCCATCGTATCTCCTTGCTATGCTTGATTTCCTCCAAAACATAGTGAATGCCCATATTAATGGAGTGTAATTATTATACTTCCCGAGCCTATCATACTTACTTTGCTTTTATTCCTTTGGCTCCTTTTGATCCTTCTTTTCAAATTTTAACCTCAGGCTTTATGACCGAGCTCTACTTCGCTGCCATTGCTTCCTCAGCATTTATCATCTTGACTGCTTTGGCCATCAATTCAATTATAGTATTGGGAGGATCTTTGGTAAAAGTGTAATAAAGCTTCTCGGGAAGTAATCCACTTATAAGTGATGTTATGGTTGTCTTCTCCTCATAATCAATCACCTTCAACTTCTCATTATTTAAGTAAGTGATGTAGTCCTTGGTGCTTTCTCCTACTCGTTGTCTCACGCTTAGGAGGTGAGCTACTCTCTTTACTGTCTGTCTTGGTCCCAAAGTAGAAATTACCAATGAACAGCTCGGCAGGTTGGTTAAAATCAGTAATTTTCCCCCAAGATAGGCTATTTTTCCATATTTGGGTAGGACCTGTTATGGTACCTGAGAATGCCCTATATTTCATTTCATCAGGGATAGTGTAAATATCTATTGTAGCTTGGTACTATTCTATGTGAAGAATAGGATCAGTTATCCCATCATACTTGGGAGTAATAATAGGAGATTTAAACTTGGGAGGAGTAGGAAAATTCACAATAGCATGAACAAAAGAAGATCCTTTCACAAAGCTTCATTGCAAAGGGTTCTTTGCCTTCACCATTTCTCCCAACCTGTCTTCTGACCTCTAGATTGAGCCTTTTCATGAATGATTACCCGAATCATATTTATACGATGTAGCTCGGTTGTTCTGACCAATTGTCTATGTCGAGCTCTCCTTCTTAGAGGTCTGCGAGACATGGACATATCGTCGGGCACATGATCTGGATTGGTCTGAGGCCTCATGTTGGTCGGCTGGTCATCGAGTATGCCTCGATAATGCCCTGGGAATATTTATATTCCCTATGGGTTCCAGATGATCAAAGGGCGATGCTCAGCTCAACCTTTCTAAGGAACTTAGCCTTTCAGGAGAAAAAGACTGTTCATTATATGGCTCTAAAGTCCTGAAGGAAGAACTTGCTCCTGGACGATGGGACGTATCTTTGGAAGTCCTCGAGTGGCTATGCTTGCTAGTTCCTGGATGTGGCGGTGGCATATTTTTGTGAATAGATAAGGCATGAGATCCGACCTGCAGTGTTTAGGCCAATTACCTGATCATATCTTGCATGGCATCCTGTCCTCTAGCGAGACTAGTCAAGATTCAAGTCAGATCATTATTTGTTGGAGGAGCAAATAAAATAGGCTGATTGACATCGTTTCTGGCCCTGGACTCAGGAATGTCAGTCATCTTTGAGTTATCGTAAGTTAATGAGAGTGAAAACGTTTAGAAATAGGTTCCCACAGATGGTGCCAATCTGTTGATGTAAAAACCTAGACTAGCTCTAATTTCTTAATCAGAGATAAATATGTGTAAATAAAAGAGAGAGATGAAAAGTTTTTAAAGAGGTTCGGCTCTAAGGGAAAGCCACGTCCACTGTGTTTCTGCAACAACCCGTGTAATTAAATACCGGGTGATCAGTCCTATACCCAGTTAAAATAGATTATACATTTGGTTCATTCTTAGCATCACTGTCGAAAAAAAAAATTCCTTAATATTGAATCACCTAATATCCAAGTAAGCAAGTTGTTAAAACTTTTCCAATTTTATTTCATAAAAATTCCATTTTAATAACATAAAACATTTCATACAAACCATTCACACGATGAATAATAACTGAATATACGTCACAATGAAATTTAAATGCAATTGGAATAAACTTTCTAGCAAAATATCTTAATACAATAATCCCAACAGTACCAAATGTACCAAACTGACATAAGAATATAATCCGACTCAAATAGAAAGGAAATAACTAGAATCCTCTTCGGCGACATGCCCTAAATGAAAGATCAACTACTACAGAGTATGAATTAAGAATATTAAATCGTCTAAACAAGGTCCATAACTCCATAGCATCCATAGCATCGTCAATAGACCCAATCCTCTATGGCTTGCATCCCTGCGGCTAGACACCTGATATATATATATGGAGAGAGAGAGAGAGAGATAGGGGGATAGAAGAGAGAGAATAATGTACAAGTAAACGGGTCAGAGCCTAAAGTGAAAATAATTTTAAAAATAGCAAATGAATAGATGCTAGATTCAGCAGTTATTATATACATGTTAGCTTATCGAACTCTCTCTTAAAATTCTTACCTCTCATCTAGAGTGCACGCCTATCGTACCTCTAAACCATACTAGTTACAGTCTCATGCTAACTAGTTCATCCCAGTGTATTCACTATCCATATCCCAATTTGTTCCCATGTATTACTCTCACAATACATTGAATTATATCATATGTATCCATTTAAATTCAACATGGATAAACCCCGTATCAATTCAATTCAATTAAGTGTTCTCATATTTAATTAATTCCAGGTATCATTATCTTTCAATTCTACTTTAGTCACACAGTATATATCATCATATGTATATATTCACTCTATTATATATATACAATACTACACCCTGAGACACAGCTGCGGTGCTGCATTACTCTGCTATCATGTTCCAATACATCTCGTCACTGTATAAGGGACTATAGGTTCTGTAAAGATCCCTCTAACCACAAATATCAAATCATAAATAATGGAAGAAAACATAGTCCTAAGCCTTTGGGCTACGCACATACCTACACACCAAAATGACCGTTCTATACCATTATTCTCACTAATGGTAATCGACCTAAGTCCTATGTTCTCGAGCGACAAGTCAAAGATCCCCCCATATAGTCTCATCAGGATGTGACTGTCCTCATGCGCGGACCTCCCCCAATAGCAAGTAAGCTAGGTATGTCATACACATAATCATCAATCAATCAAATGGGCATTATCATCTACCTATTTAGTGTTAGGTACTCACACGACCTATATCATATTAGGAATTCATCCTATCTCAAGTACCCGTCGTATTTCTCAAATACCACCCGTACTTGTTAATCACGATTATCATCGTATATTTTTTTATGTAGTTATCACTCACATAATATTTTATCTGACCCAAGTACCCGTAAATATATATAAAATATTACCCGTACTTTATATAATGATTATTCTCCTCTAAATCGTAATATAAATACGTAGATATCTCTCAAAAAATTTAATCCTCAAATCCAAATAATTTTCCATCATTAACCCAATTCCCTCGCTCCTTGTTAATGGACCAAAATTAATAAAATCTCACCATGGCCAAATTACCATTTTCCAAACTTTTTTTTTTATAAAGATACATTCTGCCCAAAAATATAAAATTACAATTTGAGGATTTTCTGCTTCGATTTTGAAAAAACTTAAAATTGAAAAGTTGTGCAGAATGTGATTTTATACAAAAATTCGTGTGCAAACTGCCAATTTTATCTTAAAACAATCCTAAAATCACCATAAAATATTCGTCATTTTTCAACAATTTTTCATGCATTTTATCTATTTTCTTTCCCCCAAACTCACATGAAATATATTAGAACGAATCTCAAATATCTCAACATCATTTCTACATGATTATGGGTAATTATAATACAAGGAAAAATATCTAAATCACAAAGTTCATATGAGAGTTAACATCAAACTCAATTAACCCTCAAAATTTGATTTATCTAAATTCTCCATTTTTATACACCTTAAAAATCCAGAATTTAGAATTATGATTCCTTCTCTAAATCATCAAATTTCATATTAAATTATGAGTACGATTCATCTACATGCAATACCTATCATCATTTTCCATTTTCTCCATAAATATATATTTTTTCTACATGTTCATCCTAACAAGTTCATCATGTTCATAACCTCTACATGTGAATAATCAACTACATGAATTTGCATATCCATTAAACAAGATTTATCAACCATTTTAATCCTAAATAAATAAGTTCATAATCGCAAAAAAAATATATATTTTAAAATGGATATTATAAACACTGAAATAGAGCAAGAATTACTTGCCTCTTAGTGTAGGTCTGAACCTTTGGAGAAGATAATGATAGAACCTCCTCTTTTCTTTTTTCGGCGACTTTCCGGCGATGGTGAAAGGTGTATAGATGGTGGTTTGTGGTGTTTGTCCCCTTTGATTGCCCAATATGACTCTTCTTCTTTAAGGCAACTCTTCCTCTCCACATGGTGACTTTTCTTTTCTCTCAAAGTCTCTTCACTTTCTCCCAAAGAACTCACAAATGAAAATAGATGGAAAGAACTTTACGTAGAGTGTAAACCCACTTATATAACAAGTCTCCAAGGCTAGCTAAAAGACAAAAAAAGGTGGATAATATTCATCTCCCGAGCCAAATGATTAAAATGCTCCTTCGGGGTGTCCTTTTATCTTCTAATTGACCTGAGACCCAAATCGAACACCCGGGTATACCTTTTTTTGCCTATTTTGACCCTTTCGGCCTCCACGGCGCACTCGAAATGATCATTCGTATGATATGTAATTAATTTATATTTTATTATCCAACTTTAGTCCCGACACGACTCATAAGCGCGTCCCGACTTAAGTTTTATAATTGTCGTATTTGTATCTCACGATAATATTCATAATTATCATATTCACATATTACTTATATATCACTAAGTAATATGTAATAATATATTACTCTTATCAGTAGTAATATTCAATCCGGATTATTTCCAATTAATTTATTAATTAATTAATTTCAATTAATCCATAATAATTTGGCCCATTAACTTTTAATTATTCTCAATTTAAAAGTCATACAATTACGGGGTATTACAGTTTCTTATTACCTTGAATTCTGTTTTGCCCTTGATGAAGGGATTACAATGTATTTATAGCCAAGTAAAGAGATGGAGAGATGGAATATTAATGGATGAAATGCCTTTATAAATTAGGCATTTACATCAGTTCATAACGTCCATAATGCTCTTGACTGTTGGCGTTTTGCTGATCAAGTTGGTCGGCCTTCCTGGAGTTGGTCGGCATTCTGCATGTTAGTTGGTGTCCCAGGTCTCGATCGGCAATGCTATGACTTGCTGACTAAGATTCTTGCCATGTAGGATGACACGTGTTCGTCTCTGTTTGGTCCATGTAAGTGGGTAATTTTTTGTATCAACAATTACTATATATAAATATATACATTAAATTGATATATTTTTGACATTTTATAAAACATAAATTACACCATTTATAAATATTTAAACCCAAATATATATTTTTTTGTAAAATAATTTTTTAATAATTAATAATTATAGTAATTTACTTTAGACGTGTGTGTAATGTAGAGTAAGTTAATCAAAATATTATATATGAGAAGAAAAAGTGCATAAATAAAATTTTTATAAGTCTAAATTCAATACAAACCAATGTATTCAAATTATTTTCACAAAATAAATATTTAGATTTTAAGGGTAAATTTTATAATTAAATATTTTATGGACATGTTTATCTTGACAAAAATTATTTGAAAGGATTCTCATAAAAAAAAGTAAGAATCTCACCTATATGAAAAGAATTTGGAATTCATCTACTTTTCACCGTGGTGGTAATATGATTTCACTGGACTCGCATTCCCAAAATTAGATTTGTTGAGTTGTCAGAAATATACTTTGATAATAAATTAAATAGAACTCATAAGATAACTAAATGGGATGATTTTATAATTATCATTTGGAAGATCTCCAAAAAATTACTCATGGTTTCAACCGAAAGATTTTTCTAAATATGATTTAGTCTTAACACTTTGATCAAAACACCTTTCAAAGGGAGGTGCATATTGTTACTTTGGCCCTAGACCTTCTAATTTCTCATTCCACCGCCGATTTACATCATGGTCATTGTCATTGGCCTAGAGATCTAGCAAGTAAGTAACTCATCTCAACATAAGTGGTGTGAAACGTGATTTTGTATTTATTTGTTTAGTTTCTTTGCATTTCAGATATTTAACATGTTATATTTTCATTGGATTAACACTTCTATTCAACGCAGGAATAATTTCTAAATATAAAGTTGTCCGTGTGGCATTAATAGTTTTGAAAAATAAAATGAGAAAATGTTTACATTACACTTATCTTAGTTGTTTTCCCTTTAATAAAACAATTTTGGGATTTTAAAAAAAATGTTCATTGGTCTTGAAGCGTAGGTAAGTGACTGTTCATTTCATTAATATTTAGACACCAAGATCAAATATTAGATGAACTCTTTGTATTATCTCCGGATGAAAATGATAAAATTAAAAATTAATTCACTTTCATTCCTCAAACATCCTCATTTTTCACTTAAACTTCCCTACTTTCATTCTTTGGGCTAAACCTATTGAACTTTTTAAAATGGATCAAATTACTTCAAATTCGAACGGTGTTATATTCTTGACAAAAAATTAGTCATTTGTATGGCACAAGATGACATTTTTGTGCGAAAAATATTCTCATGTGCCATACACAACCTATTTCCAGAATATAACACTCTTAGGATTTAAAATAGTTTGAGTATTTTAAAAAGTTTTGGAGGCTTAATGTAGAAAATGAAAATAGGAGTTTTAAAATGAAAATATATATATAATTTGAGGAATTAAAGTGTAAACAATCCTAAATTTTGAAGTGTTATTATTATTTTACGAAAAAATTACCAACATATTAATTGGGCAAGGCTCATTTGATCAAAATGGCATTTATGGATATTGTATGAGAGAGCCAATGCATCACTATTTGTTCATTTTCAAATGATATATTTTGACATTACTATTTGTAGTTCATTGTCAAATGATATATTTTGATATTACTTAACGAACCACAAATTGTTTCAAGAATGTGTTTGAAAAAAGTTTTGAAAAGACGTTGATGAATAAAGTAACGAAGGAACTGTCTCTAAACTACTACTCTATAAAATTTAGTTGATATAAACCTATCCTACTGATTGAAAGAAGATGTCATCTTTTTCAAACAATTGTACTATTTTGCATGTGAACTTTGTCTTCATTTGAATTAAGGTGGGCCCTTTTAAATTTTAGAGGACTATGCCACTTTTTAACAAAGTTGGCGCCGTAAAAAAAGGCCTTAGTTTTTAAACGAGGGACAAAATTTTTACTTGAGACAACAAACTATACATGATCATTTCGAGTTAGGGCAAAACTAGCTATGTAGGAATCCATTGATGGATTATGTTAGTAAAGTAGTCAAAATTGTAGTCTCATTCATGCACGTATGGAGAGCTAAAACTTTTACTCTTACTCATTAAATTCTTCTATAATTTTATTATAAAATATATTTCTTTATCCGGATATTTTACAAATGTAGAAAAAATGTTTTTTTATTTATATTAAACTAAATTTTATTATTTGAAACAAATTTTTTTCAAAAAAAATATATCTTTTATATTAAAATATTGTTTCTAATTATACAATTATTTTAATTTATAAAAAATATTATTTTCTAAAAAAATAGTTTTTTTTAAATAAAAAAAATCAAATAATCCTAATAAATCACATGAGAAATCAAGAAAAAATTAAAAATAAAAATTCCTCTCCATTTTTTTTTACATTTTTAAACAGTGTTAAGAAATAAAAAAATTGTTATAAACGTTGTAAAATTAGAAAAAATAAGTCTAAAAATAAGGGATGCCGCTGGCACGGACCTATAAAAATAAGAGAATATTGGGTAAATGGGTGTTTGAGGTACTAAATGTGTTAAAAATAATTTTTTTTAAAAAAAGAAGCGAATTCTTATTAGAATAGTTTTGTTTTTAAAAAATATATTTTAATTGAAAATATAGATTTTATTTTTTTTTGAAAAAATATTGTGTCAAAAAATAAAATTTAGTTTAATATAAATAAAAAAAATTACATTTTAAAACAGTTTTGAGAAATACAAATATTATTTTAAATGTTGTAAAATAAAAAAAAATTTAAAAATAAGGGGTGCCGCTGATGCAGACCTTTAAAAATAAGAGAATATTGGGTAAATATGTGTTTGATGAACTAAATGAGTTAAAAATAATTAAAAAAAACAATTTCTTATTAGAATAGTTTTTGAACGCGAACCTGTAAATAGTTTTAAGAAATACAAAAAACATTTTAAATATTGTAAACATTTTAAACATTTTAACACCCGGGTACTATGTCATATTCCTTTTCCTATTCCTATATATTGAGGTGAGAGATGTACAATGTCTATTAAATGACAAATGGTTCAAAGGAAATGTATTTTATGCGGATCACTAAATTTCGAATAAGTGGGATGTAGATGTAGTGTATATATATATGTGTGTGTGTGTGTGTGTGTGTGTGTGTGTGTGTGTGTGTGTGCCTGTGTGTGTGGGGGGGTCCCTATGATTGTGTTTCAAATCAAACCAATTTTCACAAAAAATTATCCAACTTTTAATTAGCACCAAATCAAGTTGTGAAAAACAAATTCTTACATTAAATCAATTTTATCTTGATTAATCCTAAACATGCATCTAGTGATTAAAGCACGTAAAGTAAAGTAAAGTAAAGTAAAGTAAAGTAAAGTAAAGAATACTAACAACGTTGGATATACGAGGAAAAATCAAAGACGGAAAAAACCTCGGACGACACAAGCCAGACAATCACTATGAATGTGAAATTATAATGAACAGACAAAAGACTCACTCAACGACTCGATCTCCACGGGTCTTGACGCTCTTCTGATCTTCAACCACTCCTCTCACAGTGCCCACGCAGAAAATCCTTCTTTCACGATACCTGTCCACAACACACGTGTCCACGTATATCTAGGTGTCCACCGAATGGATTTGATACGTCTACGATGTCGAACAAGAAGTCATTCTCTTTTCTTCACCGCAAAACCCAGATGTTCAAGTACAGAACAAACCTTCTTGGTACAGCAAGATCACATAAACATATAGTAATGATAACTCGAATCTTTGCAAACTCTAAGGATGTGTTTAAGCTTTGAAACCTTAGAAAAACATGTGCAAACACGTTTCTGGATCGTAAACTGTTTTTTCAGAATGCACACTTGTAAACTCTGACGAAACCACTCTTTAAATACGAAAAATCACTGCCTCGAAAAACGAGTCGCTCGAACGATATTGGCCTATCGTCTGCGCGACATAGCCATCTCGTTTGAACGAGTCACCTTATCGTTTGAATGACGTCGCGTGTTAGTTTGACTTTTTGACTTTTTATTTAAAATGTCTCTTCCAAAAGAGATCCAAATACGTCAAACTTTATTTCGAGCTTATCAGAATAAAATGTAGTTTAAAAAATTTTTCCTTATAAAATTACAACCTTATCTTTTCTAAAAATTATTCTGAGCACCATTAGTTATATGCATTTATACCCGTGTGATCTCGGAATACAAATAACTTGAAGATGACTAAACTTGCACCAATTAAACTTCGGCATGCTTAATTCTTTTAAGCTTTGCCGCAACGTCTTCAATTTCTTCAATACTTCATAAACCAAGTGGGATCGTGACAAAATCAAATCTCCATATGACATATTACAAACACAGTTTTATTCATGAAATTAAGTCAAAACAATACAGGGACTCAATTGAAAATTTATGTCCTTACAAATCTTCCCCTTTGACTATTTTGGGACAAAACTAAACCAGTGAAATGCCTAAGTCGGGTCGTCAAGCCGTATGACGCCTAAATCCCATCCCATAAACCCAAAATTAAAAATTACAGGACACAGACTAGTGTATGTAGCACCGGCAAGCATGAACTGTCTAAATGTGATGTAGACTTGAAATTTCGAATCTCTGAAGCATACCTACACACATAAAACAGACAAACAAATACCAAGTGAAGTATGGAGGAGCAAATGAAACCAATATATATATATATCCAAATGATACCAAATATGAATAAACTCTAAAAAATCATTTGTTAAACACTTGAGCAACAAAATGATACCAATGTGTACTACCAATTTGTGATACAAATTTATAAAATATGTAATCAAAAACATGCTCAAATCTCCCTCTACATCACATACATCTCTCCCCCTTTTTGTCTCGAATAGACAACCCGGTGAAAAGATAAACCAATCAACAAGTATCTAGCATGAGAGTATACCAATTTTGAGATTTGAAATCGCTAGATAATCATGAAACAACCAGCTAAATATGATCAAGTAATGACAAATCAATAGCTAGTAAATTATGAATCACACAAAGAATATAGCAAACTAATCAGGTGTGATAAACAAAATTATATGCAAAATATCAATATGAGACAATTTAACCTGCATATAAAACAATTAGTCCAGAAAGCTTCCAGCAGTACCAAAAAAATATACCATAGTAACCAGGGGACTGCATACCAAAAGAAGCAAAAATCCAAGACTATCGTTCGAACGAGCCAGGGACGTCGCTCAAACGAGATGAGGACGTCGCTCGAACGACACTTCGCGCGACATGGAGATGTTGCTCGAAATATCTTATATTTTTGCGCAGTGAAAAAAATTTCAGAAAAAAATTCTAGGAAGGGCCTGACAGCAGGAAAACAGTGCTAAAACAGTAAGCTTTTAACACAAAACGCATAAAACTAATAATGCGAGTTACATGCAAACATAGTACCGATGTGCTCAAACTTGGACATGGAATGTATGGGCGTGAAACTACAACAAATGAGTCACAATTCCAACACATCGAAACGATCAAGAAGCTCTAATTGATAGCGATAAATCATCAAACTTTATCATATCCATATGATAACTAAAGTTTGAGATTAATGAACTAAACATACTACATGGACACAAATCCGGAATTTTGACGATTCTACAAACAATAGCGTCAAATTGTAATATTTCAACTTTAGGATTAGTTGTACAAACCCGTTTAAATTTTCTCCACCAAACTCCCTCATAAACATACTTTTTCAAGTTCTTTTGAGGTTTCTAGCATTCTCAACTTAGAGAAAATATTATTGGCCCTTTTCTTAGCATTTCGCCTTTTCTTTTAGGCTCTTTTAAATGGTGGCTTTCACGACAAGTTAATTTTGAACTCTCGCAGCCATTTTCCGTGAATCACTTATCATTTTTTCAATTAGGTACCAATTCAAATCCTCACGGTAAATGATTCTTACACGCACACTTCTCCTTAAGTCTAATTATGCATAGATGACAAGATTGAGATAGGAACACCTCACCAAATTCAAATATGCAAGAGAAGTCAAATATCCATATAAACTCGTGCATGTGTGCAATGTTAGTATATATATAAAGTCGAATAAAAATGCATATCAACTTTGAAACAACCCCATATAAATAATGGTTAAGATCATTCTAAGCATCGATAATAATGACCAAATGTCCTAGCCACATGAATAATGAAACGATTAGGGGGTTCAAGCACACCAATATGCCACATCAAACATGTAAACTCAAAAATAAAAACCTAAATTTTTTTTGGCTTTTCAAACATATTTTGACTCATATAAAAGCAAAATATTTTTGGTTTTTCAAAAGTTTTCTAAAAAAAAAAATCTTTTTATATTTTTTTTCAATAGGACTCAAACAAATGAAAACTATAATTCAAAATGATACACAAGTCATTATACTAGCAATGAATATATCATGAATCAAACTAGCATATGACAAACATGGCAACACTATCATCCTTTACATTTTGCATGGGAAGAATTAAGTGCGCCCAAACTAGAATCATGAAATTTTATTCCTAAAGCCACTAAATCCGATTTCCTAACCCAAGTAGGTGTAAAACGACGCATGGGTATTTGGGGAACCGGGGAAACTTTATTCCTAAACTTCCTAGGATCTTGTCTAAGGTCGTAACAATAACACCTAAGGTGACCTTTCCTACCACAAAACGTGCAAGTGCAGCGATGGTGGTAATGATTGCCTATATGTGGACCTTTTCTAACCTTCCTAGTGTTTCTCACACGTGCGGGGGGAATGGGAACAACTCTCTCATAAAAACCTATACCTCCCCTATCTCCCTTAATTTGGACGGTGCCTAAGATCTTATCTAACTTCTCCGACCTAGCCTCCAAATCAAACATAACTCTAGACGAGTCTCTCAATCTATCCTCCAACTCATGAATCCTAGACTCGAGCAAACACCTACACTCCTCAAACTCTAAAATATCCTTTTCAAAGACTCCATCAAACCACGAAGATTATCTCTCTCTTTCTCCACAAACTCTAGTTTCTGCCTAAACTTCTTCTCTCGTGCCCTAAGATCCTCTATAAAACTATCATTATTTTCTATGGAACGCTCATTCAACTTAGCTTGCAATTTTGAGTTAGCCTTTTTCAACTTCACCGTTTTGGCATACAACTCATTAAATGCATTTTATAATTATTTCACATCTACTTCCTCCTCGTCACTCTCTTCTCCCTCACTAACATGGGATTCACTCAAAACCTCCTCGTAAGTGTCATTTAAATGAGAATCGTCGTCGCTCATATGACATGCCATAAACGCAATAAAGTTACGATCAATGGGCAAACTCTCTCCCTCTTCCGGATCACTATCACTTAAGGTGGCACTATAAACAATGGGTTGCCCCTCTTTCTTAAGTCTAGTGGGACACTCCTTAACTTTGTGACCGTACCCCTCACACCCACAATCCGACTCATATCTCTTAGGCTTCTTAAACTTATCCTAGAGGTGGGATCAACTTTATTTTTCTTGAATTTTTCAAACTTCTTGGCATCTTTCGATTTCGTTTGAAATTTAATAAAATTTTTAAATTTCTTTGGCAACAAAGCAACATCCTCAAAATCACAATCAGAATCGAAATCCGAAACTTTAATTTCCTCCTTTCGGGTTTTCAAAGTAATACCCTTTTCTTTCTTAGGCACTTGCTTGGAGGTAATCATGTTGATTTCATATGTTTGTAAGTCACCTACAATCTCTTCTAATTTCGTGGACTCTAATTTATCCAAGGAGTTTAAAATAGCCACTTTCGCATCAAACCTACTAGACAACGACCTAAGGATTTTCTTAATAACACGGTTGTCAAGAATTTTCTCACCTACGTTAAATGACAAGTTGGCAATATTGGACAACCTAGCATAAAACTCATCAAAAATATCACTCTCTAACATCCTAATGGTCTCAAACTGTGTAATAAGATTTTGAAGGTTCGACGCCCTAACCGTGCTAGTGCCCTCGTGAGTGAGTGCCAAAATATCCCAAGCCTCTTTTGATGTTTTACAAGTCATAATTCTATTATATTCTTTCGGTGTGACATGTGAAGAAATAACATGCAAACCCTTAGAATTATATTGTGAAAGTCTATGTTCAGTTTTGGTCCATGACTCGACGGGCTTTAAATTAGTGACCTCACCTAAAATAGTGACACGAAGTGTTCAACCTTTCTCAACTGCTAGCCACACACGCTCATCAGTGGATTTTAATGCACTTTTCATTCTCATCTTCCAATAGGTGTAATTAGTGCCATAAAAAATAGGAGCTCAAAAAAGTTCGTTATTTCCAAAATTCATCTTTGAAAACCCACGGGATCACAAAATAAATAAATTATGTTTTCTAGCTCTGATACCAATTTGTAAAATGTGGGGTTGTCCCTGTGCGTGTGTTTCAAATCAAACCATTTTTCACCAAAAATTATTCAACTTTTAATTAGCACCAAATCAAGTTGTGAAAAACCAATTCTTACTTTAAACCAATATTATCTTGATTAATCTTAAACATGCATCTAGTGATTAATCCAAGTAAAGTAAAGTAAATAAAACTCACAATGCCGGATGTACGAGGAAAAACCCAAGATGGAAAAATACCTCGGACTTCCCAAGCCAAACAATTACTATGAATGTGGAATTACAATGAACAATAGAAGACTTACTCAACGACTCGATCCCCACGGGTATTGATGCTCTTCTGATCTTCAACCACTCCTCTCACAGTGCCCATGCAGAAAGTCTTTGTTCCATGATACCTGTCCACAACACACGCGTCCACGTATGTCTCGGTGTCCACCGAATGACTTTGATACGTCTACGAAATCGAACAAGAAGTCCTTCTTTTTTCTTCACTGAAAAACCCAAATGTTCAAGTGTAGAACAAACCTTCTTGGTGCAACAAGATCACATAAACATATAGTAATGATAACTCGTGTAAGGACATTTTTGTCCATTAACAATTTATTATATCGCACGCCGTTACACCGTTGAAGAAATTCAAGATTCATACACTCATCAACGGATCCGAATATCAAAAGAAGAAGAGGAATCAAGTCTGACAGACCGGACCGGTCCGCCTATAATAAAAGAACCGATCCGGCTAACCGGACCGGTCCGCCCTCAACCGGACCGATCCGTTTAATGCAGATCCAGTATACCCCGGACCGCAAGTGAACCGATGAAGCCTGGAATAAAAGAACCGATCCGTTCACAACCGGACCGATTCGCCTCAGAATAAAAGAACCGATCCGGTCAATCGGACCGATCCGCCCCCAAGCCGGACCGGTCCGCCTGGGATAAACTTCGCCAGATCTGCTCGAAATTTTTTAGGCTCAAAGTTTTCTTATTTAAAGCCAACTTCGGGGAGTTGTTTTTTAAGACTTTTCAAGACGAATTTCAGAGTCCTAAATACTCTAAGTCTTCACCTATTGAGCCCAAGACTCTAGGTTTTTGATTCACACAATTACGAATCCTTTGTGAATCTTTTTGTGTAACCCAAGAACACAACTTTGAGTTTGTTCAACCCTTGTGGAGAAGCCATTCTCTTCTTCATTGCAGCCCTCCTGGAAAGGGAAAATTCCAGCCGACAAACTTGTGAAGAAGCCGTTTCTCTTCTTCATTGCAGCCCTCCTGGAAAGGGATATTTCCAGCCGCCGACTATAGAATCCGATACCTGAGGGTAATTCTTAGTCACTGTATTTTTATTGTAATCCGTAATTGTATTTTACAATATTATAATGAAAATAAAAGGTTTTGCCCCTTTGGGGGATTTTTCCTGAAATTGTTTATTTTTATCCTGCATGCTATATTTTATTTGATAAATCATCTAGATGCATGTCTTAGGGTTTCACTAAAATTTGGGATTAATTAAAATTGGTTTTTATTTGAGAAGTCGCAATATTTCCGCTGTAGCTACTCTCTCAAATTGGTATCAGAGCGGGTTACGCTAATTTATCGCGTGATCTTGATTTTTCAAGGATTTACTTTCTGATACAATTTGTCTACTCACGTTTACAAATTGGTATCAGAGCCCGTTGCACTAAGTTATTGTGTTTTGATCCTGATTTTGCACAAAAATGGCTTTTGATGGTTTTGATGATCTTCGATGTCAAATTTTTGAAAAAATTAATTAGAAAATTCACACGAACTCTTGTTTTAAATCTTCTGTTGAAAACGAATCTGAGAGCTGTCCTTGTTTTTAGGGTGTTGGTCACACGTTACATGAGTGTACCACAAATTTAGAGAAGAAATTGAGTAAACCGATTTCTCATGTTTCTACCCTTAGTGATTGTGATTCGGAAGAAGAATTTTTTTATGCTTCTAGGCGAAAGTTTCCCATCCATGTGATTAGTGATGATAGTGAAGGTGATGGGAGTGTGGATGAAAGTGAGGAGGAAAGTGTAGATGAGCGTGACTTGAAAACTGCTTTCAATGAACTTTATGTTGAAACTTTGAAAACAAAGAAAGAAAATTTGAAATTGAAAACTCAATTGAAAGAGTGTGCCATAAAAAATAATGATTTTTTAGTTGAAGAACTTAGGGCACATGAGAAAATTTTGAAAGAAAATCTTGAGTACGTCGAGAGTGAGAGAGATAGTCTTAGAGGGTTGATGGAGACTATGAAAAAGGCGCTTTTAGAGTTTGAGGATTCTAAACGTGTACTTGAATCTAGGATAGGTGAACTTGAAGTGAAATTGAAAGATTCAAGTAAAGTGAAATTTGATTTGGAGTCTAGGTCTGAAAAACGTGATAAGATTTTAGGCACAGTCGATATCAAAACGGATAGGGGTGGGATTGGTCTTGAAAAATATGTTACACCCATTCCCACACGTGTGAGAGAGCCTCCTAGGTTTGTTAATAAAGAGGCACCTAAAGTTGTTAGGAAAGCACCCCATAAGAACATCGTGAGAGAACCTCCTAGGATCATTAGGAGAGACCCACCTAGGCAAATTCGGAGAGAGCAACCGATAAATTTGAGGAGAGGGTCACCTTTAGGGAACACAAACTACTCGATTTACTCTTGCACACATTGCGGTAGGCAAGGTCATCTTAGGCTCTTTTGTTATAAGCTTTTAAATGGACCTAGGAAGGTTAATGAAAGAATAAATTCGATTCCCAAAACCCCCACACTCCGTTACACATCAATTTGGGTTAGAAAATCGGATTTAGAGGCTTATGGTTTATTTGTCCACGATTCCCGTTTGCTTGCACGTGATTCACCCCATGTGAAAGATTTTGGTTGATTGTGATTGCATGTTTGTCATACACTAATTGTGGTTTCATGATATATTTTTTTACTAGTGTGATGACTTGTACTTTTTGTATAAATTCTTGTTTTTGAATTTTTTGAAAAATACAAAAAGATTTTATTTTGATAAAATTTTGAGAAAATCCAAAAAGATTTTTGTATTTTGTTTGCACCGTTTATGGATGAACACTTAGGATGACCAAGTCACAACATCATTCTATTTTTTTTCATGTGACTATTTGATAGTGTTTTGAGACAATAGGTCAATTCATCCATGTGCTTTATAATGTTTGGAGTCATTAAGATGTAATTAAGTGTTCTTCCTACATGTTTGAATCATGTTTCCTTTATTGCACACATGCACGGATTTGTTTGATTATGGTGCTTATCTTATCACTTGTTGGTTGGGTGTTTTCACTTCAATCCTGTCTTTAAAACGAACCAAGCGCGATAATTTTTATAAGGAGATTGTGCATATAAGAACCGTTTTGTGAGTTTGTGTGCTTTATTTTATAACGGGGAGGGGCTGCGAAAGGTAGTTATCTATCCTTTGCGCAAAAGCCACCGTTAAATTGGACCTAAAAAATTGAGAAATTTTATTATCCGAGGTCCAAAGAGGTTTAAAAGAGCCCGAAAAAATTTAAAGGCAATAAAAAGATATTCATGCCAAATTATGGGCCATTTAGGTTTTTGCACCAATTCTCCAAAGTTTGAGAATTTAGATTACCTCTAAAAGAAAATATATGAGGGAGTTTGGTTGGAGAATTTAAAACGGGTTTGCATGTCCTTGAAATCCTTGAAAATGCGCTACAAAGTTTTGGACGTTATTGGTGTGGAAATCATTTGACTTTGATTTGTTGATTTGCATAAGACGATGTCATCTAAATTCAACAAACTTTTACACCTAAGGATACCTTTGATGTTCATTCGTTAGGAGTACACGTATGCATCGTGCACATATGATTAATTGAGTTGATTTACCTATCGAATGTGTTCACACCCATTCATTCCATTTCCATGACTTGGTTGTTTGAGTCTAAATCCATGGTGTGATTTTTGTATCATATTTGTTCAAATTGGTATCCTATCTTTGTACGACAAAATTTGAAAAATTCAAAAATAGTTTGTGAAGTTTTGTTTGAGCATCTCCTTACAAGAGCACGTTTACCATATTGTTTGATGCCCTGTTTTGTATACCGTGACATCCCAATTTTTCTTATTTGATTCATTCTTCTCATTTGTCTATTTGGGGACATCATAAAAAGGGGGAGAAAGAATTATCTTATTATGGGGGAGATTTGAAAGTTTGATAGTTTGCTCATAAATTAGTATATATGTTTATCTCATTTCAAACTCGACATGTCACTTGGTATTTTGCTTTTTCTTATGTGTGTAGGTACTACATGGATTATCATTGGATTGCACACCCTGATGAGAAAAGATTTGAGATTCCTCAAGATTTGAAGAACAAACGATGAAGACTATTCATTTGTACCTTTTCCAGTTTTGGGTTCATGGAAGGGTAGATTTGTATAGGCATTTTTAGTTGTTTGATAATTCGGATGTTTTGTTTTTATGTATGTACCGGCATAGACATAGGGGGATATTTGTAAGGACATTTTTGTCCATTAACAATTTATTATGTCGCACGCCGTTACACCATTGAAGAAATTCAAGATTCATACACTCATCAACGGATCTGAATATCAAAAGAAGAAGAGGAATCAAGTCTGACAAACCGGACCGGTCCGCCTACAATAAAAGAATCGATCCGGCTAACCGGACCGGTCCGCCCTCAACCGGACCGATCCGTTTGATGCAGATCCAGTATACCCCGGACCGCAAGCGAACCGATGAAGCCTGGAATAAAAGAACCGATCCGGTCACAACCGGACCGATCTGCCTCAGAATAAAAGAACTGATCCGGTCAATCGGACCTATCCGCCCCCAAGCCGGACCGATCCGCCTGGGATAAACTTCTCCAGATCTGCTCGAGATTTTTTAGGCTCAAAGTTTTCTTATTTAAAGCCAACTTCGGGGAGTTATTTTTTAAGACTTTTCAAGACGAATTTCAGAGTCCTAAATACTCTAAGTCTTCACCTATTGAGCACAAGACTCTAGGTTTTTGATTCACAGAATTGACAATCCTTTGTGAATCTTTTTGTGCAACCTAAGAACACAACTTTGAGTTTGTTCAACCCTTGTGGAGAAGCTGTTCTCTTCTTCATTGCAGCCCTCCTGGAAAGGGAAAATTCCAGCCGACAAACTTGTAAAGAAGCCGTTTCTCTTCTTCATTGAAGCCCTCCTGGAAAGGGATATTTCCAGCCGCCGACTACAGAATCCGATACCTGAGGGTAATTCTTAGTCACTGTGTTTTCATTGTAATCCGAAATTGTATGTTACAATATTATAATGAAAATAAAAGGTTTTGCCCCTTTGGGGGATTTTTCCTAAAATTGTTTGTTTTTATCCTGCATGCTATATTTTATTTGATAAATCATCTAGATGCATGTCTTAATTTTTTAACTAAAATTTAGGATTAATTAAAATTGATTTTTATTTGAGAAGTCGCAATATTTCCACTGTAGCTACTCTCTCAGATCTATGCAAACTCTAAGGATGTGCTTAAGCTTTAAAACCTTAGATTAACATGTGCAAACACGTTTCTGGATCGTAAACTGTTTTTCCATAATACACACTTGTAAACTCTGATGAAACCACGCTTTAAATACAAAAAAATCATCGCCCTGAAAAACGTGTCGCTCGAACGATATTGGCATGTCGTTCGTGCGACATAGCCATCTCATTTGAACGAGCCAACTTGTCGTTTGAATGACGATGCGTGTTAGTTTGACTTTTTGTTTAAAACGTCTCTTCCAAAAGAGATCCAAATAAGTCAAACTCTATTTCGAGCTTATCAGAATAAAACGTAGTGTAAAACATTTAAAACACTTTTAAAACATTTTTCTTTATAAAATTACATCCTTATCTTTTATAACAATTATTCCGAGCACCATTAATTATATGCATTCATACCTGTGTGATCTCAGAATGCAAATAACTTGAAGACGACTAAACTTGCACCAATTAAACTTCGGTATGATTAATTCTTTGAAGCTTTACCACAACGTCTTCAATTTCTTCAATACGTCATAGACCAAGTGGGATCGTGACAAAATAAAATCTTCCTATGACATATTACAAACACAGTTTTGTTCACGGAATTAAGTCAAAATATTACAGGGACTCAATTGGAAATTTATGTCATTAATATATAATTGTAATCTGTAATTACTATAACTTGTCACGTGACATGCCATAAATGTCTACATGTTCTTTATTCTTTCTCTTTTTCTTTAATATTTTACGTTTTTTCTTTTTTTTCTATATTATTATAAAAAGGGTTTTTTTACACGGACACACAATTATATACACGTGAGCTACACATTTTCCCAAGTTATAAAAGTAACCTTAATATCCCAATACAAAAATGACCACTGTTTCTGAACCGAAAAAAAATAAAAATTTTGAAACCTCATTTTTTTTTCAAGAAAACGGTTTTTTTATTTATTAAAAATGGTTTCTTAAAACGAACAACTTTTTTTTAATAGAAATGAAAAAAATGTTTGTTAAAATAATAAATAAATTACATTTTTTTAAGTAGCACAAAATTTTGTAATAAAAAATAGGGTGATAATGGAGATTTGTTTATAGTAAAAATAATTTATTATATAAAAATAATATTTTGGAAAAAAAACATCTTTTATTATAAAAATAAATTTTAGAGAAATTATTTTTTAATAAAAATCTATAAAATAGTTTTTAAACTAAAAAAGTTTCTTTTACTATTAAATGTAGTTTTTTATTTATAACTTTTTAAATTTTAAACTATTTAATTTGATGTCTTAGATTTCGCGATTGATTAGTGCTGCTGGTGCGGAGCCATATCATTTAATGAATGTGGTTCCATGTCAATGGACTAACCAATCACGAATCTAATATATCAAATCCCCCCCCCCCCCAATGTAATATAATTGATAAATAAAATTTCTCCTTTTAAAAATCAGGACTTGCAAAGTATATCATTAACACAAGGAGCAAACAAAATAAAAAAAGAAAAATGGTTAATAACATAAACTAAATGTTAAAAAATAATTTTTACGGCTAATAAAAAACAAAAAAAAAGGTTATAACGGTTATAAAAATTATTTTTACGGTTAATAAAAAGTTGCAGTAATACATTTTTCATATTCAATCAATCAATTAAAAAGGAAGTGTTTTCTTTCATTCTATCCCTTTTGGTGAGTGAAGAAGTGTGTAATTTTCTTTGTTTTTTGTGTATGTCTAAGGTGTGTCTATCTTTATCTGTCCGTGAATCTTTTTTCTTATAAAAGACTAGATTCATCCATCTACTAAAATGTTTCATATTCTCTCTCTTCCCCAATATTTTCTTCTCTCATTTTCTCTCTCTTCTTATATCCGACCTTTCCTGATTTTACAATGTAAAGGTTTTGGTTCCCTCATCATTCATACTCGATCATTCACTTGGTTCTCTTTGGAAGCCGTGGTAATTATTATTTTTTTATACATTCATTTGGATGATGTTCTCAATTTTATATTCTGCTGATCCCAATGATTCTTATTCAGATTACAAACCTAATTTATTAATGTTCTCATTTCTTTTCCTTTTTATCATAAACTATTGTTTATTGGACATGTTTTTTTATAGTTATGCAAATTACAAACTAATTTATTATTCCTCCGATTTCTTTTCCTTTTTTCATCACAATGGGTAATGTTGCTTATTAGATATGTTTATTATATTATTAATATTACAAATGACACCAAAATAAAGTTTTGAGGTGTTCTTTAGTTGATTAAGACTTTGATTATAAGTTTTTTAATCTTTTCTCAGATTATAAAATTTCTATCCATTTCAAAGAGGTTATGTACATGTTCAGAATATACTCACTATTTTCAACCATATATATATGCTGATGAAAATAGAGGTAATTTCAATTGAACTACATTTGATTTAATTTAACTTTAGTATGTTTTTTTTAAAAGTTGTAGTTAAATGTATTGAATTTTTTTCCTCACTCACCAGAATATCTTAATATCGTAATATCGTAATATCGTATGTTTAACATAATTTATAATCACTTTATAAACGGTGTTTTGGATTGTTTGTCTATTTCATTTGCTATTGGTTCACTTTATGCACTAAAATATCATTTTTCAAGATGTCTAAAATGCTATTTATGTACTTATTGATATTTAAAAAAAATTATTTTAGTTCTTAATATTCCAGAATTCGAAAAAACTATATGACACGCGTGTGAACAATAAATGCCTTGATAGATTTGTTGGTTTATAAAATATTTTATTTAAAAAAAAATACTCCCACCATTTAATTCACTTACACTTTTCATCATATGTTTATTTTAATGATGTATTTTCAACTTTTCATACGTTAGTGGTTGATTTTGATTAAACCTACGTTCTTTTAGAAATTATTTGACCTATCCATTTCGACTTCAAAATTTAATTGTCAAAACTTGGTGTTCTTCATGTATTTAAAAATACTTAACTAGCAATTTTTATTTCATAATTTTAGTTCTAGAAATGATTTATTATTTTAATTATTATATTAAACTACATCAATAATTGAAAATAATTCTTTTCTTTATTTAGTGGTCATTAAACTGAATGAAAATTGAGTTATAATAAATTCTCAAAGTTAAAAATGTCGATTGTACTTATTGAATGCCATTCATATGACTTTTGATGTTAATATAAAATTCATTCGTCTTTCATTCGTAGAATATATTGGGTAAAACAAACTATAATAACATAACAATACAGTTTAGATAAATTCGACCATGCATCGGGTGAACTATATGCTAATACTATATAAAACGGAAGAATGCAATCGATTTTCAACCATTTTTAGCCTATCCACGTGGAAGAGTGAGAAACCACCTATTTTATTACTTCTATCCCCACTTACTGAGAATCTTAATGGCTTTATTCTATTCATTACAAAAAATTTAGCCATTCATCTACTCTTCGTTTATTGACCCAACGAATTCACCGTCTCTTCAGCTATTTCCTCCCAACTTCAGATGGAGCTTGTCAATCAATTAATACCATTCTTAGCAAAACGTAATGAAAATATTATTATTTTAAAAGGCCAATACTTTAAACTTTATGAATATATCACTGACAATAATTAAACTCAAATCAACACAAACTAAATGATAAATTCAACAACAAGTAAAAATCACAACTCCATCATAGTATAAATAATTAAATAAATCTCGGGCTTATGCCTTTACAAATGTTTCCAAATAAAATAACTAAGATTGGAAAAGCACCTAAGCTAGAGTCAATAGTCTGGAAAGCTATTAAGCACGAACGATCGCAAGGTTGGTACATAAACAGTCCTTCTATCCATGTCTAGAAATAATCGGGGGGGGGGGGGGGGGGAGCATTTAAATTTGGGTTAGATCCCGAGGTGCACAAGAATTAACTTAATTAATTTATGATGCAATAATACTGTCAATGCACAATAAATATTCCCCCTTTCGTCACTCGCATGCATATAACACCTCCCCCTCATTTAAGTGTGATATTATTCACACCCCAATATGTCCCCAAATAATGGATTGTGACATCATCTCAAATTTATAGAATGGATATATCATTTTTTAATTATTTAAATGTAACCCCTACAATTAATTATCAACTCCCATTTATTCCAATCTCAAAAGCATCATATATAACGCATAAACATCTATTATGCATTATAGGGTCAAGAAATAATAATTATTGTCCACATTCTTAGACAATTACATTTATTACATTATAGTCCGGGTAATTATTAATATATGTCCTTCCATATATTTTATGCATAAGGGTATCTACCATTGGTGTCAAGTTCGTGCTCTATCGGAAAGTCCAGAGGAATCCCTTATCCGAAGCGGATAACACAAGTACACATAAATTGGGGGAGGTCCCTACATAAGACACCTGTACACGGCCCATACCCAACGGTGACACAGGAACGGTCAGCGTCAACATCTACCTCTCGTAGGTGACACCTCCATGTAGTACCTATATGGCCTACACATCGTCAAACCCACATGTGCCGACGTGTGGTACACGGTCCGAACGCGCGAACTCCCGAGCGCCGATAGGAGGGTCCACTGGTATGTCCACACAAATACATAATAGTACATATTATTATCTCATATAATATGTAAAGGTAATTACTCTATAATTACTATAAAAAATCCAACAATAGTCCGCAGCATTTTTCCATTTATTAATAATTTATCCTCTAATAACTTATTAATTCCATTCCATAAAAATAATTACTTAACCATCTAGTTATTGTAATTATTATTAATTAAATTGTGGGTGTAACATTACTCCATTAATTAACTAACCCAAAATATATAATTTCCTTTCCTCAATTTGTATACTACTATTCCATTTGTTAAACGAAGTTTAGAAATTTACTGAACTCAGATTAAAGCATAAAGGAACAAATAAGTCCAAAATCCGCCACGTCACTCGAACGACTAGGGGGTTCATTCATGCGACTTAGCATGTCGCTCGAATGATATGCGACGTCGTTCAAAGGATACCTCATCCTCTTCCTTACCCCACTTTCTCAATTCTGTTTTTCCCAGTTCCATCTTCAAAACCCAAAAATTGATTAAACCAACAACAGTTATAATAAGGCCTAAGAATTAAACCCAAATCTCATATGTTCGAATCTAACAATCTTCATCAGTTAGGCTTTCACGATTTTAAAACTTCCAGTATCCAACCAGATGCAATTTAATGTAAGGAGCATTTAATAAGGATTCTACATTATAATTTCAACTCATTAATTATCAATAAGAAATCTCTACATTGATCATTCAATTTTCCCCAATTAACTATCAAAACTTAAGAAAATCTAACACCAATATTCAGATCTTCGAAACCTAATTTTTGGAATAATTTCTATATATAAATCAGTCCTCTACATGTATTATTCATAATCAACTTTAAACATACTCAAACTAATCCCAGAAATTTAAGGGAAAAAAATATGATGCATTGAGAAATAAATTGGAAACGCATATTAAGCAAGAGAGTTCATGCCTTAAAATTCGTCGATGAAAACCTCTTGAAAGCCCCCTGATTTTCCTTTTGTTCTTACCCCCTTTTCTCCTCTTTTGGTATTTCTCCTTTCCTCTCCCATAATTGTTGTTTTAGGATGTTCTCTAATGATAGTGGGGGAGTGGTTTACCCCCACTTAAACACTAATTAAACCTAAATCTTGAGTTGGGCCTATACCCAACTTATGGACTCGAATCTATGACCCAGCTAGCCCAAAAGCTAGTCAATTCATATACCTATGACCCGGGACCAATTCTAAATATTTAAAATACTAAATCGAGTCTCTAACGCTTCCTAAAACGCGCACCGATTATTTTTATTTCACTTAGACATTTTATTATGGTAAAACGACACGGGCCCATAAATTTATTTATGTGTGATTTATTTTTCACAAGCAAACCAATTATGTCCAGTTGAGTTTTATAATTATATAATCAGGAATAATTGTTTAAAATTAAAATTCTTACTCGCTTAAATTTTAAATCATCCCAATTTAATATATTCTCAAAATAAGTCCGAACCATTAAATTCATTTATGTCGTAATATTTTATTCTAAAATCCGAACCATTAAGTTCACCCCTTAGGACTTCAAAGCCATATGATGAACATTCTTTTTCTCCTGAAAGGATGAGCAGAGCATCGCCCTTTGATCGTCTGGGACACAGAGGGAATAGAAATATTCTCAGAGCATTATTGAGGAATACTCGACGACTAACCGACCAACCTGAGGCCTCAGATCAATCTAGATCATGTGCCCGACGATCTGTCCATGCCGAGTAGACCTCTTAAAAGGAGAGCTCAGCACGAACAATTGGATGTAACAATCGAGCTTTATCACATAACTCTGATTCAGGAAATCGTGCATGGAAAGGCTCAATATAGAGATTGGAAGACAGGTTGGGAGAAATAGTGAAGGCGAAGAACCCTTAGCAACGAAGCTTTATGAATTGGTCTTTTGTTCAAGATATTATGGATTTTCCTATTCATTTAAAGTTCAAATCTCATGTTGTTACTCTCAAGTATGATGGGAAAACTGACCTTATTCTTTAGATAGAACAGTACCAAGTAGCAACAGACATTTACGTTATCCCTGATGAGATGAGATGTAGGGAATTCTCAGGTACCATAACGGGTCAGGTCAAAATATGGTACAATAGCCTACCTCGGGAGCAAATTACTGATTTTTGCCAACTTACCGAGCTGTTCGTTGGTAATTTCGACTTCAAGGCCAAGTCAGTAAAGAGAGAATCTCACCTGCTAAGCGTGCTATGGAAAGTAGGAGAAAGTACTAGGGACTACATCACTCGCTTCAACAATGAGAAGTTGAAGGTGATTGATTATGAGGAGAAGACAACCATCATAACTCTTATGAGTGAATTACTTCCCAATAAGCTTTATTACACTCTCGCCAAAGATCCTCCCAAGACTATGACTGAATTAATGCCCAAAGAAACCAAGATAATGAATGCCGAGGAAGTAATAATAGCGAAGCAGATCTCGATCACAAGGCTTGATGATAAAACTAAGAACAAGGGTCAAAAGGAGAAGAAGGAATTGAAGAACAGGAAGGATGACAAGATCGGGAATTATAATAATTACACTCCATTAAATATGGTCATTCACCGTGTTCTGGAGGAAATCAAGTATAGTAAGGAGATACGATGGCCTAAGAAGTTAAGAGCACCTGCTGGAAGAGGGATAAGTCCAAGTAATGCGAGTTTCATAAAGCCTATGGACATACGACGGATCGTTGTATTAATCTACTGAATGAGATCAAAACCCTAATCCGCTGAGGAAAAGTGGACAAGTTCATCGATCGGTAGGACAACAGAGGAGTGCGGTGAAGGTTAAAATCTCCATACAAGCCTAGAGATAAGAAAAAGAGAATTCATGAAGATGATCAGGAAGATGATCCCGATCTACCTAAGAAACCCAAAAAACCAGAACGTGAGGTATTTATGCTTAGTTTTCGTTCCTTTGACTGTTAGATGATTATAGGTGGAGACGCTAGAGGAGGAGATCATACTGCTAAAAGAAAAGCTTACCTCAATGAGGCTCAAGCTTGTTCTTATATTCAGAGGATCAATCTAGCCGAGGAAGATCGACCAAGGAAGGTTAACAAAGACAAGTTGGTGATTGGTATTTAAAGGAATGACCTCTCCTAAATCCTTTATCCCCTTGGAGATCCCTAGGTAGTCAAGTTCAAAATCTAATTTGCAATGGTCTCCAGGGTATGGATTGACAACGGGAGCTCGACAGACATCATGTTCTACTACTATTTTCAAAAATTGGACTTGAAGCTTAGCTAATTGGATCCTTATCACAGGCCCCTGATCGGATTCTCTAGTGAAAATCCCTTGGGCATAAACAAGTTGGAAGTGTTGCTTGGCACTTGGGTGGAAAGTCGGACCAAGAAAGTAAGTTTCTTTGTGATGGACATGAATATTCAATCAGCCTATAATGTGATTATGGGAAGGGTAGGATTGAAGAAGTTTGAATTTGTTCCTTCCACAGTCCATCAATGCTTGAAGTTTCTGACCAACTTTGGAGTAGGTGTAGTAAAGGATGATTAGAAGGTAGCTAGGTAATGTTATTACTCCTCTGCCAAGAAAGAAGATCTGGAAGAATTGAAGAAGAAGACCACTACTTACCAAATGGATACTACAGAGCCCAATAGTGAATCTAAGTTTGAAACTTTATATCTAAGAGAGGAAACATAGTTGGTTAAAGGACAGATTTTGGAATCAATTGAGAGCATCATACTGGATGATGACAAGCCAGAAAGGACTACTCAAATTGTCTCGACACTGGATCCTATTCTTAAATAGAAATAGGTTATATTCTTGAGGCAAAAGAAGAACGTGTTGGCTGGAGTCATGAGGACATGCCTGGGATTGATCCCAATTTCCTTGTCATGAGATCAATATCATTAAGGATGCGAAGATGATCAAGAAGATATGTAGAGTGTTTAGTCACTAAAAGAATCAATCCATCTAGGAGGAGCTCGAGACGATCCAAAAAGCTTTCTTCATTAAAGATGTGAAGTACCCATAATGGTTAGCCAATATTATTATGGTAAAAAGGAAAAATGACAAGTGGAGAATGTGCATGGATTTCACAGATCTGAATAAAGCTTAGCCAAAGGATCAGTTTCCTTTACCCAGAATTGATCAGTTTGTGGATGCTACATCGGGGCATGAATTGTTAAGCTTTATGGATGCCTGCTCTAGTTATAACCAGATAAAAATAAAAGACAGGGAAAGTATAGCTTTCATTACTCCCTGAGGAACATATTATTATAATGAGATATCTTTTGGTCTTTAAAATGTTGGTGCAATATATCAGAGGCTGGTGAACAAAGCCTTTGAAGATCAAATAGGCAAAACTATGGAGATTTACATGGATGTTATGCTAACGAAGAGCAAGAAAGGCTCTAATTATATTGTCCACCTCAGTCAGACTTTTGATGAAATAGAGAAACATCAGATGAAGTTAAATCTGACCAAGTGTGTGTTTGGCATGCAAGAAGGGATATTCCTCAGCTACATAGTCAATCATAGGGGAATTGAGGCTAATCCAGATAAAATAAAGGATTTGATTGAAATGCAGCCCCCGACTAGCAATAAAGAAGTTCAAAGGCTCACTAGGTGAGTAGCTACTTTGAATAGATTTGTGCCCCGATCAATAGACAGATGCCTTTCATTCTTTAAGGTGCTGAGGAAGACCTTAGAATGTATTGAAGAATGCGAGAAAGATTTTCAAGAGTTGAATAAGTATTTGGGATCAACCTCGTTGCTCTCCCGACCAGTTTTGAGGGAGAAATTATATTTGTACTTAGTTGTTTCTGAGTCGACTGTGAGCTCGGCTTTAATACGAAAAGACAATGGAGTCCAAAAGCTAGTCTACTACACCAATAAGGCCTTCCGAGGAGATAAAATTAGATATCAATGCTTGGAGAAATTAGCCTTGGCAATTATTGAGGCGTCCAGACATATGAAACCTTATTTCAAGCACATACCATAGGTGGTGTATACTGACATGCCACTTCGGCAAGCCCTCCACAAACCCGAGAAGTCAGGAAGACTAATGTACTGGGTATTAGAGTTGGGAGAATACAATATTATATATAAGCCAATATGTTAATTAAAGGGCCAAGCTATAGCTAATTTTATTACAGAATTTACTTACCCAGAGGTTCCCAAGCAACAAGGCTTTCAGGCAAAGCAGACCCCAATAGGGGAGAGCTCAGCCAAAATCGTTGCCGACCAACTAGAGTCATCAAGGATATAGGATATGGCCTAAAGATATGAGGAGGCAAGTAAGAAGGTATTCCATTATGGGACATTGATAGACCAAGGTTTTGACAGTAACATCCCAATATGGAATTTATATGTGGATGAATCTTCATGTGCTACAAGTAGTGGAGCAGGTATCATACTTAATACACCTGATGGGATTAGTATTAAGTACAATCTCAGATTTTATTTATAGGCCTCTAACAATGAAGCAGGGTACGAAACCCTGATAGTGCGATTAAGTTTGGCTCATTCCTTAAGCGTCGAGCAAGTGGTGGCAGACAGTGATTCACAACTGGTGGTCAACCAGGTATTGAATTTATATGGAGCCAAAGGAGAATTGATGACCATGTATCTTGCTAAAGAAGTGGAGGTCATAGCTAAATATCCAGTTATTCAGATGATCATAATTCTAAGGATATAGAATACCCAAGCTAATTCACTTGCTCGACTAGCATCATCCACCGGGATTGAACTCAGAAGGACCATCCCATTAGAAATTCTAGCTAATCGGAGCATTGATTAAGACCTGATGCTCAATTTCATGGAAGTAGATATGGGACCATCCTGTATGGATCCCATCAGAGAATATATTGAGGAAGGAACTTTGCTAACAGATCTAATAATGGCCAAGAAACTTAAGTATAAAGCAACGAGGTACGTATTAGACAAGGGAGTTCTGTATAGAAGAGAGTTAACAGCCACTTTGTAGCACTGTGTTCACCCAATAGAGGTTCAAGACCAGATCGAAGAAGTTCATGAGGGGTCCTGTAGAGCTCATGTAGCAGGAAGGTCATTATTACAACCAATCAACATGCAGGGATACTACTGGTCGACCATGAGGGTAGATTGTAGAGATTTTGCGAAGAAGTGTGATAAATGCCAGAGGTTCTCTAACATTCACAAAACCCCACACGATGTTCGGACTCCAATCACTTCACCTTGTTCGTTTGTTATATAGGGGATAGACTTGGTCGGGCCATTGTTAACCACCAGAGAAAGGTTCAAATACTTGGTCGTCATTGTGCATTATTTTACCAAATGGGTTGAGGTAGAACCATTAGTGGACATGCCCTATGATAAGGTGTACCAGTTTATCTGTAACAACATCATTTATAGATATGGTTTACCATATACTTTCATCGTCGACTATAGTATACAGTTCGATAATGAAGAGTTTGAAGCATATTGTGCCCATTCCGAGATCCAGAAGCTGCATTCTGCTCTAGCTCATCCTCAAAGCAATGGGCAGATAGTGGTGACAAATAACACTTTGCTCAATGGGTTAAAGAAAAGACTTGATGATTCCAAGGGCAATAGGATCAATGAATTTCATTCAGTTCTATGGGCATACTGAATAACTCCAAGAGCTGCTACAGGAGAAACACCATACATGCTGGCGTTTGGGACAGAAGCAATGGTACCAGTTGAGCTTGGCCTACTAACTCATATAGTGTTGAATTTTAATTCCCCTGTTAGTGATTTAATACGAATACTAGACCATGATATGTTGGAAGAGGTATATGAAGACGTTGCTCTGAGAAATACTGCCTATCAACAAAGGCTACACATTTTCACAATAAAAAGGTGAAAACGACCAACTTGAAAGAGGGGGATTATGTCCTTAAAAGGTTAATTCAAAAGAACAACAAGCTTAAAGAAAATTAGTATGGACCTTATCGTATTTCGACATTCATCCGACCAAGAACATACAGGATTGAAACTCTGAAGGAGGAAGAGTTTAAAAACCATTCACTACTAGAAAAATAACAATTAAGGACAGCTAATTTGCTGTCCCTAATATCATTTGGGACATTCATAAGGATAGCAAGAGCTGTCCTAATAGATGGGCGTCATAAAAGGCTAAAAGGACAGCAATTGCTGTCCTTTTTTAGTATTTAGGACAATAATTGTCGTCCTTTTTGTTTCGTCCTTTTAAATCCATATATTATTACATATTTATAAGTACAGATGTTGTTGTCCTTTAAAACGAAGTATTAGGGACAAAAGTAGCTGTCCCAAATATATTTTAGCTCCAAATGAATATTTTAAAAGACAGTTATAGCTTTCCTAAAAGATATATATATATATATATATATATATATATATATATATATATATATTATAAACTTATATTATAATCAGCCTAAATTCAATCTCTAATATAATAATATTAAATTAAAAAACAAAAACACATAGACATTACCAAAATTTAACCTTAAATATAATAACGAAACCAAATAGTGTCTTATCACACTTCAAAAAATAAACACCACCACATACTTTCAAATTGTCATTTCCACTTCTAAGTTAGTTACATTAATACATAGTCAAGCGTGGTTATCGATAGTATCAAATGTTGTTGCTGCTGGTGGTGGTAGTGGGATGCCCGCCTCTCGTATCATACGAGCGATTTCAAGCCTAGATTCTTCTAGAGTTTCTCTCTTGGCCCTCGCGACTCTTTCTTGTATTTCATTTTCTAAATCGGCATGCACTATATCAATTTCTTCTTGACGACGATTCTCTCATGCCTCCATCTCTTCCCGATAACGGATATCTCGCTCATTGGCCTCCTTCTCTAGTCGAAAAATCTCACTATGATAATAATTATATGATGTGGTTGAACGTGAAGAAGTTAGTTTAATGCATACTCCCATACATAATGCTCGTCCATGTTCGTCAGGTCCTATCACGTCCTCAAATATAACATCCCTCACTTCAATCCGATTTTGTTGATCAAATGGCAGCACATCCAATTGTCTTTTAATCATTTCCTACAAACTGAGAAAAAACATATAGCACAATCAACCTCTTTTCGTAAATGAAACTTGCAAATATCCACCAAAATAAAATTTGTAATGTAAGTAAGTCGTATATTCGTGAGATGTACCTGATTTGAAATTTGATTTGAAATATATTCATAACAGAGTATACTTAAACAAAGTACACTTATAAACTGATTTGAAATATGAAAATGTACCTGACTCATGGACAAATCGTTGTCCACCTTCAAATATTGCAATTCGAATCTGCTTTGTTATTTTAAAAGCCATATTTTCTCTCATTTCTCTAGACAAAATGCTTAACCTAGCCAAATTTATTGTGTATGTATGGTGTTTCCTGGGCATCGATTGGAAAATTGGGATTCTAGTCGTAAAAATGCCTAAACTATATTTGGAGGGGGGAGGTATTAGTACCTCTTTGGTACTAATTGAAGCCCCATGTCATGAATATAAGACTCTACCCAGGTATTAGTACCTTCTCTGGTACAAACTTATTTTCCGGGGACAAAATTAGTGGCAAAAGCCCAAGCATTGTTATTGACCGGATCAACAAGGTGGTTAGCAAGGTTTTCCAATGGTCCCTTTCCAGTTACAATGGCCTGAACAAAGAACCCAAACATAGAGAACATATCCAATCTATTATTCTTGATCTCCTTCACCTTAAGCTCAGCAAAGTCCTATGGATCATCAACAAGACCCAATGGGTCAAAGCTTCCACCGGGGTAAAGTGGGTCGACTACCTCACTGAGTGGACCACCTGCAACACGGTAGCCTTCAACAACACCCATCAAGATAACTTGTGTAGCCCAGATAGCCAATATACTTTGTGCATGGACCAAGCTTGGATTTCCCAAGTAGTCAATCCACCCTCACTGAAGATTTGGGCTCCGTCCTTGAACCACACGACTTTACCAAACTTTACGCCATTGCATGATAAAAGTTCAGGGAAAACACACCCAAGAGCTCCAAGCATTGCCCATCTGCAGTGGATCACTTCAACCTCACGTTTCTTGGCAAAGGTTTATGGGTGAGCTGAAAGCCCTGCAGTGTCCCACCCATAGTCACCGGGGATTTCACTAGTCAAGTAGGATGGGGCTTAACTAGAGAATGGGTCCAAGTACTTGACATGGTCTGGGCCGTACCATGGGCTGCCAGATGAGAAGGGCTTCGAGATAGATTTCCTTATGGTGACTCTTCTGTTACCAAGGATCTCCAATGTAGAAGGAGCAACTTTTACTGCCTTCCCAGCGAAAGATGGAGAAGAAAGGGCCATTATTGAAGCAGCCATTGCAGAAATGGACTAAGAATTGCTTGTATGAACAGTTCTTAGAAGAGTATTTGCAATGTGATTAATGGATTGATTTTCCTACTTTGTAGAACTAGTATATATATGACATGGTTATTCAAGGGTCCTTATCTTAGTCTATTGCTAACATTGTTTTCATTGGCTGGAGATATATTGCAAGATGAATTGCACATTTCCAAATGGAAAGTTCTATACCAGTAATAATCCTTGGATATATTAAGTGGACAATGTGTTACGAAGATTTTATAGAGAATAATAAGTTCTCTGACCTGACCAATAGAGAATTGCCACATGTCCTATCTTGTAGTGATATATTTTTTCTGGATTGAGTAGATAAGTCATTCTAGTGTCATAATTCATGTTGTCAAAAACTGTATGTAATTATGTATTTGGACCACCTACATTATCTTGGTGAATGAATTTTCAGATTAATAGGCCATCAATTCTAGTGGATCAAAATTTTTATTTGGCCTTTTAGGAGAACCTCCTGCCTAAGATAACCTTAATTACTATCTTTCCCTTGGATGAGAGAGGGAAGTTTTGTTCTTAGATCTTGAACTAAGGTTTGGCCCATCATATGTTGACCTAAACTTCACTTGCTTGTCTCACAAGAGAGACAATGACTATAAATTTCAAAATTTACTCTTTGTTGTCTGGTTTGGAAGTTTTAATTAGGTAAAAATTGTACAACACTTTATAGCTTTAAGTATTAACATATGCTAGAGTTTTACCTTATCCAACCGTTATTATATTTATTTCACATAATTCCTTCACCTTTTGTTCCTGCAAACAAATATTTAGATATTTCTTACTAAACGATTTTTTGGTTCATATGGAGCCGAGATCAGATTTACATATGACTGAAGAGTAATGATACACCGACACAAAAGTGTGGCATAATTGATGTGTCGCACTTGCATTAACTCGTGTTCGGACTTAAGACCAGTGGAGCATAGATGCAAATTAGTGCGGATAAGACAAGTCAATTTTATCTCACTTTGTGTTTCATTTTTATGTCGTCCTAGCATTTTCCATAACTGATCGGATTTTCTCAAAAAAGAAAACTGAATAGATTAGATTCTATATCAAATCAGATTTTATACTTCTTGATTTATTTTAACAAATCAACAAATCAGATTCCTATATAAACTCTAATTACTGTCAACATTTAAAATGAAAACACGAAAGCCCAAACATCCTAAAAGTTTTCACACATACACAATTCTACACACACTATACGTGCGTGCACACACAGACACACATGGATTTTTGTGGATTTGGTGAGAATGAAAATGGGTGTTTAAGTCCTATATTTTTTGAAACGAGAGGTGATGAGAGTCTTGGATTTAAAGTTTGAAGAATATGGTATTTAATTTTAGTGTTGATCTTTGTAAATGTTTTTAGGTTGGTTTGAAGGCGGAGGAGTTTGAATATATGCCCCTTTCTCTATGTTCTCCATCTCAGAAGTTATTTATTGTTTTATTTTTGTAATATTTCTACCATTTGTAGGTATGCCTTGAAAAACATTCACCCCAAAAAATAAAAACTTTGAAATTTTTTAAATATATTTTATGTCAAATGTTTTAGATATTTTGTTATCATTTCCAGATTTATAAAAGTTTTTTTCAATTTTCCAAGATTTTTTTCCTATGTTTTGAGTATTCCCCATGAATAATTTTACAAGTATAATTCTTATAGTTATAAATGTTGTATTAAATTTCCTCACTCAATTTCATTTGCTTCCATATTTTGTATATTCATAATGCCACCTTAATTTCCTATCCAGGATGAATTGTTACCTAGAACACCCACCCCATTGGAAGATATATTTAAGTCAATCTTCTGGTTAGTTGTCTGATTACTTTGGGTCATTCACACTTTTTTTTAATTCTCTTCTTTTATAGGAGTGAATTTATATTATTATCTCTTAAACCAGGTCTTAATGCTTTGGAAAGCTTTCCCTGCTTATTATTTTTTGTTTTCTTGAGGGACATCTTCATACTACGAGGTAGGAACCTCAGAGATCCAAGAAAATTGTATGCACCTGGGCGAATGTATCATATTTTTTTAGAGGAATTTTTGTAGGTAAAATTACATTTATGCTAATGCCATTCTTTCATGACAACATTTCAGTGTTTAATTTTTATCTTTTTGCAATTCATCTCTACCAATATATATTTCATCTATAATTGAAATTTACCTACATATATACTAGTATTTATTGTGTGATTGTGAGATGATTTTTTGGTAGGAGAACTCTTATTCAAATTGTCTTATCTTCTATACCCATCCATGTCATTGCCCCATTTAATCCCCTATGTAGAACCATTCTTCATATTTAAAGAGCTTTTAACAATTTCCTTTAGGAATCTTCTCTTGCATTTGGGAAGAATTATTAATAGTTGAATGGAAAACTATGATATCGATAGAATAGGGAGGTCTTGACTTTAAATCTCTATCAGATATTTGTAAATTACCTATCATGGAGATTTAATGGAATCTCAAGACTCAAGATAGCCTATATGCTAATTTCTTCTGGAACAGATACAAGGACTGATCAACTACTACTAGCTAAAGTACTTATAAAATAATTTTAGTGATAAAAAATGACAAAGAAAATCTCATTATAGAGATAGATGGCAGTTTATACTAGTCTCTCTCATGATGAAAATGTTTCCTCCAAGTCCGCCTAGCACATCATCAAATCATCTAATCCATCTTCTTCTCTAAGAATGTCCAATTATAACTCTATGTTTCCTCATAAAATATTTATATTCCTTTGGAAATGATATCATAATAGTGTCCCTATTGATAAGAATGTTCAAAAGATGGGGATATTATTGGCTTTTAAATGTCGGTATTATGATCAAGTTGAAGAGGATCTAAACCATCTATTCATCCATGTACCTATTACTAGTGAAGTTTGGAATTTTTTTACTAATCTGCTTATTGTTAAGATCTCCTTAATCTCCATCAATTCTATGCTAATGTCTTAGTGGTTGAGAAATCCAAGAGAAGACTTTCTTACTTACTTATTTCCATCATCCCTGTAGTGGCTTTATGGAAAATTTGCTTATCGGGAACCAGTATTGTTATGAAGGTGTCAAAATGGATATAAGCTCATCACCAACAAGGTGATTTAGATCATTATATATTCTACTTCCAATAATAGCCTCAGATCAAAATGATCTCACAATGAAATATCTCATATGTTCAATCTAAAAATTGTTAAAACGGGTTATGAGGTCTTACACTTGACTAAGTGGCTTAGACCAACTCAAGTTTTTTTTAAATTAATTACTAGTCGGGATATTAAGGGTAATCCAGGTTTGGCTAGGTCTGTTGAAATCATTAGATATTATAGAGGTTGTTTTATTAAATCCTTTTAAGCTTTTGAAGGGTTGGATTCTAATAATAAGGCTGAGTGTATGGCAATCTTAAGGGGTTTGAGATTTTGTTCCTCTCTAAACCTCTCAAACGTGGTTGTGGAATCAGACTCTAAATTTGTTATTTATGTGATTGAAGGAAATCTTAAGAAACCTCCTAGGTCACTTATTGAAATTTTTTAGCTTATTAAGGAGAATGATGATCAAGTTACAACTTCATATATCCATTTTTATAAGGAATCAAACTTTAAAGTAGGTTTTGTTCATTTATTATTTGATGTAAACAACTTGGAATCATACATATTTATTTTCATTTCATCCAGAAAATTAAAGCTAATTCACCTTTATGAAAATATTAGCTTCATAAAAGCTAATTCACTCAATGAAAATATTAGTCTTATTTTGAAGTGCAATATTTGAACTTCTCGAGAAGTAAAAATTTATATACCTCAATCTGAGATGGAGGGTGATGCATGTACCGCTCTGCTAGTAGACGAGGATCTAATCATACTGAATCTGTTACAACATAACAATATATATGATTAGTTATCGTATTAATAAAAAATATGATAAAACATAGCAAATCTTATGATAAAAATAAGAGAAACATATGTCATAATGCTTACATATAAATTAACAACTTATCAACTCTCATTCTTCGTCCATATCATCCTCACAATCATCAACATCAGGCATAGATGTATCAATTACGGATTCATCTACATCTTGTCTCACATAAGATATGTTTTGATCATGTTCCAACTCTTGCACACTAAACGGCTCGAATGGATGCACTTCTAATTCTTCTTCTGTGGCTGAATAACTCTCAAACCTATCTCTAGGCGTCATTTGAAAAACTACATGCCAATCTGGTTCCAAAGGGTCTTGTACGTACCACACTTGTTCTGCTTCGGATGCAAAGATAAAAGGCTCATCGCTCGATCGATTATCTTTGTACAATAAGTGGTTGAAATTTACTAATGTAAAGTTGAACTCATATACTCGTTTCCCCAAACGATTTTCTATCCAATTTCATTTGAATAGTACAAACTTTAGTCCATTGAAATATTGAATTTCAATAATGTCAGTTAGTTGTCCATAGAAAGTAATATCCCCAGATAAAGGATTAGAGTCTTTTCGACTAGCATAGCTCTTTTGTTCTGCTTTTAAAATAACTCCACTATTCTGAGTTTTCCAGCGACTATCAACTTCCTTTGTTCGAAATCTAAACCCACGAATAATATATGACTTGAAGCTTAACGCATCCTCCAGAGGACCCAATGCCAAACTCAATATTTCGCTAGATAATTCGATATCTTTTGGCAATCCATCCACCTAATATTTCAATAAATAAGAAAACTATGATATGGAAATATAATTAGAATACTAAAAATGAATAAACATACTTACATAATCCTTAAACCACGTGTGGAAATGTTCATTGTGAAGGCGTTGTACAAAAAGTTTTTGTGAAACGTGAGGATATTGTTTTGTATGTTCAACAATGTGTTTTCGGAAAATATCATACGTGTATCAAGTTAGAAAGGGAATTCAATAGTGCATTTTATATAAAAATTACTTATGGCTAATATATAACTTACTCAATAAATGGCGCAACTGCATCACTGTTAGCAAGCACATATCGATGCGCTTGTATACGAGTTACTGAATCAAGCCGGAATTTTCGACCTTGCCTCACACCATGCCCAAGGTCATTACCTCCATCATCATTTATGGAAGGCCAATTAGACTTAGTTTCCACATCTTCAGCCATATATCTGGAGCAAAAAGTGGCGCATTCTTCCATAATAATAGATTTAGCAATTGAGGCCTCAGGATGAGCATGATTGCGCACAAAGAGTTTTAGAGTATGCAAATACCTTTCAATTGGATACATCCAATGGTAGATTACTGCACCGGCAATTACTAACTCATCAACCAAATGTATTGGCAAGTGCTCCATCACATCAAAGAATCCCGGGTGGAATATTTTCTCAAGAATGCAAAGTGTAAGAGCCATACGATCTTTCAATTTTTCTAGATCAACCAAAGTATTTGTAGTTGAGCACAACACTAAAAAAAATTGCTTAGTTCAATTAATGCTTTGACAACATGTTTCGGCAGTACCCTCCGTAGTGCTATTGGAAGTAATTGTTGCATTAAAATGTGATTGTCATGGCTCTTTAGTCCCCATATACTTCACTCTTGAGGGTGAACACATCTCAAAATATTCGATGAATAGCCATCTGGTACTTTAACATCCTGTAACACTTTTAGAAAAATATCCTTCTCTTTGTTGCTAATTGTAAACTCTGCTGGAGCTATGTACTCCAAATTTTTCCCACGTGTTTGGGGATGTAGTGGTCGTCTGATGCGCATCTCTTGCAGGTCTTTTCTGGCCTTCAAATTGTCTTTGGTTTTATATTTAATGCCCAGCAATGTAAATAAGATATTTTCATACACATTTTTTTCAATATGCATAACATCAAGATTGTGGCAGATCAAATTATGCTCCAATTACGAAAATTCAAAAAACATACTTTTCTTTTTCCAATTTAATCTCGTCTTCGGCACCACATCTTTTGTTGTCTTCGCAAGCTCTTTTTCTAATTGTTCTATTTTCCTCTTTCTAAAAACATCTTCCTTCTTGTATTCAGTTTCAATGTCAAGCTCATTTAACTGTTGCAAAACTTGTGATCCTGATAATTTCAACGGAGGTGGTCTGAAATCAACATTGCCATTAAAAGTCATTTTCTCTTTTCGAAACCTATGGCGGCACGGAGGTAAGAATCGATGATGACCCCAATAACAATACTTTTTACCATAAGTTAGTCGAGTCGCTTGATGATCTTTGTTACAATAAGGACAAGAAAATTCACCTTTCGTTCTCCATCCCGATGGTATGGCATATGCCGAAAAATCATTAATTGTCCACAACAACGCTGCACGCAACTGGAAAAATGATTTACTCGATACATCATAAGTAGTCACTCCATCACACCATAACTCTTTTAGCTCATCAATCAATGGTTGTAAAAATACATCAATTTTATCACTAGGCCCTTTTGTCCCATCAATAAGAATCGATAAAATTAGGATTTGTTGCTTCATACACAACTACGGGATCACATTAAAGGGCATGAATACAATTGGCCAAGTACTGTGAGTAATGCTCATATTACCAAAAGGATTGAATTCGTCACTTGATAGCCCAAGTCTAACATTACGATTATCACTCGTAAAATATGGATTACACTCATCAAATGATTTCCAAGCACGAGAATCATCCGGATGACTTTGCACACCATCATCAATACGATCCTCGGTGTGCCATTTCATTAACGAAGCAGTATGTGATGACCAAAATAATATTTGCAATCTTGGTTATAAAGGAAAATACCTTACCTTTTTAGCCGCTACTTTTGTACTTTGATTACTCTGTTGCACTTGATCAACATCACTGCCAACATTTGATGTATATCTGGAAGCCCCACAAATGACACACTTCTCTAAAGTCGCATTTTCATCTTGAAATAACATACAATTGTTAGGGCACCCATCCCACATTTCATACTTGAATCCCAAATCATAAGTGGGCTTGTTAGCCTGATAAAAGGATTTTGGAATTCTGGCATTAGGGAATGTCTTCTCCAATAGTTTTAGCAATATTGTGAAAGAACTATTCATCCATCCATTATGTTTCTTTTAAGTGCAAGAGTTTAACTACAAATGAGAGTTCAGTAATACCCTCCGGACAATTTTCATATAACTTTCTTTCCGCATCTTTTAGGAGTTTGAAATATTTTGGCATGTCACCATTAGACACCACATCTTCTACTCCATGTCCATCACTACATGAATTTGCATGCGTCTGTGGAACTCCCCTTCCCTCTTGAACCATTGCAATCATATTTACCCCAAGCTCGATTCATATGATATATCATCAAGTGACACATCATTACCAAAATTACATGTATTGTCCTCCAATGCATCGACCAACTCCCCATGATAAATCTAATCCTTATAACTCCTGTCAAAACCATGCATCTCTATGTGACCCTTCACAATGTGTAGGTTGTGGTAGACTCGATTTACACATTTACAACATGGGCATTTGATGCATGCCGATTGCATATTTTTATTCCTATATGCAAATCTAATAAACCTTCCAACCCCATCTATGTATTCTTTTGAATTCCAATCACGTGATTCGATCCAACTTTTATCCCTATCAACTCCTAAGACGTAATTCGATAAACAACAAAAATATATTAGCATACATATACTAGATATACAATTTAAACATAACAAGATATAGAGAGTTAGTGTGACATAATATTAAATAAAGCATCGTTTGAGCAATTCCACACACACACACACACACACACACACACACAAACATACATGAGATTACTTCTAAATCTAAATCTTTCCACAAGCATATATTTTCTCATTCTAAAAAATATTATCTAAAAAATCTTATCTTCATCGTCACATTTTCAGACATACATAAATATAAATCTAAAACTACATCGTAAAAAAGAAACCTGCAAACTCCTTTATTTCATTTCTACCCTTCCAACTATAATTCCACACACACACAAACATACATGCGATTACTTCTAAATCTAAATCATTCCATAAGCCCATATTTTCTCATTCTAAAAAATCTTATCTTCATCATCACATTTTCAGACATACATAAATATAAATCTAAAACTACATCGTAAAAAAGAAACCTGCAAACTCCCAAGGCTCAGACTTATAAATATCGATTTTCGAAACAGCTTGAAAAAAAGAGGGCATGGTACACAAAATTTACAATGTGTGATTCATAACTGATTTGTAATGTAGTTCATAAGTTATAATTTGTTCCCCAAAAAATTAACGGAAATCCCATTGTGACCTCACCCCAAGTTTCGCACCTTAAACCCATAAATTTAAAGTATCCCATTGTGGATGGCCTGGCATTCAAAATTTATTAATGCATATTGAATTTCAATGCACCGGATAATATTAGAATTTCACGTTATTTTATATATTATTTTTTAAAACAACTGTTAATTTCAAGACAATCAAGAAAGTAAACATAACTGTTAATTTCGACCGAGAGCTTCAACCAGAGACAACATTTAGTACCCAAAAACTAATCATATTATTTGACTTACTTAGTTGTCAATATTGCAGTGATTAATATCTTTTGGACCCGTATGCTCATTTGGACACCACACATCAATTAGTGCATTTTTAATACCTTAGCTATGTCAAATAACAACCTAAAGTACTAATTTTGGCTTCACTTTCACTATCAAATTTGGACTTCAAAAATGTAAGGGACTTGCCAAATTCTTATCATGGACAAGAAACTCTCAAAAATCAAACATGGCATAGTTGGTATATTATAAATTTCAAATAAATTGTTATCAGTAACCCCTTAAATAGAATATACTCTACATTTATAAACAAGTTATTGCATTCTCTTGCATTAAGAACACCCTGATTTTAAAAGCACCACTCAGCCAAAATTAGCAGTATAAAACCCACCAACAATGAAAATCTTTCCCTTTTCAACAAAATTCACAAAACGCCTTAGTCTTGTGTACGGAATTTGATCTTTTCACATAAAATCAGTCTATAATCAAACAAAAAATCAGTTCTATAATCAAACACAAAATCAGTTCTATGATCAAACACAAAATCAAATAAAAAATCAACTCTATATGAGTAAGGCCGCATACCTTTATTCTGATTATTCTTTAAGAGTTTATTCTTCAGGAGATAACCCAACGAGTTTTACGAGAGGGAGAGAGCACGCAATTCCAAGAGCGAGTGAAGAGAGAAGCGTCCAAAATTACCAGATATCTATCCATCGCGATTGAGAGAGCGCGATTGAGAGTTTCACAAAACCTTCGAAGGTTTCACGAGAGAGAGAGAAAGAAAGAGAGAGAGAGAGATTGACAGATATCTGTGTTCTCATGATATCTGTTTAACGATATCGTGAGTGTTGGCTTTGATCGGGTGAGGATATGAGAGAGAGAAGCGGGTGAGTCTGTTATCTGATAGTAGAGGGAATGAAAAAATAAATGAAAAAATAATTTAGGGAATAGAGGGAAAAAAAGAGGGAAACGAAAATTTTAAAGGACAACTATTTAATGTCCTATTAGAGGACTTATAAAGGACAGTAAATATTTGATGTCCTTAAAACTTTTAAAAAGGACGATAAAAAATTAGTTATCCTTTATAATAGATCAAAAAGGACAGCTATAATTTGTTGTCCCTTATATATTTTTTAAATGACAGTTTTAAAGATGTCCCTAATATCGGTGTCCTTAATTGTCATTTTCTTGTAGTGATTGGAATGCTGAGAATCTAAGAAAGTACTACCAGTGATCTAACAGGAAAAATCTTTTATTATCCTTTATTTCAATATTAATAAAGAGTTTGTTTTTTCCATTTTTCTGATTTTTTATTGGAGTATGGTGATATGGATCCCCACAATACAAGATTTTAATCCTCAGTACTTGGTCAGCAAAGGAAATACCAGATCGGCAAAGGCAATAATTGATCAGCAAAACAATCAAACCCAAGTCAAAACAGGATTCTAGTCCTCAGTACTTGGTCAAGAAAAATTATGGATAAAACTCTGTATAAAAATCAATAATTTTTATCCGAACTGAGAAAATTGGAGGAAAAACGTTGTGAAAATTCCTAAATAGGAATGTAGACATATATTCCACATATTCTTGGTCACCACTGGTAACTAATGCTAAACCTAAAAATTTAAGTTCATTAGTTGAACCTATGGCAGCATCAATGGTAATTGGTGCTAAACTTAGAAATAAAAATGCATCAGTAGAACCTATGATAACATCATTGGTAAGTGGTACGAAATTTAGGCAAATGTCTAAGTATATCAGTAGAACTAATGGCATAAAAAGTTCATTTAGAAACTAAAAAATTAACAAGATAAGTTAATAAAAGAAACAACGTATTTCATTTATATAAATGATGATTACATGCAAATGTTGTTTTACAAATAAAATATAGGACAACTACTCTACTGGACGTTTTTCTTCAGACTTGGAGGAAGTCGAGCTTTTCCATGCCTGGAGGAGGATCATCTAGGGTATAAGGAGATTTGATGAAATTGAAATCTTAAAGCATTCTCTTATTAATATTGCTCAGCTTGTCCAATAAATGTGAAGGACGAACTACCTCTAACTCATCATCCAGTCCATAATCCCTTAAATATTTGGATATCAGGCACTGAGGAATGGTTTCTATAGGGATCTAGATGACGTCAAGATTAAAGGGACATTTGTCCCAGTCTAAAAACCCATGATCAACCCACTAACATAGCCTACTATTCTAATTAACCTTCATAACAGTCAAGCAATTGGTCTAACTGAGCTTGGCATAAGTGGTCATCAAAATTCCCAAGAGCCTCATTGTATCCTTCCATCCATACCGCCCTAGGTTGCTTGTGAAACTAGAAAGCCAATTTCTCGACCTAATGCTGAAGTTTCTTCAACACTCCATCTTTAGCCTGCAACTAAGAGGATTGGTTGGAAAATGTGTTATCTTAAATCTTCAGCTTCTGGGACAACTCATCAATTGCTCGGTTCTTGGCCTTTAGCTGGACACCATATTGATAGAAGATTTGGAAACTCTAAAGAAGTCTAAACCTACCTCAAGATAACACACTTTCCAACCAATCCTCTCAATTATAGCTAAAGACGGAGTGTTGAAGAAACTTCAGCATCAGGTTGGGAATTTAACTTTCTAGTGTCAAAAGCATCCTAGAGAGGTATGAATGGAAGGATACAATGAGGCTCTCGGGCATTTTAAGGACCACTTCAGTCAAGATCAGCGTGAAGGTTATAAGTGGGGCTGAACTAATTGCTTGACTATTATGAAGGTTAATTAGAACAGTAGGTTGTGGTACTAGGCTGATTATGGGTTCTTAAAATATGATAAATGTCCCTTCAATCTTGACGTCAGTTGGATCCGTATAGAAACCATTCATCAGTGCCTGATATTCGAATACATAGGGGATTATGGACTGCATGATGAGTTAAAGGGAGTTCAACCTTCACATTTATTGGACAAGACGAGCATGATTAATATGAGAATGCTTTAAGATTTCAATTTCATAAACTCTCCTTATACCCTAGATGATCCTCCTGCAAGCATGGAAAAATCACCGACTTCCTCCAAGTCTGAAGGAAAATGTCCAATAGATTAGTTGTCCTATATTTCATTTGTAAAACAACATTTGCATGTAATCATCATTTATATAAATGAAATGCATAGTTTCTTATATTAACTTATCTTGTTAATTTATAAATGTCTAAATGAACTTGTTGTGCCATTAGTTGTACGAATGCACTTAGACATTTGCCTAAATTTAGTACAAGTTACCAATGATGTTATCATAGGTTCTACTGATGCACTTAGATTTATAAGTTTAGCATCAGTTACCATTGATGCTTCCATAGGTTAGACTAATGCACCTAAATTTTTAGGTTTAGCATTAGTTACAAGTGGTGACCAAGTGTATGTGGAATACGTGTCTATATTCCTATCTAGGAATTATCACAATGTTCTTCCTCCATTTTTCTTAGTTCGAATAAAACTTATTGATTTTTATATAGAGTTTTATCCCTGATTTTTCTTGAACAAGTACCAATGACTAAAATCCTGTTTTGACTTGGGTTTGATTGTTTTGCCGATCAAGTATTGCCTTTGCCAACCAGGTATTTCCTTTGTCGACCAAGTACTGAAGATTAAAATCTTGAGTTGTGGGGATCCATATCACCACACTCCAACAAAAAATTAAAACATGGAAGAAATTAACTCTTTATTAATATTGAAATAAAGGATAACAAAATATTTTGCTTGTTAGATCACTGGTAGTACTTTCTCAAATGCTCGATAGTCCAAGGATTTTTAAATTCTTCCCCCTCCAGAGTTTCAATAATGTATGTTCCTGGTTGGATGACTGTCGAGATACGATAAGGTCCATGCCAATTTGCTTCAAGCTTGTTGTTCTTCTGAATCACCTTTTTAAGGACATAATCTCCCTCTTTCAAGTTGGTTGTCTTCACCCTTTTCTTTTAAAAATGTGTAGTCATTTGTTGATAGGCATCATTTCTTAGAGCATCGTCTTCACGTACCTCTTTCAACATATCAAGGTCTGGCCTTCACATTAAATCACTAACAGGGGAGTCAAAATTCAACACTCTCTCGACTGGTACCACTGCTTCTGTCCCAAATGCCAGCATGTCTGGTATTTCACCTATAGCAGCTCTTAGAGTTAATTGGTATGCCCATAGAACTGAGTGCAATTCATTTATCCAATTTTCTTTCCATCATCAAGTCTTTTCTTCAACCCATTGAGAAAAGTTATATTTGTCACCTTTGTGTTCCCATTCCATTGAGGATGACCTGGAGAAGAATGAAACTTATGAATATTGGAATGGGCACAATACGCTTCAAACTCTTCATTATCGAACTGTGTGCCATAGTCGGTGATGAAAGCATATGGTAAACCATATCTGCAAATGATGTTCCTCCAAATAAACTGGTACACCTTATCATAGGGCATGTCCACCAATGGTTCTGCCTCAACCCATTTGGTAAAATAATTCATAGCGACGACCAAGTATTTGAACCTTCCTCTAGTGGTCGACAATGGCCCGATAAAGTCTATCCCCCATATAGCAAATGACCCAGGTGAAGTGATTGGAGTCAGAGAAGCATGTGGGATTTTATGAATGTTAGAGAACCTCTGGCATTTATCACACTTCTTCACAAAATCTGTATAATCTACCCTCATCGTTGGCCAGTACTATCCCTGGGTGTTGACTCGTTGTAGTAACGACCTTCCTAACATATGAGCTCCACTGGACCCCTCATGAACTTTTTCGATCAGTTTTTAAACCTCTATAGGGTAAAAACAATGCTACAAAGTTGTTATTAACCCTCTTCTGTACATAAATCCTTTGTCTAATATGTACCTCACTGCTTTATACTTAAGCTTCTTAGCTTCATTAGATCTGTTGGCAAAGTTCTTTCCTTAATATATGCTCTAATGGGATCCATCTAGGACGGTCCCATATCTATTACCATGAAATTGACCATCAAATGTTCATCAATGCTCTGATTAGTTAGAATTTCTAATGGGATGGTCCTTTTGAGTTCAATCCCGGTGGCTAATGCTTGTCGAGCAAGTGCATTAGCTCGGGCATTATCTATCATTGGAATTTCTCTCATCCGAACAGCTGGAAATTTGGTTAGGACCTCCACTGCTTTAGTAAGGTACCTGGTCATCAATTCTTCTTTGGCTCCATATAAAATCAATACCTCGTTGACCACCAATTGTGAACCACTGTGCGTTACCACTTACTCGACGCTTAAGGAATGAGCCAAACTTAATCCTACTATTAGGGCTTCATACTCCGCTTCTTTATTAGAGGCCTAAAAATGGAATCTGAGAGCATATTAAATATCAATAACATCAGGCGTATTAACTATGATACCTGCTCCACTGCATGTAGAACATGAAGATTCATCCACATATAAATTCCATATTGGGATGTTGCTATCAAAGCCTTTGTTTGTCAATGTGCCATAATAGAATACCTTGTTCCTTACCTCCTCATATCTTTAGGCCATCTCATGTATCTTTGATGATTCTAGTTGGTCGGCAATGATTTTGGCTTAGCTCTCCCCTATTAGGGTCTGCTCTGCCAGAAAGCCTTGTTGCTCGGGAACCTCTGGGTAAGTAAATTCTGCAATAAAATCAGCTACAACTTGGCCCTTTAATGAAGATCTCGACTCATATATAATACGTATTCTCCCGTCTCTACTGCCCAGTACATTAGTCTTCCCGACTTCTCAAGTTTGTAGAGGGCTTGCTGAAGTGGAATGTCAGTAGACACCACTATGGTATGTGCTTGGAAACCTGGACGCCTCAATAAGTGACAAGGCTAATTTCTCCAAGTGTGGATATCTAAAAATTCAAATGGTAATTTTTAGTGCGCTAAAGTGTCTAAAAGGGTAAAAAAAGAAACTACATCCGGGCATATGTATAGGGTCTCGGGTCATTTCTGGGTCGACTCGGCAAGTGAAAAGTCAATTTTTAACCTTTAGATTTCCAACCAATGAAGAGATATGGGATTCACTACTTTAAAACCAACTCTTTAGCTAATCAAATGGGGAATTGAAAAATCAAAGTGAGAGGAAACCAAAGGAGAGAAAGTGTGAGAGCTTTTAAAAGAAAGTGAAGAGTTTCTCAAGAAGGTGAAGGGTCTTAGAGGAGGAGAAACACCTAGAGCCACCTTGCACCACTACCAAACACCACCATTGTGTAGGTCGGAGGGAGAGGAACATAACCATATCAGCAATTTCGTGAAGTTCAGACCTACAAACAAAGGCAAGTATTTAGCTTGCTTAATTTAAGAAGGATATATCATCCATATTAGAGTAGGATGTTAATTGTCTTGATTTCATGAATATTAATGACAAAATTAAGAGATTAAATCATGTGTTAGGTTGAATTAATATTGGAATTTAATCCCTTATGTAATATAAAAAATTTGGAGGAATTTCAGAACAATAAACATGAAGAAAATTTGGGTTTCATGGAGGTTCTTGAGGATAAATGATAAACTAGGGTTTTTGGAAATGATTCTTGATTTAATTCCAATTATATGATGTTTCTTGATGATTTGATGATTATGAAACCTTAGAAATGATGTATATAGGTAGGGGTGATGTTTGGTAAGTTTGGTTAGGAGTATGGGATTATGTAATGAAGGTTTTGATTTAAGATCACATCATTTGGGATTTTGGAACTCATGATTAGGATTTTATAGTTTATGGATGATTTTGAAATATGAGAAAAACATGTGATTAAATTATAGATTCAACTATCTAGCTAGAAATGAAGTGAACTCATACGAATCTGGAAGTCAAACGCATGAAAAATCGTTTTAGAAAAAGGACGAACATTATATGATAATTTTAGGACTGTTTGAAACGGAAATTGCTAGTGTGCTCGCGAGTTTTTGTATAAAATCATGTTCTGAACAACTTCGTAATTTTAAGTTTTATCAACATCGGATCAAAAAAGCCTTAAATTATAATTTTATATTTCTGGACAGAATGTAACTTTATCGAGAAAATGGATTATTGGGAATTAAAATATAATTCGGGCTTGTTATAATGATTATGGGTTTTGGACCAATAAGTATGGGTTGAAGGTAGCTACTAAAATAATTAATTAAATTATTTATATCCTTTCGGTTAACAAGATGTTAAGAATAATTGGAAATGGGAATAAAATGTGAATTATTAGTTTATGGGATAAACTTGAAATATACTTCGTGTATGTATAGTATGAGTGTGTGCATATAGTATGCTGTTGACATACCTATGCTGCTTGTTATTAAGGGCGGCTACATGGCGTGGACAGTCTTATTCCGATGAGCCCATTTGGGGGGATATTGACTTGTACTTTTGAACATAGGATTTATGGGGGGATATTGACTTGTACCTATGTGAACGATGATGTGCACGTTCATTTGGGTGCATAGCCCAAAGGCCTAGAACTATGTTCGCCTCCAATATGTGTGATTTGCAATTATGGTTCAAGTGAGATACTGAAGCAATGGTCCTTTATTAAGTACGGGATGTACTGGAACTTGATAGCAGAATATGCATGCATCGCAACTCACCCTAGGGATGTCGTATTAGTGTATATATAATAGAATAATAAATATATATACTTGTGATGTATTTTACTGTGTGTGCTTAGTAGGTGATAAAGATAGTAACATCTAAAATAAACCTAGTATATGGAGAATCAAACATATATTGAGAACTTCATAATTGGCTAATTGATATAAAGATTTTGGTAATGTATAGTATGGGCAGAATGGGTGGGCATAACGAGATAAATTATGAAGAAATGGATTAGGTTCGGACTAGTTAGGCGAGGTACCATGACTTAGACGGGTTAGATAACATACGTTAGGTGTGCACATTAGTTGAGGGGTGAGGACCTCAAGTGAGGGAACGTAAAGCTAACATGTATATAATATCTGCTAATTTTGCATTTTAAATACTTGCTAAACCTTTTTAAACTGTTTTACTTGAGCTCTGACCCGTTTTCTCCAAATCTATATTTTTGTAAAACATTTTAGGTGGCAGGTCGGTCGTTACTACAATGAATCAACACCCAGGGATACTACTGGTTGACCATGAGGGCAGATTGTACATCTTTTGTGAAGAAGTGTGATAAATGCCAGAGGTTATCTAACATTCGCAAAACCCCACATGCTGGTCTGACTCCAATCACTTCACCTTAGACGTTTTCTATATGGGGGATAGACTTGGTCGGGCCATTGCCGACCACCAGAGGAAGGTTTAAATACTTGGTCGTCATTGTGGATTATGTTACTAAATGGGTTGAGGCAGAACCATTGGTGGATTTGCCCTATGAGAAGGTGTGCCAGTTTATCTGGAAGAACATCATTTGCCAATATGGTTTACCATATGCTTTCATCACTGACCATGGCACGCAGTCCATAATAAAGAGTTTGAAGCATATTATGCCCATTCTAAGATCCAGAAGACGAATTCTGCTCCAGGTCATCCTCAAAGCAATGGGCAGACAGATGTGATAAATAAAACTTTGCTCAATGGGTTGAAGAAAAGACTCGATGATGCCAAAGGCAATTGGATCACCGATAAATATATATAAATAAAAAAGAGAGAGACAAAAATGTTTTTAAAGTTGTTCGGCTAAAAGGTAAAGCCTACATCCACTGTGTTTCTTATCGCCTTGTATTCTATTTTGTCTCTCGTGCCTTGAATGACTTGAACATCCGCGCTTGATGAAGGGATTACAATGTATTTATAGCCAATTAAGGAGATAGAGAGGTTGAATATTAATGGATGGAATGCCTTTATAAATTAGGCATTTACATCTGTACATAACGTCCATAATGCTATTGGCTGTTGGATTTCTGTTGATCAAGTTGGTCGGCTTTCCTGGATTTGGTCGGCATTCTACATGTTGGTCAGCCTCCCAGGTCCTTATCGTTTAAAGTGATAACAAATGAACAATTTTTTATAATAATTTTATTACTATTTGTTTATTCTGATTATGAACAATAACTTTGAGTATTGAATATTGAATGTTATTTATTGTTTATTGTTTCATGTAATGATTGAATGAATATTATATGGATTTAAATCTTACGAATGAATGATTTAGTTGATATAAATACCTGCACACACGCGCGTGCGAGCGTGCACACATACACACACACACACACACACACACACACACACACATATATATATATATATATATATATATATATATATAACAGGTGTTGTAACAAGTTAAAATAGACAGCTGGGCAGTGGCAATGGCCATACTGCCTAACAGTTTTTTTAAAGGCCGCCCAGTTTTGTCAAGGACTTTGATCGTGACAAAGGAAACTTGTCACAGACTTTAATCGTGACATGTCTGTGACAAGTTTGTAATTATCAAAGACATGTCATAGTCAAAGTTTGTGACAGTTTCCTTTGTCACGGTCAAAGTCCGTGACAAGTAAAAATCGTTTCACGGACTTTGACCGTGACACGTTCGCAACAAGAAATTTATCTCCCAAAAACTTGTCACGGTTTTTTACCTGAACAAGTTCGCCTTGTCAGTTTTTTTATCGTGATCCTGACAATTCTCCAGTTTTTGTGTAGTGCTTATTTTCAAACTAGGCATTGATATCAATTTATTATGCGGAAGCACGACGATCTATCAAACTAGGGCTCCGTGACCAACAAATCGATGATACCAAAATATGGCAATCCAAATAATAAAAATAGGAAAAAGATGAAAAAACACAATATTATGGGATTCACCAAATTGGTTATGTCCACAGGGGATCTGTGTCATTAAATAAAATAAGATTGTAAATTGAAGGATTTTTTATTCTTTCCACACATAAAATAATCTTTCTTCGCACAAATAACCCTCACGCACAATAATGGAAGACTAAAAAATATTTATCTCACCAAAGTTACCTATATTCTTCCTAAATCTTCAATTGAGAATTTAAAATTGGTCCCAAAAATAACAAATTTTCTATAGAAGAGTGTACCCTTAATTTTCACTCCCAAAATTTTCTAATGGTCACAAATGGTGATGACCATATTCTCTTATATCCAAAATTTGGTAGGGGAAGCACTCCTTAAATAGGAGATATAAACCCAGAGTCCTAAAAGTTGTAAAACACAATCTAGGTAGCTGAATATACCTAACTAACTTGGATACCAAAATCCCATTAGATAAGATAAGATAATATGTTAGTATTAATCCATTGTTTGTTATGAAAGACCTAGTTTTTACTAACGTGCATGAAAAATTCCCAAGTAAAGGCTTAAACGCAATAACTCGTATATTATATAGGCCTTTCGTTTTTTACAACACTCATCTCTCTGGTTGTGAGAATTAGTTTTTCAATAAAAAATATATGTTATTATTGCTTAATTCATTTTATTATTTATTTTTTTGTATCTATCATTTTATATTTGTTTAAATGTGTGTGCGTGCACATGTTTTAGTGTTCGTTCATATGTTTGTGCGCATTTGTGTATTGTTATGGGAAAAAACCCACCTAGAATCACCTCATTTTTCTGGCATCTCAAGGTGAGGCTTTTCTATACCTCAGGTAAGGATCAAATCACATAACCGCCCATATCTCAATGATATTTTTATCCTTTCAAATCATCAATTTCTTAAAAGTAATCAATATAGCTCACATTTCCACAATAATCCAATAGCTGCGCGCTTTGGTTTTCTATGTCATTCCAACTACTATGGAACTAACAATCATTTATCATTACCTTGTTTTTTCTTCTTTGTGTGTCAAGAAGCTAGCTTTTTGTGTATGACGGCTATTTTTTAGTGTCTAACAACTAGTTTTTCGAATTAGCTATAAATATAAACAACAATTGTAATCAATTTTTTCACAAATTCCAAATTTTTTAGAAGATGTCTTCTTCATATAGCGATTCCATTGACAAATTTTTAACGAGTCATTAGATGATAACGATTATGAAGTATATGGGATTTGCTTAATAAGTGCAGTTCACCGACTGTTAAATATCGAAGCGCAATAAAGGTGACCATGTCGTCCAGGATTTATAGTCGGGAAAAAGGTCATCAACATCGATAGGGAGGGAGAGCATCACTCATTAATGAAAGACTATTATGATGAGGCATGAACCTATGATGAAAATATTTTCAAGTGTTGTTTCCATACATTATTTGTTTTCCTCCATATTTTTATTGGAGTTCTTTGTACTAAACTATTTCATACAAGATAGAGATATGCGTTGAAATAAAGTTTCTCCAGTGCCTTGAAAATAACCATGACCCTCCTAATGCTAGGGTACGGATGCTTGGTCGACTTAATTGAAAAGTGTCTGAATTGTGGAGATAATTTCCATTGAGATGGTGAAGATGTTTTGTGAAGATATTTGCGTCGTGTATTCCAATCGATACTAGAGCAGACCTACGACCTAAAATGTAGGATAATTTCTCTAAAAAACGGATCAATGAGATTTATCGATTATTCTAGGTAGGATAGACTATAAGAACTAGGAGAGGAAAGCATTGGCGGCTTAGAAGAAGATCAATCGAGTTCACCACATGAAATCTAAGCTCATTCTTGAGGCTTTAGATGGCCACAATCTTTGGTTTATACATGTATTTTTTGGTATGTCGGGTACGGATAATGATTTAAACGTTCTCAATCTGTTAGCCATTTTTGACGAGTTCAAATACGAAAAGGCATCCCGTGGATGAATTTGCGTTATCAACGAACGATCATACGACACATGATAAATGGTCCACTTTTGTCTTAACAATTAAACAATAATGGCCAAAATAAAAAAAAGTACTTCTCACAATGTCAAGAGGGCACTTGGAAGGATGTAGAACGAGGTTTAGGTGTTATAAAAAAATAATTTGCTATTGTTAAAGGTTTTACCCATATTTTGTATCGTGATGATCTAGGATGCATCAATGATTCTTTCGAACATGATTATTGAAGATGAACGGAACGAACCAGATCTTTCATTGTGGCAACCCGATTACTGGTAAGGCGCAATAGAGCTTATGGAGTTGATTAACCTTATTAAGATAAATGATGCGACCCAGATATTTTGATAAGTTCACCTTTGCGACTCCGAAACAAATATCTCTTTGCAATAAAATCTACAAGAATATTTATGGAATTCACAACGAGGCATGTAGTGTTTTCCATTAATGGAATTTTCTATTGTAAGTTTTCTTTAGTTGTGCGTTTTTCATTGTATAGGTTTATTAATGGATTTTCTTTTTTTATTTATGTGTTTGTTGTACTTAAAAAGAAAAAAAACATACAAATGGTTAAATGAAATAAAAGAACGACATAAAGAAGGGTTGTCGCACATTCCATTCTTACGGTGTTTGGTTTACCACACCAATATCACTTATGTTAGTACTAAATGAACTATTGTTCCCTATTTTTCTTTTTTGGAATAACTTTCTTACTTTGGGGAATGCTTTAGAGAACGAAATTCATAGAATAATGGAAAAAATTACATTATGCTATATTGATACATGTCTTGGAGATGGTTCAATTCACCATTGTGGTGATTATTGGGAAAAACAAATTGGGATTCACATTTAAAATGAGAAAAAATTCCATCCCAAAAGATCTTAGATTATTCATGCATTGGAAATAAATCAAGAACTAGGTTTAATGATTGAACATAGGGTTTCAAGAAAACAATACTGTAGCGAATCATGTTGTGCTTTGTATGAGGAGACAAAGGCTAGAGATGATGAAATATTTGTTGCCTTCCAAAGTCTCCAAAAAATTTTCAAGTAAGCTTTGAACATCTCAAATCTTCCGGCATATTATTCACCCAAAGTAAGTCGTGTGTATGGGCACTCTTGGAGATGACACCAAGGTGAAATATAAAAGAAATTATCTTCATTCCCCTCACCCCTTCACAAACACATTAGTAGTGTTTTTCATCTCCCTCTCAAACCCTCCGTAATGGATCCTTAGTCTAAAATCCTGGCTTACACCATTATATATAGGTATGGGCTATGGACTTTTAGCGAGTTTGGGGTCTACTACTTGGACAGGACAAATAATTGAATTGACTTCCAAATAAATACTCAGAAATTCAAACTATAATTACCGTAATTATTTTCTTTCTTTATTTATTCACAATTAATTGCACAAATTAATCACTACTGTACTCCAACTCAATTATCTCTAAATTACTTGAAATAAAGTGGTACTATTTGCAAAGTAGATTATGGTATATAATATGATTCCCCATATTAAGTGTCTTCTACCTGCTTAGGCAAATAAATTTATTGTTAATGGACTTTTACGAAATTTAATCAATTCCTTTATCCTCAGACTTGACTTATTTACTACTCCATTGGTATTCTAAAATAATCCACCTACTGGTTTTACTGGGTTCAAACAATACATATAAGTCTATTAAGGTAGTGTCACAATCCATGGTATCCTCTGGACATGGATCCCTCTAAATTATGATCTCAAACGTACTCACACAACTGTTAGCCAATATGCGGAGATCATTTGATCATATATAAAATTATATCCCACCTATAGAAATCAAAGTGACATTTGTATAAGCATTCCAATCCTCACAATTCTCGGTATTATGCACCCCTTATAAATGGTGTGATATTGCCACAGTATAATCAAGAAAACCCTTAGACTAAAATCTCATGCGTGTTACTGTTCAATACACTCCTGAGATTTATCGATCATAATCCTTTGTCAAACTATTGAATAAGTTCTTGCACTGTCATACATGTTCTCGCAGTTTGTGATAAACTATTAGGATTGAATCGCAATTGCTATGATAGGATGTTAACTTCCTATATAGGTTGTGAAATATTCAATAATGCTAGAACTGGAATTTCGAACTCCTTGAGATCAATCTGAAGTCGACTCACTGAAATTCCTATTGAGCTATTTTGACCAACATGTCTACAATATTTTTAAACCAAATATAAGGCATTCTCATAACTATGATTCTTAATAAAAAAAATGAATTTACACACCTCTACTTAAAATTAAATGTCATATATTGTTGTAAGAATAAAATACCAATAATCTATCACTTAATCTTAAATCCACATATCTAACTCCTAACCCATTTGCTCGGGAGTTTGTTATGGATTGGTAGAAGTACTAATAATTTCTTATCTGATAGGAACTTGTGATAAACTTATGACTCATTCCTCTCTATCTCTCGAACTAGGTAAAACCTACCCTCACTGTGCTTAACCCTTTATGGTTTATGGATTCTCTCAAACTTGCAATCATATTGCTATAAGCCTTAAAAGTGCTATACCCAATCGTCTTTAAAGGAACCTCACCCAAGTTACTTAGGAAGTAACCGAGACATATAAAATCTTTAATTGCCTTCGAAGTGACAATAACTTCAGCATCCTTGGTGGAGTCAGCAATCCAAGATTGTTTCACACTCCTTCAGCTTATAACTCAATTTTCTTGGGTAAACACATATTAGAGGTAGAAAGCCTGGAATTTTTATCATATTTTAACTTAATCTTTGTACCAAGGTATAAGAAGATTAGACTAAAATCTGTCGATAATGCTAAAGACATAACATATTTTGATATTTGCACACAATATACAACATTCACAAGGATGCTCATCGCCAACGCATTAGGTATATTACTCATTCATTCCATCTAATAAAGTGTCCTATGCATTGATTCCCATACAAAGTGCTTTCCTACTTGAAAATAACCTATTTTTATGGAATTGGAATGCAAATCCTGTTTATAAAACATTTATAAAATCCATTTGGGATAAGACCAATACCCTCTGCAACCGATCTAGAAAAAAATGAATCATAAATATGTGTTTGTATTGTCCTAAGTACCTTATATTGAATATCCGGAATACCAAACTCCTATAAAATATTCTCATATCGATCCCGATTAGGCAAATATTAGCCACAAATTTTTTTAGAAATACTACCACATTTTTGTCATGCTTCCTATACTAATAAGTACTTTTAGAGCTTTGATCAAAATAAAAACTTGGTTAATTTATCAAGATGAATTACTCAAGACCTTTATGTTATCTTAAATCCATAAACGGATTTCACAACTTACATCAATTTGCTTTCCCGACTTCTTACCATGTCTTGTCAAGACAATTGTTCAAGAACGTAGTCTTGATGTTAAAAGAATCCCCACAGAGTTTAACATGGCTATCACGATAAGGTTTCCTCATAGTCAATCCCTATATTTTTTAGTAAACCTTTTTCACAATTCTTCCCTCTAAGGTTTACACCTTCTCATCTAAATTAGAATGTATATGTCCGCCTTGTAATGAAAAATTCCAATAAGAATGTTATAGTCCTGAATAACCTACCATGTACCTTATCATATATTAAAGATCACTATTCCTTCCTTTAATTTACACCATTCTCTCTTAAAATGTCCCGTATAGAATATTAGGATGGAATCCCAACCTCTGATTATTAATTACTTAACTATCTAATGAGGTAATCATATCAATTACCATATCTTATTACTTTGATTTGTTGACCTCACATATGCCCCACCTTAGCCTTGCGTACTTCGAACTAATCAAAGTCTTCAGACTTTCTATGCATGAGGTAAACATATACATATTTTTTAGTCTCATTAATGAAATCGATGAAGCAATCAAAACCACCTCTTGACCAGATTGTCATCGAAATATACTAATCGAAATGCACCATTTCCAACACATCTTTGGCTCTTTAGCTTTGGACTATGAAGTCCCCCTTGGTCATTTTTCATTCTAAATGGAATTCAAGATTAGAAGTGCCTCTACTTTGAATGAACTCAATTATTCATTTTAGATTAGTCTTCAAATTCCTTTTAGAATCAAATAACCTAAGCATAAATGCCATAATTGTTTTTGGTTCTAGAAAAAAACTTTCTCTTTAATGATTTATCCACTAAATTGTTCAATTCAGTAATTAGAAGTATTGGTGAGACAGACATATAATGTATAAATTAGTTTTTAGTGTACCAGAACAGACAAAAGATATCCAATTTTGATAAAATAATTTTATAAAATCCATTGAATATCTATTCAAAACTGATTTAGAAAATCAAAATCAACTTTTCTAAAATCCACATACATTAATAATTTACCCACATTAAATTTGTGTCATCATAATAATCTATAAAGATATACCACTAATGATACTATTGCCTTATTATAATTATCCATAACTAGGAACAAAGTTTTTCAAAGTAATTTCCCGATTACTTGGAACCTATACAATGCGTTGCAACCCTAATTTGTGGTTTTAGAGTCTACATATTAGGCTACTGTATATCGGGTCATAAATCATGCATTTACTTTTAAGAGATAAATCATTACCATGTCCTTTTCCTTACAAGTTAAGGAAAATCCATACACTTGTTGATATTAAAATTCTAACTACTTACAGTGATAAAACCTACCTTTCATCTATCTCACTACTACTGAGGAATATGAACAATCTTAATTCAAACCATTGTAATTGAGACTTAGCCTTATCCTCCTACTTCTCTTTCAAGAAAGAAGTAAAGTTCTTCTCAAACAACAAGCACCAACCTTTGGTTGCCAATGATCCTCACACCCGGATAACGAAATGTTACCGGATTTCCCCACCATTTTTAATGCAAAGAACCATTTATTCAATCAATGATAAAATCATTCTAAGAACATGATTCTCACTTGAGTGTCATCAACTAATCACAGGTTTCTACGAATTCTCATCGGTCAATTTTTAAAAACTAAAGATCCACATATAAAACTTTTCTTTCGGGTGGATCGAACACGTGTAATACTTAATTTAAATGAATTACCATATGTTTTAAAATACTGAGATTTCTTGATTAAAACCATCCGTTGGGGGGCCAGACAAAATGGTGCAAGGAGTCAATCATATCACTATTTTAAAATATTAATGGAAATTATGGGTTAAGTAAGTTTATTATCCTCAAAAGTAAAAATAATGCCTAATTAAATTTTCAATTTTTGAAACTTATTCCTATTAAAATTTCAAGAGTAATACCAGTGAGAAAAAAATTGAAAATATTTTTGAAATCTAAAAATCATGAAATTGAAAACATTAATTTCAAATTAAAACATTATAATTTATTCAATTAAATTTTAAAATGGCATCCCCTAACAACCAATTTTTAAAATTAATCTTGCCTGACATCTCAGTTCCCTTATAAGGTGAGATTTCTCGTTGGGAGATTAAATCTTTCCACCTTGAACTATACATTTTTATTTTTAGTTATGCTATCCGGACAATTCAGGATCCTTCTGTCCAATATAATGAATAGTCGATGACTTTTCATCCCAATTCTAATGACAGTAACTATGATGGGAAGGATACGAAAAATTGTGTTTAAATATATACCACCGGTTCATTACTGTAAAAGGTGTGCACTCGCTTTTAAATAAAAAGCTCTGATACCAATTTGTAAACGCGATGTGCGATATTGATCAAATGGGTTCGTAAGTTTCAAACAAAAACTTATTTAATCAATGACAATTTAGGAGTTTAATCAATTCAGCCCTTTAAAATACAACCAGCCACGCGTGTGCATGTCAAACCAACATAAATAAGGGTGCGATGAAGTATTCAGGAAAAAATCCTGGCAGGGTGGCAAAAACCTTTTATTTTCACTATTATTTATAAAGTACCGGTTACAAATCGGATTGAAATGAAAATACACATTGACTTATGAAAAACTCACAGGTGTCGGTTCGTAGCCCAGGAACACCGTAGCACTCCCTATGACACGCAATCCTGAATCTTGGCAGAGTCTCCTTCCATAATAGCTCGCAGCTCTCGGTTGTAGAGATTACCATCCACAGATTGAATCAGCCCAATACCTCCCGCAAGTGGCACCTATGGTCAGCCCAGTACCTTTCCAAGGCATTTATGAATCAGCAGCAAAACTATGATTTTGGGTTCCAAAAACAACTCACACAAAAGGCTCGGATTTGTGAATTGTAAAATAAAGTTTTGAACCCTCAAAGTGATGAAGAATAAACCAAAAACACTTAAAAACGTATTATGTTAAAACCAATGTTTTCTCCACACGAAATACAAAAGTCTGACACCCTTTATATAAGAAAATTCAAGGTGGTGATGTGTCAGAAATAAACTCTATCGTTCGAACGAAATACGACATCATTTTAGGGATAACTCCATCTCGTTCGAACAAGGTGTGACGTCGTTCGAACTACCGTCACTGATCCTCTTTAAAAAACTTTTAAAAAATTAAACAACTTGGAATCCTTAAAAACCAAAAATGTTTACGGCATCAGGAGTATTTATCCAAAAAAAAATTATGATTAAAATAATTTTTATTTTCATAAAAATATCCCAACACTTTTAATGTAAAATGTAAATGGAACTAAAACACATTTTACCAAAGCCGTCCTTGTTGGGCATGATTATTGAAGTTGACTTGAAATTCGAATCATCGATTGAAGATGTGCGATTTTCAATGCTTCGACAAACTTGTAGCGGTATACGACATACTAAATGTGATGGATGATTTCCTTACAAATCTCCCCCTATGTCTATACCGGTACGAAATAAAAACAATCCGAATTATCAAACTCAAAAATAACCTATACAAATCTACCCTCCCATAATTCGAATGTGGAAAGATAAATTGAACAAGTCTTCAATCAAACTTGGCTTCAACAATCAACTTTTCAAATCTCAAAGCTTTTCTCATTAGGGTGTTCAATCCAAAGAATCTTCAATTGTACCTACACACATGAGACAAAGCAAAAATCACGTGACGTATCGAGTCTGAAATGATTAAGAAACATATATTAAATTAAGGCAATAATCATATCTCCCCCATACAAAATATTCCCCAGAATTCGTTCTCCCCCTTTTTATTTGTCCAAAATAGACAAGGAAAGAATAAAAACAATAAAGCACAGTGGGGTGTCACGGGAAACAAACCAAACATACTATTTTTTGAATTTTTGATTTTTTTATTAAAAATAAAAATATCACACACCCTGAATTTTCACTAAGACCACCAAATCATGAAAACGAAATGAATGGGTGTGAACAAATTTGATAGGAAAATCAACTCAATCATATCATATGTGGAAGATGCATAAGAGTACTCCTAACAAATGAACATAAAAAATAGTCCTTTGGTGTAAAATTGTTGAATTTAGATGACATCGTCTTAAATAGAAATCAACAAATCAAAGTCAACATGATTTTCACCCCAATAACATCCAAAACGATTTCATGTCTTTTCAAGATTTTTAAGGACGTACAAAGCCGTTTTAAATCTCCAAACAAACTCCCTCATATACATTTTCTTTTCTAGGTGATCTAAATTCTCAAACATTGGAGAATTGGTGAATAAACCTAATGGCCCATAATTGGCATAATTATTTTTATTGCCTTTAAATTTTTTCGGGCTCTTTTAAACCTCTTTGGACCCCGAATAATTAAAATTTCTCATTTTTTTAGTCCCAATTTAAATGGAGGCTTAATAGAAAAGGATAAATGAGTACCTTTCGTAGCCATTCACCGTTTATAAAATTCACACAAACTTACGACAAGCGGTAAAAGCATGCACACCTTTTATTATCCTGTTTTATCGCATTTGGTTCATTTTAATAGACAGAATTGAGATGAAAACACGTAACCAACATGTGATTGGACAAGAACAAATATCAAATAAATCCATGCATGTGTGCGATAAAGGACAAAGTGACTCAAAACATATAGGTAGCAACACTATAGCAACTCAAAGACTCCAAACTTTGTAAAGCACATGAATGACACAACATATTGTCTCAAAACATTATCAAACCATCACAAGGATATGGCATGAAGTTGTGACTTGGTCATCCTAAATGTGCATTCATATAAGGTGTAAACAAAATACAAAAATCGTTTTGGATTTTTCAAAATTTTCTAAATAAAAAATCCAATAAAAAAAGTACATGTCATAACACTAGCAAAGATATGAATCATGAAACACAACTAGCGTATGATAAAAATCATGCAAGCAATCAACGATATGAAATAGCAAGTGATGAATCATGTGCAAGCATGTGAGAATTAACACGTCTAAAATCTAATGCATCCAAAAGTGATTTTCTAACCCAAATAGATATGAAACGACGTGTAGGGGTTGGGGAAACCATGGGAACACTAGACTTGAACTTCCTAGGATTTCTTCGAAAATCAAAACAAAATAGCCTTAGGTGCCATTTCCTACCACAATATGAACATGTGTAAACGGGTGGAACAACACCTATGGGTTGACGTTTTATAATGTCCTTGGAAACGGTTGACCCTCTAAATAAAATAATGGTTTTGTCTTTAACACTAGAATTATGTGAACAAGATGAGCCATTACCATCATTATTAAACCTACTCTAGTCCTTCAAATAATTTTTCAATTTCAAAAATTTTGACTCAAGCAATAAATTAGACTCTTCCAAAGATAGGGATTTCTTTTTCAAGTTATCAATTAAACTTAACACTTTATCACGCTCACCCTCAATTAAAATAACCTTATCCCTAAGAGTCTTTTCACGTGTCGTAAAATCATCGATAAAATTTTTATCCCCGATGGCACAAATGCACATACTAGATTCTTTCAAGTCATTTAATTCATTTTTTAAAACAAGGAACTTCTCATCACTCTTCTCTTTGGACAATTTTAAAACATTAAAGTCCAGGTCCAACGAAATAGATTTTTCACGATAGAAATCTCTTTGATTTTGAACTGCTTGCAAAAGATCCATAGCGAATTTAAAAGGACAATTTTCTTTTTTCAAAAATTCAATTCTTTTAGCAAACGTCAAATTCAAATGATTTCGAGACAACGGGTGGGCACATCGAGTTAGATAAGTGTGTCATCGAAATATTGCGATAATTTTTTTAGCAAAAATCAATATCACACAAAGTTTTGCAGAAAATAAGGATCAAACGCAATAAATTAGCATAACACGCTCTGATACCAATTTATAAAAGGTATGCACTCACTTTTAAACAAAAATCTCTGATACCAATTTATAAACGCAGTGTGCAATATTGATTCAAATGGGTTCGCAAGTTTCAAACACAAACTTATTTAATCAATGACAATTTACGAGTTTAATCAATTCAGCCCTTTAAAACACAATCAACCACGTGTGTGTGTGTCAAACCAACATAGATAAGGGTGCGATGCAGTATTCAGGAAAAAATCCCTGTAAGGCAAAAACCTTTTATTTTCACTATAATTTGTAAACTCCCGGTTACAATCGGATTACAATGAAAATACACGTTGGCTTATGAAAAACCCGCAGGTGTCGGTTCGTAGTTGTCAGCCCAGGAACACCGTAGCACTCCCTATGACACGCAGTCCTGAATCTTGGCAGAGTCTCCTTCCACAATAGCTCGCAACTCTCGGTTGTAGAGATTAACCGCCACATATTGAATCTATGGCCAACCTAGTACCTTTCTAAGGCACCTATGAATCAGCATCAAAACTATGCTTTTGGGTTCCAAGAACAACGCACATAAAAGGCTGGGATTTATGAATTGTAAAACATAGTTTTGACCCCTCAAAGTGATGGAGAATAAACCAAAAACACTTAAAAACATATTATGTTAAAACTAGTGTTTTCTCCATGCGAAATACAGAAGTCTGACACCCTTTATATAAGAACATTCAAGGCGGTGACATGTCAGAAATAAACTTTGTCGTTCGAATGAAATACAACGTCGTTCGAGAGACAACTCCATCTCGTTCGAACGAGATGTGATGTCGTTCGAACGACCATCACTGATCCTCTTTAAAAAACATTAAAAAAAATAAATAACTAGGAATCCTTAAAAACCAAAACTATTTACGTGATCAGGAGTATTTATCCAAAATCTTTTTATGATTAAAATAATTTTTCTTTTTATAAAAATATCCCAACACTTTTAATGTAAAATGTAAATGGAACTAAAACACATTTTACCAAAGCCGTCCTTGTTGGGCATGATTGTTGAAGTTGACTTGAAATTTGGATCGTCGATTGAATATGTGCGCTTTCCAATGCTTCGACAAACTTGTAGCGCTATACGACATACTAAATGTGACGGACAATGTCTTTACAATTACTTGAAATAAAACTTGTTCATAATGAAGTTTCCCATTGGGGGATCAAACACACTCACATTCTAATTCACATAATTATCACCTAAGAGTTTTAATGAATGCATGATGCCCTCATTAATTCCATCTGTTAGGGAACCGGACTAAAGCTGATCCGAGTAGCACATATGATTCACAAAAAAATGATGGAGACCATGGGGTTTATGTTAAAAACCCTCTCCCACTTAGTAATTTAGAATTTAAGGATTTTGAAAAACAATTTATTCAATTCTAAATGTTCGAATTTAAATCATTAATAATTTTCCATGTACTTGTACAAATTAAATCACCTCGGCCTGACTATTTTAATTTTGTAAAAATAAAATGATTTTTAAATTAAAATAAAATCCGTTAATCAATATTTAATTCATACCTTAAAATTAATTACCCTAATTAAATTCAATTTAGAAAAGAATAAATTCAAAAAATGGTGATCTAGGTCGGGCTTAAAATGTAAATTTTTGTTGTCCATAAAAATGGGTGTTCCTAGTTATCCAATTAATCTGAACAAGAATTATGATATATAATAAAATAACGTGACATGCATGCAAATATAAAATAAATGAGAAAAAAGAAAAGGATAATATTTTCCTTTTCCATCATGGCGTAAACCTCTTCATTAAGTAAAACTCTTTAAGCCTAATAATCCTTATTGTAGAAGGCTTTCTTTTAACTTAGAGTCCAAATTGAAGTAGACTTCATCACAAACAAAAGTTCTTGAAGATCTTTCCTTCCGAAAAATGATCCAAATTGGTCCGAAAAACACCGAAAAAATAAGCCACAAAATCTACATGCACCCGATTGGATTGACCCGGTTCTCCCGTCGGATCGATCTGAAGGAACTCTATTGTGACAACATCATTTCTTCTCATATTTCTCATGACAAACGGTCATAAATCTTCTAAATATTTATGACACTTCACAAAACTTTGTCGAAAACCTAAACCCATATAAATGCATTATTATAACGGTAAAGAAACACTACATGCCCTCATAATTTCCTCCAAATACATTGTAAGGACATAATTTTATAAATGTTTAGGGTAGAATCTAGGAATTTTCTATTTGTCCTAGATCACAGTATGTATGCCTGATACCGCTACATTCAGCATGTCAACACGATCATCCATGACGGCCTTGATCTAAATCCATGCATCCACCATCTTCACACATGCATCATGCTACATGAGACGTGCTGATCAACCGTTCCCACTACTCCACGATGCGTTATTGGTAAAATGGTTTATTGGAGTTGTTAATATTTGAATAAATATTTGGGAATGTTTTAAAAAATATTTTTCGAAGTCTGATTTATTTTCAACTCAAAAGCAGAATTTTTTTTAAGTGTAGAAGCGGACTTTTCTTGGTCATCGAGCTCGTTCAAATGACATCCCTCTATCGTTCAAGCGATATGAGGATGTCGCGCGATCTCGTTCGAGCGACACATGGTCTCGTTTGAGCGACATGCCTATGTCGTTCGAGCGACGGCGTTACCTCGATTTTCATATAAATATCTGTACCCATTCTGCACGTTTTTCCAAGTCTTTTTCGTACACGTTTCTACGATTTACAGGCCAGAAAATAGACTACAAGTTTTTAAGGTTTAATGCCTTTTGATTCACAAAACCATTCGTAAATATGTGTGTGAATCTTTAAGCCTTCAAAGGATTGTTTTTACTCCTCTAGAGTAGCTTGTGGAGAAGCCGACTATTTTCCATTGCTGCCCATATGGAGTTCTTGCGGAAGATTCCAGCCGACGACATCGGAACCGACACCTGAGGGTATTTCATATGTCACTCATGTTTTCAGTATAATCTGTGTAGACCGTTATTTACAAATTATAGTGAAAATAAAAAGGTTTTACCCCTTTGGGGGATTTTTCCTCATTTGTGTGTTGGTTTGTGATTGAATATTCTTGCATTATTATATTGTCTTCAATCACACCTAGATGCATGTTTTAGGATTTAATTGAAAAAATTGAGTTTAATTAAATAATTTCTTTTTTTGAACAAAAGCGCACTCTCAAATTTGTATCATAGCCAATTACACAATTATACCGTGTAATTTTCCGCAAAATTATTCTGAGATATCATTGTTTGAAAATTTTGATTTTTGAAAAAAGGCGTGTTCAAAATGGTGAAATTATATAATAAAATGCCAATTTTTGACGGGACAAATTATGCTTACTAGAAAGCCCGTATGAAATCTTCTCTAAGAGCCATAGATGAAAGAGTTTGGGTTTTGGTTGAAAGAGGGTGGACACCTCCCTCCATCACTATTGACAACGTGAAAAATTTAAAATCTGTGACTGCATGGATAGAAAAAGAATTTAAATGGTCAGCTTTTAACCCTAAGGCTCTTAGTGCTATTTCTGGATCCATCACTCCTGACAAATTTCGATGGATAATGACGTGTACCACATCAAAATAGGCATGGGATATTTTACAGCTTACCCATGAAGGAACTAATGATGTGAAAGAATCAAAATTGCAAAACTTAACAACTTAATTTGAAACTATAACCATGCTTGAGTCTGAATGTTTTGATGAATTTTATGCTAGGTTATCTGATATTGTAAACACTAGCTTTAATCTTGGTGAACACATTCCTAATGCTAGAGTTGTTAAAAAGATTATAGGATCACTGCCTAAGAGTTTTATCCCTAAAGTTACGGTGCTAAATTCTATGGGTAATTTAAACACGCTTAAATTAGAGGAATTGGTTGGAGACTTACAAACCTTTCAAATTGACATGTTCCCTAAGTCCGTTAAACCAAAAGATAAGGGAATTGCACTTCAAGCCCAGGATAGGAAGAGTGAGGGGTCGACAAGAAATAAAGTAGAGTCATCTAGAAAAAGGGAGAAAGAAACATTAGATTCCGAGTGTGACCTTAATTTAGATGATTTAGCCTTGTTTGCAAAACATTTCAAGAAAATTCTCAATTTCAAGAAAAATGGAAATTTCAAAGATAAAAAGAATTTTGAGAAAAATAAATTTGAAAAGAAAAATGAATAAGATTTTAAAGACCATCCTAAGAAAGACGGTAAGAGATGTTATAAGTGTGACAGTGAGGGTCATAGAGCTTTTGAGTGTGCCACTAGGCTTAACAGACTTGCCAAAGAAAAGGGCAAAGCTGTCCTTAATGCTACCCTTAGTGACGACAGTAAGGTCAAGTCGATGGACTCTGGCGACGAGTCATCGCATGAGTGTAACTTCACCGCATTCATGGCTAGTCATGTGAGTACCTATAGTGCTCCTCACGACGATGAGGATGCTACTTCACAGGGACATCTCGACAGTGAGAACGAAGTGAGTGAGGGGGGATGCTGCAAGTGAGAGTGAGAGTAATCTTCAACACGCCTACACTGATTTATATACTGGGTCATTTAAAACCAAAAGTGTAACAAATCATTAGTTCTTAGGATCACCTCTTTAGAGGAAGATTTAGGAGAAGCGAGAGAGAGAGATAGAGAGAGTCCTCCACCTTCACTACCTTGAGAGAGAGAGAGAGAGAGAGAGAGAGAGAGAGAGAGAGAGAGAGAGTGCCTGTGTTGAGAGAGAAAGTGACGTTAGAGAAAGAGAGAGATTGTTTGGAGAGAGAGAGAGTTTCTTTGAGAAAGAGAAAGGGGACTTGACTAAACAAGTGACTAGTCTTAAGAGTGAGATCCATTCCTCCCTGGAGACTCGGAAGAAACTTGAAGCCCTTGTAGCGTATCTTACTCATGATCTTGAGAGAGCATGAGAAGTCAAAGTTCAAATCGAGGACATATCTGAAAAGATGGGAAATATGTTACTCGGTCCTACTTTAGGTTTTGGTGATAGGCAGCGAGTAAGTTTTGATGGTGCCTCCACGTCCTAAATAGCACCTGAACTAGTTCCCGAGTTTACTACAACTCCATATGGCCATCTTCAAAAACCACGAAGGAGAGTTCAACCAATAAAATCAAACCAAGGTCTACCTAAGACTGTGTTCTTTTGTACGTACTGCAAAAGAAAAGGCCACCTGGGAAAGTATTGCTATAGTTTGGGTCAGACTTCACGTACATATGCTCCACCACATCGTACTGATGATTTTACCAGTCTGAGAGAGCGTGTTGAGTTTTTATCCACCACATCACAGAGTTTGATGGAAGAATTCCGACGAATGTCCTTGTCGTCAGTGAATGCTTCCCGCATCCTCGCTAAAACCAACAACAACAAGGGTAAACGAAAGGTTACCACTTCTTGGGTACCTAAGAAAGACGAAAAGTCCCTTGTTGTTCATGTCACTCTCAAAGCACATAATACCTCACAGTGGTATTTTGATAGTGGGTGGTCTAGACATATGACCGGTGATGTCTAATTTTTTACCTACCTAGAGGATCATAAGGAAGGTAGAGCCACCTTTGGAGATGGGAGCAAGTCTAGCATCGTAAGACGAGGTACAGTAGAGTTACAAGGATTTCCTAAGCTAGAGAATGTTTTATACGTAAAAGGTTTGAAAGCAAACCTTCTCAGCATTAGCCAGCTGTACGACGCTGACTTTGCCGTAAAGTTTGACCGGGACACGTGTAATGTCTATAATCAAGCCGATAAACTTTTATTACAAGGCGTGAGGACATAGGATAATTGCTATGGGACTGTGCCCAACTTTAAAATTTTCTGCAACAACACCACGATCACTCCTATGGATATGTGGCACCAACATCTAAGTCACGTGAACTTTAGATATTTGACGCGATTAGCTAAAAAGGACCTAGTATGTGGCTTACCAACACTTAGAAAGCCAACTTCCACAGTTTGTGTACCCTGTCAGTTGGGAAAACAAATCCGTAGCCCCCCACAGGAAGTTAAATTCCATTATTACTTCACGAGTACTTGAGTTGATACACATGGATCTCATGGGTCCTACTCGTATAGAGAGTCTGGGTGGTAAGAGGTAAATCTTAGTGATGGTAGATGATTTTTCCAGATATTTGATTGTAGGTTTTTTGAGAGAGAAATCCGATGCTATAGAGTTTTTAACGACCAAGTGTTGTGTCCTACAAAACCAACACGGAGTCACTATTAATAGAATGCGAACTGACAACGACACTGAATTTATAGAGCAAAGAGTATATCTTTATTGTGATAGACTAGGAATAAAACATGAGTTTTCTGCTGTGAAGACTCCTCAGCAAAATGGGATTGTTGAGGCAAAGAACAGGTCGATTCAGGAAATAGCTAGATCTATGCTTCTAGGTCTTAAAGTTGCTAGGGGATTTTGGGCAGAGGCAGTGTCTACTACATGCCATACGGTGAATAGGTTTTACCTTCGTCCACACACACTTACAACACCCTATGAATTGTGGACTGGAAAGAAGCCCAATCTTGCATATTTTTGTGTTTTGGGGAGTAAATGCTACATCCTACGGGATAGAGAGAAATTAGGAATATTCGACTCCCGAAGCGACGAGGGAATATTGCTAAGATATTCATTAAATAGTAGAGAGTACCGAGTTTTTAACCTGAAGAGCTCTAAAGTGATGGAGTCGATAAACATTACTGTACAAGATGACGAACCATCGATGTCTGTTGACTCTACCCATTTGAGTGAAGATAACATACTCCTTTTTTATGATCCCACTATGTCTCTCACATCTAGGGTGGACCGTAGTCCTATTATAGGGGACACACCTGCTTGGGTTCGCAAGAGTCATGATCCTTCCACCATTATTGGTGATCCCACTTTAGGGGTCAAGACTCGTGCTCAGCTATAGAATGTTATTTAGCAATATCTGCTACACATCTAAAGTCGAGCCCAAGAATCACAAAGAAGCACTCAAGGATGAACACTGGATATCTGCTATGCAGGATGAGTTGCTTCAGTTTAAAAAGAACAATGTCTGGGAACTTGTCCCCCGACCTAGTGAGACGAATGTGATAGGTACCAGGTGGATTTTCAAGAATAAAATGGATGAAAATGGTACCATAATCATAAATAAGGCTAGGTTGGTCACTCAAAGCTACACACATATAGAGGGTGTAGACTTTGGGGAGACATTTGCTCCTATTGCGAGGCTTGATTCCGTCCACTTACTACTCGCCATCGCATGTCATCGCGCTTTAATCTGTATCAGATGGATGTCAAGAGTGCCTTTCTAAATGGAATTCTATAGGAAGAGGTTTACATGGACCAACCAAAAGGATTTGAAGACCCTAAGAACCTGGAGCACTTTTACTATCTGAGGAAATCCTTATATGGTTTGAATCAAGCACCCCGTGCTTGGTACGAGAGGCTTACTTCCTATCTCTTAGCCCGTGGCTTCAAGAGAAGGGGAGTTGATATGATGTTGTTCATCACGATAGATGACGGTGCTTTTTTGGTTGCCCAGGTTTATGTAGACGACATGGTATTTGGATCCACGTGCTCCCAGTATGCTCACCACTTTGAGGAGGAGATGAAAAGTGAGTTTGAGATGAGAATGATATGTGAGTTTACTTTCTTCCTTGGTCTCCAGGTTCGTCAGCTAGAGGATGGGATGTTCATCTCCCAATCCAAGTATGCTAGAGACCTAGTGAAGAAATTTGGTTTAGACTTCGCTAAGCATGCACGTACACTAATGAGTACTTCTATCAAGATTAGTAAGGACACTTCAGGCAAGGACGTAGAGCAAACCTTGTATCGGAGTATGATAGGTAGTCTTCTCTACTTGACTGCCAGTCTCCCCGACATAGCCTTTAGTGTTGGAGTCTGTGCACGATATCAGGCGTCCCCGAAAGAGTCACACTTACTCGCTCTAAAACATATTATCAAATACGTGAGTGGGACTCTCTCCTACGGTATTTGGTATTCCTTTGATACCGATGACCGTTTATTTGCCTATTCAGATGTCGATTGGGTCGGGGATGTAGATGGTTATAGGAGCACTCCTGGTGGGTGTTTCTACTTTGGTTCTGCTCTTGTCTCTTAACTGAGCAAGAAGCAAAACTCGATCTCTTTATCCACTTCGGAGGCTGATTATATCGCCGCCGAGAGTTATTGCACATAACTCTTGTGTATGCAGCAAATGTTAGAGGATTATGGGAGTTCACAGGACACCATGACCATCTGTTGTGATAACACGAGTGCGATTCACATATCTCGTAATCCGATCCAGCATTCGCGCACAAAGTACATCAGGATACGCGAACACTTTATACTTCAGTTAGTTGTGGAGAAAGTTGCATCCCTGAGGTTCGTACCCACCGACCTTCAGTTAGCCGATATTTTCATAAAACCTTTAGATGCCCTTAGATTTAAGAGTCTTAGGAAGTCTTTAGGGATTTGCACAGTTGATTGAGGGGATGGTCCTTGTCTAGGATAGGATGCATTGTCATGTCCATATCATATGATTCCTATTGCTAGTTTGTATCATTTGTATTATTATTTTTGCTTTTTATATTTTATCGAGAAATCCAAAAAGATTTTCTTTTTCATAATTTTTTTTAGAAAAGCATAAAAAGATTTTTATATTTTTGTTTACACCTCTTATGGATAACCATTTAAGATAGCCGAGTCACAACTTCCATTTCCATTTTTCACGTGACTGTTTGATAGTGATTTGAGACGCTACATCATTGCATCCATCTGCTTTACATTGTTTGGAGTCTTTGAGATACGATTAGTGATATCTTTCTACATGTTTGGCTCCTTATCTCCTTTATTTCACACATGCATGACTTTATTTGATTATTGTACTTGTCTATCACATATTGGCTTGAGTGTTTCCATCTCAATTCTGTCTATACAATGAACCATATGCGATAAAACTTGACAAGATTGGAAGGCATGTAAAAACCTTTTGGTGAGATTGTGTGGTATTTCAAAACGGGGAAGGATTGCGAAAGGTTCTCATTTGGCCTTTGCGAATACTAAGCCACCGTTATATCGGACCAAAAAAAAATTGAGGAATTTTATTATTCGAGGTGCACAGAGGTTAAAAGAGCCCGAAAAATTTAAAGGCAATAAAAAACAATGCATGCCGAATATGGGCCATTAGGTTTCACCATCAATTCTCCAATGTTTGAGAATTTAGATCACCTCTAAACAAAATATAAATCTGAGGGAGTTTGGTTGGAGATTTTAAACGAGTTTGCACTTCCTTGAAAGTCCTGAAAAAGCATTAAATAGTTTTGGACGTTATTGGTATGAAAATCACTTTGAGTTATGATTTGCTGATTTGATTGAGTCAATTTCTTATAATTCCATTTTTTTACTCCTAAGGAAGATGTTGAGTATATTCGTTTGGAGTATCCGATATTTATTGTGCATATATGTTATGTTTGTATGCATTGATTTTCTTATCGAATTTGCTCACACCCATACATTTCCGCTATCATCGACTTGGTTGTTTTTGTGTCCTTTCATGGTGTGATTCTTTGTTGTATATTTTGTGTGAAAATTTTTGAAAAATTCTAAAATAGAAAGTATATTACCTTGTGACATTCTCCATTTTCATTTATTTGTGCTTCTCATATCTGTCTATTTGGGGACATCATAAAAAGGGGGAGAATGAATTATGGGAGAGAATTGTTTGGTTGATTAATTATTTGCTTAAGCTTAATTGATTCGATTTTTGCATATCATTATATTTCAAACTCTTGCATGTCACGGGTATCTGCTTTATCTCATGTGTGTAGGTACAAAATTAATGATTATTGGATTGCACAACCTGATGAGAAAAGTTGAAGATATGAAGATGTTGAAGTTTGGTTGACGACATGTCAGTTAGTATTCTCAATTTGAGGGTTTAATGGGGATATTATCTTATATGTCATTTTCTTTATGGAGATTGCATAATTTGGATTTTTTATGTATGTACCGGCATAGACATAGGGGAAGATTTGTAAGGACATAATTTTATAAATGTCCGGGGTAGAATCTAGGAATTTTTTATTTGTCCTAGATCACAGTATGTATGTCTGATACCGCTACATTCGGCACGTCAGCACGATCATCCACGACGGCCTTGATCCGAATCCATGCATCCACCATCTTCACACGTGCATCATGATACATGCGACGTGCTACTCAACCGTTTCCACTATTACACGACGTGTTATTGGTAAAATGGTTTATTGGAGTTGTTAATATTTGCATAAATATTTGGGAATGTTTTAAAAAATATTTTTCGAAGTCTGATTTATTTTTAACTTAAAAGCAAAAAAAAATTTAAGTGTAGAAGCGGACTTTTCTTGGTCGTCGAGATCGTTCAAAAGACATCTCTCTGTAGTTCAAGCAATATGAGTATGTCGCACGATCTCATTCGAGCGACATGCCTATGTCGTTCGAGTGACGGAGCCGCCTCGATTTTTGTATAAATAACTGTATCCATTCTGTATGTTTTTCCAAGTCTTTTTCGAACACGTTTCTGCGATTTACAGCCTAGAAAATAGACTTCAAGTTTTTAAGGTTTAATGCCTTTTGATTCACAAAACCATTCCTAAATATGTGTGTGAATCTTTAAACCTTCAAAGGATTGTTTTTACTCATCTGGAGTAACTTGTGGAGAAGCCGACTCTTTTCCATTGCTGCCCATCTGGAGTTCTTACGAAAGATCCCAGTCGACGACATCGGAACCGACACCTGAGGGTATTTCGTATGTCTTTCGTATGTCACTCATGTTTTCAGTATAATCCGTGTGAACCGTTCTTTACAAATTATAGTGAAAATAAAAAGGTTTTGCCCCTTTGGGGGATTTTTCCTCATTTGTGTGTTTGTTTGTGATTGAATATTCTTGCATGATCATATTGTCTTCAATCACACCTAGATGCATGTTTTAGGATTTAATTGAAAAAACTGAGTTTAATAAAATAATTTCTTTGTTTGAACAAAAGCACACTCTCATACATTAATAAAGCAATAATTATAAAGACCTAATTATTACAATCATATCGAATTTAGGATCAAAAAATAACTTTGAATAAACTACCATTGGATCCAATCACATACAATAAACATATGTGACGATTTTGAAAGAGATTTAAACATAGAATATCTACAGAATCACATTAGTATGATACTATACATAAGATTGTACAATAATACAACATGCAAAAACTACGATTTCATGGTGGACAATATCGACCTTTTCAATACACAAGGAATATCAATCACGGCTCTGATACCAGTTATTAGAAAAAATAACTTGGGATTGATATTTAAAATGCGAAAAAATTTCAGCCCTAGAGATCTTTGATAAATCATGCATTAAAAAGAAATCAAGAATTGAGTTTAAAGATTAAACCTAGGATTTCAAGAATACAATATCATAGAGAATCATGTTATGATTCGTATGATGAGACAAAGGTTGAAGATGATGAATTCTCTGATGCCCGCCATGGTCTCCAAAAACCTTTAAGAAAGCTTCAAATATCTCGAATCTTCAGACATATAATCCACCCAATCCTTATACGTAGGCACTCTTGGAGATGAAACCATGATGAACTATAAGAGAAATCAACTTCTTTCCCCGAATCCCTTCACAAAAAAGTGAATAGTTTTTTTTGTATCCATATCTAACTCTTCATAATTGATCCTTAGACTAAAACCCTACCTTACACCAATATACATAGATATGGGTTATGGAATTTAGTCAAATTGGAATTTCAGAGAGTTTTAGGCCTACTACTTGGGCATACTAGGGACTCTGGACAAATAAATAAATTGATTTCCAAATAAATGTACAAAAATTCCAACTAAAATTACCATAATTATTTCCTTTATTTATTAAATCGTGATTAATTCCATTAAATAATCGCGTTTTCACTCCGATTGAATTATCTCTAAATCACTCTGAATAGAGAGGTCCAATTTGCAAAGTTAATTACAGTACAAAATATGATTCTCCCCGTTAAGTGTCCGATACTCGCTTGGTCAAATCAATTTGCTATTATCGACGTTAACCAACATCTAATCAATTCCTTAATTCTCAAACTTAACCTATTTGGTACTCCACCAAGATTATAAAATAATCCATCGGTCGAATTTTATTTGGTGGCCACAAAAAATATAAGTCTATCAAGGAGTATCACTGTTCATAGTAGCCCTTCGACGTAGATTCCTCCAAATTATGATCTCACACCTACTCATAATTACCAGCCAATATGCGGAGATCATTTGATCCGACATAAAATAAAATCGCAACCATGACAATAAAAATGACATTTGTACAAGCATTCCAATCCTCATAATTCTCGGGATTAAGAATCTATGCACCACAAATGGTGTGAAATTACCTGAGTCTAATCAAGATGGACTTTAGACAAAAATATCACGGGTTGACATGTTCAATACTTTCATGGGATGTAGTGATTGCAATCCCCCGTCAAACTATCAAACAAGTTCTCGAACCATCATACATGTTTTCACAGTTTGAGATAAACTACTAGGATTGCATCTCAACCGTTTCGATAACATGTCAACTCTCTATCTAGGTTGTGAACTTTTCAATAGTGCCATAACTAAAATTTCGATCTCCTTGTGATCAACTCAGAGTCGACTCACCGATATCCCTATTGATCTATGTTAACAGACATGTCTCCAATATGTTCAAATAAAATATAAGATATTCTCTAAACCATTGTTCTTATTTCAAAATGTACTGACATACATTTACTTGAAAGTAAACGTCATACATGATTTTCAGAATAAAATCCCAACAGTGATAGAATCCCCATACCATATGAGAAGAAGCAACATGATTGTGGGTGAATTTCATCACTATAGGATCTTGAAGTATTGCATATATTTACAGAATACTTACTAACTTGTGGTTGTGATAATTATTTGTAACAACCCTCGAATCCGGAAGGCTCATTTTATACAAATTTTATCGCATAAGGTAATTATATAAAATGTGGGGACTGGAGTAAATATTAATTTAATGAATTGAAAGTTAATATTTACTAGATTGATGCATATTTACTGTATGTGAAAGTAAATATCACAAGGTTGCATGTTTGTAGTGTCATGTATTTTAAATGACATTTAGGTTTAAATAAGATTGGAACTCGAAATAATTTATAAAATTTTTGGACGCCAGTTTAGAGGGTGTAGTTAGTCTCGGAAGGTGCGAGACAGTCAAAATAAGTGCCATATTGTATTTTTGTATTTCGGGCAGTTTTACCTGGTTTAGCTTATCAGCGTATTTGCGAGTCATTTTAATGTGGTATTAACCACTTAAGTTGGGAGAATTATGTTAAGCCACGATTTTGGTCTTTCCCCTTATTTCATTCCCTCATTTTATGTCTTAAAACATAGAGAGAAAAGGAGAGAAAGAGAGAAGAAGAGAAAAGAGGAGAAAGAAGAGAAAAAAATAAAGATTGAAGAAGGATTGATGCCCCTACTCAAAGAAATCTGATATTTCCTACATCAACGCAAGTTTTCTACTTGCTAATATGTGATTTAAGATGTATAAATTGTATGATTAGTTGTGTATTTACATTTATAGTTTAAATGAGGAAATTGTGGGAATTAAACCTTAATCTTAGTTTTAATGATGAAATTGTGGATTTTAGTACTTAGTAATCATGTTGGGATGATTTTGGGTAGACAAACATTGTTGGTTGTGTGTAAAAATGGAAGAGATTTGTGGTTGGAAAAAATTAGGGCTCAAAACACTTTAAACAAAACTAGGAAATCTTGCAGAACCGAATCGATTCGGCCTGGCCGAATCGATTCGCCTTGAGACAGTTTCCAGGTTTGGGTCGACCGAACTGATTCGGATGGTCCGAATCGATTCGGTAATTATGCCGAAAGTCAGGTTTTCTTGACCGAATCGATTCGGATGGTCCGAATCGATTCGCTTTCCTGTGCCAAATCGATTCGGCTAGGCCGAATCGATTCGGAAGCCCTGCATTTTGAGTAATTTTCTTAGTTCAATTCCAATTCATTTTCTTTAAGTCTATGGCCTAGGAACCTTCTTTAATGAAGTAAACTAAGTGTCCTAGAGTTGTAATTGAGTCAGTTACTTTCCCTACACTAGGAATGAGTTATGTAGGGACTTTTCCGGGGTTATGCCTATTGATGTTAGGGCATCCTTTCTTCTAGTCAATTATTATAAAAGTAAGAGTTATAATATTATGTTCGGGAGACTTTAGGAGCTCATTCGAGCTATATTAGTCCCAATGGTTTATAATACCACCATAAAAGTATGTTGGGAGGATAAATTGGAAGTTCATTCATTCCTTTGAGGTGTGATAGTATTTGGATTTTAAAATAATACCCTATAATGTTTGGAGGAAATTAGGAGTTTACTTACACCTTTGAGGTTGTAGTAACGATATAATTAATCGTACGGCTCCATATAATAAGTTATATTATTCATAAGAAGTAAATAGTAATGATTTCTGATAAAATGAGACATATACATGGAAATGAAATGAAATGGAAATGGTATTGATTTTTTTTGTAAATGATAATTTACTTAATCATGAAACTAGTAAATGATAATTTACTTGATTTTGAAAATGATAAATAAAATGTTTTAAACACACCTCTCTAAATGACATCATAAGGGAAGTTCGCGCGCGAGGTGATGCCCCCTGGCAAATTAACGCAGGGTGGATATAGTCCACAGGCCATGTGAGCGCTTATTGTTGTATATTTTTCTGCGATGGGTAGGAGATTTCGGGTGTGGTCTTGACTACCCCGCAGGCACATGGCCGCTTCCCGACGTCTTGCGATATAGGTGCCCAGGTTGTCTTATGATTGGCCCTGGAAGATGATGGTCATTTAGGGGCGCGCACAGTGGGGAAACCCAGACGGGCGGTCTTAGAATTCGTTATATGTATATAAATATAACAGTTCATAATCAAGTGGGACTTGATGTATTTGATATGCCATAAAGAGCATGATGAAGTGCCACACAGAGCACATATAAATTCCACAAAGAGCATTTAAAAATGATTATTTTCCTGATAAGGAAAGGATTTTTACAAAATGTAAAAGTGAGATAAAAATGCCATAAAGAGCATAACATTGTGATTTTACATATATTTTCTGTTAAGGAAAAAAAAGATATATGAGATAATTGGTACCCATGATAAGTTTTCAGATTAATGTTATTTGTTTTATATTCCTGCTTAGTTATGTTTTAAATTGTGTAGTTAGATAGTTATATCTCTCATCATGATTCATCATTCATAACTGTCATACTCTTTATTCATCTGGTAATCATATAGAAATGGGCCCTGACCCGTTTACATTTCTTGTTGCATATGCACCTTGTCTCCGCTCAGGTACTCCGCCGCAAGGATGCCTGATTTGAATTCCTACTCTGATGTCCTCGGCGAGCCGTGATGCATTACGGGTATTACGGAATACATTTGGTATAGACGTTTTCATTTTTGCATTCTAGTTAAGATCGGGTCTTTTTACTCGGGCGAAAGGCCCACGCTTTTGTAATTGTTTAATGTAATGTATTATATAAATTTATTGAAATTGTTTAACAATGTTGTACGTATCAGCGGACCGATAACATATTTGGTACTCTTATTTGTCACTTGTTATTATAGTAATATATATACATCCCTGAGGTTTCCCCTATCTTTTCAGGTTTTGGGTTGTTTAAATTCTTTCTTTATCTTTAAAACAAAATTTTTGGCAACCCGTTTTCTGAAATTTTGGGTGGTTATCCTGGATACTCTATATTTTGTTGTGATGTTGAGAATGATTTCATCTATGGTTCCGTTATATTGGAGTATTGGACTGGCCACCCCTTATTTTGGTGAGCGGGCTGTCACATTATTATCTTATAAATGGCTAACAACAGTGTTGAATGTTATAATCACAATGATAAAGTTAATGTGTTTCGTGAATTAATTATATGTGTTTTTATAATGACATTATAGAAAATAATATTGATTTAAAATAGAATAATTATATAAAATTATTAAAATTTTGGTAATATGCCTTGAAAATCTAGTAACCTCTCTCTGAAAATTCGGTAAGATGCCACCGAAAAATTAGTAAAAAGTGCAAATTATTATTAAGCATCTAAAAAATTTGGTAATATACCTTTGATAACTCTAAAAAAATTATTATATGAAAAATCAATAACAAGTGATGGGTTAAAATTGTTATTATGCCTATAATAAATTTGGCAATATGGATTTGAAAATCGCAAAATATCTCTGAATATTATGACTGAAAATTTCTATATTTCTCTAAAAATATATGCGCGTTAAAAAATTAGTAACATGCTTCTGGAAATTTGTTAATGTGTCTTTAAACATTTTTATGCATCTACAAAGTTATTAGAAAATAAAATAATGGTATTTTGATTGACGTACAACTGAAGATAAAAATGCCATTTTAGCATGAACGATTCATGCAATTCTGTGGCAATTATATCTGCTTGCATGCAATTCTGTGATTGGTATATGTAGTTTCATTTATACGTCTGAGTTATATTTCTTATGTTATCCTCTCCCCAACTTCTGCCAGTTTTAAAAACAAAAAACTAGAGCCATCCATGTTCTTCACTCGCATATTCATTGACCTTTCAGCTACAGAACTTAATAGTTAACGCATAAAAATAAGTCAGCAGCCGCTTTATAGGGATTTCAATCTGACTTTTGTAATGGGGAACATGTTACATAAAATACTGTTTAGATCATTTTATAATAACCTCCTTTGTATTTTCGTTTTACTATTCCTAATATTTTGAAAATTACAATCCTTTTCCTTATATTTGAGTTGGGTAGCAATGCCCTCCCTTGATATTTGTACTCATAACTCCATTGTTTGTGAAATTCTTTTTATAATTTTTCAATTATATCACATAACATTCTTTATTCGTTAATACTAATCTCCATGCAAAAGAACAGTTAAAATGCATAAAGTAACGTTTGTATTGGAAAAAATAAAATGGACGCAAAGTCACTATAATTACGCAAAACTAAAGAGATCCGTATAGCAAATCCAAAAGTATATCAGGTATGGGTTTCAACTAGAATGGCTAGAAGGGAAAAAAATAGTTAAGATTATCTAAACCATTGTGATCATACAAGGGGGGCCAAAGTTGTAACGATCATTAAAATACATGAGCACATGTGCGTATGCCTGTGGGTGTGGAGAGAGATGAACTGGTAGGTTTTCAAGTATCAAATGTTCGTCAACTTTCTTTATTCGTTTCGAGGGAGAGAGATATCATCCATCAGTACAAAGGCAAATTTAAATGAAACTCAATTGTATTTTCAGTTGTACATATAATTCTCCTTGAACCTTAGAGTAATAACAAGAATTGTTTTATATGATTGGAAATGGAATCAATTCCTAATATTCTTGGTGAAATTGACTACTACATCCAGTTTGTATATAAATCTACCAATGCCCAAGCGTAAAAAATATTAACCCATCCAATTTAATGCTAGAATTTGGTTGGAAAGAAAACTTTCTTCTTTTCTTGGTAAGTCTATAATTGTTGAAATTACATTGTCATATTATGGAATTTGTTTAACCGATCTAGATCTACTTTTATACAAACTCTGTTAATGAATGAAAAAGTTTCTCCACAAAAAATGATATTTATTGTCAATGTTTTACATTAATATTTGTTTGTCATTAAATATCATTGTAGTAACATGATAGTAACGCAGAATGTGATGTTCAACGACAGAAAAACAACCGAGTCTAAAAACATCGTAGTAACAAAATTCAAATTGTACCAAACTTTAATTTGCACTATTCTTGAGCTAAATAAGTCAAACTAAATGGGAAAAAATAAAGGTAGGTCAAATAAGTAGGTCCATACATCTAGTGGTTAACAGTGTCCGGTTAGTACGGATATTTTGCCCACCGATTTTGAAGGGTTGATGGTAGGATTGTGAATCTATGGGTTTAAGTCGTGAAGGGACCACCTGCAATAAACAGGGATAGGATTAAACATGGATAATAGATCCGGGATATCTTAGCCATCATTAACTACCTGTAATATGTGCCGAAAGTGAGATAAGATAACTTCACTGGGGAAAAGCCTAGTGGGTGAGGGGACCACCCAGTTGATGGGCCACCACTTAGATTCCAGAATAAACTGCGCACTTAAAGTTACTGGATCCTCAGGGCCACAAAACATATGGACTCTACTTTATTTGCGTAGTAAGTGGATGTGTATCATTCGATGTATGATCAACACCTAATGGTTCATACTGTTAAGGACGTCACATGATGAAAAATAAGCAACCATAGTCTATTTCAGTTAAAATGGTAGCTTGCTGCTTGACGTTCGACAATAAGCGCCAATGATTCTCAAAAATTTATGAAGTTTTAAACTTTCATAAGTTTAAATTATGTTTATCCGCTAATTAATACCCTCACCCCCATTCGTCTCCTATAGTAGTTTTTGGTGCCCTAAGTTAAATGTTATCCGCATATTGTAGATGATACAACTATTACAACACCTTAATTCTCTCGGCTATCATTCCATTAAACCAACAAATAAGGGACCAAAACTCTAGCATCTCAAAGTAAGCCCTAACAAAGATTATTTAATGTATAGTGAGCTGAAGGGGCATGGACCCCAAGACCTCTAAGACCACCCATGCATGGTGGGATTGGCAAAGTTAGCCACTCTTTAAGCCTTTAATCCTCCCTCTCCTCCTTCACTTTTTTCTTGACGCGCTAAGCTATATAATGCACGGACTAGAAGCATGGTGAAGTTTTTTTTCCGCATACATTTGGGCATCGTGCGCTAAAATGTGCACGCCAATTTTGTGACGCTAGACATTTTAAATGCGCTACGATCTGTACCCAATAAACCCACAACCTAACATGAGAGTAATGTTAGTCTTGCCAACCGATATGTACACTACTTCTACCGAGTTACTGCACCCTTGTTACCCACACAGTATAAATCCACTCTTTTGGAACAACCATTTTGAGTGGCCTAAACCAGATCCCAACCACCTTATCATTAAAGTGTGGTCCCATAACATATATTTTATTCACCTAATATATACACAACACATGTTCCGTACTTCAAATTCTGAAAGGACAAAAGGCCGAATTTCTTGCGATGAAATAATAGGAGTGGAGATAAGAATTAAGATTTCACCTTCCCCAAGGGTTCTTCAAGTCGGTAAGAGTCAGGGTGCAGCTGTGTTTTGGGGCCACGGGCGTAACTGTTAAGGGTTGTCCAAGTTGGTAAGAGTCAGGGTGTAGCTGTAAACTCAGACACTTGGATTCGAAACTTGACAGCTGCGTCTTGGGGCTACAGACGCAACTGCCAATGGTTGTCCAAGTTGGTAGGAGCCAGGGTGTAGCCATGCACCTGGGTTCGGCCACGGACCGCAGGAATTAAACGCCTGTTATAGAAAGCCTTGTTCGGGGAGGAAGGATTAGTCCGAGGTGCGCGTAAGCTGCCCGGAATTACCCTTCTTTACCAAAAAAATTAAAAAAATAAAATAGAATTCACCTTCCCAAATTAAAAATCACCTGAATTAGTCAATAATTCTATATAAAGAAGCATGAGTAAACCTTTTAGGATTTACGATTTATAATTTAGGAGCTGTCTTGTTCATTGTGAAGAAGAGGTGTAAAGTATTTTTTAATGGAAAACATTTTTGATTACCGTAGGACAAAGTTATTCTGTTCTTTATTTTTTCAAATCAACTGTCGTTCATGCTATGCTAGTCTAGTAATTATCAGATTCATTCGAAGTAAAAAATACTTTTGGGCGAGATAAAAGTAAAGAGTGTGTGTATGTATGTATGTATGTATATATATATATATATATATACAGAAAGGATCTCATGCATACCCAGTTTGCATACCTTCCGTGCGGACCATTTTTTTAAAATAGTAAAAAAAATAATTTCGAGCTGATTTTTTTTTTATAGTTTCTAAACATTTCAATAGGACCATAAAAAAAAATTCAACTCAAAATGAATTTTTTTACTATTTTAAAAAAATCGGTCAAACTTTGTCAGTTTTTAAGTTATTTTTAAGTTGTTAAAAACTGACAAAATTTGACCGATTTTTTTAAAATAGCAAAAAAATTCATTTTGAGTTGAATTTTTTTTTATGGTCCTATTGAAATGTTTAGAAACTATAAAAAAAAAATTACATCAAAAATATTTTTTTTACTATTTTATCAAAATTGGTCCGCGCCAGCGGTATGCAAACTGAGGTATGCATGAGAACCGCTCTCTCTCTCTCTCTCTATATATATATATATATGCATGCTGGTTCAATGAGAACCAATTTAAGGACCGTTTTACGTTGATTAAATTTTTTTAAAATAGTAATAAAAAAGCAGTTTGAAGCTGATTATTTTTTGAGTAATAAAACATTTCGGGCTGTCCCTATAAAAATCATATAAAAAAGATTTTTATCACGATTTTAAATAAATCGGTCAAAATTTGACATTTTCAAACTGCTTAAAAATTGGCAATCTTGACCGATTTTTTTAAATTAATAAAAAATTCAATTTGAATTAATTTTTTTAGGATCACCCTGAAATGTTTAAATACAAAAAAAAAAAAAATCAACTAAAATTATTTTTTTAGTATTGTAAAAAAATTAGTTTGTACCATGCCCACATGGACTTGTGCGGATTACTTTGCATTTTAAAAGTGCGTACTGAACATGTGTCACCTGGCGGTGACCTAGAAATTATCGCCAGGTGACACATGTCCAGTCCGCACTCTTAAAATGCAGACTAGTCCGCACAAGAGCAGTACTGTGTGTGTGTGTATATATATATATTCAACATACCTCCTAAAAAACTATGAACATACCAATTTTTAAAAATACTAAAAATCTATTTTTTTTTCAACAAAATTTTGTACGTATTATCTCCATAATGAGGAGATCATTTAGAAAAAATTACATCAAATAATTCAGCTTAAAAAAGGGTGAGATGATATGACAAGTTTTGATGGTTAAAAATACACATATTTATCCAATTTACAAATCACCGACTTCCAAGTTATATTTTTGTATAGAGCATATATTCATTATGAAGGTCATGTATACAAAATTTGGTTGAAAATATATGTATTGTTTACTATTTTTAAAAATAGGTATGTTCAAAGGTGAGCCACACTGCATATATATTTATATACATATTACCAAACAAAGATAATCCACGTGAAACTTAATATTTACTCCCACAAACGATTATTTAATCGTTTTTTACTTGAACCCCACTTATTAATGTAATATTTGACCTCCCTCCCCCCATCCCATACTTACCTCTTTGATATACCCGTGCATAGGGTGGTCATAGGCCTAAGGGTTTGGGTAAGATAAATATGCCCATGAACTAGGTTTGATAAAATTTCATAAGCTTGATTTTTTTTTTCTGGGAGGGCTTACGCATGTATTCTTAGGTTCATTTGAGCACGCTCGGTTTGATGCCTGAGAATTAGATATAATATTGATTTTCTGCGAACTGGATACATATACAGTACCGCTCTTGTGCACGATGCCTGAGATACATATACATATACACTACTATTCTTGTGCGTACTTCACATGTGTCACCTGACGGTGAGCACAGAAAAGACAGACAGTGTCAATAATTAAACTGATAATTTTTGGGGTCATACTAGATGACACATGTCCGATCCGCACTATTAATATGCGGGAGACAGTCCGCACAAGAGCAATATTGTCTATACATATATAAGTTTAGTTTTTATTCCTTTGATGTTAAAAAGTTATAAAAAAGAATATGAATAGGGAGCATTTAGAAATATCAATTTTACGCTTTACTTACTCTTAGTCTTAAGCACTGTTCTAAAAACCCGCCTAGGCTTGAGGCTTGGGAGAAACGCCCCGTCTTAAACTTTTCACGCCTTATTCTTGGTAAAACCCTTAAGGCACACTTTTTTCCAAAAACAACAATGCTTTAGTGAAACGATATCGCCTTTTAAAGAATTTTTTTACAAACCAGACCATTATATAATCCAAACTAATCAAATAGTATTTTAATTTGCAAATATTCAGACATATTTTTTTATGATATGTACAATTTTAGTTTTTTAATAGCCTTGTTATGGTTAAAAAATATTAAAATATATTAAGAAGGCCTAAACGCCTTTTGACGCCTTTTTACGCCAAGGCCCGCCTAGGCTTCTAAGGCTTAAGGCTTGGCCTCCACGCCTCGATCACCCCTCGCGTTTTTTAGAACCTTGGTCTTAAGAGTACATTCTGAAATCAATTTGTTAAATAATAAAATTTATGAAAACAAAATCGTGTCTTGGCCTTAGAAAGAAGCTTTCGAATTCGGGCAGACTTGAGATTATAAAATGAAGCCCGACTCAGGCTTGGACAGGCTTATGATAGAACAAATTCTCACAAGCCCGATCCGAGCTCGATTCGGCGTGCCCAGGTCCGGCCCATGGCCACCCCTACCCTGCACGAGTGATTTAACTCAAAATATTGATTAAAACTATGGGGTTAATTCTAAAGATTTATTTGATTTTTTCTCCTCTTTACAATGTCAATTTAAAATTAACCTCTTGAGTTGAGGTTAAAGAATTATTAAAACGAGAGGTTAAGTCAAATAATGCATTAGAGTTTGAGAATTAAATCAAAATAGCCTTTATTTAATTCAAGAAATGATCATGTTTATATTTGAGAATCATATTAGGAAGACCATTTTTTGTAATTTTTTTTTGTTAACTAGTTAATGTGTTAAACACGCATTAATATATGTTTATAATTTATATGATTTATTTGAAACATGTGTTTCCTAGTATTACTTTTATATTAATTTATATCTTACTATAGTTGTACGCAAATGACTGTTATTAATAATAGACAAAGTGTGAGCTTTTTCCCCGGCATGCCCGGAAAACGTATATTATTTCACCCAAACAAAAAGTCTTACACCTCAGATTGTATTTCAATTAAATTCATTTTTAACAGGCTTAACAGTTAGGTGGATTCCACACTGTTTTGTTTTTCTAACATGTAGAAACCCTTAACTTTCAATATTTTGCAGGCAACCCCCTGAACTATTTTCTATCCATGAACCTCTCTGAATTATGGATTTTATTACAAATTTCCCATGATTCCTGAATATAGCAGTAGGAAGGTTCTCATAGTGTTGCGTTTGCAAGAAAATATGCGTCATTAGGGGTTATTGGGACGTTAAGAAGTTATTTGCATAACTTGAAACAGCAGGTGTGTAGTGTAACACTACTAGTGTTTTCAGAGTTAAGCCTCTCTTTTTTTCACCTGATATATCACTTAAAAACGAAATAACCACATATAGAGAGAGAGAGGGATAACTAAACCATCGTTAATATAACTTCTCTCACAGGGTACAAGAAAGCACCACGCTACCGTGAGGAAAAAATCCAAACTTTTGAGATATACAAATTATGACCCATAATATATACGTTCATGGGCTGTCTGTTAGATCAACTCTAAAAGCAAAAATCCCAAAAGCTCAAAAAAATACTTATATGAAAGAGTACAACTTTTCAAACCACAGAAGCATTAAAGCAGCATTACTTGTGAATCGATCCCCTGCACTTCCTCAATTTGTCTCTCAACTTTGTCAATTTTTATCTTAGTGCTGATGTTAGAGACTCAAAAACAACCTCTTCACAAGGGATAGTAAGACCCATATCGTGATCAAACCCGAACTCTTCTTCAGCTCGTCTGAGAAGGCTTTGGAATTCGGGTCTTCTCAAATAGGCAATCGGAACAATGTACCGGGTCCGATTTTCTCCCACGTAAACAGCAAAGTGGCCCTTTGGTACGTCCACTGGGAGACCTTGTTCATCGTAGCCTTGTTTTTTCCCCCATCTTTTCAGAATTTGTTTCACAACTACTGCTTGTGATAACTTGCTCGATTTTTTCAATGCCATTTTTTGTATGCAATGTAAGTTAAGAGAGAAGAGGAATTTAGATGAGAGAGGGAGAGAATGGTTAAGAGTGTTGTGGTGGGAATGAAAAGGCCGGTTGTGTAGGGGATATATAAAGTAGAATTTGAAAAGGAGAGAGAAAAAAAATGCCATGTGGGATTGTGGGGACAAATATGAGACCATGGGTGTTTTCGGGGTCTGTGTGGGATCAAGGACATGTTTGGAGCTAAACCCATTGGGTTTACTATTTCTTGTTGCCTTTTTGCAGAACATGCTGGCCCCTCTATTTCTTCTCTCTCTTTCAAAAAATTTAATATCTTCGCATCCTTTGTTTTCTTTCAAGGAGAGATTCAGAGAAGTTTCCTTCAAATTTACATCTTACCTAAAATCCGTTTACATTTTTACTGATTTCTAGTCTACGGGATTTTTTGTCCAGGTATATATAGAAATAGAGTAAAATATATTTGGGGTGGTAAGTTTTGAAATCCTTGGTAGGTTAAGTGTACCTGTTTCAAGTTTCCAAGTCCACAACAACTATCTTTCATGCAAGTAGTTGCATCCAATTAACTGTTATGTCTGTGGAAATATTTTCGGCTTTCAAAGTTAGAGGTACAGTTGGTCCTTAGTTTGTGCGTTTAATATTTTTTTTCCATTCTCGTGTTTCAGTTTTCGTACTTTCGTACCGCTAATCCCACGTTTCATTCATTACTTCTCATAATTTCTCACTCTCAACGTGTTCAGTGAAGTATGCTGGAATCATTTTTAATTTTTTTTTGTTATCTTTTGGCACCACCCTCGAGCAAATATTTCTTATTTTGTTGTATTGTTGTTTATTTTGGTTTTTAATGGTTTCTTTATTTATCCCATGAAATATAAGTACATTAATTATGAAAGTCTACATATTCTAGGAAAAATAGCTGCATGTACATAAATGGTAGTGGAGCTCCATACATAGCATGTAGAGTTCAACTTTTGTAGATAGGATAATGAAAGTGAGGTTTCCCATATAAAAAAATGGCTCATATACTTGAGTGAATGAGGTCTAGAATATAACAAACTAAGGTCGCGGGCTTCATTTTTTTAGCTTTGATCCCAAGATAATACCCCCTTAGTAGTTTGCAAATTCACTTACCTTCCTTGGGAAGAAGTTTTCACACTGGTGATGGATAAACGGTAAAGGCTTGACTTTTTAGACCGTTCCTACTATTTATATTAGTTTGTACAAAATTCCTACAAAGTAATATAGTTCGTAAAAATATATATATACATTAAAAAATAATTATTTATAATTGTTACAGACTTTATTTGTTCGTATTAATTTTTATGAACAAATGAAGTTCGTAGGAACCATTGCCGGACTTGTTTTGTTCGTAGGAATTCCAACGAACTTCTAAAGTTCGTAGAAAGATTTTACTAAATTTGTATCCGTTAATTAAATCTAGCAATTCTCAACCTTTTCTTCTACAAATTTTGTACGTTAACATCCACCGGTGTGGACTGCTGAGTTTGTAAGTTCAACAATTGAAGTGTCTTTTTGCTCCACAACTACAGATGCACTTAGACCCATGGATTGCTCTGGTGGCAGATTATGTGGTTCTTAGGCATCGTGATCACAAGTTCGATTTCCCATTTGCAAAATTGTGATTTAAGTGGAGGATCATGATGATGGGATGCTAAACTTAATCTTCATTATAAAAAAATGGGCATGCACCCTTAATTCTAGCTAAGCTTAGAACAAATAATACAATTTAATCCCAATTCCAAAGGTCGCATTCAGATTCTCCCACCATGACAGTCTCTTTTGGTATCATTTTATTGACAAATGTATGTGCAGCGGTTAATAAGTCATGATCCAATTATCGCTGTACTGAAATGTATTGCCCTACGTTCTTTTTATGTTTGGGTCATTTTGTTGCAAGGCTTGTGATTCTGATAAAAGAGCACTCGCTCACATGTGCATACAAACTGCTGCTTGCAGACGCTCCTGCTACAATACTTGCATTATTATTCTTTTCATATAATGCTAATAGGAGTAACATATTTCTCGCCCCGTGAATCATGGATCTACCTTATACAAATTTTGGCCATTAAGTTTGGGCAAAATTATATAATTGTAACTTGTACATTTATTCAAAATTTTAAACAAAAAAAAAAAAACTAATCTCTATTATGTGAAAATATATTTAACCATTATATATTTTTCTCAATGATAAAAAAAAAGAAGATTTCACCCCGAACCATAAAGGCCTAACTTTGCGAGTTATGGCACTATCTTAATAATAACTTGAAATGCCATCTTCTGTTAATGCTAATGGATGATAATGCAAATCTTCGGCAAGCCCCAAGCCAGGTAATTCTTATCGTCCAAAATTACATTTGAAAATATATTAGCAAAAGTCTAGTTTGATAAAATTCACTCTAACATGAGAAATTGTTGATACTTCACAGTAAGCTCTTAATTTTTGGTGAACATCGATTCTAAATAAATATGGTAACCACACGAGTTTGGTTTGAAATGTATTTTACTTCAGAGGGGGTTATTAAAATGGTATATTTACTTAGTGAAATAAATTAACGAGTGATTGAAAAATTGAATCTATAGTCACCCAATTGAAGTTTGAAAAGTAGGTTGAAATAGTTGAATAAAACTGTCCCACGTAGAAAAATTAGCATAAATACTCTTAGCTTGCATTTGTGTTTGCCCCCACTTATATGAAGGGGGATAACCTGATTCATGTCGTAGTATGGCCTAAATCCACATGGGCATGCTCTCTTCCGCTTGACTCGGGTCAGGCTCAACCTTGAATTCAAAATTTACATTTTGGGATATATTTGTTTGTTCTTTTCCTTATATATTTTATAATAATTATGTATGATGTAGTGGCAATCTCTAATATTCCTACAAGTCTCTAGAAATGTCATAGTTCAATAAATTGTCTTAAAGAAGCTCAATACTCTATTTTCGAATTATGATAGATATACCCTTTTGAAAAAGAGTCATAACTCACTCCTCATAATTCTAAATGACGCTATTAAAAGCTCGTTGGAAACAGTGGCGGAGCCAGGAATTTTCAATAGGTGGAGCACCATAATAAAAAGTGAGGGGGTTCGGGGGCGGTACCCCCAGATTTTTTTTTAGTATTATTTACACATTTATACTTCGTGGCTAAAGAAATAAATATTCACACATTAATAGTAATAAAATATCACAAAACAAACCATAATACTTCATTACTAAAAAGAGTATTCAAAATTTGTCATTATAAATACTAATTAAAATATAAAATGAGCAAACTACAATCTCCCTCTACGATTTTTCATCTTTTGGAATCGATCCACAATTGCGTCATTAGAAATGCAATCAAAGACATCTTTTTCGATATATGTCACGCAAGAGTCACTTAGCCAACCATCCCTCATACTATTTTGAAGATCGGTTTTCACGATGTTCATAGCAGAAAATGACCTCTCAACTATAGCTGTAGAAACCAGTAGAATTAATGACAACTTTATGAGCATGTAAACTAATCCATACACAACGTGTTTTCCTTTCTCTACCATTTTCCTAGCCAACCCACTTATCCCATTCACATCAACAAAGTCACTATCGGATTTGATATCCAATTCATACAATTCAAGCTCATCCCGAAGTACAATACGCTCTTGCTCCGTGAAATCATCAACATAAAGGTCAGACAGACGAACCAACTTGTTTAAATCAAAAGCAACAAATGAATTAACTGGATCAAATGATGCCATGCATAAAAGTAATTCGGAATTCACCTCATCGAAACAATTGTTAAGTTCAACAAGTTGTTTATCCACAGAAAGGTAGAACAAGTTGACTTTATAGTGATGTAAATTTGTAGTTGTCAATCCTCTATTTGATCTTCCCAAAAGACAAAAATTACTTTCCATATTAGGAATCTCAATATGATTTTTCATACAAAAAGACAAGGCCTCGATAAAAAGATTTTCCCACCCACAATCCCTCATTTTTTGCATTCGGCTCTTTGACAATTTCACTAAAGTCATCGCATTAACAATGTCTTGATCTTTTCGTTGGAGAGCTTTAGAAAGTTCATTAGTTATTGCAAGTACGTTCTTCATTAAATGCAAGGTGAATACATAATAAAATGATTGCATTGATTTCATCAAATTTATTGCCTCACCCTTTTTATCCGTGGAATTTCCCCCCAAATCATCAAGAACACCAAGCACAGATTCATACATTATAATCAAGTTAACCAATGTCCCATAATGCGAACCCCAACGTGTATCACCGACACGCTTCACGCTAGTTTCTTGAATTAATCCCGGGCCACTTGATATCACCACTAACCAGTTGATTTTTAATCCGCTCCACCTTTTTCTCTCGTAAAATGTCACGACGCTTACAAGATGCGCCCACAATGTTCACTACATTATTAACTATGAAAAATAACTCATTAATGTGTTTAAGATCTTTTGCAACTTTTACAAGTGTCAACTGAAGTTGATGTGCAAAACAATGTACATAGAAAGCCTGTTTGTTCTCCCTCAAAACAAGTGATTTAAGCCCATTGTACTCGCATTGCATGTTACTGGCCCCATCATAACCCTGACCTCGCAAATTTTTGACACTCAAGTTATGTTTGTTGAGAAATTGATCAAGTGACGCTTTTAATGATTTAGCAGTAGTGTCAGAAACATGCATCATACCCATGAATCTTTCCATCACAAAACCCCTTTTATCCACAAAACAAACTATAATAGACATTTGTTCTTTAATTGATACATCACGTGCTTCTTCAATTATTATCGCAAATGGATCTCCAACAAAATCTTTTAGTATTGTATTAGTAATCTCACTCGCAATTGCATTTACTACATCTTTTTGAATGTCAGGAGATGTCAATTTATGATTACCCGGTGCATTTTTAAGAACTACTTTGTTAACTAAAACATCTCTTTTGGCAAGCCATTCTAAAAGTTTAATAAAGTTACCTTTATTCATGGAGTCCTCCGATTCATCACGAGAACGAAAAGATAAGGCTTGTCGCAAAAGAAACCGAATCACATCAATAGTTTAAATTAACCGTAGACGATAATCATCTTCACATTCCTTCGATTGCTTATCAAATTGCGCCGCAATATGTTGATTGTGGTTCAACAAATTTTGAGACTTCATGTACGCCGCATTATGACCCTCACTGTTAACATGCTTTTGTAGTCGGTTTTTTTGGCTCCAATTGTCAAAACCACCTCTAACAAAGGAATCACTTTTATTTCTGTCTGAAGATTCTAGACAAAATAAATAACAAGGCAAACAAAATACCGCATCCTTTGAAACGCTATATTCCAACCAACTACCAAATTGGGTAAACCAATCCGAAACGAAATGTCGTTCCTTTTCTCCCATGGATTTTTTAGGATAAAGAGGCATAAAGGGTTGACAAGGACCCATTTTTAAATATGCTAATCTAACTTTATCTTGATCGTTCGCATCATAATCTAAAATGCGTGGTCGTAAGTTAGGATCCGATGAAAGATTCGTCAAGTCAACTTCAATGCGAGTTCGATACACTCTTGAAGGTCCCTCTTGGACAACTTTGGTCGTAAGTGGCATGGCATTGTCGATTGGAGATACTTCTACACGAGCTTTTTTGGATAAATAGTTATCAAGAGGCTGCAATAAATAGAAAAATTATTATTAGGAAGAAGTTGGGTTTCTTTAACTGAATAAATTAACTGTAAAGCATTAAAAATTGGGTTTCTTTAACTAAATAAATTGACTGTAAAGTTGACCTCCCATTAAATGTGAAGCATTCCATTTCCTTTTCTTTAACTAAATAAATTAACTAAAAATTGGGTTCCTCTTGAATATACCCACAAAACAGAGATACCCACATAATGTTGCCATAGTTAGATAATAAATTATTGGAGGTCAGTTTATAAAAAAAAAATTATTGGGGGTTAAGAAATAATGGTAGTTCACCATTAAAGAAATTTAATTTTGCCATAGTTACAAAACAGAGATACCCACATAATGTTGCCATAGTTAGATAATAAATTATTGGAGGTCAGTTTTAAAAAAAAAAATTATTGGGGGTCAAGCAATAATGGTAGTTCACCATTACAGAAATTTAATTTTGCCATAGTTACAAAACAGAGATACCCACATAATGTCTCCTTCAAAGTCTTTTCCGTAGTTCACCATTTCTTTACATAATGTTGCCATAGTTACATAAATTATTCTTTGATTCCTATGATCTTAACATTTCGGTATCCAGGTCATTTATGAAAACAAAAAGGTTTGTACAAACTTTCATATAAGCAGCTCCATTTCCATACCTTCATCACATCAGTGATGTACTGATGAGCGGAGAGCGGGGATGGGGTGATTTACCGGAGCAGGAGAGCTTGAGCTTTACCCAGCGACAGTGCAGGTACGGGATTTCTTCTTTAGCGGCTGTGCTGCTGCTGAGCGGGGATGGGGTTTATAATTTTGGGTATGTATTTGTGTTGTGTTGTGCTGCTGCTGAGCTGGGACAGGTTAATTAGGTTAGTTCTTATTTTTAATTTTGTTTATTTTTTTTAAATCCTAGCCAACGCACGTGCTTCTCCCAGGCCTATTCTGCCTCCGTCGCTGGTTGGAAAGTTAACTTCCAGACCTTTCATTTGGTATGTGGCTAACCTTATAATTCAATGTACATAGAGAACGGCATGCATTTGGCGGGACGTCAAAATTCAAGGCACGTTATTTTAGAGTTGCAAAGGTCTAGTTTTTTAAATTTCCAATTTCTATTTATTCATTGTTCTCTTTAATATATATTAATTATCAATTGTTGGAGGGTTGTTCCAAGCACCTATATAAGAGTTATGGATGTATGAAGCAAAAGCATAAATTGATTTGTGATTATAAAATATAAATGCGTCTAAGAAAAGGATTCTTCTTATTTTGATCTTAAACTTTTGGTGGATTCCAATAGAGAATGGGTGTTGCTCCTTCTCTTTGGTGGATTCTTTAGACTTTGAATATATTCACTAGAAGAAAAATACATATTTAAGACACTTTTATAAATTAATTTACATCACTAAAAAATAAACCGTTGTAAACGTGTTCTTCCATTTATTTTTACATCATCTTTGTCATTAACTCACTTAAATAAATTTTATTTGATCATTTATACAATGCTTCAAATTAAAAGAAACTTAAAATCTTAACTCTCGCGCTCAAGTATCCCTCCAAAATGCAACTATTGCCTTATGTGGTGCTCGTTCTCTGCTCACGTTTCTTTCTGCCGCTCACGTCTCTTTCTCCTCAACACAAAGCCCTAACGCCATTCTCCTCTACACAGAACTATCACGTTCTCTTCCTCCTCTGCATAGCTTGCCCTGATCACCTTATCTCCGCAAGAACCAAACGGGCAATCGCATCAGGTATGTTTTCCAACCCCAGTTCTTCTCATTCTTCCTCACCCAGACGCATGCCCTAACCCAGCATACCCTCGTTGCCCTAGCTCTAGCTCTAGCTCTAGACCTAGCTTCTTTAACCGTAGCAAAAACCTTGACATCACCCACGTTGCTGGTTCAGTTGACTTAAGTTGTATTGTTTCTCTAATGTTGACTATTTTACCTTTTATGCCATTCTTTCAGGTAAAAGGGTTTATGTTCTTAATTAAATTGGTTGAAAGATTGTATAGGAAGGGGATAGTAGTGTCATATTGATTTAAGAAGCAATTACTAATTTCTGAGATACTTTCAATTAGTGGATATATTATAGGTTTCATCAATTTTATTTCATATTTATATTTAATAGGTTGACCTTAAAATTTGTAATATGATTTTTGGATGATGCAGGAAGAGAAACAAAATGATTTAACTGACTGAGCTAATCTAATCTTAGGCATTCAAGTTATTGTATCATCGGATTGATACGAATAAAAGGTAATTTTAATTCTTAGTTATTGATTAATTAATTAGTTTTTGTACTGTATTAATTTGTAGTGGTGATAGGAGGTTGAGGGTGAGCCAATTGAAAACCCAAACTGTCAAATGGTTGTTATAGCATAGTTTTAGGATTAATTTATGAGAATATTTGTATACTTGTTTGTGTGAATTTTAGTTAGAATTATTGATATGTTAGCTTGTGTTAATTATGTACATGAACTCAAATGTTATACATATATAATTATATTTATTATTAATAATTGCGAAAAAAGATATTTTCTATGGTTTGTTTCTCTTCCTCCATATTAAAATGGACACATATGGATTTACTTACGAAAGTTTACTCAACTGGAGTATAGCTAACTCTGATAGTACTAGATCTTCCTGGTAAATCCTACATATTTAGATGCGCATATGGTTAGATCTTGTCATTTCTTGTGTAAATATTATATATTAACTATAATAAGATATGACCTTAAAGACAGATAAGCATCAACCAATTTTTTTTATTTTGTTTGGTCCCAGATACTAAGTTGGCTATGGGTTGACACTCTCACACACGCGCACACATGTTATTTAAATTTCAGGTGTATTTGTTTCTCGGTTGGGTATAGTATTTTTTTGGATTAATTTAACGTGTATTTTTTTGAGTTTTGAATGTATGAGTGTGTATGGGTTTCAAAAGAAATTGCATGAACATGATTTGTTTTCGATATTTATTGTATATTAATAATATTGAGAATGTATAGTTTTGAAATAATCATGCTAATCAATCAAGTATATTTTAAATGTAACAAATATTTTCCAATTTAATTCCATATATTTGGTTCGTTAGTAGATAAACTTCCACCTTATTTATTGATTTGCTTTAATGTGCATTTTTTATCACTATCGTTAACGGTTTCTAAAAAGTCGATCCTACCAAGGTATCACGACAAATATGTTTTTCTTTAGGCATTTCTTGCGTAAGAATTAAGCCACATGTAGGATCATTCTAATTAGTTGCAAAAGAGAATTAAGCCTCATGCAGTTTTTATTTTATAATATTGTTGCTTGCTTTCTCATCCAAAGTGTGTCATTAGTTAGAGTCAATTTTTCTTTTCTTTTTAATACTTTTTAGACTTCATACAAGATACTTGTTTGCTTAACTTTTTCGGGGGCGTAAACTAAATTTCAAAATGATAAATATTAACTGGAAATACGTTTGTTTAATGAACTTTGGAGTGTGGGGTGGGTAATTAAAAACGACAAAGAAGTGACCTGAAAAGAGGCATAAATCACCCCAAAATCATCAAAGTAACTTGAGGGAAGTGGCCTTATCTTCACCTGACTCCCAATTTATGTAGTTAACTAGTATACGCTATTTTTAGGATTAACAATAGGATTTTGGAGGCAAAAACTCAAAATAGAAACTGTGTGATTTAAAAAGAAGCACGAACACCCCAAAATGTACCAAAATATCATTTAGGAAGTGACCGAGCTGTTATTGGACACCCGATTTTGTAAATTCAAAATTAAACATTTTATTAAGGGTTAAAAATGAGATTTGTGGGCACAAACTTAAATCAACAACTAAGAGATGCAAAAAGAGGCACAAACACTCTAAGAGGTAACAAAAGATACTATAGGCTATTTATTTAAGAAAGGGAACAATATCCTAGTTATATTTTTATTAAAATTTTTGGGGGAGGAAAAGCCCCTCCCGGTGGCTTGCTATGTAAAAGGAGAATAGGCCAAAACCTATACTAATACATTACCAAATTATTTTTTCCTAACTATAAAATATTTCGATCCCATGCCATCAGCTCTAATAGCCCCTTTGAATCTATAACGAAGATTAATAAACCTATAATATATATTGTTTGTACAAGGAGCCTAATACAACTCTTTTTTGCCTTGAGAAACTAAAAGAATTGAGCTCACCAAGATCAATTTTTTAAAATGAGAACAATATCGTGTTTGATACCAGCTAGTCTTCTTAGCAAATGATTGAAGCAGACTTAAAATGGCCCAAATTTGATCTGTTCATGAACAAATTAGTTATTGTATCCTTACCCAGAATTGACTCCTTTATATCCACCCCTAATCCTTCATTTATGTAGTATGGAAGAACATTTCAATCACATGATGGAATAAACAACCATACAATGAGTTTAAAGTTGCACCTCCCAATTTCGAGGAAAAGTCGATGTATAGTGAAATTGCATGATGTTCCTGATACAACGTACGAAACTGCATGCATCATTTTGTGTAATAGAGGAAAAATACCACAATTCGTAAATGGATCACCATATAATTTTTTTGTCATATTATGTGGTATAACTAATCAATGATAAAAACTATGAACTAGTCACTTAAATGTTTCAAGGTTAGTCACTCATTTTACTTCATCTTCAGTATTTGGATTTGCAATTAAGGTTACTGTCCAACGGCCAAAATCCACCTGGCCAATTCCTTACCGCTTGGTCAAATGTACAAATTATGTCGTATTATCTGGTTATTTACATAAGAACTAAACAAAACAATAGAAGTTGTTTTTTCGTTTTATTTATTCAGAAGTTCCATGGAGTGTTTCTTATAACATTACACTTTTTTTGGTTATATGACTTAACTCAAAAGAGTGATTCAAATATGAAGGAGATAAAAAGGTTATTCAAATTTTGGTTTCATTATACAACCAAGGTTATTCAGCTTTTTTCATAATTTTTTCTATTTTTCATTTTTGTAATTTACAGATTCAAATGCATCACTGCCAGAGGATGTTAAGCCAGTTGAGGCAGCAGCACTTGCCTAGTGTTACCCTGCAAGCTTGTCTGAGCCTTTAACAACGTTTGAGATACACAAGGAAATCAGGGGTGTTCATTCCAGTATACAAGTGATGAGAAACATATTGAAGAGACTTTTAACTATTCACTACATGACGCCAGAATTGATTAATTCACACTACTGTATGTGTTAGTCAGAAGTCAGTTCTTAACAAGGCAAGTTGAATCTATCCTATTGATCCTTATTTCGTTACCAAAATATCTTTGAACATGTGTATCCTCATTTTCCATTTATGTTGTGATTACATTTCTCATCATTATTTTACTTTGGCATTTTTTTCACACCAAAGATTACGTTTGCATCTTATGGTTGGCAATTCAATGTATATGCATTGATGTAAATTGTTGGGCAGATTATTTATGGATTCTCAAACTATAGATTCTAATACATTAGTTACACCAACGAAATGTGAAAATTCGATTAAGTGATATCTTAGGAAAAACAGAAAAGGAATATACATGGGACGACCAGATTAGTAAATGCATGGCCATGACCCAAATTGAGTTTTACGAGTACACTTGGATTGGATGTGGACTTCGAAATTGGCCTTTTGTCACTTTACTTGTACGTTTGGAGTTAACTAAGTTACACAAGGCCATTTCATGTATTGTTTATTAGTTATTGGTGCCCTAACTTGGTTGGTATAATTCCCTAGGCCTATATGAAGTGTTTTTATAGCCTCTTATGACCATTAATTGATATTACGAGAGGATATTTTAGTACCACAGTGTATGCATAGTTGGATGAGCATGTCTAGAAAATCAATGTGTTAATAACTAAACCTCATTAATGAAAACTCTAAACCCATTAATTTTGTTTGTATACGTGCCAGATAGGCAGACTATGTTAAAATTGTGAGGCTAATTTTTTCAGACAATGTGAAGCCTATTGTTGTTGGTGATGATGAGTTATAAATTTCCAGGAAAATATTATCGATATGACCCACTCAAGTTTTTACTACATGCTAGTACCACACCAATGTATTGAACAAAGTCCTACCACTGCCACGATAATCAGAGGTCTGGATATTGTGAAATAATACAAACAAGGATATTAAAAGAGAATATGTAAGATCAATCTCATAAAGTAAATAGCTCCTTAGATTTATACATCATTTTCTACCATAATGCTTAGAAATTTCGATTGATAAACATTAACACATCCAGAATCTAAATATTAACACATCAAGAATCTATGTTCCAATTGGAAGTCCATGGACATGATTTGAACAAGATATTTGGTCACAGTGATGTTTTTACCTACGAGTAACATTACAATAACACAGTTTTGGGACACAAGTTGACTTCCAATATGAAGTGAAATTTGCATTGGTTAGTATATAAAAGACCCCGCGTGGGCCGAAACACTAATGCCACATTACGATGTTAGTCACACTATCTCAAAACTTATGTAGATTTACTCTTATGCTTGCTGGGATTTGGATCGAATAATTACCAAACCAAAGAGGAAGACTGTTGCTTGTGTTTGTGAAAAAACATGTTTGTGGTTTTCAATTAAGACCGACTTTATATTTGTATGACTGTAATATTTTTCATCTACAAAAACTAGAGAAATGTACTTTGTTTGTGCCTTTAACAAATATATAACCCATACTCCATAAGGATACATAAATGTGATTACACCTTTATTTTATACATAAATGTGTCTTAATATTGCAACATATTCCTTTTTCAATGTTTTCAACGTCGATCTCACATTCTTTTCTGCCATGCAAATATGGCATCCTTCTTTGACAGTATCTATAACAACCTTAATTTATGCAGCAGTAAATCCATTATCTACCTTCTGCCACCCCGTGAGGACCTGAATACAAAGATAATAGATGAGGAACCCATCCATTAGCTCACTCCATCGCAGATGTGATTTCTTTAGGCTCACTTCAACTTGCGGAGATTACACATCCGCTTGTTGTTCCATATTGTTTGCATTTGGTGGGCGAAATAGGACGTGATTTCTACTATACTCCATCCTTGTTCTACAACTAAATATACGGATCAGTTCAAATTCATAGTTATACTTGGATCAAATCATAGTTATACTTGGATCAACTCACAATTCATGTATCAATACCATATCAGTTAATTAATGTAGCTATTTGCCTTAATCAATACCACATTAGTTAATCTAGTATGTATATGCTATCAATCTTAAGTAAGTATCTCAAGTAAGTATCAATAACATACCATTTCAATAGCAGTACATCAATGAGTAACTAAATCAATGAGCAAGTATATCAGTACATCAAGTAGCAGATATAACATATCAATGAGCAAGTATCTCAAGTAAGTATCGGCTATAGCATGTCAATAGGCAAGTATATCAGTAAATCAATGAGTAAGTTTCTCAAGTAAGGCCCTTTTTGATAGGGGACATTTGCCAAATGTCCAAATTCCACCCAAATTCCATATTTTGTGTTGTTTGATATGTCTTATTTGCCCTGGAAACCAATTCAACAAAACTCCTCACGTAACCTCAAATTTTGGATATTCTTGGAATACATTTCTTCCCCTCACAACAAAGAAATGAATGGACAAGCAAAACTTTCTGGGGTGTAGCTTGGATCGAGGTGATTTGACGGGAGTTGGTGTAGAAATTGATATCTCTATTACAACTGTTGAGCCATGTTTACCTCCATTTATGCCAAACTCAACCATACATTTGGTGTAGAAATTGATATCTCTATTACAACTGTTGAGCCAAGTTTACCACCATTTATGCCAAACTCAACCATACATTCATCACACGCATCTGCTTTGGAGGTAAACATCTCACCCTTTTTCTCCAACCATTTTTGTTCCGTGCTGCAATATGGACTAATGTTGGAGTACATGAACTTGAGTAATATGGTAATGATGTTGCTACTAGCTACTTGAGTGATATATGACTGAGATTATTACTGATTAATTGCTATTGTGATTAAACTATTGGGTTTAATTGGTTCTTGATATAAGCCAAATAATCTATATGCCTCATTAAAATATTACGTGAATTGGTCTGCTACTTGCTATTGTGTTTACTAATATTTATTATTGCTATACTACTGATCTGCTACTTATTGAAATGTAATTACTGATATTGATCTGCTACTTATCGATATACTACTTATTGATATGTGATTATTGATATACTAATTATATCGATATACTACTGATATTGATATTCTATTCTAAAACAAAGGAAGAACAACATAGGTGGAAAATGTAGTATTGATCACATTCTACCATTGATATAATATAGCCGATTTAGCTGCTCATTGATATGCCATAGCAGATTTACTTGCTCATTGATATTAATGTACTTATTTAGTTGCTATAGATGCTACTTGTACTGTTAAACCTAATACTTAAACTCGTTATACTTATACTTGCTATACTTGTACTTCTATAGCTTTTACATGATGTACTGATGTACTGCTATAACTGATTTAGCTGCTCATTGATATGCTATAGCTGAGGAAGTACAATGTGATGTCCTTTTGTTTTAATTTGAATAAAATTAAAACAGTAATTACTACAATATTATCATAGTTCCTTTTACTCTATAAAGGACATGATTTAGGGTGTTTGAAGTAATATAGGAACCAAAGTTGTTCTATTTTTTTGTAGCATTTTATTCGACTCTTATTTGTTTGCTTATGCAACTGGGGAATTTATTTTTCACAAACCCCTAATTCCTTTATTATACTTAATTTTAAAATATACTTTTTGTTTGTTTGTTTATATATAATTTTAATTCAGTGATAATTTCTGATGCAGTTACCACTATTCACATATCATTTTCGAGTTTTGTTGGCACTCGAATAACAACATTTGATCTGACATTTGTGGTTAGGTATTCTCTCTACCATCTCTTGCTACCTATATCGATTTATTTATGGACTTAAGTCAAACATGTTACTGATTATCAATGTAGGCAAACTTATTAAAAGGCCTAACTATATATACCGGAACTAGTAGTAACCCGTGCATTGCACTAGATTTTTAAATAATCTCAGTATTAATCATGTCCTTAAACGTAATATAATAATATCGATTTGGCCTTTGATATAACTCCACCTGTAACCACTGTAAATTTTAGTTACTTATGAAATTAAGAGCTATGAAGATCCATCACGTTTATAATTCTGAAGTTGTCCATCGCACCACCGTACGATTGCTAGGCAACTCAAAGACTAAATGACCAGTCATGACATTCCGCCTGATGTTTTTACGTATGCGATTCTAGTTAACTTCCTTTTCTTTCTTTCCCTTTTCCACCCACAAGATATTGATGTTATATATATTTTGAAGCACAAACTTCAAAAGAAATTTGAGTGAGATGCAATACTTTTTTATCCCTCTATTTATTTTAATACTTATAGTTAATTTTATGGAGAAGAAAAAATTAACCTCCTTACTAGATTATGTAAATTTAAATTGTATAACATATCATTTACATATTACTATCTATATTTTTTTTATTTTTGGTCAACCTAACTTTTAAAGGTAAATTCACATTTGAAATATATTTCCTTTTATGTTTAGGTGTGATGGGGCTTAAAAGATTGTGAGAGTTTAACAGTGGGGGAGAGTCAATTCAATGCCATTATAATGTTTTTCTCTGTAAATATTTTTTTTTAAACTCTTAGATATATTCTCATTGATAACTTATATTTGAACATGGAAAACAATATAGAAACTTATGCTTAGTCTAGGTAGTAAATTTGCCCTATTCAACTATGAATATACAGTGTGGTGTTTGATTAAATGCCACAAAGAGACAGTTGAACATATCTATTAATATAACATAAATTAAGTAATTAGATGCCTAATACTATTAGTAATGTTTAATATCAACTAATCAAGGTGCCTTTGTTTAGTAATGAATGTTGATATTTTATTTTGTTGTTTCATTAGTTAGATTTTTGCTTTTACTTAAATATTTTAGTTTTGTCCTCTCTATATTTTATTTAGTTGATAGACCAGAGTGTAAAAAACTATACGTAAACATCTAGAAGGTACTTCTTTATCTATCATTTCAATCAAGGTGAAGTAATAATTCTACAATGGTTTTAGTATACACTATTATGGAACCTTACGAGTGTTGGGTTCTTTACTTGAGAGTAAGGTACCTCATCGACTTGTTTTAAGTTACCCATGTGGCATAATATCATAGCTTTGTTTGAGAAATCTCAGTATAAAACTCTATTTTCTGTTGACTTTTGTTTAACAACTACCCTCATATGCTAAGCTCGCTGTAAGTGAAAGTGGGAAATTGTATAAGGTATGTTATTTTACATTTATACCTAGATCTCACTACACCAAGAAGCTTATTTTTTAATGGGCAATTCATGTTACTCATGTGGATCAAAACACCATCCCAAGAGGTGAAATCATGCCAGTTAAAGGCACAACATTTGATTTCACCTCTGAGAAGAAGATCAGTATCTCTGTCCACGAGATTTCTGGCTTAGGATAAGACCATAACTATGTTCTCAATTGTGAGGATGACAAAATTCGCTTGAAACATGCTGCAAAGTTGAAGGACCCAACGAACTCAAGGGTTCTTAATTTGTGGACTGATGCACCAGGAATGCAGTTTTACACTGCCAACTATGTCAATGGAGTTGTCGGTAAAGGTGGGACCATATATGGGAAAGACGAAGGGCTCTATTCGAAGACATGGATTTCTAAACGCCATTAACACACCAAACTTCCCCTCGGTGGTGGTTCAACTCGACGAGAAATATAAACACAGTATGTTGTTTGAGTTTTCGATTGAGTAAGGTGCTGAGTCACTATGACATTATGAAACCTAAAATAATAATGAGACTTTGAAATATATATATATATATATATATATATATATATATATATATATATATATATATATATATATATATATATTGTTCTTTCATACTTGTTCAGTTTGTAGTATTTTATATACAGAATGTTGTTGTTTTCAAATTATTAATGTTGCTTTTCTACCTTGAATAAATAGGCTTTGAATAATATCCATTGATACTCAAGGATAGTTACATAGATTCATTTAGGTCACTTGTGGTGTACTATCCGATGGACCTGCCAGCCATCAACATAGTAATGAGCATTGAAGATCCATCCTACATATCGTTGTTGCCCTCGAGGTTCACCATCTCTCTCGATCGCCTCCCTAATGAATTACACATTTAACCTCAGGGATGAGGAGAAGATGGAGCTTCTACAAGCTCAAACATGGGCTGGGGGCCAGGTAAGTGAGGTCACTTATTACAGTAGTGTTTCAAATACTAGTGAGTAGTTTTGCCATCTGCTAAGTTGAACCCAAAGTTGGCAAACTCCATCAATAACCTTATCGGTAACACTGTCCATAAGATTAAGTTGCCTTGAATTGCTCTAATTGCTAATGCTCTCTACCTAGTGTTGTCTTTCTCTACCTTATTTATTATGAGCTCAGTAGTGTCAATGGTTGAGGGTAATTAATGAAAGGAGAGAACTATATTGCGGTTGTTGGGGGAGTTTGCTTCATCATCAATTGCTGAATACCTCTACTCTTGGTGGCACTATTTTCCCCCTTTTTTTACGACTGGTAAAATACATGTTACAATTTCCTACACATAGACCTAGTATAGAAAAAGCTAAACCTGATTCTATAGAAGCCAAATCTGCTTTGGCAATAGCATTAATTAATCAAATAAAGTACAATATATGCCTTGTTAACTTATGTTAATTAGTCAATTTTAATTAGAAAAAAGCAGAGTTGGGATTATAAACATGGAGTTCTATGTTATATTTTTCTGTTTCTGAAAAAAACATAAAAGACATGGAGTTTCTTTATTAATAATGAATTCTTTGTTTGAGTTTATATTTTGTTTGTAGCTGTATACCTGATATAATGATAAACTTGTGGTTCCTGAAATATGTTCTGGCTTTTCTGATTTGGTATTCTCTACTCTACTATTATGTCGAATCCTTTACATTAAGATAGTTTTAATTAGGTGTCATGATCCAAAATTTAGTGTATTTGATTTGTGAATTTGTTTTTGATGATGATTTGATCCAATTAACACCGCAGTTGTTGATGATGATTCAGCCGATTCTAAATTACACCACCACCTCCAGGTAACAACTTACCTTATATTATATTGTTTATATTTTAGTCATTGGTTAGGGTTACCATTTTTCATTTAGGTTTTGTTTTTCATATCCAATTATTTGTTTCTATTTTGTCGATTTAATCATTTGGTTTCTATTTTAATATTGTTTATGTTTTTGTTTTTTTCCACATTGAAACCTAATCAGGTGCACCTTTTTCTCCAATTTGAATTTTTTTCTTAGATTGTGACATAAGAGTTTTCTTTTGTGCATCATTTGATTATGTTGTTTTTTATTCGACATGTCATATCCTAGTGTACTTGTTGCCTATTAAAGCACTGTGCTTCTTATGTGGATCCCATGATATCCGCCTTATTAATGTATCCACCTACACCTTTTATACTCAAGTAAGTTATGAACTCAACCTCAATCTAAAAAACCTTTATGACTCTTTAAACCACTTTATTACCTAGAATATTTGTAGTTGTTTTGTGTGAATTGTTTCCACCATTGTCTTTTGTTTCTAAATTTATGTCCTTCTTAGTTTTCACAGATACTATGGCTAACGTGTTACTTTCATGCTTAGTTTCCTCATCGAACTCTTGGTTGGCCTAATTGACTATTATACGCTTCTTTTTGGGGTTAAGACTGGGAGTTGAGGGGTGAAAACTTAAAACAACAATCTAGAGGCCTAGATTTAGGTACAAACACATCAAGCTATACCAAAGTAACTTGTCTAAACTAACTGTGTCCTCATCGGATCCTCGATTGGCCAAATCGACTAGTATACACTTATTTTCGGGGTTAAAAATGGGCGTTAGGGGGCAAACATTGAAAAAAATAACCCAACGGACTCGATTTAGATAAACACATCAGACAATAACAAAGTAACTTGTCTAAACTAACTTCGTCCTCATCAAACTCTCGATTAGCCAAATTGACTAGTATACGCTTCTTTTTGTTGTTAAAAATGGGCATTGGGAGGAAAAAATTGAAAACAACAACCCGACAGAATAAAAATATATGTAAACAAATCAAGAAAAATGATAGTAACTTGTCTAAACTAAGTGCATCCTCATCGAGCTCTCGGTTGGCCAAATTGACTAGCAACCGCTTCTTTTTAGGTTAAAAATAGGTGTTGGAGGTGAAAACTAAAAACAACGTAGGTGACTAAAAATAGTTACAAAAACATAAAGAGATATGAAAGTTACTTTTCTAAACTAATCGCGTCCTCATCAGACTATCGGTAGGCCAAATTGACTAGTATACGCTTCTTTTCAAGGTTAGAAATGGGTGTTGGCAGTGAAAATTGAAAAACATCTAGCATCCTAAAATTAGGTATAGACACATAAAGAGATACTAAATTAACTTGTCTAAACTAATCACGTTCTCATCGGACTCTCGGTTGCCTAAATTGACAAGTAAAGGCTTCTCTTGGAGGTTAAAAATAGGTGTTGAGGGGTGAAAATTGAAAATAACAGCCTAGCGACCCAAAAATAGTTACAAACACATAAAGTGATACAAAAGTAACTTGTCTAAACTAATCTCTCCCTCATTGGACTCTCGGTTGGCCAACTGACTAATATACGCTTATTTTGAGGGTTAAAAATGGGCGTTAGGTGGGGAAAATTGTAAACAATAACATAGCTGCCTAGATTTAGGTGCAAACGCATCAAGAAATACCCAAGTAACTTACCTAAACTAACCGTGTCCTTATCGGACTCTCGGTTGCCCAAATCGACTAGAAAACATTTTTTTTTGTTAAAAATGGGCATTGGGGGATAAAAAATGAAAACAACCACCTAGCGGCCTAGGTTTAGGTTCATATACATCAAGAGATACCAAAGTAACTTATCTAAACTAACCGTATCCTCATCGTACTCTCGCTTGTCCTATTTGACTAGTATACGCTTCTTTTTTGGGTGAAAAATGGCCGTTGGGAATGAAAATTGAAAAGAAGATTAGGTAAAAACACGTCAAACGATACAAAAGTAAATATGGACATTTTTTGTGTATCTATTTCTCCTTAATAAAGTTACGTGTGTGCTAATGGCATGTAAATGTAGTAGTCTTTTATGTTATTTACTCATTTATGATTACACATTTACTAAGGTTATTAATAAATATTAAGATTACTTTTGGGAGAATGAAGTCTACTTTTACAAGGAATATCATGAAGACTTTTTTTGGAGGAATAATATATTTAGAACTTTAATGATGTTAGACTTCATTTCAAGTTAATGGCTAAAATTTTGATGGTTTATCTTGTACTACATTTGTTTTAGGAATTTTAATGGTCATGAATGAAATATAGTTTTAGATCGATTTAATATAACCGAAACGTAGTGTTATTCATTTATCACGTTTGTTTTGAAATTATGTTTTGAGTAAAAGTTGTGGGCATTGATTGTGCATTTTCATTGGTTGAGCATGAGTTCTATTTCAATACGTGAGTAAAATTTCATCTCTTCTTTGGTCAAGTGTAATTAATCATTTATAATTAATCATAAAATTCTTGTCTTGTAGTGGGTTCATTCCATTGGCTCTTGATGGAAATAAATGACGTGCAATACCACATTGGAAGAATTAATAGGGAGTCATTCTAAGTTTATTGATTCAAAGGCAATTAATTATATTTATTTCCATCATTTCTTAATATATGTCTTAAAAACTCATCATTTATTATTGGATTGTAGAAGAGCATGCTATCTAAGAAATAGACACACAAAGGATGAGATTGATGATGTACGAGTTGATTTCATTCAATTCATTTTAAGGCACCTTAAAGCATGGTAAGTCTCCCCCTTTCCCTCATACGCATGATATTTATATGAACTAGCTAATGGTATCATGTAATTATTTTGGTTATTTGGATTTTCATAAATTGGTTTCTTGTTGCAAGTGATTATAATATTTTCTTTATTTTTTGTAGGTTTATAAAAAGTGGTTTTGTAAAGAAAGAATGGAGTGTACATTTGTGGTGGAATGTCGAGGACATATTTGGTTTATATTAGTTTCATTTTCTCTATTTGATATGGAAATTTTTAGCTTTAACTGATTTTGTATGTAAATGTAATTGGAACAAATACCATTTTGAATGTATGTAGTACTTTGAATGGAGAAGTTTTGGATGTATATATTGATAGGATAACTTTTTGGTGTAGATATTGGAATGACATGTATATATTGGTAGGACAACTTTTAGATGTAGATACTGGCATGACAACTTTTGAATGTATATATGGATATGACTCTTTAGAATTGATTTTGAGAACATTTGTGTTGATTTTATTTCATAAAATAACTTTCGAATGTAATATATGGATACGCATTCAAGTGAAGCATCCTATAAAAAAATATATTTGGGACGTTTTTGGGCAAATGGTAAGTAGTGATTAAATTTTTTGCAACTCTTGTAAATAACGCGTTTTAAAAAGCTTTCTTTTTAAGACTTTTTTTAATTGTTTGCAACCCTTGTAAATAACGCGTCTTAAAAGACTCTATTTTTAAGACGTTTTTTTGAATTTTTTATGACAGTGGTTTTTAAAATGATTTTGATTATGATTAAATGTGATGTAAATAGTTTTTTATGACACTTTTTAGCCGTTGTAAAAGGGCTTTTTTTTTCTAGTGATTACACGAGTTTACACTTATGATATCTCCTTCTCTTTCATTCTCCGGTGTTAGTTTGGTATCGGAGCTTGTGTGTTTAAAAGAAGAAAGCATTTTGATTTTGGTGGAGTGGAGATTACATTTAGTGGTGACTAGGACCCAATACTACACCACGAATTAAGAATAGTCATGAAAGTTGGTCATGATCTAGGACTGTGACTAGGTGGCCACAACGCACGACCTTGACCAGAGCTAAAAGCACGTGACAAAGTCTGTGGCCAAATAATAGGGTGATATTAAATGGTTGTGGTCATGACCTTGGTTCGTGACCACACCCGGAACGAAATTGGTGCCAAAACTCCCTCCAAATTAGATCAAAACCTTGAACTGTGACCACAAGTGTGAAAAATATTAGGGCTTTAGTTGAGATGGGTCACGATCATGGGTCGTGACCATTTTGAAGTTGTCATGCGAGTTAGTCACGGTCCTTAGTCGTGACCCCAGGATGCGACGATAATTGTTTTTACACGTCACCACTTTGACCAAGTTCCTGTCATGTAAAAAAATAAATGGTCCCATCCTAGGTCACAACCGAGGACTGTGACATACTCTCTACACATAAAGCCCCCTAACCTCTTTTTAACCGCTCTATCCCTCCCTTCCCCTCTCTATTTATTACCTCTCTCTGTCTCTTTATGCCCATCTCTCATCTCTCTCTCTCTCTCCCCCCCTCTCTCACTATCTCTCACCCCAGGTAGTCTTTATATATTTACTTCCCAAACCCTAGTTTTTTTATTGAGGTATACAAATATTTCTATCCGATTTAAGTTATGAACACTTGTTCTTTATTTCTTATTGGTTATTTGTTTAGTCTTCATTTCTTCCGTGGTAGTGTCGCATAGTAAATTACTGTTAAATTTAATTAGATAGATTGGTGCTAAATTTTGCAGAAATTGAATTTGTTATGATAAATAATTTATAAAATTACTTAAGAACTTTGATTTAGAACTTGGAATTGTTTAGGTATTGTTAATATTAATTGTGTGTTATTATTTTGGTTTTGAGATTGTTTGGGTATTTCTATTTAGCCTTAAAATTAATTACCTATTCTTAATATTTATTAATATTATTTAGGGCTTAAAATTATTTGGACATTATAAATATTGATTGAATATTATTATTTAGGGCATAAAATTTGGTTGAATGTTGTTATTAGGATTTGAAGTTAATTACATATTCTTTGTATAATTTGCATACCTAAAAGTTTCTTTTTATTTGAAAATATTGGTCATTATGCATTATGACATTATAATAAAAATTTACATCAAACAAATAGAGGGTTAAAATTTGATACATTCAACTCCATGTTGGAATTTATTATGAAGAGTTTGTTTTCATCCCGGGTGTAAAATGAGAGATTGGGTTTCTAAGTGTTGACCAATCCAACTTTTTTTATTTGGATTTAGATTTTGAAGCAGCTTATACCCTTGACTTACTTAAGTCTATACTGTATAAGTGTTCATCTAGTTTGGAAATCGTGACAAAATTGGTTGTCCAACCTAGAATCCAAAGAGCCTCAGAATCATTCTCTCTAATCCTCTTTAATAATCAAAGAAGGTATAAATTGAATCACACTACACACATTAGAAGTGCATACATGTGTATATATTGTTTAAAATTGATTGTGTGATTAATTCCTCTTAAAATGATGCTTTAATTATTTTTTGGGAATTTTTAAACATTTTTAAAATAATGTTTTCATTGATTAAAATGTGTTTATAAAATTTGTGGGGTTAATATTCTATTTTGGAAACTTCATTTTTCATTGGAATGTTTGATTGGGTAGAATCTCAAAGCGCTAGAGACTTCAGGGTGCTGCCTGTAATTAAGTTTGACGCGCGTTTATGAGCCACTTAACTGCCAACACTTGTCATCCTCCTGATGCTTCAATTTGTGTTTGTTTTGTGAGAGGGTTGGCTGGTGGATTGTTGATCGTTGGATCAAAACTTATCTATGGTCTGCATGTGTTTTAAACCTATCCCTGTGCCATCCTATGAACCAATCACATTCGACTTAACCACCGCTGTTTTATAACCCTCAGATTTAGTGAATATCAGGAAGACATTATCTCAGCCCTTGATTCCCTTCGAATCTCCAGAACCTTCCTCCACCCCTATATAAACCCTCCACTTCTCTGCCTTTCAAGACTTTTGGGCATTCGTTATTTCTGAGAGAAAAAATAGAGAGAAGAGAGAAGTGAGAGAGAAGAGAGAAGTGAGAGAGCAGAGAGAAAAGAAAAGAGAGAAGAGAGAGAAAGAAACTATGTTAGCCAAACCCTAACCCTAACCCTAAACACTTCATTTCTGAATCAAACCTTCGTATATTCACAACCCCAAACACAACCTTGAGTGTTTGAGAGAGAGAGTGGTTTGATTTGAAGCTGTAACCTCTTTGTCTATGCTCTTTGTACCAACTTAAACATACGTGTGAAGATCTGTGTTTCTTTTTCATAGAAACTTTAGATCTACACTCTGCATGTTACATTTCACTAGATCTGCATATTTCTTTCTTGATTTAAGAAAATCTTTACTGATTTAGGTTTGAAAATGTTTTATGGTTTCTATTCTTATGAAACTTAACGTTGACCTAGTTAGATTCACACTTGGAGGTTTTCAATCTCACAAATATTTTTAAAAACAGAGATTGATTAAGATCTTGACCGATTTTAAAGCAAGATGTCCGTGGAATCTGGGATAGATTAAAGGTAAAAAAGGTTCAAGTTGTGAAAGAAAGAAATAAACTAAAATCACAGCATATAGTCTTTATATGTAATTTTTTAGGACTGTCTGTAAATCTAAGTGTGTGTGAGTTCATGCATATGAATAGGAATCGCATCACAAACACTTAACACACTACAACACTAAAAGTGTTGGGATTAAGCTCAAAGATTATTGAGTCGACGTAAGGAAGCTAAAGCAAAGGAAGTTATCAAACTGGAAGGACATCATCAACAATCAGATCTATCAGAAGTTAGAAGGACACCAAGTGGGGTATATTCCTAAACTTAGAATAGGTTGATTTGTGTGCATGTATGTTGTATTGTTTGTAACTATTATTTGTTGTTAGTGGATTTTTACTTTCGTGACTTAGAAGTCACCGTGGATGTTTCCTCTACTGGGAGAGGTTTTACCACGTTAAAATCGGTGTGTTGATTATCTTCATCTACTCATCTCATTCTATAAGTGTGCTAAATTTTTGAAACTGTCTTGTTTTAAACAACTGATTACAAAGTTTTGATTACTCTCGTACATAAGTTTTTGTAAACACATCTTGTTGTTTATAATTTTTATTTTCAAAAGAAAAGGGTTTCTTCAACAAACATCTCGGAGTTTCTTATACAGTTTAATCTTGTATTAAACGTCATTAGCGACGTTTTTAATTGGTATCAGAGCCCTGTAAATTTTTATTTCAAAAAGATCTTGTGTTTCTGAAATCGTTTTCTGAAAAACCTAACTATGGACGAGAAGAATGAAAGGTTTGGTAATCTTTCCAGACCTTCACTCTTTGATGGAAACAACTTTGCTTACTGGAAAGTAAGAATGGTTGCCTTTATCCAAGGGACTTTAGGAGATGATGTCTGGGACATTATTGAAAATGGATATACTTATCCTACTAAACCAGCCACTGAAGGAAGTGATGAGAGGGTAAAGAAAATCTTAAGTGAGTTTACCCAAGAAGAGAAAACTATTTCTCGAAATAACAATAAAGGCAAGAATGCCATTTTTATGTCTATTAATGAGTATGAGTTCAAGAGAATCTCATCTTGTGCCACTTCTAAGGAAGCTTGGGACACATTAATCACTGCCCATGAAGGAGACTCGAGAGTTAAAGCTGCTAAAATTGAAATGCTTACCCAGCAGTACAACTCTTTGATTATGTCTGACTCTGAGTCTTTTGATGACTTTTACATGAACTTAACTGATATAGTTACTAAGTTGCATGCTAATGGTATAACATATGATAGGAATGAGATTGTCTCTAAAATCCTAAGATCATTACCACAAAAGTTTGACAGTAAGAGGTATGCTATTGAGGAAATGAGTGATCAAAACCTTACCCCTGAGTTACTCAGTAGAAAACTTAGAACTGTGGAAATGGAATTAGACTTTAAGAAACAATTAAATCATTCTCAAAGAAAACAGCCCAACTCTAACTTGAGTTTTGCCTCTAAGATATCTAAACTTGAGACTAATTTGATCATCTCTGACTCTGATGAGGAGTGTGATATAGACAAACTAGATAATCAGATTGCCTTAATGTCTAAACAATTGAAGAAAATTGTTAAATTTATAAACAAACATTCATTTAAACAAGGCAAGCCTAATTATCCTACTATGTCTAATCCCAAACCTCATGAGAGAGGTCTTGACAAATATCCTAAGGACAACAACTCCAGACCCAACAGAGACCTTAAAAAAATTGAATGTTTTAGATGTGGAAAACTAGGTCACATTGCTCACGATTGCAGAGTTAATCTGAATAAAGCCAACACACACAATAGAGCCAATGTCTGTAAAACTTGGAATGATTCAAGTGACTCTGATGAAGAGGAACCTGAGTCATCAAATGTACTTGACCCTTGCATGTCCTTTTATGCTAAGATCATTTACAATGATGATATACCTGTGTGTGATAATGATGCTCCTACTCTTGCTTGTGTGAATACTGCTTTGATTGGCCTAGATGCTTTATTATCTGAAAATGTTGCTAGTTCTAGTTCCGTGTGTGTGAGTCAAAGTGATCTCGATAACGACGATGTAAATGGGTGCGTGAGTACTAAAACTGAATCGTTAGGGGCCACTACACACACTTCACTTAGCGACTCAGACACAGATGACCTCCCTGATATCCATACTTTGTATGCTAAAACTCTTAAAAAAGGCACTAGACTCGAGAAGACTGTTAGAGACCTGACTAAGAAATTAGATGATCTAAGTCTTATTGTGAAGTTGAATGCTGAAGAATACACTAACCAGTGTCTGTCTCATCAATCCGAAATTGAAACTTTTGATCAAAAATTAAAAGAGTTGACGAAAACTAATGAAACCCTGGAAATGAAATACAAGGGAACATTATTAGAACTGGAGGAAGCAAAAACAAAGACAACTACTGTTTTCAAAAAATTTTCTAAGTTTGAAAACAATTCAAATTGTTTTACTGACTTTGTTGTTGACTCCAAGACCAATTCTGATGATAGAACCGGTATTGGATTTTGCCCTAAGAACAAACCACAAACTACAAACCTTGAACCTATTAAGTTTGTGTCTGGGGGCAAAATACCAATCGAAACATGTCCAGACTTTCATTTTATTATAGAGGAATTTGATCAAAAGCAACAACAGAAAGACATTGGAGAGTCTAGTAATTCTAAGGCTTACACTGCACTTAAGACTAAATACGTCTGTCCTTTGATCAGAAAGGCTGATTCTATCTTTAAGACCACACCTCCTAGGAATAGGACTTCTGAACAGAATGCTGTTAAACCCATCTTTAGAAATTTTCCTAAGGAAGTTCATCCCTCAAGCAATCAATATTGCTCCTACTGTGACATTTATGGTCATTCCTTTGAAGGTTGTTATGCTAGGCGTCTAAACACCCTTGTGTACAATACTTCTGTATACATGAACTTTAACTATTCTAGGCAAAATCGTAACCATTATGACCTTCCAAGACAACCTGATAAGAACTTTAACTACAGAAATAGAAATACCAAAACTAAGAGTTCATTTAAGAGAAAGGCTCCCATAAACTTTCCTAAACCAAAAGCTCAAATTTTTCACAATAATCAGGTTGTTGCCCCAAATGTTTTTCGACAAAAAGCTGTTTCTCGAAAATTTTATCAAATGAGGGCAAACTTGTGCAAAATTAAAACTAGAGCTATTTGGGTTAGAAAAGATGATCTTTTACCCCAAATGAAGTGTAACATTGTTATCACTGCCTTAAAAGCTGAACACACTTCATCTGGTTGGTACTTAGATTCAGGATGTTCCAAACATATGACAGGAGATGAAACAAAACTTTTAAATAAAACCAAATTTGCTGGAGGCAAAGTAGTTTTTGGTGACGGAGTTTCATCCCAGATCATAGGTAAAGGAACCTTAAAAGAAGAGGGAATGCCTACTCTCGAAAATGTACTTTTAGTTAAAGATCTTAAAGCCAACCTCCTAAGTATATCACAATTTTGTGACTCTGACCATACAGTTACCTTTTCAAAGAACAATTGTAAAATTCTAAATGATAAAGGTGAATGCATTATTACTGGATTTAGAACACCTGACAATTGTTATACTGTCAAGGCTGGTTCTGAAACCTGTAACATTGTCAGAATGGATGACAATGAAATCTGGCATAATCGTATGGGTCACCTAAGTTATGATATTCTTGGTAGATTGTCTAGTCAAGAGATTGTTAGAGGAATTCCTAAAATTAAACCTATTTCAAGTGTCGTCTGTGGTCATTGCTAGGAAGGAAAAATAGTTAAGACTTCGCATAAAAAGGTTAAAGACATTCTCACCTCTAGACCTCTAGATCTCATCCATACGGACCATATTGGTCCCTCTAGAACTGTTAGTCTCTATGGACACAGTTATATTCTTGTCATGGTTGATGATTTTACACGATTCACTTGGGTTGCCTTCTTGAAACAAAAATCTGACACGTTTCAGAATTTTTTGAAAATTCTATTAATAATTGAAAATGAGAAGGACACACAAGTCAATCGCATTCGTAGTGATAGAGGGGGAGAGTTCATAGACATAGGAATAGTTGAATATTGTGACTACAACGGTTACAAACACGAATTCAGTGCCCCTAAGACTCCTCAGCAGAACGGTATTGCCGAGAGGAAAAACCGAACTCTTCAAGAGATGGCACGTGTCATGCTTCATGACAAATCTCTACCTAAATACTTCTGGGTAGAATCTATTAGAACCGCATGTCATATTATTAATAGGGTTTACCTTAGGAAAAAATCTAAACAAACCCCTTATGAGTCGTGGTACGGTAAGAAGCCTAATCTGAAATATTTAAGAACTTTCGGAAGACAGTGTTATGTCTGTAAAGACATAGAACATTTGTCTAAATTCGAGACGCGTGGTGATAAAGCCATATTTTTAGGTTACTCTCCAAACCGTCGTGCTTATCGTATATACAATCTGCGTACTAAGACCCTTATGGAATCGATAAATGTAATAGTAAGAGACACTGCTGTCGAAAATAAGACATCTGAATCACCTATTGTGGTTGAATCTGAAAATGATTTCAAAACTGATTCACTAGAAATAGATGACTCATTACCTATTGAGAGTCCAGAAGTACCTGGCTGGGTCTCTAAAGATCATCCCATTGACAACGTGGTCGGTAATCCTAATGAGCCAGTCCATACTAGATACCAGTTAAGAAATTATGCTAATTATGCATGTTTCGTCTCCCTTGTGGAACCGAAAAATGTTAATGAAGCATTGTATGACACACACTGGATTTCTGCAATGCAGGAAGAACTTTTACAATTTATCATTCACGATGTCTGGTATCTTGTACCGCTGCCTCAAAATAAAAATGTTATTGGCACACGTTGGATCTTTAAGAACAAATCTGATGAAAATGGGGTAATCCTTAGAAACAAAGCTATACTAGTTTCTCAAGGTTACTCACAAATAGAAGGAATAGATTTTACCGAGACCTTTGCCCCTGTAACTCGTCTTGAATCTGTTCGACTTCTTTTCGCCATAGCGTGTCACTTAAAATTTACACTTTATCAAATGGATGTCAAGTCTGCCTTCCTAAATGGAATTCTATCCGAAGAAATGTATGTAGAACAACCCAAAGGGTTCATTGACCCTAAATACCCTAAACATGTCTTTCGTCTAAAAAAGGCTCTGTATGGCTTAAAACAAGCTCCTCGAGCTTGGTATGAACGCCTTTCCAACTTTTTGTTGGATAAGGGTTTTAAGAGAGGAGGAAATGACCAGACTCTCTTTGTCAAACATTTTGACAAAAACATTATTATAGCCCAAGTCTATGTAGATGACATCATCTTTGGGTCTACTTCAAACTCTGAAGTTAAATCTTTTTCTGCTATAATGCATAAGGAGCTTCACATGTCCCTTATGGGGGAGCTACAACTTTTCTTAGGATTTCAAGTGAAACAGAATTCTGATGGACTATTTGTCTCTCAAACTAAGTATGCCTTAGATCTTGTTAAGAAATTTGGTTTAGATAATGCTAAAGTTGCCAAAATGCCTATGAGTACTACTGATAAATTTAGTAAAGAAAGTCTGTTGATTCCACACTGTATCGTAGTATGATTGGTAGCCTACTCTATCTAACTGCCTCGCGACCAGATATAATGTATGCTGTATGTCTGTGTGCTCGTTACCAGAATAACCCTAAAGAGAGCCATTTATTGAGTGTAAAACGTATAATAAAGTACATAAAGGGCACTCTTAATCTTGGACTTAGGTACACTAATGATACCTGTAGCACCATCATATGATATACTGATGATGATTGGGCCGGGTGTACTGATGAAAGTAAAAGTACATCAGCTGCCTGTTATTATGTCGACAATAATTTAGTTGGTTGGAGTAGCAAAAAACATAATTGCACATCTTTATCTATGGCTGAATCGGAATATATAGCAGTAGGAAGTTGTTGTGCTCAATTGTTATGGATAAAACAAATGTTAAGCGACTATGGGATTAAAGAAGATCAGTTACAACTATATTGTGACAATCAAAGCGCTATTAACATATCTAAAAACCCGGTTCAACACTCGCGAACTAAGCATATTAAAATAAGACATCATTTTATACGCGAACTTGTTGAAACTAAGGAGTTAGAAATTCATTACCTACCTACTGATCTGCAACTTGCAGACATGTTCACCAAACCTCTGGATTATAACAAATTTCTATATTTGCGTAATTCTATAGGTATGGTATGTGTTGATTAAACTCTTAAGACTTTAAGTTTTACCCTTTGTCCATTTGAGACAAAATGGGGGAGAAATTTGAGTCTTATGGTTCTTTGTTTTGTTCACATTTCATCTAAACTTCTTGATCTTAGTGTGCATATTTGCAGGAATCTCTTCTACTGATTGTCTACCATTTCTAGTGTACAAATTTTGTAAATAGTTGAGTTATGTAACTTTTGACTTTCTAGGAAATGGGTAGATAGTATCTTTTGTATAGGACTAGGTTTTATTCTTTTTGGTTCCCTACGAGTTTAAGCTAACTCAAAGGAGATTTTATCTCATATTTCAAAAGGGGGAGATTGAAGCACCATATACCCTTGACTTACTTAAGTCTATACTGTATAAGTGTTCATCTAGTTTGGAAATAGTGACAAAATTGGTTGTCCAACCTAGAATCCAAAGAGCCTCAGAATCATTCCCTCTAATCCTCTTCAATAATCAAAGAAGGTATAAATTGAATCACACTACACACATTAGAAGTGCATACATGTGTATATATTGTTTAAAATTGATTGTGTGATTAATTCCTCTTAAAATGATGCTTTAATTATTTTTTGGGAATTTTTAAACATTTTTAAAATAATGTTTTCATTGATTAAAATGTGTTTATAAAATTTGTGGGGTTAATATTCTATTTTGGAAACTTCATTTTTCATTGGAATGTTTGATTGGGTTGAATCTCAAAGCGCTAGAGACTTCAGGGTGCTGCCTGTAATTAAGTTTGACCCGCGTTTGTGAGCCACTTAACTGCCAACACTTGTCATCCTCCTGATGCTTCAATTTGTGTTTGTTTTCTGAGAGGGCTGGCTGGTGGATTGTTGATCGTTGGATCAAAACTTATCTATGGTCTGCATGTGTTTTAAACCTATCCCTGTGCCATCCTATGAACCAATCACATTCGACTTAACCATCGCTGTTTTATAACCCTTAGATTTAGTCAATATCAGGAAGACTTTATCTCAGCCCTTGATTCCCTTCGAATCTCCAGAACCTTCCTCCACCCCTATATAAACCCTCCACTTCTCTGCCTTTCAAGACTTTTGGGCATTCGTTATTTCTGAGAGAAAAAATAGAGAGAAGTGAGAGAGAAGAGAGAAGTGAGAGAGCAGAGAGAAAAGAAAAGAGAGAAGAAAGAGAAAGAAACTGTGTTAGCCAAACCCTAACCCTAACCCTAACCCTAAACACTTCATTTCTGAATCAAACCTTCGTATATTCACAACCCCAACCACAACCTTGAGTGTTTGAGAGAGAGAGTGGTTTGATTTGAAGCTGTAACCTCTTTGTCTATGATCTTTGTACCAACTTAAACATACGTGTGAAGATCTGTGTTTCTTTTTCATAGAAACTTTAGATCTACACTCTGCATGTTACATTTCACTAAATCTGCATATTTCTTTCTTGATTTTAGAAAATCTTTACTGATTTAGTTTTGAAAATGTTTTATGGTTTCTATTCTTACGAAACTTAACCTTGACCTAGTTAGATTCACACTTGGAGGTTTTCAATCTCACAAATATTTTTAAAACAGAGATTGATTAAGATCTTGACCGATTTTAAAGCAAGATGTCCGTGGAATCTGGGATAGATTAAAGGTAAAAAAGGTTCAAGTTGTGAAAGAAAGAAATAAACTAAAATCACAGCATATAGTCTTTATATGTAATTTTTTAGGACTGTCTGTAAATCTAAGTGTGTGTGAGTTCATGCATGTGAATAGGAATCACATCACAAACACTTAACACACTACAACACTAAAAGTGTTGGGATTAAGATCAAAGATTATTGAGTCGACGTAAGGAAGCTAAAGCAAAGGAAGTTATCAAACTGGAAGGACATCATCAACAATAAGATCTATCAGAAGTTAGAAGGACACCAAGTGGGGTATATTCCTAAACTTAGAATAGGTTGATTTGTGTGCATGTATGTTGTATTGTTTGTAACTATTATTTGTTGTTAGTGGATTTTTACTTTCGTGACTTAGAAGTCACCGTGGATGTTTCCTCTATTGGGAGAGGTTTTACCACGTTAAAATATGTGTGTTGATTATCTTCATCTACTCATCTCATTCTATAAGTGTACTGAATTTTTGAAACTGTCTTGTTTTAAAAAACTGATTACAAAGTTTTGATTACTCTCGTACATAAGTTTTTGTAAACACATCTTGTTGTTTATAATTTTTATTTTCAAAAGAAAAGGGTTTCTTCAACAAACATCTCGGAGTTGCTTATACAGTTTAATCTTGTATTAAACGGCATTAGCGACGTTTTTCAGATTTCCCCTCTTTCCATTCCAACGTTTACATTTTCTTAGTTTACATCATTTTTATAATTGGTTCTCAAAATGAGAGATTTGGATATCCCTATAAGGAATGACCTACATAACCCATCGGGTATAACCAATGGCACAATTTACACTAGATTCACTTCTTAGGCTTCTTCTATATCCCCCTTCAAAGATTATACAAGGTCCTTGCGTGATCAGACTCGTCCACACATGCCTTCAATTTTATTCTTTGTTCGACGATTGCTGTAACCGTTATTCGATTTTTGGCATCAAAGATTGAAATAGTTTTTTTTTTCTTTTGTTTTGTCCTCGATGTCTACTTTATTTTCTACGACCGTTTATTTTCTTCCTTGTTGAGGGAGTTGGGTAAATATTTTAATCTTAATAATAGGTCGTCCCAAAAAGATCTCAGATTTTCAATTAATATATTGATATATTAAATGGATTTCCTTAGGCTCCATCATCTTGTCGAGACTTTAGCTGTGGTATATAACCTATAGTGAAGAATGAATTGTTGATTTTATCATCTTGGGGTTTATTTATGGGATGATATTTTGTGGTAATAAGGGTGTTGTCCTTACTCCTTTGATGAAAGCATGCTCACTTGAGTAGCTATTGTTGTGTTTATGACTGGGAATTTCCATTATACAATCATAATGCATAAAGTCTAACACAGACTTGAGACCTTTTAAATTATGGTTATGTGATCCTTTTTAATGTGTTTTTGATCTCCAATTTTAGTTTTGGAAAGACGCATAACAATGTTAGGATTACATATTCTGAAGAAAAAAAATTAAAGCACGTTGTAGCTGTCGTAGACGATCTCTCTTCGGTGGAGAATTGCATCTCGAGCAAAGAGGCTAATCAGTCCAAGACAAGCGGGTATGTGCAAGAGATTATGAGTAACATACATAGGAGTTTTATAGGGTGAAATCAGTCACCGTCTGTCCTTATTTACTTAAGGGTTTTTACCCTCTATGCCTCCTAAAGGTTGTCCTTACCCTCCTTCTCAAGGTTTCTTCTATTCTCCTTCTCAAGATTTTTTTCCTAAATGTTTCCTCCTTTAACAGTCCCTTAACCAATTCCTCCACTTTCCACAATCCTTAGATTATTTCCAGCCACTTACGGTGACTATGAAGAGTAGTACTATATAAGGGATTTGACCAATGATAGTATTATTGGCACGTGCACACTCATTATATTGAATGTAGATAGTGTTATTCACAATCACCCTTTACAGGTGGGTGAGGACCAAATAATGGTTAATTGCATATACAAAACTTGCGGAGAAATGCGTGTTCACGTTAATAGTAGAGAAACGGACTATGCTGAAATACTATCAGAATTGTTTTATCAGTTGGCCAGTTTATTTGTTGGTCAAGCCAAGGATATGAACAATGTTTAATTTAAGAAAAAATGCAATATTTTATTTATTTAAGTTATTTTAATTTTGTGGTCCATTTGTTGATAATTTTAGTGTACATAACATTAATTTACGTTTAAGTTGTTTAATAAGAGTTTAAGTTGTCTTGAATAATCTGAATGTGTTATAAATTGTGTGTTCTTATAAGCAACATGACCTTTGTTTTAACCTATCAATATAGGTGAATTGAATTTTGAAGTTTATTTAATGGATTTACCACAATACAAAGAGTGGATAGGGCAGAGTAACCGAATATTTGGTAATTATGAAAAAGGCATTCAAGAATTTATTAAATACTCATATAGAATTCTTAAAAGTGACAAGATTCCTTATCCGTGCACCGTTTTATGAATGAAAAATATAAATCTTTAGAATAAGTTGAGTTGCATTTACTAAAGCGGATAATTTTGCAAGATTGTAAGATATGGACATACTATGGTGAAAAGAATGTACCTTATCTTCCAGAAGAATTAGCGGTTCCCTACTGGATAACGAGATCCCATCGAGTGGAAGTGGTACATTGACCGACCTATTTGATGATGCTTATGGAGTCCACCACTATCAAAACCACCAACTTATGGATACAGATAATGAGCATTATGACAATGTCAATGAATATATATGATTGAAATCCGATACGATAAGAACATTGTATAAAGATTGCAATGAAGATCACTCAATATTATATAAAATTATTGTTTTATATAATTTGAAGAGTTAATTTGGTTTGTCGAGAAACATCGTAATTAGAATTCTAAAGTGCGCTAAAGATATTATCCAAAAAAAGAACATATTCCCAGATAATTATCCTCTATGAAGAGGAGATTTAAAGGTTTGGGTTTGTAGTAAAATGTATTCAAGTATGAAATTATGATTGCATATTATACTGCAACGAGCAAAAAGAGAAGGATGATTGTCCTGTTTGATGTGGGACTAAATATGCGGCTTGTGAGATTTGAAAATAAAATACTACAAAATATTGTAAGTGGTTGTAAGTTCCACATAAGGTTTTGAAGTATTTTTCCCTTTGGACATGGTTAAAACATCTTTTTACTATACTCTAGATAACATATCCTATGCTATGCTCGATGCGTGTGGGTGGAATCACATGCATCATTTGGTTGATTCACTATTTGATAATTTTCAAACACACGACACAATGAATTTGCAAAGTAACCACACAATATTTGCCTTTCATTATAAACATATGGGTTTAACCCTTTTGGTAATTTAATAACTAATCAAAGTTATTGGCTAGTTCTCACGGCCCCTTTAAGTCCCCCTCCAACACTGTGCATGAGAAGTGGGTTCACATTACTGTCGTTATTAATACCCGGGCCAATGGCTCTCGATGATGATATTGATATTTTCTCAGCCCCATTAATCAAAAGGTAGCTGCCCAGTCATAGGGCTTGAAGTGGAAGGGATGTATGTCATTTCATCATCTTTGCCATCAGAGTCCATCAAAATTGACAATAAATTATAAGCATCAAGTCCCCATTCATTATAAAGATCAATGACACTCAGGTCATTTAAAGACAAGTGAAGCTTTATGACTAGTAGTTTCCCTAAGTAAATATGAGTTAACTAGAGTACCTTCAGCAGCAGGGGCGGATGAAATATATAGCTCCTAAGTAGATATGCCCAAGGCTTCATATCCTTGCTCGCCAATAATTTAATAGGTCTCCTCTACCATAAAGGTATCAGTGTTCGACCCCTGATCTAGGACAGAGGATAAGAAGTAACCTCAATACCAATATTTTTCTTCATTTTTCCCGCTTTAGTATTCATAGAAGAAGAAGGGGAAGCAGGAGCACCACTAGGAGTAGGAATAAAGTTTGACACATTAATGTAAGGGTGTTTTCTCTTGGAGGAAGCCTGTAACTTGGATTTCCCCTTTTCTTTGGACTTAGCAGGTTGTGACTCAAGGTGCTTGGTGTAGATGGACTCATCAAGCAGAGGCCTCACTAGAATATGGGCGACCTGCTTGAGAGGGGATTCATTATTGTGTTGCGATATTTACAACTCTTTTTGGATCCTTTTTCCCAAGTATTTATCATTATTGGTATCTTAGTGGGGATGGTCTCGTGAGGAACATCCTTCAAACAATTCTGAATAAGGGACGCCTACCTACGAGTGAAAGAAGTCAGTTAGTCACGAGAAGACACAAATAGGCCACCAAGGCCATAAACTCTATGCATTATTCCCTAAAATATAAAATTGGCATAAGCATCAGCGTATAACTCTGAGGAAGAAGTTCTTGAAGGATAAACTGGAGAGTGAACACCCTGGTCATACCTAAATTAACATCGTACTCTTCAAGAATGATAAAACTCCTCATCTTAACCCAAATCAGTTAAAGAGGGAAGGGTTAATGAGAGAATCATAGCCATCATTTTAATATGGGGACAAGTAGCCCAAACTCTACATTAAAGAGGCAATAGAAAGTACCTCCAGATGATGAGAAGGACACCCAATTGAAAACACCACCTACCCTCTTACAATATGGGAGAAGAAAAATTTATCAACATTGTCTATTAAAGGCCTCAGTTGGACCTTTAGGGACTTCTTATGCCACCTTGTGATTCGAGCAGCATCACTATGAAAAGCCTTCGCTTCTGGGGAAAAGTTTGGAAATCTCTTAAATAGGAAAGCCATCGGGAGGAAGGAGTTGGTGAATTTAGTGGCATCATAACAGCCACCCACAAGATCATTCTACATCCATATGAGCATAATCCAACCAAGTATATAAAGATATAAGGATTAAGACTCCGATGGGGATAGTCCTCCCTTAATCAAGTCTAACTGCCAACCTGAATAGCAATTCTCGAAGGGAGTAATTTGGCCTCCCAGGGAATAAAAATCTACTAAAAATGTGACAAAAAATACAACTAAATATGCGAGAGATTTGATTTTTGTACCATCCTAACTTTTGGTTCTCCTCCTCGAGCTCTCCCCCTTAGGAAGTTGCTCGAAATCTCCGAAGCAGTACCTTTATCATTTGGAAAAAGAGTGCTTGGGAGCACTAGTTTTATTGATAACAACATGTTTAGAGCATTTACAAGAGGTGAGTGAAGCTATCACAACATCTCTTCCTCTTGCTCATCCTAGAAGCCATCAATAAATATATGACCCCCAAAGTAAGGCAAGCCTGATAACTCATAAATGTCCTCCAAAGTAATGGTAAATTCAACCCACCTAGTCATGAAGGTGTGTGATTCTCTGCTCCAAGGAGAGGTTAATAAATAATATGTAATGGCATGTTTTACTATGCTACATGACTTCAAATTGTCAATAATCCTAGTGAGTCCAAGCCTCTCGATGAAAGCCTAGTGATAGGGGGTGGTAAGGACATGATTCACCCAGAGGTCCCACTTGTCTGGGGCACCTATACAAACATTGAGATTAATATTAGAGTGTGAAAATACACCCCTATCCACTCTAACTTTAAGAAGCTATTGGGAAATATGATGGGAAGGTCATGGGACTCACCTAGGCCCACTTGGGCCCGTTCGACTATCTTGGCAATGAAATCTTGCTCGAACTCGGCCAGTGAGGTCATGAAAGTTTCATACTCTCCAAATTAAAGGGTAAGACAATACAAGCCAAAATCCCTCTTTGAACGTTTGGCCAAGTACTCCTTTTAACACCCTGTAATTTTGAGGATTTAATATTTAATTATTTTTGAGAGATAAAAATATTTAAATTGGAGAAACTTAAATTCATGAGTTGGAGAATTTATTTGAGTGAGCCGAATTAATTATAATTGGCGACTTTAAGTTTAATTGTTCGAATTAATGTGTGTCGCATTTTGAGGTCGAAATTTGGAATGTCAAAAAGTATTTCAGATGGAAATTCTGAGTGCACGGTTGCATCTGGATGGGTCGAGATAGTCCGAAAAGCGTACCTGGGGTAGTAATTGGGTCTCGGGGTATTTTTGGGTATAGCCGGGCCCACACGGGGTGAGTTGGGCCATTTTAATTAGGCCCAGATGGCCAAAAACGGGATTAAGGGTTGTAACCTAATTTGGGGAAGTGTTAAACGGTAGTAAACACAATTCCAGACCTGGGGTTTGAGAGAGGCACAAAGGAAAGCGAATCATAAGCAATTGGGAGTCTTTTGGAGCAAAATTAAGGGTTAATTTGGGGTGTTCTTCATCAACCAATCTCTACACCAATGGAATCATACCCTATGAACAATTCCAGGAAAGTGGTTAACTGTTGTGATTCCTAAATTGATGATAATCAATTCATATCATAGTGATGTGTAAATCAAAATTCATTTTGGGTGTGTAACCAAAATTTAAAATTGGGTTTTTGGAAATTGATATACCTTAATGGGATTAAGGGTGAGATTTGTTGTGTTTATGATTCTAGAACGTAGATGAATGAATCGTATGTTAAAACTAGTGAGAATAAATGGTTAATTGCTGATAATATGAATGAAATTTAAAATTGGGTTTTTGGAAATTGATATACCTTAATGGGATTAAGGTAGAGATTTGTTGTGTTTATGATTCTAGAACGTAGATGAATGAATCGTATGTTAAAACTAGTGAGAATAAATGGTTAATTGCTGATAATATGAATGAAATTCCTATTGGGGATTTGAAACCCGGATAATACCCAAATCGGGAAAACCTTGGAATTAATGGATATTGATGATTAATTAAGGTCTGTGAGATGTTTAGACCCTTTTCTTATATGGAGGATATGTTAATTGTATCTGGGTGAAGATTTATATTGAGAATCAAAGCTTTAGGTTTCGTCCATGGCTGGCAGAGGCTGGAGAAGAAGAATACTGAAACGATCAATCGATCGACCCAGGGGGTTCGATCGATCGATGCTGCAGAAATTCTGGCAGTGCCGCCAGTTTTTACTACATGGAAATAATTATTGAGAAAAATATTTTTGGGCTTATTTTAAATGTTGAAAATGGACTAAGTGAGCGAGTCCGGGTATGTTGATAATTATAGGTAAATATAATTGGGAAAGTTATGGAGATGCATGTGTGACACATTGTGGGCGAATATGTGGGAATGAAATTCTGAGATGTAAAAATGGACTAACTGAGAGAGTCCGGGTATGTTGGTAATTATAGGTAAATATAATTGGGAAATTTATGGAGATGAATGTGTGACACATTGTGGGTGAATACGTGGGAATGAAATTATGAGATGTAAAAAAATGGACTGAGTGAGTGAGTTCGGGTATGTTGGTTAAGTGACACCAAAGTTTTAAATTAATTATTGAGAGAGTAAATTAATTTGGAGTTGGAACATAGACTCGGGAAGTATTACGGCATAGGCCAAGAGCGAGTCCGGGAATAATGGTTGGGTGACACCAAGTTATTAAATGAATGGATGTGTTAATTTATTTAAATTAGAGTCGGACCATAGACTCGGATTTGTGTTGATTAATTAATGTGTAAATTTATTATATTAGAGTCGGACCACATACTCGGATTTGTGTTGACTAATTAATGTGTAAATTAATTATATTAGAGTCGGACCACAGACTCGGGAAGGTATTAAATTAATAGGTGTGTCAATTAATTTAATTAGAGTCGGACGATAGACTCAGGAAGGTATTAAATTAATAGGTGTGTCAATTAATTTAATTAGAGTCGGACGATAGACTCGGGAAGGTATTAAATTAATAAGTGTGTTAATTAATTTAATTAGAGTCGGACGATAGACTCGGGGAGGTATTAAATTAATGGGTGTGTTAATTAATTTAATTAGAGTCGGACCATTGACTCGGGGAAAGTATTGCATTAATTGAGGTGTGAATTAATTATATTAGAGTCGGACCATTGACTCGGGAAGATGATATATTTATTAAGTGAGAAAATTAATTATGTTGAGTCGGGCCACAGACTCAGGAAATTACAGGCTAGTGTACGGGATTTTGAGTACACGGTAAAGCCGGGGTTTATCTTATATATATATATATATATATATGTATACGGTGTGTGATAGTATATATATAGGTGTATATATTGTGTGTGCTATTAAATATTAGTGATTAGATATTTACTTAATTTATATACTCTAGTGCTATCAAGGGAGGTTGCACGATGTGGGTGAATCCCCTAGCTTGAGGAGTAGGGAGAGTATATCCCCAGGTCATAGCGTCCGGTATATGGGTGAGGGATTTATCTCACTTTCAAGGAAGGAATATGGCTGCCTCCACTTCGTTTATGTTTTGGGACAGGTTGGTGAGCGATTCCAGCTTGGGTAACTAGGTTATGTGAGCACACCTAGTGAGATGACACTTTAGAGGAAATCATCCGACGAGGGTATACTCGAAGGGATGGATATACGTATGTTATATGTGTGGATGTTTTAGTAAAGGTACGTATATAATGGTATTCAATATTATATGCGGGTAATAATACAGTGTGTAATGTATTTACTTTATATAACTTGTGACACGATTATATGCTACTATTTAAGAAGGAATTAAATAAGTTAATTATGAGATAACTTATAATTGAAGGATCATTATACTCGGGTAAGATTAGTATGGAAAGGGGAGGTTATACCAGGACTAGTTGGACGGGGTAGTACAACTAGGTGGGGGTCAAGGTAACCGTTAGGTGTGCACAATAGTGGAGGGGTGAGAATGTCCACAAGGGAGTGCGACACTAACTTAAATATGAAGCGCATTCATGCATTTTAAATTTCTGCAGTTAATTCACTTGCTAAATATTTTCAAAATATTTTGGGTTCTAACCCTTTCTATAAAACTATTTTCAAAACCTTTTAGGTGTCTAGCCACAGGGACGCTAGGATTGATATTCTATTCCAGGGACAATGGAGCTGCGGCATATGTGGATGCCTAGTAGGAATTTGGATTAGACATCACTTATTCATTCCTAGAGTAGGAATCATTCATCAGTTCCAATTTTATTTAGGGCATGTCGCCCAGACTTTCAGTTCAGTTTTCAGATTTGTTTTATTCCGGTGTTGAATATTTGTATTGAATTATATCACTTTGGTGGACGATGGTTTATTCGGCAAGTTGTGTAATTAATTATTCAATTGAGTTTTATTCAGTTGTGTGAATGGTTTATATGTATTTCTGCATGCACTGTTTTGTTTAATTAAAAAGTTAAAATTGGCACCAACTTTTTGGAATACTAGGTGGTTAGTAAGATTTTAAAACTTTTCGACGGTGATGCTAAGGATGAACCAACTGGGATTCCTATTTTAATTTGGTATAGGACTGATCACCTGGTTTTTTATTAGGCGGGGTGTCACAGATGGTATCAGAGCATCAGGTTCTAGTGTCCTTAGGATCTGTGCGGCTTTTCACGTTTCAGCTTAGCAATATTTGATAAAGAGCCCTATTATAGGATTGTTGTATTCTCATACGTATGCGCATATATGTTCTTCTGCCAAATTTATATTTGAGAGTGAAATCACACGATTCGATTCTCATTCCAGATGTCGCCCAGGAGAGGGAACAACTAGGGCAGCAGGGGGAGATGATACTAGGGAGTCTCTTCAGGAGCAAGGGTTACCGCAACAATGGCCAGAGATGATTTTGGCAACACATGTAACTGAATGAGTGGCATAGTCCGTTGAAGCGATGGTGGTCGCAATGGCAGGGTACTTTTCATAGAATTAGCCACAAGTGTTAGGGGCACCAGATGTTCAGGCTCTCCCTGGGTCGTCAGGGTGGCAACAAGTACGAGAGATTTTTCAAGAGTCGGTATCCACCAGAGTTGTAAAGGGTTCAGGTGTAACACTAGCGTGTCAAGGAAGCGAGATATCCAGCGTTATCTACGCATGAGAGATTACAATGAGGTGGGGAAGCAAATTCTAGCCACTTTTAGTTTAGTGGGAGAAGAACTACAGTGGTGGGAGTCGATAACCACAGTTGAGGAAAGGGATACACTAGCTATTGCAAATTTTTGGGTGTGGTTCGACCACACATATTTTCCTCCAGCGGTTAAGACCGGAATGAGGAGAAAATTTAGAGAGGTGACTCGGGGAGACCGTTCAGTGGCCGATTACGAGGAAGAATTCACTCGTTGGCAAATTTTGTACCGGATGAGGTAAGCGAGGAAAAGAGAAAGAAAGCAAGGTTTATGGATGGGTTAGTCTAGAGAATCAGACAACATTTAATTGGTAAATACGCATTAGTAGCTTATACTGATGTCGTTAACGCAACACTCCGACACTGTCAGGAATATCGCTTCCACGTGAAAAGAAGCGGGAGGGGAGTGGGAACTAGCCAGTCGGATAAGGCAGGAGGGAACAATACTAATGGGGTATCCCATCAGTGGACTGGGGGAGATCAGGGGCAAGATTTTCGGCAGGGAAATCATGCCAAACGATTTAGAACTGGAGGCTATCGACAGGATGACCAGGAATTCCAACAAGGTCGGCATGGAAGGGACCAGTGGCAGGGTGAATGTAGTAAAGGTGTTTCGTTTGTGGGGAAAGAGAGACACATAAAGAGAGATTGTCTTAAGCGAGGCAGGGGTCAACTACAGGATGAGGTCCTAGATATACATCCACTACAGCAAGTCAAGGGCGCATTCGGGCACGGAGAAGATGCTCCGGAACCCGAGGATCAACCGTTGCAGCTGGAGTATGGAGGTAATTATTTTTACCCTATGGGCATGGGATATATTTTTGACTGACAAGGAGGATGTCACAATATAAGACTTATTTTTCACTAGAGTTCGCGGGTGAGTCGAATTTAGTGGGTGCGTTGGCTGTAGCAGCCATAGTATGTGGATAAACTTTCCTTGGGGTAGCAGAGTTCCTTGGTGTTCTTCACGGGAGAGTGGAGGTGTACACTGAGTGAAGGTTTGAATTATACGAAGAGTTACTACTTTCGAGAATTATGGGAGTAGGGTTAATAATATTTTCATAAATATCGGCTGGATAGCGATGGAATTTAACTATTGTGGATATTGGTGTTAAGTTTTGGTGTTCTCGACACCAGGAGATGATTGGTACTAGGTATCACCTGAGAGGGCATATAGCCTATATATATGTGTGTATATATTTTGTATTGCGTGGTGCGATAGGCACATAGTGAGGTTTTGTGTTCTCACATTTTATCCCGTTAAGTAGGTATGTTTACTAAAGTGAATCAGGGTCGTTAGAATTATGTTCGAGCAAAGAGAGATAGCTCGGGGTTTATTCTGCGCAAGGACTTGTGATGGTAAGGGCGCGACATTTTTTGTTGTCCTTGGTAGCATAAGGGTAAGCGTATATACTTTTGTGTTAAGAGACAAGTATCTAGGGGTACGTGCTATGGACTGAGGGTCTAACGGATCTCAACGAACGACACTGCTAGGTAGTAGTGTATCAGGGGGGTTCCTTGTTTGGATTTCGCTTTGCGAGACATCCCACGCATGAAATTTAGCGCAACGTTGGAAAGTGGGGAGATGTCTGGTCGTTAGTACATGGGTTGGGTACCCCGGGCAGTAGATATATATGTAGATATATATATGTGTGATGTGACTACGGGTTCGAAGTTATATTACGGGTTACGACTAGCATAGTCGGGTAACTTTCGTGCGGTAAAGCTCGGGGATAGGGTGTATGGGCACCCGGTTTAATTAAGGCAAATTTTGTGCGGTTAAGCACGGGTATAGGGTGTATGGGCTCCCTGGTTAATTTAAATGCATACTTGTGTAACGTATGGTTAGAAGCGGATGGGATAGATATAGCGAGCTTAGAGGTACATGACTAGAGAGTAATATGCGAAGCTTGGAACATTACGCTCATCTTAATTTCGAGAAAGAAATTCATTTGTAAGGGTGAGTATGTAACACCCCGTAATTTTGAGAATTTAATATTTAATTATTTTTAGGAGTGATAAAAATATTTAAATTGGAGAAACTTAAATTCACGAGTTGGAGAATTTATTTGAGTGAGCCGAATTAATTATAATTGGTGACTTTAAGTTTAATTGTTCGAATTAATGTGTGTCGCATTTTGAGGTCAAAATTTGGAATGTCAAAAAGTATTTCGGATGGAAATTTTGAGTGCGTGGTTGCGTCCGAATGGGTCGAGATAGTCAGAAAAGAGTACCTGGGGGTAGTAATTGGGTCTCGGGATATTTTTGGGTATAGCCGGGCCCACACGGGGTGAGTTGGGCCATTTTAATTAGGCCCAGATGGCCAAAAACGGGATTAAGGGTTGTAACCTAATTTGGGGAAGTGTTAAACGATAGTAAACACAATTCCAGACCTAGAGTTTAAGAGAGGCAAGGGTTTGAGAGAGGCACAAAGGAAAGCGAATCAAGAGCAATTGGGAGTCTTTTGGAGCCAAATTAAAGGGTTAATTTGGGGTTTTTTTCATCAACCAATCTCTACACCAACAGAATCAGACCCTAAAAACAATTCCAGGAAAGTGGTTAACTGTTGTGATTCCTAAATTGATGATAATAAATTCATATCATAGTGATGTGTAAATCAAAATTCGTTTTGGATGTGTAACCAAAATTTAAAATTGGGTTTTTGGAAATTGATATACCTTAATGGGATTAGGGGTGAGATTTATTGTGTTTATGTTTCTAGATCGTAGAGGAATGAATCGTATGTTAAAACCAGTGAGAATAAAAGGTTAATTGCTGATAATATGAATGAAATTCGTATTGGGGATTTGAAACCCAGATAATACCCAAATCGGGAAAAACTTTGAATTAATGGATATTGATGATTAATTAAGGTCGGTGGGATGTTTAAACCCTTTTCTTCTATGGAGGATATGTTAATTGTATTTGGGTAATGATTTAGATTGAGAATCAAAGCTTTAGGTTTCATCCATGGCTGACAGAGGCTGGAGAAGACGAATACTGGAATGATCGATCGATCGACCCAGGGGGTTCGATCGATCGATGCTACAGAAATTCTGGCAGTGCCGCCAGTTTTTACTACATGGAAATAATTATTGAGAAAAAGATTTTTGGGCTGATTTTACATGTTGAAAATGGACTAAGTGAGCGAGTCCGGGTATGTTGATAATTATAGGTAAATATAATTGGAAAAGTTATGGAGATGCATGTGTGACACATTATGGGCGAATATCTGGGAATGAAATTCTGAGATGTAAAAATGGACTAAGTGAGCGAGTCCGGGTATGTTGGTAATTATAGGTAAATATAATTGGGAAATTTATGGAGATGAATGTGTGACAAATTGTGGGTGAATATGTGGCAATGAAATTATGAGATGTAAAAAAATGGACCGAGTGAGTGAGTTCGGGTATGTTGGTTAAGTGACACCAAAGTATTAAATTAATTATTGAGAGAGTAAATTAATTTGGAGTCGGAACATAGCTCGGGAAGTATTAAGGCATAGGCCAAGTGAGCGAGTTCGGGAATAAGGGTTGTGACACCAAGTTATTAAATGAATGGATGTGTTAATTTATTTAAATTCGAGTGAGACCATAAACTCGGATTTGTGTTGATTAATTAATGTGTAAATTTATTATATTAGAGTCGGACCACAGACTCGGATTTGTGTTGACTAATTAATGTGTAAATTAATTATATTAGAGTCGGACCACAGACACGGGAAGGTATTAAATTAATAGGTGTGTCAATTAATTTAATTAGAGTCAGACGATAGACTCGGGAAGGTATTAAATGAATAGGTGTGTTAATTAATTTAATTAGAGTTGGACGATAGAATCGGGAAGGTATTAAATTAATAAGTGTGTTAATTAATATAATTAGAATCGGACGATAGACTCGGGGAGGTATTAAATTAATGGATGTGTTAATTAATTTAATTAGAGTCGGATCATAGACTCGGGGAAAGTCTTGTATTAATTGAGGTGTGAATTAATTATATTAGAGTCGGACCATAGACTCGGGAAGATGATAAATTTATTAAGTGAGAAAATTAATGATGTTGAGTCGGGCCACAGACTCAGGAAATTACAGGCTTGTGTACGGGATTTTGAGTACACGGTAAAGCCGGGGTTTATCTTATATATATATATATATATATATATATATATATATATATATATATATATATATATATATATTAATGATGTTGAGTCGGGCCATAGACTCAGGAAATTACAGGCTAGTGTACGGGATTTTGAGTATACGGTAAAGCCGGGGTTTATCTTATATATATATATATATATATATATATATATATATGGTATGTGATAGTATATATATAGGTGTATATATTGTGTGTGCTATTCAATATCAGTGATTAGATATTTAGTCAATTTATATACTCTAGTGCTATCAAGGGAGGTTGCGCGATGTGGGTGAATCCCCTAGCTTGAGGAGTAGGGCGAGTATATTTTCAGGTCATAGTGTCCGGTATATGGGTGAGAGATTTATCTCACTTTCAGGGAAGAAATATGGCCGCCTCCACTTCGTTTATGTTTTGGGCCAGGTTGGTGAGCGATTCCAACTTGGGTAACTAGGTTATGTGCGCACACCTAGTGAGATGGCACTTTAGAGGAGATCATCCGGCGAGGGTATACTCGAAGGGATGGATATATGTATGTTATATGTGTGGATGTTTTCGTAAAGGAACATATATAATGGTATTCAATATTATATGCAGGTAATAATACCGTGTGTGATGTATTTACTTTATATAACTTGTGACACGGTTATATGCTACTATTTAAGAAGGAATTAAATAAGTTAATTGTGAGATAACTTATAATTGAAGGATAATTATACTCGGGTTAGAGTAGTATAACAAGGGGAGGTTATACCATGACTAGTTGGACGGGGTAGTACAACTAGGTGGGGGTCAAGGTAACCGTTAGGTGTGCACAATAGTGGAGGGGTGAGAATATCCACAAGGGAGTCCGACACTAACTTAAATATGAAGCGCATTCAAGCATTTTAAATTACCGCAGTTAATTCACTTGCTAAATATTTTCAAAATGTTTTGGGTTCTAACCCTTGCTATAAAAATATTTTCAAAACCTTTTAGGTGTCCAGCCACAGGGACGCTAGGATTGATATTCTATTCCTGGGACAATGGAGCTGCGACATATGTGGATGCTAGTAGGAATTTGGATTAGACGCATCGCTTATTCATTCCTAGAGTAGGAATCATTCATTAGTTCCAGTTTTATTTAGGGCATGTCGCCCAGACTTTTAGTTCAGTTTTCAGATTTGTTTTATTCCGGTGTTGAATATTTGTATTGGATTATTTCACTTTGGTGGCCGATGGTTTATTCGGCAAGTTGTGTAATTAATTAGTCAGTTGAGTTTTATTCAGTTGTGTGAATGGTTTATATGTATTTACGCATGTACTGTTTTGTTTAATTAAAAAGTTAAAATTGGCACCAGCTTTTTGGAATACTAGGTGGTTAGTAAGATTTTAAAAAGTTTTCGATAGTGATGCTAAGGATGAACTAACTGGGATTCCTGTTTTAATTTGGTATATGACTGATCACCCAGTATTTTATTAGGCGGGGTGTCACACTCCTTCTGTGACTTGGAGAGGGTGGTGATAGGGGATATACCCCCTGAAGAAGAACCATCAATGGCGGCGAAAGAAACTTCGATGATCGACATGTCCACGGTGGAAACACCGGTGGAAAAAATAATGGATAGTTTCACAGAGATGGGCCAAGATCCTACTAGGAACTCACTGGTGGTATTGGCGATGACAAAAGAGATGGTTTTGGAAAAAGTGGCCATTGAAATCGTGTTTAAAGGTTGTAAGCGAAAAATGGCTATGGAGGTTTTTCTCTTTCTCTCTCTATAAACTATGAGGAGTTTGACATAGTAAAGGCAAAAAATGGAATTTAAGTTTAAAATAGCCTTTTATACTAAAAAGGACACGTCTATTTGGGCAGACAAAAGATACACAAATAATTACCTAAATGATGGGATGCCTGTTCCGAGATTGACACGCATCTGCTCGAGACCATATATGGAGGCTGAAGTGACAGGGCCATTTAATGGCTCAAGATCAATGATGAAGGGGCTAGTAAACCTTTCAAATTCCAAGAAGAAAAAATTATTTTGTCTAAAGTCCTTTGTTCATCCCAACACAAAAGTCTTTGCGCAAAGGGACTAATGTAGAGGGGTGCTCACTCGCGAAATGAATTTTTGAAGACTGGGGCGAGGGTGTCCACTTTGAGTGGTCCCACTGCCCAAGATTGATATTACTAGAGAAAGGCCCAGGGCGAGGGGATTCACATTGAGAATTCCCTCTTCCAAAGTTTGGTACTACAAAAAATATTCTAGGTCGAGGGAGTCCACTTATAGTAGCTTCCACTGCCCCAAAGTGTACTCATTAAAAAAATAACTTAGGGAGAGGGGGTCCACTTCGAGTGTCTCTCACTGCCCCAAGTTTGACATTATTAAAGATGCCTCAAATTGAAGGAGTCCACTTCGAGTAGCACCAATACCCAATACTAATACTAAAAAAATGACCAAGGGCGAGTGGACTCACCTTAAATGGCATCTCTGCCCAAGATTGACTTCACAGAAAATTACTCAAGGCGAGGGGATCCACTTCGATTGGCCCCTTCCCCAAACTATCACCCATAAATTACTTGGGAGGAGAGGGTACACCACGAATGTTCATACACCTAATGTTGTTACTTAGAAATTAATAAAGTACTAATGATTATTTTTCTTGTATAGGTAGCCTTAGTTAAGTAAGAAGGGCTCAAGCAGGCTAGTTAGGATCTCTTATCAGTTTTAGTTTGGCCACTGAGAGACACAGATCATTGAGTAAGCTCAACCACTTGACACTTCAATATAGAAAGAATACTAGTTAAGGGACTCTAGAGTCAGTCAAGCAGTCACAAAGTCCACAGTTAGAATAAGGAAGTGAGTAGCCCAGAGGTTGATAAAAAATAAAAATTAGTTTATAAAAAGTAGTTTAGAGAGGGTGGATCTCAAGGACACTCTCAAATTTTTCACAAATTCCATACGATAAGTTATCGTTTGAAATGATATTTGACAAATCAAGTATTTTCTCACCATTAGGAGACACATTTGATTTTTGACTTTAGTAGGCACCGGGTGTCGCCTATCAGAGGGGATAAGCGGCTAACAGACAGATAGGGATGAAAGGTACATTATAGACCTTATCCCTAAGTTCCCTTTTATTTTTGGTCCCCAAAAGGCCCAAATTAGCCCTAGTATACACCTATAAATAAGACCCTTTGGTAAGATCGAGAAAAGAGAAAAAAATCAAGTTACACTGTTACTCAGCCAAAATAGCACCAGAACTAGTATTCTCTCCCTACTCTCTCTAAGTGTCAAAGTGATTGCCACTTCACTCCCATCATTACAACCATTATTCTTAAGATCTCTCTCTCTCTCTCTCTCTCTCTCTCACACACACACACACACACACACACACACACATAATTCAATATTTATTCTGAAGTTTTCTCTTTCAGGATGAAGGTCAGAGCATTTACTCCACTATTACCAGAATAGGACGACTTTCTAGCCGAGCAGCTCTTGAAACATTAAAGACCTTGAAGACGGAGTCCATTGGAGTGGGTCATGCCTCACCCATTCCAGTTATTCATAGACTCTAGTTACGCCACCCTCCTACAATAACCCTCTTAACCAAAGTACCTATATGATTTATACCTCTAAATTATCATTATTATTTTAGGTAATTAGTCGGCCTTGCTATATCTCAAACTTCTTTACATGTTTTGATTATTTTTAAACATCAGAAATTTTCTAAACTTCATCGCAAACATGGCCATATTATCGAAATTGATGTCACACTCATCATCTGAAATATATTTTTCCTCCTTATGGACATTGATAGTAATTGCCTTGTCTTCCTTTATCGTTTTGGATGAAAACATGTCAAGCTCATAAGTGAAAAGGTCACCTATAAGATCTTAAAGTTTCCTAGAGTTCAATGTACCCAAGGAATTCAAAACCATCACTTTTGTATTAAATATTTAACACAAGGACCTTAAACTTTTCTTGATTATTCGGTTTTTGGGTATTCTCTCTCCCAAATTAAAATACAAGTTCACAATATCGGACAATCTAACGTAGAACTCATCGAAGGTTTCACTCTCCTCCATCTTAATGGTTTAAAACTGACTGGTGAGGTTTTGGACTTTGGAAGCCATTCCAGTTTTAAATTTTCCTTATAAAGGAAGAATACGGAGGATGGATGGTATAAATAATAAAATCAATTTTGTGTTTAATTTTTTAATTAAAAAGTTAAACTTAAATAAAATTAACCCAAGTAAAACATTGCATTGATTCTCAACCAAGTTGTTGTGATAAATTGATTTACTAACTTTAATCTTCTTAATCTAAAACATGCATCTAGGTGATAACAGATATAATAAATAACCAATTGAATGACACATTGAAGAACGAGGAAAAGTCATACTAGAAAAAAGCGTCAACAACCCAGCCACATAAATTCACTATGATGAGGAATTAAAAAACTTGATAGATGACTTACTAGATGGAGTGGATGCCCTCACAAGCTTAATGCGTCTTCAATCTTCAGTATCTACTCCATAATGAAATGTAGGAATCAACCCACGTAAGATGATACAATGTATGGGTCCATACACATCTTCGTAACCACTGAATAAGATCATCAATCGTTTATGATTACGAACATGGAATCCACTGTATGAAACATAAACCTTCTTAGTGCCCACAAAACAAGATCTTAAATCATATAAAGATTGTAACTTGGATCTTTAAAGTGTTTGGGTGAAACTAGGGTTTGGGAACTTTTGGATATGTATTGGAAAATAAATCTTGACAAAAGTCTCACTAAAAGATGAAGCTTAACCCCCTTTATATAGAAAACATAATTTCTGAGACTACATAATTTTCGAGGAAGTTCGCAAAACTTCGTTCGAATGAAATTGCAATCTCATTCGATCTAAGTCCACCCTCGTTTCAACGAAAAGCCAATCTCATTCGAGAAAGCTTCAAACGATTTTCAAAAGAGTTTTATTGTTTAAAAAAAATGAACCTCTTTTGATGTTTGTCAGAAGTTTGTTTGAACGAACTGTCAATTTCATTATAATGAAACTCTAATGTCGTTTGAATGAATTTACAACAAAATATTTTTCTTTTTAAATAACATATCCAAATAATTTGTTTTGAAAATCAAACGCTCAAAATAATAAATTCTAAAGATAAAAATTCACATGCATTCATACATGAGGGATCCTCGAAAACATGAAGATGAAATTAGCACGAAACACGACACGATATACAATCTCGAAAGCTTTTCCCCTAAGTCTTCATCACACATGTCATAGTATTGAAAGGTCAAATAATATAAAGCCTAACCTATGACTCATGTTTTTTTCGAAATTAAGCCACTATATACAAATTGGCTCAATAAAAAAATTGACCTTGACCATTTATTCTTTTGATACTTAGCTCACTTATATTACGACTTAGCGTGCTTCTTCGCATTCCTCTAAATAACAGAATAATGAATTTCTCAAAAATGATACCATTTATTGTTAACTTTTAAAGTCCTAACATCTTCATTTTTTGAAATAAGATAATAACCGGAGTTATATCTTTCCTTGATAATATATGATCCTTCCTAATTTATCGCAAATTTTGGTAAAGAAAGTCCTGTAGTATGATTAACATATACCTTCAAGACTAAATTTCCATTCACAAGATTTCTTGGTATCATGAGATTGTTATAAGCTTTGGAGAGTTGCTTTGTGTAGAATCGAAAGTGAATTCCTCACACTGTCTTTGTGTTCATCCAATGATTCTAATTGGAAATTGCTATGAGGAAGCATGTTACTTCACAAGGCATATTTGGAAGATGGCACTTTTTATTAAACTCAAAGTATTTTTTCATCTCCATAAACTAAAAAAAAGTTATATAAACGTTTGGCTTCCTCTTGGTTGTTTATAGACCCAAAGTACTATAGGCATATTGTTATCTAACACATGAGGGAAATATTCGATCATTTTGGCTAAAATATTAACCAAAGTATTGTTTGTAGCTTTTACTTTACCATAACCTTTAGGATAAGCCACTGTTGTGGTGTGGTGGATTATTGAATTATGAGTTAGCATTGTTAATTTTTTGTTGATAAATCGAGTTCCATTATCTGAAAGAATAACCTTGGGAATGCCAAAATGACAAATGGTATAATCTCTAATGAATTGCGTAACCACGCCTGCTATTTCCTTTTTCAAAGGTACTGCTTCTACCCATTTTATAAAACTTTTAGTTACAATTACAATCCATATTTTCCCCTTTAAGGAGGTTCGACTGTCGCACAAGGAGTGTAGATCAACCGATAGATCATGAATGTGGTTACCGTAAAGTTAGTAAGACTTGAATTTTTAACAAACCGAGTTAGATCTTTATCCATTGTTGTCCAATAATAGCCAAATTTCATAAGTTTGTCATGCATTGGATCTTGACCTTGATTGATTGATAACCTCTTTTTCTTCCTCTGAATAGATACATCGTATTAGGATGTTGAATTATCCTAATCAATAAATCTTCTCCTCAAGTATATAGAACCTCGTGGATCCCCTTCTAAGTACTTTCGCATCTTCTTTCTCGAATGGAATAACTTCGTCTTGGATAAAATCAATTTAAGGCTACCTTAGTCCGCCTGAGCTTTTAAAAAGTTACACTCAACTGGTTGAAAGTGTATTTGGCATTTACCACAATTTATTTGTTATGATATTACATCAGGGCTAAAGCATCTTGCCAACCATCCATTAGGATTTTTGTAATACAATCTTCCTTGAAGCATGAATAATTGTTCTACCACGGTAAGATTCATTAAACTATATCTTATTGTCGGTTGCTTCTTATTGCCCCTCTTCAATCCGCGACATCATATGTGGGAAAGTTTTAGAGCACACAAGATTGATATTTGTTGTTATGGGTCACCACAATTATTGATTCACTTTGCATATATATCACTTTTGAAATTATGGTATAAGCATTGGCATTTTGGTTCATCATTTTTGGATGTCTCTCCACTTTGCTTCACGAAACTGGTCAATCAACCCTTGTGTGATCGTTTGATAAGCAGCTTGGCTGAGGTGTTTCAACATGTATTCACCATTCACTTATTTGATCAACAAGTTAGAGTCTTCTTTAATGCATATGAATGAATTCCCCTTCGAAGGTCCTTCAGTAAGTCTAACATCAAGGCTTCATGCCCTGGCTCATTATTTGGACAAAAAAAAATAAAATATAAAGGACAGAGAAATTTACTCATTTTTTAAAAATTACTCAAGTTCCTCTTTTGTCTTGAGAACATGAACAAAAAAACTACATGTACCATTCCTCTAAGTTCTTCTCACTAATGTTTTGTTGCAAATCATCACTAGGTAGGGGTAGCCACTAGGTGGCTTAGGTGGACTCGAGTTGGTCCTAAAAAAATTGAGCTATCCTAGGCCCACCTAATCCCCGAATCAAAATCTCATTGTCCAGGCCCGCTCATGCCCAATCCTAAGGCTTCTTGTCCAATCCCTCCCAAGCCCATTGCCAAGGCCTGAACACAAACTATTGTTTAAAATAAATTTTATTTTTTAGCAAATTTATGACCTATTTCATTTTTTAGAAAATTAATTTTAGTTTGTACTCTCTAGATTAAGAGTAAAAAATCCTCAAATTTATATTTCTAATTCTTCCCCATTATATTCTTTTTTTTTATAACTTTTAACCCTAAAGAAATAAAAAGTAAACTATATATATATGTGGCCTCGGGTCGGGCTCAAGCGGGCTTAAGAATACTTGCCCAAGCCTTCCCAGGAAAAAAAATAGGGCTTGGAATTTTTTGTTAAGACCAATTATTGCACCCATTTACCTTAACCAAGCCCTATTTTCTTCGAGCGGGCTTGGGAGGCCTCGAACCTATTACCCCCTTATCATCAAGTATACTTTCATGAGGTGGTTCAAATAAACTTGAAGGAAAGATAGCTAATAAATCTACATAAACTTTGCTCTTAATCACGGGAGGAACCACACACTTCAAGTCATACTAAAAAAGAATGAGGAACCACCTTGTTGTTCCCCACATCAAGATTGTTCATGCAAGATAAACTTAATGAGGTCACATCTTATCACTATGTGGAAAGTGAAAGATAACATATAATGCCTAAGTTTTTAAGCCACAAAGACTAAATCCATACATTGTATTTCTATACTTATATATCTTGCCTTAGGACCATGGATGATTCTACTCAAGTAGTAAATACGTGACTCTTATCCATCAAGATCCTATGCCAACAATGAATCGATGGACCTCATAGTGGTGGTCAGATAAAGCAATAAAGGTACTTCTAGCTTAGGTGGAATCATTGTTTGGGGAGAGGTATGAAATCCCTTAAGATTGTCAAAATTTTCTCGGTGTTGTTCCTCCCATTTAAAATTTTTGGTCTTTCGCAAGAGTTCCACTAATGGGTGAGTTATCTCAAATAGACCTAAAATAAATCTCCTAAGCTAAGAAATCTTTCTGAGGAAACATTTTAGCTATTTTTGGGTCTTAGTACAAGGCATATACATAATGGATTTTTATTTTCTTTGGTCCATTTGTACTCCTAATCGATCAACCAGAAAACCAAGAATTTTCCACTCATTACACCGAAGGCATACCTATTTGGATTCATCTTCAACTCGTACTTCGTGCATATGATTAAAACTATTCCTAGGCCAGCTAAGTGAAAATCCTCCTTCTTTAATTTGATGACTAGATCATCTATATAAAATTCCACATTGTCATGGAAAAGGTCATGAAAATAGCCATCATTTATCTCTAGTAAGTTGCCACTACATTTTTTAGACCAAATAGCATTACATTTTACATGAAATTTTCCAAAGGAGTTTTGAAGGTTCTTTTCTTCACATCATCAAGATCCATATTGATTTAGATGTAGCCAATATAACCATCCATAAAATTTATACATCTCATGACTGAATCAATCAAACTCTCAATCAAAAGTTGAGGGAACTCATCTTCAGGGAGAAATTTATTAAGATCTCTAAAATTAGTACAAATATGAATTTGTGTTTTATCTTTCTTCCCCAGTGGCAAAATGATAGAAATCCAAATCTGATGTTTAATTAGCTTGATAAATCAATCTGTAATCAACTGTTCCACTTTAGCCTTGATATTGGTATCCAATTCAAGCTTGTACGTTATGGTTAATTCCTTGATCAGTATTGTTGAAGAAAAAGCATTCAACTTGTGGCATATCACTTCTTGATTGGTGTCTTAGTGTATTTCACAAGAACTTCTTTGCACTCCCAAATGATCAGATCCAACTTCTTCATATCTTCCAGGTCTTTTGAAATGAAGATCAACCTTGATTCATTGATATCTTTAGCTAAATTAATCTTATCTATCTCTTGAAATTGACGTTCAGAATGATCTTGCATACATTCATGCTCATATTCAATGTCATTCCCAAACTCTTAGATGTTTAAATTATTAATAACAAGACATTTTCCTTGACTATTAATTAAAACTTTTCATATTCCTGGTCTGTTTCTTTAGGATCTTCAGTTTCCTTCTCACACCTTCAAAGACTATATATCACCCTTTAATCATTGAACGACACTTTTTTGCATTATCGTAAATAGGATGATTGTGTCTTTTTTTAAGTTTCCCAACACCTCCATCACCGATCTGTTAGATCTACTAAACCCACTCTATTATTTCACCTCTTATTCCATAGATGATATCCCTGGCTTCATTATATCTCTAGGTTTTTTATAAATAAAATAATCTTTAGGAATAACCTTCCTCCTTTTCTCAACCTACAAAGCTTCTTCGAACTCTTCCTCTTAATCTCCCATAAGTCCTAATATATCCTTGATAGAGGGCACTCGCACCCATTCAATATGCTTTATGAGGAAATGTGCTTCATCATTTAATTTAGTATAAAATGTAACATCCAAAAAATGTGCTTCCTCCTTTGGAAAAGTCTTTTTGGATCTTCAACTACAATATTCGTTCCTTTAACATATAATTTTTTGCACTAATTTTTTTGTTATTATATCCCCGTATTGAAAAAGGTATTGCAACCAATGTTGTCTTTGAGATATTATTAGCATAAAATGAGGTAATATGCATGATTTTCACCGAAGAACCTCTATCTAATAAATATGTAGATAAACTCGTTTCATTGATTATTATTACCACATACAAAGGACTATTGTGAGGGAACCTACTTCATCTATCTGAGCCTGAGAAAGTGATCTCAAATATGCACTTTTAAATCATCACATTTATAAGTCATATCTACCATAATGATGGAAAAACATTTTTCTTTGTAATGTTCAAATTGTCTTAAGTAATTTTGCATCCTACTTTCAAGTGGAATCTCAACTTGATAAAAAAAACATGAAATTTAGTGACTTAGATAAAACTTGGTACTCAAAGCTTGGATCTACCTTATATTTTTCTGCATGATAATCTTTTTCATTATCTCAGCTACTTGGTTCATCATAGGTAAGAACCATGTTAGCCGACATTTAAAACATCTTCCATATATATCTTGGATATCTTCTTCTTTGGTCCGACTTTCTTTTTCCACATGAAAAGAAATAACCGCATGTTTCCCATGGGTTGGCAATGGATTATTATTAACATTACAATGAGGAAACCATAAAGACCCTACTGAGATATGCTTGTCAATGATCTTACCGAAGGTAAAACATGAAATTATGGGATGATTGATGCACCAATGGACTTGACAGCAATTTGGGCCATCTTGAATGGTTTTCCCATGAGCATAAGGTGTAGAGTTTCCGGGACGAAAAAATAGTCCATCACATAACCAATGATTGTAGCAACTCATTTCCTCTTTGTAAAAAGTGATGCGCCGTGTACGATACTTATTTAAATAAATTCTCAAATTCTAACTATAAACTTATTTAATTAGCATCAATTTTAAACTAATTTGATTCAGCACCTAAACATACAACTATGTGTGTGTCCGTGTCAAACCATCATAAACAAAAATATGCTAACTCACATAATTCAGGAAAAATCCCCGAAGGGAAAAACCTTTTATTTCACTATGAATTAAATCACAATTTACAATCAGAATGAAATATGCAATAAGTTTACCTCAGCAAACCTATATAGACATGTAGCCTAGAGTAAGCCAGAATCGCGGTTCAAAATTCAGCCCAAGAACGCTCACAAGAACTCCCTATTGACACACGGTCATCTTCAGCCCAATAATCCCCTCAAGAGAGAACCTCTATACAAGAGAAACTTGACACAAGATGTGTTCTTGGGTTTCAAAATAATTCACACAAACTATTGGGATCTTGTGAATTGAAAATAAAGGGATTAAAACCCTAAAAGTGAGAAGACAAAGTATTATACCAAAGTCATTTCATCTCTGTTCAAAATCGCATGTCTTCTAATTAAAAACCAAGTTGGAAAAACCTTTTTTATAAAAAATTAAGGCGGTGCGTCCCTCGAATGAAATAGGGCTCTTGCTCGAATGAGGACATGTGTTGCTCAAACGAGCTTTATGCGAAATGCATATGTCGCTTGAACGACATCCAGTGTCGCTCAAATGAGCTAGTGCGATAATAAATTCATTTTTTATTTTTGAAACTTTACCTTAACACTTAGAAAATTATTTTTTACGAAAAACTTAAAAAGTTCGCTCCAACGCTTAGATAATCTTTGGTGAATAATATCCCAACACTCTAAGTGAATTATTAAGTACTTAAAACACAACCTTACCAAAGTTAAACTTGCGGAGGCTTAAACGTTTAAGAAAACTTGATATTTGGATCCATCTCGTTGCATAGGATCTTGAACAATTCTATGACGATTGTAGCTGTATATGACATACTCAATTGATAACAGACATTTATAAAATCATATCCTTACACTCTTCAACACTATAAGGAAATGGAGTTATATCATCGTGATTAAACTGCTTTTATTATTCTTCTTCCAAATTTTTCTCGATTATTTTCTTCCTTAAGCATAATTAACTCATGAAAACAGAGTTCCTCTAACTACTTAACTAACTGTGTGTTTCCATGCGACATTAGTCTTGACAGGGAGAGGTCAAATGACCAGTGTAATATTTTTAGTTTCTCTCATAAAGACTTTGAATGTTACTTATTTAGTCTTATATATCAAGTGACAAATGAAATCTAATAATAATCATTCCACGTAAATTTGAAGGAGCTTTCTCTTTATTGCAACTTCATATATGTCTAGAGATCTCTCTAAACCTCGTGATCTAAGCCATCAGCTCTTTACCCGACCTTTGCTTTTCTTGGGGAATTTGAGTGAGGATAGGCTCATTATCTCCCACGAAGAATTTCTAAAGAAATTTCACGCTCATATCTTCCTATATAGCCACATGAGAATAACTTGTGTAGGATTTGTCAGTTAGTTATTTTGAAAGTAATCTTAAATGTAGTTTTTTTATTAATGCAATGAGCACCAAGATGCTCAATAAACCATTACACATATTCCTTCGGGTTGCCCCTTTTCCATTAAAATTATCAATGATTGGGGAAATGTACCCCTCAGGTTAAGGCTCATCGTTGTACTCCTCTATTTGAGGAGTATGAAAATCATCATAAATGGTTGTTTCCTCACTAAGTGTTTGTGAGGATGAATCCATCATCTTCGATACTTCCCCTTTAACTTCCTTAATGGTCAAAGATGATAAAACAGATACTTCCACTATCTTGGCCCATGGTAGTAAAAATAGGTAAAGTAGTAATTAAAATTTGATCTTCAGTGGTTGACATTATAGCAGGAGAAAGGTTGGTCGTGATAAGAACAATTAGGATGGGAGGTGTAAAGGGCACTAGTGTCACGAAGTAACTTGGATCTATCATGGAACTGAACATCTTCATTACTTATTGAAATTGACGGTTTTCCATAAATTTGATCATGAGATTGATATTTTATTGGTTCCCAAAATTGAACTTGTGTAAGCTTGCCTCACGTCGCCATTCTCCATGACAGCAGTTACTTGAAGAACCTCAGTAGTTGGTGTAATAACAACCTTCTATTCCTAATGCCTACCATCATCGAATGCAAGAATATGATTTAAAAATTTATTCACCATCATTAAGAGAATTCCTCCCCGGTAGATTCGCCAAATGTAAGAGAGAAGTTCTTTTTTTATTGTAAGAATAAATGGTGATTATGCGTCATCTAGGTGGTGTTTATAGTAAAACTAGGTCATAGACCATATGAATGGTGATGGTAAAATATGCTTTGTAATAATGATAACGAGGAAACGTAATAGTAAAGTAAAATAAATTACAGGATGAAAAAAACTATAAGAACATAATAAATAACATTGTTCACCCAACTTAGGCTACATCCACAGGAGCTCGAGTTTAATTTCACTTTTATGGACAAATTTCCAGTTAAGTCAATTTGTTTATAATGGGATTAATTCTAGACAAAACATTTTAGTCATAGGTTAGGATTTGTATTATCAGTCTCTTAAGCCCATGACATGTTTGAGGAAGATGTAGTGGCCAAGGTTTAAAGTTGTATGAACATTGTGCTATGTTTTTCGTGCCAAATTTTTCTTCACATATATTGAGGATCTCATAAGATAGGGATGCATTTTGAATATGCTCCTTAAAGATATTTTTCAAGGTATTTGTTTTGAAGATATTTTTAAAGAAAATATTTTTTGGCTTTAAGGTCAATAGAACGAAGTTGTTACTTTGTTAGAACAAATGGTTGATCTCATTAGAATGAGATATAATTATCATTGCAATGAAAAATGAATCTATTTGGAATAAATTATTAAGCCTCGTTTGAATGGATATCTAACGAACATCAAACGGGTTCATTTTTTCAAACGATGAAGACTCCATCAGAAGATCATCGAAAGTTCGTTAAAACGGAAGAGATTTCTCGTTTGAATGAACTAAGTTCTCATTAGAACTAAAATGGCTTCTTGTTTGAACGAACTACGAAGTTTTGTGTGAACGAACTTTCAACGAGCTTGCGAGGGAGATGAGTTATTGAGTAAGTCTACTATATACTCTTCATAATACACTATCATAGTTATCTGTTTGGCTGGGTCATCCGATGATTTTCCCTTCGTGGTTTTCCTCGTATGTCCGAGTATTTTGGTGAGCAATTTTATTGGGTTTAATTTATTTAAAGTTTTATTCTTTAAATTTGAAAAATATAAAAATAGAATTTTTTTGTGTGACTCTCCTTGCCTAAGCACACTGCACAAGGCATTCTCAAATTGGTATCCGAGATACAACACTAAGTTATCATGTTTAGACACCGTGATGTTAGGCAAATTTTTTTCTATTTTTGATGGTATTAGAACCGAGATGTTTGATTGGTCAAATTATGCATACCAGAAAATGCATATGAAATTTGCACTTAAGCTATATATAAGTTGGTATGATAAGCAGTTTTAAATGGGTTGACTCTTCCTACCACGTTAGTTGGAGAGAATATAATTCCCAAATTCGTAGAATCATAAAGTGAGGCTGAGAATGGGTTAACAAAATTATATTTCTCGAGGTTTAAATTCTCTATTTTTTCCTGTCACCCTAGGAGTTCCACCGTATAATGACAAATGAGACGTCAAAAGAGGCTCTAAACGTACTCCAATCAACTCATAAAGGAACTAGTGTTATTAAGCCTTCCAACCTTAAAAACCCGACCAATCAGTTTAAAATGATTAGGATATTGGAGAGTGAGACTTTTGATGTGTTTTACGCTAGACTTTTCAACATAGTTAATTCGATTTTTTATCTTGGGAGATAAGATACCTGAAAACAAAATAATCAATAAAATATTAAGGTCGCTGCCTGAAAGATTTAATTCAAAATTGATGATTTTAAATTCTCTAGGTACTTTAGACTCTATGAAACTTAAAGACCTTGTAGGTGACTTACAAACTTATGATCATGACATTTTCTCCTGTAAATTTTAGAAGAGTGAGGATAAGGGAATTGATTTGAAAGCTCTAAAGGAGGAAACACTCATTTCAAATGATGAGTTTGATAAGGAGTTCGAGAATATGGTCACACTTGTAAAGAAATTCAAGAAATTTCTCAATTTTTAAAATCAATCGAAATATGAGAGAAGCATGTATAACAAGGCCGATCAGTTTCCTAAAAATCATAATGGTAACTTTAAGAAAGAGTCAAAAAGATGTTTTAGTTATGAAGGTTATGTCCATAGGATAGCTGAGTGGCCCACTAAACTAAGTAAGGGGGTAGGAAACCATAGGCTTATAATGTCATCCTTAGTGATAGTGATCTGGAAAGGGACCAAAGTCCCCTATATATCACAACTATATCGCGCTCATGGCTAGTCATGTGAGCATTGATGGGAAATCTTCCCATGAATATATTTATAAGCATAACACTTTTGAATTCATTGAATTTCGATTCTAGGTGAGTGATGCTAGAGATAATGTAGAAGAGAATGAGAATGAAGACAAGGAGGGAGGAAGTGAAATCCATGTTTTCATCCCTGAGTTGTATGGGAAAACTTTAAGAGTGAATAAGGCTAAGTTAAAATTGGAAGCAAAGTTGAAAGAACGTGTCATTAGAAATGACGACAATGTTTTGATTGAGGATCTCGGGGCACATGAGATGACTCTTTGAGAGAAGCTAGATTACGTTGAGGGTGATAGAGATAGCCTTAGAGGATTGATAGATTCTATGAAGAAATATTTTATAGAGTTTGAGGAGTCTAGGCATTTACTTGAGTCGATGATAGTTGACCTTAACGAGAGATTAAGAGACTTTAGTCGTATCAAATTTGATTTAAAATTTAGGTCAAAAAAGTTGGATAAGATGTTAGGCACTGTCCAAATAAAAAATAACACATGTGGAATAGGCTTCCATGATCAAGTATTTCACAAGCCAAGACCATGAACTTAAACGAGTCAACCGATTCTAGGAACGTTCATAATGGTCGCCCCTTAGGTGACACCCCTTAACATGTTTACACTTGTACATATTGAGGTAGGAAAAGTTACCTTAGGCATTTTGCTATGATCTTAAAAATAGTCCTAGAAAGTTTAGTACTAAAGTCACCAGGCTTCCCAAAACTCGATATCGTCACGTTACGCTCATGTGTGTTAGGATATCAGTTTTGCAGGCTTTACATATTAAACTTGTTGATTCTCAATTGCTTGTACATGACGCTTCCCAATGCTAAATCTAATGGTTGATTGTGTTTTTATGTTTACAAACACTAGCTTTCGTGATTTATTATATATGTTTGCTAATTGTATGTTGTTTGAGTATTTTGTATTTTAACAAAAAGATTTTGTTTGCCTTTTCAGTGGGTTTTTTTAAAATTGGTATTTATCTTTTGAAAATTTTTAAAAACTCAAAAAGATTTTTGTTTTTTATTTTTTCGTCCTACACATTCAGTGAGACATAATGGTGTGTTTGAATCCAATTCATTATGTACTTTCCATGTGACTAGGACATTTGGTTATGATTTTCAATGATTAAGTTGTTATTAGTCATGCTTGCATGGAGTTGTTTCAACTTTGTTTTTCTTTATGGATTCAAAAATTTATATGTATCCACATGACCATGAAGGAGATCTTTGAATGTAAATTCACATGTTATATTTAAGGTATATGAGATGTTCCCCCATCAATCATGTCATATACTTATTTTGGGACTATTAGGGATTTGTGCACGTAAGAATAGTTACCCGTGAGATTGATTGATTCTATTGAATATATGAGGGTGCAAGGAAAAGGGCTACGAAAGTAGTGAATATCCTTTATGGGAAAGCCACCATCTGCGAGAGCCTAATGAAAATATTGAGAGGCAATAAAAATAGAAAAATTACCAAGGCTAACTTATTCACTTTGTTAATTTTCAAAAGATATAGCTTTATCTTTTGAGGGTGCTATAGGTCAAGATCAACCGGTTTGCATAATGAATCCCAATTACACCTATGATGTCATGAAGTTATTGATTTATAGAATCATGAATATTCTTGGCTTGTGTGAATTATACTTGTTTGTTCATAGAGTTCACTTTATCTTGTCACTTGATGATAAATCTTAGTTTGATAATGTTTTGAGATAAAATAGATCTCCTATAAAATATTTGGTTGTTTGAGTCATAATTCATTTGTATCGAGTTAACGCCGATTCATTTCATCCCACATATATTAGATACATTGATACTATTCTAGTGTGTAAATCATATGTTTTGTGTCATGTTTTTGCAGTTGCTTATTCCCATATGTATGTGTCAGGTAGTCGTTGATATATCTTTTGCATATTAATATTTAGTGTATCACTTTGTTTTGAGTCTTTTAATTTGTGTGTAATCCATGTTTGTTGTATGATTTATCTGTTGATTTTATCTGGCTTGCTACATGATCATTTTAGTGTCTCTCATTGCGTGGATTGAATTTTCATATTTCATTTTGATAATTTCAATATTGGTATCCTTTTGCACTGATATTGGTATTGGTTGATTATTATTTGGATTATTTGTGCTTGTGTTTGCATGTTTTGTGTGTGTGACACTCCACATCATTGCATGAAACTATTACTTATTCTGTAATTTATCTTTATATCATATGCTCATATATTTAAGGGAAGATTTTAGTTTATGGGGAAGAAATATTTTTATGCATTCTTACTTTATCTATTCCTGAACAAAAAGAGGGAGAAATGATATATTTCCTTCTATGATTTGTATATGTTTATCTTAGAGGGAGGCGTCTTACCTAGGTTGATATTTCTAGACATATTTTGAATTTTATTTATATGTAGATTTTATACTTGTCATATTCTCTTTTCATTTAAATGTGTGTTTAAGTGCACAAGTTTAAAATATGCAACAATTTTCTTCAAGCGAGCAAAGATACTCACCGTTAGCGTCCATCGAGCATCTTTACCTTTTCCTTTCTAGGATAAGCGATTGAGTTTACTTAGAGATCTTAAAGATGTATAGGTTTTTTCTTTTAGTTTTGTCATGGAATAGCCAAAGGGGTATATTTTTAAGGACAAATTTTCAATTGAGCCAATTTGTTAATTATTGACTTAATTCTCGACAAAACATTTGAGTCATAGATTAGGCTTTATTTATATAACATGTTTTGAATGAGCTTGAGGGAAATATTACAAAATGATATAACATGTTTGGAATCAGCTTGAGTTCGGTGTCAATGTTCAAACATAATGACAAATCATCTTTAGTTGGTTATCATTTGAGTGAGGCTTTTGACACAAGTTATTAAAATGGACATACGAGTCAAGTGATGAAGAAACACCATTGAAGGATGTCATACATAATATGTTTAGCCTCAAATGAGGGAAATGAGATCAAATGATAGATTTACTCAGAAAGTGGTGTCATAGGTGATCTCATATATATTTTTTGTTCCTTTTGTTCTAGTCCACCCTTCTTAGGGTTTTCAACCTGGAGGGACTTTGTTTCTTCATATGTTTTTTTTTATCAATTAACCCCTACTGCATATGTGGTGGGCTGATCAGTATTCAATAAGGTTAATCATTCTTGTAACAAAAAGGGGTAAGGAAGTAATATTGGGGGAGATTTATTAATAGGATGTATTTGGCCAAGTTTAAGTAAATTCTTAGGTAGTTAGGATTAGAAGAAGGTTATTACGATATTTATTTTTGGTGGAAAGATGGGTTGCAATTATGATTGTGGGTCCTCATGAGAATTGTATTTTGTTGTGATAATGCATTCTACAAACGTGGTCTATCCCCTTAACATAAATCCCTCATGATTTTTTTTGACACGAGATCATCTCTCGTTCAAACAATAAACACTTTTTTCAGATTCCCTTATAAAAGAATTCCAAAACCAGTAAATGAATTTTTTTGAAAAAATATTTTTTCTTATAAATTATGAACATCAAAGTTAAAACTTAAGTAATTTACGAAATCACTAGAGCTTACAAACCTCTAAATAAAATTAATTGTTCGATAGTACTTGCCACAGTGATTTGTCTTTGTTTTCAAATTATTTAATTAAACCTCGAGATCAAAAGACATATAAATCAAGTTTTGTTATGTTTTTAAATAAGCCAAAAGGAAAAAAAAGGTATTTAAAATCATGTCCTACCATTAAGAATTGAAGTTATGATTCTAGAACATGGGTTCTTACATAATTTAAGCAATTTGATTGGATTTAATAAATGAATTCATGAATTGATTACAGACACCAATTGGAATAAGTGTATTTCATGTTAGTAAGAAATCAAATGGAGAAATTCTTATGAATTAAAGGAAATATCTATTCTTATTAAACCTAGGGTTTGTATAAGTGGGGTTTCTAAAATCATTGGATGTTATCATTTTAGCTACACAAATTTCGCATGTTAAATGTTTTTTGTGTGATAATTTTGACCTTAAACATTTTTTAGATCATAGATACTTCATTTGGATAAATTAGGGATGAAATTTATGAGTTTTGATTTAATATTCCATAAGAATTTGAATCCATTTTTAGTCTATCGTAAGATATAAATAATTTGGGTTAGGACCTGATTGATCCGAGTATTATAAGTTTGGCATGTTGAGTTTTTGGATGTGTTTTTTTGGGTTATTATAGGATCATATAAAAATTATGGAGGTTTTATATGGTTAGTGAATTATAATTCAACTTAAGTCATTTGGGGTGCCTTTTGGGGGTTGATTTTCCTGTTTTGAACTAAATCCAATGGCTAATAATTACAGGGTCCATTTAGGTTTTGTGTAACTACTTGTATGATTTATGTTCGTGAACATACCATGGGGTGTATGTAGTCTTGTGGAGAATTTCCTAGTTGAGAATGTGTTGGGACACGAGTTACAGGGCCACCTATCGTACTCAATTTGATAACAATGGTTGTTCATAGATCTATGTTATTTTGGTCCTAAGTGATGGGGTCATCATTTCCCATGAAAGTCAATGGGTATGAGTTCTTCCATGTGGATGTTAGTACATGGTTAAACAACTAATATCTATCCCATTGTGTGCTTTGGGACTTTAGGAGTTGGAATATCCTTTAACCAAGACTAATATAAGTGACAATGATCTTCGCATGTATAGTGTAATCATTTGTGAGATGTTTTATTATGGGATGTGTGATTCCTCTATTATATGTGTCCATGAGTCAAGTGGACTCATGTTGTTGACAATCTAATAATTGATTGTTTAGTATAATCTATTGTTTATATTTATAAATTGGGTAGCTAGTGATAAATATGTCCATTTTTTATTTGATTACGGGTTCGATTGAAAATGAGATGGTTCGTTTTGATGAGTTGTGTGGATTCCTTATTATGATTGGTGATGGGTTATTAAAATTCTTTGTTAGGATTGGAATGGGCAAAGCTATAACCTAATAATTATAATTTATTGTAACACCCCTCCTAATTAAATACCGGGTGGCCAGTCCCATACCAAATTAAAACAAAATATACAGTTGGCTCATTCTTAGCATCACTGTCGAAAATATTTACAACTCACCCAATACCCAATTAAGCTGGTGTTAAAAACTTTCCAAATTTTAATTTCAACAAAATACATTTTTAGTTTAAGAATAACACTACGCATTTTATTCTACAACACTGATAACCGAACAGATAACACAAAAGAATTTAAATGCAATTGGAATAAACATTCCCACACAATAATCCAATACAATAATCCCAACAGTATGAAATGTATTATAATGACGCGAGTACAAGAGTATTTGACTCAGATAGAAGGTGATACTTGAAATCCTTTGGGCGACATGCCCTAACTATAAGAATACTGTGAATCAAATGAAGATAGGCATCTAAGCAATACTTCATAGCTCGTCATAATCCCCTAAGGTTGGCGTCCCTGCTGCTGGACACCTGATATAGAAGGTACAATAGAAAAGAAAATATGCAAGGAAACGGGTCAGAGCCCGATTGTGAAAATGATTTTTGAAAACAACAAGTATTTAACAAGTGCAATAAAGCATTTATTATGTACATGTTAGTATTCCAACTCTCACTTGTTATTCTCACCTCTCAACTAGAATGCACACTTAACGTTGCCTATTAACCTCCTAGTTAATGGTTCCTCTTTACCAATTCCATAATATGATTCCATTCCCATATCATAACCCCGTATGTCCCATACCATACGTTATATAATCATTCTTATACATTTATCATTAATATGAATCGTTTCTCATTAATATGAAGTAAGCTCTATAATAAATATTCATTAACTTAATTCAATTCTTTTTCTTTATTCACCGTTATCTACAATTCTCACACAGTAGATTGATTTAACCACTATATACAATCATTTATTATATCTATACACATATATAATACGGCATCCCGAGTCACAGCTGCGGTGCAATGCATTACTCTACTATCACGTCCCATTATCGCAGGTCGCCGAATAGGGGACTAAAGGTTCGGTAAGGATTCCTCGAACCATAAACAACAACACAGATTGGAGGCGAACATAGTTCTCGTATCCATGGGTCACTCACATACCTACGTACCCACAGTCAGCGGACTTATCAACTCCCCGATAAGTCTTTCATGGACCTATGTTCTCGAGCAACAAATCAAAGATCCCATGGATTCATCAGGATATGACTGCCCTCACGCGCAAACCTCCCGTCGATAGTAAGTAAGATAGGTATGTCATACACATAAATTATCAATCCATCAAATAGGCACTATCATACCTATAATATAATATCAATAAGGTACTCACATTACCCTTAAATTATTCCCATACGTAGCATTATATCTCTTTAAATACTACGTATAAAATAACATAACTTTATATCTTTAATTTAATTATCCCCGAGTCTCACTCATTTCCCAAGGTTCAAATAGGGTTTTCCTTAACATTTTGTTCAGTAAGAAATCACTAATATTTTACTGGTCCATAACATCTTATCTCCCTAATTACTACGAATTAAACCCTCCCTTAATTAGGGTTAAAATCGATTGTTTCTAATCTCTTATAAACACATCTTCTATCAACTAGGATTTAATACCATCATCACATGACTCTTAGTCTATAGTGTTTCATTCACACTATATGACTTATCAACAAAATAAACATCCTCGCATCCTATAACATCTCTCCACTCCCGACGTCGTTGAGGTTCATGAGCGGAACGTCTCGCAAAGCGAAATCCAAACAAGGAACCCCTCCAATACACTACTACTTAACTTTATCGATCGTGGAGGTACGTCAACTTCACATACGCAACCGAAATAACCTCATCCCCTCTTTCAACCAAATGTGGTCCGAACTCCCATCTCTATTAAGGAGCCATCCCACTAAGCGTTGGTACTACACTCAGTCCTCAATAATGAGCTCAAACTCAGTCCTTGATGTTCAAATTATAACCCTAAGACTACCCAGGTGTTATATTGAATCTCCCCTACTGGACCTATCCTTAATCCTCAAGCATACAAATTAGAATTCAACAAATGAATCGATCAACTGAAATATCTTTTAATTTAATTAACATCATTCTTAATCAATTTAAATCCCAATCACACTAATTCAAATCTCAACTAGGGCTTACTGATTTTTGCTAAGTCCCATAATATCCAATTAACAATCACCAAAGATCTACCAAAGTTTTGGGATAAGAACCAACATTAAAAATAAACAACTTTAGGAATTCTAGGGAGGTCGATCGATCGAAGGCAGGGGGTCGATCGATCGATTGATCGCCCAGATAACAACCCAGTTTTTTTGCATTTCTTCTACTATGGGTTTAACCATTTTTGATCAACCAAACCTTCATATTAACAACCCAAATGACTTATAAACCTTAATACATGATATATCAACATATATAAATGATTTCTAATGTTCTAAACATCCTCGAATCATCAAGAGATTGAATTAAAAGCATGTTTATATCCCTTTTTTTCCAGAAAATTATCAACATAATATCTTCAAGAACACACCATTGATTCTCAGCATTTCTTCAACAGATTTATGGTTATTTCATGGTTTACTATCTACCTATAACATGAGTTTGATTCCTATATCTTTTCAGTTTCCAAAAATCCATTAACAACTCTATCCTTTCATCTTCCAAACATGAAAAATCATCTATTTTTTATAACTATTCTAATATGGACAATATACAAACTTAGATTGCAATTATCAAACACTTGCCTCAATTGAAGGTCTGATCCTTTGGGGTTGAATAACACAGGTGGCTCTCCCTTTCTCCGGCCAACTTCCGATGGTGGTTGGTGGTGGTGACCTTTGGTCTTTGTTCTTCTCCTTCCCATGTAAGCTCTTCTCTTCCCAAGAAACCTTTCACTCTCTCTAGGAAGATGACTTCTCAACTTTTGTGTAGAAGAGATGAATAACCCACGTACACTTAATCTCCAAATACTTATAATAGGACAAAATCCGAAATCACTATTCATTCCCCTTGTAAATATGACTAAAATGCCCTTTTGGGTTGTCTTTTCATTTCCAAATGACCCGAGACCCAAAACCAACATCCAAATAGACTTTTTTGACTATTTCAACCCTTCCGGACGCAACGACGCAGTCGAAATGACTATAAGGTTGATAGAAAATAATTTTTTTTTTTAATTTAACAAATTAGTCTCGACACGTCCCATACTGCGTCTGACTAAAAATCAAATTACTGAATTAGTATCACACAGCCATATCAATAACATCACATTCATATATTACCTAAATATATTTAAGTAATATTCAGAATCATTCATTTTAATATCCACAATTCGGATAAAAACCCAAATGAATTAATTTATAATAAAATCCAATTAATCCATTAATTTAAAATATAACACATTTTAAAAGTCATTAAAAATCACGGGGTATTACATTTATATGGTTTATGTATAGTTCTCCTAAAATAGGTGTACCCATGGATTTAAGGTATCACATTAGGGTTGGGTCACCCTATGGGAAGGTGATATATGTGTTACATGATAAACATGATATCTCTCTTGTGGGGAGTATGGGACCCTTAATTATTATTAGTATAAGGAGTTGGGTGTTAGACACTCCATAGGAAAGGGATGGATTAGCTTGTATCACCTATCTTGTTATTAATGGTTATGAAGTAAAAAGTACCTTGTGTCATGTGTGTATATGCTAATGTTTTTTTTTGGTACCCGTCAAATTTTTGAACTAGTCAGGCTAGAAAGAAAATATCTCAGGGGGTCCTTTCTTGGATTTTATGTCCCATGTATGAAGTTAGTTTTTCTTTTTGACTTGTGGCTATAGGATGGAACTTAATATCATTTGATTCAAGGTAGATGTATAAATATGAGTACATGAAAAGCCAATAGTGTTACAATGTGGTATATGTTGTGGTGGTCCTAGTAGCTTGGGTACAAGAGAAGAATTGTTTATGATTAGGGTTTTTTTAGTAGACATCTTTTCAAGTAAAACATTACATTATTATCAAGGCATTTTATAATAAAACTTTGGTTACTTTGTGAGGTATGTTATATTGTTAGTAGGTTACTATATTTGATTTAAAGTTTCATATTGATATGATCTTGATAATTGCATGGTTTTTGTATATTATGTTTTTACAATTGATTTGGATGATGTGGAGGACTTCTTAAAGTGGTATTGAACCATGTTTTGTGAATTAATATATTCAAATTTTGTTGTGGTGGACGAGAGGATAAAATAGTAACATTGAATCCACTTAAGGGATCTGTAGATAAGATTCGTATAATGTAGATTTTGGTCAATTGATTATTTTTTACCTAAAGGATTTTGGTTATGTTTCAGTTGTAAAATTTTATGCATTAGAGAATTATTAGCATTTAGGTATATTTGTTGTAATGTAAATTATTTTTGGATTTTTATAAACGATTTTTCTATGGTCTTTTTTTTTATATTACGAAATTATATATATTCCATTGCACTCATTATGTTATTTCACATTCTTAATATTAATTGTTAAATTTAAATAAATTTCTTATTTAGTTTAAATCACTATTTATACAAAATTTGTGGAGTGTCAGAGTTTCTTTTAAGTCAGTTTCTAATTTGATATGAAATTTTACCTTTTTTAAGTCAATAAAGGTAATGGATTCTATATGATGTATTTTATAGGTTACATACTTGTTTTAAAACTCTTATACCATTGTGGAGACAAATATAATTACATGGTATTACACCTTAAATAGGTAAGGGTGTCAACGATTTCATATGTTTTTACCAGTTTTCTCTTTAGTGGTTTAAATTTATATAGAGTTTATGGAGTGACATATATATATATATATCTATATAACATTCATATTAAAAATATATTAAAGGTTAGTAAGAGGGTGATTAATGTATAAAATATTGAAATATACTGGTCATAATTTATTATACTTATGTTACGGGTAAAAATTCTTCTTGTACAAAGTTATAACCAATACAATAAGATTATGTTTTCTTTGTTATCTATGGAAGGTAATATTTTAAAACCATGTAATTTGCAATGTGCTACTTATCTTGTTTTTATTTCTCACAGTGGTTTATTTTTTAATTTATTATGTTGTCTAGTATGATCGGATTGGATGGCAACTACATAATTATGTTTTCTTAATGTTTTTCGATTTAGAATAGACGAAAATTTTAAAATAGTGGATTCATATTTATTGAATATATACTTATTTATAATGAGTTGTTTGTTTTTAATATCTACAATGAGAATCCTTAACTTATTCCTCAAATCGATAATTTACACAACAAAAAGATTAAACTTGATGTTTAGCCACGTTAAAAAAATCAAATTCGAAAAAAAATTAATAAAATAATATATTCCACTAAGAAAATTCCACAAACACCCCATGTGAAATTACTAGAAACTTGTTTCCTCGAGAAAAAGGAATATAGTATTCTTTATTACAATTAAACCTTGAATGAAAGAGAAGAAATATAAAAAAATAGAGTAAGAAAATGCTAAATTAAAATTTACATGGTTCAAACTATAAGAGGCGACCAAGGGAAGAGTGTGGATTAATTATTTTCTATAATAAAGTTTAGAAATGGGTTTCACATTCATATTCACAGTAAAAAATCATTTTGTATAGTTTCTTATTCGTCGATATCACAATATTCATGTAAATATATGAATACCAATAGAGGACATTGCATGGGATGGATTTCGTATTAAATTAAACATCTAATTACATGTAGTATTCTCCTTTTTCTGTTTTGTTTAAGAACACATTTCTTCTTTTAATTATTTACTATTTAATTTCCTTTAGAATGAGGTTGTAATAGAGTTGCTGAATATAATAAAGAGATTAATGACTCTAAAAGATGATTCTAGGTTGATACGTGAGTTCCCTTAACCCCAAAAATTATAAGGGTTGTTGATCGATAAAGGTTGGTGTGTGTGAGAATAATATCAACAATTATTAGAATTAGATTTGGCTATAGTGACTTTCCTAATACTGAGTTGAAATAGTGAAGGTATACAATTTATCACTAAGAAATTGTGTATTATATTATGTAATATATTTTATATATACAATGGATCTATGACTTTTATTGAACATATAAAGATATATGTCAAATTATATATATTTAATTATAACCATGGAATTGTATTTCTTTAAATTATTAATTTTTTCCAACTAATTTATATTGCTTTTATCATTATTTTTGTTGGAAAATATATATCTAATTGTCGGTACCTGTTTTTTAGTAGCCCATAAGAATAGTCGACCAAGCATATAAAGGCTAATAAAGTGTTCGGCCTAAATTATGAGCCTTCATTAGGAATTAAACTCGAGATAGGACTTAGTCTATCCCCAATAATCTCGTAGAGATATTCAAGGGATTCAGGGTCTATCGTGTTGGTTACAACCACCTTCAATGAACACAATATATTGTACCCCATGGCCCGAGGCATAGGGGAATGTAAAAAAGACCTTCTTGAGAGATACTTAATAGAAACAGTAAACCTCTCCATGGACGTAGGCAATTTATCGAACCACGTATATTCTTGTGTTGTGATTGCATGTTGTTCTTAGATTTTTGGTGATGGTTCTCTCTTATTATTTGTGTTATGATTTTTTGTCGCCACAATAGGCGTCATCTGTGGGAAGTAAGTGTTATCCCTGTGAAAGAATTCATCAACAAGAACTAGTGATGTCTCATCACAACATCAATGTCCCTCAAGCATATGACATTCAACAGCAACCTATCCCCCTAAGGGTAAGGTCTGAAATTACACATTAAAACCTTAGGCTCCGCCAATAGAGGCAAGTATCTTATGAAATTGTGACAACCCGCTCTCCGAAATAAGGGGTGGCCAGCCCGATACCTCGACATAACGGAATCATGAATGGATATCATCCTCAGCATCATAACAATAATCAGGTATATAGATAAGCCACTCCATAAATCAGAAAGCAGGTTGTCAAAATTTTGATTTTTAAAAACGCTTTAAGAAATAAATTAAACAACCTAAATCTGACAAAAATGGAATTTCCATGGAACATATAGATAGTTAACCAAAACATATACAATAAAAGAACCGAATAATCTGTCGGTCCACAGTTACATCACAGTGTTTCACAATCTAATATATGCTACATACTACATCCATTAACAATTACAAAATATGGGCCACTAGCCCGAATGTAAGACCCGAGCATAACTAGATTCCAAAGAGGAGGGCATCTAACAACATCCTGTAATAATCCGCAAGGTCATAAAACTCGTCAAAAGCATAAGAAGGGAAAATCATAACGGGCGTCCTTGCGGAGGAGCACCTGAGCGGATACCACCATATGCACAACATAGAAAGATGAATGGGTCAGGGCCCGAATGGTATATGATTCCCAGAAGAGTAAGAAACATGATAAATGTGGACAATGAATCATAAATGATATGAAATGAGAATCTAACAACCTAATCATAAAATGTGATAATGCAACTATATATGTTTCTAACCATTATAAAATTAGGCAAAAGAAATTAAATTAATTCTCATTTCTTCCCATACCTTATAAATTTCCATTCCTTAACAGGAATATAATTACCATCACATATCATATGGCAATTTACATACCTCAAGTCCCACTTGAGTTAGAAAGGTTATATTCTTATACATATAACATTTCTAAGACCGCCCGTCCGAGTTTCCCCACTGGGCGCGCCCCTAAATGACTATCATCTTCCAGGGCCTATCTATACAAGACAACCTGGGCACCTAACGCACGTCGGGAAGTGGCCATATACCTGCGAGTGAGTCATAACCACACCCGGAATTACCTCACTAGCGCAGAAAATATATACAAACCCCGCATATGGCCGAGGACTATAGTCAGCCTGCATTCAATAGTCATGGGACATCACCTCATGCACGAGCTTCCCTTATGATAGCATTTAGAGAGGTGTGTTTAAGAAATTTAACAATTTCCAATTTAATCTCATTTTCATTAACATGAATCTCATGAGTTTCATTTTACTTGAAACATTTATCCTTGAATATTTCTTATTCAATTTAATCATATAATTAGGTCCCGAAGTGTTCTCTAAACACTCTCCCAAAATCTAGTAGGTCCCAAGGTTTTATATACCTCAAAAAGGCCTCTGAAATCTCCACATATGGGCTTAGAACTCTAACTTTAACTAATTTACCAGAAGAGAAGTGATACCTAAGCATCACTTTAAGTACCCTGAATTAACCCCAAGTGATCCCATTCAACTATAGGGTAACGTCCAAACTCAACTAAAACTCTAAGTTTACTTCATGAAAGAAGGTTCCTATTGTAACACCCCGTACTTTTGTGCATTTAATATTTAATTAATTCGGGATTTTAAATTACTGGTGTGTTGTAATTTTAATTGAATTAATTATGACAATATATTTATTTAAATATTTATCGAGAAGTGAATGGTTAATGTTTAGGGAAATTTATTTACTAAGTGAATAATAATAATTTATTTACGTCATTTCGGGTATTAATGACGGGGTATTCACTTATTCCAGCCGGGAGTCGGTATAGACTAAATTGGGTTTGAGATAAGGATTTTTATAAATTAATTCGGATGCCAATTATGAGTGCGCGGTTGAGTCCGGATGGGTCGAGATAGTCAGAAAAGAGTACCCGGGGGTAGTAATTGGGTCTCGGGATATTTTTGGTCTTAGCCGGACCCACACGGGGTGAGTTGGGCCACTTTAATTAAGCCCATTAGGTGAAAAACGGGATTAAGGGTTTTTAACCTAATGGGGAGATTAGGAAATCAGTAGCCATCACAAATCTAAGCCTAGGGCTTGAGAGGGAAATTGGGGGAAAGCTTAACAAAAGCCAAATTGAGGATTTTGGAGCCAAATCGAGGGACTACGCCAACGGAATCAGACACTACGAACACTTTCAGGCAAGTGGCTAACTATTTTGATTCTTAAAGCATGATAATCAATTCATATCATGGTGATGTGGGTGTGAAAATTCGTTTTTGGGTGTAAATGGGTACAAAATGGGATTTTTGTTTTTTGAAATACTTGAATGAGATTCAAAGTAAAATTTAGATGGGTGATTGATATCTGAATATGTATATATGATTTGAACAAGAAATCCAGAACATAAAAGAGTGGAAATCGAATTCGGAAATTGAGATTTAAAACAGATAATTGAATTTTATGGAGAAAGACCCATTTCGAAAATTATGAGATATTTAGAGGGGTTGATTATCTTAATGATCTCTATGATGAATAAGATGTGGATTAACCATGTGTGGATGATGGGATGGTGTAATTAGAGGTAAATTATGGTTTAAAAACCTTGAAATTCGTTAATGGTGGAAAACAGGGGAAAGAAGAGCTGTAACGAAGGGGTCGATCGATCGATCGGGGGCATCGATCGATCAACGATGGGAAATTCTGGGCAGTTCGGCCTTGGGTGAAGTATAAGGGGGAATTAATTATAAAATAATTTCCATACAATTATTAGTGGTATATAATTGTGAAATAAATATTCCTAGCAATTATGGGAGAAAGTAATTGGGACTAGGATAAATTTATGTGGGGCATTTAACGGATGAATTTGAGAGATTTTATTCTAAAATAGTGAGGTACGGATCAAGTGAGTGAATCCGGGTATATTGGTCATGCGACCCCAAGTTAGTGAATTAAGTTTAGAAAAAAACCAAATTATTTTGAGTCGGGATATAGACTCGGGGAATATTTGATTATGGACCAAGTGGGCGAGTCCGGGCATGTTGGTAATTATAGGTAAATATAATTGGGAAAATTATGGAAATAAATGTGTGACACGTTGTGGGCGAAAAATGTGGAAAATAAATTATGAGTTGTGAAATGGACCAAGTGAGTGAGTCCGGGTATGTTGGTTATGTGACACCAAAGTATTAAATTAAATATTGAGAGAGAGTAATTAATTTGGAGTCGGAACATAGACTCGGGAAATATTAAGTTACGGGCCAAGTAAGTGAGTCCGAGGATAATGGTTGGGTGACACCGAGTTATTAAATTAATGGGTGTGATAATTAATTTAATTAGAGTCGGATTATAGACTCGGGTAGGATTAAATTAATAAATGTGATAATTAATTTAATTAGAGTCAGATTGTAGACTCAGGTAGGATTTGTGTTGAATAATTAATGTGTAAATTAATTAAATAAGAGTCGGATTGTAGACTCGGGTAAGTATTAAATTAATATGTGTGTTAATTAATTTAATTAGAGTCAGACGATAGACTCGGGAAGGTATTAAAATAATAAGTGTGTTAATTAATTTAATTGGAGTCGGACCATAGACTCGGGGAAAGTATTATATAAATTAAAGAGTGAGTTGAGTATATTAGAGTCAGACCATAGACTCGGGAAGACGATAAATTATTAAGTGAGGAAATTAACTACATTGAGTCGGGTGACAGACTCAGGAAATTTCAGGCAGTGTACGGGACTTAGAGTACACGGTAGAGCCGGGGGTTATATTATATATATACGGTGTAGTGATAGTATATATATATATATATATACGTGTGCATATTGGGTGTGATATTAAATTACAGGCAGTGTACGGAATTTTGAATACACGGTAAAGCCGGGGTTTATATTATATATATACGGTGTCGTGATAGTATATATATACGTGTATTTATTGTGCGTGATACTAAATATCAGTGATTAGATATTTATTAAATTCATATACTCTAATGCTATCAAGGGAGGTTGCGCGATGTGGGTGAATCCCCTAGCTTGAGGAGTAGGGCGAGTATATCCCCAGGTCATAGCGTCCGGTATATATGGGTGAGGGATTTATCTCACTTTCAGGGACGGAATATGACCGCCTCCACTTCGTTTATATTTTGGTCCAAGTTGGTGAGCGATTCCAACTTAGGGAAACTAGGTTTTGTGAGCACACCTAGTGAGATAGCATTTTAGAGGGAATCATCCGGTGAGGGTATACTCGGAAGGATGTATACACGTATAATATGTGTGGATGTTAGTAGAGGTGTGTATTATATGGTAGTAAATATTATATGTAGGTGAATAATACAGTGTGTGATGTATCTACTTTATATAACTCGGGTTACAGTTATATGCAGTTAATTAATGAGAAATTAATTAAGTTAATCATTTGTGGGAATAATACAGTGTGTGATGTATTTACTTTATATAACTTGTGACACGGTTATATGCTGCTATTTAAGAGGAATTAATTAAGTTAATTGTGAAATAACTTATAATTCAAGAATTATTATACTCGGGTTAGAGTAGTATGGCAAGGGAAGGTTATACCAGGACTAGTTGGACGGGGTAGTAAAACTAGGTGGGGTTAAGGTAACCGGTAGGTGTGCACAATAGTGGAGGGGTGAGAATGTCCACAAGGGAGTGCAACACTAACTTAAATATGAAGCGCATTCATGCATTTTAAATTACTGCAGTTAATTCACTTGCTAAATATTTTCAAAATGTTTTGGGTTCTAACCCTTGCTATAAAACTATTTTCAAAACCTTTTAGGTGTCCAGCCACAAGGACGCCAGGATTGATATTCTATTCCAGGGACACGGAGCTGCGGCACTTGTGGATGCTAGCAGGAGTTTGGATTAGACGCATCATTCATTCATTCCTAGAGTAGGAATATTGTAGTAGTCTCAGTTTTACTTAGGGCTTGTCGCCCAGACTTCTCGGTACAGTTTTCAGGAGTAATTCATTCAGGTGTTGAATAATTTGTATTGGATTATTTATTTTGTGGCCGGTGATTTATTCGGCAAGTTGTGTATATATGATTCAGTTTATTTTCATTCAGTTGTGTGAATGGTTTATATTTTTATTCCGCATGTATTGTTTTGTTTAATTAAAAAGTTAAAACTGGCACCAGTTTTTGGAATACTAGGTGGTTGGTAAGTTTTAAAAAGTTTTCGACAGTGATGCTAAGGATGATCCAACTGGGATTCCTGTTTTAATTTGGTATAGGACTGATCACCCGGTATTTTATTAGGCAGGGTGTCACAGATGGTATCAGAGCATCAGGTTCTAGTGTCCTTAGGATCTGTGCGACTTTTCACGTTTCGGCTTAGCAATCTTTGATATAGAGCCCTATCATAGGATTGTTGTATTCTCATACGTATGCGCCTATACGTTCTTCTGCGAAATTTATATTTGAAAGTGAACTCATACCAATTCGGTTCTCATTCCAGATGATGCCCAAGAGAGAGCAGCTAGGGCAACAGGGGGAGATGAGGCGAGGGAGGCTCGTCAGGAGGAAGAGTTACCATAGCAACGGTCAGGGATGATTTTGGCAGCTTAGGTAACTGAAGTAGTGGCACAGGAAGTTGGAGCAACGGTGGTCACAACAGCAGGGTACTTTCCACGGGATCAGCCACAAGTGTTAATGGCGCCGGGTGTTCAGACTCACGCGGAATCGTCAGGGTGGAAGCAAGAAAGAGAGGTTATTTTAGTGGGAAACCACCAGAGTTGCGAGGGGGTTCAGGTGTAGTACTAGCGTGTCAAGGAAGGGAGGTATCCAGCATCACCTACCATGGGAGATTGCGATGGGGTACGAAAGTAAATGCTAACCACTTTTAGTTAGTGGGAGTGGTGCTACAGTGGTGGGAGTCGATCACCACAAGTTGAGGAAAGGGACACACTAGCTACTGCAGAGTTTTGGGTGCGGTTCGACCGCAAGTATTTTTCCTTCAACGGTCGAGATCGAAATGAAGAGAAAATTTTGTGAGGGGACTCAAAGGGAGACCATTCAGTGGTCGATTACGAGGAAGATTTCACACATTGGCAAAATTTTTACCGGATGAGATAAGCGAGGAAAAGAGAAAGGAAGAAAAGTTTATGGATGGGTTAGTCTGGAGAATCAGACAACATTTAATTGATAATTCCGCATTAATTAGTTATACTGATGTCATTAACGCAACACTCTGGCACTGTTGGGAATATCGCTTCCACACGAAAGGAAGCGGGAAGGGAGTGGGGATTAGCCAGTCGGATTAGGCAGAAGGGAACAATACCAGTGGGGTATCCCAGCAGAAGACTAGGGGAGATCAGGGGCAGGATTTCTGGCAAGGAAATCATGCCAAACGATCTAGAACTGGAGGCTATTGGCGGGATGGCCAGAAATTCCAACAAGGTTGGCATGGAAGGGATCAGTGGCAGGGTGAACATATTAGAAAGTGTTTCGTTTGTGGGAAAAGCGAGACACATGAAGAGATATTGACTTAAGTGAGGCAGGGGTCAACTGCAGGGTGAGGTTCTGGATGTACAGACATTAAAGCAAATCACGGGTGCATTCGGGCAGGGAGAAGCTGCTCCGGAAATCGAGAACCAGCCGATGCAGCTGGAGTATAGAAGTAATTATTTTACCCTAGGGGCGTGGGGTATATTGTTGAGTGACAAATAGGATGTCACAGTATAAGACTTATTTTTCACTAGAGTTCGCAGGTGAGTCGAACTTAGTGGGTGCGTTGGCGGTAGCAGCCATAGCATGTGGGTAAACCTTCCGTAGGGTAACGGAGTTCCTTAGTGTTCTTCATGGGAGAGTGGAGGCGTACACGGAGTGATTTGTTGAATTATGCGAGGAATTTCTACTTGCGAGAATTATGGGAGTAGGGTTGATAATACTTTTTAAACGTCGGCTGGATAGCGATGGAATTTAACTATTGTGGATAGTGGAGTTAAAATTTTGGTGTCTGCGACACCAGGGTATGGTTGGTATTAGGTATCACCGGAGAGGGCGTATAGCCTATATATATGTGGATGTATATATGTGGTATTGCGTGGTGCGATGGCACATAGTGAGGTTTTGTGTTCTAACATTTTATCCCGGTAAGTGGGGATGTTTAATGAAGTGAATCAGGGTGGTAGAATTGATTTTCGAGCAAAGAGAGAGATAGCTCGGGGTTTATTTTGCGCAAGGACTAGTGGTAGTAAGGGCACGGTATTATGTTGTCTTTGGTAGCATAAGGGTAAGCGTATATTCTTTTGTGATGAGAGATAAGTATTTATGGGGAGATAGTAGGACGTAGCATGGGTTGAGTACCCGGGCAGTAATTATATAAGTAAATATATGTATATGTGATATGACTACGGGTTCGAGGTTATATTACGGGTTACAACTAGCACAATCGGGTAACTTTCGTGCGGTAGAGCGCGAGGATAGGGTGTATGGGCACCCGGGTTAATTAAGGCAAAATTTTGTGCGGTTAAGCACGGGTATAGGGTGTATGGGAGCCCTGGTAAAGTTAAATGCATACTTGTGTAACGTATGGTTAGAATCGGATGGGATAGATACAGCGGGCTTGGTGGCACTTGACTAGTGAGTAATATGTGAATACTGGATCACTAGGTTTATCTTAATTTCGAGGACGAAATTCCTTTGTAAGGGGGGAAGTATGTAACACCCCGTACTTTTGTGCATTTAATATTTAATTAATTCGGGATTTTAAATTACTGGTGTGTTGTAATTTTAATTGAATTAAATATGACAATATATTTATTTAAATATTTATCGAGAAGTGAATGGTTAATGTTTAGGGAAATTTATTTACTAAGTGAATAGTAATAATTTAATTACGTCATTTCGGGTATTAATGACGGGGTATGCACTTATTCCAGCCGGGAGTCGGTATAGACTAAATTGGGTGTGAGATAAGGATTTTTATAAATTAATTCGAATGCCAATTATGAGTGCGCGGTTGAGTCCGGATGGGTCGAGATAGTCAGAAAAGAGTACCCGGGGGTAGTAATTGGGTCTCGGGATATTTTTGGGCTTAGCCGGGCCCACACGGGGTGAGTTGGGCCACTTTAATTAAGCCCATTAGGTGAAAAACGGGATTAAGGGTTTTTAACCTAATGGGGAGATTAGGAAATTAGCAGCCATCACAAATCTAAGCCTAGGTCTTGAGAGGGAAATTGGGGGAAAGCTTAACAAAAGCCAAATTGAGGATTTTTGAGCCAAATCGAGGGACTACGCCAACGGAATCAGACACTACGAACACTTTCAGGCAAGTGGTTAACTGTTTTGATTCTTAAAGCATGATAATCAATTCATATCATGGTGATGTGGGTGTGAAAATTCGTTTTTGGGTGTAAATGGGTACAAAATGGGATTTTTGTTTTTTGAAATACTTGAATGAGATTCAAAGTAAAATTTAGATGGGTGATTGATATCTGAATATGTATATATGATTTGAACAAGAAATCCAGAACATAAAAGAGTGGAAATCGAATTCGGAAATTGAGATTTAAAACAGATAATTGAATTTTATGGAGAAAGACCCATTTCGAAAATTATGAGATAATTAGAGGGGTTGATTATCTTAATGATCTCTATGATGAATAAGATGTGGATTAACCATGTGTGGATGATGGGATGATGTAATTAGAGGTAAATTATGGTTTAAAAACCTTGAAATTCGTTAATGGTGGAAAACAGGGGAAAGAAGAGCTGTAACGAAGGGGTCGATCGATCGATCGGGGGCATCGATCGATCAACGAAGGGAAATTCTGGGCAGTTCGGCCTTGGGTGAAGTATATGGGGGAATTAATTATAAAATAATTTCCATACAATTATTAGTGGTATATAATTGTGAAATAAATATTCCTAGCAATTATGGGAGAAAGTAATTGGGACTAGGATGAATTTATGTGGGGCATTTAACGGATGAATTTGAGAGATTTTATTCTAAAATAGTGAGGTACGGATCAAGTGAGTGAATCCGGGTATATTGGTCATGCGACCCCAAGTTAGTGAATTAAGTTTAGAAATAAACCAAATTATTTTGAGTCGGGATATAGACTCGGGGAATATTTGATTATGGACCAAGTGGGCGAGTCCGGGCATGTTGGTAATTATAGGTAAATATAATTGGGAAAATTATGGAAATAAATGTGTGACACATTGTGGGCGAAAAATGTGGAAAATAAATTATGAGTTGTAAAATGGACCAAGTGAGTGAGTCCGGGTATGTTGGTTATGTGACACCAAAGTATTAAATTAAATATTGAGAGAGAGTAATTAATTTGGAGTCGGAACATAGACTCGGGAAATATTAAGTTACGGGCCAAGTAAGTGAGTCCGGGGATAATGGTTGGGTGACACCGAGTTATTAAATTAAAGGGTGTGATAATTAATTTAATTAGAGTCGGATTATAGACTCGGGTAGGATTAAATTAATAAATGTGATAATTAATTTAATTAGAGTCAGATTGTAGACTCAGGTAGGATTTGTGTTGAATAATTAATGTGTAAATTAATTAAATAAGAGTCGGATTGTAGACTCGGGTAAGTATTAAATTAATATGTGTGTTAATTAATTTAATTAGAGTCGGACGATAGACTCGGGAAGGTATTAAAATAATAAGTGTGTTAATTAATTTAATTGGAGTCGGACCATAGACTCGGGGAAAGTATTATATAAATTAAAGAGTGAGTTAAGTATATTAGAGTCAGACCATAGACTCGGGAAGACGATAAATTATTAAGTGAGGAAATTAACTATATTGAGTCGGGTGACAGACTCAGGAAATTTCAGGCAGTGTACGGGACTTAGAGTACACGGTAGAGCCGGGGGTTATATTATATATATACGGTGTAGTGATAGTATATATATATATACGTGTGCATATTGGGTGTGATATTAAATTACAGGCAGTGTACGGAATTTTGAATACACGGTAAAGCCGGGGTTTATATTATATATATACGGTGTCGTGATAGTATATATATACGTGTATTTATTGTGCGTGATACTAAATATCAGTGATTAGATATTTATTAAATTCATATACTCTAATGCTATCAAGGGAGGTTGCGCGATGTGGGTGAATCCCCTATCTTGAGGAGTAGGGCGAGTATATCCCCAGGTCATAGCGTCCGGTATATATGGGTGAGGGATTTATCTCACTTTCAGGGAAGGAATATGACCGCCTCCACTTCGTTTATATTTTGGTCCAAGTTGGTGAGCGATTCCAACTTGGGGAAACTAGGTTTTGTGAGCACACCTAGTGAGATAGCATTTTAGAGGGAATCATCCGGTGACGGTATACTCGGAAGGATGTATACACGTATAATATGTGTCGATGTTAGTAGAGGTACGTATTATATGGTAGTAAATATTATATGTAGGTGAATAATACAGTGTGTGATGTATCTACTTTATATAACTCGGGTTACAGTTATATGCAGTTAATTAATGAGAAATTAATTAAGTTAATCATTTGTGGGAATAATACAGTGTGTGATGTATTTACTTTATATAACTTGTGACAGGGTTATATGCTGCTATTTAAGAGGAATTAATTAAGTTAATTGTGAAATAACTTATAATTCAAGAATTATTATACTCTGGTTAGAGTAGTATGGCAAGGGAAGGTTATACCAGGACTAGTTGGACGGGGTAGTACAACTAGGTGGGGTTAAGGTAACCGGTAGGTGTGCACAATAGTGGAGGGGTGAGAATGTCCACAAGGGAGTGCGACACTAACTTAAATATGAAGCGCATTCATGCATTTTAAATTACTGCAGTTAATTCACTTGCTAAATATTTTCAAAATGTTTTGGGTTCTAACCCTTGCTATAAAACCATTTTCAAAACCTTTTAGGTGTCCAGCCACAGGGACGCCAGGATTGATATTTTATTCCAGGGACACGGAGCTGCGGTACATGTGGATGCTAGCAGGAGTTTGGATTAGACGCATCATTCATTCATTCCTAGAGTAGGAATCTTGTAGTAGTCTCAGTTTTACTTAGGGCTTGTCGCCCAGACTTCTCGGTACAATTTTCAGGAGTAATTCATTCAGGTGTTGAATAATTTGTATTGGATTATTTATTTTGTGGCCGGTGATTTATTCGGCAAGTTGTGTATATATGATTCAGTTTATTTTCATTCAGTTGTGTGAATGGTTTATATTTTTATTCCGCATGTATTGTTTTGTTTAATTAAAAAGTTAAAACTGGCACCAGTTTTTGGAATACTAGGTGGTTGGTAAGTTTTAAAAAGTTTTCGACAGTGATGCTAAGGATGATCCAACTGGGATTCCTGTTTTAATTTGGTATAGGACTGATCACCCGGTATTTTATTAGGCAGGGTGTCACACCTATCTCCTATTTAAAAGAAGAAAACTAGGAAACAAAAATAAGTCTAAGAGTGAAAAATAGGGGAGCGGTCGACCAGTCCGAAGGCCGCGGTCGACCGCGTCTCAAATCTTTTGCCTTCGTAGGAAAGCAGAAAGTCCAGGAAGAGGTGGCCGGTCGATCGCACACCAAAAATCAGGCCTTAGTGAGAAAGCAGTGTGCCCTCCCCCAAAGGCCCGGTCGACCGGTCCTGGACACGCGGTCGACCGGTCATAGTAGACCCAAAAACCCTTCCCCTTCCAACAACAAGTCTCCACATCATTTATGGCTACCAACTGATTTTAAATGCATCCAACACCAAAAATCAATACTAATATCAATTCAAATCAACCTCCAAGGAGTTAAAACCCATGAATCCACTAAAAAGCCCTAATATCCATAAGCCATACATAACCACAACTATCAATGCAAATTACTCTACTTAAATCATAAACTAGCAAGTAGAAAACTTGCCTCAAGGTTGTAACTTCAGATTTGGTGAGGATTGTAATCAAGATTAACACCCAAGCTTCAATCTCTCTTTCTCTCCCTAGGTTTCTTCTTCTTCTCTTGGTTTACCGATTTAATTAAAGGAATAGTAACTTAGTTAAAGACATAAATCGTGGCTTAGGCTTAAAATTCCAGCTTAAGTGATTAATATGCGGGAAAATAATACGCATCTACTCATATAAACTACAACTAGTCAAAAGTGCCGGAAACTAAAAATACAATATGGCACCCAATTTGACTATCTCAAACCTCCCGGAACTAATGGCACCCTCCAAATTATCATTTGGATATTTTATAATTCAGTTTAGGTTCCGATTTCATTTTAAGCCCAATGTCATTTTAAATTCTTATGACATAATAAAACACAACATAGCAAAATTCACCTCTATATACGATAAATATGCAACATCATAGTAGATATTAACTTATCTTTCGTAAATTAATACCTACTCCACAAATCAACATCTTTATCTAATCACTATAATTAGAAATTAAATATAAAATAGAATCTCAAAATCGAGGGTTGTTACAGAAATCCAGGGGCCACCCAGGTCTACGCAAATTTCTAGATCAGTAGATGCATATGAGGTCAGACTCCAAGAACAAGAGGAGGATATGCGCCGATAAGAAGTTGAAAATGCTCTCTTAAAAAGGCGACTAAAGAGAATGGAAAGAGAGCTCTGTCGAAATACTAGACAGCGCCCTAATCGAACTCCTAGCCCTCAGGCGAGCAAGTATCGCAACCGAGGAAGGAAACCCAGGCTTGGATCAGTGAGGAATGAGAGGAGCAGGTCAGATGACAACCTTTCAAAATAGCTACAACAAGATCGAAGTTACAGGAGTCCTGATCAGCATAATGATGACATACAAAGTTTAGTTCGAAGGGAGATGGACCAGCACCCAACTCATCACGGTGCCAGATTTACACCAGAATTAGCCAGGTGAGCTCTCAAAGTCCAAATAAAGTCCCCTTTTCAAGGGAGATAGAGGAAGAAGAGGCCCTAAAGAAGTTTGCGATCCTCAGGTTCAAGATTTACGAAGGGAAGACTTACCGAGTTGACCATATATGGCAATATCGATAAGCCATGATGCTATGGAGTCATAACGATGCCCTTATGTGCTGAATCTTCCCTTCGAGCTTGCATGATGTGGCCCATAAATGGTTTGAGAAACTACCTCGTAGGCCCATTAAAAATTTAAAGTCTCTGGCTCAGCTATTCATAACTTATTTCATAACAATCAACTCCCACCCGAAGAGGATGTGTGTATTACTTACTATGGAGAAAAAACCACATGAGAATCTGAGAGAATACGTGAAGAGGTATTTGGAAGTGTTTAATGAAATCAAGGATTGCTTGGAGCTGATCGCCATAGCGTCCTTTAAAATTGATATGCTGAGCTCCTGCTTCTTGCACCAGTCCTTAACTAAGAAGGAAGCTCCATCCATTAATGACTTAATGGCTCGTATTGAGAAATGTACCAAGGTCGAGGATGTGACCCATAATAGTTAAGGGGATAATGGTTGTGAGAAGGCTGGCAAAGGAGTGGAGAAGAATAAACCTCATAAGAAAGGGAACAAGAATGGGGGCAAAAATGGCTCCAAGAATGTAAACAAAAATGACTCATCGTAGGCGTTTTAGGCCGTGAATACCGTCTTCAAGGAGCCAATATACAAGATTCTTGCCAAGATCAAAGATGAACCATTTATTAAGTGGTTGAAGAAGATGTGAGGAGACCATTCCAAGAAAAATAACGCACTAAGGTGCGCATTCCACAAGGAGGGAAACCACAAAACTGTGCATTGTAAAGCCTTCAAATCTCATCTCAAGGAGTTGGCCCAAGATGGGCATCTTAATGAGTTCATGGAAAAGAAGGTAGAAAATGTAGCAGTGAATGGAGAGAAGAGGCTCGATAACATCCTCGAGGAGGATATCGGCCACGAGTTTGCCATATTCTAGGGGGCGTTATAACTCAAGAAGATTTAAGGAAATACCTCTCAGATGGAAATTAAGAAGCTTACTGAAGTCATGCAAGCCTTTCAGATGGACCCATCCAAAACCCAGGCTGGGAAGCATCGACGATCGGAGGACATCGACTACAATAAGCACATTGTGTTTACTGATGAAGACTTGGTTGGGGTGGAACTCCTCATCATGATGCATTGGTCATCACACTCGGGATATTCAATTGAAACATTGATAGGTTGCTCATCGACCAGGAGAAATCATCCGAAATGATGTACCTGAAGTTTTTTCGAAAGCTGAAGACGAGCGCAGCCGACCTCATGGAAGCCACTATTTCATTGGACGACTTCACCAAAAAGATTACAGTTCCTTTGGGGAAGATTGTCCTTCCAGTCAGGGAAGGAAATATTTCAAAAATGATCGAGTTTCTAGCAGTTAACATCGAATCTACGTATCATGCTATCCTCGGAAGATAGTGGATTCGTGCAATGAAGCCCGTACCATTGACGTACCATCAAAAGATAAAGTGTATAATAGATCGGGGAGTGGTCGAGATAGATGGAGACCAAGCTATGGCCAAAAACTACTTCATCGTTGCCAATTTCTCCAAGAAGGAAAGGAAAACTAATGAAGAGAAGAATAAGGAGGATGCCCAGGAGGGGTTGTCACCCTCCAAATAGAAGCTAATGTACGGTTGACCCAGGGTAGAGTAGATCAGGCTCCATCTCTCAGAAAGGGTCATTAAAGACCTGAAAAAAGTCGCGACTGAAAGAAGCTCGATTGAGAGAAAGTTTTTGATTGGTACCCCCTTAATTGATTGTGAGAAGAAAGAGTTAATTATGATCCTTAGGAACAACTTAAATGTTTTTGCATGAGAAGCCTACGAGCTTCCTGTGATAGATCCTGTCGTTGCTTGTTATCGGTTGCACGTTGACCTAGCCTTCAAGTCAATTGCACAGAAGGCTCGCCGAACAACTCCAGAGAAAGAAAAATTAATAGAGTAAGATATCGGGAAGCTACTAGTTGCAGGTTCCGTATGGGAGGTTTAATTCACCAAGTGGTTATCCAACTTGGTAGTAGTTCCTAAAAGCAATAGAAATTGGAGAGTTTGTATTGATTTCACCGGCCTTAACTGGGCCTGTTCCAAAGACAGCTTCCCCTCCCAAAGATTGACCAACTAATCAACGCCACAACAGCTCATGAGAGGATGAGATTTTTAGATGCCTACTATGAATACCACAAAATCCCCCTTCATATGTCGGACCAAAATAAGACCTCCTTCATAACCACTGTTGGTTTGTATTGTTACAAGGTTATGCCTTTTGGACCTAAGAATGCAGGAGCGACTTATCAACGACTAGTTATTAAGATGTTTAAGGAGAAAATGGGGGAGACAATGAAAGTTTACATTGAGGACATGATCTTAGAAATAAAGCTTAAGTATGATCACCTCTCTGACCTGGCAAGGACTTTTGATATCCTCAGGAAATACTGAATGAAACTCAATGCAAGTAAGTGTTGTTTTGGTTCCCAGTCAGGAAAATTCCTTAGATACTTGGTCAGTAAGAGAGGAATAAAGGTGAACCCCGACCAGATTGATGCCATCAACAAAATACATCCCCCTCAAATGATAAGGGATGTATAAAAGCTTACTAGAATGCTCACTGCACTTAACCGCTTCATTTTGAAATCCTCAAAACGATGTCAACCATTCTTTTAGTTGTTGAAAAGAGACAAGGGCTTGACATGGAACGAGGACTGCTATAGGGACTGGGAAGAGCTTAATGCCTATCTCAGCAAGACTCCTTTATACCTCTACCTTGTTGTATCAAACCATTCTGTGAGCTCTGCCTTGTTATATGAAAGATAGGAGAGCTAGTATTTGGTTTACTATGCAAGTAAGGCACTTTTGGAAGTAGAGCAGCGATATTTGCCATTAGTGAAGCACGTATATGCATTGGTGATAGCCTCGAGGAAGATGAAACACTACTTAAAGGATCATTCCATCTTTGTGGTCACTTCACACCCTCTTAAAGCCGTTATGAGGAAAGCAGACCTTTTCGACCATCTGTCAAAATGGCCAGTCGAGCTCTGAAGGTTCAACATCCACTTTTAACCAAGAACAACCATCAAGGGGACGAATCTAGATGATTTTATTGCTGAATTCATATGAGAATAACCTTTTGATAAGCCAGGAACTAGTCGACCAATGGAAACTATACAGGGATCTAACGTTTGGACCCTATACATTGATGGAGCCTCTAATTCAAGGGGGCATATGTAGGCATCATACTAATAACCCTAAAAAATACGGTGCTCGAGCAGGGTATAAAACTTGGATTTGAAGCCTCCAATAATAAAGTAGAGTACGAGGCACTGATAGTTGGCCTGCGCAAAGCACTAGTGCTGGGGGAAAGGCACCTTCAAGTCTTTGGTGATTCCCAGCTAGTATCCAACTATATAAACATCAGCACAAAGCATCAAAGGAAGGCAACTTACCTTGCCATTGTAAAAAGACTCATGGCCAACTTTGATCGGGTTGGTGTTCAACAGTTCCCTAGGGGACATAACTGCCATGAAGATGCCTTGGCATCTATGAGTTTTGTAATAGACTCTAACTTGAAAAGAATGATTCAAAATAAACATCCTTGCATATCCTAGTATTGATCAAGTTACTAAACTCGAGAAAGCATTCAAGCAGGTCCTCCACATAGAAAGAGCACCAAGTTGGATGGACCCCATCATAGACTATTTACGGAGTGATACACTGCCAAGTGATAAGAGGTCGGCACATCTGATAAGTGTCAAAGGTCGCTTTCACTTATCTCCTGATGGGAAATTGAATAAGAGATCCTTCACTGGACCCTTCCTCTAGTGCATTCATCCACAAGATGTTGAGGAGGTTTTATACGAACTTTGGGAGGGAATTTGTGGAAGTCATGCAGGAGGAAGGTCACTGGACTTTCAAGCAATAAAGGAAGGATATTGGTTGCTATATATGCATAAAGATACTGGATTCTTGTTAGAAAGTGAAAAAAATGCCAAAAACACTCACCTATGGTCCACCAACTCACCAGAGACCTCAGGTCATTGACCAGCCCGTGGCCCTTTGCCTAGTGGGGTTTGGACATCGTAGGAACACTACCCACCGTAATAGGGAATTAAAAGTATCTGTTGGTCGCCATAAACTAATTCAACAAGTTGATAGAAGCATAACCACTAGCAAATATTCGGGACACAGACATGACGAGATTCATACGAAAGAACATCATTACCTTCTTCGGTATACTCAGAATCATTATTACTGACAATGGGACACAGTTTGAGAGTGGTTTCTCCCAAAGTTTTAGCATTGATCACGGGATCAGACATTATTTCAGCTTTGTAGCGTATCCCAAAGTAATGGTCATGCTGAGGCCTCTAACAAGATAATTATCGACGAACTGAAGAAACACTTGGAGTGGGGCAAAAGATCTTGAGTGAATGAGCTTCCCCACATCCTTTGGGCCTATCGCACGATCCCAAGGCGAGCAACTATGGAAACACCCTTTGCACTTATGTATGGAATGGAAGAAGTCATTCCGCTAGTAGCAGAACTCACTACTATGAGGTCTACACTGGTCGACTAAGGCCACAATGATGAAGCATCACTCACTGAACTTGATTTAGCTGACGAATGGAGATAACTATCTCTAGTTAAGTTAGCATCCTACCAGCATCAACTAGACAAGTGATATAATCAAAAAGTCAATTCGAGGAAATTCCAGGTAGGAGACTACGTCCTAAGAAAAGTACTCGACAGTGCTGTGAAACCATCAAATGGCAAACCAGGACAAAACTGGGAAGGATCCTTCGAGGTAGTAAGAGATGAACTACAAGGAACCTATCACTTGGAAATGATGGAGGGAAGAAATATACTAAGGACTTGGAATGTGGCGAATCTGAAGAAGTTATACTTTTAGACTTTCTTTATCCATGCATCATTAGTTTAGGCAAATTTTTATTTATAAACTGATTATTCTATTTGTTTACAATTTTGGTTAATAAAACTTGATTGGCCTTGGCATTCTACATATATTGGTTATCTCAATTATATTTCGATATGCGCCCTTTCCAAGTTATAAGCTTAACTCCTTTTATAAGTATAATAGAATTCCTGGACTACATTAAGTAGGCTAACTTACTCCAGTCAAAGGATCTTGTGAATCATCCCCTTATGATTGCAACACAAGTCATCCAAAGAATAATTAGAAAGGTTAACAGGTAACCCTCCTCAGGCCTTTGTCCAAGAGTGCAATTGTCCTATTAGATTTCTACGGTAATAAACAAAGACCTACAGGTGATCCTTAGCTTGGTCGCCAACATAGCTTGGCTCCAAAATCCTTCTCGGGTGGACTGGCCATTAATGAGGTACATTCTCTCCATCGCCTCACTTAGGCCTAAGGTAGTGTGACGATAAGACCTAAAAGGTAAAGTGGGAGGAATGGTATGGATAAGGCATACTGGACTTGGGGAATGCTCAATTGAAATTAAACTCTAAATAGCATTTAGGCAGATGAAGTGATCAAAATAAGTAAGAGTTTACTAACTAATAAATGGAAAGAAAACAACGCATGTTTAGTCATCCTATGCCCAAAACATAAATATCCAATTACATTTTTTACTAAAGAGTTACATGGTTACATGTACAACAGTAAAGAATTAACTAAGACCTATGAAGGTTGATGTCGGTGAGTAAGATAGTCTGTTACTCGAGCCCTCTGACCATTATCAGGATGAGGAATAAAACTCTCCACAGCCCCCTCTCGGCTTGGCTCTAGCAGCTATCTTGGAATAACATCTATGGGGATCCTACAGTCGTCCCTTCAAAAAGGATTTGGCTCCAATATTGGGGAGTGATCTCATGCCTGTACCACAGGGGTGAGTTTATGGGAACCATCAACTCCCTAAGAGCACTTAGCCACCCTCTAATAAAGGCCAGTTCCTCCACCTCTTTTAGCTTTTTGGGGACATCTATCCAACCTTGATCATAGCCGTCAGTCCACACCTATCGAGGACCCTTTTAAAGTAAGTCCCTAAAATTTGTGACATCTTTTTGAAGTCTGACGGAGTTTGCGTATGCTCGTCAAATGCCCCCCTTCAGCTCGACAATCTCCCTTTGGGTGCTGACATCATTAGACCTAGCTCGTGGCGTGGATGACGATAAGGAACCTTGAATAATTCGAGGAGCGCTGCTCGGAGGACTATCCTTAAGGTGAGCGACCTCCCTTCTTAGGGCATTATTCTCCCTCTGCAGCACCTCCCCACCTAGTTGATCTCAGATGCATCAAGAAGCTTCGCTTTGAAAGCATCCATTTCTTCCTGAAAAGAAGTTTAAACCTCCTCCATCTTTGTAAGTTTGTCCTTTAGACTGACAATCACCTCAGACTGATCCTTGTAATCTTTATTTCTTCCCTAAGGGACTTGCAAATCTGGATGAAAGATCGATGAGCTTGGGCACTTATGTTTGGACAAAGGATTTTTCCAATACGTGAACTGGCAGGAATATAGTCATCAAGATCAACAAACTACAAGAAGCTAACACAGAATAACACATAAATCAGTGAATGCAAAAGTGAGATTTCTTTCATTCATCATAAAGTGGCATCGGACAAGTACAAATTTCATCAGATAGCAAGAATAGAAAAATAAAGATATAAAGGTCGAAAAGAAGGCCTAAACAACTAATTAGTATCCTCAAACTACTCGATGGAAGCTGACACTTTTCCCTTATCAGTAGTAGGAGTACCAATGACCTCGTTTGTGCCAACACCAGACGCACCTCCCTCCACTGGGACAAGATTCATTCTTGGTTATTAGAGGGAGCATCAGCAGCAGCAGAAGAAGATTCCACAATAGCTCGAGCAACAGGGTCATCCTCATTTATAATGGGTTTAGGGCCCGAATGGTGCTCGACAAAGAGTGGGGAGTCTGTAACAACTTCAGTGTCGACCAAGGCGCAATTCGAGCCTTTCTTGAGGTTTGCTCAGCTGATATAATCAATCTGAATGTCAGCATCTTTAGACACCGCCTCTCAGCACTCGTTATAGCCATTTTCCCAAATAATGGATGCCTCTGCCTCCAGCTTCGCCACCTTCTCTGCCAACTCCTTATTTGCATCTACCAGTAACTTATTCTCCTCTGTGGCGGACATCTTGCCTTTAACCACCAAATTATAAGCCTTGTACAACTCTTTTAGCTCTATAGCCGCATCGGTCTTCTCCTGAGCAGGTAAAGTTTTGGCTTCTGTCAAAGCTTTCTCGAAAGACTTTTTGGCCTCCTGGGAAGACTTCAAACCCTCTTCGAGCTCAGAATTCCTTCTCGATAGTTTAGCTCGACTGCATAGTAGGACAGTGTAATCAGATAAAAATTGTAAAGAAAGATAGACGTTAGCAAACAGAGTAAAAGGAAATTACAAGTTAAAGAAATAGAGAAAAGATAAGTAGCCTACCAAAGCAAGCCCTTGAGTTAATTTTAGGGCTAACTGGTCAGGGCCCATGCTTAATGAGCGCTCACGGTCTGTCATGAGCACTACTTTCTCAACAATCAATGGGGTAAGGTGAGGGGCCATAGCCGTAGAGGCTCCCTCAGCTGGAATAGCCACAGACACTAGAGAGGCCCGTGTCTTCTTTGTCCTCCTCTCTTCTTCTCTCTTCTTCCCAACCTCTTTCTTCCTCCTCGCTTTTCTTCTCTTCTCTCTCTCTCTCTCTCTCTCTCTCTCTCTCTTCTTCTTTTTCCTTCCTCTTCTTATCCACCTCCTTCTCGTGGGCTACTATCTGGGAACCACCAGTAAAATCCCCAGGCTTTTGCTTTTGAAACTTCAGCCTACTAGATAATAGGACATAATCATCATTATCATCATCATCATCATCATCATCATCAGCAGCAGCACCATCAGCAACAGGTTATTTCTTTTTAGAGGAGATATATCTTCCTCACTGGACTCTCCTGTAATGGATTCTGCCTCGCTGGACTCTTCTCCATTGGATCCTTATTCTCTAGATCTCTCTTCAATGGATCCTACCTCGCCACTACCATCTCTTCCACCATTAGCAACACTAATCTCTGAGCTACTCTCCTTCTCCTCATGTAAATCAATGGGTTCGAAAGGACCTTCTTCTTCTTCTGAGATATCAAGGTGGGGAAAGGTATCCATTGGGCGAGCAATAAAATTGGTAGTAATGTTCTTGTATTTCGACAATAAATAAGCAGACCTAGGATATTCACCCTCAGCTATGGGGTCCCTTATCTCCCTGGATTTTACAAGCTCAGCATCCTGGATCTCTCGAAGAGTAGGTTCTTGGTTTTTAGACCTCGCTAAAAAAGGGAAAGAGAAGAGAACATTAGAAGAAAAACACGTTAAATTAAATAAGAAAGCAATAAATGAAATGTTTTGGTAACAATCTATGTATTCCTCCCCATAGGTAGGGATCTGAGGTTGCCTATAGCTTATGCCCTTTGTTTGGGGTGGAAATTGCCAGTTTCTTGCAATGAACCCTTCAGACCAGAAATCGTTATAGGAATCAGGTAAATTTACTACCAATGCCCTATCTCGACTCCTCGCCTTTAGATATAAGAGATCCCCGCTTGTGCGAGAAAAGGTGTAACAATAGAAGATTCCAAGTAACCCTAAATTGGTGCCATAGAGCTGATTTATTCTATGAACTTCATTAACGATCTTCTAAACATTTGGACAACATTGGGCTAGAATTATGTCAAAGTATTGGAAAAAAGTGTAAAAACAGACCACTTGGGGGAAGTATCAAACCCCCTTGAGATAACAAGAGGACATGCATCCAGTGTCCATCCTCAATATCACGAGCATTGCGGGAACAGGGGCACCCTCAATATCTACCCAACCGGGGATATTATAGCATTTTCTAAGTTCACTACACCAAAAAAGTCAAATTGGCACCCTTCAGTCGATCAACATTATCACGGTCAGTGACCGTGACAAGTCCGTGACAAGGGCTTATCATGATCCTTGACTGTGACATGTCCGTGACAATGTTCACAGTAAAAAAACCCGACCCCTCCTTTTTTCCCACCGTTTTGGTTTCCCTCCCTCTTTCTCTCTCTAAGAGACTTCCCTCTCTGTCTATCTCTTTCTCCCTCTCTCTACGATTTTAGTACATTTTCTCTCTCAATTTCTCTTCCATTTGTATATATGTGTGTGTTTATATGTGCATGTGTGTATATGTGTGTGTAAATGCCAACGTGTGTGTGTGTGGTGGGGGAAGGGCGGGCCTGGGGGTGGGGGTGTTTATGCGTGTGTGTGTGATGGGTAGTGGCAGTAGGGAGAGGGGGCAGTAGGGGGTGGGGTTGGGGTTGTGCGTGTGTGTGTGTGTGGTGGGGGGAGGGGAGGGGGATGGGGGGGTGGGGGGAATGGGGTGGACCGGGGAGTGGGGCTTGTTAATTTTTTATATATTAAATTTTGATTGGTTTATTAGATATTTCCCCTCATATGCAAGTAGTGTCCCTTGTAAAGGAATTGATTGATTAAATATTGATTGATTATTAATTTTTTTAGTAAATTAATAATTAGTTCCTGAGAACGTGTGATAATTGATTAACTTCGCAAATTTCTAGTAAAGCACACTTATTTAATATTAGCCCCTAAACATGCATCTAAGGTGCGTGTGTCAACCCATAAATAAATAAATCATGTGACACAAAAATATGCTGAGACACAGAATTAAGGAAAAAACCCTTTCGGGTAAAACCTTTATTTCACTATGAATATACAAGCCGCAACTTACAATTACATAGAGAAATCTGCAATGGATTAACGCGCAGCCAACCCACAAAGACACGTAGTCTTGAACTCAGCAAGAGAATACACGCAGCACCCTCCAAGGACTCGCAGCCCAAACAACGAAGGAAGAACTGCAGCTCTCCTCAATGACACGTAGCCATAAAACTTTGTAGAGACTCCCTCAACAATGACACGCAGCCCTCGGCTGCAAAGATCTCTCAATAAAGATGAACAGTAGCAAAGCTTGTGTTCTAGGGTTCCAAAAGATTCACAAAAGTAATTGGGATTTTTGTGTGAATCAAAAAGATGTTTGGCACATCAAAATGATGAAGACTTAGAGTATTTAGGACTCTGAAAATCGTGTATGTAAGTCTTAAAAAATAACTCCCCGAAGTTGGCTTTAAATAGGAAAACTTTGAGCCTAAAAAATCTGCAGCGAATCTGGCCGAATTTATCCCAGTCGGACCGGTCCGGTTCTGAGGCGGATCGGTCCGGTCAAGCGGATCAGTTTTTTTTATTTTGGCCTTCTTCGGTTCGCTTGCGGTCCGGGGTATACTGGATCTGCAGCAAGCGGATCGGTCCGGTTGAGGGACGGATCGGTCCGGTATGGGGCGGACCGGTCCGGTTTTCCCAGAAAAATAAAATCCTTTTAAAAGCCTCATTTTGCTTGAAAAAACTTACTTCTTGTTTTTATAAAAAAACATTTTATAACAATTTCCCAATACTAAATATGAACTTTAAGGAACGTAAAAACAAAATTTTACCAAGTTCATTCTCGCAGAGGCTATGATGTTGAAGACACTTTGATATTCGGATCCGTTGATGTAGATGCGATCTTGAGTTTCTTCAACGGTGTAACGGCGTACGACATATAAATTGATAATGGACAAAAATGTCCTTACAAATCTCCCCCTTCATATGTATGTAGGATTGCCCCTCATTGCAAATTAGTAAATTAATAATTGTATACTTTAATTATTAGTTTAATTGATGAAATGAATTAATTGAGTAGATGAATTAGAAGGAGTACGGGATACACATTTGTTGCTATTGCGGTTGGATTATAGTGGATCGATGTTCGGTTGGTTAAGTTTAGAAGTGGCATGACCACTGGATTATTGTCCATCTGGGGGTGGAATTTTTTAACTGTTTTTAAAAATTACTTTGTATCACGAACAATATATATATAGTATGATAATTAAATGAAACATACTTGAAATTACATATAGTGCGCATAGATACTAGACTTCTTGTTCTTATGCGTACGCATTCAATTACCCTTAGACCCGTTCGAAAGTCATTACCCCTGTAATGAGATGCCGACAAGGCATCTTTGTCGATGGACACACTCAGGCAAGTGATTGGCGCTGATCGCAAGGGGAGGACAAGGGGCATGAGCTTGTGGGTGGCCAAATCTAGGATCATCGGATTGGAGATGAGGAACACCGGGTTGGCTTGAATAGTGGACTCACATGAAGCAAAGTTATCCCGTTTGGAGGCGATGGTCCAAGATATGTTCTCATTCATAAAGCATGCATTCGTTGGGAAGAAAGGGTAAGAGAAAAAGAAGGATAAGGTGGTGGAGGAGGATGAGGAAGTGGACGTTGATGCTTCATCGCTGACACATGCGGACTCTGATGATCAGAGTACCCTATTTGGCTCCCCTCGATCGACATATGATGACACTTGGTTGGCCAAGCGTGTTTATACACGACATATATGATGGCGAGTGGATAGGGAGGGGGTTGAGGGACCCAAATACCATCCAGGGTATGCTAGTTCATGGACGTTCTCTTCAAGACATCGAGGCCAAGGTGCTCATTACGCATGTGATAACTGGGAAGGAGAACTCCCCATTGTCGTTGTGCGAACAATGCGACATGATGCATATTCTAGGGTGTATCAATTCGTATATCGTGTGGCCTATCCACCTCCTCAAACCTACCCCAGACATCTAGTGACATTATATGAATTGTTTTGGATTGTTTTAAGCTGTTAAATTTGAATGGTTTTAAGTTGTTACATTTGAATTATATTTCGATTATATCGTTATGCATATTGTTTTAAATGTATATTTGCATTATCTCTATTTTATTTGGATATATGATGTTTTAACAGGTACACCGCTGCTATAATAGGTACAAATATACTGTTGGGCCGTGGACATATTGCCCATCAAATTTTTTTTCAATTCTGTCCAGAATTATCACGGTCAATGACCGTGATATTTTTTTTAAAAGTCACTGATTTGTCATGGTTATTGACCGTGACAAAGCTTGTAACGGTTTTTGACCATGACATGACCGTGAGAACATAATTTGTAACCCCTAAACTTGTCACGGTCATTGACCTTGACAAGTTGGACTTGCTATGGTCAATGACCGTGACAATACGACAAATTTTGTGTAGTGGTTCAATCATAGATTTATTGTCTATTTTCGTTGATATGACAAAAGTGTACTCTCGTATCTTACAACAAGTAATATCACATCTCATGGATGAGTCATCATTTGAACCATACACGCCATTGGCGGGGTTGTTGTGATAAGGGTCGGCTTCTCCTCAAATAACCTTGGTTGTCTGTAAAGATGAGATTGGAAGAGACATTCTTACAGATTAGCACTATCGTCACACTCGGATACAAACAATGATAACAATGACCAATCAACCAACCTCGACCTTATCTAATAATCCACGGTCACGCATGGGACCATACGGGAATTACCAACCTCATCCCCTCTCGGGACGATGTTGCGATGGACGATGCCTTACATTACGAGCATATTTAAACATGAAGGAGTTGTGCCAACATGGACAATTCTGTTATAACAGGATTGTTCCTTCACGTGAGGGAATATTACATCATTATTGTGATTGTGTGCCAAGGAAAGGTGGTTGCACCTTATTGGTGACATCCTCATGCACATGCTAATTACATGCTTAAGGGGTACATTACTCCACCCAAGCCCTATATATACACTTCATCTTCTCCATGAGAAGGGATCGATAATTCACAACACTATCAGAATTCTGTCAAAATATACAAAAGAGAGAGAAAAGCTTTAGTGATTTTATACATGGCCATTAACGCCCTATTATAGTGGATCATACACACACACACACACAGTGGATGCAGGCCTGACTGGCTGAACCATTTAAATTATTGTCTCATATTATCTTTACCTCATATCATTCTCTTATAACTATATTGCTTGTTACATTCTTCTATTGTTATACTTGTTTGAGCTCATCATCACATTGACCTGGTGGTGCTATTTTCAACATTATCAATCTGGTGTCGTCTGTGGGAACAAGGATAGCCATCTCTTTCCTACTCTTAAGCTTATACTCATCAGAGTCTCTGGTGGTGAACCAGTCCCCACACTTCTGTGGAGTTATTTCACCATTGAAGGATACCTTGTTAAGCACTTAAGCTCTCCTTCTCCAGTTCATAGCCCAAATAACTTTCACTAATGGCAATGGATCCACCTCCTCTACCTGAGAATCAGCTGGCACCTCCATGGTGCAGGTTCCAGCCAATTGTCTCCCTAGTCAGAAATGGCTGAGGTGGCGATGGATCTTAGCTCCCTCATATCTAGCGAATAACAAATGCAAAATCAGTTTGCTATGCTTAACCAGAACTTCACGACAAGGACTGGTGGCACAGGAGCAGAGTTTGTAACTCCGACAACTAAGGAAGGTGAACTAGATTAGCAAGCTAGGGGACCACCCCAGGATCTAGAAAAATACTTTCCTCCTTATGAAAGACGGAGAGACATTACTGACCCAAGGCATTTATGCCTAGGTAGGAAGGATTAAGAACTCCATGAGGACTTAGTTGGGAATGATTTGGATGACGAAGACGGAGAGTTCAAATATTAGGAACCTCGTGAGATATCTAGGGTACTGTGCACCCTATTCGGCAAAGTATGGATCAAGGATGGAGGCCCAGTCGAGAGAGGAGGCCCAGACGATACCATGGAGCAAGGAAATCAACCTTTGATAGGATAAGTAGAGGGTCGACCTTTGATTGGCTCGGCCCACAAGAAGATTTGAGGAACCGCTTATCGAGGTCAAAGAGTGATGCGGGATCAAGAAGTAATGAAATAAAGGATGACTGTAGACCTCTAAAAGACCTAGAGGTCATCAGTCGGCCTCAACATATGGACAGAGCACCATTAACCCATCCAGTTAACAGAGGGCATTCAGCTTGGCCAAATGACAAAGAAGGGGCCGGGGAAAATGCTATCCCTGCAAAGGCTGACGTTGCTATTAACAAACCTTTGAATGAATCGATACAGAGGTTGGAGAACAAAATAGGAGATATCATAAAAAGCCGATATCCCTTGCAAAGAGGATATGCTGAAGGATCCTCATTCATGGAAAATATACTAAATTATTCAACCCTCGGCAAATTCAAACCGTCGGTAGTCACACCGGAGTATGATAGGAGAACTAACCCAGTGCATCATGTGGAGATGTATCAGTCGGCCTCTGACATCTATTAAATATCAGATGAGATGAGATGCTAGGAATTCTCAAGCACCTTGAAAGGGGTGGCTCATGTGTCGTTCACCTCTCTTCCTAAGAACTCCATAGGAAACTTTAAACAACTGGCTGATAGTTTTGTCCATAACTTTTGCTTTGGGTTAAAACCTAGTAAATAGACGACCCACCTATTGTACATCAAACAAGGGAAGGATGAGACTCTGAGGGAGTACATAGCCCATTTTAACAAAGAGAAGTTGGAGGTAGAAGACTATGAAGAAAGTATCGCGATGACAACCCTTATGGGGGCCTTTAGAAAGAAAATCTACTCTTGAAACTGGTCGAGGACCCTTATAAGTCCATGGATGAACTCCTGGCCATGGCCAAGAGGGTCATGAATGCGGAGGAGGTAATGGTCGCAAAGGAAAATAAGGAAAAAAGAGCTCACAGCAATGGAAAGGGTAAGAAGTTCAAAGGGAAGGATAACAAGAAAAGGTCAAGAGATGACAAGTTTGCATACTATACGCCTTTGATAGTTAGTTGTTAGCACATTCTAAATGAGATAAAAAAATTACTGGTCTCTTAGTTGGCTGGAGAAGTTGAAGACATCTCCTCATAAGCGATATAGAAATCTTTGGTGTGAATTTCACCAGGATCATGGCCACCTTACACATAAATGCTTTGCCCTCAAAGATGAAATCAAAAAAATGTTAAAGTATGGAAAATTGAGAAAATACGTTGATAAAAATGGTTCAGGGTAGGGACGAGATGATAGAGGTCGAGAGGATCATAGAAAGAGGAGAAATGGTAAATGAAGAGAAGACGCTCCAGCAAGGAGGGATGGCTCTTCAGATGACAATAATGATGATCCGGATCTCCCACCTAAAGACGATGATGTTCCAGTGAAGAGGCTCAATATGATTTCATTCGGGGTAAACATGATTTGTGGTGGCCTTGTAGTGGAGGCCCTGAGATTTCCAATCAAAAAGCTCATGTGGCCGAGGCTAAAGCCATAACTAAAGTCGAGGTTATCAGCTAAACCTCCATTAATGCTAAACCCAAGAAAAGAAAGAAAGTAGATATGGAAAGACTCGTAGTTAGCTTTTTAAGACTAGAATTTAAGGGAATCCTAGCCCCACATGACGACCCACTTGTTATAATGACCAGAGTACATGGATGTGAAGTACCAAGAATCTTAGTTGATGGAGGAAGCTATGCAGATGTTATGTTTTGGTCATGCTTTAAAGGCTTAGGACTTAGAAGGGCTAGGCTAATCCTGTATCATCATCCTCTAATAGGATTCAGTGGAGAGAAGGTCCACCCTCTAAGGATGTATGAAATGGATATCAAAATGGGGGACGAATGACCGAAGAGGTTCACCTAGAAGATAAATGTTTTTGTTATGGATGAGAACGTCTTCTCAGCCTGTAACCTCATATTGGTATGGCTATCCCTCAAAGAATTTGAGGTCGTGCCTTCGACGGTCCACTAAATAATAAAATTACTGAATCCTTATGGAGTAGGGGAAGTTCTGGATGACCGAATATCGACACGAGAATGCTACTTTAACTCAGGTGAGGAGAGAGAGGCGTAAAAGAAAGCCACCACCACCTATAACATTGACACACTTGATCTTAGAGACAAGATAAAGCTCAAGAAAGGGGAAGTCTTGGAAGAGGTAGAATACATATTCCTTAATAAGGATGAGCAAAACAAAATCGTCTAAGTCGGCAAAGCCCTAAAGCGGATATTAAGGATAAGTTGATCAAGTTATTGAAAATAAGATAGCGCATGTTTTCTTGGAGTTAAGAAGACATTCTAGGCATTGACCCAAATATAATGTGTTATAAGATTAATGTGGTGGAAGGTGCTAAGCTAGTAAAGCAGAAAAAAATGATTTATTCTCATGAGAAGTATGAGGTTATGAGGGACGGGGTTAAGAAACTTGAAGAGGCTGAATTCATCAAAGAGGTCATCTACCCTTAATGGTTATCCAACATAGTTATAATGCCCAAGAACAATGGAAAGTGGAGAATGTGTGTGGACTTCACTGATTTGAACAAGTCTTGTCCCAAGGACAACTTACCTCTCCCCTGTACTGATCAGATGGTAGATTCTATGGCAGACCAGGAATTGATGAGCTTCATAGATGCGTACTCTGGATACAATCAAATTTTTATGGACCCGACTAACGCAAAGAAAATGACCTTCATCACCGATAAGAAACATACTGTTATAAGGTTATGCCCTTCGGCCTGAAGATTATCGGGGCTACATACAAAAGGATGGTGAATAAGATGTTTGAGAACCAAATTGGGAAGTCCATGGAGGTTTATGTTGATGATATGCTGACTAAGATTCTGAAGGCTAACACTCATGTGGCTGACCTTGAAAAAACCTTTGATACGATGGATGAGTACAAGATGAAGCTCAACCCGTTAAATGTGTTTTCGATGTCGGAGCTGGAAAATTCTTGGGTTATATCATCAATCAGAGGGTTATAGAATCCAATCGAGAGAAGATAAAATCTCTGTGAGAGATGAAGACCCCAAATACCATCAAAGACGTTCACAGGCTTACTGGACGGGTGGTTGCCCTAAACAGGTTTGTCTCTAGAGCCACATATACGTGTCTTCCATTTTTTAAATTTCTTAGAAAAGATTTTGAATGGAATGAAGAGTGTGATAAGGATTTTAGAGAGCTAAAGTCCTACCTCGATTCTCCCATACTTTGGTCACGACCAGTTCAAAAGGAAAAAACTGTATGTATACCTAGCAATCTCGAAGTCAATTATCAGCACTGCCAATGTGAGGAAGTGGATGGAGTTTAGAAGTCGATGTATTTCAATAGCAAAGCACTCCAAAGGACCGATAAGAGATACCCAATGATGGAAAAGTTGGCTTACGCTCTGATTCACTCCTCGAGAATGATGTAGGTGTACTTCCAGGCCTATCCAATGGTCATCTTCACTGATTCTCTATTACGGCAGGTGATCCACAAGCTTGAGAAATTCGGGAGACTAATGGCTTAGGCAATAGATCTTGGAGAGTTTTATATCGTCTATTAGCCCAGGGTGGCCATTCAAGGGAAAGTGTTGGTAGACTTCGTGGTCGAGTTGACTTGGGACGAGATCGAGAATGAGAATGAGAATTTGGAGACTATAGATTGTTAACAAGGGATAAGTGTAAAGCCTTTCCTAGAAAAGGCCGAAACAAAAGCAGCTAAAGGGAAAGCAGTTAAAAATGAAGAGGGGAGATACCTGTTCAGGCAAGGATCCCTAACGTAGGGTAATTTCTCAGAGGACTATACAGTATGAAACCTCTTTGTCGATGGGTTTTCTTATGAGAATGGAAGCGGTGACGGACTGGTAGCGTCAGCCCCAGATGACACATATATTGAGTACGCTTTGAGGTTTGACTTCAAGCCCTCCAATAATGAGTCAGAATATGAAGCTCTGATAGCAGACTTATCCTTGGCCCATGCTCTAAATGTCGGCCACTCCAAGTTCATAGTGATTCAAGATTGGTGGTAAATCATACCTTACGGGCATATGATGCCAAAGACGATAGAATGGCCAAGTATTAGGAGAGAGTAAGGTAAATATTAAAAGGTTTGAAAGAAGTGAAGCTTAAAAGGATACCTCGGCTAGACAATAGTCGAGTCGATGCACTCACAAGACTAGTCTCAACAACAAGAACTGATATTAGAAGAATAGTGACAATAGAAATTTAACTTTGGACGACCATAGAAGAGGAGGACAGTGCATCTGAGTCTTGTCTAAATTTAGATATGGGATCTTCGTGGATGGATCCTCTTATTAGATGGAGGGGGAGTTGCCAGAATCAAAAGTAGAAAGAAGGAAGCTGAGATACAAAGTTGCCAAGGCTTCCCTCATAGGGGGATTTTATATAAAAATAGGTTTTTACTTCCTCTTCTCAGGTGTGTTCATCCATTTGAGGTAACGTATATCATTCAGGACGTACATGAAGGCTCTTGCTCTAGCCATTTTGGGGGAAGATCATTGGACAAGAGGATTGTTACCCAGGGGTACTGGTGGCTGACCCTGGCCAAAGATGGTGTAGTATATGTCAAGAAATGTTACAAGTGTGAAAGGTTTGCTACCATTCCACACCAACCCCATCATCCTCTAACCTCCATCACGTCTCCCTGGCTATTTGTGATGTGGGTAATTAATCTAGTAGGACCCTTGCCCAGAGCAGTGAACAATTATGGATACCTAGAGATAGATTATTTTTCAAAGTGGGTAGAGGCCGAGCTGATGATTATGATTACAAGGAAGAAGACCTTCCAGTTTATCTGGAAGAACATCATCTATAGGTATGGTCTTCCTAATACCCTGATTTCAGATAATGGGACTTAATTCAAGAACGTCTCCTTATGAAAATACTGTGAAAGGGTGGGCATCAAACACTTCTTCTCTACCCCTAACCGACCCCAAGCAAATGGGCAAACTGAAGTGACAAATCTAACGATTCTAGATGGGATCAAGAAGAAGTTAGAAGATGCAAAGGGGAGATGGACCCAAGAAGTGTATGCCTTACTATGGGCCTATAGAATGACAGAAAGGACTCCTACAAGAGACACCCCATTTATGCTTGCATACGGCTCAAAGGAAATTTTACCGATGGAGATTGGCCTACCTACACATCGGGCTCAGACCTACGACACTGAACATAACAATGATGAGTGAAGGCTTGGCTTGGATCTCATTGAAGAGAGAAGAGAAGACCATATAGTTAGGCAAGGTGCCTATCAACAAAGAACTGCGATATTCTACAACAAAAAGGTCAAAGAACGCCCGTTGAAAGTGGGGGATTTAGTACTAAAAAACACGTGGAAGAAGCCCAACAAGATTCATCGAACTTGGCATGGACCTTACAAAATGATTGAAGAGGTTGTGCCAGGAATGTACAGATTGGGAAATTTGTAAAGAGAGCCATTTTCCAACCCATGGAATGCTGATTATCTTAAGAAATATAATCAATGAGATTAGTTTTTACTGTCTTACCCGCATTTTATTGTAATACGTGTATTTGACTCAAAAGAATGAATATCAATGAGAGTATTAGTGTTTCCTCATGTCGTTTGTTTATTCAAATATTTGTATTAATTCATCCTAAGCTACAGAACATCATCCGTGGTAAAGTAAGCTTGAGTTGCCATCGAAGAAACGATAGTCTTGACGGAGACAACCTCGTCCACAGGCTACCGATAACATCGAGTGGCACTAATTATCATTAGCTAAATTGACTCTCTCTTGTCTAAGACGATAGCGCATGGATGGTACGACGCTCCATACTCTCGTAAAAAGACAAGGGAGGGGGGATAGGACAACTCACCTTTAACATCATTAACTTGGTGATCTCAGACCATAAACATCATTAGTCTGGTGAAATTATGAGATAAAACACCATTAATTTGATGATCTTAGAACCTAAACATCATTACTTTGGTGAAATTAGGAGATGAAACATCATAAATTTGGTGACCTCGGACCTTACACATCATTAATTTGGTGAATTATGAGAGGAAACATCATTAATTTGGTGATATCAGACCTTAAACATCATTAGTTTGGTTAAATTATGTGACGAAACATCATTAATTTGGTGACCTTAGACCTTAAACATCATTAGGTTGGTGAATTATGAGATGAAACTTCATTAATTTGGTGATCTTTGACCCTAAACATCATTAGTTTGGTGAAATTATCAGATAAAACATCATTAATTTGGTGATATAAGAGGTTAAACATCATTAGTTTGGTGAAATTATGAGATGAAACATCATCAATATGGTGAGATAAAATATCATGATGGAAGGCAGTAACAAACATGAGACATAATGGAATAGGAATTTCATTGATGATGAACAAGACAAGTCATAGTTCATTTATAACCTAAGAGGTTACAACAGTTCATTTAAAGACAAGAAGTCACAACAAAAAGCTTCACTAAAGTAAGTACAAATCATATATAAAGCTCTCAGGGTTGAACTTATCCATCGGTGGGAGCAGACCTATCACTAGTTGGAGCTATTTTATCGAGTCCAGCATCAATAACCTCAACCTCATTGTCATTACCAGTCTGCTTTTTAATATTTTCGGTGACGTTTAATGGACTAGTCTCAGCTGGGGTCGAATTCTCCATTTCACCTAAGGCATGACCAAGATGAGCATCAACAAAGTCGAGGTCCACGAAATCATCTGGGGACAAGCTCCCAGAATCAACATGCTTTAGGGACGCCCATCGGCTAGCAGCCTTGATGCCTCTCTCAAGATAGTCAAAGCCAAAATCTACAAATTCATCAGAAGTTTTACATTCGGTAATGATTTTATCTTTAGCCTCGTCCAATGCAAATTTGACTACCATGTGGATGCGTGCCTAGATCCTCTCATCTTTAGCTTTCAGAGAATTTGTGTGATCGTCCTTCAGTTGGGTGATTTGTTCCCTTCCATGCCTTAAATCCCCTTTAACCTTCTCAAGATTAGACTTCAGAGCATTCTCAAGCTTCTTGGTGTCTTGGCCCTATTGGATTAGGGGCATCCTCTTCAGAGTCCAGCTAATCAAATGGTAAAGAGAAACTGCGCCCTGCAATATGAGAGATATGTTATCAATGATGAGAATAATGCAGAGATAGGACTTGAAAATAAATGGATTGGTAAGAAAATACATGTACAGTCTGATGGAGAGCGAACTCATCCTGAAGGGGGACATCCAAGGATTGTAGAAAACACTTATCTTCTGGGGAGATGATTGAGCCAAGAGCGTCAACTGCCTTCAAGCTGTGACCAATGACAATGTTGTCACTTAATTTTAGCTGCGACAACCGAGCAGTCAGGGCATCATCCATCGAGATTGAGATGATGCGATCAAAACATTGAGTCTTGCTTGACCACGTAGAAGTAGGGTCTATTATTGGAGCCTTCCTTTTCTTGGCAGTAACATCGGCCTTGGTGGAGTCGAAGGTTTTCTTTGTTAGGGTTGGTTAAGGGATAACCTTGTTACCACGTCTGTCAATAAGCTTACTAAGGTTGCGAGCAGACATTTCCCAAAATTCTTCTGATAAACCTTCTGGCCTCTCTGCAAAAAGAAAAGTCTCAGAGTTGGTACGTCAGTTGTAGACAGGTATGAGACATAACTTTAAACAAAATTTTTGAAACTTACAAAATTTAGCCGAAGGGACACCCCCTAAACCTTTATAAGCAAGGTAGTAGGGGGTCATTAAATGCTCATACTTCACAAGACGAGCATTCTAGCCTTGATTACAAAGCTCATTGATGTTCTTAGAGCTATCAAGGCTAAGCCTTGGACGATAAAAAGGCTTTGGCCCACCTCAGAGGTGTTCTTGGCTCAGATGTTCCACAAGCCTAGTTTGGGCCGAACTCCCAGGCGCTCGAGACAAAGAAGTATCATGGTTTCCAATTGTGATTTGAAGTCTGAGTCACCAATAATATTTTCTTCTCAGACTTTCTGGCTACAAAATGATAATATCCCGGATGAGTCCTGGAAGAGGAGGGTGTATAACAACCAATGAATACTCTAACTGGAAGGTCACTCCGGCGAACGACCTTCCAGATGACGATGGATTCAATCATAACCCTTCACGCATTAGGAGATAATTAGGAAGGATCAAGGTTTATATAATAGAGGATGGCTCGGATTGTAGGATGCATGGGTAGAAGAAAACATAGCTTGAACATCTTCTCATAGACACATATCTCGCCTTCTCGACCGTCAAAGGCCCTCTAATTTTTAAGTGGTTTCCTCAGGGAAATGGATGAACCTATTCCGTAAAGGTGTTTGAATCCTAAGAGGTTGAACTCAGTAACAGATCTCTCGTACTCAGAAGAAATGAAGGTGTCAATGTCACTCTCTCCCTCGTTGATAGTTCCAGTGTCCTCAGTTTAGGAGTTGTTCAGAATATCGCTAGGAAACCTATCAGCAAACTCGACCCCAGTGGTCACCAATAAGGGGATGGCATCCATAATAGGAGGAAATTTAATGCTGGGATCTATTATTTATACAGAGTTAGAGTTGTGTGAGGGCCCAGCATCCCTGGAAGGGGAGATATAAGAACAAGCCTCCTTATCATCAGACCATGCACTTTGATTAGGGGAGCAGTCCATAACCTCTTCATAAGAATCCACACTGAATCCACACTCTCGACCGAGTGAGAGGTAGACATGTGGTTAGCCTTAAAAGACTTAGACATTGGTTCACAAGTCTCAGAGACTTGGGGGTATATTACAGCTAAGGGTGGTGGAAAGAGGGGTCAAAGAGGAAAAACCTTAGCCTTTCGACTCTCGGCTTGGGTCTCCTCAATTTGTCTAATCTTATCAAAGCACTTCTCTCTCAAATTGGTAAATTCCTCTGCTAGCCTATATAAAGGCTATAACATTTGACAGGATGAGACCACACTTGAGTGAGAAAGGGCAAAGGCAAAGAATTACAAACAACTTAAAGGGTTGACTTTTGTTGACCCAAAGATCAAACCCTTGGGGATTTTATACGTTTCCTCAAGAACACCAGGAATAAACCCACCCTAGTTCATTGGATATGGTGATCTTAGTTGCCCGAAAACCTAGGAAATCACTCCATAAGGATACCAAAACACCCACTAAGGCAAGAATAACCGAGAACCACTAAAACACCTCCCTCTACAACCCTTTAAACCTCTTAACTAAAGTGAAACTACTGTCGAAAGAAATGGAAGGTCACCGAACAAATAATAAAAGGGATGGAACTGCTAAGAATGAAGAAAACCAAAAGTTAGAAAGGTTACCTGAATGAACTTTTATTCTTCGAAATATAGGAAGAACCAAGAGACAACCTGGGATCAAGGGACTCACGAACTTGGAAGCTTTGAGGGCTATGGAGATTTTTGAAAAAAAGTTACAAATGCGCGAAGGAGTTAAGAAGAAAGAGAAATAAAAAGTTTTTGGGTTTAATTATCCCCCTAATGATTGCACGCGCTCCCCAAGTAAGTCATCATGAGAGAGGCATCAAACCCAAAGTGCACAGCCACCAAACCTAACTTGGGGAAGATGCCACTAATTAGAACTGTGACATGTGTCACCCGCCCATGTGTCAAGACCTATAAAGCCAATACATAAGAGATGCCTAACAATTCCTTCAACAACTTGTAGACCTCAACCTCTTACTCATACAGAAGGCTAAGGGCTAGGGGGATTGATATGACCAAAGTGTACCCTCATCTCTTACAATGATTGATATCACATCTCATGGTCGAGTCGTCATTTGAACCATACACGCCATTGGAGGGCTCACCGCGACAAGGGTCGGCTTCTCCTCAACTAACCTTGGTCGTTTATAAAGCTGAGACAGGAAGAGACATTCCTGTAGATCAACACTATTGTTGTACTTGGCTATAACCGATGATAGTAGTGACCAATAATCCAACCTCGGCCTTATCTAATTATCCAAGGTCACACATGGTACCATACGGGAATTAGCAACCTCGTCCCCTCTCAGGTCGATGTTTTGGCGGATAATGCCTTACATTACGAGCATATTTAAACATGGAGTAGCAACGCCAACGTGGAGAATTCTGTTATAACTAGATTGTTCCCTCATGTGAGGTAATATTACATCATTAGTGTGCCTGTGTGGCAAGGACAAGTGGCTACACCTTATTGGTAACATCCTCATGTACATGCTGATTACATGCACGGGGGGTACATTAATCCACCCAAGCCCTATATATACATATCATCTTCTCCATGAGACGAGATCGATAATTCACAACACTAACAGAACTCTTTCAAAATATATAAAAGATGGAGAAAATCTTGAGTGATTGTATCCATGTCCATTAGCATCCTATTCTAGTGGATCATACACACACACAGTATATATAGGCCTGATTGCATGAACCACTTAAATTGATGTCTTATCTTCTCTTTGCCTCATCTCATTCTCTTATAACTATATTGCTTGTTACGTTCTGCCATTGTTATACTTATTTGAGCTCATCATCACATTGACATGTTGGTGCTATTTTCAGCATTATCACTGGCCATGAAAAAATCCTAGCTATAGTGGAATGAAAAGTAATGACGAAAAAAAATTAAGAAAAAGGAGGAACTACAGATTTACAAAGTGAGAATCAAGATGGAAATGCTGAAAAACTTCGAATTTAAGAAGATGAAGACCAAGAGATAGCTTAGAAGACGAAGTGTAAGAAACAACTTGGGAAGCAAGAGAAGCAAATAAGTTGAAGGGACTATATAGTTCATCCAACACTTGAGTTTAAACTTCTCAATGATAGAGCACAATTATCAAAGAAGATTTTTTACTCAAATATCCAGAAAAATGATGATTCACACCCCTCCTAATCATATGAACTGCAGTAGTGCCATCACAAGGGAGGTGGTACCTTTTTAGAATTTATGGGCCTAATCTGTCGCCATAAAAATTTAGGGGCAATTGTGGGTACCTATTTTTTATTATCCCATAAGAGTATCCGACCAAGCCCATAAGGTCTAATCAAGTGCCCGACCCAAATTATGAGCCTTGATTAGGAATTAAACTCGAGATAGGATCGAGTCTATCCCCAAGAATCTCAGAGAGATATTCAAGGCATTCGGGGTCTATTGTGTTGGTTATAACCACCTTCAATGAACACAATATATTATGCCCCTGGCCCAAGGCATATGGGGCATGTAACCAAGACCTTCTTAAGAGATACTTAATACAAACAATTGACCTCTCTGTGGACATAGGCAATTTATCGAACCACGTATATTCTTATTTTGTGATTGGATGTTGTTCTTAGTTTTTTGGTGATCGTTATCTCTTATTATTTGTATTGTGATTTTTTGTCACCACACCTATATATATATATATATATATATATATATATATATATATATATTTGTAAGCACATTAATATATTTTTATTTTAATAATAACATACTCTAATATAAAGATATTATTAATAAAAACTAAATTAAGAAATATCAAAACATTCTTACATAGATTAGATATGTATAAGACATAAATGTATAGCTAATGTAAGAGTTAAGACAAAAATATTTCCATATATTTTTATTGAGGTCTTTTCTCTAAAAGATTAATAATCTATATTTGTATGAATAAAATTACATTCATTATCAAAACGTCTTCTAAGAAGAACTTGAGCCACATTCCATGATGTGAATAAAAGCACTTTCGAACATCATTTGATTCCATATAAGAGACCTTTGTTTCCATCCATACTCTTTTCGTTCTTATTATTTTTCCCTTATTTCATAATATGTTCCTTATGCTCCATTTGGTAGACCAATTTCCTTAGGATATATTCATCACCCATATAAATACCTAAAATGTGAAACCTTATTAGAAAAAAGTCAAGATTTACCTTAAAGATCTTCCTTTAGGATCACTTTTTGTTCCCTCTCACTCTCCTAACTCTCTCTCTCTGTCTCTCTCTCTACACACACACACACATATATATATATATATATATATATATATATATATATATATATATATATATATAAATTTGAATTAAGGGTTTTTTGAGTTATGAGGGTGACAAAATTTATTAAACAAGAGAGTCTTAGGTGCATATATATAGGTTTTGACAAGGACCCTAAGGAGAAATAAGATTTTGGTTCCTAGTGGGTCAAGGAAAACTTGATCTAACCTAAATCATAATCTTAGTCCATTAATTACAATTAATTATACTAAATAATTATAATTGCAACTGCACTCCTTAACCTAAAATCATATTTTGAGCTCCTCATTATTAAGTACATAATTCTCCCCACATAAAGACCAATGATAGGCATTCATAATATAAATTACTTAATTTTTTAAATTAAATTATTTAAGTCCTTAAGAAAGCCAATAAAAATTATTTGTAGTGTCTGTTAACATAATCCACTTGCAAGGATTAACATTCACAACACTTATAAGCATCTCAAAGGGCTGCCACCATTCTCTACAATGAGAAGGGATTCCACACAAAAATGACTTTCACCATAAATTAATAACCACTACTCAATATATCATGTTTATTGATCCAATAAATAATCTCACCTGATAGGTCAAATCAGTAAATAACCAATGCGTGTGTGTATTTAGTACAATCTCACCTGATAGATCAACTATTGTCTCCACTTCCCAAGATAAATACATATTCCTAGGCAGATTGTTTTGGAATCTTTATCTAAATAAAAATTCAAAATAGTGTACCCAATGGGTACTACACTTTTTTCTTGGCAAACAAGCATATATTCTCATGTCCATTTCAGGTATTTGAGTATATTCATTATTGAATAATTCTTTGACCATTTTAACACAACTATAAATGTTGTATAACGTGTTATCCAATCCGTTATGAATAATTTTTCTTAAGAAATCTAGAAATTCTCATCCATCAATGAAAGGAATAGCCTACTTATCCAATAATTAATCGAAGTTCCAATAATTAAGAGGAACAACAACTTTTTTTTTCATCTTTTTAAATTTTATGGTTGAAATTATCTTGATTTTCTCCATGCCTATAAGTCACAAGAATTTATACATTAAGAAAAGTAGAACTTAAAGCCATTTCAATGAACATAAATAAATTAACACGTAATAATGAATGCATAGAAAATTGTCTATCAACTTTTGAAATTAATTTTTTTTTGTATAAATCCATATAGAGTAATAACACTATAAATTTCTTAGACTTATACATGAAACATATTTGTAGTTTGTAAGATACTAGAAGATGTAAACAATATAAATATTGTCAACTTCTCAAATTCATAATGTGAAATCTTAGACTTCATTATATATCCGTTTAATGTCCTTGAGATAAGAATACATCTCAAGAAGTTATGGGAAGTACCACATAACAAATGAAGAGGTAATATATAGAAGACAAACATCACATATCATCAATATCAAATCCAAAATATTCACGGCTGATATAGACTTAACCACAAGCTACATCAAGTTAAATAAATATCATTGTTCACTGAGCTTAAATCAAAAGGATCCAAGGCTAAGCCAACACAACTAAACCCTATCCATGAAATGTCATCAATAATATTTTTATATATAAGAATACCAAATAATTAAATATAAGGAAACATCAACTATTTAATCAATATCAACTCAGAAGGACAACAAAATCAAGTAACATATCTAATTAAATAAAGTCTCATTGACAAAGTCTTCATCAACCTTTAAGAAAACAATCCATAAAGACTCAAAGAGACTTGAGAGTAGGAACATTATAAGATATAATACATTCAAATGGGATCAACCACTCACATACATTTAAGAATACGTTCGCAATACTCAAAGAAAATTTCAGTAGGAAAAAATAACATTCGTAATACAAATATTTGGATCCAATAAAAAATAGTCGACACGGTTAATGGAATTTTCACTATTTCACATTTGTAGTAGAAAAATGGGCAAAATACTGGACTTTATCCTAAATAAGTCAACTCCATTCACTATATTTTCTTTTGAATATGGTTGTTACACTGTAAAGAACGTAGAAACATACATTCAAAAAATCAATACTACATTAATTAAAAAAAACATTGGAACCTCAAAATAAGGAATAGATTGAGATTATAAAGTTTAAGAAAGTTGAGAAATATTTAATACATAATCATTTGAACTTGTTGTTCCAAAAACTTCTCACACTAAGAAAGATATATCAATCGAAATAGACATTTTATTTAAATGGAAGATTGTCTTATCTATTTGTGTTTAATTTGTTATTAAATGTTCTTATATGGTTGAAAAATTCATTGTTTCTTATAAGCCAATAATGCCTTCAACATGAACAAAGAGGAATCCTCTTTGGTGGCTTTTAATATCTTTGGAAACAAATGGTAAAGTACATGACAATTACAATTAGGTGTATAGTTTTGTTGTCAAGTGTAACCATCAAGAAAAATAGTTTTTAGTGAGTTCTTGACCGTCTCAAGCTATGACATAGAAAAGAGGAAAAATGGTGTAAAAAATCTTTATTTACAAGATTTTTGTTTATCTCTCTATATATAATGGTTATTGTATAAATTGCTCACTCGAATCATATACATACGGACGACACACACACACATACACACACAAACGCGGGCGCGCGCACACACACATACACACACACACACACACACACACACACACACACACACACACACACAATTGATAAATTATCCAAATGATACATTAACTTATAAGCATTTCAATTCAAACTACATTGCTAAAGCAATTAAATTACAATTGAATTTACAAATTCCTACTTCTTCCCCTTAGTGAGTGTTTTACTAGAATAGTAATATGAACAAGTGTTTCATTAACACAACATTTTGCCTCCCTTTTTTAAAGATAATTCCCCCTTCTCCACGTGGTCTAGTGTTCGTGGCTCTTAACAACAATTTCCTGAGTTAAAACTCACGTCTTCAAGTAGTATAACTCCAAACTTGAATATACGATGAACCAAAACAATTTTTAACACTATCAAATAATGAAACCAAACATAAGACATTGAATAGACTTAACAAATTAAGATTTTTTCAAACAATTCAGACATTAGATTAAAAATGATTCAAAGAATGTCATATTACATGTAAAATTGCTTCAAAGAAATTCTTCGAAAACTCTATCAAATAAGTTGTTAAATTGTCATTGAATATTGAAAGCTAAGGAGATAACACGAGTGTAAACTTAGCTAACGAGATAAAACTCTAAGTAATACACCAAAGAGAATGATCAACACTCGTTCCTAATTGGAATCCCCTAAACGTTTAAGAGCAAAATAAGAAGAATTCACTTCTTAGATAAAATTTTGTTTTATAATCTCAAATCAAGTTATCCATTTATTTTATACAACCTAAACCCTTATATAGGTTCTTGGAACAACCCTTCAGCAATGGATAATTAATATATATTAAAAAGAAGAATGAATAACTATAAGTTGGAAAACTAAAATACTAGATCTTTGGAACTTAAAAGTAATCTGCCCTGCATTTTAATGTCATTAAAAATGAAGGTACTACTATGTGTACATTGAATTAGAAGGTGATTTATATACCAAATGAAAGGTTTGGAAGTTATCTATCCAATGATATTTGAGTCACGTCATTTTTATTTCTGAGGAGTGAGTTATGAATGTTTTACCTAAGGATATTTGCGTTACCAACAAAATTTGAAAATAAACTATGGAGTTTATTTAAGCCCATTTATCGAACCATGACACTTTTAATGAATTGTAAGAATATTAGAGGATTATTATGTGTTATTCTACCCAAGTTTAATAATATCAACCTTGAATTGAACTCATCTTCCCTTAATGAGCATTTAGGAATGCACAATTGATTATTTTTTAAAATATATCCATCATGCAATGAAAACTGTTGATAAGCCTCATTCGAATAATTCTCCCAAATTTGACCAAAGAAAGGATCATCTTTGTATAAATCCTTCAACACTTACAATCTCAAGACCTTTAATTTTATATAAATAAACAAGGAATGTCTTTGACTCAATTCATCCGCCACTTAATTTTTCACGCAAGATTTGTGCTTGGTATAAAACTAAAGAAAAAGTTTCAAACATTTGGTATGTATATAAATGAGTTTATGTTTCCCGTTTTGTATTTCAGACCCTCATGATCCAAAAGTATATTAGCTCTTTAAGCATAAGGTAATGTCTCCATCAATCCAAGTTCAAACAATAGCATAAAACTCCTTGTCATTAGTAGAATAGGTTTTTCTAAAATCACTCAAGTTAACATTAGAGTATGAAATAGGCTTACCTTCTTGGATAATAACACCACCAACGCCCATATTTGAAGAATCACAATCAACTTCGAACACCTTATGAAATCTAAAAAAGAGAGAATTGGAGTTGCCACCATTTTCTCTCTTATAAGATTGAAACTCTTTTGTGCTTTATTACTCTATTTAAAGGTGAGCTCCTTTAATCATTATATAATTTGAGCAATAGTGGTGCTAAAGTTCTACAAAAAAATCTTCTATAAAAATAAGCAAGTCCAAGAAAATTTGAACATCATGAATTGAACTAGTAATTGGTCAACTAGTAACTGCCTCAACTTTTCTTGGATCCACTTTCACACCATCACTCAAGACAACATAGGCTAATAATTCTAAGCTATATTTAAAGAACTCAAACTTATTAAAATTAACATATAACTTCAACCCTCTTAACACATTAAAAACCATTCAAAGATGGTCAAAATTCTTAATTTTATTTGCTGATATAAGGCTTGAACATGTGATTCATGAGATGCATAAATGTGTTAGGCGGATCAGAAAGCCGAAATGGAATCACCATAAAAATCTTCCATTTTCTCCTAGTTTTACACAAATTTGATGATACTAAGTTCAAAATTTTATTTTTGAAAAGATTACAAGTCCAAAAAGTTAGTCAAGTAGATAATCAAGTTGATCAATAGGAAAGAATAAACTGATAGTAATTTTATTCATCATACGACTATGACACACATCCTCCTAGATCCATCTTTCTCCAAAACAAGTAATTCCAAGACATCACCTAGAATCACGATTTCTCTAATCAAAACTTTATCCAATAAAGAACTAACTTTATTTTGAATCAATTCATATTCCTTAGGATAAATTCGGTAGGATTTTGAAGACTTAGCACTTGGAACAAGATGAATACAGTGTTGAATATTTCTCATTGACGAAAAACTGAATGGAATCTTCTTTGGTAACACATCATAAAATTCATTAAGTAAAGGTTGCAAGTCATATGGGATTTCGAATCTCTCTTCATTTTCCTCCATTATAACTAGAACAAAATAATTTTCATTCCACTCCATTGCGTTATTAAATTCTTCCTTTTAATGAAAATGATTTACATTTCCATTAAATAAAGCAAGAGAGCTCTCCCACTTCAAAGGATATATAGTAACTTTAACATCATCCATACTAAAAGTGTACATATTTTTGGACCTATCAGTTTTAATATGTCTATCAAATTCCTAAGGCCTCCCAAGAAGTAAATGACTGGAATTGTAACACCCCGTATTTTTAATCGTTAATTAAATTAATTAATTGGGAAATTTGAGAAAAAATAAAATTTTGGACTTAATTATTCTTAGTAAATAAATATGTTGGTTTTATATAAAAATAAGGTTTTAAGTAGAATTTAAATCAGGATTAAAATTTGGAAATTATAACTTTTTGTATAAAAATCAGGGGAGGATCCGAGTTAAGGAGGATACAAATAATATTTTTAGAAATTCGGCCGTCCGATCGAGTTGAATTTTTTTACAGTAGCTCCATCTCTCCGTTCTCTAAAACTTGCTAAAATTTCAAGTGTTTTCGATGGTCGGATCGTTTGTAATAATTTTTTGAGTGTTTGTATTTGATTAAGACTCAAATTCTTTTTGGTATATAAAGAAAGGCACGGGTTTAGGACTTTTAAAAAACTTTCTTCTAAACCCTAAGAGCAGCAATATCCTCTTTTACATCTTCTTCCTCCCTTAAAACCTTAACTCCATTGGAGAGATATTTTCAATCCCAGTTTTGAAGCTTTAAACCGTGTTTTCTCAAGATTGTTCAAGAACGTCTCTTTGCTAATTTTTCGAGAGGAATCAAACCGTGTAGTCATAATTTCTTCATCTTAATCTCAGGCATGAATACATTATTCTCTTCCTTTGGTATTATGCATCTTAAGTGTCGCCTAAACCCTTAATCATTTTTTTATAAAATCAATTAGTAACTTAAATAGAGAAAGTGGACACTTAATTTGGGATTGTTTTTAAGAAATCTTATAACATGATTTAATATTTGAAATCCTTGGCTGCGTAGGTTAGATTATTGGATTTTCATGGTTTAGGGGATGTAGGTTTGCATGTAGAAATTATGGGATTAGATATATGTTATATTTATATCATATTGAATATCATAGCATGTTAAGTAAATTAATATTATTGAATAGAATGAATTATGTTGTAAACAACTACGATGCTATTAATTGAATTAAACTAAATTTGGAGCTTTATGATTATATTGTCATGTTGTGTTTATGATTTATGATATTGTGTGGATTATTATTATTCAGTTTTGCCATCGTGGGAACGAGGGTCTTTTGGGTAGTATATTTCTCACCTTATTTATAGGATGCGTACTAGTGGGTAGACTTTGTTTATGATTTATACTTCCTAGGTATGGGACTAAGTGTAGATTCGTGCGGATTTTATTTTTCGAGGTAGGGAAGATTTTTATACTTCATCGATGTTACGCTAGCCTAGGCATGAGACTAATACATGTTTAATGTTAGAAATCCATACTATATATATATATAGTAGAATGTATGTGTACTTTGGGGACCGTTAGGTAAGGGACTAAGGGGTATTTTGGGATTTCACATAGATAAATAAGGGGGGGGGGATTTGAGATAATAAACGAATGAAAATTAATGCCTAAGATAATAAAATCTGGGCGACATATTGTGTGGGGACCGACAGTTTAAACGGGCCAACTTGCGTTTATGATGTGTCGTGTGTGGAACTATAACATATTGCGGAGTCAACAGTTTAAATGGATCAACTGGCTATTGACAAGGGGAAGTGTGACACTTTGGTGGATTACCACCCGAGGCGGGATAACCGCTATAATAAAACTGAGAAACATAATGATATTGGGCTAATTTAATTAAATTAACATAGTGGGACTTAGATGTTTAAAATCAAATTGGTGTGGATTGTTGGATTAGAATTTCTGAGGGTAGTTAGTGATTTATATTAATATCATTTAATGAAAAAAATTCTATTGTGATATTTATCTCGTATAATGCTACCATCTTGATTCAAGGATCCTATATGAGGGGAGTAGTGTGTATTCATGCTCGTGGCTCTGACCTCATGCGTCGACTAAACTTTTCAGGATAAGTTTTGGAGAAGACGCATATGACCATTTGGAGATTATCGTTTGTTGGTGCAACTGGAGTTATTTAGTTTAGTTTGGTTTCCTTTCCTTCGTATTTACATTGAGACTCAGTTTATAGTTTTGTTGGGCCATTCGGTTCCAAAGAAGATATTTCATTATTGATTCAGTTGGAGTTTATTCAGTATTATACTATTGGAGATTAGTGTTTTATTTGGAGTTTAACATGGTGATGGATCTTATATCGCATAGTTGGTTATTATCATTTGGGATTGATTAAACTATTTATATTGTGGATTTATTTTTTAAATGTCTCATATCTATCACATGCTAAGGATGGTATTTTATTTACTCGCACACGACTTAGTTTTGCTGGCGTCCGACACTAGAATTAAGCAGGCTATGACAGGAACCCATAGGAATCACGTCATACCAAGTGCTATATTGATAAATTTTACCAATTGAAAGATGAAAAACACACTTTTTATTGACTTTTACTCATTTCCTTATTAGGACATGATAGCTTATAAGGTTGTGGGTGTTCCTCCATCTTAAGATTTAATTTCTCCAACACTTCAATAACCACAACATTCTCACAACTACCACCATCAATGATAACATTACTCACTTTTCCATTAGAAGTGCAACGGGAAAGAAAAATGTTATTGTAAAGACATTGAGCATACTTCACTTGGTATGAATCTAAACTTCTTTGGAGAAAAAATGAGATTCACCTTAGTCACCATATACAACTTCACAGTCACTTTCATCTTCATCACTAGAAATTTTTTCCACCTCTTCACTAATGTCTTCCTCCAGTAATGAAGCAATTTTTTGATTTGTACATTCAGATGCAATATGCCCAAAACCATAGCATTTAAAACATTAGCAAAAATTTGAATTGGAAGAGTTAGTATAAACTGATTCACCCTTTGCATGTTGATTAGAAGGTGTCTTGAAAGATGTCTTTGAAGGATTGGAAGTAGAAGTACTCCCTCGATTGTAACCTCTATCACAACTCTAAGTGAAAACATTACTTTTATACTTGATTTGCTTATCCACCTTTATATCCAAATGAACACACCATTCTGAGTCCAATAAGCTTGTAATTAAGAAACATTTGAAATTCCAATCCTTAAACCTCCAAGATAGTGAGAAATCATTTATTCCTCCGACTCAGATAAATCACGTCGCATAATGAGATGATAAAACTCCTTTGAATACTCCTCCAGGGACAACTCATTTTTCTTACAGTTTTGAAACATAAGAAAATCATCTTGCATGTAATGACTAGGCAATAATTTATTCTTTAAATCCTTTTACCTTCACGTTTATGTTGATTCTGTAAACATTGCCACCAAATTGAGGAATACTTCTTCAATTTTAAGGCAACCGAATTTATTTTTTTAATTTATGGAATTTCAGGAAGTTGAGATAATAAATGAATTCATCCACTTGGGCTTGACCTTAAAATTCTGGAATGTCAACCATGATATAGTCATAGTGATATGATTGGTTCCTTTCGTATATACTATTCAAATCATCCTTATATTCCTCTATTTGGTCATTGGCATTGTAAAGGGGGATATATTCTCTTTATCTCGTGGAAATTCATTCTCTAAATCAAGACATGAACCATTATGATGTTGATGTTTGAAGCGTCCTAAACATTACAAGAGTTGTTACACTTGTATCTCCAAATCATCGTTTTTAATGTCATGTAAGTCCCGTTTGCATACTAGTACATCAATATTCGGGACAAGGTGACGATTGTTGGAAATCACAATGTTGTTTAGAAGCGTGTAAACAAATGATATTTATTATGAACCAAAATAAAAAATATGTCACACACATGAAGATACCATATTTACATAGTTCCCTAATTTAGCTACATAGATCAAGTCATTATTTCGAATAGATTAAAAAATCGGTATCTCATTAATACACTCAAAATGAAAAATACAACATGTACTTTTCTAAACAAATGTATACCAAAATAGATTATTGCTTTTGGGTTTTGGTGTGTCTTGATTCGTACATCAGCACCTCCTTATATAGACTTAAAGGAGGAGAAAATCTATAGAAAGTTATGGAGGATGAGACCTAATAACCATAAAAACTAATATCCACTCCATAAAAACAAAATACTTTCTTCTTTTTAATAATCTCCAGCCTGGAATTTTTTTACAAGTAACCTCGAAAAACTTTTGCAAACTAAGAAAATTGACTTTTGCATCTTTGCGAGATGTACAATGCTACGTCCAAAACACTTAGCCACATATTATCCATGTAGCCTACAAATGCACTCGAAAGCACTATACATACGACCATGTTGAAATCTAAAGTATATTGAACAAGTTCAAATAGTGCTCAAACTTTATTCGAGTTATGACGTTTGTTAGCCTCTCTACGTGAATATTTGTGATTTCGATCTTCTTGAGAAGAATAGTCGACTCATCCAAAATTTCTCGAACAGCGTGGAAACAAATGTTAATGTAATTTTTTAGTGAATAATTGACATGGTTCTTTGTTAAGTGGATGTTACTCTGATTATCAAAAATTACATCCATGTGATCCTTAACAATTTCCATGTATTCAATAAACCATGAAGCTAAATGTCCTACTTAACAGACTCCATCACTGATATGTGCTCTTTCTATGTAGTTGACAAATCAAGTGTAGATTGTATAACACACCTCTAATACACCAGTCCTTCAGTAAGTGTAAACACACAACCGGTGTTAGACTAACTTCTATCCAAATCATTGTCATAACATGAATCCACATATCCAAAAATAATTTGATGAGCATGTGAATCCTTCTCAAACATTAAACCAGCATCAATAATATAATGAATGTACCATACGATCCATTTCATATCTTGCCATTGCATTTTTACTAGATCATCCATTTACCATTCCACCATACGTTATCTTGTGAAATATTGGGCCTCATAGACACCATTGCATACATCAAGTATCCCATACAATTATCATAGGGAACATGAGATAGCTGTGATAATTCCTTATCCATATGTGAAGATTCCATGACACTTGGCTTGTAATGAAGGGCTAATGAAGTACTTACAATTTTAGTTTTAGAATCCATACCAAAATATTACAGTACCTTATTGAAATAATATTTTTTGTGATAAATAAATAATTCCCCTAAAATGATCTATTATAATCTTCAATCCTAGTATTTTCCTTGCCTCGCCTAAATACTTCATCTCAAATTCATGACTTAGCTAAATTTTTAGTTTGTTAATCTCATCTTTTCTCTTAGAAGTAATCATCATGTCATTAACATATAACAGAAAATAAATGAAGGAACCATCTCAATGCTTTCAAAAATAAACACAGCGATGATAATGACTCCTTGTGTATTATTTCCAAAACATAAACTGATGGAATCTCTTGTACCATTAACTTGGACTTTATTTCAGCATGTATGGCAATTTTCCCAATCTACAAGCCCAATTATCCTTACCAATAACCTTGTATCCTTCTAGCTGAGTCATAAAAATTTCCTCTTCTAAATCTCCATGTAAGAATATACTATTTACATCAAGTTATGGATATTAAGAATCAAATTGCACAACTAATGCTTGAAAAATAATAACGGAAGAGTGTTTCCCAATCGAGGAAAATACATCCTTAGAATCGATCCCTTCCTTCTATGTATATCCATTTTCCACTAACCTAACTTTAAATCTTACACTTTCTTTCTACGAGGATCCTTCATTATTGGTGTATACCCACTTTTGTCTAATGTCTTTCATCCCTTTTAGTAGTTGGTTAACTCCCAAGTTGATTCATATGAAGACACTGCATCTCCTCGTCCATTACCTTCTTTCAATCTACACATTTTGAGATTCTTTCGACTTCTCTGTAAGTAGATGTAATATTTTTATTGAATATTGGTAGTGCGTATTCCATTATATCATTAAGCCATGTAGGTTTAAAAATCCATATTTTTCTTTTAACAACTACAATAGATTATGGTTGCAAAGGATACTCACAGGTAGGAGCCTCCACCTCATCTGTACATTTCTCAACATCTGCTGAATTTATAACAAGTTTCACTGGAATAATTGGAGTTTCATAATCCTTAAGTTACTAAGATTCCTTGGCGTTGTTTTCCTCTCGAGAAACTTTTAGCATTGAAGACTCATAAAAGGTAACATCAACATTGTTTATGATTTCATTCATCTCTGGGCACCAAAATATATACCCCTTCACTCCATTATTATAACCCAAGATTATGGATTTCTTGCCTATAGGATACCCCTAACATCGCAGGGGAGATGACAATACACAAATAATCATAATTTATAGCTATTTTCCCCAATCATACCTCCATGGACATTTTTCCATCAATCACGGTTGCATTCAACCTACCAACGAAATGGCATGCATATGTAATAGCTTTAACCCAAGACACTTTGCCTCGACCAACATTGGATAACATGAATCACATATTTTCCATAAAATTGAGATTCATAAATTCGACCACCCCATTTATTTATGGTATGTCTCTAACTATGAAGTGTCTCACAATCCCCTCATCCCGGCATAGGTCAAACATCTCTTTAACACCATTATGTGACCCTACTCTTTTAATTTTTCTTTTAGTTTGGGTCTATATTATCATGTTACACTTTAAGAAAATATTAAAGACTTCATCTTTTTATCACATGGTGTATGCCCAAACTTATATAGATAAGTCATCCATAAAGACATGATATAATGATTACCTCCTAAAGATGCAATTTTAGTTGGTCCCCAAACATCTGTGTGAATATAGTTAAGATTCCCCTTCGTGCGATACACCGTTGTCCCAAACCTGAACCTTGTCTGCTTGCCCATAACATAATGTTCACAAAATCCAAGGTTATAGGTTTTGAGAACTTTCAATAGACCTTGATTTACTAGTCCCTACGAATTCTTCACTCATTTGGTAGCATCAGATCCAAGCTCCTCCGATTTTTTGAGACGGTTAGTGCACATGTAAAAGATGAAAATACAAGTTACTCTTTCTTATTATGTTCATCATAACTGGGTCTCCTTTTGAGACCTTCATACCATTTTCTTTGAACGTTATCTTGTATCCTTAAGTTGCCAAAATGACAAATCATAGGAGATTTTTTTTAAGTATTTTACATACTAAAGATCTTTAAGAACTCTGACTATTCCACTATACAATTTTAAGTTGATTTTCCAACCCCTTTTATTTTACAAGTGTGATCATTGCCCATCAAAACATCTATACCTTAGAGATCCTTAAAGTTAGAAAACCATTCCCTATTAGGAGTCATATGATAGGAACAATCCAAAACCAAAATCCATGCCTAGAAATTGGATCTAAATGATAAAGTAAACAAAAAAATCACATTCTTCATCATCACTGGTCGCAACAATTCTAGTAGGGTTCAAGATGTCCTTCTTTCTGTTAGGAAAATCTTTCTTTCAATGCCCTTTCATGTGACAAAAGGTTCATTCATCTTTGGAAATAATTCTCTTACCTGAAGTTGACTCTCCACCTCTCAATTTAGATCGAGATCTTCTACGACTACCATTCTCCTTTCATTTGCTCTAACACAAAATATCAACGCTTTAGATGTTAAGTTTTTTAAATATCCTTATTCTTCTCGTGAATATCATTATTCATTAAGGTATTATAGATGCCACCTTTACCTATAATAGAGTGGTAATGAGATCTTCATACAAATCATGTAGGGAATTTAGCACTAGAGGTACTTTACCCCCATCATGAATTTCAACATTCAAAATTTGTAAATCAACAATATTTTTGTTAAAATTCTTCAAATGATCAGACATAGAAATACCTTTTACGTCCTAGAACTAGAAGAGTTTCTTCGTCAAATAGAGTTAGTTTTCAATGCTCTTCATCATGTAATTATCCTCCAGTTGTTTCCTTGATTTCTGTGTCAATCTAGCATGCATATAAGGATATATCTCATCCTTATCGGGATAAAGTAAAATCTGACCACGACCCTTAAGATTGATCTGGTTCTAGTCACTCTACTTCATGTAGTCTCGTATATCTTCAAGAGAAATTTATAGATATTTTTGGACTAAGACATACGTAACTTCACATTTCCACATGTTGAAGTTTGTTTTCCCATTGAATTTTTCTATGTCAAATTTTACACTTGCCTTTTTTTCAAACGATTATAGTCATGAAAACATGTAGAAAAAAAAATTCAAATTTGGAAATTATTTTAAGCCTGTGAGTAGTTTCGGATGAATATTACTATACATATGGTTATTTCTCCACAAAAAATCCAAAATACCTAGATAATGGGACTTAGGATCTGATAACAATTTATTATATGGAAGCGTATCAACAAATGATAATAAATGTGATGCCAAATAAATAATATGGCACACATGCAATTATAAATATAGTGGGTTGAGAACACATATATAAAGACACAATATTTAAGTGGCTCATAATTTTTCTACATCCATTGACTACATGGATCAATTCACTATTTCCAATCGGTTACAAAGTAGGGGTCTCATGAATACACTTCAAATGAAAAAATAAAATGTTTATTTTTCTAAGAAAATGTGTATACCCAAATATAATATTGATTGTGGTTTTTTCTTTATCATGATTCATAAATCTTCACCTCCTTATATCGGCATGAAGGAGGAGACAAAATGGAGAAATATATAGAGGCTTCACCATAACATATATCGTATACGGTCACGGACCTAGTTCGTGAACATCCAAAGGTCACATACCTTGGTAGTAACCATTTTACCGACAACCAACAATAGTGATCACAAGTCTCATCCATGACCCTAAATAAGGGTGACACTATATTCTATGTGATAATATTGGCTCCATGGTAATGGTTCTGCATCGTGACCATAGTTGGAACAATGATCAAATTGGGTCAAGACCCAAATTTGTGACCATATACATTTAATACAAAATAGAACTTATTTTTAGGAATTCCCCCAAAAATTAAATATTCAACAACCAATTCAAACACAATTAAGCAAAATTTTAACTGTGGAGTTGACAATTCAAAGTAAAGCACTCCGACGCCCTAGTTTATGCATAAACATTGCTAAAAATTCATAATTGAAATGAAACATTCATAAATTAAAGTAAACATTTATAAATCCAACTAAAGTGAAAATATAATAATTGGATATGAATAAGATTGTCAATTCCTATGTATGTAAGTGCGATGTGTTCATGCCTCTTATGGGGCCGTTTGAGGACTTGTTTATTTTTTTGAACTCTAGCAGTATATTATTAATCCTATGTCCACATATTTTCAAGTTATCATATTCAAAAATTGGGAGTTCCATAACGATGTGGTTAGTTCCTACTAGGTACATTATTCCCATGTGAGGTGTTTGTGCCACTTACGGGGCTGTTTGGGGGCTATTTTTGATTTTTTCCCTCTAGCATCATTTTTTAAGCCTAAGTCTATATATTTTCAAATAATTATCATATTCTCTAGTCACGAGTCACGCGTCAGTTCCTATGGGTTACACTAGACTCGTGCCAGGTGTTTATGCCTCTTACATGCCGTTTGGGGGTTGTGTTGGGTTTTCGCCCTCTAACAATAGGGTTTTCAGCCTAAGTCCAGATATTTTTAAATTATCATCATATTCTCAAATTGAGTATCCCATCACTATACGTTCAGTTCTTACGAGTTACATTGGTCCCTTATGAGGTGATCGTGACTCTCAAGGGGCCATTTAGGGGTTATTTCAGGTTTTTCCCTATAGTGACATGTTTTTTAAGCCTAAGTATTAATATTTAAAAATTATCATCATATTCTCAAGTCAAAAGTCCTGTAAATATGCGCTCAGCTTCCATGAGTAACATTGGTCCCATGCGAGGTGTTCTTTCCTCCTATGTGGCTGTTTGAGAGCAATTTTGGGTTTTCGCCTTCTAGCAGCATGTTTTCAAGTCATGTCTTGAGATTTGAAAATTATCCTCATATTATAAAACTAAGATTCATGTGACTATGTGGTCAATGATATATATAAGTATGATCTCATAAAAAATACACCCACTACGACGGCGTCTCCTCTTAAATATTATGTCAGACTTATCATCCCATCGAATATCTAGGCAACAGTCTCGTATCATATGGTTTTGACCTTCGAGACCATCCTACAAAAGGATAACCTCCATCAATGAGTAAGCACAGTATCGATCTTGTTTCAATGCATGCAAAATGTCAGCCTCTTAGCAAGCATAGTATCGACCTTGCTACAATGCATGTGAAATGTCGGCCTCTTAAACTATATAAATTATTAACCTTAAAATTCTGTAAGGACATTATTTTATTCTTTGATTTACATTTGAGTACGTCGTATACCACTACAACCTTCTAAGACTTATTTAAGTTCAATCTTGCGTCAAGAGGGATCGGAATATCAAAGTTCTTCACCATTCAAGCCTCTGCGAGATTAATTTTGGTAAGGTTGTGTTTTTATACTTTAACAGTTCACTTAGAGTGTTGGGATAATTTTTCTAAAAACATTTCTAAGTGTTGGAGCGGAGTTTTTCGTCAAAAATATTTTTCGAAGTGTTGAGGCGGAATGGAATAAAATTTTTATTTTTTGCTCCGGTCGTTCAAGCGACAATGGTTGTCGCGTGATGTATCGTTCGAGTGACGTATTGTCTCATTCGAGCGATGTCTGTTTTCTGTTTGGGCAAGCTGCCGAATAAATTTTTCTATAAATTATTTTTTCCAGTTTCCTTTTTCTTCAAAAGACCTTTGAATTTTAATCCTATGAACCTGCTTTGGCAGAAACATTTGTCTTCTCAATTTTAAGGGTTCTATCCTCTGTTTTCAATTCACAAATCATCCCAATCTTTATGTGAATTGTTTTGGACCACAAGAACACAATTCCGTGAAGTTTCTCTTAAAGAGAAGATTTCAACTGTTGATCTAGGTACCACTAGAGGGAGGTGATGGGCTAACGTGACTGTGTATCAAAGGGAGTACTTATAGGTGTTCTAGGGATGATTGAACTACAGTTCTTGTGGAGTTACTGCGAAATTCCATTACTGATTTAGGTTGTGACCTATGAGAGTTTGTTGTGGCAAATTCTTTACAGATTTCACTTGTAATCATTGTGAGTATTATTAGAGAAATAAAAGGTATTGGCCTTAGGAGATTTTTTTTGAAATCTGTGAGTCAGCAATTCATATTTGTTTGTGTTGGCATGATCCACTACACCTAGATGCATGTTTTTGGGATGAATTAATTTGGATTAAAAATTGACACCGATTAAATAAATATAAATTGGAAATTTGCAAATTCGATTTAATCAGTATCACACAGAACTTTTACAAATTTGTATCAGAGCTTATTTAAGTGATCACCACTTTTACACATTCTCTTGAGGATGAGACCTTCCTATCAACTGCACATGGAAAACATGGTACAAACCTCGTCTTTGTACTTCATCCCGAGGACAAGTGATCTTCTAATCTCACTAGTCGAGACCCACAGCTTCAGATACAATATGCATGCATAGAAAACATGATAAGGTTATCCTATGCATATCAACTCAATACCATTACAATAAAGCAGCCAACATGTGGAAGGAAATTTTATCATCCTGACCAACTGGCCTCTATCTATTGGTGTCATGATCCCATTGACTGCTAGATCTCATTACACATGAACTACTTGCTTGGGGGTGGTATTGCACACCCCTGAGGTTATAAAAGGAGTTCATTTTCTCTTTCTGTAAAGATTGAATTTTAGAAACCCTACTATTATTATGTGTATAGAGATAAAGACACACACAGAGAGAGAGAGAGAGAGAGAGAGAGAGAGAGAGAGAGAGAGAGAGAGAGAGAGAATATTTTAATCACTATTAGTGGTTTTCAACTATTTCATATAGCTTAAAACACATTATCTCCGGCCCTCTCCACTGATGCAACTATCTTGGGGGTCGAATCCCTCCCTACAGTTCTCTGCCCACTGTTGACTTCTTGGTATTCCATTTATTTTAGCTCCTTTATCGACCTCTTATTACCGTGATGACCAGTGGCACATATTCCATCCATGCTTTAAGAATGTCTGTCTTAGCTACCATCACCCCTTGGGCTGAGACGATTGAAGGAAAACACCATACTTAGTCTACCAAATGCAAAGCCTTTCTGGTGACTCTGAGGGGTGTGTTGAACTTTATTTCCTTATTAAGTTAGAACTGGAGTAGCCCTTAGGTTATACGATGTGCCTAAATTTTCATACCTCTTCCAACATTCCTCAATGTCATTAGCCAATTCATTCGGATATTCCTGGACTTATTTTCCAAGGCGAAGACACCATGAATCTACAAAATCCCTCCGCTTAATATGGCATTGAACTTTTTTCTCTAGAGTTAGGGGTGTTCCCTTGGCTATAGGATGAAATGCTTCTCTGGAGACTAGGGTTATCAAGTTTACAATGGGACCATCTTGGATCGTGATCATGTTATCATTGATAAAGGCCAATATTTGATAGTGCATCTGTTGTTGATTGTCCAGAAGGGACCTCAACATCATTGCCGCATCAACCATTTTTTACCGTTAAGGCAATTAGCTAGAATTGGCCCCGATGAATTAGTGGGAATCTCTTGCGAGGAAAATAAATAATAAATAGAGTGAATATGAACAAAGTAATTAAATCATAAACAGGATGAACCAGTAAATCCCAAGAAACACTTGGCTCAATCTCTTTCAATGGTGATTCAACCCTAGCAGTGGTGGGATTGGATCAGCACTAGAGCTAAGTAGGAGAGTATTCAAGCTAAGGTGAGGAGGATAATTAAGTCTCTTCCCACAAACGGCAACAAAATGATGATTCCAAATATCATCCAAAGGGATTGAAATTTTTTTTTCTAAATTTTCATAATAGTGGTGAGATAAGATAATACAATAGAGTGGCAACGGAGATTAGAGACAAAGAATAGATAGTTATTTAAATGATCTGGGCTTTCCCTACATTCAATATGCAGATCTAGGAATAGTTGAATCCATAGGTTGGAAGACAAGATTTATTGTCTCATTAAAATAAGAGACCATAGTAATAGGGGGTATATGGAAGGATCTCCATTTATGCCCAGGATAATCAGCAGCCTAACTCCTACCAAATTTAAGCCGCTGAGTGAGCACCTAGATATGATGGGACTATCAACCCCGTTCACAATATAGAGATGTATCAATAAGCCAGTGACATATATTCAACACTCGACGAGATGAGGTGCAGAGCGTTCTCCATTACTCTCATAGGTGCATCTCATGTGTGGTATACCGGCCTGCTGAGAGGATCCATTGAGGATTTTAAAAAGTTATCTTAGAAATTCATTTATAATTTTCATTTCAACACGAAGTCATCCAAACATGTAACTCGCTAAAAGTTATGCAGGGTAAAATTGAGCCACTAAGAGTACATTTCACGATTTAAAGAAGAGAAGCTAGAGGTTAAAGATTATGAGGAAAGTATAGGAATGGAAACCCTGATTAGTAGTTTACAACCCCAGAGACTTCAATGGAACATTTTTTAGGATCCTCCAAAGTCCATGATATAACTTTTGGAAACTGTTGGGAGAATTTTAAACACGAAGGACCCCGTTATGGATACTAGGAGAGGTGACATGAAAGAGATTAGAAACGAAAAGTTTGTCCAGGGATGAGATAAGGAAAAGGAAGGAAAAAATAGGTCAACGAAGACAAGTTTACTAAGTACACTCCGTTAACTGTAAGTCTCAACATTATACTGAATGAGATTAAGCGCGACAGGGAGCTCAGGTGGTTGAAAATGTTAAAGTCCCCACCTCACATGTGGGGCAAGAGCAAGTGGTGTGAGTTTCATAAGTACCATGGTCACACAATAGATCAGTGCATCACCTTGAAAGACGAGATTAAAAAATTAATGAAAAAGGGGAAGCTCTAAAAGTACGTAAATAAGAATAGGGGACGAGACGAACGTAGAAAACTTTTCAATGTAAGAAAGGATGTCAAGCCAAAGAAGGAAGTTTAAGGAAACATGAATGAGCAAGAGTCAGATAATAGTGTCGAAGACAATCCTGACCTTCCTGCTAAGCCACTTGTAGTTAAAGGTAATCCATATATGATTTCTTTTGGTATTAAAATTATATAGGGAAGATTAATAGGTGGAGAAGCTGAGCCAACCCATAGGAAGGCTCATGTCATTGAAGCAAAGGAAGCACCTAAAATGGCCTAGGTTAATTCGATCGAGATCGAAGCTAAGCTCGATAAGCCAAAAAAAGTTAATACAGATAATATTATAGTGGGAAGGACTTCAAAGGGATTTATTCCCACATGATGATCCTCTAGTAATCAGTACACGGGTTCACGGATATAATATGGCTCGTAAATTAGTTAACGGGGGAATCTTGACAAACGTCACGTTCTGGGATTGTTTCAACAATTTAAAGATGAGAAAGAAGAGACTTGTTTCCTACCAGCAAACTTTGATTGTGTTTACTGGGGAGAAAATGCACTCTCTTGGAGTTTATGAAATGGATGTATGCATTGGAACCTGGTCGATGTGCATAAATAGGAAGATTAGATTTTTTTTATCATGGATGAACATGTTTTTTTACCTTATAATATAATTCTAGGGAGAATGTCTCTCAAAGAATTTGAGATCACGCCTTCCATCGTATGCCGTATAATGACATTCCCGAATCCTTACGGAGTATGGGAAATGCATGGTGATTAGGTAGAAGCACGAGAGTATTACTTCACCTAGGATAAAGTGAGAGAAACTCACAAAATAAACACAACTTCCTACAACATTGACACCTTTGACCCAAGGAATCAAAGAAAATTCAAAAAGGGAAAGCTTGCTGAGGAGGTAGAATCCATCATCCTCAATTAGGATGAACCGAAAAAAATAACTAAATTGTCTCATCTCGCATAGAAAAGATAAAGAAATAATTGATCGTGTTATTAAATGAGAGGCAAAGTATATTTTCTTAGAGTTCTGAAGACATGTCGGGTATTGACCCCGAAATCATTTATCATCGTCTAAATATAGACAAAAATGCTAATCTAGTGAAATAGAGATGATGAACCTTTTCTAGGGATAGATATGATGTCATGAAAGACGAGGTCAAGAGGTTGTAGACTACAAATTTTATCAGAGAAATGCAATATCCATACTGGTTGTCTAACTTTGTCATTGTGCCTAAGAAGAATATGAAGTGGATAATGTGTGTGGACTTCATGGACCTTAATAAGGTCTCCCCAAAGTATAGTTTCTCCCTTCCCCCTGAATGGTACATGCGATAATGGGCCATGAGCTCATGACCTTCATGGATGCTTATTTCGGGTATAATCAGTTTTTTATGCATAGTGATAATGCCTAGAAGACTTCCTATATCATAGACAAAGTAACCAACTATTATAAGGTGATGTCATTTGTCCGGAAGAATACAAGGGCCACACACCAGAGGTTAGTTAATAAAATGTTCAAAAAATAATCTGGAAAGACAATGTAGATTTTTAAAAAAAAAATCAAATGAAAACTGTCAATAACAAGCACTATAAGGAAAGGATAACATCGAATTTCTAAATCCAAAAATAGTACAAATAAAAATCCAAATATGCGATTGGACAAAAAAAATGAAAAATAATACCCACTTGGGAAAAATAACAAACCCTAAAAGAACTACAAAATATGCAGCAAGCTTAAAGTTGAGGAGAAAGATAGATAAAACTGATTAGCATGATCAAGCAATCAATCCTCCTCCTCTTCCCTATTCTCAACAATTTTTGACTACCTCAGTTCATAAACATTTTGGTACTTGTTGGAGGATATCACCCTCAGCCATTACTGAATGTTTTTTTCTTTAGATACTTCTTCGTTAAATACTTTAAATAACGTTTGGAGAAGTTATTATCAGAAATTACGGTGATTTTTCTCTTTTCAAGTGTGACAGTGATGGAATTTTTGAGAGCTCCAACGTTGTCTCCAACATCGATCATATCCTAAAGGAATTTATCTAGTGAAGAAATATCCATGATCTTATCCTCAACTGATGTCCCACATTCGATGGTAAAGCTAGATCCCTTCTTCTTTCCGCCCTTGGCCCCACTGACAACGCCCCCTCAACTCATTTTCTTCGGTGATTGATTACTAACTAACATTGCGAAAGTTCAATGATGGTGGAAAGTATGAAGCATCCAGGGGTTTAATGAGTGACAATGGAGGTATATGTAGATGACGTGCTAATAAAAAGTCTAAAGGACGAGAATCTTGTGGCTGATTTGAAAAGAAATTTTGATATAATGGTTAGGTAGAAAATGAAGCTAAATCCTATGAAGTTTGCATTCGACATCTGAATGGGGAAATTCCTAGGATTTATTATCAATCAAAGGGGGGTACAATAAAATCCCACTAAAATTAAATCACTAATAGACATGACAAAACCAATGACGATTAAAGACATTCAAAGGTTGATTGGTTGAGTAGCTACTCTAAATAGATTTATTTCCAGGGAAACATACATGTTCTTATTATTTTCTAAAATCCTAAGAAAAGTCTTTATTTAGGACGAGGAGTGTGAAAAGGAATTTTTAAGAGATAAAAAGAAAACCTCGGCTCCCGTATGCTCCTCTCTCGTCCAATTCAAGGGGAAAAGTTATTTTATATCTAGTTATCTAGGAGTCTACCATTAGCACAACTATTGTTCGAGATGATGATGGGGGTTAAAAATCATGTTTAGTTCAACATCAAAGATCTTTAAGGGGAAGAAATGAAGTATTCAAATACGAAAAAGCTTGCATCTGCTTTAATTCATGCTTCGCGGAATATGAAACCTAATTTCTAAGCTCATATGATGGTAGTGCACATAAACACTCCTCTCTAACATGTCAATCATAAACTAGAGGAATAAGGAAGGTTTATATCTTGGACAGTAGAGTTAGGTTAGTTTAACATTATTTATCAGCCAAGGAATGCAATAAAGGGGTAAGCTTTGTGGATGAATTTACATGGAACGTCGAGAATGATTTAAAAACTTCTAAAACTCCTCCTGTCATCTGAAGGATACCGTGGACGAAGAGATGTCCGACAGAGAAGATGTTTTGGCATAAAAAGGTTTCTTGATAAAAAATGGAACTTTGGTTGAGTGAACTTTAACCAAAGAGGGGGTCAGTTTGAAGCCTGCTCATGGATGGCTCGTCCTGTAAAACTAACAGCGGTGTGGGCTAGATACTATCAGCTCCTAATGGGACCAACATTGAATACGATTTAGGATTTAACTTTAAATAATTGAACAATGAGTCAGTATACAAAACGATGCTAACAGGTCTCTCCTTTGCGAAAGAATTGAATGTTGGTTATATTGTTACACATAGCAAATCTCAGCTGATTGTCAACTAAGTTTAAGAATATATGGGGCCAAAGATGAGAAAATAGCTAAGTATATAGCCTGAGTGAAGAAGATGCTATCAAAATTTTGATGACGTCAAGATGGAGAGGATTCCAAGACTAGAGAATGGAAGAGGGGATGCATCGTGGAGGCTAGCCTCAGCCATTAGAAAATAAATTAAATGATCTATCCTAACGGAGATCATTCTTAAGCCGAGCATTAAAGTAGAGGAGATTGAAATGTAAGGTTATCTAAATTTAAACCTGGGAACATCTTAGATGGACCCAATTATAGACTATATCATAGGTGAAAAGCTACCAAAAACTAAAGCTGAGAGAAGGAAATTCCGATATCATGAAAAAAAATTCATCATCATTGGTGATGTACTCTATAAAAGGCGCTTCCATCTTACACTCTTGGGGTGCGCTCATCCCGTCGAGGTCAACTACATTCTCTGAGGTGTACATGAAGGATCATACGTGAGTCATATAATTGGATGATCCTTTGATAAAAGGATCATCTTCTAGGAATACTATTGGCCGATTCTCGCAAAAGATTTGACTAAATACATTTTGAATTCTGACAAATGCCAATCATTCCTCATCAAACCCACTAAAAACTCTTCCTAATATCAGTTCCATGGCCCTTTTTAATGTGGGGTATAGACCTAGTCGTCCATCTACCTAGAGAAAAAGGAAATTTTTGGTTTCTTATTATCACGATTGATTACTTCTTTAAATGGGTGGAAGATGAGCTAATAATAAAAATCACTAAGGAAAATTATTTTAAGTTCATCTGGAGTAACATTATTTTTCGTTAGGACCTGCCCAATACACTGATATTAGATAATGAGTACTAATTTAAGAATAAATCTCTAGAACCTTATTATGGAAGGGTTGGTATTAAGATGTTCTAATCTTCACCTCGCCGATTGCAGGCTAATGGGCAGACATAAGTAACTAATAGGATGATGTTGGAAAGAATTTAGAAGAATCTAGAAGATGCAAAAATGAGATGGGTTGATGAGCTTCTTAGTGTGTTGTGGGCATATAAGACAACGGAGATAACGCCGAAAGTAGATACACCGTTCATGTTAGATTACAGGTTTGAAACTGTAATTACAACAAGGATTGTATTATTGAGACATAGGGTTCAAACCTACTACCCTAAGCTAATATAGAAGAAATATGACTTGATTTGGAATTAATATAGGGAAGGTGAGAAGACGCGACCATTAGGCAATCGACTTGCCAAGTTTTATAATAAGAGATTCAAGTCCCGTCCCATATCAGTGGGAGACCTTGTACTAAAGAACATCATCCAGAAGGATAAAAAAATTCATCTTAATTGGCATGGGCCTTACAGGGTTATAGAAGAAGTCGTCTTAGGCCCTTATCCATTTGTAAACCTTGAAGGCGAGCCGTTTTCTAATCTATGGAACGCGGATCATCAAAAGAGATACTATCAGTAGTTTGTCCTAACTAAAAGGCAAATCTTTTCAGTTGTATGTAAAGAGCATGGTTTTATATGGAATACAATGCAAAATATAATGAATCATTATCTCATCTCTTCTTTATTAATTTTTTTTCTTATTTGGTAGTTAGTAAAACATCATTTAATTATGGTGAACTTATATATAATTTAACTATGGTGAATAGTTAAAACTCTCTCTCGGCATTATGAGAATACCTAAAGAGTCTTGGTTCTAAAGAATCACTCAAAATCATGAGACGAGGGAGGTAATTTAACTTTATTTTATTTGTGAGTCCAAAAACATCATTTGAGCATGGTGGAGATAAACACCATCTAACTATGATGAGTAATTAAAGGTTGATCTTTGCCGTATAAGAGTTCTTGAAGAGTCTCGAATCTAAGGCATCACTTTAAAAATCCTAAGAGGGGGCAGTTACTTTAACATCATTTTAAAATGTTGAAATTATTACACATCATTACTATAGTAAAATATCTTGTAGTGTAAATAATTAAGAAAACACTAAACACCTCATTCAGAAATTACACTTACTCATATAAGTGAAAATAATTATCAAAGCAACAAGAAAAATTAAAAAATCCTAACATATCATATAAGAAGTGATGAAGTTAAAATTACAAATAAATGTTCAAAAATATTTAGAAGTGACAGGAGACAAGTTATAAAAATTGGGCTTTAAAGAACACTGATAATCACTCATAAAAAAATTTAAAGTCGGGCATCAACAACCAGGGTCCTAATGATAGTCAACCCAACTAGATTTTCATTATGAGGGGACGTATTACCCTTTTCCCCCATCCCTATTGGTGGTACCCCGTTCCACCATAGTTATTTTTGTGTCAGTCACACTAGTCTCAACAATGCCAACCTCGGCCTGTATCGGCTGCAGGGCTTCAACACTCCCAAGGTTGGTGTGATAATTTTAGACAATTTGGTATCACTAACCATAAGCTTGGAACATTGGATGGATACTTGGTGGAAGATAGTCTTTTCCCCTTACTCCATGCACTGGATGGCATAGCCAAAGAATTCCTCCAAGTCTTTAAAGTCAGCCACCGACTTCTCAGTCGCCTCCTTTTAATTTCTCGAGCACACCCTCTTCTTGATTTTGAATTTTTTTCTCTAAGACCTCAATCTTCCCCAAGATGTCCACCTTCATGTTCTGCATCCGCTTGTTATGGCGGGCACTTATCTTGTGGACCTTTGTACCATATTTGGCGTTTAAATTTTCAAGCTTCTACTTTAGGTTTTCAACCTTAGCCTGGGCGTTCTTGGCTGCCTTGACCTTCTTGTCGAACTTGGTCGCCCAGATCTGAATGTTAATCAGGGCTATAACAAACTGCAATAAAATAAGATGAATTAGTAGAAGACGAAACAAGACTTCATGAATTAAATAAAATATCAAGAAAAAAACTGTTTAACTATATAGCCCTTTGAAGCGCAAAGTTAAAGACCCAGGAGGGGTCTTGCACATCAAAATATCATTTATCGAATGTAAAAATAGCCAAAGTAATTGCCTCACGGGGCCTCGACTGACTCCTAAGTAAAAAGTTAGCGTTGATGACTAGGTGGTCCAACTTTGTAACAATGGTAGTATCATCTCTGATGAACAAAAGGGGCCCATCCTCCTGTCTTGGTGGGACCTCTTACATATTTTCATTTGCTGAGGGGGATTAATAGAAATGCCCACAAGGATATCTTTTCCCTTCTTTGATCCCTTGGCAGCTTGGTGTTCAAAATTTTTTGATTTCTGCTTAGTTTGCGTCGACAATGCAGACATACCTTGGAGACGTGCAAGAAAATTATTGGACATGGGGACTACAATTTTCCAAACAGAATTTGGAACTCCTACTTGATGATCTAGAAGAATAAAACATGTTTAATATCGGTTATTAAAGTTAATGCAAAAGTTAAATGAGCGAAAAGTTCAATAAAATGTTAAAAAGTATTTCTTATGAAGTTAAGTCAGTGGCTCCATCACCATGCCAGTATAATCCAGGAGAGAGGGGTAATAATTTCCTAAAAGACTATGAGTCACCCCCCGGTAGCTTTCAATGTCTATTATTTTATCGGCACTAAGACGTAGATCCATTTTGTTGAGATCAAGACTTTGTCTCATTCTCGGGGGCCTCTCAGTTCATCTACAGAGTATAGAATGTTTGCCAAACTCTTAATCCCTAGAGACGAATAAATAATAGGATTTCTAGTCATTATTTCAGGTTTAATTGATGTGATGAATTTTTTGTCAAAATGACGATATACAACGTGGTAAAGTAAGGAGCGACTCTCATCATGACCACAGTGTATCATGCAAAAAAATATCAATTGGGATATCCTCCTTGACGACAATCCTCCAAAGTTGGCAACCCCGATAAGAGTCATCCAAGAGTTAGGAGTAATTTGGGCAGGAGCCATGCCGATGGAGGAAATAATCGCTCATATAGACAAGTGGATAGGAAGGCGAAAGCCAATTTTGAACATTAGTTCATAAGTAACAATCTCTCTATCGTTTATGTTATCAGAGGCATGCTAATCCTTAGAGGTAAACCTCATGTTAATGGTTGATTGAACACCATATACGTGCCTCCAAACTATTAGATCAATCTTATGGATGCTACGTGGTGTAGCCTAGGCAACACTTGTGTCCAAGAAACATTGATCCTACTCCTTATCCTCTTTAATGGAAGGAGCTATGTCACGAAGGTCCCAAGTTATGACCTCAGTCTCAGTAATATCCAAGTTTGTCACCTCCATGGGATGTACAGTTCCAGCCACTTCAACTTTTAGCTTGTCTTCAGAATTACCATATAGATCGCGGGCTCAGGGTCCTATCACTTATGATATTCATACACGACCACGATTGCAGAACTCTACCATCTTTCCCTTGTCCACATGACCAGAAGGGACTCTCATGGCCTCTTCAAAGGAGTAGGACTTTGTCCTCTTTTATCTTATACAAAGTTCCACAAGTTGAGAAGGGTTCCATCCATTGGAAGAAGAAATGGATAAAGAGTCCTTAGACGACGAAGGAGACATTGAATCACTACTAATTTTACAACTTCGGGTTTAGCTAATGGTGGATAAGTGAGGCATAATGTGAGGTGTTCTCCAGCTAGAGGGATGAAAGTAAGAGGAAATTGAGACTTGACTTTGGCTCTACGTTTAGCGCAGGCCTTTGTCCTATGAATATCTCATCTTATATGCTCATGAAGGTGAGTAAACTCTTCTCCTAGATCGTAAATCCTATAGTACATGAAAAAAGTGAAGGTTTTGGGTTGTTAACCAAGGATCAAGCAAGGTTGTTTAGAAGGTTTTGGAAATAAACCAAGTACTCCTCCAGTGAGCTTCAAGCGAAAAATCACCCAAAGCTCAACCTTTGCCTAGAAAACCCTTAAAACATGTAATTTAAACCTCAAAGTGGTATTTAAACTCCTTACTCTTCCTAAACCACCCTAATTTATACCAAAACCCACCAGGGTTGATCCCTGAAAAAACCATAGATGTCGAAAAAGAATAATTATAGAAAAAAATGAGAATCAAAGAAAGAAAGTAGGGAGGAAGGAAAGAATAAGGTACCTAAAAGGGAGAAGAGAAATGAAAGAGGGGGAATATGCCAGAAAATGGAGGAATTACTAGCCAAAACGAGGAAAACTTTAGATAAAGAAAGGAAAAATTTATGTTATCGAAAAAAAGATTGAAGAAATGAAGCACGACAAGATAAAAAAGAAATTTTAACGATTTTTATCACCGAAATGTGTGCACATATTCGAAAACACCCATCATCAGGGTTCATCATTCAAAGCGATCCTTAGATGCACACCTCATTGAGCCACATATCAGACCATTACACAACGTATAGGTGTCCAGTTCAAGGAGGCTTAAACGCCATCTATATGCACACGCCTGCTCACTATAATCATGTGACTGACATGCCTGCACTAACATTGGGTGAAGCCTAACCATAGAGAATCAAGATGAACTTAAACCTCAGCCTCCCACCAATATTGCAGTCTAAGATCTATGGAGAGATTGATATACATAAGTCTGGTCTCACTAAGATGACACCCATTGAGTTGGCGTGTCCTCTCATATTATGTCAAACGCATCATCCCACTAGAGCTCTCATCAGCAGTCTTGTATCACATGGTCTCATCCTCCAAGGCCATCTTATAACAGTATAACCTCCATCAATAGGCAAAAACAATATCGGCCTTGCTACAATACACATGGAATGACGACCTCTTAGACTAGTCAATGTACTAGCCGTACACACTCTCATAAAGACAAGACCTTCACATTAACTACATAGGCAGAACATGGTACCAGCCTCATCTTGACCCTTCATCCCAAGGGTCGGAGCTCTTCTAGTCTTGTCCAGTCGAGACCCACAGCTTCAGATACAAAATACATGCACGGAAAACATAACGGGGGAATTATAGGCATATCCACTTAATTTCATTATATCAAATCAACCAGCACTGGGAAGGAATATTTTATGATATTTAACTACATAACTCTCTCTCTGTCTAAATGTGTCATTCTCCCATTGACTACTGGATATCATTATACATGAATTCCATGCTTAAGGGTGGTATTGCGTACCCTTAAGCTATAAAAGGAGCTCATTCTCTCCTTCTATAAAAATTAAATTCTTGAAACCCCACTACTGTGTATATATAGATATATAGAGAGGAACAAAAGTGCTCGTAATCACCACAATTTTTTTTTATCCATCTTACATAGTGGAATCACTTCATACTTTGCACAGTGGACATAGGCCAAGGAAAAACTACTTAAATCTTTGTGTCTCTTCTTTGTCTATCATCTCCTCTATCACTTTACTGTATTATCTTAAATCACCATTGTTGTGAAAATATAGAAACCAGTTTGAATACCTTTGGATGATATTTAGCATCACTAGTTAGATCCTATGAGTTACATTGGTCACCTACGAGGTGTTCGTGCCTCTCATAGGGTTGTTTAGAGGTTGTTTTTGGTTTCATCCTCTAGCGGCATGTTTTTAAGCTTAAGTCTTGAGATTTGAAAATTATTTTCATACTCCGATGACTACGTGCTCAGTTTTTATGAGTAACCTTGGTCCCGCATGAGGTGTTCACGAGTTGTCTAAAATTATTTTACCGCACGAGGTGGCAAGCAATTTTAGGTTTTCACCTTCTAGCGGCATGTTTTGAATCATAAATTTAGACATTTTTTTAATTATCATCATATTCTCAAATCGGGTGTCTTGTGTCAATGTGATTAATTTCTAGGAGTTACATTGGTTTCGAGCGAGGTGTTCATGCCTCTTACGGGCCGTTTTGGGGGTTATTTTTTAATTTTGTCCTCTAGCGATATGTTTTTAGGATAAGTCTTGAGATTTTCAAATTTTAATAATATTCTCAAACCAGGAGTCCCTTGAGTATACAGACCTTTTCTATGAGTTATATTGTTTTGTGCGAGGAGTGTGTGCCTCTTACGGCGCTGTTTGGTGACTGTTTTGGATTTTTTCCTCTAACGGCATGTTTTTAAATCTAAGTCTAGATATTTCCAAATTATTGTCATATTTTCAACCTAGGAGTCTTGTCACTACGTGTTCAGTTCCTACAAGTTACATTGGTCTTGTTTGACGTGTTCGTTCCCACTATGTAGCTTTGGGGGGATGTTTTGCGATTTCTCCCTTTAATGTCATGTTTTCCGCAACCAATTCATATTAAATTAAGTAATATTTTAATCATGGAGTTGACCATTGAATGTAAAGCACCATCACATCCTTGCTAATACATAAAGCATACTGAACTTTCATAATTCAAATTAATCATTCATAAATCAAATTAAGCATTCATAAATGAAACTAAAGCATAATATCATAATAGAATACAATTCAGATACAACTATGATTGTTAATGGCCAATATAATAATAGGATACCAATAGCATTGTTTAAGGATAAAATAATATTTTAATACTCAATCTTCCTCTAAATAAACTAAAAGATCCTTCAAATTAGAGTTTTCATCAATAGAATACTATAACTCTTTAGCAGCCTTTAATGTGTCTGCTTGATTTTTCGTGCCCTTTGGTTAATTGCATAATAATAAGCTAATTTCCACCATTTATACACCTTGAGTGGAATACCTTTTTCATGTTCTGAAAGCTAGAAATTAAAGGCTCATCGACTATGTGATATTTACTCTTCATCTTACAAAAATCTGTCGTGATAAGTTTTAAGTTAGGATTAATGTTACAAGCATTCGTAATTTCCTCCACCTTCACCCAAACATAATAGAATATGTTTTTATTTAAATATAAATAATCGAGTTTTAGAATTTGTTAGACAGAGGTTAGCAACGTATCTTTTGAATTTTTATCACTTTTGCTAGCGACACAGGTAATCATGGCAGAAATTGAAATTCCATTATTTTCCATCAAAAGGTTATCCTAACATGAATATGAAATGAAATTAAAACCATTAGTGCGAAACTTCTTAAAATCCTTCTCACAAAATGTGGGACCTTTTTCTAGGCGTGCAAGCCTTGAAGAGACATCACCTCTTTTTAGAAGCTGCATTTATTAATGAATTTGTATTAGGTCATGTTTTTACCATACACGAATAAATTATCGCACACATAATTAGTGAAAATTACCTTTTTTTTATATCCATGCCCTAAAATTATTCTTTTTTTAATTTCTCTTATGATTTTTGGTTACTTTGTTATCATATTTTCTATAGGTAAATTTTGGAGATTAGATCATAATATAGAGAATACATATAATCAAACAGAATAATTCAGTTAATTATGTAGATTCTCACTCTCTCCCATATTCAACTGCATCGTATTATATGTTAGTTATTCCTACCTTTTTACAAAAACATTTCATCCTCAAACCCGTTAGATTCCTCGATTACTCATTCTCTAAGAGGATTGAACCTTATCAGCTCTTGTTCTGTCATATATTCTTGAGCGTGTAATAATGATTCCATAATTATGTATTCTTTAGCAATTAACCCTCCAATATACCCTGTATTCTTAGAGTAATAATTGAAGGTTTTCATCTATCGATTATAGGTTATATCCAGTGATACCTACCAGGGCCAAAAAATAAAGCCTAATCACATAAATGAATAAGTAGGTTGATCCTGATATCGAAGAATAATGAAGAAAAATATTTCTCTAATACACAAATTCCCTCAACTAATGTTAATTTTGTAACTTTAATGTGCTTTCTTTTTACCACTTTTTCACAAATTAAGGTAAATCACAAACTTATTTGCATAATTCCCCAGTAAAAATATTTATTCTCGGTGTAAGGGGAGGTCATCTTGGGGGCTGGGAGTATTATAATACAATCAGAGGCATAACCCATATAGATATGGTGATAAAAGATTAACCCAGATATCCTCAATAATCACAAATGAACACACAATATTGTTTATAACAATCGCTCAGATTGAGCTCACAAATTCCTCGTGTATAACTCAAATAATAAAAGAACCTCAGAAACGACTCAGTCAAAGGAAGAGAGAAACAAGCACCCTAGATGCACCATGCTAGGCGCCCAACACACCAACATCTTCAATGTTTGTGGTTATCTAATAAAATATTCATAATAAATGTCAGTGGTAGGTGAATAAACTCTTCTTTGCAATAACTTCTTTGCTCTCAGTGTGTTTCTCTCTCTCTCACTCTCTCTCTTCTTAAAAGTCGTTGAGGTTGATAAATATCCCCATATCCTTTCTGGGATGTGTCGGTCCTCATTATTGTGAAAGATATTCCCCTCACACTTGAAGTCACAAGAATTAAATGCCTGATGAGTCATCCCATCCTGCATCATAATCATTAAATTCCAGTAAATACCTTTTGGCTACCAACTATGAGTCAAAGAACTGTCACGCCAGTCATAGTTCACTAAAACATATGGCAACCCCAATACCATAGTGGTTTACTCAAGTTTGGATTGGACAGTGGGTAGGTAGCTCATGACATCACTCAAAGTAGATGTGACCTTTGGTAAAGGGATGTTTGACTCAAGGATATATGTAAGATGGAACTCAAGGTTATTCAGCATAAGCTTCTACGAAAAATGGTCCCAGTGTTTTATCAGGTGCATCTAAAATGGTTAAGACAAGCTTTAATGCTTCCTTACTTCTCAATCCTCCAAACCAGGTCCCTCTAAAGCTCCCACAATGAGGTCATTCGATAGAGCATATAAGATTTCCTAAGACCTGCTAGGCCTGGTCTCTCGCAAGGACCCTTTGAACTCCCACTCAAAGTTACAGTCATTACAAGTTTCAATCAATGCAATTAAAAGATACACTTTGACAAAGTAATGAGAATAGAAGATAAATATAAGCTCCCTCACTGAGCTTCTTCACTGATCTTCGTCACTACCTTAATGTTTCTTCATTATATCGAGATTCTTCTGTTAAGAGGTGGAGCTACTTATAATCACGAGATTACCTTCAAGATCCATTATATTTTCCCCGTTGTGTAAATACTTGTTGTGAGTGCAAGAAATGTCTGCACGAAAACATCTCAATCCAGTGGGCCACCTATTATACCATGCCAAATTATTCTCGATGCGCCTTAATTGCTATTGTTTCCATTATAACTATCCATTAATGAAAATTCTCCCCGATGTACCTGAGACAAAGATCTTCGATGCTTAGGCATATAGTGAGGGGACAACGCAAACTTTCTGAACTGTGGGTGGGAGCCTGGCGTCCTTTTCTGGGAGTCGCCTCCAACCATTAGAACATTATCATATGTAGTGAAATTTTCCCCCGGTGTAACTCTGAATCTAAGCTGTCATCATTTTGACTATTTAAAAAGGAAAATTCTCCTCTGTGTACCTGATCCAAACCTATCACCATTTGGGCTTATGGTAAAGGAACGTCGTGACCTTTTTGAACTTTGAGCGAAGGTTTATGCCTATTTTTCTACGATTAACCTTCATTCCATATGACTTCATATCTTTACTGAAAATTATCATCGATATATCGCCACCCATTATATAATCACCTGGGCTTGTAGCGATGGGACAACCTTCACTTAGGCCTTTAGACTTCCATTAAATTTCAAAAATTGTTGCCAAATTATTACTTCTCTTGGAAGCAATGTTCTCTCTCCCAAGTGTGACCCCATTAATGACTGGATGCTGTCTTTTCAACTGTCATAGTCATTCCCAAAGTGCCACATGTCTTTTGAAATGATTGCTGACGACGAATCACATGATAGAGTGGGAAACTCAAATGCCATTTTGAAAGTCTCAAGGATACATACTTAGCATTTTCCTTCTCTTACCTTTCATTTTCCTTCATTATCTCCTGAGCTTTTAGAGAGAGGAAATTTTTTTCCATCATTGATGATCTTCTTTTCAAGCTCTAACTTGTGAGAGCCTTCTTCCTCCTTCATTTCCACCACCGTCAGGCATGTTTCCGCCACTTTCAGCCTCCTCTTTATGCTTACTAAGAGTTCATTATTTTCTATCACTAAAAACCATTTAATGGCTACTTTTGACGTACCAATTGCCACTACCGTGACTGCTGCACCTGGTGCTCCTACCCTAGACACCATCACATTTATGGTGGCACGCCAAGAATAATTTTATTTTTATTGTCGTTCTCCTATTTTTTTTAAGGGTGATAATTTTTTTGGTGACTGAAAAACATTAGCTATATGTGCTAAGTTTGTCCGCATGAAACTTAGTGATGAAGAAGACGATTTTACTATTTGGGGCTTCCCCCCCCCAAAGGGGACTCTGAGATTTTGCCTTGACTGTGGTGACTTCCCCTTTTCCCATATAGATTTCAAAGAACCTAGAGGTTACCTATCTCACTTTGCTTATTAGAGTACTTATATACGGGCCACTCATGTTGATGCCCTCACTAAGGTTAGGCTCCATCGCGCTTCCTAGTTTAGAGATTTCACTATGTCCACGCACAACACTTCTCTCCAAGTGTTGGTGTCTTGCTAGAACATTACAACCCACACTTTCATCACAATGTTGGGAGAGTTTACCATTATTCTCGAAGACGTCTACAAAATTCTTGAGCTTAAGCCCACAGGTACATCATCTTACTCCGACGAAGCTTTGGATGCTGAAGAGACTGCAACCTATGCAGACTTAAATCATATATGTCAAAATTGCACAGGGTATGTAAATATGCCCACCTTCACCCCTCTTATGAGCTACTTCTCCATGACCCTTATGAAAAAGAAGTTTATTATGCATATGGTAAGGGTAAAGATACACCCTTAGAGTTACCTACTTATATCTTAGTCATTCTTTCTCATTTCCTCTTGCTCGGGAAGCCCAACGACCAGCCGTATAAGGACCTGAGTAATATATTCATCTGATTAGCTCGGCGATTCGAGCTCCCTCCGGAAACAATGGCTTTAGGGTCTCTCCTCACTTGGTTGGACATGACTCATCTTGACATGGAGTGATCCCTCAGCCGATATAATGTGGCCAGTTTTTCTAATGCCATTCTTCTAACGGGTTTCATTTATACTCATTTTCCAAAGATAGCGCCAGCAAAGGTGAAGTTACCATTTCAATAGAACCTCAAGACCCATCGCCTAATGTGTTGGCACAAAAATAAAGAGATAAGGACATTTTTCCAATCTTGGATAAGTCCAACTGTTTCTTCATGAGGTCATACATAGAAGAGACTTATACTTATTCTTGGTCCTTCTTCCCTTGCTTAGCTAAGAGAGTTCAAGCTACCTCTAAGGAGGTCATTGCTGAAGATACCTCGTTCACCGTGGTACTTCTTCTAACCACAGGTTTCTTACCTTCTCATACTAAATGGGGTACTACTTCAGAGAATTATACCCCAATCGCTTCTCACGCCAGTTCGACTATGATAAAAAATACCCTCTCCCCATTTATCAGATATTTCATCCTAAGCAAACCTTCTTCAAAGCTTGATCCCACTACATTATTTCAGTCTCTTCATCATTATCTAGTGTAGTTAGTGGTTGAATCACCACTGCATGTTTGATAAGGAAAGGTGATGTGTATTTTCATTTTGCCATAAAATATTGGCCAATGCAGTTGGTAAAGATTGAGGAATTCACCCACAGTCCTCCCATTTATCCACCCTTTTGTTATTTCCCCCCTTTAGATCTTGGTCTTAAAGGTAACTTCATTTTGGGAGTTGAGTTCCCTCTTATAAACACTCCCAAGGATACTCCCACCTAGTTACCTCCTTATTCTCCCATTGTCGTTACTACTTAAAAGACTAAGAAGGATCCTACCTCGAAACAACCTACCTCTGCCCTTACTACCGAAGGTGCTCCTAGCGAGGGGCATTCTCAATCAACCTATGAAAATCAAAGACCTCGAAGAGGGGTGGTTCTTCTAAGTCCAATAATCCTTTTGATGTTTTTTCAATTATCTATGTTCCCTCTATAATGCCCAAATCTACACGTAAGGAACTCCAAGTAAAGTGTCGTGCCGAATTAAAACAACTTTAATGCCATTTTTAACAATGCACCCCTATTGTTCCTACTTTGGCTTCCTTTTCTTTCATTCTCGCATTTCCCACAAAGGGAGCCACCCCGTGATAAAAAAATTTCCCACGTAACATCTTGCACTGGTGATTCTTCTGAAAGAAAGAAGACTTTAGGAACAAAAACTCAAAAACAATGTGCTTACGAGGTGCCACCCATAGCCTGTCCTTCAAGTCCCAGGACCTCTCCCCATACCCCTTCCAATGAGCTTATAGAGATAGATTGACAGTCTTGTGGAAGATCACGGAACTGTTGAAGGGGCCTAACGATGCTCCAACCACCTCCTTCTCCTATACTTCCCTTGGCATCCTCTTCTTCAGATGAAGAGGTAACTTCCCTTTTCATAACTTCTATATTAGTAAGGAATATCTTTCTCCCAACACTTATCACAAAAGAATTGGTGTTTATCTTTGTAGGAATGTCAGTCCAGTGGGGGTGGATCTTCTCCTCCTATAAATCCATTCGTGGGAGGATGGTTTGGTATTTCTGAGACCGTTGCACCTCCTCCCCATTCTTTCATGACTGGACTTACATATTCCAGATGTTCTCCTTCATGGAATTTAAAGGAGGCTGCCTGAAAATTTTGTACATCCCTTGATATTGTTGGGCCCTCCCCTCAGGTAGAGGAGCCTCCCTTAGTTTCATCTGAGATGTCCCCATTTCTTGTGCTTCCTCTAGCACTTCTTCCCATTTTTTTAAGTCCTCTAGAGGTAACGATTTCTCCTTCTGAACCATTTTTGAAAACCAACTTCTTCCATACCAAGTGTTATATTTCTTCCCTTTTCTAGGTCATTGTTTCTTCATTAGCCACAACCCTTTCTGGTTCATTACTTCACCCTTTGGCAAGGTCCATCACTAGAATTGATTCTTTCCTCGTTACTACTGAGGTAAAATTAATCTTATTTGTGTGTTTTCCCCTACTCATGTGGTGTTTCCGTTATTTAACACTTAAGCATTTTATGCAGCCTTCCTAGGATGATTTTTCACATTCTCTCCCTCAGGTTCCATAGGTTCTTAAAGTTATAGATACTTCAACCTCTCAATATGAGGTTCCTTCGACCTCTGTAGTGGTTGAGACTGCTAGGGCTCACGGAACTTTAGTTGGGACTTCTCCCATTTTGACACTTGTGCCTTTTCCTAGGGAAGTTGCTTCACCGGGGCCTGAGGTTCCTCTATCAAAAGAGTCTTCACAAGGTCCTTAGCTTCCTCTTACTGAAGAGGATTTATAAGGGCCTGATATTCCTCTACCATAAGGTCCATCTAAGGTCTCATCGGGTATGGATGGTTTTTCTCCTGGTAGTGGTGTGCTGTTACTAAGGTAATTGCTATTTTTCTTTCATTTCCTTTTGTTTGCATAAGTGTTATCATTATGCTTGTGTTAAAAAATAAGATGGAAAACATAACTCACACCCATTGGTGACTTAACAATGAAAACCACTTATTAAGATTATTTCAGAATCTCACACACGCGAGGTGATTTTATGATGAAAAAACAGTTATTAATATTTTTTCAGAATCTCACACCTAAAAGGTGACTTAACAATTAAAAAGAAATTATTAAGATTGTCTTAGAATCTCACAATACGAGGTGACTTAAAAAGGAAAAACATTTTGTTAAGATTTTCTCTTAATCTCACACCTACGAGTTGACTTAACAATGAAAAACACTTGGTAAGATTTTCGAGAATATTACTTTTCTTTATCTCTTTTTAGGTCATGAGGGAGACCAAAACTTCTCAAGGTCAACCTCATCATGATCCCTCGCCTGTTCTCACCTCTTTGAGAACTTGTTTCCCAGAATGAGTTGAGTCATAATGATCATAGATTCACTACTGATATTCCAACTAACAGTTAATCCGGGTGTGAGGTTCCTGCAAGGATAGAAGTCTCCGATTGAGTCTTAATGTAGTGTTGGCTCAATTCCATACCAAAACATTTGAGTTATAGGATAGTGTCCAAGTGTATCCATCCAAGACTATGACATGTTAGTTGAAGACGTAGCAGCCAAGATTATAACGCTTCATCATATGCCGGTTTTAGTGTGCCTCGTTTCTACATCAACAACATTGGTTCCAATGCTCCTAAGGTATGAATGCATTTTATATAAGAGCTTGGAAATTTATTGTGTGTATTTTATAAATTTTTGATAAATAGTTTTAACAAATTTGTTTTACTCAGAAAATATTTTTTAAAACTTTTAATAAAAAAATTTGGGCTTACAAAGAATTTTTTATTTTCTGACATGTCATTCGAACGAACTAGAATCTCATTCGAACGAGACTTCTAACGATATTTCCTTTTTCTCACTAGAACATGTTTAGTAAAGTCGTTTGATCGACAAAGTCATTCGAACGAAAATATCGTTCGAATGACTTTGGCGGGAACAATTTTTTTTGCAGTTTTCTCCATGTTCCCACTACTTTTTGACATAATTACTTAGTGCGGGAACCAACCTTTTCAAACCAAAATTTTCATCTCCTACAATCTCCAAGAGAGAGTTTTGAGAGCTTAATTCCAAAAAGAAAGAGTTCATGCTTTGAATGTGTGTTTTTTAAGAAAATCCTTCTTAAATACTCTTGTTTACACCCATAAGAGTTTATTCCAATTTTCTTCATATATATCTTTGCTTGGAGTGTTTGGCACCGGTTTTATCTCTACACCTCAAGGAAGATAAGTTTGGGCTTACTTCTACATCCCACAAAGAAGAAGTTCATTATTTTGACAGCGACAATCTCATACGGTGAAAGGCACCGTGTGTGGGTGATGGGTTCCTAAAGCTTCATTGGTGGATTCCAAGGTTTTGGTGGATTCTGGAATTTTCGGTTAAGCAGAGGTAGTTGAAAGAAGACGCGTCAGGGCTTGAAGGGAGTCGAGTCGAGTGTAGTATGTCATCTGTCTTATAATTGTAATTCCGTACTTAGTGGACTTAAGGCTAGGGTCGTCCGAGGTTTTTTCCCGTTGTGGAATTTTCCTTATACATAGTGGCGTAGTGGTTTGTTTATTTTATCTTTTGCAAAATCACATTAGATGCATGCTTAGGTAAAAAGGTAAAATTGCTATATTTAATTTGGATATATATTAATTTAATTCAAGTCATTAATTTTATTGGATAAAATTTTGTTTGGACTAAATTTCAAAATGAATATATATTGTTAGCCAAATTTCTAGGACTTGGATTAAATTAATTTTTGGCTAAAAGTAAATTTCTCATAGTTAACTTCAAGCGCTGTTCTTGTTTGTGAGAAAATACAAAAATTGGTTTGTGTGAATTTTACCTCAACCCACTTGGTTAAACACTTCGTTGCCACGAGTAGCCATTTATTTCTTCTTAAATATGGATATATATCCAGTACCATATGAAATGCCCAAGTATGAAATGGGCAAGGAGTATCTAATCAGTGTAGGTCCACCGAGAGGGCATGGATCATATTCCCATACAAATGGCGCACCTTGAACTTGCTAACAAACTCAGCATAATATTTCTCCATGATTATCTAATAATAACCCAACGTCATTAATTGGTCATATAACTTTGCCCCTCCAATGTGAGCTGGTTCATGAGCTTACTTCAAGACTTATGTTGCTTCCTCCTTTGTGATGCCTCGTAAAGGCCTGTTGAAATATTATTTGCGATAGAGTTGTTCCTCTTAAACATAGAATTATGGGTCCCTTATATTGAGTCCAATAGCATCCATTTTCTCCGAAGGAACAACTCCATCTTTAATGAAATTAATATAAGGCTGCCTCCAATCTGCTTGGGCCTCAATGAACTAATATTTAGTTACCTGAAAGAAAAGTTACCATTTATCGCACCTTTGTTGTACCTGTACTACATCTTATTTCATCACTGTCCAAAAGTATCCCTCTCTCTGGATTCTTCTGTACACAGTGATCTCACTTGTCTCACAGTTTCATCATGTGTTTTTTAACTTGCATTATACTTCCTATGGCTCGATGCATCTTGATATCCATCCTCCCACATTCCTGAAGTACATATTTCCTTAACTTGTAAAGTACTGCACCTACTCTCTAAGTTGCATCTTTCCCTCTCCGGACTCTAGTTGCTTCCTGATCTTACATCTTCAATTGGAATCATCTTCTATTGATAAGATCGACTGCGCAATCGGGCGAGTTATTCTTCATTATGTCAACACCGTAGTTATATTATTATTCATGGATACCTTGTGAGCAATAGTAGCATAAGCATCATAATGGTTATTCATCATTCCATGATGACTCCTTATTTTGACCAAATGGAACTGGTTGATCAGTTGTTGGATGATTGTCTTATAACGAGACATGCTAAGATACTGCAATGCGTATTCCCCATTTACTTTCTTGACCACTAAGTTTAAATCACCTTTAATGCACAGTGAACGTATTCCTCTTCGAAGAGCTTCTAGCCATCCCAGTACTAATACCGCATATTATAATTCATTATTGGAACAAGGAAAATCTAACTTGTAGGAGAGGCAAAATTCGTCCTTACCTTTTGAGAGAATAAACCCTACTCCCCCTTTTCTTTGCACCGAGGAACCATCGAATTCCATAGTCCATTCTTCCAAGATTGCATAAAAAAATTAGCCTTGAAATCATCTCTTAGAATGCTCATGAGGTGGCTCAAACATCCCTGATGGAAATATTGCCAATAAGTCTGCATACGCCTGGCTCTTGATCGCTTGAGGAACCATAAACTTCAAGTCATATTCTGAAATAATGAGGAACCACCTAGACTCACTTATAATCAAAACAGTTCTTACAAAGAAAATTAATAGGATCGCATCTTGTTATAATATGAATTGTGAAAGATAACATATAATATCTAAGTTTTTGAGCTACGAAGACTAAGGCTAAACAATGAATCTATAAGAAATTTTACTTTGCCTCAGGTCTATGTATGATACTACTCAGATAGTGGAGTGATCTTTCTTGACCATCAATCTTCTGAGACAAGAGAGATCCCATAAACCTGATGGTAGAGGTAAGGTAAAGTTACAATGGTATCACTGTCATGGGAGGAATCATCATTTATGGAGATCTGAGGATCTTCTTCAACTTGTTGAGGGCTTCTTGATGAGATTCATCCCACTTAAACATTATGACTTTTTCCAGTATATCCATCAATGGATGAGTATCTCTGCCAATCTTAGCATAAACCTCCTGAGACGGGAAACTTTGCCGAGGAAACGCTTGAGTATTTTGCCATTCTTGGACATGGCATCTCTAGAATTGTTCCCTGTTTGTCTTGGTCCATCTGCACTCGTTATCGATCCACCAAGAAGCCTAGAAAGTTCTCGCTCATTACCTCAAATTCACACTTCAACAGATTCATCTTTAATTTGTACTCCCGACATATATTGAATAATTTCCTGAAATCACCCAGATAGCACTCCTCCTTCTTTGACTTGATAACTAAATCATCCGCATAAAATTATAAAATATCGTGAAAGAAGTCATGGAAAAAGGCCATTATTGTTCTTTGGTATGTTGCTCCAGTATTCTTCAATCCGAAAGGCATCACTTTTTACATAAAATTTCCCAGTACGGTTCTGAACATTATTTTCTACACATCAGTTGAATACATCTTGATTTGATTATATTCCACATACCCATATATGAAGATGTACATTTTATGACTAGCAGTTGCATCGATAAAGTTATTTATGGAGGGCAGAGGGAACTCATCCTTCAGGCAAAATCAGTTCAAATCTCTAAAGTTTATGAAGATTCGTACCTAGTTTTTATCATTCTTACCTACTAGCACAATGCTACACAATCAAAGGGGGTGTTAGATCAGTTTGATAAACCCTGCTTTCTTACCTAGTTTTTTTATTTAACAGTCGTTACATATCTTGCTTAATCTTCAGATCTAGCTCCAACTTGTAAGTCCTCATAGCTTACTTCACCACTATGGATGAAGGCATAACGTTAATATTGTGGTAACTTACTTCTTTATCCAACCCCTCCATCTCACTGTACTTCCATGCAAAGATATCTATATACTATTAAATCATCTCAATTAAACCTCTTGTCTTCTCTACACTTAGATCCTTTGAAATAATGATGGGCCTTGGATCTTCTTATTCTTTAGCCAGATTAAGCTATTCTAATTCCTGTACTTAAGACTTTAGAAAATCCATCATGTAATCTGGTTCATCCTCCACTTCCTCCATAAACTGATGTATGTTGGAGTTATCGATGACCATCCATTGCCCTTGATTGTCCACCAAAAAGTACTCAGACTCAACCTCTTTGCCAGCCTCTTCAATATATCCTTTGACTGCCCGCTCACACCTTCAGAGGCAATAAACTACCCTTCCATATTCCAATTATACTTTCTTACACTGACGGTTGATCGATGTAGCTTCTTTTTATTTCCTCTCTTACAAAGCTTCTTCTATCTTGTCTTCTAAAAATATGCTCAGTACACTCTACCGTTTGACCTCATACTCAATGGGATCAATCACGAGCCTCATCGTATCACTCAATTTCCTAGAAATAGTTTGAGGTTTAGGGCTTTCGATGTTAACCTCCTCATCACCTTTCCTCACACTTTTTCCTTCATCACTTTGATCGTTCACAAGCCCCATCCTTTATCTGATAGATGGAACTCTAGCACCCTCCATGTGCCTCATTAGGACTTGTACATCTTCATCCAATTCAGTGTAAAATGAGGCATCAACTACATGAGCCTCCTTATATGCAAACTGCTTCTTGGTTTACCATTTAACAATCTATATCCCCATTACATTTTCCTTGGCACACTGGTGATACGTCGAAGGAACTAAGCCATGGTTGTGCATCTACGCCCTTCCCATCAAGAGATTGTAGGAAGTACCACTCTTAATGACATGGAGTTTGATATGTGAAGTGAGATTCCCCATCACTATCATCATATTCACATACTCAATTGAATTTGAAGACTCGTTGTCATAACTAAAAATCACCAAAGGCATTAGTATCAACCTAGCCTTACAGATGTTGGAAGCATAAAATGAGCTGATAAGCATGATATTTATGGAAGCTCCCCCATACATCAAAGCTCTAAAAAGCTCACCCCGTTAATGCTCACTATTACATATAGTGGTCCATTATGAGGTAACCTCACTTCTCTATCAGGGTCAGAGAAAGTCACATCGAACAAAAACTTCCTCACCAGCCTAGCCATATGTTATTTCCACCACAAAGATGGAACTGCATTCTTCGAGGCAATATCTAAAACACCTGAGCCATCCTTAGCCCTCTCTCCTTGGGCAATATCACTTGATCGAAGAACCACGTGAACTTGGGTGACTGCGATACAACTTGATATTCCAATCCTTGCCCTATCTCTTCATTATTAATGTTGCGCACTTCCTCTATATCCTTCGTACTTTCTTCATCATAGGCTATCACGACGTTATGCATTCCTCTTATGAAATATTGCAGGGCTTCCTCGAACTCTTCCCACTCCACCATCAACTCTATTTCTTCCCTTGCAGTTTCCTCTCCATAGGTATTCACCCGCTTTGATGCATGCGCAACTAATGGGTCATTTTTGACATTTTTTTGAGGGATCGACAAAGTCTCTGCCTTCATATGGTTATTTATGATCTTTCTTAAAGTGAAACATGATACCATTGGATGATCTATCTTCCAATGTATTTTACGGTACTTGGGGTTTTCCCTTACTTATGGTTCTGGCTCTGTAGTTAGTCCATCCTTGCGTGCATAGACTTCCATTTTCACAGCATGGCATTATAACATCTAATAGCCTCCTCAACGGTGCAAGAAAATTGTGGTGGATCCTCTCTTTCTGTACCGAATTTCCTCTTGTTATCTTTTTTCAGTTACTCGGCTTCTTCCTCTACTCTATCAACATAACCCATTCGTGGTGGATGGCCACACCCCCCAACGATCTGTACTTGTTAACTGAACATCATTGAAACCACGTTGGGGCTTGGGCTTACCACGAGAGAGATATTTCTTGCATTTTTTATGAACACCATGAAAGTTCCTTCATGTGTCTCATTTATCAAATGGAAGATGTACTCTGAGAGCAAACCTTCAGCATAGATCTGGAGTATCATGGACTCCTTAGCCTCCTCCCTCACATCGAAGAACCTTTTCTTGAACCTTCAGATATACTCCAAAACCTCCACACCTAACCGTTGCCTCTCGTTACACAAATGTGTCAGTGTGAACTCATTCTCTGTCAGAAAGAACTTCTTTACACATATAATGTGCATTTCCTCCCATATGGAAACACTCTTGGGATCTAGGTGAGAGTACCAAGTGTATGCATTATCGGTCAGGTATTTAGAAAACTTCATCAAACTCTACTTCGTGTTATTGCAGTGAGCTCCCAAATGTTCCAAGAACCTCTTAATGTGCTCCTTAGGATCCCCTCCTCTCCCGATGTACTTGTCAAAGATTAGCGGTATGTAATCTTAGGGGCAAGGCTTTATAATTTCCTCCAAGGAAGATGAATGATCATTCTTTCCCATTGGGACACTAGGTTGAGGGACCACAGGTGGAACACTGGTCACGTTTGGAGAACTCATAGATGGCACAGGGGTGGGGCCAATGGTCATGGGGACTGTGCCCATTAAAACTACACTTGGTGGGGCTATCGAAGCCGCCATTAGAGTGATAAAAGATCTAGGGTCGATCCTTCCCCCCAAATCCATTATTGCTATGGGAGTCTGAAAAAACTTTATAAAATTACCCATCAGACGATACATGTGGACTGGTCCCATCACATCACTAGTGGAAGCTAGTGTGATCATTGGGACTTCTGTCTCTGGAGGTTTCAAGCTCTCTCGATGCTTGTTTCTCCCTCCATTGAATATCATCAAATTCATGGACCCAGTTAAATTTATCTTGTGCCATATTTTCTAGAGGAATTCCTCCCAAACGGAGTCTCCAAATGTAAGAGGGGAGACCTCTTGGGGACTGTGAGTATTATAGTAAAATCATAGGCATAACCCCTATAGATATGATGATAAAACACTAACCCAAATATCCTCAACAATCACAAATAAATACACAATATTGTATATAACAAACACTCAGATTGAACTCACAAATCGCTCATGTATAACTCTAATAATAACAAAAGAACCTCATAAACAACTCAGTCAAAGGGAGATAGAAACAAGATGCTTGGATACACCTTGGCAGACAACTAACACACAAATAGCCTTCAATATCTCTGGTTAGCTAGTAAAATAATTGTAATATATATCAATGGTGGGTGAATAAACTCTAGTTTGCAATAACTTATTTTCTCTCAGTATGTTTTTCTCTCTCTCTCTAGAAGGAACTCTCCCTTCTCAGAAGTGGTTGAGGTTGATAAATAGCCACACACCCCTCCTGAGATGTCTCTGTCCTTATTAATATGAAAGGCATTCCCCTCACACTTTAAGTCACATGCACTAAATGCCTAATGGTTTAGCCCATCCTACGTCATAATTATTAAATGAAAATACATACCTTTTAGCTACCAACTATGCATTAGAGGACTTTCGTGCTAGTCGAAGTTCATCAAACTTCTTGACATCCCCAATATCACAGTGGTTTACTCAAGTTTGGATTTTATAGTGGGTAGGTGGCTCGTGACATCACTCAAAGTAGATGCAACCTTTGGTAGAGGGGTATTTGGCTCAAGTCTCAATGCAAGATGGAACTCAAGGTTACTTTGCATAAGCTTATAAGAAAAATGATCTCTCGATGTTTTACCAAGTGTATAAAAAATAGTTAATACAAGCCTTAATGTCACCATACTTTTTAATCCTCCAAACTAGTTCCCTCTGAAGTTCCCACGACGAGGTCATTTGATAGAGCATGTAAGCTCTCCCAAGCCCTTCCAATCTTGGTCTCTCATAAGTACCGTTTCACCTCACACTCAAAGTTATAATCATTACAACTTATAATCATTGGAATTAAAAGATAAAATTTGACTAAGTGATCAAAACGGAAGATAAAAATGAGCTCTCTCGACAAGCTTCATCACTGACCTTCTTTGTTGTCTTCATGATTCGTCCTTCTCTTGAGCTTCTTCTGTTAAGAGGGAGAGTTATTTATAATCGAGAGATTACCTTCAAGCCTCCATACACTCAGAGAATAAATGCCTAAATAATAAAGGGATTAATTGAGTGATGATGTGATAGTCATGAGACTTGCACTATCTCAGGTCATTTATTTGGTAGATTACAAGAACAAATTACTAGAATAACCAATCGAAGTCTTCAAGTTGAAAAACGTGTATAAGTTGATATTTTCTTACTCTTAGTAAAAGAGAAAGCAGACCGGGGGGGATAAAAAAATTCTTCCAGTTGTAGGATCATTTATAAACCACAAATTCTTCTTCATGGTGAGCCATCTCTCCGTCTTTTGAATGGGATCCACCCGACATGTTCTATTATAATTTACAAATATTGATTATACGGACCATGCCTTCCTTTTACTAGGGTCGTTTGGATCCTCTCTAGCTTTATGCTTCAGGTTTACAAACTGGGGATGTTTGACTACATACATATTACCCGCAGATACATCCTTGCCTTAGAACTAGAAAATCAATCAGGTTCTGTCCTATGCTCTTAACCGATAGGTAAGAAGTTAGAGTTATCATTCCTAAAAGGGTGATCGGTCGGTAGAAATCTATAATGAACCAAACAACTCATCGTACCACTATGATGTTGCCAAGTTTCTTCAGTTTCCTCCCCATATATGGGATATTCATAATAACCATGAACATTTCAACTAGATAAGGCCTCATAAGCATGAAGATTGCGGATCACCCATAACACCATTTCTTTAAGTGTGAACTCTTCACCCTTATGAGAGCCAAAATCCCTCATGCCTTTTTCCCATAACTCTATAAGTTCTTATCGGCAAAGAACTTGCCCAAATATTTGAAGTTTTTTTTTTCTTTTCTTTCTTTGCTCAACATCTTATTTTAAAAACTCTTAAGACATTGTTTTCTTTTTTACTAACTTTAAGTCATGTGATACTATTTATGTTCCTTCTACTGGGATTAGTGATCCCTCGATTCAATAACTTATCTGAGCACCTTTTTTAGGGAATGTAACTTTATGCTTGCTTCTTCTCTCGGTCAGGATAAGAGGCTTGTCTTGTCAATTATATCAATTGTCATTGTATCTTTAATTTTACAATGCTTTACCGGCATGATGTGCTTCGATTGACTCTGCAGATTTCTTTTGTGTACCCCACCCCCACTACGAGGGCCTAATCTGTGTCTTTTGGTTCCGTTCATGTAATAGTCGATATTTCTAAGGCTTTTATATTGTTGCCTCCTAAATTTATTTTGTTTTGATAGCCTGTACTTTTTAAGGAATCTTTCTCCTTGCCTCACTATTCCACTTATTATTTCTCTTAGTCTGACTGAGGGGTCATGCATTATATTTCCATGCACTTGACATTACCTCCACCTTTTCACATAATGGATAGAATCATCCTCAATTATTAGCTAATAATACCCCAATGTCATCAACTGATCATATAACTTAGCTCCTCCCATATGAGAAGGTTCATGGGCCTCTTTCAGCACCTTTTTAATATCCCCCTTGGCCACACACTTTAGCGGACTCTCATTATACTCTCTTCTGCATAGCTCCCCGTCTACCAGGTAGAAGCGAGTTTCTCTCTTCTTCAAATAGATCTCATCTTCCCTTTCTATTGGCAACTCTTCATCTTTTGGATATGATATGTAGGGTTTCCTCTAATCTTCAAATTCTTGAGCCAAGTTAGCCTCGGTAGGTTGATCGAACTGGGTATGGCACTTTAGCAGCCCTGCTGTAGACGAGCGACTTCCGCACTCATAATGGGCCAATAGTAGCCCCCATCTATAACTAACGATAAAAGGGAATATTTGTTTCCCTATAATGCCTCTCGTACATTTCCGCAAGCCTTTCTTTGGTCTCTTACTCTCCAACACATCTTGATCAAAATCCTCCAGGTCTATTAAAGTAGAGTGTTCCCTAGACTAGGTGGTAATTTTTTAACTCGTATATCTTCATCTTTCCTTCTCTTGTCTCTAACTATGTAATTATAGGACACCTCCAATTATCAGGCATAACACTTGGAAACAAGGACTTTACTATCGTTGGCAATGTCCTTTGTCATGTTATGACAATGGTTTCCTTCCCTTCCATCTCTAGCTTCTATGTTATTGTGGCCAACACATACGGATGTTGATTCATTATTCCAGTGTGCCTCTCAATTATCATCAATCTTTGAATAATTGATGGATACGAGTCTAGGTTAGCGAGCTTGAGGGAAAATTCTCAGCAAACTTATTTCACTACCAAGTTAGAGTCCCCACGAATGCACAACACCATGATCCACCTCCTCAACACTTCCAACAGACCTAAGATGAGAGCCTCATACTTTTCTTTATTATTTGAAGACTTGAAATCAAGCTTGAAGGAGAAAGTGACTTTTTCTTTACTGCGTGAAAGAATGATACCCGCTCTGCTGGTCCCTTAGGTGCATGAACCATCAAACTCCATCTTCCATTCTTCTATTTCGTCAGCTAAATCGGCTTAGAAATTATCTCCTGGAATTTTTTCCTGGGAGGCATCAAATTTTGGCATGAGAAGTGGGCTAACAAATCTTCCACCAGTTGACTCTTAATAGCTTTTGGGGCCATGCATTTCAAATCGTATTCAGATAAGATCAAGATCCACCTCGCTGCTCTTCCTACTAATATTGTTCGTACGAGAGGGTATTTTATTGTTTCTCACTTTCTGATAATGTGTACTTTAAAGGCTACTAGGTAGTGCCTTAGCTTTTAGGCAATAAATACTAAGGCTAGGCAGTGCCTCTCCACGCTGGTGCACCTGGACTCGGTGCTTGAAATTACACGCGATATGTAGTATATTGTTATCTCTAACCCTGCTCTTTGTTAGGCAAGTAAGACTTATATGGACCTCTCTATCAAATCAAGTAGAGAAGTAATGATGCGCACACCTTTGGTGGTACCATAGTTAAGGGGGATGCTAATATATCTTTGGTTTTCTCAAAATCCTTATTCTACGCATCTCCCAAGACCCATTTGAATTTTTCCTTCATCAGTAGAGCGAATATGTGGGTCACCTCCTCCAATGTTGGTATAAATCTCCTCAGGTAAGAAACCTTCCCAAAGAAACTTTTAAGTTGCCTATGACTCTTTAGCGGTGGAATTAGTAGGATGGCCTTCTTCTTTTCTTCATCCATGTGCACATATTATCGATTTACTACAAAACTCTCCCCATATGCGCATTTTGAAGGATTTATCTTCATATTCTACTTACGAAACCTTTCAAACACCCACCTCAAATCATGGATGTGCATGCTCTCTTACTTTGACTTCACCACTAGATCATCCATATAGACCTCCAATGTGTCATTAAATAAATCATAAAATATGGCCATTATAGTACATTGATACGTGGCACCCACATTCTTCAGCCTAAATGGCATGACATTATAATAAAAGTTCCACAATGGGGTACAAAAAGTAGTTTTTCAGCATCGGTCGGATCCATTTTAATCTTGTTATAGTCTACATAAGCATCCTTGAAACTATACATTTTATGGCCTAACCAAGCTATCAATGTTGGGCAGTGGAAACTAATCTTTCGAGCAAGAACAATTCAAATCTTGAAAGTCTACACAAATTTCTTATCTGGATCTTGTCCTTCCTAAATATGGTCACAATATTATAGAGACATATTGGGTATTGTATCATCTTAATGAACCCCTCCCCTAATAACTTTTCAACTTCTGCTTTGATCTTGAGAACCATCGCCGCTTTGTATTTGCGAGTGTCTTGTCTTACTGATAGGGCATTGGGAAGGACATTCAATATGTGAGAACTTACCTCTGGATCAATCCCAAGAATTTATGCGTACTTCTATGCAAATATGTCTGCGAATTCTCTGAGAAAAACAATGATCTCTTCTTTCTTCTTTAGATCTAGCTCTTTAGAGATTGGAATGGTTTTGCTCCCCTTTCTAATCCCAAGTTTATTTCCTCTAAATTATGGACTTTCTCCCTTGGATCATCTTGCATACATTCTGGTACTTCCTTAGGTTCTTCCACATTTAAATGATGTGTGATTCGTCTACTACGAAGCATTCTAGTGCTAGGTCGATGCTCTCATCCCAAAACTCCACACGTACAAACCGTTATAAGCAGTGTATAACATTCCCATCTAGGAGAAAAACCTTCTTTCATATTCAAGGTGATACAACCACGTCCTCTTTCCTTTTCCTCTTTCTTCTCGTGGGATCACTCTTTGACCCAATTAATCATGGACAGACTTCCTTGGTTGAGCATATCCTCTAACCACTTGTGTCCCCTCTAAATTCTTAATGAGTTTCTTGTTTCTTCATATAGTTCAATGTAAAATTCCGCATCCACCCGATAGGCCTCTTCTATGGAAAATGGTTTCTCTGTCTCTTAGATCACTATCTCAATATCATAAATGTTGGCCTTACCGCACTGATGATATGTTGAAGGCACTATTCCATGAGTATGCATCCACTACCGCCTTATCAGAAGCTTGTATCTAGTATTGGAATTGATGTATGAAATTTAATATGGGAAGTGAAATTACCCAGATTGATGCCCACAGTCACATGGTCTAGCGACAACATATCAGCACTATCAAAACTCGAAATCACCAACAACACTAGTACTATTTTCTCTTAAGAGATTCCTGTCTCATATAACATGACGATGGGAATGATATTGATGGATTCTCTTCTATCCATTACTGCACTAGGAAAACTGATCCCATTAATCAAGGTTGTTACGTAGAGATGATGATTGTGAAAATAAATCACTCGTCTTTCTGCCTCAGATAAGACCACCTAATAGGTGTATCTTTTGATCAATCGTCATATAGGCTCATGCTAGTTAAGAGAGAGATACTCTCACTGCTGGACTATTTCTAAAATCCTCCTTGTGATGACCACGTGGGTGTCATTCTTTACCTCAATTTAGTTTAAAAAATGCTTAAACTTTGGGTTCCTCGCTGTAGTCACACACTCCGAATCTAAATCCACTTCATATGTTTATGAATTACATACATATTGTTCCTTGGACGTTCCTCCCTCATCCAGGGCAAGAACTACATCTGCTCTACCTCCCAATGGGCTTGCTTGCTCAACCCCCTCATTTTTATCCTCTTTCCATCAAGGTTAAACCCCCTCGGTTCTTCACACATTTTTTTATCGCTCCACCATTCCTTAAGGAGTTGAGATTCTTCTTAATCGCATGCCACCACCATGTTGGCAGTGCCATAGTCACAGGCTGGGAGGGTATTTTCATTAACATCAATGGTTAGTATCCGTAGAGTACCATTGGCCACTTGGTTGCTAATAATTCTTTATAAATAAAAACAATCTTTGGTAGCATGCTTCACTCTCTGATGAAGCTCATAATACTTGGTATCTGCCTTTTCTATTGCAATTGGGACTTTTCGATTAGAGTGGGGTGGACTTAAGACTCCTTCTCGCACCCAAGAGTAGTTGGAATCCATGTGCTCCACTATTCTACATGACAGCTGTGGTTGAACATCATCCCCAGACTTCCTTTTTCCTAAGCTACCACCTTTAAACCCTGAGACTTCCTTCTTACCCTTCGAGTTCCCATCCACGTAGTTAATAGCCTATCTTGTCAAAACCTGAAACCCACATAAGCTTAGAGGCACTTGTGTCCTCCAGCTTGATGATCTGGGTTTGATGATCATTGCAATATTCCTAGTTGATCGCTTGAATTCTTTAAACGTCTCATTCATGGTCTTATTAACCAGTATATTTTGTACTCCTATAGGAGCCCCTGAATGCATATCTAAACAATCTTAATTCAGCCACATCTTCATGAACATCCAATGCCCTCTCGCTAAATCACTCAATATAATGCATCAGCTCATCGCCTGGTTTTTATACCTCTTGAGTGAGGTGCCTCAATATGAACTCATCTTATTCTATCAAAAATTTCTGGAGGAAATTTATGTGCATCTCTTCCCATGTTAGGATGCTGTTAGGTTCAAGGTGGGAGTACCTGGTGTGTGCCTCCCCTATGAGTGTTTTTGATAACTTTAATAACTTCAAGTCTTTGTTGTTTCCATGAACACCCAAGTAATCTATGAACCTCTTCACATATTCTCTAAGATTTTCTCCCTTTCCATTTAACTTTTTGAACTTTGGAGTAACATACTCCTCTAAGTTGGTCTTTTCATTAATACTTTCTGAGTAAGTGTTGTGCAACTCCTCGTACATGTGAGGGGCTTCTCTCTAAGATGAAAGAAACTTCTTTACCTCTTTCATAGTGATAACCTTAGAAGGCTATTCTTTGAGGCTCACTTTCTTAACTATTGGCGAAGTCACTGGTATTACTGCTTTGCCAGCTACCACCTTCTATGGTGGAGACACCTCTTTAGATGTTGTTGTTGTTGTGGATGCCCCTCTAGTAGGGGATGCCATCGGTATTGTACAAGATTGACTTAGGGTTGATAAATTAACATTATTTTTCTTCAAAAACTTAACGAACATATTCATTATGTTCATAGCTACCAATGGCATGGATACTTCCGGGCTAGCCTGCCCTGCCTGAGAAGTAGATGATCTCACTTCTGTCACAAATAATTCTTTTTATGTGGTCTGATCACTTTGAACTCCATTACCAACTAGAGTATCTTCGAAAATTAGCTGCTTCGACACAATATATCCTCCTTTGTCCATGGTAATAAGGATACCTCCCCAATGGAGTCGCCAAATATAGGAGTGTGGTGTAACTGGGGTTTGTGAAGAACTATAAGGGGTTTGGCATGACCCACTCCAATGTACTATTTCTTCAAGGTCTTCAAAGTTTCAAGAGCAGCTCTGGTAGAAAACCTTCCTCTTTCGGTAATAATGGAGTAAATGTTATAACAATCTTCTTAAAAGATCAAACTTTACAAGTAATACTTATTTCTAAGAGAGAGATATCGTAAGAATAATGGTTGTAATGACGGAAGTGAAGTGGAAATTACTTTGACACTTAGAGAGAGAGAAGGGAGAGAATACTAGTTTTGGTGATATTTTGGCAGAGTAATGGTGTAACTTGAGTTTCTTGTCTTGTATTAACCTTACCAAAGAGTCTTATTTATAGGGGTATACTAGAGATGATTTGGGCCTCTTGGGTACCAAATGAAAGGAAACTTAGGGATAGCGTATGGAATGTACCTTAAATCCCTATATGTCTTTAAGCCACATGTCCCCTCTGACAGATGACACCTGGTGCCTACCAAAGTCAAAATGAAAATGTCTCCTAGTGGTGACAAAATCCTTTATTTCTTAAATGTCATTTCAAATGGTAACTTGTTATACAAACTTTATGAAAAACTTGAGAGTGGCCTTAAGAGCCACCCTCTCTAACCATATTTTATAAAAGTATTTTTATTTGTGAGAAGCCTCTAGGCTGCTCACTTCCTTCTTGTAATTATGGGTTGTGTGAGTTCTTGAGTGACTCCTAGAGTCCCTCTACTAGTATTCTCTATATCTTAAAGTGTTAAGTTATTGATCTTGCTCAATGAACCTTATCTCTTAACTGCCAAACTAAAACTACCAGGATATCCCAACTAGCATGCTTTAGCCTTGCTTGCTCAACTAAGGCTACATGTATAAGAAAAATAATCATAATCACTTTATTAATTTTTGAGTAACAATTTTGGGATTGGTCAACTCATGGTGGACCCTCTTGCCCCAAGTCATTTTGGGGTGATAGTTCAGGGAAGGGTCCACTCGCAGTGGATCCCCTCACCTTAAGTAGTTTTCTGTGAAGTCAATCTTGGGAAGAGGGCCCACTCAAGGTTAGTCCCCTCACCTTTTGTCATTTTCTTTTGTATCAATATTGGGTAGTGGGGCCACTCGAAGTGGACCCCCTCACCCTGAGTCATCTTTAATAATGTCAAACTTGGGGTAGCGGGGGACACTCGAAGTGGACCCCTCGCCCTAGGTTATTTTCTATAATGAGTCCACTTTGGGATAGTGGTAGCCACTTTAAGTGGATTCCCTCACCCTAGGCCATTTTCTAGTAATAAACTTTGGTAGAGGGGATACACTAGGCCAGTCCCCTCACCCTGGGACTTTCTTCAGTAATATCAATCTTGGGCATATGGGACACTCGAGGTCAGTCCCCTCGCACTGGTCCTATCTTTTGTGGCATGTAAATCTTAGGAAGTGGGGCACACAAAGTGGATCCTCTCACCCCAGTCTTCTAAAATTCATTTAGCGAGTGAGCACCCCTCTATAGTTATGGCCATTGGTTAGTTGAGTGTCCCACTAAATTAAGCAAGGACGGAAAGAAATCGAATTTGTATATTTCCACCCTTAGTGATATTGATTGAAAAGAGGGAATCGATTACCCCATTGAGCACAACTATACCACGTTCATGGTTAGTGATGATTTTCTAAATGAAAGGCCTTCCTATTAATATAATTCTGAACGTAACACTTCAGAGGCCATTATTTTTTACTCATAACTGAATAATATTATAGAGTGGAGAATAAGATGATAATGAAGAAAGGAGGAGGATAAGGAGAGTGATCTCCAAGTTTCCTTTCGCGAGTTATATATGGAAACATTGGAAGTGAAAAGGAAAACTTAAAGTTAGAATCTAGGTTAAAAGAACGTGCCATAGGTGATGATAATGCTAAATTAATTGAGGACCTTAGGGCACGTGAGAGGACTTTTATAAAGAAGATAAAATATGTTGAGGGTGAGAGAGATAGCCTTTGATGATTGGAGGAGGTTTTGAAAAAGGAACTTATTGAGTTTGAAGTGTCTAGGCATTACTCAATCTAGGATGATGGAGCTTGGAGGGAGATTGAGAGACTCAAGTTATGTAAATTTGATTCGAAATCCAGGTGAAAGAAAGTTGGAGAAAATGTTAGCCACTTCCTGAATCAAAATGGCAAATGCGGAATTGGCTTGTATATTCCAGATGCTTTCGCGGCTAAATACAATAACATGCATTTGATAAAGTTAATTATTTCTCTGAATGTTAGAAAAGTTCAACCCTTAGGTAACACCCTCACTATGTCTACACATGTACACATTGCAGCAGGAAATGTCACTTTAGATGTTTTTTTTTTTATCTTAAAAACGGTCATAGGAAGTTTAAGTCCAAAGTTACTGAGGTTCCCAAAACCCGAGAGCATCATGTTCCACTTGGGGGGGGGGGGGGTTAGGAGCATTTACATGATAGACTTATTGAATCTTGAATGCTTGCACATGATACTTCTCATGAAATCTCTAATGGTTGATTGTATCCACATGTTAGCATACATCAGATTTTGTACGTCATGATATATGTATTTGCTAGTTATATGTCGTATGAGACTTTTGTATTTTGTTTTTCATTTATCGGGTCTTATTAAAAAATAAAAAAAGATTTTGTTCCTCTTTTGCGTTGTTTATTTTAAATTGGTTTCATTTTAGAATTGTTTAAAAACTTAAAAAGATTTTTAATAATTTGTCGGGTAGTTTTATACATTATGTGTGCCATATTGGTGTGTTTGAAACCACTTCATTCCATATTTCCATGTGGATGGTTCCATTGACTATGATTATCAATGCTTAGATAATTCATAATCATGCTTGAATAGAGTTGTTTGACTATTATTTTCTTAATGGATTCACTTTGTATATGCAACACACACACGAACGAGATTTTTTGAATTTTAACTTCACATGTTCTATTATAGCTAAATGAAAAGCGACAAGTCTACTCATCATGCGTGTCTATTGACCGTCTATACTTTTTCCTTATTGGGGTTAATAATTGAGTCTTTTAGAGAGGTTTAGGAACATAGATGTTTTTGTAACGCCCCGACCCGGACTTATCGGTTACCCGTGAATCTACCCGGTTCGACCAGTGCGTTAGGTGTGAAGTGCAAAGGAACAACCTACATAATGTTGCTAGTCCAGTTTTATTTATTTAACATTTCACTTGTTAGCATGCGATTCCAGTTTCAAAATAAACTACGCCAGGTACACATGGAGAGAACTCCGAAGTCCAAGAAAACAGAGCTAATAAAGTAAAATAAATAAGGTATACTTCCCTCTATAATTCTCTCAAAATACGAAACCGCACCCAACCATCCGTAACAAAGTGATGGTGTAAGCTAATACCAGTGGGAATATATAGAAGCGGTATAGAAATGAACGACATAAAAAATACTCACACGCTACAATCACATGCATGCAAAAATATGTATGTATCTCTCCCTCCCTGCCCTCTCTCTCTCTCTCTCTCTCTATATATATATATATATATATATATATATATATATATATATATATATATATATATATATATATATATATATACACCTTTGAAGATACATACTTATGCAAATAATGGGTTTAACCACATGGTTGATTAACCACTTACTTTACCCCTTTTCCTTCCTTTATGGACATTAATAGATTTATGCATTTAATGCTCCATTTTAACCTTTATCGAATTTTTTTAAATGACTATTTTAACTCATTCATAATATTTCTCACTTCATTTAACACATCCGTTTAAGCCCTTGAAATAATTACACTTAATTTATTCAAACGCATTCCTTTACCGGAACATTTATTTATTCATACAAGTTAGGTTGTATTAACACATTTATCACACAAACCATTTATTGACATGTTCCAAATTTCCTTCATCTTTTCTCAAAATCTTCCAATACCCACGTACTTTAATGGGCTCCACACTGTCAGTGATGCCATCATATGCTTGGGCCAGTAGTTTAGGGCTTTTCACCCATGGGCTCCGGGACCTCCTTACTTTATCTCAGTGTCATCTAAATTCCCTTTAGATGTTTTAATATTTTATAAATTCTCACATTATTCCACTTTTCCTTTTTTACCCGACCGAAGCCAAAACTCGGGATTTAAATGTCCCAACTTATGTTGCACCTTGAAATTTTATCAATTTATGTCCTTTACACTTTAACCTTAATTTTTATTCAAGAAATCATATTTGTTTAGTATCACTTTGTGTGACACATATTCCAACATTTTTATTTCATAAAAATGTTCCACTTTAAGTAAAATTACCATTTTACCCGTTTGTTTGAAAAATCGTCATTTACTCCATTTTCACAAGTGTTAATTTTTCCAAAGACACTATTAAGTGATTCATACAAACTTTTTAAGGGTTTTGACAATTTAACACCATTTCACACTTGGAGTAATATTCTTCTTAATTTAAAACACTTTTAAACCTCTAATCCCTTTTTAATTCGATAAGTGTTAATCCTTTACAACATTACTAACTTTTCCATGTTTACCCATTAACACTTAATGAATACTTTTATCAATATTTTCCCAAACAGACATTTTTTTAGTTTCTTCATTCAAGAAATCCATTTACACTTAAGACTACATTTATTAAAAAAAAAACCATTTCTTTCATTTTACATTTAGCTTTACACTTTATCCATGTCACATTTTTAACCTCTTTTTCATCTGCTTTAATGACAAGAATTTCTACTTTTCTCACTTCATGTCTAAACCCAACAAAACCTTATCTAAACTTGTTTATACATTTAATATCAAGATACTAAAAGCTTATATGGATGAGAAAATGGATTTTAAACCCAAAAATCCTACTACGTAGTTTAAACATATATTTTTTCACGGGGAATCATTATACATGCAAAACCACAATTTTGAGGCACAAAGATATTTTTATTTCTTCACTCTCAACAAATATCTGTTATTAATAAAATCTCTACTTTTGCAATAAACTTTAAAAACATTACTTCACCAATGTTTACCAACATTTTTCATTATTTTAAAACATTTTATTTCATTACATGTTTAACATCAATCTTTCTAGAAAATATACCATTTTCATAAAATACCAACGTTTGCTATTTCAAAACTTGGAAATATTTATTCATTCTTTATTTTTCAACAAAATAACATTTTCCAATATTTTTATTCTAAAAAAATGTTTATTATCTTCTACACATTATTTACACCATTTAACTAAATACACCCAACTCAAATAGTCTAATTGCAAGACTCTAAATGCAAAATAACATCTTACACTAAGAGTAAGGTCTTTCCCACCTCTAATGGCTAAAATGGTGGTGGAAGTGTCGGTGTAGGAGGAGCAACCCTCACCTCCAAAGGTAGCCTCAAGGGGTTGCGAAATGCATCCTCCCAAACCCCCAAAATGTTCTTCTTCCATGCTTCCTAGAAAAACCCACTTCAACTCCATTGAAACCCACTAATATCTTCTCCAAAATACTCCAACATAACTCTAAAATTCGTAACTCGTCTTTGTCAATGGTGAAAATAAGTGTTGTAAAATGGTGGCTTGGCGGTGGATGGAGGTGGAATACAACCCATCTCTCTCTCACTCTCTCCGTGTTCCATTTTCTCCCAATAGTAAATTAACCCAAATAACGAATCAAACATTATAAAACCTCCTATAACACCAAACATACTGTTTTGCCCTTTCTGGGATGATATGGCCTCAACGGTACACGAAATCAATGCTCCAAATTGTGACAGTGCACAAGGGAAAGTCAGACAAAAAACCTCGACTCAGGTCGTTCGAACAACATCACATTGTGACACCCCGACTAATTAAATTCTGGGTAGCTACTCCTTTATTAAATCAATACAAAATGCCAAGTTGGTTCAGTTAATAGCATCACTGTCGAAAACATTTTAATAATTACTAACCAACTAGTATTTAAAAAGTAAGTTGCCAAATTTTAAGTTAAGTCTGATTAACATGCAGTAAAAGAATAATGGAAGAACAACATAATCCATTCACCATAACGAAGTAATGAAATAACCAACAAGTAGTAATAAGTCCGGAGGAAAACTCCTCACAACAATCCCACAACTGAAAATAATATGACAAGTCTGAATCCTGAATTAATTACATGCCAGAAGTCTGAATAACTGAAATAAATGAAGTGCCTCTAAAAGAAATGGGCGACATGCCCTACAACTGATAAATGTCGAATATAGAGTCAAGATAGATGAAGCGTCTACAAGCAAAGTCCTGTAACTTCCACAAACAGCTACAGCTCGTCACCTAAATAAGGATCCTAAGCATGGTGTCCTTGTGGCTGGGCACCTAAAAATGGTTTTTACAAAAAGATAGATTTGAAAGCAAACGGGTCAGAGCCCGAAAGTGGAGAGTATTTTGAAAACAGCAAGTGATTTAATAACATTTAAAACAATTAATGCAAAATACATGTTAGGACGTGCTCTCACATGAAATACGCACCTCTCGTCTAACTGTGCACTCCTAACGTTCCTGTACCCATTCATGTGTTATCTCGTAATTATCTAGTTCAAAAGAGTTTCTAACACTTCTACTCGGTTCACGTTTTAATTCCCATCTTAACAATTAAATAGAGAGTTCTACTTTAATTCTCGGATTCCCAATTATTGACAAAACCATTTATTGATATTATGTCCCCTTTTATCTTTTCATAACGTTACAATAACCATACTCACAATTAAACATAACAATTTCCTTTTTCCTTTAACCGTATATTATTCACATCATAAATATACAATACAAGAACCCCGAGTCTAAGCTATGGTGCACACATACTCTGCTATCCATCCCGGTACATCACGTACATAAGGATTACAAATTCCGAATCTCTCAGTAATTGTTGGAATAAACACCACACACATAAATGGAGGCGAACATAATTCAACATATCCATGGTCACGTACATACCTACGCTCCATAGTCAGCTGGCTTATTAACTCACAAATAAGTCGTTCTCTTGAACTATGTCCTCGAGGTACCAATCTAAATCCGGGCAACACAAAGATTAGATGGCCCTAAACGAACGTAAACCTCCCGTGATAGCAAGTATGGTAGGTATGTCATACACATAAAATCATATACTAAGCATTCACACATCTTAGATATCTCAATATAATAAAGGTATACTCTACATCCTTATATCATTATGTCAATTTTATATATTTTAAGTCTCCCGATAATATAGAATTTTAAACTGTCGACACGTCTCACGTCATAGTTTCTTATACTTCAAACCTATCTCAAATGGACTATTAAGTTCCTATTATTCCCCCATATAACATCTTTATTCCTAAGGTCCTTACTTCTGCCCCAAACCTCATTTCATCAAATTATTTAAATATACTCTTTTAACCCAATTATTATCTCCCACATCGAATTTCATTAGCTATAGAATAATTCCTCAAATTGAATTCTAATTAAGGTCCAAATTTTATAACCACGCCTACTGGTCTTCCTTAAGTTCAAGGGTATTCATAAGGTCTCCAATAATATTTTCCAAGGGTTACCACCATTAAAATTTAAATAGGGAAAACTTTACTCATTCTGGGAAGGTCGATCGATCGACCTTTACCATCGATCGATCGATGGTGGTCGATCGATCGACTGATGAGCATTGATCGATCGAACGCACCATGTATGGGTACGGACTGCTTCGTTTTGCAGTTTTCAAATCATCCCAAAACACCATTAACATGCATGAAATTCTATTCTAACGTTATAATATCATCATACAATCATCCTACAACATTGTTAACGTTCTAAAACCAACAATTCATCAACCAAGGGCTATATTTGGATCAAAACTTCATCAAGAACCCTAGTTTCCTATTTCTTTCAAGAACATTAATAAATCTCTTCTTAAATCCGTTTTTAGATCACCAAGGGTCATAATTCTGAGTTCATAATTCGTCCAGAATGTTTCTACACGCAGTCCCTAACATAATTCATTGTTTTACATCTTCAAATTCATGGTTCTAATCAATCTTCCAAGATAAATTTGATAATTTCCTAAACATGGAAAAGCATATCATTGAATCAATTGGAATTAAACCACTTGCCTTAATCTTTCTCTGAATTTGAGGTTGAATCTTGAAGGTTGAATCTGTCCTCTCTCTCTCTCTGCAGAATTCTCCTCTTCCTCTCTCTCTCTACAAGTTCTTCTCAAGGTGTTAATGGAGGTGGGGTTGGTTTTTGCCAAGCTTTAAGGTTTCTAACTTCTCCCGTAGCCCACTACCTAAATTGGGGTTGGAAAATGGCTTAGTGGGTTAATACTAAGTCAGATTTTTAACTCTAATTTTCGTGGGTTTTAATTACCCAATTTCCGAAATTACCAAAATGCCCTTATAAGCTACCGGTATGGCCCAATAATGCCTCGGGACCCAAACTTAACCCCCGGCTAGTGTTTTCTGACTATTTCGACCCTTCCGGACGCGTTGGCGCACTGAAAATGACCATACGGGTGATAAAAATAAAATTCACTTTTTAATTCAAATAATTATATTCCTGACGCGACTGTCACGCGCGTCCCAACAAAATTTCCCAAATTGCCGTATTTCAGTCTCGCGACAATTTCAATATTTCCAGTCTTCATATATTGCCATATATACACATTATAATAAAATACTAACTCACATCTCGTTAATATTTTAATTCGGATTAATTTCCAATTAATACGCATTTAATTCAATTAATCCCATAATTAAATATCACAAAAATATGGGGTATTACATACTTCCCCCCTAATAACTGAATTTCGACCCGAAATTCGGAACTAGAAAGTACCTGGTAAGGAAAACTCTGGATAACGTTCGCGCATCTCATCCTCGCGCTCCCATGTGAACTCCTCGACATTATGATGTCGCCACTGAACACGCACTAACGGAACTATCTTTGACCGCAGTTTTCGCTCACTTCGGTCCAAAATAGCAATCGGCCCCTCCTCGTAGGAGCTATCAGGCTGGAGATCGATGTCCTCCAAGGCAATGTGAGAATGAGCCAAATCGTCTCTAAGATATTTCCTTAGCGAGGAAATATGAAACACATCGTGAATCCGATGTAAATGCTCCGAAAATCCAAGCCTATACGCAACTAGTCCAATCCGCTCAATAATAGGAAATGGTCCCACATATCTCGGTGCCAACTTCCCTTTCTTCCCGAAATGCATAATCCCCTTCATAGGAGATACTCTGAGCAAAACTTGGTCCCCCACTTGGAACTCCCTGAAGAACCTCTTCGCATCAGCATAGCTCTTCTGTCGATCCTGAGCTACCCAAATGCGACTCCGAATTAATTTTATCCTCGCTGAAGTATCCTGAATCACTTTCGGCCCAAGTAGTTTGTTGTCTCCCACTTTCAACCAACATGCTGGGGAACGACAAGGTCTACCGTACAACGCCTCAAATGGAGCCATGCCAATGGTGAACTGGTAGGAGTTGTTGTAAGCAAACTCCACCAGTGGGAGATACTTCTCCCATCCACCCTCAAAATCAATGGTGCACATACGTATCATGTCCTCCAACATCTGATTTGTACGCTCGGTCTGCCCATCGGTCTGCGGGTGGTATGTCGTACTCAATCGCAACTCCGTGCCCATGGCCTGCTGAAAACTTTCCCAAAACCGTGAAACAAATATCTTGTCTCGGTCAGACACGATATTTAGGGGTACACCGTGAAGTCTCACTATCTCTGCAATAAAGAGCTGGGCATACTGTCCCGCAGTGTAGTCTATCCTTACGGGTAGAAAATGGGCGACTTTGGTCAACCTGTCCATAATTACCCAAATGGAGTCATGACCTCTTGGTGACGTAGGCAACCCCGTGATGAAATCCATGGATATGCTCTCCCACATCCACATCGGGACCTCTAATGACTGTAGCAGTCCTGCCGGTCTCTGATGATCCACTTTTACTAGCTGAAAAGTGGCGCATTTTGATACAAACTCGGCAATATCTCTCTTCATCCCGCTCCACCAATACTGACGTCTCATGTCTTGGTACATTTTATCACCACCGGGATGTACCGCGAACCGCGAGCCGTGCGAATCTGCCATCACCTTGTGTCGCAATTCCTCCCCTTCCGGAACTACCAGTCTCCCATTGAAGCGTAATCCCCCGTCTGAGCTAACGGTATAGGATTCGGCTCCCTCTGCTAATAATCGAACTATCTGCTCCTGACAGAATGAGTCATCTGCTTGTGCCTTTACCACCTTCATGATAATATGCGGTGTAATAGTCATCACCGACATGAATGATCGGGTCACTGCATCCTGGTGTCCCAACTCCTTCCACTTTGCCTTCCACACATCTGCCACCTCATCTACTGGTCTACGGCTCAATGCGTCTGCTACCACGTTAGCCTTCCCCGAGTGATATTGGATATCAAACTGATAGTCCTTCACAAACTCAAGCCACCTTCGCTGTCGCATATTCAACTCTTTCTGCGTGAATAGGTACTGTAGGGACTTGTGGTCTGTGAATAATCGAAACTTTTCCCCCAAAATATAATGTCTCCAAATCCGAAGGGCAAATACTACTGCCGCCAACTCCAAGTCATGGGTGGGGTAATTATTCTCGTGAGGCTTTAGCTTACGGGAAGCATAAGCTATGGCATGACTCTCCTGCTGCAATACACCTCCAAGTTCTTGTAAGGACGCATCGGTGTAAACTAGATACTCAACTCCCGGTCTCGGCAATGCTAACACAGGTGCTGAGGTCAACTTGTCCTTCAACTCATCGAATGCCAACTGACAGGCATCACTCCAAATGTACGGCACACCTTTACGAGTCAGATGTGTCAAAGGACCTGCTATCTTCGAAAATCCCCGAATAAACCTCCTGTAGTATCCTGCTAGACCCAAGAAACTACGGATCTCTGTCGGTGTCGTGGGCTGTCCCCACTCCCTCACCGCGGATACCTTCCCCGGATGAACAGATATCCCCCGGTCGGAAATGATGTGCCCCAAAAACTGGACCTCCTTCAGCCAAAATCCTCACTTCTCATATTTTGCATACAGCTCATTCTGACGTAGCGTCTGCAAAACTTGCCTCAAATGCTCGGCGTGCTCCTCCTCTGTATGGGAGTAAACCAGAATATCATCAATGAAAACAATGACAAACTGGTATAGGAAATCTCTGAACACCCTATTCATCAAGTCCATAAACACGGCTGGAGCATTGGTCAAACCAAAAGGCATAACTCGAAACTCGTAAGAACCATATCTTGATAGGAACGCAGTCTTCGAGACATCCTCTTCCCTGATACGCAACTGATGGTATCCCGATCGCAAATCAATCTTCGAGAAGAAAGAAGCTCGTCTCAGCTAGTCGAATAAGTCATCGATTCGAGGCAACGAATACTTATTCCGTATCATGACTTTATTCAACTCCCGGTAATCTACACACAACCTCAACGATCCATCCCTCTTCTTCACGAATAATAGAGGAGCACCCCACGGCGAAGTACTCCTCCGTATAAACCCCTGACCCAACAACTGCTTAATCTAATCACGTAACTCTCTCATCTAAGCTGGAGACATACGGTAAGGTGCGCGGGAAATCAGTCGAGTGTCCGGCATCAAGTCGATCACAAAATCTATCTCTATACTCGGAGGTAATCCAGGTATATCCTGAAATACATCGACAAATTATCGAACAACCGGAATCGAATCTAGTGGTATTACCACTTCCTTAGAGGTCTCCTCCTCTATATAGTACAAGTGAGTGGACGATCCTCCCTCAGGACGAGGCATCGCCACTAAAACATCTCCTGCCCGGGAATGGCAAAGATAATACTCCTACTAAAACAGTCAATCATGGCTCGGTACGCAACAAGCCAATCCATACCAATAATGGCATCATACTCGGTTATATCTAATACTAACATATCTGCAGGTAATACCAAACTACCAATCTCTACCCCCATTCCCCGGCATATAAAAATGAACCATTCCCCAGTGGTGAGTCTACCTACGTTACAGTGCTCAACACTGTGGTTAATAACCCAAAGGTTTTCGCATAGTATGTAGTTATAAAATAATGCGTTGTCCCATTAACAAACAAAATTTGACCCAAAGTCCCATGGGTAGGAAAAACATACCCCAAATTGCGGGTGGTGCCTGTGGGGCGGCTGCCTGGCGGACATTATAGGTTTGACTGTACTGTAACTGCCCCTGCTGCACTGGAGCTATTGGAAAGGTTGGTAGGGCTGGTACCTGAGCTGGTGCTAGGAGAGCGACTGTAAAAAGTGGCCCCGGTGGATTATTACAGGCACCCTGCTGCTGCTGCTGTGGGGCCTTTCCCTTATCAGGACAATCCTGGTGTTTATGGCCATGCTTGCCACACACAAAACATCTGCCTCTAAAGTTACTCTCCCTCTGACCCTGCTGTTGTCGGTGTCGGCCTTGCTGACTTGGGACTTTATTCCTCTTTCGAGACTGCTTCATTTTACCACGTTGTTGACTAGAACTGACTCGGTCTTGAGTAGTTTGTTGTCGAAATTTCGGGGTCTTCGCACATTTGTCAGATTTAGTTACATGTATTTGGCTAACCTCTCTAGGTCTTTTACCTCCTTTAAGTTGTATGCTGCGTTCTTGGTATTGTAGAACTGCAGTGGTAACTGCTTATGCCACGATACCTGCTAACTCAGCGGTTGATATTCTCTCTGGGGATACCATTAGTGTGAGTCGATCTTGCTCGTTGACTCCCCTAACCGTTCTAGCTAGTTCTTCTTGACGATTCATCAGAAAATTTTAAGTAATTTGGATGAGTTCATCATTCAAATAAACAAATCGCAGAAGTACGAATTCCAAAGTATAGAGATAAACACAACATTCCTAGGAATCCGTGGTGCCCGTCGTGGAGGCATTTCCGAAATAAGAGTAAAGTCTATAAGTTCGTAGTTATAAACTTAAGATAGCTGAAGAGCGAAGCAATACATAAAAGAATACAACAGTCCTAAAATATAGGGCTCTACATCAAAGAAAGCTCAGCGAAAACATAATAAGTCGTACAGATCCTAAAGGACACTAAAACCTGGCTCTGATACCACCTGTGACACCCCGAATAATTAAATACCGGGTAGCTACTCCTTTATTAAATCAATACAAAATGCCAAGTTGGCTCAGTTAATAGCATCACTGTCGAAAACATTTTAATAATTACTAACCACCTAGTATTTAAAAAGTAAGTTGCCAAATTTTAAGTTAAGTCTGATTAACATGCAGTAAAAGAATAATGGAAGAACAACATAATCCATTCACCATAACGAAGTAATGAAATAACCAACAAGTAGTAATAAGTCCGGAGGAAAACTCCTCACAACAATCCCACAACTGAAAATAATATGACAAGTCTGAATCCTGAATTAATTACATGCCAGAAGTCTGAATAACTTAAATAAATGAAGTGCCTCTAAAAGAAATGGGCGACATGCCCTACAACTGATAAATGTCGAATATAGAGTCAAGATAGATGAAGCGTCTACAAGCAAAGTCCTGTAACTTTCACAAACATCTACAGCTCGTCACCTGAATGAGGATCCTAAGCATGGTGTCCTTGTGGCTGGGCACCTAAAAATGGTTTTTACAAAAAGATAGATTTGAAAGCAAACGGGTCAGAGCCCGAAAGTGGAGAGTATTTTGAAAACAGCAAGTGCTTTAATAACATTTAAAACAATTAATGCAAAATACATGTTAGGACGTGCTCTCACATGAAATACTCACCTCTCGTCTAACTGTGCACTCCTAACGTTCCTGTACCCATTCATGTGTTATCTCGTAATTATCTAGTTCAAAAGAGTTTCTAACACTTCTACTCGGTTCACGTTTTAATTCCCATCTTAACAATTAAATAGAGAGTTCTACTTTAATTCTCGGATTCCCAATTATTGACAAAACCATTTATTGATATTATGTCCCCTTTTATCTTTTCATAACGTTACAATAACCATACTCACAATTAAACATAACAATTTCCTTTTTCCTTTAACCGTATATTATTCACATCATAAATATACAATACAAGCACCCCGAGGCTAAGCTACGGTGCACACATACTCTCCTATCCATCCCGGTACATCACGTACATAAGGATTACAAATTCCGAATCTCTCAGGAATAGTTGGAATAAACACCACACACATAAATGGAGGCGAACATAATTCAACATATCCATGGTCACGTACATACCTACGCTCCATAGTCAGCTGGATTATTAACTCACAAATAAGTCGTTATCTTGAACTATGTCCTCGAGGTACCAATCTAAATCCGGGCAACACAAAGATTAGATGGCCCTAAACGAACGTAAACCTCCCGTGATAGCAAGTATGGTAGGTATGTCATACACATAAAATCATATACTAAGCATTCACACATCTTAGATATCTCAATATAATAAAGGTATACTCTACATCCTTATATCATTATGTCAATTTTATATATTTTAAGTCTCCCGATAATATAGAATTTTAAACCGTCTACACGTCTCACGTCATAGTTTGTTATACTTAAAACCTATCTCAAATGGACTATTAAGTTCCTATTATTCCCACATATAACATATTTATTCCTAAGGTCCTTACTTCTGCCCCAAACCTCATTTCATCATATTATTTAAATATACTCTTTTAACCCAATTATTATCTCCCACATCGAATTTCATTAGCTATAGAATAATTCCTCAAATTGAATTCTAATTAAGGTCCAAATTTTATAACCACGCCTACTGGTCTTCCTTAAGTTCAAGGGTATTCATAAGGTCTCCAATAATATTTTCCAAGGGTTACCACCATTAAAATTTAAATAGGGAAAACTTTACTCATTCTGGGAAGGTCGATCGATCGACCTTTACCATCGATCGATCGATGGTGGTCGATCGATCGACTGATGAGCATTGATCGATCGAACGCACCATGTATGGGTACGGACTGCTTCGTTTTGCAGTTTTCAAATCATCCCAAAACACCATTAACATGCATGAAATTCTATTCTAACGTTATAATATCATCATACAACCATCCTACAACATTGTTAACGTTCTAAAACCAACAATTCATCAACCAAGGGCTATATTTGGATCAAAACTTCATCAAGAACCCTAGTTTCCTATTTCTTTCAAGAACATTAATAAATCTCTTCTTAAATCCGTTTTTAGATCACCAAGGGTCATAATTCTGAGTTCATAATTCGTCCAGAATGTTTCTACACGCAGTCCCTAACATAATTCATTGTTTTACATCTTCAAATTCATGGTTCTAATCAATCTTCCAAGATAAATTTGATAATTTCCTAAACATGGAAAAGCATAGCATTGAATCAATTGGAATTAAACCACTTGCCTTAATCTTTCTCTGAATTTGAGGTTGAATCTTGAAGGTTGAATCTGTCCTCTCTCTCTCTCTGCAGAATTCTCCTCTTCCTCTCTCTCTCTACAAGTTCTTCTCAAGGTGTTAATGGAGGTGGGGTTGGTTTTTGCCAAGCTTTAAGGTTTCTAACTTCTCCCGTAGCCCACTACCTAAATTGGAGTTGGAAAATGGCTTAGTGGGTTAATACTAAGTCAGATTTTTAACTCTAATTTTCGTGGGTTTTAATTACCCAATTTCCGAAATTACCAAAATGCCCTTATAAGCTACCGGTATGGCCCAATAATGCCCCGGGACCCAAACTTAACCCCCGGCTAGTGTTTTCTGACTATTTTGACCCTTCCGGATGCGTTGGCGCGCTCAAAATGACCATACGGGTGATAAAAATAAAATTCACTTTTTAATTCAAATAATTATATTCCTGACGCGACTGTCACGCGCGTACCAACAAAATTTCCCAAATTTCCGTATTTCAGTCTCGCGACAATTTCAATATTTCCAATCTTCATATATTGCCATATATACACATTATAATCAAATACTAACTCACATCTCGTTAATATTTTAATCCGGATTAATTTCCAATTAATACGCATTTAATTCAATTAATCCCATAATTAAATATCACAAAAATACGGGGTATTACACACATATGTCGTTAGAATTTTTGATCGCGTGCTGTAAACCAATAACACGTCATTACATTCCCTACTTCTAATAACCCATCTCGCCACCTGTGTACTGTCGTTCGAATGACAGTCGATGTCATTACCCTAACTTTTCACCCATAATCAATATATAATTTAATTAATTTACTAGGGTGGGATATTACAAACTTCCCTCCTTGGGCAATTTCGTCCCCAAAATTATCATTCCATCAATCCTCAAACTCAAGGGGTCCACCAAATTCCATCCTAAGTCCTAGATATCCTCCAAGACAATTCATCGGGTCCTTAGCAGCAAAGTCGCCAAATGTTTAACATGTAATATGCTTTAATGTTCACCATCTCGTCAACCATGCCACTACATAATTTACTCTGAGTTTCCACTCACCTTATGATCATGTCTAAACTATTCCTAGCACTACCTATCCTAGTATCGACGGCACATTGGTGCCTTTACAGGTAAACCATTTCTAGCGATCAACGCTCACCCGAAGAAAATCATAACACAACCCACCATAATATATATCACGACAATTTAATTTCTAACTTAGGATTGTACATCATGTGTTCCACAAACTTTCATGCCATCTTATCTATGCAACTCAAGTGAGTTTGCCGAGAAGCATATTACGCTAATCTACACCTTTTTATGTTTGTGGAATGCATCAGAATGAATAATCACATCAAATTATTTTCACATGTCCAGTTTACACCTTCTGATGCATCACTCTAATGAACCTGACACTACCTTAGGCGTCTCATTCTTGATTACTTACTAGAGTCTAAATCCAATACACTCACTCTGGCATAGCAATATTCTGTTCCAAGTTTCCTCAATTTCTTACATTATACCGTATCCTCAATTCATCATTCCACTCTTCGCAACCCAAGCCACTTACTGTTGATCCAACCAGTAAAAAGTCCATTAGTTTTAAGAAATATCGCTACTATGAGAAAACCGTGTTACTGAAACGTATCCACCCGTACGTAAAAATTTATGCAATATATAAAATACCCCAGATGGGCACACCCATATACTAAGCTGCATTAACGAAACCCAATCCATTGCGCTCTCCCGAGCCTAACAACACCGTACCATGACATGGAACCAATCTGATCCACCACATCCTTGATAATACTGATTCCCAATTACTGAAACCAAAATGAATACAGGAGAGAGTCAAAAGTAATAAACAATTGTCCCGATAAATCTCTCCCATAAGCGTCCTTCCCTGACTCACAAAAGTGAACCCACATCGTGCACTTGAAATCATGCCACTCATCCTCAAAATTATCGCTAAGCACGACGTCTGGCCATTTACTTTGGCTTGGGCCACTTGCTGTGGTGAATTGAATCCTAACCATTTATCCTCATAATACGAACCCAATCAACAAATCGATAGTCCTTTACGAAGTCAATGCCCGACTTCCTTCCTTGGGAGTAAGGCTCTAGCTTTCCCATCCTCGGTATAAATGAGTCATTATGATTGGTGGATACCTCAAGACTTAGTATTTAATATTTCCCAATCATTAGTGGTGACATTACTAACCTATTGAAACTAGGCTATTATCTACTTTACATATTGTGATAGAGATCCCAAACTTCCATATTCACTACCTGGTTTAGGAGAGAAACCCACCTAACGATGTCCCTTTTGACCATACAATATTTCCACCAAACTTACCTTAGGTTTCTACCCACACAGAAATTACAGGATGACCACAATTGCTATCGTTGGCATTCTAAGGGTAGTAAGTACCACATCGAGCTACTACTTCTAACTCGTACTAACTTGTCAAGATGTGGCAAAACCTAATCCTCCCATTACCAAGGCTACCATAGGATATATAGTCGATAACCCGACATACTAATCATGTTTCGACACTACTCCACCTTAATTTCCATTTTCAAGTCTCCACATATCGTCATCACTCTAAGTCTCGAATACATTTTCGATCACATCCCAAAATCGAGTGTCACCATACCCATACTAGATATTCCATGGCATCTAAGAAATACTCCTATAATGGCACTACTATCTTCCTACCTTAGCGATTGCACCACCTATCTTTGCCAATTAGAAGGCCATACCCGACAAGAATACTACACAATCAATAATCTGTAATCATTAATTATAAGGCCATACCTGACAAGCATACTACACAACTAACGATCCACCCATAACTAAATCATTACTAGAATACTACTATCTTTTTTACTGGACTTAATTGGTCTCCTAAGAACACCAAGCACATTTTATGTAATGTCCTAAAACTCGACAAGGTTTCATCGTATATACTTTTATCATCATAGGTGCACTCTACAAAGCTTTTAATACCCACATAGATATTTCTTGGTGCTCACAAAGACACTTGTCTACGCTCTTCTAGTCATAGTGCACCCTAATCCTCAAACATCTCAAGACATCACAACATTCGATATTTATCCTCAATGATGCCACACATATTTTGTCTTTTGGGAACCTAAACGTGCCTATGAACTACTCACACACTAGGATTACGTCTCACCTAGACATTAACTCAATGGATAAAATAAGTGTCAACACTTAGATACTAACCTTACCTCTCTCCCAAACGGCTGTGACTATAAGTCACGTACAAACATAACCAATGCTACTACGGATTTTGGCAGAGTACAAGATGTCGCCTGCAACCTTTAAACCTCAAGGTTGTCCTCACCCAAATCCTCAATGACTGTTCAACTATGGCATCTAAATTTCCTTACTATGTGAATATCACACAAAGTGCCAATCTAAGAGTTAACACGACTATATAAATCTTGGTAGGATACAGACATCAGATATTACCTATAAATACCAAGTTCCCCACCATGGACGCAACACGAGATCCTATTCCTTAATATCACATCATAATCAAGGTACACCCAACCTAGGTCCTCAACTAAAGGAATTAATATGTTTTCACCATAAAATTAATATTTATGAATGCCATTCGGCTATTTACTCTGCATATATATGACACACAACCTTTACAGATTGGTTGTAGCGAACACTACTCAGTGTTGCCACTAATAAGGCTATTCTCATCTCTAAAGTCATTTCACACCACATCTCGCACAAGGGTTTACGACATTACCATTATCATTCTATACAACTTCATGCGTTCTTCAAATGACCATCAATTGCGATATGACCTAAGGATCGAATTGTTCCTAATTACATCACCAGCATTAACTACCCATAAGTGTCATACTTAAGGGTTATATATACCTCTTAATCGCAAATCATTAATGTTTAGTCCAAACACCTTAACAATCAACTTCTATTGTCGACTTTATGAAACTCATGCCACTTTCCCATTAGGCATCATTCCATTCTATTGACATCTCAAATGATTACATGCCGTTCAAATTCCAAACAAGCACTTCACACTAACAACTATGGTGTCACCACTGTAAGCTTGCATGGACACCCGGAAATTTCTAAATGAAAAATTAATTAATAACTATTAACTTAATTGTGTGCCACATGGAACTAAATTACTTATCTCCCAAACCTCTTTGACCTTACCATCGAGGACACGAACTAAACCATCATCAAACTAGCATGACTGACCCAAACCATATCGACATCAAAAGATCCAATACTGACCTCACTATGTCACTCCGGAAAGGAGCCTTGAACCTAGATATCTGATACCATTTGTAATGCCCCGGCCCAGATATATAGGTTACCCGTGAGTCAGCCCTCTCTGACCTGAGCGTGAGGTGTGAAGTTCAATGGAATAACCTGCATAATATTTATAGCCTAGTTTTATTTTTGTTAATATTTCACTCATTAGCATGCGATTCCAGTTTCAAAATAAACTACGGGAGGGACCCATGGGTAGCACCCCAAAATCCAAGCAAACAGAGATACTAACGTAGAATAAAAAGGATATACTTACATATATAATGCTCTCAAAATACGAAATCGCACCCAACCTGTCGTAACAAAGCGGGGTGCGAGCTAATGTCCGGTGGGAATATATAGAAGCGATATAGAAACGAATGGTAGAAAAGATACTCACATGCTACAATCACATGCATGAAAAATATGTATGTATCTACACATATATATACCTTTGAAAATACATACCTATGCAAATTATGGGTTTAATTACGTGACTGCTTAACCACCCATTTACCCACTTACTTTACCCTTTTTCCTTCATTTATGGACACTAATATATTTATGCATTTAATTGTCCATTTTAACCTTTATCGAAATCTTGTAAAAGACTTTCTTTTCTCATTCTTAACATTTATCATTTCATTTAAAACACCTCGTTCAATACTTGAAATCATTACATTTTATTTATCCAAATACATTCCTTTACCGGGACATTTATTTATTCATACAAGTTAGGTTGTATTAAGATAGTTATTACACAAACCATTTCTTGACATGTTCCAAATTTCGTTTATCTTTTCTCAAAATGTTTCAATACCCACGTACTTTAACGGGCTCCATAACGCCGGTGATGCCACCATATACTTTGGCCAGTGGTTTATGGATTTTTAACCAAGGGTTCCGAACACTTATTGCTTTATCTCGGTGTCATCCAAATTCCATTTATGTGTTTTAACATTTTACAAATTCCCATATTATTCCACTTTTCATTTTTTACCCAGCTGAAGCCAACACTCGAGACTTTACCGCCCCAACTTGTGTTACACCTTGAAATTTTACTATTTCATGTCCTTTACACTTTAACTATTGATTTTTATTCCAAAAATTATATACGTTTAGGACCACTTTGTGTAACACCTATTCCAATATTTTCATTTCATATAAATGTTCCACTTTAAGTAAAATTACCATTTTACCCATTTGTTTCAGAAATCACATTTTACTCCATTTTCACAAGTGTTAATTTTTCTAAAGATACTATTAAGTTATTCGTACCAAATTCTTAAGTGTTTTGACACTTTAACACCTTTTTACAATGGGAGTAATATTCTTATTAGTTAGAAACACTTCTACACCTCTAATCCCTTTTTAATTCCATAAGTGTTAATCCTTTACAAAATTACTAAGCTACACAGTGACTTTTCCATGTTTACCCATTAACACTTAATGAATACCTTTATTAACATTTTCCCTCACACACATTCCTTTACTTTCTTCATTCAAGAAATACATTTACACTTGAGAATACTTTTATACGAAAATTATATTTCTTTCATTTTACATGTAGCCTTACACTCGATCCTTATCACATTTTTAACCCTTTTTCATACGCTTTAAATGAAGGAATTTTTACTTTTCTCACTTCCCGTTTATACCCAACAAAACCTTCTCTAAACCTGTTTATACAATTAATATCAAAATATTACAAGTTTAGATGCATGAGAAGAGGGTTGTTAAACCCACAAATCCTACCACATTTGTTTAAACATATATATTTATCACGGGGAATCATTATAGTTGCAAAATACATTTTTACGGCACAAAAGACATTTTTAATTTTTCAACATCAACAAATGACTATTTTTCATAAAATCTCCACTTTTGAAAGCAACTTTAAAAACACTACTTCACCAATGTTTACCAGCATTTGTCATTATTTTTAAACATTTTGTTTCATTAAATGTTCAACATCAATTTTTCTACAAAATATACCACTTTCATAAAATACTAACGTTTGCTATTTCAAAACCATGAAATATTTATTCATTCTTTATTTTTTAACAAAATAACATTTTCCAACATTTTTATTCCATAAAAATATTTGTTATCTTTTTCACATTATTTATACCATTTAACTAAATCCACCCTAATCAAATAGGCTAACTACAAAATTACAAATGCAAAATAACATCTTACACTAAGAGTAAGGTTTTTCCCACCTTTAATGGTTCAAATGGTGGTGGAAGTGTTCGTGTATCAGGAGCAACCCCGAATTCCAAAGGTGTCCTCAAGGGGTTACCTAATGCATCCTATAAAACCTCCAAAGTGTTCCTTTTCCAAGCTTCCAAGAAAGTCCCACTTCAATTTCAATATTCATCTTCTCCAAAATTCACCAAATATAAATCCAAAATTCGTATCTCTTTTTTTGTTCAATGGTGAAAATGGGTGTTGTAGGTTTGAACATGGTGGAATATCTTGTTTCCACTTTTAGAGTCATTATAGATACAATTTTTAAACATTAGATTTTTTGTAATTTAAATCGTATATCTCCGTGGTGGCTCGGTGGTGGACGGAGGTGGAAGACCACGTACCTCTCTCTCATTCTCTCTCTCCTTCTTGCATTTTATTCCAACAATAAATCAACCCAAATAACCAAACATCACCTTATAAAACCTACCTTAACATCTAAAATCCTATTTTCCTCCTTTTGGGATGATCTGGGCTGAACAACACACCAAATCAATGCTCGAAACTGTGACAGCGCACAAGGGCAAGTTAGACTCAAAACCTCGACTTGGGTCATTCGAACTACTTCTATATGTATTTCAAACGACATCACATATGTCTCTATAACTTTTGAGCGCGTGACCTTTGCGTGACCGGCTACTGTAATCCAGTAGCACGTCATTAGATGCTCTATTTCTAACGACCCATCTCGTGACCTATGTATTGTCCTTTGAACGATAATACGATGTCGTTTGAATGACCCTATTTCTATTTGTTTTTATTTTTCTCCAACTTTTCACCCATAATTCCTCCATAATTATAATTAACTAATCCTCAATTATAATCAATATATAATTTAATAAATTTATTGGAGCGGGATATTGTAGTTTTTGTATTGGTTTTATCCTGGAATAGCCAAAGGGTGAGATTTGTAAGGATAAATTTTTGATTGAGTCAATTTGTATGTATTAGCTTAATTTAAAAAAAAACATTTTGAGTCATAGGTTAGTCTTTGCGTTGTTGAACTTTTAAGCCTAAGACATGTTCAATGATGATATAGCAGGAAAGCTTAAGAGATTTCATATCGTATTGCGTTTCATGCCACATTTCGTCTTCATTTTTTTAGAATCTCTAAGTTATGAATGCGTATGAACTTTATCATTTGAATTTATTTATTTTGGTGCTTTATTTTTACAAAATTATTTCGAGCTATTTTCTAAAAGAAAGATGTTTTTTAAAGTCATTCGAACGACATTATGAATTCGCTCTAACGAAAATGACAGTTCGTTGAAACGAACATCAAACGAGGTTAATCTTCTAACAAAACCAAGCTCGTACGAAGTGTGTTCAAACGAGATTTGACATAGTTCAATTGAGATTGTAGTTTCATTCGAACATTTTTATTTGAAGGAACTTCTCGAGAATTATGCTGCCTAAAAACTTGTGCTTTCTATATAAAGGGGGTCAAACTTCATTTTTTAAAGAGACTTTTGGCAAGATTAATTTTCTAATACATATCCAAAATCTCCAAAACCCTAGTTTCACCCAAACACTTTAAAGATCCATGTTTTAATCATTATATGGTTTAGATTTTTTGTGGGCACCATAAGGTTTTACTCATCTCTATTGAGCATGTTGCGTACGGTGGATTTCGTGTTTGCTGTTTACACACGTTGGAATTCGTATTTGTGGTAATGCGGTGATGAAATGGTTCATCCGAGTTCATGTCTACAGACGGTTGTTGATCCTATTAGATATCGAGGCGTGTGTGGACCCAGACGTTGGGTTACGTTTTGTGGGTGGATTTCTGGATTGCACTATGGAGTAGAGGTTAAATATCGAAGTTTGATTAAGGCTTGAGAATATATCATCTATGTAGTAAGTCATCTATCGAATTTTACAATTAATCATCATAATGAATTTGTGTGGAAGAGTCATTCGAGGTTTATCCCACTGTGGAGTTTCCTCGTACATCGATGTGTTGTGCGATTGATTTATTTATCTTCACTACTACAACCTAGATTAATGTCTTAGGTTAAAAAGATAAATTATGGTAGATTGCTTTATCATAACAACTCAATTTAAAATTGGTCAAAAGTTTTACTTGGGTTAATTTTGTTTAAGTTTAACTTTTTATTGGAAAAATAAAAGAACATTGATTTTGTCATTTAGACCACCCATCCTCCGTATTCTTCTTCTTTTGGTACACTTTCAAAATGAAGTGTACACAGGAGATTCAAGAATTAACATTTCTTTTGTAATTTTCTTTGAAGATAATTACATTTCAAAATGACACTATCGCCCAAAGATACAAAGTGATCAATTTGTCCTAATAAAAATCCTAAGTTTTCTTCTATGAAGAAATCCCCCCCCTATTGAAGCAGTTATATCCTGAAAAACCTTCCATCGATTCTTAGATATAACATAGATGTTCACTTCAGCTTTTACTTTCGGCTTAAGGATGGTCTCACATTCACTTTTGGCAGTGGCTAAAGACATTTTAGATGCTTTTACTCATCATTCACACTCCTCAAGTTGAGGAATAAGTTTATTTATCTTCACAACTTTAAACTTTAAATCATTAACAACATTGAGGTAGCTAAAATGACAAGACGATATCTGTAGATCCTTGAGGTTCCTTAACTTTTTGATGACCAATGAAAAATCAAAATCGTCTTTCCTCAGATCTTTGAGATTTACCATAAACTGATATAGCATAGATCTCTCCCGGGAAGAGGTGGGTGTTTGTTCAATATCATTAACGACGACAACTACCGCATGAAGAAGATACACCATTGTTAAATGACGGGGTCTTAAACACTCATTGGTAAAAGACTTTGGATGTGAAATTTGTATTCGATCCAGCATAGACTTAGATGGGATTGGAAAAATAGTGCTAGCCTCAAGCACATTCTAACAGAACTAAAGTGCAAAAATAGTGGTCATAAAAGACTCAAGACCATACTCACTATCCTCCCTTTGAATACTAGCAGTAGAACCTTAATCATCGTGGATAGAGGAGTAAGAATGAGCTAGAAAAGATAAAATAACCTCAATAATAAACACAACTTGTTCAATTACTTTGAGAGGAATACTTTCCATGATAGGATACAAAGACAGGCAGATAGAATATAAAAGTTAGCCAAAACCTTTGGAAAAATTGTGATAAGGCACCAAAGAAGTGTAATTTTGAGGAATACCTTTGTAGTAAGCTGTTAAGTTGACTTAGAAATTATAACCTTGAAAAGAACCTTATTAGTAAGCTACTAAATTGATTTTAAAGTGAAATTAAATCAAAAAGCCTTAGTAAGATACTAAGGTGATTCATAAAGTGTAATTATGAGAAAAACCTTTGTAGTTACCTGCTAAGTTGAATTACAAAATGTAAATATAAATCCTTTGTAATAAGCTACTAAGTGGACTGATAATATGTAATTTGGAGAAAAGACCTTAGTAGTAAGCTACTAAGATTACTTACAAATATGATAAAACCATAGTATTAATCTACTAAGTTTACTTACAAAGTGTAATTTGCTAGAAAAAAACCTTAGTATTAAGTTACTAACTTGACTTACAAAGTGTACATATGAGAAAACCTTATTAATAAGCTACTATGTTGACTTAAAAAGTAATTTGAAGATAAAACCTTAGTAGTAAGCTACTCAATTGACATAAAACATTTAAACGTGATACAACTTAGTAGTAACCTATTAACTTGACCTACAAAGTATAATTATTGAGAAAAACCTTAGTCGTAAGGTACTAAATTGACACACAAAGTGTAAATGTGAGAAAACCTATTGTAAGTTACTAAGTTGACTTATAAAGTGTAGATTCGAGAAAAAAACTAGAAATTTTGGTGATATGTTTCCTTACAAAGTGTAAATTTATTTTGAAAACCTTAGAAATGATTGATCTAAATCATATAGAGAATTATAATGAGTTGTGAATACTACCTATTCGGAAGTTAAATAGAAAGTAAAGGAACTGGGAATAACCATATCCTCTGAAGATTGAATTGGCACACCAAAAGAGGAAGCTTGAGGATCAATTTATGTAGGAATTGGGATTAAAACCCGATTAAACTCACTAGGGGGAGCTAGATGATCTCTCTCTTCACTCCTGGAAAGATGAAATACCACAAGCCAAAGAAGCTCATCACTAAAGTCTTTGCCTAAGAAAATATAGATATTAACATTTTATTTTAAAGATGATTACCTTAATAATGGTTTCATGATCAAGAGAAAGCTTATCCAATGAAAGCACAATTGTCGCCATTATATCAACCCACAGCTGAAGTATTAAATATTGGTATTGATAATCCACATATACTCAGATAATGTGGTAACAACCAAAATAAAGTTTTTTTCTAACCTACCCCCATGGAACTAGTTAGAAGGAGCATGTCCATCGGCAACTCCATTGAAGTTAAAGAAGTTGATGGAATAGAATATTGAACATATTCACTTGAAACTATCACTGTATCTTTGTCAATATGTAATCGTTTTGCTTCAACAATAAAATGCTTCTAGGGGGACCTTCAAGAATAATAAGCTTAGTCATTGAAGAATGGGGGCAATGGAGAAGGTGCAACATTGATGTCTTCAACAACTGTACTTAATTGTTCCATTATTGGGTGGTTATTGTCAATAATTAACACACCTACTGGTGATGAGAGGATATCCTACAAATGAAAACAAAAAATATTTCTTTCACAAAGAAATGTTCTTGCACTTAGGGAAATAAATCATCGATCGGGCATGATGACGTTTCTCAGAAAGAGCATCATGCGTGGAAACATCCTACAAGGAATCACTTGGTTTAACAGTTAATATTTTCTCAGACGAACATGGGTGATGGTGTTGAATATATGTACAAACATTATTGACTTTTTTTGTTATTTACATATTTTTTTGTTGAGGAGGCACATCAAGGGGAGATCCTTTCTTCGTTTGAACTTCTGGCGCAGCCTGTCTGTGAGGAACCAGAGAAATAATAAAATTATAAGTTTGGTGACTTTTGTTATAACCATCTAAACCATTATCTACACTAACAGAATTGGGATTCATTCAAGATAGAACATTATATATTAATAATTGCACCTTATCAAAGGGGTCAAGTTTGAATAGGCCAGTATACTCTAGGGGTATATCAACGAACTCAGAAGAGACTCAAGTCACTCTGGACTTCTTGAAGTATTTGGACTTTATGGGATCTGTATTCGATGAAGATTTTCTATTTATAGTAGTAACTTTTTCATTTATCTTTCTTTCCATTCTTTTTAGTTTGAGCAATCTCACTGATTGGGGGCCAAATGAGGAAAATCTTCAGATAGTTCAATAATTTTTGTGCTTATCTCTAACTAGAAATGGATTTATTTTTAAGGCGAAGTTAATGTGGCTGAAAAAATGATTCACAAATAAATAAATTGGTTGAGTTCTCACGAAGGCTCTAACTTCCTAAGTTGGAATGACCAAAATCGATAAAGTCTACCCATTAAAACATCATCATGCCTTTTCTTATCAGGAATAAGCATTTTTTTATTAAACTTATCAAAAAGATAAAATACGCTATGGCGAGTGAAGTCCACGTATAAAGCATTGATAGAATCATCAATTGTGTTATTTCAACAAATTGGAAGGGGGACACCTTAATCAAAAACAAATTATCTGATAGAACCATGAGGGTTGTAAGCTTCACTTTATTTCTCCCACTCAGTGAATGAAGGAATACGACTAGGTGTGAGTAGAAGGTCTACAACCAATGAAGGGTTTTCATTCACGTATGCTTCAGAATTAATCAGAAAATTATGTGAGCTTCATCTTTAAAAAATGACCATGTTTTTGCATGTGTTTCATCAGTATAATGTCTAAAAATAAAATAATTTTTGACATCAATTAAAGGGAGAAGATTATTCTTATTTGGGTTATGGCTCCAACACAACCATCTCACATGCTTGATTAGAAACTTGCTAATTTGAAGCTCAATTGGAGAAAACTTTGGGAATCTAGTGTAGAGGAAATGATGAGTGCCAAATTTTGTATTATTTATTCCCATATCTAGGCCTTTTTAGGACTGCTGTATCATAAATAATGAGCTTTCAGAGTTATTTTAGTATTTTGAAAGAAAAATGCAAGTTTCAAGAAAACAAGGAAATTAATATGCAAAAATGGTCAAAAGACATCGCAACACGACATTGTTGACACAACTGAACTAAATTGTTTTATAAAATCTCTCGAGTATTTGTTGAGGCCTCCATGGAATTTCGGAATCGTCTTTAAAAGACTAAAAACTTAGAATTTAGAGTGAAAATGAGATTTTAATGTCTTGGGGTAAAAAATGCGATTAAATTTGGTATTATGAATAGTGACGAAAATTGGGGATAATAATTCAAAAAATACTTTCCAATAAATTTGAAGTATTCCCAAGACCCATGAAATATTTATAAACCAAAATACAATCAGTTAAAAGTGTTTCACTTGAACCCAAACATCGCACCTTATGGTCTATAAAAAGGACACTTGGCCACATAATGTTTAGAAAAAAATTTAGGACTAATGTAACAACCCGTCCTTTTGGAGACTATTAAATTCCATAATTAAGTATAAATTGGCTAATTGGAGAATTTCTCGATATAGTGATTTTTGGGATTTTCATGGATTTTATGATTTTCGATGGATGATATATTTACCTTTGGTGTTAAGTAAATGAATTGGATAATAATATGTCGCCGTTGGGTAAAGTAACAGAAGAAAATATTTTAATGGGAATACCGCATTTATTTATTTTAGGTTGAAATAGTGATTTGCGATCAAGTACCTCGGATGGAAATTTTGACTGCGCCACGAGTCTCAGAATTTCCGAGATAGTCGGAAAAGAGTGTCCGAAAGTCGAAATTGAGTTTCGGAAAATTTTAGAGGTAAAAGTAACTCGTAATTGAGTAAACGAGTCGTTTTGGGATTTTAAGGGTTAAAACCATTTTGTCCTTATAAAAGGAGGGAGAGAGGGAGAAAAAGAGAAAGAGAGAAGAGAGAAAAGAGAGAAGAGAGAGAGGAGGAGAGAAAAAGAGGAGAAAATGGGGAGATTCCGGCCAACCTCCGCGGGATTCGGCTCGAGGTCGTCGGATTATATACACGAGGCAAGTGTTTACTTGCTTTATTTAATTTTTGCATAAATATCTCATACCGTAGTTTGGTATAAACAAACCCTAAAGATTTTGGGTTTGGTTTTCGTGGATAAAACGGGTTTTTGGCAGTTAAAACAAATAAACCCTTAAAAATTTCATATTTGGAGAAACTTAGAAATTAATAAAAATAAATTGGTAGTTTAGGGTTCTAGGATGTTTTGAACCCTTAATATATGTGTATTTGTAGTTGGTTGAGGTTGTAGGACGTTGGGTGAAGCGACAAAAGCTTGGGAGAAGCTTTAATGACCGAAACCGTCTCGGAGAAGATGATGAATAGTAAACCCGTGGCTTGTGAGGCCATTTAGGCTAGGAAGAGCTCTGATTTAGCTCTCATCCAAAACACGAAACTTGTATATATTTCCGATACGGTCGCGTGGGCACTAACCACATATTTTTATGATTTTTTCTCGATTTGATATGATTTTTACAAGATAGCAGTTCCGGGTTGAAATCATCAACTAGGAAATCAAATCGGGATTTGGGAAAATAAAGGCTAGAATTAATCGTGTAGATGTTTGGGTTGATTTTTGGTGTAGTTTAGAAACCCTGATAATGAAATTGGGTTGTCGGATGGAGGATTTGAGGAATTAAATTTTGAGGACCTGGTTTGACCGGTCGACCGCGCCCCTAAGGCCGGTCGACCGCATCAAGGTAAAAGGGCCTACTACTTTGTTTCGTAGGCTTATTTGCAACCCGCGGTCGACTGGGGGACCAGGACCGGTCGACCGGTACCCTGTTTTCAGCCCAAGATTTTGGATATTTTTATTCTTTCTCCTCTTTGAGTTTAAAGCCTATGGGACTTCTAAATTAGAGTTTTATAGAGGGTTATGTCCTAAGGAACTTGAGGAATTGGGAATATATATATATATATATATATATATATATATATATATATATATATATATATATATATTCACTTAGAGTGAATTAGTATCATTGGAGATTTCCAATAAATCCTTAGATGGGATTAAGGTGTGTGTTACTTATAAAAGTAAGAAAATACTTTGGGTTTAGTATCATGCATATTTGAATGCATTATCATGATTCTTTGAGTGAATCTTTGGGATTAATGGTCATCGCTAGATGTAGTTGGCAATTATGGCCATATGTATGTTTTCGAGGAGGAATATATAGTATATACATACTATGTGATTAAAGTGTATATATAAGATGATGTAAATGGTTTTGAAAATGTAAATATGAATATTTTCAAAATGTAAAGACAAATGATTTTCGTAAATAATAATTTATGGATTCACACCGCTCTAAATCCCTATCATAAGGGAAGTTGCGTGCGTATGGTGAAGCCCCTGGCTAATGAATGCAGGGTGGATATAGTCCTATAGGCCATATGAGCGATTATTTGTACTGCGCTGGTTAGGTGATTATGGGTGTGGTCGTGACTATCCCGCAGGCATATGGCCGCTTCCCGACGTTGTTAGGTTCCCAGGTTGTCTTGTTTGATAGGTACTGGAAGATGATAGCCATTTAAAGGCGCGTCCAGTGGGGAAACTCGGAGGGACGGTCTTAGATTTATTAAAGCAATTCATGATAATGGATTGGCTTTAATTACATTTCTCATATGGAAGAAGGGAAACGGTTTAATTGTTTGGCTTCGGTAACACTTCCCGGATGGAAGAAGGGATGTGGAAGCATATGATATGGTAAAAGCATTTTTATGATATTAAAAATGGCTTTTAATTACATTTCCTGGATATAGGAAGCGAAGTGGGATGTTTTAAAAGGGAAAATCATTTTTATGATAATAAAACTGGCTGTTAAAAAGGTATACGATATATTAAAGCAATTCATGCTAATGAATTGGCTTTTAAATACATTTCCTGGATATGAGAAGGGAAATGGAAAGTTTTGAAATGAAAATAATAAGTATTGATAAATACTTTGTATATGAATCCTCAGTCCAGGAGGTAGATCCGGATGTGTATTATAAAGATATAATTGAATTGGTAAATCTTAGTCCGGGAGATAGTATCCGGATGTATATTATAAAGTATATACATATAAGAAAGAATGTGATGTGCATATAAATATATAAGTATGTATTTATATATTGTTTTTGTGCTACGGACCTAATGGATCTCTACCATTAACCCTGCCAAGTAGTAGTGTATCGGGGGGGGTTCCTTGGTTGGATTTCGCTTCGTGAGACACCCCACACACGAATTTAGCGCAGCGTTGAGAATGGAGAGAAGTTTTGCCCTTAGTGCTCGGGTTGTATAGGTTTCTAGTAGACGGGTAAATTAGACTAGTTAGGTAGGATAGCTTGACTAGGGTATGTTGTTAGGGTGCGTTAGGTGTGCACTAATAGAAGAGAGGTGAGGGGTATCTCATGGGAGTGCGATACCAAACTTAAATATGAGATAAAATCTATTTTTCTAAAAATAAAGCATTTATGCACTTACAAAATATTTTTAAACTCGGGCTCTGACCCGTTTATCTACTTTTCCTCTCTTGCTATATATTATATATATAGGTGTCCAGACACAGGGATGCCTGGATGACACTTCCTTCGAGTCAGACGTCTGCTGCAGCAGCTGTGGATGCATGCAGGTTCTCGCTAGACGCTTCTATCCTTGTATTCTAGATAGGAGGTATTGTATAAATATTCGGGCCAATGGTCTAACTGCATTTAGTTATTCTTTTAGAACCTCATTCGATATGGTTGTATAATTTGAACCGAGTGTTCGGTTATTGTATTTCATTTCATTTTCCTTTCAGTTTCATTTACGCATAAACTGTGTGGATGTTTTATTTATAATTGTTTAAAAAGAGTAGTTAAGTAAAAGTTTTTGACGCCAGCCTAATAGGTTATTAGTAATTAAATGGATTTTCGACAGCGATGCTGAGAATGATCCACATGAGACTCCTGTTAAAATTGGATATAGGAGTGATCTCCCGGTATATTATTAGGCGGGTTGTCACAGATGGTATCAGAGCATCAAGTTCTAGTGTCCTTAGGAATCTGTGCGGACGTACTATGCTTTCAGCGTTGCTCTCGATTTGTTATAGAGCCTCAGGATTAGGATTTGTAAGGACACAAATTTCCAATTGAGTCCATATATATAGTTTTGGCTCAATTCCGAACAAAAACATTGATTCATAGGATAGTATTTAATTGTAATATTCTCAAGCCTATGAAGTGTTTGTTGAAGACGTAGCGGCAAAAAGTATAAAGCTTCATCAAATGTGCCGGTGTGCGTGCCTCGTTTCCACGTCATCAACTATGGTTCCATGCTCCCAAGGTATGAATGCAATTATATATATATAGGAGTTCAAAGAGAAGTTTTGGTTTGCTTCTACATCTATCAAAGAAGAAGACGTTTTGTTGCGATTCTACCCACTTGGAGAAAGGCTCCATGTACGGGTGACGGTGACCATATAAAGTCCTATCGGTGGATTCCGAGACCGCGGTGGTGTTCCAAGGTTATCCGCTAGGAAGAGGTGTCTACAAGAAGAAGCATCGAGGCTTGAGAGGGATCGAGTCGTGTGTTGTAAGTCTTTCTGTCTTGTACTTGTAATTCCGTATCTAGTGGATTTTTGGCTAGGGCCGTCCGAGGTTTTTTCCCGTCTTGGGTTTTTCCTCGTACATCGCGGCATAGTGTGATTGATTTATTTTATCTTGCAAAATAACGTAGAACGCATGCTTAGAATAATTCAAGATAAAATTTGGTTTAAATTATCACACTCATTTAATTTGGTGCTAAATTAAATATTGGGTAAAGTTTATTTAATTCAAGTCATTTGCTAAAATTTGGTTTCGCCTAACTTTGGAATATTGATAAATATGACTTAGGCAAATTCTAGGACTTGGATTGAATTAACTTGGTTTAAGTGAATATATTAATTGTTTAATTTTACTTCACTTGGTTTAATTTTAATTTGTTTGAGAAATTAAAATTTATTATTTTAAAGTTGAACCACTACATCGCTTCAGCATCGAGTTTACATAACAAGGAAATAATAATAATATTTTAGAATTGGGGGCCTCGCGCACCAACAAGTGGTATCAGAGCCGGAGCGCTAAGTTATCGCGTTAAAGATCCGTTTTTCGGCTTTTTGTATTTCCTTACCTTTTTAGGTGGTTCAATTTTTTATCACTCTCATATTTTTTTTCTCTCAATGGGACGTCTTAATGAAAATTTGTCCAATTTTAATGAAAATAAATTTTTTGATTTTCGAGAGGAATTAAATGGTCTTAACAAATGTAACGAAAATTTAAAGGAATTAAATTTGAGATTTGTAAAAAGAATTAAATTTCTTGAAAATGAAAATTCTTGTTTTAAAGCTCACAATGAGGCTTTGCAAATCTCCTTATCTCAAAAAGATATTTTTCGTGAAAAGCTCATGGACTTACATTCAAATTTCGATATTTTAGAAAAGTCCAAGAAAGAGAGTGAAAATCGTGAAAAGACTCTTAGGGACAAGTTTGCTCATATTGAGGGAGAGCTTTTTAACCTTCTAGGACTTATTGAAAATTTAAAGAAGGAGTCCCATAATTTTGAGGAGTTTAATTTATTACTTGAGTCCGAAATTTTAAAAATGAAAAATGATTTTCAAGACTCTAGTAGTAGTTCTAATGGTTCTAGCACATCATGCTCAAATTCTACCATTGCTAAAGCTAAAACAATTGTTTGTTTTAGAGGGTCAACTTTGTCCAAGGTCTTTAAAAAGGGTCACACCTTAGGTAACATTCCTCGTGTTTACACGTGCTTGCATTGTGGTAGGAAAGGTCACCTTACGTCATTTTGTTTTGATCTTAAAAGAAGTCCAAGGAAATCTTTATCTAGGATTTCATTATTTCCTAATCCCCATCATGTTAAATATAAATATAAATATATATGGGTTAGGAAATCATTATTAACTGCGCTAGATACAAGATTTGTTGATTCTCATTTACTATCACATGAAACCTCCTTTGCTAAATTTAAAGGTTGAATGTGTTAGTGTTTTATGCATACTCTAGCTTTTTGTGCTTCATATTATATATCATTGCTAGATGTATACATGTTTAGTCATTTTCTAGTCATTGCCTCATTTCATATCATATGCTAGAAATTATGACTTGTTTATCTTTTTGTATTATATTTCTTTTGTTTGAATTAACTGAATAATATAAAAAGATTTTTGTTTATCATTTGTGTTTTATCTGTTTCATTTGAGATTAATGAAAAATACAAATGATTTTTGTTTGTCCTTTTGAGTAAATATTTATTTTTGATTAAAATTTTTGAAAAAACTCAAAAAGATTTTTTTTGTGTGTATTTTGTTTGACACACTTTATGTGGCATATATTTGTGTTTGAATCCCATCTTTTACGCTCCCACGTGGCTAGAACTTTTGGTTTAGATTTTCAATCCTTAAAATGTTCTTTACCATGTTTTATATGGAGTAGTTGGATTTTTCATTGTTTAAATGGATTCTATTTTTATATGCCTCTTTACACACATGCACGAGCTCTTTTGAAATCTTAATGTCACATGTTATATTTGAGCTTTTTGAGGTGTTCTCCTACCAATCTAGTCATCTACATATCTATGACCTAGGAGGACTAGTGCATGTCAAAATCCGTTGCACGTGAGCTTTGTGAGATAAAAAATTATATTTCTAAATGTGCACGGGGAAGGGCTCCGAAAGGATGAATTAAATCCTTTGCGATAGTAAGCCACTGTTTATTGGATCTAAAAGAAATTCGTGATCCAAAGGCCTAAAAACAGAATATTTGGCATTAAAAAGAAAACAATTGCCAAGGCCTATGTTTGTTTGATATATTCATTCAAAAACAAAAGAATATATATGCTTATTGAGGGAGAATTAGATGGTATATCAACGGTTTGCACAATGTCCGTTTATCCTAGTTGTCTTTAATGTCATGACTCTATTTGGTTTGTAGAATCATCATCATGCTAGGCTTGTATGCATTGTGTATGTTTGTTCATTGAGTTCAATCTTCATATTGTCACATGAGTTTATATTTAAATGTGATAAAGTTTGCAATCAAATGAGAACTCCGTGAACGTTTATTAAGTGTTTGGGTCTAAATTTAATTGTTGCTAGTTCACACCCCTACACTTACGTTTCCATATGACACATTTTTGCCATACGAGTGTGCAAACTTATTGTATTTTGGGTCATGTGTGTGTTTATATCTATATATATATGCAAGTACTCTATTGGTATATTTATAGTATATATATATATATATATATATATATATGATATTTGTTTGTCATTGCCTTTCTTTTATTGCCCATATGCTTTCATGTCTTATCACTTTAAGCTTCAACATGCTCTTTATTAGTTCTTTATCCTTTGCCTATTCCTGAACAAAAAGGGGGAGATATGATAGGGGTAGAAATGGTATCTAATCCTATTATTATCGTATCTTTGTTTGGAGGAGATTTATCTTAGGGGGAGACGTCTTTCTAAGTAGGTCATGTGTTTGATAAAAGGGAAGAATTAATTTAGGGGGAGTAATTAATTAATTGTATTTTATATTTTGATACTCCCTATGCATTTGATGAGTTTGCTTAAGTGTGCAGGAATTATTCTAAAGCGGCATCTTTCAATGGAAAAGCATTTGATCCTTGGGTTGAGTCAAGTTTGGGCGGGTTATGTTTTGAGTCTAGTGAGCTTGACGACCCTTTAGGATTTTTGTTTGGTTTTTGTCCCGGAATAGCCAAAGGGGGAGATTTGTAAGGACACAAACTTCCAATTGAGTCCATATATATAGTTTTGGCTCAATTCCGGACAAAAACATTTATTCATAGGATAGTATTTAATTGTAATATTCTCAAGCCTATGAAGTGTTTGTTGAAGACGTAGCGGCAAAGAGTATAATGCTTCATCAAATGTGCCGGTTTGCGTGCCTTGTTTCTACGTCATCAACTATGGTTCCATGCTCCCAAGGTATGAATGCAATTATATATATATAGGAGCTTGGAACTTGTTTATTGGGTATTCGGTTTTATAAAAACTGCATTTTGTTTTAAGAAAGAATTAATTAAAACTTTAAATAAATGTTTATAAATTTTTCTGGGCTTAAACAAGAATATTCAAACTTTTTGTTTTTTCGTTCGATAGAGTCGTTCGAACGAGATTGTTGTTCGAACGAAAATATCGTTCGAACGAACCTGCCAACGAGGTTCCAGTATAGGCCTATGAAAAGTCGTTCGATATGTCGTTCGAATGAACCTTATGTTCGAACGAGATATCCAACGAGATTCCAACGAGTTCAATCTGGAACGTCGTTAGAAGTCTCGTTCGAACGAGATTTCGTTCGAACGAAATGTCATTCGAACGAGATGTCAAGCGGGAACAATTTTTGGCAGTTTTTTGGCAGTTTTGCACCCACTTCCCCACTAAGTTTTTAACCAACTTTTTCAGACTTTATTATGTGCGGGAATCACTTTTGATGATCTATCTTTTTCAGATCATAAAAAACTCTTAGAGAGTGTTTTGAGAGCAAAAACAAAAGGAGAAAAAGATCATGTTTTGAGTGCTATTTTTCAAGAGAAAATATTTTATCACTCTAGTTTTACACCCATATTGTTTATCCAAGTTCACATATATACATATCAATTTCTTGGAGTTTGGCACCGGTTTATCTCTTCCATTTCAAAGAGAAGTTTTGGTTTGCTTCTACATCCATCAAAGAAGAAGACGTTTTGTTGCGATTCTACCCACTTGGAGAAAGGCTCCATGTACGGGTGACGGTGACCATATAAAGTCCTATCGGTGGATTCCGAGACCGCGGTGGTGTTCCAAGGTTATCCGCTAGGAAGAGGTGTCTACAAGAAGAAGCGTCGAGGCTTGAGAGGGATCGAGTCGTGTGTTGTAAGTCTTTCTGTCTTGTACTTGTAATTCTGTATCTAGTGGATTTGTGGCTAGGGCCGTCCGAGGTTTTTTCCCGTCTTAGATTTTTCCTTGTACATCGCGACGTAGTGTGATTGATTTATTTTATCTTGCAAAATAACGTAGAACGCATGCTTATAATAATTCAAGATAAATTTTGGTTTAAATTATCACACTCATTTAATTTGGTGCTAAATTAAATATTGGGTAAAATTTATTTAATTCAAGTCATTTGCTAAAATTTGGTTTCGCCTAACTTTGGAATATTGATAAATATGACTTAGGCAAATTCTAGGACTTGGACTGAATTAACTTGGTTTAAGTGAATATATTAATTGTTTAATTTTACTTCACTTGGTTTAATTTTAATTTGTTTGAGAAATTAAAATTTGTTGTTTTAAAGTTGAACCACCACACCGCTTCCGCATCGAGTTTACATAACAAGGAAATAATAATAATATTTTAGAATTGGGGGCCTCGCGCACCAACAAGTGGTATCAGAGCCGGAGCGCTAAGTTATCGCGTTAAAGATCCGTTTTTCGGCTTTTTGTATTTCCTTACCTTTTTAGGTGGTTCAATTTTTTATCACTCTCATATTTTTTTTCTCTCAATGGGACGTCTTAATGAAAATTTGTCCAATTTTAATGAAAATAAAATTTTTGATTTTCGAGAGGAATTAAATGGTCTTAACAAATGTAACGAAAATTTAAAGGAATTAAATTTGAGATTTGTAAAAAGAATTAAATTTCTTGAAAATGAAAATTCTTGTTTTAAAGCTCACATTGAGTCTTTGCAAATCTCCTTATCTCAAAAAGATATTTTTCGTGAAAAGCTCATGGACTTACATTCAAATTTCGATATTTTAGAAAAGTCCAAGAAAGAGAGTGAAAATCGTGAAAAGACTCTTAGGGACAAGTTTGCTCATATTGAGGGAGAGCTTTTTAACCTTCTAGGACTTATTGAAAATTTAAAGAAGGAGTCCCATAATTTTGAGGAGTCTAATTTATTACTTGAGTCCGAAATTTTAAAAATGAAAAATGATTTTCAAGACTCTAGTAGTAGTTCTAATGTTTCTAGCACATCATGCTCAAATTCTACCATTGCTAAAGCTAAAACAATTGTTTGTTTTAGAGGGTCAACTTTGTCCAAGGTCTTTAAAAAGAGTCACACCTTAGGTAACATTCCTCGTGTTTACACGTGCTTGCATTGTGGTAGGAAAGGTCACCTTAGGTCATTTTGTTTTGATCTTAAAAGAAGTCCAAGGAAATCTTTATCTAGGATTTCATTATTTCCTAATCCCCATCATGTTAAATATAAATATATATGGGTTAGGAAATCATTATTAACTGCGCTAGATACAAGATTCGTTGATTCTCATTTACTATCACATGAAACCTCCCTTGCTAAATTTAAAGTTTGAATGTGTTAGTGTTTTATGCATACTCTAGCTTTTTGTGCTTCATATTATATATCATTGCTAGATGTATGCATGTTTAGTCATTTTCTAGTCATTGCCTCATCTCATATCATATGCTAGAAATTATGACTTGTTTATCTTTTTGTATTATATTTCTTTTGTTTGAATTAACTGAATAATATAAAAAGATTTTTGTTTATCATTTGTGTTTTATCTGTTTCATTTGAGATTAATGAAAAATACAAATGATTTTTGTTTGTTCTTTTGAGTAAATATTTATTTTTGATTAAAAATTTTGAAAAAACTCAAAAAGATTTTTTTTTTGTGTATTTTTGTTTGACACACTTTATGTGGCATATATTTGTGTTTGAATCCCATCTTTTACGCTCCCACGTGGCTAGAACTTTTGGTTTAGATTTTCAATCCTAAAAAATGTTCTTTACCATGTTTTATATGGAGTAGTTGGATTTTTCATTGTTTAAATGGATTCTATTTTTATATGCCTCTTTACACACATGCACGAGCTCTTTTGAAATCTTAATGTCACATGTTATATTTGAGCTTTTTGAGGTGTTCTCCTACCAATCTAGTCATCTACATATCTATGACCTAGGAGGACTAGTGCATGTCAAAATCCGTTGCACGTGAGCTTTGTGAGATAAAAAATTATATTTCTAAATGTGCACGGGGAAGGGCTTCGAAAGGATGAATTAAATCCTTTGCGATAGTAAGCCACTGTTTATTCAATCTAAAAGAAATACGTGATCCAAAGGCCTAAAAACAGAATATTTGGCATTAAAAAGAAAACAATTGCCAAGGCCTATGTTTGTTTGATATATTCATTCAAAAATTAAAGAATATATATGCTTATTGAGGGAGAATTAGATGGTATATCAACGGTTTGCACAATGTCCGTTTATCCTAGTTGTCTTTAATGTCATGACTCTACTTGGTTTGTAGAATCATCATCATGCTAGGCTTGTATGCATTGTGTATGTTTGTTCATTGAGTTCAATCTTCATATTGTCACATGAGTTTATATTTAAATGTGATAAAGTTTGCAATCAAATGAGAACTCCGTGAACGTTTATTAAGTGTTTGGGTCTAAATTTAATTGTTGCTAGTTCACACCCCTACACTCACGTTTCCATATGACACATTTTTGCCATACGAGTGTGCAAACTTATTGTATTTTGGGTCATGTGTGTGTTTATATCTATATATATATGCAAGTACTCTATTGGTATATTTATAGTATATATATATATATATATATATATATATATATATATATATATATATATATATATATATATATATATATGATATTTGTTTGTCATTGCCTTTCTTTTATTGCCCATATGCTTTCATGTCTTATCACTTTAAGCTTCAACATGCTCTTTATTAGTTCTTTATCCTTTGCCTATTCCTGAACAAAAAGGGGGAGAAATGATAGGGGGGAAATGGTATCTAATCCTATTATTATCGTATCTTTGTTTGGAGGAGATTTATCTTAGGGGGAGACGTCTTTCTAAGTAGGTCATGTGTTTGATAAAAAGGAAGAATTAATTTAGGGGGAGTAATTAATTAATTGTATTTTATATTTTGATACACCCTATGCATTTGATGAGTTTGCTTAAGTGTGCAGGAATTATTCTAAAGCGGCATCTTTCAACGGAAAAGCATTTGATCCTTGGGTTGAGTCAAGTTTGGGCGGGTTATGTTTTGAGTCTAGTGACCTTGACGACCCTTTAGGATTTTTGTTTGGTTTTTGTCCCGGAATAGCCAAAGGGGGAGATTTGTAAGGACACAAACTTCCAATTGAGTCCATATATATAGTTTTGGCTCAATTCCGGACAAAAACATTTATTCATAGGATAGTATTTAATTGTAATATTCTCAAGCCTATGAAGTGTTTGTTGAAGACGTAGCGGCAAAGAGTATAATGCTTCATCAAATGTGCCGGTTTGCGTGCCTTGTTTCTACGTCATCAACTATGGTTCCATGCTCCCAAGGTATGAATGCAATTATATATATATAGGAGCTTGGAACTTGTTTATTAGGTATTCGGTTTTATAAAAACTGCATTTTGTTTTAAGAAAGAATTAATTAAAACTTTAAATAAATGTTTATAAAGTTTTCTGGGCTTAAACAAGAATATTCAAACTTTTTGTTTTTTCGTTCGATAGAGTCGTTCGAACGAGATTGTTGTTCGAACGAAAATATCGTTCGAACGAACCTGCCAACGAGGTTCCAGTATAGGCCTATGAAAAGTCGTTCGATATGTCGTTCGAACGAACCTTATGTTCGAACAAGATATCCAACGAGATTCTAACGAGTTCAATCTGGAACGTCGTTAGAAGTCTCGTTCGAACGAGATTTCGTTCGAACGAAATGTCGTTCGAACGAGATGCCAGGCGGGAACAATTTTTGGCAGTTTTTTGGCAGTTTTGCACCCACTTCCCCACTAAGTTTTTAACCAACTTTTTCAGACTTTATTATGTGCGGGAATCACTTTTGATGATCTATCTTTTTCAGATCATAAAAAACTCTTAGAGAGTGTTTTGAGAGCAAAAACAAAAGGAGAACAAGATCATGTTTTGAGTGCTATTTTTCAAGAGAAAATATTTTATCACTCTAGTTTTACACCCATATTGTTTATCCAAGTTCACATATATACATATCAATTGCTTGGAGTTTGGCACCGGTTTATCTCTTCCATTTCAAAGAGAAGTTTTGGTTTGCTTCTACATCCATCAAAGAAGAAGACGTTTTGTTGCGATTCTACCCACTTGGAGAAAGGCTCCATGTACGGGTGACGGTGACCATATAAAGTCCTATCGGTGGATTCCGAGACCGCGGTGGTGTTCCAAGGTTATCCGCTAGGAAGAGGTGTCTACAAGAAGAAGCGTCGAGGCTTGAGAGGGATCGAGTCGTGTGTTGTAAGTCTTTCTGTCTTGTACTTGTAATTCCGTATCTAGTGGATTTGTGGCTAGGGCCGTCCGAGGTTTTTTCCCGTCTTGGATTTTTCCTTGTACATCGCGACGTAGTGTGATTGATTTATTTTATCTTGCAAAATAACGTAGAACGCATGCTTATAATAATTCAAGATAAATTTTGGTTTAAATTATCACACTCATTTAATTTGGTGCTAAATTAAATATTGGGTAAAATTTATTTAATTCAAGTCATTTGCTAAAATTTGGTTTCGTCTAACTTTGGAATATTGATAAATATGACTTAGGCAAATTCTAGGACTTGGACTGAATTAACTTGGTTTAAGTGAATATATTAATTGTTTAATTTTACTTCACTTGGTTTAATTTTAATTTGTTTGAGAAATTAAAATTTGTTGTTTTGAAGTTGAACCACCACACCGCTTCCGCATCGAGTTTACATAACAAGGAAATAATAATAATATTTTAGAATTGGGGGCCTCGCGCACCAACAGGATTGTTTATTTCTCTTGTGAGATTTCGTTCTCCTGCCATGTTAGAAGATTATCGTAATCTTTTGCGCGCTCGTTTGAGATTCGTGTGCGGGGCTCGAATTGCAGCAGGAGGTGGGGCTTAGTTGTGCAGCTGGTAGAAGTTGGGAATGTGGACCGTAGTAGAGGTCACCCTCTCCGACGGCGGTACTACGGTACTCATAACTTCCTGGATACAGGGTGGAACGGGTTATTGTTGCGATATCTCACCTGGATACAGGCTGGGTTCTCCTTTATTGTGTGCATAGATGGAACTTCGATGAGCAAAGGTTTCATTATCATGATTTGGAGTATGTGGCGACCTTATAGATGTGATTTAAGGTGTGCACGGATTATTTTTGAGCTGTGAGTTTAAGCTCATTATTATTGGTGCAGAGACTGAGTGTGGTGCGATGTGATTAGGGTGTGGTTCCTAGATAGAGTCAGGAGTTCATACTACATTTTGTTGAGTGAGGGGATAGGGTATCCCGATTGCATGTTAGAAAATAACATACCTCCATGATTGAAAAAGTTAAGTAGGAGTGTGTGGAGGGGTTCCTTGTTTGGATTTCGCTTTGCGATACGCTCCACACATGAATCTTAACGGCGTCGGGAGTGGAGAGATGTTATAGGATGCAAGGATGTGGGTTTTGTTGATAAGTCTTATAGTGTGGATGAACCACTATAGACTATGAGCCATGTGATGGTAGTATGTTTATGGAAATATTGTGCTATGGAAAAGCACTAAAGTGGACCTCTCACCACAAGTGAGTGGGTGGAGTAGGACTTAGAGAAATTGATTTGAGGATTATGGCTAGGCCTTAGTGAAAAGGCAAAATTTTGATAAAGTATACTTTGGGGCGATGTATGTAGCGCTCTTTTAGAGAGTTGGGCACTTCGTTTAGTTTGTTTTCCTTTCGTATGGGCGGAAGGAAAGAATAGTAGGACGGCGTTCGTAGGTTAGCATGGTAGGGTTTAGGATGTCCCGCTGGTGTGCCTTAGGTAGCTATATCTCGATGATCGACAACGCGAGGGAGTAGTGTAACCGGAGGGTTCCTTATTTGGATTTCGCTTTGCGAGATGTCCCACGCATGAAACCAAGCAAATGTCGGGATTTGAGAGAGGCCTTTGGCACTAGGGTTATACTTAGGATTATACTCGTTTCACGTAAGTGGTGTAACGCTTAGACCTTAGTATTATTAGGATGTTAGATTTGTAGAGTTAGTGGCGTCGAGGTTAGGAAAATGGAATTTCATGGGTTGGGAAGACCCATATGTGAGTATTACACCGAAGAAAGGAGACCCTTATTGGGAAAGAGTGTTACGTGTTAGACATTTACTATGGATATGCAGATGTTCACATGTTAGAAAGGTGTACGGCCACCTTGGTGAGATGGTTTTTATATACCGCCTAAAATAGGATGGGCGTAGTATATAAAGTTGAAATTTATGTCGAGAGGCATTATAGATGATGGGTACAATGTGACGTTATTACAGTCACTTTAAGATCATGGTAGTCGTATAGTATATGGTTGGGAACCATTGGGTTACTGTCATTTCTCTTTGAGGTATTACGATTTGGAGTGATCCTAGTTTGGTGGTGTAGGTTGTACCTGAATTTCGAGGACGAAATTTCGTTGTAAAGGGGGAGTATGTAACAACCCGTCCTTTTGGAGACTATTAAATTCCATAATTAAGTATAAATTGGCTAATTGGAGAATTTTTCGATATAGTGATTTTGGGGATTTTAGTGGATTTGATGATTTTCGATGGATGGTATATTTACCTTTGGTGTCAAGTAAATGAATTGGAGTATTTTAATAATAAGTCGCCATTGGGTAAAGCGACAGAAGAAAATATTTTAATGGGAATACCGCATTTATTTATTTTGGGTTGAAATAGTGATTTGTGGTCAAGTACCTCGGATGGAAATTTCGACTGCGCCGTGAGTCTCAGAATGTTTGAGATAGTCGGAAAAGAGTGTCTGAAAGTCGAAATTGAGTTTCGAGAAATTTTAGCGGTAAAAGTAACTCGTAATTGAGTAAACGAGTCATTTTTGGTTTTTAAGGGTTAAAACCCTTTTCTACTTATAAGAGGAGGGAGAGAGGGAGAAAAAGAGAAAGAGAGAAGAGATAAAAGTGAGAAGAGAGAGAGGAGGAGAGAAAAATAGGAGGAGAGAAAAAGAGGAGAAAATAAGGAGATTCCGGCCAACCTCCGCGGGATTCTGCTCGAGGTCGTCGGATTATATCCACGAGGCAAGTGTTTACTTGCTTTATTTAATTTTTGCATAAATATCTCATACCGTAGTTTGGTATAAGCAAACCCTAAAGATTTTGGGTTTGGTTTTCGTGGATAAAACAGGTTTTTGGGAGTTAAAACAAATAAACCCTTAAAAATTTCATATTTGGAGAAACTTAGAAATTAATCAAAATAAATTGGTGGTTTAGGGTTCTAGGATGTTTAGAACCCTTAATATATGTGTATTTGTAGTTGGTTGAGGTTGTAGGACATTGGGTTAGGCGAAAAAAGCTTGGGAGAAGCTTTAATGACCGAAACCTTCTCGGAGAAGATGATGAATAGTAAACCCTGGCTTGTGAGGGCATTTAGGCTTGGAAGAGCTCTGATTTAGCTCTCATCCAAAACACTAAAGTTGTAGATATTTCCGATACGGTCGCGTGGGCACTGACCACGTATTTTTATGATTTTTTCTCGATTTGATATGATTTTTACAAGATAATAGTTCGGGTTGAAATCATCAACTCGGAAATCAAATCGGGATTTGGGAAAATAAAGGCTAGAATTAATCGTGTAGATGTTTGGGTTGATTTTTGGTGTAGTTTAGAAACCCTGATAATGAAATTGGGTTGTTGGATGGAGGATTTGAGGAATTAAATTTTGAGGACCTGGTGTGACCAGTCGACCGCGCCCCTAAGGTCGGTCGATCGCGTCAAGGTAAAAGGGCCTACTACTTTGTTTCGTAGGCTTATTTGCAACCCACGGTCGACCGGGGGACCAGGACCGGTTGACCTGTACCCTATTTTCAGCCCAAGATTTTGGATATTGTTATTCTTTCACCTCTTTGAGTTTAAAGCCTATGGGACTTCTAAATTAGAGTTTTATAGAGGGTTATGTCCTAAGGAACTTGAGGAATTGGGAATATATATATATATATATATATATATATATATATATATATATATATATATTCACTTAGAGTGAATTAGTATCATTGGAGATTTCCAATAAATCCTTAGATGGGATTAAGGTCTGTGTTACTTATAAAAGTAAGAAAATACTTTGGGTTTAGTATCATGCATATTTGAATGCATGATTATGATTCTTTGAGTGAATCTTTGGGATTAATGGTCATCGCTAGATGTAGTTGGCAATTATGGCCATATGTATGTTTTCGAGGAGGAATATATAGTATATACATACTATGTGATTAAAGTGTATATATAAGATGATGTAAATGATTTTGAAAATGTAAATATGATTATTTTCAAAATGTAAAGACAAATGATTTTCGTAAATAATAATTTATGGATACACACCTCTCTAAATCGCTATCATAAGGGAAGTTGCGTGCGTATGGTGAAGCCCCTGGCTAATGAATGCAGGGTGGATATAGTCCTATAGGCCATATGAGCGATTATTTGTACTGCACTGTTTATGTGATTCTGGGTGTGGTCATGACTATCCCGCAGGCATATGGCCACTTCCCGACGTTGTTAGGTTCCCAGGTTGTCTTGTTTGATAGGTACTGGAAGATGATAGCCATTTAGGGGCACGTCCAGTGGAAAAACTCGGAGGGACGGTTTTAGATTTATTAAAGCAATTAATGATAATGGATTGGCTTTAATTACATTTCTCTAATGGAAGAAGGGAAATGGTTTAATTGTTTGGCTTCGATAACACTTTCCGGATGGAAGAAGGGATGTGGAAGCATATGATATGGTAAAAGCATTTTTATGATATTAAAAATGGCTTTTAATTACATTTCCTGGATATAGGAAGGGAAGTGGGATGTTTTAAAACGGAAAAGCATTTTTATGATAATAAAACTGGCTTTTAAAAAGGTATACGATATTTTAAAGCAATTCATGCTAATGAATTGGCTTTTAAATACATTTCCTGGATATGAGAAGGGAAATGGAAACTTTTGAAATGAAAATGATAAGTATAGATAAATACTTTGTATATGAATCCTCAGTCCAGGAGGTAGATCCGGATGTGTATTATAAAGATATAATTGAATTGGTAAATCTTAGTTCGGGAGATAGTATCCGGATGTATATTATAAAGTATATACATATAAGAAAGAATGTGATGTGTATATAAATATATAAGTATGTATTTATATATTGTTTTTGTGCTACGGGCCTAATGGATCCCTACCATTAACCCTGCTAAGTAGTAGTGTATCGGGGGGCTTCCTTGTTTGGATTTCGCTTCGCGAGACACCCCACACACGAATTTAGCGCAGCGTTGAGAATGGAGAGAAGTTTTGCCCTTAGTGCTCGGGTTGTATAGGTTTATAGTAGACGGGTAAATTATACTAGTTAGGGAGGATAGCTTGACTAGGGTATGTTGTTAGGGTGCGCTAGGTGTGCACTAATAGAAGAGAGGTGAGGGGTATCTCATGGGAGTGAGATACCAAACTTAAATATGAGATAAAATCTATTTTTTTTAAAATAAAGCATTTATGCACTTGCAAAATATTTTCAAACTTGGGCTCTGACCCGTTTATTTACTTTTCCTCTCATTCTATATATTATATACATATAGGTGTCCAGAAACAGGGATGCCTGGATGACACTTTCTTCGAGTCAGACGTCTGCTGCAGCTGTGGATGCATGCAGGTTCTCGGTAGACGCTTTTATCCTTGTATTCTAGATAGGAGGTATTGTATAAATATTCGGGCCAATGGTCTAACTGCATTTAGTTATTCTTTTAGAACCTCATTCAATATGGTTGTATAATTTGAACCAAGTGTTCGGTTATTTTATTTCATTTCATTTTCCTTTCAGTTTTATTTACGCATAAACTGTGTGGATGTTTTATTTATAATTGTTTAAAAAGAGTAGTGAAGTAAAAGTTTTTGACGCCAGCCTAATAGGTTATTAGTAATTAATTGGATTTTCGATAGTGATGCTGAGAATGATCCATATGAGACTCCTGTTAAAATTGGATATAGGAGTGATCGCCCGGTATCTTATTAGGCGGGTTGTCACAACTAAATTTTGGGAGATTTTATTATTATATGAGAGACAAGAATTATACTTTTGGGGGAAGATTTTATCAAGATTCATGGTTTAAAAGACAATTATTTTTATGTTTTAATCATTAATTAAAATTATTATTCATCCTTGCATTTATATTATGTCTATAATTATTTGAGTGTAAATTCTCTAGTAGGATTATGTGAAATTAATCATGATTTATTAGTAGTATTTGGTTAGTTTAATTGCATTCGCATTCCCGGTATATTTTAAATTCTTCAAAATCAGAATTAAATGAAAAAACACAATAGTGTGTTTTAAATCTTTGGAAGTGATTGCTAATTCATATTTTAAGAATTAAAGTGTGTAATTTTTTATAGGTTATGGATCACGCGAAAACCGAGCATCATGCATATACGCTTATCGTTGTCATCGATTTTTCACCTCAATACAAAAAAATTAAACTTTGAATATACATATTTGATACGGATAGAGGCGACATTTAGTGAATTATTACTTCTATCAAACCTCCTTATGCCCTATTCTCTAAGGTACCAAATCTAAAATCCCCCTAAAGGCTCATCACGATAACACTGTCCCCTTCAAAAGACCTCCCGTGATATCAAGTATGGTAGGTATGTCATACACATAATAAATCATACAAATCAGTATAGGTATACACACAACCTATATCATATATCCCACACGTAACATATGTTACTCCTGAATATCCTCCATATTATTTAATTCCATTTACACTTCTTATCGTATATTCTCGAGTATCCCTCACTACTCGAAGTGTTCCAATTATCCTTTAAGTATCGTAGTAGGAAATTCACTCATATCCTACTGATCTAAGTCATAGGTTCGCTCATCCCCCGAATTCCTTATATTTCAAATCACCCCGATTAATCTAATCAATATCACATTAATTAATTTATTAAAGTAGTGTCACCCAACTACAACACCCGACTCACTTATTCGGTCCGTATCTTCACCATTTGGTAAAACACCCTTTATTAAAATCAATATTCGATAATTTATTATATACATCTATAATAAATTAAACTGGCTATTCTGTGCCTAACTCCCATTGCACTAGACTAAAATATTTGAGACACGACCCCAACTCTTAATTCCAGATGTATTAGATTACATTCATATTTTTATTTCAAGATACTAAGCACATCCAATCTAGTTCGTATCCTAATTTCAATCCAAAATGTCCATTTGAATCTGTTCATATATTTTCGAGGGTTATTCATCCCAAACACTCTAAATCCATACCACTATGTTCATTCCCATCCATATTTAAGGGAAAAGTAATGTTCCATAATATTTTCTAGAGTCCTACACTCATCTACGGATATCCCTAAAAGTCCAGATTTTATTTCTCACAAACGATTTTGATTTCAGACACTCTTTTGTAGAAAAATCATTACTAATTCAAAAACAATCAAAAAAATACAAGGTCAATGCCTACGCGACCGTGACGAACAGATTTAAACATTTCATGTTTTGACAAACAGGTAAATCGGATCGGTTCTTCCTCAAAATTGGACCGTTTCGACGGACTAAGAGTCATCTTCTTCTCTAACTCGTTTTTCTCCATTTATAACCCTTAAACCTCCATGGATTTAACCCAAACATCAACCCAATTTATACCCCATGTTTATTACATCTATAAACAGGTTCTAGCACTAATATATATCATCAATCATCATTTATTCTCTTTAAAACTTCTAAGGTTCCTGAATTGGGTTTTTCTCAAAATTTCCTAAATCACAAATTCAATTTGATTCAATAATTCAAATTCAACAACAATTCCTACTGGGTTTTCGATTATAAATCGTATTCTAACATCATACGATTATATTATCCCATTAGTTAAACATCAATCTCACCTTAAATGCTTAAATCCCCAAAACCCAGATTTAACATGTGATACCCTCCCAAAAATGAATTTTCTTATAATAACTCTTCCCAAATTGAATATGGTTTACACCCATCATGATATGAATCACAATACCATAATTTAAATGAAAGAAAGTTTAACTACTTGCCTGGATGAATTTGTTGAGTCCAATTCCTTTGTTGTAGATGGAGGTTTGATAGAAAACGTAATTGCTCTCAAAATATCCCCAATTTGCTCTCCCAAACTTCCTCTATAGATTTCGGTTTTCTCACATTTAGTTATAGCTGCCCAGAACTCCCTTAATTATCTTTCATTGGGCTAATTACGTTTTTTGACTAATAGGCTTAATTAAAGTGTCCCAAACACTCCCGTGTGGGCCCGGTTATGCCTAAAAATGTCCCGAGAACCAATTACTACCACCGGGTACTCTTTTTCGACTATTTCGACCAATTCAAAATCAATTGTGCACTTAGAATTTCCGTCTGAATTACTTTATAACATTCTCAAATTTTTTACTTCAAAAATGCAACAAAAAAATCTGAATAATTTCAATTTCAATTTGCCAATTTAAATAAATCCACCAATTTAAATAATTTCTCCAAATTATAAATTTAAATGTCTCCAAAAATGAATAATTTCCATTTCTCCCCAAATTATTAAATTTTCCCAAAATTAATAAAATTTAAAGTCCACAAATTTACGGGGTGTTACATACTTCCCCCTTACAAAGGAATTTCGTCATCGTAATTCAGATGAACCTAGCACTCAAAGCCTCGAATACTTCCCTACTCACATGTCCATAAGATCGTTACCCATATATGTACCCCTTGTAATAGCGAATTATATTAAAATTAAATTAATTGTCTAGGGCGCCCATACACCATATACTCGTGCATAACTGTACAAAATTTACCCGACTCCACTAGCCTTAAATTGTAATACAACTTTCAACTCACAGTCATAACTACCTGAATGAAAAATAACCAAGGCACCAAATCTATATTCTAGTGCCCAAGCATCTCCCCACTTCCAACGTTGCGCTAAGTTATGTGCGTGGGATGTCTTGCAAAGCGAAATCCAAACTATCAACCCCCCCCCCCCCCCGATACACTACTACCTAGCATTGTAGGTCAATGAGATATGTTTGGCCCTCAGTCCATAGCATGTACCCACAAATCCCGTTTCCTGACATAAAAGTATATTCGATCATTTTCATGTTACCATGGAAATCATACAATATAGAGCCCCTTGCTATCACTATTATCTTGGCGAAATCACGAGTTATACATCCTAGCTCATCACTAAACATATCCACTCTGAATCTCATCAGTAAATATTCCTACTCATTGGGATCAGATATAATAATACAAATAATTTCTCATAAGTATATTATGTAACACGCGATAACATATATACGCGAATATACAAACTAGGCCCTCTTCAGGTAATACTAGTATAAGTAAATCATATCTCATAACAGCGAACCCAAAGTCTCACCATACTATATACTATAGCCCAAACAATTCAGTATAATTATGATTAACGTTACGTAGGTAACGTATTTATCTCAAGCTCAGCTTTGCACTCTCGACATGGCTATAACGTATGGGTATTATCGATTACCCCTATTTGCAAATTAAATCCTTCTCGACCCTTCCCCACTCATTGACTTGTGGTGCAAAAATTTTCTCAGTGCATCCTTCGTAGCACTACTTGGCTCCACTGGCCATATATCGTATTAGCTCCCAACTTAAAGTGTTTCCTCTACTCATTTAATAATTTAACATTTATAACCGATACACTAGTATCCAACAACATCTCGCTATTCCCAAGGTTTATAACGATCCATGTGTGTAACCTCCCATAATGAAGTTCAAAAGAACTTTCCCCAATGCACTATCCCCTAGAATTGTCGGTCATCGAAATCCATGCATCCAAAGAACATAACCAAGATATCACAAATTTTGTCTCCCAATACGTAAATCAAATCATCTATGCCCATATCTATCAAGGCGTCTCACTATCCTATACTTTCATTATCACTAAGTTCTCAGCACTTACACAAAAATGAGTTAAATCTCTCAACTCAACGGTAAATTCGATATACCCTTAATCACATTAGTAAAAGTCCCTATGCATCGGGCTCCAATATAACTAGATCTATGTACTCTCTAAAGTCTACTTCTTAAAATATCGTCGTGAGCTCGACCCTCTTTTAATCGAGACATCTCAAAAATATCCATCCTACCCCGAAACAATGAATACGATAGTCTTGCTGTAACCGCCCATCATCGCTGAACAGTTTGTACCCAGAATAAACCATACCTCAAATATCACCTCTCAAAACGAGTTAACCTCATAAAATATATATCTTCTCAGTGTCCCCACCCGTTCCCCTGTAGATGGAACTAAAGAGAGAGTTCTGCTAACTCAACGATGAATAAACACGCACTATAGTTATATTAGGGATACCTCTACTAAACCCGTTTCACATGCAAGTCTAGTGAAAATAAACCATTACTACTCACTCGTGTCACACAAAACAGATCCCAATCACCCTAGGATAAAACTCATGCTTTTGATTGTCAATAGCACTCATTGTTCAAATGGTTCCTGAACATAACACCCTTATTCCAACCAAACCAAAAAGTCCATATAAATATTACCCCTACTGGGCATCCCGTTCCTGTCCCCCAACTCACTGCGGATAATATCCACATATATATTCCTACTCTTTATGCATAATGACAAGAACGATATTATTCATTCTATTCGGACTTCCCCATCCATGCTTGTATAGTTTATCCATGCATTTATCATTAACTTACAAACCTTCTCGATTCTTCGTATCCACCTCATCTGGTATGAAGTTCACTAAACACGTCAAATTTCCTTCATGACCGACTATTGTATGGCCCCTTTGAAACAATTCTTGAAATATCCTTTGCCTCTCGTATTTAAATAGTTTATGAGAGGATTTGCGACCAAACTGCACCCCTAAATTCCTTGTTATTCATGGTATCCTTCCATAGTTGTGGTGGCCGACTCCCACTACTTCAACGTCACTCCTATGAGTTAAAATTTTTCACTTGAAATTTAATCATGGGTGCCATTGCACTCCACCCAACATAATTATCTTTGGATCTTCTCCTCCCATTACTATGGTGACTCCTATAGCGGTTACCATTCTCAACATATTTCATGGCTTCTACCGAGTCTCCCCTCCTGCCATCCTTCTAACGGCCCTCGTTGGTCGTCCCAAAATTATTCGGTGTATAAAGTCCAACCAAACTTGTATATAAATCGCCTCAACTATACTTAATTTCAAGAGAATGTTAGTCGTATACGTTAAGGAATATAATAATCCTATAATAAGGCTCTATATCAAAGAATGCTACACTGAAACGAAATAACCCACACAGATCCTAAGGACTCTAGAACCTGATGTTCTAATACCATCTGTGACACCCCGCCTATTAAAATACCGGGTGGCCAGCCGGTGATCAAAATAACACGTTGGTCTCATATGGCTCATTCTCAGCATCACTGTCGAAAATTTTTTGAGGTTACTAACCACCTACTAATTTATTTAGACCTGTGCCAAATATTATCTTACATTAATTAACAACATGAATAAATCAATGCCCATTTAAACCATCCACACAACTGATAACGGAATCAAACACAAATCAATAATTATAAATAACGATAGCCGAATAGACTATCGGTTCAACAATAAAAAACAATAGTCCCTAAAGCAATAACCTAGATACATAAAGTCCAATAAATAAAATAAACACAAAATATGAGGGCCACATGCCCAAATGAGTACTGAAGAAAATTTTCTAAATGAAGCGTCTATAACACGGTCATGCAACTTCCACATGAGTTGCAGCTGCACATCCATGAATAGAATCCTCAAACTGGGCATCCTTGTGGCTGGACACATAAAATATTTTGGAAACGATATTTGACACGGGTCAGAGCCCAAGTAAGATGTTTTGAAAATATTTAGCAAGCAGTTAAATTGCAATTATTAAATATGCATGCACACTTTTCATATTTAAGCTAGTGTCGCATTCTCTTGAGACATAGCTCACCCCTCATCTAATGTGAACACTTAATTCTCGCCTTCTACCTTTCCTAGTTAAGCTACCCCACATAACTAGCCATATCGAATATCCTTCTTCAAAATAATTCTTTATGCCTACCCGTATTGCCGATACAATACAATACCGAATTTCCATGTCTTTTAGCCCATTATAAATTTCTCAATATAAGTTTATTTCTCCCCATAATGTAGTTATTTTTAATGTCACTATATTTCTCTTCTACTAAACTCACCCAGTAGAATAAAATCACAAGTATACATATATCACACTATTATATATATAATAATACGACACCCCTAGCCTGAGATGTGGTGCGTGTATACTATGCTATCCGGTACTAGTACATCATCTACCAAAGAAACGTAGTAGAATAAATCACAAGTATATATATTTATCACACTGATTATATATATACAATACAGCACCCTGAGGCTGACACCTGTGGTGTATGCATACTCTGTTATCAAGTCGCTGTACATCACGCGCTGTATATAGGACTACAGATTTTGAATCGCTCTAGAATCATATCAATACAAATCACACATATTGGAGGTGAACACAAACCATGACTTTATGGGCTACGCACATACCTACGCACCCATATAACCCAAACTTATCAACTCAGTGATAAGTCCTCCTCAGGCCCTATGCTCTGAGGTACCAAATATAAAATCCCCCTGAAGGCTCATCAGGATAAGACTGTCCCCTTCAAAAGACCTCACGTGATAAAAAGTTTGGTAGGTATGTCATATACATAATAAATCATAAAAATCAGTATAGGTATACACACAACCTATATCATATATCCCACACGTAACATATATAACTCCCGAATATCCTACGTATTATTTAATTCCATTTACACTTCTTATCTTATATTCTCGAGTATCCCTCACTACTCGAAGTGTGCCAATTATGCTTTAAATATCGTAGTAGGAAATTCACTCATATCCTACTGATCTAAGTCATAGCTTCACTCATCTTCCGAATTCCTTATATTTCAAATCACCCCGATTAATCTAATCAATTTCACATTAATTAATTTATTAAAGTAGTGTCACCCAACTACAACACCCTGACTAACTTATTCGGTCCGTATCTTCACCATTTAGAATGTATCACCCTAAGTTTCACCATTTGGTAAAACACGCTTTATTAAATTCAATATTCGATAATTTATTATATACATCTCTAATAAATTAAACCGGTTAGTCTGTGCCTAACTCCCTTCTCACTAGCCTAAAATATTCGAGACACAACCCCGACTCTTAATTCCATATGTATTAGATTACATTCATATTTTTATTTCAAGATACTAAGCATATCCAATCTAATTCGTATCCTAATTTCAATCCGAAATTTCCATTCGAATCCGTTCATATATTTTCGAGGGTTATTCATCACAAACACTCTAAATCCATACCATTATGTTCATTCCCTTCCAATGTCAAGGGAAAAGTAATGTTCCTTAATATTTTCCATAGTCCTACACTCATCTACGGATATCCCTAAAAATCCAGATTTTATTTCTCACAAAGGATTTCGGTTTCAGACACTCTTTCGTAGAAAAATTATTAATAATTAAAAAAACAGAAAAATACAAGGTCAGTGCCCACGCAATCGTGACGAACAAATCTAAAAGTTTCATGTTTTGACAAACAGGTAAATCAGATTGGTTCTGCTCAAAATTAGACCGTTTCGACGGACTACGGATCATCTTCTTCTCTAACTCGTTTTTCTCAATTTATAACCCTCAAACCTCCATGAATTTAACCCAAACATCAACCCAATTTATACCCCATGTTTATTACATCTATAAACAGGTTCTAACACTAATATATATCATCAATCATCATTTATTCTCATTAAAACTTCTAGGGTTCCTGAATTGGGTTTTTCTCAAAATTTCCTAAATCACAAATTCAATTCGAAATTCCTACTGGGTTTTCGATTATAAATCATATTCTAACATCATATGATTATATTCTCCCATTAATTAAACATCAATCTCACCTTAAATGCTTAAATCCCCCAAACCCAGATTTAACAGGTGATACCCTCCCAAAAATGAATTTTGCTATAATAACTCTTCCCAAATTGAATATGGTTTACACCCATCATGATACGAATTGCAATACCATAATTTAAATGAAAGAAAGTTTAACTACTTGCCTGGATTAATTTGTAGAGTTAGATTCCTTTGTTGTAAACGGAGGTTTGACAGGGAACACACTCCTCTTCTTGATTTGGCTCTCAAAATATCCCCAATTTTCTCTCCCAAACTTCCTCTGTAGATTTAGATTTTCTCACATTGAGTATGCCTACCCCCAACTCCCTTAATTATCATTCATTGGGCTAATTATGTTTTTAGACTAATGGGCTTAACTAAAGTGGCCCAAACACTCTCGTATGGGCCCGGTTATGACTAAAAATGTCCCGAGACCCAATTACTACCCTCGTGTACTCTTTTTTGACTATTTTGACCCATTCAAAGTCAGTCGTGCACTCAGAATTTCCATACGAATTACTTTATAACATTCTCAAATTTTTTACTTCAAAAATGAGACACAAAAAAAATCTGAATAATTTCAATTTCAATTTGCCAATTTAAATAAATCCACGAATTTAAATAATTTCTCCAAATTATAAATTTAAATGTCTCCAAAAATGAATAAGTTCAATTTCTCCCAAAATGATTAAATTTACCCAAAATTTATAAAATTTAATGTCCTCAAATTTACGGGGTGTTGAACCTATCCTCACACATGGATAGTGGTCATGAAATAGTACTATGACGTGGAGAATCAATCGAATACCTACTAGTTAATGCCCTGGTTCGCTTACCATTATCGAGTAGGTATATTTAATATAAACACATAACAATCGTACACACACACACACACACACACACACACACACACACACACACACACACACACACACACACATATATATATATATATATATATATATATATATATATATATATATAGTAATGATAATAATAATAACCTCGTACGAAATTCCACAACGCACGAGTCTCCCATATTCCGAAGTCCAAACCGACTTTCCGATGGTACATCTAAGTGTTTACTCACTTGAATTACGAATTATCCTCACCCAAACCTATATATTCATTAGTCTGCCACACATACCAAACCCTATAAGCATTCCCCAGTAGTCCCACAACACCCCGAAAGTTCCTACGATCATTCCCCAAGCTCTGACGAGTCGAAATAACACATAAACAAAAACTGAGCACACTAACAAACTAAATCATTTCACTTGGAAGACCAAACCAATCCAGTTGAGCGAACCGGTTTTCTCCCCTAACGAACCAATTCCGTTAATTGGGCTGCTTGTCTTCTTTTTCCTCGGGTTTTTCCTCCTCCAAACCATCTAATGGAGGTCCGGATACCCCAATCATAAAACTAATATCCTACATATTTATACTAACATCCCAAAAGTATTATAACATAGAAATAGTCCCAAATCCATTATCGAAACTCTAGAATTCTAAATGGAACATCAATTCTAACAAACCCATAATTTATCAAAATTGGGTTTTCATTAATTCAACCCTCCTATCAATGTTCTACATGCTCATAATTATAAACCCATGATTAATTTTGATATTTCTACATGATCAACATCAATCAACTATCAATTAAAATCAAAGATTAATTATGTTCTACATCTCTTAATTACTCAATTAAAGTTCTAACCTTTAAAACTTTAAATCATAGATTTTTACAACATTAAATATGAAAGTGATTAACTACTTAATTATGCAATTTAAAGCAAGCCTTTCTCTCACTTTCTTAAATCTAAAGTTTAAATCTAAAGTTTTGACTATTGTGATGGGTTGAATCTTAAGATAGCCTCCTCTCATCTCTTCCCCAAGCCTTTCTCTCACTTTCTTCCTCTTCCTCTTCAATTAAACTCTAACTCTCAAATATGCAAAGATTGATAGGTGAGGCTACCATCCACCCCTATAAATCTTAAATACCTCTTAATTACACCCTAATCCCATCTTTCAATTAAATCCTAGGTGTAAAAAGATCACTCTGCCCTTATACGGGTCTTGTTATGTCAAAAAAGCCAACAAAACCCAATCATAGCACCCAAGTACCTATTCTAGACTATTTTGACCCATACTGGATCACCGTTGCACTCAAAAAGGTCTTCTTATTCACCTAACTACCAATACACCCATATTCAATTAATTGGATCCGACACGTGCTTGTAATACGCGTTGCCTATAAAATATACCAATCCGTCAATGTAACTCTCCATCGACATAATATAATAAGCCATCGCTTTCTCACATACATGACATATAATCAATCACATATCTATTTACTTATCACACACAAGTAAATAATAATAATGATGATGATGATGATGATGATGATGATCATAATAATAATAATAATAATAATAATAATAATAATAATAATAATAATAATAATAATAATAATAATAATAATAATAATAATAATAATAATGATAATAATAATAATAATAATAATATTATTATTATTATTATTATTATTATTATTATTATTATTAATAAATATTATTCCTTGACTCGCTAATTAACATTTATCGAATCCTAAATAAATTTTCTCCAATTAAATCAATAATTATAAGCACGCAAAGATTAAATAATTATAAAAGTATGGGGTATTACATACACAATTAGTGCTTGTGTTGTGTTATATTTTTTTTGTCACACTTTACATTTATTGTTTTTTTCAGTAAAATATTTAAAAAGAATACAAAAAGAAGAAAAAAGTAGAAAGAGAAGAGTGAAAAAAAAGGCAAGAGTGAAGAAAAAATCGAAAAAAGTGTGCAACAGTGAGCGGACATGAAGAATACTTGCACAAACTTGTCAGAGTACAAGAAACTCTCCGAAAAGGCTGAAACGTCGGTGACATTTTCCCCCGATTGCTGTCAACTAAAACTTCGATCCGATGTAAATACGTGATCATAAAATTTTTGCACTACCGATTAGTTTTGTGTGCTCCTATGTGATTTAATTCTGCATTTAAATTAGTGCATTGCATAAATTTACTTAAGGGTAAATCTCGTGTAAACGACAAGGTATGGATTTCATCACCCTTCATTGGCCCAACATTATCTAATTAACTATGCATTTTCATATCCAGAGCCATCACATTTAATTTAAAATCAAGTAGAAGTTTTCCTTAGGATATCACATAACTCGTAGGAAACCTCTTAACTATGCTTGAATTAAAAACAACTTTAATGCAAACTTATCAAATCAGTTCCATTTACTTTATCTAGGATTGTTGTTTTTTAATGTGTCTTCTTACTGATCACATACTTGGAGGTAAAATCGGGATTTAAAATGATTACTTTACTGGGTCATCTTTTAAATTCTCCCCTATTAAAGAGTAGGATTTTCGTAATTAGGGATAATAATTCAGAGACCTCCATTGTCATCAATTAGTCTCAATAAAAATAGATTTTAAATTTGAAATTCTCCTCACCTAAATTCGATGATTTAATTTCAATTTTTATATAGGAATCACGTGGTTTGAGTAAAAAAATATAAAAATTTCAAATTTTTAAAAAAATGAAAAAGAGAAAAAGGAGAGAGAAATTCAAGTGAGCATAGTGTATGTGAAATTGATTTCGAGATCATACCGGTCGTTTGTCTAGTGTGGAGTTTAGTATTCTCGACACTTTCTTAGGTATATCTTTGATACTCACCGAGATGGAAGACGAGTTAAACCCATATGACCTTAAGGATTATCTTTATCCGAATAGGTTTAGTCAATCTTCATGCATACGTCTACTCAAGCACAATGCAAATAATTTATAATTCCATTCGAGAACAATCCAATTATTTCTCATTTTTAGGGTAGAAAAAAGAAGATCCTACCGCTATATGTGCAAATTTGAAGAAATTTGTGAAATGATTAATCATTAGTAACTTACTGATGAGATTATTAAATTGAAATTGTTCCAAACCTCTAAAAGATAAGGCGAAGAGTTGGTTTAACACAGTAGATACTGAATCCATCACAATGTGGAACCAAAAGAGTTTCACCTTCCTACATGAATTGTTCCCTAGCCAAAAGACCAAAAGATGGCGCCAATACGTCATTCCATCAACACATTTATCCGAAAAGAGGGATAAGCCTTATTGGTGTATTTGGAGAGATTGAAGGACTTTCCACAGCAATGTCTACATCATTGCATTGAATTGTGTTGCCAAGTCCAAATTTTGTATGAGGTCTTTGATTTTAATACTCAAGCCATGCTCAAGTCAATGTGCAATGGTGATTTTATCGAGAAAAATGAGGATGATGTAAGGGTTTTAACACCCCCAGAATGTGCTACAAAATGGTATCAGAGCATAGGTTACTCATATTTTTGACCTTGGGTTATTGTTTTGTTACATTATACATTGAGAGAGATTTTCTTTGGGCGATGCTTAATTTTATGTTTTAATTTAATGGAGGAAAAAGTCGGTGAATTTCAAGGACAAAATTCCTTTTGTAGAGGGAAGAATGCAATACATCGTTATTTTGAGGGCTTACTTATGAATATTATATAAGATTTCAAAAATATTTTTATTTTATTAATGAGGATATTTTATTTTAAATAAAAATATATTTTTATTTATATTATACTTAAAAATTATTTAGTTTGATTTGAAATCAAATCAAACATTTAAATTAATATTTAAATGGTTTTTGGACATATTATAATGGTTTAAATATGTAAAATGGACAATTTTGAATTAAGGGACAATATGGTAAAATGTGTTAACTTAGGATCCAAGATAAGGTTTGAGAGAGGGACTATATAAGGAATTTTGTGGATGATTATACGGAAAGGAATATGAATAAAAGATGCCAAAAACAAAACCTAAAGAGGCAAAAACAAGAGGAACGAGAAAAGTCGGTTTGAAGTGTTTTCGATCTTCTCTTTGAGTACTTTCAGATGAGATTTATGAAAAACACATATACATGATCCAATTTTTCGTTTATAATCCAAATCTGAAGTTAGATTGGTGATTCAGCTAATGTTTGGATCTTAATTTTTTGTATTTTAAAAACAAGCCTACAATTATGGATTTGGACTCTCTTGAGGTAGTTTCGTTCTCCCATTGTTAATTTTATGTTCTAGACACACTCAACCTTGATTTTATAGGTATATCCACTCTATGTGATGCATTTATATGTATTATATTCTCGTATAATATATTTGTTATTGCACCCATATTGTATGTGTTATTTTGATGCCGTGTAGTTTGGGTAACCAAACTAGTTTATTTTACGAGCATGTTGGGTTAGAGAAATTGGGTTGAAAATAACATTTGATTTATGAAAATTGAATCAGAAATATATCTGAATTGATAAAATGATATTATGATGATTGTGATTGGATAATGCATAGGCATTTTATAGCCAAACCACCAATTGGATGGGGTGTGCTGTCAGCTACGATTTTGTTTATTATCCAAAGACTAGGCAATTGACCTCGGTTGGTGAGTATGCCAAGTGTCATTATAGAGGTGATGCCGAGATTTTATGGCGGTGATTACATGTTACAATGGTCCATGTACCCAAGTTATGTTATTTATTTTGGGGGGCATTAGATTGTTCCATGGATAATTGACAGGATAGTGGACGGTAGTCCATACTATACTGTGGGAAGTGTGGAGGGAAATTTCATATGGGATCATGGGTTTTGTAGTGACCGCAGTGACATCTTAGTATTTGATTATATTATTGGGGTTTTAGTTTGAGTGTTCACATAGAATACACTCTTATATGCGATGCACGCACACCCGAGTATTTGTTTACACTTGGAGTATTTATACAAGCTACTGAGTTTCCCTCTCACCCCCATAGTTTATTCAATTTCAAGTTTGATGTTAGGAACGATATATATTGTTAGACAAGCCCCATATTCGGCATATTCTTCATGACCAACCTATACTTGGAAAGTGAGTTTGTTACATGGTGTTTACTATAAGTGGTAGAAAGTAATTCCCCTCAATAGGAACCCAATATAGAATCTAGGCCCACCACATCCGAGGAATCTTTCACTCACCATGTTGAACAAAGTTATTATTTAAATACCAAAGTTTCCACATTGGCTCAACATCTGTAAGATTTATATCTGAGTAAAGATGGAAACTTATCCACGCATGAAACCGTGGACCATGTAGGTTCACCTATGTGTATAGTTTGAAATAAATTCAACCACTTAGTCAAAAATTACCCCATCCTTATGGATCTTAAGTCACGGACCAAGCAAGCAAATTCCTTCTACCAAAATAAGTCAAACGATGACCATATTCCAATGCATACAATTTGAGGTGGAGAGATTACCCCAAACCTTGTAGTTTAAAGAAAAATACCAAGGAGTTTTTAGTAAGTCCTTAAGTATCCCACCCCTAGGTGTCCAAAATAACTCCCTACACCATCGTATCCTTCATCCTAAAAGATCCAATCTTTATAGGATAAGATGAATTTTCTTTCTCAAAGTACCCTCCAATTCCAACAGTCGACTGAAAGTGTACAATCCACCCAACACGGCTTGCATGTGAACATTTAGTCCATATACAAGCTTGAGATTGAAGTGGGACAACTAGCAAACGTGATGAGTGAGATACACGAGGGAACATTCCTTAGTCAACATGAGCACACTACTAATGGTAACATTCTTAAAGGTCAATATTTTGTTCAAGACAATGCCAGTTCATCACAAATCCAAGAGGATGTCAAAGCCATAATTATGCTTAGCTCTAATAAGGAATTTGAAAATAATGTCTCACCACCCAGTGAGATTGAATTCGATAAACATAGGGAGAATCAAGATCCACATGTGGATCCAACTTTCTCCCCACCCTTATTTTTTGAGCCACCAGTAAATATCTACGTCCCAAAATCTTTGTTTCCCCAACATTTGGTTCCATAAAAGTAGAAGGCGCAAGTTAGTAAGATTATTATGACACCCCGCCTATTTGAATAATGCATGACAAATCCTGTATTAAAAAAATAAATGAATCTCATTTGGTTCATTCTTAGCATCACTATCATAATATTTTAATTACTAACCACATATTAATTTAAATAAGTCGATGCCAAATTTTATCTTTCATGAAAATATAACAATATTAGCCAAATCATAATAATCCCATCCATAGTAACCAATGTAAATGAAAACACAATGTAAAGTCTGAAGTAGAGATAAATAAATAAAGTCCCCGAATACACCACGAATAAAAACTAATACATCCAAAGCAACGAATTATAATAATTTGAAATACATAAGTTTGAATGAAAAGGTCAACATGCCTAACCAATAATGGAGTAGAGAACCTAATCTAGAGCATCAATAATAGAACCGGCTACTCAAAAATCCTGCAAGTCTCCACATCAGTTGCAGCTACGTAATCCCTAAAATATGAATCATCCTTTAAGTCCCTGTGGTTGGACAGTTAAAACTTGTGAAAATAGATTTCATACGGTTCAGAGCCCAAAACCTTTGAAAAATAATTAGAAAGTGTATATAATGCTTAAATAAAAATATCCAGTCAACATTAATATTTATAAACTAGTAGCACGCACTCTTCAGTCATCCCTCACCCCTTATCTAATGTGTGCACCTAACGTATGCATTTTAACCCGCCTAGTTATGGTAGACCACCTAACTAGACTGTGACAATCCTCTCATCAAAATAAGGGGTGGTCAAACCGATACTCCAACAATAATAGGAATCATAGATGGACCATTCTCAGCATCACAATAATACAATAAGTATACGGTATAACCACCCCTTATTTTGATGGACCATTCTCCAATCTAACCCTCGCATGAACTTCGATATACGCTCCACTTTCGTATTCACCACATCAGGTACTAATTTCGCCCATCGAGTAAATTCTTCTTCATATTCTGCCACCGTTCTATATCCTTGAAACACATCCATCAATTTCCTCCTCATTTCCTTCTTAATTGGGGAAGGAAAATACCTTCGATCAAAGAGTTCCTAAAAATCTAATATAGGCAAAGTATATATCTGTTCTGATGTGGTGACAGAATCCCACCATTAGAGAGCTGCCCCCATTAACTTAAAGGTGGCTAAAAATTGTTTATGTACCTCACTACCCTCAACCATACGGAGGTGCTCCTGCATACTATTCTTCCATTGACTTCCATCCATTGCATCAACTCCCCCTGGAAACTCTGGAGGATGCCCCTTACTAAAATCTTCCCTCACTCTTACCCATAAAGAAAGTCCTGAATGGGTTTGGGTTGCTTGAATGACAGGTTGCTACGCCATTATAGAAATGGCAACAGTTATTGCTTGTGCAAAAATATCGGCAACTTCATCTGTAGTCATGTTCCTTTGAGGCATTTGGGGTTCCACATTCTTAGCCCCTTTATTTGCCCTTACTGAACGACTTCTCTTCGGTGGCATCTGAAACAAGAACAATTGTATCAGAACGCCTTGCAAATGTTTTCTCATGACAGAAGAAATATGGAGGTATGAACACAACAGTCCTAATAATAAGTCTCTACATCAAGAACTCTTACGGAAGACCGTAGTAACCCCCACAGATCCTAAAGACACTAGAACCTGATGCTCTGATACCACCTGTGAAAACCCGATCAAAATAATAACGGGTGGCCAGCCCTATAATAAAATAAATCAGGAATCACAAGTGGATCATTCTCTGCATCTACAGACGATCCTAATAATAACCACGGCTAACGATCCATTACTATAAAAAGTGGGTGTCAAAATTTTTAAAACCAACCATTAACCAACAATACAACATCTAAATATGGTGGGTGATAATTACAAACTCCAATAATATAAAAGAGTACAACACAATGTACAAAGTAAATTACCCGAATATGCTATCAGGTCACAGACAATTACAATAATCTGAGAAAGAAAATATAAAAGTCGTACTCTACAACACGTGGGTCTAAACCCGAATATACAAACTGAATCCTATTCTACATACACAAAAGATAGGAATCGACTATAACAAGACACCGCAATAGTCCATTACTGCCGCAGCTCCTCGACTATACCGGATGAATAAACATCAATGGCATCCTTGCGTAGGAACACCTAGAATAATACAATATGTACATAGCAGGAGAAAATATAAACGGGTGAGAGCCCGAGGTGAAAACATTTTATAGCAAGTGCATTAAAATGCATAATAATTATAAATGCATTATGACATGATTAAGGTGGAGTCACACTCTCCATAATAATCCAAACCGCCTCTCAACTAAAGCGCGCAACTAAGCGTATGCACGTGATCTCCAAATAGACGCCCAAATCTATCTAGGCAAGCGAATCTATCTTAAACCCAATTTATATATTCAATTAAAACCATCTAACTTATCCCTCAATTTACACTTATCTAAATTCCATCTAAATCATATACTTCAATTTCAAATCTTATTGATCTCAATTATTCGTTCACCTACTTAACATATATAGTTTACATAACCATTCACTTACTAACATACACACTATACATAATCATCCTCTTTGCTAGAATTTCTCATATTCTAGACATTTTCATAATCATATATAACTATATATATATGAGTTATTAGCATCTAAGTGCTAAGGAATAAACTTCTCCTAGTTCTCAATACTGCACTGCGTTTCGTGCGTGGGACGTCTCGCAAAGCGAAATCCAAATAAGGAACACCCCCCCCCCCCGATACACTACTCCTTGACAGTATTGATTTTCGAGATTCATTATGCTGTCAATGCATGATCCATGTAACCCAAATTCTTATTATTCCATTAATTAATTAATTATTCCCAATTCTCAACAGTGCATGGCGTTTCGTGCGTGGGACGTCTCGCAAAGCAAAATCCAAACAAGGAACCCCCCGATACACTACTCCTGGCATTGTCGATCGTCGAGATATACTATATGTGTATATATGTGAGCATTAAGGACTAAATTCTCCTCACTCCCAACATTACACTGCATTTCATGCGTGGGATGTCTCGCAAAGCAAAATCCAAACAAGGAACCTCCCCGATACACTACTTCTGGCAACGTTGGTCATTGAGGTCCATTATGCCCTTGATACCCAAAGCACTAATCACACCAATAATATAATAAAAATCCAAATGAGCTATAGCTCGAGGACGCAGGTTCTCAATGCTATCATCTTCCAGGGCATCACTCATATACCATCCTGGGGACCAGCGGTCGGACTCAATATCACCGACATCGTGGCCACACACACACACAACGTCCGGGAAGCGGTCATAGTTCCTAACTGGTCAAGTGAGAACGACACATACCCACGACTTCTCACTCCCAAAATGTAATGTATATCACATAAAAACACAATGGACGACTATGACCCGGGGAATATCCACACCCTTCTCATCGAGCCAGGATGCTCACCCACATCGCGCAACTTCCCAATGATAGCAAGGATGGGGTATGCTTCACTTATGTACATATACAATCCACATGAGGAATACATACATCATCACATCATATAAAGATATACCATCATATAAGGTATATCTATCACATTATTTACATATTCGTATTACGCTCTTATGCTTAAATGAAATAACATCATTATTTAGTATATTTCCCTATCGATATACTAATCGTCAATCACTCAAATATCTTCCCCACTTAGTATACACTATACTATTTCTCACTTGAAGCTCACACATCACTTATATTTATGAATTGTCTCTCAATTCTATTTATGTTAAGGATATTATCTATCCCAATGCACCTCGATTAGCATTTCTCATTTATGTGAGGTATCTCCCAAGTTAATCATCGTTAAGGACATTTTCAATATCCATATGCACATTTATTAGCATTTGTTATTCTCAATCCATAATATGGTTTAATTAATCATATGAACCTTTAAAGTTATCCCATTTGGGTTTTGATTCTAAAATCCAATATCACTAAGTGCATTCTCACTCTTTCACATAATTCCATAATTATCTCTAAATGAAAAACTCAATGGTAGTGGGCTTCCCCACTTAGTATAAACGATATTCTCTAATCGGTATTTCTCAAATTAAGTCCATATGACCCAAACAATATCTTACGAGGGAAACTCCCTAAAAGTCTCCAAAACACTCTTCACACAACTCCTATAGAGGTTCCCAATCAATAACCTCGAATGAAACAGAATGAAATTCTCCCTAGAAAAACATCCCCCAAAATGCCCTGTTTTCGAATCGATTCGGCCCTGCGAATCGATTCGGCCTCCAAGGCGAATCGATTCGGGTCATCAGACCTGGGATTCTATCTCAGGTCGAATCGATTTGGCTAGGATCCGAATCGGTTCGGTCACTCAGACCTGGGCACTTGCAACTTTCTGAATCGATTCGGTAAGGGGCCGAATCGATTCGGCTCCTCAGAAATCTCGAAAATGGCTACTTTTGTTAAGCCAAAAATCCCCAAAATTCATTTTAATCATCTTCTTTTCATATCTCTTCAACCCAAACATATATACATCATTAATATTCATCCAAAATCACATTTTAACTAATTTCTAACCTCAAATCCATTATCTACACAACAAATCTAAGATTTTCCCAAAAAGCTAGGTTTTAAGAAACTAAACCTAAAACCCATAAATTTGATCCGCAAATAATGAAATAAATGGTACACAACAATTATTTAGCAAGTTTAATCACTCGCTTTAGGTTCGTAGGGTCTGATTTGTCCTCGAGATCGCGTAATGGCCGGAAATCTCACTTTTTCTCTTCTTCTTTCTTTCTTCTCTCTTTCTTTCTTTCTATTTTTCTTTCTCTCTAAGGAGATTTGATCTCCCATAGGCTTTTAAGCCTTGTCTCCCAAGATACACATCTTTAAATGATAATACACACTTTAAATGACTCGGTAACTTTAATTCGAGCCAAACGCACTTAAAATATTTCAGAACCTAAATAGACCCCAAGTACAGTCATTTTGACTTTCTCGACCCTTCCGGAAACAACTACACCCTCAGAATTTCCATTCGAAGCACTCTCTAACAACTTCAAATTTTGACCTCAGATGCCGATTTGATAATTCTCTAAATAAAAATGATATTTATTTCTCCTAAAGTAAATAAATTAACGTCCTAAAACCTCAGGTTGTTACACCGAGTAAATGACCTGATCATAACTAGAGTACAAAAATGAAGGCGTCTACTACAAAATATCCCGCAACATTCGCAAGGTTTTGCAGCTCCATGACACAGGAAAGGGAAAGTCAGTACAGGCGTCCTTACTGCTGAGCACCTGAGCGAATATAAGATTCATGCACAACAAGAAATAGGAACGGGTCAGGGCCCGGTTTTATATGATCATCAGATGAATAAAGAATATGACAGTTATGAACAGTTAATCATGATTGATCGTGATAAGAATCTACCTACTCAAACTCAAAGCAGAAACTAAGGCAATTAAATGATCATAAGTTTAATTTAGTTATGCAAGAGGATATGAATGAATATCATTAATTAAAATCTCAATTCTTTACACTATTTCATTTCATCGTTCCATGTCTCATTAGGAAACGTAATCAAAATTATTTGCTCTTTATGGCATTTATCATAAATCAAGTCCCACTTGGATAAGAATAGTTATATTCATCTATATATAACGATTCTAAAACCGTCCTTCCGAGTTTCCCCACTAGACGTGCCCCTAAATGACTATCATCCTCTAGGGCCTATCAAACAAGACAACCTGGGCATCCTACAATGCAATGTCGGGAAGTGTCCATATACCTGCGAGTGAGTCATAACCACACCCAGAATTACCCCACATCGCACAATAAATACAACATACATAATAACCGGTCATATGGCCGAGGACTATATTCATCCTGCATTCACTAGCCATGGGACTTCACCTCATGCGCGAACTTCCCTTATGATAGCATTTATAGAGGTGTGTTTAAGTAAATTACTATTTACCATTTTATTCCCATTTCAATATATAAATTACATTTTATCTGGAGCCATACGTAATTCATACCATCATTATAACCTCAATGATTAATAAACCTCTTATTATTTCTCTAAGAAGTCATGGTGTTACTATAAACCATAAAGTCTTTCATACCTCAATTGAGCTTTTAAAGTCCCACAATATAACCTTACAACTCCTATTCTCACATAATTTAGCTAGAGGAAAACAATACCTCAACATCAATTTGGACATCCCCAGAACAAGCCCTATCTAAGCCATTTCTAATATAGGGTAGTTACATAAATCATCTAAGACTCTAGGACTCTAAGTTTACTTCATACAAGAAGGTTCCTAAGTCCTAAGCCTAAAATAAAAGAGTTAAAATTGAGTTAGAAAAATAACTCAAAACAACAAGATTTCGAATCGATTCGCCCAAAAGAGAATCGATTTGGATGGAGAAACCAACTTTCTGCCCCAGGCCGAATCGATTCGACCTTAACCTGAATCGATTCGTGTTTGCAGACCTGTATCCTCACCCCTTAACGAATCGATTCGCAAAAGGGGTGAATCGATTCACCCCTGCGAATCAGCTAAGAATGGGGCTACGGGTTATGAACCCTAGTTTTCCCCAAAACCTATTTCTCTTCCATTTCTACCCCATCAACCACCATTATTCTAACTAAAACCATCCTACATGATTATCAACTACTATACTCCACATAATCATCAAATTAAACTATGATTAGGACTCAAACACCACAAAATCCATAAAATCCATATTTGTTCAATTGATTCATATACACAACAATCACACAATTTATTCACCCTAAATCATATATTAGCAAGTAGGAAACTTGCCTTGAGGTTGAATTCCCAGATTTATTTATGGTAGCAACAATCCCAAGCCTCAATCGTCAATATCTTCCTCTTCCTCTTCAATTCTCTTCTTCTCTCCACAATTATTTTCTTCTCTCTCTCTCTCTCTCTCTCTCTCTCTCTCTCTCTCTCTCTCTCTCTCTTTCTCTCTCTCTCTCTTGGTTTAGTAAATACAATTAAGGAGTAAAATGAGGTGCAAGACTTAAACATGTCTCTCTCCCCAATTCCCATCATTAAGTGTCAATGCCACATTAAAATGACTCGCAACTACGCATTTAAGTCAAAATCATTCAAAAGTGCCCGAAACCCAAAAATACAATATGGCACTTATTTTGACTATCTCGACTATTTCAGGACTAACTGCACCCTCTAAATTAGTATCCGGAAATATTTAAGTCATTTCAAGGTTGGGTTTCATTTATATCATAAATGTCGTTTAATGCATACGACAGTATAAAACATAATATGAGGATATTTACATACACATAACAGTAAATATACAACAGTATAGTAAATATTCTTTATTAACTCACTTAGTTCATATTTACTCCATCATCCATATTTTATATAATTACTTCACATAGTAAATTAATATAAAATAAGTTTCTCAAAAGTGAGGGTTGTTACATAGACTTGACACTAACATCCATACTATACTATACTACCCTGGTCTGAATATAGTATCTACCTTTAGTTCATTAATTTCCTTTCACAACTACTTAATTAATATCTCATTAAATCCTCATAATCTATTATATAACTTGCTCTAGTTGTTTATTTCCACATTCACATTTATTTTTCTGAACCAGTAAATAATTACTTTCATCTTTATATACATAATTAATTCAAAGCTATTAACTAGTAGCCATAAATAATCATTCTCATCTTTATATATGTAATTATTTCACACAAAGGTAAACACAAACACACACACACACACACATAGAGCAGTGCACTTGTACACACCTCCCACTTTTTTTAATATCTAGACGGACGGCGTGTCATCTTATTAGGTATTAGACTTTTACACGACTTTATAACTCAAAAATTTATTTTCTCTCTCCTGTCACCGCTCACGTCTTCTCCTATCCTCATGCTCTTTTCTTTTTTTAAGCCTTTGATAGTCTCATGTCTTCTACTATCCTGTCATCTCCCAAGTGTCCTCTCACCCTTATCAAATTTATCCCACACTCGCCTCTCTTTAATTGTGTTGACTTGTCCTCTCAACTGTCTCTCAACAATAGAAAGCTAATTTAAAGGCACTAGTGATTATTATAATTTTTTAGTATTATACCTTTGGATTCCTATTTTGTAAGGTGTTTGTACAGAGGTCTTTACATGATGACATTATTATAATAGTTGTACAAACGTCTTTACATTATTATATCATTTATAATAATCATGAGCAAACAATAACCTCTCATTTAAAAAAAACACGAACCTCTTTGTACAAAAGGTTTTGATATTGAGCAATATATTTTAACATAATTTGGATATTTTATTTTATACTCGACTTGGAATGAGATGTTTGTACAAAAGGTTCGCATATTTTTTTTAGATAATAAAAAAATTGATGATTACAATAATTATTACAATTTTTTTTGGTGAAAAATTATAATAGTTGTTTGTATTTAAACTTTTAATATTACGAGTCTATAATAATTGCTTGGGTGTAATTTTTTTTACATATTTTTATTTTGAGATAATAAAAAAATTTGTGGTCACTAAATTATTATTGTTATAATTGTTTAGTGATGGATGTGTTCGATTTGTTGAATTTTGATGAACAATCTGATGCATTATTTATTCCTCAAGTAAAAGGTGAGGATAAACCGAAAATCGGATAAGAATTTCATCTTTAAACGATGCTTATGAATTTTACAATAGTTATGCGAGAGGGGAGATTTAGTACACGGTGTAATTATTCTAAAAAGAAAAAAGATACAGATGAAATTATCAGGAAGGAATATTGTTGTTTTAAAGAAGGAAAGTCTCCCCAAAAAATGAGAAGAAAAAAAAGGCATTTTGGAATTGTAAAAGAGGGTTGTAAGTCAAAGTTATCTGTTGTGAAGAGCAAGTCGGGGTCCAATTATATAGCAAGTCAATTTGCTGTAAGTCACAATCACACAATTTCGACACCGCGTAAACTACATCGTCTGAGATCTCACCATTCCTTATCCGAAACAAAAAAAGCTTGAACACAACAACTTTCATTTGTTAATATACCTACATATCAACACATTTTTCTTCTTTCAGTATAAGCAGGAGGGATAGAAAATATCGGTTGCGCAGAAAAAGATATTAGAAATTTTATACATGAATCAAAAAAATAAATTGACGGACAAGATGCAGAATTATTGATGGATTACCTTTTGTCAGAACAAGAAAAAAAATTCGTCATTTGTTTTTACATATAAAAGAGATGATGAAAATTGGATAACTGATTTTTTTTGGGTTGATGAAATTTGAAGAAAGGCATACAAATTTTATTGTGATGCTGTTGTGTCTGACACTATGTACAACATAAATAAATATAATAAGATATTTGCGCCATTCACCGGGGTTAATAATCATGGGCAAACGGTAATTTTTGTTTGTTCATTCTTAAATGATGAGACCACGAACTCTTTTGTTTGGCTTTTAGAAAAATGGCAGGAAGTTATGCTCACTGGCCCGCCAAAAATAATTATCACTGATCAGATTTCGGTAATGACAACAGCTATTGCTCAAGTACTTCCATATACAAATCGTAGATATTGGATTTGGCACATTGAAAATAAATTTTCTAAAAATTTGGATGCAATCAATTATAGAGATCATTTCAATGAGTTTCAACTATCTATTTGGGATTTAGAGAAGAAAGAAGATTTGAAGCAAGTTGGGAAGATATAATTGAAAAATGTTGGTTGAAACAAAATACTGGATCAGCTGGGTTGCATGATATTCAGAATAGATGGGTTCCAGCATTTGTGAAACATATTTTTGCTGCTGGAATGTCAAGTAGTCAGCACGCAGATAGTGCACATGCATTTATTAAAAAATATTTGTCCAAAAATAACTCCCTAAATGAATTTGTGACACGGTTCAATAGGGAACTTGAATACCACCGTCATAAGGAATTAAAAGACTCTCGCATCGATATAAATGAACATCCGATGATGAAAACGCCAATGTCAATGGAGAAGCAAATGTCAAATATATAGACATGCACTATTTTTTTAAAGATTCAGCACGAGTTATAGGAGAGTTTGGAGTACATAATTGAAAATTCATAACATGAAAGTGATCATTATCTCTACATTGTGAAAAGGCCAAATGTAAGGGATTCGAGAGTTAAAAAATATTTATCGATAAAATTTCAAAATTTGTAAGTTGTAGTTGCAAGAAATTTGTTTTTGAAGGAATTCCATGTAGACATGTTTTGGCATTTTTTAAATTTAATCAAACTGTGTTTTTACCGGATAAATATTTATTGCGGAGATCGACACAAAATGCAAACCTAGAAAAAGTGATAGAAGAGTGTGGCACGGAGGTGAAAGATAATAGTGGCAATTTTTTGTTGGTGAAGCAAAAAAAACAATCTCTTCTTACATGAGGCTTATTGATGACGCCGTAGTTAGCGAAGAGATGGATACTATTTATGAGGAGTATATAAAATGGCGCATGAAAAAATTAAGGAGGTCAATGCAAGTAGAAGAGGTGGAGTTCGTAGTGAGGAAATAAGTCATCAACATATTTCCTTAAATAAACCAAATACAGTTCGGGTGAAAGGATGTGCAAAACATAGGTTGCAAAGAGGGAAGGAAAATATAAAGGGTCAAGATCGGCATTGTCATGGATGTGGACGAAGTGGTCAATCACAGGACAAAAGAAACTGTCCAGTGTTAAACAAGAGGTAAATTTATATATATTTTTTCAATTACTAAATATCGTCAGTTCTTTTATTTTATATATATTTCGTGTAGATTTTATGAATGGCATAATGAATGCGATGATATTTATGGAGATGCATCCACGAAAGATTTTTTTATGACGGGTAGTATGAATATAGAATGGGACTTAATTTTTTTTATAATTTGTAACTTCCACTCGTTCATTAAATTTGTAATTCATTTTAACATTTCTTGTTTTTTTTTTAGATTTAACGGGTGAAGATGAAGATGAAAATGAATATGACAGTGACAATGTATAGACAAAGTATCAACTTAGTTTGTTTGTTTTTTGTTAGAAAACAATTCGTATTTAAGTTGTTTTTTTAAATTCTGAACGTGATATTTTTGGAGCATGCATATAAAAATGATTCTTTCTATTGTAACCAAAGATTTGACCAAAATATTGAGGACTGAATGATGTGGTTCATTTTTATCAATTAGTTTTAGATTCCACTGTCGTGAACCCCAAAAACTAACTAATAAAAAGCTCATAACCACTTAATTATATGGTTAGTTTTTAATTTTAAACTTTTTTTAATCGACATGAATTACTATTTTGTTATCAAAAGTTCACTAAATTATGTGGTTAGTTTTTACTTTTGAACTTTTTTTTAATCGGCATGAACCACATATTTTGTTATCAAAAGTAACTTTCATATAAAATGATTTGTTACAGCTTTTACAAGACTTGTTGCAGCTCTAGCTAGTGGTACTTGTTTGTTCATAACTTTTTTCAAAACAACTAAAAGTTAGTCTGATAAATGTATAGATTAGACTTTGACAAACATTGACACGTTCTAGGGAGGAGAGAGAGAATGTGTATAAAAATTTTAGTATTGTTATCATCCTCGTCTCTCCTCTCTCCTCTCTCTTATCCACATATCATGACATGATTGTAGTCCGGATTATTTTAATACGAGAATACCGTAGGAGATCAATTCTACATATATATATATATATATATATATATATATATATATATATATATGTGTGTGTGTGTGTGTGTGTGTGTGTGTGTGTGTGTGTGCGTGTGTGTGTGTGTGCGTGTGTGTGTGTGTGTGTGTGTATGTAGACCTCTATCCTCCGAGTCTTTACTCATTGGATGCGAAATCACTAGCATGCTATCAAGCTCCAAGAATGTCCACCACATTCTTGGCAATCAAGTTATAATCTCACCATCGAGCCCAAAAATAAAAATGAATGCCGGAGGTGGTTATGGCTTTATGTCTGTGTGATATAACCATAACACATTATTCCACAGGACTCCAACCCTATACAACGTGGGTACGCACAGACCTATGACCTTAGAGAACGGAACCACCTCAGTTGAGATTCGCCAGAGTGGCCTCCGACGTCGCGCAAGCTCCATCGATAGCATATTCCCTAGGATGGGTATGTTTCAAATACATTACCGTACACACTAATATAATAATACACACAAATATACTGTCAATGTTCGTATATATATACTTCCACATTATCTGACTAATTTGCGCCTATTGCCCGAGGCACTAGTCTAATTGACCGAGTTTAAACGTGATTCACATTCATTAAATTTTTCACATAATATTCACATAAATCGACTAATCCGTACCTGTCATCCAAAGTACTAGCCTAAACATCCCAACTCTAACCTCGACCCTCATTCATTTAATTCTTCATGTAATTAAATAGCCAGACTTTCCCAACCAACCCTAAATTCATAATCATTAATCACTCTATCCCGTTACACATCCTACGTCCTGAGTATCATATCTCCTAAATACTCTAAGTATATAATTCGAGTCAATTCATGTCTACCCAAATTACCTCTGTTGATCACATCTCTACAAGGATTAAAATTATTTGTATGACCTCAACCAAATTTCCCAAATTATTAATCTACCCTTTATTCACAATAAGTTTCCATGTTGTTTCTCACAACAGCTTGAAATCATTTTGGTTGCATAGCCAAAATGATTCGCCCTCCGAATCAAATAGCCATGAAGGCGGAATCGATTTGATTTTAGCAGGAGCCCATATCTTGTTTGAATATGATGGGATTTCCCTATACCTAATCACCAAATTCAATATCCACATAAACCCAATCATTATAAGTAATCCTATAATGCTTATTTATGCGGATCCTACCCAGATTTCAAACATAAATACTCTAAGTGTAAAATGACCTGTATGCCCTTACTCAGGTCCCGACTAATCCAAATATCCCCCGGTACCTAATTAGAACTCCCGGCTACCTAAATCTGACTATTTTGACCCATTGTGAATCATACATGCACTCGAAATCACCATTCGAGTCACCCATCATCATTTTACTACCTTATTCCTAGCACAACCCCACACGCTCATCCCGAACAAGATCTTGTTGATCCATCATTTTTACCCACTCACAACGTAATATAAAATAATACAATTTCCTTTACTTATCACAAAAGTAAATATAATATCACATAAATATTAATCCATTTATCATTAATTAATGAATATTTAATTTTAATTTATTTCTCAAATTAATTAAATTACTACGACACATGTAATTTAGACATTCTCATAAATATGGGGTGTTACATACTTCCCCCCTTGCAAATGAATATTGTCCCTGAAATTTGGATATGATAGGAACCAAAACATCAGATAGTTACTCGCAAGACATCCAAACGTACTCAAAATCGACTCGTGATAACATTTTAATGCCTCCACTATACCCTCGCTAGTGTTACCATCCTAACTGAAGGCCTACTCACTACGTCCTAAGATTAGCAATGAGTTTACTCAAACCATTTCCTACTGACATACTCCATATTTCCTAAGGTGTCACTCGTACAATGAAAAGTTAAACAATCGTGAATCCGCTAACAATGTTTCAAAAAGATGACCATGTATTCCACTAGCTCTTTCATCTAAATATTAGAAAAGGCCTTACTAACCTAGGTGCCAATATCCATTGTTGTCCAAATCCCATACTTCATTTCATGGAGAAATAATCGCAATAATTTTTTACCACTCACGAAAGTCTTTTAACTCTTCAGTTCGCGGTGGTGTAACTCTTACGAGGATTCTGATCTTTATAAAAGTAACTTTGATTAACTCAATCCCTACCAGCTAGCTCTAAATCACGTTCGGCCCAGTGAACTTATAATCTCCACACCCTTAAATAATAACAGGGTGGGCAACGAATCCTCCCACCTCAAGTCTCAAAGGACGGCCTTCTAATAATAGCTAGTACGAGTTGTTACATGCCACTCTACCGGTGATAGTTTCTCCTCTCAAAAACCTTAGTGTATCGACTATGCATTCTCTCTTTCTTGAACCTCGTAGTCACTTTTCCTATTTACTCCTTTGGGGGTAATACACCTTACTCAAATGCATATATGTCTCCACTACCTTCTGATAACCCAGCCAGAGGTGGGACACAATGATTTTATTTCATTTCACAATAATGTTGGGCAGTGCTTCATGCCAACTCATTCTCTTCCTTCCATGAAATGTTGGGCACACTGCCCAATAGTGTAATTCACCTAAACTTATAATAAGTTCTCCATCTCAATCACCCAATTCCATAAAACCAAAGGAAATCTTGCATTTTTTCATGATGTTGCTAACCGAACAATGAACTTTATCCTTCTGCCTACCCATTTGTCACTTAAATCAACAAGTATTACAAAAATTTTGGTTAATAGCCTCATACCAACCTTTCACCCTCATTAGTAGTGCATTTGGTGGAAAACTTTGCCATGTCTTACTCCACATCGATCCAAAACATCAACTTCCCTTGTCAAGTGGTGCATCTTACTCCTTTTCGTGGGGTATACCAAAACTATAACCCATGCTTCTACTCCAAAACTGAGCACTTCTTGGGTCCGTCTCATCAGTGAAATTAACATCCTATTTATGCACAACCAATGGTAAGAACTTGGTTGAGCCTGACTCTGCTCTAATCCCTAAAACTGTTGGACCCTCCCTTTTTCAGAGAGCTACCTCACTTGTATCTATATAGTCTTTCAATCCATCTCTTGTGTGATATCTCTCCTTGTTGTACACATATCCAGACTATCGTTCTCCCTTAATGAACTTCAGTCCAACCAACTAGTTCAACTTTGCTTCAAATTTCCCCAAAGTCATACGGTTCTAATACACATATTTCCACGTCTCCTCATCTGGATGATACTGAAAATCCAACTAACCAGGGCACCTATACTCCTTATATTACATGCATATCAACATAATCATATCAAATGTAACACATTTATATGAAACTAGGCCTTACATACTTGGTGTGACTATATGATAAGGGTATACTCAACTACCCCACTACTAGTGGTGCAAATGTTCCACCATGCTTCCTAGTCAACACTATCCAACTCCACTGGCCTTAAATCATAAAATAGCTCTCAACTCATAGTTTTATCCACATATATGTGAAATTGTTAAAGTACTAAGTCCATGATCTAATGACCACACATCTCCCAGCTATCGACGCTCACTAAGGTTCATGAGTGGGATGTATCGCAAGCAAAATCTAAACAAGGAACCCCCCAATACACTACTACCTAGCATTATTGGTCAGCGAAATCCATAGGCCCAAAGAATGTAATCGGGATTCCCACAATCCTGGCAGATGTATAAGTCCAATTAGCAACTCCTACATCACTAAAGAATTATACAACATTTCACTTGCATTATCACTAAGTCCCTAGAGATAAATAAATAAAGAGCTCAATCTTTATGCTCAGTGGTAAACCCAATATCCCTTGAATCATATTAGTAAAGTTCATATGCATCAGGATTAAATATAACAAAATAAATATATTCTCTGAAGTCTCCTCTATAATATAAAATATATGTGGAGTTAACCCCCTTTCAGTAGGAGACATCATAAAACAACACATCCTGCCCTGATACAGTGAACACGATAGCCCTATTGTAACATTGCACAATCACTCAAGCCATCGCTAACCAGTCCATAGCCAATATAACATTATAATCACATACATATCTCCCTAAATTAATAAAATACACTCAAACGTATCATCTCAGTGTCGATTCCCTGCAGATGGGACCAAAGAGATCCCCGCTACTTAACGACAAATATACATATATAAACCCACTAATCCTGTCTCATGCACGAATCTAATGTTAACCAAAGTGCGGTGTTGCACACGTGTCACATAAAACTTACCTCATTTCCCCATGAACCGGTTCCTGTACGTAATACTCACATCTGAACTATCCCAAGAACTATTGTAATTGCTTCCTCTACTTGGCACCTTGCGCCTATCCCCTTATTTTTCTTTAGATAATATCGATGCATGTAGTCCCTCTCTCCACATATAAAACACCTCCTTGTGAAACCCCCTGTCTCTGGCCTCATTAGCCATTTTGAGGATTACTTACTCTTTAGCCCTCGTAGCCTCAAGCCTAATGGCTATCCAAGTTGTTCCCTTGGCTTCGCAGGCCCTGTGAAACACAATTATAGACTTGATGGCCCTATTGAAATATACATCCACTCAATCAGAATTCCCTTTACCTGAATCTCTTAAATGGGTCCCTTACTGATTATCCCCTATGTGGTGTCCCATTAATACCGATATGTCTAGTTTTTCTCTACTCTCAAGACTCTTCAATTCTCTTGTCTCCCTTCGCATGGAAGCATTGATATTGACCTTTTAAAATTATGGCATTTACGACATCAATGTAAGTTTTCCCCACCGAATTTCCCCTAAATGCTGGTGCATACTACCTATAAGTCCATCATCAACTTAAGGACTCTTTTCCTTCTTCGTATCCACCTTATCGCATATAATATTTGCTAATCAAGGACAATCGTCCTCATACTCAGGCACTATCTAACTCTTTTATAGTAAGTACAGAAATTTCCTTTTCATCTCTATTCAAATAGAAAATGGAAGGATATGCGGTCAAATCGCACCCCAAATTCCTCGATATTCATTATATTTCGCCTCAAATGTGGTGATTAATTCCCATCACTATAATGCTGATCCTACAATTTTAAAAATGACTCGAAATAAAATCCTAAGTGTCACTTCACTCCACCATTCGCAATTGCATTTGGATGTTCTCCCTCCATTGGCTAGCTAACACACGTCCGTACCTTCCTCGAACTCTTGCGAATGTCCCTTTTGAAAATCCCATCTGACTCTCTCATATACCGACTGCATTGGGTGAGTCTGATTTTATGCCAACGCCTATTGTGGCACTAATTGGGGAAAACTATTACGCCCTAGTGGTCATCATAGTGGTAATTTCCTGAGTAATAATTATGGTGACTTCTACTGCGGTCACCGTTCCCCTAATATTCTATGGCTCCGACCGAGACTCTCGTCCTATGATCCTCCTAATGGGCCTTGTTGGTCATCCTATATATGTTGGTATACAAAACCCAACCGAACATGTATATTATCCGCGTTAACTATACTCAATAGTAGGAGAATGTAAATCATATTATGAGTTGAAAGTTCTAAGCATAGGGCTTTATATCAAAGAAAAAGCAACGCTAAAAATGTAATATAAGCTACAAAAATCCTAAGGACACTAGAACCTGATGCTCTAATACCATCTGTGACACTCCACCTATTTGAATAATGGGTGACCAATACTCTACTAAATTAAAATAGGAATCTCATCTAGTTCATGCTTAGCATTGGTGTCCAAACATTTTAATAACTAACCACCTATTAATCTAAATAAGATGGTACAAAATTTTATCTTTCATTAACATACAACAATATTAGCTAAACCATAATAATCCCATATATAGTAACCAATGTAAATGAAACCACAATGTAAAGTTGAGATAAATAAATAAAGTCCCCGAATATACCTCGGGTAAAATCCAAAACATTCAAAACAACGGACTATAATAATCTAAAATACATAAGTTTTAATAGGCAACATACCCAACCAATACTAGAGTAAATAACCTAATCTAGAATATCAATAATAGATTAGTCTACTAAAAAATCCTTCAACCCTTCACATCAGCTAAAGCTACATAATCCCTAGAAGATGAATCATCCTTGGCATCCCTCTTGCTAGACACCTAAAAATTTTGTAAATAGATTTGATATAGGTTAGAGCCTAAAACCTTTGAAAAATATTTAGCAAGTGTACAAAATTCATAATTGAAAATATTCAGTAAATTTTCATATTTATAAACCGGTAGTACACTCTCTTGAGTCACCCCTCAGCCCTCATCTAATTTTCTCTCCTAACGTATGCATTTTTACCTGCCTAGTTATGCTATCCCTCTTAAATAGACATGGCACTAACATCAATACTATACTAACCTGGTCCGAGTATAATAGCTACCCTTCATTCATTAATTTTCTTTCATAACTGCTGAATTCATATCTCATTAAATCCACACAATTTAAGATATACATTTCTCTAGTTATTTATTTCCACAACCATATTTATTTGTCTACACCGGTATATAATTATTCTCTTCTTTATATACATAATGAGTTCATAGCTAGTAAATTTTACCCGTAGATAATCCTTCACATCTTTATAGACGTAATTATTTCACACAAAGGTATATACAAAGCTAGAATTTTCCTCCACATCCTTCTCCAAATTAAACCATTGGATCTCTTGGGTGTTCTACGTCCCTCTTTTCTCACAGATGGTCTCCCTTTAGGTTTTTGGTGTACGATGGTTTCCTCCTTAGCCTTAACCCTCATATATTAAACCCAAATCCCGAAATTATGTAAAACCCTAAGGGCCCATTTGGCAACCCAATTCCAAGGCTTGGAATTGGAATTGAAAGGCCAATTTAAATTCTGCAGAATTGAAATTGGTCTTTCAATTCCAATTCCAAGCCTTGGAATTGGGTTGCCAAATGGGCCCTAAGTGTAAAATGACCGGTATGACCTTACTCGTCTCCCGACAAGTCTAAAAAGTCCCCGATACACAATTACGACCCCCGAGTATCTAATTCTGACAATTTTGACCAATTCCAGATCATCTAAGCACTAGAAATCACCATTTTAATAACCTGTCAACAATTTACTACCTTATTCCCAATGTGATCCCATAAGCGCGTCCCGAAAAAAATCTTGTTGATCCGTCACTTTTACTCACTTACAACGTAATATAAAATAATACAATTGTATTTACTTATCACACAAGTAAATATAATGTCACATAAATATTAATCAATTTCTCGTTAATTAATAAATATTTAAATTCACTTTTCTCAAATTAATTGAATTACTGTGACACATGTAATTTAGATATTCTCATAAATACGGGGTGTTACAAGTTTGAAGGTGTTCAAGTAAGTATAAATTAATATCCCACTTCTTTTCTTTATACAACACATTTTGTCCTATGCTAAATTTTTAAACGACCTTTATAACTTCAAAAGGACCACCAACATTCCAAAGCTAGCTCCATTATTTATTATAAACTCTCGCTAAGTATAAAGATCTCGAAATGCTGACGATCTCTAACAAGATAAGGGAGCATCACTTCGATAAATCTCTCTTAGACTTAGGGGCCAGCGTGAACCATTTTCCATGCACTGTGTACGTGAAACTAGGTTTGTAGGAGTCATAACCCACTAAGATGACTTTATCCTTAGCCGACTGATCCATTAAAGTTCATAGAGGTGTTATAGAGGATATATTTATCAAAATGGGTGAGTTTGTATTTCTTATAGAATTTGTGGTCTTGGACAAGCACCACATACTAAAATCACCCACGCAAATTCCAATCATCCTCGATCGAGCCTTTTTTTTATACTTTTGATGCTGTAATTTGATGTCGAAGTGGGCAAGTGAACTGATCATTTGGGAACATGACCATGGGTTTGAATGCGTTCAATATAGAGAAGCCATAATTTTATGAGGAATAAAATCAAGTCTAATATATTCAGGAAGTACACGATGTCACTACCCCTATTGGTTAGTGACATGATAGTTCGATTGACCACATGATTTATCTCTCAATATGAGTCTCGAAGAGTTTGAAGAAGGAAAGCAATAAATTATGCTAATTAACTAGGACAAAAGAATTCAACCTTGTCCCATCTATTTTTTCTCTCTAGTTGACCCTAGGGCTTTCGTGGTTTTTGCAAGCCATCCATGCCAATCCCTCACGATCATCCATAACTTCTTCCAAAACCCTTCAGATCTAAACCTATGGAATAAGTATATTGCAAGTGTAGTGGCCTTATATTCATCTTTAAAAGAAATCAACTTGAAGTATCCATCCACTTATAGAGGTGAACAACCTATTGTTTTTACATTAGAAGATATACAAACCCTAATTAAGCCATTCAAACTAGCCATTATAGGGAAGTTCTTACATTGTACACGAGTAATGTATATCATTAGTAAAACATTACTAACCTTCTTATTGAAACCAACCTACTTTATTTCTCTCCCATATCCTACACATGTCCTTAAAAGGTTAAGTAGTGAAGAAGACTATGTTCGCTTATTGTTGCATGACCAATAGTAAAATAAAAGATATCCAGTGAGGACATTTAAGTAGACTCGAGGCTTTAAACCCCAAGAGGAAATTACATTAGCACCAATATGGATCAACTTCACTAACCTCCCTATCCACTTTGCAAATTCTTCTTTTGTACTCTATTGCCCAACTCATAGGTAAACCGCTGAAATGTGATGCTTCAACGGTATCTATAACATTACCAAACTTACCAAGAATCTATGTTGAACTTAATCTTACTAAAGATTACCCCAACTGTGTTTAGGTAGGTAATCGGGAGAGTGGTTTCTGGTAGAGTACCATATATGAAAATATCCCTAAGTTTTACAATCATTGCATAAAGAAAGGCCAAGATAAAGAAAACTGCATATTCCTTAATCCTAAAACCTCCATTAAAATTCTTCCCAAATCCCCTAAAACTCAAAAAAATCAACCTAAATACACATTAATACACAACAAAAAAAGATCAATAATCCCATAACATATCTTATCTTACTTAAAGATAATGTTACAGACGAAAGGATTTGTGAATCCATAACATCTAAACCCTATCCACAACCTATTAAAAGTGAGATTCATGATATTTCATGTCAAAACCAAAATAAAATCAATTATATTGAAGAAAAAATGGACTGATAGATTGAGAAAATTCATCATAATAATATATCAGGTGATGAAATAAGGATCATCGAAACGACTCTTCGAGGGCCACAACCCTTCCAAAAATGGAGAATATAGAGAAACAAGATAAGCGATATTGTTCAGAGTATGAGAATAAACCCAAGATCTCTACACCCATGCATGAAGATATACTTATTTTTTTATCTTATCTTGATTAGCATATATAATGAATCTTGGAAATAAGAACCAAGTGGAATTAGAAATTACTTAGAGAGGTTGACCATTATGATCCACTTTGCCTTAGTAGATATGCCCCAAACTCAGAAAAATAAGAAGACTGTCCCTTGAGATCCTTTCTTTCAAAAGAAAACAAGGTCAAGTTCAAAACCTATCATAAACTCTCACATGCAATATTTTAAATGATCAATCTCATGTGTTGGAATTCAAGAGGAGGGGCTAATAAACCCACCTGTAAAAGGATTAAAAACTACTGAGAATACTTAAGTTTTCAACTATAACCATCCTTAAACCTAAAATAAGTTACGAAAAGATGGATAAATGTAAAATGAGATGGAACTTTGAAGGTCATATGCACAAATCCATTAATAAAATTTTAAATGTGATATGAAAGTATCATTCTACATCATGATTATAAAATTCTTATGGTGAAAGTGTCCCATATTTTACTTAACATGGATGGACTTATATCTTTGGTATACGCTAAATGAACTAGACAAGAGATGTGTTCATTGTGGTATCAAATGGAAAACCTTTTTGACACATAGTCGTCCTCTCCTTATTTGGTTATAGGTGACTTTAATATGGTCTTCCATCTAGATGAAAAAGTAGGTGTAAATGACATTGATTTCCATTCAGTTATGGACTTCAATGAATCTATAATGAGTTATGGCGTAAAAAATGTTGGTTTCTTAGGCTTAAAATTTAATTGGTTTAACTATCGAAAGAAGGAAAACTTTATATGTGCTAGAATTAATCAAGAATTGGTAAACCTGCAATGGTTTGATCTTTTCCCAAAAACATCAATCACTCACTTGAACCAAAATTATTCGGACCATATTACTCTTCTCCTATCCATTCAAAAATAATGGATGATCTCGCCAAATGTTTTCTATTAAAAAATACGTAATGTTACAACACATAACTAGAAGAAGTTACCAAAAAGTCTTGGGAAGCAAATGTTCAAGGTTCTCCCATAAAAAAAATCCTCTAAACTTAGGAGACAAAAATGAGGTCTCAAATAGTGGAATAATTCATCTTTTAAGAATAATTTAAAAACACCAAAAGACCAACAAGAATATTAACATGATAAATAATAATTTTTTTTTGAGAGAGATCCTACTGAATCCAATAAATCCATTTTTAAAGAGGCTCAAACTAAACTGAACTTAGAACTCAAAAAAGAAGTTATTTTTGGATATTAGAAATCAAAGATAAATTGGCTGAAAAAGAGATATTAAAATACTAAATTCTTCAACTCATATGATTAATTTAGAATAATAAGAAGTTGGATAAAAAAGAAGATATCAAGACAAATTTTGTTTCCCATTTTAAATCTTATCTCACCTACAAATATATTATCCACAACTCCCCTCTAATTGACTCCATTCCTCAAATTATTACTGCTGAAGATATAAGTCATTTGGCTTCCTTTCCTCTTGAAGAAGAAATTCATCAAGTAATGGTAAAGTTAAATGAAGTGAGTTCCCTAGGACCTAATAGATTTTTATGAATATTCTATAAGAAATTATGGAATTTAAAAAAATACCTTGTTAGATCTATCAATTCTTTCATTGGAGGTTCACAACTTCCTATAAACCGGACTAGTACTTATATTATCCTCATAGTTAAAGTCTTAAACCACACTATATGCAACTAGTACAAGCATATCGGTCTTTTTTATTTATCTTCAAATATTATCTCTAAAATCATTAAATCTAGAATTTCTCATATCCTCCCTACTATTATATCCCATAACCAAAGTTGTTACACTAAGGGAATAAATGTAATAGACAACATCATTTTAGCTAGGAACTCAGTCAGAATTGGGAAGAAGACGTATGGTTATAACATCATCATCAAACTAGGCATGGAAGAGGCTTTTGATAGAGTATCCTGGTCTTCTTAACCATTGATTTAAGAAAATATGGTTTTTATAAATCATTTATAGATGTGGTGTGGAGATTGATCTCTAACAATTGGTTATCAATTCTTACACAAGGCGAAATGGAAGGCTTTTTCAAATCCTCAAGAGTCCTTAAAAAAGGAGATCCCTTATCTACAAGTCTATTTGTCATATAAACAAAAGTTTTAAGTAGAGGAATTAATAATCTTATTCAATCAAGTATATCAAATCCGCTCACTCACCTTCAAGGCTGCTCACTTATTTCACACTTAAGTATTGCGAATGATGTGATTATCATCTCCAATGAGGAAAAGAAGTCATTGAGAAACATATTTATATTCCTAAAAGAGTATGAAAAGACATCTGGGAAATAAATAACAAAAGAAAAGATCACTTTTACCATTAATCCTAGCACGACAGCTACAAGGAGATTGGAAATCGGCAACTTCACTAGACACTCCCAAAAAAATCTTCTAGTCAAATATCTTGGATATAAAATTTAGAAAGATAGAAATAAAATTTCACTCTACTCATACATGATAGAAGCTATTGGATGCAAAATAAAAAGCTGGAAAATAAAATTCTTATCTCAATGGGGAAGACTTACCTTAATTAATCATATCCTAAGAACCATCCCTATTTACACCTTAACAACTCTTAATCCCCACAAAGAAGTTATCAATAAAATTTATTTTCTCTTTGATAAATTCCTGTAGGGTGGGAGCAACCAAATCAGTTCTCACAATTGGCTTAGTTAAAACATTATTTTCTTTCCTCATGAAGAAAATGGCCTCCAATGTAGAAGTGTTAAAGATATTTTCAAAGAGTGGTCCTGCACAAGTGTGTTTCAAATCACCAATTTTCACAAAAAATTATCCAACTTTTAATTAGCACCAAACCAAGTTGTGTAAAACCAATTTTTACATTAAACCATTTTTATCTTGATTAATCCTAAACATGCATATAGTGAATAAAGCACGTAAATTAAAGTAAAGAATACTAACAATGCAGGATGTACGAGCAAAAACCTAAGACGGGAAAAAAACTTGGATGGCCTAAGCCAGAAAATCACTATGAATGCAGAATTACAACGAACAGTCAAAAGACTCACTCAACGACTAGATCCCCATGAGTCTTGACGCTCTTCTGATCTTCAACCACTCCTCTCACAGTGCCCATGCAGAAAGTCCTTCCACGATACCTGTCCACAACACACACATCCACGTATGTCTCGGTGTCCATCAAATGGCTATGATACGTCTACGATGTCGAACAAGAAGTCCTTATATTTTCTTCATTGCAAAACCCAGATGTTCAAGTATAGAATAAACCTTCTTGGTGCAGTAAGATCACATAAACATATAGTAATTATAACTCGGATCTATGCAAACTCTAAGGATGTGTTTAAGCTTTGAAACCTTTTAAAAACATGTGCAAACAGGTTTCTAGATCGTAAACTATTTTTCCAGAATGCACACACATAAATTCTGAGAAAACCACGCTTTAAATAGGATTTTAAGTCAGCGCCTTGAAAAACGTGTCGCTCGAACGAGATTGGTCAATGGTTTGCCTGACACGGCTATCTCGCTCGAACGAGCATAGATGTCGTTTGAATAACATGCGTGTCAGTTTGACTTTTTCTTTAAAATGTTTCTTCCAAAAGAGATACAATTAAGTCAAACTCTTTTTCGAGCTTATCAGAATAAAACGTAGTTTAAAACATTTAAAACACTCTTTAAAACATTTTAAAATATTTTTCCTTATAAAATTCATCCTTAACCTTTTATAAAAATTATTCCAAGCACCATTAATTATACGCATTCATACCTGTGTGATCTCAGAATGCAATTAACTTGAAGATGAATAAACTTGCACCAATTAAACTTCGTCATGATTAATTCTTTGAAGCTTTGCCTCAACGCCTTCAATTTATTCAATACGTCAAAGACCAAGTGGGATCGTGACAAAATAAAATCTCCCTATGACAGATTACAAACACAGTTTTGTTCACAGAATTAAGTCAAAACAATATAGGGACTCAATTGGAAATTTATGTCCTTACAAATCTCCCCCTTTGACTATTTTGGGACAAAACTAAACCACCGAAATGCCTAAGTCGGGCCGTCAAGGCGTATGACACCTAAATCCCATCATATAAATCCAAAGTAAAAAATTACAGGACAAGGACTAGTATATGTAGCACCGACATGCATGAACTGTCTGAATGTGAGGTAGACTTGAAATCTCGAATCACTGAAGCATACCTACACACATGAAACGGATAAAAAAATACCGAGTGAAGTATGGTGGAACAAATGAAACCAATATATTTATATCCAAATTATACCAATTTTACAATAGATACCAATATGAATAAATTCCGAAAGATCATCATTTGTTAAACAATTGAGCAACAAAATGATACCAATTTGTAATACCAATTTGTAAAATATGTAATAAAAAACATGCTCAACAAATCTCAATAAACATGCTCAATAAATATCTCATTAAACATGCTCAAAAATTCTCCTGCTCAACAAATCTCCCCCTACATCACATACATATCTCCCCCTTTTTGCCTCAAATAGACAACCTGGTGAAAAGATAAACCAAACAACAAGTATCTAGCGTAAAGCTACACCAAATCAAAATTGCTAGACAATCATGAAACAACCAGCTAAATATGATCAAGTAATGACAATCAATAGCTAGTAAACCAATGAATCACACAAAGAATATAGTAAACTAATCAGGTGTGATAAATGGAACATATGCAAAATATCAATTGTGAAAAAATATAACTTGCATATAAACCAGTCAGTCTAGAAAGCTTCTAGCAATACCAAAAATATCACAAAAATAAACTAGTGGATTACAAACAAGAAGTAAAAATATTCCCAGAATGTCGTTCAAACGAGCCAAGGACGTCACTCAAATGAGATGAGGACGTCGCTCGAATGAGTCTTCTCGCAACATGGTCTTTTCACTCGAACGATTTCTCACGACAGGCCAAACTTTCCCAGATTCCCAGAAATATCATGAATTTTTGCCCAGTGAAAAATTTTCCAGAAAAATCACACTGGAAGGGCCTGACAGCAGCAAAACGGGGCTAAACAGTAAGTTTTTTTTTTCCAAAACGCAAACACGCATAAAAAAGCTAACAATGTGAGTTACATGCAAACATAGTATCGATGTGCTCAAACATGGACATGGAATGTATGAGAGTGAAACTACAACAAATAAGTCACAATTCCAACACATCGAAAAGATCAAGAAGCTCTAATTGATAGCGATAAATCACCAAACTTTATCATAGCCATATGATAATTAAAGTGTAAGATTAATGAACTAAACATACTACATGCACACAAATCTAGAATTTTGACAATTTTATAAATAATAGCATCAAATTGCAATGTTTCAACATTGGGATTAGTTGTGCAAACTCGTTTAATTTTTCTCCAACCAAACTCCCTCATAAATATATATTTTTTTCAAGTTCTTTTAAGGTTTCTAGAATTCTCAACTTAGATAAAATCCTATTTTCCCTTTTCTTAGCATTTTGCCTTTTTCTTTTGGGCTCATTTAAACTGTGGCTTTCACGACGAGTCAATTGAACTCTCACAGCCCTTTCCAATGAATCACTCATCATTGTTTTAATTAGGTACCAATTCTAATCCTCACGATAAAAGGTTCTTACATGCACACTCCTCCTTAAGTCCATTTATGAATAGATGATAAGATTGAGATAAGAATGCCTCACCAAATTAAAAATATGCAAGAGAAGCCAAACATCCATAGAAACTCGTGCATGTGTGCAATGTTGGCATATATACAAAGTCGAATCAAAATGCATTTCAACTTCGAAACAACCCCATTTGAACAATAGTTAATATCATTCTAAGCATCGATAGTAGTGACCAAATGTCCTAGCCACATGGATAATGAAATGATGGGGGGGTCCAAGCACACCAATATACCACATCAAACATGTAAACTCAAAAACAAAAACCACAACCAAACAAGAAAACAAACAATTTTTGATTTTTCAAAAATCTTATCAAAAACAAAATATTTTTGTATTTTTCAAATAAGACTCAAACAAATGAAAAATATAATACAAAGAGATAAACATGTCATAAAACTAGGAAGAATATATCATGAAGCAAAAACTAGCGTATGACAAACAATATCATGCAAACAACTATCCATAAGAAATACCATGTGACGAATCATGTGCAACTATGTGAGAATCAACCAACCTATCATTTAACATCTCCAAAACGGATTTCCTAACCCAAACAGGTGTATACCTAACAAAACAGGTTTTGGGAATCATCGGGACACTACGTTTAAACATCCTTGGGTCCTTTTTAAGATCATCAAAAACTTCTAAGGTGACCTTTCCTACCACAATGAAAACATGTGTAAACTCGATAAGGAATGGTACCTTTAGGTTTACCTTTTATAACACCCTCGATTATGATTGATCCTCTAAAACAAGTAATGGTTTTGGCATTAGCAATGGAAGCATTAGAACAAGACGAGCGACTACCATCACTACACAAACTATTCGAGTCATTAGAAACACTTTTAAACTTTAAAACTTTAACCTCAAACAAGAAATTAAGCTCCTCAAACTTTAGGGACACGTTCTTTAAATTATCAATTACCCTTAGAAGTTTATCTCTCTCACCCTCAATGTGAGCAAACTTATACCTAAGAGCCTTTTCTCGTGCCATAAAATCATTAATCGAAGTATTTTCCTCAACGGCACAAACCCTAGAATTTCTCAAATCCTCTAACTCTATCATCACTCTCCTTTTTGCCTAATATTAACGTATTAAAATCATTAAACAAGAACCAAACTTCTCACGACAAATATCTCTTTGCATTTGAAACGTATGCAAATATTCAATCATATTTTTAAAACAGGAATTTTCTTTCTCCAAAACATCAATACGTTTTGCAAACTTTAAATTCAAATGATGTAAATTGTCAAAGCTTAGAGAATCCATCAAGAGAAAAAAAACACAGGAGAGATAAACAAACACACGGGATCACAAAACAAATAAATTATGTTTTCTAGCTCTGATACGAATTTGAAAGAGTGGTCCTACACGAGTGTGTTTCAAATCACCAATTTTCACAAAAAATTATCCAACTTTTAATTAGCACCAAACCATGTTGTGTAAAACCAATTTTTACATTAAACCATTTTTATCTTGATTAATCCTAAACATTCATATAGTGATTAAAGAAAGTAAAGTAAATAATACTCACAACGCAGGATATACGAGGAAAATCCCAAGACGGGACAAAACCTCGGACGGCCCAAGAAAGACAATCACTATGAATGTGGAATTACAACGAACATTCAAAAAACTCACTCAATGACTCGATCCCCATGGGCCTTGATACCCTTCTGATCTTCAACCAGCCCTCTCACAGTGCCCACGCAGAAAGTCCTTCTTCCATGATACATGTCCACAACACATGCATCTACGTATGTCTCGGTGTCCACCTAATGGCTTTGATACGTCTATGATGTCGAACAAGAAGTCTTTCTCTTTTGTTCATCGCAAAACCCAGATGTTCAAGTATAGAACAAACCTTTTTGGTGCAGCAAGATCACATAAACATATAGTAATGATAACTCGAATATTTGCAAACTCTAAGGATGTGTTTAGGCTTTGAAACCTAGAAAAACATCTGCAACTAGGTTTCTGGATCGCAAACTATTTTTCCAGAATGCGCACACATAAATTCTGATGAAACCATGCTTTAAATAGGATTTTAAGTGGGCGCCTCGAAAAATGGGTCGCTCGAACGAGATTGGCCAGTCATTCGCACTACATGGCTATCTCCCTCGAACGAGCATAGATGTCGTTTAAACGATATGCATGTCAGTTCGACTTTCTCTTTAAAACGTTTCTTCTAAAAGAGATCCAATTAAGTCAAACTCTTTTTTGAGCTTATCAGAATAAAACGTAGTTTAAAATATTTATAACACTCTTTAAAACATTTTAAAATATTTTTACTTATAAAATTCATCCTTACCCTTTTATAAAAATTATTTCGAGCACCATTAATTATACGCATTCATACCTGTGTGATCTCGGAATGCAATTAACTTGAAGACGAATACACTTGCACCAATTGAACTTAGGCATGATTAATTCTATGAAGTTTTGCCCCAATGTCTTCAATTTCTTCAGTACGTCATAGACCAAGTGGGATCGTAACAAAATGAAATCTCCCTATGACATATTACAAACACAGTTTTGTTCACGGAATTAAGTCAAAACAATACAGGGACTCAATTGGAAATCTATCTCCTTAAATATTTCAAGGGTTGGTGGCCTAAAGTTGTAGTGGAAAATTGAGGAAAAATAGAGGACTATAGGATAAATTTATGTTGCAAAACTATAAGAGAAATTGGTTAAGTGGATCGTATGCCTCCCCTACCATGAAAAGGATTTGAAATGTGCAACATATAACTAAAAAACATATGAGCATAATTGAAGCTAATCCAATTTGGACAGCTATTGATAATGGAATGTTTAACATTAAATCAACTATTGAGGTCAGTATGCAACATAAGGCCTCTTAAATAAGTTGGAAACATATTTGGTAGAGACACTATCCCTCCAAAATTTCTCTTTTCATATGGAAGTTATTATATCAAGTTGTTCCTCTTGATTCAGAAATCTAAAAATTAGGCATTAGATTAGATTCTAAATGAAAATGTTGTGGTGATGCTGAAGAATCTATCCACCACTTATTCCTTAATAGTCCAATGGCTAGAGAGGTATATGACCTTTTTGCTGATAAACATGGAGTGAGGTTGAACTACTCTACTCCTTGAGTGATATTTATACTTGGCTAATAGCTATGCTAACAAGATACCACCAACAATTCATTTATAATACTCTTCCTCTACTTATGAATGGGGATCTTTATAAATCTATGAATATTAAATTCTTTTAGAACTCTCTTGTGGCCATCCAAGAGATCATACAAAATGTCTGGAAAGGAATAAATGAATTATCCCTTCAAATTTTCTTTAAATGTAGATTTATGGTGGAAGAAATGTTCAGTATTAACTAATTTAACATCAAAATAAAATGAAAGATGCCTACTCGCTTAATTGTTAAGTTTTTAAACCATCAGAAGAAAAGATAAAATTGAATATATATGGGGAATCAATAGGTAATCTAGGTATGAGTGGAAATAGATATGTTATAAGAGATCATAAATGTCAATTCATAATAGGTTTTAGTGAGTCCCTTGGTGTTCAAAGTTCTTTACAAGTAGAAACTAAAGCATTAGAAATTTTTATTCATCTTTGTATAAGCTTGGGGTTTAATAATGTGGAGCTTGAATCTAACTTTAAATGCTTGGTTGACATTATACTTTATAGGTTTAATGTACCTTGGTCTATAAAGAACTCAGTTTCATCTTTTTCATCTATGTTATCAACTTTATACTATAGTATTGGTCACATATGTCATCAAGCTAATGGGGAAAACATTATTTAGAAAAGTTAGCTTCCAAAGGTAATAAATCTAAGGTCTTTAAAGATTTAAGAGATAATCTATCTCAAATCGCTAATCATTCTGGACAAAGAAGGAACTCCATCCATTGGAGTTGATATTATAATGGCATAAGTTATAAAATCCCAAATTTTTTAATTAAGTTTTTTTTTATAAAATCCCCTAAGGAACGACTTTTTTTTAGGAATATAACTCTTTTCATTTCTATATAGATTGAGGATCACAGTACTTCAACTAATAAAGATGATCTCCCAGATAAGGACAATTAGAAAAGGAAATAATAGACAATAATAATAACATCAACAACCCACCACACATTAAACAATAAAAGCCCTAACTAAACAATCAATCTAAATTTATCCACCGAAGCCATAGGGGGGCCTTCCTCGCCTCTTGAGGGAATACACCACATCCATTGTTGTTATTGTCTTCCTAAGAGCATTCTTAGTATAGGTGACAGCAACACGAATGACATTTTACAAAAAGATCTTAAGAACACTATGCGTCTCCTCGTATGTGAGACCCGATATCCTCTTCACATCACCCCTTCTCGCCAGTCTTGTTATGGAAGGCTTGGTGATTCCCTAAATGTTATCTATCAAAACCTTTATTTTCCTCTTGGATCCTCCTTTACCTAACTCCTTACCTCTTTTGCCATGTCCAGACATTTTCAAACGGATTACTTGAACACGGACTGAATTTGGTTGATTTTGGAAGTCATTCTAGGAAAATCTTTTTTCCTATTATCGATTAATAAAAAGTTTTGGGGTAGTATCCCTCTTCCCTAAAAAAATAATTTGAAGAATAATTTGGGTCAGTTGATGAGGGTTTCGCTGCTCAAGTCCATTAGTTATTTCACTCATTTCATCACTTAATGGAGAGATATTAGGTTGTTAGAATAAATCAATTTTTTCTCTGTTAATGCAAACCCTGGCCTTTCAAGAGTATGCTTACATATGAGGTTTTATCTATTGATGATGAGATGGTTAAGAAGATAATTTTAGCATTTTTATCTGATGACGCGTGTTTTATCAAGTCACATTTTCCTTTTCCACCATGTCCATCATCTTAGTCATTCAAGTGTTTTGATGAGAACGAACACATGATTAGAGTATCATCCGATTTAGAGACCGATTTATTCATTCTCAATTTTTGAGGGAGCCTAGGCTTAGCGTGTCATTCAAAATTTCATTATGATAATCATCTATGCTATATCATAACTACACATAAGCACAATTTCATTCACTACATTTATTATGTGCCTTCATCTGTATATATCGTCTATTGGGTTGATGCCCAATTATTTAAGCTTTGGATTTATGATAAATGGCATGTAAGGTCGGTCGAAAGTTGGTAACACAAGTGGAAGTTCATGAGTAATATTGTCATTTACTTATGTACTTTATTTTCTTTGGGCACGTTATTAAATGAGCTTGAATTGGGGACAACGAAAAATCCAAATTTAGGGGTAAGGATGGTATTTTTGAATAAAAATAAAAAAATAAGAAAATTTTAATATTCCAAAATTTTTACGATATAATTGAGTTTTGAAATGATTTCTTAATATAGAACTAATTCACGAATATCTCAAATTATGAAATTTTTATAGATTATCCAAATAATATGATCAAAAATGGATATTGAGGCGAAAGTTAATATTCTTTACAAATAAATGTGGAGATTAACCCGATGATATTTTTTTCCATTCATTGTTTGTGGGAGATTTAAATCAATCTGAGTTAAAATGACTCAATTTCCTTTAGTAATTAATAGTTAATCATCTCAAATTCTTTGTATGTTTGATTACTAAAAACAAAAGGTCAAAATTTGAATCTTAAGCAATAAGAGTCTTAGTAAGTCGCATTGAGACAAAAATTAAACTTAACAAAACTTGAGAAATAAGAATAGGACATCGTTTTGAAGCCCAAAAATTAAGCCTAACTCCACCCTTTTTAAATTATTTTGTCACAAGACCATTTGAGCCAAAAAAAATAAGTCTTTTATTGAAAACTTCATATCCTGCCTAACTCCAACTGGGAGTTTAAAGCCAATGAAAAGATTTCATGCCCATTTTTCTGAGAACATTAAAGTACAATTACAATAGGAGACGGGAAAAAAGATAAGAAAAATCGCAAGAATAATTATTGAAAATAAAGGAAGAGAAAAATGGGTGAAAGAAGGAGAAAATAAAAATAAAAAAGAGTATGGGACTTTGATAAATAAAAAGAAAAATGGAGATTAGAAAAAGTTCATAAAAGTCAAAATACTGCAAAACTGAATCTTTCCAAAAATTTGAAACAAAAACATTGTTCATCTAGCTAAAACTAGAGCCTATAATACGACCGAAGAGCGACCTAATCAATGTCAAGTGAGGTTAACTATGGTGTGGAGAGAAGATGAATAATATCTATGGTTTGATTCAAACTTTTGAAAATATAATCGATTTTCTATTCATGAGATCGTATGCATCAACTATAATCAGTTCATTTTTTATCATGTATATGTGAAATTTGCTCATCTAAATTCACTATTTTATGCACATATACCGAGAGAAATTAATTGATTTCTGAGTGTTCTCCTATGAGTGCATCTCGTAAGATTTTAAAAACAAAATGAAATTTCGTACGAGAAACAAAATGATGAAATCTTTTGAAATGGACGATTATATTGGCTATGCACACATGCATGACAAATTGAGATTGAGAAACGAAGTTCTACTATATTTATGAAGTTTCCATTTTAGACCTAATTATATCACTTTTTCATCTTTTCTATTGAGTTAAGTTTTTGACTATTATGGGTATATTTACTACAAACCCTCGCGAGATAAAACTCGTCCACTAGGGTAACGTAGGGATATAACGGCTTGTTGCTCATGCTAAGTGTAATCGTGATTCCTACGGAAGTGAGTTAAATTTTAAAATTTTAATTTTACTCGAGGACTAGAGAAGTTTAGGTTAGGGAGTATTTGATGAGTGGCTAATTTTATATTATTTAAGCCCAATTTTATACCTTGTTAGGTCAATTATATCATAAATTATGACCTTTTACAGTCATTTTAGTATAATAAAAAAATGCATGTTCGAAGAACATTCGAGTTAAAATGTAATTTTAGTAATTTTGGGGGATGAAAACATAAATTCAAAAACTTAAAGGGCCTAAAAATTATTTTATAATATTTATCTAGGTAATATAAATTTCTCTTTGAAATTTGGTTGTATTCCAAGTTAAAACAAGCAAGTTATAATGTTCGGGGGTTAAAATGCAATTATGGGCAAAAGTGTAATTTCATAAATATTTATGATCCTAATTTGAATTAATTTTATATTGCGTTTTTACGGGTTTCCCTAGATTTTGGACAACAAAGGAGTTAATATGCAAAAATTATTAGGATATATCGCGACATGGCGCGGTTGACACAACTGAACTAAATGATTTTTATAGAAATGCTTGTGTGTCCATTGAGATCGTGTCATAACTTGTCAAAAAGGTATTTAAAAGACTCACAACATCCAACCTCGGGAGAAAATGCGATTTTAAAGTCTCGGGCATCAAAAAATGGGATGAAAATTAGTGTTGTGAATAGTGACGTGAATATTGATGAAAATTAGGGATAAAAATAAATAAAGACTTCTCAATTATTTTCTACTCATACTAAGACCCGTGATATATTTACCAACCAAAATAAAACCAATTAAAAGATTTTCACCCCAACTAAAAGACCTCACCTCATGTCCCATAAAAAAGAACCTTGGGCATAAAAAAGTTAAACAATTTTTTGGGAGAAACATTTGAGAGAGTTTATTATTATCTCAGGGCTAAGAATTTTACTTTTGTAAGGAGGATTTCTATAAAAGACATAATTATTGTAAGTTTAAATCAGTAATCTTATTTATTCTTGTAATCTTATTATGAATGTCATTACGTTAGAGTAAATTCTCTACTATGAGTAGGTGAAATTTATCATGCTTGATCAATATTATGTAGTTAGTTTAATTTTGTTCTTATTCTCGGTATGTTTTAAATGATTTAAAAATTTGGTATTCACTTAAAATGACTTGAAAGTGTGCTTTAAGTCTTCGGAAGTGATGATGAAACCATATTTCAATAATCACAGTGTGTAATTTTTTATGAGTTATTCCTACATTAAATAGTTTAATGTTTCTGCTTAAATAAAACATTTAGACTTAAACAATTGATAATTCATATTTTAGTTTTTGGGTTGGGTAATTTTCTATGGTTTATGCTTGCACTCGATTGTTTTGATAGTCCATACTGAAAGAATACATTTAAATTTTAAAAATAATTTTAAGGGAATAGTGATTTCAACCTAAATTTGGGACGTTAAATTTTGAGTGAACTGAAATGTTTTACTTTCTGAATTGAACGCAACGAGGGTCTATTTAGTTTGAGTTATCAAATTGGGAATGACGAAATTAAAGTAATGTATAATATTAGTTAAATTTAATAAATGGCTCTTAAATCCTAGTTTCTTCCGTAATTACTTACATATTCTCGGTTGCTCCCATTAATTGGTTTTATTTTAATTTAGTTATTAATTGCATCCCTAGGCCCCTATTTTTTTTTTTGCAAAGTCATTGATTTAAAAAATTGATCGAATCATTGTTGGTTCGACCCGTACTCACACTCTCTATTCTATAATAGCCTGTACACTTTTGGTAACTTTTAATTTGAAAATAGGAACTCCATCAAAAGAATTGTGTTGTTAATGTTGGAGAGCACAATTATTTAAATCAAAATGATATTTACCTAACCATGTATACAAAGATGCCAATATTATAGAAGTCATAGGAATGTTCAATCTATGATCCAACCTAATTGTGGAATTTAACAAGTCTCTACGTGAATGATCATTAGACTTGTGAAGAAGTGGGAAATCATGAATAAAAGATAGGCATCTTGCTATAAAGGCTGATCTTTGCTAGGACAAAATGGTACATTAGATATTATACCCTTTTTCTTATATTCTTTGATCATGTTCAAAGGAACCTTCTAAAAATATTTCATCAATTTACCAAAAGTGGCCTTAAAATAATTATCGATATACTCACAAGAAAGTCTGTCAAGCTCCATTGAAGCTTCAGCTTCCTAAATATACATTAATTCGTAGTTATAAGGAAGAACACTAGAGGCTGTTATTCCCATCAACTCACATGCGTCTTACAATGTGAATGTAAACTCAATATAAGATACCCCAAAATTATGGGACAAATAATTCATCCTAGAAATTAAAAATGGAGCACAAAGTTATTTTTGGAGAGGGTAAAATCCTCAAACCATTATATGCATTAGAAAGGCCAACATGGAGACTATTTCTATCATAGTTCTTATAAATATAGTTAGTCCAAGTATAAAAATCCTTAAACAAACCACCTGGTGCCTCAAAGTCAATGTTGGGATAAGGAAAGTCTCCCATTTCCAATCGAAGGACGAAGATATATTACCTCCCTCGAGCTGATTCTTAGGTTGATTGGCTATCAGCAAATGATCCATTGATCCTTAACAAAATTATAAAAAAAACTACCCTCTTACTAAAAATTATCTATATCCACAAAGTATCGAACACGATGATAATAATTAAAAAAATTCTCTCCCTTCTAACTTAGATGACGGAGGCCCACTTGATCTCTTACAATAAATTTTGGCAACCTTACATGAAAACGCCATTGATACACAACGAAAAATATTATGAGAAGAAAAGTGATAAAATGTTGGGAAATCACTTTAAAAAAAATATGACCGTCAAACAACTCTCTTAGAGATGAAGTATTTGTAAAGAAGAACACGATTTATCACTTAAACACTCGATAGTTTTAATGGCTGTAAAAGAGTCAGAAGATTTAAAAAAAATTAAATGAAAGAGCTTTATATGGTTTTATTTTTATAAAATAGTAGTTTAATAATTCTTTTGATAGGTCACTAACCACGCGATCATTTAAAATTGGGGAAAATGATGATTGCATAACCCAATGTATGAAAAATTATCTTGTCGATATATGTGGAAAAAGGTGATGGTGATATCCAAGCTAATGATAACATAATTTAATGCAAATATATACACACAACCAATTCACATGTATGAGATGCAAATGGAAATAAATTTATGCGTGTACAAACAAGGTTCTTCTATTTAAGGTTCCACAATAGATGGTTCTTCAGTTTATGATTCATCGATTAAATATTCCTCAGTTCTAGATCCATCAGCTTAAAATATTCCCATATAAATCACAGTAGCTTAAGGTGTTTTATATAAGATTTAAAATTGATAGGTTTTGAAAGAAAAAGAGATTACCTAGAGTCAAACTAGCATGTTTATAAATGAGCTATTGAGATTTGAGCTTCTTTGATTTAAACTTTCCCTGACCATGGAATTTTAAGGAATAAATATTTTGAACGAGGTATTTCGTATAAAAACTTTTTATTTACATATCAAATTTATCTACGAGGGGAAAATGTAAAAGTTTTTTTTTTTGAAAACTCCCTACTTAGAGGTAAAGTACATCACCAATGCAAATGGTAGGAGGAAAATAAGAAGTCCATCCTATTGATGCTACTGCCAAAGAGTCAAAGACAACTTAAAATCTTCTCAGGTAAGGTTTCTTACCTAAGAAGATTTATACCAACACTAGTAGAGGTAACCCACCCATTCCCTCCGTTGATGAAGAAAAAAGTCAAATGAGTTTGGGGAGATGCACAAAAGAAGGATTTCGATCAAATCAAACAGATACTAGCATCACCCTCAAATGTGGCACCGATGTTGCTCGACTTGACTTTAACGGAGAGATTCAGAGGATCTACTTCCCCAAGAAAGAGAAGGGGTAGATAGATTTGTTTGCTACTTGTCGCGTGTATTCTTGAGTACGGAATCTAGATACACCAGTGTAGAGAGGAAATGCATGTCCTTGGTGTTTGTTTCCCAGAAGTTAAGGCATTAGATGCTTGTAATTACATTCCATATTGTAAACAAGTGTGATCCTATTAAGTACATTCTGGCGCGAACAGTTTTGGTAGGAAAATAATCAAGGAGGTTCTTAATCTTGTTACAATAAGATTTGAAGGGCATAGTCCCAATGGCAATCAAGAGCTAGGCAGTAGAAAATTTACTACTCCACTTACCAAGACAAAATTTTGAGCCTCCTAGCGAGGAACTGCTAGGGGAAAACTTCCAAGCTTGCCTGGAGGAGAAAATGGAATAATGGAAGATGGAATTTTATGGCTCTTGTGCCTAGGGGAAGGGTGAGTAGGTATTATTCTTTCCAATGGTAAGGATAAGATCACCCTTTCCTTCAAGTTGGATTTCAAATGTTCAAATAACGAGTCTGAGTAGTAAGCTCTCATTATGGGATTATTGGAGGCACAAATAAGAGGCATTAGAGTGTTGTACATACGAGGGGACACCAACCTAATAATGAAATAGGTTAACGGTAAGTTCTCCCTCAAGCATGCCAACTTAGCTCCATACATGTTCATCATCTAGAGATTGATAAGTTAATTCTTGATTATTACGATTGAGAGGCACGCCCGCACGATGAACAAACACCCATATACACTAACGACTGTAGTCTAAAAGTTTGAAATGGATGAGCCGTAAGCGACCATAATGAAACAGCGAAGAATAGTGCCTCCCACATTCAAGTCTTTATTTCCATGTAAAGAAATGGAGGATTGGGGGTGCATGGAATTAAAGCAGTTGAACGATGAAAATGTTAGAATTATAAAACTACTATCTAATCCAAGGAACACTCTATTTCAAGATCCCCATAAGATTTTTTACCGATGTGTAAGAGAGGATGACTCCAAGGAGAGTCTAGCGGTAATGCACGAAAAGAATTACGGGGATACAAACATCTCCATTTACCTTTGGTTGTAGCCAGGGGGACTATTATTGTCCCACCATGAGCACGGAGGTTACTCGTCTGCATCAGGGTTGATTAAAGTGCTAGGCCTAGTTTTACCAACAAGCTGAGGCGAATTTTGTATAAGTGTTTGAAGATTGTGGGACACCCTACATAGAATATCTAAGGGATGGAGATTTACCAACGAAAAGAGAAGATAACATCTACCTCAAAAAAAGAATGGCCCACTTCTATCTGGAAGGGGGGGGGGGGGGGGGGCTCTATATTAAAGGATATAATGATAAGGCACTAGTGTGTGTAGCTAATGGAGATTTAGAAAGAGTGTTGAAGGAGGCACATGAGCTCTCTCATATGGGAGGTTCCAAGTTATATGATCAACTGATGACATTGGGGTACTACTAGCCCATAATAGAGGCTACTCTATCAGCTATATAAAGAAATATAGGGCATGCCAAGTGCATGGCAACATGATGCATGCCCCCTCAGTAAGGTTACAAAGCTTAGTATCTCCTTATCCCTCCCACACTTGGACATTTAACTTGATGGGAAATATTACCTCGGACTCTCATGGAAAATCCTTCATAATTGTTTCCATATAGCTATACACCAAGTGGGCAGACGTAATCCCTCTAAGGAGAGTGACTTCTCAAGTGGTGACCCCATTCATTAGTGAATATATCGTATACAGAGTTAGTATCCCTAAAGTGATCTTAACAGATAATGAGAAGTAGTTTGTGTGTAAGGATATGGTGCTACTGTCCGATAAATACAAGATTGTGCACAACAGTTCAACCATCTCATACCCAATAGGGAGTGGCCAGGAAGAGGCAACAAACAAGATATTGATTAACATTATGAAGAAGATGCTCAAGGACATGCCTGGAGCTTGGGATGAAAAGCTATCGATGGTGTTCTGGGCCTACAGAACATCGAAGAGGAAGTCGATAGGGTTTATTCCACGCTCGCTAGTCTATGGGAGAAAATATTTCCTACTAGTGGAGCTAACAGTATCCTCATCTAGGATTGTTCTAAGCAATCGACTCATACCAGATCCTCCGTATATGAAGATAGAGTCACTACATGAGCATATAGACAAGGCTAAAGAAAATTTCAAAGTCAACGCCCAACAACTGTCTAGGTCTTATGAGAACTTGGTCAAGCCTAGAGAGTTTCAAGTAGGGGACTTGGTCTTAGGTTCATCCACCCACCATCTTCGAAGTATGTCAGCATCTAAGTTCAAGCATAAGTGGGAAGGCCCTTTTGTGTTGAGAGGGGTAGGCAAGTCGGGTTACTTCCATATATCTGAACCTGAGAGTGACAACCTCCAAACTATCAAATGTAAGTGGTTAAAAAGTACTATGCCCAGTTCTCACTAAGTTTGATTTCTTTTGAAAGTTTGAATAGCCCACTCTAATACAAAAATGTTTATTTTTTAAAGATAGTTATGATAAAAGTTTTGTAAATAATATACAAAACAAAAAGAAATGAATACTAGTTATTTTAATCATTACTTGATAATTTGTGCATTATTTATTTATATGCTTTATGAGGTGGGTACACCAAATTAATGTTTCCTCTTTCTTAAAAACAAGAATAGTAAAAATCTCTACTATATTATAATAGGGTACTGGACAAAAGGAACTTTCCCCAATATAGTTGGGGGGTACATCCATCCTAAAGGTAAAAGTATAGTGAGCAAAGTTCCTACAGACACAACAATTTAACTGTTTCCACGGACTAATAGGAGATTGTTCTCCAAGTAATAAAAAAAATTACTTTTTTATTAAGAAAGTATTTCCTAGATATTTATAACCTAGAGAACAAGTTCTAACCTCTTTTCTTAAGAATGTAAATTTTACTTGCTATTTTACATGAAAATGCGTAGAAAGAGGTCTACCCCCTCTCTAAGAGCGACATTTTCAAAAAAATGAACATAGTAAAAGTTCCCAAGTTAACGTTTGAAACAAGGACCCCGCAGACTATGGGCAGTTTACTAAAAAAAGAAATAGTTGCTCTCTTTGATTATATCCACCTTTAAGATTGTCCGTTATGTATTTGGGAAGGAGAAACAGGAGTCTACAGACAGGTAGGGACAAAAGGTACATTACAAATCTTGTGCCCCAAGTCCCCTCTCATTTTTGTTCCCCAAAAAACCCCAAATCAACCCTAGTATTCACCTATAATTATGACCCTTTAGTAAGGTCAAATCAAATCTGAAACTCAAGTTTAAGTCATTAATATGTAAAAATCACACCAGATCTAGTATTCGCTCCTTAGTCTCTCACTCTATGTGCTAAGCGCTTGTCTCTTCACTCCCATCATTACAACCATCATTCTTAGGACATATTTCTCTCTAAGCTACCATTATTATTTGTGAAGTTCATTTCCATACACGAATATGTCATAGCATTTTACTCCATTTTTACCGTAAGAGGAAGGTTTTGTACCAGATATACTTCTAAGACTTTAAGGACCTTGAAAACACAGTCCATTGGAGTGGGTCACGCCTCACCCATTCTAGTTCTTCATCGACCGTAGTTACGCTGCCCTCCTATAAATTCCGTTGTGTAAGGTAAAGGTGAGGTATCTTTGGTATGAGTGTGAGCGCGGGATGACATGAGGTATAAATGGATCGCATTTAATACTATTACATAAATTTGTTTTTACAAAATTTGCGATCTAACCCATTCCTATTTTAAACAAATTCCACGTTTTGTTAGGAAACAATAACGAGGCAGACTAGTCAGACTTTCATTGGTTGAATATCCAATTTATTATCCTTAGAGTAAGATTGCAGTATCATTTCAGTTGACATTCAAGTTATTTATTACTTAGATTTTTTATTTATGGGCCGATGTGGTTCCAAGTTATTTACACTTCAGCTTGAGACTATTCGGGATTGTGGAGTTTTATCATTATTGGTAAATTTAGTTTTAGTTTGGACACTCTTTAATATTTTTATATCTCAATTATTTATACTGCTCATTATTATTATCTTATGGATGGTGTTATTTACTGTCAGTTTTATTTATCATTGACGCTAAGAATGCTATATGTTGCATAACACACTGAATCTTTAGCCTCTCAATCTAATTAATTGCACGTGAAAAGTAGGGATGTTATATAATATGGAACAACATCGAAAAAATTGGCCATGGACTCGATATGGAAAGCACAAATATAACACATCACAGTTTTCTTTTAGGACTACTCAAATTCCATTATGAGGTCTACCTCAATCTGACATGACAGAATGTGTGTAGGAGGGGTGGTGGCACGAGGGTGTGAATGAGAGTTGCATATCCTAGATTTTCTTGATTCACTATTCTCTTAATAATGATGCACATATATATTATGATTTATGTAAGAGAAAGTTCTCTAATTGCTCAATGCATTTTTTATTTTGTCTTATCCCGTTACACACCACTGCCCCTTCATGATTACTTTTATGTATTTGTAGACAAAGTTGATGACATTTGGAAGATGAAAGATCGTTCATCTCAACAACATTCAAATCAATTATGGTCGTTTGGTAAAGACTTTATTTTTCTAGGGGTTTACATTTTTAAGAGTACTGATTTCTAAATATTTTTAAATATATTAAAAAAAATTGAAAACCTGACTAACTAATTAAAACTATTTTGACTTGTCATTCGATCGAGTTACACAGTGTTGTTAGAATGAGATTCCAACATTCGAATGAAATCTCGATGATGCCTTTTAGTCGGTTCTGGAATGTTGTTCGAAGTGGTTCAAACAAGATTTGGTGCGTCGTTCGAATGAGTGTTCTCACGATCGAATGAGATCTAAAGTGTAAATAACTGGAATGTCATTCTAAGTGTCATTAGAAACCTGATCGAACGAAAAAGCGTATGTCGTTCAAACGAGATATCGGGTCGTTCAAATGAGCGCACAAGTTTTGATTTTTTAATTAAATCTGATCGAAATTTCTAACATTTATGCTTTCACAACAAACTTCCTTGTAAGAAGAGGTGCGGGGTTAGAGTCTTGGTGAACTCATATTTTACCTTTTTCAACCCCTTTTAGAGTTCCTTTTGTAATCAAACTCTACCGTTTTTTATCCAACGCACCTATAAATTTAGAGATCACTTTATCAAATCAAGAATATAACATAATTGTCCAAAAAACCTTCTAGAGTTCATCTCTACTACTTATTTGTGGAGCCGAGACTCTAATTCTAAAGGGGAAAGCTAATCTGGGGATATCGAGGGAAGACTACTTCATGTGGGCAGTGCTGAATTGTTCCATTATTGTAGAAGATATAAACAACCGGGTGTTATACTTAGTGAGCTAAGTAATTTATAAGTCATCTTATGTCTTTCAAATATTGTATAATGTTGAAAATAAAGGTTTCCTTGAAAGAGATTTTTGCTTATTTCTACGAATGTTTGCCTTCTCGATTGGGCTTACTTCATTTGGACTTCGTCACTTCATGCACACTAAATTAATTTAAGATAAAAATTGCTAATATTTAAATTTATGTGTGTTTGGCCTAAGATACGAATGAATCTATAGAATCATCCTTTCTCAAATTGGTATTAGAGAAGGATGCACCATGTTTTTGTATAATCCTTTAAAGTTTGGATTTTATGAATAATTTATACAATAGGGTATCTGTTTATGATGGTTTAGATTATATATATACTAGAAAACTAAGATGAGATCAGTTCCAAATCTATTGATGAAAGTGTATATCTCATTTGTGAAAGAGAATGAACACCGCCCATGGTGACCAATGTGATTTCATAGGTCCAAAACCTATCTCTGCTTGGACATAAGATGATTTTAATGGAGTTACTTTAACTCTCGTAGTTTAAGTGCCATCTCTGGAGGAGTCACCCTTGTCAAGTTCCTTCGCATCATTACGTGCACCACGTCTAAGGAAGAATATGATTTCCTCTAACTCACTCTTGAGTGTACCATCGTTGTGAAAGCTTCTAATCTTTAAAATCTCACCACACAGTTTGAGGCTATTATCATGCTAGAGCCTGAGTCTTTCGATGAATTTTATCCATTATTATCTAATAGTGTAAACTCTAGTATTAATTTAGGTGAAAAAATTATTGAGATGCATGTAGTTAAAAAGATTTTGAGATCACTTTTGGCTCTGGCCCATTTTATTCCAAAGGTTACTGTGTTTAATTCATTGGCTGTGGATCTGGACCATTTGAGATCACTTAGGTTAGACTAACTCGTAGAAGATATTCAAACTTATGAAATCAACATGTATACTAAAGATGTTAAACCTAAAGAAAATGGAATTGGTTTAAAAGTTCAATCTAAAAGGAAAGATGAAGTATCATTTGACTCCGAGTATGATTTTAATCTAAAAGACTCAGCCTTTTTGCAAAAAAAATTCAAAAATTTTCTCAAACATAGAAAAGAAAATACTTCCAAATAAAATAAGAGTTTTGAGAAAGGCCAAAAATATAAATCGGGAAAGAAATTTTTTGAAAAAAGAAATAAAAGATTACCCTAATAAAGATGAAGAGATAGGGTAAGGGTCACGAAGCTCGTGAGTTTTATACGAGATTAAAGAGACAAGGAAAAGTCAGAGTTACCTTCAATGGCACGCTTAGTGATAGCGATATAGAGTTGGGGGATTCTGAGGACGAATCCCCTCATGGAAGTAACTTCATCGAGTTCATGGTAAGTCATGTTAATACATCTAATGAACCTCACGGTGATGAGGTAGCTACCTAACATGATGACCTCGATAGTAAGTTTAGTCATTCCGGAGAGAATGAGGGAGATGATCTTCAATATGCTTATGTCGAGTTTTACTATGAGTCCTTTAAATTTAAGAAATGAAACAAAGGTTTAATTCTTAGAGTTTTAACTTTAGAGAGGGATTTAAGAAAGGCAAGAGAGAGTGAGTCATCAATAAGTGATTATTTGGGAGAGAGAGTTGCTTCAGTTAAGAGGGAAAATGGTAACTTGGCCAATAAAGTGGATAGTCTTATGAGAGACCTTCAAGAATCCATGGACACTCGTGATAAACTTGAAGCCCTTGTATCTCAAATTGAGAAAGGTCTTGAACGTTCCCAGGAGGTCAAGATTACTATAGAGGATACATCGAAGAAGGTTGGAAAGAGTATCCTCAGTCCCGCTTTAGGTTTTGGAGAGAGGCGAGGAATAAGTTATGACGGTTCATCCACTTCCCATACCGCATCGAAACGAGGTCCTAAATTTGCACTAAGTCCTTTTGGGCGTAGATCTAAACCATAAAAGATAGTTCAACCTAATAAAGCAAACCAAGATAGAACCAAACAAGTAAATGTTTGCATTTTTTAAAAGGAGAGGTTACCTTAGAGAGTTTTGCTACAAGTTTGGAAGGAATCAACGTACTCATACTCTTGTGCACTATTATAGAGACTTTTATAGTCTCAAAGAGAAAGTTGAGTTCCTAGTCACGACTTTTCAAATCTTATTGGAAGAATTTCAATAGATGTCTATACTGTTTGAGACTTCTAATGCTACAATTAGAGCACAAAATAATAAGGGTAAACAAAATCTTACCATTAAAGCAAGATGAGAAAGCCCTTTTTGTTCACATTGATCTCAAGGTTCAAAATACTTCTCAATGGTATTTTGATAGTGGGTGATCTAGGCACATGCCGATGACATATAATCTTTTATCAACCTGAAGGATCGCAAGGAAAGCAAAGTCACTTTTAGATATGGGATTAGATCTAGTATTTTAGGACATGGATGTGTTGAGATACTTGATTTTCCTAACTTGACAACGTGTTGTACATAAAAGGGTTGAAAGCAAACTTAATAATCATAAGCCCAAAGAAAACTTTACGGTAAAGTTTGACAGGACCGAATGTAACATATATGATCAATCCGACGAAATTTTACTATAAGTAGTGAGGACAAAATATAATTGTTATGGAATTGTGTCCAAGTCCTCCTTTTCTGAAACAATGCCATGGTCTCCTCTATGGACCATCAACGGCTAGGTCATGTAAACTTTAGAGATCTTGAGAGACTAGTGAAAAAGGACCAAGTTCGTGGCTTACCATCACTTGGAAAATAAACTTCCTCGATTTGTGGACCTTACCAATAAGGAAAACAAATTTGAAGTCCCCATCCAAAGTTGAATACCATTACCACCACACGTGTTTTGGAGTTGATTCACTTGGATCTTATGAGTCCTACTTGCTCCGAGAATTTAGGTCACTATAAAAAAAGTATCATTTATGTCTGTTTAAAAATTGATGTTATGTCAGACAAATGTAAAATGACATAAATGATATACATTTATGTCAGTTTGGCTTTGAATGTAAATTTTTATTTAAATTTAAGTAAAATTGAGTTAAAAAAATCATTTATCTAATATTTATATATAGCTGACATAAATATACCCCTTTGTAATGTTAGTTATTTTATACTTTAGCTAGAAACTGAGATAAATGAAGAAAAAACGGGGCTATTTTTTCCATTCTAGCCCCAAGAATTCTCTCCTTATCAAATTCATTCTCATTGCTCTCTCTCATCTACATCTCTATTGCACGTACATCTCTATCTCTCTATTCCCTTGTACATCACTCACACTCGTACATCTATAGAACGATCCACCTCTAGTGTCAGGGAGGCTCCATCTCTACGGAAGGTACAAAAATAACTCACGATTTTTCTTAAATTCCTATGGTTTCCCAGATTGAGTTCTAATTTATGTTTGATTTATTCTTGATTTTGTTATTATTTTTGGATTTGAATTTATGTATATATACGGATAGGTCGAATTTGTGTATATATATGGATTTGCAAGAATTTTTTGTCTAGATTGCAATTTGTTGATTCGATTTGTCTATGTGTGTGTTTGTATGTGTGTGTGTGTGTGTGTGTGTGTATTAGCCTTGATGCATCTGGAGTTTTCGGGCCTAAATTTGGTTGATGCATTTGGCGTTTGCTTTCCTAAATTTTGTTTTAGAGAGTATGAGTATGATCACTTTCATATTTTATTTGAGAGAAGTGGAATAACTTATTTGTTTACTGTGTTGTCTGAGAGAAACTTTGAGGGGTAAATGTAGTTCTATATAGTGTTGAGTATCTGCTTTTAACAATTTTTATTTTTATCTTTAAAGAAGAATAGAATTCGTGGAATGTTGGGAGATATCTTTTTTATAACGAGAAAAAAGTTCATGTTCATTACAAGGACAAGTATTTTGTGTAATAGATTGACGTATTATAGAGAGGGAGTCAGACCATTTTTAGGACATAATTGTAAATATTAAGAAGTAGAACATATTGAGCTTAGTAAATGCTAGATAACATATTGAGTTGAAAAGGGAGATTACATTGATTGAGATCATTAATCTTTGGCATTTAACATATTTAGTTTCTGAAAGATTTTTTTTTTTAAACTTCATCCTACATAGGAGGATTTTTAAGAATCATGATTTTATTTTCCCCGTTTACATACCGACTGGATGGTGCATTTTTAATGGATGCTACAATAAATTTCAGTGTTCGGATCCTTGTACACTAAATCTTTTTTTTTGTGTGTTCTATCATTAATTTGTGCATCATATTTTAACTATTTTCTTCATCCTATTACAAGTATTTAAGTGTTCCTTCCCGACTTCCCCAATGAAGAAAACACATGTTGTCTTTGTAGAGTGGCCCTACACGAGTGTGTTTCAAATCAAACTAATTTTCACCAAAAATTATCCAACTTTTTTTACTTAAAATAAATTTTATCTTGATTAATCCTAAACATGCATCTAGTGATTAAAGAAAGTAAAGTAAAGTAGAGAATATTCACAACGCATGATGTACGAGGAAAATCCCAAGACGGGAAAAAACCTCGGACGACCCAAGCCAGACAATCACTATGAATGCGGAATTGCAACGAACAGACAAAAGACTCACTCAACGACTCGATCCCCACGGGTCTTGACTCTCTTATGATCTTCAACCACTCCTCTCATAGTAACCATGCAGAAAGTCCTTCTTCCACGATACTTGTCCACAACACATGCGTCCACGTATGTCTTGGTGTCCACGGAACGGCTTGAATTACATCTACGATGTCGAACAAGAAGTCCTTCTCTTTTCTTCACCTCAAAACCGAGATGTTCAAGTATAGAACAAACCTTCTTGGTGCAGCCAGATCACATAAATATATAGTAATGATAACTTGGATCATTGCAAACTCTAAGGATGTGTTTAAGCTTTAAAACCTTAGAAAAACATGTGCAAAACTCGTACTAGATTGAAATTGTTTTCTAGATTTCACCCACCTTTAATTCTGACGAAACCATGCTTTAAATAGGAAAATATAACTTCCTAGAAAAATGTGTCGCTCGAACGAGATTGACCAATCCCTCGCGCGACATCGCCATCTCGCTCGAACGATACGAATTGTCGTTTAAACGATGCGCGTGTCAGTTTAAATTTTTCTTTAAAACGTTTCTTCCAAAAGAGATCCAATTAAGTCAAACTAATTTTCGAGCTTATCAGAATAAAACGTAGTGTAAACCATTTAAAACACTATTTAAAACATTTTAAAATATTTACCTTATAAAAATTTATCCTTATCCTTTTATAAAAATTATTCCGAGCTCCATTAATTATATCCATTCATACCTGTGTGATCTCAGAATGCAATTAACTTGAAGACGAATAAACTTGCACCAATTAAACTTCGGCATGATTAATTCTTTGAAGCTTTGCCGTAACGTCTTCAATTTCTTCAATATGACATAGACTAAGTGGGATCGTGACAAAATAAAATCTCCCTATGACATATTACAAACACAATTTTGCTCATGAAATTAACTCAAAACAATACAGGGACTCAATTGGAAATTTATGTCCTTACAAATCTCTCCCTTTGACTATTTCGAGACAAAAGTAAACCAGTGAAATGCCTAATCTGGGTGGTCAAGCCGTATGAGGCCTAAATCCCATCCCATAAACCCAAAGTCAAAAATTACAGGACACGAACTAGTATATATAGCACCAGCAAGCATGAGCTGTCTGAATGTGATGTAGACTTGAATTCTCGAATTGTTGAACCATTCCTACACACATGAAACAGACAAAAAAAATACCCAGCGAAGTATGGTGGAATGAATGAAACCAATATATATATATATATATATATATATATATATATATATATATATATATATATCCAAATGATACTAATTTTACAATAGATACCAATATGAATAAACTCTGAAAAATCATTTGTTAAACAATTGAGCAACAATATGATATCAATTTGTAAAATATATAATCAAACAACATTTAAATCAAATCTCAATAAACATGCTCAACAAATCTCCGCCTACATCACATACATCTCTCCCCCTTTGTATCTCGAATAGACAAACCGGTGAAAAGATAAACGAATCAATCAAGTATCTGGCATGAGAATATACTAATTAAAAAATCACTAGATAATCATGAAACAACCAGCTAAATATGATCAATAGATGACAAATCAGGAGTTAGTAAACCAATGAATCACACAAAGAATATAAAAATATAATCAGGTGTGATAAACAGATCATATGCAAAATTCTAATATGAGATAATAAAACCTGCATATAAATTAGTCAGTCTAGAAAGCTTCCAGCAGTACCAAAAAAATATACTACAATAACCTGGGTGCTGCAAACAAAAAAAACAAATTCCCAAACCGATGTTCGAATGAGCCAGGGACGTCACTCAAACGAGATGAGGACGTCTCTCGAACGAGCCTTCTCATGACATGGAGATGTCATTTGAATGACTTCTCGCGACAGGCCAAATTTTTCCAGATTCCCAGATATATCATAATTTTTTTCCCAGTGAAAAAATTTCCAGAAAAAATGCTAGGAAGGGCTTGATAGCAGTAAAATAGTGCTAAAACAGTAAGCTTTTTACCCAAAATGCAAAAACGCATAAAAACTAACAATGCGAGTTACATGCAAACATAGTACTGATGTGCTCAAACATGGACATGGAATGTATGAGCGTGAAACTACAACAAATGAGTCACAATTCCAACACATCGAAATGATCACGATACTCTAATCAATAGCAATAGATCATCAAACTTTATCATAGCCATAGGTGACAGTTAAAGTGTGATATTAATGAACTAAACATACTACATGCACACAAATCCAGAATTTTGACGATTCTACAAACAATAGCATCAAATTTCAATGTTTCCACATTAGGATTAGTTGTGTAAATCCGTTTAAATTTTCTCCAACCAAACTCCCTCATAAATATATATTTTTTCAAGTTCTTTTGAGGTTTCTTTCATTCTTAACTTAGAGAAAATCTTATTGGACCTTTTCTTAGCATTTTTCCTTTTTCTTTTGGGCTCTTTTGAATGGTGGCTTTCAGAATGAGTTAATTTTGAACGCTCGCAGCCCTTTCCCGTGAATCACTCATCATTTTTTCAATTAGGTACCAATTCAAATCCTCACAGTAAACTGTTCTTACATGCACACTTTTCCTTAAGAGTTCTTATGCATAGATGAAAAGATTGAGATAAGAACGCCTCACTAAATTCAAATATGAAAGAGAAGTCAAGCATCCATAGAAACTCGTGCATGTGTGCTATGTTGGCATATATACAAAGTCGAATCAAAATGCATATCAACTTCGAAACAACCTCATTTGAATAATCGTTAAGATCATTCTAAGCATCGTTAATAATGACCAAATGTCCTAGCCACATGGATAATGAAATGATGGGGGGTCCAAGCACACCAATATGCCACATCAAACATGTAACCTCAAAAAAAAAAACAAATATCTTTTTGTCTTTTCAAACATATTTTGACTCAAATAAAAGCAAAATCTTTTTGGTTTTTCAAAAGTTTTCTCAAAAATAATTATTTTTTTTATTTTTTTAATAGGACTCAAACAAATGAAAAACTATAATACAAAATGATACATAAGTCATTATACTAGCAATGAATATATCATGAAGCAAACAAGCATATGACAAACAAGGCAACACTATCATCCTTTAGATTTAGCATGGGAAGAATCAAGTGTAACCAAACGAGAATCATGAAGTTTTATTCCTAAAGCCACTAAATCATATTTCCTAACCCAAGTAGTTGTAAAACAACGTATGGGGGTTTGGGGAACTGGGGCAACTTTATTCCTAAACTTCCTAGGATCTTGTCTAAGGTCGTAATAATAACGCCTAAGGTGACCTTTCCTACCACAAAACGTTCAAGTGTAGCAACGGTAGTAATGATTACCTATATGTGGACCTTTTCTAACCTTCCTATTATTTTTCACACGTGCGGGGGGAATGGGAACAATTATCTCATCAAAACCTATACCTCCCCTATCTCCCTTAATTTGGACGGTGCTTAAGATCTTATGTAACTTCTCCGATCTAGCCTCCAAATCAAACTTAACTCTAAACGAGTCTTTTAACTTCACTTCCAACTCATTGATCCTAGACTCTAGCAAACGCCTAAACGCCTAAACTCCTCAAACTCTAAAATCTCCTTTTTCAAAGACTCCATCAAACCACGGAGATTATCTCTCTCACCCTCGACATAATATAATTTATCCCTAAGAGTCTTCTCTCGTGCCCTAAGATCATCCATCAAACTATCATTATTTTCTATGGCACGCTCATTTAACATAGCTTGCAATTTAGAGTTAGCCTTTTTCACCTTCACTGTTTCGGCATACAACTCATTAAATGCAACTTGCAACTCTTTCAAATCTACTTCCTCTTTGTCACTTTCTTCACCCTCACTAATATGAGATTTGCTCAAAACCTCCTCAAAAGTGTCATTCACATGAGAATCGTCGTCGCTCACATAACATGACATAAACGCAACAAAGTTACGCTCAATGGGGGAACTCTCTCCCTCTTCTGGATCACTATCACTTAAGGTGGCACTATATACAATGGGTTGCTTGCCCTCCTTTTTAAGTCTAGTGGGGCACTCCTTAACTTTGTGACCGTACCCCTCACACCCAAAACGCTTATCCGACTCATATCTCTTAGGCTTCTCAAACTAATCCTTAGAGGTGGGATCAACTTTGTTATTCTAGAATTTTTTAAACTTCTTGGCATCTTTGAATTTCTTTTGAAATTTAATAAAAAATTTAAATTTCTTTGCCAACAAAGCAAGATCCTCAAAATGGGAATCGAAATCGGAATCCGAAACTTTAATTTCCTCCTTTCGGGTTTTCAAAGCAATACCCTTTTCTTTATTAGGCACTTTCTTGGAGGTAATAATATCGATTTTATAGGTTTGTAGGTCACCTACAATCTCTTCTAGTTTCGTCGACTTTAACATAACCAAGGAGTTTAAAATAGTCACTTTCGCATCAAACCTACTAGGCAATGACCTAAGGATTTTCTTAATGACACGGTTTTCAGGAATTTTCTCACCTAGGTTAAACGACGAGTTGATAATATTGGACAGCCTAGCATAAAACTCATCAAAAGTCTCACTCTCTAACATCCTAATGGTCTCAAACTGTGTAGTAAGATTTTGATGTTTCGATGCTCTAACCATGCTAGTGCCCTCGTGAGTGAGTGCCAAAATATCCCAAGCCTCTTTTGATGTTTCACAAGTCATAATTCTATTATATTCTTCCGGTGTGACATGTGAAGAAATAACGTGCAAACCCTTAGAATTATATTGTGAAAGTCTATGTTCAGTTTCGGTCCATGACTCAACAGGCTTTAAATTAGTGACCTCACCTAAAATAGTGATAGGGGGTGTCCAACCTTTCTCAACTGCTAGCCACACATCCTCATCAATAGATTTTAATGAACTTTTCATTTTCATCTTCCAATAGGTATAATTAGTGCCATAAAAAATAGGAGTTCAAAAAGTTCGTTATTCCAAAACTCATCTTTAAAAACACACGGGATCACAAAACAAATAAATTATGTTTTCTAGCTCTGATACCAATTTGTAGAGTGGCCCTACACGAGTGTGTCTCAATCAAAACAATTTTCATCAAAAAATTATCCAACTTTTAATTATCACCAAACCAAGTTGTGAAAAACTAATTTTTACTGTAAACCAATTTTATCTTGATTAATCCTAGACATGCATCTAGTGATTAAAGCAAGTAAAGTAATGTAGAGAATACTCACAACGCAAGATGTACGAGGAAAAACCCAAGACGAGAAAAAACCTCGGACGACCCAAGCCAGACAATCACTATGAATATGGAATTTCAAAGAACACATAAAAGACTCACTCAACGACTCGATCCTCACGGGTCTTGACGCTCTTATGATCTTCAACCACTCCTCTCATAGTGACCACGCAGAAAGTCCTTCTATGATACATGTACATAACACACGCGTCCACGTATGTCTCGTTGTCCACCGAAAGGCTTGAATTACGTCTACGATATCGAACAAGAAGTCCTTCTCTTTTCTTCACCACAAAACTTGGATATTCAAGTATAGAACAAACCTTCTAAGTGCAGCAAGAACACATAAACATATAGTAATGATAACTCGGATCTTTGCAATTTCTAAGGAAGTGTTTAAGCTTTGAAACCTTAGAAAAACATGTGTAAAACTCGTAATGGATTGATAACTGTTTTCCAGATTGCACCCACCTTTAATTCTGATGAAACCACACTTTAAATAGGAAAATATAATCGCCTTAAAAAATGTGTCGCTCAAACGAGATTGACCAGTCGTTCGCGCGACATAGCCATCTCGCTCGAACGATATGAGCTATCGTTTGAACGACGCGCGTGTCAGTTTAACTTTTTCTCTAAAACATTTCTTCCAAAAGGGATCCAATTAAGTCAAACTCATTTTCGATCTTATCAGAATAAAACGTAGTGTAAACGATTTAAAACACTCTGTAAAACATTTTAAAATATTTTCCTTATAAAAATTCATCTGTATCCTTTTATAAAAATTATTTCGAGCGCCATTAATTATACGCATTCATACGTGTGTGATCTTGGAATGCAATTAAATTGAAGATGAATAAACTTGCACGAATTAAACTTCGGCATTATTAATTATTTGAAGCTTTGCCACAACGTTTTCAATTTCTTCAATACATCATAGACCAAATGGGATCGTGACAAAATAAAATCTCCCTATGACATATTACAAACACAGTTTTGCTCACGGAATTAAGTCAAAACAATACAGGGACTCAATTGGAAATTTGTGTCCTTGTAGTCTTCATGGATGTTTATATTATGTCTACACACTCAACTACACTTGTATATAGTAAAGAAAACACATGTTGTCTTCATGGATGTTTCGATCTCATTTTCTAGATTTGGGAGATTAATATAGGTTATTTATGATGCTCACACTCAACTAAACTTGTACATAATGAAAAGATGTATTTGGAGGTGGACAGGAATAGTTATGATTTGGAAGATTCATTTGTGTATATTAATTTTTGTGTAAAATCAATTCGAGGTATATAGTGGAATTTTTGAGTTGATTTTTTTTACGCCCTTGAAATGTTTAAATAACATTTTATTATTAGTTAGTACTTAGTTAAATTTCCCTCATTTGATTCTCATTTGAAAAGGGGTCAGTTCATGTTTGTGTTACTATATTATCAAATTATGTGGTGTTCTTTATGAAATTCCTATTTTTTAGTGAAATTTTTATTTGTGAAATGAAGAGGACTGGTTTCATTAACTTTGGTATATCTTTCATATTTAATAATATGCACCATATGGAAACAACAATTATCATATGATTTCGGTATCTTGGCTTATATAATAATATGCAGGGATACATGTACCTCCATGATGATTGTATCTGTCCATATATGTATGTGTATGAAGCAAAATATGATCAAACAAGTGTCTATTATCAAAATCATTATATGGATTCTTGAATATTCTTATACACTCAATGACTATTGTGTTTTGTGATCCAGTGTTTTTGTGATTAGACATTTGGACCTGTGATTTCAACTTTTTGAACTCGTCTCAAATTTCATTGTTGAGGTATGATGTTAAATTAAATGGATCTTTTATTTATTCTTCTCACCTATCATAGTCAGTTAGGGTGTGTTTATTTTTCTATCAGTTGATGGTTAATATGTTGTTACATTTTTTTTATAAATATGTTGATGTGCTTTACCATTAATTTGTCTCTTCATATGCATTTGTAACATATTTAGGATTGTTGTTTCGTAAACAAAGAAAAAACTACACAATGACAAATGTGATTCTATGTCACGTAAGGTTAAAATGAGATAAATAACAATTATATAATATCATTTATCACAGTTTTAGAATGGGATGATCTTTTTTTTTAATATTTTTAGCAAAGATGAGATAAATTATATACAATTTATGTTAGATATATAAAAGTGTGATATATATATACCCCTGCTCTTCATAGTTTAACAAAGTGTGATATCAATCCAACTACATCTTGTATTTCATTTTGATACATTATTGAATCGTTCAAAACTAAGTAAAAATATAGAAATCAACTATCATTGACATAGACATTATTGTCTACCACAGAAATCCTTGTGTTTCCATCATTAATTGAGACATTTGATTTCAAGAAGATGAAACCTATTCAGGGTGCATTAAGATATGTTAATGTTTATTTGCCTTAACAATTTCAGTACCATGTGATGGTCAGAGCATTTTCCTTAGCTCCAACTTTATGTTAATGTTTGCTTGTCTCACGATTTCAGAACCATAGGGTGTGTTACGATACATTAATATTTTCTTTTGAAGTTTCATTGTCTTGTTTTAGTATTTATATCATATAATCGCTAATGCCTCACTTGTGTGCTTTCATTAATCTTTTGCATGGCTTCATATGTTCCTGTCCTTTGCTTATACTATGTGCTTTTATTAATTGCTATATTATATTATAAGTATAATCTCTAATGGTTGTTAATGTTATATATAATATGTATAACAACTGAGTTGTTATATATAATATGTATAACAATTGCGTTGTTATATATATAACAGTTCTATCAATTGAAGGTTAATTTTATTACTTAATTTTATCTCTCAAATGATAATCATTTTTTGAATTGAAGTACTTCAATGATTGGAATTGGTTTTGGTTGTATATTATTCGGGTGTTGTGTTAGTGTTCTTGAGTTTGTTAGTTGTGGTTGATTGAGTCTTATTACTATTAGGTGTTAGTGTCTTTAGTATTTGTTGTGATAGCTTTATAGGTATATTATGCTTTCTACGATCTTTTCTAATGGCGTGAATGTATTATTTTGTATAATATTGCATTATGTTTAACAATTACATATATTTTATTACTTGTATCTCACTCATGGTGGCTTACATACTTGGTTCAAGATGGACAAGTCTTGGATGAGCAAAAATAAACAATAAAAAGAATACATAGAAGGGGTTGATAATTTTCTTGGGGTTGCTCCAAACGCCTCCTTGAATGAGAACTTCATATGATGACCCTCACTAAAATGGGTGTTAATGAAATAAGACAACATTTGTATAGATAGGGTATCAATCAGTATGAAAATGGCACGGAGAGAAGGATAATTATGAAACACTGTCGGATGTTAATATGGGCGATCCTATCCGTGACTATCATAATATGGATACCATGGAGGATATTGAAGAGTTGATTAAAATGGTGGAGACTATAAAAGAAGGCTTCATGGGAATTGCATAAATTTTTTAGAAGTTTCTTGTAGATGCGGAGAAGCCATTGTATGACAAATGTAAAAAGTATACAAAGTTATCCACTGTCCTCAAGCTATTAAATCTTTAAGCAAAGAGTGGGGTGTCCAATAAATGCTTTTCCAATATGTTGTCAATCATTGTCGACTTGCTTCTGGATGACAATGTGTTTTCTTCATCTAATAATGAGGCAAACCGTCGCTTATCAGTATTTGGAATGGACTTTCAGAAGATACACGCCTGCTCTAATGACTGTATACACTATAGAAAAAGAGTATAAAGAATCTCTTGAATGCACCACTTATGGAACATCCAGGTTCAAACAAAAGAAGAATTTAAAAGAATAAAAAATGGATGAGGGTAAATAAGGCATTCCAACTAAATTATTATAGTACTTTTCGCCTATTCCGAGACTTAAAATGTGGTTTCAATATGTAGAGACCGCTAAGTCTCTGATATGGCATGCGGATGATAGAATTGTTGATGGTTTGTTTTGTCACCCAACAAACTCACCAACTTAGAATATAGTTGATGAAAAGTGGCCCGATTTTGTAGCAGAACCAAGAAATCTCCGATTAGCACTATCAGCAGGCGGAGTTAATCCTCAAAGTTCCCTTAGTAGTTGGTACAGTTGTTGGCAGATCATTTTGAACACATATAACTTTGAACTGGAATTGTGTATGAAAATAAAGTTTACAATATTGACTATGTTGATATTGGGTCCAAAACAATCGGGGAATAACATAGATGTTTATTTGGATCCATTGATAGAAGATTGAATACCTTGTGGCATGAAGGAGTAAAAGCGTACAACGCCTTTCAACATGAATATTTTACTTTGTGGAAAATACTCTTATGGACAATTAATAATTTTTTAGCATATGTATAATTATCTGGAAGTGTTGTTCACGGCTATAATGTTTGTCCATTATGTAGTGAAAAAACGTATTCCACTAGATTACAACATCGTGGCAAGTACGTTTATATGGGACATGGGATATACCCTCCACAAAACTATCCATTTCGAAGACATACAAAAGCTTTCAACGGTGAGAAAGAGTTCCAAGCCTCCCTTGAACCTTTAAGAGGTGAACAAATATTGATAAAAGTTGGGAGACTTAAGGTTTCATGAGGAAATAAGGCAAAAATTACGAGGGCAGTTAATTTGAAGAAATCATCAAAGCGTAAGAGACCGGGGAAGGTAGATAATTTTGATGAAAAAGGAAGTCCTAGTAGCGATGGGATTGAAAAAATTTTAAAGAAGAAATCGATATTTTTTTAAGTTCCTTATTGGAAGGATTTGCCTATTTGACATAACTTAGATGTCATGCACATTGAAAAGAATGTTTGCGGTTGTATCATTAGAATCTTGCTTAATATTATAGGAAAAACGAAAGATGGGGTGAAATGTCGACTCGACCTTTAAGCAATGGGCTTGAAAAGTGAGTTAAAACCATAAGTTAATGATAAAAGGACATACCTACCGTCAGCATGTTATACTTTATGAAGAGAGGAAAGAAAAATGTTATGTCAAACTTTTCATGAACTTAAGGTCTCGAATGGGTAGTCTTCTTTTTTTAGAATCCATGTCTTTATGGAAGATTTGAAATTGAATGGCTTAAAGTCTCATGATTGTCATGTTCCAATGCAACAACTTCTTCGAATTGCAATCCGATCGGTGTTACCAAAACATGTGAAATATGTGATCATGAGAGTATGCTTTTTCTTCAATGCCCATTGTGGCAAAGTAGTGGACTTGCAAAAAATAAAAGAAATTTAGAATAAAATTGTGATCACATTGTGTTTGCTGGAAAATACTTTCCACCATCCTTCTCTGACATTATGGTGCATCTTGTGAAGAAGGTCGAACTTTGCAGTCCGGTTTTCTTTTGATGGATGTACCCAATTGAAAGGTTAGGTCAATCTACTTTACTATCTTATATTAAAATAAGTAAATAAGTGTACCAATTTAGTTTTTTTTTAATGTGAGGTACATGAAAGTATTAAAGGGTTATGTGAGAAATCGTAATCACCCAGAAGGTTGTACTGCTCAATGTTACATAGAATAAACAGTGATTGAGTTTTGTTTCGACTTCTTATCGGAATTAAATTTAATTGGAATTTTGACGATTAAGGATGATGATAAACCGATAGGAGGTTCGGATGTCATTAAAATTTTATCGCATGTCCTTGGAGCAGGCACATCTTCATGTGTTACGTAACACAAATGATGTCCAACCTTATACAGAGTATGACTTTTCTAACTTCTCAATAATATGAAGTTACTTCCTCACGTACTTATCATTTGATATATTAATAATTAATTATGCATTACTCATTAATACCTTGTTACGGATCATGAACAGTACTTGAAAGAAACCCATCCTCAAAAAGGGAAAAATAAAAAGTGGCTTGAAGATGAGCACAACCGCACCTTTATGCATTGGTTACGTAAAAAGGTGTAATTAATTTAGGGACATGTTGACTTAACCACCACTTTAATTTTCATTAGGCATTACCTTTTTTTACTTTTCTTTTAACAACGCCATTATTTTTTTATTTATTAGTTGCAAAGTATAAACACTTATGAAATTCTAGGTAAAAACAATGTTGAAGTCTAATAAAAACTAGTGGAAAATAGTGACAAAGTGTAAAGTAAAACTAAATAGTTGGTGAGTTCTAATAATAAAAACTAAAGTGGGAATAAAGAAGAAATATTCCATTACTTTAATATGTTAATTTGAATTTTGTTTTGTATATCTAAAATTTTGTGCTTGTGCTATGAATGACATTGCTTTTTGACATTTCACGTGATTCAATACAGAATGAAATGTAATTTGAAAAAAAACAGGCCATGAGAATGAGAAGAATATCTTCGGTGAAAGTAAATGTGATACAGTAAAAACAAATGTTGATTGTGATTTGATAACCGCCTTCACCCATAATTTATTGATAATGAAGATGAATCAGATAACGATTCTCCTGGAGAAAGCGATGTTTGGAGAAGATAAGTATCGATGCTATATTTTTAAGAACGATTTGCTGGACTTTTGTGCATTAAAGACTTTAGATGTAACATGCATTGTTCCATACATGAGGTATAACTTAATCCAGTCGTGTTCTTTAAGATGCATTGTTGCATACATGAGGTATAACTTAATCCAATCGTGATATATAAGATGCGTAGTGACTAATTTAGTTACTTAATTATTCAGGTTCTTGTATGATAAGTTTCAATTATCCCGATAAAGGTTTCAATTGTTTAATCCCGAGTCTTTCAATGGTAAAAAAAATTTGGTTAACTCGACTTATTGGGAAAAAGGTTGGAGAATGCAAAAAAAGTAACATTTGTTTCATTCCTTATAATCGCGAAGATATGCAAGTAGTTAAATTAATTTTTTCCACACGAATAAACAAATATTTATTACATTATTTACTATATAATTATGACAATATTCGTTTTACAGGTTCTCTTGGGTATTGATTATCATTGTTTTGACCACAAGAACTATTATTGGTTGGATTCATTAAATATGGTACCGAGTGACAAAGATAAGATGTATACCACTACATGAGTATAATATAAATTTCAATTTTATATGACATGCATTATGAGTAAATTATTATTGCGATCTCTTAATACATATGTTTGAGTTCTCTTTACATGTAGTTGGATTAACAAATTTTACATTGATGGGAAAAGGCAAAACTCGTCGTGGGGTTGTATAAAGGTAAATTCTTAAGCTCTAAGAATTTACTCCTTATGAATTAAAAAGAATTATATAAGTATATATACATGCACACAAATGTATATATGTAAATAGGTGATATATATTTTGATATGTATAAAAACAAAAGAATTATATGAGCATTTACTCCTTGTGAATAAAAAAAGAATTATACGTTCAGCTTCCACATAGCATTTACTCCTTGTGAATAAAAAAATAATTATACGTTCAGCTTCCACATATTATAGGTAGGTGATATATATATATTGTGATATGTATAAAGACAAAAAAAGGGGTTGCTCTGAAAAAATAGGGGTTGTTATGTATATAAATAACAATTGTCATATATATATAATACGGTGTATAATGTTTATACTATTCCATAAGATGATAAGATAATTAGAGGTCCTGATTGAATAACTCGTTAAGATCTAACGGTTTTACATTGTCACACTTCATAAATGTAATTGGGCAGTGAGACAAAGCCTTATCATTCTCCCATTCCTCTTCATTAACTTGAACCCCTCAATTCAACTTTCTCGTAGCCTCTCTTTTGCTACCACGCTGCACTACAAACCCCTTACCCCTTCCCCCTTCTGTTGCCTCATTCTTTCACTACCACGTTGCTGGCTTCCCTAATCTACCACTTCAATTGATAGGTAATCTCTCCAACACACGCAGGTCTAGAGTTAACATGTGATTTTGTTCACATACATTAGTGCTTTATAATTTAGGGTTTTCACATAATTTAAATATTTGTTCACCTAATTTAGGGATTTGTTCATGTGATTTTGTTCATTTTCTCTCTAACATCCTATGTTTTGTTCACCTAATTTAGGGCTTTGTTCACATACGTTAGGGCTTTGTTCAAATAATTTAGGCCTTTGTTCACATACATTATGGTTTGTTCATTTTCAAGTTAGTGGAATTCTAGTAATGGCTGCTTAAGGGGTTTAAAATTTTGGTTTTTAGGGTGTTTGATTTTGTTTGTGTTTGTTTTGTTTTTGGGTTTAATTTGTATTGGGTGTGACACCCCGCTTAAAATAATAACGGGTGGCCAGCCTTATACTACATTAATCAGAAATCTCGGATGGCTCATTCTCAGCATCAACAAACCATACTAAAATAGATAAGGCTAACTACCCGAAACTATAAAAGCGGATGCTAAAATTTAAATAAAAACATACAATAGAATTCAAACCAACAATGAGAACGACTATTAACATGAATTAAGAATATACATGCTCAACATGAAGAAAGATCATACTCTCAATACATCATAAGTACATACCAAACTATACCCGAATAAGCTATCGGGTCACAGACAATACAACAACCATAAGGAAGAAATATAAAACGCTACATATAACTATTGGGTATAAATTTGATACACAACATGAATCCTATCTATATTTTCAAAGGAATAGAAAGAGACTACAATCTAAATCCCGCAATAGCCCACAACTGCTAAGGCTCCCAAAACTCTGGATAGAAAAGCATCCGGTATCCATGCGGTGGGACACCGGTAGTAACACTATATATATATATATATATATATATATATATATATATATATATAGCAAAAGAGAAATATAAACGGATCAGAGCCCGAAGTGTAAATTTTTTTAGCAAGTGTGTTAACCGTGCATAATAAATATAAATGCACTATTTCATAATTATAGTGGAGTCTCACTCTCGTGAACCCCCCCCCCCCCCCCATCTCACCTCTCATTCTACAGCGCGCACCTAGGCGTGTCCTGGAACCTTAATTAAGTTACCCCACCCACTTAAGGACAAATTACCTGACCATACGCTCGTACTATACCCGCATGATCTGCCATCTTACATAACCTAAAAACCCTTTCCATTCTAACCCCACATAAATATATACACACAAATATATATACCTTACTATGCTTTATTGTTTCTTGTTATTTGCTTACACAAATTATTAGTCTTAGTATGACACATATTACCATTTGGTTTCAATATCAGAGTTCATTATCTAGATAACATACATTCTAGTACTAGAAGAATAACTTCTCTCCACTCCCATCATTGCACTATGTTTCGTGCGTTGGGCATCTCGCAAAGCGAAATCCAAACAAGGAACCCCCCGATACATTACTCCGTGACAATGTTGATCGTAGGGATCCATTATGTCCACACAAATCCTACTACTACAACTACCTAATTATAGAGTACTATCTAAGAACATAATTAGAATCTCTATTAAATATCCTTGAGTTCGATACAACCGTAATTGTCTCTAAGTACGATCTTTCGACCCTAATAATCTAGTACACAAAATCACCCAAGATGTAAGTCATAGAAACTCCATATCCTCTTCACCTATAGGATATATAAATATATATATTTACTCTAAATATATATATATATATATAAGCAATCATTCGTTCCTATAACCACGTATACATAACACACATAATGTACACGTTGCAATCCACACAACATAAACGGTTATAGGATACCAAAATACTGCACCACACTATCATCTCCCAGGAATTACTCACTTTGTCCTGGGGTCACAACATATCGGACTATTATCACACCGCCATGGCGACAAAATCAATCATAACGTATGGGAAGAGGTCATAGTTCCTAATCGGGAAGTGAGAACGACTCATACCCAAGACTTCTCACCCCCAAAAATATAAAATCACACAAATAATAATGGACGACTATGACTTGGGGAATATCCACACCCTGCTCCTCAAGCCCCTCATCGTGCAACTTCCCATGATAGCATGTGTCGGGTATGCTTCACACCATAAGTATATATATATCATTCACACTATATATATACATCCATATGATCACATCATATAATCAAACCATCACACACGGTATAGATATTCACACCATATGTACACACATATATACATATATATATATATATATATATATATATATATATATATATATATATATATATATATATATATATATATATATATATATATATCCACATATACACATATATACACACTATCTCTCGTCCGTATGTACGAGATTCATAAACTCGGCTATACGTGTACATAATCATCAATATACTAGCCGTCATTCCAGGCGTATTAACTTAATTCGTTATATAAATATAATCCCTCACTTGAAGTATATTCATCAATTTCCCCTATGATATGAATAGTCTTCCAATATGTCCAACATTAAGATTATCAACCCAAAGTTTACTGTATGTGACAATCACTACACATCCCATCTATATCTGAAAGCACATCAATATATCTAGTAATAATTTCCACTATTGGTATGCACATAACTAATAGTCTACAACCTCAAGCTCAATCCTAAATTTGTTCCATGATCCCATCACTTATTGGAATCCCCATTGTTAATCCCACACCGATATATAAGAACTGTCCCGACTAGATTTACAACACAATATTCTAGTTGATAGTATGACCCAATCGCTCCCAATTTCGATTACGGTTCAATTGTCCCTATGAACCCTTAACATTAACACATTTACGATATATTCCTTGAATTTATCATCACTGAGGATACGCGACCTTTACCTCTCATTGGTCCCAAATCATTTCTTGAATAAAATCCTATCACTATAAGGATTTGACACAAATCTCGGCCTACAATTTCACGCCATGCCTTTACCACTCTCCCAAAGAGTCCTAAACCTTAACTTATATCTAAACTCACTTCTGATATCTAAATAGAACTCCCATCCTCAATGATATTCCCCACTATACCTCGGAATATCTATTATTAATACGCACATAAACATAAAAGGACTATCTCTACATTTCATAACTATTTCATGCTAGCCCACCACCATCATATCGAGATAATCCGCCTATCATTCAGTCCCATAATCCTTTCCTTCCCAAAAGAGGCATCCTACCCTCAGAAACCAATTTAAACATAGGCATGAAAGCCCATATTCCTCCTAGGGCACAATTCCCTTAATATTATATCATACCCCTCCATAATAAGTTCATTAAGAAGACCCCTAAGAATAAAACCCAAAAGAAAAGGGGTAAAATAAAATCACACTCTTGGGCTAAAAACAGAGGATCGATCGACCTGTCCCAGACCCCCGGTCGATCGCAAGTCTAAAATTTTCCCTACGAAGAATGCAGTAGGCTTTTCCCTTGAGGCGCGGTCTACCGGTCCCCTGGGCACGGTCGATTGGCCATACCAGATATTTGGCCCTTTTTCCATTTTTGAACTAAGCCAAACTCTCCAAACACCCAAATATCATCATCTAACCCCCAATCTTTAAGTCAATCATATTCCTCACATCAAAACCCAAACTACCTCTCATCTCATCAACTTAAATTCCATCAATCCCATATATAAACATCAAATTCAAGTTTTGGTCCCAAAATCTTGGTTTTGATATTAAGACCCAAAATCCAATTCTTTTATCCACAAATTATGAAATAAAATGCACAAATGAAATATTTAGCAAGATTAAACACTTGCTAAAAAATGTAGAGGTTGAATCATCCCTGAAATCGCATACGGGCAGGAAATCTCCAAGCTTTCTCCTCTCTCTTTCTTCATTTCTTCTTCTTTCTTTCTCTTTCTAGAGTTTTCACTCTTTATCACAAATGAGATTGGCTAATCCGTAAGCCTCCTAAACCGTTAAAACATCAGTCCTAGTTTTAAATGATAATACACACTTTAAATGACTCGTTTACTCCAATTCGAGTCAAACTAACTTAAAAATATTCCGGACCCGAAATAAAACCCAAGAAAAGTCATTTTGACTATCTCGACCTATCCGGAATCAATGGCGCACTCAGAATCATCATCCGAAATACTTTATAACGTCCTCAATTTTTGGACCTCTATTTCCAAATTTTAGAATTCTCCAATTTAAATAAATTTTTATGTCTCCCAAAAATTTAATTTCTCAGTCCCAAAGTCACAGGGTATTACATTGGGGTGTTGAAATCCTTTGAAGGTATCATTTGGTGCTTATATTTGTTCTTATGTGTGGCGTAGGGATCAATGGGGTACTCTTTTTAGGGCAGTATCTCTCGCCATCTCTTTTGAGCCTACCCTATCTTAGGTACTCAATATGTCTTTTAGTAGTTTTATATATTTGGTTTTCAAATTTTGGATATTTGGTTATTTTCATATTACATTTGTACATGATTATTACTCCGTAACTCATTTCTCTTTCTTAGGCTATTCTATGTAGAATATTCTTACATTAGAATTCATTTTATTTCAAAATTTTATATGGACATGTTTTATGGTCGTTTTATGTAATTTATGTAATATCCTTACAAGGGTTAACAATCACCACCAACTGTTTTATGGTCATTTTATGTAATTTATGTGAACTACTTTAGTTCTCTCCAATGACACTTGTTTTCACTGGTGTCGAACGTGGGCTAAGACACCTTTCTCATGCTCGGTATCTCTCTATGCAATGTCCACTTTCTTCTATACCTCCTTTATTTACCATTTGTTGTTTAAATTTCAAGGTTTATTTGGAGCTGCGAGTGCTAACCCTAACAATGACCACAGTCCAAAAAGTATTCTCTCTGATAAGATTTTGTTTTTTAGGTTTACAGGTTTCTAAACCCTCGTATTTGTTTTGATATATCTCCATTTTTGCATTTTCACTTAGGTTTCTTGTTTTTTTCTTTAGTTTATTGTCATGGATTTTAACTTATGTCTTAGTTTTAGGTAACTCCTATTTCTCCCATTAAGTTTAATATTAAGTTCAATTCAATGAAGGCGAAGTGTGGTCAGTTGATATTTTTCACACACTGGTCTAGCTAATTTATTTATTGTTTTTCTTTATTATATTTAGTAAAGGATGTAACTCGTAAATTCTCATATGCACAATTTGAATATTTTAAATTTCATGAAATTGTTTATTTTGTTGCTTTATACTTATTTAAAGTTGTTGTGCTTGCTCCTCCCATTAATTCTTATAATGGAGGGGTTAAGACAAAATTAATTATCTTTTTTTGTTAGTACGGATTAATTTCATGTTTTTTTTTCTTTCTTATAAAAATCAAACATCACACTATGTAATGTAACGTAGTTCATGCAATTTTTGGATTCTTATGCATTTTTGTTCTTACCCATTTGGGTTCTTACGCAATTTTGGGTTCATACATCAGTCTTTGGGTTCTTATGCAGTTTGCACAATTTTATTTTATATTTTTTTATGTTCTTATCTCATAGTTTCGATTATAGTTTGGTTGGTTTTTTTTGTTTGGAACCATTGTTGTATTTCAGAGTATTTTTTATAGTTTGGACGGTATTTTTACGGGTCAATGATTACGATTTATGCAGACACTATTATTCAAAATTTGGTTACATGTTCCATGTTAGATTTAATGTCTCTTTAATGTTTTGGGACTCGCTCATTATCATGCCATGTGGTTTTAATGACTTATTTCATATGTTTTTCTTCGCACATGGTTACATCTTACATAGGTAACGTGTTTGAAAAATTGAGTGTTTCATATTTTTTCCAACTATTATTTGAATTTTTTATGACAAGTTTGAGGAATGTTATGATATTATAATAGTAATGTTCCTACCTATGAGATGATTACTATCGAGAAAATAATTGATGACAATAATGTTAGTAACTGGATGCTCCGAAACATGGGCTTGCAAGTAATTTCTTCTCTTGGTCTTGTCTATATTTTTCTCGATGAACTTTCATTTGAGCTTCTATATAAGGTTTGCATTTGGGGTTCTTCTATTTTGATTATGTCCTCAATATACTGAAACTTTGTTCCTACACGATGCATAAGCTTAAATTCTCTACTACGTTTGAGGCGAAGGCAGAGGACAATGTTTTTGCTCGCTAATAATTTGTGTTAATAGATCCACAATACAAAGTTCAATGCCTTTATGATTTAAACCTAGGTATTAAAGTGGGATTTCGTTGAAATGAATCACATGCTTAATCTTAATCTCATAGAATAAAATTATTTTATAGACTAAATTGGCACCTCCTTGCGATGGAAAATGCCAGTAGTAAGGGCTACGAAATCATTTGTCTCGACGAATACATCAGAGAAGTGTTCAACTGATCTTGCACCACTACTTGCAATTACAGGATCACTCACAGCATCTAATACCATCTTCATCAGATCTCTATCAAAGCCTTTCCCTTCAACATCGTAGTCAATGCAATTTAGTAGTATTTCTCGAGCTCCCAGCTCTTCACCAGCTATTATAAGCTCATATTCTCCAATTGGTTATCCCTTTCGCCCACCATTCACCATGCACTGGAACCAGGCATACTCTTCTCCATTTGGGCCCATACTCTTCAATAACAGTTGGACTAACGCAGAGGTAAGAATTTTTCTCTTTATTATCAGTTTTAAAGCCAATTTATGTATACTCACCTGTTATCAGTGATCTTGAGCACCATAAACTCTCGCTATGATGCATTATTGAGGAGATTTCTACAGTGCTTAAATGGATTTTACAGATCAAGAATTCTACAGATTAGTATGGTTGATTTATCGTTGATAATGGAATGGATTTGTTATGGAAGATTTTTTGGGTGACTATTTGAGATTAGAAATGTAGGATTTTTCATTTCTTTGTGGGTCATCTTCATACTAAGGGATTATTTATTTTGTAAACTACATATTTCCTAAAAGGCCTAACAGGGATATGCATGATATTTTCAAAGACTAATACTTTCACTTTATTACGTTCTTATTAACATCATGGTTTTGTTGGTTCAAAATCACCTTACGTGGTTGATCGCCAAGAATAACTTTTACCATTTTTTCAATTTATTCCTATGATGTGTGTTTGATGTTTTGGACATGTAATGTTCTTTCGTTAAAACCTAAATGAGATACAATTTTCTTATGTGTAATAAATGCACCTCTCCTATATTTTATCTATTTAATGCCAATGACCTATATTTATTTACAGTACATGGTTAGGAATAATAGAGTTTAGATGTATGTTGAATGCCTTTTGATATTATGACAATGTCAAGTTATTATGTTATAAACCTTCTTAGTATGTTATAATTGATTGTTGTATTAGTTTGGGGCTTGTAATTCATTTCTGTGTGGGATTTATATCCTAAAAATTTGTTCAGGTCCGTTCTACTATGTTTACAAATGTTAAATTTAATTGGCATATGGGAGATTAGTTACAGTTTTTTTGGTTTCGTACTACTAATGTTTATCTTTTGATTTGTGTTTTGAGTTATTTTTCTTTGGCGATTTGAAATCTTTAAGTAATTTTTCTAACATAATTTATTTTTCTATGAATCATAGATTCGCATTGAATCACTGCACCCGACCCGGCACTAGATCACCGCACTAGATCACCGCACCCATGCCATAATTTTTGAGATATCTGCACTCATACTCCACACCCGTGATTTATAGGTATTTATTTGATCCCCAGAAGAGGTTGTGCTTAATCCTACTATTTGGTGTTCTTAGGATTTCACTTGCAAAAGTTGTACTAAAGCCAATTAGCATTTGTGTTGTTTACTCACTTCTTTGTTTGTTTTGCTTGTTAGATGTGTAGCAAATGGCATCCATCAATATTGTTTCATCATTAGTAGCTTTAACTCTTTGAATCTTCATAAAGAGCTTCAAATCAGGTATACTTATGTGATATATGATAAATTTGCAACATAGATTTCAATATCATAAAGTTTCTTTAATGGGTAATAGTTCATATAACTCTCCTAAATAAATATTTTGATAACATTCCATCCTTTCACCCATTTTAAAAAATGTGGTTCTGACTTCAAATAGATCTTTAAGTAATATTACCTTTTTCTTTTGTTTTCCATAGATCACTTAAACTATATGTTGTTTACATTATAGATAAGGTGTTCGATGAATTAGCTGAGAGGCTATGTTGTTTGTATGAGTGTACAAATGGTTGAGAAAACTAGCAATTCGGGAACATCTAATGTACCTATTGACAATTTTGTTTCAAAAAGAAAGATGATATTGTTTTTCTATTAGTTGAGTACTTTAATTTAGTGAATCTGTAGGTTTTTTTCGGGTATTGATTGTAACGGTTAAGTGGATTAATGGCAAGTATTTGTGTTGATTCAACCACCATACATTCAAGTGTCAAACGCTTATTAAAATTATTTCTTTGACATTAATTACTTTGTAATAGGAACATGTTTATGAAATTTCTGGACTGAAAGGAAAATTTTGTACTGAAGTGAATGAGCAGTTCATAATACTCATACATAAACCAAATTGAGAATTCTTGCATAATATTCTAATTTCTAATGTTATGACATTTTCTGGGAGTGATTTGTAATTTTTCTCTTTTTAAATCATCTATAATTATTCAGTTGGTCTAAATTTCTTTTCTTGTAATCTTTGCTTTGCATTAATTTTTATCATTAATATTATTGTGACTATTTTGCTGTAGTGAGTCATTTTTCTCGTTACTCAATAATAATAACTAGCTTTGAGTCTGCTCTACAATCTTGATCTTTGAGGCATTATTACATTTAGTATTTGGTTGCTCGATCTTTGATACTTCTTATTTGCAATGTCAACAACATACTTATGCAATCCCTATTCCCTACCATCTCATTTTGTTTTTTACATTCTAAAAATAACGGGTTTTATGGTCGGAGTCTTATTGAATGGTTTTTAATTTTCATTATTTTGTTAATTTCTTATTAACAATTCTTACACTCGTTTCAGATACTTTATTACATATATAGTCTCCACCTTCTACCGTAAGTTTAGTCTATAGTGACTTTTAAAGTGTGGGTGTTCACAATTATGGGTTCAACGTTGGGGTTGTGTGCCTTTTAGGTCATGGTTTGTAACTTTGGGGTTGTTTGATTTTGACCTTTGAAAGGTGGATTTTGAGACAATGCAATTTTGAACAATTGGTTCCTAAGAAATTTTGACCTTTAAAAGGCAGGATGCCGATGGCAATGTCGTTGCCACTGCCGCTACTACTGCTACAACAACAATAACAAGTTGTTGCTGTTGCAACAATAAATCAACTGCTACTACAATGAAAACACTTCAAGATCTCGATGACGATGATGAGGTCCCCAAAAATATGGCTGATCAGACCTTTGAATCCACTGTCGAGGAGGGGGTCGCCACTTTATACTAGAGTGGAAGCCTCTTCCAATGAGTGGGTCGCCCAATAGTTGAAATCATGTATATTAATTTGATTTTAAGTGACTTAATTAAGGGGTAGGGGCATGTTTACATTTGGGTTTTATAAGGCTGTCATTTATATTTGGTGATTTGAATTTCAATGATTTTCAATTATAGCTATGAATTATCACTACTAATATCTTAATCTTATCTTTTAATTAATGGTTACGCTTTAGTACTATTCATACTATTTGATTGATCCATCTTTTAATTAATGGTGATTGAAGAAACCTTATATAATAACTTTTGGGGAGAAATGTTATAGCTTTTTAACCGTAAATCAGAATGAGGCGATTCTGGCGCCACTGGATTCGTATCGCCCATGCCTAGCTAACAACATTTCGGACTATTTTTGGCACTATTCAAGGGTTCAAAATTGAGTTTAAAGTCGGCAATTCCATTTTTTATTGCTGGATTTAGTTCGTGAAAGTTTTTTTTATCATTTTTTTACCAATTATGATTGCATCATGTGGTAGTTGATTCAACTTTGTGTATAATTTGGACTATTTATAATTTTTTAAATAGGGTGAACTGTCCTATATATAAAAGATATTATGCTTAATGTTTTTCAAATTACACTTTGTTTTGTTGGGGAACGTAATTTTTTTCATTTTGAAGTTTTATACTTCGAAAAAAAATTCCATTTTACGGTTACGTATTTTGGAAATTTTCATTGTGCCTTCAAGCACGAGCATTCCTCTAGTCTATATATATATATATATGTAGCAGCAGTTTCTGCAATCCCGAGAGATTCCATAAATGCTATGAAGTTTGTTTCCCATTTTATCAGCATTGGTAAAAGCAAGAATCCTTTAGGTGTTGTAACAACAGCTATGTGCTGACCATTATGATTGTTTTTCAATTATACATTTTCTATCTTTACGGTTAATTGGTATTGTTGTTATGAACTATTAGTTTTGTTGTTGGAATATTTTATATTTTTTAAAGGGGGTTGATAATCCTATAAAGAAAGGAAACTCTGCCCAATATTTTTAAGTTTTTATAATTGTTTGAGTTGTATGAAAAATCCTTTCGATTTGTAGACTTTTATTATTTGTCTGGTAATAATGTTTTGTTTTAACTAGTGCCGAATGCAAGGAAATGATAATACGATGTAGCTCACATCAATATTTTTTATTGCAAATATTTTTATGTATATCAAGTTAGTTATATTTATGACCTTCATTATTATCTATTTACAAGAGTTGATTTAACCTCAAATAATAGTTGTCTATTGATGGTGTAATGATTTTTTTAAAAATTTTATATCAGCATTTATGTCATTTTGAAAACTCTCATAAAATTACTAAAATTGAGATAAATGGGATGTTATTTATGTCAGTTTTTCATGAAAATATGATTAAAAACATGTTGAATGCCATAGTTTTTATGCGTGTTCTTAAAAATTGAGATAAATATGTAATACCTCGTATTTTTATGCTATATTAATTTGGGGATTTATTAAATTTAATGTGAATTAATTATTTAATAAAAATCCGGAAATTAATTATGTTATAATTATTAACGTGATGAGAGTTAGTAATTATGGTAAGATTTGTTGAATATTACTAACGAGCAAAGTAATATATAATAGTGGTCATATTAAATGTCACAAGTGAATAAAATGACAATTTTAGAAATTTGAGTCGGGACGCGCCCGTGTCGCATCGGGACTAAATATTGATAACTAAAAGTAAATAATTTATAAGTTGTTCGTATGGTCATTTTGAGTGCGCCAACGCACCCGGAAGGGTCGAGATAGTCAGAAAAGTATACCCGGGGGTTTGATTTGGGTCTCGGGGAGTTTTTAGGCCTAATTAGTACCCCGGGAGGGCATTTTAGTCATTTTGTATTTTTGTGTAATTAAACCCACGAAAATTAAAAGGGTTATATCAGATGTTAAGGTTATCTCCTAGGGTTAGATAACTCAAAACACTAGAATGACCATTGGAGAGGAGAGGAGAGAGCTCTCAAGGCATTACAAGGCTCAAAACTCACCCATTTGCACCGCCGCCACCGCCAACGCGTAGATTGCAAGACGGGGAACGCAACCACACCAAATTCAACACCAAACCAGATTTCTAAAAATACCAGGAAAGTGTTTATCTTGCTTATTTCTTTGATGCATCTTTCATATTGGTTTAGGAATGATTAGGATGATTCATATGGATGAAAAACCCGATTTGAGTTAGGAAATTTCATGTAGTTATGGCTTAAATGAAAATTCTGGAAACCCTTTGTCATGTAGAGGAATAAATCACGAATTTATGATGTTGTAGATGAATAAAATTTTGGAAAATATGGATTAGGACTATGTTAATGAAATTCTAGGGTTCTTGAGGTTTTATATGAATTTGGGGCTTGTTAATCCATGCTTATTAATGGAAATTTGCATGCTTTACGTAAAAGTTGTATGGAATGGATTCATATAATTAGTAGTATAATTTTTTGGACGTTTGGGTATGGAAAGTTAGGATTTGGATGATGTTTTGTGAGAAAACCCGTAACTGCAAAACTGCAGAATTCGCCATACCTGCTTGATCGATCGATCGAGCCAAGAGCTTCGATCGATCGAAGGTTCGATCGATCGAGCCCCTAACCTCGATCGATCGGCCCCTCCTGGCGGACTTAAGTTCCCCTTTTAAAATTGTTGAATTGATTTGAAATGAAGAAAACTCCTTAGACATCCTTGTTAAAATAATTTGGGAGATAACGATGACTAGTAAGATTCATTCATGAATAAGAGACCTTTAATGTAAGGCGAAATCTATATTTTTAGGATATTTTGCATAAGGGACAATGTAAGTATATATTAAAAGGGAGAGACACGTAAGAGAGAGTTACGTTGGAACATAAATGGATACCTACTGAATTGTACATTTGGAAGAATAGAGTCCATGAGGGTTACGTAGTAAGTTGGAAAAACCCTTCGAATTAAAGTTAGAAATGAACCATTATACTTGATAAATAATATTGGGAAAATAAGGATAAATGTTGTGAATGTGGGTTATGGGATAAACCTAAATTCATATAATAAAAGTGGTATATTTATATGATTGTGTATGCATATATTATACACTTGTGAAAATCATGCTCGCGCTACTTGCTATCCCTGAGGTTACCGCGCTGGGACAGTCTTATCTCGAATGGGCCTTTATGGGGGATATTGACTCGTACCCTAGAAGATAGAAATCCTAGGTACAGGCTATCGAATCGGTAGTCACAGTCCTAAGAGACATGAGGGTATGTACTGACCTCTTGGACTTGGAAACTATGCTTCGCCTCAATATTGTTTGTGTATGTATTTATACAGTTCGAGAGTGATTCCGAACTTGTATTCCCTTTAGTACGATTGATACGGGGATTGGATAGCAGAGTATGCCCGCACCATAATTTTTATGTGGGGTGCTGTTAGAATATATATATTATACGAGTATTTAATATATATATGAATTTCTAAAATTTGGGAAACTGCCTAGTGTGTTATGGTAAGTAAGACATGTATACTGACTCAAATTGGAAATACTTGTTTTGAAAAGTATGATGTGATATTGAAAAACTTTATGAATCAATAAAGTTAAAATGAGCGTTTTGAACTAAATGAAATTATCCTTTTAAACCATGATGTTGTTAAATCTTAAATCTTGAGAGTCACCTAAGATAAGTTAAATCCTTGGGGAAAGATAGTGTGATATATGATGAGATAAACCATTGGGAAGGTTAGTGCGATAAGAGTGCACATTAGAAGAGAGGTGAGAATTTCTCAAGAGAGTGTCACACTAATATGTTATTGCATTGGCCTGTATCAATTTAAATACTTGCTAAATAAATTTTAAATCATATACACTATCGGGCTCTGACCTGTTTCTATTCCTCTTTCTCTCTTGTATATATATGTATATATTACAGGTGCCCAGCCACAGGGGAGTCTTGTTTAGGATCCCTTGGAAGGAACGTGCTGCAGCTTAGGTGGGAGTTTCAGGCCACTTGCTTAGACGATTTCATTTACTTGATTCCACTTCTATCATTCTCCTTATTGGGCATGTGTCTCCCTTTCCACTATTTATCTGTTTCATTGGGACATTTGTATTTCAGTTATTTCTAATACTGTTACTTTGGGATTTATTCAGCATGTATGTTTTACTTTAAGTTTTAAATGCTGAGATTTAGTTGTTGAATGTTTAAATGAATTGGATTATATGTTCCAGGATTATTGTGGTGTGATTCTTTAAATATTGAATTGTTGTAGATAATTAAATCTTTATTTTCAAAATAAAATTTGGAAAGTAATGTTGAAAAATGGTTTTGACGCTTAGCTTAATTAAATAGGGTGTTAAATTTGGAAAAAGTTATTTTTACGACAGTGATGCTAAGAATGAACCAACTGTTCACCTTGATTTTAATTTAATAAAGGAGTGATCGCCCGGTATTTAATTAGGCAGGGTATCACAAAATATGATCTTGTTTTTGTCAGTTTTACTAACATTTATATCAGGACATTATATGTCAGTTTTGAAAAATTCTAAAACTGACATAAATGGTCATTTATGTCAATTTTTGATTGACATAAATGACCATTTTTCTTGTCGTGGGTGGTAAGAGATACATGCTGGTGATGGTCAATGACGTTTTGAGATACTCTCTTATGTGATTTCTTAGAGAGAAGTTCGATGCAGTTGAGTTTCAAACAACTAAGTGTCACGTCCTACAAATCCAATACAGTGATACTATTAATTGAATGCATACTAACAACGACACTGAATTTAAAGAAGCCGAAGTGGATATCTATTGTGATGGAGTGGGCATCAAATACAAGTTTTTAGCCCTACGTAATCTTCAACAAAATGAGAGGAAGAACCGGACGATACAATAAATGGCAAGATCCAAGCTTCTTATGAGAAATATTCCACGACATTTTTGGATAGAGGCAGTGAGTATCGCATGTCATACGGTGAATAGGGTATATGTTCATCCACACATGATACACACACATTATGAATTGTGAAAAGGTAAGAAGCCCAACTTATCATATTTTCGTGTATTTGGGAGTACTTGTTACATCTTAAGAGATAAATAGCATTTAGGAAAGTTGGAATCCTGGAGAAAAGGGGGATATCTTTAGGTTATTCATCATCTGGTAGGGCTTCTAGGGTATTTAACCTTACAAGCTCTAAGGTTATGGAGTGAAAAAATGTCACGATTAAAGATGACGAGTTGTCGATATCTATTGACCCTAGACCTTAGTGTGAGGATGATGAACCCCTGGTGACAATACCATCCTTTAGCATACTACTCGGGTGGACCCCGCTCTTCATTTAGAAGGTCCACCCTCTTAGGTTCGAAAGAGTCATGACCCTTCTACTGTAATTAGTGATCCCACACTAGGTGTCAAAACTCGTCCTTAACTTGAGAATGTAGTTAGATACCTTTGCTAAACCTCCTTAGTCGAGCCCAAGAATGTGAAAGAAACATAGGATGAGCATTGAATATCTGCTATGCAAGATGAGTTACTTCAGTTTCATAAAAATGATGTCTCAAAATTAGTCCCCCGACCTAGTGAGACTAATGTGATAGGTACGAAGTGGATTTATAAGAATCGGGTGGATGAGAATAGTACCATAGTTCGTAATAAGTCTAGGTTGGTTACTCAAGGCTACACACAAATTGAAATTGTAGACTTTAAGGAGACATTTGCTTCGTTATTATACTTGAGTTCGTCCACTCACTAATCGACATAGCATATCATTTTCACTTCAAGATATATCATAAGGATGTTAAGAGTGTATTCCTAAATGTCATTCTACAGGAGGAAGTTAACGTAGAAACCCCAAAGGGGTTTGAAGATCCAAAGAACCAAAACAAGTCTTTTATTTTAAGAAGGCCCTGTATTGTTTGAAGAAATCACCCCGTGCTTGGTATGGGAATCTCACTTCCTATATCCCAACTCGTGTCTTTAAGAGAAGGGGAGTGGATAAGATGTTATTTGTGAAGGAAAATAGTGGTTTTATCTTGATTTCCTAAGTATATGTGGACGACATAGTATTTAGATCCACGTACTCTCGACATGCTCACATTTTTTAGGAGGATATCAAGAGAGAATTTGATATGAGCATGGTTAGTGATCTTTCTTATTAGGTCTCCAGGTGCATTAGTTCGAGGATGGGATATTTATATCTCAATCCAAATATGCTAGGGACATTGTGAAGAAATTCAGTTTAGACTCCGCTAAGAACTCCGCACCCCTATGAGTACATCGAATAAGCTTAGCAAAGACACTTTAGGCAAGGACGTAGAGATAAACCTTTATAGGAGCATAATAAGTAGTATTCTCAACTTGATTGTTAGTCGTCTCGACAATGCCTTCGACGTTGGAATCTTTGTGCGATACCAAGCGTACCCGAAAGAGTCTCACTTTCTCGCACTTATATGTATCATCAAATACATGAGTGGCACTCTTTCCTGTAGTATATGGTATTCCATTGATATTGATGACCGTTATTTCGCCTATTCGGATGCCGATTGGGATGTGGATATTTATGGTTCTAGGAGCACCTCAGGTGGGTGTTTTTACTTTGGAAGTTCTCTTGTCTGAGCAAAAATAAAAACTCCATATCTTTGTCCACAGCGGAGGCTGAGTATATAGGTACCGCTAATTATTGCACACAACTCTATGAATAAATAAAATGTTGGACGATTATGGGATTTCACAAGGCACAATGACTATTTCTTGTTATAATACGAGTGCGATCCATTACACGAAACACATTTGGATACTTGAGCATTTTACTCATGATCACGTTTAGGAAAAGATCATGCCATTGAGCTTTGTGAGCACAGAACGTCAATTAGCCGATATTTTCATGAAACCTTTAGATGCACCTAAATTTATATTCTTAGGAAGTCTTTGGGTAATTGCTCCGTTAATTGAGTTCGAATACTTTATCTAGTGGAGGATATTTATCATTCTCATGTCTTAAATTCCTATTACTTGATTGTATTATCATTGTATTGATATATTTTTTTTTCTTTTTGATATATTTTGAAAAATTCCAAAAAATATTTTTTTTTATGAAAAAGTGAAAAAAGATTTTATTTTGATAAAATTTTAGGAAAAGTAAAAAAAATTACTTTCGTTTTTCATCGTATATTCGGATCACCCCTACATTCCATCCATTCACAGGACTTTTTCATAGTACTTTAAGACATGACTTTGTTTCATTAGTGTGCTTAATAATGTACAGATAACATTTCCTTTATCATGATGATTATTCTTTAAATGTTAGACTCTTTGTCACCTTTATTACACACGTGCACGGATTTTTTGAACATTGTGCTTGCTCATCATATGGATAATACGATGTTCACATCTCAACTCTTCCTAATAATGAACCAAATATAAAAAGATATAAGTTGTACATGTATGAACCATTACCCAAAAAAAAAGTCCCATAAAATATTGATATGTGTTAAGCAATGGAAAAGGGATACGAAAGAGTAAAATACTCTTTACGTTAAAGTCATCATTTGCAAAAAGTGCCTAAAAATATTAATGACATACAAAAACAGAAGTGACAAGGCCATTTATTTCATATTCATTGATGCGTCACTAAATATGAGCATTATGATTTATTCAAAAAAATTGAAAGTGAATTCTTATACATGTGAGATTTTGAGGGAGTTATAAAGTAGAAGATCAATTGGTTTATACAACGGAATTTCTTAAAAAGCATTAAATAGTTTTGCGTTATTATTTTGAGAATCATTAAAGTTCTTGTCATATTGGATACGTCGAGTCAATATTATTTAAGTTCAACATTATACACCTAAGGTAGACTTTGAGTTATTTCTGTAGAAGTGTATCATTACTCCGCACACCTATGTTATGAACGTTTATGTTGATTTCCCTAGGAAAATATTCACACAATTTCATTTTTTTTCACAATTCAAATATTTTAATGTTATTCCATGGTAACTATGTGTTTTTGTACCTATATGTACATTATATATCTTATACTTGAAAAAAAATGAAAAAATGAAATTTTTTAAAAATAGTAGGTGGAGAACATTATACCTTTTAAGATTATCATTACATGTGCGTTATTGATTATTTTTGTGATGAGATCATTGCTTATCATGTGATTCTTGTTATTCATATTTTTAGATCCTACTCCTTTGTGTGTTACAAATAAAAATGGGGAGGACAAATTGAGGAGGAGTTTTATTTATGTTTTAAAACTCATACGCGTCACGGTATTTCTTTTATCTCATGTGTGAAGGTCATTTCGCTTTAATGATGACATTCTGCTAGGATGATGATTTTATAGACCACACAAGATGAATACTTATACATTTTTGCATTTTTGTTTCTTGATTCGGGAGGGAATTAATTGTATTAGTCTTTAGGGGTTAATTTGGCTTTAGTTTGTGTTTTAAACCGAAATAGCGAAAGGGGTAGATTTTTAAAAGAAATATTTGTAATTGATTTATGTATTTTTTATTTTGTCTTATCCTTTACACTCCACTTCACCTTCATGACTACTTCTACATATTTGAAGACAAAGTTGATGACATTTGGAAGATTGAATTCAGAAGAGTTATGGTAGTTTGGTAAAGACTTTATTTTTTAGGATTTTACATTTTAAAGAGTTTTCATTTCAAACATTTTTTAAAGAAAATTTTAAAAAACTTGCTTACTCGTTAGAACAAGTTTGATTTGTCATTGGAATGAGTTACATAGTGTCATTAGAATGAGATTGCAACATTCGAACGAAATTTGGATGACTCCTTTTGGTCAGTTTTATATTGTCATTCGATGTCGTTCAAATGAGATTGAGTACTTTGTTAGACCAGGTTTTTTCCTCAATTGAACGAGATATAATGCATCACACATCAAGCATTTCAATGACATTCGAAGTGTCGTTCGAAACCTGATCGAATGAAAAAAGGGTACGCCATTAAAACGAGGTACAAGGTCTTTCGAACGAGTGCGCGTGTTTTTATTTTTTAAATTAAATATGATCCAAATCTCAAATGTATCATTTTGTAATAAACTTTCTTATAAAACGAGATGCGGGATAGAAGTTCATGTGAACTCATATTTTACCTTTTCTATCACCTTTTAGAGTTTCTTTTCTGATTAAACACTACCATTTTTTGTCCAAACCATTTGGAAATTTAGAGATCACTTTATCAAATTAAGAAGAATACATCCTTGTTCAAAGCTCCTTATAGATTTCATCTCTAGTGATGATTTGTGGAGCCGAGACTCTATAGCTGAAGAAAAAGTTTGATCGGTTGATACCGAGGGAAGACTGCTTCTTATGGGAAGTGCTGGATTGTGTCGTTTCTTAGAAGACTTAATGAACAGTGCATTATACTTAGTGATCTAAGTATTCTGTAAGTCGTTTTGTGTCTGTCAAATCTTGTATAGTGCTAAAAATAAAGGTTTTGTTCGAAATGGATTTTTTTCTCAATTCGTCGCATATTTGCATGCTTGGTTTGACTTATTTGATTTGGACTTCATCACTCTATGCACACTAATTTAATTCGAGACAAAAATTGCTAAAATTTAAATTTGTGTTTGTTTGGACTAAGATACGAATCAATCCATTGAATCCTCATTTCCTAATTTTAATATTATTTAGATTAATTATAGATTATCCTCTAAATATTAGCTGGATGCCTCACATAGAATAATAAAGTTAAACATCATTTGTAAATGGATTGTATCGCAAATGTAGGAGGGTACTTTAGATTATAGATGGAGGCGTAACCCCTTTGAAGTATGGTGATGATAAGGTAATTAGCCAAACCCTTGGATTAGTGATAGAACACCCAAACACAAACTCAATGAAGATAAGACTCACTCTGAACTCACAAATCTGTTGTGTATAACTCAGGAGATAGTAATGAACTTAGAAGTAACTTAAATAGAGGGAGAGAGAAGTAAGCACCCTAGATACACCTTGGTAGGCAGGTAGAACACACCAAACGCCCTCAAGAATCTCTGTCAAGTATTAAAAGCTTCGTAATAAATAACAATGGTGAGTGAGTAAATTCTCTAGTTTTGCAATAACTCTCTCTGATGTGTATTCTCTCTAGCCATAACTACTCGGCTCTCAAAAGATCATATCCTCCTCACAGGTGGTTGGGTTCCTTAAATATCCCCCACACCATCCCCGACGCAACTCAGTCAATAAAGACTATGATAGACATCCCTCATACTTTATGTCATAGGATTAAATACCTGATGCACTAGTTGTCTTTACGTCATAAATATTAAATGCCAAGACATGCCTTTTGCCTAACCACTGTGTGTCAGGGGGCTGTTGTCGCAGAGGTGGCTCACCAACTGCCTGACATCCCCAGATACCATGGTGGTTTACTCAAGTTCAGGTCTGACACTGTTTAGCTAGCTAGTGACATCACCTACAGTAGATGTGACATTAAGTAGAGGGTCGTTTGGCTCACAACTCAATGTCCTATGAAACTCCAAGCTGCTCCACCCGAGGTTCCACAGTAAGGGTCCTTCGATGTTTTACCAGGTGTATCTAAGATGTTCAGGATAAGCGCCAATGGTGCCTCACTTCTCAATCCTCCAAACCAAGTCCCTCTAAAGTTCCCACGACGAGGTCATTCAATAGAGCATGAAAGCTCTCTCATGCCCTGCTAAGCCTGGCCTCTCGCGAGTACCATTTGACCTCACACTAAAACTCATTATTATTCTCGTTTTATCATTACAAACATTATAGCTTACAGTCAACATAAATAGAAATACAATATGACTAATACAACAAGCTAAAGTATGAGTTACCATGTCAAGCTGACTCGATGAGTTGCCACGCTTGAGTTGCCTCGGTTGCTTAATCTCAAACACTGTTGCTAATTATGGAATTATCCCTAATCTCAGGATTACCTTCAAGCCCCCTCTACATTTGCCCCTTCGTGGAGAGATTTATTGGAACAAGAAATGTCTGCACGAAACTTCTCAATTCGAGGAACCCTCTCTGCGTGAAAAATTCTGGCCTCCTCCATTTGTTAGAACTACAGCCTTATAGTCTCTTCGAAAAAGAAAAATTCTCCCCGATGTACCTGAGCCGAAGCGCCATGACTTATTGGGGCTTGGGCGAAGTGGCAGCGCCACTTTTTCGTCATGCTGAGCTTTAATTGTTCTAGCTTTATTATTTGAAATTCTCCTGAAAGGCCTACTAACCTTCTCAAATACTCGTTTGGACTTTTGACAAGTTAAATTCTCCCTTGTAATGCTTCCCTATCTTCGAAAAAGCAGAAATTCTCCCCAATGTAACTGATTCACGAATTAAATAATGTTTGGACTTGTAGGAAGGGGACATCATAGCTTTTTTGAATCATTGGGACATCTTTTCCGTTGGGAGTTATTGGATATGTCTGATAAAAATTTTGGCGCCAAAACTCAAACTTGGTGAAGAAAGCAACCCCTTCTGCTCCCAGGCGTCACTTCGTAAATGAGGTGGCGCTGTCTTTTTAGCTGTTAAAACACTTCGTAACAACAAAAACACTTGTTAAGGTTTTTTTCATAAACTCCACCTATATCGGTGACTTAACAACGAAAACACTTGTTAAGATTTTTCATAAATTTACCTATATTGGTGACTTAACAACGAAAACAATTGTTAATATTTTCATAAACTCCACCTATATCGGTGACTTAACAATGAAAACACATGTTAAGATTTTCATAAACTCATTATTTCCTCTAACTGTCCTTCTTCGGTGCCTTGCCCCCATCTTCTCCCTCGGTGTACCCTACCCGTGGGGCTGAGATCTTCCTCCCATAGGTTGCATCGGCTGCCAAAACATCATTGGCAACACCACCGGATTTGGTCGTACCACGAAGGAGATATTTCTTATCACTTTTAAGAACGCCGAAAAAGTCCCCTTGCGTGTCTCATTGATAAAATGGCATATGTACTCAGGAAGTATCCCTTCAGCACAGATCTACAATAACTTGAATTCTTTGTCCCCCTCCCTCACGTCGAGGGATCTTTCCCTGAACCTTCGAACATAGGCCACCACTTCTTCCCCAAGTCGTTGCTTCTCCCTACCCAGCTGGGTCAAAGTAAACTCATCCTCTGCCAGAAAGAACTTCTGGGCAAACAACACATGCATCTCTTCCCATGTAGAAACGCTGTTAGGAGTCAAATAGGAGTACCAGGTGTATGCTTTATCAGTTAAGGATTTGGAAAACTCCCTTGACCTAAGCTTTTTGTTATTGCAATGCGCTCCCAAGTGTTCAACAAAGCGCTTAATATAATCCTTCGGGTTACCACCCTTCCCTGTATATATTTCAAAGACATGAAGAATATACTCCTTTGGATAGGGCTCCTTGTTGTATTCCTGAGGATATGGTGTTCGAAAGTCATCATAAACCGAAGCTACCTCGCCAGAAGATTGCGAGGAGGCCTGTATGAACTTCAACATCTCTTTCTGAATCTCCTTTCTTATTTCCTCTAAGGGTGATGCTACTAGGGCAACAACCAACAGGACCATAGGCTGAGTACCTATTGTAGCTGGAACAATTATCACAGTTGGGGCCGTTAAAACTCCTGAGATTCCCACGGCTGGATTCACAACAGAGGGTATACTTGCTGGGACCGTTCTCGCCCCACCTGCACCTGGTGGGGTTATTGGGGCTATCCCTAGTGTTATGAAGGCATTGGCTTCCAATCCTCCCAGCATCATTGAAGTTTTCGGAGTTTGCAAAAACTCATAAAAGTTACTCATGAGGAGTGCCACCTGAGTGGGTCCCAGCCCCGCACTCGTGGAAGCTTATGTCACCCCTGGAATGTCTGTCGTTGCCTGAACTGGAGGTACCTCTATTCGAGGAACCCCATCCCTTAGAGCCTTCAGTTCTCTCGCAGCCTGTTCTTCATTATGCTGGATGTCAACAAAGTTGAGCCTTCGAGTAGCATTATCTTACGCCATACCCCTTACTTAGAAGAATGCCTCCCCAGCAGAGTCGCCAAATGTAGGAGGGTACTTTAGATTATAGATGGAGGCGTAACCCCTTTAAGTTTGGTGATGATAAGGTAATTAGCCAAACCCTTGGATTAGTGATAGAACACCCAAACATAAACTCAATGAAGATAAGACTCACTCTGAACTCACAAATCTCTCGTGTATAACTTAGGAGATAGTAATGAACTTAGAAGTAACTTATCTAGAGGACAGATAAGTAAGCACCCTAGAAACATCTTGGTAGGAAGGTATAAACACACCAAACACCCTCAAGAATCTCTGTCAAGTATTAAAAGCTTCGTAATAAATAACAATGGTGAGTGAGTAAAATCTCTGGTTTTGCAATAACTCTCTCTGATGCGTATTCTCTCTAGCCATAACTCCTGGCCTCTCAAAAGATCATATCCTCCTCAGGGGTGGTTGGGGTCCTTAAATAGCCCCCACACCATTCCCTAGGTAACTCGATCATTAAAGACTATGAAAGACATCCCTCATACTTTATGTCACAGCATTAAATACCTGATGCACTAGTTGTCTCTACGTCATAAACATTAAATGCCAAGACATGCCTTTTGCCTAACCACTGTGTGTGAGGGGGCTGTTGTCGCATAGGTGGCTCACCAACTATCTGACAGCCCCAAATACCATGGTGGTTTACTCAAGTGCAAGTATGACACTGTTTATCTGGATATTGACATCACTTACAATAGATGTGACATTAAGTAGAGGGTTGTTTGGCTCACAACTCAACGCCCGATGAAACTCCAAGCATCTCCGTCCGAGGTTCCACGGTAAGGGTCCTTTGGTGTTTTACGAGGTGCATCTAAGATGGTCAGGACAAGCCCCAACGGTGACTCATTTCTCAATCCTCCAAACCAAGTCCCTCTAAAGTTCCCACGGCGAGGTCATTCGATAGAGTATGAAATCTCTCCCAGGCCTGCCAAGCTTGGTCTCTCGCGAGTACCGTTTGAACTCACACTAAAACTCATTATTGATCTCGTTTCATCATTACAACCGTTATAGCTTATAGTCAACATAAACAGAAATACAATATGACTAATAAAACAAGCTAAAGTACGAGTTGCCACGCCAAGCTGCCTCGCTGAGTTGCCACGCTCGAGCTGCCTCGGTTGCTTAATCTCAAACACTGTTGCTAATTCGAAAATTATTCCTAATCTCATGATTACCCCCTCTACAGCAATAATTACGAAAGTTCATGAAAATGATTACTATAATTTGGATTAATTATACATACCATCTGAACTTTACCATACTTTCACTTCACCACACAAGTTTTCATTTTCTTTAATTACCCCATAGATTTCTAAAATGGTTTCAATAATCCCTAACACTAACATCAATAGTTTTTCGAATAAACAATGATATGGGTAACCAATTTGACTTTTTAAAAGGATATTTTATAATTTAACATTTCGGGATAAACCCCTCATTTTTCTCTCTTTCTTTTTCTCTTTATATTTCTATTTCTCTTTCGCTTTCTCTCTTTTCTTTCAATCTAGCCTCGGACATCCATCGCCTCACCTATTTCTCCCTTTTATCTCTCTTCATCATCCTCTCTCTCTAACACACATAGGGACACATAAATACACACACACAAAAAACAAAACACACGGATCTGAACTCCACACACACACACATACACACACACACACATTGATCTTGGGTTGACAAATAAGGTATTAGATTTGGGGGGTTTTGTTTACCCAAATAGAAGATTTTATTTTGGATGTTTTTATGGATTTTTTGAAGAAGAAAATGAGTTCTTAAAATGGGTTTGGTGAATAAAAAGGCAGATTTTATGAAATATGTTTGTTAAAGAAGAAAGAGGTGGGATTTGAGATATTTTTAATGGATTTAGTGAAGAAAAGGCGGGTCTTTTGAAATGGGTTTGTTGCAGAATGAGGTGGGTCTTTTTGAAATGAGTTTTTTTAAGAAGGATCTGGATCTTTTCAAATGGGTTTGTTAAAGAAGAAAGTGCGTTTTAGCAATGGTTTTTTTTTTCTATTTAATTTTTTTTCAAATTTTTTAATTATTTTTAGATTTGAAAACTTTTTTCAGTATTTTTAATATTTCAATATTTTGGGTTTTAATTTTAATATTTCCTATAATCTAAATTTTTTCTAGTTTTTTATTATTTTATTTTATTTCCTATAACTCTAATTTTTTCTTCAAATTTTTAATTATTATTTCAGTATTATTCAAACATTTTAAATATACTTTCGAATATTTTAAAATCCCTTTTCGATATTTTTCAATTTTTATGTTTTATTCAAACTTTAAAAATGCTTTTCCATTATTTTCGAATTTATAGAAATTTTTTCTATAATTTTCAATTTTCAATTTTTATTTTCTATTTTTTGTAATTGTTTTTATTTTTTGTAATTTTATTTTTTTAGTTCTTAAAAAATCATTAATATTCAAACATTTGAAATATATTTTCTAAAATTTTGAGACTTTTTAAATATATTTTAGTTTTATTCAAACTTCTAACATGGCTTCTTATTTCCATAACTTTTAAAAAAATCAACATTATTCATATTCTTTAAAAACAATTACGTAAATTCTATTTTTTATTTTGAGAATAAAAAAAATCAACATGAAGACGAAAGTGTGTGATCTCTATAAATAACCAAGTGGGGGTGCATATGTTATCTTAATAATTGTACAATTTTAAAATTGACTACTAATTAAAACCTAGAGCAATGTCATTTTTCAATTTGGAATTATATCTAAATGAAATTGAAAACATACAAGCACAATCAAATAATGTAAATGGAAGGACAATCACACAAAATCACACAACATCGGATATACGGGGAAAAACCACAATCTATGGGGAAAAAATCTCGTTGTGATCTAGCATCTCATTAAATTTTAAAAAGAACATTTTTGCTTAATACAATAATGCAATTCTCTCTCGTTCTCTCACAAGAAATCATGTATAGACATTGTGACTTCCTCCCGTTACAATGAAAAATCTAACCAATGCTCCATCGATTAAAATACAAATTTATATTCTATGTCCTTTGTCCACACCATGCTCCAATGCTAAGTAGTCTGAGCACCTCGTTTTAAATCTCGTAGACTATATCATTTGGATTGATTGAAGATCATATGTAAACAATGGTTATGTGTCAATAAAACCTCTCAAAACATCTCACAAACTTATATTTAAATGTAGATCTAGAAATCCTCACTAAACTAAAATGAACATTCAATTTGATGTAGAGAGAGAAAGTAGAGCTCTCAAGTGCGAAAGAATTCCCAAGGTATGTATTTAAAAGTGAGGGAAGAAGTGTTTAAACAATTAGAGAGACACAAGATTTATTTATAGTAATTTTTTAAATTCAAGATCCTCTGTGTGCAAGATTGACTTTTGCGATGCGAATGGTTTTGGACAGTATGACCCCTCTACAAAAATGTCAAGGGGTCGTGCACACGGGAAAAATCCAAGGCGTATGCATGGTTTTTCCACTAAACCACACTGCCCTGTCCATGGGATAAAAGTCCACCATGTGAACGACCACCAGCCAAAAGTACTTTAAAAAAATTATGAGCCTTTAAAAAAAAATTCAGACCTTGAACATCTCTCACAAATAAATACACAACGCAAGTAAATCTTCTCAAAAATATTTTATAAAGAATCTCTCTTTTGAAATATTGTGGGTATGTGCAACAATCTGAAGTTTAACTATCCACAAATGGATATTCTTCAAAATCACCGATGAAAGTCTTCATCTTTAAAATGGAAAGGTCAAAGTCTTCGAATCACAAATGTCCATAAGCAAAAGACAAAGACTCTCTCACACACATCTAAGTGCATCAAGATTTTGCGTTCAAATTTGTGCATAATTCAAATGCTTTGACACAGAAGAAAACCAATTAATATATAATGCAAATGGATACATTTTCACGGCATTTTTTCGATTTTTAATTTCTAATTTTTTAACCCAAATTCCTAAAAAATAATTATGTAATTTCTAAATTTTCAAAATGTTTTTCTACAATTACAAATTTTTGTTAATATTTTTCTAAATTTTTTTATAAAAAAAATAATTAACTTCGATCAAAATAACCTCATGTGCATAGAAAATGATCAATTTTTCATCCCAATATTTAACATTTATAAGATTTTAGGATTACTTGAAGTGGGTTTGGAAGTTTAGGGGGTTAAGTACAATTGAAGTAATGTTCAGGGACCTGAGTATAATTAACCCTTATAATTATAAATGTTGAATGGTCAATTGCCCAGTGATCAAAATTTTGGGGGTAAAATATGATGAAATTGAATCGATATTAAAAATACATGGTAATCAAACCAAGTAAATATGAAAATTTTGATTGACTTCTTGGTATCTTTATAATCACTAGGTATATATAACAATCAAAAGTGGTTTAGTACACTATTCTACAATTCCATCTACTTAGGAAAGGCTGGAGCTTACTATGAAGAAGTGAATAAGAATAATAATAATAATAATAATAATAATAATAATAATAATAATAATAATAATAATAATAATAATAAGAATAATAAGAATAATAATAATAATAATAATAATAATAATAATAATAATAATAATAATAATAATAATAATAATAATAATAATAATAATAATAATAATAATAATAATAATAATAAACTTCTATTTCTTAAGGATAATCAAACAGACAAATTATTATATACGTCCACATATATAATTTCCAATGTAAATAAGGTTAGTATTTTTAAATGTAATAAATTATTAATATTTATTTATTTTATTCTCACAATATTTTGTGTTTATGTTACTTTTTATTTTTCAATGTAGTTAACCACAATTACAAAATTATGTGGATGTACATAGCACGGTTGATCTATCCGCTTTAACTAATACGAAGGACACCATTAGCGAATCCTTAGTATATATAAAAGTGTAGTATGTCACTTCATTTGGACACGTGGAAGTAATAAATAAGTTTATTTGTTTTAGACTCCAAATCTTATCCTTAGTATATATAAAATTGTTGTCTTTCACTCCATTTGGACACGTGGAAGTAATATATAGTGTTGATGTAAAAAACTAGATGCAATCTAATTAATTAATCACAGATAAAAATGAATAAATAAATAAGACAATGGATTTTTAAAGTGGTTCAACTATCAAAATGGCCTACGTCCACTGTTCTTGTATTGCTGATTATTTGCCTTGAATCTCGATGATAGGATGACTAAGAGATCAAAAGTACCCTCTTATGACGAGGTTACAATGTATTTATAGCCTTGAGGCTATACATTCGAAAAGGTAATGTGATGTTATCTAGTAGACATATACATCTGTACAATAATAATGCCCATTTAATGCATAGTCGCCTTTTGGTTTTCTTGATTGGATGCTCTGCACGCTAAGTAGCTCGGACCGCCTAAGTTGCTCGGTACACTTAAGTAGCTTGGAACGCCTGAGTATCTTGGTGAAAGTATGTTGTTTGTTGAAAGTATTTGTATTTGCTACTTAGATTGACACGTGTCTTCATATGATTGGTCCACGTCAGCTGACTAAATTTGGTATCAACAGAAGTCCCCAATGTTTCACAGTTGAGGTTGAAGAAGAGTGTGGAACATTTTTGCTTGAAAGCTGCTCGGATTACTGGTCTTCAGAGATTAAGAAAATTTTCATTGTATATAATTCCTTTTGAGCGCATAATATCAAACTTCGTAAATATTTTGAATTTTTCATGATGACTTCGATATTTGTGCCTTTTTCCTCTTTTAGCCGCCGAAAATGCAAACGTCTTCCCTTGTAATCATTTATTTTCTCTATTCCCGAGGTAAAGTATTTAAGTGCGACAGAAATCCTATCGTCTTCTACTTTTCAAATCTGTATTTTTGAACTCTTCATTTTCTCTCTATCTTGTGCATTCGTTCTTTCCACCATTCATTGTCGACTGATCTCTCTTTCTTCTGTAAGATTTTCTTCCATCTTCTTTATTTACTTTATTCACCATGGTTTATATTCTTGAATCATTGGATAAATTTTGGAATGATTTTTTTATCCCTTCGTGGGTTATTTTAGAAGAACCTCCTTGTCCTTCTGATTTATTTTCTTTGGCGGAGGGCCACTGGTTCCAAACTCTTTTTGTAGTTGAGTGTGGCTTTTCTTTCCCGCCAAATCCCCTGTGCTTGGAGTTTTGCCAATATTTCGATATTGTACCTGCAAGAGTAGCTCCAAATACATGGAGCGTAGTCAATAGCATATATAGGTTGAATCAACTTCATGGAACTCATTTGACAATTCCAGAAATTATGTATTGCTATAGATGGGTTACCAGTGACACCACTTTCTATTTAAAAACTAGGTTTTCGAATAGAGATTTAGTTGTCAATCTTCCCGATGCCAATAGGGACTATTTTGATCATGGGGTTGTGATAAAAAATTGGCAACACCCCCCATTAAATGGAAATGATGTGTACCAAGGTCCCAGATGTTCGCTTTATGGCAATGGGATAGGTTGTTTTTATTTTTGAAATCTTATTTTCTTTGTATTCGATGAAATGCATCACCGACATTAATTTTGTTTGTTATAGTTGACAGTAAAAACAAATCTCCAAGGGAAACTGATATTAATTGAAATGAATTGAAACTTATCTAGAGTTTGCATCAGTCGATCAATGGAGAGCACGTGAGGTCCGCTTTATATTTCTTGAGATACAGAAGCTACACTTCATCTTTCATTGCTCGTCCTGTGGTGGTTGATCTTGATCGGATACCAACTTTTGAAACCAATGTGGAAGGATCTTCTTCTGATTTAAGTACTCCTATTACTGATCTGATGAAGAAGAGGAAAGATCCCGCATTTTTTGACAAGTCTGACTTTGCCACTAAAGGGGCAAAGAAGAACAAGCAGGATGCCCCAGATGAGGGGACAAAGAATGTAGATGTACCCCTATCTACTGTTGCTAAGGAAACTGGCAAGAAGCCCCCTGTGCCTCCAAAAGAGGCAGCACCTTCGATTGAAACTGTTGCCATTTCACAAGGAGAGACAACATCTTTAATTGAAAGTGCTCCTCTGAGGAGATTGAAAAGAGTTCCTACTGAGAGACCTGTTGACTCTGTTTCTCAACTTTCAAATGTTGAGGGTAATTCCAGCTCTTATTCCTCCGAGCTCTGCTATGGGCTTGATCAGATCTTGGACTGTCCCAAAATTCCAAGGTATTGAAGACACCTTTTCTCATGAGAGAATTACTACTTTGGTTGCTCAACACATTACGTCAGTAAGTATCGTTAGCCTGAGTCCTTTATCCTATAGAACTATATTCATATATTGAATTAAACTTCTTTCTCTTTTCAGCTCGTGACGTGTTTCAATAGTATCTTGAATAAAGATGAAGCCATTAGGGCTTCCACTTCCTCGAGTGGAATAGAAGAAGCTTTTACTGGATTAACTCAATCTTTGAAGGAATCTCGTCAGAAGTACGAGGAAGACAAAAATGCATGGGAGAAATAATTCCAGTCTGTTGAAATAAATCTAGATCAAGCTGTGACTGCCTCTAAAGAGTTTGAGAAGAAATTAAAGGACGCTGAACAACGTAAAAAGGAGCTTGAGGTCAAGCTTAAATCTGCCTAGGAAGACGTCGCCAAGATTTAAGATGCTAAACGGCGTAAAAAAGAGGTAGAAGAAAAACTGAAATCTGCGGCAGATCTCCTTAGGGAAAAGACTTCCTCGAAGAGAGAAAAAAGTAAAATTATTGTTAAGAACTCTTTTAGTGCTGGTTGGGATAAGGGTTGGAATAAGGGCCTGGCCGTTATGTCCTCTCAGATGGAGTATGCCAGTGTTAAGTATTTTAGGGATGTATGGATAGCAGCTTTGAAGAAATTAAAGGTTGCTAAAAATTCTGAGTTGTTCCAGGAGCATACTCATGGCCCTCCTCCCTCTCCTGGAGAAGAAGAAGAAGATGAAGCTGCATCATATGAGTCTTCTATGATGATAGGAGAGCAATTCCCTGTTGATGTTGTTGTTATTCAACCCTCCGAGTAAATCCAATAAGCTAGCATATCTGCCGAGCAATTGCCATTGCTCTCCGAGAAACTAACTCCTTCATCCAAACTGTCCGAAGAGATTATAGAAAATAAGGAGAAGGTGTAAAATTGTTCGAGTCTCTTATTGCGTTGTTTCTTGGATGTAACCCTGAAATGTATTTTCCTTTGTCGTGATAAATAAAAAATTAATTTTTTTTAATCGTCTGGAATTTTTCTCTTACTTCCTTTGTTCGCATCATTAATGATTTTGTTTTTTATTTTCTCTTTGCTAGTTTGTTGCCAGGATGGAACTCTTATCATCTAATGATACAGAGTTGATGAAGAAATGCAATGATTATTTCAAAGTTGGTCATTCAGACTCTACTGAGGCCCAAATAATTAACATCCTCGGATCAGATGTCTCTGAACGAGCAATTGATGCTTACCAGTACTTGAAGTGCCTACTTGATCATGCTGTGGCCAACAATGTGGCTTATTATGAAATAATTGAAGATCTTCAAGGAATGATCGAGGAACTTCAACAACAGTATAAAGAATCCAGCAAACTCCTACATGAGGGTTACGAGCAAAAGTGCCAACAATTGAGTGCTGATCGGGGTTATGATAAGTATCTCTCTGCCCATAAGATAAGAGAAAATGTTTAAAGTCATGAGGTCGAAGAACATAGGCACATTGCCAAGCTATTGGAAGAAGAAAATGTTACGTTGCAGGAGGAGCTAAAATGACTTAAAATTGTTGCCTCTTCTTCCTCGGGAGCCTTGATCCTAGTCAACGATGAGGGTTATTCCTTTTTAGAGGTTGAAAATGCTGCCTTGAGAGAAGAGTGGAGACTTTGAAATTAGCTAAACCGACATCCTCCTCAAGGGGTAGAGGTAGAGTTGTTTGGAAAAGTGTTGAAGAGATGAGGACTGACTAGACTTTAGTAAATCAAGCCACTCAGATAAAAGCCAAAACTCAAGCCTTGGTCGAAATGTCTCAGAAAATGAAAATTCTCACCGACCAACTCTCCAACCAAAATTTAGTATTGGAAAATAAGGATCTTTTAGTAAAAAAGCTCCGTGAGCAGCTTGATAGATTGATCTATCAATTTCACAAGGAGCCCAAGGAGTTTTGGATGGCTGTATATAATGAAGCTCTGTATCATCTTGATGCTCGTTTGCAGCAGTCGAGCAACGAAGGATATAAGCAGGGATGGTTGAAGGCCTTATGTGTTCTAAAACTGGAGCAAGGTGATTTCTTATGGGATTATTATGAACCTGGAGTTCTTGATTTACCTGTGCCTCCCTTCAAACTTGACCTTAGCTGGATTCCAGCCTGTACCATTCCTCAGATTTTGATCTCTAAGTATCTCGGTGATTATAGTCTTCATTCGAATTTTGAGATATCTCATCTAGAGCACTTGCTTGATCGACCATCCATAATCAATGTCAGAAAGCTGCGAGATATGACCTTTATAAACTCTCCTTATGCATTAGATGATCCTCCAGCTGGGGTGGAACCTGTTTTAAAAGCAGAGGGAAAGAAACCCATAGACTAGGACATTTGTATGTAATGAATCAAATTTCATATCGTATGTAATCTGCTTGGTTTTAATGAAGAAAGATTTAACTTGTTTTACAATTTCAATTCCTTGGAAATATTTTGTAGAATGTATTTGTTGTTCATTGGTGAATATATATATATATATATATATATATATATATATATATATATATATATATATATAAGGACGAAATGTCCTGTTTTGTTTTTAGACAAAGGAACTTGCCCCATTTGTTGTCTGAGTATAGTGACTTGTCACTCTTTGGGCCTAAGCAATGGAATGATTTCCATCCCATGTTCCTGCTTAGTTGTAGTAATCTTTCTAGGATTACCTTGTTGCCTAGACAGTGGATGCCTCGGGAGGTCACCCATCTTCTTGCCTAGTTTGGGGTGTCCCTTGAGATCACCCGTGATCAAACAGGCTTTTGCACTGTATGATTTTTATTTACCAACCAACCGGAGTTGATGGTTATTAAATTGTCGACCAACCGGAGTTGGTGGTTGTTGAATTTTCGACCAACCGGAGTTATTGGTTACTGAATTACCGACCAATCAAAGTTGGTGGTTACTGAATTACCGACCAACTGAGGTTGGTGGTTGCTGATCTGAATTTGTGTTTGTGTAGTGTGTAGCACTAATATTCCGAAGAAAATTCAACAAAAGAGGAAATATGGGCGAAACATCACTTTATTCATATTGAGAGAAATGTATTACATATGGATTTTAATTACTGATAATATTTGGGCAGATGCTCTGCATTCCATGCGTTCTTGAATTCTTCTCCCTTCAAAGTTTCAATTATGTATGTCCCAGGAAGAACAACTTCAGTTACTTTGTAAGGTCCATGCCAGTTGGCCTCCAGTTTGTTATGCTTTTGGATCATCTTTTTCAGCACATAATCCCCCTCTTTCAAATCGAACTTCTTCACCCTTTTGTTGTAGAATAAGGTTGTTCATTGTTGGTATGTTGCATTCCTGATTGCTGCTTCTTCCCTAACTTCTTCGAGCATATCCAGGTCTAAACATCTCATCAAGTCTCTTACAGGAGAATTGAAATTAAGCACCCTATGTGTGGGTAGACCCAATTCAGCAGGTATGGCAGCCTCACTCTCGAATGTCAACATGTACGGAGACTCCCCAGTTGCTGTTCTCGGTGTAGTATAATAAGTCCATAACACAGTGTGTAGCTCGTTAATCCAGTTTCCATTTGCTTCATCCAGCCATTTTTTTAAACCATTCAGTAGGGTTCTATTTATCACTTCAGTTTTCCCGTTTCTCTGGGGATGGTCTGGTGCAGAGTGGATCTTCTGTACATTGGATTGATGACAATATGCAGTGAATTCCTCTTTGTCAAATTGGGTTCCATGGTCAGTAAGGAATGCGTGTGGGAGACCATATCTGCAAATAATACTCTTCCAAATAAACTGATAGACCTTATCATACGTCATATCAATAAGAGGTTCATCTTCCACCCATTTGGTAAAATAATCCACAGTAACTACGAGGTATTTAAATCTCCCTTTGGTCATTGGAAGTGGCCCGACCAAGTCTATCCCCCACATGGAGAATGGCCAAGGGGACGTAATCTGTCACACCCCAAACCCAAATTCCCAACTAATCATTTATTATTGGAATAACTAGATCATAATCTTGAGCCCATTGGAAATATGATTCATTTATCAATATTTTCCTACATACTATGTATAATGAACATAATATTATTCTTATACCATACAAAAATCATCATTAGAGTTATAATTAAGTGGACATACAATATTCTGATTAACTATGATCAACTCAATCCATACTAAATCAATATATACAATGTGTGAGTATATTAAAACCTTCAGTGTGACAACGATAAAATACCCATTTTTAAACCCCAACTCTTCCAACGGTGCGACTCTCAAAGTTACCGATCATAAAGTATTCTAGCTGCCGCGTACAAACCTGAAATTGTTAAAATATAAATCGTAAGCATTAAGCTTAGTGAGGTACTCCTTCCCTGCAATGGAATAACAATTTATATCAAATATGTGGATATGAAATCCGAACAATCCTGCCCATTGGCAATAACAAATCCTGGATCATAAGATCCAAATAATTCTGCCCATTAGAAATAACCAATCCTGGCTCATAAGATCCAAATAATTCTGCCTATTAGCAATAACAAATCCTGGATCATAAGATCCAAATAATTCTGCCCATTGGCAATAATAAATCCGGGAACATAAGTTCCAACAAATCATTGGATCTTTGTCCAATTCCAATCCTGGATCATAAGACCCAACCAATCCTGGATATTTTAATATCCAAACAAATCCTAAATACCGAAGTATTCAAACAAATCCGCTCTTAGAGCTATATTCATATTTATATATGAAACAAATCATAAGTACACTCACCTTGATAGTTTAACTGGATTTTCCCTTGCCTTTATCCGGTACTTGTTCAATCAAATCTTCTTCCCCTCCTATCATTCTTACAATATTAGTATCATCATAAGGATATCAATAATCCAAAGAATGATTTAACCATAATTCAATCCATAAGCATCACATGATTCCATTCAAATTATTTATCACAAGTGAAGTTCCATCCAAATCCAAGTTAATATATTTAACATATCCAAATCATAGACCAAATATAAATGCATTTACTCTTGGTAATTCAATCCTTGTCTTATTAGTATTCCAATACAAAATACGGTACATCATTTCAAGTCTCCTAGAGCAAGATATGCCCATTTCTTTACCACATAGCAAATCTACCCTATAGGCTCTTTTATCATTCATTCATCTTCCAGGAATTTCCATAATTTTTCTACATCATAAATTTATATGATATTCAACCCAAAATCAGTAAACATATTGAACAATACAATATTAAAATTTCATAATTTTCAGAGTTCATTTGCTATGTCAACCAAAACATCGAACACATGGTAGGCATACTTTCACCCTTAGGGCAGATTTCATACCCGAACTTCAAACTCTCACCAATGACTCATTTCTTGGTATTTTCCTATGATTTTCGGATATGTCACACATGTGTGAGTCCAGGTTAATCTCCAATTAGAATAAATCAATTCCAGTAAGTATACAAAAATATATGGAGGTTTGAATAAACAAGATTCCTAAACAAAACAATTTCAAGGGTTTAAACATTCAAGTTTGCTTAAACTTGCATCTATCCATAACTACACATCAAGACATGGAAATTCAGTAAACAAATGATTATTTCAATCATTTAAATAAGTAATACAAAAAAATAAACAAGATTTATGGATGGAAATACCTTAGGGGCTTTTACGTAATTTTCCTATGAATTTTTCTTCAATTTCTCCTCACACTTTCTTCCTAAACTTCAAAACTCTCTTTCCTTAGGTTAAAACTCTTCCATGGATGAAATATGCTGAAGGAAGAGCTTAATTAAAGGGTTTTAAGTCGTCATAAGGCCACCCCCTCTTGGTCCAATCAAAATATAACATGTGGCATTAAATAAAACATAATATCATTTAAGGCTAAATGACTACTTTACCCCCTGTTCGTAAAAGGACAATATCTTCCCACTCGGATGCCCGTTCGATGAACCGTTTGTTTTGTTATAAACCTAACTCATATATCTATAAATATCTAGTTTACACCTCAAGTTCATTATTATGTCATAAAGGTCAAAACTAGCCTCCAACAGGAACATTCCTACCGAAAACTTACAGTTGTAATTAATTCGATACTTCAAGCTTTATGAAGGTAGGATTAAACTAAACGTAATTACTTAACATTATATATATATATATATATATATACTAATAACATATCATTCATATCACATAAGTTAATCATTATTTAAACATGATTTATCATAATTATATTCGGGTTGTCACAATTCTCCCCCCGTTAGGAAATTTCATCCCCGAAATTGACATACCTTGGTTATCCGAATCAAACAAATACGGATAATTAATCTTCATGGTATCCTCGCTCTCCCATGTAGAATCGTCCATGGAATTCCTTCTCCACACCAGTTTCACAAGTGGAATTACTTTTGATCTCAATATTTGTTCCTTCCTATCCACGATAGCAAGTGGTTCTTCCACATAACTCAAGTCTTCCTTTAACTCAATAGGCTGTTCCACCAATACATGTGAAGGATCCGCGACATACTTTATTAACATAGAAACATGGAAAACATCATGTAACCGAGATAACTCTGGTGGTAACGCTAACTTGTAGGCAACTATCCCGACTTTCTCAAGGATTTCATAAGGTCCAATGTAGCGTGGACTTAATTTCCCTTTCTTTCCAAACCTCATAACTCCTTTCCATGGAGATATCCGAAGAAACACATAATCCCCTTTCTGGAATTCCAAATCTTTTCGTCATTTATCCGCATAACTTTTCTGTCTTCTTTGAGCTGTTATCATTCTATCTTGAATAATTTTCACTTTTTCAGTGGTGACTTCAATCAATTCTGGACCCTCTATCTTCCTCTCACCAACTTCACCCCAACATACGGGTGTACGACACCGTCTACCATACAACGCTTCATATGGATCCATACCAATAGTAGACTGAAAACTATTGTTATATGAAAATTCTATTAAAGGCAAATATTCATCCCAATTACCTTTGAAATCAAGCACACAAGCTCTAAGCATATCTTCCAAAATCTGTATTGTTCTTTCAGACTGCTCATCTGTCTAGGGATGAAAAGTCGTACTAAACTTTAAGTTGGTACCCATAGCATACTGCAAATTATCCCAGAATATGGAGGTAAAAGTAGGGTCCCTATCTGAAACAATAGAAACAGGTGCTCCATGCAATCGAATAATTTCATTAACATACAATCTAGCATACCTATCAACTGTATACGTAGTCTTGACTGCTAGAAAGTGAGCTGACTTGGTTAACCTGTCTACTACTACCCAAATCAAATCTGACCCCTTCTGAGATCGAGGAAGCCCAACTACAAAATCCATTGTCACATGATCCCATTTCCATTATGGTATTGGCAATGGTTGAAGTAAACCAGTAGGTTTCTGATTCTCCACTTTCACTTGCTGACATATAAGGCACCTAGCAACAAAATTAGTTATTTCCTTCTTCATATTATTCCACCAATAATGCTCCTTTAAATCCCTATACATTTTAGTACTACCAGGATACATAGTATAAATGAAATTATGAGCCTCATCTAAAATTTCCTCTTTCAATCCACCCACATTAGGCACACATAACCGCTATCTATACAATAAAGTGTCATCATTCAGAATACAAAAATCTTCAGACTTACCATCTTGGACATCTTGTCGTTTCTTCTTAAGGAAAGGATCTTGACTTTACAAATCATGAATACGGGTAGCTAATAAAGGCCTCACGCTTACATGAGCAAAGAATTTGTCTCCATCTGCTAGCTGCAATTCCACTCCCATCAATCTCAACTCCACAATATGAGCAACTCTAGCACATCGAATACAAGATAACCTGCCTGAAGCCTTTCTACTCAAAGCATCTGCAACTACATTTGCCTTTCCTGGGTGGTAGTGAATTGTACAATCATAATCTTTAATTAACTCCATCCACCACCTCTGCCTCAAATTCAACTCCTTCTGAGTAAATAAATATTTAAGGCTTTGATGGTCAGTAAAAATTTCACATTGCTCACCATATAGATAATGACGCCATAACTTCAAAGCAAACACAATAGAATCAAGTTCCAAATCATGTGTAGGATAATTACATTCATGTGTACGTAACTGCCTAGAAGCATAAGCAATAACTTTACCATACTGCATAAAAACACAACCCAACCCCTGATGTGAAGCATCGGTATAAACAACAAAACCATCTCCACCATGCGGAATAGTAAGAACAGGTGCAGTTACCAACTTCTTTTTCAATTCATCAAAACTATTTTCGCAATCAGAATTCCATTCAAACTTAACATCTTTCCGGGTTAGTTTAGTCATTGGTAAGGCAATCAAAGAAAATCCCTTAATAAACCTTCTATAATACCCAGCTAAACCCAGAAAACTCCTCACCTCAGTCACATTATTGGGTCTCTCCCATTTCACAATAGCCTCTACCTTTTTAGGATCAACACATATACCATCTCCAGAAATAACATGGCCTAAAAATACAACTTGTGATAGCCAAAATTCACACTTGCTAAACTTAGCATACAATTTCTTATCTCTCAACAGATTTAAAATAGTTATGAGATGCTTTTCATGTTCAACCATATCATGTGAATAAATCAGAATATCATCAATAAAAACTATCACAAATGAATCAACAAAATGATGCAGTACCCGGTTCATAAGATCCATAAATACAGCTGTAGCATTAGTCACCCCAAAAGGCATCACAAGAAATTCAAAATTACCATACCGAGTACGAAAAGCGGTTTTAGAAATATCACTTTCCTTCACCCTCACCTGATGATAACCCGATCGCAAGTCTATCTTTGAAAACACTTTAGCACCCTGTAACTGATCAAACAAATCATCTATACGAGGTAAAGGATACTTGTTCTTAATTGTGGCTTTATTCAGTTGCCTATAATCAATACACAAACGCATAGTACCGTCTTTCTTTTTCACAAATAAAACTGGTGCACCCCATGGAGATACACTGGGTTGTATAAAGCCCCTATCAAGTAAATCTTGCAACTGGATCTTAAGTTCTTTCAACTCAGCAGGTGCCATTCCATACGGTGCCATAGAAATAGGGGTTGTCCCTGGTGCTAATTCAATACTAAATTCAACTTCTCTTTTTGGAGGTAACCCTGGCAACTCACTAGGAAACACTTCAGGAAAATCCCGTACAACAGGAACATCGACTAATTGTAAAGCCCCCTTCCTATTGTTAAGAACATGTGCAATAAAACCCTCACAACCCTTACTCAATAATTTGCTCGTCTGAATAGCAGAAATGATGCAACTGGGAACAATTTTCCTTTCCCCCACAAATTTAAATTCAGGCTCACCAGACATATTAAAAACAACTTCCTTACGGAAACAATCCATGGATGCATGATATTTGGATAGCCAATCCATTCCCATAATTATATCAAAATTAGAAATATCCAATGGAAGTAGATCTATAACCGTATCTCTAGACCCCACGATCAAAACACAATCACAAAAAACATATTCGATTACAATCATATCCCCCATAGGCATGGAAATACCAAACCCCACCTCTAAATGAGTACATGGTCTATTCAGATACATGGAAAATGCAAATGACACAAAAGAATGTGTGGAACTAGGATCAATCAAAACATAAGCACTTCTATCAGTAACAGAAAGTGTACCTGTCACCACATCTGGAGTAATCTGAGCCTCTTTCATCGTAAAGACTCGTCCACCTGGCCTGGAACCACTGGCTTGTCCTCTGCCCATACTTTTCACTGCACTGCCTGGAGATAACACTCTGCTTGCTGCTTCGCTAGGTGGTGATGTAGTCTCTTCCAACTGCGGACAATTCTTCCTAACATGCCCCACTTGATGACAATGGTAGCATTCCACTCCTTTAAGCTTAGGACACTCGGATTTATAATGCCCCTCCTCTTTACAAAAGAAACATGTAAGAACTCTCGCCGGTGCCTCACCTCTCCCTGGCCTCCTAACCAGACTAGAAGATTCTCCACCCCTAGTATCTTTGCCAAATCTCCCTTGGCCTCTACCACTATATCCACAACCTCTCTAAAATTTATGAGGTTCCACCTTAACACTTCCACTCTCACCTCCCCTATACTGAGATGCGTCGAATCTACTTTTCTTAAAACTCTCTCTGCTCGCAACACCTTGGTTCATTTGCCTTTCTGCTATCGTGGCTTTGTTTACCAGAGAAGCATAATCTTCTAACTCATAAGTGGCCACCCTATTTTGAATAGGCCATATCAGTCCATCTTGAAACTTACTGAATTTGTCTTCTTCATCCTGCACATACTTAATAGCAAATCTAGACAAAGAAGTAAATTTAGCATCATACTCCCTCACGGACATTTTCCCTTGGGTCAAATTTATAAATTCCCTCACCTTCTCCCTCCTATAAACTTTAGGGAAATACTTAACGTACAAAGCTTTAATAAACTCATCCCAAGTAATAACACCAGTACCTTCCATCCTGGGCACCAAATGGTTGCTGGCTTCCCACCAATATTTCGCCTCTCCTTTGAGCTTAAACACAACTAGATTCACTTTCTGGTCATCCGGAACTTTCATAACTGCAAAAATGGTCTCTATATCTCTGACCCACATCTCAGCTTCTGTAGGTTCCACCGACCCTGAATATTCTAGAGGATTCAGCTTCAAAAACTTCTCATGCATGGAATCTTTCATTTCCTTTCTTGCCTCTCTCTCAATTCTGGCCACAGTCTTTGATTCCAGATATCTAGCCTGTTGCTCCGACATTTGTGCCATATTTCGTTCTTGTTGCTTTGCCATCCTCAGTATTGCCTGAGCCATTATTTGCATCTCCGTAGGCTTCTCTTTCTCTCTATCCCTTCCAGCAACACTTTTCTATACTTCAGTATTATCCATACGAGAAGCTACTCCCTCTTCTCTAGGTTGTCCACTCCCAGGTTCCATCGGGAATTATCTGTAATACAATAAAATTCTAACAACCAATATAAACAGTTTACAGTACGAAACTATTGGTTAGTATATAAACAATTCAACAATATCAAATCAATCAATAACTGCCATCTAATCGTCACACACATCCAGAATTAATAACCTAGACGCTCTGATACCACTAATTGTCACACCCCAAACCCAAATTCCCAACTAATCATTTATTACTGGAATAACTAGATCATAATCTTGAGCCCATTGGAAATATGATTCATTTATCAATATTTTCCTACATACTATGTATAATGAACATAATACTATTCTTATACCATATAAAAATAATCATTAGAGTTATAATTAAGTGGACATACAATATTCTGATTAACTATGATCAACTCAATCCATACTAAATCAATATATACAATGTGTGAGTATATTAAAACCTTCAGTGTGACATCGATAAAATACCCATTTTTAAACCCCAATTCTTCCAACGGTGAGACTCTCAAAGTTACCGATCATATAGTATTCTAGCTGGCAGCGTACAAACCTGAAATTGTTAAAATATAAATCGTAAGCATTAAGCTTAGTGAGGTACTCCTTCCCTGCAATGGAATAACAATTTTATATCAAATATGTGGATATGAAATCTGAACAATCCTGCCCATTGGCAATAACAAATCCTGGATCATAAGATCCAAATAATTCTTCCCATTAGCAATAACAAATCCTGGCTCATAAGATCCAAATAATTCTGCCCATTGGCAATAACAAATCCTGGATCATAAGATCCAAATAATTCTGCCCATTGGCAATAATAAATCCTGGAACATAAGTTCCAACAAATCATTGGATCTTTGTCCAATTCCAATCCTGGATCATAAGACCCAACCAATCCTGGATATTTTAATATCCAAACAAATCCTAAATACCGAAGTATTCAAACAAATCCGTTGTTAGAGTTATATTCATATTTATATATGAAACAAATCATAAGTACACTCACCTTGATAGTTTAACTGGCTTTTCCCTTGCCTTTATCCGGTACTTGTTCAATCAAATCTTCTTCCCTTCCTATCATTCTTACAATATTAGTATCATCATAAGGATATCAATAATCCAAAGAATGATTTAACCATAATTCAATCCATAAGCATCACATGATTCCATTCAAATTATTTATCACAAGTGAAGTTCCATCCAAATCCATGTTAATATATTTAACATATCCAAATCATAGACCAAATATAAATTCATTTACTCTTGGTAATTCAATCCTTGTCTTAATAGTATTCCAATACAAAATACGGTACATCATTTCAAGTCTCCTAGAGCAAGATATGCCCATTTCTTTACCACATAGCAAATCAACCCTATAGGCTCTTTTATCGTTCATTCATCTTCCAGGAATTTCCATAATTTTTCTACATCATAAATTTATATGATATTCAACCCAAAATCAGTAAACATATTGAACAATACAAAATTAAAATTTCATAATTTTCAGAGTTCATTTGCTATGTCAAGCAAAACATCTAACACATGGTAGGCATACTTTCACCCTTAGGGAAGATTTCATACCCGAACTTCAAACTCTCACCAAAGACTTATTTCTTGGTATTTTCCCATGATTTTCGGATATGTCACACATGTGTGAGTCCAGGTTAATCTCTAATTGGAATAAATCAATTCCAGTAAGTATACAAAAATATATGGAGGTTTGAATAAACAAGGTTCCTAAACAAAACAATTTCAAGGGTTTAAACATTCAAGTTTGCTTAAACTTGCATCTATCCATAACTACACATCAAGACATGGAAATTCAGTAAACAAATGATTATTTCAATCATTTAAATAAGTAATACAAAAAATAAACAAGATTTATGGATGGAAATACCTTAGGGGCTTTTACGTAATTTTCCTATGAATTTTTCTTCAATTTCTCCTCACACTTTCTTCCTAAACTTCAAAACTCTCTTTCCTTAGGTTAAAACTCTTCCATGGATGAAATATTCTGAAGGAAGAGCTTAATTAAAGGGTTTTAAGTCGTCATAAGGCCACCCCCTCTTGGTCCAATCAAAATATAACATGTGGCATTACATAAAACATAATATCATTTAAGGCTAAATGACTACTTTACCCCCTGTTCGTAAAAGGACAATATCTTCCCACTCGGATGCCCGTTCGATGAACCGTTTGTTTTGTTATAAACCTAACTCATATATTTACAAATATCTAGTTTACACCTCAAGTTCATTATTATGTCATAAAGGTCAAAACTAGCCTCCAACAGGAACATTCCTACCGAAAACTTACAGTTGTAATTAATTCGATACTTCAAGCTTTATGAAGGTAGGATTAAACTAAACATAATTACTTAACATTATATATATATATATATATATATATATATATATACTAATAACATATCATTCATATCACATAAGTTAATCATGATTTAAACATGATTTATCATAATTATATTCGGGTTGTCACATAATCGGTGTTAACAATGCTTGGGGATTTCTTTGGATGGAAGAGAAACGTTGGCATTTATCTCACTTCTTAGCATAAGTTGCGCAGTCAACTCTCATTATTGGCTAGTAATACCCTTGTGTTGTTATTCTCTGTAAAATCATCCGACCTACTACATGGGCTCTGCAAGACCCTTTGTGAACCTCTTCAATCAAGTCTTTAACTTTGGAGGGATGGACACATCTCTGTAGTCCTACTATAACGCCTCTTCTACATAAAATGCCACTGGTCAATACGTAACGAGCAGCTTTAAACTTTAGTTTCTTGGAAGCGAATTTATCAGTTGGCACAGCCCCCTCTTCGATATAGGCCTTGATGGGATCCATCCAGGAAGGTCCTAAGTCGAGGGCAATGAAGTTCATCATCAAATATTCGTCTACGCTCCGATCTACAAGGATTTCTATTGGGATTGTTCTTCACAGCTCGGTGCGTGTTGCTGATGCTAGCCGAGCTAGGGCATCGGCTCTTGCATTCTCCAATCTCGATATTCTGATCAACTAAACTACGAAAAAAGTCGAGACAAACTCCATAGCTTTTACATGATACTTGACCATTAGTTCTCACTTCGCCGCATACAACCCAAGAATTTGATTTACGATTAATTTTGAATCACTGAATACAACGCCCTGCTCTGCCTTCATGGTTTTGGACAGACTTATACCCACAATCATAGCTTCATATTCAGCTTCATTATTGGAAACCTTAAATTGAAAACATAGAGCATACTCCATATTAATTCCATGAGGACTATTTAAAACTATTCCTGCTCCACTTCCTGTGGCACACGAAGACCCGTTCACATATAGATTCCGTATAGGTACTTCATTATCAAAATCTTGGTCAGACAGAGTTCCTTGGTGGAATATTTGATACTTCTTTTTGTCTTCCCCCAACACTTCGCGTTGCTCGTTGATTATCTTCTCTTGCTTATCCACAGATGGAAGTTGGTCGGGTGTTATCTTCGATGATCCCGTAACATCCATGGGTTGGTCTATATTAAACTCCTGCTCTTCGGATGCATCAGAGTGAGTATACTCTGTGATAAAATCCGCTACTACCTGCTCCTTAAGTGACGACCTAGGGTCATAAACTATGTCATATTCCCCAAGGCCTCGTTTGCGAGTTTTGGAGAGAAAAGAAAAGAAAGGAAAGTTTTATTAAGAGAGAAGAAAAAGAAAGGAAAGGAAAATGACTTTCTTTCCTCTGTTTGTGAGTTTACGAGAGAAAAGAAAGGAAAGGATAATGACTTTCTTTTCTCCTTGTTTGTGAGTTGAGAAGAAAAGAAAGGAAAAAAAAGGAAAAATACATTTATACCCTTGTAACTAACAAAGTATGATATAACATTTAAACTTATCTGATATTTACAAAAATAGTGTATATATATCACAAAGAGGATGACTATTGTATATATATGCGCTTATATTAAATTACACAAGATGTTTTTTTGAAGTAACAGCTATATCAATTGTATAACATGACAAAACACTATTAATATAGGTGGCGGAACAATGTTTAAATTATCATCGATGTTACATATATAGCAGCAACAACTGTTTTATATATATATATATATATATATATATATATATATATATATATATATATATATATATATATATATATATATATATATATATATATAAACAACACTGCACATATATATATAACAACTATATACGCATATAGCTGTTATAACAGCACAGCAAAGTTGTTGTTGCTATATATTATAAACATACCATATAACAAATATTAGTGGAACATATACATACATGATAGTAAAAAAAGACGGCCAAAAGGAAAACAAATAGAGCCGGTGCAATTGGAATTGAAGGAGAACTTTGGGATGAATTTATAATGGGTAGAATGTTTATTACGTAAGGAGGAAGAGTTTGATGGGTGTAGGTCTTTTTTTAAAAGGATTTCCGATTATATTAAAGGTAAAATAGGAAGAAAAATAAAAATATTCAAAGGTGGCTTTCTCTTCTCTCCATTTCTTCTCATATTGGACAGAAAGTTTTGGAGAGAAAATTTTGGTTCAATCTAAAAAAAACTTTCTCTCCCTTTCCCTCCAAACTAAACTCCCAAACAACGGAAATACAAAACTCTCCCTTCCTTTCTCTTCTTTTCTCTCCATTTTAAGACTCCCAAACAAGCTCCAAGTTCTACTGCCTATACATATATCTTCCCGATTTCTCCGGTTTATGCAGAGATTGTCTTAATGGCATATCAGTATACAATACTATAGTATGGGCTTGGAAGTATGGCCTCATCCTTCTACTTTCTTCGATTAGTGCTAGTGTTAACTTCTCCAGTCTTGGATATCTGATCTCTGCTCCTCGGAAGGCTTTCCTGGTGTAATAGAATAGTTTCTGCACTTCGTCCTCCACTCTTATCAATGCTAAGCTAACCGTGTTATCTGAAACTGCTAAATACAAGTATATCCTTTCTCCCATCACTGGTCTAGATAATAATGGAGGTGTCCCCAGATATTTCTTCAACTCTTGAAGGGCCTCCTCGCATTCGTTATTCCACTTAAAAGTTTTTCGAAGTGTTTTGAAGAATGGGAGGCATTTGTCTGTTGCTCGTGACACAAATCTGTTAAGTGCTGCAACTCGCCCTGTGAGACTTTGCACCTCCTTTTTCGTAGCTGGAGATCATAGCTCCAGTAGGGCCTTGATCTTTTTAGGGTTCATCTCGATACCTCGTTGGTTAACAATAAATCCAAGAAACATACCTTCTCGTACTCCGAATATGCATTTGGTGGGATTTAACTTCATTTGATATTTCTCCAGTTGATCAAAAGTCTGACCTAGGTCAACTAAATGATCAGCAGCTTTCTTGATTTTCGTCAGCATATCGTCAACATAAACCTCCATGTTATGACTGATTTTCTCTGCAAACACCTTATTCATCAGCCGCTGATATGTAGCACCTGCATTTTTAACTCCGAAAGGCATAACATTATAGCAATAAGTCCCCATTGGGGTGATAAAAGAGGTACTTTCCCTGTCCTCGGGTTTCATTTTAATCTGGTTGTAACCAGAGTCAGCATCCATGAAACTCAACAATTCATACCCCGATGTAGCATCCACCAGCTGATCGATTCGAGGCAAAGGAAAATGATCCTTTGGGAAGGCTTTATTAAGATCAGTGAAGTCCACACACATCCTCCACTTATTATTTTTCTTCTTTACCATCACCACATTTGCTAGCCAATCAGGATACTTGACGTCCTCAATAAAAAAAAGCTTTCTGTAGTTTCTCTACTTCTTCCTGTATAGCTTGGTTCTTTTCAGGGCTGAACACCCTTCTTCGCTACTTCACTGGCTTGACTTCCTTGTTAACGTTGAGCTCGTGGCACAGGAGACTCGGGTCTATCCCTGGCATGTCTTCATGACTCCATGCAAAAGTCTATTTTTTGCGCCTTAGAAATGCTACCAGTTCCTGTTTTATTGATACATCCAATGACGCACCAATTTGGGTTGTTCGTTCTGGGTGTTCATCATCCAAAATGATATTTTGGGTATCTTCCATGACCTGACCCTTCATGAGTATCTAGGGTTTAATGTTTCAATCTCTGCATCTTTTGTTTCATCCACTTGATATGTAGTAGTCTTCTTCCTGGATTCTTCTCGTTCTTCTTGTCCAGCAGATGAATAGTAGCATTCCCAAGCTACTTTCTGGTCGCCTTTCACAACTCCCACTCTAAAATTGGTTGGGAACTTTAAACATTGATGTACAGTAGATGGTACTGCCTCGAACTTCTTCAGACCTACCCTCCCCATGATGATGTTGTAGGATTATTGGACGTTTTTATCCATTACGAAAAAGCGTACTCTTTCTGCTCGGCAAGCAGGCCATGTACCAATAAGCATGTCCAACTTGATCGCCCCAAGTGGAAAAACCTTTTCTCCAGTAAAACCGAGGACCTATGATATGGCTCCAACTGGGCTAACTTCAGATTCAAACTATCAAAGTATGGGTAGAACATGATATCTGTAGATCTACCATTATCCACCAGTACCCGTGAAATCACCACCTCCTTCATTCTCATCTTAATCACCAATGGGTCGTCATGAAGATATAGTACACCTGCCAGGTCATTCTTAGAAAAGTCGATGACCAGTTTTTCCCTATTCACCTTCCTCGGGAACTCGTCTTCAGCCATGTTTATGCGTTGTATGTAAGAGCAAGCTTGGGCCTCATTGAGGTAAGTTTTTCTCTCCGCGATAAGATCTCCACCTCATGCGTCTCCACCTGTAATGACAGTACATTCAAATGATCCAAAATGGATTGAAAATACCTCATGCTCAGGCTGCCTCGAACTTTTGGGGAGATCGGGATCATCTTCTGGATCATCTTCGCGATCTCTTTTCTTGTCATATTTTGCTCGTCGAGTAGATTTAGATCTTTTCCTTCCTCTGTCGTTGATTTTTCCACCACTCAGGCAATTAACGTACTTAGTCAGTTTTCCTCGCCTGATAAGTTCTTTGATTTCATTCTGGAGTGTTATGCAATGTTTGGTTGTGTGACCATGGTCTTTGTGGAATTCGTAATATTTGGACTTATCCCTTTTGTGTGGATCTACGTTCATTTTATCTGGCCAAGTTAGCTCCTCGATTTCCTTGATCTCCTCCACAATGTGATTTATATCTACCTTCAAGGGAATATAATTTCCATATTTCCCCATCTGCTCCAGCGTTTGTTTGCCTTTTGACTGCTTGCTGCCATCATTGTTCTTCTGATCCTTCTTCTCAGTTTTACTAGCCTCAACCTTGGTCTCCTTAGTATGTGTATTCTTCTTCGCATCCATGGCTTCCTGAGCGTTCATGATCTTGACTGCCTTTTCCATCAGTTCTGCCATGGTCCTAGGCGGATCTTTAGCCAAAGTATAGTACAACTTATTTGGTAACAGTCCACACATCAGAGCAGTAATTGTTGTCTTCTCCTCGTAATCAATTACCTCAAGTTTCTCGTTATTGAAACGAGTAATATAGTCCCTGGTACTTTCTTCTATTTTATGTCTAACGCTCAGTAAGTGTGCTACTCTTTTAACTGGTTTTGCTCCAAAATAGAAATTCCTTATGAAAAGTTCTGCCAGTTAATGGAAAGTCATAATCTTCCCCCGGGGAAGGTTGTTATACCATATATGGGCTGACCGGTTGAGAGTTCCTGAAAATGCCCTACATCTCATCTCATCTGAAACAGCATAGATATCTGCAGCAGCTTGGTATTGCTTCATATGAAGGACATGATCAGTTTTTCCATCATATTTAGGTGTCACCATAGGAGCTTTGAATTTTGATGGTCTGGGAAAATCCACAATTGCCTGCACGAATGGTGTCCCTTGGACAAAAGTACTTTGTAAAGGATTCTTGTCCTTAGCCATTTCCCCTAACCTGTCTTCCAACCTTTGAACAGAGCCTTTCCATGCATCGTTTCCCACCTCGGGTCTATTTGTTCGAGCAACTAATCGCATTGAGTTTTCCTCTTGGGACCTTTTATTACGGGCTGTTGGACGTGATTGGGCAGAGCCTTCCCTTAGATTGGATGGGTGTTGAGAGTTATTCGACGTGATCCTATGAGGGTTTCTATTCCTCCTGGGGCCCAATCGATCAAAAGGAGAGACTATACTCAACCTTTCCAGAGCACTGGTCTATTCTGGAATTAGAGTGGCATTCCGTTGAGAATCTGTAGCTCGTACTGATGAAGTCTGGCCAGGTTGATACGAAGGATCATTAGACCTCTCAGTACGATATGAGCCAGTACGTATAGATTGAGAGACCTCCGGGAATAGCGTTTGTCTAGTTCTTGAAGATGGCATATGGGTATTTCTCTGATCACTTCGTTGTCCTGATTGAGCTGGCACTCCATCTCGAACAGTTGTATAAGTTGACGCATGGTTTCTTGCATGGCCATTTGCCCTTGGGCTAAATTAGCCATTATGCATGCCAGATCCTTGATATTTGGTGGAGTATAGGGGTTTGGAGGGACCCCAGTGTTTCGATTACTGGATTTTAGAATCTCAACCATAGATGATGAGTTGTTTGGTGAAAAACGCTAAGTATAATCGTTTCCCACAGACGGCGCCAATCTGTTGATGTAAAAAACTAGATGCAATCTAATTAATTAATCACAGATAAAAATGAATAAATAAATAAGACAATGGATTTTTAAAGTGGTTCCGCTATCAAAATGGCCTACATCCACTATTCTTGTATTGCTGATTATTTGCCTTGAATCTCGATGATAGGATGACTAAGAGATCAAAAGTCCCCTCTTATGACGATGTTACAATGTATTTATAGCCTTGAGGCTATACATTCGAAAAGGTAATACGTTATTATCTAGTAGACATATACATCTGTACAATAATAATGCGCATTTAATGCGTAGTCGCCTTTTGGTTTTCTTGATTGGATGCTCTGCACGCTAAGTAGCTCGGACCGCCTAAGTTGCTCGGTACGCTTAAATACCTCGGAACCCCTGAGTAGCTTGGTGAAAGTATGCTGTTTGTTGAAAGTATTTGTATTTGCTACATAGATTGGCACGTGTCTTCATATGATTGGTCCATGTCAGCTGATTAAATTTGGTATCAACATATAGGATTATTCGTTTTAGACTCCAAATCTTATACTATAATATAAAAATAGAGTCTCCACCTTTGGAGGCCTCCACGTGGCACAAAAATTAATGAGAGAGATATTCTCAAGTGAATAAGACTAGAAACTATATAGAGTGAAAAGGACGGAGAGAGAAAGATGGGTGTGAGAGAGAGTTGTACGAATTTAAAGAGGTGAGAAGGTAGAGGAGAATGAAAAGATTTTCTAGCCAAACGGTTATATTATAGTATATAAGATATCTACAGAAACTCTTTCCCACCACACACATCATCCAGAATGACAAACTGAAAATGGGACGCTATCTTAAGCCTTGGATTTCTACGAAATTATTTCTTTAATGTTTGATTGTTCGAAGTTTTAATTGTCAATGCTCCCCGTTTGCTTTTCGTTTAGAGGATTGCATATAAGTATGTGTTGTTTGAATTTTCTCATAGGTTTCTCATGGTGCACCAGTTCGACAAAATTCCATTAAAGATAAAAATCATTTGCATTTGTTGAGTTCTTTACTAAAAGAATGAAATGCACACTATATGATTTAGGTCTATAACTGCTTTAAGGTTTATATGGTCAACATGAGCTGAAGAAACGACACTATAATATAGGTAGATTATGGCTTCAAATTATTTTTTCTTTAATAAGTTTTGGGTTCTTTTCTTACTGAATTTTTTTCTTTATTTTTTTAATTCAAAACTTTGTTTAGAGTGTGAATCATTGGGTTTGGAGTTTTGTTATGTAACTAATATTTAATTTTTGTGTTCCAAAATGATTTAATGGTCAACAGGTGAACATAAAAAAAGTTAGTGTATATGTTCAAATTTGATTTGTGTAGTTCTCTTTATATTGAAATTTTTTTTTATGGATATATTATTCACTATTTTTTAGAAATGAAATATTTTTTGTAGACTTATTAAATAAATGAGTTGATTATATATGTAAAGAATTAAATACAAAGGTTGCCAGCATGTGTAAATGGAAACACTTGAAGAGTCCAACATGCCTGAGCATATAACTTTTACATCACAAGGGAGTCTTTTCATAAAAGATCGTGTCTACTTAAGTATCAAAAGACACCAATACAATTGTATATTTTATTAATATTTTATATATTTTTTGTCATACCCCGCGCAATCCGACAATCGGGGTGGTCAGCCACCGCCGCCGAACTAAGTCGAGCGTGAACTAAATAAATATCATTCTTAGCGTGAGACATATATGAGACATAAATAAATCAGTCCATAAGATAAATAATTGAATCGATCTCAAATGATAACAACCAACTACGCGATAAAAGATCCCTTACATGCTAGAACTCCAAATAAATCCAATTTCCAATAATTATAAAACTAAATAAATATCTAACTCTGAATGACTGAAATAAAATCCATAAACAACTTTAGAACCGAATGGCCCAATAACTCTCTTAACTAAGTCATAAAATGAAATACGACTCAAAGGAAAGTCTAAACTAAAACAAAGTAATAAAGTAATCAGCTCCTACTGCACCTCCAAATGATAACTCCGATAAACTTATGCAGCTTCTCTAATTCTAATCCTGAAAAAGATTAGTCAACGCATCGGTCAGAGCCAAAGCCCCGATCAAGAATACACACCACTCCCCTCAAATAGGCTCCTTGAATCCAGACAGTAGCATTATACGCAATCGCCCCGTCATGAACATCCAAATAATTTCATTTAATTATTCAAATTAAATATACCTTTATTTCATCATTTAAAACATCAAAATTCTAATTCCATTGTTTCAATACAAATTACATGAGTTAACGCCCCCAAATCCATTTATTTTAAAACTAGGGTTTTTCTACATGCAACCTACACCAATAAAATCTAAAATCACTAATTAATACTACGTACCCAAAGGGTTATGAATATTATTCAGATTAAAATATTTTATAAAAATAGCCCCATAGTTAGTGCCCACTTTCTCTAATTAATTTATTAATTATTTTTAAGAAAACATGTAATTAAGTATTTAGGCGACGCTTAAAACGCATAATAGGAAAAGAATAGAGTATCCATGCCTGAGATTAAGTTGAAGAAAAACTGGTAGCACAGTTGGATTCCTCTCGAAAAATTAGCAAAGAACCGTTCTTGAACAAACTTGATTAAACCCAATTAAGCCTCCCAAAACTTGTGACAAAAACTTGATTATGTTGGAGGTTGATGATTATAGTTGAGAGAAAAATTATTTGGAAGTGTTATCTCGAGAAAAACTTGAGAAAAAATGATTATAAGAAGTCCCCCACGATTAATGAAGCTTCTATACTAATTAGCAGTCCTAATCCCATTCAAAGTCTACAAAGAAATCGACCCACCGCCTCAAATCGGGGCAGAGTCGATCGATCGACTCCCTAGGTCGATCGATTGATCGAACGAGTAGGCGACCACTGTCATTCTCCGTCGTTTAATACCATTTAACTAAAAATCAATTTTTTTAATAGTAACGAACTAAATCCGTGACAAATGTTTTTTTTAAGGCTAAGCTTAAAACTCTCATAAAAACTTCATTTTAAATCCGATTTCGATTTCGCTTGAAATTTTATTCTTCTAAAATCATAACTAGCATATTTATTTAATAAAAAAAATTAAATTCAAAATTTTATTTTTTCTTGAAAATTCCAATCAATTAATTAAATTAATAAATCAAAATACGGGGTGTTACATTTTTCTTCGTATTTTTAAATAGAATAAGAATTTAATAACTTTAACTTATGCTATGCCTTTTCATTCGAGTGTCATAGACTTTAATATGAAACTTCAAATAATACCTTAAATTCTATTGTTTGAAAAAAGATTTAGGGAATCATTCAAGAAAGAGTATTAATATGAAATGCATCCTTGAAATCATCCACACAATTGTTCAAAAAGTTGATGAAAGTATATATCTCACAAATGAAATCTAACATAAATTATAACATTCAAACTACTTTTCTCAGTATCTAAATTGTTTCACTCAAATAGTTATCTTATTCATCTCATGTGCCATTTCTTGCTTATTTATCACTCAACTGGTGTTGATACCTTCCTTCCACTTTATTTAATCATTAATTTGGCTAAAATGTCAACTTTGCAAACTTATTTCAATCTTAATTGTATCATACCTTACTTATAAAAACTATGCAACATAATTTCTTGATAACCATTGTTTAAACACCTCAATATCCATCATATTGACAATGACGCAATATAATGTTTAGTTTAAACAATTAAGATCACCGAGTGTGACTACGATAAGAAAAGAGATCGTGTGAGTAGATTACGGATATACTCTACCTTAAGTACGACAAAACGTCTGCGCATCACGCGGGGCTAAAACCTAGTCCACTTTAAAACCATTTATTTACGCATAAATATTGTGTGAAAAAACATTGGATTTCTCTATCCCAACTGTCCATTTTTCAGTATCTCTCTTAATGGCAACCAACTATCTCTCTTCCCATTATACTCTTAAATCATATAATAGGAATGGCATTCGCTCCACCACTCCTTGGAGACTCTTACACTTATGTAGAGGGAGGCGAAATGATAAGGCGAAGATCAGGGAGGGTGGTAGGCTACTTAACTAGAATGCCTATATATATTTAATGTTGAAACTTATGTTTACCTTTTTAGCATTAGTGGAATGAAAAAAACTGGGGAAAGACTTCTAAATTCTGTATCAGGTGATCTCATCTCAGGCTCTAAAAATATTTTACCTACAAAAAAGGTATGCTTTTAGTATAATTCTTTGTGTGACTAACTTATTTCTTTTTGTGTAATAGGATGAATTTATATTATTAGGTGGCAAAACATTTAAAGTAGACCCACTTTTAAAGTTTGTCAACAAATAGGAAACAATTTACAACTTGATGTAAATAAGGAGTTGATTTGCGGGTAGACTTTCTTAATATGCTAAATTTATAGTTATCCACTTTACCGACAGTTTGATAAAAAAATGTGTTGAATTTCTCGGGTTTTATGGCAACCCTCTTCTAATTATGTAAAATGTATAAACCCGATATCTATTTTAATATTTAAATTATGAGTGTGATTTTTTAGATTATGAGAATTGTTTTTATTAAAGGGAAATAATGTCACGCTACTATAAAAAAATGGAATTCTTTTTTTCTTTGATTTTTTAAAGTGAAATAATTAGATGTAATATAAATTTGGTTTAATATTAAGTATCATTTATTTAAAAGAACATGATCATAGTTAACATTAACTTAATCAACATATTTTTTTTATGAATGCTATGAAAATGATCATACATAACTTCTACAACTACGGCCACGCAACGTGTGACCTGCAAGCTAGTGTTATATAATTTTAATAGGGTAATTGTTATTGTAATTGCCCACTTCAAAAATATCATAAAAATGGTACAAAGTTCTATGAAATATCGGAAGAAGACTTTTAGAATGCAAGAGTACAATTTTGGTTGCGCGTCACTTTTTTTTTTGGTGAAAAGGAAAATTAAATAACTAGCACAAGACCATAGAATTTATAACAAAGTTGAACATAGGCGACATCAAACAAATCATAAAGATCACATGAACATAGCTCATATCCACGCAGGGAGTAACAAAAAGAGTTAGTTGTCAGTATTTCCATTCATTTGATTTCCCGATTTCTCTTCTTCAATTAGCTTTTTTAGGTTTGGGAGGTTCCAGAATAGTGAAAAAGTCTTCAGCGCAGGTGTTAGCAAACTTGGCGAGCCAATCGGCATATCTATTGGCTTCTCTCGGTATGTACTTCACGGTCAAGTTCATCTCTATAAAATTATTATTCCGGTAGTATTATACCCTTTCAATTACATAATAACGAATTAAATTCTATGAGATGATGGCATAATTGATGAAAACTTCTATTAACCTTCTCTTTTGTTTCGTCTTGCTTACTAATCAATAAAAAAATTATTTCTCTTATTTTTCAAAGAATTTGTTGTAAGTTCTTCAAGTGATGGGCTGTTTTAAATTTGCGATACAACACTTTTGATCGTTATGTATGCGGTCCCCCTATAGTGCTATATAACAAAATGAGTGTTAGTAAAAAAAACTTTTAGTAGTCATATTTTGTAATATAAATCTCTTTACACTTTTAAACTGTTATACAATATATGATAAATTGTGTCATAGTGATATTATAACAGTGCTTAAAAGTCGCTTCATAATATAAAAGTCTAACTTTGTTATATTCGTCTTAGTTGAGGGTTGCACTCTTAAATATAATTAAGCGACGAATTGTAATGTAGAATAAAGAAAAGCGTTAGACACGGCAAACAAATAATTTAAGTACTGCGGACTAAAACTTGTTGTCCCTTATTTTTCATCCTTCCCATCTATTATTTGAAAAAAGGTTAATTCCAAAAAGAAAATATCCATCTTTTCTACATTTTTTTTTCACATTGCATTTGTCATATTCTTGTAATAGGGCATTACAGAATTCTAAAGTGGTCCACCATGAAGGACAGTCATTATCAAAGACATAAATTGACAAGTAAATTGGAACCACTGCTCACCCCCATGTTCTAAGGCTCAGAAAGAAGTAGCCTACTGCATGTGAACAACCTGACCATGAGTTAATACTTACGCATCATATGCCTCTAGTCCGGCCAATATGTCCTCTACGTACAACTTTCTGTCCTTATTCACTCTCCATTCGCCTCATTTTTCAACTAATTAATTGATGAATTCACTGCACTTGGAGAGTACATGGACTATGTTGCAAGTATGCATGTGCTGTATAGGCGATATCACTACAAATGTGATCAATGTTGTCTCTTAAAATTTGAGTAACAATAGTTTTTTTAGAGATGGCTTGTTAACTCACTAGTTCGGAGCATCTTTGTAAAAAGTTAGAATAAGTTTTGTGTTTTGTTCATTTACAAAAGTGATTTGCCAATTTTACAAGCGCATATAATCATACAACTCAAACACATTGCCACAATATAGATGACTTATCAATATCCACTGTTTCATGGCCCAACTCGTTTTTTTAGCCATTCGGTATTGTTTAAGACTCCAAAAACGCATTTTTTGTAAAACTTATTATGGTAATAACTATATTTAGAAAAGTTCAAATCAAATTCAGTGTGAGTTTGTTCCTTACTTTATAAAGATTTAAAATGTTTCAAAATAATGCAATTGTCCGGTTTTAGATTTTACAGAAATTATATAATAGTCCTACATTAGAAGTGAAAACATTAAAAAAGTCCCATTGACATTTATGACTTATTTAAACCTCTCCTTAACCTAAACGCATCTAAGTCATTTTATCTAAATCATTTTATAGGAACTACTAAAAGAGCATCTACTTATCAGCTCTAAGATTTGGTGTTGTTTTCATAGTTAAATGTTGTATTTGCCTCATATATCTCATGTAAAAATGGAAATTTTGGATAGCTTTGACCTAGATTTATAGTTTCGTTCGAATCTGCTTCTTTATTTAGTCATATTGTTGTCGTTTGCTCGTTCGAAATCACTTTGTATTGTTTGTTCGTTCGAACTATCGATTTTGATAATGGTATGGTATTTTGTATTTTCCAATCTTTTTTTTGTTGGCGAAATCGTTGTGTTTTTATTCGTTTTGGTTAAACCTTTGTATTTTTTTAAATCATTATTTTATATGCGTTTTGTTGAAGTTGTGTTTTTTTATTGTTTTTTTTTTTTGTAATCATTCTATTTTTTTATTTGTTTGATTTGTTTTTGTTGAAATTGGTGTGTTTTTTATACAGGTATGCAAATTGTTATAGATTTTGATTGGTTTTATTGATAATTATAGTTTTTCTTAAATTGGAAGACAAAATGATTTCATTCCAATTTGTTGAATTGTGTATACATATATATCAAATCAATGTATAGGAGGTTGTCAGGTCATATGATATTATTATATATATTGATGTATTATTTTACTTTATGTTTTATTTTCGTGCATGTCTATAGTTATTTTCACTAATGAAAACTTTATGTTTATATTTACGTTAAGTTGATGTAATGGAAAATGTATTGATGAGCAGTTGCATTATGTGATAACTGAAGAAAGTATTTTATTCAAGTTGAGTGTGTATTAAGTTTTACACAATCATATAGAATTTTCAATGTAATGTTGTTTGAGAATTGAAATATTTAGTTTTAAGGTTTTGTTTTTAATAGAATCGTAAACGTAGTTTTATGTAAATATTAATATTTGATGCTTATAGAATTATAAATGTCATATATAGTTGATTGATTTTATGATTTTCTTCTTTTGTTGTTTTTGAAATTTTTATGTATTTTAATATCAAGTGAAATGGAAAATGATGTGACCTTGTTTTGCACATGGGTGGACAACACTGTTGTATTGAAAATTAGTGAAAATTTAACCCTATAAGGGTTGATTGGCAGCATGTGTCGTAGGTGGTAAAAGATAGCAGATTAGTGTGAATCCTTGTAATATGAGTTAAGATTTTTATGAAGATTTGTCTACTTTATTAGTATATTGTAGAAATCTTGGCACTCAATCGATTTATGTTTCGGTATCAGCTAAGACGATTCTATTTGGTAATGGTGAAATCATTTCAGAACAGTGTTGATAATGATGGAATGAAAGAAATAATTGATTTGGATTTTGGAGATGAATTGTTATAACCTTTATCAATGAAATTCAATAGACTATTACTTTCAACGGTTTAGGGGAAAGGTATTAGATGGGTAGGACAAAAATTTGAAGGTGGTGTTGTTTAATTTCGTATTATGTTGAGGAAATATGCTATTGAGCTTGGATTTGGTTTCAAATTCATTAAGAATGATAAATTTGAGTGATGGTAAAATGTAATAAAAGATAATCAACAGGATGTATGTGGCACGTGCATAGTAGGGTAGAGAATCGGAGTTGGTGTTTCTATATAAGAGAATTAATGAATGAGCATAGTTATGGGGAAGCTTACATAACAAGTAATCACTTTAGAATGAGTTCAAATTTGATGGTAATGGAAATAAAAGAGTGCGTTCGAGTCAAGCCGTTGATGAGACCTATTGAAGTCGTTGAGTTTTTTTGTGGATGATTATTGTATAAGCATTGATTATAACCGTGCAATTGTGAGCAGTTGAAAAAATAAAGAATTTTTTTTTTGGTGATAAAAAAAATCATTTGACAAATTACGATGGTATGTTGATGCTGCAAGAAACTTTAACCGTGGAAGTCATTTGGAGCTTGAGAAAGATTCATCACAAGGGAGTTTTAAGAGGCTTTAATATACTTCAAAGCATGCATTGATGGATTTTTTCATTGTCATCCTCTTAAATTTCTTGATGGGACATTTTTAAAAACTAAGTACAAGGGTACTTTTCTATTAAATTGCTCAAGTGATGAGTGGATGCTCGAAGAACTAAGTTTCCAACCAGAAATTCCTTAGGCTTAAAAATTTTCTCTAGGCTCTTGATAGTTGTTGAGTGTAGACCTTTAAGATGTCATTGGTTTTATCTGTGTTCATATCCATGGATTCCAATTGCAAGTGCCTTAGGTCTCGTACCAGATCATGATTCAAATCCATTCTTGTGGAATGTACTTTTAATTCGACGGGTAGGTACGACTTTCGTTCCATAGACCAAAAAGAATGATGTGAACCCCGTTGGCTTGCTCTTTCAAGTTTTATAAGCCCACAAAACCATGGGCAGTTTTTCATCCCATGTCTAGGCGAGCGCCTCTAAAATTTTCTTTAGAATGTTGACCAGGATTTTGTTAGTTGCCTGTGCTTGTCCATTTCCTTTTGGATAAGAGATGGTGGAACTATTGTGAATAATCTTATACTTATTTATGAGCAGTCCCATTTCTTTACAAATGAATTTCTTTACATTGTCACTTTACACTAAGAAGGCCAAAATAACACCCTTCACCTGGCCAACCTTATCACGATCAAAGACCATGATAAAAAAAAAATACGTTTTTTGTCAAGGTCTTTGATCGTGACAACATAAAAAAAAACATTTCGCTTCATCTTTTCTTTCCCTTGTTTCCCTTTCCCTCCTTTATTTCCCTGGCCTGCGATTCTACCTATCTCTCTAACATGCGATTCTCTCTCTCTCTCTATCAGTTCTCTCTCTCTATCAGTTCTCTCTCTCTCTCTCTCTCTCTCTCTCTCTCTCTCTCTCTCTCTCTCTATATATATATATATATATATATATATATATATATATATATATATATATATATATATATATATATATATATTTCCTTGGTGTGTGTGTGTGAGTCATTATGGGTGTGTGGACAGTGTGTGTGTGTATGTGTATGTGCGTGTGTGCATGTGTATTTCAGTGTGTGTGTATGTGTGAGTGAGTGAGTGTGTGTGGCTGTGTGTGTGGCTGTGTTAGTACGTGTTTCCGTGTGTGTTAGTGTGTGTATGTTTCAGTATGTGTGTGTGTGTGTGTATTTCAGTGTATGTGTATTTGGTATAAATTGAAATACAAAGTAATATATATATATATTGTTCGATATACAAAGTAATTTTCAAAAAAGTAATTTTCAAAGTAATATATATAAATTATCATACTATATATATATATATATATATATATATATATATATATATATATATATATATATATATATATATATTGTTCGATATACAAAGTAATTTTCAAAAAAAGTTGAAAAATTCCACCCCTATATGGACAATAATCCAGTGGTCATGCCACTTTTAAAATTAACCAACACAACATTGATCCACTATAATCCAACAACAATGTCAACAACAAATGTGTATCCCGTACTCCTTCTAATTCATCTACTCAATTAATTATTTTCATCAATTAAACTAACAATTAAAGTATACAATTATTAATTTACTAATTTACAATGAGGGGCAAACCTACTTTCATAATTAATCATATATTAATTTACTAATTTACAATGAGGGGCAATCATATATTAATTTACTAAAAAAATAATAATCAATCAATTCATTTACAAGGTACACTACGCACAAACACGCACACATACACACACGCGCACATACACACACACACGCACGCATCCCCCCACCACCCACGCACCCATCCCTGCCCCTCCCCACCACCACCCTGCGCCACCCCCTTCCCCCAACCTCCCCACCCCCTTCCCCCACCACACACGCACACACAAACAGCCTCACCTCCCTCCCCACCCCCACTACACACACGCACACACACCCTGCCCCACCACCAAACACACACACAAACAGCCCCCCCCCCACCCTGCCCCACCACACACACACACACACCTCCCCACCCCCACCCACCACACACATGCACACATACACACACACACTTACACACACACACACACACACACACATATATATATATATATATACACACACACACACACACACATATGAATATATAAATGGAAGAGAGAGAGAGAGAAACTAACCTGAAAGTAGAGAGAGGGAGAGGGAGAGCAGCGTAGAGAGAGAGAGAAAAAAGAGGGAAGAATTGGCAGGGAAAAAATAAGGGAAAAGGGTTTTTTTACTAGGACATATGTCACAGACGTGTCACGGTCCTTGACCGTGACAATATTATAAGGATTGTCACGGTCATTGACCATGACAAGTCATTCTCACGGACTTGTCACGGTCATTGACCGTGACAAAAAATTCGTGTTTTTTTTGTCACAGTTAATGATCGTGACAACGCTAGCGATTTGGAAGGGTGCCAATTTACTCATTTTCGTGTAGTGGCTGAAGTCTTCTTGAAATTCGAATTCGTCTTTGTAGATGTAAACTTCTTAATCCTTAGTCGATTTGTAGCAACTTGTAGTGGTATATGACATAATTAATTGTGATGGACAATGTCCTTATAAATCTCCCCCTATGTCTATGCCGGTACAAAATAAAAATATTCGAACTATCAATCTCAAATGACCTATACAAATCTACCCTCCCATAAACTCAAACGTGGAAAGATAACCAGCCACGTCTTCAAAATTTACAAACGATGCTTCAACAATCAACTTTTTCAAAACTCCAAGCTTTTATCATCAGGGTGTGCAATCCAAAAATCTTTAATTGTACACACACATATGAGACAAATCAAAAACCTCGTGACGTATCGAGTTTGATATGATATAAAGCATATATATGAAAGCATAATCAATTCTTCCCTATACATAAACTCCCCCATAATATGATAATTCATTCTCCCCCTTTTTATTTGTCTGAAATAGACAAGGAAAATAATAAACCAAGTAAATCAAATCGGGGTGTCATGGTAAATAAGGCAAACATACTATTTTTTTGTTTTTTCAAAATTTTCATACAAAAATGCAAAAAAATGATGTTACAAAAATTACACACCATGAATTTATACTAAGATAACCTGTAACACCCCGTAATTTTGAGGATTTAATATTTAATTATTTTTGGGAGTTATAAAAATATTTAAATTGGAGAAATTTAAAATTTATGAGTTTGAGAATTTATTTGAGTGAGCCGAATTAATTATAATTGGCGATTTTTAAGTTTAATGGCTCAAAATCTCATGTGTCGCATTTTGAGGTCGAAACTTGGAAATTTTGAAAAGTATTTCGAATGGCAATTTTGAGTGCGTGGTTAAGTCCAGATGGGTCAAGATAGTCAGAAAAGAGTACCCGGGGGTAGTAATTGCATCTCGGGGTAATTTTGGGCATAACCGGGCCCACACGGGGTGAGTTGGGCCTTTTTAATTAGGCACACATGGCCAAAAATGGGAATTGGTATTTTTAACCTAATGGGGGAGATTAAGGAATGGAAACCAACATAACTCTAAACCTAGGGTTTGAGAGGGGATTTGGGGGAAAACAAATCAAGAGCTAATTGGAGGTTATTGGAGCCAAATTGAGGGACTACGCCAACAGATCAGACACCACGAACACTTTCAGGAAAGTGGTTAACTGTTGTGATTTCTAAATTTTGATAATCAATTCATATCATAGTGATGTGTATATGAAAATTTCGTTTTGGGTGTGTGACCAAAATTCAAATTGGGTTTTTGGAAATTAATATATTAATGGGATTAAGGATGAGATTTATTGTGTTTATGATTCTAGGATGTAGAGAAATGAATCGTATGTTAAAATCAGTGAGAACAAATGGTTAATTGCTGATAAGATGAATGAAATTCGTATTGGGGGATTTGAAACCCGGATAATACCCAAATCGAAAAAACGTTGGAATAAATGGTTATTGACAATGAATTAAGGTCGGTGGGATGTTTAGACCCTTTTCTTATTCGGAGGATATGTTTTTCGTATTTGGGTAAGAGCTTAGATAGAGAATCAAAGCTTAAATTTTTGTCCATGGCTGACAACGGCTAGAGAGAACGAATACTGGAACGATCGATCGATCGACCCAGGGGGCTCGATCGATCGAAGGTGCAGAAATCTGGGCAGTTCGCCCAGTTTATTATATAAAGGGAAATTTATTAGAAAGTGAGTTTCATACATTAATAAGTGATAAATAATTATGAAACAAATATTCCTAGCAATTATGGGAGAAAGTAATTGGGACTAGGAAGAATTTATGTGGGGCACTTATTGGATGGATTTGAGAAATTTTATTCCAAAATAGTGAGATACGGATCAAGTGAGCGAGTCCGGGCATATTGGTCAAGCGACCCCAAGGTACTGAATTAGGTTTGGAGATAGACTAATTAATTTAGAGTCGGGTTATGGACTCGGGAAAATATTTAATTTCGGGCCAAGTGACTGAGTCCGGGTATGTTGGTAATTATAGGTAAATATAATTGGGGAATTTATGGAAATAAATGTGTGACACATTGTAGGCGAATATGTGGGTATGAAATTTTGAGATGTAAGATGGACCAAGTGAGTGAGTCCGGGTATATTGGTTAAGTGATACCAAAACATTAAATTAATTATTGAGTGAGTAATTAATTTGGAGTCGAAACACAGACTCGGGAAATATTAAGTTACGGGCCAAGTAAGTGAGTCCGGGGATAATGGTTGGGAGACACCAAGTTATTAAATTAATTGAGGTTATAATTAATTAGTTTAGGGTCAGGTTGTAGACCCAGAAATTGGGTATAAATTAATTAATGAGTAAATTAATTAATTAGGAGTCGGACCACAGATTCAGTTTGGTATAAATTAATAGGTATAATAATTAATTTAATTGGAGTCGGATTGTAGACTCGAGTAGAATTAAATTAATAGGTGTGATAATTAATTTAATTGGAGTCGGATTGTAGACTCTGGTAGAATTAAATTAATAGGCGTGATAATTAATTTAATTAGAGTCGGATTGTAGACTTGGATAGGATTAAATTCATAAGAGTGATAATTAATTGAATTAGAGTCGGATTGTAGACTCAGGTAGAATTAAATTAATAGGTATAATAATTAATTTAATTAGAGTCGGATTGTAGACTCGGGAGGGTATTAAATTAATATGTGTGTTAATTAATTTCATTAGAGTCAGACGATAGACTCGGGGAGGTATTAAATTAATATGGGTGTTAACTAATTTAATTAGAGTCGGATAATAGACTCGGGGAGGTATTAAATTAATGGGGGTGTTAATTAATTTAATTAGAGTCGGACCATAGCCTCAGGGAAAGTATTATATTAATTGAGGTGAATTAAATATATCAGAGTCGGATCACATACTCGGGATAATGATAAATATATTAGTGAGAAAATTAATTAAGCTGAGTCGGGCCACAAACTCAGGAAATTACAGGTAGTGTACGGGATTTGGAGTACACGGTAAAGTCGGGTTTATATTATATATATACGGTGCAGTGCTAGTATATATATACGTGTATATATTGTGTGTGATATTAAATATTAGTGATTAGATATTTATTAAATTTATATACTCTAATGCTATCAAGGGGGGTTACGCGATGTGGGTGAATCCCCTTGCTTGAGGAGTAGGGCGAGTATATCCCCAGGTCATAGCGTCCGGTATATATGGTTTAGGGATTTATCTCACTTTCAGGAAAGGAATATGACCGCCTCCACTACGTTTACATTTTGGGCCAAGTTGGTGAGCGATTCCAACATGGGGAAACTAGGTTTTGTGAGCACACCTAGTGAGATAGCATTTTAGAGACAATCATCCGACGAGGGTATACTCGAAGGGATGGATATACGTATGTTATATGTGTGGATGTCGTGGTAAAGGTACGTATATAATGGTAGTAAATATTATATGCGGGTAATAATACAAGGTGCGATGTATTTACTTAATATAACTTCTGACACGGTTATTTGTTGCTGTTTAAGGGGAATTAATTAAGTTAATTGTGTTATAACTTATAATTCAAGAACCATTATCCTCGGGTTAGAGTAGTATGGCAAGGGGAGGTTATACCAGGACTAATTGGATGGGACAGTACAACTAGGTGGGGTTAAGGTAACCGTTAGGTATGGACATATGTGGAGGGGTGAGAATGTCCACAAGGGAGTGAGACACTAACTTAAATATGAAGCGCGTTCATGCATTTTAAATTACCGCAATTAATTCACTTGCTAAATATTTTCAAAATGTTTTGGGTTCTAACCCTTACTATAAAACTTTTTTCAAAACCTTTTAGGTGTCCATCCACAAGGACGCCAGGATTGATATTCTATTCCAGGGACACGGAGTTGCGGCATATGTGGATGCTAGGAGGAGTTTGGATTAGACGCATCATGCATTCATTGCTAGAGTAGGAATCTTGTATCAGTTTCAATTTTATTTAGGGCATGTCCCCCAGACTTTCAGTTCAGGTTTCCGACTTTTTATTCTGGTGTTGCATAATTGTATTGGATTATTCCTTTGATGGGCGATTTTTTATTCGGCAAGTCGTGTAATTAATGATTCATTTTATTTTCATTCAGTGTGTGAATGGTTTGTATTTATTTCCGCATGTATTGTTTTGTTAATTAAAAAGTTAAAATTGGCACCAACTTTTGGAATACTAGGTGGTTAGTAAGTTTTAAAAAGTTTTCGACAATGATGCTAAGGATGATCCAACTGGGATTCCTGTTTTAATTTGGTATAGGACTGATTACCCGGTATTTTATTAGGCGGGGTGTCACATAACCAAATTATGGATACTGAATGAATGGGTGTGAACACATTCGATAGGAAAATCGACTCAATCATGACATGTGTGCACGATGCATACGTGTACTCCTAACGAATGAACATAAAAAAAAATCCTTAGGTGTAGAAATATTTAATTTAGATGACATCGTCTTAATCATATCAATAAATCAAAGTATAAATGATTTCCACACTAATAACGTCCAAAACTATATACTACTTTTTCATGACTTTCAAGGACGTGCAAATCTTTATAAATTCTATCCAAACTCCCTTATTAAAATATAATGCTTTTTATTTTTCTTATGAGGTGATGAAACTAAAACCTATTGGACCGTTTTTGGCATATATTTCTTTTTATTGCCTTTCAATTTTTTTAGCCTCTTTTAAATCTCATTGGACCCCGGATAATTTTCAATTCCTTACTTTTTAGGTCCATTTAAACGATGGATTAATCGCAAAGGATAAATAAGTAACTTTCGTAGCCCTTCCCTATTTTTCAAAATAAAACACACAAACTCGCAAACAGTTTATAACATGCACTACTTTTTGTCAACTTTTATCGCATTTGGTTCGTTGTATAGACAAAATTGAGATAAAAACACTCAACCAACATGTTATAGACAAGAACAAAAGTCAAAAAAAATCCGTGCATATGTGCAATAAAGGACAAATGAGTCAAACATGTAGTTAGCAACACTATATCATCTTAAAGACTCCAAACTTTGTAAAGCACATGAATGACACAACATATTGTCTCAAAAAACTATCAAATAGTCGCATGGCTATGGCATGATGTTGTGACTTGATCATACGAAGTGTCAATTCATAAACGGTGCTAAATAAAATACAAAAATCTTTTTGAATTTTTCAAAAAATTTATCAAAATAAAATCTTTTTCTATTTTTTCAAAAATTTTCAAAAATAAAAAACTAATACACAAAGCACACATGTCATAACACTAGCAAGAATATATCAAGAAGCACAACCAGCGTATGACAATCATGCAAACACAATCATTTATATGATAGGACAAGAGAAGAATCATGTGCAAGCAAACGGGAATCAACTTGTCTAAAATCTAGTGCCTCTAAAAGTGAACCCAAATAGATGTGAAACGTCGTGTGGGGGGTTTTAGGAATCACGAGAACACTAGATATAAAATTTCTAGGACCTCTTCAAAGATCAAAATAGAAACGCCTAAGGTGCCCTTTCCTACCACAATGTGAACAAATGTAAACGGGTGGAATGACACCTATGGGTTGACCGTTTCTAACGTCCTTAGTAACGGTTTACCCTCTAAAATAAATAACGGTTCTGGCTTTTGCAATGGAAGAATTAGAACAAGACGAACCATTACCATCACTACATAAACTACTCTAGTATTTCAAATCGATTTTCAACCTCAAAATTTTAGACTCAAGCAAAGAATTAGACTCTTCCAAAGTTAGGAATTTCTTTTTCAAGTTATCAATTAAACTTAACAGTTTATTTCGCTAATCCTCAATTAAAACAAACTTATCTCTAAGAGTCTCTTCATGTGCCATAAAATCATCGATTAATTTTTTATCCTCAATGGCAAAAACAGGAATCCTAGAATTTTTGAAGTCCTCCAATTTTTTTCTAAAACTAGGAATTTATCATCACTCTCCTTTTTGGCAACTTTTAAAGAATCAAAGTCAATACACAATTTACCAAAGTGTTCATGACAAATATCTCTTCGTCTTTGAAACGTTTGTAAATATTCAAACTTATTTTTAATCTTCCAAAATTTCAATCCTCTTGCAAAGTTTCAAATTCAAAAGAGTTAATTTTTTCGCACGATTATGAACTTTATCAAACTCATCTCGACTAACAACATCAACAATATGAGAATCCATAGAGAAAATAAATCAGGAGAGGAACATAAGTAACCACAAAAAAAAATTGCACTAGAGGATCTACACGGTAAATTCATGCAACAGGCTCTAATACCAATTTGAGAATGCAAAATACTAATTATCGATGGGTGGTTTTAATCAATTCTCAATCTATTAATCAATTGGAGTCCAAAGCATATAAAACCCAATTTTATTTAAACCCTAGCATACATCTACATGTCCAAACAAATAAAATTAAATCATATGACACAATAATGCAGGAAAAATCCCCGAAGGGCAAAAACCTATATTTCTAGAACTTTGACAAGTTTACAAGAACATTGACTTACATACAACCTGATAATCACCCACCAATGTCACACATGGTGTCTTCGTCAAACCTTCAAAGCATCGACTAGAAATCAGCAATGGTTCACACGCAGCTATACCACGAGGACATGCAGTCCAGACACGAAGTCTTTCGCAAAGAATCAACGTGCAGAAGATCCTCAATGACACGTAATCATAAACTTTGTAAAGACTCACTCCACGATAGCACATAGCTCTCGGTTGTAGAGATCTCCCCGCAAAGAATGAACAATAGCGAACTGTGTTTTGGGTTCCACAAAAAAACTCACACAAAAGCAATTGGGATTGCGAATTGTAAAACAAAAGTTATAAATATAATACCTCGTATTTTTATGGCCTTTAATTATGGGATTAATTAAATTTAATTGGGATAAATTAATTTAATAATAATCTGAATTTTAAATTGAATATTTACTAGCGTGACGAGAGTTAGTAATTATTGATAATAATTATGTTTAATATTACTTATTGAGTAAAGTAATATGTGATTAAATTTATTAAAATTGTCGTGAGTGAATAATACGACAGTTATAGAAATTAAGTCGGGACGCGCGTTTCAGTCGCGTCACGACTAAATTAATGGAATAAAAAGTAAATTAATTCTAAGTCATCCGTATGGTCATTTAGATGCGCCAATATGTTATAACGGGTCAAGATAGTCAAAAAAGTGTATCCAGAGGTTTAGTTTGGGTCTCGGGACTATTTTAGGCCTAATCGGCAACTCGGGAGGGCATTTTGGTAATTTTCCATCTTAAGCCTTAATTAATGGTGAAAATTGAAGGGTTATATCTGATGGGAGTTGGAGTCCTCGAGGATTAGAAAACATTGGAGTTGCATAAAGGCTAAGGAAGAGAGAAGAGAGAAGACTTCCAAGGAGGAAACCCACCAACCCTACACCATCCTCTCCAATTCCACCACAAACACGTAGATCCGAAGAAGATGATCGTTCCTATACCACTCAAATTGTCGGATCAGACCTTTGATTTCCAGGCAAGTATATATCTTGCTGTTATTAAGTTGATACAACATCCATGTTAGAATAGGAAGAATAATTGCATGTTTTTTTTTGGAGATTTCATATATATGATAAGGATTTAATTAATATGTTCGAGTAGAAACCAAACGAAATTGATATCCTTATTATGTGTAGAACCATAATTATGAATTTGCATGATATCACTACAAGAAAAATGATTTTTAGTGGCATAATTTTTTGCACCTAATTATAAAAAATTCGCCATCAAATCTTTTAGTGGCAAAAAAAAATTTCTTCATGCTATTGCCACTAAAGGTGTTCCGCGGATTTTTTTCGTGGAAATTTATTAAAATCGCCAATAAAAGTTGATTTTTTAGTGACAAAATCACTTCGTCTCCAAAACATCTTTTTTGTGTGGCAAATTTTCTTTGCATCTAATAAAGATTAAATTGCCACTAATAGTTGATAGTTTGCCACCAAAAGTCTATTTTTTATAGCAAAATAAAAAAGCACCACCAAAAGGAACCTCTCGTGGTAAAACAAATCGCCACAATTGAACTTGAATTAGTATGGAATGATTTTTTAAATATTAAATTGCCACCCATAGTTAATAATTTGCAACTAAAAGGCTATTTTTTGTAGCAAACCAAAGAATCGCCACCCAAAATGCTGTTTCGTGGCAAAAAGTCGACACATTTGATCTTAAATTTGTATGGAACAACTATCTTAGCAATTTAAATTCGCCACTAAATGACATTTTTTATTGCAAAAAAATATCCATAAATTGATGCAATGTTTTTCACAATACATATTCACGTTGCTTTGGTAACAACTTAATTTCGCCGCATGTTTTTATTACTTGTCATCCAATTTCATATAAAACTCAAAATAACTCATATACACAATTCTAATAAAGTCATTGACATTTATATAGCTCATAAAGATAGCAATCTTTGAAAAACAAATCTTTATCTCAAAAGTTCCTACGCTAAACACTATTTCAAACAAATTATTTACAAGAAATGTGTTGCCATTTAAAAAAATAAATAAAATAGGTCTAATCCATCATTATTCTTTATTATTACTCTCCTATACAAAAGCTTCAACTGAATCTGTGACAAAAACACAAAGAATTTGTTTAGAATTATCACTTTGAAAAACAACGAGAATAAATTTTGAAAGATTAGTCAAAGTACATTCATAAATTGCACTTACAAGTCTTGCAAAATAATAATAACAAAAAAAGTAAATGACATTCAATAACATTAAATTCGTTTCCCAATTATACCCCACCCACCCACAAAAAAAAATATTTTTTCTGCTCTGTGTATTAGGATTATTATTAGCGGATAACAAGAGAAAGCAAAAATTGTGCATGTCAAATATAAAACAAGTTTGGGGTTATGTGCTTACCACGAAGAGTTATATTGTTGTGTTACGAGGTTACTTAATGCCTCAAGTTTTCCATTAAGCTCATCCATTCGTCCTTTCATTATCGCGTTCTCCATTTTTTATTCATTAGCTTCTCTCCTTGCTTCATCTGCTTCCCTCCTTACCTCGTCAGTGTCCTTCCTTGCCTCAGCAACTTGCCTATCTCTCTCTCAATATCTTTCTCCTTTTGTATAGCAGCAACTACGGATGATGTGGGTTTAAGACTAACCCCACGACCACATATATATCCCGAGCAATGTCCTATAATTTCTTGACATGAATTAGCATCATTCATCACCACAGTGTATTCAAGTTCAGATTGTGAATTGACTATTGCTTGCACATCATCCTATTAATAACAATGAAGATATTATAATCATATCATACGATATAGGTAAAAAAGTTATTAACAAACTACTATTGAAACACTTCTTACATAGACATTGACAGCCGTTGTAGTCACCCAATTTTCCTTTGTTTTGCTCCAATGAGTCGTATGCCATACCTTACTCATGGACGCTGGAGTTCCGGTGTCCTTATCACGCTGTACAGATTTTGATACAAAATAAAGTGCTAAAACATATTAAAAGGATTGGTTTAGACAAAAGATTTATAGACATATGTACCATCTCAAACTCCACTTGACGAAATCCTTTGCTTCCACTGCAGTGGAGAATCGTCTGCTTCAATCGATTGTTCGAGTTTATTTCACTTATTTTCTGGAGATATTCATGTTCAAATAAATTTAAAAATATATAAGTAGATATAAACCCCTAATTAAAAGTCTTGGTATAACAAAACTCAAGTAAATCATTGGATCTTAATTGGACTCTCCCCACTAACATTGGTTGGTCTAGTAAGTATGAGAAAAATAATATCAAGGTAAAAACAGATAGTGTTTACTACAATAATCTAATCTGCATATTGTTTACTACACAAAAACAGCATGCTAAATCAGCACTTCGCATAAATAATAAAAAAAAATTAAAAGTCGCATTTAACCTGAAATATTTCATCCGCAAGTGTTAAACAAAGATCATGCCATTTATCCTCACTTAATTCCGGAGGATGATGCTGAAGAGCTCGTTCCAAAGAGCCGTTTGGCTTGAAGTGTTCACAATACACTTTTGAGCGGAAGTTATGAAATTGATTATTGATTTGTGCCATTGCTACAGACTTCATATAATCATCATTTGGTAATTGAAACTTGTCCTATTCAAAGAAATAAAAAAATAACTCACAACTCTAAATGCGAACTGTGTTCCATATATGAGCGTAGGTAGATTACCCGAAGAAGTATCCACATATAATTCTTGATCTCCTCTAGAACTTCCTTCCAATACCTGAAATTGAATGGGGCATTTTATCGGATAATAATTCCTGCCTCAGATTTTAAATTCGAAGAAGAAAACCCTACTAAACGACCCTCCAAGATTAGGATTTGGATGTTCTCCCCCCTCTCTGGATTCTTCTGAAAATCTATCCCTCGTGTTTGTCCCCTGCCTCGCTTCCTGGAACTAGAACCTATTAAAAAAAATAGCATAAGTAATCATAGTACAAAAAGAGCACACAGACATATATCTTTCATCCATAATAACCCAAAAAATAAATATATGACAAGAAATATAGAATAAAATTAATGAGTAAAGCTACTAAGTTCACAATCATACCTTCATTGGTATTAGCACCCGATGAAACAGTGTTGGTAAAATCGATAACATTTTGATGACTCGGGTGTGAAGGGGGGGGGGATTGGACTCTCTCAGAAATTGTTGCACTGGTGTTACTCTTTGACCTATAACATGCATGAAATGGATCAACATAATACTAATTAAATTTATACTTAAAAAAACATTAATATCCCTACTTAACTAAAATTATTTATATGTTGTCAATTAATATGTTTCCAAATACAAAGATCGTACCCTCATAGTTGTTAACATAAAAAGCGATATCATTGGGAGAGTCTTTGATATTTGGATTAGTTTAACTAGAACGAAGACGCACGGATTCCCTCATGAATCCTTGTTGCATAAAATATTTTGGGGAGCGTGCACGACTGGAGCCTAATACAACAAAATAAAAAATTTACATTAGCTATGGAGATATTTATGCAATATCTATCAGTGCACACCCAATATTTATGCAATGCATATTGATATCAAAAGGATGAAAACAAAATAAATCATATACGAAATTAAAAACAATCAAAATAAGAAGAAAAGAAAGAATTAGGCTATGTCACTTCTGGAGTTCCAGGATCGAAGGCTGCTTACTAGCATTTGAGTAATTTGTTATTTTGGTTCGATTACTTCCAGTGGTGTCTGTTGTAAATTGTGTTTGACTACATTGATATGGTTCTCTTTGTGGATATGATGCCTTGTTCGTGTGTCCGTGTTACTTTTTTATGTTCTCACTAGTTTATTCAACATAAGTTAGCATGCCACGTGTATAGATATCTATGTATAGATATCTTAGATCTACCAAGTAGGCCTTATCACAATTGAACAGTACTGCATTCAAAAACATTTTTCAAGCCACCAAATATGCTGAGGACGAGGTTTTTCATAAGGAAGTTGCCATAGAGACTATGTACTGAAGAATGATGAGCAAATAATGTCCTGAGAAATAAGAAACAAATAATGTTCAGAGATTCAACAAACAAGAAACAAATAGAAGTAAATCATACCCTCATTGGTATTAAAACCCGATGAAATAATGTTCGGAGATTCATCTACATTTGGACGATTATGTACTAAAGAATGATGATTTCACTCTACCACAAAGTGTTGAACGAGAGATGCTTTATAACCTATAACAGGTACAAAATGGATTAACACACTACTATTATAATTAGATTTAACTATACATTGGTATATTTCCTACTTAATTAAATATTTGTATATTGTCATGTAATTTGATTTAGAATACAAAGACCATACCCTCGTTGTTGTTATCATCAAATGCAATAGCATTGGTGGAGTATCCAACATTTAGGTCCTTTGATTGAGAAGAAGGGGGGCGTGTGGATTCTCCCATGAATCTTTGACGCATAGATAATTTTTTAGCACAAGCACGATCGAAACGAGGCATAACTAAATAAGAAACCAACAACATTGGCATGGGAGATTTGCATGTAGAAATTATGTAAAACATCAATACACTTTTAACATTTTAGCATAATACCAATGAAAACATGGAGGAAAATCACATCAGTAATGAAAATTATCAAGCATGAAATCATATAAAATAATTGAGATAACATCAGAAGCAGCAGTAACATCATATCATTCAAAGTAGTTTATAAAAAGTGACAAGGATAATTGACAAACCTAACAAATAGTCGTCGTCATCATCTTCACCTTCGCTCAAATAACTTAACCCCTCCTCTCTTTCTGACGGGATACACTCCTCATCCTTGTCAACCTCTTTTCTTTTTCCCTTTGTCTCACTCTTATTATTATTATTCCTCTTACAAGAACCCATGTAGAATTTAGCCCCTCTATGCAACCTTATTGCTTTCATCGTTTCTATGTTATCTTGAATCCTATTCATCCTTTGTTTCTCATAATTTGACATCGTCATTGTTATACCTACTAAATATATACATAAACATGTAATTTAGTACAGTAAAAACATTTCACAAGTGTAATTTATTAAAACGTTCCTATAGTTCGAAGTGTCATAATTAAAATAAATTAAAACATTTACTAAGAAGAAAAAAATAACTAACACAAACCGTCCAAATTCCTCATCATCTTCATCTCCATTATCCTCATTAATATCAGCATTGTCATCCTCGGACTACAAGATGTTATCATCTATATCATGTATCCGATTTTCTCCTTCCACATTAGCCATACCAACCTTTATTTATGGGATATCATCCCTTCGTAATGGAAGACATCCGTCGTCTATTTCCACTATTTCATCATCTACAATATTATTCTCAAGCTTTTGGTACGATTCCTCATCACCCATCTCCTCATCCTCCTCTGCTAGAGTTTTAGGAAAGTCATACTTGTCTCGTGGAGTATTATTCACTACAACTTTCCAATCATTTCCCAAGTTGATGTCTGGCACATTGAAGACTTGCTTAGCTTGATCAGCTAACGCAAATGGTTGGTCATTGTACCATGTATTAGCGGTATTCAAACTAATGAAATCATACTCATATTTACATAATCCACACACCCCCTTCTTTTTTTCAAGGTCCCACCAGTTACACTTAAATAGAACAACAGGATTATTTTCTAGGTATTCCAATTCGATAATGTCAATCAACTCACCATAAAAATCAATATCTTTTTGTTAATGTTCGTACACTAAAACTATTCCACTATTTTGAGTTTTTTTTTACTTGTCATGATCTTGGGTATGAAACCTATAACCGTTGATTAAAAAACCCTTATAATGGTTCACTCTCCGATCGGGACCCCAAGATAAAGAGCGAAGTTGCTTACTAGAACGATCAGGGGACTCGCGCTCTAATATGCTAACCTACTTATTGTTTATATATAAATCCTTAGTAATAAATAAGAAGCCTAATCGGTTTACACCCAAAAATATTGTATTCAACTACTCACGCGGTCTTCAAACCATTTGGGAAATCTCTCTGCATGTCTTCGGTCAATATTTTTGTTCCTTTCGGCTTTTAACAAATTCTTGTGCTCACTAAACATATATAAATGACTTTAATTAGAAAAATAATGTGTATATATGTGTGTCTATGTGTGTGGGTGTGTGTGTGTGTGTGTATAAGGAAAAGAAGTAGTATAGCTTAATATACTTCACAAATTCTTCTATTTCATCATAGTAATCAAACACATATAAACAAGCATTTTTCCCATTCACTTTGTGTGAGGTATTGGTAATCGGCTTTTCCAAGTAAACGATCATTCTATCAGAAAATGGATAAACATTCTTGAAAATCATAACCATCATAATTTCGCTGGGGTTGATTAAATTGTGTCTTAACACCACTTAGATACGTCGAGCAAAATGTTAGGCATTCATTAAGAACGTAAGCCTCGATAATTGAGCCATCCGGATGTGCTTTGTTTCCCACGGTAAGTTTTAAGGTGTGCATATATCTGTCGAGAAGTAAGATGGTCAGAAAATGCAATGAAAACATTAAATTATTACTAAAATAAGATATTACTGTTTACATCTACCTTTCAAATGTATACATCCATCGATACTGCACTGGTCCACCGAGAATGGCTTCTCGTGCAAGGTGAATTGGCAAGTGAACCATAACATTGAAGAATGACGGTGGAAATATCCTTTCAAGTTTACACATAGCTATAGCAAGTCTCTCCTCAATTCTGTCCAAGACATCCAATCTCAATGTTTTTTAACATAACTCTTTAAAGAATAACCCAAGATCAATTAACGGTTGACACACTTCTTTCGAAAGATGACCATGAATTGCAATCGATAGTAAACATTGTAAAAAAATGTGGTAGTCATGAATTTTCATCCCTGAAATCTTACCATCAGTAGCACTCACACATCGAGAAATATTGGACGCATACCCGTCGGGAAACTTCAGTGATTGCCAAAATTCGCATAAAACCATCTTCTCTTCTTTTGAAAAACTGTAGCAAGCAGGAGGAATCACCCATTTGTCTCCCTTTTTATATGGATGCAAATCTTTGCGTATACGTATTGCCTTTAAATCTAACCAAGAGTTGATGGTGTCTTTTGTTTTTCCATCAATGTCTAGTAATGTTCCTAAAATGCTTTCATGTACATTTTTCTCAATATGCATGACATCTAAATTGTGATGTAATCTAAGATCTTTCCAGTATGGCAAATCATAGAATATACTTATTTTATCCCATTGCAACTCATACGCCTCGCGGCTCCTCTTTTTCCATGCTTTCCCAAATACCTTAGGTCGAACCCTCTCAAGTTGAGTAAGTATTTCATCATTACTAAGCTCTTTTGGTCGTTCTCGATGCTCTTTCTTACCATCAAAGTAAGACATATTTTCTCGCCATTCTTCAGATACATATAATGATTCTCCTTATTGCATACTGGGTAATCCAACTTCCCATTTGTGCTCCAACCTGACAAGTTAGCATAAGCTGGAAAATGATTAATAGTCCACATCACTGCTGCACATAACATAAATGTAGTCTCTATGACGACTCATATGTTTGCACCCCAACATCCCACAACTCTTCAAGTATTTTATCAATGGTTGAAGAAACACATCTATGTCAGTTCTATGAGCCTTAGGACCCGGTATAAGCACTGAGAAGATGAAAAATAGTTGCTTCATACATTTCCATTGAGGTAAATTATATATCACCAGAACAACTGGCCATGTGTTGTGCTTGTTACTCATATTTGAAAATGGATTAAATACATCACTAGAGAGTCCAAGCCTAATATTGAGAGCATCTCTAACAAATGACTCATGAACCTTATCAAATTCTTTCCATGCTTCCCTATCCACTGGATGTCTTATTACATTTTCCTCTTCAACACACTTATCTTGTGCCACCTCATCTCTGAAGCTATATCCTTATTTATAAATAGGCGTTGCAACCTCGATTTAAGTGGAAGAAAACGTAAGACTTTTTGAGGGATCTTCACACCATTGGCATTTTTTATTTTCCATCTAGATTATCCACATGTTGGACATTTAGTTTTTTTCTTATTTGGTCCCCAAAAGAGAACACAATCATTTATGCAAACATCAATCTTCACATAGTCTAACCCCAAGTCACGAACTATTTTCTTCGACTCATAAAATAACTTTGGAATGTGGGTATCATCTGGAAGTTCTTTCTTAAAAAGTTCAAGAAGCGACTCAACAGATTTCTCACTCCAGTTGTTCATTGACTTTAGATGCATTAGTTTTAGATAGCTTCTGACAACCCGAATACAATTGTTGTTGTGTATCCCTAGCTAATCTAGAATTTTTTTCTCCTTCACCCTCGAGCATTTGAGTAGCATGGCCATCAGATTCATCCCCTAAAACATCATTGTTGTAAGGTCCGGCAAACATATCATGTAACGTTCCCTCCATGTCATCGTGCTCAAACTCGTTTGTAATGTGTACTTCCTGCCCTATAATATCATCATCTCCAACTTCAAACTCGTACTCATTGTAATCATAAGAATTATCGTTCTCTGATTCCAATGGTTCATCATGATATATCCACCTAGTATAACTCTTCACTATGCCATGTATAAGCAAATGACTTCGAACATCTTGACAATTTTTCCAATAGAAGTTATTACATTTCTCACACGGGCACTTAATCTTGCCATTTTGATCAACATTAGCAAATGAAAAATCAAGAAATTCTTTTACCCCATCTCGATATGCACTACTAATTATATTTTGATGATGCATCCAACTCTTATCCATTTCAAAACCCTACAACTTGAGAGAGCATTCAAAAATATCAATGATAAACAAATAACAATAAAGTCATGAGATATTTAGAAATAATAAACAGTAGTTATATGTAAAAAGAGCCAAACAACATTTTGCACCAAGTAATGTTGCATACTCGGCAACTCATATTAAGGCCATGCATTCATATATTTTTATTCAATCCAACACGTTTTGTTTCAATCAATAACGTGGGTGATATATATATATATATATATATATATATATAGTCATTCTAAGGTCTCTTTTATAAGTTTGAATAGTGATTCGTTGCATTAGAAAAAAATCAAGACAACAGCGAAGCATTAAGCAAACTACATTGAATAATGAAATTCCCACCATCTCCATTAATATTATGATCAATTACCAAAAAGTCCCCCAAACATTTTTTAATACACATTTAGTCTGAGACTTTTTATTTTGTTACAAAAAGTCCCTCAAACACCCATTTAACTAATATTCTCTTATTTTTAAAGGGTCGCGCTAGCGGCATTCCTACTCCACCTCCCCCACCCTCACCCCCCTCTGTCGGAACTTCCTCGATCGTCACCGGAGCTCCTTTTTTTAGAGTTTTTATGTGGTGAGGGACTTTTTGAAACAAAATAAAAAGGCCTGGACAAAACGTGCATTAAAAAGTGCTTGAGGGACTATTTTCCATATGCCCCTTAAAATTATTGTTAATATTATTGGTGATGGTGGGTATAACATTATTCAATGTTTTAAAAAAGCACACAATTGTGCGCGATGTAGTGCGTGATTGCACTTTTGTGTATGATAACGTGACATTGTCCACTCTAATTTGCGAGAAGCCCAAATAGTGTGCGTGATTGATGACGTAGCATGCGATTTTGATGCTTTTTCATGCTAGTTGCCTGATTGACCCTATTTAGTGCTATTTGGGAGCAATTCGGGCAGAAGTCATTTTAATGCATCAATTACAAAAGTACATAGTTTTGTTCCTTTCTTCATTTTTTCCCTTTTTTAACCTTTAAAAATGCAAATCAATATCTTAAAACGCTAAGGGTGTATTTAGTTGTATAAAATAAGGTTGTTTTCCAAAAGAAAATTCTGAAAATTTTCCATAAAAATGAAAATATATTCAAATTTATTTTTTCAAAAAAAGTTGGAAAATAGTTTTCTGATTTTCCAAATTTCCATAAACTACTTTACAATATTTTTAATAAATTTTTGAAACGTTCAAAATTAAATTGACAGCCCTAATTTTTTTGCAAATTACATTTTGGCTCGTAAAATTTAAAAATATATATATTATTCCTAAATATTAAGTAAAAATAATAAGTCAAAAACTATCGGTGAATTACGATTTGGCCCATGAAATCTCCGTGGTTATATTATTGTCCCTAAACTTTCTATAAATTACATTTTAGCCATTACACTATTGGTAAACTACATTTTAGACATCAAACTTGCTCTTAAGTTATATTTCGTCCTTTTAAAAATCTATAAATTACATTTTAAAACTAATGGTCTATTTCTAACAAATGAATGTGCTTCCCTCGTTCTCTAAATGTTCTATTGAAAATGAAAATAAAAAATAGAAATGAAAACTCAAAATAAAAGCGGAAAATAATTTTTTGTTGGAAATACAATTGGGGATCATATATCCAATATGGATATAAACCCATAATGGATAATGATATTCATATCTCAAAAACGTAATAAATACTACGATACAAAAGTAACTACATTCAACCAAAATAAAATAAAAACAAACCCGTTTCAGCTATTAAAAAATAACCCATATTTCAGCTAAAAGATATGTTTCAGCTATTAGAAAAAAAAAATATTTCGCTATAAAAAAAAATTATACATACATCAATTTTTTTTATTAAAATCCATTTAACATGGACTGAGTTGAAGTTCACACAACCACAAACTGAGTATTGGGTATATATATGTATGTGTACATTTAAGAAAATACATTTTATTAATATTGAATTTAAAATAAAAAATTAGAGAAATGAACTTACCTAAGATCTCTCGCAGGCAACTGAATTAGGAAGAAAACTTTTGTCACCAATCACGTACTGAATTTCATGAAAAAATAGAAAAATAAGAGATGTTACCATAAAGTTGCAAGAAAGTTAATAAAATTTAGCAAAAGCGATGAAACCAAAAAAAAAATTACTCATTTGAAACTTGATTTTAATCAGATGTATAATACATATGTATACATATGTAGCTATATGTATCTATGATTCAAATCAACCCGTTAATAAAATAGGTAAAGATTTCATAATACCCATTTAAAACTAGATTGAAATCAAACCTATGATACATATATATACATATACAGCGATACATAGCTGATTCGGATAGGCAAATATTTGAAAACCAACCTTCAATGCAATTTTCAAAGCTGACCTTCAATGAGAGAGAGAGAAACCCTAGGGTTTTTTTCGGAGAAGAGAATAAAGAACAGAGAAACGTGAGAGGTGGATATGCGGATTTGAGCGGTTGTTTGAGCAGGGTTTTTGGTGTATTTGACTCTTTTGTGGAAACGAGTTCCTGATTTGAGCAGGACTCTTAACAAGTTTTTACTTTCTTTTTTTTCTAATTTAGTATTTGGAGGCAAAAGTAAATTGTTATTAAATTTAATTTACGAAATATTTTGTTGCAAAATTTTAAAATCACCACTAAATGTTGATTTTTAGTGGCAATATTTTTAATTTTCCACCTACTTCACTACAATTTACTTCCCGCCAGGCTAAAATTTTTTGCACGAAACTTTTAGTTGAAATTTTTGTGACAATCTCACATGTTTGTTACTAATACTTCCTCTACAATTGTTTTTAGTGGCAATGAAATTTTTTTCCACCAACTATTATATTTCATGGCAAAAAATCGTTTTACCACCAAATAAATTGCCACCAATTGGCAAATTTCTTGTAGTGTATTTAGAGGAAGAAATCTAGTAATGATTAAAAAGTTCTGGAATTTATATGATCAACTAGGGTTTGATATTTCTTCTTGTATTAGTCCCATTTAATGATGATTCCTTGAAGATTTAATAAACATTTTACGTTAGAAATCGTTGATACGTGTTAATATAACATTTGTGATATTTGGTTAGGAATTTGGGACGAATTAATAGAGGTTTTGAGGATTTAAGTTGATGAAACCCATAGGTAAAGAATTGCAGAAACTAGGCCATTACCTGCTCAATCGATCGATCGACTCAAGAATGTCGATCGATCGATCGACCCTTTTCATCGATCGATCGACTCCTCCTAGAAATTGAAACTTCATCCGCTTTTAAATGTTAATCCAACCCAATTGGATAAGGACCCTTAGACATAAATTAAATATCATAATGTGACCAGTAGGGTTGTAGACAAGGTCCAGATAGTACGATTTCATGTGAGAATTATCGGTAGGGTTACAAGGGTATAAAATGGGTTATGATCGTGTATGTGATGGATTGGGTGTTGTGCAAGTTAATGACTACTTAGGACAATGTGTTATAGAGAATACACCTAATGATATTATGTTAGGATACACTTCGGGGGTCGAGAAGTATTTGGGAACTTACGTTAATTGAGAATATTAAAGAGTGAATTAATTATACATAGGACTCGAGCGTTATGTGTCGCGTATGGTCAGAATATAATATGGGTCGTTTGTGTACCTATCTAAATGATGAAGATATAAATATGTGTGTATGAATATTTAATATATAAATATATGTGTGTAATCATACCCGCGCTACTTGCTATCAAGGAGGTTTTCGCGTCGGGTTAGTCTTATCTCGATTGGACCTTCATGGGGGATATTGACTTGTACCCTAGAACATAACATCCTTGGTACATGATATCTGAGAATGATAGTCAAACGATCCTAAGAGACGTGAGGGTATGTGCTGACCTCTTAGTGACTTAGAACTATGCTTCGCCTCCAATATGTGTATTTTCTGCTAATACAGTTCAAGAGTGATTCCGAACTTCTATTTCCCTTTCGTACGAGGGATACGGGGACTTGATAGTAGGGTATGCCAGCACCATAGATTTTATGTGGGGTGCCCGATCAGTATATATTATATGAGTGATGAATATATATATATACCTGTGATTCATCTATTGTAATTGTAAGTATGTGATTCATCTACAGTGCATGTAAGTAGATAAAATTGAATAATTGATATTAAACAAATTATGTGTCTGGGAACTTAAAGCTATATTGTGATATACATAGCCGACTTGGTAAATTCATAAGAAAAGTTATCATATATAAATTATAGTTATGCGATCACATGAATTAGGATTTATAAGGGGAGATTGGGTTATACTAGTGAATTGGGTTAGATTCACCTAGTGTAACTCAGTAGTACGTTAGGCATGAACATTAGTTGAGAGGTGAGAATTCTCAAGTGAGTGTCAAGGCACTAAAATGTATGTAATATCAATAGGTGAGCATTTTATATACTTGCTAAATAAATTTTAATCTATTTTAGACTCGGGCTCTAACCCGTTTCCTGTCATCTCTTATTTATCTTGTATATATATATATATATATACATTACAGGTGCCCAGCCGCAGGGCGACTGGCATAGATCTTTGGACTGTTGAGGTGCTGCAACTAGTGTGGGAGTTGCTGGTCTTTGAATTAGATGACTTCATCCTTGACATCTCAGCTCTTCGCTTAGTCATTTTAGATGGGGCATGTGTCCCCCATTTCTAGTTTTATTTAGTTCAGCGAGACATGTACTCTTTATTATTTTAGTATGCAGTTTTAGTTGGGATTGTTTTAATTAATTCATTATTCTTCGATTTAGGATACTTTATTTGATGGATTAATCTATCTTATTTATTCCACTCGGATGGTTTGGTATTTAATATTATTATCTGTGTTCATAAAAAATGGTTTCGTATATTAAATCATAATAATAGGACTTAATCTATAAAATGAAATTGTTTTGACACTTAGCTTAGTTATTTATTAGGTGATTGATAAAGATAAATTGTTTTTGACGGTGATGATAAGAATGAACCAACCGGACACTTTGATTTAATTTAATAAAGGACTAATCACCCGGTATTTTAATTAGGCGGGGTGTCACCGGTGGTATTAGAGCATCAGGTTCTAGTGTCCATAGGATATGTGCGGCTTATCGTGACACCTCACTTATTAAAATAAGAGGTGGCCAGCCCGATACTCCAATAATTACAAGAATCATAGATGGTCCATCCTTAGCATCAACATATAGCAATAAGTATACGGGATAACCACCAATTATTTTAGAAAACGGATTGTCAAAAATTTATTTTGTAAGTTAATGAAAAACATTTAAACAATCCAATTAAAGAGATGGTGGATAAAAATAAAGCTAGATAGTTATTTAATATCCATACAACAAACCAACTGAATAAGTTGTCGGTTGACAAACCAATACAATTAGAGTTACACCGAGTATTACAGTACAATATCACATAATATAGTACAAGTACAAAACATGGGCAACACGCCCGAACGTATAACCGATCATAACTAGAATACAAAAGGGGTAAGCATCTATATCAAAATATCCCATAACATCCGCAAGGTGTTACAGCTCCAAGACACCGTGATGGAAAAGTCAATACGGGCGTCCTTACGGTGGAGCACTTGGTCATATAAAAGGTTCATGCAAAACAAAGAGGTATGAACAGGTCAGGGCCTGGTTTGATATAATCACCGAATGAATAAAATGCATGATAGTAATGGACAACTTAATTATCATAAGTGAGATAATTAAGATCATCAAAATAATTATAAAGAATCGAACATCTCAATTTAAAAGCATAACCTATCGCCAATAATATTAACATCATCACCATTCAATTTGCTAGAGAATATGAATAATATCGTACTCATTAAGGTTCCTTTTCAATTTTTCACAATTTCATTTCACCTTTCCTTATCTCATTAGGAAACGTATTCAAGGAAATTTATTTCTTAAAGTGTCGTATAATCAATAAGATTCCACTTTAACAAGAATAGTTATAATACACATCATATAACGATTCTAAGATCGTCCTTCTGAGTTTTTCCACTGGACGCGCCTCTAAATAGCTATCATCTTCCAGGGCCTATCAAACAAGGCAACCTGGGCATTTTACAACGTGTGACGTCGGGAAGTGGCCATGTACCTGCGACAGTGACTCATAACCACACTCGGAATTACCTAACTTCGCACAATAATCACATAATATAATAACCGGTCATATGGACGAGGACTATATTCACCCTGCATTCACTAGCCAGGGGACTTCACGTCATACGTGTAACTTCCCCTATGATAGAGTTTAGAGAGGTGTGTATATACAAATTTTCATTCATAATTTATTCTCATTTTAATATATGCCTTACATTTTTATATCCGGAGCCTTATGCATTTAATGTCATCATTATAAACTTCAACGTTTAACAAATCCCCAAATTAGTCTCCGAGAGAAAATGACGTCACTATATGCCACCAAGTATAATATACCTCAATTACATCTCTAAAGTTCCATAGTTATATCATCCTACATCTCCTAATCTCAAATTAGCTTGCTAAGGGAATAAACTACCTTATCATCTCAGACATGTATCTTACCCCCTTAGAGAATCGATTCGCCTGGCCCATAATTTCTAGTTTCGGCTATGGAGTTTAACTCCCCACTTCTCCCAAACTCATATCTATCCACAAAAATCATATTTAATCCAACCAAAACAATCATAAATGCCTCCTAACTACTATAATTCACACAATAACTATGTAATCAATGATTTAGGGTTCAAACACTACAATTTCCCTAAAACCTCATATTTATTCAATTGATTCCAATACATAGATATCAATACAATTTATTCATCCTAAATCATATCTTAACAAGTAAGAAACTTTCCTTAAGATTTTAATCTCAGATTTTCTTTCGATAGTAACAAATCCAAGCTTCAATCTTTAATTATCTTCCTTATCTTTTCTTTTTCCCCAAATTCTCTCCTTCTCTCTTTCTCTCTAGGTTTAGCAGGAATACACTTGAGAAATAAAAGGGTTTGCAAGACATAACCGTGTAATTAACATTAGTGTCCCTCTTTAAATGCTAAGACACCAATAAAATAACTCGTAACTACACAACTAAGTCATAATCAGTCAAAAGTGCTCGAAACCCAAAAACACAATATGGCACTTATTTTGACCATCTCGACTATTTTGGGACTAACCGCGCCCTCTAAATTGGCATCCAAAATAATATAAGTCATTTTCATATCCCTCTTCATGTTAAACCATAACTGTCGCTTTTCGCACACGGCATTACAAACTGAAACATGATGCTATTTACACTCACATAACAGTAAATATGCAAAAAATCTAGTAAATATTATCTTTTAACTCACTTGAAATAATATTTACTTCATCATTAAATATTTTATATCATTACCTCTCTTGGTAAATTTATATAAAATCAATTACTCAAAAGTAAGGGTTATTACACTTATTATGCTTCCAGCGTTGCTTTCTTTAATATAGAGCCCTATGTTTAGGATTGTTGATTTCTATTGTGAGATTTTGTTCTCCTACTATAACGTATATATTAGTGAATCTTATTTGCATTTGGCGTGCTCGAATAATGAAGTATGATAGGCGAGGGCCGTTTGGCGGACAACAGGAGACAGGGCTCAGTTGAGGTTGTAGAATATATTCGAGGATGATGACCGTAGTCGAGGTCACCCCTATTATGATATGAGAATCCAGGACTATAAAGATGGCTAGGGCGTAGCATATGATTTTCAAGTGCTTCTATAGTTGAAAGTGGTGCCAAATTAGACTCACCCAATGTGGTAGGACTGGGAGAGAGTCAGACGAAGCATTGAGGAGAACCATCAGTGAAAGTTCTAAAAATATGAGAATAATATGTGTTAACCAACAAAGGTAATATATCCAAAGGCTTTGGCATATGGCGGAGTATGGTTAACTGGAAGTGAAAATTTGGGGTAAAAAAATTTCTTGACTTTCCGGAGAAAATTTATAATGGTAGGAGTCAACCACCACATTTAGAAATGGAATGTTATGTCATTGGAAGGATCTGAAGTACGGTTTACGATTTGACCTCGAGTTCCTTCATCAGATGTTCAGGTTAAGATATGAATGTTGTCCTGAACTCATCACAGGAGGGCCATACAGAGGTCCATATGTGAAAATGAATTTAATTATTTAGAAAATATTGTGCCGGATGAAGTAGATACAACTGGAGAAGATGATTTCAAGTGGGAAATCAACTCATAAGAAAAGTTGACAACACTCAAAGGGAATTCTGCTGGACAGTCGATCCATATGGTGATAATGTCGCGCATTGTCCGTAGAGATGTTAATGCTTCTTTGTGAAGGGAGCTAAAGGAATTGAAAGATTTAGTTAGAGAGTAAGACTGGATGAAACGCAGTTAGTGAAACGCCACAAGGGGAAGACCCATCAGGGGACCTATTTAAATGATTCGGGTAGAAGAATCCTTACCAAGTGATAGTGAATTCAGTAAGGGCTATCAAATCCAGTAGTGTGTTCCTTAGGGCTTACAAAGTTAAGGGAACAATGGGGGTATCAATCAGGATCGAGCCTACGAAAGTCTGAGAGAAGGACAACCCTAATATGGTCAGTAGGCCCGGTGATAAGGGGATTACGCATAGAGGTACTTTGTGGAGAGTGAAACCACATGCGTTAATTTTTCTTGAATCTAGTAAAGGGACAAGAGTACGGTGCCTAGTAAGGGGCAATGATTAAAGTATTTTTGTTTTGGTTCGGACACGCGGTATGTCCGGAAACCATTTGAGCATCCAGGGCGATTGGCAAGGTAGAATTATGAGTTTTACCCTCGGAGTATGAGGCGTGTTTTATGTGACACGAGCGAGTCACTATATTTTGATTTTTGCTAGATTCGTACGAGAAAAGAGTTTAATACGTATATCGATAATGTTATTATTATGTGAATGTTTTCCCTGGAGTAGCGGGGTTATCTTTAGTGTTATCCGCGGAGGATGAATGGGTGTATTGATAGTGGTATATACCTTACCGAGATTACTTATTTTAGTGATGTGTTATACGAGTATGATATTATCCTGATTATGGTTTTATAGTAATGATTAGACCCATAGCGGGTGGATATCGCAAGTCTATCGGGGTTACTTCTCTAGTGCAGGGTGTTTTATTCTGGTGAAGCATCACTTGTGAGAGGGTCGGGCTCGCATTTATATCATATATTATAGAGACTTCGAAGGGTATAGTGGTATCAAAATTTTGAATCCTAAGGTGTGTAGGGACTTTATTATCATGATTCGGTGTATATTTGGTTTACTATTGAGCAGAAATATTTAACTCATTATTATATTTAGCGCTCAAGACTTCGTGACAGGAAGAGAGCATTGTTATATCTATCCTTTAGAGACATGGGAGTTAAGACTTATATTAATATGTTTGGGGATAGGACTTAAAGAGTCCCGATTGTATGTGAACGAGGTTTATGGAATGTGATTACCACCAATACTAAGTGATAGTGCAATTGGCTAAACGTTCCTTATTTAAATGTAATTGCGGGAGGAGAGGTAGTCTTTTGTCACGAGACGGGAATATAGGGGTACATGTTATGGAAGGAGGGCCTAACGAATTTTGATAACCAATAATGCTAGGTAGTAGTGTATCGGGGGGTTCCTTGTTTGGATTTCGCTTCGCGAGACATCCCACGCATGAAACTTAGCCTAAGGTTGGAAGTAGGGAGATGTTTGGTCATGAGTCCATAAGTCCTGTACCTCGGTCATTGTAGGAGCGAGTAGTTATAACTGTAAGTTGGAAGTTAAATTATGATTTAAGGCCAGTGGAGCCAGTTGTGTGGTAAGGTAGCATTGAAAATTTTATTTTATCACCACGAGTTGAAGGGTAGAACGATGATAAGGAGGATTTAAAATTTTAATTACTGGGGTGATTAGGAATTCCCAAGTGTTATAGCCATGTGGTGAATACAGACGCAATAATATAATTGAGGTTATGTGTGAAGCATATGTGATGTTTATGCCAGTATGCACGGTTTATAGGGTGTGTGGGAATCCTAGTTAGCTGATGTCAGAATCGTCCAGGTTAAAGGGACGTGGGAGTAGATGTGTGAAATATATGCTTGAGGGACTAATATAACTAAGTTGAAATATAAAGTGGATTAAGCATCGTGTGAGAAGGACGATAATCCATACATACGTGTGTGATCATAGTAGCACGCCCTAATTTGGTTAAAATGCTGTGGGAAGCCATTTAAAAAGGTATTCCTTGAGAAGAGTAAAATTTAACTATTATGGAAAACACTTGGAGCGGAGTTTTACCAAGTCAAATTTTGAGAGCGACTAACGCGTAGATAGAATGATGATGTTAGTAAGGTATAGAAAATCGAGAAGTGCACATCGTGGAGAAAAGTGCATGGGTCGGAACTTTTGGTATACGCCGAGGAAATAAAGGGAGTATTGAGTATCACTTAATGGGAGACATTACAAGTGAAAGTCAATGTTGAGTGGGAAAGAGTGAGTATTCTCCCCGTGCACCACTCATAGATAGAAATCGATTGGATCAAGAGATCAGCTAGAGAATTTTCTAACAAGCCGATGATTCCTTTAATGGAAGAGGACAGTCAATTTGGTAAATTTCTTTAATGGTTTGCCAACCTCAAGATAAGGTCACGAGTTCCTTCAAAAGTGTGGAACGAGTTGACCTAAAATAAAGTAACTGTTATTCTTTTGGGTGATTTACATTATCAAACAGTATGCCCCAGTCTTCCTTTGAAAAGAAGGATCGTGCTAGTGAGTGGTCCTGCCCGGTATTGTTCTCAACTAGGATGAGATCCTTGAACCCCACCTTTAATACAGGATTTCAAGAAGCAGTGGGGATGACACTTCGTTTTGAGCAAGTTGTATCACCTATAGCCTAAGGAGTAGGCGAAAGGTGATAAACAACTAGTGGAGCGGTATGAATGTAATTTTGGACTCATTGTGGTCATTTCATTTCCATAACAATTATAGCTGGTAGGTGAAGTATAGTACGGTACTTAGGAGAAGATATTACCAAATGGTAGAGCTGTGTGTAAGCACTCATACCTGTTTATTGTGGACAAAGTTCTTTTTGAGGTTTTGTGTGGAAGAACCTTAACTATTCTCCCTCTGGTTGTTTAGAGGTGAGCGGATAATTACAATCTTTGATTGGTCGAGTTAGAGTTCGATGACTATAGTGGAATTACCACAGACTGTTTTAGGTGGGTTTTAATTCTCGTAAGAGTTACGTCGTCAAAAATCGAGATTCAAAGAACTGACAAGAGTGCTCAGATGCTCATATGGTTTTTCTCAAGATGGGAGTTTTGTGTTTAGATAAATATGAGTAGTTGATACGTAGTGAGGTGCGGCCTCTTAATAATATTGAGATAATGGGGGCCGATGATGTATAGGCTCGACTTATTCGAATGTCATCGAGTAGGAGTACAACGTGAAGTGTCGTTATTGAGGTGTGACCCTATAACTGATAAAGTGTTGAGAGTGTTAAACAAGCTTGCTGTGAGGCGGGGGCTATAGTGATTGAGCGCCTTACTCTGAAGTTGGTTTTGCGTACTGATAAAGTATCTAGAATTGTTTTACTAGGTAGGCCTTACTTTCTGAATTTTTGGATGAAATTTTGTTATTTGGGGGGAAGTATATAATAACTCGTATTTTTATGGCCTTTATTTATTGGATTAATTAAATTCAATTGGGATAAATTAATTTAATATTAATTCGAATTTAAAATTGAATATTTACTAGCGTGACGAGAGTTAGCAATTATTGATAAGAATTATGTTGAATATTACTTATTGAGTAGAGTAATATATGAGATTAAATTTATTAAAATTGTTGCGAGTGAATAATACGGCAGTTATAGAAATTAAGTCGGGACACGCGTGTCAGTCGTGTCGGGACTAAATTAATAGGATAAAAAGTAAATTAATTCTAAGTCGATCGTATGGTCATTTAGAGTGCGCCAATGTGTTCGAAAGGGTCGAGATATTTAGAAAAGTGTTCCCCAGGATTTATCTTGGGTCTCGGGACGATTTTAGGCCTAACCGACAACCAGGGAGGGCATTTTGGTAATTTTCCATTTTAAGCCTTAATTAATGACAAAAATTGAAGGGTTATATCAGATGAGAGCTACAGTCCTCGAGGGTTATAAAACATTGGAGTTGTAGAGAGGCTAAGGAAGATAAAAGAGTGAAGGCTTTCAAGGAGGAGAACCATCAACCCTACACTATCCACACCAATTCCACCACTAACTCATCGATAGGAAGAAGAGGATCGTTCCTATACAACTAAAATTGTTGGATTAGACCTTTGATTTCCAGGCAAGTATCTATCTTGCTATTATTATGCTGATACAACATCCATGTTAGAATAGGAAGAATAATTGCATGGTTTTTTTTAAGATTTCATATAAATAAGAAGAATTGAATTAATATGTTTGAGTAGAAACCAAATGAAGATGATATCCTTATTATGAGTAGAACCATAATTACGAATTTGCATGATATTTAGAGGAAGAAATCTAGAAATGATTAATAAGTTCTAGAATTTATATGATCAACTAGGGTTTGAGTTAGCATCTTGAATGATGATTCCTTGAAGATTTAATCAAGATTTTACGTTAGAAATCGTTCATACCGGTTACTATAACATTTGTGATGTTTGGTTGGGAGTTTGGGATGAATCAATAGAGGTCTTGAGAATTTAAGTTGATGAAACCCGTAGGTAAAGAAAAGCAGAAACTAGGCCATTACCTGCTCGATCGATCGATCGACCCTTTTCATCGATCGATCGACTCCTCCTGGAAATTGAAACTTCTTCCCCTGATAAATGTTAATCCAACCCAAGTGGATAAGGACCTTTAGACATAAATTAAATATCATAATGGGATTTGAGAGGGACCAGTAGGGTTGTGGACAAGGTCCGAGTAGTACGATTTCATGTGAGAATTAACGGTAGGGCTATGAGGTTATAAAACTGGTTATGATCGTGTGTGTGATAGATTGGGCATTATCTAAATTAATTACTACTTAGGACAGTGCGTTATAGAGAATACACCTACTGACATTATGTTAGGATACACTTTGGGGGTCGAGAAGTATTTGGGAACTTACGTTAATTGAGAATATTAAAGGGTGAATTAATTATACGTAGGACTCAGGCATTACGTGTCACGTATGGTCATAATATAATATGGGTCGTGTGTGTACCTATCTGAATGATGAAGATATAAATATGTGTGTATGAATATTTACTATATAAATATATGTGTGTAATCATACACGCGCTACTTGCTATCACAAAGTTTTTCGTGCCGGGTCAGTCTTATCTCGATTGGACCTTCATGGGGGATATTGACTTGTACCCTAGAACATAATAGCCTTGGTACAGGCTATCTGAGAATGATAGTTAGACGGTCCTAAGAGACGTGAGGGTATGTGATGACCTCTTAGTGACTTGAAACTATGCTTCCCCTCCAATATGTGTATTTTGCGGTAATACAGTTCGAGAGTGATTTTGAACTAGTATTTACCGTTTGTACGAGATATATGGGGACTTGATAGCAGAGTATGCCAGCACCATAGATTTTATGTGGGGTGCCCGATCAGTATATATATTATAAGAGTGATGAATATATATATATATATATATATATATATATATATATATATATATACCTGTGATTCATCTACTGTGATTGTAAGTAGATAAAATTGAATAATTAATATTAAACAAATTAAGTGTCTGGGAACTTAAAGTTGTATTGTAATGTACATAGCCGACTTGGTAAATTCATAAGAAAAGTTATCATATATAAATTATAGTTATGCGATCACATGAATTAGGATTTATAAGAGGAGATTGGGTTAAACTAGTGAATTAGATTAGCTTCACCTAGTGTAATTCAGTAGTACGTTAGGCGTGCACATTAGTTGAGAGGTAAGAATTCTCAAGTGAGTGTCGAGGCACTAACATGTATGTACTATCAACTGGTGAGCATTTTATATACTTGGTAAACAAATTTTAAGATATTTTACACTTAGGCTCTGACACATTTCTTGTGATCTCTTGTTTCTCTTGTATTTATATATGTATCACAGGTGCCCAGCCACAGGGGCGACTGGCTTAGATCTTTGGACTGTTGATGTGATGCAGCTAGTGTGGGAGTTGCAGGTCTTTGCGGTAGATGACTTCATCCTTGACATCTTAGCTCTTCACTTAGTCATTTTAGATGGGGCATCTGTCGCCCATTTCCAATTTTATTTAGTTCAGCGAGACTTTTACTCTTTATTATTTCAGTTTTAGTTGGGATTGTTATAACCAATTCATTATTCTTCGATTTAGGATACTTTATTTGATGGATTAATCTAGCTTATTTATTCCACTCGAATGGTTTGGTATTTAATATTATTATCTGTGTTCATAAAAAATGGTTTCGTATATTGAATCATAACAATAGGACTTAATTTACAAAATGAAATTATTTTGACACTTAGTTTAGTTATTTATTAGGTGATTAGTAAAGATAAATTGTCTTCGACAGTGATGCTAAGAATGAACCAAATGGACACTTTGATTTAATTTAATAAAGGACTGATCACCCCGTATTTAATTAGGTGGGGTGTCACTATAACCCTCAAATGGTTGGATAATAGTATAAAAATGTTTTTATGTGAAAACTAGTTTTTTCTCCACACCCAAATCGAGAAGTCTGACACTTAATTTATATTAAAAATCAAGGCGGTGATGTGTCAGAACAAAACATCTCTCATTCGAACGACAGGATGTCGTTTGAGCGAGGTTTGATCTTGTCTGAACCAGGTACGATGTCGTTCGAACAACATCATACAGGTAACTCATAAAAGCTTCAGTCTTTTAAATATCTTGGAAACCTTAAAACTGTTCACGAGATCAAAAACTTTTATCCAAAAAAACCTTTTATGATAAAACCTTTTTGAAAAATTAAAAACATTTCAAAAATCTTTTTTCATAAATAAAAATATTTTATCTTTCAAAAAAATATCCTAGCAATTTTAATGTAAAATGTAAATAGGACTTAAACACATTTTACCAAATTCATCCTTGTTGGGCTTAAATGTTGAAGTCTTCTTGAAATTCGGATTCATCTTTGTAGATGTAAGCTTCTCAATCGTTCAACGACTTGTAGAAACTTGTAGCGGTATATGTCATAATTAATTATGATGGACAATGTCCTCATAATTGATATCAGGCCTGAGGCAATAGGTTTTTTGAGGAAGTTCGTTCGAACGAGAATCATGGTTCATTCAAACAAAACTAGCCGTTTCGATCGAACTAAAAATAGGTTCGTTCAAACATAATGATATTATCATTTGAACGATGATCGAATGAGCTTTGAATGATATTTTTATGTAAACACTCAAATATCATTTGAAGTTTATTTGAACCTCGTTTGAAAGATGAAAGAAACTCATTTGAACAAAACGCAAATCTCTTTTGAAAGATAAAAGAAATTCGCTCGAAGGAAATAAACTCAGAAAATATTTTTTCTTTTAAAATCCATTTGACGAAAAGGACTCAAACAAATTTATACAATAGAACACAAACTAAATTCAGGGATCAAATACAAATATGTATTCATACATTCGTTAATATCTCTCTAATGTTATAAATGAAAAATCAACACGTAACCAATGTATGCTCGATGATGCTTTATCTTTGTCGCATGGTCTTCAATCACCCGTCATAGGACTAAAGGAAACAAGTAAAGTCCTCACAATATATGACTCAAAAAAGTTTTCTCCAAACATGGAATTAAGACAATACATACAAATTGACTCGATTCAAATTTTGTCCTTAAAAATCTCCCCCTTTGTCTATTTCGGGAAAAAACTCAAAATAATAAACTAATGGGTCTTTAACACCCCGCCTAATAAAATACCGGGCGACCAATCTTGTACCAAATTAAAACAGGAGTCGCATACGGTTCATTCTTAGCATCACTGTCGAAAACCAAATTATTTACTAATAACCTATTAGGCTAGCGTCAAAATTTAAGTTAACTAATCTTTTTAAACAAACTATATAAATAAGACATTCACACAATTTATATAAATGAAATGGAAAGGAAAAATAACTGAACACTCGGTTTAAAAATAATACCACCCAAACGAATTCCATAATAAAAGCGGTAAAAGATTAATAAATGCAGTTGGGCTTCTGTCCCGAGTATTTGTACAGTAACTCCTATCTAGATTACAAGCATAAAAGAGTCTAAAGAAAATCTGCATGCATCCACAGTTGCTACAGCAAACGTCAGACTCGAAGGAATCTTCATCCAGGCGTCCCTGTGTCTGGACACCTAAAAATGTATATATATATATATATATATATATATATATATATATATATATATATATATATAGCAAAAGAGAGGAAAATAGATAAACGGGTCAGAGCTCGAGTTGTGAAAATATTTTGCAAGTGCATAAATGCTTTATTTGTGAAAATTTTGTTTATCTCATATTTAAATTGGTATCGCACTCCCATGAGATACCCCTCACCCCTCTTCTAATGGTGTACACCTATCACATCCCTCTAAACAACCTAGTCAAGCTACCCTGCCTAACTCAACTCGTTCCAACCATTCTAAAATCCTAATTAACCCGAGTACTAAGGGCTAAACTTCTCCCCAGTCTCAACATTATCATGTTCGTGCATGGGGTGTCTCGCGAAGCGAAATCCAAATAAGGAACCCCCCGATACATTACTACTTGGCAATGTCGATCGTCGAGATCCATTCGGCCATCAGTACTAAACTTATATATATATATATATATACCGATAAGTCAGTTTGGCTCGAATTGGAGTAAACGAGTCATTTAAAGTGTCTATTAACATTTAAAACTGGGTTTATTGTTTTAAGGGATTTAAAGGCTTACGGATCAAGCCATCTCATTTAGGGAAAGAGAGAAATAGAAAGAAAAAGAGAAAGAAGAAGAAAGAAAGAGAGGGAGAGAGGAGAAAAAAGCTTGGAGATTCTAGTCCAAACGCGATCCCGGGGACGATCCAACCTCTACAATCTCGAGGCCAGTATATAATCTTCCTAATTATTTCATTTGTGTATTTCATTTCATAATTTGTGGATAAAAGAAATGGATTTTGGGTATTAATATCAAATCCTATATTTTGGGTCTAATCTTGAAAGTGATGTTTAAATATGGGTTTGATGGTGTAGAAATGGTTGGGACCAACTTTGGGTTGATTTATTAGCCTAGAATCATGATATGATGAAGGTTTAGGGGTTGGAAGTGAAATTTTAGGGTTTGTAATTCGTGGGTTTAATGGAGAAGAAGAGACCTTTAGGGTGTTGCAGACCCGAATCGATTCGCCCCTTTAGCGAATTGTTGGCAGGTCTGCATTGACCGAATCGATTCGGACCCTGGGCGAATTGATTCGGCATGAGACATAAGCCTAGGTATTTGGACCCGAATCGATTCGCCTTGGAGGTCGAATCGATTCGCTGGGCCAAATCGATTCGGAATAGGGACGAATTGATTCGGAAATAGGGCTGTTTTGTGGAATTTTTCTAGAATGATTTGTAACCCTTTTTGGTTGGGTTTATTGATTCGGGACCTTCTTTTATGATGTAAGAGATATGTTTTGGAGACACATAAGGGGTTTCTCACATGTTATGATTATGGGGACTTATTGAAATAATTTGGGAAAATATGTATATATGCATGCAGTGGAGTTGTGTATAGAGATAGTGAGAAACCTCATTGGGGATGGGAATCCTAATTATAGATCAAAAGTGAGCCTAGTCATGATGTAAGGTTAAGGTCCCTTCGAGAGAGTGGTGAGGGAACGACATGAAATCGTAGGCCGAGGTTGTGCCGAATCTTTATAGTGATAGGATTCTATTTAGATTAAGATTGGGGACCGACGAGAGAGAGAGAGTGGTCGCGTATCCTTAGTAATGTCTAACTTAAGGAATAGATTGCAAGGGCAATAAGATTTAGGGGTTCATAGGAATAATTTAACCGTCTTTGGGATAGTGATTTGATACCAGAATGGTATTACCCTAAGTGATGAGATCATGAGATGAATTTAAGTTAAGCTTGAGGTTTGTAGACTATTAGTCATTTGCATACCAATAGTCAAAATTTGTATTGGAGATATTTATGTGCTTTCGGAAACAGGTGTGATGTGTAGTGATTGTAACCTACACTAAACTTTTGGGTGATAACCTTAATGTTGGAGATATATCTATGTTGGAAGATTATTTATATCATAGGAGAAATGGATGAATATTCTTCAAGTGAGAGATCATATTCATATAATGAATTCATCTATTATGATTGGAGTTATGGCTATTATATTGAGGATTTTGGGATGCTAATAGTCGAGTTAGTAAGATTTACACATACAATGAGAGATAGTATGTATATATGTATGTATATATATTTGTATAGATATGAATATGTGTGTATACTCTTGGCGTGAATATCTAAACCGTATATGAAGGTCTAGATATATGATGTAATTATATAGATGTATATATATTGTGCATGTGAATGATATATATACTTGTATGGTTAAGCATACCCCGCACATGCTATCATTGGAAAGTTGCGCGATGAGGGTGAGCACCCTGGCTCGATGAGCAGATAGAGTCCATTGTGTTATTATGTGATATACGTTTGTTTTGGGGTGAGACGTGGTGGATATGTTTCATCTCATTGACCGGTTAGAAACTATGACCGCTTCCCGGACATCGTGTGTGTGTGTTGGCCCCGATGTCGGTGATATTGAGTCCAACTGTGGTCCCCAGGATGGTATATGAGTGATGACCTAGAAGATGATAGCATGGTGCTGTATATCGGCAGTATATAGCCGGGTATATTATGTGTATGGCCATTGTACATTATATATGATATGTACACTTGGCTATGGGAATGAATGGTTGTATATATATATATATATATATATATATATATATATATATATATATATATATATATATATATATATATATGTTTAGAGTAAATATATATATATATATAATTATTATATCCTATAGTTGAAAGGATATGAAAATTCCTATGGTGTACATCTTGGATGATTACGATGTACCAGATTATTGGGGGGTTGATGTATCGCATTTAAGGGAAAAAATTCGGTTATATCAACCCAAGGATTCAGTGGAGATTTTGAGGTTACTCTTAGGTAGTAATCCAAATTTGAGAAGTTGAAGAAATAGAGATTGTGTGGATGACATAATGGATCCCTACAATCGACATTGCCAAGAAGTAGTGTATCAGGGGGGGTTCCATGTTTGGATTTCTCTTTGCGAGACGTCCCACGCACGAAACACAGTGCAATGTTGAGAGTAGAGAGAAGTTTTGTCTTTAGTGCTGTACGTAGTTGTAGTAGTGAATTGTATTATAACAACATGGATCCTTACAATCAACATGGTTAAGGAGTAGTATATCGAGGGGGTTCTTTGTTTGGATTTCGCTTTGCGAGACGTCTGTGACACCCCGACTAATTAAATACCGGGTAGCTACTCCTTTATTAAATTAATGCAAAATGTCAAGTTTGTTCAGTTCATAGCATCATTGTCCAAAATGTTTTAACAATTACTGGCCACCTAATATTTAAAAAGTGAGTTGTCAATTTTAATTAAATCCGATTAACATGCAATCATTAAATTATGAAATACTAACATAACCACCACAACATAATGACAATGGAATAACCATAAAATAGTAATGAGTCTGGAGGGATACTCCTCACAAAAATCCAAATACAGGAATAAACAAATACTAAGTCTGCATCACTAAATTAATTACAACCCAAAAATCTGATATAACTGGATAAATAAAGTGTCTAAAATAAATGGGGCGACATGCCCAACAGATGAGGAAAATCTAGTAACATAGAGTCAAGATCGAAAGTGGAGGCGTCTAGTCAAAGTCTTGTAACTTCCACGACAGCTAAAGTCCGTCACCTGAATGGAACTCCTATGCATGGTGTCCTTGTGGCTGGGCACCTAAAAGGTTTTTACAAAAATATATTTGAAAGAAAACGGGTCAGAGCCCGATTGTGGAAAACAGTTTAAAATATAGCAAGTGTTTTAATGACATAAAACAATGAATGCAAAATACATGTTAGGACGTGCTCTCACGTGAAATACTCACCTCTCGAATATCTGCGCACTCCTAACGTATCCGTAATCGAATCGAGTTATGCCCGTATCTAACTGGTTCAATATAAAATCTAACGTTACTATACGATTCACGATTTAATTCCCGACATCTTATTTTAAATAGAGTGTTTTGCTTTTCTACACAGTTTCCCATTTTAGTACTACTAATCACTAGAGACCTTCCATTTTATCTTTTACAAAATGTTGATATTATAGATACTCACATTTATACATTACAGTTCATTTCAATTAGTAGTATATTATTCTAATCATAAATATACAATACTAGCACCCCGACACTAAGCTGCAGTGCACACATACTCTGCAATCCAATCCCGGTACATCACGTACATAAGGACCACGCATTCCGAATCTCTCAGGAATCGTTCTCAAATAACAACAATCACATAAAATGGAGGCGAACATAGTTCACATCACATGGGTAACGCACATACCTACCCTCCCATGATCAGCAGACTTATTGACTTCTCAATAAGTCCTTCTCTGACCTATGTCCTCGAGGTACCAATATAAATCCCCCCCGTAGGCACACAAAGATTAGATGGCCCTAATCGAACGCAAACCTCCCATGATAGCAAGTATGGTAGGTATGTTTTACACATAAAACCACATATACTAAGCATTCACACATCTTAGATATCTCGAATTATTAATGTAGGCATGATTCTCGTTCTTATACCGTCATTTAATGTTATACGTTTACAAGTCCCCGATTTGTATATTAATGTTGTCAGCCCTTCTCACGTCGTAATTAGGTATTCGTTTCCTATTCCACAAAGGTCATCCAGATTACTATAAGGTCCTAAGTTCTAATCCTCAACGTACCCCAATTCTCACAATTTTACCCACTAGTCAATAAGGGAAGGTTAATTCTCAATTACTTAAGTCTATGGGACATTTGAAATAAAATCAGCCCAAAAAGGCCATTCTGTCAACTCGTTAGAAGTCTCGTTCGAACGAGTGTCGTTCAAACGAAAGGGTTCGAATGAAATACCAACTCGTTAGAAGAGATACTATCATCTCGTTAGAAGCTCGTTCGAACGAGGTCGTTCGAACGACCTGGGCAGGTCTTCTAACGAGATGGCAGACTCCGCCCAGAATTTTCCCCAATTCGTTTTTCTTCATATTTTTCTCCTCTAAATCCCCATTAAGATCATCCCAATTAAGTTTTAACGTTCTTAAACTACTCTTAGTCCTCCTAAGTCACCCTGTAACATATATTTGGGGTCAATGCTTCCTAAATAAACATGTAATCATCATAATTCCCAAACATTATCCCACACCCTATAAACATGAAGCCAGAATTTTAACGTCTACAATTTCTCCATATAATTCCGTTTTTAAATCATCAAAAGATACAATCTGGATATGGAATTCATTCATTACCATTCTATATGCAATCCCTATATAAGATTTTGAGTTCTATCTCCAAATTTCATGGGTTTTTCATCAAACTTTCAATAAAAGACATATATTCAATCCTAAGCATGGAGGAAACAATCGCTTGAAATTATGTAATTAAACCACTTGCCTTAGATTTTCTGATTAGATGTTTAAGGATGAAGGTTTATTCTCCTCTTTCTCTCTACAGATTTCTCCCAAAGATGGTGATGGTGATGGTGGCTAAGGGTTTCTTTTGGAACCTCTTAAAACTTTCCCTATAACTCCCGTAGCCCACTACTTGTTAAATGCTGATATTGGACATAGTGAGTTTATTTCTAATATAAAATTAACCTCTCAAATTCGTGGGTTTTAATTCCCCTACTTTTAAAATTACCAAAATACCCTTCTAGGTTATCGGTATGGCCCAAAAATGACCCGGGACCCAAACTAAACCCCCGACTAGCGTTTTCTGACTATTTTGACCTTTCCGGACACATTGGCGTACTCAAAATGACCATTCGGTTGATAAAAATATAATTCACTTTTTAATTCAAATAATTTCATTCCTGACGCGACTGACACGCACGTCCCAACTAAATTTCCAAATTTTCGTATGTCTGCCTCGTGACAATTTAAATATTATCAATACTCATGTATCACCATACATACTCGGAAATAATAAATTTTTACATCATAATCAAATACCAACTCACATCTCGTTAGTATTTATACCAGGATTAATTTCTAATTAATTCTCTTTTAAATTAATTAATCCCTTAAATAAAAATCAATAAAATTACGGGGTATTACATACTTCCCCCTCTAATAATAGAATTTCGTCCCGAAAATCGGAACTAAAGAGTACCTGGTAAAAATAACTTCGGATATCGCTCGTGCATTTCATCCTCGCGCTCCCATGTGGACTCCTCGTCATTATGATGACGCCACTGCACACGTACTAACGGTACTATCTTCAACCACAGTTTCCGCTCGCTTCGGTCCAAAATAGCAATCGGCCCCTCCTCGTAGGAATTATCAGGCTTGATATTGATGTCCTCCAAAGCAATGTGAGTATGGTCCAAATCGTCCCTAAGATATTTCCTTAGCCGGAAAATATGGAACACATCATGAATCCTATGCAAGTTCTCGGTAACCCCAGTCTATACGCAACTAGCCCAATACGCTCGATGATAGGAAATGGCCCCACATACCTTGGTGCCAGTTTCCCCTTCTTCCCAAAATGCATTATGCCCTTCATAGGAGATACTCTGAGTAACACCTGGTCCCCCACCTTGAATTCTCTGAAGAACATCTTGGCATCAGCATAGCTCTTCTGCCGGTCCTGAGCTTCCCGAATGCGACTCTGTATCATCTCTATTCTTGCTGAAGTATCCTGAATCACTTCTGGTCCAAGGAGTTTGTTATCCCCCACCTCTAACCAACATGCTGGGGAAAGACAAGGTCTACCGTCCAACGCCTCAAATGGAGCCATGCCAATGGTAAACTGATAGGAGTTATTATAAGCAAACTCCACCAGTGGAAGGTACTGCTCCCATCTACCTCCAAAGTCTAAGATGCACATACGCAACATGTCCTTCAACATCTGATTTGTCCGCTCTATTTGACCATCAGTCTGCGGGTGATAAGTTGTACTCAACCACAACTCCGTACCCGTGGCCTCCTGGAAACACTCCCAAAATTATGAAACAAATATTTTGTTTCGGTCAAACACGATATTTAGAGGCACCCCGTGAAGTCTCACTATCTCTGCGATGAAAATCAGGGCATACTGTCCCGTAGTGTAATCTGTCCTTACGGGTAAAAAATGAGCAACTTTGGTCAACCGGTCCACAATTACCCATATGGAGTCGTGACCCCTCTGTGACGTAGGTAACCCCGTGATGAAATCCATGGATATGCTCTCCCATATCCACATAGAAACCTCTAACGGTTGTAGAAGTCCTGTCGGGTTCTGATTGTCCACCTTTACTGGCTGGCAAGTGGCACGTTTAGAAACAAACACGACAATATCTCTCTTCATCCCGCTCCACTAATACTATCGTCTCATGTCTTGGTACATCTTATCCCCACCAGGGTGTACCGCGAATCATGAACCGTGCGACTCCGTCATTACCTCGTATCGGAAGTCCTCCCTTTCCGAAATGACCAGTCTCCCATTGAAGCGTAATCCCCCATCTGAGCCAACAGTATAGGACTCGGATCCCTCTGCTAGTAATCAAACTATTTACTCCTGACAGAACGAGTCATTTGCCTAGGCCTTTACCACTCTCGTAACAATCTGAGGTATAATAGTCATCACAGACATGGACGATCGGGCCACTGCATCCTGGTGTCCCAACTCCTTCCACTTAGCTTTCCACACCTCGGCCACCTCATTTACCGGTCGACGGCTCAACTCGTCTTCTACCATATTAGCCTTTCATGGGTGATACTAGATATCGAATTGATAATCCTTCACAAACCCAAGCCACCGACGTTGACACATATTCAGCTCCTTCTGCGTGAACAGGTATTGTAGAGACTTGTGGTCTGTGAACAACCGAAATTTCTCCCCCAGGAGATAGTGTCTCCAAATTCGAAGAGCGAATACGACTGTCGCTAACTCCAAGTCGAGGGTGGGGTAATTCCTCTCGTGAGGCTTAAGCTTACGGGAAGCATAAGCTATGGCCTGACTCTCCTGTTGCAGCACACCTCCAAGTCCTTATAAGGACGCATCGGTGTAAACTAAATACCCAACTCCCAGTCTGGGAAATGCTAACACAGGCGCTGAGGTCAACTTGTCCTTCAGCTCATCGAATGCCAACTGACAAGCATTGCTCCAGATGAATGGAACACCCTTGCGAGTCAAATGTGTCAAAGGACCCGCTATCTTTGAGAAACCCCGAATAAACCTCCTGTAGTATCCTGCTAAGCCCAAGAAACTATGGATCTCAGTCGGTGTCGTGGGCTGTCCCCACTCCCTCACCGCGGATACCTTCCCCGAATCAACAGATATCCCCCGGTCTGAAATGATATGCCCCAAAAACTGAACCTCCTTCAACCAGAACCCACACTTCTCATACATTTCATAAAGCTCGTTATGACGCAACGTCTGTAAAACCTGTCTCAAATGCTCAGTGTGCTCCTCTTCTGTCTGGGACTAAACCAAAATGTCATCAATAAAGACAATGACGAACTGGTCTAGGAACTCTCTGAACACCCTATTCATTTAGTCCATAAACACGGCTGGCGCGTTGGTCAAGCCAAAAGGCATAACCCGAAATTCATAGGAACCATATCGTGTCAAGAAAGCAGTCTTCGAGACGTCATGTTCCCTGATACGCAACTGATGCTATCCCAATCGCAAATCAATCTTTGAGAAGAAGCAAGCTCCCCTCAACTGGTCAAATAAGTCATCGATTAGGGGTAACGGATATTTATTCCGTATCGTGACTGTATTCAACTCCCGGTAATCTACACACAACCTCAACGATCCATCCCTCTTCTTTACGAACAACACAGGGGCACCCCATGGTGAAGTACTCCTCCGGATAAACCCCTGACCCAACAACTGCTCTATCTGATCCCTTAGCTCTTTCATCTCCACTGGAGCCATACGGTACGGTGCGCGGGAAATTGGCCGAGTGCCCGGCGTCAAATCGATAACAAAATCAATCTCTCTACTAGGAGGTAATCCAGATATGTCCTGAAATACATCAGAAAAATCCCTCACGACTGGAATCGAATCAAGTGGTATCACCACTTCCTTAGAGGTCTCCTCCTCTATATAGTACAATTGAGTGGACGATCCTCCCTCAGGGCGAGGCATCGCCACCAAAAACATCTCCTGCCCGGGAATGGAAAATATGATACTCCTGCTGAAACAATCAATCATGGTTTGGTATGAAACTAGCCAATCCATACCAACAATCGCATCATACTCAGTCATCTCTAATACTAGCATATCAGCAGGTAAAGTAAACCTCCCGATCTCTATATGCACACTTCTACAAATAAGGGAAATTACAGAAACCCTAGTCAACGATGAATCTACACAAGTAATCATGCTCTCTATAGTGTCTAACAACCCCAAAGTGCGTGCAAATATCGTGGCAATGAAACAATGTGCGGCCCCCGTATCAAATAAAATACGCCCCATAGTCCCCTGAATAGAGAACATACCCTCAATGGAAGGTTGATCCTGTGGGACTGCGACCTGCTGGAGCTGGTACACTCTCCCATACTGAAGTTGTCCCAACTGGGCTGGGACCCCTGGGATGGGTGGTAATGCTTCCATCTGTGGTGGTGCTGGGAGGGCGGCGGGGAATATAGGCCTCTGTGGCTCATGTCAAGCATCCTGCTGCTGCTACTGTGGGGCCCTGCCTCTATTAGGACAATCCTGGCGTTTGTGACCAATCTTGCCACAAATAAAACACTTCCCCAGAAAGTTTCCCCCTCGCTGTCCCTGCTGCACTCGGCCCTGATGGTCGTTACCATTCCTACCTTGACCATCCTGGCCCTGCTAAAACTGCTGCTGCTGACCATTCTGGCCCTGCTAGCCCCTATGGACGTTTTAACCCTGATGGCCATGTCTAAAACCTCCCTGACCATTCCTGAAACCCCCAGATCTGAATCTCTTAGGATCCCCCTATTGGGAACCCTGATCACCCAGCCTGTACTGACCCTGAATAGATTGTGCCCCGCTGGCACCATTTCCCCCTATCCTGCCCTGATGGCTAGACTCTCCTGATCTCTTACTCTCAGACATGTGAAAGCGGTGATCCTGGTAGTGAAGTAGTGCCGCATTAACTACGTCAGAGTAAGTTGCCAACGAAAGATTTCCCAACAAGTTTTGTCGGATCCTCCAAGTCAATCCGTCCATGAACTTCTTAATCTTCCTCTCCTCAGTTGGAATCTCATCAGGAACAATATTCAAGAGATTTGTGAATTCATCCTCATACTCGGCCACGGTCTTCCCCTCCTGCTTGAGGTTCATTATCTTCCTCCTCATCTCAGTGTGAACAGCTGATGGAAAATATTTGCGGTCGAACCGAACCTGGAACTCCTGAATAGAATGGGCGTCCCTCTCCTCCGCGGTGGTAATAGACTCCCACCACTGTAATGCTGATCCTACTAGCTTAAAAGTAGCTAGTATCTGCTTCTGAACATCCGTGCAATCGTACATCCTTAAGTGCCTCTGAATGTCCTTCCTCCACTGACTGGACACTACAACGTCGGAGCTACCTATAAACTCCGGAGGGTGTGCTTTCTGAAAATCATCACGAACACGTTCCCAAGCAAATGAAAATGCATGATCCTGAACTGGCGCAACTACCGGCACCTGTGGTGGTACCTGTTGTACAACTGCTAGGGCGGCATTCACTGCTTGGGCTATAATAGCTGCAACCTCGGCGTCATTCATGGTGCCCTAAACTGGTGCAGGCTGTGGCTCGGGCTTTGCATCCCTAGGAACTCGCTGTGCATGTGGTGGAGGCATCTAAAATGAGAGTAAAGTCTTATGAGTTTGCAGTTAATATCTCAAAACAGCTGAAGAGCGAAACATACTTAAAAAAATACAACAGTCCTAACATATAGGGCTCTACATCAAAGAAAGTTCAGCGAAAACATAATAAGCCGTATAGATCCTAAGGACACTACCTGTGACACCCCGACTAATTAAATACCGGGTAGCTACTCCTTTATTAAATTAATGCAAAATGTCAAGTTGGTTCAGTTCATACCATCACTGTCAAAACGTTTTAACAATTACTAGCCACCTAATATTTAAAAAGTGAGTTGTCAATTTTAATTAAATCCGATTAACATGCATTCATTAAATTATGAAATACTAACATAACCACCACAACATAATTAAAATGGAATAACCATAAAATAGTAATGAGTCTGGAGGGATACTCCTCACAACAATCCAAATACAGGAATAAACAAATACTAAGTCTGCATCACTAAATTAATTACAATCCAAAAATCTGATATAACTGGATAAATAAAGTGTCTAAAAGAAATGGGGCGACATGCCCAACAGATGAGGAAAATCTAGTAACATAGAGTCAAGATCAAAAGTGGAGGCGTCTAGTCAAAGTCTTGTAACTTCCACGGCAGCTAAAGTCCGTCACCTTAATGGAACTCCTATGCATGGTGTCCTTGTGGCTGGGCACCTAAAAGGTTTTTCAAAAATATATTTGAAAGCAAACGGGTCAGAGCCCGATTGTGGAAAACAGCTTAAAATATAGCAAGTGTTTTAATGACATAAAACAATGAATGCAAAATACATGTTAGGACGTGCTCTCACGTGAAATACTCACCTCTCGACTATCTGTGCACTCCTAACGTACCCGTAATCGAATCGAGTTATGCCCGTATCTAACTGGTTCAATATAAAATCTAACGTTACTATACGATTCACGATTTAATTCCCGACATCTTATTTTAAACAGAGTGTTTTTCTTTTCTACACAGTTTCCCATTTTAGTACTACTAATCACTAGAGACCTTCCATTTTATCTTTTACAAAACGTTGATATTATAGATACTCACATTTATACATTATAGTTCATTTCAATTAATAGTATATTATTCTCATCATAAATATACAATACTAGCACCCCGAGACTAAGCTACGGTGCACACATACTCAGCTATCCAATCCCGGTACATCACGTACATAAGGACCATGCATTCCGAATCTCTTAGGAATCGTTCTCAAATAACAACAATCACACAAAATGGAGGCAAACATAGTTCACATCACATGGGTCACGCACATACCTACGCTCCTATGATCAGCAGACTTATTGACTTCTCAATAAGTCCTTCTCTGACCTATGTCCTCTAGGTACCAACCTAAATCCACCCGTAGGCACACAAAGATTAGATGGCCCTAATCGAACGCAGACCTCCCGTGATAGCAAGTATGGTAGGTATGTTTTACATATCAAACCACATATACTAAGAATTCACACATCTTAGATATCTCGAATTATTAATATAGATATGATTCTCGTTCTTATACCGTCATTTAATGTTATACGTTTATAAGTCCCCGATTTGTATATTAACGTTGTCAGCCCTTCTCACATCGTAATTAGGTATTCATTTCCTATTCCATAAATGTCATCCGAATTACTATAAGGTCCTAAGTTCTACTCCTCAACATACCCCAATTCTCACAATTTTACCCACTAGTCAATAAGGGAAGGTTAATTCTCAATTACTTAAGTCTACGGGACATTTCAAATAAAATCAGGCCAAAAAGGCCATTATGTCAACTCGTTAGAAATATCGTTCGAACGAGTGTCGTTCGAATGAAAGGCTTCTAATGAACTACCAACTCGTTAGAAGGGATACTATCATCTCGTTAGAAGCTCGTTCGAACAAGGTCGTTCGAACGACCTGGGCAGGTCTTCTAACGAGATGGCAGACTCCGCCCAGAATTTCCCCCAATTCATTTTTCTTCAGATTTTTCTCCTATAAATCCCCATCAAGATCATCCCAATTAAGTTTTAACGTTCTTAAACTACTCTTAGTCCTCCTAAGTCACCCTCTAACATATATTTGGGGTTAATGCTTCCTAAATAAACATGTAATCATCATAATTCCCAAACATTATCCCAAACCCTATAAACATGAAGCCAGAAATTTAACGTCTATAATTTCTCCATATAAATCCATTTTTAAATCATCAAAAGATACATTTTGGATATGGAATTCATTCATTACCATTCTAAATGCAATCCCTATATAAGATTTTGAGTTCTATCTCCAAATTTCATGGGTTTTTAATCAAACTTTCAATATAAGACATATATTCAATCCTAAGCATGGAGGAAACATTCTCTTGAAATTATGTAATTAAACCACTTGCCTTAGATTTTCTGATCAGATGTTGAAGGATGAAGGCTGATTCTCCTCTTTCTCCCTACAGATTTCTCCCAAAGTTGGTGATGGTGGCTAGGGGTTTCTTTATGGAACATCTTAAAACTCTCACTATAACTCCCGTAGCCCACTACTTGTTAGATGATTATATTGGACTTAGTGGGTTTATTTCTAATATAAAATTAACCTCTCAAATTCGTGGGTTTTAATTCCCCTATTTTTAAAATTACCAAAATACCCTTCTAGGTTGTTGGTATTGCCCAAAAATGCCCCGGGACCCAAACTAAACCCCCGGCTAGTGTTTTCTGACTATTTCGACCTTTTCGGACACATTGGCGCACTCAAAATGACCATTCGGTTGATAAAAATATAATTCACTTTTTAATTCAAATAATTTCATTCCTGACGCGACTGACTCGCGCGTCCCAACTAAATTTTCAAATTGTCGTATTTCTGCCTCGTGACAATTTAAATATTATCAATACTCATGTATCACCATACATACTCGGAAATAATAAATTTTTACATCATAATCAAATACAAACTCACATCTCGTTAGTATTTATACCCGGATTAATTTCCAATTAATTCTCATTTAAATTAATTAATCCCTTAAATAAAAATCAATAAAATTACGGGGTATTACAATGTCCTACGCATGAAACGCAGTGCCATGTTAGGAATAGAGAGAGGTTTTGTCCTTTGTACTTTTATATATCAGTAGTATGATTATGTAGATGACATGATGGATCCCTACAATCGACATTGTCAAGGAGTAGTGTATCGGGGGGTTCCTTGTTTGGATTTCCCTTTGCGAGACGCCCCACGTACGAAACGCAGTGCAATATTAATAGTAGTGAGAAGTCATGTCTTTTGTATTTATATGTAATTGTCGTAGTAGAATTGGGTGTATGACATAATGGATCTCTAGGATTGACATTGTCAAGGAGTAGTGTATCGGGGGGTTCCTTATTTGGATTTTGCTTTGCGAGACGCCCCACGCACGAAATGCAGTGCAATGTTAAGAGTAGAGAGAAGTTTTATTCTTATTATATTGTGCATGTTATTTAGAGAATAAACACTTAATTTGAAGTTTAAATATTAATATGTGAAGTAATAAAATGGACAACTGATTTAGATATAAATTGGAATTAATTAAGCCTAATATAGCACTTATGTGTAGAATAATTGAGTGTGATTAGAATGAGAAGGATTTTAGGGTATTGTTAAAAGATAGGTTGTTCGTATGGGTGGGGTAACTAAATTAAGATTCCAGGACGCGAATAGGTGCGCGCTTTTAGATGCGAGGTGAGATTGGGGTTTCACGAGAGTGCGACTCCACCTTAATTATGAAATAAGTGCATTGATATTTATTATGTACGGTTAACACACTTGCTAAACATTTTTACACCTCGGGATCTGACCCATTTAGATGTTCTCTCCTGCTATATATATATTACTACAGGTGTCCTACCGCAGGGATGTTGGATGCCCTTCTATCCAGAGTTGTGGGAGTCGTAAGAGGTGCGGAATCTTGCGGGACTTAGATTGTAGTCTCTCTCTATTTCTTTGTAAATCTAGGTAGGATTCATTGTGTACATCGGGTTTATACTTTAGAGTTATTTATATTTATTTATATTTCTTCCCCATGGATGTTGTACTGTCTCTGACCCGACAGCTTATTCGGGTATATTCATTTGTATATACGCATTTCATGTTATACTAGAACTTTCTTTCATCATTATACTTGTGCATTCTACCTTTGTTAGTAGCTGTACATAGTTAGTTTGATTTCCATTGTATGTTTTATTTAGTTTTTGGCATCCGTCTTTAATAGTTTCGGGTAGTTAGCCTTATATTATTTTGTATTTTCAGTTGATGTTGAGACTGAGCCATCTGAGATACCTGATTTATGTAGTATAGGGATGGCCACCCGTCATTATTTTAAGCGGGTTGTCACAGATGATATCAGATCATCAGGTTCTAGAGTTTTTAGGATCTGTGCGGGTTATCTTTGTTCTTCCGTTGACGTTCTTGATATAGAACCCTACTATTAGGATTGTTGTGTTCACTACATTTATCTTCTTCTATGAGATGTACTCGCTCGAATGACATTCTGACATAGTTGCTTTCGTTTCATACGTCACCGAGAATAAGTCGATTAGGAAGGGGCAAGATGAGAGATGTAATACCCATAACATATTTTGGGTACACTTTGATTTGAGGTATTTCTTTCCGCAATCCACGTAGAGGTAAGAAGGAGAATCTCGTGATTGATAAGGTAAGTACTGAAGAGGAGAGAATAGGGAACCCTTGGGAGGTTAGATTGAGAAATTCTTTAACATTTGTTCGAAAAACTGGTGTGGGTGACCTTTATCGATGTGAGGTGTGAGGTGTGGTCCCAATATTAGGAGTATTGCCTTATGGAAAGAGGGAGTGAGCAAGTGTGCTCTTTGTACGACATCTTTTGGGATAGTAAACCATCTTGTGATGAGCTAGTAGAGAGTTACTCTATTGATTTTCGAGAGTGTGAATTGTTAAGGTTATTATTTTCTACTTACGCTAGGACAGGAAATTTTAGTGTTCCAATGAGGGAAGAACTTATCTTATGGAAAGGTGTTGGTGTGATGTAAGGGATTAGTATAACTGAGGAAGTTCAGAGTTTAGTAGATTCATTCTTGAGCGAAACATTTAGCTCATAGTTGTGCTAGTTTTGAGAACTAGGTATTGGTTAGAGTCTTGTATTTGCTGAGGCCTTGTGTCCTAAACATAAGGTGTTTGTTTGGCGTGTCGAAAGACATGGAATTGTTTTATATTATATTATTACATAGGCCTTCGGGAAATATCAAAAATATGAAAATCTTTTATAAAACCTTAACCCTGGTTCGACTAATCTCAATCCCCGACATAGCTACCCATTAGTGTATCGGGAGGGTTCCTTATTTGGATTTCGCTTGCGAGACCTCCCCCGCATGAAGGTAGCTAGTGTCAGGAATTGAGAAGAGTTCAACCCTTGGGAATTTCAAATTTCTATATATTTAATATGTTGCTATAGATTATATTATTGAGATTTATATTACGACTTGAGGCTGGTAGATCCGGGTTATTATTTTACGAGTGGAACTTGAGTACGGGGTGTATGGGCGCCCTAGGCAACTAGTTTGATTCTAAACTCCTTACGTTTCGATGTCCGAATCGGGAAGGATCGGTATAGTGATCTTGAGGGTAGATGTAAGGACTATATGAGATTTAAGTCCTAGGCATAACCTAAATATCGCGGACGAAATTTTTGTAAGGAGGGAAGTATGTAACAACCCGTGACTTTGGGACTGAGAAATTAAATTTTGAGAGAAATAAAATTTAATTGAATTGGAGAATTTTAAAATTTGGAAATTGAAGTCCAAAAATAAATGATAATTTTGAGTGCGCCATTGGTTCCGGATGGGTCGAGATAGTCAAAATGATTGTCATTGGGTTTTATTTCGGTTCATGATTACTTTTAAGTCAATTTGGCTCTAATTGGAGTAAACGAGTCGATTCGTCCCTATTCTGAATCGATTCAGCCCAACGAATCGATTCGGCCTCCAAGGTGAATTGATTCGGGTGACAGTCATTCAAGGTGTTTGTGAGATCAATTCAATGTTAACAATGGCAGCATAGGGTATATACACACATAGTAGAAGGAGACGAGGAGAAGAGGATTTACACCGAAATATAAGTGGTTCAGCCAATTAGGCCTACGTCCACTGTGCAAGTGTATGATGGGTATCAATATGTGAGGGCACTAATGGCCATAGATACAATCTCTCAAGCTTTCTCTCTTTACTGTGTATTTGAACAGAGTTTCAGCTAGGGTTGCTAATTTCGAGGATCCTTTGCAAGGTAGAGGATGACCTCTATATATAGTACCTGGGGGGTGTAATGTACCCCCCATGCATGCAATGAGCATGTGTGTGTGTTGGTCTAGCCAATATGAAGAAGACATCTGTCACTGTCACATGTAGAGAATGATGATGAAATATTCTTCCCACGTGTGGGGAATGATTTGTTATAACTGACTTGTGTCCACGTGTCCTTATCCAAATGTCAATAGGTGCTCGGCCATTGTGCTTGGTCATGACCTCGGCCTAGGAGAAGCCGAGTTTGATAAATTCTAGTTGCTCATTCAATCCTAGATGGACCATGAAGTCCTCGTCTTAAGTTAAGCCGAGACAAGGGATTGGGGTCGGCCAGAGCCGAGGTTAAGCTGGCATGTGCTTGGAACATCGACTGATTTCTTGATGAGGCTGACCTTGGTAGAAGTATGGCTTCCTGCTACCTCGGTCAACTCTAGGCCGAGGTTGTCATCCCCAGGTGAACTGAAATGTCGCTGACCCTTATGATACATGCAGTGCCACCCATGACATGGTTGGTGGTAGTGTCGGCATGGGCCGACCCTTCTATGGCCGAGAGTTGTTATCACGGTACCAGAGCATTTCCCACCTAGGTAATGTCTTGGTCGAGGCTTTAGTTTCTGGGCCAAGGTGACACTTGGGGAATATCAATTTCTAACCCTTTTTGGTCGGGTTTATTGATTCGGGACCTTCTTTTATGATGTAAGAGATATGTTTTGGAGACACATAAGGGGTTTCTCACATGTTATGATTATGGGGACTTCTTGAAATAATTTGGGAAAATATGTATATATGTATGTAGTGGAGTTGTGTATGGATATAGTGAGAAACCTCATTGGGGATGGGAATCCTAATTATAGATCAAAAGTGAGCCTAGTCGTGATGTAAGGTTAAGGTCCCTTCGAGAGAGTGGTGAGGGAACGACATGAAATCGTAGGCCGAGGTTGTGCCGAATACTTATAGTGATAGGATTCTATTTAGCTTAAGATTGGGGACTGACGAGAGAGAGAGAGTGGTCGTGTATCCTTTGTAATGTCTAACTTAAGGAATAGATTGCAAGCGCAATAAGATTTAGGGGTTCATAGGAGTAATTTAACCGTTGTTGGGATAGTGATTATATATCAGAATGGTTTTCCCCTAAGTGATGAGATCATGAGATGAATTTAAATTAAGCTTGAGGTTTGTAGACTATTAATCATTTGCATACCAATAGTCGAAATTTGTATTGGAGATATTGATGTACTTTCGGATACAGATGTGATGGGTAGTGATCGTTACCAACACTAAACTTTGGGTGATAACCTTAATGTTGGAGATATATCTATGTTGGAAGATTATTTATATCATAGGAGAAATGGATGAATATGCTTCAAGTGAGAGATCGTATTCATATAATGAATTCAGCTATTATGATTGGAGTTATGGCTATTATATTGAGGACTTTGGGATGCTAATAGTCGAGTTTGTAAGCTTTACACATACAATGAGAGATAGTATGTATATATATTTGTATAGATATGAATATATGTGTATACTCATGGCGTGAATAGCTAAACCGTATATGAAGGTTTAGATATATGATGTAATTATATAGATGTATATATATTGTGCATGTGAATGATATATATACTTGTATGGTTAAGCATACCCCGCACATGCTATCATTGGGAAGTTGAGCGATGAGAGTGAGCACCCTGGCTCGATGATCAGAGTGTGGATATTCCCCAGGTCAAAGCGTCCATTGTGTTATTATGTAATAAAATCCATGGAAATACTCTCCCACTTCCACGCGAGTACTTCCAATGGCTGAAGCAATCCTGACGGTTTCTGATGGTCCACCTTCACCAGTTGGCAGGTAGAACATTTGGACATGAACTCAGCAATTTCCTTCTTCATCCCACTCCACCAGTATTGCCTCCTCATATCCTGGTACATCTTATCTCCTCCAGGATGTACCGCAAATCGGGACCCGTGAGATTGGGTCATCACTACATGACGCAATTCTGCCCCTTCTGGAACCACTAACCTCCCATTAAACCTCAAACCCCCATCAGAACTAACAGAATAGGACTCAGCACCCTCGGCTAAAAGTCGTACAATCTTCTCCTGGCAAAACAGGTCTGTGGTTTGGGCCTATATTACCCTCATAACAATCTCGGGTGTGACTGTCATAACAGATATGAAGGAACGGGCTACTGCGTCCTGGTGACCCAACTCCTTCCACTTCGCTTTCCAGACGTCTGCTACCTTATTTACCGGTCTATGGCTCAACGCATCAGCAACTACATTGGGTTTCCTCGGATGATACTGTATGTCGAACTGATAGTTCTTCATAAACTCTAACCATCTGCGTTGACGCATATTCAGCTCTTGTTGAGTGAACAGGTACTGCAGTGACTTGTGTTCTGTGAACAAATGGAACTTCTCCCCCAATAAATAGTGTCTCCATATCCGCAGTGCAAAAACGACCGCTGCTAACTCCAGGTCGTGGGTGGGGTAATTCTTCTCATGCGGCTTAAGCTTGCGGGAGGCAAAAGCTATAGCCTTCTCTTCCTGCTGAAGTACTCCCCCAAGTCCCCGTAAAGAGGCATCGGTGTAAACCAGGTACTCCACACTCGGCTTCGGTAAAGCAAGGACTGGCGCTGAAGTAAGCTTGTCTTTCAGCTTGTCGAAAGCCAACTGACAAGCGTCATCCCAAACATATGGTACCCCCTTGCGAGTCAGATTCGTCAATGGACCTGCTATTTTGGAGAATCCCCGAATGAATCTCCTGTAGTAACCGGCTAACCCCAAGAAACTATGCACTTTCGTCGGTGTCGTGGGCTGTCCCCACTCCCTCACCGCTGACACTTTACTCGGGTCGACTATTATCCCCTGCTTAGAAACAACATGCCCCAAGAACTATACTTCTCGCAACCAGAATCCACACTTCTCGTACTTAGCATACAACTGATGCTCTCGTAAAGTCGGAAGAACCTGCCTCAAGTGCTCGGCATGCTCCTCCTCGGAGTGTGAATATATCAAAATGTCATCTATGAAGACGATGACAAACTGATCCAAGAACTCTCTGAATACTCGGTTCATTAAGTCCATGAATACGGTTGGAGCATTTGTTAGACCGAATGGCATCACTCTAAAATCATAAGACACATATCTCATCAAGAATGCAGTCTTTGAAACATCCTGCTCTCTGATACGTAGCTGATGGTACCCCGACCTCAGATCTATCTTCGAAAAAAAAGTTGCTCCCCTCAGCTGATCGAACAGATCATCGATTCGAGGCAACGGATACTTATTCCGTATCGTGACCTTGTTCAACTCCCGGTAGTCCACACATAACCTCAGTGAACCATCTCTCTTCTTCACAAATAAGACTAGAGCGCCCTAAGGTGAGGTACTCCTGCGAATGAAGCCCTGACCTAACAGCTGATCTATCTAATCTCGTAACTCTCGCATCTCCGTCGGATCCATACGGTATGGAGCGCGTGCTATCGGTCTAGTATTCGATAATAAGTCTATAACAAAGTCTATCTCTCGACTGGGGCAGTAGGCCTGGTATCTCCTGAAACACATCAGAATACTCACGAATAACTGGAATCGAGTTTAACGGAATCGCAACCTCCTATATAATACAAATGAGCGATCGAGACTCCCTCTGGGCGAGGCATCACCACTACAAACATCTCTTGCCCCAGAATGACAAAAATAATGCTCCCACCGAAGCAATCAATCATGGCTCTATAAGCTGCGAGCCAATCCATACCGATAATAACATCGTGCTCATGCATATCTAAGACTAACATGTCTGCAGGTAATAATAAGCCACCAATCTCTACCCCCACTCCCCGGCATATAAAGAAAATGAACCATTCCCCAGTGGTGAGTCTACATACATTATAGTTCCCTCTACTGTGGCTAATAACTCTAAGGTCTTCGCAAAATACGTAGCTATAAAACAATGCGTTGTCCCAGTATCAAACAAAACTCGACCCATAGTACCATGGATAGAAAACATACCCCAAATCGTGGGTGGTGTTTGTGGAGCTGCCTGGTGGACGTTATAGACACGTCCATACTGTAACTGCCCCTGCTGCACTGGAGATGCTAGAACGGCTGGTAGGGCTGGTACCTGGGCTAGTGCTGGGAGGGCAGGTGGAAAAAGTGGCCTCTGTGGCTCATTACGGGCACCCTGTTGATGTGGGGCCCTCTCACCCTCTGGGCAATCCTGGCATTTATGGCCATGCTTGCCACACACAAAACATCGGCCTCCGAAGTTACTCCCCCTCTGACCCTGCTGCTGTTGGTGTCGGCCTTGCTGACTTGGGACTTTATTCCTCTTTCGAAACTGCTTCACTTTACCACGTTGTTGACTAGACTCACTTTTTCCTTGGTCTTGCTGGCCTTAAGGGGAAATTTGCGAAAAAACTATGTCAGGGTGAGGACAATCCATCCACTTATGACCCGACTCTACACATTTATAACAGAGTTTCGAAATTCTTCGCTGGTCGGATTGTAGTTTATCCCCAGTATGATTCAGATAAGATTTACGTTTGTGATCCTCCATTCCACAACTGAAACACCTCTTTGTGACTTCACTCGGACCTTGGCTTTGTTGACCCTAACGCTTTTGGGTTTCCCCGCACAATTTGTTACCCTCGTGGCTTTTATGGGCCTGAAGAGCTTGTTGTTGCGATTTTGTGTCTTCACACACTTGTTATTTCCAGTCATGACAGACTGATTGTACTCTCTAGATCTTTTGCCCTCCATGAGTTGTGTGTTGCGTTCTTGATACTGCAAGACCGCAGTGGTAACTGCTTGTGCTACGATACCTGCTAACTCGGTGGTTGATGTTCTCTCTGAGGATACCTGAGGTGTGAGTCGACCTTGCTCGTTGACTCCCCCAACCGTTTTAGCTAGTTCTTCTTGATGATCCATCAGAAAATTTAAGTAAATTTGGATGAGTTCATCATTCGTATAAACAATCGCAGAAGCACGAATTTCCAATGTAGAGATAAACACAACATTCCTAGTATTAGGGCTCTATATCAAAGAAAGCAACGCTGAAAGCATAATACGCCGCACAGATACTAAAGGACACTAGAACCTGATGCTCTGATACCACCTGTGACACCCCGCCTAATTAAATACCGGACGATCACTCCTTTATTAAATTAAAATCAAGGTGAACAGTTGGTTCATTCTTAGCATCACTGTCGTAAAAATAACTTTTCCAAATTTAACACCCTATTTAATTAAGCTATGTGTCAAAACCATTTTTAACATTCCTTTCAAAATTTATTTTTTTTAAAGAAAAACTATTTATTTATTTATTTATTAACAACATTTTCAATAAGTAAGAATCATACCACAATTATCCTGGAACATAATCCAATTAATTTAAACATTCAACAACTAAATCCCAGCATTTAAAACTTAAAGTAAAACATACATGCTGAATAAATCCCAAAGTAACAGTACTAGAAATAACTGAAATATAAATGTCCCAATAAAAATAAATAGTGGAAACGGCGACACATGTCCAATAACTGAGAATGATAGAAGTGGAATCAAGTAAATGAAATCGTGTAAGCAAGTGGCCTGCAACTCCCACCTAAGCTGCAGCACATTTCTCCCAAGGTATCCTAAGCAAGACGCCCCTGTGGCTGGGCACCTGAAATATATACATACATATACCAGAGAGAAAGAGAAATAGAAACGGGTCAGAGCTTGATAGTGTATATGATTTAAAAATTCGTTTTGCAAGTATTTAAATTGATACAGGCCAATGCAACAACATATTAGTGCGACACTCTCTTGAGAAATTCTCACCTCTCTTCTAATGTGCACACCTATCGCACTAACCTTCCCAATGGTCTATCCCGTCATATATCACACTATCTTTCCCCAATGATTTAACTTATCTTAGGTTATTCGCAGGATATAAAACTAAACAATACAATTGTTTGAAAAGAAGATTTCAATTAGTATCCAAAATTCTCGTTTTAACTTTATTAATTTATAAAGTTTTCCAGTGTCATATTATACTTTCTCAAAACAAGTATTACAATTTGAGTCATCAACCATGTTCTACATATCAAATCACAGTAGGCAGTTCCAGATTTCAGAATTTCATATATATATTAACTACTCGTATAATATATATATTATAACAGCACCCCAAATAAAAACTATGGTGCGGGCATACTCTACTATCCAAACCCCGTATCACTCGTATTAAGGGGAATACAAATTCGGAATCACTCTCGAATAGTATTAACACATACACAAACAATATTGAGGCGAAGCATAGGTTCCAAGTCTCTAAGAGGATGTCACATACCTGCGTCTCTTAGGACCGTCTGAACTATCCATTCGATAGCCTGTACCAAGGATATCTATCTTCTAGGGTACAAGTCAATATCCCCCATAAAGGTCCCATCGAGATAAGACTGTCCCAGCGCGGTAACCTCAGGGATAGCAAGTAGCGTGGGCATGATTTTCACACATAGATATTATTTGTATACACACAGTCATATAACTACTATTACCACCGTATCAATTTAGGTACATCTCAAGTCCCATAATTTCGACATTTGTATTTATTTCTCATTATTTAGTTATCACGTGTAACAGTTCGTTTCTAACCTTGATTCGGTATTATTCCAACTTACCACATAACTCTCATGGTTTTATCCTCCCACCTATACAAATTCAGTAGGTATTCATCTATTCTCTTTCATAATTATTTTACGTAATCTTCTCACTTTAAATACGTAGTTTTATCGGGTTTTTTTTATATATGAAATCTCCCAAGGATACAACTCTCGTCTAACCTTAAAGGTCCCAAAACTTATTCATATACCCTACTGGTCCTCTTTATCTCACAAAACATATTTATAAGGGTGTCCATGAATTATTCCTCATTAAAGTCAATTTCAACTAATTAAGAAGGGAAAACATGAGTCTGCCAGGAGGGGTCGATCGATCGAGGTCTGGGGCTCGATCGATCGAACCTTCGATCGATCGAAGCTCTGGGCTCGATCGATCGATCAAGCAGGTCTGCGAAATCTGCAGATTTGCAGTTACGGGTTTCATCTTCTAACCTTCAACAAATCCAAAATTTTCATACCCAATCGACCCAAAATTCATACTACTAACATTATATCATCATATTATGGACTTTCAACGTAAAGCATGTAGATTTCTATGATTAAATATGGATCAACAAGCCCCAAATTCATATAAAACCTCAAGAACCCTATAATTTCATTAATATGGTTCTAATCCATCTTTTCCAGAGTTTTCTTCATCTACAACCTCATAAATTCGTGGTTCAATCCTCTACATATTAAGGGGTTTCCAGAATATCAATTAATCCATCCCTACATGTAATTTCCTAACTCATATTTTAGGTTTCTTCCATAAAAACTCATTCTAATTACTCTTAAACTAATATGAAAGATGCATCAACGAAATAAGCAAGATAAACACTTGCCTAGGATTTTTGATGTTCTGGTTTGCGAATGATTTTGGTGTGGTTGCATTCCCCGTCGTGCGATCTACGCGTTGGTGGTGGTGGCGGTGCAAACGGATGGATTTTTAGACTTGGATTGCCTTGGAAGCTCTCTCCTTCCTTCTCCTATGGCCGTCACTTGTCTTTGGTTGTTCTAACCCTAGAAGACAACCTTAGACATCTGATATATCCCTTGAATTTTCGTGGGTTTAATTACCAAAAATGTAAAATGTCTAAAATGCCCTCCCGGGGTACTAATTAAGCCTAAAAACGCCCTGAGACCCAAACTAAACCCCCGGGTACACTTTTCTGACTATCTCGACCCTTCCAGACGCATTGGCGCACTCAAAACGACCATATGAACAACTTATAAATTATTCACTTTTATTTACTCAATTTCCAAAATTGTCATTTTATTCACTCGTGACATTCAATATAACCACTATTATATATTACTTTGCTCATTAGTAATATTCGACAAATTTCCCATAATTATTAACTCTCATCACATTAATAATTATAACATAATTAATTGTCGGATTTATATTAAATAATTAACTCACATTAAATTTAATAAATCCCCAAATTAAGATAGCATAAAAATACGGGGTATTACACATCCTATAACATCTCTCCACTCCCGACGTCGTTAAGGTTCATGCGCGGAGCGTCTCACAAGAAAAATCCAATCAAGGAACCCCTCCAATACACTACTACTTAACTTTGTTGGTCGTGGAGGTCCGTTAACTTCAATTATGCAACCGGGATAACTCTATCCTCTCTTTCAACAAAATGTGATCTGAACTCCCATCTCTACCTAGGATCCATACCACTAAGCGCTCACACTGACACTCAGTCCTTGCGCAACCAATAATGAGCTTAAACTCACTGCTCAACAACAACCTTGCATGCCTTAAAACGTCTCTAAAAGGTCGCCACACACTCAAATCATAATAATGAAACCTCTTCTTACCAAAGTTCCATCTACCCATAATAACAAAGGCGAACTAAACCTGTAACCAGTTGAGATATCGCAACAATAAACTGTTCCACTATGGAACCGCGGACACGATAGTCTTGTAGTCATTCGCCTGCTATGGCTCCAAATAACGAAAAACATATTATACTCAGAAAAATACTATACTCGTATATCACACATAGAACAAGTAATACAAACCAGATATATATATTCAAAATATCAACACCCGCTTTTACAGTGAATGAAGGAAAAATATAACTCCGCTACCGCAAAAAACACAGAGATATGCACTATATATAATGTTATCGATACTTCCACAAAGCTCGAATTACACACACGAATCTAGGGTTAGCAAAATACCGCAACTTTGCCTTGTCACACCAATTATACCTCCTTCATCTGAGGTAAAACTCATAACGATAACTTCACTAATCTCTTTGGCTACTCCATTCTTATCCTTCAACTCCTGCCCGGCAAGGACTAACCATGTGGTTCCATACTCCACATTGTAACATTCTTCATCTTTGGACATCCTGACCATGTTAAGGTTATCAGTATCTTAGACTCTATAGTCTCGATCCTGAAAATCGCCTACATAGTTCCCTTAACTTCTTCGTTACAAAGAGACTCTACTACCAGCTTCAACATCCCTGGTCCCATGAATTCTCCAGGAGGATGTCCACTAATGGGTTCCATGGATATAAATTCTCCACAAGTGTTAGCAAAACTTATTCAGCAAACCTATCATTCCACAGAAGGACCCTGTCTTCATTGTACTTACCTTACTTCAGTACAAAGCTTACTTATCCTTATCACTCTTGATTCATGGTCGACATTTAATCGATCCTTATGTGAATGATCCAAACACTACATTCTTTTCATTACTGATAAACCAAAGGAACTCGAGGTTAAAACTATCGGTAAGATTCCTCTAGGAGCAAAACATCCTACTCCCCCGAATATGGTGACTACCGTTCCCACCATTTCAACATTGCTCCCATGAGTGAAAATTTTTCCTCAAATTTTCACATATGGTTATTTTTCCATAACCTGATCTAAGCCAAAGCTCCCGAGCCTTCTACTTCCATTGCGTAAAGCTACACCGACTCCGTATAACTTAAACCTCAGCGTATGGTCCTTATCGAAGCCCCTTCGAGCTCTTTCCAAATCAACTTTACTAGGTAATTCAAGTTTAGCACCACTTCCTACTACAGTGGTATTTGGATACTCATGACTAGTATACTCTAGTAGTCGCCACACAAACCTTAGCAAATTCCACAAGGGGAGTGACCCCTGCTGCGGTCCTAGTCCCTGACTTAACTAGCTGTTCCAGCTAAGCCCCACCTCCTGCTGCCTTCATCACGACCTTCCCCGGTCACCCTTCCTCGATCAGCACAGGAACCTCAAACGAGTGCTCAAAAGATTAACTATAATCTTATTTAATAGTAGGAGAACGAAATCTCACAAGAGGAATCAGCAATCCTAATTCCTGACGCTCTATATCAAATCGAAGGCAACGCTGAAAGCGTAGTACGTCCGCACAGATTCCTAAGGACACTAGAACCTGATTCTCTGATACTATCTGTGACACCCCACCTAATTAAATACCAGGCGATCACTCCTGTACCAAATTAAAATAGGAATCGCATATGGATCATTCTTAGCATCACTGTCGAAAACCAATTTAATTACTAATAACCTATTAGGCTGGCGTCAAAATTTTATTTAACTATTCTTTTTAAACAAACCAACTAAGTAAAACCATCGCATAGCTTAAATAAATGAAACTGACAAGAAAAAAAATAACCGATCACTCGGTTCAACAATAATACAACACAATCGAATCCGCATAAAAGGCGATAAAAGAATAAATAAATGCAGTTGGGCTTTTGCCCGAGTGTTTATAAAGTACTTCCTATCTAGATTACAAGGATAGAAGCGTCTACAGTGAAACTGCATGCATCCACAACTGCTGCAGCATATGCCTAACTTGAAGGAATCATCATCCAGGCGTCCCTGTGTCTGGGCACCTATATATATATAATATATAGCAAGAAAGGGAAAAATAGAAAAACGGGTCAGAGACCGAGTTGTAAAAATATTTTGCAAGTGCATAAATGCTATATTTTTAAAAATTATGTTTTACCTCATATTTAAGTTGGTATAGCACTCCCATGAGATACCGCCTTACCTCCCTTCTAATAGTGCACTCCTAGCGTATCCCTCTAAACAGCCTAGTCAAGTTACTTCGCCTAACTAATCCGTTACTCCCAAACCCTAAGGTCCTAAGTAAACCGGGTACTAAGGGATAAACTTCTCTCCCTTCCCAACACTGCGCTAAATTCGTGCGTGGGGTGTCTCGCGAAGAGAAATCCAAACAAGGAACCCCCCCGATACACTACTACTTGGCAGTGTGGTTCGTCGAGATCCATTAGACCCTCAGCGCATGACATGTATATAGGACTCATATCTACATACAATAATAATATATATAGATATATATATATATATATATACTTAAACTTCCTTTTCATTGTCATATACTTTCGGATCCAAATCTACCGGAGAGGGGAAAAATACACCTTATTAGGCTTTTCACATTTACATGCGTTAATTTACGATATGATGGTTGATTTTCATATACAGCTAATATACTACACTCATCCAGTACATGATTATATCTATTTCACACATAAGTATAATAACCATCCCGTCGAGCTATAACTCGAGGATGCGGTCTCTCAATGTTATTATCTTCCAGGGCATCACTCACATACCATCCTGGGGACCACCAGTAGGACTAAATGCCACCTACTTCATGGTCAAAACCAAAATCACAACGTCTGGGAAGCGTTTATAGTTCCTAACTGGCAATAAGACGAAACATACCGACCACGTCTCATCCCTAATAAAAATCACACAATATAACAATGGACAACTATGACCTGGGGACTATCCACACCCTGCTCCTCAAGGCAGGGACTCACCCTCATCGCGCAACATCCCATGATAGCATTATATATATATATATATATATATATATATATATATATATATATATATATATATATATATATATATATATATATTACATCATTCCTCACATATATACATGGCCAAAATTGCCAATCTCATAATAATTTTTAAGTATTTTCCCACTTAAATATGCCTCACACCTTAATCGCTGTTGGGAATTTTATATACTCTCCAAATTTCCTAATTCATAATCGTATGATAAGTATACTCTCAGCTTATCTTTAACCTATAACCCAATTTACATCCTAGTCGCCTCGAAGGAGTTACTCACTAATTCCATACACACTTATTTTTTTCCCATTCTCATGATTATTTAGCTATAATTGTTCGCTAAAATACTCCCTCGGGTGTCCCTCACTCCAAACATCCATAATTAAATAAGTCTTGGATTTTACCCCATTTAATCCAAGGTATACATTTCACTCAAATAATAATTATTTAAAAGTCCCCTTTTATATTTCTGGAAATCCCAATTTTCTAATCCTTCAATTTGGTTATTTTCCTCGAAAATATACCTTAGTGACACACAATTATAACACCCTCCTAGCCCCTATAAGTTTCCTCCAAATGGCTAGTGATAATTTCCTAGATAAATACTTATTTCCTCACATGAATAAGCTAGAACCAAATAAAATTGGAAACCATCCCATATAATTAACCCTAGGAAAAAATTGCCAAAAATCCTGAAGGTTCGATCGATCGACCCATGGCCCTCGATCGATCGATCCTTTACCCTCGATCGATCGATTGCTTCGGACAGCTTCTTCCCCGAGAAGTTGTTTCGGCCATTAAGGCTTCTCCCAAACTTTTATCTCCTCACCTAATGTCCCCCAACCTCAATAAACTATATATACACAATCTATGAGGGTACTAAACATCCTAGAACCCATTATCAACGACAATTATTAACTAAATCCTAAGTTTTCCAATTGAGATATTTTCTGGGGTTAATCCGTTAAACTTTTCCGAAAACCCGTTTTGGTTCACAAAAACCCATCCCGGAAATCTTTGTGATTTATCACTACCAACTACAATATGAGATTTATGCTTTAAACCAAATAAGCAAGTAAACACTTTCCTCGTGGATAAAATTCGACGATCCTGAGTCGAATCCCACAGAGTTTGGCCGGAATCTCCCTTTTCTTCCTCTTTTCTCTCCTCCTTTCCTTTCCTCTTTCTTTTCTTCCTTTTCTTTCCTTCTCCCGTCCCTTATATAGGGAGAAATACGGGTTTATCCCTTTAAACCCAAAAATGACTCATTTACTCAATTACGAGTCCCCATTAGCCCAAAAATTCTCGGAGCCTAAACAATAGCCCCGGATACTCTATTCTGACTACCTCGGCCTTTTCAAAATCAACCGCACCCTCAAAATCTCCATTCGAGGTACTTAACTGCAATTCACTATTTTAACCCAACACATCTCCATGCGGGTTTTCTAATTAAAATATTGTCCTCTGTCGCTTTACTCAATTGCGACCTGTAATAAAATAATCCTTCTCATCTACTTATTCCCAAAAGTAGTTATACCATCCATCGGGAATCATTTAACACTCCTAAACTCCAAAAATTATTATTCCGAGAAATTCCTCAAATTTCCAAATTACACCCATTTATGAAATTTAATTTCCCCCAAAAGTACGGGTGTTACAAGATCTTAATGGTCCAAAGGGTTTTTATTTTATTTTTGTCTTGTAATAGCCAAATGGGAGATTCGTAAGCATAAATTTCCGATAGAGTCAATTTGTATGTAATTGGCTTGATTCCGGACATAATATTTGAGTCATAGGTTTGGCTTTGTGTTATTGATCCCATAAGCCTATGACGTGTTTGATGAAGACATAGCTTTCGTGTTGTAAAGCTAGATACATTGTGCCGAGTCTATTGTGACAAGTTTTGGTTCGCGTTTATCAATTATCTCGCAGGTATTAATGCATATTGAATATAGGTCCGTAGATATTTTTAAGGGTGTTTGTTTTAGAAAAATATTTTTTTTGATTTTAATCTCGTTTTAGTCTTTTTAGAACAAAAATAGCATTTTCGTTAGAACGAGTTTTGTCTCATTAGAATGACATTGAGATATCGTCGAAATGAACTTTGAATGCCATAAAATAATAATTCTCTGTATAACAGGAACAAAGCCTGTTCGAACGAGAATGGGTGTAAACGAAAATAATCCCAGGGAGGTTCCAAACAAAGATTTATTTTTGCAATTTTATCAACCAAACATGCAACAACAATTTTAAACAGATTTTATCTTTTTATCCTAAACGTACATCTATTGTTATAAAATTGATAAATCAAACAAATCAATCAACTAAGGCCAAGTTTCAGGAAAATAACATTTTGGGTATACCCTTTTATTCACTTAGAAATATACAAGATAATCAACTTACAAACTACTTAATAACCGCCACAAGCATAAAGTGTTAATCTTCGCAAATCTCTAATGAACAACCATGATCCTCTCAAGAATCACAAGATCACAGTCCTCCATCAGCCTTAGCCTTCATCTTCATCAGTGAATCCTTGTAGGTAACACAAGTCAGTCATGGAGATGCTTTGTCCACCAAGGTTTATGCAAAGATACTAAACTTTCTAGGGTTTGAACAAATTCACAAGAACAATATTGAAGGATGTTTTATTGTGAATTAAACGGTGTTTTTCCAACACAAAAATTGAAGAACTTTTGCAAACTTTAAGCAAAAATAAATCTACAAAAAGTCTTAAACGTTCTAAACACGAAATAGATAATTATACAAAATTCAAGGCGATGCGTCGTTTGAAATATATGAAGTTGTCATTCAAACGAGATAGAGATATCGTTTGAACGAGATTTTATCTCGCTTATAACAACGTAAGAAAACATTAAGCCTCCTTTGATTTATGTTTGAACACATACTTCAAACGACGTTACAATGTCGTTCGAACGACAGTAAGATGTCGTTTGAAAGAACTCAATGAAATTTAAAACTCTTCCTACAGTAAACTCAAAAAACATATTTTTGAAAATAAAATATTCCTGTTCATTTTTTGAAAACATAAACATCCCAAACATTAATTCTGTAAGTTAATTCAAACTCTAAATTGCTTTATACCTTTACGAGATGTCGGGAAGTCTTCAAACTTGGATACGCTTGAGTTTGGTTCATCTTGACGGTTTGTGATAATTTGTAACGGGATACACCAAACTAGCCTAAAGTTATCCTATGAACAATGTTAAAAAAATTGTTCTTACAAATCTCCCCCTTTGGCTATTCCGGTAAAAAACAAACAAACATTACCGAACACCAAATTTAAATTAAATATCTCTTATGAAAAAAATAGTAACACCTTTCCTAACCCTAGAACGGAATGGTAAAAGTCTATTTGTCTTTAAACTAGTTCTTCATCCCATTTTTCAAATTTATCTTGATCTGTGTGTCTTGAATTCCTCTTTAAGTACCTACACACATGAGACAAAAACATATACCCTCGTGATGCATTGAGTTTGAAACAAAGTAAAACTCATAAATAAACTCTCCCATATAAATCAAACTCATTTTAGTTTGTTCTCCCCCTTTGTTTTTATCCGAAATAGACAAATAAGTAGAAACGTGAGCATGAAATACGAAGCATCACGTAGAAGATAAGATATCATCATAAAAAGATATAAATTAAGCATGTGTAATGATCATCTCAAAGGCAAACACAACAAACTATTTTTGACATTTTTCAATTTTTCCAAAAAATAAAATAAAATCATAAATACAACACAATACCATATCTAATATATTAAAATATATCAAATAAAATTTGGCACACGTATATAGGTATAAACAACCACAAAACACATAATCTTTACACACTAACATAGTATTAATGTGTCCAAACGTGTGGGAAGTATGAATGGGTGTGAACTAGTAACAAAAGAATTATAACACACACACTCAAATATGTTCAAGAAGTTCTAATTGATCGCAAAACTTCATCAAACTAATCATTAGCCTCAAGTGACAAATGAAGTTGAAACTAATGAAAAAAACAAGCACAATGCACACAAGCCTATATTATTAACGATTCTACAAATCAATAGCATCATGACACAATAAGCATAACTAGGTATCAATGTGCAAACTCGTTGATCTTCAACAAAACTCCCTAAAAAGATAAACATAATCATATTTTTATTCCTTTATTTTCTTTTGAAGTGATTTATTTTGTAATATCAAACAAATTAACTATTTAGCCCATTTTTGACAAATTTTGCTCATTTTATTGCCTTTATTTTTTCTTAGGCTCTTTTCAAACGATGGCTTTCACGACAAGTCAACCTGTCTCTCACAGCCCTTTCTCGTGTACACTAATATTTTTTTAATACTAAACAAAACTCTCACGAGTAACGGTTCTTATATGCACAAATCCACCATAGTGAAATGAACATGTATATGACAAAATTGGTGAGAGAACATCTCACCAAGCTCAAATATACATCTTGAAGTCATAATCCAATAAGCTTGTGCACGTGTGTACGGAGGCATAAACAAAGTCGAATCCATTAAGCAAATCAAGTTCGAAACAACACCATAAATAAGGTTAAGAACAATCTAAGTATCCAAAGTCATAACCAAAAGTCCTAGACACATGGAAATTGTGGAGTGAATTTGTAATACCCCGTATTTTTATGCATATTTATTTTATTATGAATTTATGGAAATTTGGATTAATTAATTTAAGAGATAAAATTTATTTATAATTAATCTGATTATATGGTAATAATTACTAGCGTGACGAGAGTTAGTAATTATCAAAAATAATTATGTTGAAATCATGTTGAGTAATAACTATGTTGAACATTATGTAGTGAGTAACATAATAGATGGTTTTGGAAATAATGATATGGCCGGGGATGAGATACACGGCAGCTAAGATATAATTAATTAGGACGAGCATATGACTCACGTCACTAATATACATTGGTAGGTTAAAAAGGTAAATTATTTTTATATAACTCGAATGACTATTTTGAGTGTGCCAGTGTGTTCGGAAAGGTTGAAATAGTCGGAAAACACTACTCGAAGGTTTTATTTGGAGTCCGGGGCATTTTAGCCCAAAACGACACTTTGGAGGGGTATTTTAGTCTTTTGGGATTTTGGAGGAATTAAATGGACAAAAATTAGGTTTTAATTAAAAGAAACCTGGGTTAGAGGTTACTATTAGTTTTCAACATACGTGATAGAGAGAGAGAGAGAGAGAGAGAGAGAGAGAGAGAGAGAGAGGGAGAGAGAGAGAGAGAGAGAGAGAGAGGGAGAGAGGGAGAGAACCAAGGAAGAAGAAGACTCCATAAGAGAACTAAGCCAAGAACTCAAGAGATTTCACACTAAAGTTGCGTCAAAGTGTAGATCGCGACATGAGGATCAACCACATATTAATTTTGACCCGAGAATCAGAACTCCATTCCAAGGCAAGTGTTTATCTTTCTCCTCTTTTATCAAATATTATTCCAGTTGATTTAGATTAGATGTTATAAACTTAGGGCCATGAAATCTAAGGATTGATTAGACTGAATTATAAAGAAATCTTATGAATTGGAGATGGTATGCATGTAAAGGTTTTGCCCTTTTGTTAGGCTATTAAATTTGGAGATTTTAGGTCCTAATCACGAATTATAATAGGAGTTTTGAATACTTAAATTGTTGGGTTCATGTTATGCAATTTTTTAGAGATTTAAGAAATTATTGTGTATCCCTTTGAAAACATAAAGATTTGAACACTAATTTGTGTTAAAAAAGTGTCCCATAATGATTAGGAACAGTTAAGAACTATCAAATTGGATGTTGGGTGAAAATTGGGTTGAGTTTGAAGTGTGTTATGTTTGAAAAATCGAATTTAGGGAAGAATTGGGCATGTTCAGATTTTTAGTTAGAAGACCATCCAAGGTCATTCGAACGAGCCTTCTAACTAGATTTCCAATTAACCTTCTAACGAGTTAGTAAGTTCGTTCGAAGTTGGAACTTCGTTCGAATGAACTTGTTCGAACGAGATTCCAGAACTTGATTTTTGGGTCCGATTGAGTTAAAATCCATCCTAGGCTTATCCAAGCGAGTGTATTAACCTACATGAGTAACGGGTGACTTAAATTCCAAAGGTTTAGGGAATTAAAGGTGTAATGATCCTCGAGGTATCGAACGTGTATGGAAACCTAGGAGATAATGTAAGTCCTAGAGAGGTTATATATAAATGGATATCGTGGAGAGTAATGATATTACTTACGTATTATGGTAAATGGGGTTACGTGAATTCTTATTAAGTTAGAATACTATGTGTATGGCATACCTAGCTACTGGCTATCGAATGGAGGTTAGCGCGTTGTGGATTACCATATCTTGTGTGCCTTTGGGGGATTTTGAGTCGTACCACTAGAGCATAGAACCTAGGTACGGACTATTTGTGAGAACGATAGTAATGACGGTCGTATGGGTGCGTAGGTATGTGCGTAGCCCATCATCTTGGAACTATATTCTCCTCTAATATGTGTATATATTTTATGGGTTCTTGAGAGATTGAACCTGTTGTCTTTTATGCACGAGCGTTTGCAACAGGACTAGATAACCGAGTATGCTTAGTACCAAGGTTTCTTAACCATGGGTGTAGTATTAATATATATGTATTAGTATGTATACATAGTGAGATTTTTATATGTATACTGAGTTCATATTTTGTGTTTCATGTTGGCTACTTTATTAAAGTTTATACTTATTGGGTCATCAATTGAGAATTAAGAATGCTATGAGAATGAGTTAAAGCATCTTTAAACCTATTCCTAAATAATAGAGAAGTATTGTCTTCGGAATATTTAGATATTTTATCAGGCATAGGGGTTATACTACGTATAGTTAGGTAGCGTATCGTGACTAGCATGGGTAGTTAGGCTCACTAGGTGTGCACATTAGATGAGAGATGAGCATCCCAAGTGATTACGCTAAGTTAACATGAGTAATATTTGTTCTAATTAACTAATTTAAGCACTTGCGATATTTAAACTGTTTTCTACTCAGGCTCTGACCCGTTTTTCTGTAAATCTCTTTTCTTATTCTATTACTTTAGGTGCCCAACCACACGGACACCAGACTTAGGAGATTCCATTCATTTGCCAAGCTGTAGATCATGTGGAAGCTACAGGATATTGCTAGTAGACGCTTATGAGTCTATTTCTTCTTATCTATCGCTCATTTATTTCAGTTGGATATGTCATCCCTCCTATTTACATTCAAAGATTTAGAGTTGTTTTATTCTATTATTAGACTTTTATTTCATGTTATTGGATTATTATATGGGATTTTGACTGGATGTGTTTACTCTATTTCTTTCCCTTTAATGAAGATGGTTAATAAAATTTTGACACCAACTTTTTCAAATAGCAGGTGGTTAGTTTTTATTAAATTAAAATTTAAGTTTTTGACAGTTATGCATTTATCTGAACCAACTTGATATTCTGAAATTAATTAATTAAGGACTGATCAGCGATAATTAATTAGGCGGGGTGTCACAGAATTGGATTCAAACACACCAATATGCCACACTAAATATGTAAAGCTACAATATACAAAAAACCAAAAATATTTTTGTGGTTTTCAAAAAATTTATCAAAGTAAAATCTGTTTGTATTTTTCAAATATGACTTAGTAAAAGAAAAATATAATACAAAAAGCACACACGTTATAACACTAGAAACCATACCTCATGAATTATAGCTAGAGTATAACAAACAAATTATGAAAGCAATCATTTATAAGATACAGAATGACAAGAATCATGTGCAAGAATGTGATAATCAACTAGTCTACCATCTAGTGCCTCTAAAGTCTAATTCTTAGCCCAAATAGATGTGAAATTACGAATAGGGGTTTTGGGAACCAACGAGACACTAGAATTCAACTTCCTAGGACCTCTTCCAAGATCATAACAAAAATTCTTAAGGTGACATTTCCATCCACAGTGTGAACATGTGTAAACGGGAGGATTGTTACCTATGGATTTACCTTTTTTTAACGTCCTTGGTTTTGGTTGACCCTCTAAAGAAAACAATAATCTTGGCTTTGACAACGGAAACTTCAGAACAAGACGATCTAGTAACATTACTATCAACACTACTTGAGTCATTTAAATCATATTTTAACTTCAAAATTTTAGACTAAGGCAAAGAATTTGACTCTTCCAATTTTAAGGACTCCTTCATATTTTTAATCATTCCTATAAGGTAGTCTTGCTCCCCCTCAATATGAGCAAACTTATCCCTGAGTGTCTTTTCTCGTTCCTTATAATTATCAATTACTTTTTCATTATCCTCAAAGGAACGAACACAAGCCTTAAAAATTTTTAAGTCTTCTAATTCTTTCTCTAAAAATCGGAATCTAACATCACTCTCTTTCATGAACAAATTTAATTTTTTGAAGTCATAGTCCAAGGCAACAAACTTCTCACGAACGATATCTCTTTGATTTTGAATGTTTGCAAAAGTTCAAAACATTCTTAAAAAGAGAATTTTCTTCTTTAAGAATTACAATTCTTTCGGCAAACTTCAAATTTAAATAAGAATCCATCGAGAGACAAAAAACCAATCCAAGAGATAGAACAAACGACCACCAAAAACTCACTAAACATGATCTATATAATAAGTTAGTGCAACCATCTCTGATACCAGTTTGTAAACACAAATAATCCTAGGGTGGTTCCAAAAAAAGATATATTCTTGCAATTTTATTAGCCAAACATGTAAGAGCAATTTTAAACATATTTTTATCTTTTTATCCTAAATAGACATTGTTGTGATAAAACAGATAAATCAAACAAAGTAATCGACTAAGGACAAGTTTCAGGAAAAGAAAACTTTCGGGTAAAAAACTTTTATTCACTTAATAATCTACAAGATAGTCGATTTACAAACTACTTGATAACCTCCACAAGCATAAAGCGCTAATTAATCTTCACAAATATCTAATAAACAACTATGATCCTCGCAAGATCATAAGACTATAGTCCTACATCAGCCTCAACCTTCGTCTTTAGTAGTGAATCCATACAGATATCACAAGTCAGCCATAGAGATGCCTTCTCCACAAAGGTGTATGCAAATAGTAAACTTTTTAGGGTTTAAATGAATTCACAATAACAATATTTAAGAATTTTTATCGCGAATTAAATAATCTTTTTCCAACACAAAAAGTGAAGAACTTTCGCAAAATTATGTAGAAATGAATCTGGAAAAAGTCTTAAACGTTTTGAACACGAAACGAGTATTTATACAAAATTCAAGGTGGCATGTCATTCGAATGATATGAAACAGTCGTTCAAACGAGATAGATATCTCATTCGAATGAGATGTTCTCTCACTTCTAATGGTGTAACAAAAATCAAAAGAGTAAGCCTCGTTTGATGTACATTTGAACATATACTTCGGACGACGTTGCTACGTCGTTTGAATGACAGTGAGATGTCGTTTGAATGAACTCAACAAAATTTAAAACTCCGCCTATAGTAAACTCTAAAAACATATTTTCAAAAATAAAAAGTTCATGTTCATTTTTTGAAAAAATAAACTTCACAAACATTAATTATGTAAATTTATTCAAAGTCTAAATTGTTTTATACCTTTACGGGATGTCAAAAGTCTTTAAACTTGGAGATGCTTGTGTTCGGTTCGTCTTAACTATGCGTGATGATTTGTAATAGGATATGCCAAACTATCCTAAAGCTATGCTATGAACAATGTTATAAAAAAATGTTCTAACAATGGGTTGTCATTCGAACAAGATTTGAATCTGTTAGAATGAAACTAGTATTTTTGTTCGAACGAACTTGTGTTTTCATTCGAAAGAGATTTCACATCAAAATTCGTGTTTTGCCTATTTAAGGCATGTTGGACTCAGATGTTTTAACAACTTTTTGCAAAAATTATTTTCTTATTTGTATACAAAAGTTACAAAACCCTTGTTTCACCCATTGAGTTTAAAGATCCAAGTTCTCCATATTCATATGTTTTGAGATATTTAGTTTGGGCACCAAGGTTTGATTATATACATCTGAAGAGAATTTGTCTCGTGCGGTGGATTCCGTACTTATTATGATGGACTCCATGTTTTGGTGTTCCGGTGAGGAAGCAAGAATTATGTGTTCCTATCCGTAAATGGTTGTTGAGACTCATTTGTAGATATTGAGATATGCATGGACACATGCATTATAGACGCTTGCATGGGTGGACTTTTGCATTGCATTATGGAGGAGCAATCAAAATTGAAGAGCATCAAGCCTAGTTGGGATCGAGTCCTTGAGTAAGTCCACTATGAACTTTCGTAATTCTATATCATAGTGAGCTATTTGGCTGGACCGTTTGAGATTTTTCCCTTTGAGGTTTTCCTTGTACATCAGTGTATTTTGGATGGTACAATTATTTTCTTTACATATCACCTACATTCATCTTTTACAATAAAAAGATAAAATTGGGTAAACCAATTTTTCATAACAAAGGGTTTAAAATCGGTGCAAAAGTTTAAATTGGGTTAAATTTGTTTAAAGTTTAAATCTTCAAAATTTGGAAAATATAAAAATGTAAGGGTTTTTTATTCGGACCATCTTTACCTAAGCACACACACTGTAGGGGACTTGTAGCGCTTTCATAAAATATGAAAAATAAATACTTAAGAGAGAGAGAGAGAGTATTAAAAAACTTTGCAAATCGAGGTTTTAATGTGGTTTAGCGTCCCTTACATCCGTGCTCGAAACGGTACTCGGGAAACTTCACTTTATCTAGTTCACTGAGGTGGAATAAAAAACTCACATGAAACAATATCACCTTGCAAATTGCAGCCAACAAGGGAACTACACCCATACTTAACCAAGCGGAACACATAAGTGCCCAAGGTCTTAAAACTCCTATATTGGGGATTGAGATTATGAAAAAAAAATATTGTCCAAAAATATTATAGTGATCATGCATTAGAAATTAAAAAACTACAATTAACTCATAAACCAATGATTTCGAATCACGATACCTTTGGATATCTTGTAGGTGATCCGAATGAGGAGAAATATATATTGTATAACCTGTACAGAATGTCGTGAATTACTTGAATCTTATAGTATATGATCTCCCCAAAGTAAGACTAGTTTGTGGGCTCTACTAGATATGAAAACTTGATGATTCGTCTTAGAAATTACTTATTCTCTCACCCCTTCACACAAATGTGAATAGTTTTTTTCTCTCTATCTAAAACCCTTAGTATGTGTAATTTAGCTTAAAAACCTACATTAGACCTATATATATATAGGTATACAAAGTGGGTTTTGGATAATTAGCATTTAACTTAAGTTGATGTTTTATTTTGTTTTTTGAGTTAGTTACAGTTTAATTGAATAAGTACTTGATCATACAAGATCATTTACATATATAATCATTACCTTACTACTCAATACTCTAAGAATATAATCTAAGTTTTGATCTGGTTGATTTCGATAATCATGACCCTTTATTAGGAATTTTCATTCATGTTTTGATGAGATGAAGTTCATTGTTCTTTGAAAATGAAATTATGGATGTCCTGACTTGACTTTTTTTTATCTTGTCATGCTTTGAGTGGATTCTGATTTTGTTGAGTACGGATTTGGTTTACATGTATCTTAATCTTTTTTCTAGGGTTGTGTCATGACAAGAATTTTATTATCAACAAGTTCAAATGAATTTCTTGGGAATCATGATCTTCTTTGTGTGTTTTCTTGTATCTCTTTAGAGGTGATGATTTTTTTGTGATTCGGGTTGAATGGTTGGAACATTCCTGTTAATAAGTCTTATACTGTCTTGAGTTCTTGTTTTTATCTCAATGAGATTAGAGATAAGATAGTGAATTATTGTCATATGTCTGGATTGTTTGTCATACAAAATCTTTATACTCGAAGATACTTTTATTTTTACAATCTCCCTTTTTTTATGATGACAATACAATAGATATAGTTTGAGAAAATATTTAAAAGTGTCACCATTTCTTAGGGACATTATTTTGCAAAATACTTTTTCTCTCCATTTTTTATAGCTTTTCCTTATTCTATTCTTTTCACCTACATTATTTATCTCACCCTTTGTCATTAGGAAAAAGGAACTCCGAAGGTGATTGAATATGTACTAAGACCCACATGTCTTCAATAATATAAAGAATTATCAAGAGAATGGGATATCAATCGTCAAAGAATTATCAAGAGGATGGTATATCAATCGTCAATGTAGAGGTACATGGGATGGTCTAAGATTCATAAAAAAATTCCATAATAGTGGCAAAAAATCGTTAGACAATATCTTGTAGGCCTGATATTCCAAGGTCACGGCGGATGGCACAAAATATATCTTTAGGGAGAGGTTCGATAAAAGTATTCACAAATTATTTTTTAATCGAAATAAATTGAAGTTTTACATTCCACTTTGTACATGATCTTATAAAATAGTGTTTAATGTCAATATGTTATATTCTTTAAGGTTGCACTCAATTTTTATTTATAAAAGTTGCACAATATTGGTATTTTGATGAAAATATTTGAAAGTCCCTAAATTATTGTTTGATTTATAGACTATACGCAAAACAATATCCAGTGGCTACATATTCATCTTTTATAAGGCATCGTGTAACAAAATTTTGTTTGTTATTGGTCCATAACACGAGTGAGAGCTCAAGGAAATGGCACGATCCACTAGTATGTGACACCCCGCCTAAGTAAATATTGGATGATCAGTCCTTTATTAAATTAAATCAGAATATCCAGTTGCTTTATTCTTATCATCACTGTCAAAAAATAATTTCTTTATTAATTAACCTAATAAATAATTAAGCTAGTGTCAAAACTTTTCCATTTTTAATTTAATTAAAACCATTCCAGTTTTAATATACCATTACCACCAAATAAAATTGATATCCACGGTACTGACATAACTAATTACAAACTCTAGAATCCTGAGCGACATGCCCTAAATAAAAGTAAATACTACGGATGTATGAATCAATAGATTGGAAGCATCTAAACATCAGCATATCCATTAGCAGCTATAACTCATGGAGACATTCATATTCTATGTCGGCATCCCTGATACTGGACACCTGATGTACAAGATACAATAGAGAAGAGAATATGCAAGGAAACGGGTCAAAGCGCGATTGTAAAATATTTTAAAAACAGCAAGTGAATAAATTCTATAATTAGCAATTACTATATACATGTTAAATTTTGGGCCTCCCTCTTGAGATTCTCACCTCTCATCTAGCATGCACGCCTAACGTATCTCCAAATTATTCTAGTTACTATTTCAACTTTCACTAGATTTTAACACTGTGTCAACTAACCATGGCCCTTATCTTTCCCACGTATGTCCTTCATAATGCATGTAATAAATACGTATTAATTCATTTCTTAATATAATTAAGTGTTCTCAAACTTAAATAATTTCATATTCCACTATCTCTCATGTCTACTTCAATCGCACAGTAAATAATATCAAGAGTATATATATACACTCATTCTATTATATATATATATATATATATATATATATATACATACATAATACTGCACCCCAAGACACAACTGCGGTGCATGCAAACTCCGTTATCTAGTCCCAGTACATCTCGTCACTGTATAAAGTACTGTTGGTTCGGTATATCCCTCGAACCACAAATATCAAAACACAAGTATTGGAGGCAAACAAGTCCTAAGCCTTTGGACTACGCACATACCTACATACCCAAATCACCGTTCAATACCATTATTTTCACGAATGGCAATACAACCTAAGTCCTATGTTCTGAGGCAACAAGTCAAAAATCCACCATAACGCTCATCGGGATATGACTGCCCTCAACACGAAAACCTCCCGTCGATAGCAAGTAGGCTAGGTATGTCATAGACATAAATCATTATATAGATATTCATTTCACCTATTTACATATCATTAGGGCAATGCACAACCCATATAATAAACCACATACATAGTATAATTTATCTCTCGAATATCCTACGTATTTAAATTATGATTTTACTTCTTAAGGTATCTTCCTGAGCTTTTCTCACAACTCGAAGTATATCATTTTATTCCTAAAATAAATTCAGTGGGTAAAAATCAACCCCCTACTGGTCCATGTCCGTATCATCCCGAATTTTCACAAATTTAATAATTCTGCAACTTAGTTTTATTCACCGACTATCCTTAATTTAATTTAACCCCATAATTAACTTCTTAGGGTCAAGTCCACAAATATAATATGGCCTACTGGTCTCCCGTATATTCCCCTTTTTATTAAAATTAAGTCCCAAAATTAAATCAAGAATAATCCCATCGAAGTAATTACAAAAGTGAAAAATTATCAAATTCTGAGTAGCCGAATCGATTCCCTTCCATAGAAAAATCATAACTAAATCAAAAACAAATCAAAAAAATACGAGGTCGGCGCTCATGCGATCGTAACGAAAAGATCTATGTCCATGTCCAAATACATGGTCGTTTGAATAAGATAACCATCTCGTTCGAACAAGATACAATCTCATTTGAACTATTTGTACTATCGTTCAAACGACCCTTCGTCTTTTCCAACCTCCCCCTTCCTCGAATTTTGTGCTTCCCAGACCCCATTTTGAACCCAAAAATAGTACGCAATTCCCAACTTCAAATGATCCCAACCTCCTAAGAATCAATCCCAATTTATATACCCAAGTGTATACGTGATTTATAACATCAAAACATATCAAAATCGTCATGGAGTTTCGATGAATCATGATATTCTTATTTTAAATTCAGAAAATCTGCATTATATCATTCTTTCTCAAGAACACATATAAACCCCAAATTTCCTCATCAATTAAACCCAAATTTTATGGTGTTAATTCTAACTTCATCAAAGAAATAATCCTAAATGATTTCCATTTCAAGAATTACTTCAAAATCATCAAATTTTTATGTTTGATTGATAGTATTCATGAATGTTTATCTCTTCTAATTTAAGATGGATATTATACTCACTAATTGGAATAAGAATTATACTTGCCTTAATGTGTAGGTCTGATTCTTTGGAGAATATATGTGTAGGATGTCCCCTCGTCTTTTCCGGTCACTTTTTTGGTGGTGGTGCAAGGTGGTTGTCCCTTGGTTTTCTCTCAAAACCTCTTCCTCTCCTTGGAAAAACCTCCCACTCTCCACAAAGACCTTTCCTTTATTTTTGGGTGAATGAACCTAAATAAGACCCCCGGGTAGATTTTGTTGCCTATTTCGACCCTTTCGGACTCAACCGTGCACTCAAAATGACCATTTGGATGACATAAAAATAATTTATTTTTCATTCCATTTAAATATAGTCCCGACACAACTCACACGCTCGTCCCAACTTAATTACCGTAATTGTCGTATTCACAACTCGCGACGATTTATAAAATCAAAATCATATGTAAAGTTATAATCATATGTATCATTTTTAATAACTAAGTAATATTTAACATAAATCACATATTACTTTATTCTCAAGTAATATTTAAATCCGGATTAATTTTCAATTATCCCACAATTAAGTCTAATTAATCCCATTTTAAAAGTCATTAAAAATACGGAGTGTGACATACTACTTTTTTTACTTACTTTACACCCTGCTGAATCAGCATCCAAATAACTTGTAACATCAAAACATGTCAGTTTAGGGTACAAAATACCTAGATCTATGGTTCCCAAAAAGTAATTAAAAATATCTTTTAACGTGACCTAAATGTGATTATTTAGGTTTGGATCATAATTGAGAATGTAGAAAAGCATTAAACATGATGTCATAATTACTTGCAGTTAAAAAAAATCGATTTACAATCATTCCACGATATAATTTCTTATCAAAATTTATCATTTTCATCTATTTTAGTTTTCATGGAAGTACTCGTGGGGGTGATAAGGGGTTTGGATTTATTTAACCCATATTTGTCTACTAAGTCATGAATACATTTTGATATATTTATGAAAATACCATTATTTTTTTGTTTGACCTGGAGACCTAAAATAAAGTTTAATTCCACCATTAAACTCATTTCAAGTTTTATTTGCATGCATGATGCAAAATCTTTACATATTTTATTATTTTTGGATCCAAAGTTAGTATAATCTACATATACTTCAATAAGCAAGATATCTTGATTTTTAGTTTCAATAAAAAGAGTTGTATTAACTGAGCCAATCATAAATCCATTTGAGATGATAAAGTCTCCTAATCTTCCATACCATGCCTAAGGGGATTGTTTGAGTCCATAAAGGGATTTTGTGAGTTTGAAAACATAGTTAGGTTATTTATGATTTTCAAAGTCAGGGTTTGCTTAACATAAACTTGTTCATTAATCTAGCAATTTCGAAAAGAAATTTTAACTACCAATATAAAAGGTTTGAAGTCTTTAAATCATGAGAAAACAAGTAACATACATATAGCTCTTAACCTTGTGACAAGTCCTAGTTTATGCCTTCTTCTTATTTGTACCCTTGAGAAATGAGACGATACTTATTTCAAATGACATAACCAGAATCATCCTTTTTATTTTTGAAAATACATTTGGTGCCTATGATGGTGTGGTCTTTAGGTGGGTGGATAAGTGTTCAAACTTGGTTTCTTTTAAATTCAATGAGTTAATTTGTTACCATCCATGTTTCATCTGGTTCATCTTCGACTATATTTTTTGGGTTCTATTTAAGATACAATTCCAAAGTTGCAAGCTCTGAGGTTCTTTGGATTCTAGGTTAGACATAATTTTGTCACAATTTCCAAACTAGATGAACACTTATACAATATAGACTCAAGTGAGTCAAGAGTATAAGCATATTAGTGTGTGTACATATGTTGAGGGTGTTTGAATCCCCAATATTGATTTTTTAAATATTTTTTGGGATTTTTTAAAACATTTTTAAAATAAGGTTTTATTAATAAAACTTGGTATTAAAAGGTTATGGGGTAAATCTGCTATTTTAGAATGTTGGTTTAACTGTCTAAAGTTGCCTTGGGTAGAATTCGAAAGCGACAGAGACTTCAGGGTTTACATTGTAATTACTTTAGACGCGCGTTTTATCTCGCCTCATATGCCAACATGTGTTAGCTTCTGATTGGTGAGAAGTGTGTTTCCTTGCTGAGACAAATCGAGTGATCATTTTCATCCCTTGGATCGTTCTTATCAACGATCTGCATGTCTTCCATCATAATCCCTGTGATACCCTTTGAACCAATCAGGAGAGCTTTAACCACCGCATATCGTATGCCCTTAGATCTAAGTCAATTGAACTTGACTAAATCTGGTCCCTTGATTTCAATCCTTACTCTCGAACCTTCCCAGCCTCTTATAAAAAGGCTCCTACTCTCAGCATTAGAAGACTTTTGCCATTTCGTCCTTTGAGAGAAAAGAAAGAGAGAGTAGAGAGAGAGAGAAGAGAGAAACCAGAAGAGAGAGAGAGAGAGTTAGAAACCCTAACCCTAACCCTAACCCTAAATCGTCTAAACAGTTCAAACCAAATGTAAACCTTCAAACCTCTATACTTTACCAAACACAACCTTGAGTGTTTGAGTGTTTTGGAGATGATTTGAGAGTTGGTTTGTTGCTGTAACCTCTTCTTCTTTGGATCTTGTTTCCAACTTAATCATTTTCTTAGATCTATTGTTCTTGTATATAGAAATTTTCAGATCTGAGTTTTTCATGATATATTGCACTTAGTTTGCATGTTTGTTTCTCAGCTTGAGAAATATTTTGTTGATTCATTTTCTGCAAATGTTTTTAACTTTGAAGTCAACAAAAATGTTTTCTATTTCTAGTTCTCTTAAAACTAAACCTTTGACCTAGTTTGGAATCACACTTGGAGGTTTTGAATCTCAAAAATCAGTTCAAAACTCTGAGATTGATTAAGATCTTGACTGTCTTCTAAGTAAGATATTCGTGGATTCTGGGATTGATTTAAAGGTCAAACAGGTTCAAAGTTTTGTGAGAAGAGAGAAAAAGAAAAATCACAACATATAGAATTATATGTAATTTGCTGGGACTGTTTTTACTTAATAAGTGTGAGTGTGTGCATGCATGTGTTAGATAGCACCTCCACAAACACTTTCACTCTACTACACGAAAAGTGTTGGTAATAAGATCTTGAGAAAAAGAGTCGACGTAAAGAGCTTGAACAAATTGGAGTTAACAAACTGAGAGGACAACATCAACAATCAGAACTGAAGAGAAGTTATAAGGACACCGAGGGTACATTCCTAAACTTATATAGGTCTGAGTTGTATGCATGTTTGTTATATAGTTTGTAACTGTTAAATTTGTTTATAGTGGATTTTTGTTTTACTCCGTAGACGGAGTCGTGGATGTTTCCTCAGTTGGGTGAGGTTTTACCACGTAAAAATCTACTTCTTAATATTCCTACATCTTCTCATCTCATTCTTGGTTGTGCTGGGTTTAAAAGCTTGTTTAAAACTGTTTAATAAACCTGTTATTCAAATCTTGAATAGATCTCGTACATACTCTTATCAAACACATCTTGTGTTCAAATAGTTTTGGTTTTTAAGAAAAGAGTTTCTTCAAAAAACAGTTCAGAGTTACTTAAATAGTTTAATTTTATTAAACGGCTTTAGTAACAGAATTTCAATTGGTATCAGAGCTTTGTAAACTTCTTTTAAAAAGATCCTGTGTTTCTGAAATTATTTTCTGAAAATCAAATATGGACGAGAAAAATGAAAGATTTGGTAACTTGACCAGACCTCCTATCTTTGATGGAACCAATTTTGCTTACTGGAAAGTAAGTATGATTGCTTTCATTCAAGGAACTCTGGGAGATGATGTCTTGGGCATAATTGAAAATGGTTACATTTCTCCTACAAAACCAGCCACTGAAGGAAGTAATGAGAGGGTTAAGAAAGTTTTAAGTGAGTTAACACAAGAAGATAAACAAGTTTCTTGCAACAATAACAAAGGAAAGAATGCTATATTTATCTCTATAAATGAACATGAGTTCAAAAGAATCTCATCCTGTACCACTTCTAAGGAAGCTTGGGACACTTTAGTTACTGCTCATGAAGATGACACTAGAGTTAAGGCTGCTAAAACTCAAATGCTCATACAACAGTATAATTCTTTAATTATGTCTGAGACTGAGTCATTTGATGACTTATATATGAACCTGACTGATATTGTGACAAAGCTACATTCTAATGGGATAACATATGACAGACAAGAAATTGTGTCTAAAATTCTAAGATCATTACCGCAGAAATTTGATAACAAAAGATATGATATTGAGGAAATGTGTGATATCAATCTCACTCCTGAACTACTCAGTAGTAAATTAAGAACTGTGGAAATGGAACTGGAATTTAAGAAACAATTGACCCAGTCCCATAGGAAACAGACTAGTTCCAATCTAAGCTTCTCTTCTAAATTGATTAAGCCTGAGTTTAATACTTCCAATGATGATTCTGATGAGTAATGCGATATAGAGAGTTTGGACAATCAGATTGCCTTAATGTCAAAACAGTTTAAGAAAATCATTAAATTTAGAAACAACATGGCAAATAAACAAGGCAAGTCCAATTATCCAACTCCTTTCAATCACAGACCTCATGAGAAATGCCATGACAAAAATCACAAGGACTCTCACACTAGACCTAACAGAGACCTTAAGAAGACTGAATGCTATAGATGTGGTATACTAGGACACATTGCATAAGACTGTAGAGTTAACTTGAACACTCAAAACAAACATGCTAGAGCCAACATTTACAAGACATGGGATGATTCAAGTGAATCTAAAAATGAGGAACCTGAGTCATCTGATGTTTTTTACCCTTACATGTCTTTCTTTGCCAAGATTATCTATAATGATGATATGCCTATGTTTGTTAATGAGGATGAATATAGTAATTCTACTTCTGATGTTTCGAATACTGCTGTTACTATCTGTTCCTCGGGGTGTGTGAGTCAAAGGGAAAGTGATAATGACGATGTCAATGGGTGTGTGAGTACAAAGAATGAAGCCCTAGGGGTCACTTCACACACTACACTTAGTGACTCGGACAATGAAGACCTCCCTGATATTCACACTCTCTATGCTAAAACTCTCAAGAAAAGCACTAGACTAGAAAAGATTATGAAAGATCTCACTAAGAAGTTAGAAGATCTAAGCCTAATGGTTAAACTGAATGCTGAAGAGTATACTACCCAATGTTTAACTCATGAAAGCGAAATCAAAATGTTTGATCAAAAACTCAGAAATTTAAATGAAACAAATGAAACTCTGGAGAAAAAATACAAAGGGACATTGTTAGAATTGGAACAAACTAAAGAAAAGACAGCAACTGTTTTCAAAAAATTTACTAAATTTGAAAACAACTCAAATTGTTTTGATGAATTTGTTGCTGAATCAAAAACCAATTCTGATGATCGAACTGGAATAGGATTTTTCCCCAATTTGAAGACACAAACAAAACCTTTTGAAACTATCAAGTTTGTGTTAGGAGGTAAAAGACCTATTGAAACTTGCCCAGACTTTCATTCTCTAAAAACTGAGTTTGACTCAAAACATCAAAATTTTAACATTGGGAAATCAAGTTTCTCTAAACATGGAAGTTCACCTAAGGCTAAATACGTCTGCCCCTCTATTAGGAAGAATGAGTCTGCATTCAAGACTGTCACACCTAGGAATAGAGTTCAACCTCAAAACTTCTCAAAACCTTTGTTTAGAGACTTTCCCAATGAGACCCCAATCGTGAGCAATCTTTATTGCTCTTACTGTGATATATACGGTCACTCTTTTGATAGTTGATATGCTAGGAGACTAGTTACACCTGTCTATAGTTCTCCTATTTATTAGAACTTTAATTATTCTAGGAGGAGCCGGAAAAATTATGTACTTCCTAGAAAACCTGAAAAAAAACTCTAATTATAGGAAGAGAAAGACCAAACCTAAGAGAACATTTCCTAGAAGGATTCCTAAGAACTTTCCTAAAAAAATGCTCATGTTTTTCATAAAACTCAAAATCATGCGCAAAACATTTTTCAACAAAAATCGAATGCTCGCAGATTTTATCAGCTGAGAGCTAATAAGCGCAAAATGAAAACTAGAGCTATTTGGGTTAGAAAAGATGATATATTACCTCAGATGAAGTGTAACATAGTTATTACTGCTTTAAAAGATGAACACACATCATCTGGTTGGTATTTAGACTTTGGATGTTCTAAGCACATGACTGGGGATGATACTAAACTTTTGAACAAAACCATCTTTGCTGGTGGAAAAGTTATTTTTGGTGATGGTGTATCATCTCAAATCATAGGCAAAGGAACTCTCCACTAAGAAGGACTCCCTGTTCTTGAAAATGTCCTTCTAGTTAAAGGTCTCAAGGCCAATCTACTTAGTATATCGCAATTTTGTGACTCAGATCATACTGTTACCTTTTCAAAGAACAATTGCAAAATTTTAAATGAAAAAGGTGAATGCATAATTACAGGATTCAGGACTCCTGACAATTGTTATACTGTCATGAACAATTTTGAAATCTGTAATGTTGCCAGAATGGATGACAACGAGATATGGCATAACAGAATGGGTTATATAAATTACGATAACCTTAGCAGACTGGCCTCTCAAGAAATAGTTAGAGGGGTTCCTAAAATCAAACCTATTCCTAACATTATCTGTGGTTCCTATCAGGAAGGTAAAATTGTTAAGGCACCTCATAAGAAAGTTAATGATGTTCTTACCTCAAACCCCTTGGAGCTCATCCATATGGACCTAATGGGTCCCTCCCAAACTGTTAGTCTTTGTGGACACATTTATATTTTAGTTATGGTTGATGACTTCACCATATTTAATTGGGTAGCCTTTTTAAAACAAACGTCTGACACTTTTCAAACTTTCTTAAAAATACTTCTTCGGATTGAAAATGAAAAGGACACTCAAGTAAATAGAATCCGTAGTGATAGAGGTGGAGAATTCAAAGACACTGGTATAATAGAGTATTGTGACTATAATGGTTACAAACACGAGTTTAGTGCTCCTAAGACTCCTCAACAAAATGGGATCACAGAGAGAACGAATCATACCCTTCAAGAGATGGCACGTGTTATGTTACATGCCAAGAATTTGCCTAAGTATTTTTGGGTAGAATCTATTCGTCCTGCCTATCACATCATAAATAGGGTCTATCTTAGAAAGAATTCCAAACAAACCCCTTACGAACTTTGGTACAAGAAAAATCCCAATCTTAAGTACCTTAGAACTTTTGGTAGTACTTGTTATGTATGCAAAGATAGGGAACACTTGTCCAAATTTGAGAGCCGAGGAGATAAAGCTATATTTTTAGGATAATCGCCTAACAGTAGAGCCTAACGAGTGTATAATCTTCGCATTAAAACCTTGATGGAATCCATAAATGTAATTGTGAGTGACACTACTGTAGAGAGTAAGACTGGTGAATCAACTATTGAGGAAGAACCTACAAACATTTTAGAAAATAACTCTCCTGAAATAGATGATTCATTACCAATTGAGACACCTGAAGTACCTAACTGGGTTTCTAAAGATCATCCCATAAATAACGTAGTTGGTGACCCTAGTGAGCCAGTGCGTACAAGATCCCAACTAAGAAACTATGCACATTATGCATGTTTTGTTTCCCTAGTGGAACCAAATAATGTAAATGAGGCATTGAATGACTCTCACTGGATTTCTTCTATGCAGGAAGAACTTCTTCAATTTTTCATTCATGATGTTTGGTATCTTGTTCCTCGTCCTGATCACAAAAAGGTTATTGGCACATGTTGGATTTTTAAAAATAAGTCTGATGAAAGTGGGATAATCATTAGAAATAAAGCTAGATTAGTTGCTCAAGGATACTCTCAAATTGAAGGAATAGATTTTAATGAGACCTTTGCTCCTGTTACTCGGTTAGAATCTGTTCGTCTGCTCTTTGCTATAGCTTGCCACATGCATTTTACACTTTACCAAATGGATGTCAAATCTGCATTCCTTAATGGAATATTGACTGAAGAGACCTATGTAGAACAACCTAAAGGGTTCATTATCCCTCAATATCCAAATCATGTATTTCGTCTTAAAAAGGCTCTGTATGGCCTTAAACAAGCACCTAGAGCTTGGTATGAGCGTCTTTCCAGTTTCCTCTTAGATAAAGGTTTCAAAAGAGGTGGAAATGATCAAACTCTTTTTGTCAAACATTTTGACAAACACATCATTATTTCTCAAGTTTATGTTGACGATATTATCTTTGGATCAACTTCTCCCTCGGAAGTAAAATCCTTCTCTGAAACTATGCATAAGGAATTTCAAATGTCCCTTATGGGGGAGTTACAATTCTTATTAGGCCTTCAAGTAAAACAAAATTCAAAAGGATTATTTGTATTGCAATCCAAGTACGCTTTAGAGATAGTAAAGAAATTTGGCCTCGAGAGTGCTAAAGATGCTAAAACGCCCATGAGTACTACGATAAAACTATCCAAAGACGAAACTGGAAAATTCGTAAATCCTACTCTATATCGTAGTATGATAGGAACCTTACTATTTCTTACTGCCTCGCGTCCTGATATTATGTATGTTGTGTGTGTATGTGCTCGTTATCAAACTAACCCTAAAGAGAGCCATGTGAATGCTGTTAAACGTATCATTAAATATGTAAAAGGCACTCTAAATCTAGGACTTTGGTACACTAATGACACACCAAGCACTATAATTGGGTACACTGATGCTGACTGGGCAGGGTGTACTAATGATAGTAAAAGCACATCAGGAGCATGTTATTATATACGTAATAACTTGGTAGGATGGAGTAGTAAGAAACAAAACTGCACACAACTCTCAACAGCTTAATCTGAATACATAGCCGCTGGCAGCTGTTGTGCTCAATTACTATGGGTTAAACAAATGCTAAGTGATTATGGTATTCAAGAAAACCAATTGCATCTCTATTGTGATAATCAAAGTGCGATTAATATTTCTAAAAACCCTGTTCAACACTCGCGAACAAAACACATTAAAATAAGACATCATTTTATACGCGAATTGGTTGTAACTAAGGAATTAGAAATCAATTATCTTCCTACTGATCTACAACTTGTAGATATGTTTACCAAACCGTTAGATTACAATCGATTTATTTCTTTGCATAAATCTATTAGTATGGTGTGTGCTGGTTAATCTCTTTGGTTTTTTTTCCTTTGTCCATTTGAGACAAAATGGGGGAGAAATTTGAGTCTCTAATGATTCTTTATATATGTTAAACGGCTTGATCTTTGTGATTCATTGCAGGTTTTTGTACAGTCATACTCAACAGTTGTAATAGGGTATTCAATTGTAAATAGTTGAGTTATGTACTTTTGCTTTCTAGGATTTGGGTAGATAGATTTTTGTAGGAATAGGTTTCCTTTCTTTTTATTGCCCTAAGAGTTCTAGTTGACTCAAAGGAGATTTTGTCTCATATTTCCAAAGAGAGAGATTGAAGCACCTTATACTCTTGACTCACTTGAGTCTATATTGTAGAACTGTTCATCTAGTTTGGAAATTGTGACAAAATTATGTCTAACCTAGAATCCAAAGAACCTCAGAGCTTGCATTTCTATTTCATCTTTGATTGAAGGGATCTAGACCTAATTACCAACACTCACACATAGTAGAATGAATCATTTACATGTCATATTGCATATTAGTGTGTGTACATATGTTGAGTGTGTTTAAATCCCCAATATTACTTTTTAAAATATTTTTTGGGATTTTTTAAAACATTTTAAAAATAAGGTTTTATTAATAAAACTTGGTTTTAAAAGGTTATGGGGTAAATCTGCTATTTTAGAATGTTGGTTTAATTGTCTAAAGTTGCCTTGGATAGAATTCAAAAGCGGCAGAGACTTCAGGGTTTACATTGTAATTACTTTAGACGCGCGTTTTATCTCGCCTCATATGCCAACATGTGTTAGCTTCTGATTGGTGAGAAGTGTGTTTCCTTGCTGAGACAAATCGAGTTATCATTTTCATCCCTTGGATCGTTCTTATCAACGATCTGCATGTCTTCCATCATAATCCCTGTGATCCCCTTTGAACCAATCAGGAGAGCTTTAACCACCGCATATCGTATGCCCTTGGATCTAAGTCAATTGAACTTGACTAAATCTAGTCCCTTGATTTCAATCCTTATTCTCGAACCTTCCCAGCCTCTTATAAAAAGGCTCCTACTCTCAGCATTAGAAGACTTTTGCCATTTCGTCCTTTGAGAGAAAAGAAAGAGAGAGTAGAGAGAGAGAGAAGAGAAAAACCAGAATAGAGAGAAAGAGTTAGAAACCCTAACCCTAACCCTAACCCTAAATCATCTAAACAGTTCAAACCAAATGTAAACCTTCAAACCTCTATACCTTACCAAACATAACCTTGAGTGTTTGAGTGTTTTGAGACATGATTTGAGAGTTGGTTTGTTGCTGTAACCACTTCTTCTTTGGATCTTGTTTCCAACTTAGTCATTTTCTTAGATCTATTGTTCTTGTATATAGAAATTTTCAGATCTGAGTTTTTCATGATATATTACACTTAGTTTGCATGTTTGTTTCTCAGCTTGAGAAATATTTTGTTGATTCGTTTTCTGTAAATGTTTTTAACTTTGAAATCAACAAAAATGTTTTCTATTTCTAGTTATCTTAAAACTAAACCTTTGACCTAGTTTGGAGTCACACTTGGAGGTTTTCAATCTAAAAAATCTTTTCAAAACTCTGAGATTGATTAAGATCTTGACTGTCTTCTAAGCAAGATATCCGTGGATTCTGGGATTGATTTGAAGGTCAAACAGGTTCAAAGTTTTGTGAGAAGAAAGAAAAAGAAAAATCATAGCATATAGACTTATATGTAATTTGCTAGGACTGTTTATACTTAATAAGTGTGAGTGTGTGCATGCATGTGTTAGAGAGCACCTCCACAAACACTTTCACTCTACTACACGAAAAGTGTTGGTAATAAGATCTTGAGAAAAAGAGTCAACGTAACGAGCTTGAACAAATTGGAGTTAACAAACTGAGAGGACAACATCAACAATCAGAACTGCAGAGAAGTTATAAGGACACCAGAGGGTACATTCCGAAACTTTATAGGTCTGAGTTGTATGCATGTTTGTTATATAGTTTGTAACTGTTAAATTTGTTTATAGTGGATTTTTGTTTTACTCCGTAGAGGGAGTCGTGGATGTTTCCTCAGTTGGGTTAGGTTTTACCATGTAAAAATCTTGTTCTTAATCTTCCTACATCTTCTCATCTCATTCTTGGTTGTTCTGGGTTTAAAACCTTGTTTAAAACTGTTTAATAAACCTGTTATTCAAATCTTGAATAGATCTCGTACATACTCTTATCAAACACATCTTGTGTTCAAATAGTTTTGGTTTTTAAGAAAAGAGTTTCTTCAAAAAATAGTTCGGAGTTACTTAAATAGTTTAATTTTATTAAACGGCTTTAGTAACAGAATTTCAGTCAAATATTCTTAAGCTATCACTTCATATACATTTGAGTTTGACCCCCTTTCAGTTTGAGACCTTTTGCATAATTTCAAAAATGTTATATCCATTTCACATTTGTTAGGCAATAAATATATCTAACAGTATCGAGAGAAATAATCTATAATTAAAAATGCAAATATTGTATTGTGTATACTAGGAATAGGGTTTCGACCAAATAAATTTAGATGGATGAGTTGAAGAGGCCTAATCTAGTTTATATCCTTTTACCTTCTAATATTTGTATTATGATTTTACTCATATTTACATACATATTATTTTATCCTTTACATATTTTGCTTTAGGTATACCCCAAAAAAGATCTTCGCTACAAAACACATGAGTGAGTTTCATATGTTCATGACTAAGTCTTCAATTCCAAATCCATGAACAACCATCCATAGCGGTGACACATGTTATCTTTTTATGAGTTGGGTCATTTATATCGAATGTATAAACATATGAGGTTCTAGAGTAACAAAGCATACCTAATTATTTGTGGTGTTTTTTATTAAGCATGTTTTGAATAAAAAAATGACATGATACTAGTTATCACGTAGGTGGTTAATTCTAATTAAATTATGTGTAAAGACATCATTTAGTAGAACATTACCAATGCAAGTGGATGATGGTGTAGAAATTTTACCTTAACCAAAGATTCTACATGTTTAACCTTCGAATGTGACATTTCCTCCTTTTCTATACACAAGGTTTGTGAACTTTTTTTGTCCCGGGTCTTGTTTTAAGAGCATCCACTACCCAAGTACCATTTTACTTCGTTTGTGGATGCCTCCATGAACACCTACGCATTTAAAAAAAATAGTTTTCTTAATAGCCAAGAGGTGTCAGGTCCATAGGGGTGAGCATGTGGCGATGAACTATTAGGATCCTAAGAGGAGAGTTAATCATAGAGATGACATGCTTATTTTCTTAAAGCATAGGGATCTTATATAACAATAAGAGTAATGAGGTTTGTATCTTATTTTATAATTTTTAGGAAACTCATGCATTTCTTTAAACCAAAAATAATTTTTTTCGTATGAAAATTTTATACTCATAAGATTAGATTCAATCTATGGTATATATAAATTTATGATCGATTATTTCAAGGATTTAACTTATTCCTATAGTTTTTTCTTTTCTTTTTTAAGAGGTAAAGTGTTATATTATTTTTATTTCTTAAAATGACTGACTTTTCTTTTTAGAATATCACTATCCCTCTTAATTTTATATAATTATTTTTAGGTTATTTTATGATCGACTAAAGAGTGATGATGTTCTAATTAAAGTTGGTGACATTTCTTTTCCAAATATCTTTTTTTAAGAGAGTTTTAAAATCATTTTGGAGATTCTTAAACACATACTGAATTTCATAAGAGTTTACCTCATCATCTAATCCCAATATACATAGATTTTCTTCCTATTTATTCATAATTAGAGTAGTATTCTTCATAATCACTTCATCGGTCTTTCATTTCCTTCTGTAAGAACAATTTTTCTAGGATTGTTCATAGCATAGCTTTAGACTAGTTTGGCGTATCCCATTACAAATCATCACGCATCGTCAAGATGAACCGAACTCAAGCATCTCCAAGTTTGAAGACTTCCCAACATCTCGTAAAGGTATTAAACAATTTAGAGTTCGAATTAATTTATAGAATTATGTTTGGGATGTTTATTTTTTATCAAAAACGAATCAAGATTTTTATTTTCAAAAAAAATGTTTTTCTAAGGTTTACTGTAGGCAGAGTTTTTATTTTTGTTTACTTCATTCAAATGACATCTCCATGTCATTTAAACGACATATCAAGCTCATTCGATGTATGCTTTCAAACGAGCATCAAACGAGGCTTTTTGTTTTGAGTTTTTATGGGTTGTTAATAGTGACTGACATCTCGTTTGAACAAGATCTATATCTCATTAGAACGACCTACTCAAATCGTTTGAATGGCATGTGGCCTTAAGTTTTGTAAAAATACTTATTTTGCGTTTAGAACGTTTAAGACTTTTGCCAAGTCCGTTTCTGCATAACTTTTGCGAACAGTCTTCACCTTTTGTGTTGTAAAAACACCGTTTAATTCACAGAAAAAACATCCTTGAATATTGTTCTTGTGAATGCGTTTAACCTTATAAATTTTAGTATCTTTGCACTCACATTTGTGGAGAAGGCTTCTCCATAGCTGACTTGTGATACCTACGGGGATTCACTGCTGAAGACTGAGGCTAAGGCTGACGGAAGAAGACTGAGGTTTTTGTTGTTCTCGAGGGAATAATTGTTGTCGATTGCGGTCATTGTGGTTCTTGCGAGAATCATTACTGCATTTCACTCGTAAGTTTGACAGTTTCAATTTGCAAATCATTAGTGGAATAAAAGGTTTTGCCTCAGTGGGATTTTTTTCTTAAAATTGGCCTTAGTTGATTGCTTTATTTCTTTTATCTATTTTATCATAATAAATGCATGTTTAGGATAAAAAGATAAAATCTGTTTTGAAATTGGTATTACAATCTTTGTTTGGAATCACCCTGAGGTTATTTGTGCACTCGCGAATTGGTATCAGAGATTTTAGCTTAGTTTTTACCATTTACAAATTGGTATCAGAGAGGGTTGAACTAAATTATTGTGTTTAATCTTGATTGGTGCTATTTGGATGGTTGTTTATTCATCTCTCATGTGTTTTGTTTTTCTCTCTATGGATTGTCATTTGAATTTGAAGTTTACCGAAAGAATTGAAATTCTTGAAAAAGAGAATTCACGTTTCAAAAATGTTTTGGAACTTTTGCAAACGGTTCAAAATTAAAGAGATATCATTCGTGAAAAGTTTGTTGGCGTGTCCATGACTTTGAAGATTTTAAATTGGCCAATAAAGAGAGTGATGATAGAGCCCTTGTTTTAGAAAAAGAATTAGAGGACTTAAAAAATTCTAGGGTTTGTGTTTACGTTGTTGAGGAAAATGTTTTGATTAATGATTTTAAGGAACATGAGAAGACTCTTAGGGATAAGTTTGCTCACGTTGATGGGTAACGAGATAACCTTCTAAGAATGATTGTAAATATAGAGAAGGAATCCTAAAAAATAAAAGAGTCTAATTCTTTGCTTGGGTCTAAAACTTTTATGTTAAAAGATCATTTAAAAGAATCGAGTAGTGTTAATAGTAATGGTAATGGCTCATCTTGTTCTAATACTTCTATTATTCATAATTTGTTTTGGAGGGTCAAATAGAACCAAGGACGTTAGAAAAGGTCAACCCATAGGTAATATTCCTCAAATTTACACTGTTCACATTGTGGTAGGAAAGGTCATCTTAGGCGTTTTTGTTATGATTTGGGAAGAGGTCTTAGGAAATGTTTAAATATAGTGTCCCATTGGTTCTCATAACCCCTAGAATTAGGTACACACCTGTTTGGGATAGGAAATTTATTTTGGAGACACTAAATGTTAGATTGGTTGATTCTCACATACTTGCACATGATGCTTGATATTCTATATCTTATGGATGATTGCTTGCGTAATTTTATTCGTCATACTCTAGTAGTGCTTCATGATATATGTTTTCTAGTGTTATGATATGTGTACTTTTTGTATATATATTTCTTTTATTGAGTCATATTTGAAAAATACAAAAAGATTTTTGGTTTCAAATATTTTTAAAATATACAAAAAGATTTTTGATTTTTGTGTATTTTAGTTTTACACATTTGGTGTGGCATATTGTGTGTTTGAATCCAATTCACTAATCAATTTCCATGTGGCTACAACATTTGGTTATCACGTTGGATACTTAGATTGTTCTTAACCATGTTTATGGAGTTATTTCGAGCTTGATTTGCTTTACGAATTCGACTTTGTATATTCCTCCACACGCACATGCATGAGCTTATTGGATTTTGACTTCATGATGTATATTTGGGCTTGGTTAGATGTTCTCCTATCAATTTTTGTCATCTACATGTCTATTTGACTATGGAGGATTTGTGCATGTAAGAACCGTTGCCCATGAGATTTTATTTATTATTAAAAAAATATGAGTGTACACAGGAAAGGGCTACGAAAGACATATTGACTCGTTATAAAATCCACAATTTAAAAAAAGCCTAAGAAAAATAAAGGCAATAAAAATAGCAAAATGTGCCAAAAGGGGCCCAAATAGTTTAGTTTGAAGATCATTCAAAAGAAATCACTTCAAAAGAAAAGATAAAGAAAAGAATAAAATATATGATCATGTTTATCTTTTAAGGGTATTTCGTTGAAGAACAATGGATTTGCACAATGATACCTAGTTATGCTTATTTTGTCATGACGCTATTGATTTGTATAATCATCAATATTCTAGGCTTGTGTGCATTGTGCTTGTTTTGTTCCTTAAGTTCAACTATATTTTTTAATTGAAGCTAAAGATTAGTGTGATAAAGTTTTGCAGTCAATTAGAACTTCTTGAACATATTTGAGTGTTTGGGTTATAATGCTTTTGTTACTAGTTCACACACATTCATTCCATCCCACACATTTGGACGCATCAATACAATACTAGTGTGTAAAGCTTATGTGTTTTGTGGTCGTTTATACCTATATATGTGTGCCAGATTTTATTTGATATATTTTGCATATAATATATATGATATTGTGTTGTATTTGTGAAATTTGTTTTTTTTTCAGAAATATTGAAAAAAATTCAAAAATAGTTGGTTGTGTTTGCCTTTGAGATGATCATTACACATGCTTGATTTATATCTTGTATTATTATATCTTATCTTCTACGTGATGCTTTGTATTTTATGCCTATTTTTCTACTTCTTTGTCTATTTCGATAAAAACAAAGGGGGAGCAAATTAAAATGAGTTTGATTTATGGGGGAGAATTTATTTATGAGTTTTACTTTGTTTCAAACTCGATAAGTCACGAGGGTATATGTTTTTGTCTCATCTGTGTAGGTACTTAAAGCGGAAGTCAAAGACACACGAATGAAGACAAAGTTTGCCAAAAAGGGAAGAATAAGAAGTTTGAAGACAAAGAGACTTATGATATTCGGTTCTAGGGTTAGTAATGGTGTTAGTATTTTTGTCATAGGATATTTTTTATTTTAATTTGGTGTCCGATCATATTTGTTTGTTTTGTACTGAAATAGCCACAGGGCGAGATTTGTGAGAAAAAAAATTCTAGGATTGTTCGTAGTATAGCTTTAATTTAGTTTAGTGTATCCCATTACAAATCGTCATGCACCGTCAAGACGAACTGAACTTAGGCATCTCCTAGTCTGATGACTTCTCAACATCCCGTAAAGGTATTAAACAATTTAGAGCTTGAGTTAATTTATAGAATTATGTTTGGGATTTTTATTTTTTATCGAAAATGACAAGGATTTTTATTTTCAAAAAGAAAAATGTTTCTCTTAGGGTTTATTGTAGGCGGAGTTTTTATTTTCGTTTGGTTCGTTCAAACAACGTCTCCATGTTGTTCGAACGACATCTCCATGTCATTCGAATGACATATCAATGTCGTTCAATGTATGCTTTAAAATGAGGATCAAACAAAGCTTTTGTTTCGAGTTTTTATATGTCATATTAGTGGGATGACATCTCATTCGAACGAGATCTATATTTCGTTAGAACAACCTAATTAAGTCATTCGAACGACGCGTCACCTTAAGTTTTGTATAAATTCAGGTTTCATATTTAGAACATTTAAGACTTTTGCCAACTCCATTTTTGCATAACTTTTGTGAAGGTTCTCCACCTTTTGTGTTGTAAAAACACCTTTTAATTCACAAAAAAACATGCTTGAATATGGTTCTTATGAATTCATTTAAACCCGAGAAAGTTTAGTATATTTGCATACACCTTTGTGGAGAAGGCATCTCCATGGCTGACCAGTAATACCTGCGGGGATTCACTGCTGAAGACTAAGGCTGAGGCTGAAGTAGGAAGACTGAGGTCATTGTGGTTCTCGAGGGAATCATTATTGTCGACTGCGGTCATTATAGTTCTTGAGAGAATCATTGTGGTATTTTTCTTGTAAGTTTTTAAGTTGTGAGTTGCAATTATTAGTGGAATAAAAGGTTTTACCTTGAGGGGATTTTTCCTTAAACTCGTCCTTTATTGATTTCTTTGTTTATTTTCTCTATTTTATCACAATAGATGAATGTTTAGGATGAAAAGATAAAATATGTTCTAAAATTGGCTTACACATTTAAAATTGGTGTTGCAATCTTTGTTTGGAATGACCCTAAGATTATTTGCGCACTCCCAAATTGGTATTAGATCTTTTAGCTCAATTTTTACCATTTACACCTTGTTTCTACATTCCTTGCATTGTCCTCTTCTATCACTTCTTCTTTGTATTTTAAATTTGGGACAATCTACAACAACGTGTTCATATTAATTACATCCATGACATTCGTGATATTCTTTAGGTTGATGTTCATCAGGTTATTCTTTTATAGTTGGGCCGTTTATGACTGCCTTTGTGTTAATATTTGACAAAACTCCATACATTTTCATGAGAAAGGCTATCATTTCATTAGTAGATCTTTCTCCTTTGTCTTGATTTCCAAAGAGAAATAATATCATCTTTTGGTCACTTTTGTCTCTTTCTTTAATCACCATTTCATAGGTTATAAAATATTCAACCATCTCTTCGAATGATACGTCTCTAATTTGTATATTTTCTTAAAAGACTATCTTCTTAGAGTCCCACTTCTCTAGCATAGATCTAATAATCTTTTTACCTTTGTTATTGTTAAAAATTTCTCATACAATATCATGAATTTTTTTATAACATTATTAAATCTATCATACCTTTAAAAGATTGATTCTTCTTCCTTGATTTGGAATGATTCATAAGTACGTAATGTAGGAGGGTAGTGTGACTGGGGTCTAGTAAGATGCTAAAATGGATGAGGTGTGATACACTTTAATGAACTCTGCCTCCAAGTTCTTCAAGAGTTTTTAGAAAATCACCTGGTAAAACCTTCCTTTTTTAATGAAAATGGAACCAAAAATATAACCACCTCCTATAAGAAAATGAACTTCATAACAATAATAGTAACTTTTCTCAAAAGGATCTCGTGAGAATAATGGTTGCCAGTGTGGGAGTGAAGAACAAGCACTTAAAGAGAGAGTGAGGAGAGAATACTAGGTGTTATAGTGTGATTTTGATAGAGTACCAATATGACTTGAGTTTTTAATATCTGATTTGACCTCACTATTTATAAGTGAACATGGGGCCAGTTTGGGCCTTTTGGGGGAAAACTTAAAGAGATAATGTATGTAATGTACCTTTTGTCCCTACTAGGTCTGCAATTGCCTGTCCCCTCTGAAAGACGACACCTGGCGTGAACCAAAGTCAAAAAGCAAATATGTCTCCTAATGGAGAAAAAAATATCTTATTTGGTAAATATCTTTTGAAATGGTAACTTGTTGTACAAACTTTGTAAACTTGAGAGGGGCCTCGAGGACCACCACCTTTAAAACCATTAAACTTGAGAGGGGGGTCTTTTAGGACCACCTTCTCTAAAATATTTTTACTTAAGAGGAAAATTAAGGACCCCTCCTCTAAATCATTTTATAAAAAGTTCATTTCTTGTGAGAAACCTCTTGGTTGCTCACTTCTATAATGGTTGGGTATGAATTGTGTAAGGAATGGGTGACCCCTAGGGTCTTTGTACTAGTATTATCTCAATCTTGAAGTGCTAAGTGGTTAAGCTTGCTCAACATACCTTATTTCTCAATCGCCAAGCCAAAACTCTCAAGAGATCCCAAATGGACTTTTTGATCCCTGCTTGCTTAACTAGGCTACCTGTACATGTAAGTAAAATATTAGTACTTTAATATTTTTTGGGTCACAAACCTTAAGGAGGAGGTCACTCGAGATGGACCTCCTCGCCGTGTATCATTTCTGTGGTAAATCATTTTGGAGTAGAGGGACCACTCTGGGTAAACCTCTTCGCCCTTTTTTTATTTTTGTGATATGTTAATTGCGGCAGAGGGGGTCGCTCGCATTGAGTCCCCTTGCCATGGACTTTTTCTATAGTATCAATACCTTTGGAGGGGTTACTTGTGGTTTCCCTTCTCGAACTTGCCTTTTTCTGTGGCTTGAGTGTTGGATGAGGGGCTACTCCTGATAGGCTCTCCTCATCCTTGCCTATTTATTTATGGCCTTGTTCATGGGGTGAGGGGCTGCTCTCCAGGGCCCTCTTCGCCTTCATTATTTTCTCTTGTGTCTTGATTTTTGAGGACGAGGGGATCCACGTGGTGGGCATCCTCGTCCTAACTTCATTTCTGTGATTTTGAGATTGGGGGGCGAGGGGCTCCTTAAAGTGGGACTCCTCATCCTAAATATCTTTATGTGGTCTTTGACATTTTGGGATGAGGGTCTCCTCATGGTGAGCCTCCTTGTACTAAGTTCATTTATGTGAATGGGCGCTTTGGAACGAGGGGACCCTCTTGGTGACCCTCCTCATCCAGTCTAGGTATTAACTTTGTCAGAATGCCTTTTGGAGGGGGATGCTCATGATGACCCCCCTCCTCACCATATTGGCTTGCTCGCCTGGGAAAATGGGTGAGCACCTCTTTACACGAAGTACGATAATTGTATCTTCTCTAACTTACGATGTGACTACATGTGTGATTTCAAGAGTGTTCCACATTTTTTTAAGCATATAAAAAATGAAAAACTTTATTGTAATCATTTATGGAAAGTGTATGAACAAGAGTTTTCACGGCTTTAGAATTAATTTGTATTTTTCTAACATCATCTTCATCAATATTAGATTCATTTTTTGGTATGAATGCATTATTTATTATTTTGATAGGTACATAGGGGCCATTAACTATAGATCTCCATATTTTGAAGACATGATCTTGAATAAACCAATGCATTAGATTTCGGAAAAACTATAGATAGATCCATCAAAAATGGGTTATGGTTAGTGGATTAATTTTGGGTAATAATAACATTGGGTCAAAATGAAATTAAGATCTTTAGACTCAATATACACGTTTTAAAAATAAGTTTCTTTCTACTACGCTCTGATACCAATTGTTGGCCCTGAAATATATCCATGATGGGGACTGAATTGGGTGTTTATTAAATTAATGGAAATTCCAACACATTCTTAACTTATTTTGAGATTGATTATAATGTTATAAATCACTTGAAGTTTATGATCTAACAATAAATATAAATAGTTAATAAAGAGACTTAGCGAAACATTACAAACCAAAGTTTTAATGTGGTTCAATTTTGCCTACGTCCACGTTTGAGATGTTACCTAAGAAACTTAATTATCTTCAGTTTCGATGTAGGAACCAAAATCTCCTAATGATTTTCGATCCCTAAGGTGGAACCAAATTCTCAAGTATCACACTTTATATTAAGTATAGATACATACAAATTATATAAGTATATAAAAATGACATCCAATCCACTAATCATATAAGAATTGTAAAATAATAACAATATGTCAAACAATTACACCAAAAGCCTTAAATTACCTCACTTTTTCGGAGACGCTTTGTCACGATCAAGGACCGTGACAACAAACCACATGTTTTGCCACTATCCTTAATTATGACAAATCTCTAACAAGGATTCTCAGGTTCCTTTATAGTGATAAGTCTGAAACAAAGATTCTTATCACAGTAAAGGACCGTGATAAGTCCATGACAATTCTGACTGCACCGAAACCCAAAATACAACCTTTCTCATCCCGCTTTTCTTTTTTCCCTTTTCTCTCTCTTCAACATGGCTTTCTCTCTCTCTTTCTCTTATGTCAAGAACCTTCATTTTAATCACTTTATATGGTATAATTTATATATATATATATATACATGTAGGAGGGTAGTGGTACTCGGGTCTATATATATATTAAATCGGGTGAGGCATGACCCTCTCCAATAAGTATTGTCTTCAAGGAGTCCAAAGCTTCAAGAGCAGCAACTGGTTGAAAGCTAACATTTGTGATAAAATGAAAATTTTATGATTGCCAAGTGAGGAAGACAATTATTAAATATGAGCTTTTTCAGTGAGAACAAAAGGGTTGGGATCACTTAAAAGTGTTGATTCTGGGAGTGAAGAGACAAGCACTTCAAATACCTAGGGGAGAGAAGGGAGATAATAATTTTTGTGTGTAGTTGTGTTGAGTAACAATGCTTCAAATTATGTTCCTTTGACCTTGACTAGGTGTTCTATTTATAGCCATATACTAGGGACGATGTGGGCTGTGCGCGCCAAAAGTATATTCCATGCAACAATATATGAGTTGTACTTTTTATCCTATTTTACTGTTTGTCATCTTTCCACTATGACAAATGACATCTCGTGCAACCTAAAGTCAAAAATCAAATATGTTGGGCATAGTGCCAAAAAGTACAATTTTGTGAATATTTCAAACAGTTACTTAGTAAACGTTTTTTGAAAACTTGCGAACGGCCTTGAGGGTCACTCACTAATGTTATAACTTAAAATGGATTTGTGAGCAGTGCCTTAACTCCTCACCTATTTTACAAGTGTGAACTGTATAAGTGCATGAGTGACCTCTTAGTTCTCTCCATTTAGTATTCTCAATTTCTAAAGGTACTGAAGTGGTTGCGCCTTAGTTTTCCTAACAAGACTTGCCTCTTATCCTCTAGACCAAAACTCCCAAGGGATGCCAATTGTCCATCTGCACAAGACCTGCTTGCTCGGCTAAGGCTTCTTGCTAAGAATTCATGTGTATAAAAATAGCAAAGTGTTAACAAATATTATATATGTAAAATTATTGCAAGGCTACTTGCAGAGCACCCTTTCTCTCGTGGAGATACTCGAGCCCCTCCGTACGATTTATCAGGTTGCTCGCCTAATATCCCCTCAGTGACATGGACCCACTCACATGGCACCCTCTCGCTGACTTGGGGTTGTTTATATGGTTCTTGTTTACTATTTTGGGGTTTCTCGTATGGCATCCCCTTGTTGGCTTGGATCTACTTGCCTGGAACCCCCTCGTTTGCTTGGGGTTGCTTGCATGACATTTATTAACATTCTTGGGGTTGCTGGAATGGGACCCCCTCACTGGCTTGGGTCCACTCGCTTGGCACCCCCTTTCTAGATTGGGGTTGCTTGCCTATTATTTTTTACTTCTATTTTGGACCCGCTCATGCCCTAACTTATTTCGTATAAGAGGTTAGGTGGGTACCCTTCTACATTAGCCCCCTCATGCAAAATTATTTGTTCGGGTGGAAAATGAAGAGTTTTGTAAGAAAGCTAAATCTTTGGGAATTAAAGGGGACTCTAGAAGAAAAACCATTACTTTTATGGGCATTTAATGTTTCCATTAGAGGAGCCGTATCTAGGGTGTCTTTTAGTGTCTCTAGGTGGCACGTGTCTTTTTGGTAACTCTTCTTTTGTGATTTGGGTAATGATTACCCATACTTTTGAGTTGTTAATCTTGCATTTGTATGCCCTATAAGTACCTTTGGCCTTGTTAATTTAAAATTTTCATTGTCATTTTTCTTTCATCTTCGAGAGAGAGAGAGAGAGAGAGAGAGAGAGAGAGAGATTTTTCCTTAGAAGTTCAAAAATCCCTTTTCTTCCATCTTCATTTTTCATCAAATCTCAATGATTCCATGGCTTCTTCCACTCAAAACCTTCCTTCTTCCTACTCCACGACCATGAGTGAGGTGTTGTTGGGATCTTTACTCATCCACATCACAATAACCAATAGTACTACCACCGGTGCTACCATGGTTAATTCCTCATTGGTTGTTTCCTTTGTCGCTGCTACCACCGTCTCTAGTGGAGATGGTCCTTTTATGAGTGTTATCATTGCCTTGCCAAAGGTACAAAGGCAGTTCTTAGAAAATAGGTTGAAAAGAGACCTCTTTGTTTACCACCTCACTATATTTTTTATCAAGGATGACGATTTCATGCCTTCACTCGAGTGGTTTTAGACTGAGTTCTTGGAGAAGATCAATGAGTTTTTTTTAATCTGGAGACACCCTCGTAGTCCTTGTTGACAGTATTTTAAGAGTTCAAGTGGATAAGCGTGATTTCCCCTTTCAAATGTGAACATTGATATTTGTGGAGGAGCCTTAGACAAGTGAGCACTATGGGTTGACTATGTCATTAACATCCTAGTCTACCGTCTCATTATTAGCAAACTAGGCTGACTCGAGCACTTACTAGCCTTAAAACATGCACTATTCCTAAGAACACCAATGCCAACAAAATTTTACTCTCTCGTTGGAGTGTGAACTCCCACAACTTCATCACGATTTAGGAAGAACTTTCTATCATTTTACAGGACATTTGCGAGATGACTAATTTACCTATCTTGACTGTGATGAGTCAGCACTCTTTTACCAAGTGGAAATGTTATTGTCTTAAGGATTTTGAGTCACTGCCTAAGGGAGATACCCTATCTGGGACAACTAAGAGTCAAGATGATCCAAAACTCAATTCGAGGACTCACTTTATTGTATTCTTTGTCACTTTCTTGAGCAGGTTCCTATTTCAAGGGAGGCCAAATGACTCCCCTTATGAGTTACTCTTTCATTTGGTTGTTAAACTTACCCACGGTAAGAACGTACCTCTCGCTGCTCTCACTTTGGGATCCATTTGTACTTTGTGGGATCAAATCCATATTGACATGGAGCGTTCCCACAACCCTTTTGACGAGGTAAGTTTTTTCTATTCTTTTATACTTATGGTTTTCCTTTTCAAGCGATTACCCAATTGGGCCCCTCAGCCCCTCCCGTTGCACATTCAGACATCTCGTATGGCTAGATGGCATAAAAAGTCCCTAAGCACTCACTTAGCTAATTTTTGGACAACATAGATACGTTTTCCTTCTTCACTTACTCAAAACGAGTGGGTGGCATATTCTCTTGGTTCTCCACTCTACTTTACCTGGGACTTTCTTCTTTCCAGCTAATGTTGACTTTGTGAGTGACTGCCCTCATATTTTTATGATGGCTTACGTTCTTCCATGCATATTAGCTTACTTTATAGAGCATGGGCATGGAGTTGAATTTTATCACTCTGAGAGGGTTAGAAAGCAATTTAGTTATGACCAGGGCACTTATACTCCGGATTTTCCAACTTGCCTCTCGCCATCAGATTTATACTCTGAAGCTTTTTCCAGCTTCACCCTCGAGGGGATAGTACAAAGAACTGCTAACTTTGGGAACTTCATACCCGCTCGTGACTATTTACCCTCTTTTACCCATTCGTGGTTTGACCTATGGCAGCCTCAAATATTATTAATAACCAATTGTATTCTGATTTTTCCCCATGAATATTTTATTGAGGGCATTACCTCAAATGATAAATACTTATCTAAATGCACCCAAAAAGAAGTTTGGCACCCCAGCCATGTGTAGAGGGCTCTTCTTGAGTAGGTGGCTCCTATCCTTGTGAATACTCTCCATGTGGAGAGCATATACTCGAAACATCCTGAGGCAAAGCCTCACCAGTCAAAGAGGAAGAGCAAGGGAAAAGCTAAGTCCAAAGTCCCCTTAAGGAGGAAGCACCCTAATGCTAATGTTTTTAAATTTGTTCCTGCACAAATTGGTATGACTGTTTCCCATTCCTCGCTTATTAGGACTTGTAATACCCCGTACTTTTATTGATATTTATTTATGGGATTAATTAAATTAAATATGAATTAATTGAGAATTAATCCGGATAAAATACTAACGAGATGTGAGTTGGTATTTGATTATAATGTGTATATATGGCAATATATGAATATTGAAAATATTGAAATTGTCGCGAGGCTGAAATACGGCAATTTGGAAAATTTTATTGGGATGCGCGTGATAGTCGCGTCAGGAATGTAATTATTTGAATTAAAAAGTGAATTTTATTTTTATCAACCGTATGGTCATTTTGAGTGCGCCAACGAGTCCGGAAGGGTCGAAATAGTCAGAAAACACTAGCCGGGGGTTTAGTTTGGGTCCCGGGACATTTTTAGGCCAAACCGGCAACCCAAAAGGGTAGTTTGGTAATTCGGAAATTTGGTAATTAAAACCCACGAAATTCAGACTTTAATTATAACTTATCATTAAACCCACTAACCCATTTTCAACCCCAATCTAAGTAGTGGGCTACGGGAGAAGTTAAGAAAATATTTTTAACTTGCCAAAAACCAACCCCCGCCTCGATTGTCATCTTATGAGAAGAACTTCTAGAGAGAGAGAGAGAGGAGAATTCTGCAGAGAGAGAGAGAGGAATTCAACCATCTCCAACCAACAGCAAATCTGAAGAACATAAGGCAAGTGATTTAGTTACAATTAATTCAATGAATGTGTTCTTCCATGTTTAGTGTAGTTATCAAATTTTGTCTTGGAAGATTGATATAGACCCATGAATTTGAGGATTAAAACTATGAACCATGTTAGGAATTGCATGTAGACATATTCTGGACGAATTATGAATTCAAAATATAACCCTTGATGATCTAAAAACATATTTAAGAAGAGATTTATTATTGTTCTTGAAAGAAATAGAAAACTAGGGTTCTTGATGAAGTTTTGATCCAAATAAAGCCCTTGGTTGATGATTTATTGGTTTTAGAACGTTAACAATGCTGTAGGATGGTTGTATGATGATATTATAACGTTAGATTAGAGTTTCATGCATTATAATTGAGTTTTGGGACGATTTGAGGACTGCAAAACGAAGCAGTCCGTAGCCTACCTGGTGCAATCGATCGATCGACATTCATCAGTCGATCGATCGATGTTCAAGGTCGATCGATCGACCTTCCCAGAATGAGTAAAATCTTCCCTAGTTAAATTTTAATGATGTTAACCCTTAGAAAATTATCATTGGAGACTTTATGAATATCCTTAGAATTAAGGAAGACCAATAGATATGGTTATAAAATTTGGACCTTAATTAGAATTCAATTTGAGGAATTATTCTAAAATCTAATGAAATTATATGAGTGAGATAATATTAGGGTTAAAAGAGTAAATTTGAATGATTTGATGAAATGAGGTTTGGGGGAAGAAGTAAGGACCTTAAGAATAATGACGTTATATGTGGGAATAATAGGAAACTTAATAATCCCTTTTAGATAAGTCTTAAGTACAAGAAACTATGACGTGAGATGTGTCGACAGCCTACGTTATGTATTATCGGAAGACTTAAAATGTATAAAATTGGAACAATGGTATAAGGATGTAGAATATACCTTTATTATATTGAGACATCTAAGATGTGTGCATGCTTAGTATATGTATATAATTTTATGTGTATGACATACCTACCATACTTGCTATCACGGGAGGTTTACGTTCGCTTAGGGCCATCTAATCTTTGTGTGCCCGAATTTAGATTGGTACCTCGAGGACATAGTTCAAGAGAATGACTTATTTGTGAGTTAATGAGTCAGCTGACTATGGAGCGTAGGTATGTACGTGACCATGGATATGTTGAATTATGTTAGCCTCCATTTTTGTGTGTGGTGCTTATTCTAACAATTCCTGAGAGATTCGGAAATTGTAATCCTTATGTACGTGATGTACCGGGATGGATAGCAGAGTATGTGTGCACCGTAGCTTAGTCTCGGGGTGCTTGTATTGTATATTTATGATGTGAATGATATACGGTTAAATGAACAAAGTTGTCATGTTTAATTATGAGAATAACTTATAGTAACTCCTTGAGAAGATAAATAAGGAAACAACCTCCTGTAAATGGTAATGCTAATAAGTGAGAATCCGAGTTTAAGTAAAGCTATCTATTTAAGTGATAACATTGGAAATTCATATTGTGAATCGAGTAGTTGGGTTAGAACTTATGACGGTTTAGTTAGATATAAATAACACATGAATGGGTACAGGAACGTTAGGAGTGCACAGTTAGACGAGAGGTGAGTATTTCATGTGAGATCACGTCCTAACATGTATTTTGCATTCATTGTTTTAAATGTTATTAAAGCACTTGTTGTTTTTAAAATACTCTCCACTTTCGGGCTCTGACCCGTTTGCTTTCAAATCTATTTTTGTAAAAACCTCTTTAGGTGCCCAGCCACAAGGACACCATGCATAGGATCTCTATTCAGGTGACGAGCTGTAGCTGTTGTGGAAGTTACAGGGCTTTGCTAGTAGACGCCTCTTTTCTAGACTTGACTCCACATTCAGTTTCATCATTGTAGGGCATGTCGCCCATTTCTTTAGAGACATTTTATATTTCAGTTATTTAGACTTTGGTTTGTATTTAATTCAGGATGCAGACTTGTTTTATTTATTTCCATATTGGGATTGTGGTGAGGAGTATTTCCTCCAGACTTATTATTATTCGTTGGTTATTCTATTGCTTCTTTATGGTGAATGGTTATGTTATTCTTTCATAATTCTTTTATTGCATGTTAATCAGATTTAATTTAAAATTTGACAACTTACTTTTTAAATATTAGGTGGTTAGAAATCATTAAAATGTTTTCGACAGTGATGCTATTAACTGAACCAACTTGGCATTTTGTATTAATTTAATAAAGGAGTAGCTACCCGGTATTTAATTAGTCGGGGTGTCACAGGTGGTATCAGAGCATCTTAGTATACTTTCATGCAAAAGACCAATTCAATGATCTCCTCTCGCTGTTTGGGACTTAGGCCCTTAAAATAAAGATGGGTAACCCATCACCACTGTCCACTCCTAGATTTAGCTTCTCAATATCTTGGATCTACTCTTGCGATCCATCTTACATGTATTCTGGTGCATCATATGGTTCTTCAACATGTTCAATAATGTGGGACTCATCAATTACAAAATATTCTGGTGACGGGTTGACACTTTCATCCCAAAATTTTGCCCGCACAAATCGTTATAAGCGTTAAATGACTTTACTGTTAGACAAATCAATCTTCTTTCAAGTCCTTGGGGATATTGATTCTTCTCCAAACGTCCTCTTCTCTTTTCCCTTACTCTTAGAGGGGGGGCCCTTATGGACCTAGACTCTCATGCACTGACTTCTTAGACTTAACATCTTCTTAGGAAATACGGTATTCCCCTGCCCCCTTAATCTATCATCTTCTTTACTCATATAACTCTATGTAAAATTTTGCATCAACTAAGTGGGCCTCTTCCATAGAAAATGATCTTTGCATTGCTTTAGTTATAATCTTTGTCCCGTGAATATTGGCTTTTGCGCACTGGTGGAACGTTGAGGGCACATGCGTTTGCATCCACACCCGGCCTATCAAAAGTTTGTAACTCTTATTGGAATTAATGATATGAAATTTAATATGGTATGGGAAGTTACCCAAATTAATTCCCACATTGACATAGCTAAGTGACTGCATCCCTACGCTATCGAAGGCAGATATCACGAGTGGTCCAGCACAATCTTTTCTGAGAAATTCCAGTTTCATACAGATTGTTGATGGCCATAATATTTATTGATTCCCCTCAAAAATTTCTCTCAAAAAACTAATTCCATATACCATGGATGTAACATATAGAGGTCTATTATGAAAAAAGGGTACCTGCCTGTCCACTTATGAAAGTACCACCCCAAATGTGTACTTCTTGATTAATCTCCCAATGGGACCATGCCGGTTGAGAAATACAATACCGATAGCATATTTTGGGTACGTTTTAATCGGGGCTATTTGTTTTCCCCAGTTTCCGAGGAGTTATTGCGGAGATTTTTAGCAGTGGTTCGAGGTGATTTATTGGCAGTTGAGTAAGAAAGGAAAATTTCCCGAATAGTGAACCTTGGTCTTAGTAAGGTAAATCCGAGGAGAGGCATGTAGTGTAGTCCTTGAGAGGTGCAGATTGAGAGTCTGTTAACCTTCAATAGAAAACCCAGTGTTGGTGACTCTTACCGATGTGAGGAAGGTGTAGTTACCCCAATATCAAGAGTATCGCCTTCCGGGATGAGGGAGAATGCCTTTGGAGACTCAGTTTCGTTGTGTAGGACTAATGGAGTCTTCGGCAGTTGCCATCGCGCCTTGCCCTTCAATATGGTTAGGAAGGGTTTTGAGGAAGATGTTTCTCTCGTGAAGAAATAGGCTTAGGGATAATGATTTTCCTGGAAAGAGTTGAGGACCCTGAGTTGAGATTCTAGGATGAGGGGAAACCATTAGGTTATGGAATTATAAGGTAGAATAACTTTCTTTGGGTTTGAGTTACGTTTTGTGCAATAATTGGGAACGTCGCATGTAAGGCGTGATGGGTAATTAGCCGCTACACTGCTAGGGTGTATGGAATTTTCCTAGAGAAGGAAGTGAGCAAGTGTGGCCTTGGTATGGCGTCTTTGGAGATGATACACCTTTTTGTAACAAAACAGTAGGGAAGTTTCAGTATCCCTATGAGGGAAGAGTTTTTTTTATATATAAAGGTGTTGATGTGATGTAGAGGAATTTCATAACCGAGAGGTTCAGAGTTTGGTAGATTTATGTGGAGCGAATAGTTTAGCTCATAATTGTGCTAGTATTGAGAATTAGATATGGGTTAGCAGTATTGTATTTGTTGAGGCCTTGTGTTCTAAACATGAGGTGTTTGTTTGGCGTGTCGAAAGACGCGGAATATATTTATATTGTATTGTTGTTTAGGCCCTCGGGCAATATCTAAAATATGGAAATATTTTTATAAAACCTTAACCCTGGTTCAACTAATCTCAATCCCCGACCTAGCTACACAGTAGTGTATTGGGAGGGTTCCTTGTTTGGATTTCGCTTGCGAGACCTCCCTCGCATGAAGGTGGCTAGTGTCAGGAATTGAGGAGAGTTCAACCGGTGGGAACTTTTAAACTTCTATATAATTAATATGTTGCTATAGATTATATTGCTGAGGGTTATATTATGATTTGAGGCTAATGGAGCCTGATTTTAATTTTACGAGTGGAAACTCGAGTACGGGGTGTATGGGCGCCCTGGGTAGCTAGTTGATTTTAAAGACCGGTAAGGATCTATATAGTTCGACGTGAGAACTAGAAAGGATCGGCATAGTGATCCTGAGGGTTGATGTAAGGACTAGAATATATTGAGGTCCTAGGTTTGTCTTAAATTTCGCGGATGAAATTTTTGTAAGGGGGGAAGATTGTAACACCCCAAGACTTTTGAGACTGAGAAATTTAAATTTTGGAAAAATAAAATATAATTAAATTGGAGAATTTTAAATTTGGGAATTTAAGTCCAAAATAGAGGACGTTTTAAAGTATTCCGGATGATGATTTTAAGGGTACCATTGATCCCGGAAGGGTCGAGATAGTCAAAATGACTGTCATTGGGTTTTATTTCGATTTCGGAATATTTTTAAGATTAGTTTGACTCAAATTAGAGTAAACGAGTCATTTAAAGTGTGTATTAACATTTAAAATTGGGATTTTTTTTAAAGGAAGTGGAGGCTTACGGATGAAGCCATTTCTCATTTGAGAGAAAGAGAGAAAAGCCCTAGAGGGAGAAAGAAGAGAGAAAGAAGAAGAAAAGAAGAGAGAGAGGAAGAAATCTTGGAGATTCCTGGCCCAAACGCGACATCGAGGGCGATCCAACCTCTACAAATCTGAGGCAAGTGTTTAATCTTGCTAAATAGCTATTTGTGTATTTCATTTCATAATTTGTGGGTTAAAGAGATGGATTTTTGGGTATTAATATCAAAACCTAGATTTTTAGGTTTAATCTTGAAATCAATGTGTAAAAGTGGATTTAATGGAATAGAATTGGTTGGGATCAACTTTGGGTTGATTAATGGGTTTAAAATCATGATTTGGTGAAGGTTTGGGGGTTAGAATGAAAATTTTAGGGTTTAGAATTGGTGGGTTTTGATGAAGAAGAAGATCCCTTTCAAGATTTGCAGGCCCGAATCTATTCGCCCCCTTAAGCGAATCGATTCGGTTTAGGGAAATTGGCAGGTCTGCATTGACCGAATCGATTCGGACCCAAGCCGAATCGATTTGGCCTGTGGCAGTGGCCCAGGTCTTTGGACCCGAATCGATTCGCCTTGGAGGCCGAATCGATTCGTTAGGCCTAATCGATTCGGAATAGGGCCGAATCGATTTGGAAACAGGGTATTTTGAGGTGTTTTCTCCATATTGATTCCAAACCCTTTTTGGTTGGGTTTATTGATTTGGGGCCTTCTCTTATGATGTAAGAGATATGTTCTTGGAGACATATAAGGAGTTTCTCACATATTAGAATTTTGGGTACTCCTTGGGGTAATTTGGGAGTGATGTATCCATGTATGTATTTGGAGTTGTGTATAGAGATTTTGGGGAAACCTTTTGGGATTGAGGATCCTAATTGTAGATTAAAAGTAAGTATAGATGTGATGTGAGGCTAGAACTCTTAGAGAGAATTGTGAGGGTATGTTGTGGAATTATAGGCCAACCTTTATGTCAAATCCTTATAAGAATAGGATATTATTAAGATATGATTTGGGGCAAAATGGAAGAGTGTAGTTGCATACCCTTAGTAATGATAAAATTTAAGAAATAAATCCGAGAGATCTTAGACTAGGGGATTCACAAAAGTGATGGAACCGTAGTCGAAATCGAGAGAAATGGGATTATTTGATGAAGTTAAGAACGAGCTTGAGGCATATAGACTATTAGTTATATGTATACCGATAGTCGAAATCATTACTAGATTTATTATCTAAATATCGGATACATATGGAATGTGTAGTGATGGTTTCCTACACAAAATAGAGGGTGATAACCCTAATGTTGAATATATATATGTATAGATATATACATATGGTTTTGGGAGACTTTTCATCATAGGAAAAATGATTGAATATGCTTCAAGTGAGGGATTATATTCACATATCAAGGTAATTATATGAGTTTGTGGTGATGGCTTGTATATTGAGGATTATGTATAGCTATAGCCGAGGTTACATATATACTATACATATGAACGAGATATAGTTTGTATATATATATATAGATGTATGGATATGCGGATATATGTTTATGTATCTATATAGATATGAAAATATGGATATATTTATGTTGTGGACATACGTGGTATGGATATTTAAACCGTATATGATGGTTTACTATTTGATCATATGATTGGATCATATGGATGTATATATATTATGAATGTGAATGATATATATACTTATTTGGTTAAGCATACCCCGCTCATGCTATCATTGGGAAGTTGTGCGCGTAGAGGGTGAGCATCCTGGCTAGAAAAGCAGGGTGTGGATATTCCCCAGGTCATAGTCGTCCTGTGTTATTATGTGATTTACATTTTTTACATTTTTGGGACGAGACGTGGTGGGTATGTTTCGTCTCATTACCGGTTTGGAGCTATGACCGCTTCCCGGGATGTCGTGTGCGTGAGTTTACCACGAGATGGGTGTCGTTTAGTCCCACCATGGTGGCCCCAGTATTGCTACGTGAGTCGGGCACTAGGAAGATGATAGCATTGATGCAATTTTATCGGTGCTACATATAGCCGGGTATTTATTTGTGCATGGCCTTGGTACATCATATATGGTATGTATACATGGTCATGGTATTGGATGATGGTGTGTATATATATATATATATATATGGTTAGTAGAAATACCTATATATATATATATATATTTATATATATATATATCCTATAGATGAAAGGATATAGAATCTTTGTGGAGTACATCTTAGATGATTATGGTGTACTAGATGATTGATGGGGGTTGATGTATCGCATTTAAGGAATATTTCGGTTACATCATCCCAAGATTATTATTGGAAATTTAGTAGTAGTAGTAGTAGTAGTAGTAGTAGTAGTAGTAGTAGTAGTAGTAGTAGTAGTGTGACACCCCGACTAATTAAATACCGGGTAGCTACTCCTTTATTAAATTAATTCAAAATGCCAAGTTGGCTCAGTTAATAGCATCACTGTCGAAAACATTTTAATGATTACTAACCACCTAGTATTTAAAAAGTAAGTGCCAAATTTTATTTAAAGTCTGATTAACATGCAACAAGTGTAATGAAGAAATAAATAACACCATTCACCATACTGAAGTAAAACGAATAACATCACATAGTGTAAATAAAGTCTGGAGGAAAAACTCCTCACTACAATCCCATAACTGAAATGAATAACCGAATACTGAAATAATACATGCTAAAGTCTGAAAACTGAAATGTAAAAGATGTCTCTAAATAGAAATGGGAAACATGCCCTACAACTGATAGATAGTGACTCTGGAATCCAAAAGATAGAAGCGTCTACATGCAAATCCCTGTAGCTTCCACAAACAGCTACAACTCGTCACCTGAATGAGTATCCTATGCTTGGTGTCCTTGTGGCTGGGCACCTAAAATGGTTTTACAAAGAAAATAGATTTGAAAAACAAACGGGTCAGAGCCCGAATGTGGAGTTATTTTAAAAACCTGCAAGTGCTTTAAAAACATTTAAAACATTAAATGCAAAGTACATGTTAGGACGTGCACTCACATGATATTCTCACCTCTCGTCTAACTGTGCACTCCTAACGTAAGTACCCATCTAACGATACAAATCACTAGCTAAGTGCTATTCTATCTAGCTAGACTGCCATAGGCCATACCCTTATTACTCGGTTCCATTACATTATAACGCTCGTAATTAAGTAGGGGTTTATCGTAAACTCAGATGCTCAATATGCAATATATATAACACTATCAGCTAACTCGTTATGTTTCTCGAAACAATACCGTAATTATTTATACAACATTAACATGAGTGTTCTTATTAATTAAGTGTATATTATTCACATCATAAATATACGATATAAGCACCCCGAGAACTAAGCTGTGGTGCACACATACTCTGCTATCCATCTCGGTACATCACTTACATAAGGATAACATATTCCGAATCTCTCAGGAATAGTCCAGATAACACAAATCACAAATAGTGGAGGAGAACACAGTCACATCACATGGGTCACGTACATACCTACGCTCCCACGATCAGCGGACTTATTAACATCCCAATAAGTCTTTCTCTGACCTATGTTCATCGAGGTACCAGTCTATATCCCCCCCGTAGGCACACAAGGATTAGAGGGTCCTAAGCGAACGCAACCTCCCGTGATAGCAAGTATGGTAGGTATGTCATGCACACAATTCATATACCAATACTAAGTAAACACACGTCTTAGTAATACCGTATTTTAATCGTAGTACATATCGCATTCTCGTACTAACTTATACTTATCACAATTTGTACTATCCCGATTTGTAATTATACGCGCCATAATTTCTCACGTCGTAGTAGACACTCACGTCTCAACCCAAACCGTCCATGTAATACAACTCTCGTATGTAAATTCCTTCTCATAAATACCCAAATGTCCCAATCCTATCATTACTACATCTACGGAATGATATCTATATCCTCGAATAAGTTTACAGAACTCCAAAAATCAAAACAGTCCAAAATGGCCCAAACTGTCAACTCGTTAGAAGTCTCGTTCGAACGAGACTGTTCGAACGAGATTCCTCTGCCAACTCGTTAGAAGTCTCGTTCGAACGAGGCTGTTCGAACGAGGTCCCAGTTCGTTCGAACGAACTGTACCTTCTAACGATATCTCGTTTGAACGAGATATCGAATGAAATCCATTCTCGTTAGCAGCGACTGGTCAACTCGTTAGAAGCTCGTTCGAACGACCTGGGTAGGGGCTTCTAACGAGCTACCAGATTCGGCCCAGATTTTACCCCAATTCGTTTTTCATCCATTTTAACACCTCAAATCTTCTAAACTAAGTCCCAACAATCGTTTAAGGGTCTATAATCAATACTAAACATATATAGTCACATCCTAACATGATATTAAGGGATCAATCCATCCTAACATCAATTAAATTTACAAATTTCTACACTTTTTCCCAATATCTCAAGAACATGAACCCTAACTATATATCATCATCAAATCCCAGAATTTAATTCGTTTTAATTTCTCCTAATCACAATTATTATGAGGGAAATCATCTACCTATCATACTACATGCAATTCTCTTCAAAATTTTCAAGTTCTAAACTCCAACTACATGGGTTTTCATTTAATCTTTCAAGAACAATCGAAATTCTTCAATTTCTAACATGGAAAAGACATTCTCTGAATTTAAATGGAATAAAGTCACTTGCCTTGGTTTGATTTCTAATTTTGGTGTAGGTTTGATGGAGTTTTCTGCAGAAATTCCTCTCTCCAAGCTCCTTCTCCAATGGTGGCTTAAGGTGCCTAGGGTTTTGATTTGGGGAACTTAGAAAACCTAAATGATAACCTACGTAGCCTTCTAGGTTAATATGGGTTGGTTATGGGTAGTGGGTCAAATCCACATCAGATTTAATTAACCAATTTTCGTCACTTTTAATTCCTCAAAATGTAAAATTACCAAAATACCCTTTAAGTTGCCGGTATGGCCTAAAAATACCCCGGGACCCAAACTATACCCCCGGCTAGTGTTTTCTGACTATCTCGACCCTTCCGGACGCGTTGGCGCACTCAAAATGACCATACGGTTTATAGATTTTAAATTTACTTTTATTATCAAAATATTACACCGTGACGCGGCGGTCTCACGCGTCTCAACAAAATTTCTAAAACGCCGTATAAATCTCACGACAACTTTTATAATACCAAATACATATATCAAAACATGTATGCACATAATCAAATACCAACCCGCATCTCGTTAGTACTTATAACCCGAATTAATTTCCAATTAATACGCATTTAATTAATTAATCCCAAAAATAAATATAGTCAAAAGTACGGGGTATTACATACTTCCCCCCTAATAATAGAATTTCGTCCCGAAATTCGAAACTAGAAAGTACCTGCTAAAAATAACTCTGGATAACGCACGTGCATCTCATACTCACGCTCCCATCTGGACTCCTCGACATTGTGATGTCGCCACTGCACACGCACTAACGGAACTATCTTTGACCGCAGTTTCCTCTCGCTTCGGTCCAAAATAGCAATCGGCCCCTCCTCGTAGGAGCTATCCGGCTGGAGATCGATGTCCTCCACAGCAATGTGAGAATGAGCCAAATTATCTCTGAGATATTTCCTTAGCGAGGAAATATGAAATACATCGTGAATCCGATGTAAATGTTTCGATAATCCAAGTCTATACGCAACCGGTCCGACCCGCTCAATAATATGAAACGGCCCCACATACCTCGGTGCCAACTTCCCCTTCTTCCCGAATCGCATAATCCCCTTCATAGGAGATACCCTGAGCAAAACCTGGTCCCCCACTTGGAATTCTCTGAAAAATCTCTTCGCATCAGCATAACTCTTCTGCCTGTCTTGAGCTACCCGAATGCGACTCCGAATCAACTCAATCCTTGCCGAAGTATCCTGAATCACTTCTGGTCCAAGCAGTTTGATGTCCCCCACCTCTAACCAACATGCTGGGGAACGACAAGGCCTACCGTACAATGCCTCAAACGGAGCCATGCCAATAGTGAATTGATAGGAGTTGTTGTAAGCAAACTCCACCAGTGGAAGGTACTTCTCCCATCCACCCCCAAAGTCAATAATGCACATCCGTAGCATGTCCTCTAACATCTGATTTGTGCGCTCGGTCTGCCCATCAGTCTGCGGATGATAAGCCATACTCAACCGCAATTCCGTGCCCATGGCCTCCTGGAAACTCTCCCAAAACCTCGAAACAAATATCTTGCCTCTGTCAGACACGATATTTAGGGGCACACCGTGAAGTCTCACAATCTCTGAAATGAAGAGCTGGGCATACTGTCCCGTAGTGTAGTCAGTCCTTACGGGTAAAAAGTGAGCGACCTTGGACAACCTGTCCACAATTACCCAAACGGAGTCGTGACCTCTCTGCGACGTAGGCAACCCCGTGATAAAGTCCATGGATATGCTCTCCCACATCCACACCGGAACCTCCAATGGCTGTAGCAATCCTGCCGGTCTCTGATGATCCACTTTTATAAGCTGACAAATGGCGCATTTCGAGACAAACTCAGCGATATCTCTCTTCATACCGTTCCACCAATACTGTCGTCTCATGTCTTGGTACATTTTGTCCCCTCCGGGATGTACCGCGAACCGTGAGCCGTGCGACTCTGCCATCACCTCATGTCACAATTCCTCACCTTCCGAAACTACCAATCTACCATTGAAGCGCAATCCCCCGTCTGAGCTAACGGTATAGGATTCGGCTCCCTCTGCAAGTAATCGAACTATCTTCTCTTGACAGAACGAGTCATTGGCCTGTGCCCGTACTACCTTCGTGACAATCTGCGGTGTAACGGTCATCACAGACAAGAAAGATCGGGCCACTGCATCCTGGTGTCCCAATTCCTTCCACTTAGCCTTTCACACCTCTGCCACCTCATCTGCTGGCCTACGGCTCAACGCGTATGCTACCACGTTAGCCTTACCCGGGTGGTACTGGATGTCGAACTGGTAGTCTTTCACAAACTCAAGCCACCTACGTTGCCGCATATTCAACTCTTTCTGCGTGAACAGGTACTGTAGGGACTTGTGGTCCGTGAATAGTTGGAACTTCTCCCCCAAAAGATAGTGCCTCCAAATCCGTAAGGCAAATACCACTGCTGCCAACTCCAAATCATGCGTGGGGTAATTCTTCTCATGAGGTTTAAGCTTACGGGAGGCATAAGCTATGGCATGTCTCTCCTGCTGCAATACACCTCCAAGTCCTTGCAAAGACGCGTCGGTGTAAACCAAATACTCAACTCCCGGTCTCGGCAATGCTAACACAGGTGCTGAGGTCAACTTGTCCTTCAATTCATCGAATGCCAACTGACAGGCATCACTCCAGATGTATGGCACACCCTTACGAGTAAGATGTGTCAAAGGACCTGCTATCTCCGAGAAACCCCGAATAAACCTCTTGTAGTATCCTGCTAGTCCCAAGAAACTACGAATCTCTGTTGGTGTCGTGGGCTGTCCCCACTCCCTCACCGCTGATACCTTCCCCGGATCAACAGATATCCCTTGGTCGGAAATAATGTGACCCAAGAACTGGACTTCCTTCAGCCAAAACCCGCACTTCTCATATTTTGCATACAACTCGTTCTGACGGAGTGTCTGCAAAACCTGCCTCAAATGCTCGACGTGCTCCTCCTCTGTCTGAGAGTAAACCAGAATGTCATCAATGAAGACAATGACAAACTGATCTAGGAAATCCCTGAACACTCTGTTCATCAAGTCCATAAACATTGCTGGAGTGTTGGTAAAGTCGAAAGGCATAACCCGAAACTCGTAAGAACCATATCTCGATAGGAACGCAGTCTTCGAGACATCCTCCTCCCTGATACGCAACTGATGGTATCCCGATCTCAAGTCAATCTTCGAGAAGAAAGAGGCTCCTCTCAACTGGTCGAATAAGTCATCGATTCGAGGCAACGGATACTTATACCGTATCGTGACCTTATTCAACTCTCGGTAGTCCACACACAATCTCAGTGAACCGTCCCTCTTCTTCACAAACAAAACCGGAGCGCCCCAAGGTGAGGTACTCCTGCGAATAAAGCCCTGGCCTAACGGTTGCTCTATCTGATCCTGTAACTCCCTCATCTCAGCTGGAGCCATACGGTACGGTGCGCGTGCTATAGGTCTCGTACCCGGTAGCAAATCTATAACGAAGTCTATCTCTCGACTGGGTGGTAAGCCTGGTATCTCCTGAAACACATCCGAATACTCCCCGACAACTGGGATAGAATCTAAAGGAATCACTACCTCCTTAGAGGTATCCTCCTCAATGTAATACAGATGAGCGGTCGATCCTCCCTCTGGGCGAGGCATCGCCACTACAAACATCTCTTGCCCCGGAATGGAAAAAACAATGCTTCCGCTGAAGCAATCAATCATGGCCCTATAAGCTACGAGCCAATCCATACTGATGATCACATCGAGAACATGCATATCTAATACTAACATGTCCGCAGGTAATACCAAACCACCAATCTCTACTCCCACTCCCCGACATATAAAGAAAATAAGTGACCCACTCCCCAAAGGTGAGTCGACACACGTCAATGTGCTCTCTGCCGTAGCTAATAATCATAAAGCTTTCGCGAAGTGTGTAGCTATAAAACAGTGTGTAGCACCCGTATCAAATAATACCCGACCCATAGTGCCATGGATAGGAAACGTACCCTCGATCGCGGGCGGTGCCTGTGGAACTGCAGCCTGGTGGACGTTGTAGACACGTCCATACTGTAGCTGCCCCTGCTGAGCTGGGACTGTTGGAATGGGTGGCAGTGCTGCCATCTGTGGCGGTGCGGGAAGAGCGGCGGGAAACATAGGCCTCTGTGGATCCTGGCGAGCACCCTGCTGCTGCTGCTGTGGGGCCCTGCCCCTATCAGGACAATCCTGTCGCTTGTGGCCAGTCTTGCCATAAACGAAACACTTCCCTGGGAAGTTCCCTCCCCTCTGCCCCTGCTGTCCCCGGCCCTGATAGCCGTTACCATTCCTCCCTTGGCCCGGCTGGCCCTGATGAAACTGCTGCCCATTCTGCCCCTGTTGTCCCCGGCCCTGATGGCCGTTACCATTCCTCCCTTGGCCCGGCTGGCCCTGATGAAACTGCTGCCCATTCTGCCCCTGTTGGCCCTGATGGCCGTTTGGACCCTGATGGCCCTGACGGAAACCTCCCTGTCCCTGCCTGTAGTTCCCTGATCGGAACCTCTTATTATCCCCTTGCTGGGAGCCTTGCTCATTCTGTCTCTGCCCCTGACCAGATTGTGCCCCGCTGGCACTATGTCCTCCAGTCCTGCCCTGATGGCTAGACTCCCCCGACCTCTTACCCTCGGCCATATGAAAACGGTGGTCCTGGCAGTGCAACAATGCAGCGTTAACCACATCAGAATAAGTGGCCAACGATAGGTTCCCTAGCAGATGCTGACGGATCCTCCAATTCAACTCGTCGGTGAACTTCTCAATCTTCTTCTTCTCTGTTGGTATCTCATCTGGAATGATATTCAACAGATTAGTAAACTCGGCCTCATACTCAGCCACTGTCTTGCCTTCCTACCTCAGACTCATCAGCTTCCTCCTCATTTCCGTGTGAACAGCCGACGGAAAGTACTTGCGGTCAAACCGCACCCAGAACTCCTAAATTGTGAGAGTATCCCTCTCCTCTGCGGTGGTAATAGACTCCCACCACTGTAGTGCAGATCCCACTAGCTTGAAAGTAGCTAGCACCTGTTTCTGAACATTAGTGCACTCATGCATCCTCAAATGCCTCTGTATATCCTTCCTCCATTGGCTTGAGACTACCACATCTGAGCTTCCTGCAAACTCTGGAGGATGCACTTTCTAGAAAGAGTCACGTACACGCTCCCAAGCAGACGGGAACGCATTAGCCTGTACTGGCGCGGCGACCGGTGCCTGAGGTGGTGCCTGCTGAACAACGGCAATTGCGGCATTTACCGCTTGGGCTACTATAGCTGCAACCTCAGCGGCGTTCATCATGCCCTGAACTGGAGCGGGCTGGGGTTCGGGCGTTGCATCCCTGGGAACTCGTCGTGCACGTCTTGGAGGCATCTAAAATAAGAACAAAGTTTATAAGTTCGTTGTTATAAACTTAAGAAAGCTGAAGAATGAAGCATACACAAAAAGAGTACAACAGTCCTAAAATATAGGGCTCTATATCAAAGAAACGTAGCGGAAACATAATAGCCGTACAGATCCTAAAGGACACAAGAACCTGGCTCTGATACCACCTGTGACACCCCGACTAATTAAATACCGGGTAGCTACTCCTTTATTAAATTAATTCAAAATGCCAAGTTGGCTCAGTTAATAGCATCACTGTCGAAAACATTTTAATGATTACTAACCACCTAGTATTTAAAAAGTAAGTGCCAAATTTTATTTAAAGTCTGATTAACATGCAATAAGTGTAATGAAGAAATAAATAACACCATTCACCATACTGAAGTAAAACGAATAACATCACATAGTGTAAATAAAGTCTGGAGGAAAAACTCCTCACTACAATCCCATAACTGAAATGAATAACCGAATACTGAAATAATACATGCTAAAGTCTGAAAACTGAAATGTAAAAGATGTCTCTAAATAGAAATGGGCAACATGCCCTACAACTGATAGATAGTGACTCTGGAATCCAAAGATAGAAGCGTCTACATGCAAATCCCTGTAGCTTCCACAAACAGCTACAGCTCGTCACCAGAATGAGTATCCTATGCTTGGTGTCCTTGTGGCTGGGCACCTAAAATGGTTTTACAAAGAAAATAGATTTGAAAAGCAAACGGGTCAGAGACGAATGTGGAGTTATTTTAAAAACCTGCAAGTGCTTTAAAAACATTTAAAACATTAAATGCAAAGTACATGTTAGGACGTGCACTCACATGATATTCTCACCTCTCGTCTAACTGTGCACTCCTAACGTAAGTACCCATCTAACGATACAAACCACTAGCTAAGTGCTATTCTATCTAGCTAGACTGCCATAGGTAATACCCTTATTACTCGGCTCCATTACATTATAACGCTCGTAATTTAGTAGGGGTTTATCGTAAACTCAGATGCTCAATATGCAATATATATAACACTATCAGCTAACTCATTATGTTTCTCGAAACAATACCGTAATTATTTATACAACATTAACATGAGTGTTCTTATTAATTAAGTGTATATTATTCACATCATAAATATACGATATAAGCACCCTGAGCACTAAGCTGTGGTGCACACATACTCTGCTATCCATCCCGGTACATCACCTACATAAGGATCACATATTCCGAATCTCTCAGGAATAGTCCAGATAACACAAATCACAAATAGTGGAGGCGAACACAGTCACATCACATGGGTCACGTACATACCTACGCTCCCACGATCAGCGGACTTATTAACATCCCAATAAGTCTTTCTCTGACCTATGTTCATCGAGGTACCAGTCTATATCCCCCCCGTAGGCACACAAGGATTAGAGGGTCCTAAGCGAACGCAACCTCCCGTGATAGCAAGTATGGTAGGTATGTCATACACACAATTCATATACCAATACTAAGTAAACACACGTCTTAGTAATACCGTATTTTAATCGTAGTACATATCGCATTCTCGTACTAACTTATACTTATCACAATTTGTACTATCCCAGTTTGTAATTATACGCGCCATAATTTCTCACGTCGTAGTAGACACTCACGTCTCAACCCAAACCGTCCATGTAATACAACTCTCGTATGTAAATTCCTTCTCATAAATACCCAAATGTCCCAATCCTATCATTACTACATCTACGGAATGATATCTATATCCTCGAATAAGTTTACGGAACTCCAAAAATCAAAACAGTCCAAAATGGCCCAAACTGTCAACTCGTTAGAAGTCTCGTTCGAACGAGACTGTTCGAACGAGATTCCTCTGCCAACTCGTTAGAAGTCTCGTTCGAACGAGGTCCCAGTTCGTTCGAACGAATTGTACCTTCTAACGATATCTCGTTCGAATGAGATATCGAACGAAATCCATTCTCGTTAGCAGCGACTGGTCAACTCGTTAGAAGCTCGTTCGAACGACCTGGGTAGGGGCTTCTAACGAGCTACCAGATTCGGCCCAGATTTTACCCCAATTCGTTTTTCATCCATTTTAACACCTCAAATCTTCTAAACTAAGTCCCAACAATCGTTTAAGGGTCTATAATCAATACTAAACATATATAGTCACATCCTAACATGATATTAAGGGATCAATCCATCCTAACATCAATTAAATTTACAAATTTCTACACTTTTTCCCAATATCTCAAGAACATGAACCCTAACTATATATCATCATCAAATCCCAGAATTTAATTCGTTTTAATTTCTCCTAGTCACAGTTATTATGAGGGAAATCATCTACCTATCATACTACATGCAATTCTCTTCAAAATTTTCAAGTTCTAAACTCCAACTACATGGGTTTTCATTTAATCTTTCAAGAACAATCAAAATTCTTCAATTTCTAACATGGAAAAGACATTCTCTGAATTTAAATGGAATAAAGTCACTTGCCTTGGTTTGATTTCTGATTTTGGTGTAGGTTTGATGGAGTTTTCTGCAGAAATTCCTCTCTCCAAGCTCCTTCTCCAATGGTGGCTTAAGGTGCCTAGGGTTTTGATTTGGGGAACTTAGAAAACCTAAATGATAACCTACGTAGCCTTCTAGGTTAATATGGGTTGGTTATGGGCTTAGTGGGTCAAATCCACATCAGATTTAATTAACCAATTTTCGTCACTTTTAATTCCTCAAAATGTAAAATTACCAAAATACCCTTTAAGTTGCCGGTATGGCCTAAAAATACCCCGGGACCCAAACTATACCCCCGGCTAGTGTTTTCTGACTATCTCGACCCTTCCGGACGCGTTGGCGCACTCAAAACGACTATACGGTTTATAGATTTTAAATTTACTTTTATTATTAAAATATTACACCGTGACGCGGCGGTCCCACGCGTCTCAACAAAATTTCTAAAATGCCGTATAAATCTCACGACAACTTTTATAATACCAAATACATATATCAAAACATGTATGCACATAATCAAATACCAACCCGCATCTCGTTAGTATTTATAACCCGGATTAATTTCCAATTAATACGCATTTAATTAATTAATCCCAAAAATAAATATTGTCAAAAGTACGGGGTATTACAAGTAGTAGTAGTAGTAGTAGTAGTAGTAGTAGTAGTAGTAGTAGTAGTAGTAGTAGTAGTAGTAGTAGTAGTAGTAGTAGTAGTAGTAGTAGTAGTAGTAGTAGAAATAGTATTATACGGTATGTATGGCATTATGAATCTCTAGGATTGACATTGCCCAGGAGTAGTGTAACGAGGTGGTTCCTTGTTTGGATTTCGCTTTGCGAGACACCTCACGCACGAAACGTAGTGCATTGTTGAGATTAGAGAGAAGTTCTGTCAATATTTATGTGTGGCATAATGGATCTTCAGGATCGACGTTGACGTGGAGTAGTGTAACGAGGTGGTTCCTTGTTTGGATTTCGCTTTGCGAGACACCTCACGCACGAAACGTAGTGCATTGTTGAGATTAGAGAGAAGTTCTGTTAATATTTATGTGTGGCATAATGGATCTTCAGGATCGACGTTGACATGGAGTAGTGTAACGGGGTGGTTCCTTGTTAGGATTTTGCTTTGCGAGACACCCCACGCACGAAACGCAGCGCAGCATTGAAATTGGAGGGAAGTTTTGTCAATAATAATCTTGTATGCATATTTATTCTAAATTAGTTCATAGGGTTCTACCCAAATATATATGGGTACTTTATTAAGATTATAATTGGTTAAATTATATACCGGAATCCACTAAGCCTAATAAGGCACATATGATTGAAAATAAATACTTAATTGTGTTTAGGAAAGAGGTGGAACCTTGGGTCATGATAGGAAAGTAGCTCTCGTGGGTATAGGCTAGGCCTATGATAAGTTAGGTTGCCCAAATAAAATGCGGGTAATTTAACTAAAACTTGAGGATGCGAATAGGTGCGCGCCTTTAGATGAGAGGTGGGTTGGGGTTTCACGAGAGTGCGGTCTCACTTTAATTATGAAATAAGTGCATCGATATTTATTATGCTCGGTTAACACACTTGCTAAATATTTTTCACTATCGGGGCTCTGACCCGTTTACTTTTCTCTCATGTTTGTATATATATATACTATTGCAGGTGTCCTACCGCATGGATGCCGGATGACCTTTTATCCAGTGTCTTGGGAGCCGTAACAGGTGTGGACTGTTGCGGGATGTTTCAAGTAGCCGCCTCCTACTTTTAAAATTCTAGGTAGGATTCATGTTGTACATCGGGTTTGTACCCAAGGGACATTTATAGATGTGTATATTTATTCCATTCCAGTTATTGCATTTGCTGTGACCCGACAGCTTATTCGGGTCTACTTTCGTACATTCAGTTGTAGTTATTTATCCCATTTTATTTCTAGCATTTCATTATCATAGTTCTTTCCTTTATTTATAGTGTTGGGTTGTGTTATGTTGCATGTTTTAATTTATTTAACATCTCGCTTATATGATATCGGGTAGTTATCCTATATTATATAGTACCGGCAGTTGATGTTGAGACTAAACCATCTGAAATTCCTGATTTAATATAGTATAGGGCTGGCCACCCGTTATTATTTTAAGCGGGGTGTTACAAATATCCTCTTTCTCCTAAACATCTGGAGGCAAAAGAAGTTAGCAAAAATATATTAAGCACACTTACCAATTTTATAACAAATTATACATATATAGAATCCTAGAGTGTGTATAAAATTCATTTTTTGGTAAACTAACATGGTACAAATTATATAATAAGAAAGTCAAGGAATTTAAGTTGATAATCCCATACTTACTAGATTACAAATGGGTATAGAAATAAATGGAGCGTCATCAGTATAACTAAATTATAATCAACCCGAAACCTTTGGTAAAAAGTACCCGACTAGGGACACTAATAAAGTGAAACTCATACGTATGTAACTAAAATCCAAGATCTCAATAATCTGAGACCTTAAGCCAAGTGGAAAAGTTTCGTGGAACAACACAGCAGTCTACTCCCTAGTTAACATTGATGCTTCTTACAAAAAATAATATGCAAAGAAGTACAGGGTGAACTGATTCAATCATTACAATGATTTTTATGATATCAGTTATTTGGTGAGAAGTGTTAAAATTGATCCAATTGACCATAATTAAAAGTAAGCAGAGATATCATAACATATCAATATGATAATTTCTACACGTACTAGGAATCAAGTAGGGCTATCACATAGTGATATCAATAGCAGTTAACACAACTACATTAAAATTTACTATTGAAAGGGTCAAACCTACTTCCACGTAGTATCGGACGGGCTTAAGTATGATTGAAGAGGAGATCGGGAGGGGCTAATACTTGATTATTAGTACATAAACACTATTGTAAGTTAGTTTAGTTGATAATTTGGTGAAAATTACTAAAAAAACTGTGTTTGTTAAAGTTTAGGGGTTAATTTATAAATATTTTAAGGGATTTAAAACCAAAGTCTTGGGGTAAAATTTGAAACTTGGTGTACAAGACTTTTTTACTCAAAATTTATCAAAATAAATGTAAAAAAAGTTGGGGTAAAATTCATAACTTAAAAAAGTTAAGAAGGGTCAAATTGTAATTATAAGAAAATATTTATAATCTAAAACTCTAATTTTCTATAACTTGATCTAGCAATGACCATACACTTCCTTATCTTATACCATTTTGACTAGAAAATTTTAATAAAAATATTGGGGAAAATATCAAAAATTTAATCGACCACGCCCTCACACGCATGGTCAAGGTTTATGGTTGAAAAGTTCATCTTCAATCTCTCGACGGTTGACTTAGGTTTTGAAGAAAATTTGATATTGAATAACTCCTAATTTCTTAAACCATTTGAGATGATTCGTGAACCAATCCAACCTAATTTTTCATAAGGAATTGAAAATGTTGATCCCCGGATTGTATTAATTTTAAACAATTAAAAATATTGTAATTTCCTTTTATATAAAATCAAGATGATGCGGAAGCGGTGTGATGGTTCAACTATAAAACAACAAATTTTAATTTCGTAAACAAATTAAAATTAAACCAAGTGAAGTAAAATTAATCAATTAATATATTCACTTAAACCAATTAATTAATCCAAGTCCTAGAATTTTCCTAAGTCATATTTATCAATATTAGTAAATTAGGCGAAACCAAATATTAGCGAAAGACTTTAATTAAATAAACTTTACCCAATATTTAATTTAGCACCAAATTAAATGAGTGTGATAATTTAAACCAAATTTAATCTTGAATTATTCTAAGCATGCGTTCTACGTTATTTTGCAAGATAAAATAAATCAATCACACTACGCCGCGATGTACGAGGAAAAACCCAAGACGGAAAACAACCTCGGACGGCCCTAGCCACAAATCCACTAGATACGGAATTACAATTACAAGACAGATAGACTTACAACACACGACTCGATTGTGACACCCCGACTAATTAAATACCGGGTAGCTACTCCTTTATTAAATTAATTCAAAATGCCAAGTTGGTCCAGTTAATAGCATCACTGTCGAAAACATTTTTATGATTACTAACCACCTAGTATTTAAAAAGTAAGTGCCAAATTTTAATTTCAGTCTGATTAACAAGCAACAAGTGTAATAAAGAGTAAATACACCATTCACCATACTGAAGTAAATAGAATGATCATCACATAACGTAAATAAAGTCTGGAGGAAAAACTCCTCACCACAATCCCACAACTGAAACAACTAAACTGAATTCTGAAATAATACATGCCAAAGTCTGAAACAAAACTGAAATGTAAAAGATGCCTCTAAATAGAAATGGGCAACATGCCCTACAACTGATAGATAGTGACTCTGGAATCCAAACTATAGAAGCGTCTACGAGCAAATCCCTGTAGCTTCCACAAACAGCAACAGCTCGTCTCCTGAATGAGTATCCTATGCTTGGTGTCCTTGTGGCTGGGCACCTAAAATGGTTTTACAAGAAAAAGATTTGAAAAGCAAACGGGTCAGAGCCCGAATGTGGAGTTATTTTAAAAACCTGCAAGTGCTTTAAAAACATTTAAAACATTAAATGCAAAGTACATGTTAGGACGTGCACTCACATGATATTCTCACCTCTCGTCTAACTGTGCACTCCTAACGTAAGTACCCATCTATAACGACGCAAACCACTAGCTAAGTGACATCATCTCTAGCTAGACTATCATAGGTCCTACCCATATTACTCGGTTCTATTAACATTATAACGCTCGTAATTAAGTAGGGGTTTAACGTAAACTCAGAAGCTCAATATGCAATATATATCACTGTAAGTTAACTCGTTATATTTCTCGAAACAATACCGTAATTATATTCACAACATTAACATGAAGGTTCCCATTAATTAAGTGTATATTATTCACATCATAAATATACAATATAAGCACCCTGAGAACTAAGTTGCGGTGCACACATACTCTGCTATCCATCCAGGTACATCACGTACATAAGGATTACATATTTAGAATCTCTCAGGAATAGTTCACAGATAACAACATCACAAACAATGGAGGCGAACACAGTCACATCACATAGGTCACGCACATACCTACGCTCCTACGATCAGCGGACTTATTAATATCCCAATAAGTCTTTCTATGACCTATGTTCATCAAGGTAACCAGTCTAAATCCGGACAACACAAGGATTAGAGGGCCCTAAGCGAACGCAAACCTCCCGTGATAGCAAGTATGGTAGGTATGTCATACACACAATTCATATACCAATACTAAGTTAACACACGTCTTAGTAATATCGTAGTTTAATCGTAGTACATATCTCATTCTCGTACTAACTATAATTATCACAATATATACTATTCCGGTTTATAATCATACGCGCCATAATTTTCTCACGTCGTAGTAGACACTCACGTCTCAACCCAAACCGTCCATTTAATATAACTCGCGTATATAGTTTACTCCTCGTAATAACCCAAAAGTCCCAAATCTATCCTTACATCATCAAAGGAAGGTTATCTATATCCTCGAACAAGTTTACGGGACTCCAAAAATCAAAACAGTCCAAAAAGGACGAAACTGTCAACTCGTTAGAAGTCTCGTTCGAACGAGACTGTTCGAACGAGATTCCTCTGTCAACTCGTTAGAAGTCTCGTTCTAACGAGGCTGTTCGAACGAGATTCCAGTTCGTTCGAACGAACTGTACCTTCTAACGATATTTCGTTCGAACGAGATATCGAACGAAATCCCTTTTCGTTAGCAGCGACTGGTCAACTCGTTAGAAGCTCGTTCGAACGAGTTCGTTCGAACGACCTGGGTAGGGGCTTCTAACGACCTGCCAGTTTCGTCCCAGATTTTTCCCCATCTCATTTTTATCCTTTTTAACACTCCTAATCTCTTCCAAAGTTCATCCCAACAACGTTTTAGGGTCTCTAATTCATCCTACACATATTCAAGTCAACTCCTAACATGTTTTCAAGGATTAAATCTCTTTAACATCAATCAAAATATAAATCTCTACACTTTTTCCCAATTATTTCAAGAACATGAACCCTAACTTTTGAATCATGAATTAACTCACTATAAATCCGTTTTAATTCCTTCCTATCATAGATATCATGAGAATAATTATCTACCTATCATTCTACATGCAATTCTCCTCAATATTTTCTAGTTCTAAGCTCCAAACTACATGGGTTTTCATTATCTCTCAAGAACAGTTATAATTCATCAATTTTCTAACATGGAAGAAACATTCTACGAATTTAAATATGATTAAAACACTTGCCTTGATTGGATTTCTGATTTTTGGTGTTGGTTTGGTGAAGATTTCTGCAGATTTTCCTCTCTCCAAGCTTCTCCTCCAATGGTGGCTTAAGGTGGCTAGGGTTTTCTTTGGGAAAATTAGAAAACTCTTCTAATAACCTACGTAGCCTTCTAGGTTAATATGGTTTGGTTAATGGGCTTAGTGGGTTAAATCCACATCAGATTAAAACTCCCAATTTTCGTCACTTTTAATTCCTCAAAAAGTAAAATTACCAAAATACCCTTTATGATGCCGGTATGGCCTAAAAATACCTCGGAATCCAAACTACACCCCCGGCTAGTGTTTTCTGACTATCTCGACCCTTCCGGACGCGTTGGCGCACTCAAAATGACCATACGGTTTATAGATTTTAAATTCACTTTTTATAATCAAAATATTTCACCGTGACGCGACGGTCCCACGCGTCTCAACAAAATTTCTAAAATGCCGTATATAAATCTCACGACAACTTTTATAATACCAAATACATATATCAAAACATGTATGAACATAATCAAATACCAACTCGCATCTCGTTAGTATTTATAACCCGGATTAATTTCCAATTAATACGCATTTAATTAATTAATCCCAAAATAAATATAGCCAAAAGTACGGGGTATTACATACTTCCCCCCTAATAACTGAATTTCGTCCCGAAATTCAAAACTAGAAAGTACCTGCTAAAAACAGCTCTGGATAACGTTCGCGCATCTCATCCTCGCGCTCCCATGTGGACTCCTCGACATTGTGATGTCGCCACTGAACACGCACTAACGGAACTATCTTTGACCGCAGTTTCCTCTCACTTCGGTCCAAAATAGCAACTGGCCCCTCCTCGTAGGAGCTATCCGGCTGGAGATCGATGTCCTCCACAGCAATGTGAGAATGAGCCAAATTATCTCTAAGGTATTTCCTCAGCGAGAAAATATGAAACACATCGTGAATCCGATGCAAATGCTCCGGTAACCCAAGTCTATACGCAACCAGTCCGATCCGCTCAATAATAGGAAACGGCCCCACATACCTCGGTGCCAACTTCCCCTTCTTCCCGAAACGCATAATCCCCTTCATAGGAGATACCCTAAGCAAAACTTGGTCCCCTACTTGGAATTCCCTGAAAAATCTCTTCGCATCAGCATAACTCTTCTGCATGTCTTGAGCTACCCGAATGCGACTTCGAATCAACTCAATCCTTGCCGAAGTATCCTGAATCACTTCCGGCCCAAGCAGTTTGTTATCCCCCACTTCAAACCAACATGCTGGGGAGCGACAAGGCCTACCGTACAATGCCTCAAACGGAGCCATGCCAATAGTGAACAGATAGGAGTTGTTGTAAGCAAACTCCACCAGTGGAAGGTACTGCTCCCATCCACCCCCAAAGTCAATAATGCACATGCGTAGCATGTCCTCCAACATCTGATTGGTGCGCTCAGTCTGCCCATCAGTCTGCGGATGATAAGCCGTACTCAACCGCAATTCCGTGCCCATGGCCTCCTGGAAACTCTCCCAAAACCTCGAAACAAATATCTTGTCTCTGTCAGACACGATATTCAGGGGCACACCGTGAAGTCTCACAATCTCTGAAATGAAAAGCTGGGCATACTGTCCCGTTGTGTAATCAGTCCTTACGGGTAAAAAGTGAGCGACCTTGGAAAACCTGTCCACAATTACCCAAACGGAGTCGTGACCCCTCTGCGACGTAGGCAACCCCGTAATAAAGTCCATGGATATGCTCTCCCACATCCACACCGGGACCTCCAATGGCTGTAGCAATCCTGCCGGTCTCTGATGATCCACTTTTACAAGCTGACAAGTGGTGCATTTCGAAACAAACTCAGCAATATCTCTCTTCATACCGCTCCACCAATACTGGCGTCTCATGTCTTGGTACATTTTGTCCCCTCCGGGATGTACCGTGAACCGTGAGCCGTGCGACTCTGCCATCACCTCGTGTCGCAATTCCTCCCCTCCCGGAACTACCAATCTCCCATTGAAGCGCAATCCCCCGTCTGAGCTAACGGTATAGGACTCGGCTCCCTCTGCTAGTAATCGAACTATCTTCTCTTGACAGAACGAGTCATTGGCCTGTGCCCGTACTACCTTCGTGACAATCTGCGGTGTAACGGTCATCACAAACATGAAGGAGCGGGCCACTGCATCCTGGTGTCCCAATTCCTTCCACTTAGCCTTCCACACCTCTGCCACCTCATCTGTTGGCCTACGGCTCAACGCGTCTGCCACCACGTTAGCCTTACCCGGGTGGTACTAGATGTCGAACTGGTAGTCTTTCACAAATTCAAGCCACCTACGCTGCCGCATATTCAATTCCTTCTGCGTGAATAGGTACTGTAGGGACTTGTGGTCTGTGAACAGTTAGAACGTTTCCCCCAAAAGATAGTGCCTCCAAATCCGTAGGGCAAATACCACTGCTGCCAACTCCAAATCATGCGTGGGGTAATTCTTCTCGTGAGGCTTAAGCTTACGGAACGCATAAGCTATGGCCTGTCTCTCCTGCTGCAATACACCTCCCAGTCCTTGCAAAGACGCATCGATGTAAACCAAATACTCAACTCCCGGTCTCGGCAATGCTAACACAGGTGCTGAGGTCAATTTGTCCTTCAATTCATCGAATGCCAACTGACAGGCATCACTCCAGATGTATGGCACACCCTTACGAGTCAGATGTGTCAAAGGACCTGCTATCTCTGAGAAGCCCCGAATAAACCTCCTGTAGTATCCTGCTAAACCCAAGAAACTACGAATCTCAGTCGGTGTCGTGGGCTGTCCCCACTCCCTCACCGCTGATACCTTCCCCGGATCAACAGATATTCCCTGGTCGAAAATAATGTGTCCGAAAAACTGGACTTCCTTCAGCCAAAACCCGCACTTCTCATATTTTGCATACAACTCGTTCTGACGAAGTGTCTGCAAAACCTGCCTCAAATGCTCGGCGTGCTCCTCCTCTGTCTGGGAGTAAACCAAAATATCATCAATGAAGACAATGACAAACTGGTCTAGGAAATCCCTGAACACTCTGTTCATCAAGTCCATAAACACAGCTGGAGCGTTGGTCAAGCCGAAAGGCATAACCCGAAACTCGTAAGAACCATATCTCGACAAGAACGCAGTCTTCGAGACATCCTCCTCCCTGATACGCAACTGATGGTATCCCGATCTCAAGTCAATCTTCGAGAAGAAAGAAGCTCCTCTCAACTGGTCGAATAAATCATCGATTCGAGGCAACGGTTACTTATTCCTTATCGTGACCTTATTCAACTCTCGGTAGTGCACACACAATCTCAGTGAACCGTCCCTCTTCTTCACAAACAGAACTGGAGAGCCCCAAGGTGAGGTACTCCTGCGAATAAAGCCCTGACCTAACAGCTGCTCTATCTGATCCCGTAACTCCCTCATCTCAGCTGGAGCCATACGGTACGGTGTGCGTGCTATAGGTCTCGTACCCGATAGCAAATCTATAACAAAGTCTATCTCTCGACTGGGGGGTAAGCCTGGTATCTCCTGAAACACATCCGAATACTCCCTGACTACTGGGATAGAATCTAAAGGAATTATTACCTCCTTAGAGGTATCCTCCTCAATGTAATACAAATGAGCGGTCGATCCTCCCTCTGGGCGAGGCATCGCCACTATAAACATCTCTTGCCCCGGAATGGCAAAAACAATGCTCCCGCTGAAGCAATCAATCATGGCCCTATAAGCTACGAGCCAATCCATACCGATAATCACATCGTGAACATGCATATCTAATACTAACATGTCCGCAGGTAATACCAAACCACCAATCTCTACCCCCACTCCCCGGCATATAAAGAAAATAAGTGACCCACTCCCCAATGGTGAGTCGACACAAGTCACTGTGCTCTCTGCCGTAGCTAACAATCCTAAGGCTTTCTCAAAGTGTGTAGCTATAAAACAGTGTGTAGCACCCGTATCAAATAATACCCGACCCATAGTGCCATCGATAGGAAACGTACCCTCAATCGCGGGCGGTGCCTGTGGAACTGCAGCCTGGTGGATGTTGTAGACACGTCCATACTGTAGCTGCCCCTACTGAACTGGGACTGCTAAAATGGGTGGCAATGCTGCCATCTGTGGCGGTGCGGGAAGAGCGGCGGGAAACATAGGCCTCTCTGGCTCCTTGCGAGCACCCTGTTGTTGCTGCTGTGGGGCCCTGCCCCTATCAGGACAATCCTGTCGCTTATGGACAGTCTTGCCACAAACAAAGAACTTCCCTGGGAAGTTCCCTCCTCTCTGCCCCTGCTGTCCCTGGCCCTGGTGGCCGTTACCATTCCTCCCTTGGCCCTGCTGGCCCTAGTGAAACTACTGACCATTCTGTCCCTGTTGGCCCTGATGGCCGTTTGGACCCTGATGGCCCTGACGGAAACCTCCCTGTCCGTGTCTGTAGTTCCCTGACCGGAACCTCTTATTATCCCCCTGCTAGGAGCCCTGCTCATTCTGTCTTTGCCCCTGACCAGATTGTGCCCCGCTGGCACCATGTCCTCCAGTCCTGCCCTGATGGCTAGACTCCCCCGACCTCTTGCCCTCGGCAATATGAAAACGGTGGTCCTGGCAGTGTAACAATGCAGCGTTAACCACATCTGAGTAGGTGGACAACGATAGGTTCCTTAGCAGATGCTGACGGATCCTCCAAGTCAACCCGTCCGTCAACTTCTCAATCTTCTTCTTCTCTGTTGGTATCTCATCTGGAACGATATTCAATAGATTTGTGAACTCGGCCTCATACTCGGTCACAGTCTTACCTTCCTGCTTCAGACTCATCAATCTCCTCCTCATTTCCGTATGAACAGCTAACGGAAAGTACTTGCGGTCGAACCGCACCCAGAACTCCTGAATCGTGAGAGTATCCCTCTCCTCCATGGTGGTAATAGACTCCCACCACTGTAGCGCAGATCCAACTAGCTTGAAAGTAGCTAGCACCTGCTTCTGAACATCCGTGCACTCATACATTCTTAAGTGCCTCTGCATATCCTTCCTCCACTGGCTCGAGACTACTACATCTGAGCTACCTGCAAACTCTGGCGGATGCGCTTTCTGAAAAGTGTCACGTACACGCTCCCAAGCAGACGGGAATGCATTAACCTGCACTGGCGCGGCAACCGGCGCCTGTGGTGGTGCCTGCAGAACAACGGCAATCGTGGCATTTACCGCTTGAGCTACTATAGCTGCAACCTCAGCGGCGTTCATCATGCCCTGAACTGGAGCGGGCTGGGGTTCGGGCGTTGCATCCCTGGGAACTCGTCGTGGAGGCATCTGAAATAAGAATGAAGTTTGTAAGTTCGCAGTTATAAACTTAAAATAGCTGAAGAACGTAGCATACACAAAAAGAGTACAACAGTCCTAAAATATAGGGCTTTATATCAAAGAAACGTAGCGGAAACATAATAGCCGTACATATCCTAAAGGACACTAGAACCTGATGCTCTGATACCACCTGTGACACCCCGACTAATTAAATACCGGGTAGCTACTCCTTTATTAAATTAATTCAAAATGCCAAGTTGGTCCAGTTAATAGCATCACTGTCGAAAACATTTTTATGATTACTAACCACCTAGTATTTAAAAAGTAAGTGCCAAATTTTAATTTAAGTCTGATTAACAAGCAACAAGTGTAATAAAGAGTAAATACACCATTCACCATACTGAAGTAAATATAATGATCATCACATAACGTAAATAAAGTTTGGAGGAAAAACTCCTCATCACAATCCCACAACTGAAACAACTAAACTGAATTCTGAAATAATACATGCCAAAGTCTGAAACAAAACTGAAATGTAAAAGATGCCTCTAAATAGAAATGGGCAACATGCCCTACAACTGATAGATAGTGACTCTGGAATCCAAACTATAGAAGCGTCTACGAGCAAATCCCTGTAGCTTCCACAAACAGCTACAGCTCGTCTCTTGAATGAGTATCCTATGCTTGGTGTCCTTGTGGCTGGGCACTTAAAATGGTTTTACAAGAAAAAGATTTGAAAAGCAAACGGGTCAGAGCCCGAATGTGGAGTTATTTTAAAAACCTGCAAGTGCTTTAAAAACATTTAAAGCATTAAATGCAAATTACATGTTAGGACGTGCACTCATATGATATTCTCACCTCTCGTCTAACTGTGCACTCCTAACGTAAGTACCCATCTATAACGACGCAAACCACTAGCTAAGTGACATCATCTCTAGCTAGACTATCATAGGTCCTACCCATATTACTCGGTTCTATTAACATTTTAACGCTCGTAATTAAGTAGGGGTTTAACGTAAACTCAGAAGCTCAATATGCAATATATATCACTGTAAGTTAACTCGTTATATTTCTCGAAACAATACCGTAATTATATTCACAACATTAACATGAAGGTTCCCATTAATTAAGTGTATATTATTCACATCATAAATATACAATATAAGCACCCCGAGAACTAAGCTGCGGTGCACACATACTCTGCTATCCATCCAGGTACAGCACGTACATAAGGATTACATATTCCGAATCTCTCAGGAATAGTTCACAGATAACAACATCACAAACAATGGAGGCGAACACAGTCACATCACATAGGTCACGCACATACCTACGCTCCTACGATCAGCGGACTTATTAATATCCCAATAAGTCTTTCTATGACCTATGTTCATCAAGGTAACCAGTCTAAATCCGGACAACACAAGGATTAGAGGGCCCTCAGCGAACGCAAACCTCCCGTGATAGCAAGTATGGTAGGTATGTCATACACACAATTCATATACCAATACTAAGTTAACACACGTCTTAGTAATACTGTAGTTTAATCGTAGTACATATCGCATTCTCGTACTAACTATAATTATCACAATATATACTATTCCGGTTTATAATCATACGCGCCATAATTTTCTCACGTCGTAGTAGACACTCACGTCTCAACCCAAACCGTCCATTTAATATAACTCGCGTATATAGTTTACTCCTCGTAATAACCCAAAAGTCCCAAATCTATCCTTACATCATCAAAGGAAGGTTATCTATATCCTCGAACAAGTTTACGGGACTCCAAAAATCAAAACAGTCCAAAAAGGACCAAACTGTCAACTCGTTAGAAGTCTCGTTCGAACGAGACTGTTCGAACGAGATTCCTCTGTCAACTCGTTAGAAGTCTCGTTCTAACGAGGCTGTTCGAACGAGATTCCAGTTCGTTCGAACGAACTGTACCTTCTAACGATATTTCATTCGAACGAGATATCGAACGAAATCCCTTTTCGTTAGCAGCGACTGGTCAACTCGTTAGAAGCTCGTTCGAACGAATTCGTTCGAACGACCTGGGTAGGGGCTTCTAACGACCTGCCAGTTTCGTCCCAGATTTTTCCCCATCTCGTTTTTATCCATTTTAACACTCCTAATCTCTTCCAAAGTTCATCCCAACAACGTTTTAGGGTCTCTAATTCATCCTACACATATTCAAGTCAACTCCTAACATGTTTTCAAGGATTAAATCTCTTTAACATCAATCAAAATATAAATCTCTACACTTTTTCCCAATTATTTCAAGAACATGAACCCTAACTTTTGAATCATGAATTAACTCACTATAAATCCGTTTTAATTCCTTCCTATCACAGATATCATGAGAATAATTATCTACCTATCATTCTACATGCAATTCTCCTCAATATTTTCTAGTTCTAAGCTCCAAACTACATGGGTTTTCATTATCTCTCAAGAACAGTTATAATTCATCAATTTTCTAACATGGAAGAAACATTCTACGAATTTAAATATGATTAAAACACTTGCCTTGATTGGATTTCTGATTTTTGGTGTTGGTTTGGTGAAGATTTCTGCAGATTTTCCTCTCTCCAAGCTTCTCCTCCAATGGTGGCTTAAGGTGGCTAGGGTTTTCTTTGGGAAAATTAGAAAACTCTTCTAATAACCTACGTAGCCTTCTAGGTTAATATGGTTTGGTTAATGGGCTTAGTGGGTTAAATCCACATCAGATTAAAACTCCCAATTTTCGTCACTTTTAATTCCTCAAAAAGTAAAATTACCAAAATACCCTTTATGATGCCGGTATGGCCTAAAAATACCCCGGAATCCAAACTACACCCCGGGCTAGTGTTTTCTGACTATCTCGACCCTTCCGGACGCGTTGGCGCACTCAAAATGACCATACAGTTTATAGATTTTAAATTCACTTTTTATAATCAAAATATTTCACCGTGACGCGGCGGTCCCACGCGTCTCAACAAAATTTCTAAAATGCCGTATATAAATCTCACGATAACTTTTATAATACCAAATACATATATCAAAACATGTATGCACATAATCAAATACCAACTCGCATCTCGTTAGTATTTATAACCCGAATTAATTTCCAATTAATACGCATTTAATTAATTAATCCCAAAATAAATATAACCAAAAGTACGGGGTATTACATCGATCCCTCTCAAGCCTCGACGCTTCTTCTTGTAGACACCTCTTCCTAGCGAATAACCTTGGAGCACCATCGCGGTCTCAGAATCCACCGATAGGACTTTATATGGTCACCGTCACCCGAGCAAGGAGCCTTTCTCTAAGTGGGTAGAATCGCAACAAAACGTATTCTTCTTTGATGGATGTAGAAGCAAACCAAAACTTTTCTTTGAAACGGAAGAGATAAACTGGTGCCAAGCTCCAAGAAATTTGATATGTATATAAGAACTTGGATAAATAATATGGGTGTAAAACACTAGAGTGATGGATATTTTTCTCTGAAAATCTCACTCAAAACATGAACATTTTCCTTAAAACAATTTGCTCTCAAACTCTCTCTAAGAGATAAACTAGGATGGAAAAGTTAGTTTGGAAAATGTCATTCCCGCTAATTATAAAGTCTGAAAAAGTTGGTTAAAAACATAGTGGGAAAGTGGGTGCAAAACTGCCAAAAAACTGCCAAAAACTGTTCCCGCCTGGCATCTCGTTCGAACGACATTTCGTTCGAACGAAATCTCGTTCGAACGAGACTTCTAACGACGTTCCAGATTGAACTCGTTAGAATTTCTTTGGATATCTCGTTCGAGCAGGAGGTTCGTTCGAACGACATATCGAACGACATTTCATAGGCCTATACTGGAACCTCGTTGGCAGGTTCATTCGAACAACATTTTCATTCGAACGACAATCTCGTTCGAACGACTCTATCGAACGAAAAACCAGAAAGTTTGAATATTCTTGTTTAAGCCCAGAAAACTTTATAAACATTTATTTAAAGTTTTAATTTATTCTTTCTTAAAACAAAACGCAGTTTTTATAAAACCTAACACCCAATAAACTTTGTTCCAAGCTCCTATATATATAATATTACATTCATACCTTGGGAGCATTAAATAATGGTTGATGACGTAGAAATGAGGCACGCAAACTGGCACATTTGATAAAGCTTTATACTCTTTGCCGCTACGTCTTCAACAAACACTTCATAGGCTTGAGAGTATTACAATTACATACTATCCTATGAATAAATGTTTTTGTCTGGAATTGAGCCAAAACTATATATGGACTCAATTGGAAATTTGTGTCCTTACAGGAATCCAAAAATATAGGTTTTATGGATTAAGGTTGAGTACACAGTGAGTCAAAAATACTGTGTGTTTTTCAGAACATTTGACCAAACTTTCGAAGCCTTACTGAATATAGCAATGGTTTTTATGCATATGGATAGGTTTCTACTGTCTTAAGGAAGGTTTTGGTTTTGGTTTTGGTTTTGGTTTTGGTTTTGGTTTGAAAGACTGAGGTGGTCTGGTTAGGGAGAATTTAAAGTTTTCCATAATCTGAAACAGAAAACATTTTTGAGAAATTGGGGTTCAAAACTTATGATTTTTTAAAACAACCATTACACTTCAGCTCCTAGGCACATGAGAAACCTATTCCTCACTTTAAAACTGGTTCAGAGTCAAGGAATCAAGTTTCACCATTAAAGCTCAAGCTTTAATGGAGTTTTTGGTAGTTTTTTCAAACATAGGTTATTTCAGATGTAAATCTTGGTTTTTTTTATTGGTATGATCCTAATAGCAACACAAAAAATAATTGGAATTTAAAAAAAAGGTTTAACACATAAAATGATAGTATACCAGATTGGAGGAAAAATTTTTAACTTTGGGTAGGCTCAAGGGGTGGGTTTTATTGCTGGTGATCGTGGGGTATTTATAGTAGGAGGTGAGGCGGGGTCATTAGAGCAAAAAGGGGTGGATTATTCCTTTGTTTAAGAAGATAAATATGTGGGGAGTTAAACTTTCACATGGTTACATGGTCTAACCATGTTATTTTGGCTTCTTCTGCCCATGTGGAGGCTGATATAGGAAGAGGGTAATGTGTAAATGTTGAATTTTAAGTTTTAGTCCTTGGTTTGAAATTTTTATATTTATTTGGTATTAAATATGGGATTATTCCAAGTTTTAGTGATCTTTTTATAATTTCATGAAATTTCAAGGGTTAGGATTATAAATTCTAATTAGTTGAGGTCTAGAGGTTTAATTTGATAATTATCTAGGGGTTAAGTATAGATCAAGTTATGCTTGTTTGAAAAATTCAATGGGTATTTTGATAAATTTCAACTTTAGGGGTACTTGGATAATTAAGCAAAATTATAGGTTTAATTATATAGTTTCATCTTTTTTGGATTTGAATAACATATAAGGGAGATAATGGGAATTTTAGGTAGTTGTTGATACTAACTATCTCGGTTAAAATGTAAGGGTGTTACAATCTACCTACCTAAAAAGAAATTTTGACATCGAATTTTACCTTAAAAATGGTCAGTATATTGTTTTTTCATTGATTGTTCTGGTACCCATGTAGCTTGTTATCGAATTTGATGTTTCCAACGTATTTTTACCAGGGGTATTTTATTCTTCCTGGGGATTTTCACCTGATGGTCCAAAATCTTAATGGGACATTCTTTAGACTCGTCATTGAGTTAAATAGATATTGCATGCCATGTAATGACATAGGTTGGCTGGAATATACTAACGTAACTGGGACACATGGAATATGTAATAACCCGTATTTTTACGCATATTTATTTTATTATGAAATTATGGAAATTGGGATTAATTAATCTAAGAGAGAAAATTTAATTACAATTAATCCGATTATATGGTAATAATTACTAGCGTGATGAGAGTTAGTAGTTATCGAAAATAATTATGTTGAAATCATGTTGAGAAATAACTATATTGAATATTACGTAGTGAGTAACGTAATAGATGGTTTCGCAAACAGTGTTATGGCCGCGGACGAGATACACGGCAGTTAAGATTGAAAAGCGTTGCTAATACCGTTTAATACAAGATTAAACTGTATAAGCAACTCCGAGATGTTTGTTGAAGAAACCCTTTTCTTTTGAAAATAAAAATGATAAACAACAAGATGTGTTTACAAAAACTTATGTACGAGAATAACCAAGACTTTGTAATCAGTTTTAAAACTAAGATAGTTTTAAAAATTCAGCACACTATAGAATGAGATGAGGAGATGAAGATAATCAGAACACATTATTTTTAACGTGGTAAAACCTCTCCCAATAGAGGAAACATCCACGGTGACTTCTAAGTCACAAAAGTAAAAATCCACTAAAACAAATAGCAGTTACAAACAATACAACATACATGCACACAACTCAGCCTATTCTAAGTTTAGGAATATACCCCACTTGGTGTCCTTCTAACTTCTCTTAGATCTGATTGTTGATGATGTTCTTCCAGTTTGATAACTTCCCCTTTGCTTTAGCTTCCTTGCGTCGACTCAATAATCTTTGATCTTATTCACAACACTTCCAGTGTGGTAGTGTGTTAAGTGTTTGTGATGTGATTCCTATCACCATGCATGAATTCACACACACTTAGTTTTTACAGACAGTCCTAGACAATTACATATAAAGACAATATGCTGTGATTTTCTTTTCTTTCTTTCTTACAGAACTTGAAACCTTTTTTACCTTTAATTTATCCCAGATTCCACGGATATCTTGCTTCAAAATCGGTCAAGATCTTAATCAACCTCTGTTTAAAAATATTTTTGAGATTGAAAATCTCCAAGTGAGAATCCAACTAGGACAAGGTTAAGTTTCATAAGAACAGAAATCATAAAATATTTACAGATCTAAATCAGCAAAGATTTTCACAAAACGAGAAACAAATATGCAGATCTAGTGAAATATAACATGCAAAGTGTAGATCTAAAATTTCTATGATAAAGAAATACAGATCTTCACAAAAATGTTTAAGTTGGTAATAAGATCACAGATCAAGAGGTTACAGCTTCAAATGAACAAACCAGTAACACCACTCTCTCTCAAACACTCAAGGTTGTGTTTGGGGTTTTGTATATACGAAGGTTTGAAGATGATTTGAAGTTGTTTAGGGTTAGGGTTAGGTTTTTTCTAACACATTTCCCTTTCTCTCTCTTCTCTCTTTTCTTTTCTCTCTTCTCTCTCACTTCTCTCTTCTCTCTTTTTTCTCTCAATTTGGACGACTGCCAAAAGTTCCCAAAGGTTGAGAATAGGAGGGTTTATATAGGAGCCAAAGAAGGTTCTGGATTGATGATCGAAATCAATGGTTGAGATCCAGTCTTCCTTATGTTGACTTGATCTAAGGGTGGTAAAATAGCGGTGGTTAAACTGAATGTGATTGGTCCATAGAGATAGCACAAGGATAGACTTAAAACGCATGCAGGCCATAGATAAGATTTGATCTAAGGATCCATAATACACCAGGCAGTTCTCTCACAAAACAAACACAAAATGAGATATCAGGAACGTGACAAGTGTTGGCATTCTATTGGCTTGCAAACGCGCGTCAAAAGTAATTACAGGAAACACCCTGAAGTCTCTAGCGCTTTGATATTCTACCCAATCAAACATTCTGATGAAAAACATATTTTCCATAATAGCATTTTAACCCCACAAAGTTTATAAAAACACTTTTTATTTAAGAAATCATTATTTTAAAAATGTTTAAAAATTCCCAAAAATTATTAAAATAGCATTTTAAAGGGAATTTAACACACAGTCAATTTTAAGCAATATATACACATGTATGCACTTCTAATGTGTGTAGTGTGATTCAATTATACCTTGTTTGGATCATTGAAGAGGATTAGAGAAAATAATTCTGAGGATCTTTGGATTCTAGGTTAGACAACCAATTTTGTCACTATTTCCAAATTAGTTGAACACTTATACAATATAGACTTAAGTAAGTCAAAGGTATAAGGTGCTTCAAAGATGTAATTAATTGGGATGCGCGTATGAGTCACGTCACTATTATACATTGGGAGGTTAAAAAGGTAAATTATTTTTATATAACTCGAATGACTATTTTGAGTGCGCCAATGTGTCCGGAAAGGTCAAAATAGTCAGAAAACACTACTCAGATGTTTTATTTCGAGTCCAGGGCATTTCAGCCCAAAACGACACCCCAGAGGGGTATTTTAGTCTTTTGGGATTTGGGGGGAATTAAATGGGCAAAAATTAGGTTTTAATTAAAAGCAACGTGGGTTAGAGGTTAATGTCAGTTTTCAACATACGTGAGAGAGAGAGAGAGAGAGAGAGAGAGAGAGAGAGAGAGAGAGAACCAAGGAAGAAGAAGACTCCATAGGAGAACTAAGAAAAGACCTCAAGAGATTTCACACCAAAGTTGCGCCAAAGTGTTGATCGCGACGTGAGGATCAACCACATATCAATTTCAACCCGAGAATCATAAATCCATTTCAAGGCAAGTGTTTATCTTGCTCCTCTTTTAGCAAATATTGATCCTGTTCAAATTTTTAGAGATTTAAGAAATTGTTGGGTTTCCCTTTGAAAACATAAAGATTTGAACACTAATTTGTGTTAGAAAGTGTCCCATAATGATTAGGAACAGTTTAGAACTATCAAATTGGATATTGGGTGAAATGTGGGTTGAGTCTGAAGTGTGTTATGTTAGAAAAATTGAATTTGGGGAAGAACTGGGCATGTTAAGATTTTTCATTAGAAGACCAGCCCAGGTAGTTCGAATGACCTCGTTCGAACGAGCCCTCTAACGAGAAATCCAATGACCCTTCTAACGAGATGTTGAAGTTCGTTCGAAATGGAAACTTCATTCGAACGAACTCATTCGAATGACCTCGTTCGAACGAGAATCCTAAAACTTCGAACGATATTCCAAAACTTGATTTTTGGGTTCGATTAAGTTAAAATCCATCTTAGGCTTATCCAAGCGAGTGTATTAACCTACATGAGTAATGGGTGACTTAAATTCCAAAGTTTTAGGGAATTAAGGGTGTAATGATCCTCGAGGTATCGAACGTGTATGGAAACCTAGGAGAGAATGTAAGTCCTAGAGAGGTTATATATAAATGGATATTGTCGAGAGAAATAACGTTAATATTACTTACAAATTATGGTAAATGGGGTTGCGTGAATGCATATCAAGTTGTGTGCATGCTTATTACTTGGAATATTATGTGTATGACATACCTAGCTACTGGCTATCGAACGGAGGTTAGCGCATTATGGATGACCATATCTTGTGTGCCTTCGGGGGATTTTGAGTCATGCCACTAGAGCATGGAACCTAGGTACGGATTATCTGTGAGAACGATAGTGATGACGATCGTATGGGTGCGTAGGTATGTGCGTAGCCCATCGGCTTGGAATAATGTTAGCCTCAAATATGTGTATATGTTTTATTGGTTCTTGAGAGATTGAACGTGTTGTATGCACAAGCGTTTGCAACAGGACTAGATAGCCGAGTATGCCTAGCACCAGGGTTTCTTAACCATGGGTGCAGTTTTGATATATATATTTATATGTATATAGAGAGAGATTGTATATATGTATACTGAGTTCCTATTATGTGTTTCATGTTGTCTACTTTATTATAGTGTACAAGTATTGGGTCACCGGTTGCCAATTAAGAATGCTATGAGAATGAGTTATATTATCTTTAAACCTATTTTTAAATAATAGATATATATTGTCTTTGGGGTATTCAAATATTATATCCGGCATAGTGATTATACCACGTATAGTCAGGTAGAGTATCGTGACTAGTATGGGTAGCTAGGCTCGCTAGGTGTGCACATTAAATGAAAGATGAGCATCCCAAGTAAGTACGCTAAGTTAACATGAATAAAATTTGTTCTAATTAACCAATTTAAGCACTTGCTAGATGAGAGATGAGCATCCCAAGTTAACATGACCCGTGTTTCTGCAAATCTCTTTTCTTGTTCTATTATTTTAGGTGCTCAGCCATAGGGACACCAGACTTAGGAGATTCCATTCATTTGCCGAGTTGTAGCTATTGTGGAAGCTACAGGATATTGTTAGTAGACGCTTATGAGTCTATTTCTCCTTATCTATCAGTCATTTATTTCAGTTGGACATGTCATCCCTCCTATTTATATTCAGAGATTTAAAGTTGTTTTATTCTATTATTATACTTTGATTTCGTGTTATTGGATTATTGAATGGGATTTTGACTGGATGTGTTTACTCCAATTCTTTATTGAAACTCACTAGTTCTTTCCTTATGCTATTGTGATGTATGGTGATGATTAGACATTTCCCTTTAATGATGATTGTTAATAACAATATAAAATTTTGACACCAACCTTTTTAAATATTAGGTGGTTAGTTTTTATTAAATTAAAATTTGATTTTTCGACAGTGGTGCATTTATCTGAACCAACTTGATATTCTGAAATTATTTAATTAAGGACTGATCACCCGATAATTAATTAGGCGAGGTGTCAAAGAATACATTATGAACATCGAATAACTCCACTGGCAATTTTAACTAATAAGCTATAGAGCCAATGCGTTTAATAATAGTGAAGGGTCAAATATATCTCAGTGTTAGCTTTCCTTTCTTTCCAAAACGTAAAATCCCTTTTCAAGGAGAAACTTTTAGAAATACCCTGTCGAAAACTTAAAACTCTAGTGGCTTCTAACGATGGTCTGTATAACTCTTTTGGAAATCTTGGGATGTCTTGAGTCTCACTCTGATCTGTTATATTTTCTCGGTGGTTTCTAGGATTTTTTTGGGACCAAATTTCTTATTCTTTCCTGATTTATTCCGACATGATGCCGATCGGCATGGTCTTCCATACAAGGCTTGGAATGGGGCCTCTTTGATACTTAATTGGTAACTGTTGTTATAGAAAAACTCAATGGGTGGTAAATTATCAATCCAATTATTGGGCATGTCTAAACGTACAAGCTCGTAACATATCTTTTAAGGTTTGAATTGTACGTTCAGATTGTCCATCTATCTGAGGATGAAAGGCGGTACTCAAATGAATTTTAGTTACTAATAGGGTTTGAAGTGCTTGCCAAAATCTTCCTACAAAATGAGAATCTCGGTCTGGTACTATGGATATGGGAATTTTATGTAATCGAATAATTTCTTGAATGTTAAGTTTGTTGAGCCTCAGAAAAGAATCAGTGGTTTTTATTCGCGAAAAATGGGCAGATTTGGTGGGTCGATTAGCTATCACCCAAATAGAGTTGTATCCTTGGGACGTACGAGGTAGTCCATTAACAAAATCTATGGTGATATGATCCCATTTCCATTCCGAAATCGATATAGGTTGGAGAAGTCCACCAAGACACTGGTGTTCTATCTTTACTTGTTAATAAGTAAGAAATCTTTTCATTCCTCATATTTGACCACCAGTATTGTTTCCTCAATACATGATACATTTTAGAACTTTTGGGGTGAATCATGAATTTGGAACGATGGGCTTCTCATAATACTTCTTCTCATAAAGATGATTCATCAAGAACATACGATATATTTCTAAATCGTAAGCATACTTCCTTATTGTAGGAGAAGTCTCAAGTTCCATGATGGGCTTATTATTTAACTACAAAAGGATCTTAGGGTTGTTTTGTTAGAAGTTCTTTCTCAGGTTTGGATAAGCAATTATGTTGGATAATTTTAAGAAAGGCGGGGTTACTTGAAGATCATATTGGTCTATGGTAGCAGTAATATCATAAGACATTAAGGTCTGAAGTCTCCCTATGGGGTTACGACTTAAAGCGCCAGCTACCACGTTACCTTTTCTTATATGGAAGTCTAGTTTAAACCTATAATCATTTAGAAATTACATCAAATGTCGGTGTCTAAGATTCAAATCCCTTTAGGTGAAGATATATTTTAAGATTTTGGGATCTGAAGACTTGAAATTCTTCACCATATAGGTAACAACGCCATACTTTTAAATCAAAGACCACGGCAGCTAATTGAAGATAATGGATAGGATAATTACATTCATAAGTCTTGTGTTGTCGTGAACCATATTCCATCAATCTTCCTATTTGCATCAAAACACAACCTAAGCCTTGCAACAAGGCATTAATATATACATCATAGCTTACATCATTATAAGGAATAGTTAGGATAGGGGAAGTAGTTAATTTGTCCTTTAATATTTGTAATTCTTGATTGCATTCAGTATTCCATACAAATGATACTTCCTTCCTAGTCATTTTTAGTAGTGGGAGAGTGATTCGTGGAAATCCTTATACAAAGTGGTGATAATAACCTTCTAGTCCGAGAAAACTATTTATCTCGGTGACATTAGTCGGATTCTTCAATTCTAAAATGGATGAAATTTTGGATGGATAAACTTGGATTCCACTTTCAGAAATCACATGTCCTGAGAATTTTACTTCCTTTACCGAGAAGTCACACTTGCTTTCCTTGGCATACAGTCTATGGTTTCTCAATGTACCTAATACAGTTTCTAATTATTGGGCATGTTCTACATGACTTTGAGAATAAACAAGGATATCATCAATGAATACGATAAAAAATTTATTAATAAGGATCTAAAGATTCGATGCATCCATAAAAGTTGCGGGAGCACTAGTTAATCCAACAGACATTACAGTAAATTCAAAATGTCTGTAATGAGTTAGAAAAGTAATTTTTGGAATGTTTTCTTCTCTTACTCGTAATTGATGGTAACCTGATCGTAAATATATTTTGGAAAAGACTTTTGCTCCTCTAAGTTGATCGAATAAATCTATAATTCTAGATAAAGGATATTTATTCTTAATTGCCACTAAGTTCATCTTACAATAGTCTATGCATAATCCAAAGCTTCCATTACTCTTCTTTACAAACAACACAAGTTATCCTTAAGGAGATGACCTAAGGTGAATAAAATCTTTTTCAAGGAGATCATGTAGTTGGATACGAAGTTCATATAGTTCTAAAGAAGCCATTCGATATGGAGGCGTCGAAATAGGAGAAGTGTTTGGGTAGAGATTGATGGTATATTCTATTTTTCGGGAATGGAGCATACCTAGCAGTTATTTGGGGAAAACATCCTCGAATTGTTCCAAAATTCTAAGAATTAAAGAAGAAGAAGAGGAATTTTGAATTTGGGATGTGAAAGGATCGGAATGACCGGTTCCTTGAAACATAAAAGAACAATTTTCTTGGTCTCATAAATATACACTATTTGCATGACAATCAATATAAGCGTGATGTTTTGACAATACATCCATTCCGATAATGATATTTAATCTGTAAATATCTAAAATTATCAAATTTACAAAGAGCGTACCTAAACCTAGTTGAATTTTATAATTTTTATACATTTGGGTAGATGTATTAATTTCACCCATATGTAATTCTATTTCCAGTGTAGTAGTTAAAGATATAGGAAAAATTTGTTAAAGTCTAGACAGTTTAAGGATTATGAATGAATGAGTTGAACTAGAATTAAATAAAATATGAGCGGGAATATTAGGATAGAGTATTGTACCTTATATCACGTTGTGTGAATTTCGTATAGACAGTATGGCACAATTCTTTCCACGACAAGGGACTTGTTCAGGTTTCCTAATAGGATTAGGCCTGTGATGATTTTGAAAAGGAAGGGTTTCTTAAATTCTCAAAGGATTTCCTGGTTGACGACGGATTGTAAAAGGATTCAACTTAGGGCACTAGAGACGAATATGTCCTACTTCCTGACATTCGTGATAGTGAATCAAAGGACAGGTGGTGCTATGATGGATTTAGGAATAAACTTGCCCACTAGAGTTGCGAAAAGGCTAGGTTCGAGGTTGAGGTAATTTCTAACAACATGGTCGTTCCTAGTAATAGGGTGAAGGGAACGTATATAATTTGGGGAATTTTGTTCAATAATTGATGCGACTTCGATGAGTTGGGAAAAATCTCGAGTCTGCAAAGGAGTGACGAAAATTTTAATTCATGGGTGTAGTCTTCTCTTAAACTGCTTGCACTTCTTTATATTGGTATCGATATACTTGGCCACATAATGGGATAATTCATTAAACTTGGCTTTGTACTGAAGCACAAACAAACTTGCTTATGGTAACCTTAAGAAATCTACAGTCAATTGGTCTCTTTAGATCTCGAAAAGGTTATTTTTGAAGAAGATTTCTTCAAATTGTTCCCGGGTCAAAGTAGCTATATTACGGCTTCAGGATATGGCTTGCCACTAGAAATCGGCTTCACCTTCAAACATGTAAGATGCCAAGATTACTCGAAGATTGGAAATGATTCTTAATCCATTAGATATTTTATTCATCTGAGGCATCCACTTTTTAGCATCACTATCGACTGGCCTTCATAGAAACAAAGGGGGGTTATTATCGTAAAAATTCCTTGAGAGCATTCATTCAACGAGTCTAATCTTAAAAAAAAATTAAATCGGGTGTGGAATCGGTTGTTGTCGAGATAAATATATCAGCTCTTGAAGGCATCGCATAATCCCTTAAGTCACATCTGCTTAGTTTGAGTTCCGGTAGAGAGAGTTCGAGTGCTAACCATTCTAAAATATAATAGAGCAGTTGCAAATGTGTAAGAAAATTTCTTAAAAGAGGATATAAATAAACCTTAGCTATATTATACAAAAGTGTTTATAGTAGTATGTTACAATCTACATTGCCTAATTTCACATAAGTTAGAGTTAGTCATCCTCCTAAGCTATTAGTATGGCACACTATGTACACTACTTTATTCACTTATTTTACATTAGGATGGACATTTTTGTTTGGATTTTCCTAGTTGGGAGCTACGGTATTTGTATCAAAAGGATCAGGAATAACAAAAAAAAATCAGGTTCAGAATGGACATCATCAATAAAGTCACTAGAAGCAGAGGAAATATCGATGAATTTAGCATTCAAAATAGCTTTAGGATGAAATGGAGGAGGTGTTTGAGCATCATCCAGAGAAAGATTAATAGCCTCTTGTTAAATAATCGGATCATCCACATAGTCACGCATTTTTCTTAAGACTTTTGCTTCTCCTGAAACATAATTTGTCAAGACCAATTGTTTCACATCGCTACTAGAATCAAGCCATTCTTCATTCTTCATCAATTTTCCTAATCATCGCACTAAGGTGTATAAAAGAATCTTCTCGAACTGTAATCTCCCATCGATTGTTAGGTATCATGTTCAAAATATATAGGAATGAATCCCCAATATTCATGCTGCAAAATAAATTTATTATATGAATAGGTAAAGAAGTTACGAAAAATATAAAGTAACTAATACGCTATGAAAATTTCACCATATAGAATCAAACCTGGCGTATTATTAATTTTTTAACACGCTATGATACTGACTTGTCACACCCTATTTTTTTTTATATGAATGTACAAGAGAGTAACAAAGCAATGAATTAAATTTAAGGCGGAAAAAAATATCTTTATTCATTAAATAACGTCATACACATATTGTACTACCACCACAGGGGTGCATTACATTGTATTCTCAAACTTAAAAATAAAGTAGGTCATCAAAAACCGTAACTCCTTGCTCCCATCTTCTTTAGTCTCCACCTATATAGTTAAATAAGCAAACATGTGGTCTGTGTGTATCACAAAAAGGGAGGTGAGACTATCCTCTTTCTTCTGGGACATCTGGTGGAAAAAGAAATTAGCAAAAATATTCTAAGCAGATCTTACCAATTTTATAACAGTTTATATGCAGATAGAATCTTGGAGTGTATATAGAATTCACTATTTAGTATACTAACATAGTAAAAATTGTATAATAAGAAAGTCAAGGAATTTAAGTTTATAATCCCATACTTACCATATTACAAATGGGTATAGAAATAAATGAAGTGCCATCAGTATAACCAAATTATAATCAAAGCAAAACCTTTGGAGAAAATTAACCGTCCAGCGACACTAACAAAGAGGCACTCATACGTGTGTAGCTAAATCTAGGCTCCCAATCAACTGAGACATGAGGCCATGTAGAAAAATTTCGCGAAACAACACGGTAGTCTACTCCCTAATTAATACTGAAGCTTCTTACAATAAATAATATGCACAGAGGTGCAGGGTAAACTGATTCAATCATTACAATGATTTTCATGATATCAGTTATTAGGTGATAAGCGTTAAAATTGATCCAATTGATCATAATTAAAAGTAACTAGAGATATAATAACATCTCGGTATGGTAAATTCTACACATACTAGAATTCAAGTAAGGCCGTCACATAGTGATATTTATTATTAAAAGGGTAAAGCCTACTTGCACGTAGTATCGGACGGGCTTAAGTATGAATGAAAAGGACATCGAGGGGGCTTGTACTTGATTATTTGTACACAGGCACTTTTGTAAGTTAGTTTAGTGATAATAACGTTGGTTTTGTGAAAATTACTAAAAAAACTGTGTTTGTAAGAGTTTAGTGTCTAATTTGTAAATATTTTAGGGGCTTTAAAATCTAAGGCTTGGGGTAATATTTGAAACTTAGTGTAAAAGACTTTTTGACCCAAAATTTATCAAAATAAATGTCAAAAAAATTGGGGTTAAAATTCAAAACTTAAAAAAGTCAAGAGGGGTCAAATTGTAATTATAAGAAAATATTTATAACTTAAAACCCTAATTTTATATAACTTAAGCTAGGATTCGCCAAACACTGCCTTGTCTTATATACCATTTTGACCTAAAAAAATTAATAAAAATATTGAAAAAAAATCAAAAAAATTTGATTCGCCCTCACGCGCTTGGTCAAGGTTTCTAGCTGAAAAGTTCATCTTCAACCTCTCGACAATTGACCTAGATTTTGAAAAATCTTTGACCTTGAATAACTCTTAATTTTCTAAACCATGTGAGATTATTCCTGAACTAATCCAACCTAATTTTTCACAAGGAATCTAAAAATATAAGTTTCATGGATTGAGGTTTAGTATTCATCGAGTTAAACATATTGTGTGTTTTTCAGAAAATTTGACCAAACTTTCAAAGCTTTATTGAATATGGCAATGGTTTATATGCATATTGTTGGGGTTTTGCTATCTTAAGGAAGGTTTTGGCTTTGGTTTGAAAGATTAATGGGGTCTAGTAGGGAGAATTTAAAGTTTTCAGTTTTCTAAAACAGAAAATACTTTTGAGAAATTGAGGTTCAAAACTTATGATTTTTCGAAAATAACCATTGCACTTGAGCTCCTAGGCTCATAAAAAACCTCCTCCTCACTTTAAAATTGGTTCAGAATCAAGGAATCAAGTTCCACCACTAAAGCTCAAGCTTTAATAGAGTTTTGGTGGTTTTCTCAAACAGAGGTTTTTTCAGACACAGAAGCTTGTTTTTTTATTTGTATGATCCTAATAATAACACAGTAAACAATTAAAATTGAAAAAACAAGGTTTAACACATAAAATAATAGTATACCAAATCGGAGGGAAACATTTAAACTTTGAGCAGGTTCAAGGGGTGGGTTTTATTGTTGGTGATCGTCGGGTATTTATAGTAGGGGTGAGGGGAGGTCTTTGGAGCAAAAATGATGTGGATTCTTTCTTTGTTTAGGAAGATAAAGATGTGGGGAGTTATACTTGCACATGCTTTTATGATGTAGCCATGTGATTTTGGCTTCTTTAACCCATATGGAGGCTAATGTGGGAGTGGGTAATGTGCAAATGTTTGATTTTAAGTTTTATGTGACAACCCGCCTAATAAAATACCGGGCGATCACTCCTATATCAAATTAAAACAGGAGTCGCATATGGATCATTCTCAGCATCACTGTCGAAAAACCAATTTAATTACTAATAACCTATTAGGTTGGCGTCAAAATTTTACTTAACTACTCTTTTTAAACAACTACCCAATATAAACATTCACACAGTTTATATAAATGAAACTGGAACAAGATAAAATAACCGAACACTCGGTTCAAATATGATACAACCAAATCGAATGTCGCACTAAAAGGCGGTAAAAGAATAAATAAATGCAATTGGGTTATTAGCCCGAATGTTTATACAATACCTCCTATCTAGATTACAAGGATAGAAGCGTCTATCGAAAACCTACATGCATCCACAGCTGCCGCAGCACACCTCTGACTCGAAGGAAGTTTCATCTAGGCGTCCCTGTGTCTGGACACCTATATAATATATATATATATAGCAAGAGAGGAAAAATATAGAAATGGGTCAGAGCTCGAGTTGTAAAAATATTTAGCAAGTGCATAAATGCTTTATTTTTAAAATATGTTTTATGTCATATTTAAATTGGTATCGCACTCCCATGAGATACCCCTCACCTCTCTTCTAATAGTGCACATCTAGCGCATTCCTCTAAACATCCTAGTCAAGCTATGCTCTCTAACTACTCCATCACCCCCAGCTCTAAAAATCCTAAACAACCCAAGTACTAAGGGATCAACTTCTCCCTAGTCTCAATGATATGCCATATTCGTGCGTGGGGTGTCTCGCAAAACGAAATCCAAACAAGGAACCCCCCGATACACTATTACTTGGCAAGGTCGATCGTCGAGATCCATTAGACCCTCAGTACACGAAAGATATATTTATATATATATACACATAGAATTATATTCATTATCATGCTCATCTTTAACTTTCATACTCACTTTTAAATGCGTATCATGTTACACTTTCGAATATATCTCCAAGAATGAGAATTAATCCTTTTTCATTTCATATTCATTTTATCTCTTTACTTTCAAAGAGATATAATATCTTTTTCTCATACACAAGTAATGTACTATCACACAAATACAATAACCATCCCAACGAGTTATAACTCGAGGATGCGGTATCATAGTGCCGATCCAAAATTCAGGTTTTCTCACTAAACCACGCTACCAAGCCAGAATCCATCAACGGATATGGTAAACAAATACACAACGGTGGAGGCGGTCATGTTCCCCCTGCAAGTGGAGTTACACACATCTCACTCAAACGCGGGACAATAATGACCTGGGGTCTACACTTTCCCTGCTCCTCGAGCCAGGGGATTCACCCACATCGCACAACCTCCCTAGATCGCACTAGAGAAATATAGACTATGGTTGTTCCAACCCTATACGAAAGGAAAGCCCGTGGAAACCAGCCTCTAAATACACATATACCAATCACATGCAGATACATATGTATTTATATCATGTAATATATATACTTTAATCACGTAGTATATATATATTATATATTGCTCCTCGAATATATATAAATGGCCATAATTGCCAATCACATAATAATATTTAAGTATTCTCTCTCTTAAATATTACTCACACCTTAATCACTATTTAAGGACTTATACACAAACCCGAATGTACCAATTCATACTAATAATAGCGTTTAAGTAATCTCCCACTCACGATACTAAACCCAAAGGTAATCCCTCACTTGATAATTAACTTGTACGTCATTTGCGCTTAAGGATTTACACACATCTAATCCCAAAGATATAAATCCCTAGAAATCACTTCCTATGATTCACCAAGATGTATTCAACTCACATACATTCAAATACATAAATACCTAGGCTCGATGGTAGCCAAACTCTCTCTCTCAAATTTTTTTCATCCCGAACGTTAACTATGTTCGTTCCCCGGATTATGCCTAACACCAATCCAAGGCATTCTCTTTCATCTAAAGGTTTACTAACCCTCAAAACCATCATTTAGGAGTCCCGATATAATAACTAGAATCCCCCATATAAGACCCCAAATTGTAATTTAACTCCCCATACTCTTAAGGGGAGAAAACTGGCCAATCTGACCAAAGCAAATCGATTCGCCCCAATGGCAAATCGATTCGGGTGGGCGAATCGATTCGGCTCCCAATTCGAATCGATTCGAAAAGTGTTCTGCAAGCAGGTCCTTAATGTCAAATCGATTCGGTCTAAATTCGAATCGATTTGGCCCAAGGAATCCTTACAGATCCCCTTAGGCGAATCGATTCGGCCTAGACCCGAATCGATTCGCCCGGTTTGAGGGGCACTGTTTGGGCGATTTTTCAATTTCCAAAATACCCAAAACTCAATCCAATCTCCATTTAAATCATAACTTGGATTTATTCCTACAAACCTAGAGTTTTCATATCTCCTCAAGTTCTTTAGAGGTCTTAACACTCTATTTGAGAACCCCTAATATTTATCTCCAATAAATTCTAACCTGAATTTCTGACTAACGATTTCGATCTCGGGCAGCTTTTCGTAGAAAAATCACTATAAATCAAAAAAAAATCAGGAAAATACGTGGTCGGCACACTCGCGATCTCATCCAAAAGATATACACATTTTATTTTTTGACCAAGAGCCGAATCAATTCTCTTCTAGGCCGAATCGATTCGGTAATGACGTTATCTTACTATTCATCATCTTCTCCATCTCCAAATTAAACCAACACCCAATCAATCCAAGATTTGTGGTTTTCCACTTCACCAACCAACAATATAATCATCTAAACATCTATTTTTAACCAACACAACATTAATTTCATGGTATTCATCAAACCACTCAAGAATCTACCTAACTCCATTAAATTCATTTCTCATAAAAACTACACCATTTTCATCCATTCAAGCTTAGATTTTTTATGAGGCAATTACTACATAAATTTATATGAGTTCATTTCACAAAAACCCATTTTTATTCAAGAATCCCAACCCAAAATCATATATTTCATTACCAACTATGATATGAGATACACACAAATGAAAAAAGGAAGTAAACACTTGCCTCGTGGATAAAATCCGACGACCCCGAGTCGAATCCCGCAGAGTTTGGCCCGGAAATCCTTTTTCCTCTCCTCTTTTATCCTCTTCTTTCTTCCTTTCTTCTTTCTCTCTTTTTCTTTCCTTTCACTCCCACTCTCTCGTGTCTTATAAGGAGAAAATAAGGGTTTATCCCTTTAAAACCCAAAAATGACTCGTTTACTCAATTGCGAGTCCTTATTAATCCAAAAATTCCCAAAACCCAATTTCAACACCCGGATACTCTATTCTGACTATCTCGGCCATTCTGAGACTCATCGCACACTCGAAATCTCCATCCGAGGCACTTGGCCGCAATTCACTAATTTAACCCACTACATCTCAATGCGGGTTTTCCCATTAAAACATTATCCTCTGTCGTTTTACCCAGCTGTGACATAAAATAAAATACTCCAGTTCATTTACTTAATCCCAAAAGTAAATATAACACCCATCGAAAATCATTAAATCCTTGGAAACATCAAAAATTACTATTCACGATAATTTCTTAAATTCCCAATTTACTCTTAATTATTAAATTTAATTTGCCATAAAAGTGCGGGTTGTTACATTTTAGTCCTTGGTTTGAAAGTTTGGTATTAAATATGAGATTTTTCCATATTTTAGGGGCATTTTTTTATTTCATGAAAGGTCAAGGGTTGGAATTATAAATTCTAATTAGTTCAAGTCCTGAGGTTTAATTTAATATAAATTTTGGATCTAGGGGTTAAGTATAGGTCAAGTTATGCTTGTTTGAAAAGTTCAAGGAGTATTTTAGTAAATTTAAAACTTCAGGGGGTACTTGGATAATTAAGGAAAGTTATAGGTTTAATTATGTAGTTCCATCTTTATTTAGGATTTTTTGGATATGAATAACATATAAGGGAGATAGTGGAAATTTTAGGTGGTTGCCAGTACTAACTAGCTCGGTTAAAATATACGGGTGTTACGAGTATTCCTTCCTCATCATATGAAACCACCATATTTTTTGTACCATAGTGATGAGCTGGCAATGGGTTTTCATTAACATCCATTGGAAGGATATGCAGTGTGCTGTTAGTAACTTGCTCCCCTATTATCCTACGCAATAAGTAACAATCCTTAGTGGTGTGATACAGCTCACAAAACTTCTCATTTGCCTTGTTTTCCATCATGGGTACTTGACCATTCGAGCGAGTGGGACTTGCCACCCCCTCGCACACCAACGTCCGATAACAATCCATAGCCTCTCCCACTCTGTATGCCAATGGTGGTGGGACATCATTCCCAAAAAAAATCCAGCAACATTATTGTTTTTGGACCTTTAGCCTCATTTCATTTCTTTAGGAATCCTTTTTACGTAGCTCACTGCATGCTATCAGGGAACCTGCTCACTGGCAAGGGCATCTGTGCCCTCCATCCTTAGGTTTTTGATTTTATGATCATAGCTATGTTATTGGTTGCCCGTGGAAATTCACTGAAAGTACCCTCTCGGGTATCATTGATTAAATGAATTTCATACTCCTCTAGAAGTCCCTCCACACAAATATGTAACAACCTTACCTCTGCAACATCTTCGTGTACATCTAGCGCCCTCTTTCTAAAGTGTTTGATGTATTGCATCAATTCCTCACCTGACATTCGTACCTCCTGAGACAAGTGCATCGATGTAAACTCATCTTTAGCTAAGAAAATTTTCTACAAGAACTTCCTGCGCATTTCCTCCTAATTAAGGATGTTATTTGGTGTGACATGGGAGTACTATGTGTACGCCCTTCTCTTTAGGGTTTTCAAAAACTTCAAAAATTTTAGCTTCTTATCATTTCCATGCATTCCAAGGTACTCTACAAACCTCTTGACATGCTCCCTAGGGTTCTCACCTATCCTATTGAACTACATGAACCAGGAGGAACATACCACTCAGGGTATGGTTTTTCATCAATACTGTCTAAGTATGGGTTCTGCAGTTCCTCATACATGATAGGCAACTCCTTCTGGGATGAGAGAAACATTTTTACTTCTTCTATCGTGATAGAATTGGAGGGTGATTCTTTCATCTCTTCCTTCTTCGCAGATGGCGAACTCACTAACGCCATAACTTGCTTGGTCACCGCTCTTTTAGTCAGAGTCGTCTCCACTGTAGCTTCTCCTCCAATGTACGCCATCACGGGTGTCACACAAGCTTGACCCAATCTTGCCATATCCATGTTGTGTTTTCCTAGAAACTCAAAAAACATGTTCATCGAGTTTATCCCATTCAACGTCCCGATTGCTACTGTACTTGCTTGCCCCCTAAAGGAGTATAAGCTCTTGCTCCGGTAGACATGATTTCCTCATTGGTCATCTAATCACCTTATTGGTCATCTGATCACTTTGCAGTCCATTACCAGCCAAAGTGTCTTCAAATACTAGTTGTTTCAATACATTGTTACCTTCTTTATCCATGGAGCGAGAATACCTCCCCAACAGAGTCACCAAATATAAGAGGGTAGTGGTATTGGGGTCTTGAATATACTGAATCGGGTGAGGCATGACCCAGCCCAATAAAAACTGCCTTAAAGGTGTTCAAAGATTGAAGAGAGGCAAGTGGTTGAAAGCTAAATTTTGTGATAAAATAACAATTTTATGATTGCCAAGTGAGTAATACAATTATTAAATATGATCTTTTTCAGAAGAACAAAAGGGATGTGATCACTTGAAAGTGATGATTCTTGGGAGTGAAGAGACAAGCACTTCAAGTACCTAGGAGAGAGTGGGGAGAGAATGTTTTCTCTGTGTATTTGTGCAAAGTAAAAGTGCTTCAAATTATGTTCCCCTTTGACTTTGCCAAGATGCTCTATTTATAACCAAGTACTAGGGTCGATGCGGCATCTGCGTACCAAAAGGATATTCCTTGCAATAATATTTGACTTGTACTTTTTGTCCTATTTTACTAATTGTCTTCTATCCAATTTGACAGATGAAATCTGATGCAACACATAATCAAAAAGAAAATATGTTGGGCATAGTGCCAAAAATTATGATTTTATGAATATTTCAAATGGTTACTTGGTAAATAATCTTTGAAAACTTACAAGCAGTGTTGAGGGCCACTCGCCAATGTTATAACATAATATGGATTTGTGAGTAGTGCCTTAACCGCTCACCTATTTTACTAAGTGTGTACTATGTAAGTGTGTGAGTGACCTCTTAGGTCCTTCCATTTAGTATTATCCCTTTCCTAAGGTACTGAAGTAGTTGGGCCTCAGCTTGCCCAACAAGACTTGCCTATCAACCTCCAAACCAAAACTCTCAAGGGATCCCAACTGACTATCTGCTCGAGCCCTGTTTTCTCGGTTAAGGCTTCTTGCTAAGCATTCCTACGTACAAAAATAACAAAGTTTAGAAAATATTATCAATGTAAAATTATTTCTAACATAGGCTTGGGGATGCTCTCAAAGCACCCCCTCACTGCCTTGGAGCTGCTCACAAAGAACCTCTTTATCGTTTATAGGGTTGGTTATTTGCATCCCCTCACTGATTTGTACCCACTCGCATGTCACCCTCTCACTGACTTGGGGTTGCTTATATGATATTTCTTTACTGTTTTGGGGTTACTCACATGGCACCACCTTGTCTGCTTGGATCCACTTGCCTGGAACCCACTCGTTGGCTTGGGCTTTCTTGCATAACATTTATTAAATGTCTTAGGGTTGCTCACATGGCACCCCCTCACTGGCTTGAGGTTGTTTGCCTAATATTTTTTATTTTGTTATGGACCCGCTTATGGCCGAACATATTTTTTATGATAGGTTAGATGGGTACCCCTCTACAATACATACATACATACATACATACATACATATATACATATATATATATATATATATATATATATATATATATATATATATATATATATATATATATATATATGTGTGTGTGTGTGTGTGTGTGTGTGTGTGTGTGTGTAGTTCTTTACTATGGGTTGTAATCTAGTTATATATACATGTATTGTCTATCTTTATGTGAAAAATTAGGTTTGAACCTTTAAACCATTTTTCATTAAAATGTGAATATTTGACTTTAATATTTGTTTAGGCTTCATTATAATGTGTTTATTTCTTGTAAACCAGTTGTATATATATGTATTTCTTTGATATTAATAATTTGTGCAAAACCCAGGTTTGTAAATTCAAACCATTCTTCGTTAGAATATGAATAGTTAACTTTGATATTTTCTTGTACTTTATTATAATGTGTTTAACTGTAGTAAATTTAATCATTTTTGTTAAAACATATCGTTTGTATGTTTATCTAAAAATGTGAAGGATTTTTGGATTTTATGTGAAAATGGGAAAAGAACACAATAAATGTTCTTTGATATTTTTTAATCATTCTTCAAATGAATGCAGGTTTTTAAAGTTGGATGTGATAGGTTATATAGTATAATTAAAACCAATTTGTTATGTATATGCAGCACACGGTTTCAACACAGTGGTGTCATGTACCCTGCGAAACATATTATTATTAACACATACCTGTTAGCACTTAACCTATTTGTTATTATTATTAACCCATATATGTTATTGGGTTGTTGCATGGTTTTTATTGGGTTTTTGTTAGGTTATTGTTTCATTCCCGTTAACTGAGTTTTTAGTTAGGTTATTGTTGGGTTCTTGATAGTTTGCACTTTTTGGTTTGTTCTTCTTAGTTAGGTTGTTAATAAGGTTGTGAATTTTCCCAAGTGTTTTACATAAATAATATCAACAACAAATTGTGGCCAGTCATCCTACACGCGCTAAAGCATCTCGTCAGTAGCATGGCTGATCTGACAGCTCCTACTAACTATCAATCCATTTTCGATGACAAAGTGAACATTAATAATATATATTATATGCTATTGAATCCTATTTTTTGTAGAATATGACTACAACCGGTGTAGGTGTCCATCATACTCCGGATCCAAATGGGGGGGACAAGGACACGTCAAATAAAAAATCATTACTTTCAGCAAGAACATATGCGTCATTCAGAATAAGATGGATTTTATGATCAGGTCGTCAGATTTCATGAAAAAAATAATTGGACCCGTGTACGATAACTGGATGTACATGCCCATAGGGCTAAAGATGGTCATTTGGGGGGCACTAGAGGTATTACAATCTCATTATTTATATTAAATGTATGACTTTCATTTCAGATTTTATTATATGTTTGTTCAATGTTAATTCACTAACTTTTTATATTATATATTTGTTGCACAAAAACAATTCGACTTGCTCCCCAAATAGCGAGACAATGTCTTGGTAATAATACGAGAGCAATGAAAGACATGGAAGAAGAATCTACTAAGACGTTATCTCGATAAGGACCGAGAGTCCGTGTTGAAATGGAGATACCAAGTATTGGATAAAGATCAAGCGACATTAGCTAATTGGAAGAATTTTATAGACTTTGAGGTGTCTGGTAGCCAGTTGGCCACCCGAGAGTCACCGAAGATTAATCGAGAAAAAAAATTGGACGTGCACTACTCTGGGCAAACATTTTACGCGGAGGTAGAGCATAATATTTTGTTTAATTTTCAAATCAATGTTGACTAACTATTTTAATTTTTCCAGGACTTTGGTAGTGGCCTGGGGGAAGCCTCGTAGGATCGACTCATATGTATAAGTTCAGCTAAAGAATGGCAGGGTTACTAATCCATAGGTCGCTAAGACTCTGCTAAGTTAGAATATAAATTATATGACAATTTCAGTAATTTCTTAATATTCATTTTCAAGGTTAATGATGTGTTTATATTGTTTCAGAAGAGGCTGGAGGGGTGCACAATAGCCAAAGTGATACTGATGAGGAATATCTGAGTGTGAAGGCACTAAGCCAAGTGCTAGTCCGGAATAAAAAAAAAGGGTCATATTTAAGGTATTAGTTTGCGGATAGAAAATTCAAAGATGATGGCCTTGCTTGCATCCAAAACACCCTATCTTCTAAGGTCAACATGTACAAATCGGAGATGGACTCGAAGTTGAATAATATCCAACACTCCATGAATCATATGTTTGAACAGATCAAGCGGAAACTAGAATGTTGGATCAAGGATAAGGGGAAGATAAAGGAGAAGGAGAAGGTTGGTGAGGAAAAAGCTACTCCAATTCATCACTCATGGCGTTCGACTCATCCTCACCTTAAGACTTATACTCTAACCCAAACCCCATTATCTCGATAATATTTGTGATAATTGAGCAAAGAGTTTATGACCATGACACACATGGAAGATCAAGGATACCAGAGGGATAGAGGGATTTGAGCACCACTTTGGGTGCTTAGGTGAACGGTCACCCACTACAGGATTACAATCCCGATTTAGAGTGATTGAGGTGTAGAGGAAAGAGGATGAGGTCTTATAGTGGAATGAGAAAGGAAGTGTTCGAAATATCGACGACATGGTGGGTGTAATACCCCGTATTTTTATGCTTTCTTAATTTGGGAATTTATTAATTTAATGTAAATTAATTATTTAATATAAATCTGGAAATTCATTATTTTATAATTATTAACGTGATGTGAGTTAGTAATTATGGAAAACTTGTTGAATATTACTAATGACCAAAGTAATATATAATATTGGTTCTATTAAATGTCACGAGTGAATAGAATGACAATTTTGGAAATTTAAGCTAGGACGCGCCTGTGTCGCGTCGGGAATAAATGTTGATTAATAAAAGTGAAATATTTTTAAGTTATCCATATGGTCGTTTTGAGTGCACCAACGTGTCCGGAAGATTCGAGATAGTCAGAAAAGTGTACCCGGGGGTTTAGTTTGGACCTCGGGGCGTTTTTAGGCTTAATTAGTACCCCGGGAGGGCATTTTGGACATTTTACATTTTTGGGTAATTAAACCCACGAAATTTCAAGGGATATATCAGATGTCTAAGGTTGCCTTCTAGGGTTAAAACAACCAAAGACAAGTGACAGCCATAGGAGAGGGAAGGAGAGAGCTTTCAAAGCAAATTCTAGACCGAAAATTCATCCGGTTGCACCGCCACCACCACCAACGCGTAGATCGCGTGACGGGAAACGCAACCACACCAAATTTGTCATCAAATCAGAACTCTGAAAATCCCAGGCAAGTATTTATCTTCCTTATTTTTGTTAATGCATCATTCATGATAGCCTAGGATGATTAGGACGAGTTTGGTAGAAGAAAATTCATGTTGGAGATAGGAAAATCGCATGTAGAATTGATTTGAATGAAAATCTGGAAACCCCTTCATATGTAGAGGCTTAACAACGAAATTATGATGAATTAGGAGTAGAAATTTCTGGAAAAAGACTAATTAGAACCATGTTAAAGAAATTCTAGGGTTCTTGAGATTTTTATGAAGTTTTGCCCTATTAATCCATGGTTATTGATGAAAAATTACATGTTTTACGTAGAAGATGAATAATATGGGTGTATACTGATTATAGTACGAATTTTAGGGAGTTTGGGTGTGAAAAATCTGGATTTGGATGAGGTTGTGTGATAGAACCCGTAACTGGTTTTTTGCAGAATTTGACATACATGCTTGATCGATCGATCGAGCCAAGAGCTTCGATCGATCGAATGTTCGATCGATCGAGCCCCGGCCCTCGATCGATCGACGCCTTCTGGCAGACTCATATTTCCCCTTTTTAAATTAGTTGAATTCAATTTAATGAGAAATAATCCTTGGACACCCTTATTAAAATGACTTGGGAGATAAAGAAGATCAGTAGGACTTATAAATAATTATGGGACCTTTAATGTAAGACGAGAGTTGTGTTTTTGGAATATTTACATATACGGGACGATGAAATTATGTATTAAGGGGAGAGATGCGTAAGATAGTTGCGTTGGAAATTAGATTACCTACTGAATTCTACACTTGAGAGGATAGAGTCCATGAGTGTTACGCAATAAGTTGGAATGATCCCTCAAATTAAAGTAAAAAATGAACGGTTATACGTGAGAACTAAATAATGAGAAATAAGGACAAATGTCATAATTATGGGATTAGAAATGTACCTAATTTGATATGGTAATAGTAGTTTAGTTATATGATTGTGTTTATGCATATACTATCTATGTGTGAAAATTGTGCCCGCGCTACTTGCTATCCCTGAGGTTACCTCGCTGGGACGATCTTATCTCGATGTGCCTTTATGGGGGATATTGACTCGTACCCTAGAAGATAGAAATCCTTGGTACATGCTATCGAATCGATAGTTCAGACGGTCCTAAGAGACGTGGGGGCATGTGCTATCCTCTTAGAGACTTGGAATCTATGCTTCGCCTCAATATTGTTTGTGTATGTGTTAATACAGTTCGAGAGTGATACCGAACTTGTTTTTCCCTTAGTATGAGTGATATGGGGATTGGATAGCAGAGTATGCACGCACCATAATTTTTATGTGGGGTACTATTAGAATATATATATTATACGAGTATTTAATATATATATATGAATTTCTGAAATTTGTAACTACCTACGGTGCTATGGTAGGTAAGAAATGAATAATGACTTCAAATTGGAAATACTTGTTTTGAAAAGTATAATGGAACACTGGAAACTTTATTAATAAATAAAGTTAAAATGAGAGTTTTGTTACTGAATGAAATTTTCCTCTTAAACAATTATATTGTTCAGTTTTAAATCTTACGAGTAACCTAAGATAAGTTAAACCATTAGGAAGTTTAGTGCGATTGGTGTGCACATTAGAAGAGAAGTGAAAATTTCTAGAGAGAGTGCCGCACTAATATATTGTTGCATTGGCCTGTAAACATTTTAAATACTTGCTAAACAAATTTTAAATCATTTACACTATCGGGCTCTAACCCGTTTCTATTTTCCTTTCTCTCTTGTATTTATATGTATATATTAAAGGTGCTTACCCACAGGGGCGTCTTGCGTTGGATCTTTTGGAAGGAACGCGCTGCAGCTTAGGTGAGAGTTGCAGGCCTCTTGCTTAGACGACTTCATTTATTTGATTCCACTCCTAGCTTATTTATTCAGTTGGGAATGTGTCGCCCGTTTCCATTATCCATCTGTTTTATTGGACATTATGATTCATTTATTTCTAGTATTGTCACTATGGGATTTATTACCGTCTGGATGTTTTACTTTAAATTTTAAATGTTGGGACTTAGTTGTTGAATGTTAAATTTATTTGGATTATATGTTCCATGATAATTGTGGTGTGATTCTTTAATATTGAATTGTTGTAAATATTTAAATCTTGGTTTATAAAATAAAATTTGGAAAGTAATGTAAAAAAAAATGGTTTTGACACTTAGCTTAATTAATTAGGGTGTTTAAATTGGAAAAGCTATTTTTACGACAGTGATGCTAAGTATGAACCAACTATTCACCTTGATTTTAATTTAATAAAGGAGTGATCGTCCGGTATATAATTAGGCGGGGTGTCACAGGTGGTATCAGAGCATCAGGTTCTAGTGACCTTTAGGATCTGTACGGCTTATCTCGTTTCCAGCTTAGCGTCTTTGAATTAGAGCCCTAATATTAGGAATGTTGTATTCATCTTTGTGCGTTGAAAATTCGTGCTTCTGCGATTTGTCGATGGGAATATTGAACTTATTCAGATTAAATTTTAATTTTCAGATGGCCCGTCAGGACGAACAAGCTAAGGCTATTGGGGAGGTTAACGAGCAAGGACAACTCACACCTCAGGTGTCTCCAAAAAGGGTACCAATCGCCGAAATTGCGGGCATCGTGGCACAAGCAGTTACCACTGCAGTCTTACAGTACCACGAACGCAACATGAAGTTTAGAGGAGGCAAAAGACCTAGAGAGGTTGATCAAATTCATGTAACGAAAGTTGACAATTGTGCAAAGGCACCGGAATTGCAACAACAAAGTTGGGGTCAGAATGAAGCCACAAAGAGGTGTTTTAGATGTGGAATGGACGGTCATGAACGTCAAACTTGTCCGGATCAGTCTAAAAAGGAACTCCAAATCAACCAGTGGGAACTTTCGGGACTCTGTTATATATGTGTAAATCCGGGTCACAAGTGGAGGGATTGTCCTCACCCTGACATAGTTTTTTCGCAAATTTCCCACCAAGGCCAACAAGACCAGGGAAAAAGCGAGACTAGTCAACAACGTATGGAAGTGAAGCAGTTTCGAGGAGGTGCTTCCAATGTGGCAGAAATGGCCATAGGTGTCAGAATTGCCCAGAGAAGAATAGGGCCCCACGGCAGGAAGGTGCTAGTAATAAACCACAGAAGCCAGCTCCACCACCCTTTCCAACAGCCTCAGTTCAACAAAGACAGTTACAGTATGGATGTGTCTGTAACGTCCACCAGATAGCAGCATCTCAGGCCCCAACCGAGAAAAGAGGTATGTTTCCTATCCATGGTACTATGGGTCGAGTTTTATTTGATACTGGGGCGACGCACTGTTTTATAGATACTCATTTTGCGAAGGCCTTAGGGCTATTAGTCACAGCAGAGAGCACTGTAACGTGTGTAGACTTACCACTGGGAAACGGTTCACTTATTTTTCTTTATATGCCGGGGTGTGGGAGTAGAGATTGGTAGCTTAGTATTACCAGTAGACATGTTAGTATTAGATATGCATGAGCACGATGTTATTATCAGTATGAATTGGCTCGCGGCTTATAGAGCCACAATAGATTGCTTTGGTGAGAGTAATGTCTTTGCCATTCCGGGACAAGAAATGTTTGAGTGGCGATACCCCGCCCAGAAGGGGGATCTTACACCTATTTTCATTATATAAAGGAGGATACCTCTAAGGAAATTGTAATTCTCCTGGATTCGATTCCAGTAGTTCGTGAGTTTTCGAATGTATTTCATATGGTAAGTGGATTAAATATCGAAATATCTTACGGAGAGTGAGATCACACGTGCTAAAATATTTTCCGAAGAAAGTATGGAGGCAGAGTGTGGTGTCTAGTAAGGGGCAACGATTATAGTAGTTTTTGTTTTGGTTTGGGCAGGCATGTTACATCCAGAGTCAATTTATACGGTCAAGACGATTGGCAAGACAGAATTATAGGTTTTATCCTCAGAGGGTGAAGCATGTTTTCTGTGACACGAGCGAGTCATTGTATTACGTTCATTACTAAATTGACATGTGAGGCGGGTTTAATGTGTATAACTACGAGCGGTATTATCATGTGAATATTTTTCCTAGTGTAGCAGGATTTTCCTTAGTGCTATCCGCGAAGGATGAATTAGTATATTAATAGTGTTATATGCTTTATTGAGGTTACTCGTTTTAGTGATGTGATATACTAGTATAGTATGGTATTGATTACAACTTTATAGAAATGGTCAGTACAATAGTAGGCAGTTATTGCAAGGCTATTGGAGTGGTTGCTTTAGTGCAACGTGTTCTGTTTTGGCGAAGCCTCACCTACAAGAGGGTTGAACCCGCACTTATATATTATCTATCCTAGAGACTTCGGAGGGGATATTGAGTTCGAGATGTTCGATACCGGCGCGAGGGGACTTGGTTGTTATGATTCGGTATGTATCGGGTTTATGGTTGAGCGAAAAGTTTTAACTCAGTATTATGGGTAGCGCTCAGGACTTGGTGATAGAAAGGGTGCATTGTTATCTATATCCTTTAGATATGAGGGCATTAAGAGTGATACCCCTATTATTAGGGGAAGGAGTTTCAAAAAAAAAAAAGTTTTCCGATTATATGTATTCGAGATTCATGGAACGCAATTTCCAACACCTAATTATGAACGATAGTACAATTGGTGAGATGTTCTTTGTTAAGTGTAATTACGGGAGGAAATGTAACTTTTCAGTCAAGAGACGGAGTAAAGGGGTAAATGCTATGGACGGAGGACCTAACGGATCTCGATAACCGACAATACTAGGTAGTAGTGTATCGAGAGGGTTCCTTGTTTGGATTTCTCTTTGCGAGACATCCCACGCATGAAACTTACTGTAAGGTTGGAAATAGGGAGACATTTGGTCACTGTTCCATGAATTCGGTACCCCAATCGAAAGGGGATCAAGTAATTATATCTTTAAGTGGGAAGTTAAATTTTGATTTAAAGCCAGTGGAGCCGGTTGTGTGGTAAGAAAGCATTGAAAGTTTTGCTTTGTCACCACGAGTTAAGGGGGCGGAATGATAATAAAGAAGATTTAAAATTTTGATTTTTAGGATGATTAAAGTGTTGTAATCACGTTGCAAGCACCAGGGAAAACAAAGAATTTTTTTATTAGTATGGAGCGTATGTGATGCTTACACTAGTATGCACGGTTTATAGGGTGTGTAGACATCCTGATTAACTGATGTTAAAACTCGTCCGAAATGAAGGGACGTGGTAATGGACGTGTGTAAAATGTGTTTGTGGGGCTAACAGAACGAAGTAGAAGTGATAGAGTGGATTAAACGTCACATGAGGGGAGATAATCCATACGTAAGTGTACAATTAGAATAGCACAACCTAATTTGATGGGAAGGCTATGGGAAGCCATTTAAGGAAGGGTATCCCTTGAATAGAGTAGAAATTTAATTATTATGAAGAACCCTTTGAGCGGAGTAGTTATTAGTCAAGTGTGAGAGTGAACTTGCGCATGCAAAGAGTGATGATGTTAGTATGGTGTAAAGGATTCAGAAGTGCGCTTCGTGGAGGAAAAGAGCACGGGTCGGAACTTTAAGCATACAGCAACGAAGGAAAGGGAATGTTACGTGTCACATAATGTGAGACAATTCAAGGAAAGATCGATGTTTAGCGGGACATAGTAAGCAGTCCCTACATGCACCGCCCATAGGTAGGGTTCGGTTGGAAGAGGGAAAGCGACCAGAGAATTTTGTGTTTATCGACAATTCCTGAAATGGGAAGATGTCGGTAAAGTCGATAAATTTCTTGGATGGGTTACCACCCTCAAAACAAGATCAAGGCAATGTTAACTAGTGCGCCCCAGACTTCCTTTGAAAGGAAGGATCGCGCCAGTGCATGGTTTGGCGCAGTATAAATTCCTGAATCGGGATGAGATTTGTGAATCCCACTTTTAATATGGGATTTCAGGAATCGGCGGAGATAAGGTTTCGTTTCGAGAAGAATGTATCACCCCTAGCCAGGAAATAGGTGCACGGTGATTAGAAATTAGTGGAACCACGTGAAAGAAATTTCGGAATCTTAGTACGGTATTTTCAGGAGTGCTCTAAAAAGGCACTCGTACCTGTTAATCACGTATGAGGTGCTTATTAAGGTTTTGGTATGGAAGAAACCCGAATATTCTCCTTTCGTATATTTAGAGGAGAGTGGATACTCAGAATTTTGGATCGGTCGGGAATACTCCGATGACTATGGTGAAATTCCATGACTGTTTTAGGCGAACAAGAGTGGTCAGAGGTTTGTATGATTTTCTCAAAATGGGAGTTTTGTATATAGATAAATCCGAGTAGCTTCCATGTAATGAGGTGCAACCTATGTGAATGTTGTCGGTTAGGAGCACCATGTAAAGTGTCTCCAATAAGAATGTTGATCAAGCTTACTGTGAGGCGGGGGGGGGGGACTATAGTGATTAAGCACCTTACTATGTAGATAGTCTGCGTACAAAGAGATATCCAGAATTGTTCTACCAGTTAGGCCTTATATTCCGAATTTCGGGATGAAATTCCATTATTAGGGGGGAAGTATGTAATACCCTGTATTTTTATGCTTTCTTAATTTGGGGATTTATTAAATTTAATGTAAATTAATTATTTAATATAAATATGGAAATTAAATATTTTATAATTATTAACGCGATGTGAGTTAGTAATTATGGAAAACTTGTTGAATATTACTAATGACCAAAGTAATATATAATATTGGTTCTATTAAATGTCACGAGTGAATAGAATGACAATTTTGGAAATTTAAGCTGGGACGCGCCTGTGTCGCGTCGGGAATAAATGTTGATTAATAAAAGTGAAATATTTTTAAGTTATCCATATGGTCGTTTTGAGTGCACCAACGTGTTCGGAAGGTTCGAGATAGTCAGAAAAGTGTACCCGGGGGTTTAGTTTGGACCTCGGGGCGTTTTTAGGCTTAATTAGTACCCCGGAAGGGCATTTTGGACATTTTACATTTTTGGGTAATTAAACCCACGAAATTTCAAGGGATATATCAGATGTCTAAGGTTGCCTTCTAGGGTTAAAACAACCAAAGACAAGTGACAGCCATAGGAGAGGGAAGGAGAGAGCTTTCAAAGCAAATTCTAGACCGAAAATTCATCCGGTTGCACCGCCACCACCACCAACGCATAGATCGCGTGACGGGGAACGCAACCACACCAAATTCATCATCAAATCAAAACTCTAAAAATCCCAGTCAAGTATTTATCTTGCTTATTTTCGTTAATGCATCGTTCATATTAGCCTAGGGTGATTAGGACGAGTTTGGTAGAAGAAAATCTATGTTGGAGATAGAAAAATAGCATGTAGAATTGATTTGAATGAAAATCTAGAAACCCCTTCATATGTAGAGGCTTAACCAGGAAATTATGATCAATTAGGAGCAAAAATTTCTGAAAAAATACTGATTAGAACCATGTTAAAGAAATTCTAGGGTTCTTGAGATTTTTATGAAGTTTTGGCCTATTAATCCCTGGTTATTGATGAAAAATTACATGTTTTACGTAGAAGATGAATAATATGGGTGTATACTGATTATAGTACGAATTTTAGGGAGTTTGGGTGTGAAAAATCTGGATTTGGATGAGGTTGTGTGATAGAACCCGTAACTGGTTTCCTGCAGAATTTGACATACCTGCTTGATCGATCAATCGAGCCAAGAGCTTCGATCGATCAATCGAGCCCCAGCCCTCGATCGATCGACCCCTTCTAGCAGACTCATATTTCCCCTTTTTAAATTAGTTGAATTCAATTTAATGAGAAATAATCCTTGGGCACCCTTATTAAAATGACTTGGGAGATAAAGAAGACCAGTAGGACTTATAAATAATTATGGGACCTTTAATGTAAGACGAGAGTTGTGTTTTTGGGATATTTACATATACGGGACGATGAAATTATGTATTAAGGGGAGAGACGCGTAAGATAGTTACGTTAGAAATTAGATTACCTACTGAATTCTACACTTGAGAGGATAGAGTCCATGAGTATTACGCAATAAGTTTGAATGATCCCTCAAATTAAAGTAAGAAATGAACGGTTATACGTGAGAACTAAATAATGACAAATAAGGACAAATGTCATAATTATGGGACTAGAAATGTACCTAATTTGATATGGTAATAGTAGTTTAGTTATATGATTGTGTTTATGCATATATTATCTATGTGTGAAAATCGTGCTCGCGCTACTTGCTATCCCTGAGGTTACCGTGCCCGCGCTACTTGCTATCCTTGATTTTAATTTAATAAAGGAGTGATCGCTCGGTATTTAATTAGGCGGGGTGTCACAGTGGAGTCGTATGTCATTTGGCGAACTTTCCTTCTAGAGCCATTTTGAGCTCTTGTAGTTGATAGATTTATAACTTAGGTCATACATTGTAATTAAACTTATGTTTTGTTGCAAATTAATTGGTTTGATAAAATTTGAGTTATTATATTTGGTTTGCTTAGCTCAATTGCTCATTTTGGTATGTTTAATTTAATTATTCATTGCAATGTTGTGGATCTTGTTGTTTTGAAGCACCAAAAGCGTGTTTTTTTGTAATTTGAATAAGTTTTTATGTTGGGTAATAACTATTTCCCAACATTTATTTTTTTTGGTTCCTTATTTTTCATGGTCAAGGATAGTGACAAGCCTTTGAAAAATTTATTAAAGGCTTATCATGGCTAAGGACAATGACAAGCCTGTGAGAAGTCTTTGTTGTCACGGTCAAGGATAATGACAAAACCATGACAAGTCCTTGTTGTCACCGTCATGGATCATGACAAGTTTCATGTCACCCCTTAGTTCGACCAAAAATCCCAAATAAAAATGACTATGACAACAAGGACTCGTGACAGTCAAGGACCATGACAAGGTTTATTGTCACGCCATTGTGTGTCACGGTCCTTGACCATGATAAGTCCTTATTGTTATGCTCAAGGTCCATGGAAAGTCAACTTTTTGGTTTAGTGAACCAATTCATTCACTTATAATGACTCTAATAAAAAAAATATAAAGTTAATATGTTAATGTCATAGTGCTAAAAAAACTTGTGTCCCAATTCAAAATATTAATCTAGTAATTTTAGAACTCTAGGTTCTATTAATTGCACCGTATATGTAAACTCATCAAATATTATATAACCTCTCATTTTATATAAGATCATGTATAAATCTTCAGGTTTATATAAAAAAAAATTAAGAACTTTAGGTTTTCTCATTCATTTGTGAAAAATTTTGGTTATATATATATATATATATTAAACTTCTAATTCAATTTGATTTAAAAAATTTGAATGTTTACGTTCATGGAAAATTAAGGTTCTCGCCCTAAATATACAAAACGTATTGTGTTGATTTTGGGAATATGTATATGGGAGCTTTGGGCCCCAAATCTTGGGAACTTCAAGTCTCAATTTATTTCAAAAATAATTAGGAGGACTATATCCCAATTATAAATAATAATTTGTGAACTTTGAGTCACAATAATGATAAGGGATTTTGAGGTCATAATCTAATGATGATTGGGAAACTTTTCAATCCATACAGTCTTAATTAAACAAACGAACCTTCAAAGTGATTGTGATATATTTTCTTTAGAACTTTTGGTCCGAATAATTTAGGAATTTTAAGTCCCGTTATTTAAACGAAGATAACTTCACGTTCTTATATTTGTTTCTAAGTAATTTTAGTTATACACATAATTAGTTGAACTTCGGATTTAATTTTATTAACATCTAGGAACTTTAAAATCATTACCCTTTACATCAAAATTTTAAGGTTGATAAGGGTGACAAACATATTTGGAGCTTTGGTTCCAAAATATAAGAAATTAGTAGAGTATTTTAATATCCTTACCCTATTATAGAAATAATAAAAACATAAAGTTTTGGTTTAGGCATATTATAGAGATCTAAATTTCAAATAGTGAGTGAAAACATTAAGTCCTAAATTCTAATTACTTAGAGAACGTCATGTCCTAACATAAATGAGTAGGAAACTTCGGGTTCCATTAAACATTTTGATGGAAATCGTGACAAAAACTTTTTAAAATTATATCATACAATATCATATCTTGAGTTTCATCATCATGTAAATCTAGTTAAATAATTGTATGTATAATATAATCAAGATCAAAATTTATTAATTTTTTTTTGTAGTTTTAATTAAAGCAAAGCTTAATGTGAAATACAATATCCATATATAAATATACATACACCTAAATAATTTATAAAAATAATTAACATACGTATTGATATCATTGATTTCAAATGGACAAATATATAAAGTTATGTAATTGTCCATGGTTCTATATTAGATTATCAAAATTACTAACTCTCTAATGATAAAACAAAGCAACTACATGCTTTTTGAGCATTCGAACACAAAAAAAATGATAATATCATGTGAGGTTGATTATGATATTCATCCACGATTAATATTATAGGTGTTGGAAACGAAGGGCGTATCCAACCCTAGGCAGACTATGGCTATATCCTAGGGGAAAATTAAATTATCCATAATGTATATTAGTTATCTACCCCATCCCAGTGATATAGCCCACCCAATGTAATCCCAGTGGTGCTCTACAAAATACAGGGCTTGAGATTAAGCCAACTACAGATTCAACTATTTAATAATTGTAGTTCACAGAAGTTCCTATCTTCAAAGATAGCTAGTGTTTCAACTTTTCTTTATGGATTGATGTATCAATAAACAATAATGGTACTATGAGGTGTTTATTCTCCTATAGACTCGTAATAACAAAAAGAAAAATTCTCTCTCAAGCAATGCTATTATAGGACTGCTACTTTCAAATTAGCATGGTATGAATTACAAATATCTCTTTATGTTTAGGACTGATAAAACAATTAAGAAATTTATTATTTAAAATTATATAAACTTATAACTATATATTAAGTCCATAGAGTAGAAGTATTTTTCGTCTGCACTTTATAAAGACTATAATATACATTTCTAATATATTGAATAGATTTCTTCATAACCTACCAATTACATATATACATATATATAATGCCATGAAGAACATTTAATATATTTAATAACATTTGAATAAAAAATTGTGTTCGCGCATAAAAATACATAAAAGAGCGTCTTTAAATTTTTAGCAATTATATTTATAATTTATAATTAGAATATCATTAATTTATATTACACAAGCATCAAGTGTGTTTCTATTTCTACGATATAAGAATTTAGAATTTTTCATGCTGCAGATCTTGATTTGACGTATTTTCATTTTGACTGCTCTAATGCACACTCAATTGACAACTAATAAAAGGTGGGGTGGGTGTAAAGGAAAATTTTTTGATAAAATCAATTTATATATATATTGGCTTATTCCATGTTTGGAACCTTTGCGTCGTAGGCTAGGACTTAAGTATGTTGATCTTTCAATCCTATGACATGATTGATTAAAGATATAGTAGCGAAGTTTCAGAGACTACCTCATCGTGTCATGCTTAGTGTCACGTTTCGTCTACAATACTCAAGGAATCTCAAAAAGGTATGGATGAATTTTAGTTTTATTCCTAAGTATCATTGGGTGTATGTGTTATATGTTTCAAGCTATTTTTCATAAAGGATTTTTAATAATAAAACTTTTTTTATCAAAGTCATTCAAACGACTGTTAGCAGAAAAAATATCGTTTGAAGCTCGTTAGACTTTGGCTTGAATAATATGAGTTGTTCATTCAAACGAGTGGTGTTTTGGTTCGAACAAGATATGTTATTTATTTTGAACTAACTTCTCATTTCTTTCGAACAATCTTTTAATGCCTTGAAAATAGTGTTTTCTATAAATAGGCACTGGGAACATTTTAAGTTGAGAATTTTGGTAAAAATCACTTTCTAATCAGAATCCAAAAGCCTCCAAAATCCTAGTTTCACCTAAACTCTTTGATATCCAAGATTCGATCTTTATGTTAGTTTGAGATCTTTGAGTTTTAGGCACCAAGAAGGTTTATACTTTTCATCTCTGTGGAGTATTGGTTTCGTACGGTGAACTTCGTACTATTATTGTTTACACATGATGGATTCTGTATTTGTTGTGTTACTATGAATAAGGGTTGCTTCCTTGTTTCAGATCCATAGATGGTTGTTGAGCCTTATCGGTGGACACCGAGGCATGTATGGACTCACATGCTATGACAGTTACGTAGGACGAACAAAGAGCATCAAGGCTTGCGAGGGAATAGAGTCCATATTGTAAGTCTAATGTCGTGTCCTTGTAATTCCATACATAGTGAATTTGTATGTCTGGGACATCCATAGTGTTTTCTTGTTGTCGGTTTTCTTCGTACAATGGCGTGTTGCGTGTATTGATCTATTTTATGCATACTTTAGGATAAAGATAAAAATAGTTAATTTGTTTTAACACAACATTCATTTAAAATTGGTGCAAAGTATAATTTTGGGTATTTTTGTTTAAGTTAATATTTAATTTAAAAAAAATAAAAAATGACTTTTGTTAAGACAACTCTATATATCCCCCTAGCGCTCTTAAATTGGTATCTTGTATATCCCTGTTTAAGAATGAAATCTAGTGGTTTTTATTCGAAGGGTCAATCATTTTCTAGACCACCTTTGTTTGATGGGTCTAACTAAGTATACTGGAAAGTGCGTACGAAATCATCACTTAAGTCGATAGATGGGCAGATATGGCAAGCAGATGTCAAGGGTTAGTACCCATCCACAACCGTAGCTGGTGATTATAGGATTCTCAAACCCGTAGAATCACGAAATGAGGAAGAGCATGGATATCAAATTACAATTTGTGATGTTTATATGATCTATTTTGGGCAATCACACTGGAAGAGTTCCACTGGATTATGACATGTTAAATGACATACTTAAGTCACCCATGAAGGTACTAATTTTATTAAGGCTTCCAAACTCTAAAACCTCAGCACTTAGTTTGAAACCATTAGGATGGAGGAGAGTAAATCCTTTTATGGGTTCTACGCTAGATTATCTAATATTCTGAACTCGACAATTAACTTAGGAGAGAGAATACCTGAAACCCATGTACTTAAAAAATCTTAAGGTCTTTACCTGAAATATTTAACTCAAAAGTGACAGCTTTGAATTCCTTGGGTACTATAGACTTTAGAAACTTGAAGATCTAGTAGGTGATCTTCAAGCTTATGAGATTTGACATGTTTTCCTCCAAAAAGATTAAGAAAGATAAAGCCATTGCTTTGAAAGCTCGAAAGGAGGAAACGTGAGTTTAGTATGATGATACTGACATCAATTCCGATGATATGTCTACATTTACAAATAAGTTAATCAAAATTTCTCAATTTCGAAAAATAATCTAAATACATAAAGTGTTTCGTGAAAACTAAGTATAATAAGGTCGATCGATTCCCTAAATATTGTAACGATAATTTTAAGAGGGATGAGTCAGATAGATGCTTTGGATCTGAGGGTTATGAACATAGGGCAGCTGAGTGTATGAGTAAACTACGGAAAGAGGTCAAAAAACCAATTGCATATAATGCCACCCTTAGTAATAGTGATCTGGAGGGATTATGATTCCCCCATTGAGCGTAACTACTCCCCATTCATGGTTAGTCATGAAAACCTCAAAGAAAAGTCTTTAGATATAGATAAATATGTGACTGACACTTTCAAGGCCATTTTGGTCAATCCCGTGTAATTGATGGTGGAGAGAGTGGAGATAAAGAAGAGGAGGAGGAGGAGAGTGAACTCCAAGCTGCCTTCCATGAGTTGTATCCAAAAGCAATGAAATTAAAAAAGGCAAACTAGAAGTTGGAAGCTAGGTTGAAACAATGTGCCTTAGGTAATGACGAGAGCGTTTTGATTAAGGATCCTGGGGCATGTGAGAAAACTCTTAAGGGAAAAGCTCGCATTTATTGAGGAGAAGTGAGATAGCCTTTGGGATTAATAGATTTTAAAGAAGGATTCCCTAATTTCTTTTATGATTCTCATCATTTGCTCAAGTCTAGGATTCAGGAGTTAAAAGAGGTATTGAGAGACTCTAGTAATGTCAGGTGTAATTTGGAATCTAGGTCAAAAAAATTGGATAACAATTTAGACACCATCTGAATCAATGATGATACGTGTGGGATTGGCTTCGATATTCCAAATGCTTTCACTACTAGAACCAAAACCATGAATTTAAGATAGTCAATCGTAACTAGGAATGTTAAAAAAGGTCAACTTAGTGGTAACACACCTCATGTCTACACGTGTACACATTGTTGTAAGAAAGTTCACCTTAGGCATTTTTTCTTTGAACTAAGAAATAGTCCCAGAAAGTCTTAAATCTAGAGTCACAGAGGTTCCTAAAACCCTGGAGTGATTTGCAGTGCTTAGGTCTTTTTAACAATGCTTGCATGGAGTTGTTCAACTTTGATTTTCTCAATGGATTCACTTTGTATATGCCTTTACACACACGTGCACGAGCTCTTTTTTACCTTAACTTTACTTGTTAGATTTGAGCTAAGTGAGATGTTCTCACATTAATCTTGCCATCCATGGGGATTTGTGCATGTAAGAACTGTTATTCGTGAGTATGTTGCTTGCTATTGAATATATGAGGGTGAACTGAAAAGGGCTACGAAAGGAGCAAATCTGCTTTACGAAAAATCCATCGTTGGCAAGAGCCTAAAAATTAGGAGACAAAAAGAAAAGATTATAGGCCAATATATTCGTTTGTTTGATTTTCAAACAATGGCATCTTCAAAAAATGAGTGAAAAAACGTTATATTTGTTTAGCTTTTGAGGGTGATATAGTTGAAGATCAATGGGTTTTCACAATGAATCCTAGTTATGCTTAACATGACATGATGCTAATGATTTCTAGAATCATCATTATTCTAGGCTTGTGTGCATTGTTCTAATTTATTCTTTGAGTTAACTTTGTCTATCGCTTGAGGTTAAGTATTATTTTTATAAAGTTATGTGGTCAAATAGAACACCTTGGACATTTTTTAGTGATTGGGTCATAATTCATTTATTTCTAGTTCACTCCCCTTCACTCCATTTCCACTTGTCTATGCATAACGATACTATGCTATTGTGCATAGATTATGTGTGTGTTTATATATTTTTGTGGCGTTGGTATACTTCTGTGTCATCAGTATATTTTTCATATATATATATACAGGAACATAGCTATGAATTTTAGTGAGTGGGGGCTATTTTAGTAATGAATGCCGGGGGTTCGGGGGCAGGAGCCCCCGAGAGATTTTTTTAGGTAATTTCTTACTTATAGAACATAATTCCTAATGTATTTAATTATAAAATAGAACACTAATTGAGTCAGGTCTCTTATTGAAAAAAACATAGCACGACTTAAAAATCAACACTAAAAAAACAATTGAGGCAGGTCTCTTACTAATTAATAACACAACACAACTAATTAATAACAAATCAAGAATTAACACTAAAAAAATCCTGCTTGAAAGTTGAAGCATGTCTCTCAATAACAATACACAATTAATTAATAACAATACACTAATTAATAACAGATTTCCCTCCCTATATATTGTTACAAAAGCAACAAAAAAAATACACATTTATTTACGGAGCTGTTTCAGTTCCGAAACTTCAGGCAGATGAGGGGCAGAGATCGGAGTTGGAGAGGAGTAGGGACGGAGGCAACAACTGAGGACGGAGGGATGGAGGCAGTGACTTGGAGTTGGAGAGGTAGAGAAGAGGAGAGAATTTGAGAATAATGGTCAGCGTTTGTTCTCTCAACTCAGTGTTTATTAGGTTAGTTTGATAGTTTTTATAATTAAACTTATGCCCCCATTTTTATTTTAAGTTTTAGTTTATACATAAATATTAATTAAGTATAAATATCTAATTTTTCGGAAAAAAACAGTGGGGGCTATAGCCCCCACTCGGCCCTACGTGCCTCCGTCCATATATATATATATGGTATCATTTTTTTTAGTCTTTGCATTTGCATTTAATCCATGTTTGACATGTGCTTTATCTTTGAATCTAATTGGCATGTTATATGATCATATTTGTATCTCTCGTTGCCTTTTTATATTGGTATCTCATGCTTCATTGTGTATACAAGTCGGTATCATTTATTATATCAATAATGGTATTAATTGATCATTGTTTAGATTATTTATGCTCGCATTGCCATGTTGTGTTTGTTGCCAAAAGGCTGCCAAAAATTTATGCTTGCATTGCCATAGTGTATCATATTTGTATCAATATGTTGGTTATTATTTTTAAAGGCGAGAATTTCAAATGGTTTTGAAATCGGAGTTAAAACGGATTTTAAAATGTTTTTAACTCTTGGAGTTGTTTTGACTTCCAACTCTTCATTTCTTTGCCTTATTTAAAGGAGCCTTTTGGATTCCAACTTTTCATTTCTTTGCATTATAAAAGGAAGTCATGGGCAACCCTTTTAACATACTTTTGGCACAAATTTTTGGAAGCAAATATATTTTATATTCCTCTTCTTTTTATATACACATTCGCCCTTGAGATTTGTGAGTTCCAACTTTAGATTAGAGGTGTTCTTGGAGCTATTTTGTCGGAGGTTCTTGGAGGAGCTTTTGTAGATCTTTTGTGTTGATCTTGAGGAAGTGATCATTGGTTTCTCATAGGGGTGCAACCGGTACGGGTTTTTACCGTACCGTACCGTTTTGGTCCCAAAAAAAATGGTTTTGGTTACATATTATGAAATACCGAAAACCGATTTTACCGAAATCGAAAATACCGTAAAAAATTTGGTTGGTTTTGGTTTTTAGATACAAAAAACCGATTTACCGAATTTACCGTACCGATATCGTACCAAAATTACCGTACCGAAATACCATACCAAACTTTTTGTATAGTGTCAAATTATTTTGGGTATCATACTACTTTTATTTATTTTATTTCTCATGAGTGAGTTTTTATATTCTCTTTGAATTTAAATTTATTTATTTGAGTATTTGGTTTAAGTGTTAAATAATCATGTTAATTAAACATATATTTTATTTAATTAATCAAACATTTAACACAAAATGAATTAGGCAGTATTTTGTTAAAATAAAAAGAGTCGTTTGTTTTGTTGGCTATATTTCCGTTTTGCTCTTATTTCATTTGGGCTTTATATTGTGGTTTGTGTAGAGATCTTTTTTTAGGGTTTCCATTTCATTTTTTTTTTACCTTTTTCTCTCTCAAAAAGTGTGGCCGTCATTTTTATTTGAGCTCTCTCTCTCTCATTTTTTTGTCTTCTTCAACCTTGGGTTGATTTTGAGAAATAATTTTTTGGGGACTTTTATTTGAGAACACCATATTTTCTTTTTGAGATTTGGCTTTCGATTTGGTGTGGTTACTTCGTTTTGAGATCGAATTTCTGGTGACAATTTTTTCGACGCCAGCTGTATTCGGATCTGAGTTCCCTCCGTGTTTTCCGGTGATTTTTTTTCCCGACGAGTTGGCTTTTCCGGCGAAGGTTTGTTTTTTCGGTGTTGGAGGTGTGGATGATTTTGACTTTCCGGCGAACATTTTTTGAGATAACAGCTACCTCATTTTTTTAGGCTCATCATCTTGGCTCACTCTCCTCCGGCTCCGACAAAAGCAAACCGGTTAGTTTGGTCTCGTATCTATTTAAATCTATTGTTCCAAATGCTAGAAATTGCACTTGTTTGTGTATGTTTCTAATTGTTCCAAACAACTAGAAACGATAGAAATTGTAATAGCTAGAAATGTTAGAAATTTTAACAGCTAGAAATGGGTATATCGAAATCTATACCAGATTTACCGAATGCATAAACCGATTTGAAATTCTGGTATTTACCGGGAAAAAACCGAATTGAAACCGAAATTACCGAAACCAAAAAAACCCGAAAATACTGAAAAAACAGTCGGGTTGTTTTGGTTTTTATTTTGATGTACCGGTCGGTAAATTGGTACGATACGGTTTTACCATATAGAATGTGGTTTTGGTATTGGTAAGGGGTCGTTACCGACCATACCGTATCGGTTACACCCCTAGTTTCTCATCATGGTTTGAGGTATGGGGTTTTACACAATATGCTCATTAAATCTCGCGAGTGTCATTCTCTTTGAATTCTTATTAATTGAACTCATATTTGAATTGATAAATTCATTGAAATCTAGAAAATAATTGCTGAAATTATTTTGATTCATGTGGTATCATTATATTGTTGATGAGCACGTTGTCATGAGATTTTAATATGGCATGGATGTTGAGCACCCGCTAAAATTCCTGTTTCCCGGGCTATGGCTTGATAAAGCATATACGGATGTGGTGAGGCCTGGTGACCCGGTTAAAGTGTTGTTGAGAAATTATAATGATGAAATGCTATTGAGATTTGCATTTTGATTTGAATATTTTCACTCGTGTTGTTACATTTTATTCATTGCTAACATATATTTGTTGAGCATCTTTCTTGTCGTATTGTGTACTTTCCCATATTTTCTTTTAGTGGCAGGTTAGCGCGAATTTTGGGACGCTATGGAGATTGATTTTAGTGAGGATTGTTTGGGAAAGATTTGTATTATTTTGATGTATAGAGCTTTGGAGATTTGTATTTTATTTTCGAGTTAGTTGTTGTATGTAATTCGAGAGATTTGGTATTTAATTTGAAGAGATTGAGATTTGTAGTTTCTCTTTTGTTGTTGTGGGACTTAGATGCTCTATACCTTGTGATGATTTGAATTTATTTTATCGCATTAGCGCTCCGTTCGCTCTCCCCGGGCGGGCGGGGTGTTACAGCTACTTTATTCAAACTATTTATGTTTGAACTTTTCTACAGCCATGGCTTCCTTCGTGTTCATTATCTTCCTACCTTATCCAAAGGCTCTGCCGTATGGTTTGAAGGATCCTCGGTTAGTGTCCAGTGTAATTTTCTAAGTAACAGTCAACTCATGATAATTTTATGGCCACCTTTTCATTGTAATCGACCACTATTAGTTTCTCGGTATTGAACCTGGTAATGTACTCTCTTGTCATTTCATCTTCACGTTTATGAACGGTTAACAATTGAGATACCTTTTTAACAAGTTTTAATCTGAAGAAAAATTTATTCATAAAGAGTTTATCCAGTTGCTTAAACTATGAGATTTCTCCTCTGGGTAACCCATTATACCAAATTTGAGCGAGTCCTGTGAGAGTGCTTGAGATCTACAACGCAGCTCGTCGGCTATATAGAATATGTCATGCTGCTTGGTATTTTTCACATGCAAAAATGGGTCCGAATCTTCATACCCAGGAGTAATCATAGGCGGAAGGGGTTTTGCAGGTGTGGAATCACAATGGTCGTGAATGGGGATCCCTGAACAAAAATTATTTGTAATGTATTTTTTATTTTGATGAGATCTCCTAAGCAGTTCTCTATCTTCTTGATAGATTCGTTCCATGGTTGAGCTTCCTCAACTACCTTACTATCTCGTCCGTAACTCTCGGCCGAACATTCTTCTTTGTGGCTAACTTGTCTGCACCCCTTTGTTGCCCTGGTATTGCATCTTGAACCGTTCTCTCTTCTTGGATCATGCCTCCTGTTTTCTGCTCATATTTTTCTTTCTTCGAGGTGCAGATGTGCGCGCGCCCTTCTCCTTCCCAGCCTATCAAAGACAGGTACTTTTTTTAGCCTTTCAAAGGCACTTATCCATTTGTCTGAGTATATCCGATCATCATAATCACCAGTTAACCTCATAATGGAGGTTCTACTTGGTTGGTAAGAGGATTCTCTAAGTTTGGACCCATGTGTTCGAGCAGATCTACTCATCTCATATTCCAGATTTAGTCTTTTAGGATTTTTTAAAGATTTTCCTCAGCTCTCTTACCTCCTATCTCAGTATGGGGAAAGAGGAGGCGATTTCCTGCATTTACCCAGATGTTTTTCCAAGTTTAGAGTTATTGAAGATGGTTTTGGCCAACTTTGTAAGGCCAACACACTTTGGTGAGTTATCTCATATTTTACTATATAGATAGTTGGCTTTTAACCAAGCTATGTATGAATCCTATTAGATTCCCTATTCCAATAGGGTTGGAGGGCAGTGCGGCCTCTTTTTCTCTACTACTCTATGGGTGTTCTTCCATTGTTATAAAAATGCCCAAAAAATAGAGTATATTTGCAGGAAAATGGAGTATGGTAGGATTATATAGGATTTATCAATGGGAGAACTATTTTAGGAAGTGTCTAGTTGAGGTTTACACGGAATTTGGTAATAGAATAGAAAATCAAAGATTTTAATAAATAAATCAAGTGTTTTGTTGTTAAATCAGTAAGATGGTTATTTAACAAAATTTGGAGGATCTTACTGGAAAACCCAGATTTTTCACAATTAGGAGTTGGATGAGAAATAACAAGGCTCTAGTCAATTTTCCACATACAGCACCATTTTGTTATCGTCTAAAAATGGATTCAAGTTTATCTTAGTTATATGAGATACAATTATAGATAACAAACAATAAATAGACAACATATTTGAATTAATAGAGATGAAGACGAGGATAAGAGGATTAACACTAAGAGATATGTGTTTCTGCGCACTCAAGAATGAGCTACGTCCACTAGTTGCTTTAGTATTAGATTCGTAGAATTGTATAGTATCTTAGCCCGGACAATAAGAATGTTGAAACTTTCTCTGTTAATTATTGAGTAGGATGGATGATTGATCTCCCCGATCCCTGTGGGGGATTCGATCTTTTATAGTGATTCGTATAGAATGAAATATTTATTGGTCATAATGGGCAAATGAGGGCATCTTAGTTAATGGGTCACTCATTGATTGTTTAAGGTTTCACCCATTAAGGGGAAAGTTTAGAAAATTTCGGCCATCTGACATTCCAGGAACATGTTGTTGGCCATCCTCTAATGTCCTACGCTGCCACTATGCCATCCTGGCATCCACCCAGTCATCCCAGGTAGAAAATTGGACAATCTTCTAACTGAGCCAAGGTCCTTTATTGGCATCACTTCGATCAGGGCCGAGTTCCTTCATTGTTGAATGGTCTCATGTGTTCTTTCTTCGGATCAGGAGATGTTTTACAAATCTGATATAACATATTCTTTTAGATTAGCTTGACGACCCACAGGTTTTATTTTATGTTTTGTCCCAGAATAGCCAAAGGGTGACATTTTTAAGGACAAACTTCCGATAAAGTTAATTTGTATTTATTTAGGCTTATTCCGTATTTGGACAAAACCTTTGAGTCGTAGGTTAGGACTTGAGTATCTAGACCTTTCAAGCCAGTGATGTGTTTGATTGAAGACTTAGCGAAAAAGTTTCAGAGACAACATCATCGTGCCGTATTTAGTTCCAAATTTCATCTACAACATCCGAGGAATCACAAAAATGCATGGATTCATTTTAATTTGATTCTTGGATATCATGGAGTGTGTGTTTTATATGTTTGAGGCTATTTTCCATAAAGAATTTTTTTATAAGAAGTCATTCAAACGACTTTATAGCCTTTGTTCGAGTAAGATGTAGTTGTTCTTTCAAACAACCTTCAAACGATCATCGAACGAGATTTCTCTATTAGTAGAACAAATATCGTTTGAAGTTCGTTAGGAGTTTGTTTGAACGATATGAGTTTTTTGTTTGAACGAGTTTGGTTTTAGTTCAAACGAGATATATTGTTTCGTTCGAATGAACTCCTATTTTTGTTCGAATAAGATTCCGTCGCCTCGAAAATTATGTTTTATAAATAGGTGGATTGAGAACATTTTGTGTTGCGAATTTTGGCAAAAATCACTTTATAATAGGAATCTAAAATCCTTCAAATCCTAGCTTCACCCAAACTCTTTGAGATTCAAGATTCAATATTTATGTTAGTTTGAGATCTCCAATTTTTTGGCAGCAAGAAGGTTTATACTCTTCATCTTTGTTGAGTATTTGTCTTGTGCAATGAACTCCATATTGTTTACTATTTACACACGGTGGACTCCGTGTTTGTGGTGTTGCGGTAAAGAAGTGATGCATCCGTGTTACAGATCCGTAGATAGTTGTTGAACCTTATCGGTGGACACCGAGGCATATATGAACTCATACGTTGTGGAAGTTGTGCAAATGGACTCCTGTATATCAGTGTGCAAAGGTTGAGAAACGAAGAGCGTCAAGACCTACAAGGGCGTTGAGTCTGTGTTTTAAGTTTACTGTCGTGTCTTTGTAATTCCATACATAATGAATTTGCATGGCTGGGTCGTCCAAAAAAATTTCCCCTTGTGAGTTTTTCTCGTACATCGACATATTGTGGATTGATCTATTTTATCCTACTATCACCTAGATGCATGATTTAAGATAAATATAAAAGTAGTTAATCTGTTTTAATACAACATTCATTTAAAATTGGTGCAAAGTATAATTTGGGGTATTTCAAATTAAGTTTAATATTTAATTTGAAAAAAATAAAAAATTGACTTGTATATCCTCTTAGTGTTCCCAGTGGGGGAGGTGTGTGGTTGGAAAGTACAATTCAGAATATCAGCCCACCCCTCGAATGAATCCTGGCCCCGCCCTTATTGGAAACCAATATGCTTGCATAGGCACTTCACGAGAGGGTCGAATTGGATTATCAAAAGAAGGTCCAAAAACTAACATGCAGTTCTTATCATGATCCTAATTAGTGATTAAATGGGAGAACATTGACAACCATTTTTTCTTTCAAAATCTACTGAAGAATTTCTAGCACAAATTTGAAGTGCACGCGTTCTTGAGGTGGTTAGAGTTTCGTGTTGATAACATGTTAAACAAGGTGAGATGTCATAGCGGAATAAACTTTCTCATTAATTGGTGTGTCAAAAATAAGGGGGGTTATCCCTTATTTATAGTGCAAAGCCATGCCTCTTTAAAGACCCTTTTGGTATAATAGAACAAGGTTATAATAAAAGAGCCCTCACCAAATGTGAAAATTCATATTAAATAAAGAGAATTACAACACTCTTGGAGTACTAACTCGCATGGCACTTATTACTCATTATCCAATCAGAAATAACATTAAAGTGAAATTAGTGTTTGACCTAGTGGGAGCATGTAATTTTATTTTGAGGCGATCACCCACTCCCCTTTCATAAAAAACATGTGCAATATGCAACCCAAGTCTTAAATAAGTTTAATTAGAATGACAATGTCTTTTACATTAGACAAAAATACACTTTACCATTACAAAATCACTATTAATTTTTATCTTTAACTTAACCCCTCCAGATCTCCAACGATTTTTCGTCAAACCTCCGGTGCTGCATCTTCGACGATGCTTCTGCCACCATCCAGTGACGCCCCGATAACTACGACTAGTCTCCAAAAGTGGTCTAGCAACTCCGACTACTCTCCAAAAGTGGTCTGGCAAACCTTCAGCAAGTCTTTAACGCCTCCTACGATGAAAATTCTCATTATAAATTTTCACCCCTCAAAATTTATCAGTGTGAGTTTTGCATTGATATATTTCGTACTTTGTAAAATTTCACATGTAATTTTATTTCTTGGCAAATTCGCATCTAAATCAAATTTATTTGATGAAAATTAGCAAAATAATTTCAAAACTAAACAATTAATGAATAATTAACATATATATATATATTGATAAAAGTAATCAATAACTAAATTTATTACTGCAATTTCTATGTTGCAAAATTACAAAAATTATACAACTGGAATTACATCGAAAATTGAACTGGAAATGTTCAAGCTTCAAATTATATTATCTTTTATAGTTCTCTTTTGATAGATCTCGTTGAGAGTTTTCCAAAAAAAAAATGAATTTCGTTTCAAACGAACCTATATATTGAGAGATGTTTATTTATAAACTTTGCGTAAAAAAGATAAAATAAGAGATCATTTTAAATGTGTCTTGGAAAAAATGATTTGGACTTCTCATTGAAAAGTTTTACTATAATTATAGAGGTTTCCTAGTAAGTTTTCCACTTTATAAAGCATTTATATTTTATTTTTAGAGTCCCGCCACACTCGTGAGTATTGAACATATAAGTCTTCTCCTTTTCCATTTCATATTGCAATATTGAGTACAAATTTGTTGACCCTACTCAAATAAAGGTTAACATGACTTTTCATTATGATTAGTTGAAACATGGATGGCTCAACAATGGACCCCATTATTTTTATTGAGATTGTGCATTTCAATTTAAATTTGGGATTCCGTGTATAAACTATATGCAGTGCTTAACTACATATGCATCCGATCGTATATGTATTGCCTTTATGTATTAAAATAAGAGAAGGAGGTTTTACAATGCGAGATCTAAAAACATATCTCTCCGTGGCATCGATACTAAGTACTCTGTGGTTAGGTCTATTGATAGAAATTCATATTTTAACCAATCACATTAGAAATTCATGTTAGCCTCCTCATAGAGTGTCAACAAATTTGAACTCTCCAATATTACATAACATATCCCCCTTCTCTCCCCTTGTATTTTGTCAATTATAAGATGAAGTATGAAATATAAAAGGTTGTGTTCCCTTCTTATTGGGAATAGAAGTGCTACTTTTATAAGAATGAAATATGTCCTATCCAAAGTGAGATAGAATTGTTTGAAGTCTTACACAGTGTATGGATGGAATAAATATATTTTAAAAGAAATGTGCACAACACAACAGCCAAAGATATCATTTATTTATTTAGGGTATTTGAGCTTTCATTCCTTCTTATTTTCATTTTCCTAGAATCTTGTTCTCATTTAAGTTTTAACTTTTGCTTTATGATTTCATTTCCAAAACTTCAACACCTATAATTCTTCTAACAATACAAACTCCTTATTTTTTTCACGTGATGCCAACACAACATTCCAAATATTTATATGCCTAGAAATGGAGAGTTGGTGGTGAGCTTGAAATAGACTGGGCCATGGGGGTTGTTCTCTATTGAAGGCCACCCCATGTTCTATGAATGAAATTGGTTTAGTGAATGAGGGGATACGAACACATGAAAGATAGCAGTCTGGCCCCACTGATCTCACCGAAAGGCAGTGACTCACCGTAGCTGATTAAGAAAGCCAATTTCAATTCCGATGGTAGAAAATGACCCTATCTTGGTTAAGAAGCAAATGATGGCCATTTTACCCTTGCCCCTAAATACTCTTGTAAAGACATCATACAAAAACATGTTGTGTCAATGCACCCTATTTGCCAATTCACCCGCAACATTGGATGGTTTAGGTAAAAAAATAACAATATACATATCCTATTTAAGTTAATTTAATGTGAATTTGAAAATTCATTGTCAACTTTGTAAAGTATGAAATAGATGTAAAAGTATCATAATTATAGTCACGTCAATTTTGTCTTTCATCTAAAATTTTAAAATGTGGTATCTTTTTTACATATACAAATATCCGTTCATATGTACCAAGCAATCATCATATTCGACGTTAAATTTCAAAAAATATATTAATAAAAAATAGATCTTGTACGAATGTTTTGTTTTTTTGGTCTTTACAATTTTTGCACGTAATGATAAAAGAAACTATTGTAGTACAAAAGACTGTAATGTAACATACTTACGAAATAATACTAAAATTATAAAATAACATTAGACACGCTCTTATAAGACGAGTTATAGTAATTGCTTTTAGTTTCAAAATTGAGTTTAAATTATGTATTTGGACTAGATGATTTTTTTAGCCAAATAAATTTGTACGCAACAACGCGAGCCAAATCAATAATTGTATGAACTCAAGAATACATATCATGCTTTTTTACTCTCTCTCATTTGTTTTACAATTATAAAGTCTCGTATTTGCATATTTTTATTTATTTGCAGTTCGGTGCATCTTGTTTGTGGTGGCTGGAGTAGGATAATTAACTAAGACCAACTCTTAGTGTCTAAGCAATATGAGCGGCAAATTTTTGGGTGAAACTCATTTTGTAAATAAAAAATTTACCTGAAATTTAAATTTTGGGGGTTAAGGATGCTTGAATATATAAAACTCTTCGGGTGACCCACCAGTCGTCTGGTGAGTCACTTGCTTTGGCCAACTATTTAAACTTTGGTTAATTAAATATATATTTTATGAATGGAACCCAAAATTAAATATATTTCATTGATTGAAAAATATTACATGCTAACTGTTAAAAAATATTTATTAGATATTAGATGAAATTAATAATTAAAAATTGATATAGCTCATTGTGAAACTCGCTTTCACTTTGATAGGACCCTTGTCGTCGAATTAGTAACTCCTTAGTCTTATTGAAATATGTCAATCTGGCAAACTTTATGTACCCAAAGCGTAAGCTATTCCGCGGCAATTCTCTTAGTCGGGTGTGGATGCAGATGAATTTGGTGATGGCATTATGTATTGCCGTTCACCGTTTGGCTCGAGAACCAACTTTGAGGGGCTCGTTGGGTATAATGGCTGCGTTGAAGGACCGAACAATGTTCACCCAAATTAAAAGTAGTTGATTCGTGGCAATTGTGCAATTCTCAAAAGTCTAGAATCAACATTGACATATAATAAACATGCTCCTCATGCGTGAAGTTCTTCTTGGGAGACTATCAATCTTCAAATTCTATTTATAGAGATTGCGATGGTGGGAAAAAACACATATTGAGTTGAGATATATAAATTCACTTATAAGTATGTAGTAAATTGTTTATTCAAACTTAGGGTAAAACTAGTTACAAACTTCTACCACAAAAGAATTTGGGGTGGCAAAACCCTTGTGATACTTTAACGTACCTGATGAAAGCACCTCATTTACTGTATGCTGTGTATTGAGGCTACAAGAAGCAGTATTTTTTTTAAGAAGTGCAAGTGTTTTGTGGAAATTATATTGAGACAAGTTTTCTCATTACTTCTTAATTTTCTTCTTTTTGACAAAGCTCGTAACGAGATCTGTAAAATGAAATTCATGGAGGGTAGATAATTTTGAAGTCTGCATAAGTTCTTTGTAAAATGTATGAAATTTCCCAATAAAATTGATCTTGTATATTAACTTCAATATTAGCATCTCTAATATATAAGTTCGTTTTACATGAAAGTTATATGTTTGTATTGTCTTGACGAAAAGAGATCTATTAATAATTGGAGACCTTGAATTTTCCATTTGCAATGAGACAACAATTTTTAACGAAAAATGTTGAGATACACAGCCCATATTGTAGCATTTGTATTTTTTGGAAAAGTTAATACAACATCTTACAAAAAGAATCAAATTGAATGTGAATTTTTCTATTAAAAAAAAAACTTATGATTTGAACTTTGAACCATTGAGAAATCTCAATGTGAATTTTTGTAATGAGAAATTTTAAAAATTTGAGAGAGAGGAAAGTAGGATGTTAGAGCTTGTCCCTCGTTGTGTGGGGCATCAACCAGTGGCGGATCCAGGATTTTTTATCAATCGGGGCCAAAGTTTTGAGTGGTGCCAAGAGTTTCGGGGCGGGAGCCCCCGAGACGAATTTTTTTGGGGTTATTGCGAGTTTTATACAAATTATAACTTTATTTCGAGTTTTATACAAATTATAATTCATCCAAATTAACTACAAATTATATATTTCGAGTTTTTTGGGGGCATATATGTTTGGGATTTCGAGTTTTATACAAATTATAACTTTATTTCGAGTTTTATACAAATTATAATTCATCCAAATTAACTACAAATTATATATTTTGAGTTTTTTTTGGGCATATATGTTTGGGACACAAATTACAAAAATATGACAAGGTTTAGATTTTTAATTAATTCCAATCTTACACCCTCAGTTTTGAATATAATTAGAGTTATACCTTAAAGTTTGAAATTTTATCAAAAAACCATATATATATATATATATATATATATATATATATATATATATATATATTTCAAAAATTGAACCGGGGCAAAGGTCCCCCTTGATCCCCATGTGCATCCGCCCATCAACTATGGTGATGGACCGAATGGCAACTCTATCAGCTATGTATCATGATTTGACATGGAGTTACACAAGAGTGGAGACTTTAAAAGGTGTTTGACTCTAAAACGCAACAAGGTAATGTGTTTGGGCCTCGAAAAATTTATATTGAACTGATTGAGTTTCGAATTGCATTCTAAATATAGTGAATTAATTCATTCGATCAAATTCTTATAAAAATGCTAGAGTGACTCATAAATGCAATACAACAACGTGCGGCACATTGAGTTGTCAAACTCCAAAAGATATTCGGGTCAAACTCCAACTATATATGTGGAGCCCCACACTTACTCTTTTGCCTAGAAGAGTTAACTTTTTTAAGATAAACGAAGTATAGATTTAGAAAGTCTGAACCTTTCCACCGTATTAATGTTTACTTTCCACTACACCACTCCGAGTCACCATATGCTAAATTTACCGTTTGTAACAAGCATTACCAGCGCAAATGGTAAACTTGCAAATTTGATCAAAATAATTTGCAGCGCACTGAGTAAACGGGTATATATAAACATTGGTATGGTATCTAATTGGTAAAAATAGCGACCCTCTAATTTTTAGTAACACGGAATTCGAGAGAAAAAGTGCACTAAAATTTGGGAAGGAACTCTAGTGTTCTGTGGAAGAATTTTGGCTTTATTTCTTAGGAGGAACATCTTTGTTTTCAGGCAGAACAAATATAATTTTATTTCCTAGTCGAAATACTGTTTTCCGCTTGAGATTATATTATGTTATTAGGTGCAAATCTCACGCGGAACACAGTGTTCCGCATGAGAATATGTACCAAAAATGACAACGTTGTTAATATTTTTACCATTTGTGCTATAATTATTTCGGGATTGGTACTCTATATTTCCCATAACATTTAAAAATACAATACGCGTTGGTAATGCTCTTATCTCCTTTTCATCCAACATTATGGATGCTCTTAGAGCCTATCGGGCAATGGTAGTTTCAAACTCTTAATCCTCTCATATTAGTAGTTCAAACATAGCCACAACATCAGTTTAGATGCTCTAACACTATGGATAAGTCAGCCCCTAAAAAGAAATTAGAGAACAATTAGGGAGTCCTTATAATAGTATAAGGATGGTGATTGTTCTGTTGGCATCATAGGAAAAAGTTCAGGCCTTGAAAAGAGACGGCCATGAACATGCTTTACTGAAAAAGACCATGCACGGACCTCAAATTTCATTATCATGAAGTTAAATCCACATCGGCTAAATGCCTATTAGCCTATGATTGAAGTAATAAATACTCTTTCCTTCCTCGATCAAGTTTATCAGTTTAAATTTCAATATTTTTACAGATAACGTTTATTCGAATTTTAACCTTCTAATTTTATTAACGCATTGTTGACCATCTATATTAGCCTAGAATTTACGTTACTATGCATACTCTACCTGTCTTAAATTTAGAAACTCAACTTAAAATTCATAAATTTTAAGTAAAAAATTATTGGGGGTATAAACTAATAAATCCCTTAAAAATCTATTTATATATAATCAATCCAAACTGCAATCTTGTTGGTATGTTAAACCCATACATTCTTCAAATAATTAATGATTAGTCCATCCAAACAAGACAGTTACACTTATTAATGTAAATACAGTTATACTTATCAATGTAGATATAATTGCAATTATAACTATATTCATCATTGTAACTCTATTTACATTAAGAAGTGTAATTGTATCTAAATTCATCAGTATAACTATATCTACATAAATAATTGCAACACATATGAACTTATTAAAAAATCTAAAATGTGTGTCCTTCACGTGAATTACGATAAAATCAAGGACATGTGAACTTATTAATGCACTTGATCAATTGAGCTTCTACACCATGGGTGACATAATTTCAGTCTTATTTAATATTTTTAGAAATTGGACTCCTTACTTCGGTACATCTCAAAAAGGATAATAATCTAATTTATGATGGGATGAGGACTATTTTAACGTAGATAACTCGAAATTCACAACAAACACTATCCGCTATTATGCCCTTACAACAAACACTATCCATGATAAGGTAATTTGAAAATTTATTGTGTAAAAAGTCCATAAAATAGATACAATACATTATAAAAAATCATTTCCCTTCCTTTTTTCCATGTGAAGAGAGTTTTCATTAGAATCAAAAAGAAAAGGAACGAACTTTATATCCCTTTCTCTCCTAATTTAACTCTCAAGCGCAAAAAATGAATCACTTTCTCTTCATTCCTCTTTTTTCTTTAAACACCCAAACAATGTGTTAGTTTCAAAACACAAGAAGCATCTTGCAAAAGATCACACGTCCTTATATAAGGCTAGTGGGCATCTTGGAGACGCAAATGGGAAATTGACAACAATCTAAAAAGAAAATGACGGGACGAAAATCATATATATACAAAACTATGACATCAAATAAACATGAAACCAACCTAACAAAAATAACTGTCGATGAAAGAAAGTGAAGTAGAGTGGCCCCACTTTCCAGCTAAAACTAAAGGACTTTACGGGCGTACCTGAAGTAACCCATAGACCTCATCACATGTCTAATAATATATCTAATCTGTTTCAGTCTATTGCACAACTGTATCGCATTACGTCTATCAACTACTCGGGGTCCAAGCCAGGTTGGTTGATTTAATTTGTTTCATGGAATGGAATGGACACAAGGGTGTCAAATAAAAATATAGTAAAACCTCATCATCTGGGATAACATGCATGACTATTGACCATGCGTCCAATTCACACTACATATCATTAACTTTGATTTTATCCTATAAAGCGAAAAGGCATCAATTGCGATGAAATTTATCAAAGATTCTGTGGTTATATTATCAAATTTAGTAAATTATATCGGCGTAAATATATTTAAAAAAATTTAAATGTCTCCTATTTAATTGTGGATTAGATTGATGGCCATTGGTAAAAGAATTGAACATGAAAGAATTTTTCACATCTATTAGTGCGTATTGGTTGGTGCGTTGAATAATAATCAGATGTGACAACATATAAAGACACGACACGACCAGTGTGTCGCGCAAAATATGTTGAAATCCTCTGTTAGCCTAGAATTACATTTAAGTAGCAGGTTGATCATACAGACATGTGTAGTGGTAAATTTCGAATTAGAACCCAACATATGAACTAATAAATCCAATCCCATGTTGAATCCAGCATCCCCAGGGTTAATTTCAAATTCAATACCATAACACTTCTTATCAGTTCAATTAAAAATTTTGAAGTTGTGCAATATTAGATTTAGGATTTTGTTTCCAATAATTCGTATATTTTTTTTCATTTTTGGATAATATCAAATCATTGGCTTTAGCATAGAACATTTTGCTTTATCATTCAAGTTTATATCACATCTGGACATGAAAGGGTTTACTCATGCCAAATACAAGCAACAAAACAAATATGTCAAGTACAATAATTCTTGTCAGTGAACTGGTGTCATTGTGTTCATCTGGAATGAAATTTTGTATTCTCCAGTTCAAGCTATGATACAAAAGATACAAAGTTTCTTTCCAATTTACAAATTTTTTTAGATTTTTAATTTATTTCCAATGCAGTAGTAGTTTGTTTTTTGTTCTTCTTTTATGAATTGTTTTTTTAATGGACTAAACTTGCAATTTGAGTAAGGGAAAAGGGTGGTCGGTTGTGGTGGTGAAGAAGAGGATGATAAGCTAATTAGTGTATCTTGAGGTCACAAAAGCTTCAAGTTAATATTAGTTTTAATTTAGAGTGCAGAATTAAGTTTCAAAATTTATGTTTAATTAATACATTAATCAGGAGAAGGGCATTGTAGTTATTAAAAATTATTTACTGGCATTGTAGTTATCAAAATTTTCACTATTTATCGTGAAAATTTTGACCAAAATTATCCTGGCATGTGACTATTTATCATTAAAAATTATTGATTGAATATTTGAGTTTCGTGAAAAACTCAAAATATCCCGGAACCTGGCAAGCTCTTTGGTCGTAAGCTTCGCACTCACTGGATGAAAATTCTGCATCCGCCGCTGTTTCATTTGTAGCAAATGAGACGTCAAAGAGTTTTTAACGATATCAAATTTAAGAAAGAGATAATTGAGTTCACCTTATCGAACAAATAACAACAAATCACAAATCCATCAATAACCAAAAGAGAGCTGAATATTGAAGCTCAACCTCAAAGAGGTAAAAACAAGAGGCAAAACAAAACTGGAGCAATTCCTCCCAGTTCCAAATACAACTACTTCTAAGTAACAAATCATAATTGCTTCAATAATTTACTACTTGGCCTAAAATTGACTTACTTCCAATTTTAGCAGAAGTTATGTATCTAAGCAGATAGCACAACAGGTTTTTGTGTATCCTCTTCATTTTGCAAGCTCTCGTAATATTTTACCAACACATCCCATCCCCCGGGACACATAAAACCATCAGGAGGGTTCTCACCGGTTCTTGCAAAAGTCCGCATCTGCAATAGTATAACAATCCACCAAGGTTAAAAGTGTAAATTATAATCTTGTTCGCCTTATTTAAAGGAAAAATTACTAGTATTTAACTTTTTATCTTTTTTAATTTTTAAAGTGATGGTCATGTAAGAACTTTTGGGTTTTTTTCTGTACCCCCTTGTAGATAAATCTTGACCAATTAATTTAATTTAAAGAAGTGCTCCCACTGAGTCGTGAAGCGAATTTTTTTAACTAGTTTGAGATACTGATCCCTGTATTAAGGCCCCGATTGGTTCGGGATAAGATACTTTTTACCTGGACATAAAGAGAAATAGTGAATAGTACTTTTACCTGTTGTAAGTTAAAAATCTTGTGCGTATTCCATTGTGATTAAGTGTACCGCTATTATTAGGTGATGTTAGTTGAGTTTAGGGATATAATTTAACTCAAAGTGGATGAAATACTTTTCACTATTTTAATTTACCCAAGCGAAATATTTCACCCCTAACCAGACGGGGAACTAAAGAATTTAGAGCCTGTTTAATAGAAAAGATGGAAAATGAGTAGGTTGGAAAATTTTGCCTTTACAAATTTTGCATTGGAATAATATCATTTTGAGTTGTTTGATAGTATTTATTTGCCGGTTGGAAATTTTTTTTATTTTCTGTCTTTTATGTTTGATTGGTATCATTTGCTATGACAAATTTGATTTATAGTATCTCGATTGAAAATAAAGCAAACAATATATTTACCATGGCATATTGATTTTCTTTGGGGTGGAGCAAACAAGATTTTGCCTCAAAATCATGAAAAATGATGGGTAGCACGACAAAGCTTACCATGATTTGCCATGACAAATTCCGGTTATCAAACACACTAAAATGATGGAAAATATAGAAAAATCCTCAAGATACTCTATTGGCCGATGCAAATATGCCCTTTCAAACAGGCCCTTAGTCTAAATGCTTAAGATCATTGGAACTCGTTAATTTCTGCATATTCAACCCCAACATTGGGACGGTGAAACGGTCATTTGATCACTGCATTAGAAAATAGTAAAAATAGAGTCCTATTACTACGACTCAAGAGCACATTAAGGTTCATATTTATAAATAAGATATCAGATTCCTAAATTTCAAAGAATGCAAAATGGAATAATATTCCAAATGTTTATTCCATTCATATTTCAATTTCTTCTCTTCTATACTTTCTCTCACCTAAGAAAGGTTTGGATACAAAGAAAGTCATTCTCACCTTAGTCCCGGAGATGAATAGAAAGTCCTTAGAACGTGAGGGGTCAAAAAATGCCATCTTTTTTGCTACTGTGTCATATGCTGCCACCTGCAATATGATAAAGATCAGTGAATTTATTGAACATATGTTTATTTAATTGTGAGGAATAAATATTACGCCAACCTATGTGTTATAAGTGCCAACACAAAAGACTAAGGCCCTACTTCTAAGAACAAGACACGAGGATAGACTATCTGTTTTTTCACTTCACGATATTATTCAAATACATCAATTAACACAACCCGTATTGAAACTCTAGCTTCTCTCTATCATAGGTACGGGAAATCTACTTCAAAACCCTGCCATTCTTATTGAGGTTAAATGAGGAGAGATATGAAATGGTAGAAGAACACTATAGACATTGTCACTACAATGCTATGATTTATTTTCCCAAATTTATTAAAATAAAGAAACAAGAAGCATTTCATATACTTGCTAATTTTGTTATTGGGATATATTTGGCCATTGTCCCCCATTTGCTTGTGTATTGAGTTTGGCTCCCACTATTTTCACTTCTTGAAATTCGACACCCAAAAGTTTCATAAATACTCATAAAGTGTCACAAAAATTCCACACTGTTAAAAAGTATTTACGACACTTTTTAGCGTCAAAGTCCGAGAACTGAAAAAGTGGGGTCAAAGTGAATATTGAAAATTCAATAGGAGCCACAGAAAAAATAACCCTTAATAATTTTTCAGGAGAACTGACATGTGCATTGTAAGCTGCAGCAGACAAGACAACTATTATCAGTTCATTGCAATTATATTCACTCAATGATCTGCAAAGAAATTTTTATTATTATTTTCAGACCTATTTGTTTTGATGACAGCCATGAGTAACTGTGGTACATTACCCTGGATAACCATTAAAAGTTTGTTCACACGAGACAAATAGCAAGATTAGGGTACCAACCCTGAATGGCAAGATGTTTAGTTTCTCCAAGCCAGGAGCCATCCTTAGCACTTTTTTCCCATGATCTGGATCATACAAGTCCCTCTTTTCCGTGGGGTGACCCATACCAGCAGGATCACGACCGACTATGTAGAAATTAGCACCTGCATTTATACGTGACTTTGCATGCCACTGTACTTCAGTGGGACCCGCATAATGCATTGGTGATGGGAATATGGCCACAATAGTAGTCTCAGGGTCAAGGACTCCATCTTCTAGAACCTGGGGAAGAATAAATCTTTAAATAAATAATCTGCTCCTGGTATAAGCCCGTACGACTGTGCTACGTTAAAAATTGGATCCAATTGGTTATCTTTCTTAGTCCGGCATGATAATAGGTGCCATATACAAGCTGCTTTCTATCACAAGAGTTGCCCCCTCTCTCTGCTTTAAATTTAATCAACATGAATCACTCATGTCAGTGTAGCTACATTCTTGTTTTTTTGCTACTTCCAATGAAGCACAATGGTAATAAAAAAGAACAGGAGATATTGATTGTTTTGGGGAGTTTGACAAATAAGTCCTATTTACGCGAGACACATCTGAATTGGTCTCATTAAAAGAAAATATTCCCAATAAGTCTTATGACATATTTTACATAGATAGTAAATATTACTACATTTTGTATTATATGTTTTGCACAAGTTACACATGTAGTAAATATTTACTACATGTTTACTAATGGGACCTATTGCAGCAAAAACGTTTTTTAATTGGACTAAATAGAGAAAAAAATTCATAGAACCTATTAAACTACAAAATAAATGGGGCCTATTGGTAAAAAAATCCCCTTTTTGTGATTGGGGCTTATTGGTTAGGTTTGGCTCGGACTAACATATTTTTTTCAAAACTGGGCAGCTTTGGCCAATCAGTGGGGGCGCAACGCTTAAGATGTTATTACAAACTGCGAGCCCAGCCCGACCATCCTTGGCCCATTTACCATATACTAAAACGGTCTTAAAAAGTAAGGATAACCATATATCCAATGAAATAGTGTAAAAATCCATTTCAACAGGGAAATGAGTTACATGTGTGTGTTGGGGAGCCCACGAGGGGTTCTCTTATAAAGTAATAAAAAAGAACCTTGCTATGTTGTTCCATACGAACATCCAATGGCACATCGTCTGCCTTTGTGAAACCTCCTAAGGGATGGAGCAAAAGAATTGGATTCTTAAAACCCATTTCCAAAAGTCTCCTTCGTGTATCATTCATTAACAAAGCGTGACCATTATGAACGGGATTCCTTAGCTGGAAAGCGAAGACTGCATCGGCCTGACGACGATCAAATTCATCCCTAAGCTGTTTGGGAGAGAGCCTGTAGTGATCAAGACCGTCATTATATTTGATAGGTTTTAACACTTCGAGATCCCCACCAATGAGCCAATTTCCAGCAGGAGTAATTACCTCCTCAACATAAGGTAATCCGGGAGCGGTGCTTCCCCATGTCCTAGCAATTCTTTCTTCTTTGTTATGCTTGTATATTTCGATGCTGTCACAGTAGAAAAATGCAAAATCATGATATATTCCAAAACAATAACAAGATTAATCAAATTAAAGAGTGGATAGAGTTGTGTGCTCATTTCCGTTGATGATTTATGAGCAAACTTAATTCAAAATCAGATAAATCAATAGGTAGCTAGTGTAGAGCTATGAAGTACGAACAATCTCCCGAGACCCCAAATTCTTATTTGGCACGTGTCGGGCTCGGATTTGCTGGGGACATGGAACTATACGCTTGCCATGTCCTTTTTTTTCATTTTGATAATGCTGGACATGCTGGGACTCACTCACGATACACTAGGACATGCAAAAAGTACGTCAGGGGGTAATTTTAATATTTTCAAACTTAAAAATGGGGCCAAATGTTTAGTAACAGAAAAATATGGGTTTTGAATAAGGAAAAGAGGCTTTATTTATAACACACCATTCACTAAGTGGGTTTTCATCGTAGGAGGTTCATCACTCTCGGTGTTTATGTCGGAGGAGCTTTTTCGCATATGTTGTTCTCTTTTCGCGTATTATTTGGTAAGTATATATTTCTATGAGATTATTTTTTCGTTACATTGTGAATCTATTCTAACCGCATTTATATTTTGCACCACTTCTGAAACTTTTCTTCTTCGGTAGCTAGCTGAGAGCGCTATGAAACACGGACACTCTCCCGAGACCCTGAATCCTTATCTGCCACGTGTGAGACTCAGAATCACTTGTAACACGTGAAGATACGTGTCATTGGGCATCCTGACTTTTTTTAATATTTTAAATGCTAGACAGGGATACTCCGGGACACGCAAAAAAATAGTTTCTAGACAATCGGAGGAAATTATAATATTTTGAAACTTTAAAATAGGGTAAAGTTATTTTACATTCGTATTTCTTCTTTCAATCACTTCTAAAGTTATTTACACTCGTACTATATTCTATGTATTTCCGATTTCAATGTCCTTTTCAATTTGTAATTTTCTTAATTTCTTTTTCATCATATTTTTTATCAAGTTCCATGTTTTTATTCCTTTGGGACAATTAATTTTATCAAGCTCATTTTATTGAATTCTTAAAGTATTAATTGTTTTTATTTCATTAATATAATATTATAAGTATCCCAGCGTATCTATATCCTACATGAATCTTATTCCTCCACTTGCTCTGTATATGTACGTGTATGTGGAGAGAGGGGGTCTCGTAAGAACGTAGTCAAGGTTCCCCTTTTGACCTGGCTTCAAATCTTTTACTTATTTTGTTATTCCTTATTTATATTGTTTATTAGTAGGACGGCACTGTTGTCTAGGGGTGACCATGGGTCGGGCCTGGGCGGGCTCGGTACGAGCCTATACAAAAATTGGGTTTTCCCAGGCCCCCCTAGGCCCGAATGAAAAGCTCATTGCTCAAGGCCGAGCCAGAAGCATCTTGCCCAGGCCCGAATACAACCTTTTTTTTTAAAAAAAATTATTTTTTTGCAAATTTACGACCAATTTTATTGTTTAGATTAGGTTTGGGAATTTGCTTACATTTTACCCCAATTGTGTGAATGTGTATAAGATTTATGCTTGCTTCTGCGAATTTGCATCAAAAATTGTACAAGTACTTTTGCCTCTTTTAGGTGTACCGTGTGTATTTCACTTGAATCATGTTGGATGATGTTATATGTTTAAGAGGAAGTTGTCCAGGCCGCCACCGAACACGCCGTCAATTACCCAAACCTCGTCGATGAAACTCTGCAACCCTCGAACTATTCGCTTGCTGCGGCAGTCAACCCTGTGACCCTAGTGACCCCACCCCATCTCTTTGTCAACCTCCATGCAACCTCTCGATAGTGTGTCAGGCTTTGCTCTGGCACCGCAACTCCTGATCGAAACACACTAAGCCTTGCAGGTCCCTCCCCCAAAGCTGCTACCAAATTCCAAACTCAGCAGACACTTTCTACGGAACCCACTACCCGTTCTGCATAACCCACCACCCCTTGCATTTGCATTATGGGGGTGAAGGGAGACCCATCGTTCTTGGAATATACAACGGTTGAAGAGAACTTGTGATGCCACGACCGCACGACCCGAGACATCCTGAGTGGCACAATATTGGTAAGGACTCAAGAGGGGGAGAGTGGAAGTCGTTGCCATATGTTTTATCTTCATTGTATAAGTCGGAGGTTCCCCGATAGTCACGGATGAGCAGTGTCGGGTCCCTATCATATTCCAATTTGGTATTACGTATGGTAGTCAACATAAAAACATCTCCTTAGACGACCCTAGCAATTTGATCGCACGATGGACACTCGAACACATACACATTTAAGGTTTTGGGCATTTGGAGCCGATGCGAGAAGTTCAACCAAGGAAATCACTTGTGTTCCCCAATTCTTTACTTATTGTGGCCCAGGATTGGGAATGTGTTAAACTCTTACGAGTCCTCTCACTAAACCTGCTACGAGCATCCCCAACAGCATGCTGTCATTATTAGATTTGTTTAATGAAGTATGCTCCGCTCCTGAGCAGCTCCCACCTCTCACACCCACCTATCACAAACATCCGGCACACCATTAATCTTGTTCCGGTAGCATTCCTCTCGAAACTATCCCATTACATGATGAGTTAAAAGGTTGATGAGCCAAAAGACACGTGGGAAAGTATATAACACCATGTGATGTTTTGGCTCCATATACAGTAAAATCATGTCTAAGTATCAGTTTTATCTCCTGAGTCGGGAGGACAAGTTGGTTCAACTTTATCGTACAAGAGTCTTTTCCATGTCGGACTTGAAGAGCGACTACCACCAGATTTGCATGGAACTTGGGATGAGTGGAAAACCGCCCTCAAAATGAGGGAAAGTTTTTACAAGTGGAATGTTGTGCCTTCCAAACTAATAATGCTCCGTCTACTTTCGTGAGGGTGTTAAGCCAAATTCTAAGGCCTTTTTTTTTAGGAGTGTGCAGTGGTCAGAGGCTGAGAACTTAAGAGTGAATTAAGTCTTAAATCGTATTTAGGTGGGAGAGTAACTACTTACATCAATAGAAGTGCTCATGCATGGTTAGTTTTGTTGCTTTGGGAGGGTATTAGTTGTTTAGGGATGGAGTCCAAGTTGACGATGCGAAGTTTTAAGCCACTTTTCATTGCTCAACACTTTCCACCATGTTTTCGGTAAGGTAAGGTTCCTTTCATGAATTGGCTATTTAGCAGCATATTGCCCATAATCGATTTGATGGCATCAACACTGACTAAAGAGGTAGAGGGAATAACGCAGTGAATGATTGTGGCTCATGTGTTGTCATTACCCGACTTCCACCAATTGTTCGAGCTATCTTGCCATGTAGTGAGAATTTTATTATGATTTATTTAGCTAATTTTTGTGGCGATTTAATTTGGGGACTTGTTAGTGAGCAAAATACACTCAAAATAACAAAAATAAGTTCCTATACCCCTTTCGGCTATATAATTATTTAGAGCTTATTTAAATACCTCAGTGGAGGCCCATGTGAGAAAAACGAGATTGACATTTTAAAACACTAGTTAATCACCTCTTAGTATAAATATGCTATATTATGACACTTAGGGTTTGATAAAAGGCTGTAGGAGGCTACATAACATCATATAAGAAGATAAAGCACAAAGAAAATGAAGGAGCAAAATGTATTTCAAGTAAAAAGAATTTTGTATGATAAACAACACAATTGATGTATGATCACACTTCACTGTCTTCTCTCCAAACTACTTAAGATGAAAACAAGCACTCAGTACATGATGAGATTTGTTATAAAGATCATACTATCCATGCAACCATTGCCCAAGCATTACAATAAAGATTCAAAGAACACAACAAACACTAACAAGTTCAACTCACAAGCATCATAAGTTCGAACCAAAAAGATCAAACAAAGCATCAAGAGAAATTCAAGTTCAAACCATCCATGCAAGCAAGTTCTTGATCATCTCACAAAGCAACATCACATGTCCCAAGCAATCCAGAAGAACGATCAAACACCAAAAGACATTTTCAGTATTTTGAAGATATTAAGGAACTATTATACAAATGTAATTGTTTGATCATGTATATATTCAAAATCAACCTACCTAAACCCGACATAAACCTACCCAAAAATGGAACCAAACCCTAACATTCTAGTACCTCAACTAAGGAGGAGTTAGTTGACTATAACTAAGTATAGTCGACTATAACTCAATATATAGTCGATTATACCTGGGCCAAATGGATTTGCCTTCCAAAACCCAAAATCTCATTTCAGCCAAGGAGTTAGTCGACTACACATTTTGTACAGTCGACTATAAGTGTTTGAAAACCCAAATTATCACAACGTCTAGTTCTTTAATTTGAATCCTAAGTGACCCAGAATTTACCAGACTACCCTCCAATGTCTGGTTTCGCAAAATGAACCTATAAAAAGATACCTTGGGTTCCTTCATCAAACACACAAGCTTACAACAACAATCCCATTAAGCAGAGTTTCATTTCCATGTTTGTTTCAGTATCCTCAAGTTTTCAAGAGAGAGAAACCAAGTCCCAAGCTCATTTTAAGCAAAAGCTTTAAACCCAAAACTCCATTGAAGCCAAGCTTTACCCAAAACACCTTTGAGCTTCAATCTCCACCCCCAACCCCTCTTTAGCAAAGTTATAAACCCAATACCCAATTGTGCTAAAGATTTAACCCAAAACCCATTTGATCATGTATTATATGCTCAAATCGAACCTTCCCAAACCAACCTAAACCTTCCAAATAAGTGGAACCAAGACATTACATCATAGTGACCCAAACAAGAAGCTTATAGTCGACTAACACTCATTATAGTCAACTATAGTTATAGTCAACTATACATTGAGTGTTAGTCGACTAATTGAGCCAAATGGATGTGTTCAAAAATCCAAAAACACACTTTCTAGAAGGAAGTTATAATCGACTATTACTATGGTCTAGTCGATTATAACTATTTGAAAATTCAAAATTCCATAACGGCTAGTTTTCAAATTTAAATATTAAATGTTCCAGAATTTACCATACTGCCCTCCAATGGCTAGTTTGTCAAAATAAGCATATAAAAGGAGACATTGGGTTCCTTCGTTAAACACACCATCTTCCTACAACAATCTCATTAATCAAAATCCCATTTCCAACTTTCTGAAATAACCCCGTCACTTTAAGACTATATTCTGCATAGTATATTTGTAAATCTGACTTCCACGCCAACTGTATGTCCTAGATAATTGAATTAGGAACTCGTGGGCACTGGCTTCATAATTTTCGGAGTTTTCATGAATATCTTATTAATATTTTCCCACTAGTTCGCAGGGCTGGAATTTCTTACAAAAATTTTGAATTATTTAGCGAATAGAGGTAGGTTCGTCCTCCTGTGGTTATTTTGTGTGATATATGTATTCATCCTTGTTTGTCTACATATATTCCATGCTATATGTTGCATCTTTATATGTTATACTTGTGTAAATATCATCCTTGTTGCACAAATGATTATGTGATCATGTTTTCGTGCCAAGTAATTGAATAAAAATTGTAATTAAATGATTTTACACATATGTTGTGTTGTAGAAATTGGGTAGAATAATAATACCTAATTTGTCGAAATGTAATCTTGATAAAGATGTTATATTGAGAGATTGATATTGTTTTTTTCATTGGGAGATGCATAGACATCCTTTAGCAAACCACCTGCTGGACGTGATGCACTTTCGGGCTCATTTTCTTGTCTTTTATCTCGTGAGTCATGTCATGGACCCTTGTGCGATTAAGCAGTCTGTTATGGTTGTTAAGCCATTATGGTAGGATGATCAGGGGAGTCTCCCATCATGCCTTTGGGTCATGTAGTGTTGGGAGGATAATGACACGATGGTGATAGAGAGTCCACATCGTACTGAGAGAAATACAGCGGGGATTTTGATATATGGGGGAATTAAAAATGTGTAGTGGCACGCGATGAGATCCTAGGAAGTGATATTTATCTTGAGATGATAGTTGGGTGTTCATATGAATAAATTCTTATATATGTGCACGCACGAGTATGTGTAGTTCACTTGGAGCATTTATATGAACCTACTGAGTTTCTCCCTCACATCCCCACAATTTATATATACATTACAGGTTTTGTACGAGGAGCATTTTATTGTTGATGCGTCGTATTCGAATTTGGGATACAGCGACGCAGAGTAGACAACTTTGTATTTTATTCTTTTAAAAGTATTGTATCTTTTTATTGTAAAAACAATTGTAATGACTTTTCGAGATTTATGAGGATATAGAGTTTATTTACTCATTTTATGCTTCCGCGAATGTTTATTTAACAGTTGGGCATTGTTAAATGTTCAGGGTGTTACAAAGTGGTATCGGATCTTAGGTTATTTACTCGAGATTTTGGGGTTATTGGTTTATTGCATTTTCCGCTATGTAATTATTATATAATGTAATTACATCAACAATCATTTAATGTAATTAGATCAATAATCCTAAATCACACGGATGAAATAATAAGAGCCAGGTTTGTTTATGAAATAAACACTGAGCAGTGCAAAGAAACATGGCGGCAATTTGTGGATAGGCGACATTTTTGCATGATAAATAAGGAAGAGTCCATATTTTTCAACTTTAGAGGTGTTTGATTGCAGAAATTTGCCTTGGAAAAATATTCCACCCATTAAAAATGTAAAACTTCATAAAGAATGATTTTTTGCAATTTCCAACCTTTATCTTCATACCTCACCCCAAAGAAAAAAAAAATCATTGTTTAGGCCTTAATAAACTTACTTTTTCCCATCTTTTTATATAACTACAATCAAACACATAAAATAGCAAATTTTAGCTTGAAATCCATGTTAAAATTTGCATTTCCCATCTTTTCTTGTACCTTTAAATTAAGCTATGCTGGATCATTATATTATTGAACTAGAATGGAGTAATCCAAATTAAAATAATCAATCTCCAAATTGACCCCTAATAAAAAAAGCAATAAATGAATAACTAAATACCAACCTCCTAAGAATAGCAAGTGAATCCCCATTTGGCCCAACCAATGCCACATCAGACGACCCACCAATTCTTTCTTTAGCCTCATCATCAATAGTCAAAACAATAGGAAGTGACATATTGACAACAGACCCATCTTTCATTCTGAAAGAATTAAAATGCAAACTCTGCAAATACTCATCTTCTCTCATGAACCCCTTCAATGGACTAGCCCAACCCTCACTTATCACGTGAACCCATTCAAGATCAATATTTGTCAGCTCAACCTTTGGCAACTTTTCAGCCTCTACACACTTCAAATCCCTTTTATTCTCTGGCACCACAAGATCCACCAATGACCCTCCATCAGGCTCTATCAAAGAACTCTTAATGCTTACAAATGAAGATTCAGTACAAGGTAAAGCACACATTTTGGGATTGTAGACTAGGGGGGTTAATGGGTTTGTGTGGTATATGGGTTTGTGACCAAATTTGGAGGTGTGGGTTATTTTGTTTGGTGTGGTTATTTGTGGGGTGAGGTTGAAGTGTAGTTTAATTGTGAATGACATGTTGATGGGCAGGTGATGATTTGGTTAGGGAGGGTTTGGTGAAGTGAAGAAGAAGAGGAGGAGAGATCCGGCAAAAATGGGGGGATGTGGTCGTTTGGGTAGATTTGGTGGACATATTTGTTTCTGGTAATGTAATGAAAGGGGAGTTTGGATTAGATGCCGTGAACTGAAAAGATGTCCACAAGTTTGCTCCAGCTTTTGAGCCTTTGAAGTTGATGGCAGTCGGTTTTATTTCCCGTCATTTATTGCTGCTTTTATTATATTAGTTTTTGGGTGGGTGTGAATGGAGCCCCCTTTTTTCTTAAAGGCATAAGGGAATGTGTCATTTTCCAAATAAATAAATATTAAGCATGAATATAGTAGCGATTAGGGAATTTATTATAACTAGCATTCAATCTGCGATGGACGGACGATGTACAATAAATAATTATAATGATAATTATAAAAATTAGTATATATTATAAATTTAATATTTTATCTTAAAATCATTATAAAAAGTTAATTTTTTTATAAATAAAATATGTCTATTATTTTTAAATATTTTTATTATATAAAGACTATTTTTGAAAAAAAATCAAAACAATTGTACATATTTATGTAAAAAAAATTATACATATATTTATTTGTTTTTAGTTTAAAAAATTGTATGTCATTTATAGATACAAACTTAAAGTTTTTTCTATAAATAAAACGTTAAAAAATGTTTTTATAACCAAAAACTTTTTTATTTATATTAAAACAATTTTGAAATTTTGATAACTTTTTTTAACTTGTAACTATTTTTTATAAATAAAAAATTTTAAAAAAATAGTACATATTTTATATAAAAAATATACATATTTTTATTTGTTTTTAGTTTCAAAAATCTTATGTCATTTATAGATAAAAACTTAAGTTTTTTCTATAAATACAACGTTAAAAATGTTATTATAACCAAAGACTTTTTAATTTATATAAAAAATAATTTTGAAATTTTGAAAACTTGTTTTAACTTTTTTTCTAGAAATAAAAATGTTATATAGATTCTGGTGGCCTCCGAAGGATTTTGAGGTGGCAAACTCTCTTTTGTAAAAGTTGCATTTGAATACCTTAGACAAGTAGTCTTTGGAGAAAGATTATTTTCCTTACATCCTTCAACAAAAACAGCCACCTTTTATTCGGTTTTCATCATCTTCATCTTCTTATGAGTGTGATGAGTAGGATCATCTTCCGATGCGATTGAGAGGCTAGAAGCATTGGTTGGAGATGGATATTGTTCCATCACGATGAACGAAATGAACTTTGTTTGCTGAGTCAAGGGATATGTTATTTGTTGTCTAAATAGAGAGGTAAAAGAACAAAAATAATACTCGACTTTGAAAAATCAAAAAACATACGTTTTTAGAGGTACTCACTACACCAAAAATAGCAATTGGGCACACCCTGATATTAAAAATCTGGCACAGCTTAAAAATGTGTCAAATTCTGGCACGGTTTATTAACAATCAAGCACACTTTAAAATCGTGCCAAAATTTGGCACTGTTTAAAAGTGTGCCAAAATCGAACAAACTTAGTAAATTATAAATACTCTAAAAAAATACTAGTTCCTCTCTCTCCAACCCATTCCCGTACACCCAAACGAAAGAGACTAACTCTAAATCGGCATAAGAATTTTTCCTTCTATGGTTATCAAATCCATTGATGTATAGCTTTCTTTTAAAACTCCATCGTTGTACCCATCGTTGTCAAAATCTCGACCTAAGGTTTCTCAGAATCATGGGATTCACGATTTGGGTAAGTTTTTTCTGATAAGCAGTGATAGATTAAGATAGATTTATTATGGAATACATTCTATTTGGGATAAGTTCCTAATGTTGTTTGTCTATTAATCTTATGAGTAGTGATAGATTTTCTACGTTGTTTACCTCTTAATCTGATGTAGTGATAGATTTTTTATGTTTTTTTATGATTTTGGTGTAGTGATAGATTTATTCTGAAGTATATTCTATTTTGGATAAGTTTTTTATATTTTTTACCTCTTAATCTGATAAGTTTTTTTAGTAGTGATAGACTCCATTGTCTTTTATTTGTTTTTCATTTAGATAACTTTTCTTTTCATTTTGATGCGTTTGCCATATATGATATTCGCTTTCATGGGAAGGAATTGAGAGAAAAATTGAGAGAATAACTAACTCCTACAGGTTACCATTAATTCTCGCTCGTCTCTTATCTGTGTAAGGATATTTATTTGTACCAACTTAAAAAAATATCTATGAGGGACTAATGCCAAATTTTATATATTTTTAATTTTTTTTATTACTTTCTCCATTATTGCTAATTCAATTTAGTTTGGGGATCTGATGAATATTACCATATTTGTGAGCTATTTTATTTACTTAAGGTTGTTTTTATGATTTTAGGCATGGCTATTTGGTATTGGTTTAACATTCTTTTTGACAAGGTAGTGTGACACAAGCAAGTCTTAGGAAGGAGGATGGTGTCGGGAGGCTCTTGATGTTATCCCAAAATGAGTCATAATACACAATTTCTTGCACTCTTATTTGTCTAATATATGGATATACTTATAGTTTTAAATTACTATATTCTACTTCACACTTACTGAAAGTGAAATCCCCTTATCAACAGGTTATGTATTATCATAAATGAAAAAGAAAATAGTTGGATGATTATGGTTGTGGGTTTAGTAGCTTTGGAGCTCATTTGCTCTTGCTATAGTTAATGGTTGTGTGGGCGAGCATTTTAAAGTACATTTATTTAGAAATTGTGTAGATTTAGGGATCATCTTGCGTGTGTGCACATAACAAAGTACATTTGTTTAGGAACAATGTGGATTTAGGGATTAGCTTGCATGCGTGTGTGTGCCAGAGTACCTTTGTTTAGAAAATAAGTGGATTTCGGGATTAACTTTAAAAACTATATGGATTTAAGGATTAGTGTGTGCGCATGCATGTGTGTGCGTGTGCGTGTGCATACATGCCTAAGTACATTTGTTTAACTACATGAATAAAGGGATTATCTTGTGTGCACACGTGTGTACTTGTGCGCAAGTGCCAAATATAGTTGGTTAGAAGCAATGTGAATTTAGGTATTAGCTCGCGTGCATACATGTGCTAAAGCGACTTTATTTCCGAAAGGTGGTATCCATTGGATGATTGGTGGGTACTTTTTATTTGATATTCTACCATGAACCAAAAGAAAAAAGACCTTAGATTCACTTTTATATATTCTTATACAAACTTGGATTCTCGGCTTCAATTTTCAAGCGACTGATATTACATTTTTGTAAAACTTTTGGTTTATGTGATGAATACTAGAGAGTCTATATTGTTACTTTAATGTAATTTTCCCACACACTTGGTTCGGCGGTCACCTCACCCGTGTTATTAGCATACCTAAATCTACTGATATATAAGAGTTCATATACATAGAGGTATCATATTTGAAGGTTTTCAATCATGAACATACATTAGCTATGGAAACATGTACTTGGAATCCTTTGGTTACGCTATTAATTGCATCTTTCACTTTCGTTGAACATACATTAGCTATGTCAACTGATATTACATGCTACTAATTTTTTGTCGTATTTCATTTACAGAGCATATTTTTTTGTGGTATATATGTTGGCATTAGTGCATATACCATACTATATGAATTGTGATATTAATCAAACAACACTATGCTTATCATAAATGTAACTCTGTTTTTTCTATCACCGTGATTGAATTAAGAATATTGAAGTTGTTATGTTAATGATTGGCATGTGTTCTCAAAGGTTCGTGGAGAAGATTCTATGGAAGTTCCCACCATTGATGTAAGATCCAAATACATTTCTACCTTATAATTCTTCACATCTTTTTTTTATACAGAGGTTGGCAAGTCGTTCATTTAAAGACCAATAATTCTTAAAGAAAAAAAATTATAAAATGTTCTCAGTCTATTTGGAAGCTAATGTATTATACCACTGTTGAATTTTGTCTTGAAAATTACCTGCCACGAGACATGGTTTAGATATTTACAAGGATATTTTAGAGGTTGTCTAAATCAAGAGTTGAAGTGAGTATTACATCTGATCGAATTTTGTACCATCATTGGATATACGAACTTCATTTTGCATGTGTAGAATAACAAAGAATGTTAACCTGCGACTTATGAATATTTTATGTGTCTCTTTTTTCTTTATTTTACCAACATCTGTGATGAAACATTACAAAAAAAAATGGATTGTTAATATAAGTTCTTTCATGTATGAGTTGTATATTAGTTGCAGCTACTATACTTGTTTCTTTCAATTTGTGAGACCCTGTTCTCTTCATGCATTTTCATCTCCATGTGTGGTTATATTAACTTTGCATGATACCAATATCACTTTGCTACCTCAACTATTATTTTTTACAATATTTTCATCATACTTCCAAATTCCTTGCAACTAAGTCCAATCACAGGGATTTGTTATTATCATCATATTATTTCTTTTTTATTTATATGCATTATCACAATATGCAATACTCTCATGTTTGTTCCTGAGGCATGTGATATCTTTTCTTAAAATGTTCGAGTCATTTTCCCATAATAATAGTACCAACAAAGTTACTCATGAGTATGTGTAAGGACATAAATTTCCAATTGAGTCCATGTATTGTTTTGACTTAATTCCGTGAACAAAAATGTGTTTGTAATATGTCATAGGGAGAATTCTATTTTGTCACGATCCCACTTGGTCTATGACGTATTGAAAAAATTAAAGACGTTGCGGCAAAGCTTCAAAGTTTTAATCATGCCGATGTTTATTTGGTGCAAGTTTAATCGTCTTCAAAGATAATTTCATTCCAAGATCACTCAGGTATGAATGCGTATAATTAATGGTGCTCAGAATTATTTTATAAAAGATAAGGATGTAATTTTTATATAGAAAAATGATTTTAAATGTTTTAAAAGTGTTTTAATGGTTTAAACTTCGTTTTATGATGATAAGCTCGAAATAGAGTTTGACTAATTTGAATCTCTTTGTTAAGAGATGTTTTTATCTGAAAGTCAAAGAAACTCAAACTTTCGCAAGGTCGCTCGAGCGACATTGGATCTCGTTCGAACGAGATACAATGTCGCGCGAACGACATGCTTAAGTCGTTCGAACGACACATTTTTCGAGGCGACGTTTTAATCCTATTTAAACAGTGTTTGCATCATAATTTCGTAAGTGTGCTTTTTGGAAAAAGTTTTACGAACCAGAACCTTGTTTGCACATGTTTTCTATGATTTACAAAGCATAAACACATCCTTAGAGTTTGCAAAGATCCGAGTTATCATTCTTATATGTTTAAGTGATCTTGCTGCACCAAAGTTGTTTGTTCTACACATTGAACACAAAGGGTTTTGCGGTGAAGAAGCGACGGACATCGTGTTCGACATCGTAGACGTTTCAAAGCCATATCGGTGGATACCGAGACATACGTGGACGCGTGTGTTGTGGCCAGAGATCGTAGAAGACGGAATTTCTACGTGGGCCTAGTGAAGAACGGTTGAAGATCAGAAAGAGCGTCAAGACCCGTGGGGATCGAGTCTTAGTGTAAGGCTAATCTGTCTTTGTAAAACCATTGTTCATAGTGATTGTCTGGCTTAGGCCGTCAGAGGTTGTTTTCCCGTTTTGGGTTTTTTCCTCGTACATCCGGCGTTATGAGTATTCTTTACTTTACTTTACTTTACTTTACTTTCTTTAATCACTAGATGCATGTTTAGGATTAATCAAGATAAAATTGGTTTAAAGTGAGAATTGGGGTTTCACAACTTGGTTTAGTGGATAATTACAAGTTGAATCTTTTTCAAAGAAAAATTGGTTTTGTTAAAAACACACATATCGGGCTACTCATACGTTTCAGAAATTGGTATCACAGCTAGAAAACATTTTTATTTGTTTCGTGATCCCGTGTGTTTTCAAAGATGAATTCTGGATATAATGAATTTTCTCGAACTCCAGTTTTTTATGGCACTAATTACACTTATTGGAAGATGAGAATGAGATGTGCTTTAAAATCTATTGATGAGAGAGTTTGACTTGCAGTTGAAAAAGGTTGGACACCCCCAGTCACTATTGTAGGTGAGGTCACTAGTTTAAAGCCTGTTGAGATGGACCGAAAGTGAACAAAGACTTGCACAATATAATTCTAAGGGTCTGCACGCTATTGCTTCACATGTCACACAGGAAGAATATAACAGAATTATGACTTATGAAACATCAAAAGAGGCTTGGGATATTTTGTCACTCACTCACGAGGGCACTAGCACGGTTAGGGCGTCAAAACTTCAAATTCTCAATACACAGTTTGAGACTATTAGGATGTTAGAGAGTGAGACCTTTGATGAGTTTTATGCTAGGTTGTCCAATATTTTCAACTCGTCGTTTAACCTAGGTGAGAAAATTCCCGAAAACCGTGTCATTAAGAAAATCCTTAGGTCGTTGCCTAGTAGGTTTGATGCGAAAGTGACCATTTTAAACTCCTTGGGTAGGTTAGTGATATGCCCAAGTATAACCTCAGCCAGGGATACCTACCTCGGCCGAGATAATGGCCGAGACATTGATAAGCCCAATGAGGGGTAAGGGCCCACGATACCACCCCTCGGCCAGAACTACCTCGGCCCAGGCCGACACTACTACATGCACCTCCCCAAGGACACTTCACACGTCGCAGATATCAACAGCATACTCAAGTACCCAGGAACAGCAACCTCGGTCAACAGTAGGCCGAGACAACAAGAGGCTCCACACGTTCATCTTCAACATGGATCCTACCTCGGCTTAGGCCGAGGTTACCAGAGGTGTTAATAATCATCGGCATGCCCAACCTCAGCTCAGGCCTACCCCAGCATATACCTTGGCTGACATCAAGCCGAGACTCCTCATAACACCAGAGATTGAATGGACATCCAACCTTTACAGCTCGGCTCCTCTTAGGCCGAGGCATTACACCAACATAACCGTCGAGCATCTGTTGACATTTGGATAAGGACGCCTGGACACAAATCAGTTATAACAAGATTATTCTTCACATGTGGGAGAATATTTCATCATCATTACCTATATGTGGCCATGACAGGTGGCCCACTCCCATTGGTGAGGAAACTACACACATGCACATTACATGCATAGGGGGTACATTACACCCCCTAGGCACTATATAAGGGGATCATCCCCTACCTTGCAAAAGGATCCAGATATTAAACCCCTAGCTAAAGCTGTCTAAATACATACAGTAGAGAGAGAAAGAGCCTGAGAGGTTGTATCCATGGCCATTAGTGCCTTCTTTCAGTGATATTACTCACACACACTCATAGTGGACGTAGGCCAGATTGGCTGAACCACTTATATTCAGGTGTCACTCCTCTTATCCTCACCTCATTCTTATCTTCTTTATACAGCTGTGTTGCCATTGTTGTATCTATATTGAGCTTGCAAACACCTCACCTGGTGGTGCTGATTCTCAGCATCATCATTTTGGCGCCGTCTGTGGGAACGAGAAGATATCTCTTCCTCTTTTTCTGCTTAGCCTCACCGGAGACTCTGGTGGTGAACCAGAAACCACCTCTTGCGTGGAGCTGCTTCACCATTGAAAGAGGTCCTTTGAGGTATTAAGCTCACCTGCTACTCAAAGCTCTATAGTGCACATGGCACCAGACTTGCCACCGCCTCTTCCACCACCAGTGGGTGGAGGGGCCAGTTCCAGTCAGGCTCCTCCTCAGTCCGAAATGGCGGAGGTGGCAGCAGCCTTGAAATATCTGGCTGCAACGCAACAAGCCATGAAGGAGCAGTTTGTCCAGCTCAGCCAAACCATGATGATGAGGCCACCTGGAGTCTCACCGGACATGATCACTCCGGCGGCAGTTCAGCCCCAACCGGACGCCAGAGGACCACCCCAGGCACCGATGAAGGACCAACCTGCGCCCCAGACGAGGAGGGACGTTGCTGACCCTAGGCGCTTGCGCCTGGGGAGGCAGGGAAACCCTTGCCCAGAGGACAGGTATGATGACCTAGAAGCTGAAGAGGCCTCGGAAGACTGTTGGGAGCCGTATGAGGTGTCAGATAACACCGTACGACCCCTTAGGCAGAGCCAAGGATGTGTCGACCGAAGAAGAGACGAGGCCCAACAAAGAGGGTCGGCCTTTGATAGGCAGAGTCAAGGGTGTGTCGGCCGAGGAAGAGATGAGGCCCAGCAGAGAGGATCGGCCTTTAACAGGTTGAGCAGAGGATCGGCCTTCGAGAGGCTGGGCCCAGTCAATGACCTGAGGCAGAGGCTATCGAGGTCAAGAAGCGCGGCAGGCTCTCAAAGAGGGAATAGGCAGGCTCGGCCAGATCAAGGCCGACCCTTGGAAAGAAGAGCCCGGGAGCAGGATGAGGTTAATAGTCAGCGTGTTGTGGTTGGGGAACCCTCTGTCCATCGTAGGGAGGTGGCAGGGGATAACCTCGGCCCAGACGAAGAGAGAAGACCTTGGAATGACTCAATCCAACGTCTAGAAGAGAAGATAAGGGACCTCATAAAAAGCAGGGACCCATTACAGAGGGGCTACTCAGAGGGCTCCCCGTTTGTAGCTAGGATAGTGGGGTTCCCAACCCCCGCTAAGTTCAAGTCTCCTACAGTGACTCCTAAATACGATGGCAGTACTAACCCAGTGCACCACATTGAGATGTATCAGTCGGCGGCAGATATTTACTCGATCCCTGATGAGATGAAATGTAGGGCCTTCTCAGGGACCTTGACAGGGGCAGCTCATAGTTGGTTCACCTCTCTTCCGAAGAACTCGATCGAAAACTTTAAGGGCCTGGCAGAACAGTTCATCCACAACTTCTGCTTTGGGGTAAGACCTCAGAAGAAGACTACCCACCTCATGTATGTCAAACAGGCTAAGGGAGAAAGCCTAAGAGACTATATAGCAAGATTTAACAAGGAGAAGCTGGAGGTAGAGGATTACGAGGAGAGCATAGCCATGACCGCCCTGATAGGAGGCCTCAAGAAGGGGAAGTTATTGTGGAAATTGGCGGAAGACCCCCCCAAGTCTATAGCAGAACTGCTGTCCACCGCCGGGAAAGTGATGAATGCGGAAGAGGCAATGGCTGCCAAATATGAGGAGGAGAACCACGGCAGCACTGGGAGATCCCAGGGTAAGAAAGAGGGGAAGAAGAGGTCAGCAGATGACAAGTTCGCTCATTACACTCCTCTGACTGTGAGCTGTGAGCACATCCTTAATGAGATCAAGACTGACCGGGCTCTGAGATGGCCAGATAAATTGAAGGCCCCACCACATAAGAGGAATTAGAACCTCTGGTGTGAGTTCCATCAGGATCACGGCCATATCACAGATAGATGCTTTGCTCTGAAGGATGAGATTGAGAAGATGCTGAAATCTGGGAAGCTAAGAAAGTACGTGGATGGCAAGGCCCCGAAGGGTGGAAGAGAAGACCCTAGGAAGAGAAGAGATGACAGGTGCCGTGGCGATGTCCCGGCTAGAAGGCATGATGATTCGGAGGGTGATGATGGAGATGACCCGGATCTCCCTCCTAAGGATGAAAATACCCCAGTCAAGAGGGTAGGGATGATCTCCTTTGGGGTTGGCACCATATGTGGGGGTTTCGCAGGAGGTGGCTCTGAGCTAGCCGACAGGAAAGCTCATGTAGCGGAGGCCAAGTCAGTGGTCAAACCTGAGGTTGTGAATCTAACGTCTTCTGACGCAGTGCAGAATAGGAAGAAGGTGGACATGGACACCCTAGTGGTGGGATTCTCCAGACTTGACTTCAAGGGCATCTTAGCCCCCCATGATGACCCCTTGGTCATAACGACAAGGGTGCATGGGTGTGATGTAGGGAGAATCCTCATAGATGGGGGAAGCTCAGCAGATGTGATGTTCTGGCCTTGTTTCAAAAGCTTGGGTCTTAGCAGATCAAGGCTAGTGCCCTACCACCACCCCTTGATAGGCTTCAGTGGTGAGAAGGTGCACCCATTGGGCATGTATGAAATGGATGTACGCATGGGAGATGAGTGGCCTAAGAGGCTGACTAAGAAGATAAACTTTTTTGTTATGGACGAGAATGTCTTCTCGGACTACAACCTCATCATCGGAAGAGTAGCCCTCAAGGAGTTCGAAGCCGTGCCGTCAACGGTCCATCAAATGCTAAAATTCCTGACTCCATATGGGGTAGGGGAAGTGCAGGGGATCAGACCACGGCACGGGAGTGTTACTTCAACTCAGCTGAAGAGAGGGAGGCCCATAAGAGAGCAACCGCCACCTACAGCATAGACACGCTTGACCCGAGAGATGAAACAAAGCTGAAGAAGGGCGAGGTCGCGGAAGAGGTAGAATCCATCGTCCTCAATGAGGACGAGTCGGAAAAAACCGTCCAGGTCGGCAAGGCCTTAGAACCAAAGATCAAGGAAGAGCTGGTAAGCCTTCTCAGGAAGAGGCAGAGTGTCTTCGCCTGGAGCCACACAGACATGCCTGGTATAGGCCCTGAGGTCATGACCCACAAGCTCAACGTGGACAGGGATGCCAGGCCAATCAAGCAGAGGAGAAGAATTTACTCCAGAGAGAAGTACGAGGTCATTCGGGAAGAGGTGAAAAAGTTGGAAGAGGCCGAGTTTATATGAGAGGTCACCTATCCAGAGTGGCTCTCCAATGCAGTGATCGTGCCTAAGGCCAATGGAAAGTGGCGGATGTGTGTAGATTTCACAGACCTGAATAGGTCTTGCCCGAAGGACAGCTATCCCCTACCTAGGATAGACCAGATGGTGGACGCAACAGCAGGGCATGAGCTCATGAGCTTCATGGATGCTTATTCAGGTTATAACCAAATCTTCATGGACGCCGAAGACTCTGAAAAGACAGCCTTCATCACTGACAAGGAGACGTACTGTTACAAGGTAATGCCCTTTGGTCTGAAAAATGCGGGGGCAACATATCAGCGTCTCGTCAATAGGATGTTTGAGGAATAGATAGGTAAGACTATGGAAGTGTACGTGGACGATATGCTAACGAAGAGCCTGAAGGCATGTACTCACGTGGCAGACCTTGAGAAGACCTTTGATGTCATGGACTCGTACAGAATGAAGCTCAACCCGGCGAAATGTGTCTTCGGGGTAGGAGCTGGGAAGTTCCTGGGGTTCATCGTTAATCAAAGGGGGATTGAGGCAAACCCAGAGAAGATCAAGGCATTGCTCGACATGAAGACTCCTAGGAGTATCAAGGATGTCCAAAGACTCACTGGAAGAGTGGCAGCCCTGAACAGGTTTGTTTCCAGGGCAACGGATAAATGTCTTCCATTCTTCAAGGTCCTAAGGAAAGCCTTCCAGTGGGATGAAGAGTGTGAAAAAGCCTTTGATCAACTCAAGTCCTACTTAGGGTCTCCCTTGCTGCTGTCCCGGCCCATTGTGGGAGAAAGGTTGTTTGTGTATCTAGCAGTCTCTGAGTCGGCTATTAGCGCGGCCATCATACGAGAGGAAGGTGGAGTTCAGAGACCTGTGTACTTCAACAGTAAGGCCCTACAAGGGTCTGAACAAAACTATCCCCGAATGGAGAAGTTGGCTTATGCTCTTATCCATGCTTTAAGGAAAATGAAACCCTACTTTCAAGCTCACTCTATGATAGTCCTTACGGACTCCCCACTAAGGCAGGTCCTGCACAAGCCTGAGAAGTCCGGGAGATTGATGGCCAGGGCCATTGAACTAGGAGAGTATGATCTTACTTACCAGCCCAGGACAGCCATTAAGGGGCAGGCCCTTGCCGACTTTATCGCAGAGTTCACTTGGGAAGAGACTGAGTCAGAGAAGAGCTTGGAAGGCGGCGAAGAGAAGGGCCGAGGTATCTCCTGAGATTCGAAAGAGATAGACCCGTACGTCTTCCAGGGCCGAGAAGAGGTAGTCCCAGGCAAGGCTCGGAGGAGAGTAGAAGAAAACGAAGAGGATCGATACCTCTTCAAAAAAGGAGTGATGAGAGAAGGGGTCTTCTCTTCAGATGAAGACGTGTGGAGCCTCTTCGTGGATGGATCCTCCTGTGACGGTGGAAGCGGCGCGGGGATGGTACTCTCAGCTCCAGATGGCGCCAACATTGAGTATGCCTTAAGATTCAACTTCCAGGCTTCAAACAACGAGTCTAAGTATGAGGCCATGATAGCGGGCCTCCTATTGGCAACAACTCTGCGGGTAAAGCGGCTCCTACTCTATAGCGACTCAAGGTTGGTTGTTAACCAAGTGTTGAGGGCGTACGAGGCCAAGGACGAAAGGATGGCCAGGTACTTAAAAAAGGTAAGAGGGTTGCTAGAGTTTATTAAAGAGGCTAAATTGAAGAGAGTGCCGAGATTGAGCAACAATCACGCCGACGCGTTGGCAAGACTGGCCTCGGCAATGAAGACAGACTTAGGAAGAACCATCCCAATTGAAGTCCTGGAAAAGGCAAGCATCGAGGAGGACGAGGTACGCAGCCCTTGTCACAACGTGAACCCAGGGGACTCTTGGATCGACCCGCTCGTCAGATACTTAAGAGAGGGGGAGCTACCTGAGTCCAAATTGGAAAGAAGAAAGCTGAGGTACAGAGCTGCCAAGTTCTCATTGGTAGGAGATGTCTTGTATAAAAAGGGGTTCCTCTTGCCCCTCCTCAGGTGTGTGCATCCCATGGAGGTACCCCGGGTCTTGCAGGAGGTTCATGAGGGCTCTTGCTCTAGCCATATAGGAGGAAGACCCTTAGCCAAAAGGATCATCACCCAGGGATACTGGTGGCCAACCTTGTCTAGGGACGCTGCTGACTATGTGAAGAGGTACGAAAAATGCCAGAGGTTCGCCACTATCCCCCACCAACCCCATCAACCTATGACATCAATCTCTTCTCCATGGCCGTTCGCGGTATGGGGAATTGACTTAGTAGGACCTTTGCCAAGAGCAGTCAACAACTATAGATTCTTGATAGTTGCCATTGACTACTTTTCAAAATGGGTAGAAGCCGAACCCATGATAACAATTACGGAGCAGAAGACCTTTCAGTTCATCTGGAAGAACATCATATGTAGGTATGGCCTCCCAAACACGCTCATCTCAGATAATGGGACCCAGTTTAAGAATGCCTCCTTGGAGAAGTATTGCCAAAGTGTGGGGATTAAACAGTTCTTCTCATCTCCTGGTCGACCTCAGGCTAATGGCCAGACTGAGGTCACAAATAGGACTATCTCGGATGGAATCAAGAAGACGTTAGAAGACGCGAAGGGGAGATGGATAGAAGAGGTTTACGTTGTGCTATGGGCTTACAGGACCACAGCGAGGACACCCACGGGAGAAACCCCATTCATGCTGGCACACGGTTCAGAAGCCGTCATACCGACGGAGATAGGCCTACCAACTCATCGGATTCAGACTTATGATCCTGACAGCAATGGGGAAAGGAGGAGGTTAGACCTGGACCTTATTGAAGAAAGGAGGGAAGACGCAGAGGTCCGGAAAGCAGCCTACCAGCAGAGGGCAGCAAAATTCTACAATCAAAGGGTGAAGAAAAGACCCATTGCGGTAGGAGACCTAGTGCTTAAGAAAACCCTACAGAAAACAAACAAGCTACACCCGAACTGGCATGGTCCCTACAGAGTAACGGAAGAGCTTGTGCCTGGCACGTATAGGCTAGAGAACCTAGAGGGAGAACCCTTCACCAACCCGTGGAATGCCGACCACCTAAAGAGATATTTCATATAATGTTGCATCTATTTTGTCAATTGTAAATGTACCATCTTATTGAGAAGAGATTGTTAATAAACATCAGTTTCCATGATAAATTCTTGTTCCATTCTTAACATCATTAATTTGGTGATTTATTATGAGGCTTACCTCGGCCCAGGTGATGACCTCAGACCCTCATAACATCACTCGGTGGTGACGAGGTCTGAGCTCAGACACCTAAGATTAGAGGACCTCAGACTTAACATCATTAATTTGGTGATTTATTGTGAGGCTTACCTCGGCCCAGGTGATGACCTCAGACCCTCATAACATCACTCGGTGGTGACGAGGTCTGAGCTCAGACACCTTAGTTAGAGGACCTCAGACCCTTAACATCATTAATTTGGTGGTTTATTGTGAGGCTTACCTCGGCCCAAGTGATGACCTCAGACCCTCATAACATCACTCGGTGGTGACGAGGTCTGAGCTCAGACACCTAAGTTAGAGGACCTCATACTTAACATCATTAATTTGGTGATTTATTGTGAGGCTTACCTCGGCCCAGGTGATGACCTCAGACCCTCATAACATCACTCGGTGGTGACGAGGTCTGAGCTCAGACACCTTAGTTAGAGGACCTCAGACCCTTAACATCATTAATTTGGTGGTTTATTGTGAGGCTTACCTCGGCCCAGGTGATGACCTCAGACCCTCATAACATCACTCGGTGGTGACGAGGTCTGAGCTCAGACACCTAAGTTAGAGGACCTCAGACTTAACATCATTAATTTTATTTATTGTGAGGCTTACCTCGGCCCAGGTGATGACCTCAGACCCCCATAACATCACTCGGTGGTGACGAGGTCTGAGCTCAGACACCTTAGTTAGAGGACCTCAGACCCTTAACATCATTAATTTGGTGATTTATTTTGAGGTTTACCTCGGCCCAGGTGATGACCTCAGACCCTCATAACATCACTCGGAGGTGACAAGGTCTGATATCAGACACCTTAGTTAGAGGACCTCAGACCCTTAACATCATTAATTTGGTGGTTTATTGTGAGGCTTACCTCGGCCCAGGTGATGACCTCAGACCCTCATAACATCACTCGGTGGTGACGAGGTCTGAGCTCAGACACCTAAGTTAGAGGACCTCAGACCCTTAACATCATTAATTTGGTGATTTATTTTTAGGTTTACCTCGGCCCAGGTGATGACCTCAGACCCTCATAACATCACTCGGAGGTGATAAGGTCTGAGCTCAGACACCTTAGTTAGAGGACCTCAGACCCTTAACATCATTAATTTGGTGGTTTATTGTGAGGCTTACCTCGGCCCAGGTGATGACCTCAGACCCTCATAACATCACTCGGTGGTGACGAGGTCTGAGCTCAGACACCTAAGTTAGAGAACCTCAGACCCTTAACATCATTAATTTGGTGATTTATTTTGAGGTTTACCTCGGCCCAGGTGATGACCTCAGACCCTCATAACATCACTCGGAGGTGACAAGGTCTGAGCTCAGACACCTTAGTTAGAGGACCTCAGACCCTTAACATCATTAATTTGGTGGTTTATTGTGAGGCTTACCTCGGCCCAGGTGATGACCTCAGACTCTCATAACATCACTCGGTGGTGACGAGGTCTGAGCTCAGACACCTAAGTTAGAGGACCTCAGACTTAACATCATAAATTTTATTTTTTGTGAGGCTTACCTCGGCCCAGGTGATGACCTCAGACCCTCATAACATCACTCGGTGGTGACGAGGTCTTAGCTCAGACACCTTAATTAGAGGACCTCAGACTTAAATAATGGTTATGGCATCATATTAAGTAATGACTTCAGAGAGTTCATAGCATTTAAATACATTCACACATCAAGATGAAGGAAGACCTTGGCATTCAATAGAAGAAATTACATAACATTTAAATGTCTCAGAAAAAACAGAGGTACATAACATTTTTAAGCAAGATTACAAGTCAAAAAAGTAGAGACAAACAAAGGCCAAGTCAAGCATCTGAGGGAGGAACATTTGATGTCTCGTCTGGATTGGTCGGCTCAGCATTGGTCACCTCAGCCACTTCATTTGCGGGGTCAGTCCATTCTAGATCAGTCCCTCCCAGAGTAACAGTCTGACCAGGGGCAGCAGCCTCGTCCTCTATCTCTTGCAAGGCCTGGGCAAACTGGGCGTCGGCAAGGCCGAGGCCCACAAAGTCTGAGGCCTTTATGGTGCCAACCTCGGCCTCCCTGACCTCGGCCCATTTGGTGGTGGCCTTGATACCCCTTTCAAGGTATTCAAGACCAAAACCTACAAACTCCTCGGAGACCTTGTAATGAGCAATTATTTTCTCCGAGGCATCTGCAAGAGAGGCCTTCACGGCAGCATCAACCTTCCTCTGCAGGGCATCATCTTTGTCCTTCAGGGTCTTAGTGTGGCTCTGGACGAGTGCAGAGATGTCCTTTTCTAGGCCTTGGGCATTGTTCTCAGAATTTTGGGACTTGGTCTCAGCATTTTGTAACTCCGTCCTCAGACGGTCGACCTCGGCATTCAGAGTGATCTCCACCCGCTCAGCCTCCTGCCCCTTCTGGATCAGAGGCAACTTCCTCAAGGCCCAGTTAGATAACTGGTACATGGCAGTCACACTCTGCACAGACAATAAAGAGGGAAATAAATTCAGTAAATTCAGAGGTAGCACTTGGTAAAATGGATGAGCCATACCTGTACGGCTCTGTGGAGGCCGAACTCAACCAGCATATGAGTGTCCATGGCCCTGTAAAAGCGTTTGTCTGCATCAGTCATCACGTTGGCAAGGGCGTCCATGGCCTGCCTGCTGTTGCCGACCACACTCTCGGTAAGCTTCAGCTGATCCAGACGAGCAGCTAAGGTGTCGGCTGTGATGGGAATCGCAGCGTCTGGAGTCTTCCTCTGCCTGGAGCTCGGCCTCTGATCCTCAGGGGGATGGACCTCAGGGGCCCTCTTCTTGGACTTGGATGTTGAGGGAGCAGGTGGAGGAGCATTTAAACCGGTCTTCTTGACAAGCCTAGCCAAGCTTGGGGCTTCCATCTCCCACAACTCTTCTGAAATGCCTGAGGTCTCTCTGTAAAAGTGAAAAGATAAGACTCAGAAATAAAGTATGTATGATAAGAGGCTACACTTAGAATAAAAAGAAAAATCCTTACCAAAGTCAGCTAGGGGACTTCCACCCAAGCTCGTCCCCGAGAGATACTGGGGGGTTAGCAGATGCTCGAACTTGACAAACATCCCATGGGCCCCCTGGTCTTGCAGGGCCTTCACCTTTTTGCCGTTTTGAACACTTAGTCCAGGATCGGCCCTCGCAGACATGGTGACTTTACCCCATTTCAGGGGTATTCTCGGCTCATGGATGGAAGAGGAAATGGAAGAACCAAATTCCCACGGCCCTGAGGCAAAAAAGTACCGAGGTTTGCAATTATGATTAGAGGTCTGAGTGACCAAGAGCATCTTTTTCTCAGGCCTCCGAGCCACGAAGTGATAGTAGCTCGGATGATTCTTGGCCGAGGTGGGGACGTAACAACCAGCAAAGACCTGAACGGGAAGGTCAGAGTGGTGGACCGCCCTCCACAAGATGATGGCCCCTATAATAACTCTCCAAGCATTGGGAGAGAGCTGTGAGGGGGCCAAGTTAATGAAGGAAAGGATGGACCTGATGACAGGGTGAAAGGGAAGACGAAAACCTAACTTGAACATCTGCTCGTACAAGCAGATCTCTCCCTCTTGGCCGTGGTAGGCCCTCTCCTCCCTCAGAGGTCTTCTTAAATGGATAGAAGGACTGATGGAGTATAGGTACCTGAAGTGCAATAGGTCCACCTCAGTAACTGTGCTCTCATACTCGGCCGCCTCAGATGTGTCAACATCACTCTCGGCATCCTCATCGTCATCAGACTCAACGTCGGCTGGAGCAGACGTGGACGGATGACCAGGGAACCTCTGAGCAAACTCGGCTCCGGTAACGGCCGACAGGGGGATGGCATTTAGAATGGGTGGCACAGCCACACTTGTCTCAACAAGTTCAACCTCGGAAGAATAACCTGAGGTACCCGTGCCGTTTTGAGACGAGGCCCGGCTAGAAACCTCGGCCTGGTCAGGGTCCTGACCAGTCTGAGGAGTGAAATCCATGGCCTCTTGGAAAGAGTCCACAGACATTGGGTCGGAGGTGGAAGACTCAGACTCAGACATCGGCAAGTTATTGGCAGAGACGTCTGTCTGATAGAAATTCTCGGGTGGACGAGGGTATACCACCTTGAGAGGTGGAGGAAAGAGAGGTCTGACAGGGAACTCCTGTGACCTACGAGCTTCTTCCTGAGCTCTCTCTATTTGCCTAATTTTCTCTAAGGTTCTCTCTAAGAGATGGGAAGTCTTGAAGAAGTTGGTACAGGGGTCTGAGCATCAGGGGACGACCCAAAGCTTTGGCAGACCCTAAACTTGAGGAAGAATCCTAAAAACTACAAACGAATTTGGCTTGAAAAGTTAAGGGGAACAAGGATCAAACCAAGGAATCTTTGCAGAAAACCTAATCACCAGAAAATTCAAACCCTCACTGGAAAGCTCAAGTGCTCACCGGAAAATTCAAATTAAAAAGTACCAAAAGTGAAGGAAATGGAGAGGGAGGATACCTGAAGGTGAGTTGATGAATAAGATAGAAGAAGTCGCGCAAGAAACGATGGATTCCCCTGCAGAATAAGCGCTGGAACGAGGGCAAGCTTCGGAGAGAGAGGGTTGCAGAAAACAGTGTGCGAAGGAGTGAAATGAGGAAGAAGAAGGAAAAAAGGTTTTTTAACCCTCAAGTACTTAAGCACGATTCCCAAGGGTCATCATTGCCTTGGGAAGCCCAAGGGGCAACTGACAGCGCACGCAAACCAAGTGGGCATGCCTAAGCTTGGGACAGGTGTCACGCATACGTTGGCCTAGGGATGAACAGGCCTCGGAGGTGAGAATCCCTCAGCCACCTGCTCTCGCAAATGACTAAGGGCTAGGGGGTGATTGATATGCCCAAGTATAACCTCAGCCAGGGATACCTACCTCGGCCGAGATAATGGCCGAGACATTGATAAGCCCAATGAGATGTAAGGGCCCACGATACCACCCCTCGGCCAGGACTACCTCGGCCCAGGCCGAAACTACTACATGCACCTCCCCAAGGACACTTCACACGTCGCAGATATCAACAGCATCCTCAAGTACCCAGGAACAGCAACCTCGGTCAACAGTAGGCCGAGACAACAAGAGGCTCCACACGTTCATCTTCAACATGGATCCTACCTCGGCTTAGGCCGAGGTTACCAGGTATTAATAATCATCAGAATGCCCAACCTCGGCTAGGGCCGACCCCAGCATATACCTCGGCTGACATCAGGTCGAGATTCCACATAACACTCCACAGATTGAATGGGCATCCAACCTTTACAGCTCGGCTCCTCTTAGGCCGAGGCATTACACCAATATAACCGCCGAGCATCTGTTGACATTTGGATAAGGATGCCTGGACACAAATAAGTTATAACAAGATTATTCTCCACATGTGGGAGAATATTTCATCATTATTACCTATATGTGGCCATGACAGGTGGCACACTCCCATTGGTGAGGAAACTACACACATGCACATTACATGCATAGGGGGTACATTACACCCCCTAGGCACTATATAAGGGGATCATCCCCTACCTTGCAAAAGGGATCCAGATATTAAAACCCTAGCTAAAGCTGTCTAGATACATACAGTAGAGAGAGAGAGAGCTTGAGAGGTTGTATCCATGCCATTAGTGCCTTCTTTCAGTGATATTACTCACACACACTCACAGTGGACGTAGGCCAGATTGGCTGAACCACTTATATTCAGGTGTCACTCCTCTTATCCTCACCTCATTCTTATCTTCTTTATACAGCTGTGTTGCCATTGTTGTATCTATATTGAGCTTGGAAACACCTCACCTGGTGGTGCTGATTCTCAACATCATCAGTTAGAGTCAACGAAACTAGAAGAGATTGTAGGTGACTTACAAACATCCAAGCAAGTCCCTAAGAAAGAAAAGGGTATTGCTTTGAAAACCCGGAAGAAGGAAATTAAAGTTTCGGATTCCGATTTCGATTTCGATTTTGAGGATTTGCTTTGTTGGCAAAGAAATTTCAAAAAATTTATTAAGTTTCAAAAGCAATCGAAAGATGCCAAGAAATTTGAAAATTTCAAGAACAACAAATTAGATCCCACCTCTAAGGATAAGTTTGAGAAGCCTAAGAGAGATGAGTCGGATAAGTGTTTTGGGTGTGAGGGGTACAGTCGCAAGGTTAAGGAGTGTCCCACTAGACTTAAGAAAGAGGGCAAGAAACCCATTGTCTATAGTGCCACCTTAAGTGATAGTGAACCGGAAGAGGGAGAGAGTTCCCCCATTGAGCGTAACTTTGTTGCGTTTATGGCATGTCATGTGAGCGACGACGATACAACTCATGCAAACGACACTTTCGAGGAGGTTTTGAGTGTATCCCATGTTAGTGAGGGTGAAGAGAGTGACGAGGAGGAGATAGATGTGAAAGAATTGCAAATTGCGTTTAATGAGTTGTATGCCGAAACAGTGAAGGTGAAAAAGGCTAACTCAAAATTGCAATCTAAGTTAAATGAGCGTGCCGTAGAAAATAATGATAGTTTGATTGAGTATCTTAGGGCACGAGAGAAGAAGTTTAGGGAGAAATTAGAGGTTGTGGAGAAAGAGAGAGATAATCTTCGTGGTTTGATGGAGTCCTTGAAAAGGGAGATTTTAGAGCTTGAGGATACTAGGCGTTTACTCGAGTCTAGGATTATTGAGTTGGAGGAAAGGTTGAAAGACTCGTCTAGAGTCAAGTTTGATTTGGAGGCTAGGTTGGAGAAGTTAGATAAGATCCTAGGCACCTTCCAAATTAAGGAAGATAGGGGAGGTATAGGTTTTGGTGAGAGAGTTGGTCCCATTCCCCTCGCACGTGTGAGAAACACTAGGATGGTTAGAAAAGGTCCACATAAAGGTAATCATTCCCACCACCGCTACTCTTGCACATTTTGTGGTAGGAAAGGTCACCTTAGGCGTTATTGTTACGACCTTAGACAATCTCCTAGGAAGTTTAGGAATAAAGTTACCCCGATTCCCCACACCCACATGCATCGTTTTACACCTACTTGGGTTAGGAAATCGGATTTAGTGGCTTCAGGAATTAAACTTCATGATTCTCGTTTGGGTGCACTTGATTCTTCCCATGCTAAATTAAAGGATGATAGTTTTGCCATGTTTGTCATATGCTAGTTTGCTTCATAACATATTCATTGCTAGTATTATGACATATGTATCATTTTGTATTATAATTTTCATTTGTATGAGTCTTTTTTAAAAAATACAAAAAGATTTTGTTTTTGAGAAAACTTTTGAAAATCCAAAAATATTTTGCTTTTCTTTGAATCAAAATATGTTTGAAAAGCCAAAAATATTTTCATTTTTTTTTGTTATTGAGTTTACATGTTTGATGTGGCATATTGGTGTGCTTGGACCCCCCCCCCCATCGTTTCATTATCCATGTGGCTAGGACATTTGGTCATTATTATTAATACTTAGAATGATCTTAACCATTGTTTATATAGGGTTGTTTCAAAGTTGATATGCATCTTGATTCGACTTTGTATATATGCCAACATCGCACACATGCACGAGTTTATATGGATGTTTGACTTCTCTTGCATATTTGAAATTGGTGAGGCGTTCTTATCTCAATCTTGGCATCTATGCGTAAGTAAACTTAAGGAGAAGTGTGCATGTAATAACCGTTTACCGTGACGATTTAAATTTGGTAAAAATGATGAGTGATTCACGGGAAAGGACTGCGAGAGGTTAAAATTAACTCGTCATGAAAGCCACCGTTTAAAGGAGCCCAAAAAGAAAATACTATATGCTGAGAAAAGGGCCAATAAGATTTTCTCTAAGTTGAGAATGCTAGAAACCTCAAAAGAACTTGAAAAAGTATGTTTATATGAGGGTGTTTGGATGGAGAAAATTTAAACGGGTTTGCACATCTAATCCTAATGTTGAAACATTGCAATTTGACGCTATTATTTGTATAATCGTCAAAATTCTGGATTTGTGTGCATGTAGTATGTTTGGTTCATTAAGCTCACACTTTTATTGTCATATGGCTATAATAAAGTTTGATGATTTATCGCTATCAATTAGAGCTTCTTGATCGTTTCGATGTGTTGGAATTGCGACTCATTTGTTGTAGTTTCAGACCCATTCATTCCATGTCAATGTTTGAGCACATCGGTACTATGTTTGCATGTAACTCGCATTTTAAGTTTTTATGAGTTTTTTTTGCATTTTGTACGAAAAGACTACTGTTTTGCATCTGTCAAGCCCTTCCTGGAATTTTTTTGTGGAAATTTTTTCACTGAGCAATACTTTATAATATTTCTGGGAAACTGGGGAATTTTGGCAGGTTGCGCGAAGTCGTTCAAACAACATCTCATCTCGCGCGAATGACTTTTGTACTTCGTTCCAGCGACTTCCTCATCTCGTTTGAGCGAAGTCCCTGGCTCGTTCGAACGACAGGGTGAAAAATAACTTCTGATTGCTTTGCAGTCCTCTGGCTTAATTTGATATATTTTTGGTACTGCAAGAAGCATTTTTTTGGATTAATTGGTCTATATGCAGGTCCTTCTATGTTCCAATTTTGTATTTTGGCATATATGACCGTTTATCACACTTGATTTGATTGGTATACTCTTTGTGTGATTCCTTGGTTTACTAGCTACTATTTTGTCATTACATGCTCTCATTTAGCTGGTTGTTTCATGATTATCTAGCGATTTTCATTTTTTCAAAATTGGTATCAACTTGATTCAATTTGGTCTCATATACTCATGCTAGATACTTCATATTGGTATATCTTTTCACCGGATTGTCTATTCGAGACAAAAAGGGGGAGAGATTTGGTATGTGATATAGGGGGAGATTTGTTGGGCGCTTATATTTGTTTCAAATTGGTAACAAATTGGTATCAAATAATTTCTCACATGTTTTCAAATGATATGCTCTTATTGACTATATAAATTGGTTCATTTGTTCCTCCATACTTCACTTGGTATTTGTTTGTCTGTTTCATGTGTGTAGGTATGCTTCAGCGATTCGAGATTTCAAGTCTACATCACATTCAGACAGTTCATGCTTGTCGCTGCTACATATATTAGTCCGTGTCATGTATTTTTGATTTTGGATTTATGGGATGGAATTTAGGCGTAATACGGCTTGACGGCCCGGTTAGGCATTTCACTGGTTTAGTTTTGTCCCGGAATAGTCAAAGGGGGAGATTTGTAAGGACATAAATTTCCAATTGAGTCCCTGTATTGTTTTGACTTAATTCCGTGAACAAAACTGTGTTTGTAATATGTCATAGGGAGAATTCTATTTTGTCACGATCCCACTTGGTCTATGACGTATCGAAAAAATTAAAGGCGTTGCGGCAAAGCTTCAAATATTTAATCATGCCGATGTTTATTTGGTGCAAGTTTAATCGTCTTCAAAGATAATTTCATTCCGAGATCACTCAGGTATGAATGCGTATAATTAATGGTGCTCGGAATTATTTTATAAAAGATAAAGATGTAATTTTTATATAGAAAAATGATTTTAAATGTTTTAAAAGTGTTTCAATGGTTTAAACTTCGTTTTATGATGATAAGCTCGAAATAGAGTTTGACTAATTTGAATCTCTTTGTTAAGAGATGTTTTTATCTGAAAGTCAAAGAAAGTCAAACTTTCGCAAGGTCGCTCGAGCGACATTGGATCTCGTTCGAACGAGATACAATGTCGCGCGAACGACATGCTTAAGTCGTTCGAACGACATGTTTTTCGAGGCGGCGTTTAAATCCTATTTAAACAGTGTTTGCATCATAATTTCGTAAGTGTGCTTTCTGGAAAAAAAATTTACGAATCAGAACCTTGTTTGCACATATTTTCTAAGGTTTACAAAGCGTAAACACATCCTTAGAGTTTGCCATTCTTATATGTTTAAGTGATCTTGCTGCACCAAAGTTGTTTGTTCTACACATTGAACACAAAGGGTTTTGCGGTGAAGAAGAGACGGACATCGTGTTCGACATCGTAGACGTTTCAAAACCTTATCGGTGGACACCGAGACATACGTGGACGCGTGTGTTGTGGACAGAGATCGTAGAAGACGAAATTTCTACGTGGGCACTAGTGAAGAACGGTTGAAGATCAGAAGGAGTGTCAAGACCCGTGGGGATCGAGTCTTAGTGTAAGGCTAATCTGTCTTTGTAAAACCATTGTTCATAGTGATTGTCTGGCTTGGGCCGTCCGAGGTTGTTTTTCCGTTTTGGGTTTTTTCCTCGTACATCCGGCGTTGTGAGTATTCTTTACTTTACTTTACTTGCTTTAATCACTAGATGCATGTTTAGGATTAATCAAGATAAAATTGGTTTAAAGTGAGAATTGGGATTTCACAACTTGGTTTGGTGGATAATTAAAAGTTGAATCTTTTTCGAAAAAAAATTGGTTTTGTTGAAAACACACATATCGGGCCACTCATACGTTTCACAGTATGTGTAAGGATATGGAAGCATGTCATATTTTCACCATTTTAGTTAACGTCATCCTTCAATTACATAGTAAAATTCTTTCTGAATCTCTAACCAACTAACTCAAACTCAAATATCGAGCCATTAGTTGACGATGCTAGGAGTGAGTCCCTGGTTCAAAGACTCTGAGAGTCCAATGTCATGTTCAAATTCTTTAGTAGGCGGATTATTCATTGACAACGTTGCCCCCTCTTTAATAATTGATAACATAAATTTTAAATGTTGGAATGTGTACCAATAATTCTTAAAGAAAAAAAAATTATAAAATGTTCTCAGTCTATGTGGAATCTAATGTATTATACCATTGTTGAATTTTGTCTTGGCAATTACCTGCCACGAGCCATTGTTTAGAGATTTACAAGGCTATTTTAGAGGTTGGTCAAATCAATAGTTGAAGTGAGTAATACATCTGATCGAATTTTGTAGCATCATTAGATATACGAACTTCATTTTGCATGTGTCAAATAACAAAGAATGTTAACCTGCGACTTGTGAATCTTTGATGTGTCTGCTTTTGCTTTATTTTACCAGTATCTATGATGAAACATTGCAAAAAAATTCTGGATTGTTAATATAAGTTCTTTCGTGTATGAGTTAAATTATGTATTAGTTGCAGCTACTATACTTGTTTCTTTCAATTTGTGAGACCCTGTTCTCTTCATGTATTTTTATCTCCATACGTGGTTAAATTTTAATTTTTTAAGATGTTATTTTTGAAGATGTTACCATAAGTAGTTTTATTCCAATTTTTTTTTTCCGAACACTGATGGATATTAGTTTTAAGATTGGCAGTATTGTTCCAATTAAGCTTAACGAGATCATTAAAATCATGTCTTTCAAACCAGCAAGCTAATAATCTAAAAGTCTTAGTAACAGTATGGTGATGAGATGTACCTTCAAATTTGATAATGATTGGGCAGTGGTCAGAGGCAGTCCGAGGTATGTTCTCCACTCCCGCGTCTGGGAATTTAAGACTCCACTCAGTGTTATCAAGCCCTCTATCCAATCTAATGAGCGTATTCTCCATCCCCTTCCTACTGTTAGTTCAGGTTAATTCAGGCTCCGTGCACCCCAGATCCACAAGTTTGCACTTGTTGATGTTATCTAAAAAGATAGGACTTCTATTGTTCCTTACCTATTTTCCAAAGCTTCTTTTTTCAGATTCATCCATGTGGTCGTTGAAGTCTCCGATAACAAGCCAAGGAAGATCAATATTCTCAGATATATCAAACAAGTTGTCCCAAAGCTTTCTCCGCAAATAAGGATGAGGACTAGCATAAATCGCTGAAAAGACCCACTCATCATAGTTCTTTTTAGTAACCATGAAGTGAATGGCTTGCCTCGTAATGGATAGAGTTTCAAGTTCAATGGAGTTTGGATTCCAAGTAACCCAAATTCCCTGATAAGCCCCCCAAAGTGTACATTTTATATCCCGAATAGACATATTTTAGTTGCTAATTCTTGACAAATTGGGTCTTATATGCTTATTTGTTTATTTTGTAGGTCAAATGCATGTTGCGGTGTTAAAATGCTCAAATCAAAGAAATTATAACAAAATGGAGCTAAGCCTGTATACCCTGTCCCGTAACCCTAACCTAAGCATATCCCGAGCCGTGTGTGTTTGGTTTGCCTCCTTTTATTTTATTTTATTTTATTTTTTAGATTTTTATTTGTGTCGTTTTTTATTTTTAGAATTTATTTTATATTTTTGAGTCAGGTATATATTTTTAGGATTTATTTTTATATTTTTTTTTTTGTGTCGCGTGTGTTTTTATTATGTTTATATTTTTAAAAGTGTGCGTTTTAGTTTTATTTAATTTATTTTTTAGTTTTATTATTTCTTATTTTATTAAGTTAGGTTTATTAGTATTATTTTTAGATTAGAATTTTATTTTTTAATAGATTTTAATTTTTAGTTTTGTTAGTTTTATTTTTTTTAGTTGGGTACAAATTAGACACACACACCCAACTTATCAAACATACACATACTTACCTACACCCTAATACCATACACCCTCATACACCCAAACACCCCCACCTCCATCACTATTCATCATCATCTCCACTCACCATACTCTCTCTCCTAACCACCCATTTCACCACAAACACCCATTAACCTCTCACACCACCTTCATCCCCTCTCATCCACATTAACCAATAACCCCAACCAAATCAAACCCTCGTTGGACCTAACCCGCTGCCTACACACACCCATCGCCAACCCGCCATTTCAACTCACGAACACACCAACCCGAGACCTGAGCTCCTATCCCCCTGCCTGAATCCGACCGAACTTCTGATCACAAATTCGGGTCTGCAAACCAAACCAAATCCAAATAATAAATAACCCAATTCCCCAATCCGACGACCCATGGCAGCCACTCCCCATCTCCGACCCGACCTCCATCACCCAAATCGGATCCCTAACAGCCCCGAACCTACCTTTAACTTGGACGTCCAACCATCAACCCGAGACCAATTTTTCAAAACCAAATTCATTTTTTTCCACCTGCTTAAAGACAACCCAGTCAACCAAAATCAAAAATAAAACAAAACAAAAGACCCACATGTCTTTAAAAAATACCTTTTACCCACTTTTCAAAAATGCCCTCAATTTATCCTCTCACCCATTACCTCACAAACCACATGCACCTCTCTTGTCCATTATGCCCCTTTCCCTAATGTGCCCATTATAAAAGCAAAGAGAAGACCCATTTGGAGAGAAGAGTTATTTTTTATATAGAGATAGTTTAGAGTAGAAAAATAAAATAGAGAAAGAAACATCTTTATAAATAATTTTTTTTATTTTTCTTTAGAGATTTTGTGAGGATTAAAGTGTGAGAGTTAGGATTGTATTGAAGAGCTTGGAGTTCAACTTGCAATTTAAGGAGACTTGATTCGAAGATTTGTTCTCTTATCTCTACTTTTTTTTTCATGCTTAGTTTGTTGATAATATTACATTTGTTGTGTTTTATCACCATGTTAGGATCGAAACCCTTTCAAGCCGTGGGGTGATCCCATTATTTGATGTTAATCATAATTTAATTAATTAATTTAAATTAAATGTCCATTTGATGATTAACTTTACAGTCGTACATTTTAATTTACGCCTCGAGAGAAGGTAAATGATTTTCGAGAGAAAATCAAAATTCTAGTTATAATAACAATTTTAGATTCGAACTGGAGATAAGGGTTTCTCAAGTGTGGTATTATTCCTTTAATTTTAACTCTAAGCTTACTTTTATGATTTAAACTAATTTGATAAATCGATCCTAGCGGGTGATTTGTTAGAAGATGTTTGGATATACATTTTAAGAGTTGTAGGAGTGTTAAATTTAATTTTCTAAAATGTTATTGTCAAAATTACATTTGCAACGAGAGTTGATTTGTGATTTTGATACTAACTTGGAATAATTAATTTTAATGAATTAATTAATTTTGATTAACTAGAATATATGGTATCTTTCTATCCCTTGTTAGTCCTCATTTTTATTTCCTCACTCATCTCATATTTTAGATTTTTATTTAGTTAGATTTACTTAGTTTATTCTCTTACTTTCTAGTTAGTAATTAGATTTTTCATTTAGTATAGTCTTATTTCACCTCATCTCCAAATTGTTTTAATATTTAAAAAAGCATAAAAAATTAAAAAAAGCAAAAATTCCAAAAAGAAATGAAATAAAAATGAATTATATCTTTCCTCTCTTGCATGTTTCACCCTTAGATTTGGATTGATACCTTTGTTACCACTATTATCTAATTTTGTTATATATTTTTGTAGGTAATTGAAGGTTTTGATTAAAGGAGATTTACACAACGACATACCAAAAAGTTGTTCTATCAAATGGCGCGGTTGCCAATCTTTGGAGCTTGAAGCATTGGAGAGGATTTCATATTTGTGATTCATTTGTATTGCACTTTTTATTTTTCGTACCATTTTTTATTTTTTTAGAAGGCTTGTATTAGAATTTTTATTCGTGGTTTGTATTGCGGTGCTTGGAGACACCATTATTTTGTTTAAATTTATAAAATTAATCGTGAAGAAAAGCGTGATAGGGAAACTAGACAAGGTCGATAGAGGGCGTCCAAAGGCGAGGAAAATAAGCTTCTCTACCTTGGGTCGGTAGGACTCCCGGAGGCGACAAAGATAGGCGTAATCTCCTCCCGATCGACTCAAATCGTTCATCACCCCATGGTGTAAAAATCGTGAGAGGTACATTTCTAAAACCCTCGCGCCTCTCCTGTCAGCGAGTCAATTTTTGTGTGTGACTACATGCTCTTGATTTTTATTATCGCATTTATTTTTGAATGTGTGTGATGAATTAATCAATTAAGACCTACACCCGGTCATTCACGAGAGGGATTTCATCACTCGACTCACTCGCTTACCAATTGAGTGTTAACCTAGCTATCATTAAAATTAAAATCAATCCATTAGCTAGCCCACTAAGAGAGCATTTTTGCAAAGGCGATCACTAAGATAATTTCCGTGGTTTTTATCGCCCGCGGACTTAATTAAAATTTGACTACCCTTTCACTAATTTTGAAGATAAAAATTGGCTATGTGCTAGTTAGGATTTATCCTTGACTTATGTGTGTCAAATTTCATCCTTCGGTAGTCAGGTTTTAGCGAGTTCGTCCAAATTCAAAGAGTCCAAATAGTTTTCCCCATCTTTTCTTCCAAAAAAAAAATCCAAAAATATTTTCTTCCTTTATTTTTCTAAAAAAATCCAAAAATATTTTCTTCTTTTATTTTTTAAAAAATCCAAAAAGAAAAATTCTTTCCTCCATTTTCTAAAATATCCAAAAATATTTTCTTTTCCTTTTAAAAAAATCAAACAAATATGTTTTTCTCGTCATGGCCTAAGAACGTCCTTTACAGGATTACTTTGGCCATTTCTCATTCTCTTAAAGCATGTTTGAGGTTGAACCCGAGTCGAACCTCCATACCTTACTTCGTGGCTTTAACTCTCAACCACACACCGTTGATACTCATGCGTCATCCACGCATGTACCTCACATTCCATCGCCTCCGATGACGAGTATCAACGTGTCTAATGCTTCGCCATGCACCTATTGCTTTCATACCGATCACTTATCCCATGAGTGCCCGTATATTCCTTATTCTTTTGAACCCACTATGGAACATGTGTATCCATATGACATTGTTTCGTAACCCACTCTGACTTATTATCATGATGTATCTAATCCCGAATTGTGTGAGTATCTAGCTATTCGTGGAGGCCTGATCACCCTTCCACGCAATACGAATCCCAACCCGATATTGTGGATCCTCACACATTCCAACAGTTGTCATGGCAACCTTGTGCACCCTATCCCGATTAGTTCCCTCACTATGCTACCCACAATTATCAACCATTTGTCTCTCACGGAGATGCTTCTCCCGTATGTGACCCAGTTGTCCTCGTTTCCCACACTTCATACGAGTATTCTTCACATATTAGTGTTAACAGCGAGTTGTTTCCACGTCAACCACAACCACCACCCACCAACACTTCACCACCATCACCCACATTTGCTCTCGAGACACTCTTGCAACAATTTATCATCAAGTAAGAGCAATCCACTCAAATTCAAAATCAAGCTCTTCAAAGGCTTGAATAAAGGTTAAATGAATTTGAGTGTGCGATCGAGTCGGAGTTCCCCTCAAGTTAACCCATTATTACACCCACGTGGAACGATGATGAGTCGTCTTATGCTACGAATTTTGAGTGTGGTCAACCCTCTCACCTCGAGAATCTCGAAGTTGAAAACACCCCATGGTCCGAGCCTCAAGTTGACACTTGTGTTGATTTATCCCTCGATAGTCGGCCTGATCAAATCCCACCATGTCCAAATGAACCTACCATTGAGGTTCACCTTTCCTTTCCCGTCGAATCCAAAAAAATGCCCGAGTCTACACCTATTGAGCCCACCGTGTGTGTTCCCGAGGAACCACTTCATCCTTGGTTAGCTCCGACTACGAGTGCTCACCCCTATCCTGAGATTGAATCCGAGATGGGTTCTACCTCTCCGGATATGGATCATATTCCACCATGCTTGACTCAATTTGAGTCATATATTAATGTTGATTCTTCTATCTTAAATTTGGATGCCTCATTTGATTTTCCAACCACTTCAGATGGTGACTTAATGGTGGCTAAGTTGATCACTCACTCATTTATTTCCACACATCCTCCTTAGAGTACCCTTGCGGATCACTCCGAGCGTCATGAGGAGTGTGTGTCTCCCACTCTTGAGTTGGATAATCTTCCTCCACCCTTTATCCCACCCGATCCACCCTTTATCCCACCCGATCCACCCTTTATCCCTCTCGACACACCCGTTGTCCCTTCCCTCATCACCTGGTTTGGATTTAGATATTATACCTTGCATTTCCCATCCATTTATTTGGATCCTCACCTGAAACCACCATCCACCTTTCATGAGAGTATTTGTGGTGCTACTATCCATTTTCGTGACACCGAGCTTGTTACTTTATGCCCGCCACTCTCTTGTGGTGTTAATTTTTCTCCCCGATAGCTCCCTGGCGTGTCACGGCTCGACTATTATCATCGTCCATTCATAGAATGGTCATGTCATTTCTATGAGGCCCACCCATTACTATTTTTGTACCCTTTCACCTCCCTATCCAACTAGAGCATTACGCTTATAGGGCCCTTGTTGCCCTCATTTTTCGGCTCAATAAGGCCCATATCGATGCCTATTTACCCTCACCCTTACCCTAATACCCACCTACCCTTGTTCCATTGATGTTTTGCATCGCGTGAAGCACTTCGCCATACAAGTGCATTGACTCGTTTTAGACTTTATCCAACAAGACTGTCGCTTCAGTCTTGTTTGGGGTGATTATCACCACCCGATTTTTTTTCCACTTCACACTTTCATAGATCTTATCTTTAGGGTGAGAATGGATCGGTCTAGCTGAAGACATTAAACTTGGCGCTACCAGGAGGCAACCCGTTGTTTCTTGTATGGGTCTCATCCTGTTTGGGGGTGGTGTTTCACATCACCCTATGCTTTCCATGTTTATAGACTTGTACACTTTTTTTCTCTTATAATTTATTCAGGTTCATTTTGGCTACATATGTCCACTTCATTAGCGGTTGATTCTGGTAATATCTTTCCTCCCTTCTACTCTTAAATTTTACAAATCATTTTATTTAACATCAAGGACGATGTTCCTTTTTGTTTGGGGGTGGGAAATTTTATCAAAATGGTACCTCTTTTGAAAAATTTTGATCTTTAAAACCTGATTTTTTAAATTTTCGTGCAATTTCTTTCATCTCATTTATTGACGTGAATTTCGATCATCCATCTTTTTAAGTTTAGGAATCAAGCTAGAGGATTTTTTATTTTATTTTTTCTATAGCTTATGTAATACGTTTAAGGCCATTTTGCACCACGAATTTATAGACTCAACAAAACTTGCGCACTTATCACGTCACTACGATTTAGAGTTGAAGAGTATTATAATTCTCAAGAGAACCTTAAGGATCACTAGTGGAGACTTTATGTCACACCCCAAACCCAATATCCATACTAATCATTTGTTATTAGAATAATTGGATCATTATCTTGAGACCATTGGAAATTTAATTCATTTATCAATATTTTTTTGTATAATGAACATAATATTGTTCTTGTGCCATAATGAAATCAACATCAGAGTCATAATTAGAGATTATACAATACTATAATTAACTATGATCAACTCAATCCATGCTAACTCAATATATACAATGTGTGAGTATATTAAAATCTTTAGTGTGACAATGATAAAATCCCCATATTTAAACCCCAGCTCTCTAACGGTGCAACTCTCAAAGTTACCGGTTATATAGTATCCTAGCTGGCAACGTACAAACATGAAATTATTAAAATATAAACCGTAAGCATTAAGCTTAGTGAGATACTCCTTCCCTGCAATGGAATGACAATTCTATATCGAATATGTGGATATAAAATCCGAACAATCCTGCCCATTGGCAATAACAAATCCTGGATCACAAGATCCATAAATTCTGCCCACTGGTAATAAAAAATCCTGGATCACAATATCCAAATAATTCTACCCATTGGCAATAACAAATCTTAAATCATAAGACCCAAATAATTCTGCCCATTGGCAATAACAAATCCTGGATCATAAGACCCAAATAATCCTGGATATTTGAATATCCAAAAAAATCCTGAATACCGAAGTATTCAAACAAATCCTGCTCTTAGAGCTATATTCATATATCTGTATATATGAAACAATCATAAGTACACTCACCTTGGAAATTTAACAAGCTTTACCTTTTCCTTTATCTGGCTTTTGTTCAGTCAGTTCCTCTTCTCTTCCTATCATTCTTATAATATTAGTATCATAATATGAATATTAACAATTCAAAGAACAACTTCAACATAACTCAATTCATAAGCATCATATGATTCAATTCAAACCATTCATCATAAATGAAGTCCCATCTAGACTCAGGTAATGACATCTAACATATTCAAATTACAGCCCAAACCTACTTTAATTATTCCTGGTAATCCAATCCTTATCATATTAGGTTTCCAACACAAAAGACGACACATCATTCTGAGTTTCCTAGAGCAAGATATGCCCATTACTTTACCACATAGCAAATCCGCCATATAGACTCATCTATTGTTCAGTCATCTTCCAAGAATTTTCATAATTTTTATACGTTATAACTTTCTATGATATTTCACCCAATTTCAGAAAACATATTTAGTAATATAAGGTTAAAATTTCATAATTTTCAGAGTTCATTTGCTATGTCAAGTAAAACATCAAACATATGATATGCATATTTACTCTTTTGGGGCAGATTTCATACCCGAACTTCAAATCATCACCCAAGGTTCATTTCTTGGTATGTTTACTTGATTTTCGGATATGACACACATATATGAGTCTATTTTTATCTCCAATTGGAATCAATCAATTTCAATAATCATACAAAAAGATATGGAAGTTTGAATAAACAAGGTTACTAAACAAAGCAATTTAAGGGTTTACACATTCAACTTTATTTAAACTTGCATATATCCATACATATGCACCCAAGAATTAAAGGTCAATAAATAATAAAGGATTTCCATCATATAAATCATAAATACAAGAAAAATAACAAGATTCATGTGTGGAATTACCTTAGGGGCTTTTACGTAATTTTCTATGATTTTTTCTCCAATTTTATCCTCACTTTTTCTTCCTAACTTCCTAATTCTCTTTCTTTAAGCTTCAAATATCTTATGGCTGAATTTGGATGAATAAGGAGGTAATTCTAAGGGTTTGAAGTCGGACAAAACCACCACCCTTCCCAACCAATGAAAACAAAACATTTGTTGCCATAATAAGATAAAATACCACTTAACGGATGGACTGTTTTGCCCTTGTTTCGTAGTTTTGGTATAACTTCTTACTTGAACCTCTGTTTGACACACTGTTTGTTGTGTTACAACCCTAACTCACCTGTCTACAAATATCTAGCTTTCACCTCAAGTCAATTATTACCTTATAAAGGTCAAAACTAGCCTTAAACATGAACATTCCTACCGAAAACTTCAAAATCTCACATTCGTAACTAATTCACTTTTCATGCCTTATGAAGCCAGGATTAGACTAAATATAATGACTTAAAATTATATATACTAATAATATATTACCCATATCACATAAGCTAATCATGATTTAAACATAGTTTATCATAATTATATTCGGGTTGTCACACTTTAACTTGTGAGATTCGTGCCTTTAGTCCTTTTAGAGAGTTTTATGTAATGTCCGAGTCACAAGTTGATTCAACTTTCTTTAGGTCCGCACTTTAAATCGTTGTATGATCTCATTATTCTTCATTAAATTTTGGTTTGAACATTGAGAATGACATCACTTTCTAGTTATAAGAAATATGTATCTTGAAATTTTTTCCGAATACTAGATTTTCATCCATACACCTACCATTTACCATTCACTTCACCCATTACATTCTCATATTCTTCCATATTACCACATATTCCCCACACCATCCATTTATAATCTCTATTCATATATCATCCATCATTTTGAGAAAAATAGTGTTTTTCAAATATAAAATGTCTTCATTGTTGAGAGTATAAAAAAAGAGAAAAAGAGAAAAAAAATTAGAAAAATAGCGAAAGAAAAGAAAAAGAAAAGAAAATTCGAAAAAGAGAGAAAAAAAGAAAGAAAATAAAAGAAAAAGAGAGACATTTGTGCCTAAAGTGTAGTACACTCTTCTCACAAATCCATTATGTCACCATCCTATCCTATTTCATCATATCCTTCCCATTTCATTTTTCCCTCACCAATATGCATCTATATTTTCCCTAGGTGTTCGGGCAAATGAAAGTCAACGTGGTGAATAACTCGACGTTTTCACTATAGTGATTAACATTCTTTTATGAGATCATTTTTCTTTCTATATGTTCGTTCTTTCTTATATGTGTGTAAGAGGTTTGACATTGCTTACATTTACTCACCTCCTCACACACAAGAGCGATACACTTACCTAAATCTCGTGAGTTCGTTTGAGAAAGTTATATCCTTGAGATTTTGAAGTTGAAGAGTTGATTTCGAAAAGGCAATCTAAAAATTACTCTTGTGATATTCAACCCGTTTTGACGGATTCACACTACACACGTTGAGTTCTAGGAAGGATGTGCCTTGAGTATTCACTTAGCTAAACTTTTTATGCACTTCTAGCTTGTATTTATCAAAATATTTATCTTGTGATAGATTGTGCGATTATTCTACGTCTAATAAGAGATGGACTGCCATTTGCAAATAAAGAATTTTATGGGTATATTCCTTGCAAACCCTCACGAGACAAAACTCGTCCTATAGGGAAATCTATAGGTTCAAAGGTTTGTAGCACATGCTAAGTGCAATCACAAGTGCTCGCGAAAGTGGTGCAGGTTTGGTTTCTTATCTTTCTCTCTCTATATTTTGCTCAAGGACTAGCAATGTTCTGTTTGGAGTGGTGTGATAAGCACTCAAAAGTGTACATTTTATACCCCGAATAGACGTATTTTAGATCCTAATTCTCGAAAAATTGGGTCTTATATGCCTATTTGTTTATTTTGTAGGTTAAATGCATGTTGCGGTGTTCAAATGCTTAAATCAAGGAAATTGCAACAAAAATGGAGCTAAGCCCGTATACCCTGTCCCGTAACCCTAACCTAAGTCTATCCCGAGCCGTGTGTGTTTGGTTTGTCCCCTTTTATTTTATTTTATTTTTTAGATTTTTATTTGTGTCGTTTATGATTTTTAGAATTTACTTTATACTTTTTAGTCATGTATATATTTTTACAATTTATTTTTATATTTAATTTTTTTTGTGTCGCGTGTGTTTTTATTATTTTTAAATTTTTAAAAGTGTATTTTTAGTTTTTGTTTAATTTAATTTTTATTTGATTTTTAGTTTTTAGTATTAGTTTAGTTTTGTTATTTCTTATGTTATTAAGTTAGGTTTATTAGTATTATTTTTAGATTAGAATTTTATTTTTTAATAGATTTTGATTTCTAGTTTTGTTAGTTTTATTTATTTAGATGGGTACAAATTAGACTCACACACACCCAACTTATCAAACATACACACACTTGCCTACATCCTAACACCATACACCCTCATACACCCCCACCTCCATCACTATTCATCATCATCTTCACTCACCATACTCTCTCTCCTAACCACCCATTTCACCACAAACACCCATTAACCTCTCACACCACCTTCATCCCCTCTCATCCACATAAACCAACAACCCCAACCCAATAAAACCTCACCGGACCTAACTCGCTGCCTACACCCCCCGTCGCTGACCCGCTATTTCAACCCACAAACACACTAACCCGAGACCTGAGCTCCCATCCCCCTGCCTGGATCCGACCAAACCTCTGATCACAAACCCAGGTCTGCGAACCAAACTAAATCCAAATATTAAATAACCTAAACCCGATTCCCCAATCCGGAGACCCATGGCAGCCATTCCCCATCTTCGACCCGACCTTCATCACCCAAACCAGATCCCCAGGAGCCTCAAACCTACGTTCAAACTGGACGTCCAACCATCAACCCGAGACCCATTTTCCAAAACTAAATTCATTTTTGTCCACCTGCTTAAAACCAACCAAGTCAACCAAAACCAAAAATAAAACAAAACAGAAGACCCGCATGTCCTTAAAAAGCACCTTTTACCCACTTTCCAAAAATGCCCTCAATTTATCCTCTCACCCATTACCTCACAAACCACATGCACCTCTCTTGTCCATTATGCCCCTTGCCCTAATGTACCCATTATAAAATCAAAGAGAAGACCCATTTGGAGAGAAGAGTTGTTTTTTGTAGAGAGATAGTTTAGAGTAGAAAAATAAAATAGAGAGAGAAACATCTTTGTAAATAATTTTTTTTTATTTCTTTTATTTTTCTTTAGAGATTTTGTGAGGATTAAAGTGTGAGAGTTTGGATTTTATTAAAGAGCTTGGAGTTCAACTTGCAATTCAAGGAGACTTGATTATAAGATTTGTTCTTTTATCTCTACTTTTTTTATGCTTAGTTTGTTGATAATATTACATTTGTTGTTTTTTATCACCATGTTAGGATAAAAACTCTTTCAAGGGGTGGGGTGATCCAATTATTTGATGTTAATCATAATTTAATTAATTAATTTAAATTAAATTAAATGTCCCTTTGATGATTAACTTTGCACTCTTGCATTTTAATTTACGCCTCGAGAGAGGGTAAATGATTTTCGAGAGAAAATCGAAATTCTAGTTATAATATCCATTTTAGATTCGAACTAGAGATAGGGATTTCTCAAGTGTGGTATTATTCCTTTAATTTAAACTCTAATCTTATTTTTATGATTTAAACTAATTTGATAAATCGATTCTAGCGGGTGATTTGTTAGATGATATTTGGATCTACATTTCAAGAGTTGTAGAAGTGTTAAATTTAATTTTCTAAAATGTTATTATTAAAATTACATTTGCAATGAGAGTTGATTTGTGATTTTGATACTAACTTAGGATAATTAATTTTAATGAATTAATTAATTTTGATTAACTAGAATATATGGTGTCATCCTATCCCTTATTAGTTCTCACTTTTATTTTCTCACTCATCTCATATTTTAGATTTTTATTTAGTTAGATTTACTTAGTTTCTTCTCTTACTTTCTAGTTAGTAATTAGATCTTTCATTTAGTGTAGTCTTATTTCACCTTATCTCCAAATTATTTTAATATTAAAAAAAGCATAAAAAAATAGAAAAAGTAAAAAGTCCAAAAAGAAATGAAATAAAAATGAATTACATCTTTCCTCTCATGCATGATTCACCCTTAGGTAATTGAAGGTTTTGATTAGGGGTGCTTTACACAACGACATACTAAAAAGCTGTTCTATCATGCCCCCTGATCTGCCCACAGGTTTCGACACCTCTTTGTTAGTGAGGCCGTGACTATCGAAAAAATCGACCAAACTGCCAATATGAATATGCGTCACTAAAATAACAACAATATCCGGATTATATATATTTTTGAGCTTGGTGATTGTGGGTTTAAATAGGGGTTTGCCCACCCCTCTACAGTTCCAAATTATCGCTACTATTGAGGAATTATATTGAGTAAAAGAGTTCACTTCGTCAACTGACCACTTGCATCTACTAGCAATTTCCTGGTGCACCTACATGTTGCTGCATTTCTCCTCCATAATCGCCGTTATTACTATCTCGTTCCCCAAGACAATTGAAGGGTATTGACTATTAGCTTGGCTTTGGAAATTTTCCAATTCACTTGAAAGATCGCTGCCTCCTCTATATTACCCACTAAGTTGACAAGAGCCTCTCCTGCGGAGAGACTCTAATTTTGTATTCGAACATCCCCGAGCATAGCCAGAGGAAAAGGGAGGTCCATTATCAACTTGATTTGCAGGTATAGCTTTCGGAGACACTACAAGAAATTTGGGATTTAGTGGCAAAAATTTTCAGTGGCTACATAAAAGTTGTCACTAAATAAAATAAGTAGTGACAAAAATGATAGTCGTCACAAACTTCAGTACATATAATGGCAAATACATAATATTGTCACTATAAGTTACTATAGTGACAACATTAATTATGTCACTAATGATATTGCCACTAAGTTCACGTCACCACATATATTAGTGACAACATTTCACGAAATTTTGTCACTAAAAGTTAGGTCTTTAGTGACAACAATTTATTGTCAATATTATGTAATGCTTCTTAATTTTTGTCACAAATATTTTAGTGAAAAACTTATTTTTGCCACTGATTACTATATTTAGTGAGAATGTCATGAGTCGTCACTATATTGGATGTAGTTGTTAATTTAATGACACAAATAGTTTGCCACTAGATGGGGTAGATAAGTGGTGATTTATTTGACATTGTCACTAAAAGTTTATTATTATTATTATTATTATTATTATTATTATTATTATTATTATTATTATTATTATTATTATTTGTTAAGAATTTATAAAATTTTCTTGTTTTTCAAATAAATTCTTGACTTCTTATTTATTCCCCCTAATATTTTTTCACAAGTTTAAAAATTCATACTTTCAAATTTATGAAAGCATTTGTAAAATTGAATTTTTTAATTAAATTGACATATAAGGGCGTGTTGGCCCAATACGACACGACATCATTTTACTCGATACGAACATGAACGACGTGATGTCGTGTTTTTTTCTAACACGAACATGACTCATTAAGAATACGACACGACACGAATAACATGATAAATTAATTTCCAGTCAATTGACACGATTCAATATGACCCAACACGATATATATATATATATATATATATATATATATCATTTTTTTAATTTTACATTAGATGAAATATATTAATTATTAAGTGATCGGGCCAATTAGATTTCTTAACCGGATTGTAATTGGGTCAAAACAAATCAATTTAATACGACTCAACATATTTACAAAATTACATTTTTTTTTGTATTGATACTATTACTAACTAATACTTGACTAATACTCTTACTAACTAAACTTTTACTAATATGAAATTGTTTTTAGGTAAACATTATTTGTACAGATAAAGAAAACAAAACAGAGGCAACTAACGCACCCGCGCACGTAACGGCTGAAAAAAAGAAGGGAAACCAAAGTTGATCCTCTCCCAAATTTACGGTAACCTCCCTTCCAAATCCAACGTGTTCTAGTCAGCTACCCCTCTTCCGTTATATTCAATCTCTCCGCTCTTCAGTTACGAAATCCTCATCCCTTTTATCTTAAGTTGCGAAGAAGGAAATACGTGTGTTCTCTCTCTCTCTCTCTCTCTCTCTCTCTCTCCAGTTGTGAAATAAGAAATATCTGATTCTAGTTTTTTTTTGTATTGTGTATTTGTATAGGCATATATAATTAGGCTTACAAGGTATTTGTTCGTAATTTGGGACTGATTCTAGTTTTTTTATGATGTTAGAATTTTCTTATTCTCTAATTTCAATAGTTGATTCTGATATGTATTTGTATTCTTATTGTTAAAAATATTTTTTTTAAATTTTTTTTTACCTTTTTTATGGATGCATACAGATTGTTGTTTGTGTATATTATATGCATGTATCTATGATTTTCATTTAATATTTTATTTTAGAACTTGAATAACATGATGCATACAGATTGTTGTTTGTGTATATTATATGAATGTTTAGGCATACATTCAAATTGATTAGATAAAGTGAGTATAAAGAAAAATTCCAAATATTTATTTGTTTAGAATAAATAAATAAGTAACGTTTACATTCAATGACCAATTTTCAGCATGCTAATGCATAGAAGGTTACTAATATTCAACTATTTCAAGTTAAGAAGATGTATGTTCATTATTAATTATTAGCCCTACATCATATTATATGTGTTGGGGCAACATTAGCTCCACTCAATTACAAATATCATTTTTAATATATCAATACTCTTCCTCTCTTATTATTTTTATTTTCTTGTTTTGATATATTTTATTTTATAGGTATGTATATTTAGTTATTTAATTGATCACTTTTGTTAATAGATGGTCTTAATTAGGCACATGTTTCGTATCTCCCTCTTGCAAAATCATATTTGATATATGTACGTGTGTTTATGTTTCATTACTAAAAGTTAAATTGACTCACTTATTTCATTTGTATTACTTAGTATATATTCACGACATTTAGCTTAAACATCTTGTTTAGTAGGTTACATGAAGTTTTTCACCGATAATCAGGAAATTAAGAGTAACATTTGTTAGGAGCAAACGAAAATTTGCACAAAATATTTTATACATGTTCCCAAAAGAAAGTTTATTAAACACGCCCTTAATGTTTAAATTATAAAAGTTGGATGAAACTCAAGAATAGATTGGACCCTGCTTATGAAAAAGGAGTGAAAGAATTCCTTGATTTTGTATTTACCAAAAAAGGGCCACAGAGTAAGATCCCTTGTCCTTGTGTCAAATGCAACAACTGCTATGACCAAACACGAGAAGTTGTGGAAGATCATTTGTTTATACGGGGAATAGTAAAAAGTTACACGAGGTGGATACATCACGGGGAAGACTTTGAACACGATTTGGGTGATGACTTTGAGGTTGAGAATTGTGATGAAGATGGAGAAGATGACAACATGCATGAGTTGATTTATGATATTGCCTCTGGTAATTTTGGGCATGGGTGGCGGGATAGATAAGAATCTAATAGCCAAGGTTCTCACGGGCGTAAAGGGAAAGATGATTCACTTATGAGATTATTGAATGATGCAGAACGAGAATTTTATCCAAGTTGTAAGAATTCCATATTATCCGTCATTGTGAAATTATTTCATTTAAAAACAATGAATCGGTGGAGTGATAAATCTTTTGACATACTGATTAATGTGATTAAGGACATCCTTCCAGTTGGAGAGACACTCCCAAGGTCATATTACGAGGCTAAGAAGATAATTAAGGACCTAGAACTTGATTATATTAAAATACATGCTTGCGTATGTGTACTTTTTTGGAAGGAGTATGATGATTTTGATGCATGTCTAAGATGCATAACCTCTAGATGGAAGTATGAAGGATGTAAGAAAATATTTCAAAAGGTTTTGCTTCATTTCCCATTAAAATCGAGGCTTCAGAGGTTATTTATAAACAAGAGCATTGCTCAAGATATGAGGTGGCATAATGATAAGCGCGTCAATGAGGAAAACGTTTTGAGGCATCCAACTGACTCTGAAGCTTGAAAAGAATTTGATAGAAAGCATAAATCATTTGCACATGATCCTCGCAATGTTAGGTAGGGTTTAGCAATCGATGGATTTAATCCTTTTGGTAACATGAGCAATGCATATGGCATATGGCCAATTTTTATTGTGATATACAATTTGCCTTCGTGGAAATGTCTAAAGGACCCTTTTTTCATTATGTCCATGATCATTCCAGGTCCAAATTCTCCGAGAAATGATATTAATGTATATTTACAACCGTTGATTGATGAATTAAATGATTTGTGGGAAGATGGAATTGAGACATTTGATGCCTACACCGGGAAAATGTTTCAATTGCGCGCAACAATTTTATGGACTATTAATGACTTCCATGCATATACTAACTTGTCTGGGTGGAGAACTAAAGGCTATAAAGCTTGTCCAGTTTGCAAGGGAGAAACTTCTTTTATCCGTTTACTTACAGTAATGAAGTGTTGCTACATGGGACATCGTCGTTTCCTCCCAAAAAATCATCATTGGCGAAAGGAGACAAAAACATTTGATGGTAATAAGTATTTTAGGAACCCAATACAACCGTTGTTCGGGGAAGACATTTGGAATTATTTAAATACAATTGAACAAGTTGAGTTTGGTAAGGATCCAGAATCGGTTAAAAGGACAAAGAAGAGAAAACAAAAGGAAAATGGTTTGAATTGGACAAAAAGGAGCATTTTTTTAATTGCCATACTGGAAGACTCTTAAGTTGAGACACAACTTAGATATAATTCACATAGAGAAAAATGTGTGTGACAATGTGCTAGGGACATTGATGAATATTGAAGGGAAAACAAAAGACACTTGGAAGGCCCGTAAGGATTTGATGGATATGGGTTTAAAGCCAGAGTTGCACCTACATCGTGATGGTGATTCATTTTCAATGTCGTATGCGTGTTATACTTTATCACATGATGAGAAGAAAAATTATGTGAATTCTTAAATTCGATCAAGTGTCCTGATGGCTTTGCCTAAAATGTTTCTCGTTGTGTGAAAATGAGAGAATGTCGTGTTTCGGGCATAAAGAGCCATGATTGTCATGTTTTCTTACAAAGCTTACTCCCACTAGAAATACGTGGATACATGTGTAAGGAAGTATCTCAAGCATTGGTTGAGTGAAGTAATATCTTTAAGCAACTATGTTCTAGGACTTTGTACTTAGACAAATTTGAGAAATTAGAAAAGTAGATCCCTTTAACACTTTGCAAACTAGAACGCATATTTCCTCCAGCCTTTTTTAATGTAATGATTCACTTAATAGTTCACCTTGCTACGGAAGCTAGGATTGTTAGTCCAACGCAATATCGATTGATGTGGCCGTTTGAAAGGTATTGTATAAGTTATATAAAAATTTCTTTATGTACTAAATTTTTTATATCATAGATTTTGATGTTTAAACATCAAATCATATCTCTTAATAGGAAAATGGGTATGTTAAAGGGGTAATTTCCTAATAAGGCAAAACCAGAAGGGTCTATTGCTGAGTGTTATATCCAGAATGAATGTTTGACTTTTTCTTCAATGTACTTGAATGATGTGGAGACCATGTTCAATAGGCCCGAATGAAATGATGATTTAGGTGAATAACAAGGCAAGCTAGATGTATTTACATCTGATGTTCGCGCATTTGGTGGGCCACACTATAGAAAGTTGGATGTAATTGAGTTATAGAAGGCTCACATGTATGTGTTAAATAACTGTGAAGTGCTTGAGAGCTATATAAGGTAAGAGAGATATTTTAGGCAAATTAAACTTTCTATTATTATAATGTTTTATTTAACATCTTTTAATATATCATGTGTAGTGAACACAATGATGAACTTAAGATCAATGGTGTGAGGGACATATACATGACGCATAAATCACAATTCATTAAATGGTTTGAACAATGCGTAAGTACAATTACAAGCAAAATTATTTGACTGTAATGCTACAATTTATTGGTACATATGTACAATTATTTATCATTAATTACATTTACACACGTGAGCAGGTCAAAAAATTATATTTTGAGGGGAAGGTCGATGAAGAACTTTTATCCTTAGCTAAGGGTCCGGACAACCGAGTGAAACACTACACAGGTTGCAATGCAAATGGGTTTAGATTTCATACCCAATAACGAGAGATGAATAGAAAGACCCAAAATAGTGGTTTGATTGTAAATGGAGAGCATGATGGGAAGTCAATTGACTTTTATGGTGTGATAACAGATATTATTAGTGTTATTGTTCAAATGTGATTGGTGGAACACAAGTGGCAATAGAGGCATTCAAATAGATAAGGAGGGGAACATTATTACTGTTAATGTATCAAGAAAATGGTACACTGACCAACCATTTGTGTTACCATCTCAAGCTGCTCAAAGTTTTTACATTAAAGACATGAAGCTAGGCGATAATTGGCGTGTTGCGGAGAGGATAACTACTCGTGGAAATTATAATGTACCTGAGCGCGAAGTAGATGAACCAATCAATATCGAGGACCCTTTTCAAGAAGAGGAGCCCATTGAAGATGTTGATATATTAAAATTTGATGAAGTTCCCCTATTAAAAAGAGATTATTTAGTACCATTAGAGTGTATTAATGCCGAAAGTGCACTACGTGAGAACTCGAAGTTTGGAGTAGATGAAAGGGGACAATGCTTCATTGATGATGATGAAATTGATGAAGCTTCTACTGGTAGTGATGATGAAAATGAGGAAGAATCTGATTGCAGCGATGATAATAGTAACAAAAGGGATAGCTCAATCGAAGATGATTTTGATAATGATTAATACATGTTCATTTGATGTCTAATTTCCTGAATGAGAACTCAATTATGCTTCAGGTATACTTTATTTAAATAAATTTGTTTGCCCTATTTCAAATTTAAAGTTAGTGATAGGCTACTATTTATAAATGCTAGATCCAATAACTTTCATATTAAACCTAACCTAATTGAACATAAATTTATTAAGTCTTTCGATATGAATAAAAAACAGTTTCTCAAGCTTCATTATTTAAATCTGGCTGCCCATTATTTAACCAAGCCAAATTCATTTATCTATTCTCATTCACATGAACATATAGATGGCTGGACCAGGAAAACGTCGATTTACTCAAAGTGGGTTGGATTCATCATCACAAACTCCGATTTCATCACGAGTATCTGACGACTTTCAGGTTGGAACATCAAGCGGTGTAGGACCACTTGCACGTGAGACAAACATCGATGCGAATGATGAGAACTTATCGGTGGTTGAGGGCAATGTCGTGAGCACAACAATCGCAGGTATGGTAGTTCGTGACTTAGATATTGCCTTTTATTTCTTGTAATCCCAGGGGACTTTATTGTTGATTTATATGTCAAGCTATCTTAATGAGATTTTTTTTCATTGTATCTGATTGTTAGATGCTAAAAAATATATGTTACTAGTTTGGTATATGTTACTTCCGCATCTATGAGGACTAGTTCGATGATATCCAACAGGATGCTAACTCAAAAATTTTAAATCAATGTTAAAACTTGATTTAAATTTTCTTGATATGATTAGTCATTAGATACTACCAAATCTAGTGTTTTCCTTTCACAATTATTTATGTATCAACATTTTCTTATAAATATTTCCAATCGGATTAATTTTTCATCTTACTTTCCAAGAATTGTAGAATCACGATCAACATCTTAGTTTCATCGCCCCTAGTTTTTTTTATCTTGGCTAATTTTTGCATAACTTAGTTGTCTACTTCTATGTATATGAAAAGGAGTTAAACATTAATAATACACTATTCTGTAGAAAAGTATTATTACTTACCTTTGGGTTCTAACTTTATAAGTTTATATGTGTTTGCATGTTCTTCTATGCTGAAGGGAAAATGGGGACCAACTCGTAATCTTTCCCTTGCCAAGAAGAAGGAAGCAGGGCATAAACTATTGATCGAGATAACATCGGATGAAAACAGAATTGTAGGATCAGATTGTCGTTCATTTATTGTTGAGGCAACATGTGTTGTTCGTAAGCATGCTACACTTTAAGCAGAAAAATGGTCTAAGATAAGTGAAGTTGATCGTGATTCCTTGAGGAAGATGGCTGGTGTAAGTGCATCTCTTAAACTTTAATTAAATAATTTACATACTAATTAGTACTTAAGTGTATAAGTTTTGTATTATTATTTTATACCATGATTTAACTAGGTTATGCCATTATAGGGTGCATTTGAGGTCAAGGGTGATGGGGATGCTAGAAAAGTTATTGATGCCCAACTTAACAAGCAATATAGGAATTATCGCCATAAACTCCATATAATCTTATATACTAACAAGCACAACACTATATTTTAACACTATAAAAACTCCATATTATTAATATTACACTATATATATACTTATACATATACAAGCCTACATATAAACAATATAGCACACTAAACTACAACACACACACACGCGCACACACACACACACACACACACACACACACACACACGGAGTTATACCCAACACGACCATGTTGTCCAAACCAATATCTACTGCCTACTCGGTTCCATCACCTTATGAACAACCCAGAGCCACCTCCATCCTAGCAGCTGCCCGAATATAATTATGCACACACATACACACATAAACACACACGTACATACATGTTCATGGGAAGATTATATACTTTATACAATCATGAATGTCTTTATATATCTGAGTTGATGGTTTAGTTTTCTTTCCTTTTATGACTGTATTGATGTTTGTTTATAATTGACATAGAAAGCAAAAACTGGGAAATAAGTTGGCCCAATTGATTTGTACCAGCTAACCCGATTTAGTGATGTAAAAGGTTGGGTCAATGATGATGCAAAAGAAAAACATGTAAGTTTTCCCCTCATTTAACTTGGCATATTATTTTTTTCTTTAGGATTTCGTAATGAGATGAAATGGTGTACTAATACATATATATAATATATATTACATAGGCAAAGATGGAACAACTCAAGTCTCAGTCCCAAGTTAAGGGATCGAATTCAGTGACAGAGGATGAAATCTGTTTGCAAGTTCTTGGACAAACATCGGGATACATACGTGGTTGTGGGTCGGGTCCAAAACCAACTCCATCCTTTTCCCATCAATAATACAAAGCTGAGTTAGATGAGTTAAGAAGTAGGGGAGAGCATGATGAGCAACAGAATAATCAAATGAATCAACAAAACAACGAGATAGAACAACAAAATCAAAAGATGCAGTTGGAGATGTAAGAAATGAAGTCTATGTTGAATGAGTTGATGATATATATTCGTAATGGAGGCGAAATGCATACTTCTTCTTGATAATTATCACTCTTCCCATTAATTTAACTAGCAGTAAGGCACACGCAATTCATGTACAATGTGTTTGAACATATAAATTAGAAATAACACAAACTTTACCGATGTTGTTCGTGCATAAGGTTGCACCTGAAATATAGTGTATTGAAATTAAATATTGAACTACCAAACCAAAAAATACGGAATACAAATTGAATTAAAAATAACAAATGAAGTGCCTAAGTTTTATTTAAACAGCTTTTATAGAGACTCCATGCATAGCTTGTAGAAATGGTAGTTTGTTCACATCTTGTTTTATTTATTTTGTTTTCTTAAATGGCTATTAACATTATCTTATATACACATTCATTTTTTATTTGCAGATTATGCAAGATGATACTTCTGCAATATAGGTGGTGTACCAGATGTCACATAGCAATTTACAAGGATGGGTTCGCCAAGTCTGAGTTGTGTTTTTTCTTTTGTCGACTTGTAATGCTTTATTTTGAAGTTTTAGTTGTGATTTTTTTTTGTCAGAATTGTAATGTTTTAGGTTGAAAAGTCTTACGAAAGTGTACCGAATATTGGATTGAATTGTTGGGTTTCTAATTTATATAGTTTCTTATATTTGTCACTACCAAAAGTGAAATATTTTTACAAATTGTCACTGATCATCAATAACATTATTGACAAGGAAAAATAGTTATCACAAAATAGTTATTTTTTTTATATAAAATTACAGTGACAAGCTTAAAACTTGTTACTAAATGTCAATATTTAGTGACGATACTATTTTCAGTCACCGATGACTTATTTTTAGTGGTGACATTAAATTTTGGACTGACCTTATTTTGTGACAAAATAATTATGTTTAGTGACAAAATAATCATTCAATTGTGACGAAATTAGTTGTCATTATTTCATATATATATAGTGACAAGTTGTTGGTTGTCAATAAAATCACTAATTTTAGTGGCAAATTTGCAAAGTCGTCACTATTGACATTTAGTGACATACCTATAGTGACAACTTTGTAGAAACTTATATGTTGTCATTAAATATATTTAGTGACGATGAAATAGTGTTTAGTGACAAAATTTTTTGCCACTAAACTCCAAATTTCTTGTAGTGAGATGGGTTTAACTGGAGGTGTGATCTAAAATTACTGTTAGTGGTAATAGTCGGAAAGGCGTTCGAAGTATGAGGGATATTATCTCTCTTATGTAAAACACCTACCGATTTTCTTTAACTACTACCCTTAGGGGTGTGCACGAACCCGAATAGACCGAACGTACCGAAAAAATCGAACCGTATCGGACCCACTTTTTTTTTTTTTTTTTAATTTGGTCTTAAAATGTAAAGGACCACATTATTCAGCCCGGTTTCGGTCTTGGATTGTAAAATGTGGGTTTGAACTGGACCGGACCGCTTTTATATATATATATATATATATATATATTAACTCACGCTGGGCTCACCCTGGGCTGCTAATGCCACACATAAACAAAATCCAATACCCATAACCGTGTTCATAACCCATTAAAAGACAATCTAACATAAGTTACATTCTTATTTTCTCTTCTCTCTCTCTACAAACTAACTACAGCGGCGCCGTTGGCTCTCCCTTCTTCCCTCATCTCGTGTCTCACTCTCCTCCGACATAATCAGTCTGTGATAGTTCCAACCTCATCTCGTCTCACTCTCCTCCGGTGCATAATCAAGTATGTTTATTTCTGATTTTTAGATCTATTGTTCCAAATGCTTGTGTATGTTTGTTGATTTTAGATCTGCTGATATTTTTGTTTGTTATGTGTATAAATGGTTTTTTAGATCTATTGATTTAAGATATGTGTATAACAAGTCTATAATGCAAGGTTTTCGAATTTAATTTTTGGCATGGGAGTTTTAATTTTGGGTCTTCCGGGTTAGTTTATTATTGTGAGATTAAGGTTTTTCTACTTTAACCATTCATTCTATTGGGTTATCCGGCCATGAGTAAGATACTAGTCCTTACACATTCAGAGCTAAGATTTTCATGGCTATTGATTCACAAAAATAAATATATACAAATTAAATTAATTTATTGTCAGAATCTTGAATTCATTCCTGGTGTATAGACTTATTAAATTTGGTGCTTAATGATGATGATATATGTTTGTAATTATATATGCAGACAGCATGTAAAAGCATCTAAGAACATAAAGTCTATATTTAATTTATTTCCTTCTATTCACCATTTAATTTGCTTGCTTTCACTCCTTTTTTGATGGTGTATAATCAATCAACATAAAGTCTATATCTACTTGTATACATAAAGTCTGCTTTAACCATTCATTCTAACAATTGTTTGTGGGTTTTGTATTTAGGACTGACTAATGTGCTTTTTTTTTAAGATAAGTGATGTTTTTAAATAAATAAAAAAATGTGTTTTTTTTTGTATGGATCGAATAGGACCGAAACCAAACACGGTCCGGTTGAAAATCGAATAGGACCGAGACCGATTATTAAGGTCCGATCTCGGTCCATAATTTTATAGGACCAATTAATGCGGTTCGATCCCAAAAATACCTTAAAATCGGACCGGACCGGACCGCGAACACCCCTAACTACCCTGTTTGAACTTTTAGCTACCACCTTTTCAATATAATAGTTTTTTCTTTTTGCCAGTTGATCACGGCTCGTTCCACTATCGTTGAGGTTGACTGATTTCAGGTCATTTACTTTGTGCGATGTCATGTGGCTGCCAGTTTTATTAAGTCCCACGTGTCCTTTCGTCTGCTGGTTTTTGGAAGCTGTTACTCCTTTCCCATTCGGTTTGTCAGTACTCGATCGAGGCAGGTCACCTCCAACACTGTCAAGAGCAGCATATCTATTATTGGTCCTTCCCAAAGAATCCTTGGTTCCATTTGGATATAAATTTAGTTTTAGTGTTAGTAATCCTCCTGTTTCCTTGCACCAACATCCAAGGACCAAAAGGATCTTCTTTTTTCTCCACGTCAGTTGTGGAAGTTACCTCACTACCCCAATGGTATTTTTATCAAAATAGCCGTTAATGACTGTTGCAGGTTGAGTTTCACCAATATTCCTTACAGTAGTGTTTTTCGGTGGACTACATCTCTCTTGAGGAGGCGTATTAAGCGAGAAAAACTCCGTTTTATGGCCAATCTTACCACACTTGAAGCATATATATGGGAGGAACTCGTATTCCACTCTATATTTTCTACCATCCAACTTATAACAAGGTATTAAGAGTTTATAGAGATCCACTTCTATGACAACCCCGCCTAATAAAATACCAGGCGATCACTTCTATATTAAATTAAAACAGGAGTCGCATATGAATCATTCTTAGCATCAGTGTCGAAAATCAATTTAATTACTAATAACCTATTAGGCTGGCGTCAGAATTTTACTTAACTACTCTTTTTAAACGACTACAAATAAAACATTCACACAGTTTGCGTAAATGAAACTGAAATGAAATAAAATAACCGAATACTCAGTCAAAATATACAACCATATCGAATGCCGCACTAAAAAGACGGTAAAAGAATAAATAAATGTTGTTGGGTTATTAACCCGAATGTGTACACAATACCTCCTATCTAGATTACAAGAATGAAAGTGTCTATCGAGAACCTGCATGCATCCACAGCTGCTGCAGCAGACGTCTGTCTCGAAAGAAATGTCATCTAGGCGTCCCTGTGTCTGGACACCTATATAATATATATATGTAGCAAGAGAGGGAAAAGTGGATAAACGGGTCAGAGCCCGAGTTGTGAAAATATTTTGCAAGTGCATAAATGCTTTATTTTAAAATTATGTTTTATCTCATATTTAAATTGGTATCGCACTCCCATGAGATACCCCTCACCTCTCTTCTAAGAGTGCACGCCTAACGCACTTAACATTCTAGTTAAGCTACCCTGCCTAACTAATCTAATACCCCCGTCTACTAGAAACCTCTACAACCCGAGCACTAAGGGCTAAACTTCTCTCCATTCTCAACACTACGCTAAGTTAGTGCGTGGGGTGTCTCGCGAAGCGAAATCCAAACAAGGAACCCCCCCCCCCCCGATACACTACTGCTTGGCAGGGTTAATGGTAGAGATCCATTAAGCCCGTTGTACAAAACCAATATATAAATGCATACTTATATGTTAATATACATATCATATTCATTCTTATATACATCTTACAATATACATCCAGATAATATCTCTCGGACTTAGGTTTACTTTACTTTCATCTTTATAATACACATCCGAATCTATCTCCCGGACTGAGGTGTATTCTATACACATCCGGATGTAACTCCCGGACTGAGGGGTATTCTATATTCATTTTTATCTCTTTATCTCATTAGAGATTTATATTACATTGTTCTCATACACAAGTAATATACCATGCACACATGCATACAAACCATCCCACCGAGCTATAACTCGAGGATGCGGTCTTATAGTGCCGATCCAAAAATTTGGGTTTGCTCATATACCACGGTACCAGCTGGAATCCTCAACAATCCTGGTAAAATACACAACGGTGGAAGCAGTCAAGTTCCCCTTGCGAGTGGGAAATCACATAAATCGCACTCGAACGTGGGACGCAAATGACCTGGGGACTATACTCTCCCTGCTCCTCGAGCCAGGGGATTCACCCACATCGCGCAACCTCCCTGGATCGCACTAGAGTAATATATAACTGCGACTGTTCCAACCCTATACCAAAGGAAAGCCCGCGGAAAGCAGCCAATCTAAATGCATACATATCATCACATATAGATATATATGTATTTATATCATATCATATATATACTTTAATCATATAGTATATATATACTATATATTCCTCCTCGAATATATACATAAATGGCCATAATTGCCAATCACATAATAATATTTAAGTATTCTCTCTCTTAAATATTATTCACACCTTAATCACCATTTAAGGACTTGTACATAAACCCGAATGTACCAATTTATACTAATTGGATAAGTGTACCATCGACCATATTCTTAGTTCCATAAGTATACACCACTAACTCCTCTTTAGCCCATATACATTCTAACTGCATTAATATATCAATACACGCTTGCCGAAAGATTTTCCCGAATGTCTCTTGTCCCAAAACATTAATTAACTCCATACCCCGGATCACACTCTAAATTAATCCGAGGTTTACTTATCCTCCTCAAATCATCATTTAGGAGTCCTAATATCCCATTTACAAACTCCTATAATAGTCTCCAAAACCATAAATTAAGTCTCCCTAAACTTAAAAGGAGAAAACCTCAAAAGTCTGCCAATACCGAATCGATTCGGCCTGTCCGAATCGATTATACTTTCAAACTGTCTCTTACCGAATCGATTCGACCTGTCCGAATCGATTCGGCTGGTCCGAAATCCCCAAATTTGCTTAGGGTTTTATATATAACCCAAAAAATCCAAAAATTAATCCAACCACCATTTAAATTATAACTCGGATTTATTCCTACAAACCCAAAGTTTTCATACCTCCTCAAGTCCTTTAGAGGTCCTAACACTCTATTTAAGAACCCCTAATACTTATTTCCAATTAATTCTAACCTTAATTTCTAACTAACGATTTCGATCTCGGACAACTTTTCGTAGAAAAATCACTATAAATCCATAAAAAAGCAGAAAAATACGCTGTCGGCGCCCACACGACCGTCTCGAAAAGATCTACAAATTTTATTTTTTGACCAAGAGCCGAATCGATTCGCCCTGTCCGAATCAATTCGGTTAAGACGCAGGTCACTATTCATCATATTAAAAAAAAATCAAACCTCCATTATTCTCTATTTTTGTTGTTTCTAAGCTCATCCAACAACTCAATAAACATCTAATTTATGTTTTACAACTAACACATCAATTTATTTGGGGTATCAACCTATTTCTCTTAGATTTCAACCCTAACATCATAAAAACCTAGTTTTGGCATTTCTCCCATTTCAATTCCATTTTATACTCCATTAACATGGTTTTAATACTAGAAATCATTAAGAGTTTACACTACATCAATATGTAAACTCATTTTCAAGTTTTTCCAAATTTTACTTTAAGGGTTCTAACCCAAATTCATATAGTTTACCAACTATAATATGAAATAAATGCACAAAATGAAATAAAGCAAGTACACACTTGCCTGGAGGATAAACTCCGACGACCTCGAGTCGAATCCGACGGAGTTTGGAATGTGTTTCCCCTTTTCTCCTCTTTTTCTCTCCTCCTTTCTCTCTTCTCTCTTTTCTTTCTCTTTTCTTTCTATTCTTTCCCTCTCTCCCTCCTTACATAAGGAGAAAAGGGATTATACCCCTTAAAACCCTAAAATGACTCGTTTACTAAATTTCGAGCTCTTTTAACTCTAAAATTCCCCGAAACTCAATTTTGACAATCGGACACTCTTTTTCGACTATCTCGGCCATTCCGAGACTCACGGCGCAGTCAAAATTCCCATCCGAGGTACTTGACCACAAATCACTATTTCAACTCAACACAAATAAATGCGGTATTCCCATCAAAATATTGTATTCTGTCGCTTTCCCCGGCTGCGACATGTTATTAAAACACTCCAATTTATTCACTAAATCCCAAGAGTAATTATAATACACACCGACAATCCTTAAATCCTTGAAAACTCCAAAAATTACTATTCACGATAATCTATTAAATTCCCAATTCGCACTTAATTATTAAATTTAATTTCCCATAAAAGTGGGGGTTGTTACAACTTCAACACATATTCTGGCATATTTTCCTCTAGCAGAGGATACCGAGTTAAAATCTGTCTTAATGGGTCTTCCAGGCTTACAACCTGTTTGAAATAATGCTCTTTCATCAAACCGCTCAATAGGAAGACGAGGAAGCCTGACCCACATTGCTGTAGTAACATGATTGGACTTTAGAGGATTAAAATTAGGCACCCATTTTCTAACAATAAGATAATGGTTATTTATCACCCATGAGTCACTTGTCAAGACATTATGGTAATCCTCTTTCATCAGAAATTTAAACACGAAGTGACCCTTTTCAAAATCAACCGCTTCATAATCAACCACTTCATAATCTCCTTACAAATTCCATAGAGAGGGAACTCTAGCACTTACACTTTGAAACCAATGTTTCACCAAGAAGATTTACTATGACACTATCATTTCATTTCTTTCTAAGTTTCTCCACATATTTTTTGGGGATAGAGACCACTCGACACAATGGGTCTTCCTCTTGATCAACCGGATTAGCTTTGAGGTCCATCGTCTCACCGTTGTTCTTCATAGACACCTCCATATCATCATCTGACCACCAGGAGTTTTCATCATCAAAAAGATATCAGAGTTTACTTCTTTACTTACCACATCTTTATAGGATAGGATCTTTTTTGGATTTTCATTCTCAACACCACAAGAGAAAGTAGCTGGCTCTGAAGCATTTACGTTGGAAAGACCCTCTATGATCATATCTGAATTTGCACCATCCCCATTAGCAGTATTGTCGTATTTATTGCTACTTCGGGAGATCATTGCATCTTCGTAATTCTCCAAGTCCATTTCAACGAGAGTTTCATGATTGTCCTTTTGTTTTTTTTTCCTTAGATCTTCTTCTTCTTTAGAGTTGCTGTGTGACAGAGGTGGGGGTGGTCTCCCAATCTTGCCACTGTCCGTTATGGAGTGGTCCGATTGGATAGCAAGAACACCATGCATGGTGACAAAGCAGAAGAGAGCGTTAGACCAGAGAGCTTTTTCCTATAGAAAGAAAAATAACATGGAAGTCAAAACAAAAACACATCAGCAGCAAGAAATATTTTCGGAACCACGTGGGTTTTGTTGGCATGGGATAAGAGAACTCCTAGTTTTGTGGAATAGGTTGAAAGGTTCCTGTTTTGTTTATGGTCTTGGGTAGTTGGGTTGAAACCGGGTCAGTGGGTAGGAGCAGGTTCTTGGATCTAGGCTGTGGGTACTGCTACTGGGTTGTGGGTTGCCTGGCGTTAAAACTCGGGTCAGATTAGCTCCGGGTTTTGGGTTATGGGCGAAGGTTGCTTTGGGTTGTCTGGCCGGAGGTGGCTTGGGTACAGGGAATGAAGGTGTCAAGTCGGGATCAGGTTTATGGCCGGAGAGTGAAGGAAGGTCGCCGGCGGAATATAGCAGGTGGAAGGTAGGCCCGGGTATAGTCCTTTCTTTGTTCGGGTTAGGGTTTAGGAGCTGGTTTTATTGCCAGAGATTGAGATCGGGTTTTGGATGTCGAGTATGGAATGGGTTTGAAAGATGGGTTATTGCGGGTTTTGAGCTATGGCAGGAGCTGCCATGGAGGTGGGCGGATTCGCCGGAATGTGGCGGATTTCTTAGGTGGGCGGATTCGCCGGAATGTGGCTTAGGTGTGGATTTGTGGATGAAAAAATTTATTTGCACCGAGATACATGAACCGAGATATGTACATAAAATTGTATTTTTAATAAAAATGTTTATTTTAAAATTGTTTTTAAAAAAAGTGTTTTTAACTTTTTATGATTGTTTTAAAAAACATTTAAATGATATGGATCCGTGTCAATAACACTAACTAATCGCGATAATAATATTGATCCGCGTCAGTGACACTAATCAAACACGTTGATGATGTGGGTCCGCGCCAGCGGCACTAACCAAACAATATGATGATGTGGGTCCGCGCCAGCGGTACTAACCAATCGCGATGATATTATGGATCCGCGCCAGCATCACTAACTAATCGCGATGGTGATGTGGGTCCGCGCCAGCGGCACTAACCCATCGCGATGATGATGAGTCCGTGCTAGCGGCATTAACCAAACGCGATGATACTGTCGCTCCACGCCAGCGGCACTAACCAATCGCGATGATGATGTGAGTCCGCGCCAACGATACTAACCAATCGCGATAATGATTTGAGTCCGCGCTAGCGGCACTAACCAATCGCGATATTGTGGGTCCACGCCATCTCTTAAGAAATTATTTTTCATATTTTTAATAAAAAAAATATACTGTTTTTTAAATAAGAAACTATTTTTAAAAAATAAAAATAAAATTAATTTTTTGAAAATAAAATAAGATTTCAATTTTTTTTTGAAAATAAAATATTTTTACATTATATCGTGATTGGTTAGTGATGTTGGTGCGGATCCACATCATTATCGCAATTGGTAGTGATGTTGGTGCGGATCCAATTTTTTTTAAAAATAAAATACTTTTACAAAATAAAAATAAAAACTATATTTTTATAATAATAGGAAAATAGTTTTTTTTATATAAAAATGTTTTTATATCTATTGTTAAAAACAAAAGAATAAGAATCTTAAAAAAAAAGAAAAAAAAAAGATGAATGATATGTGACCACGTCACTATGTATTTATTATATACAAAAAATGTCGGTGCAAATAGAAAAGCTCTTTGTGGATTGGAGAGAGAGAAGAGAGGTTAGAGAAACACTTGTCTGTGTAAGGGGTATGGTAATGGGTGTGGGTGTGTCTAAATATTCTAAAAATTCAAATAAATTAAGACTCAATTAATTCTAATAAAATATCTAACTTACAAAAAATATATATATTTACAAGTCTAAAATCAAATAAAATTAAAAGAAAATATAAATCTATTAAAACTAAAAAAATTAAATCCCTAACCTAAATATAACTCAAATAAGTAAAAATAAAATAACAATAACAATAATAAAACTAGACAACTAAAAACTAATAAAATAAAATAAAGAATACCTAATAAAGTAAACATATCTGCGATATTTACATAAAAAAACTCGACACGCAATAACGGAACCTGTATACACACTATACGCATGCAAATGAAATATAAAAATCCTAAAAATTATATACGACTCAAATAAAAATCTAAAAAAATATGAAAGTACAAATTAAACACACACGAGGCTCGGGTGATGGTTTGGGATTGATTTAGGCTTAGATTTGTAACAACCCGCGTAATTTTTGGGCTATTTTAATTAATTTTGGAAAATGGAGGAAAATAAAGTTTTTGATAAAATTATTTTTATTGCTCAAATCTGTTGGTTATTATTTTTTAAGGTGAGAATTTCAAATGGTTTCGAAATCGGAGTTAAAGCGGATTTTAAAATGATTTTTAAATATTTTTAACTCTTGGAGTTGTTTTGACTTCCAACTCTTCATTTCTTTGCCTTATTTAAAGGAGTCTTTTGGATTCCAACTCTTCATTTCTTTGGATTATAAAAGAAAGTCGTGGGCAACCCTATTTAACATACTTTTGGCACAAATTTTGGCAGCAAATATATTTTATATTTCTCTTCTTTTTATATACACATTAGCCCTTGAGATTTGTGAGTTCTAACCTTAGATTAGAGGTGTTTTTGGGGCTATTTTGTTGGAGGTTCTTGGAGAAGCTTTTGTAGATCTTTTGTGTTGATCTTGAGGATGTGATCATTGGTTTCTCATCATGGTTTGAGGTATGGGGTTTTACACAATATGCTCCTTAAATCTCGCGAGTGTCATTCTCTTTGAATTCATGTTTAATTGAACTCATATTTGAATTGATAAATTCATTGAAATCTGGAAAATAATTGTTGAAATTATTTTGATTCATGTGGTATCATTATATTGTTGATGAGCACGTTGTCATGAGATTGTAATATGGCACGGATGTTGGGCACTCGCCAAAATTTCTGTTTTCCGGGCTATGGCTTGATAAAGCATATACGGATGTGGTGAGGCCTGGTGACCCGGTTAAAGTATTGTTGAGAAATTATATTGATAAATGCTTTGAGATTTACATTTTGATTTGAATATTCGTACTCGTGTTGTTACGTTTTATTCATCGCTGACATATATTTGTTGAGCATAATTCCTGTCGTATTGTGTACTTCCCCATATTTTCTTTTAGTGGCAGGTTAGCGCGGATTTTGGGGCACTATGGAGATTGATTTTAGCGAGGATTATTTGGGAAAGATTTGTATTATTTTGATGTATAGAGCTTTGGAGATTTGTATTTTATTTTCGAGTTACTTGTTGTAATTGAAGAGATTGAGATTAGTGGATTTATATTATTGTGGGTTTATTTAGATGCTTTATACCTTGTCACTTGTGGATTTTGATTTATTTTATCGCATTAGCGCTCCGTTCGCTCTCCTCGGGCGGACGGGGTGTTACAAATGGTATCAGAGCTTAGTTATACGGCAACCCTCGGGGCTTGAGTTTTGGGTTTATTGCGTGGTTAGCAATTTTTGGAGATAGAAAATTTTAGGTGATATTCGTGTTAGGCATCTAGATTAGATGTGAGGAAATTATTTTTGGAGACGAAATTATTTTTGGAGATTGTTAGCCTGATTTTGAGAGTTAGGCATTCGACGAATTTCGAGGGCGAAATTCCATTGCTAGTGGGGAAGTGTAACAACCTGCGTAATTTTCTGGTTATTTTAATTAATTTTGGAAAATGGAGGAAAATAAAGTTTTTGATAAAATTATTTTTATTGCTCAAATATGTTGGTTATTATTTTTTAAGGTGAGAATTTCAAACGGTTTCGAAATCGGAGTTAAAACGGATTTTAAAATGATTTTTAAATGTTTTTAACTCTTGGAGTTGTTTTGACTTCCAACTCTTCATTTCTTTGCCTTATTTAAAGGATTCTTTTGGATTCCAACTCTTCATTTCTTTGGATTATAAAAGGAAGTCGTGGGCAACCCTTTTTAACATACTTTTGGCACAAATTTTGGCAGCAAATATATTTTATATTTCTCTTCTTTTTATATACACATTAGCCCTTGAGATTTGTGAGTTCTAACCTTAGATTAGAGGTGTTTTTGGGGCTATTTTGTTGGAGGTTCTTGGAGAAGCTTTTGTAGATCTTTTGTGTTGATCTTGAGGATGTGATCATTGGTTTCTCATCATGGTTTGAGGTATGGGGTTTTACACAATATGCTCCTTAAATCTCGCGAGTGTCATTCTCTTTGAATTCATGTTTAATTGAACTCATATTTGAATTGATAAATTCATTGAAATCTGGAAAATAATTGTTGAAATTATTTTGATTCATGTGGTATCATTATATTGTTGATGAGCACGTTGTCATGAGATTTTAATATGGTACGGATGTTGGGCACCCGCCAAAATTCCTGTTTCCCGGGCTATGGCTTGATAAAGCATATACGGATGTGGTGAGGCCTGGTGACCCGGTTAAAGTGTTGTTGAGAAATTATATTGATAAATGCTTTGAGATTTACATTTTGATTTGAATATTCGTACTCGTGTTGTTACGTTTTATTCATCGCTGACATATATTTGTTGAGCATAATTCCTGTCGTATTGTATACTTTCCCATATTTTCTTTTAGTGGCAGATTAGCGCGGATTTTGGGGTGCTATGGAGATTGATTTTAGCGAGGATTATTTGGGAAAGATTTGTATTATTTTGATGTATAGAGCTTTGAATATTTGTATTTATTTTCGAGTTACTTGTTGTAATTGAAGAGATTGAGATGAGTGGATTTATATTATTGTGGGTTTATTTAGATGCTCTATGCCTTGTCACTTGTGGATTTTAATTTATTTTATCACATTAGCGCTCCGTTCGCTCTCCCCAGGCAGACGGGGTGTTACAAGATTTGATACGAGATTGGATTTAGGGCATCTAAACTCATCGGAACAAGCTCAAAAAGGGTCTTCGAATTTCACGATCACTTTGATTTCTTCGTTGATCGCTTTTGACCGCTACTTTGTCACAATTACATTGATTTAGCACAATTTGATGTTGCGACTCCTAATTGACTTGCAATATAGATGAATACAAACATAAGGACAATTTCATTGAAAACAAATGACTAATTTCACGTAGTTGGGGTATAAATTAAACACTTTTGGGTGCTTATAAAAAATCTTACAGTCTCTCTCGCATAGGCTCCTTACAAAGTAGATGACATTGAAGATGTTAGAGCTTTGCTTTTGAAGCCAATTCGTGTAAATGAATTGATTGTCTTTATCAAAATCTATAAGGTGAATTTTTCTTATCGCCAAGGAGTTTCTCCCGAAAAAAGGAGAAAAATCTAACTTTTAAGGCTAAGAAGGCATCTCCGGATTTTAGTTCCTGTGATGTTAATGAGGATGATATGGCATTCCTCACTAAGTTTGCCAAAAAGTGGCAAAAATGATTTCAGAGTAAAGGGGCACCTCAAAACTATCAGCCTTGCCTTGAGATTGGTTATAGAAGTGGAGAAAAGAAAGATGAATCTCTAAGGAATGTCACGTGTTTTACGTCTGGTGGTCGAGGGAATATGTCAAAGCAATGTCCCTAAAATATGAGTCATGATTGTAGCAAAAAATGATTATCAATACACTTGTAGTGACGATGACTCAGACTCCGACGATAACTCTCAAGAATGTAACTATGTCGCATTTATGACGAGAGAGAAATTTGACGAATTAAAAGATTTAGAGGATTTGGATGTTCCTCTTCTGCCTAGTGAAGAAATGACTATTCTTAGTACCTCTTTGAGTATTATTGAGGAAGAATAGGAAAATGATCTTCAAGAAGAGTATGCTAGGCTTTACAGGGAGTCCATGGACCTTGAAAGGCATAACATGGAACTCTCCACCAAGTTAGCTAATGCCGAGAACCAAATGCCTATAGTGAGTGAGATTAGGATGAGTGATTTTATTGCTCCATATATGGTGAGTAGTGCACTATATTTTGAAGAAAGTTCCATTGACTTTATTCATATGGAGATTGAGTTCCTTAGGATGTCCTTACATGAGAGTGAAAGCTCAAGAATAGCCATAGAGAACCAAATATCTTCATTTGAGACCAAATTACTATCTGCGACCACTTTTAAGATGAATATGGTGGGTAGGCTTAAAAAATTCGATAAGATGCTTTTTGGTGTCAAGTTGTCCACTTCAGATAAACGAGGACATGGTTTTGAAAATGATGGTTCTACATCTAACCAAGATTTCTTATCATCCCAATCCATTTTCCATCTCCTATTGGTGAATCTTTGACTCATTCTATACCCAAAAAAGCCAAGGGAATGTGACGTTCATGTGTCCCTATTGTAACAAGTAAGGAGACTTGAAGGATTTTTACTTTAGACTTAAGAAGAAACAACTCAAGCTCCCTGTCCACCCACAACCCTTTAAGTGTACATATTGTCATAAATTAAGGCACCTTAAGAAGTTTTGTGTTTTGCTTAAACCCGCGTCACATTTAGATGATTTTGATTGGGTTAAAAAAGGTCTATAGGAAAGGGAAGAAGAAGGTGGAATCCCCTCAAAAGTTTCCTTCTAAAGGAAAGGAGAAAGAAAAAATGCCGGTCTTCCTAAACTTCCCATTTGAGTTCCTAGATTCAACTCTTTAAGACTAGATTCGGATAGGGTACCTAAATAAAACAATAATGGAGGAGAGCTAGAATCCTTAGATAAACGTGCTAAGAATTGGTACTTGTTTAAGAAAAATAGGATTCTTACGGTTTAGGTGTCTTATAGTGTTTTGTTTACTCTTTTTGGATAGTCACATTGATTTATCTCTATCACTACTTTTATTCTTTAGATATGATCTTTGGTTTGTTTATATCTTTGGACTTTTGTCCTTGTACAATATTGGTCTTCTATGCTTGCTAGGTATTATTTTATCCCATGAACTTAAATGTAAACCTACTTGCTTAGTTATTGTACTGATATTTTTATTTATGGCTTTTAATACTCTATTCTTAAAATATTTATAAATCAAAAGTCCTTAGTAAATTGAGCTTTCTATTTTAGAGTATTTGTCGTAACTCATGCACTTTGGATTGCACAATAAACTTGAGCATTTCCACGCAAAATATAATTAAGGGATTTGTTTTCTATTTGTACCGAAAATTAAAAGTTTTATGTGATGTTTGATGAAAGGTTATCATTGTTAATCCTTTTATATATGAGAGTTTTTATCATCACGGCTGGAGTTAAAAATATATACATATTCAAAATCATGTGTGATGATGTGATAAGGGCTGGAACTTTGGGTCGTGAGAACTAACTTTGAAAAATTGGAAATAATTCCTATCATTTGTAATGAATAAGCGAAAACCACCACATACAAAATTTTATTAAAAGTGATGTCTCAAAGATTTTTATTTATTCAAAAATTGAGTAAAATCAAAGATATGAGACTTAAAAGGTTTTAATCATAAATTATTATTTGAGGGGTAAATATGATAGTTGATGATGCTGGAAACACCACCACCAGTATGAGGTGTTGATAAGCTCAAACTAGCAATAACAATGGTAGCATAAGAGTAAATATCTAGTAGAGGGAGGTGAGGAGAAGAGGAAAAACACTAATATATAAGTGGTTCAGCCAATCTGGCCTACGTCCACTGTGAGTGTGTGAGTAATTTCACTAGATGAAGGCACTAATGGCCGTATATACAATCTCTCCAATTTTCTCTCTCTACTGTGTTAACCCACAGAGTTTCATCTAGGGTTGCAATTATCGATCCTTTTGAAAGGTAGAGGAAGACCTTTATATATAGTGCTTGAGGGGGGTAATGTAACCCCAAGCATGCAATGAGCATGTGTATAAGGATTGAACCAGTATCCTGTCGACACCTAGTTGATCTTAAGTAGATAATGATGACCAAAATATTCCCTCACGTGGGAGGAGTGATTCAGTTATAACTGATTTTCTCACGTGTTCCAAACCTTCCATGTGCTTGTGTATGCTCGACCCTGTAGCATCACTTGTTGTAACTTCGGCCTGACCGACTATGAGGTTGTAAGAGTCTGATAGTCGCTTTGTCATGTTGATCATCAGTATGACCTCGGCTTGGAAGACTAGTTGAGGTAAGCTGTAACTTCTACTAAGGCAGATGATGATGTTGGCATTGTTTGAGCCCATGGGACTCTGCTGACTTCGGTTGATGGCCGACCGAGGTTGGTAACTTAGGGGCCGACCTTCTAAAAGACGACATTTCTGATGGCTATTATCAGCTTCTAGTCAACTCGGCTGTGAGACAGGCCGAGGTATGTGACCCTGAGTAAGAGGGTGCACTTTGGACATATCAATCACCCCTAGCCCTTAGCCGTCTATATGCAGAGATAGTTGAGGGATATATATTTATGCTCGACTGATGGAAGTGTGAGTAGTCATTTGGACACATGTCAACCTTGCAACTGGCTGTCATATGCCCCAAGATAGCAACTGATGTGACGATGCCTTTTAGGGTTTCGAGGTAAAATAATGAGTTGTCTTGGTTTTGGTGCCTAATTATCACAAGGGTTTAAATTAATTTCTCTATCCTCTTTCTTCCTTCTTCCCCTTTCTTCCCGATTTAGAGCAATTCTGCAGCTTTTCCTTTAAGAATTTCTTCATCCTCCTTGCATCCAAGGTTCCTTGTGCTTATGCCTCTCTTCTATCGTTCATACCCATTCAGGTATCCTTCCCCTTCTCTTTCTCTTCATTTGTTAACTTTCATTTCACAGTTTAAACTTTTTCGGTGGCTTTTTCTTTTTTCGGTGAGGGTTTCTTCCACTGTTAGGTGGTTTTAGGGTTATGATTACAGCGATTAGGTAGCTTCGGGACTGTTCTAGGCTGCTCCGAGGTTGTTTTAGCCACAAACAACCCTCTTTTAGGTTTATCGATGACCCCCCTATCATCTTCTTCGACAACTAACTTATGGTGTTCTTCATTTAAGACCTTTCAACTTCCACCCTTTGATCTTTAATTTGGGTTCTTTAAGTTGTGTACCTGTTTGTCCTTTTTTAGTCGAAGTCTCAAAGTGTAGTCTCATCCTCTGAATGCTCAGACCTTTGTACAAACTCATTAAAGAGTTTTCGTCTCTGCGTGAGAAGAACTTTAAAAGATTAGACAGCTAGAGCTAGCCCAAGAGGAAGCTCGCAGGTCTGAGGCCTTTCCCCTCAAACCAAACTTTCCTCCGCCTTTGAAAATTATATACCCTGCGTCAGCCGAGCTTGCTGATCCCGTAGAGGTTCCCGAGGTTCCTATACCAATGTTTAAGTCATCTTCCTCGGACCCTATGTCAGCATCTGAAGCAGGCGAATCTGTAGACTCTTTTCAAGAGGCTATGGATTATTCCCCTAGGCAAGGTGAGGTTCCTGAGGAAGTCTAGATTCCAAGCCGTGCCTCATACTACTAAGGTGCCACCACTTCGCGTAGGTCTTTCGATGTTGAAATCTTAGGGCCCAGTGTGGCGATTCCTCATCAAATTGATGTTATTCCTCTATCGACTGCCACCAGGGTTGAATTTGCTTAGAGGTTTCCTGGTGGTTCCCCTATAACTGCCCATGCCGACGCTACTAGGGATGGTGATGATGATGAAGGAAGCTAACTTTATACCTCTGAGGCGGCCAAGTATGAGAGTACCGTCAACGAGTATGACCTTCTTACTTTTAAGCACCTCTATTCCATAGATTCTTCAATCTTCCTTAGGAAAGCTCTAAAGGATGAGAGGGCCTTCGATGGCCGAGATAGAGAAATCTGTGTTTATGAACATATGTTTAAGTTGGGCGTTCATCTTCCTATTTATCCAACCATCAGAGCTATACTCTCCCACATAAATCTTGCCCCTTCCCAACTGTCCCCAAATGCCTGTAGGATTATGATTGAGGCCATCGTCCTTTGGAGGGATGTTCACCATTCAGACCTTTCAGTTAGAGTTTTTACAGGTTATTATATTTCTTTGTCCGCCAAAAACTACCCCAGCTACTACCACTTTTTATCTAGGAAATCAGAGAAGAAAATGCTTTTGGTTACCCAAACTTCAAATTATAATTGGAAACCTCGGTACTTCTTTATTTTCGGGGCATGGGAATTTGGTTAAGATGAGGCTTCTAGAACGTCGGTTCTAAGGACTCCTCTGAGATGGGGGAAAGTCTCCCTTGCTGCTAAAGCCGACCCTGGACTTAGCCAGGACAATTACAAGAACATTGAGGACCTTCGTAATCAGGGTGAGAAAGATCGTCTCGTTAAATATGAACATCTAATGACCCCCTATTACCTTTCTCATACAGGTTTGGGGGGTGGTTTCCTGGAAGGGCTTCGTAAGTCTTTATTTTTCTTATCCAAGTTATACCTCTTATATTTTTTTATCTCGGATTGACTAACTCAGAGACTCATCTTTTGCAGAGCTCCCAGCAGGCATATCAGACGAGTTTTGAGAAATATCGACACCCAGTTTAGTGAAAATCATGGAAAAGCGAGGTGGTAAGAGTGCACCACTACTGACATAAAAAAAGAACGTCGATACCTCCAGGGCCGACGCTAACAAAAAGAGGAAGTCCACGATTGACCCAGTGTATATGAGGCCGAGCAAGACTCAGGCCAAGGATCGTGCCATACACATTTCTATAGACAATGCCCTGGCTGATCGTCTATCTCAGCTCAAAATTGAAGATAACTTGATCGGACACAGTTTGAAGGCTGCCGATGCTATTGGCATAATAATGACTAAGGAAGATAAGCATTTTCTACGCGCATTGAATGTCCTTTTATTGGTCGAGTTTGCTCTCCATAAGTCAATCCAGGTACCAATTTTTTGCTCATTTGCTCACAAGTGTAACATCAATTTTTTAGAAATTATAACTCATATGTTCATACATCTGATCTTCTTTTGTAGGGTGTCTTATTTTTTCATCGTTTTGTTGATTGGACTTTGAAGAAGATTACCCTTATAGAGAGGGGTCAGGAAGGTGAGAAGGTTGAGTCCTCTCTAAATGCAGAGGTTAAAAAGTTGAATGGAGTCATCAAGGAGAGGGACGACCAGTTGTCTCAGCTCAAGAAGGATCGCAGCAAGGATCTGAAGGCCAAGGATGATGTTCTTTAATCTAAGGTTAATACTATAGTCAAGGCTGCTTTGGAAGATGCTGCTGAAAAGACCATCGAGGACTACAAGGTTTCTGGCGAATTTGTCATCTTCGATTTTAAATATCTAAAGAGGGGTATCAAAGTGATCGACAAATGTGTAGCCATGAAGGAGAGTGATTCTGGGAGCCTGACTGTTGAGGACTTTGTTGGTCCCGGATTTGGAGACCCTCGGTTCGCTTTGCCTTGAAGGAAGTTGAAGAGGGTGATGCTGCTCCAGCTGAGACTGCTCCTCTCGAGGTCACATAGGCTGAAGATGCTACTCATCATGATGATGGAGTTAAAGTGACAAACATTGGCCTTGACCAGACAACTGCAGCTGCTGGTGGGTCGTCTTCTGTAGAGACATAGGCTCTTTTGCTGTAAAGCTTTTCAATAGTTGTGATTTTGATCCCCCTTTTGTTTGTAACTCATTTTTATGAACTTTGATGGCTTCTTGACATTCTGGATTGTAACTCTGAATCCTCTTTATGATAATCATAAGTAGTTCAACTTCTTCAGATTCTATTGCTTCATATGATGTTTTGTTTGAAATTTATATGTTGGTGTTGCTCTATAATTGCGATGCTTTGCTTCATATTTTTACCAAATAATGTTGTTTGAGGTTTGAGGTCACTAAAATATGATGTTTATCCTCATATTTATATCAAATAATGATGTTAAAGGTCTGAGGTCACCAAATCATGGTGTTTTACCCTCATGTTTTCACCAAATAATGATGTTAAAGGTCTGAGGTCACCACATTATGATGTTTTACCACTTAAAATTTTACCAAACAATGATGTTAAAGGTCTGAGGTCACCAAATCATGGTGTTTTACCCTCATGTTTTCACCAAATAATGATGTTAAAGGTATGAGGCCATCACATTATGATGTTTTACCTCTTAAACTTTTACCAAATAATGATGTTAAAGGTCTGAGGTCCCCAAATCATGGTGTTTTACCCTCATATTTTCACCAAATAATGATGTTAAGGGTCCGAGGTCACCACATTACTATGTTTGAACTCTTAAACTTTTACCAAATAATGATGTTAAAGGCCTGAGGTCACCAAATCATGGTGTTTTACCCTCATATTTTCTCTAAATAATGATGTTAAGGTCGGAGGTCACCAAATTATAGTGTCTTACCCTCATATTTTCACCAAATAATGATGTTAAAGGTCTGAGGTCACCAAACTATGATGTTTTACCCTCATATTTTCACCAAATAATGATGTTAAGGGTCTGAGGTCACCACATTATGATGTTTTACCTCTTAAACTTTTACCAAATAATGATGTTAAAGGTCTGAGGTCACCAAATCATAGTGTTTTACCCTTATATTTTCACCAAATAATAATGATGTTAAGGTCTGAGACCACCAAATTAATGATGTTAAAGTTCTGAGGACCCCAAATTAACGATGTTAAAGGTCTAAGGCCACCAAATTAATGATGTTTCACCTCATAGTTCACCAAATTAATGGTGTTAAGGGTCTGAGGTCACCAAATTGATGATGTTTCACCTCATAATTCACCAAATTAATGATGTTAAAAACATAATAAAAGTATCAGCACAACACTGCTATCTTTTCATTAACATCCTTTGTATAAACTGGTACATGTATTACAAAAAGATAAGAACAACTGCAACATTATATGTAATACTTCATTAAGTGATTAGTATTCCAAGGGTTAGAGAAAGGTTCTCCTTCAAGATTTTCTAACCAGTAGGTACCAGGTAAGACCTCATCAATTACCCTATAAGGACCATGCTAATTAGGATGGAGCTTATTTATTTTTTACCGCGTCTTCTTCAGGACTAAGTCCCCCACAGATATAGGCATTGACTTCACCCTCTTATTGTAGAATCTCGCAGTTCTCTGCTGATAGGCTGCCTATCTTATCTTTGCATCCTCTCTTTTTTCCTCAAGAAAATCCAGGTCAAATCTTCTTTCTTCCCCATTCCTTTGAGGATCATACGTATGAACTCTATGAGTAGGAAGTCCTACCTCTGTTGGGATGACAACCTCTAAGCCCTGGGCTAACATAAATGGACTTTCTCCTATTGGCGTCCTCACTATCGTCCTGTAGGACCAAAGCACAACATATACCTCCTCTATCCATCTTACTTTGTCCTCTTTCAGCCTTTTTTTATCCCATCAAGGATTGTTCGATTTTTGACCTTGGTCTGATTGTTTTCCTGGGGTCGTCCAGGAAAAGAGAAAAACTGCTTGATCCGTACTCTTTCGCAGTATTTTTCTAAGGAAACATTCTTGAACTGGGTTCCATTGTCTGAGATAAGGGTATTTGGAAGGCCATACCTGCATACGATGTTCTTCCAGATGAACTAGAAAGTCTTCTACTCAGTGATTGTGATCATTAGCTCGGCCTCTACCCAGTTGGAGAAATAATCAATTGCCACTATTAAGAACCGATATTTGTTTATAGCTCTTGGCAATGATCCTACCAAATCAATGCCCCATATTATTAATGGTCAAGGGGAGTTGATTGAAGGCAGAGGTTGGTGAGGCTGATAGGGGATGGTGGAGAATCTCTAACACTTATCACACCTCTTCACATATGCAGCTGCATCTTTGGCTAAGGTCGACCACCAGTACCCCTCAGTGATTATCCTCTTAGCCAACAACCTCCCTCCTATATGACTTGAACAAGAGCCCTTGTGCACATCGTGCAAAATGTGTGGAACCTCTAAAGGGGTGAGAAAACGTGACTGTGTGATAATTGATTAAATTTGCAAATATCTAATTTGGCACATTTATTTAATTAGAGTCTATTTTTAAACAAACTAATTCATCCCCTAAACATGCATCTAAATATGATAAATCATTCAAACCATGCATGAAAAATAAAGAGGACCGATATAGAAAAAAACCCCTTTCGGGTAAAAACCTTTTATAACACTTTGAAGAATTCACAAGACCTTTGACTTAGATACAACCTGATAATCGCCCATAAGTGCGTAATGCACGGTGCCTTCAGCAAATCTTCAAAGATGAGAGACAGCGAAATACCCTCTAGGCATTGGTTCGTCGTCTTCGGCTCATCCACATGCAGAATGACTACGCTCAGTATCCACTGATCAAATATGGAGATCCCTTCTCCCTAGAGGTTGAACAAAAGCAAAGTTGTTCTTAAACACCAAACAATCCACTAAAGCATATGGGAGTTTTGTGAATTGAAAACAAAAAGGATTAAAACCCTAAAGGAAGAAGCCAAAAAGTATTCTTCTTTCGCAGTATTTCTGTTCGTCAAAACGCTGTGACTTCTTAATGAAAACGTTACCATTTAATGAGTATTTATACAAAATTACAGTGCCTCGAAATCTGAGCTCATTCGAACGAGAAACGTATGTCGCTCGAACGAAGGACGCTTGTCGTTCAAACGACATCGCGCGACTTCCAATCTCGTTCGAACGAGATGCTTATCTCACGCGAACGACATGGGCGTCAACATTGAGGTTCGCTTCAAAACTTAGAAAAAATACTCATTCTCAATATTTGACGTAAAAGTCCGCCCCAACACTTAGAAAATATTTTGTAAAAATATCCCAAAAGCTCTAATTGAAAAGTTAAGTATTTAAAACATAACCTTAACAAAGCAAACTTCACGGAGTCTTGAATGATGAAGAACTTGAGTAATTCGGATCCGTCTTTGATGTAGATGTCTCTTGAATGCTCTTCGACGGTGTAGCGGTATATGACATAATAAATTGATTACGGACCTATGAAAATATGTCCTTACAAATTTCCCCCTATGTCTATGACGGTACATACATAAAAAATCCGAATTATCAAAAACCAAATTTCCTATACAAATCTACCCTCCCATGAATAAATTTGCAAGACCTCAAAACTGTTCTTCAATCATCTTCGTCAAATCTCAAAGCTTTTCTCATCAGGGTGTGCAACATCATGATCTTCAATCTTTGTACCTACACACATGAGATAAAGCAAAATGCCTTCGTGACGCATCGAGTTTGAAATGATATAAGAATAAAGCATTAATAATCAAATCTCCCCCATAATGCAAAAACTCCCCCATGACATGATAATTCTTTCTCCCCCTTTTTATGATGTCCCCAAATAGACAAATAAGAAGAAATAATCAAAACATGTAGGGTCACGAAAAAAATGCATAACAAACATGGATCAAACAACACGCATGCAAAGGGATATCTCAAAAATCTCACAAACTATTTTTGGATTTTTCAATTTTTCATACAAAAATAAGATACCACTTTGAAAAATATGATACAAAAAATCACACCATGGATTTAAACTAAAACAACCAAGTCATGGAAATGGAATGAATGGGTGTGAACACATTCGATAGGTAAATAAACTCAATCAATCATTTGTGCACGATGCATATGTGTACCCCTAACAAATGAACATCAAAAGTATCCTTAGGTGTAAAAATTTGTTGAATTTAAATGACATCGTCTTATACAAATCAACAAATCAAAATCAAATGATTTCCATACCAATAACGTCCAAAACTATTTAGCGCATTTTCAAGACTTTTAAGGACGTGCAAACCCGTTATAAATCTCCAACCAAACTCCCTCATATATATTTTCTTTTAGAGGTAATCTAAATTCTTAAACTTTGGAGAATTGGTGCAAAAACCTAAATGGACCATATTTGGCATGAATTTCTTTTTATTGCCTTTAAATTTTTTTCGGGCTCTTTTAAACCTCTTGGGACCCCGGATAATAAAATTCCTCCATTTTTAGGTCCAATTTAACGGTAGCTTAGTATTCGCAAAGGCAAAAAGAACCTTTCGCAGCCCTTCCCCGTTTTCAAACTAAACACACAAACTCAAAAAACGATTTTTATATTCACAATTTCCTTATCAAAATTTATCGCGCTTGGTTCGTTTTAAAGGACAGGATTGAAGTGAAAACACCTAACCAATATGTGATAAGACAAGCACAATAATCAAATAAATCCGTGCATATGTGCAATAAAGTAAACATGAGTCAAACATGTAGGAAGTAACACTTATTTACATCTTAATGACTCCAAACATTATAAAGCACAAGGATGAATTGACCTATTGTCTCAAAATACTATCAAATAGTCACATGAAAATAATGAAATGATGTTGTGATTCGGTCATCCTAAGTGATCATCCATAAATGGTGTAAACAAAATACAAAAATCTTTTTGGATTTTTCAAAAAAATTTATCAACATAAAATCTTTTTGTATTTTTCAAAATATTTCAAAAACAAAAATCTATATAAAAAGTACATGTCATTACACTAGCAAATATATATCATGAAACCACAACTAGTGTATGACAAACATGCAAACACAATCATCTATATGATATGGCAAGAGAAGAATCATGTGCAAGCAAACGAGAGTCAACTTGTCTAAAATCTAGTGCCTCTAAAAGTGATTTCCTAACCCAAATAGATGTGAAACGTCGTGTGGGGGCTTTGGGAACCATGGGAACACTAGACATAAACTTCCTAGGACATTTTCTAAGATCAAAACAAAATCACCTAAGGTGACCTTTCCTACCACAAAATGAACATGTGTAAATGGGTGGAACGACACCTATGGGTTGACCTTTTCTAACATCCTTGAAATTGGTTGACCCTCTAAAACAAATAATGGTTTTGGCTTTAGCACTAGAAGCATGAGAGCAAGATGAGCCACTACCATCACTATCAAACCTACTTGAGTCTATCAAAGCATTTTTTAACTTCAAAATTTTTGACTCGATCAAAGAATTAGACTCTTCCAAATTAAGGGACGCCTTTTTCAAGTTTTCAATAATTCCTAAAAGCGTATCTCTCTCTCCCTCAATTAAAGCAAACTTTTTCCTAAGAGTCTCTTCACGTGCCACAAACTCATTGACTAAAATATTTTTATCATCTTTGGCACAAACACAAACCATTGAATTTTTAAGCTCCTCCAATTCTTCTTCTAAAAATAGGACCTTATCATCACTCTCCTTCTTGGAAAATTTTAAAGAAACAAAGTCATGGTCCAAGGAAACAAGTTTTTCACGATAAAAATCTCTTTGATTTTGAACCGTTTGCAAAAGATCCAACACGGATTTAAAACGAGAATTTTCTTTTTCCAAAACTTTAATTCTTTTTGCAAACATCAAATTCAAACGATTTATATCATCAACATTCTGACTCATATCATCAAAGGGGGGCATCCGATTAGATAAGTGCTCCATTGAAAGAATTGCGATTTTTCACAAAAAATGATTTAAAAAAAATCAATATTACACAGTTTTGCGGAAAATAGGAATACGCGATAAATTAGCGCAACCTGCTCTGATACCAATTTGTAAACGTGAGTAGACAAATTGTATCAGAAAGTAAATCCTCAAAAAATCTGGATCACGCAATAGATTAGCGTAACCCGCTCTGATACCAATTTGAGAAAACGTGACTGTGTGATAATTGATTAAATTCGCAAATATCTAATTTGGCACACTTATTTAATTAGAGTCTATTTTTAAACAAACTAATTCAACCCCTAAACATGCATCTAAATATGGTAAATCATTCAAACCATGCATATAAAATAAAGACGACCGATATAGGAAAAAAACCCTTTCGGGTAAAAACTTTTTATAACACTTTGAAGAATTCACAAGACCTTTGACTTACATACAACCTGATAATCGCCCACAAGTGCGTAATGCACGATGCCTTCAACAAATCTTCAAAGATACGAGAGACAGCGAAATACCCTCCAGGCGTCGATTCGTCGTCTTCGGCTCGTCCACACGCAAAATGACTACGCTCGGTATCCACCGATCAAATATGGAGATCCCTTCTCCACAGAGGTTGAACAAAAGAAAAGTTGTTCTTAAACACCAAATAATTCACTAAAGCATATGGGAGTTTTGTGAATTGAAAACAAAAAGGATTAAAACCCTAAAGGAAGAATCCAAAAAGTATTCTTCTTTCGTAGTACTTCTGTTCGTCAAAACACTGTGACTTCTTAATGAAAACGTTACCATTTAATGAGTATTTATTCAAAAATGTAGCGCCTCAAAATTCGAGCTCGTTCGAACGAGAAACGTATGTCGCTCGAACGAAGGACGCTTGTCGTTCAAACGACATCGCGCGACTTCCAATCTCGTTCGAACGAGATGCTTATCTCACGCGAACGACATGGGCGTCAACATTGAGGTCCGCTTCAAAACTTAGAAAAAATACTCATTCTCAATATTTGACGTAAAAGTCCGCTCCAACACTTAGAAAATATTTTGTAAAAATATCCCAAAAGCTCTAAGTGAAAAGTTAAGGTATTTAAAACATAACCTTACCAAAGTAAACTTTGGGGAGTCTTGAATGATGAAGAACTTAAGTAATTCGGATCCGTCTTTGATGTAGATGTCTCTTGAATGCTCTTCGACGGTATAACGGTATATGACATAATAAATTGATAACGGACCTATGAAAATATGTCCTTACAAAGGGGGGGGGGGGCACATCTGAGGAGGGGGAGAAGGAATCCTTTTTTATTTAAGACATCTCCTATAATTGAGAATTTAGCAGCTCTGAACCTCAGATTTCTAATTTCTAACTTCGACTGTGGCAGCTCTCCCTCTCTGATGTATCTGATAAGAGGGTCCATTTATGAGGCTCCCATATCTAAATTTAGGCAGGGTCTAGCGACCTCTTCCTCTTAGATAGTCGTCTTGAGCAGAATATCAATTAGCACTATTCTCCTTATGTCTGTCCATGTGGCTGAGGCCAACCTCGCTAGTGCATTATCTCGGCTATTGTCTAGGTGAGGTATACTTTTCATTTTCACTTCTTTAAGGCTTTCTAGCATCGTTCTTACCCTCTTCAAGTATCTGGTCATCCTTTCATCTTTGGCCTCATACACCCCCAGGATTTGGTTGACGACTAACCTTGAGTCACCGTGGACTAAGAGTTGGCCAACACTGAGGGCTTTTGCCAAAGAGAGACCTGATATTAACACCTCATACTCAGACTCTTTAAAGTTGAACCCCGGTGCATATTCAATATCGGTACCATTTGGTGCTGACACTATCAGCCCTGCTCTACTTCCACTTTCACAGGATGACCCATCAATGAAGAGGTTCCAAATGATTTCATTCAGAGAGAAGTTTCCCTCTGATTGGGTCCCTTGATTGAAGAGGTATCTCTCTTCCTTATTTTCAATTATTCTTTATCTCTCTATGCTTGACTCAACTTCGTCCGAATCTCAACCGATGTTTCTGTCGTCCGGTTCATCTACGACCCCGCGACTCTCCTCAACATCGGCCTCTTCCCAGGTAAACTCGGCCACAAAATCTGCAAGTGCTTGTCCCTTGATGTTAACCCTGGGTTGATAAATAATATCGTATTTCCCCAACTCGATTGCCCAGTTCATTAGCCTTCCTGACTTCTCAAGTTTATGGAGGACCTGTCTGAGTGGGGAATCAATGAGGACGACCATGAAGTGGGCTTGGAAGTATGGATTTATTTTCCTAGAAGCATGTATCAAGGCATAGGCTAACTTTTTAATTAGAGGGTACTTCTGCTCAGACCCTTGGAGTTCTTTGCTATTGAATTACACTAGTCTCTGCACTCCATCCTCTTCTTTTACTATTGCAGCACTGATGGCTGACTCTGAGATAGCTAAATATACGTACAACTTCTCTCCCTAAATTGGATGGGATAAAAGTAGAGGAGATTCGAGGTAGGACTTGAGCTCTTTGAAAGCTTTGTCACATTCCTTATTCCATTCAAAGGCTTTTCTAAGAACTTTGAAATAAGGAAGACACTTATCTGTGGCTCTTGAGACGAATCTGTTAAGTGCAGCAACTCTTCCGGTTAGCCTCTGAACGTCTTTGATGGTACTAGGTGTCTTCATTTCTAACACAACCTTAATCTTCTTAGGGTTAGCCTCTATTCCCCTTTGGTTGATGATGAAGACTAAAAACTTTCCTGCTCCTACCACGAAGACACATTTAGCCGGGTTGAGCTTCATTATGTATTTGTTCATGGTGTCAAAAGTTCTTTTAAGGTCGGCTACATGAGTGTCGGCCTTTAGACTCTTCGTCAGCATGTCATCCACATAAACTTCCATAGACTTACCTATCTGATCCTCGAACATCTTATTTACAAGACATTGGTAAGTAGCCCCTGCATTCTTCAGGTCGAAGGTCATGACCTTGTAATAATAGGTCCCCTTGTCTGTGATGAATGTTGTCTTCTCTGAGTCTTTCGAATTCATGAAGATCTGATTATACCCAAAATACGCATCCATAAAGCTCATGAGCTCATGTCCTGCTGTGGCATCCACCATCTAATCAATACGAGGCAGGGGGAAACTGTCTTTTGGGCAAGATTTATTTAAATCAGTGAAATTTACACCCATCCTCCATTTCCCATTAGCTTTGGGTACAATGACAACGTTAGATAACCACTCAGGGTATATGACCTCTCTGATGAACTTGGCCTCTTTAAGCTTTCTAACCTCGTCTCTAAGGACATCATACTTCTCTCTTGAGTATACTCTTATTCTCCACTTGATGGGCCTGTCATCTTCTACCACATTGAGTTTATGGCACATAATCTCACGATTAATACTTGGTATGTCTGCATGGCTCCAGGCAAAAACACTTTGTCTCTTCCTTTATAGCTTCACTAGCTCCTCCTTGACCTCAGGCTTTATGGATTTTCTGATTTGGATGGTTTTTTCTGGCTCGTCCTCATTGAGAACGATGGATTCTACCTCCTCCGTGGCCTCCCCCTTTTAAGCTTTATTTCGTCCCTAGGATCAGGTGTGTCGATGTTGCACATAGTTGTTGCCCTCTTATGAGCCTCTCTCTCTTCTGCAGAGTTTAAATAGCATTCACGTACCAATGTTTGGTCACCTTGCACTTCCTCTACTCTATAAGGAGTTGGAAATTTTATCATTTAGTAGACCGTTGAAGGCACGATCTCAAATTCCTTGAGGGCTACTCGTCCTATAATGAGGTTGTAGGATAAGAAGATATTTTCATCCACCACAAAGAAATTGATTTTTATGGTCAACCTCTTAGGTCACTCATCTCCCATTCTCACATCCATTTCATACATACCCAATGGATGAATCTTTTCACCGCTGAAACCAATCAAGGGATGATGATAAGGGACACGCCTAGCTCTGCTGAGGCCCAGACTCTCGAAACAGGGCCAAAACATAACGTCTGCAGAACTACCCCCATCAATGATGATCCTCTGAAATTCATACCCATGCACCCTTGTGGTTATGACTAAAGGGTCATCATGGGGAGATAAGATACCCTTGAAATCAAGTTGTGAGAAACCGACCACGAGGGTGTCCATATCTACCTTCTTTCTCTTCTCTCGTTTAACTTCTATAGATGCCAAGTTCATAACCTCGGTATTGGTCACTGCTTTGGCCTCTACCATATGAGCCTTGCGATCAGCTACCTCTGAGCCACCCCCTGTTAGTCCTCCACAGATAGTGTTCATACTGAAAGAGATCATACCGACCCTTTTCACTGGGATATTATCGTCTTTTGGTGGGAGGTTAGGGTTATCGTCATGATCATCTGAGTCATCAGCTCTTCTGGCTGGGGCATCTTCCCGGCATTTATCATTTATTTTCTTTTTAGGTTCGACTCTTCCCCCCTTTAAAGGTCTACCATAAACATACTTTCTGAGCTTTTTAGACTTTAACATTTTCTCAATCTCATCCTTCAGGGTGAAACACTTGTCAGTTAGATGGCCATGATCTTAATGGAACTCGCACCATAGATTCTTGTTTCTCTTATGTGGAGGAGCCTTCAACTTCTTCGGCCATCTCATTTATCTATCATTCTTTATTTCATTGAGTATGTGTTCGCAGCTCACAGTTAAAGGAGTGTAGTGTGCAAACTTGTCGTATGCACTCCTTTTTTTTCCATCCTTTTTCCTCTAAAATTTCCCACTAATGCTTCCATTCTCATCCTCATACTTTGCTTTCATTGCTTTTTCTGCGTTCATGACCTTTCCAGCTATTGCTAATAACTCGACCATAAACTTAAGAGGGTCTTCAGCAACCTTCAAAAGTAGCTTTACCTTCTGAAGCCCTCCAATAAGGGTTGTCATAGCTATAATCTCTTCATAATCTTCAACCTCCAACTTTTCCTTGTTGAACCTTGTGATGTAGTCTCTGAGGCTTTCATTCTTCCATTGCTTTACATAGAGCAGATGGGTTGTCTTCTTCTGAGGTCTTACCTCAAAACAAAAGTTGTGAATGAACCACTCGGCCAAACCATTAAAATTCTCAATTGAACTTTTAAGACGAGAAGTGAACCAGATATGTGCATCCCCAGTTAGAGTACTTGAGAAATCTCGACACCTCATCTCATCAGAGATTGAATAAATGTTTGCTGCAGATTAATACATTTTAATATGATGGACTGGGTTGGTACTTCCATCGTACTTGGGAGATACCATTGGAGGTTTAAATTTGGCAGGGGTTGGAAAGTTAACAATCTTTGCCACAAATGGTGAGCCTTCTGAGTATCCCCTCTGTAGTGGGTCTCGAATTTTTTTGATATCCTCTATATTCTCTTCCAACCTTTGGATAGAGTCATTCCATGGTTTAGCAATGTCGTCGTGGCCAAGGTTATCCCCATCCATCTCTAAAGGGTGAACTGAGGGTTCCCCAGCTGCAGCACAACGTCGGTTATTGACCTCCCCCTGACCACAGTCTCGGCCATTATGAGGACGACAGCCACCTCATTCTCTTTTAGAGCCAGCAGGACTTCTTGCTCTGGATAACCTCTCCCTCAGATCATTGGTTGGGCTGAGCCTTTCAAAGGCCGACCCCCTACTTAAGCGATCGAAAGCTGACCCCCTTTGTCGTGCATCACCATCTCGTCTTGCACACTAACCTCGACTTTGTTATATAGGGCATACAGTGTTATTTGAGACCTCATACGGCTCCCAACAGTCTTCCGAAGCATCCTCTGCCTCAATGTCATCATACCTATCCTTAGGGTAGGGGTTTTCTTGCCTCCCCAGGCATAAACGCCTAGGGTCAGCAATATCTCTCCTCCGCTGAGGGGTAGGTTGGTCCTTTCGCGGTGCTTGGGGTGGACCCCTGGCCTCATGATGTGGCTGAGCAGCTGTGGGAGTAATCATCTCTGTGAGACCCTAAGTTGTCTCATTATTATATTCTAGATTAGCTGGGAAAATTGCTCCTGCATCACTTACTGAGTTACAGCTAAGGACTTCAAGGCTGTTGCCACCTCAGCCATCTCGGACTGGGGTGCTTCCTGGATAGAACTGGGTCCTCCAATACTAGATGGTGGAGGAGGTGGTCGTAACTCTGGTGCCATATGTTTGATATTCTAATGAAAAGACTATAGAGCTTGGAAACCTTAATGGAACTCTTTCAATGGTGAAACAGCTCCATGCGAAGGGTGAGGCCTGGTTCACCACCAGAGTCTCCGGTGAGGTTAAGCAGCAAAAGAGGAATAGATAAATCCTCTCGTTCCCACAAACGGTGCCAGAATGATGATGCTGGAAACACCACCACCGGTATGAAGTGTTGATAAGCTCAAACTAGCAATAACAATGGCAGTACAAGAGTAAATATCTAGTAGAGGGAGGTGAGGAGAAGAGGAGAAATACTGATATATAAGTGGTTCAGCTAATCTGGCCTACGTTCACTGTGAGTGTGTGAGTAGTTTCACTAAATCAAGGCACTAATGGCCGTAGATACAATCTCTCCAGCTTTCTCTCTCTATTGTGTAAACCCACAGAGTTTCAGCTAGGGTTGTAATTATCGATCCTTTTGTAAGGTAGAGGAAACCCTCTATATATAGTTCTTAGGGGGTGTAATGTAACCTAAAGCATGCAATGAGCATGTGTATGAGGATTGAACCAGTATCCTGTCGACACCTGGCTGATCTTATGTAGATAATGGTGTCCAAAATATTTCCTCACATGAGAGGAATAATTCATTTATGACTGATTTACCCACGTGTTCCAAACCTTTCGTGTGCTTGTGTATGCTCGGACCTGTATCATCACTTGTTGTAACCTCGGCCTGACCGACTATGAGGTTATAGGAGTTTGATAGTCGCTTTATCCTGTTGATCACCAGTACGACCTCGGCTTGGAAGACTGGCCGAGGTAAGCTGTAACGTCGACTGAGGCAGATGATGATGTTAGCACTGTTTGAGCCCATGAGAATCTGCTGACTTCGGCTGATGGCCGGTTGAGGTTGGTGACTTAGGGGTCGACCTTCCTGAAGACGACCTTTTTGATGGCTGTTATTAGCTTATAGTCAACTTGGTTGTGAGACAGGACGATCTATGTGACCCTGAGTATGAGGGTGCACTTTGGGCATATCAATAGTTGAAAATTTTATTTATTTTCAAGGAAAAATGAGTCTTTCTCTTTATTGCATAAAGTAAAAAGAAAATCAAACGTGAGTTCAAACATTGATCTTCATTTTTTGAGTTTACGGGTAATATTTATTTTATTCACTTTCTATCCTGAGTTATGTCTTTGAATCACTCTAACTTTTTATGGATTTAATTTGACCTTAGGCCTTTAAATGCTAAACCATTCTTTATGTAGAGTATTTGGCATGACTAAGAACCCTTGTATGATCTTTTTATAGCTTGTTTGGTCATTCAAAATGATATGTTTGGGATTAAGATGTACCTTCGTATTAGCTAAGAATCTATGTGTACATTTCCTTTTGGGTTGTACTATTTTTTTACAGTTTTTAATCGCTGGAAGTTAGCGCGTCCTATGTCATCGGAGCTTTGTTGCAGCGATGCTAGCTCATCCTGCAAGAACCTGCTTACTGTAACTACAACATCTAGGAGCGTAAAAATCCCCAAATCGGGACTGTTTTAGAAATTTGACCCATTTTCTCTCTCAAATCTTCTTTCACCCTTAGAGATACCTCCCACCTTCCTTCCATTTTATCTCATGAAAGTCTTTTAAGTTGTCTTAACCTCATTCTAGTGGATTATTTATCATCCTAGTAAGTTTTTGTTCCATATATTTTCTTATTTTACTCATTTTCTGAGTTAGGGCTTAGTGATAACTATATTGATAGATGTTGATGAAATCTTCTAAACGATTAATGAGTTTCGACTTATCTTGAGTTTAAATTGAAACTTTTGAGTAAGATTTTAGTGTGTATAACTTTTTCTTTACACTTTTGGGGTTTGTATACTCATAGTGTTAGTACAAGATCCTTGGTTTTCATTTCCATATCTCATAGGATTTATGTGTTGGGTGATTTGAGGCTATCTTGTGGATCCAAAATCAAGCTTATGTGCCTTGATTTCCACCAATCATTCCAGATTTGATGAACTTTTCGCCACACGTTTTGTGCATTGTTAAAGGTTAAATAATTTAAATTCTTTTTCTGACACCTATTTGTACGAGTTCTTGAATAAAAGAGATTGGATTAGTATTTGCTCTCAAACTGAATCATGTTACCCCAACATGGTGATAGAATTTTATTCTACTCATGTGGATGGTAAGGTTAATGAAGGAAATAATTTCTTTATGCAACAGCTTGGGTAATTTAGGTGAAATTTTATTCTTAGTAGATAAACAACTACTTTGGTGTTGACAAAAGAAAAATACGCCAAATATCCTCTGAGTTGTTTCTTAGTGATCCTAGTTACCAGGATGCTATCACTCATTTGAGCGACGACCGTTGTTATTCTTGGGATATAAATTCTTTTCGTCATGAACTTATTGATAACAACTTTTTTATTGTAAACATGGTTATATGCTCATGTATTTTTCCCGCATACCACCCTTATAAAGTAACTTTCAAATGTGCATAATTATTGTACACCATTAGAAAGGGTGTTGGATGTGTTTGTGTGATATTATTCAAGACAAGATTTTTATCACACTAAGGAATATTTTAAAGCTAACACTTTGCCCTATAGTTATTTGATCGTGTTTTTTCTATTAGAGTGTGGAGTTCCTTTTCTTCCGGATGAAGTTGAGGAAAATCCGAGATCTGCACTGGCATTGATTTCTATTTTAAGTATATTTCTCAGCTTGAGATTTTTGGCGACGCACATGGTCCACTTGGTCCATCTCATGTCATTTATCCACCACCCCCTCGTCATTCCCTTACATCACGAGCATCTAGTTCACGTACTCTGATTGAAAACGAGTTGGATTATACCGTCTCTTGGATATCCACTCAACTAGTTTCTAGTTTGCTATCATCGTTTGGTCCGATGAATTATTCATTCCATGACGACCTTCAATACCATTTTATTCTCATGCACAGAATGTTAGGGACACATTGCATTATGCTAACAACGAGTTTATTGCTTTGTGTGACTTTGGGATGCTGAAGAGGAAGAACAAGTGATGTGATGTGATTTATTTTCATTTATTTTGGGGTTTGTTTATGATTATTTGGATTTTAGGTTGTATTGATCATATTCATTATACTCCTTGTAAAATCTTAAATTTCTAATGCTTATCATCTTTTAGCATTCCGTATATCTTTATTTGATCTATTTTATCTTCTCATGTGTAGTTTAACTTGTTGATCTTAGGCCTATTACTCACATGATATATCTTGTCTAGACTAACATTTTAATTATTCACTCATTATATGTTTCTTCTCTATTTGTTGGTTTGATTATAATGTTTTACTCTCTTAAAATGCTTCGAGAACTTAATCCTACTATGTACTTAGTTCTTTACTTGGCCGCGTTTCGTGATAAAAAAAGGGGAGAAGTTTGTAAATAGGTGGAGCATAGTTGTCAAATCATACTAGGTTGCTGAGCGTTATTTATTGTTATATCATAATTATTGAGAGGACTTATATATTTTATGGGGAGTTATTTTAGATATATATGATATTTACATGTTCAAAATTATATATTCACATGTTCATATTTATCATTTTCCATGTCATATTTCTTCACATTAGTAGCTTGATAAGTTTACTAGTGTGTGATAGGAAAGTTTTGAACAAGATCATCTTTTTTTATCCATGAAGATGGTTGAGTCTCTTGTAGAGAATAGTTACTTTCAACAAATGCCATTTTGTATTTTCCCTTGTCCAAACGAGTCGTAAAATGGTAGATTTCCTTTATTTTCTTGTAATTTTTCATTTTTATATTTTGTCTCGGAATTCGACAAACGGAGAGATTGTAAGAGTATAGTATACTCGATGTTATCCATATAATATATTATCTAATTCCTTGCCAAAACATATTTAAGTCTTTGTCCAAGACATCAGCAGAAAGCTTCATCAATAAATCGAATTCACTCAATGTCGAACCTCAAGTACATCATTTTGAAAAATGTATAAGACTTAGTGGAATTAAATTCATGTTAGCTAATCTATTTTATAGTTGAAAAAATCTTTTTAATTAACCTTGGTTTTATAATTTATCCAAATACACATACAAATATAATTTTCATATGAAAAAATATATTTTATAAATAATTGCATCTTTTTGTGTATTTTAAGTATGTGTGTTCATGTGATAAACAAACATATTTGGATTTTGCCTCAAACATATTTTGAAAAATCTTTTAAGGCAGTTGGACATAATTTTCTGGACACATGACTCAAATCCGTTGCAACGATGGCTTTTTTCTGCAACGAAGGCTTATCGGTGCCATTTTCGTCTCCACGATTAAAAAATCTAGACAATGGCGCGACTTGCATAGTAGAAGTTTCGTTGAAGCGATGGTCTTCCTCACTGCAGTGACACTGTCTCGCTTGTTGCTTGTGTTCCCGTGCAAAATTTCTGAACTTTGGCACGACCTGGATTGCTTTGGGTTCACCGCATGCGTCTGACAGCGCCGGAAGTCACTTTTGCACAAAATCTGTCTTAAAGATCTTCCTTGTTAAGATCTTTTGGTTTTGGATAAAGGTGGATTGACTTCATTTGGAGATGCATTTCAAATAATTTTTTCTCTGTGATCATTGACGGTCAATCTTGTGGATACTTCAAGTCCTCTAGAGGGCTTAAACAAGGGGACCCTCTATTCCCAGGTTTCTTTATTATAGCTTCTGATTATTTGAGTAGAGGTCTAAGCAACCTTATGACTTATGGCAACATCAAGCCATATTATCATCCTTCTGGAAGTCCCTTGATTTCTCATTTAGCTTTTGCATATGATCTTATAGTCTTTTACAGAGGGGATAAGAGCAACCGCCGTTCTCTGAGAGATTTTCTTCAGTTATTTTGTAGTCTATCAGGTCAGAAGATCAATACATTAAAGATCAGCTTCACTGTTGATTCCAAATGCAACTAGAGTTTCAGAGCTAAAGTAGGTGAATTTTCAGGCCTTCAACATAAAGACATGACTTTAACTTATCTGGGATGCCCTCTTTTCAAGGGTAGGAACAAAATTATGCTTTATGATAAACTTGTTAATGCTTTGAGATAAAAAAATATGAGGTTGGCAGTAAAAAATTCTTTCTTATGGAGGAAAATTAATTCTCATTAAGTATGTCCTCTCATCTATTCCAGCTTACTTACAGGTTTCTATAGCTCCTCCCAAGGCAGTAATCAATAGAATTCATAGAATGTTCAATAGATTCTTCTAGGGTGGAAATGAAGATGAAGGATGGAAGCATCAATGGGAGAAGTGGGATCTTATCAGCAGAAATTTTAAGGAAGGGGGCTTAGGCCTTGTTAATCTTTTTTATCTATCTAAAGCTTTATTTATGAAGCTTTTTTGGAAAATGACTACTAAAAAATCTCTATGGGCTTCTTACATGTCAAGTAGGTACAAGAACAGTGATATGCATTCTATTGGAGTTTCTCATACATTCTATTGGAGTTTCTCATACATGGAAAAATATGATGAGGGTGAAAGATCAATGCCAAGAAAACATGATTCATCAAGGATACAACTGTTACTGGTCCCCTGAGTCCAGAGGCCAATTCACTATATCCTCTGTCTATGAGTTGTGCAAAATTCATTTTCCTTCATCCACTGTTCATAACACTATTTAGGATCCTCATATCCCCAAAAAATGTTCTATTAATATATGGAAGATCTTCCACAACTGTCTCCCTCTTGATGTTAATATTCAAGCTATTGGCATTAGTATATGTTCCAGATGTAAGCTTTGCAAAAAAAGGCATATAAACAGTTAATCATACATTTCTTCATTGCCCCTCAATAGGACCTGCTTGGAGTTTCTTCTCAAATCTCATCGGAGTTGATATGTCATACTCAAACATCTCATCTATAATTCACAGCTGGTGGATAAATAGTGGGAATCTAGACTATGCAAGGTTCCTTAGGAGGTGTATCCCTATCTGTGTGTGTTGGGAAATCTGGAAAGCAAGAAATCAAGCTTTTTTGAAAATTCTGAAGTGAATAATCAAACAATCATAGCTAAATCCATCAAGTTGATCTCTTTAATTTGCAATGACATTAACTTCAAGAGTAAACTTTCTACCTTTGATATTGGGATTAAAGATGCTTTTTATCTAAATTTTAAAGAGAACCAAAGTATGATTGTTCCTGTTAAATGTAATCCTCCTTCTTCATTTAGCTTTAAGTAAAATATTAATGGGGCTTCTAAAGGTAATCTGGGAATTAATGGATTTAGAGGTATATTGAGGAAGGGCTTAGGGGATATAGTCTTTGCTTATGCTTGTTCAGAAGAATTTGCTACTAATTCTATGATGGAAGTTAAAAGTCTTTGGAGGGGCCTTATTTTATGCTTGGATTATGGTATCAAATAAGTGGAGATAGAGTCTGATTCCTTATATGTGGTGAATTTGATCAAGAATAACTGGAAACCCCCTTGGATCCTGGTGAAGCATGTTGAAGAGATTAAATTTATCCTCTCCAAACTTAAATATTCTTTATCTTATTGTTACAGAGAAACAAATATGGTAGAAGATGCTCTTGCCAACTTTGGTACTTTTATCAATTCCCCTGCAGTTATGTCCTCTTATAGTGATCTACCATCATTAGCTAGAGGGTCTTACAAGCTGGAAAAAATAGGTTACTTTTATTTAAGATCCTTAAAATGTCAATAGTGTTGTCTTATTATAATGGGGTTGTTATAAAATCCCATATTTATGGCTTTTAAAGTTCTCTGTCTTTTGTTTCCAAGTTCTCATGACCTGGGAGAGGCTTTTTCTCCTCTGATTAATAAATTGATTGGGAATCTTTTCCCTATTTCATAAAAAAATTATGTCAAGTATAACTTTTTTCGTGACTTGGACCCTAGTGTGACTATTTGATACCTTAAGAGTGTGACACCTAACATTTGGACCTTTAACTATTTTCAAATAATAAGGATATAAGTTAGTGTGTTATTTACCAACAAAGAGTCATAGCCTTGAAAAAATAAATTTTCTGATCAAAACATTTCACATATTTGAAAGCACATTTTTCCACACCTCTTCTTTGAGTTCTTTCAAGCCATTGTTTTTAATAGAGGTATATTTACACACTTTGAGTTCAAAATCTAATCTTCATTAGTGAGTAAATATTTTCTCTTCCTTGGCTTGAAAAAACTCATTTTGAGATTTAAAGTACCACTCCTTTTCAAACAACCCAACACATATATCTATATGATTCCCTCAAAGATCCTAGATGTAGCACTTTGATTGGTTGAAGGTTCTATCCCGGAACAACAAAAAGTTTCTTGTACTTTGAAGAGTTAAGTTTTGGCCAGAGGATTCAAAGGCATTAGTTACGGACCAAAACCTATCACGATTGTACAACGTACTCCAGCTGTTGGCGCTCGATATGGAGAATATTATGGGAAATAGAGTCTAGTCAGTTGTAGCATTGTGAGATTATAATTTTCTTTATTCTAGTTGAAAAACTTTACCATAGTGCATTTTTCATTCTTATCGGCCCGAGATTTTTCCCGTTAGTGGGTTTTACCCTCATACATCCGATCTTGTGCTTATTTCACTCTTTTCACATCTCTTAGAATCATTATCTTAAATAAGAAGATAAAACTTGAAAATTCTAAAATTTAGTAAAATATTTTGTCACATATACTTTTGGATTATTAAGCCATTTTTTAATAATAATTTAACAAACCTTTTTTTTGATTTAGAGGAATTAATTTTTATTTGGGTAGCTACCGCCGAAAGGAACACTTTCAAGAGAATTTTACTTTGCCTCTCATTCCAAAATCACTTGTCCCCTTTCGTTTGTGTGAATTAGATCTTTACTTTAGATCTAATGTCTTTGTGAGTGAATTAAGAGTGCTTTGGATCTGATTAAACGTTAACTTTGTAATTGAAATCAATCATTTTGTTAATTTCTATGATCTACTACTCAAAAATATAAATTTGGAGGCTTCTTGTTCTGTTGGAGAGTTCGATGTGTGGCGCGACTTAGAGGGAGACCGAAGTACTTCATCTAATTCATAGAGCTTGGATTTGTAAGGACATGTTTTCCATAGTCTGTAGTTTACATAGAGTATGTCGTATACCGCTACAACCATTGAAGAAGTTCACATTCATAACGTTCATGAAGATGGATCCGAATTTCAAGTATCTTCTACATATACGCGAGACGAGGTATAATTTCATATAGAATGTGTGTAAGTTTCGTAGATTCTTTACTTAAGTATTGGGTACTTTTCGAAACTATTTTTATTAAACTAAGCCTTTTTTTTCTAAGTCAAAATTATTTTTAAAGACCCGTAGGCGAGCTTTTTAAAATAATATTTTCTCGCTCCCATCGTTCAAACAACTGCTTCTTATGATATCATTTGTCATTCGAAGGGTCGCGAGAAAGGTCTACACTTGGTTTCATCAAACGACCTCTACTATTTTCGTTTTTAAAGGGTTGTTCCTTCCCTCTTCTAATGATATACCTCTATCGTTCTAATGACATGCACTTGTCGTTCTAACGACATCCGTCACCTTAAGTTATTTGTTGTGCTATAAATACATGTTTTGGAGACCTTTTTCATTAAGACTTTTGATACATGAAAACTGCAATTCTACAAACTTTGAGTCTTCATCTTTTAAGGTTAAAAATCTAGTTTTTGATTCACCCAAACATCCCAATCCTTTTGTGAATAATTTATGAAACCCAAATACTTCTATTGAAGCTTGTCTTTGTGGAGTGCCATCTCTAATAGTGATTGGTAGTTCTTGCGGGAGCTGCTTGCTAACGACTGCGGTCATTGGGGATACTCGAGGGCGTTCACTGTTGAGGAAGAGTTGCGGTTCTTGAGGTTCTTGAGGGAATCTTTACTGATCTAGGCTGCGGTCTATGTGAATTTGAGGAGGGAGATTCATTGCAGATTTCATTGTGTAAGTTGTAAGTTGCGATTTACATTATATAGTGAAATAAAATTTTTACCCGAACACTACACCAAAGTTTTTTTTCCCCTGAAATTTGTTTGTCCCACAACTTGTGTTTGGATGTTTGATTTATTAACATATATGCATTTTTAGGGATTAATAAAATTTAGATCGAATATTGAATCTAAAGTAAATAAGTTTTAATTTAAAATTTGCGAATCCCATAAATAATCGATATCACTGCATCCTCATATTGGTATAAGAGCAGGTTACTCCAAATTATCGAGTGATCATTTTTTTCCTTAAAATTTTGTAATATCGATTTTTTTGAAAAATTTAATTTTTGAAAAATCACAATTTTTTCGATGGATCCATAATATAATCGAATGCCGATCTTTGATGGAAAAATTTATGCTAATTGGAAAACCCGCATGATATCGAGTTTAAAGGCTATTGATGAACGTGTCTGGTTAATATGTGAAAGAGGGCGGACTCCTCCCACTGTCACCGTGAATAATCTCACCAATCCCAAACCTGTGTCGGACTGGACTGAGGATGAGTTTAAGTGGAGTACTTACAACTTCCGTGGCCTTAACGCTATTTCTAGAGCCGTCACCGCTGATGAGTTCCATCAAATTATGATGTGCATCACGTCTAAAGAGGCATGGAATATCCTCCAGTTGACACATGAGAGTACCAACGCGATTAAGGCATATACGTTACAAAATTTGACCACCCAGTTTGAGACTATCACCATGATAGAGTCCGAGTGTTTTGATGAGTTTTATGCTAGGTTGTCGGACATAGTTAACACGAGTTTTAATTTGGGTGAAAAGATTGATAATATGAGAGTAATGAAAAAGATTTTGAGGTCACTCCTGAAACGCTTTATTCCTAAGGTCACTGTTTTGAACTCTTTAAGGATATTAGATACACTTAGGTTAGAAGAACTCGTAGGAGAGCTTCAAACTTATGAGATCGACATGTTTCCTAACACTATTAAGCCTAAGGATATAGGGATTGCACTTAGGGCCGAATCTAGGAAGAGTGAGGAAGTTTCTAAGAAGAGAGAGAATAAGAATAAAGAGAGAGTTTGTGAGTCCGAGTCTGAGGGCAAGTTTGATTTTGATGATATGGCTTTGTTTTCGAAAAATTTCTCAAATTTTCTAAAGAAAATTCTTCCAATAGAATGTTTTTTGAGAAAAATAAAAAGAAAGAGGAGGCCAAAGAGGGTGATGAGAAAGAGGAAGAGGAAAGATATTTTGAGTGCGAGGGCAATAGGCACAAAGCGTTTGAATATCCTACTATGCTAAGGATAAAGGGCAAGAAGATTGCTATGCCAGCCACTCTTAGTGATAGTGACAACGAGGTGGATGATACCGGTGAAGAATCATCACATGGTATGTGTGTTACCTTTATGGATAGCCACGTGAGCCCATCCAATTTGTCCCACAACGACGCGGACACTTGTATATGTGAGAACCCCGATGAAAATTTAAGTGTTTCGAGTGAGTGTGAGAGTGACATTGAAAGTGAGAGTGAAAGTGAACTCTAAAAATCATTTAGAGATTTGTATACCGAGACCTTAAAGACGAAGAAGTTGAATAAGGAGTTAGATCTTAAGGTATTAGATTTGGAGAGAGAGATATAGGAGTTTTGAGGGAGTTTGAGGCGTCGACAAGCCAACTCGAGAAGGTGAAGGTTTCTTTATATGAGCAGTTGATCGTCACAGGCCAGGAAAAGAGTGAACTTGAAGCCCGTGTGTTCGAACTCAAGAGAGATATCGAACGTGCTCGTGAGGATAAGGTCACTATAGAGGATACATCTAAGAAGGTTGGAAAAATGCTCCTCGGTCCCGCTTTGGGTAATTTTGAGAGATTAAGAACAGGTTATAACGTTGCATATACTTCCCATGTTGCGCCCGAGCCAATTCTCGAGTTTGTGATAGATTCTTATGGCTTTCAACCTAACCCACCTAGGCGTCCGTTACCCAATAGGAGAGTGCGTCCTAGACGTTTTGAGAGAGGTGTTCCTAGGCCCATGTATGTTTGCACCAATTGCAAGAAAAGAGGACACCTTAAGGAATTTTTCTTTAAGTTGGGTAATGTGTCACACAATTTTTTGTCACGTTTTGCTACTACTCGTGTTTACACACACACACCCACACATGATACTTTGAATGATCCAGATGATTACATGAGAAAGTTTGCACATATTCCAGAGCAATTTAAGTTTTTAGTTAAAACTTCACATGATTTGATAGATTTTTTTCATAGGATGTCACCACCTTTGGAAAACACCTCCGCCCGTACCTAACGGTTAAGGTTTAAATTTGTTTGCTAGCATAGGATAATTTTCATTATGATATTTTATGCCTATGGCTAGTGTGTACCACCATTGCATTTATTTTTTTCCATTTTTTGATATATTTTTCAGAAAACCAAAAAGATTTTCGTTTTTAAATTTTTTTAGGAAAATATAAGAAGATTTTTTTATATTTTGGGGAAAAAATTGAAAAAGCCAAAAATATTTTATTTTAATAAAATTTTTGGAAATAGACAAAAAGATTTTTGCATTTCGTTGTACACCGTTTATGAATGGAAATTTAAGATGACCAAGTCACAAATTCCTCCCATATCCATGTGAATCTTTGATAGTGATTTGAGACGCATCAACATTTCATTTTGTGCTTTATAATATTTTGAGTCATTGGAATGTAATTAATTGTTACTTCCTACATGTTTGACTCATGATTTTCTTTATTGCACACACGCACGAATTTGTTTGATTATTGTACTTGTCTATCACATGTTGGCCGAAATGTTTCCATCTCAATCCTGTCTTTAAAATGAACCAAATGCGATAAAATTGACAATGAAAGTAGTGAATGTAAGAACCGTTTCCCTTGAGAATTTGTTTAAAATTATAAAAATGATTAGTGAACACGAGAAAGGGCTACGAAAGGAGAAAATAACCTTTGTGTGAAAGCTACCGTTTGACAAGAGCTAAAAAAGTGTGGCAATGAAAAAAGTAGCCAAGGCCAAATTAGTTTAGTTTGATATTATCACTGAAAAAATAAGAATAAAATAGAAGTTTATGATCATTATCATTGATGAGGGAGTTTGGTTGGAAATAAAACAACGAGTTTGCACATCCTCACAAAATCTTGAAAAATCATTACATAAATTGAGACGTTATTGGTCTGGAAATCATATAGACTTTGATGCGTCAATTTGATTGAGTCAATGTCATATAAATTCATATTTTTTTGACACCTAATGACAATTTTGAGTTCATTTGTTAGGAGTATCCATATTCATCGTGCACATATGTTATATTTGATTGCATTGATTTTCCTATCGAAATTGTTCACACCCATTCATTTCTTATCCACGATTTGGTTATCTTAGTGTAAATTCATGGTGTGTGATTATTTTTGTAAAATATTTTTGCTTGAAAAAATTAAAAAAATCAAAAAGAGATTGTAAAAGCCTTTTGAGTATTTCCTTGCATGAGCATAATTGATATATATTTGTTATGTTTGTCGTGACATTCCGTATTTATTTGGTTTATTCTTTTTCTTGTCTATTTCGAACAAATAAAAAGGGGGAGAACGAATTATGAATTATGGGGGAGAATTTGATTAACTTGATTTGATTTATGTTTGTCTCATTTCAAACTCGATACGACACGAAGGTATTTGTTTTTTTATTGTGTGTAGAACTTTGATGAGGATTTGGAAAGCACACAAAAGAAGAACATGGAATGCAAAGAGATTTGAAGATTTTGAAGTTGAAGATTTTGAAGAATTTGATGACTTGCATATTTAGTATCTTTCCGGCTTTTGGGGTGCTTGGGAGGGTATTAGATTTGTATAGGATTTTTTTATTTGATAATTCAGATTTTTTTATTTTGTACCGACATAGGCATAGGGGGAGATTTGTCAGAACAAGTTTTCTATAGCCCGTTATTTACATAGAGTATGTCGTATACTGCTACAACCATCGAATAAGTTCACGCTCATAACATTCATGAAGACAGATTCGAATTTTAAGTATCTTCAACATATACGCGACACGAGGTATAATTTCATATAGAATGTATTTTAAGTTTCGTAAATGCTTTACTTTGGTACCGGGATAGTTTTCCAAACTGTTTTTATTGAACTGAGGCATATGTTTCTAAGTCAAAATTATTTTTGAAGACCTGCAGGCAAGCTTTTTAAAATGATATTTCTCTCTCCTATCGTTCAAACGACATTGACATGTCGTTCAAACGACTTCTTCTAACGACATCACTTGTCATTCGAAGGGTCATGAAAAAGGACGTCACTTATTTTCATCAAACGACCTCTACTGGTTTGGTTTTTAAAGGGTTGTTAGTAGGGTCATTCCTTCCCTCTTTTAACGACATACCTATGTTATTCTAACGATAGGCACATGTCGTTCAAACGACATTCGCCGCCTCAAGTTATTTGTTATGATATAAATACCTATTTTTGAGTCCTTTTTTTATTAAGACTTTTGATACACGAAAACTGAAATTCTGTAGACTTTGAGTCTTCATCTTTTAAGGCTAAAAACCTAGTTTTTTATTCACCAAAACATCCCAATCCTTTTGTGAATCATTTATGAAACCCAAATACTTATGTTAAAGTTTGTCTTTATGGAGTGCCATCTCTACTGCTGACTGGTAGTTCTGGCGGGAGTTGCTTGCTGATGAATGTGGTCATTGGGGATACTCGAGGGTGTTCATTGCTGAGGAAGAGCTGCGGTTCTTGAGGTTCTTACCGGAATCTTTGTTGATCTGGGTTGCAGTCTATAAGAATTTCCGAGCGAGATTCATTACAGATTTCAATGTGTAATTTGTAAGTTGCGATTTACATTATATAGTGAAATAAAGATTTTACCAGAAAGATTTTTTTTCCTAAATTTTTTTTATCCCGCAACTTGTATTTGGATGCTTGATTTATTCACATAGATGCATAATTAGGCATAAATATTATATATTTATCCCCTTAATTTTGGTACTTTTATGATCCCGTGCATTGTAATTAACTTGGTTTTGTCTTATAATCATGATACTAACTCTCCTTGGCAAGTACCTCATGTTTTGTGTATCTCTTATGTATTTTACGGGTATTTCATGCAAGTTAGTGCAAAAGAGAACTCAAAAGAACAAAGAAAATCCAAGAAATGGAGTGTTTAAGGGAATTTTGGTAATTCTGTAGCCTGATTCCCGAGGTTGGGTCTCTATAAAGTTGAAGAGCTCGAAATTATAAGAACACTGGAAAAAATGGCACCCCAATCGGAGCTACGGTGAAAGAGTTATGCCATTTTGAAGATTGAGAAAAAATCATAAAAGAAGAAAGAAAAAATGCCAGCAGAACCAAACCGATCCAGTGAAAAGAAAAAAAGAACCTTGATCTACGTGGCCCAATATCCCTATCCACCTGACTCGCATTCTCTACACCGACATCATCTATGTGGACTTGGATAATAATGGTACGACTCCTCTCCCATATGCCCGACTCATCACTTATATCTTAGCCGATGCCGGCATTATTCCTCCCCCAGCAGTTCCTCGCTTTCCCAAACCTATTGAACAGGGAACCCACACTAAAAGTGAAAAGCAAAGGGAAATCCTACGAGCACGAAGGGAGGAATATGAGTCGGATAATGATGAGTCGGGTGAGGATGATGACGAGTAAGAGGAGGAGGAAGTGGTTGCGGATGTTGAAATGGGAGAAGGTGAAGAAGACGAGTACGATGAAAAGGCGAATTTTGATTTTGAGTCACCAGGAGCGTAATTTGATCGATGCATCACCTCCCTGGAATTACGCTTCGATGGTTTCCTCAATGAATACCGCACCGACCACTAAGAGGATTACCGGGCCTACCAGTGTGATACTAGCATGATGCATCGTCTTCAAGCTGAGCTATATCGGATGACTATGGGTGCACTACCACCGAGCTACTTTTACGACCCATATGAACCGAATGCTCCCAGCGCATCTCACCCGCCCCCTCAATAGAATGTTTTGAGTTGGTTGTTTTGTGTAATTCTTCCATTTCTCTGTTTAAAAATTCGTGTAATCTGATTATGTAATGGAAGATTTGACATGCCTATCTTTTTGTTTCTTATACCTGCTTGTTTTATTATTACATTTTGTACTCTGTTTATTTTCTTTGCCTTCTCTCTTTATTTTAACTTTCGTCCTTTTGCATCGGGACTTTGCAAAAGTCTAAGTTAGGGGGGGGTATGCATGCGCTTCAAAATTTTCATAAAGTTCAAAATGCCCCAAAACCAAAAAAATTAGAAAACTTCAAAAATTTCTAAAAAAATTGAAAAAAGCCAAAAATATTTTTCTTCAAAATAAATAAAAATTGGGATTTAAAATTTTCAAACATATCATAAAAATTTCGGTTGAAGTCTCAAGTTTGTAAAAATCCAATTTCACAAAGTCGAAATTGACCAAATAAGGAAATTAAAATAAAATTGACGACTTTACGAGTGTGGAGATTAATTAACCCGGGGAGATTTAGACACTATCACTTTTTGCTAGTTTTTACATCAATCCGAGTTAATGGTTAACTCAAAGTTCTTTTTAGCATTAAAATAAGTCGTTGAGGATCTATATTCCTTTGTTTTGAACTGTTACGGGAAACGTGTGAGATTTTGTCTCGAAATACGCATTAAAATATCTGTAAACTAAATTAATCTCGAGACGCATATGGTAAAATAATGAGTAATTCGGACAATGAACTAGGCCATTGTTTGTTACCCAAAAATATTACCTATAAAAAGTTGTGAAAATTTTCCCTTCTCAACCTAATTTGAGCCTAATAAAATTTTCCTTTTTTTTTGGTAACCCGAAAAACCCAAATAGCCCGAAATTGTGAAAATCAGAAATTTCATCAATAAAGTCCAAAAGGTGCAATAAAAAGGGGCAAGGAAAAAAGAAAAATAGAAAAAGAAAAGAAAAAGAGCAAATGCCCGCAAAAGCACCAACGGACATCTTAAGGACATTTTTTAATTCCGAATTTCCCAACCATTTTCAATTTTACCCACTACACCTTATAAGCCCAAAAGTCCTAACTGAGTCCGATATTACGAAATTGATTACCGTGTGGAGAGCTACTACACGAAAAGATATAAATCGAGCTTGATTGGTGTGGATAAGAGGCAATGTTTCCCGTTTTCCAATGACCGTATTCCGATGATGAGATCTTTTCACCATATATTCCATCTTTTTAAATTTGTGTGCGTGAACTTGTGGTCCATTATATTTACTCTTATAAATCATGCATACTGAGAGAAATAGCCACATTCTGAGAGATTCGTTTGTGAGTGTGTCCGTGAGAAATTGAATCAAAATGAATTTTTGAAAAGTAACTTGATGATCAATCGGTGAAAATTTGCGGTTTGATTTTTGGCTTCGCACACACACACACTATGATTTGAGACTCTTGAATATGAATTTAGGGTTACCATTTTTTGGGGAATTTAAATCGTATAATTTTTAAGTACTTTGATTTTTCTTGAGTCGAAGCCAAATTTTGTGGGTATATTCACTGCAAACCCTCACGAGACACCACTCGCCCTACTAAGGTAACCTAGGGGTTTAAAGGCTTGTAGCATACACTAAATGCAATCGTTTGCCCTCGAAAGATATATTCTATCCCAATAACACGTTTGCTAAGAGTTTTGACCTTGTTTTGATTCTTTTACATTGCTCGAGACGCACAACGTTCTAAGTTGGGGGGTGATTAGGCATAAATATTGTATATGTATCCCCTTAATTTCAGTATTTTTATGATCCCGTGCATTATAATTGACTTATTTTTATTTCCTAATCATGCCACTAACTCTCCTTGGCAAGTACCTAGTGTTTTGTGTATCTATTATGTGTTTTACAGGTATTTCACGCAAGTTAGTGCGAAAGAGAACTCAAAAGAACAAAGAAAACCCAAGAAATGGAGTGTTCAAGGGAATTTTGGTAATTCTTCAGGCTTATTCTGGAGGTGGGGCCTACTGTAATGTTAAAGAGATCAAAATTACAAGAACACTAGAAAAAATGGCACCCCAAACGCAGCTACCGTGAAACAGTTCTGCCATTTTGAAGACTGAGAAAAAAAATCATAAAAGAAGAAAGAAAAAATGCCAGCAGAACCAAACCGATCCAGTGAAAAGCAAAAAAGAACCAGTCCGCCGTGGTAAAATTTCCTTAATAAATAGAACCGATCCGGTGAAGTGGAAAAAATAACTGGTCCGGTGCTATCGAATTCTCTGCCTAAACCAAACCGATCCGGTAGGGGACCGGTCTGATGGGCAGAATTTGATTTTTTTAATTCTCAAAAATAGAGTTTTTCATGGCTCAAACTCTCAAAATAACGTGATGTATTTATTATTTGGTTATACCAGACATTAGGGAGTTCTCTTTTTGTAAGTTTTAGAGAGCTTTTGAAGCCAAGAACACTAGGGAATTACTATCTTCAACAATTGTTCAAGTTTTAAGCATTAATTCAAGAGTTTCTTTATTCTAGATAATATTTTCTTAATGTTTTCAATTGCTTTCATATTTGTGTTTGATGATTCATAGAAAATAGATTACAATTCATTTTTACAAGTTTCTTCCTATTTTTCACGCAATTTTGAATACATACAAAATAGATTTATTGTTCAAGCATAGTTTAATCATGTCTAGCTAGATTTCTAAGGGTTGGAGTGCATGAACCCATCCCGATGTAGTTTACATGTATAGAAAATTGGTTTTGAATTAAATATTGAATGAATCGTGTTGTGTAGTGAATACAAACATCGTAGATCTTTTAACCTCGTTTACCCTAGGTAACCGAGGTGTTTATGGATGCAACGCGCATGTTATTTTTTCGACACCGCTTTATTCTTGATCTTGATTATGTATGATGCGGGATAGTACCCTCATATATATAATGCTTGGGATTAATAAAAAATGGGTTTAATCAAATATCAAATTCAGAAGCTAGTTTTCTATCCGGTAAATGTACTAGAGTTTTGGGGATTGTATCCTAACCTGCTTTTATCATTCATAGTTAATCACCTGCAGTAGTTCGAATTTTGCACACTTAGTTTAGTTAATAATTTTAATTTTAGTTTGCATTTAGATAGTAGAATTCAATTCCAAAATTAATCACCTTTTCGTTTCTTCTCAAGTTAGTTTAGGGTTAGTCTCAGTTCCTTCGTCGTTACAAGTGTAAGGACACAAATTTCCAATTGAGTCCATATATAGTTTTGGCTCAATTCCGAACAAAAACATTTATTCATAGGATTGTATTTAATTGTAATATTCTCAAGCCTATGAAGTGTTTGTTGAAGACGTAGCGGAAACGAGTATAAATCTTCATCAATATGCCGGTTTGCGTGCCTCGTTTCTACGTCATCAACTATGGTTCCATGCTCCAAAGGTATGAATGCAATATTATATATATAGGAGCTTGGAACAAGTTTTATTGGGTGTTAGGTTTAATTAAAACTGTGTTTTATTTTCAGAAAGAATTAATTAAAACTTTAAAATAAGTTTATAACGTTTTTTGGGCTAAAATCGATTTTTTCAAAGTTTCTGGAAGTTCGTTCGATATGTCGTTCGAACGAGATTACCAACGACTTCCCACTAAGTTCATACTGGAACTTCGTTCGAAATGTCGTTCGAACGAGATTGTCGTTCTAACGAGATTTCCAACGATTTTCTAACAAGTTCATACTGGAACTTCGTTAGAAGACTCGTTCGAACGAGAATGTCGTTCGAAAATTTCGTTCAAATGAGATGCCAGGCGAGAACAGTTTTTGGCAGTTTTAAGCAGTTTTTCACCCTATTCCCCACTTGGTTCTTAACCAACCTTTTTCAGATTTTATTATGTGCGGGAATAACATTTTCCAACATAATTTTTCCATTCTATTCCATCTCTTTGAGAGAATTTGAGAGCTAAATTTCTTACGGAAAATGTTCTTGTTTTGAGTGAGTTTTTATCAAAGAGAAAAATATACACCACTCTAGTTTACACCCAAATTAGTTTCTTCCAAGTTCCCATATTTATATATCTTTCTTGGAGTTTGGCACCGGGTTCATCTCTTCCGTTCAAAGAGAAGTTTCGGGTTTTCTTCTACATACCATAAAGAAAGAAGAAGAGTTGTTGTTACAACATTACCCACTTGGAGAAAGGCTCCTTGCTCAGGTGACGGTGACCATATAAAGTCCGATCGGTGGATTTCGAGACCACGGTGGAGCTCCAAGGTTATCCACTAGGAAGAGGTATCTACAAGAAGAAGCGTCGAGGCTTGAGAGGGATCGAGTCGTGTGTTGTAAGCCTTTCTGTCTTGTATTTGTAAATTCGTATCAAGTGGATTTGTGGCTAGGGCCGTCCGAGGTTGTTTCCCGTCTTGGGTTTTTCCTCGTACATCGCAGCGTAGTGATTTATTGTTTTTATTTTATCTTTCGCACTCACCTAGAATGCATGCTTAGGTTAAAAAGATAAAATTGGTTTAATCACTATTTATTTATTTTGGTGCTAAATTAAATATTGGGTAATTGTTTATTTAATTCAAGTGATGTGTTAAAATTAGTTTTGCCTATTTTGTTTAAATGAAAAATATGACTTAGGCAAATTTTAGGACTTGAATTAATTGGTTTAAGTGAAATTAATATTTGTGTGTTTCATGAATTTTCACTTGTGTTTAATCTTAATTTGGAATAGAAATTAAAATTTGGTATTCGTTTGTTTTATTGAACCATCTTAACGCTTCCGCAGCTCGTCATATATAATTAAAATCGGGGGCTTCGCACATCAACAACAAGCGATCGTCCTAATTCCATATGGATTCGACCCCGTCTTACCAGGTTTATTACTTACACTAAAGGCTTGCACTTGAGCCTATATAAGAATGCACGATAGACACATTTTCAGTCGCGTCAATGCATGTTTAGGGAATAATAAAATTTGGATCGTGGATTGAATCTTATTACATAAGTTTTAATTGGAAATTTGCGAACCCCATAAACAATCGATATCACTGCATCCTCAGAATTGGATTTTAATTTGTACGGGGACGAGTGTAAAGGTTCATAGGTAACTACACATAAGTGTTTGTGTGAGAACTACATTCTTACCTTTTGTAAATTACTTTTCATGTATAAATGAAAGTTGTGAGTGCGTCGATATTTTTTACCCCTTAGTTGGGGGTGGGGGTCATCATAAACCTTTTCTCGTGTGGATTTGTGTTTGTTTATACTCATTTGATCTCACACGCCTCACTTAGTTTCTTTTATGAGTTGTAATTTGCTTAAAAATTCCTAAAGTGTTATAGATCTATGTTTTTTCAACTAGATTCACTTAATTTGAGTTTTATGTGTTTCTAAATTATTTTTATACGGATTAAAAGAAAATAAGCGTCAAGGATTTGAAATTGAGAACATATTAATGAAAGTGTGAAAAAATTGTTCAAGTATACTCACTAACCTATTCACCCCCTATAGGTTTGTTCTTATGTAATTGAGTTAACATCACATTTTATTTCCTCAATTGGTATCAAAGCATGATAAGCATTAACAGTCTTGAGTATATCTTCTTGTGTGTGTACTAATTGAATTTTTGATCAATTACTTGAATTATTTATTTGTGAATTATTCTAATTGATTTCATGGATAAATTTAGAAATTCGAGTTGTAGAATTCATCCTCCTTACTTTGATGGATCTAACTATGGGCATTGGAAGTTTAAAATGCATGCACATTTTAGGTCTAAACACAAGAGAGTGGGGATGAGTGATGAAAAAGGGTGGATTCAGCCAACCATTGAAGAAGATGGGGTTAGTGTTAGGAAACCAAAGGTTTTGTAAACGGATGCAAAGTTTATCGATTATAATTCTAATTCGATTCCTTTTAATGCACTATTTACATCAGTTGGTACTCAATAGTACAACCGCATCTTGAATTGGGAACAAGCTAAAGAAGCTTGGGATATTTTGTGTATTATTCATGAAGGGACTTCAAGTATGAAAATAGTGAAATTACAAAAATAACAATGAAATTTGAAATAATGCAAATGGATGAGAGTGAGTATTTCAATGATTGTTACATTAGGATATTGTTGGTGGAGAATACACCGTTTAACCTTGGTGAGAAAATTCTCAAGAACAAGGTGGTTAATAATCTCCTTATAACCTTATCCAAAAGGTTTGGTACTAAGATGGCAATCTTAATTGTGGTTAAGAATACGTGCACGTTAGCCTTGAAGAGGATCACTTTAAATATGTGATCAAGAAGAAAACATTATTGTTGAGAAACCAAAGAAGGTCTTAGCCTATATCGTTAAGTCTAGTGAGATAGTGAAGAGTGGTGAGAAATTAAAAGAGAATGTGGAAGTAGATGTTACTTTGTTTGTGGAGAGATTTAAGCGTTACAAATCTACTAAACGTATCACATTTGGAGTTAAAGGTGAGTTCAATAAGGGAATGAACAAATAAGAGGATAAGTGTTTCGATTGTGGTGGCATCGGTCATCATATCAATGTGTGCCCAATATATTTGAATAAAATTTAGAAGAGTGAAAGTGGAGAGTAGTTGAAGAATAAGAAAAAGAAGAAGAAGAAGAAGAAGAAAGCTTACAAAACTACACTTAGTGATTTAAAAAGTGAGAGTGAAGATAGTTCTTCCAGTGATTAATGTGGGATTGAAATATAATTCATAGTGAATCTTGATGAAAGTGTGAAAATGAATGAGTAAAGTATGTCTTTGAGTATTTTTATGAACAAAAAAAGGGAGAGGTCTACTAATGATAGGTCTCCGAGCAGCGCGTCATCTTATAGTAGTAAGAATTCACACACTATGATTAACAATTCATAAAGAGAGATTAATTATAAAGGTGAGAATATAAAAGAATCTTTTGATGAGCTTTGTCAAGAATATTTTAAACTCAAGAGACCAAACATTAATCTCTTGTCTAAAATGAAGAATTTTCAAAGTGAACAAAATGATAACGAAGAGAAACTTGAGAGTTTTTAAACAAAATATTTTGAACTTGAAAAAATAGTTGAGATTTTGAACAAACAATGTGAATCTTTAAAATCTAAAAAAGCAATCATCTTGAAAGAGAAAGAAGAGATTGAACTTGAAAATATTTTTTTGAAAAATGATTTTAAAAAGTTAAAGCTAGAGCTTGCACATGCAAAAGATTTGAAAGTTAAAATTTATAATAAATCTGATGTGTTTGATAGCATCTTGCTAAGTAATGTTAAATCAAAGTCAAATGTTCATGGAATTGATTTCAACGATTCAAAAATAGAAAAGTATGCTGGAAAAGAAAAAGTGAATTTTGAATATTCAAATTTTAATGAAAAAAGGGATAAGGTATAAACGTCTATGAAAAATGAAAAGAAGGTTGAGCCTAATCCATGATTGCTAAAAATGACTTTGGTTGTTCATTTTATGGAGAAACCAATCACTTAGTGCATGTTTGTTTTAAGAAAAAAATACTTGAGAAAATAAGTCAAAAGGCACAATTTGTTTGAAGATGTGAGAGAAGGTATGTGAGAAATTTCATGATAAAGGATGTTGGTTTTTGCACTTTTTGTCAAGTGCATGGGCATTAAAATTAAGCATGTTGGTGCTTAAAGAAAAGAAATCAAGAGTTTGTTGACAAAAGGAAAAACACATTAAAAGGAGTCTTATCAATGAACTAAGAGGCCAAATGGATGCTTTAATTAGAATAATGGAATTTCTTATGCGAGACAATGGTGAGGCTAGAGGTAACATGTTGAGACACCAAACTCAATTTTTTAGGATTAGCATAATAATCCTAGGAGGGAATAAATATGGATACCTAGAAATTTTATGGGTATTCCTAGGAATGCACCAAAAGTAATGGTTGACTTGGGAAAGAGTCAAAAGAAAGTTGAACTGAGTGAAGTCAAGTTTGTCCGACCTTTTGGCGTGGGGATGAATCACCCATTTCTACTTAGGATAGTAGTTTTTTTGGATGACTAGGGTTATGTAGGTTTCCATTCTTAGTTCATTATAGATTTGCAGGGAAGCAAGTCTTTTGTGGGTGAATGTATTTCTTTGAGGGATTTTCTTCATGTTTTAGTAAGACTCTTCATGCATATGTGCATTTTACATGCATTTGCTTTTTATGCATTTTTTTTCTTATTAATACATGATTTTTACAAAATTCATGCTTCATTCCTTTATCAAAAAGCCAAAAATATTTTATGTTTTATTTTTTTTAAGATCCACGTGTCTAAATATTTTTTTCATTATGATTTGATGTGACATTTAACTTGAATGATGATGAAAAGTGAATTTTAAACCATTATATATATATTGCTTGATTGATTCAATTGTTGGTTGAAATTCATTTGAAAAATCATGAATGTTGACTTGTTGAGGGCATGGACTTCACACTACATAAGCACTATCATGTCTATTGAGTCATATTATGCTTATCATATTGATCTTTCTTTGTGTGCTTAGCTTGATCATGATGAAATCCATATATAATCATGGCTTTAAAATTTCGTTGTCCACGTATGATAATGTTTTAAAGATTCTTACTTTGAAGGAGTTGAATACGGATTTGTTTAATGTATTGACAAGGTCTACCACTAGGAGTGATTACACCTACTTTGGAAAAAGAAAACATTTCTGGGCAGGTGTCACCTGGGCATGTGAAAAACCAATCAATGGCAAAAGCCAAAATATGTTGAAAAAGAGCCATAAGCCAAGCGCTTGAACCATTATGATAAATAAGATATGGCCTATCATTTTAAAATGAAATTTTCTATCATATTGGCATTGAGAAAGAAATTTTAACAACATATGCTTGAGGGAGTTAAATGGCTTGAAACAACCATTTTTGACATTTTGAATATTCATGTAATGATTTTCTTTTAAGTATGCTCTGTAATGTTTTACATGATTTAGTTATATGTATTCATGTTGATCATGCAAATTTAATTATCACTTGAATCATGCCTTGAAGTACATTACATAGTTGTAAAATATTGATTTGATGAGAATTCCATACTATTGATGTTGGATTGATTGAAAAATATTGATTTGATGAGAATATCATACTATTGATGTTGTATTGATTGAAAAATACTTGATTATGTTTTTAATTCATGTCTTTTAATCAAGATTTAAAGGAAATGTCTACGTCAAATCATTTAATCAACAGTTTCCTAATTAGTATAACACTTTGCACGTTTTGTGTTTGCATTTGTATATATGTGTGTTTTAGCTGTTGTTTTTGGAAAATTTATCCTAATTCTAAGATTTTAATGTAAAATTTAATGATTTTTATGAATCTGCATTCATTCATACATTTGTGAGTTTGCGAGTTTGAGTTCTAGAATCTTATTGGGGGTTAAAACTGGATTTTTAAAAGATTTTGTGACCTGCTATTTGTATCGTTCGCAGAGTACACAAATAGGGGTGTCACACGGAACTATTTGTACGGACGCCTTTGACCATTCAAACGACATCGGGTATTCTGAAAGACTGTTTTGGTTCAGTCAATCATTTTTATTCCAAAACATCTTTAGAGAAAAAGTCCCAGACATTTTTATCTCCTAAACCATTATTTTGCCTTACATGCTCATTTGATCATCATTTAGTGGATCGATTCATTGCTTGTTGGTATTACACCCTAGATTGGTCAAAATGGGCTTTCATTTAAAATCGCTTTGGTAAGTCTTTGATTTTTATTGTTTATCGTTGATTTAATTTGTTATTAGTAATTTTAGGTTAATTCCTTAGTTGCTTAGTGGTTTTATGCAATTGATTTTAGATATTAGAGATTGTGGGTTAGTATTTTGGGCATTTTTATGTCTGTCACATTTTCCAACCCTAGATCTGAGTTGTTTAGTTTTATACCATAGTTTTTGTTATTTTATCACATTTATTTAGTATGGCAAGAGAGAAGAGTAATTCTAGGAATAAGACTCATCCTCCGAGTGGACCCAAAGAAAATTCTGGATCACGAGAGTCCACGGCGTCACCTAGACTTATTAGGCATTCATTACTACAAGCGTCGAGTGTCTCCCATCCTATTCCTGATGCTCAGTCATATGCCTCCAGGATCCAATTCACTAGAGATGGTTTGACTTTATTTGTCGCGTTCATGTATCATCCTATCACCATGAAGAGAGAGCTTAACTTAGCTCATTTGGAGTGTAGTAATGATGAGAAGTATTTGTTGTCTTTGATTGAGACAATTATAACTTCTCCATTGATTCGACCATACAGTTTGTCCAATGCTATATTGGTTCATGAGTTTGAAGCGAACATAATCTTGTCTTATGAGACTCGTACTCTTTTTACTTTTTTGCAAGGTATTGAGGTTGTTCTTTCAGAGGTGACTCTTGGTACTTACTCAGACTTAGAGAGTAATATGTATGATCCTGATTATGCCTCGTATGTCGTGTCTAGTGATCTCAATTATGATGCTCTTGCAACATTTCTTGTCGGTCATGAGGATATATGGGAACGTTCTTTTTTCATCTGTGTTATATGGATCGATATTATTCTCTTGTATACTGTAAGGACATTTTTTTTCCATTATCAATTATATGTCGTACGCCGTTACACCATTAAAGATATTCAATCATGCATCATCATCAATGGATCCGAATATCAAAGAAGTCAAGTAATCAATTTTCTAGATAGCCGGACCAATCCGCTCATTTAGAAAGGAACCGGTCCGCACCGGACCAATCCGCTCATTTAGAAAAAGAACCGATCCTCCCTTGGACCGATTCTCCCTCTACCCAGACCGATCCGCATTGATCTTGAACCCGTAGAACTCGGATCGAATGCGAACCGAAGAGACCACTTTCAAAAACAAATCGGTCCGACCTCAGACCGATTCGCCTCAGATTCGGACCGGTCCGCCTGGGCTAAAATCGTGCAGATCGTGTTCAGTTATTTTTAGCCCAGGTTTCCTTTTATAAACCAACTTCGGGGGTTTGTTATCTAAGACTTTCATAGACGATTTTCAGAGTCCTAAAACTCCAAGTCTTCACGTTTTGAGTCCCAAGACTCTTGTTTGATTCACACCACAGAGACAAACCCTTGTGAATCTGTTTTGCAACCCAATAACACATTTGTGTGTCTGTTCATACCCTTGTGGAGAAGACTGTCCTTCTTCATTACTGCCCTCCTGAAAAGGGAAACTTCCAGCCGCCGACTATAGATCCGACGCCTGCGGGTAACTCTGTGTCACTGTATTTTCATTTTAATCCGAGAAATTGTATGTTACAATATTATAATGAAAATAAATGGTTTTGCCCCTTTGGGGGATTTTTCCTCAATTGTGTGTGTTTGATCGTACTAACATGTTTCACATCGTATTCAATCACATCTAGTTGCATGTTTAGGGTTTAATTGGGTAAAACTGTGTTTAATTATATAATATATCTATTTGAACGCATGCGCACTCTTTCATAGACATCTTTATTGTGTGTAATATTATGCCTTGTCTATGGACTCAGAATTTCTCTTACCATGTGGGCAAATTGATTTACGCCCTAGCTCGTCGTGAGTCCATTGACTATCCAGAGCTTAGCATTACCATTATGTAGAAAGCTTTCACTAATTCTAGTGATATCGCATTACCGTATGGGAGACTGATGATGGGTTATCTATACTCGTTAGGGGTGCCTCAATTGACGACTGAATCGGATACACATATCATGAGTTCTCTATCTTGTATGAGTGTTAATCGTTCAGCTTCTCAGAATACACGTCGGCTATCTCCTCCAGTCGCTCTAGCACCAACTCAAGATAATGTTCAGATGCATACTGGTCATCAGAGCGAGATGATGTTCATCACATCTTAGTTTGCGTTCATGAAAGATCAATTTTGGCAGATTCATGGTGATATGGCAAGTTAATGCATCGATATTACTTCCATTCTTGATTATATTTATCAATCTCATTTGGAACCTGATGTTAATCCTGAGGTTCCTACTCCTCCACCTGCTGACATTGATGATAATGAGGGAGATAATAATGATGATGATAAGGAGATAGACGACGGAGATAATGGAGATATTACTTATGATGATGACATGAATGGTGCTTAGCTCTTTTGTTATCCATTTTTTCTTCATGTTATTCTATTTACATACCGCGTGTGGTACTTGGTCCATCTTGTCTGTACTCGTGTTTTGATACAAATGGTTACATTTGGATTTGTATCATTTTTGGATATTTTGGATAGATTTTTGGGTTGTATGTCATCCTTATATAGGTTGTATGCCCATGTTCATGATCTCATGTTACTAGTATGATGTTTTGACTCTCACATATCTTGCTTTTGTGTTTCTATGTTCGATATCATACATTGGCTAGCATTTGCTTTTGAGTATCTTATAGTGATTTTGTGATTCACTTGTATATATTCTCATTATATGGATTCCCATTATATAACTTGGTAGTTCACATGCTTTTACTAGCTTTTGCTTGGCTAGTTTATCTTGTTTGTGTGACTTTGTGTACCTTTTTATACCTGTTATCTATGTCTTTCTACCTATCTTTGACTTTTTCGTGCCAAAAAAAGGGGATACAATCTTTGTTCTTCCTAAGATTATGGGGGAGTAAAGTTCATTTCTTTGTTTATCATTTGTGTAAAAGAGGGAGTAAATTTTACTATCACTTACCAAGGGGGAGAAAGTCCATGATAGGGGGAGTTTGTTACTTATCTTGGGATTTTCTATGTTTTGAGAGCATTTGTTGTTACATTGTGTTATTCACATATTCTATATCTCTTGATACTTATCAGATAATTCTTGAGTAGGCGAAATGTCTCTTTGTGCATGCTATTTTGCACGCATAATATTGTTTATTGTTTCATCTGATTTCAGTCATATCATTGATGATTCCGACTCCAACCCATGTTTTGACACGACTTTTGGGTTGTCGACTTGGTCTTATTGGATATTGCACATTACTTCCCACTGCGTTCACTATATGGCTAGTGGAGTGTATGTTTTGAATGGGTAATAAGAGATTATTGGGTTTGGGGAAGTTTTGCCACGGAATATCCAAAAGGGGAGATTAAAAATGTAAATTTTATGTTAATATGCAAAATTGTCTATATTATACCGTGATAAAACATTGAGTCTATCAACTCAAATAGACTTGATACGTCTTGAGTGAGGCGCAATCTAGATTAGGTTAGATTAACCTAGAATATGAAGATGGAAGATCATACACCGCCGCTCAATTTGAAGAATTGCGTAGCCTCACATTCAATTGAAGATTGAAGCTTAATCCTTTTTGATTGATTATTAATTTTAAAAGGTTAATCACACATGTGCACATTTTTTTTTTCAAAAACATTTTTCAAATTAAAATTTCTTTTAAAATCTGTTAGTGTTTTTATAAAAAGTATGTGTTTAAATAATTTTGGGTATTGGCTATGTGTCATGGTGTCTTTGAATTCGTTTTTGAATGGTCTTGCATAGGATCGTTCCTACAACCCCTATTTGTGTCCATGCACATGTCTCTAAATTGAGTTTGTGCACACGACCAAGGTTCGATGTCTATACTCGACAAAATCATGTGAATGACTAGCTCTTACCGTGCGCACAGATTAGCCAAATTTTTGAAAATTTTCTATATATAACCAATTGTCGTCTCATTAGAAATGATCTAAAAACCTCATAATTAATCTCTGAGATATTTTTTGAGGTAGAGAGCTTTTTACTTTGCCTCTTATTCCAAAATAACTTATTCCCTCCTTTTTATGAGAAATAGATCTCTACATTAGATCTAATGTCTTAGTGAGTGAATTAAGAGTGCTTTGGATAAGATCAAACACTAGCTTTGTAACTTAAATCAATCATTTGATTAATTTCTATGATCTAATACTCCTAGATGTAAAATTACAGGCATGTTTTTCTCTTTGATAGTTTGAGGTGTGGTGCGATTGTAGACACCAAATTTTAGGACCCTCCAAAGTCCTTCATTAGGTCCCTAGCACCTCCCTATTCAACACAAACCCTAGGTCATACTCTGAGTACCGATCTAGAGGCCATCATGCATTCCCGACCCCTATTTGACTCCGATTAATTTCATCGTCAGAGCAAAAGCTCAATGAATATTCAAAGGGCTATGAATCCCCTTACCAATGGCCTTCCCCGTGTGCGAATCGGCATAACAATTTGGACGAACAAACCATTTTACTACTAAAAATCGATTTAGAGGCCACCAGGTGCTCCCGGGCCCCGATTTGACCCCAATAAACTTCACCGTTAGAGAGAGCTTAATGGATCTTCGAGGGGTACTAAAACCCTTTTCTAACGATCCACCCCATTTATGAAACGACATAATCGTTCGAACGAACGATCCATTTTCACCTAAAACTGATTCGGAGGACACCATGGGCTCTTGGGTTCTAGTTGACCAAAGTTAACTCTTCATCTCGAACGAGACTGAATGAATCTTGAAAGGGCGCTAAATACCCTTCCAATGGTCTGCCCTGTGCATGAATCAGCCTTACGGTACGGATGAATGATCCGTTTTACTTCGAAAGGTCACTGGGCATTTTTGGGTCCCGTTTGACCAAAGTCAACTCTTTGAACTGAGTGAAGCTCTTTGAAACATTGAAGTACCTCACACAACCTTTCCAACGGTCTTACCCGTGCATAATTCAGACTTACGGTTCAAATGAACGATCCATCGTCGTCCGATGATCTTTTGTCCAAAGGACCGACAGGTGCTTTCGGACCCCGTTTGACCCAAAGTCAACTCCCGGACCTGGGAGTGGCCCAAAGGATTCTCAAAGGTCTCTGAATTAAATTTCTAACGATATACCCCGTGCACGATTTGGACTTACGGATTGCGTCTTACGACCATTTTTCAAAAAAATTGCACGAGATTGCCGATTGGTAGGTCCATTCCTCTATTTATCGGTAGTGTGTCTAGGGTTACCTGCTGATAGGCAGGACAGGGATAGTGCCGATCGCTAGTCCCCTGACCCTATATAAGGAGAGCATGAGAGCACTTCGAGAGACACCTCAGATCCATCAATATCAGTGATCTCAGCAACATTCTTCTACAGTGAGCAAAGTTTCCTGGTGTGAAATTATTCTCCACCTTTCATTCCCATAACTTTCATACCCAATGTAGAAAAAAAATCCCTCTCTCATGCCACATTCATCCTAACTTTCAAGGAATCTCATCAAGGATCAAGGTCAAGCTTCGAGTCTCCAAAGAAGGTCCAAACATCCTTCTCTCTCTTTAAATTTCTTTATTTTTGCATTTGTTATATAAATTCTTAATTTAGCTTTTAATTTAAATTATACACATTAATACCTCAACATTTATTAGTTATATTGCATATAATTTGTTTTCTATAAAAATCCCAAAACAAAGAAAAAGAGGGTTGCACCTATAAATTTCGACGGGATTCTTCATCACATTTTCTCAAAACTAAAAATATCTTTTCTATACACACACATATAATAAACTCCCATTTGAATCTACGGGATAAAATCCACCCTTATGCCGCATGCGAACTATGTGGACTTTGATGCATTTATAGGTTACGTAGGCGTTTCAGGCTAAAACCCGAGACTCGAGTCCTATTCTCATATTTTCATCGTTTCCCAATATTATTCATATATATCATACTTGTGATTCATACTTGCGTCTTATCAAAAATATATTATTGTTTCATCATAATGATCAATACCTCGATAAGTGCACACATCATGTTTTTCTAATTATTATGTTGGGAACATTCCTATCGTTGACCTCACTCTATCTCTTCCATGATGCGAGTTGAGCGATTCGGATCTCCACTTATATATACCTGCACGCACACTTCACGAAAAAATTGAGGAAAATTGTAACACAATCCCATGAGAGACTAAAATGGTGCGATGGGTTCCTAACACCTTTCCATTTCGTAACTTAACCCCCGAACCTTTGAACTATTGGTTTCGCAAGCATCAGTTTGTCTTTGATGATGCACTCTCAAGGCGACGACATGTTCTTTTGCCTGTTTTGTGCAAAATAGGATGGCGACTCTATCTCTTTACATCACCCCAAAACCAACGATGGCCGAATCACCCCCCGATGTAGCAAGGGACGCAGGACCTTTATCCTCCCTCTTTTCTCACAAAAGCGCCCGGGGAGGGGTAGGATCTCGGGACGGCCACAGTGGAGACTACGATGGGGACTTTCTTAAGAGGGATATACTCTATTTGTATGGGTGCTATCATTTTCTGTTTATGTGTATATGCACCTACCTATATGTTCCCTTTTCTCCTATATTATTTCTTGTATATATATGCCTCATGTTTATGTCACCTCTCACTCACTTTTCAATTCACACACTTGTAAATACTCTTCATGTACACCTCACACTAGTTACACTTATATATAAGTTCGCTTATATCCACATGTTGCACACACCACTTAGAATATCCATGATTTGGTGTTACTAGCACATACCTCCACTTATCACACCTATCCGTGCTCACCTATCACACATCACTCATAGTTGATCCATGCTTTGATTCACTACCACACACTCACTTATAGATATTCACACATCACTCACTCTCACATACCCATGCTTAGTGTAATCTTCATGCTCCATGATAGAATTACGTTTCATGATACTTGTACGCCTCTCTATATTAGTATAGTGCTCATCATGATAAATAAAATACTCTCTCCATAATATACTAGTCAAGAATCATGCATTTTGCATACTAAATCACCAAGAGAATTGCTATATTGACCAAAAAATGTCCTATGCTTGGGGGTCACGTTTTGATGGGCGCTGATCCGGAAGGTCGTAGTTAGCCTAAGTAATGCGACTCTCACCTTCCATTGGCCAATTACCTTCGATGACTATCGAACGGTTCCCCCCACATCGTACCGCTTGACCGAAGTCATGAAGGGAGGTATATAGCAGGGAACTCGTTCACATATGTCGAGTATATCGAATTCGCTCTCACACGTACTGTCCCCACTTGGTATATAGTGAGACAAATAATGTACACTCAGGTATATCAAATGGCTTGTCCACACATATCGGTTGCACTCAAAAGCAAGACGTATATCGTACAAGTCATGCAAAAGGAGGGGACCTTTCCACTAACCCCAAAACTACATATCCTTATATAGGCGTCAAATCTAGGGCACTCATATTTAGTTTTCGGTTACTACCTGAAACTTTGCCAAATTTCGGGTCAGCATGCCTCCTAAATTTTCACGCAATTTTGTCTTTTTCCAAAACGGGACCCTATCCATGAGTCTGGCAACAAGTCAAGCCGTGTTTTACAAATTTTTCAAACCCAATTTTTCCCAGACTCGGGTCCCGTCTAACATTTCTTTTGGCATTTAGGTAAATCTAATACAAGTGAAAACATAAACATAATAATAATCATGCTGAGACTTTCCTCTCGTTTGTCCTCCTTCCTTACCAAAAGTGTCAAAAATATTTTCCCTCCTCTTTTATCAAAATACCAAAAAACACTTTTCCTTCTCTTTTATCAAAATACTAGAAAATATTTTTTCTCCTCTTTTATCAAAATATCAAAAGCATTTTGTCTTCCTCCCAAAAAAAATATAAAAAACATTTTCTTCTTTTCTAATAAAAGATTCTTCCCTCTCTCTTTCAAGAATAAATTCGAATCATTATTCCCTCTTAGGTCGATTACATACCCGACCCTTGGCCTGACTCTCTATTGGCTTCGATCTTCTGTCGAACTTCCTCAAAGCTTCGTTAGTTCTTTTTCTACTTCCTTCGAGTATGGAATCCTCCTTCACTAACTCTCCATAGAGAATGCAGACCAAGTACCAAATGTGTAGCCTAATCTGAAAACGTTCCTAGTCTAACTTATCGCCAAGATTGACAAACTTCAAATCGAGGTTCATAAGATGCAGCAAAATTGGGTCCCTATTACCGAAGAGCCCGAGTTCCTCTTCCCACGCGATATGGGTCCACCCATACCTAAGCCTATTTGGTTCCCGAAAGAATATCAGCACGCTCCACGTGCCCTTTCTGCAGATAGACCACCGCCAGCCTATCTCCCTATACTGAATCATGCCCAACCAGGGGCTAACCTGCCAGTATCTGCCGATCCAAAGGAAGAAGACTTGAAAAAGGTCAAGGATGACCTTAAGTTGTTGATAAAGAAGTTTGACCAGGTTCGAATCTTTGGGAACTACATGGATTACACACATATGTCTCCCTAGCCTAAAATAAGGCTACCGAAGATATTCAAGATGCCCAACATTGAGAAGTTCAGGGGTAGTGGACCCCCAATTATTCATCTTTGAAGCAATCACCGATCTATGACTCTCTTAGATGCCTTCGAGTAAATAATTGCCCAGATGTTCCAGCAGACTCTGAAAGACGATGCTCTTAGTTGGTTCCTATCCCTCGACGAATTAGAGTACGCAGTTGGGAGGATGTTGCCCGTGAATTCATGTCGTAGTATAAGTACAACGAGGAGTTTGAGTTTACACGCCGAGATTTAGAACTTCTTAAGAAGAATTTCGGAAAAACTGTCAACACTTTCACAGCAAGGTGGAGAGAGAAAGCGGACACTATGACCAACCGGCCTTCCGAAGAGGATCAAATTAGCATCATGAAGAAAAACTTCTTACCCCATGTCCGAGTTATGATGGGAGGCCAATATTACCCATATTTCTGAGCCCTCTGGGAAGCAGGAGTGGAGATTGAAGAAAGTATTTCTAAGACAGAAGCTGAACTAAAGAAAGTATTCAGACAGTTCACTCCAAGAAAATATGAAAAGCCTGCCAATACTACAGTCTTGACCATTAACAGCATCTCATAGCCTGCTACCTCTTGGGGACCAAAAAGCCATGTTAACCCCGTCATGACAAAATACACTGAGCTGCATGCTCCCCTCTCTAAAGTCTACCGATCCCTATTGAGCTCAAATTTCATCAAAATGTTGGACCCTCGTCCATTACCAAACCCATTTCCCAAAACTTTCCAACCCTACCCCGTTGTGATTTCCATCAAAATTTCGATCATACCTATGATCCCTGTTTCCATATCCGAAATGTAATCCAAGGTTTAATTGGTCGGGGTTCCATCGCCCCACCCGCCAATCCCAAACCAAAAATCACCCATAATCCACTTCCAAATCATACAAATGCCCTCTTCTTAGAAAATTATCCAAAATTTTATCCATATACCCAAATTGTAACCCGTAAAGCGCCTATTATACCCATGTCTTCACCTAAACCCCTGAAAGTTTGTCCATATTTTCTTCTAGGCCCTACCTATTTTGTCGACCAAGACTCGTCGCTTCACACGAGAGGATGCATTACCATTTGTACCCGGTTTAGAGGGAAAGATATGGAATTACTAGAAGTACTGAACCAGTTCCTAGATTTTGGGCTAAAATTGCCCTTAAAAATGACCATTGACTGCCAGAAGTTTAACACACTGTTAATGGAAGCCCGAAAGTGGTCTCAGGAGTTAGATAATTAGGTGGTACCCATTGACGAAGTAAGTTTGGATGATGCAATTCAGATCATAGCAGGCTTGTTCCGACAAACCAATGCGATGTATAGTATGTACGAGTTACTCGATGCGTTAACGCTATAAGGGCATTTGGTCCCTTCACTTCTGCATCTCCCCGTTTAGTGGGAGAATGTATATGAGGAGGCGGTTGAGGTTGTGGAATGCATTGACTTCTCGTGGAAGTATGGCGTCATTACCACCGGATGAGGGGTCAAGTTTGATAGTTTAGATAAAGAGCCAAGCCAGGAAAATGTTAGTCCAGTAATGAGAGTATGTGGGATGATATCATTTGAAGATCTTCTACGAGAGATCAATAAAATGGACGAACAACCCAAGATAGATGAAAAAATGGGGTTTTTGTTCTTCCCCTCCTCCGTGAACCATATGACAAGATCTGGGAGGCACTACTAGAATCGGATTCCCCAGTTAGCATGGACAAATAAAGGAAATGGTGTTTTTGAGAAACTACCCATGCCAGAAATGACCATCGAGGAGAGAAAAATCCTCAACCAGTTGATAAAAACTCAGGCCAACATCACCTTGTAGGGACTCTTCATGTCTTCCTAACTACACCAAAATGCCTTGATACAATTACTTATCGAGCCCACAGTCCCTCTTTCCACCACTCTAGAAGAAGACATGAACTTAGTCGGCTCCTTAACCTTTACTAGAATGCTTTCCTTCTCTGAAGAAGAAATCCTAAAGTTTGGTCCTAATCACAACTACGTCATTAACATCTCTGTTGAAGTAATGGAGAAGACAGTCCCACTCTCACTCCTCGACAATGGATCAACACTCAATGTTTGCCCATTAAGAACCTTCAACTGCCTAGGTTTGAAACTAAGCGACCTTACTCTAACTTTCATCGCAGTGAATGCTTATGATAATACTCGTCGAGAAGTGATGGGAGCCATAAATCTTACAATAGGGGCTGGTCCTATATATCCCATTACTGAGTTCCAAGTTATCTACATGCTTTCTTATTTCAACCTATTTCTTGGACGATTATGGCTTCACAGCATCAAGAGGGTACTTCCTCACTCCATGAAAAATTGAAGTTCTTTGCTAGGGGACAAGTCATCCCCAACTTGGGCAACGATGATAATATCGATAATGCGAGCACCAGTAATTCGGTACTAAAATTACAGCATGGGGCGAATGACATGCTTCTGTCTGGCTTTCGAGTCAAACCACTTCCACTCCTAGCAGGGGATGATTTTAAACACCGAGTCTGTCTAGAGCACATCCCTCATGGCCATGGTAACGTGATATAAATGTTCAATAATATGCACTTCATGCCCAGACTGGGGTTGGGGCGATGACAACGGGGGATACTAGAAACTATAGTCTTAAAGAAGGCCTTTCCTCCATGTGTCATGGATTATCAACCATCATCGAAAGAACTCAAAATGCTCCACCAACCTCGGTCAAAGTGATGGTTAGAAAGTGCCAAGATAGTTTTGAGAGATTCCTTAAACGAAAGATTCATCAAAGAGGGTGGAGACTTTCCCTTTTGTGGATTTCTCGAACCATGGTATGATTATGTGGATAAGAAGATGAAACCTGGAATGGAGATTCCCTTTCAAGATAGCTACGCATGAGCTGAAAGTTCCTAGCATTATGTGCAACTACTTGTTGAGAAGACTATAGCTGTTACCGAGGTTTTCGAGGAAAGTGACTCTGAGGACTCATTCAATTTACAGACACTTTGCATGATCCACTCATGCGATACATAACCAAACCCATTCATTATAATTAAGACCGCTGATGTAACCCTCCTCAACTAGAAGGCTATAACAGTTCCACCCGCTGAAATGCAACCCAACTCAGATGTTCATTCTATTTCTTCCTCTTTTATTGTTCCTATATTTTCTAATAACAATGTAATCGAGGCCTCCTTTGACGAGGTTCTCAATGCTGTATTTCTCGAGAATGAATAAAGATTTTGAGTATCTTGTTGTGCTTTACATTAATTGTCTTGATTCTAATCAAACTCTTGATGATGCTAATTTTACAAATGAATAATACTTAACTGATCTTAATAAGGTTAGTAACAAACAACATAACCATATTCAAATTAATGAAGATGAGACCATTTTTATTAATTTCTTTTCTATAGCCAATTGCGCGGGATTAGGATAGGGTCCACCCTAGACGAGCATGGAAGGTGAAACTCGAAGAACTACTGAAAGAATTTATGGACATCATCGCATGGTCCTCCAACAACATGCTCGACATCGATCCCGAAATAGCTCAGCATGAGATTCTAACTCTCTCGGAATGTAAACCGACCAAATAGAAATTACAAAAGCTCTGGATCGAATGGTCACTCAAGGTTAAAAAAGAGGTGGTCAAACAGTTAGACGTAGGCTTCATCTGGGTGATCGAATATCCCACATGGCTAGCCAACATTATACACATGCCAAAATCATAAGGAAAGGTTCGAATGTGCATTGATTACGGAGATTTGAACAAAGCCTCTCTGAAAGATGATTACCCATTACCCAATATCGACATGATTGTGGATAATACGTCTACTCACGCCCTTAAGTCATTCATTGATGTTTTTTTTATACAATTAGATCAAAATGCACCCTCATCATCAAGAAAAACAACATTCATCACCCCTTGGGGAACCTTCTGTTACACAGTTATGCAATTCAGTCTAAAAAATGTAGGGGCTACCTACCAAAGGGCTTCCATAACCATATTTCATGATCTGATACACAAAAAGGTTGAGGTCTATGTGGATGATATGATCATTAAGTCTAAGATGCGATAAGGTCATGTTCCATCCCTTTGTAAGTTCTTCGAACAGCTACGACGATACCAGATGTGCTTAATCCACATAAATGTGTCTTCGGCGTCACCAAAGGAAAACTTCTGGGATTCATGGTTATCGAGAAGGAGATTGAAGCATATCCTACCATACTAAAAGCCATACTCGAAATGCCACCACCCCGAATAGAGAAAGAAGTGTGGGGATTCTTGGGAAAATTACAGTATATACGTTGGTTCATCAACTAGCTGATTTTTATTTTTGAACCCATCTTCAAACTCCTCTGAAAGGATTTGTGACCCCCCGCTTATTAAAATAAGATTTGTTCAGCCCGATACTCCAATAAATATAGGAATCATAGATAGTCCATTCATAGCATCACTGTAGCATAAATAACAGTACGAGACAACCACCAATTATTTTTTTTATAAAAGCAGATGTCAAATAATTTTGCAAAGTAGATAAAACAGTTTTGACAATTCATTTATAACAGAAGGTGGATACAAGTAAAGACATGTACAAGTTTAACAACTATTCTACAAAACATAACCGAATAAGTTGTCGGTCAACATGCTAATACAGAAGATTTACATAAAGTATAACAATAAGTATGAATAATAACTGGGGCAACACGCCCCCCGAATATACAGACGGATCATAGCTAGAGTATAAAAGAAAATGATGCGTCTACTACAAAAAAATCCTATAACATCTGTAAAATGTTGTAGCGCCTTGACTCTGGAAAGAAAAGATCAAAGTGGGTGTCCTTGCGGCGGAGCACCTGAGCATATATAAGGACCATACAAGAAAGACAAATATAAATGGGCCAGGGCCCAGTTTGATATGATATACGTGTGAATAAAGTGCATAATAGTTATGAATACTAACATCCTAAACAGGTTAAGTTCTCTCTGTAATATAAGAATCATCTTCACCCCTCATCTAAAGGCACATCCTAGCGTCATACTAGATCATTAAGTTAAACTACCCATGCAATTAAGGGGGAATTAGTCAAATTCCAATTAACATCTTTACTTGCAAATTCACAAAATATATCTCTTCAAAAGTCTATATATCATTGAGGATAGTAAGCCATAAAGTTTATTTATAAATTTATTAACTCAGTCATATGAAATTCCATTATCGTGAGATCAATTTCCAGTCACAAAATAACGTTTCTAAGAACATCCTTCCGGGAGTCACCCCACTGGATGCGCCCCTAAAAGCTATCATCTTCCAGGGCCTATAACCAAGACCACCTGGGCACCCTAAATCGTGTCGCGTGGGAATCGACCATATACCTTCGACAGTGAGTCATAACCATACTTAGAATTACCTCACTTTGAATAAAACAATCACACAATGAAACCACCGGTCCTATGGTCGAGGACTATATTCTCCCTGCATCACAAGCCAGGGGATTTACCTCATTCGCATAACTTCCCTTATGATAGCATTTAGAGAGGTATGTATATGCATGTCATAAATCACAAGATAAGACAATTGAAATTATACATTTCTTATTAACGAAATAATATGTTTTTAACAATATAGGCAACAAAGTATAATTATCCTCGTACCAGTCCCCACAAGTCTAAAACGATACCACCCAACTCTTCCTTAGTCCTAAGCTAGCATACTAGATGCAAAAGACACTAACTCCCACTAATTAGTCCCCGACATAAGCCCGAATACTCCCCTTTCTAACTTATGGTATTAATCCCCCTAATACAAGACCCTAATACTCTTTATTACTTCATATAAGAAGGTTCCTAAACCTTAAACCTAAAAGAAAAGAGTAGAAATAAAATCTCATTTTTGGGTTAAAAACAGGGTACCGGTCGATCGGCCCCTGATCCCTGGTCGACCACATTTTTGAAATTTGCCTTACGAGAAAAGAAGTAGGCTTTTCCCTTTAGGCCCTGTCGACCGACTTCCTGGAGCGGTCGACCGGTCGCACCAAATCCATCTGTCATTCCCCATTTTTCTTACAAAACCTAAATCTCCAAACCTATTTTCTTCCACTTCTCTTAACATCATCATCTAATAACTTCACCAAATCATTCTTACACAATAACTAACTAATATAGCGAACTCAAATCATATCTAAATCAAAGTCTAAAGGTTTATACACCAAAATCATCAAAACCCACAAATGGTTTAAATCTAAAAAACATAACTATATATACAAATTATTCACACTCAATCATACATATGTGCAAGTTAGAAACTTGCCTCAAGATTGTAGCCTCAGATTCTTTCTCGTTGAAACGATTCCAAGCCAAAAATAGCAAATCTCCTCTCCCTCTCCTCTTGCTCCCATGCTCTCCTTTCTCTCTAACTCTCTTTAGGTTTAGAAACATAAATGATAAATTAATGTTCTTACAAGACTAAAATACCCAAATACATTAAGTCTAACATTTAAATGCTACTACACAATTAAAATGACTCGTAACATCATAATTAAGTTATAACTAGTCAAAAGTACCTCCGGAGCCCGAAAACACAATTGGTACTTATTTTGACTATCTCAACCATTTTCGGACTAACTGTGCCCTCTAAATTGGCATCCAGGATAACTTTCATTAATTCATGTTCCAACATCATATTAACTCATTAATAATTTGATTGGAATATAAGTCATAACCGTCTCTTAAATCACAACGACACAACATAACATAATGTTACACTATTTACATTCTCTTAACAGTGAATATATAAAACTCAGTAAATGTTATCTCTTAAATCACTTAAAGTAATATTTACTTCAACTTCCTTTGTTTTATATAATTATTCCTCAAGGCAAAATTAATATAAAAATGATTACACATAAATAAGGGGTATTATAGGATTCTACCAAATTCTGGAACAAAGCTTGTTAGGAAGCCTTTAATCAAATCAATCAATATCTAACCAGACCTCCGGTACTCATGTCGCCACAACTTGGTCTCCCTCTACTCCTATACTTGACCGTAATAGATACCGCAGCTGAGGCTTTGCTAGCCCAATACCTTGAAGAATCCCGCAAACAAAGGGCCATTTACTACGCCAGTTGCAAATTGGTCGCAAATTGGGCCACTTCATGTGTTTTTCCCTTGCCTTTGTCTGGCACTTGTTCAACCGGTTCTTCTTCCCTTTCACATATAAGTTCTTAAAATATTAGTATCATCATAAAGATATTAACAATCCAAAGAATAACTTAAACTTAACCCAATTCATAAGCATCATATGATCCCATTCAAATCATTTATCATAAATGAAGTCTCATCCAATTTCATGTTAAAATATTTAACATATCCAATCCATAACCCAAACATAATTTAATTTCTTCTTGGTAATCCAATTCTTATCATATTAGGTTCCCAATATAAAATACAACATATCATTTCAAATTTCCTTGAGCAATATGTGTTCGTTTCTTTATTACAAAGCAAATTTGCCCTATAGGCTCTTTTATCGTTCCGTCAACTTTCAAGAATTTTCATAATTTTTCTACATCATAACTTCCTGTGACATTTCACCCAATATCCAAAAACATATTAAACAAGACAAAATTAAAGTTTCATAATTTTTAAGGTTCATATGCTATGCCAAGAAAAACATCGAACACCTAGTATGCATACTTATACCTTTGGGGCAGATTTTATACCTGAACTTCAAACTATCGCCAAAAATTCATTTCTTGGTATTTTCACTTCTTTTTCGGATTTGTTGTACATGTATGAGTATTTTTTTTCTCAAACATGAATTATTCAATTCAAATAAATATATAAAAAGATATGGGTTTTTGAATACATAAGGTTTCCAATCAAAGCAATATACATGATTTACACGTTCCACTTTGCTTAAACTCGCATTTGTTCATACATAAAAACTAAGCCATGAAAGTTACATAAACAATCTATGATTTATAACTTTTCAATCAGTCACACAAGAAAATTAACAATATTTACATATGGAATTACCTTAAGGACTCTTCCGTAATTTCCCACAGATTTTATTTTCCAATTTTTCTCCTCAATTCTTCTTCTTCGACTTCCCACTTCTCTTCCTCTCAAGCCAAACTCTTTAATGGCTGAAATAATCTGTAGGAAGAGCTTATTTCAAGCCTTTAAATTTGGCAAAAACCCAACTCCTTCCTTAACCAATCAAAACCCACCATTTGTTAGCCTAATAAGACGAAATATCATTTAACGAATGGACAAATTTTCCCCTGATAACTCTTGTATAACTTCTTGCTCGGACCTCTATTTTACACACCGTTTTTTGTGTTACAAACTTAACCCATATATATACAACTATCTAGTTTTCAACTCAAATCAATTATTATATTATAGTGGCCAAAACTAGTCTCGAACGCGAACATTCCTACCAAAGACTTCACAAATTTGTGTTTGTGACTAATTCAATATTACATAAGTTATGAAGGTAGGATTAGACTAAAAAAAATAACTTAACATTAAATATTCTAATAACCCATTATACCCATCCCATACGGTAAGAATTATTTAAACATGGTTTATCATAATCATATCCGTGTCGTCATATTTTCCCTCAAAATTTAGGCGTGAGTTATAAAAAGAGGAATGGGTACTTTTCTCGTATATCGTCCTCTCGTTCCTAAGTTGATTCCTCGGCATTGTGGTGTCCCCACTGGACTCGGACCAAGGGCATAACTTTCAATCTTAGTCTACACTTTCCGTAGTCTAGAATAGCAGCTGGTTGTTCCTCATATAAAATATCGGGTTGTAACTCGATATCATCCAAAGGAATTTGTCAATGAGCTCCCTCGCACCTTTTATACTTCTTCAAAGATGAAACATGGAACATGTCATGGATTTGTTGTAGGCGTTTCGGCAAAGCAAGTTGATACTCTATGGGGCCTACCTTTGCAATAACGGGAAAAGGGTCTACATAGCGTGACGCAAGTTTTCCTTTCTTCCCGAATCGCATTATACCTTTAATCGGAGATACTCACTAAAAATTTATCCCCCACTTATAATTCCACATACCTTCGATTCGCGTCGGCATAGATCTTCTGGCGATCTTGCGTAATTCGTATGCGGTTTCGAATAAGCTCAATCTTCTAAGAGTTATCTTGGATCATTTCAAGTCCAAGGAGCTTATTGTCTCCTACTTCCAACCAATAGGCAAGTGATCTACACTGCTGGCCATACAATGCCTCATACGGTGTCATACCTATTGTGAATTGGTACGAATTATTATATGCAAATTCGACCAGTGGAAGGTATTGCTCCCATCCTCCTTAAAAGTCAAGTACGCACATTCGAAGCATATCCTCCAATATTTGGTTAGATGATAGGAGGTACTCAACTTCAATTTGGTTCCCATCGCTTCTTGGAAACTTCGCAAAAAATGGGAGACAAAAATCTTGTCTCGGTCTGAGACTATATTGATAGGCACCCCATGGAGTTTCACAATCTTCGCAATAAAGAGCCGGACGTAACGTGCCGTATTATAATCCGTCTGTACCAGTAAGAAGTGTGTCGATTCGTCAAACGATCGACAATAACCCAAATAGAATCATGACCACTTTATGACGTCTGAAATCCCGTGATTAAGTCCATTGAGATACTCTCACATTTCCACACTGGTATTTCTAACGGTTGCAATAACCCAGTCGGTCGCTGGTGGTCCACCTTCACCAATTGACAAGTGGCTCATTGGGAAACAAATTCAGAGATGTCCCTTTTCATACTCGCCCACCAATACTAATGGCGCGTATCTTGGTACATTTTGTCCCCACTCGGGTTTACTGCAATTCTTGATCCATGAGATTCTATCATGACGGTGCGTCTCAAGTCTCATTCGTCCGGGACTACAAGTCTTTCGTGGAAACGTAACCCACCCTCAGAACTAATAGAGTAGGAACCCGCTCCCTCAATCAACAATTAATGTACCCGATCAAGGAAATCCTTATCCCCACCTTACGCTTTTACAACTCGAGTCACAATAGCAGGCGTAATGGTCAACACTGACATGCAAGCTCTGGTTACATCATCATCTTGGTTGAGTTCTTTCCACTTGGATTTCTACAAATTCGCTAGCTCCCCCATGGGTTTACGACTCAGCGCATCAGCTACTACATTTGCCTTGCCTGGGTGATAATAAATATTGAATTGATAGTCCTTTACGAACTCCAACCACTGAAGTTGTAGCATATTTAGATCTTTCTACGAGAACAAATATTGCAACGATTTGTGGTCCGTAAAAAGACTAAATTTCTCACCCAGGAGGTAATGCCTCCATATCTTCAAAGCAAACACCACTGCGGCAAGCTCTAGATCATGCACGGGATAATTCTTCTCATGGTGCTTAAGCTTGCGGGACGCATATTCAATGGAACCATGTTCCTATTGTAACACACCCCCTAATACTTGTAGAGTTGCGTCCGTGAAAATCAAATAGTCTACTCCCGATCTTGGCAACGCGAGTACAGGAGAAAAAGTCAACTTGTCTTTTAATTCATCGAAAGCTAGCTGACAGTAATCATCCCACATAAATCGTACCCCCTTACGGGTCAAGTTCGTTAAAGGGCCAACGATTTTTGAAAAACCCTTAATGAGACGACGATAGTAACCCGCTAAACTCAGAAAACTGCGGATATCCGTTGGCGTCGTTGGTTGGCCCCATTCCCTCACTGCGAAAACTTTGCTTGGGTCCACGAAAATACCCTCAACCATTAGAATATTCCCCCAAAACTATACTTCCTGCAACCAGAAACCACATTTCTGGAACTTGGCATAAAGTTGATGATCCCGTAGTGTCTATAGGACCAATCATAGATGTTTGGCATGATCAACTTCAGTCGAAGAGTAGACTAGGATGTCGTTAATAAACACTATGAAAAACTGGTCTAGGAAGTCTCGAAATACTCGATTCATAAGGTCCATAAATATGGCAGGAGCGTTGGTTAGTCCAAAAGGCATAACTAAAAATTCATAATACCCATACCTGGTCAAGAGTGCAATTTTTGACATGTCCTACTCTCGAATTCGCAGTTGATGGTACCAAGTCCTCAAGTCTATTTTAGAGATGTACGCCACTCCTCTTAGTTGATCGAACAAATCATCGATTCGATGTAACATGTATTTATTCCTGATGGTTACCGTATTTAGTTCACTGTAATCAATACACAAACGAAGGTCACTATCTCTCTTCCTCACAAATAACACAGGAGCACCCCATGGCGACGTACTACGCCGAATGAACCCTTGACCCAACAGTTGCTGAATTTGATCCCTTAACTCCCTCATTTCTAAAGGAGCCATATGGTATGGAGCTCTCGCAATCGGCTTAGTTCCCGGCGGTAAGTCAATTACGAACTCAATCTCACGACTTAGAGGTAAGCCCGGGATTTCCTTAAAAGCATCCTCAATTTCTCTAACAATGGGAATCAAATCTAGAGAAAAAACTACTTCTCATGAACTCTCCTTCTCAATACAATATAAATGCGTGCTCGAACCTCCCTCTGGAAGAGGCATAGCTACCAAAAACATTTCTTGCCCCGGAATGGAAAAAATTATACTCCTCCCATAATAATTTACCATAGCTCGGTATTTCACTAACCAGTCCATGCCCAAAATAATATCATACCTGACCATATCTAGGACGAGAAAATCAGCCTCAAAATGGAAACTACCAAAGTCTATTTATACCCCTTTACAAATAAAAAGTATAAGTGAACCATCACCCATAGAAGAATCCACACTAGTAAAAGTACTCTCGACAGACTTAATCAGTCCCGTCGAATGAGCAAAATACTTAGCGATAAATGAGTGAGTTGTGCCCGTATCAAATAACACTCGACCCATATACTCGTGAATGGGAAACTTACCCTCAATATCTAGTGGTGCAGGGAGTGCTAGAGGAAACAAAGCATCCTGAATATTATACACACGCCCATACTGAAGTTGTCCCTATTGTAGAGGGACGGCTGGAATAGGTGCTGGAGGCTGTGGATGTGCCTGCTGATTCTGAGGACCTCTAGGTAATTGTCCCCCGTTTAACTATGGATAAGCTCTCCTCATATGACCCTGTTCACCACACTGAAAACAACGGCCCATAAAATGTTCCAAATGTGGGCCCCGATTATTGTTCCAAAACTGCCCCATACCTTAGCCCTGATGGCCTCGACCTCCAATATTCCCTCTGCCTGCTTGGTGCTGCTGGCCTAATTGTTATCACGGCTGAGCACCTTGACCATGCCTAAAACCACCTCCGCCAAAGTTGAAACCCCCAAAATGTTGCTTCTTAACCGATTCCCCTTGCTGTGGGCCCCGCTCTTTCTGTTTATTTCCAGACTATTGTGGTGGGGGTAGTGCTCCACCGGCACCATTTCCTCCTTGTCTACTAGATTGACTTGAATCTCCAATATTCTTACTCCCCTTCAAGTGAAGGCGGTGATCTTGGGAATGGAGTAAAGAGGCATTCATCACATCGCCAAATGTTTACAAAGTTGGGTTTCCCAAGAGATGCTGCCTTATCCTCCAATTCAAACCCCCGATAAATTTTAAAATCCTCCTTTCTTCTGGAATGACTTCATTCAGCATAAATTTTGCTAAATGCATGAATTCCTCTTCATATTCCACCACTGATCGCTCTCCTTGAACAACATCCTGAAGCTTCCTTCGCATCTCCTTCTGGACCGCTAGAGGAAAATAATTTTGGTCAAATAAAACCCAAAATTTCGATAGAGTCATCGTATCCCTCTGTTCTGGAGTTTTCATCGACTCCCACCATTATAGGGCCGCTCCTACCGATTTAAAAGTGGCGAGAATTTATTTCCGCTCCCCCTACATTCCACCATTCGAAGTTGGCGTTGCATATCTTTTTTCCATTGATTTTCCACAATCACATCAGTGCCATCCTGAAATACTAGAGGGTGACCTTTCAGGAAGGATTCTTTGAATCTTTCCCATGCAAAGGGTCCCATGTGGGCTTGAACCACCGGTGCGGATGGTTGTTGGGATTGTGGAAGCTTTGTGACATAACGATCATTGCAGCGTTGATTACCTGGGCAACAATATTAGCCACCTCCGCCGCATTTATCGCTCCTTGCGGTGGTGGGGGCTTTATGTTCTTTACAACTCGATTTACCTTTGCCGGGCGACCTCTTCTAGGCGGCATCTGAGACGAAAATCAACAGAATCAGAATACAATTAAAACAATTAATCCTTGCAGAAGATCGCAAGCATGCACAAACAAAACAGTCCTAACAATTAGGTTCTATATCAAAGAACGCTACGGTAGAACGTGATAAGTCCGCATAGATCCTAAGAACTCTAGATATTGATGCTCTGATACCATCTGTGACACCCCGCTTATTTAAATAAGAGGTGGCCAGCCCGATACTCCAATAAATACAGGAATCATATATGGTCCATTCTTAGCATCAATGTCGCATAAATAACAGTACAAGACAGCCATCAATTATTTTTTTATAAAAACGGATGTCAAATAATTTTGCAAAGTAGATAAAACAGTTTTGACAATTCATTTATAACAGAAGGTGGATACAAGTAAAGACATGTTCAAGTTTAACAACCATTCTACAAAAACATAACCGAATAAGCTATCGATCAATAGGCTAATACAAAAGATTTACATCAACTATAACAACAAGTATGAATAATAACTGGGGCAACACGCCCGAATATACAGATGGATCATAGCTAGAGTATCAGAGAAAATGATGTCTCTACTACAAAAAAATCCTACAACATCTGCAAAATGCTGTATCTCCTTGACTCTGGAAAGAAAAGATCAAATTGGGCATCCTTGCGGCGGAGCACCTGAGCATATATAAGGACCACACAAGAAAGACAAGTATAAATGGGTCATCCCCAATTTAATATGATATTTGTGTGAATAAAGTGCATAACAGTTATGAATACTAACACCCTGAACAAGTTAAGTTCGCTCTGCAATATAAGATTCATCCTCACCTCTCATCTAAAGGCACATCCTAGCGTCATACTAGATCATTAAGTTAAACCACCCATGCAATTAAGGGGGAATTAGTCAAATTCCAATTAACATGTTTACTTGCAAATTCACAAAATATATCTCTTCACAAGTTTATATATTATTGAGGATAGTAAGCCATAAAGTTGATTTATAAATTTATTAACTCATTCATATGAAATGCCATAACCGTGAGATCAATTTACAATCTCAACATAACGTTTCTAAGACCATCCTTTCGAGAGTCACCCCACAGAATGCGCCCCTAAATGCTCTCATCTTCCAGGGCCTATAATCAAGACCACCTGGGCACCCTAAATCGCGTCACGTGGAAAGTGGCCATATACCTTCGACAGTGAGTCATAACCATACCCGGAATTACCTCACCTCGAATTAAACAATCACACAAGGCCGAGGAGTATATTCTCCCTGCATCACAAGCCAGGGGATTTACCTCATTCACATAACTTCCCTTATGATAGCATTTAGAGAGGTATGTATATGCATGTCATAAATCACAAGATAAGCCAACTGAAATTATACATTTCTTATTCACGAAATCATATGTTTTTAACAATATAGTCTATAAAGTAAAATTATCCTCGTACCAGTCCTCACAAGTCTAAAACGATACCACCCAACTCTTCCTTAGTACTAAGCTAGCTTAATATATGCAAAAGACACTAACTCCAATTAATTAATCCACGACATAAGCCCGAATACTCCCCTTTCTAACCTAGGGTATTAATCCCCCTAATATAAGACCCTAATACTCCTTATAACTTCATATAAGAAGGTTCCTAAACCTTAAACCTAAAAGAAAAGAGTAAAAAGAAAATATCATTTTTGGGTTGAAAATAGGGTACCGGTCGACCGGACCCTGACCCCCGATCGACCGCTTTTTTGAAATTTTCCTTGCGAGAAAAGCAGTAATCTTTTCCCTTTAGGCCCGATCGACCGACTTCCTGGTCGCGGTCGAGTGGTCGCACCAGATCCATCGGCCATTCCCCATTTTTCTTACAAAACCTAAATCTCCAAACCTATTTTCTTCCACTTCTCTCAACATCATCATCTAATAACTTCACCAAATCATTCTTACATAACTACTAACTAATATATCCAACTCTAATCATATCTAAATCAAAGTATAAAGGTTTAAACACCAAAATCATCAAAACCCACAAATGGTTTAAATCTCAAAAACACAACTATATATACAAATTATTCACCCTCAATCATACATATGTGCAAGTTAGAAACTTTCCTTAATATTGTAGCCTCAGATTCTTTCTCGTTGAAATGATTCCAAGCCAAAAATAGCAAATCTCCTCTTCCTCTCCTCTTGCTCCCAAGCTCTCTCTTCTCTCCAACTCTCTTTAGGTTTAGAAACATAAATGAGAAATAAATGTTCTTACAAGACTAAAATACCTAAATTCATTAAGTCTAACATTTAAATGCTACTACACAATTAAAATGACTCGTAACATCATAATTAAGTTATAACTAGTCAAAATTACCCCCGGAGCCTGAAAACACAATTGGTACTTATTTTGACTATCTCAACTATTTTCGGACTAACCGTGCCCTCTAAACTGGCATCCGGGATAACGTTCATTAATTCATGTTCAAACATCATATTAACTCATTAATAATAATCCGATTGGAATATAATTCATAACCGTCGCTTAAAGCACAACGACACAACATAACATAATGTTAATGTGACAACCCGAATATAATTTTGATGAATTATATTTAAATCATGCTTATCTTATGTGATATGAATAATGTGATATTAGTATATCTAATGTTAAGTGATTATGTTTATTATAATCCTACTTTCATAAATCATGAAAGGTCGAATTATTTACAAACTCAAATTTTGTTGTTTTCGGTAGAAAGGTTCCTGTTAAAGACTAGTTTTGACCTTTATAACATTATAAATGACTTGAGGTGAAAACTAGATAGTTGTAGACATGTGGGTTAGGGTTTTAACACAACAAACGGATCATCAAATGTATGCCCGAGTAAAGAGTTATACCGAATTTACGAACAAAGGGCAAAGTTGTCCATTCCCTTTAAGTGGTGTTTTGTCTTTTATTAAACCAAATGGTTTAATTTGATTGGTTGGCTTAGGAGGCAGCCTTGGCCGACCTTATACCCTTGAAATATCTTTATCCTTCAGCCAAAATCAGCCATGAAAGGGTTTCACCTTGAGGAAAGAGAATTAGGGAGTTTAGGAAGGAAAAGTGAGGAGAAAAAGTGTAGAAAAAGCCGTGGAAATTACGTAAAAGTCCCGAAGGTAATCTAGATTGCAAATCTTGTCATTTATCTTATATTACTGATTTATATGATATAAATCATCATAGGTTTACGAAAGTTTCAGCCCTATATATGTATGTATGGTTAGATGCAAGTTTATGTTAAGTTCATCTCCACCAGAAGGAAACGTGAATACATAGTTGTCAACCAATGTGAGTGTACTCACTGGAAATAGATATTTGTATCGTGTTATTGATATGATCATAATATAATTAATATGAAATTTTTCATTTCGGTTTACCGAAATGAGGGGTTACTCCTCGACCAGGAATGGGGGAGATTTTTCTATTAATGACAAGGGGTTACTCCTCGACCAGGAATGGGGGAGAATTGTGTATTTAGACAGGATATGTGAATCATGATTCAGAAAAGTTGGTCATTCATTATGAATGAGCCGAATAAGTTAATTCATAATTGTATGGACATGATATATTGCATGTAAATTTATGCAGTAGTATAGTAGTGATGCATTCACTGGGCTATTTTGCTCATGGTTCCTATGTTCACATTTTTCAGGTAACACGATGTCACTGCCAAATCTAGGAGGTCGGGTTGGGTTAGCCAGGAATGGGAGAAACTATGATTTTGTGTAAATGTAAATGATGTAATTAAGTTAAATTTTCCTTCAAGCAAGGTTGTACAAGTGTGACTACTCTGAGGTTGTAAAAAGGTTTTCAGATATATGGATTTACAATGATGACTCTGAAATTAAAACTCTTTTTTATGGTTTAGTTAAATTAATCATGGTTTGACTCACTTTGACTTTCAAACTTAATTATAAGTAACTGGGTTGGGGTGTGTCGACTTTTGGTATCAGAGCCTAGGTGTTAGAGGTTCTGGAGTGAGAAGAGTCTAGATTTGGCGGTGAATGTTAGAAATATATTTTATTTGATACTATCGATTATGTTAGGAAAGATATGTATATCTGGATGTTGTTATATCGTTGATTCATTTCAGATATAAGAGAATGGAACGAAGGAATGTAAATGTGAGATTAGAATATGAGGCTTCAAATATTCCAGCAGAAGCGGAGGTTGAGCAACCTGTTCAGATAAATGGGGAACCCGAGCCAGAACTACTGACAAATATGCAAAAAATGGCACGTGCTATTACTCTTATGGCAGAGCAACAAGCTAGATTTATGGCATAGATGGAAGAACAACAGACTAGGCAACTGGAGGCACAAGAATTGGTTAGGGATGAGGAGGTGATACACCAGGAAGAAAGAAGTACTTCACATGAGAAATTTATTAAGATGAACCCACCATCGTTTGAAGGAGTAGTTGATCCAGCAGAGGCAGAAGAATGGGTTAAAGAGATTGAACTTATTTTCGGGGTGATGAGAATGCCTGAAAATCAACGAGTGATCTTGGCGACGTACATGCTGAAAGAAGAAGCTAAATATTGGTGGGATGCCACCAAACATTTTTTGATTACTCCAGGAGGTGGTAATGTGATCTCATGGGATTCTTTTGTCAAAGCCTTGTATTATAAGTATTTTCCTCCGATGTATCGAAAACAAAAGGAGAAAGAATATTTCCTGTTGAATCAGGGAAGCATGACTGTTAGGGAATATGAAGCCAAACTTACAGCCTTATCTCAGTTTGCTTCGAGGTTTATCCGTAATGAGGAAGACATGTGTAGCCAATTTCTTGACGGACTTGAGTTAGTTATTAAATCAAGGTTGTCGGCTTTAGAGACTGTTAATTATTCAGCCTTGGTGAATAAATCCTTGCTAGTAGAAAATGACGTGAATGAAGCAAGAGGGAATCGAGAACGAGGTGTAAAGAGAAGCAGATTCAATCCAAGTTATGAAAAAGGTAGTAATACAGAATATTCGAGATTTGGAGGGCAGAAATTCCAGCATGGTAGAGGCATGTGAAGTAGTTTTCAAAGGGGTGAAGAAAGTGGTGGAAGAGGTTCAAGAGTTTCATCGCAAGGAGATCCAAATGTTTGTTTCTTTTGTGGGACATCGGGTCATGTAAAGAGAAATTGCCCAAAGCTACTGAATATAGAATGTTTCAACTGTCATCAGAAGGGCCATCTGAGAAAGAAACGTCCGATGTTATCAAGAGCAGTTTCAGTCAGTAGTGTGGGGCCTCATAAAGGATCCTCTCCAGGCAGTGCCACCAGGGGAAGAGGTACATGACAAGCAAGTGGATCGAAGGCAGGAGGAAGAGTGTTTGCGATGACATTGCAAGATTCCCATGCTATACCTGAAGTGGTTACAGGTAAACTTTTTATTGCAAACAAAGATCTATATGCACTCATTGATCCTGGATCTACGCATTCATCTGTGGCATTACATATTGTTTCATATTTGGTTAGACCATGTTCATTCCTCAATTGTGCCTTATATATTTCTACCCCAATGGAAAGTGTAATTCTAGTTGAGCATGTTTATAAAGATTGTGTCTTACGAATGGGTGAGCGAGATTTCTATGTTGATTTGATACCGTTGGCCATTCGGGATTTTGATAATATATTGGGGATGGATTGCTTATCATCGTATCATGCTTCCATTGATTGTTTTCGAAAAGAAGTTACATTTCATCTTCCTGGTGAACCCGAGTTCCAGTTTACAGGGGAAAGGAATGTTGTCCCTAATTGTCTTATCTCAGCAATAAAGAGTAGAAAGTTATTGAGTAAGGGTTGTACGGGGTATTTAGCGTATGTGGTTGATGTTAGTAAGGAAGCACTTAAATTTGAAGATATACCAGTGGTTAGAGAATTTTCTGATGTCTTCCCAGAGGAATTGCCAGGATTGCCACCCGATAGGGAAGTAGAGTTTTCTATTGAATTAATTCTAGGTATTGGTCCAATTTCTCTTGCTCCATATAGAATGGCACCAGCAGAGTTGAAAGAATTAAAAGTGCAATTACAAGATCTGATAAGCAGAGGTTTCATTCCACCTAGTGTTTCTCCATGGGGATCACCAGTGTTATTTGTGAAAAAGAAAGATGGGACAATGCGATTATGTATTGATTATCGGCAATTGAATAAGGTGACCATTAGAAATAAGTACCCTCTACCTCGTATCGATGACTTGTTTGACCAATTATAGGGGGCACAGTATTTTCGAAGATTGATTTAAGATCGGGTTACCACCAACTGAAAGTGAAGGATAGCGATATTTCCAAAATAGCTTTTCGGACTCGATATGGGCACTATGAGTTTTTGGTGATGCCATTTGGATTGACTAATGCTCCAACAGTTTTTATGGATTTGATGAATCGAGTATTCCACCCTTTCATTGATTCCTTTGTGATTGTATTCATAGACGATGTGTTGATTTACTCGCGTAGCATGGAGGAACATGAGAAGCATTTGAGACTTCTATTGCAGATTTTGAGAGAGAAGAAATTGTTTGCTAAATTCAGCAAGTGTGAGTTTTGGTTGAATGAAATTATGTTTTTAGGGCACGTTGTCTCGGGAAATGGGATTTATGTTGATCCAAAGAAAGTGGAAGCAATTGTTGAATGGGAAAGTCCTAAGAATGTGACAGAAATTAGGAGTTTCCTAGGATTGGCAGGCTACTATCGCAGATTCATTAAGGGATTTTCAACAATAGCATTACCACTGACAAAATTGACTCGTAAAGAAGTGAAGTTTGTATGGGATGAAGAATGTGAGAGGAGTTTTAAAGAATTAAAGAATCGGTTGGTTTTAGCCCCTATACTTACTATTCCATGTGGGAATGAGTCTTTTGTGATCTATACAGATACTTCATTTCAGGGTTTAGGATGTGTTCTTATGAAGAAGGGGAAGGTAATAACATATGCTTCCAGACAATTAAAGACGCATGAACGAAATTACCCTACACATGCTTTGGAGCTAGCAGCCATTATTTTTGCTTTAAAGTTGTGGAGACATTACTTGTATGGAGAAACTTGTGAGATATTTACAGATCATCAAAGTTTGAAATACTTGTTTACACAGAAGGAACTGAATTTGAGACAGAGGCGTTGGATAGAGCTGATTAAAGACTATGACTGTACCATTCATCATCATCCTGGGAAGGCTAATGTGGTAGCAGATTCTTTGAGTTGAAGATCATCAGGGATGCTTATTTGCATACGGTGTGCCCGTGTTGGAAATATTCTTGACTTGGCATCGATGGGGATTGAATTAAAGTTTTCAAAAAGCGGAGGATTATTAGCACATGTCACAGTGAGACCTTTATTGGCAGAACGCATACGAAATTTGCAGATCAGTGATCCATTCCTTGAAAAGAAGAAACAAGAAGTTCGGGATGGTAGAGAGAGTGACTTTGAAATTAAGAATGATGAATCGTTGTGTTATAAAAATAGGATTTGTGTACCTAATGATCCACCCTTAAAGAAAGATATATTAGAAGAGGAACATAGTTCAATTTACTCTATGCATCCGGGAGGTACCAAAATGTACAGAGATTTGAAAGAATATTACTGGTGGAACAATATGAAATGTGAGATTGCAGAGTTCGTAGCTAAATATTTAGTATGCCAGCAAGTGAAAGCAGAGCATCAGAAGTCGGAAGGATTATTGCAGTCTTTGCCTATTCTGGAATGGAAGTGGGAGCATATAACGATGGACTTTGTTACAGGATTACCCCGGTCACTAAAGGGGCATGATTCTATTTGGATGATTGTAGACCGACTGACGAAGTCAGCTCATTATCTCCCAATTAAGACCACCTACAATGTTGACAAGTATGCACGTATGTACGTTGATGAGATTATTCGTTTACATGGGGCACCAGTGTCAATAGTATCAGATAGAGATCCAACGTTCACTTCTATATTTTGGCCTCGTCTCCAGAACGCCATGGGCACAAGTTTGAAGTTCAGCACTGCGTTTCATCCAAAAACTGATGGGCAATCAGAAAGGAAGATTCAAATATTAGAAGACATGTTACGAGCCTGTGTATTTGACTTCAAAGGTAGTTGAGATGATCATTTGCCATTGATGGAATTTTCATATAATAGTAGTTATCAGTCGACTATTGGTATGGCTCCTTATGAAGCTTTATATGGGAGGAGATGTAGAATGCCTTTGTATTGGGATGAAGTGGGTGAAAGGAAAATTTTGGGTAATGAATTGATAGATATGACAACTGAAAAGATCAAAATGATTCGGGAACGGACAAAGATAGCGCAAAGCAGGCAGAAATTTTATGCAGATAAGAGGAAGCATCCATTGGAATTTCAGAAAGGAGATTTTGTATTCCTGCGTATTTCACCATGGAAAGGTGTTATGAGATTTGGGAAAAAGGTAAAACTAAGTCCAAGATACATTGGACCATATGAGGTGTTGGAAAGAATTGGGGCCCTGGCATATAGATTAGCATTGCCTTCAGAGTTGTCTCGTTTACATGATGTGTTTCATGTATCGATGCTTCGTAAGTATTTGGCGGATCCATCTCATCAGTTGAAAACTCAACCAATTGAACTGAAGGAAGACTTATCGTACATCGAGGAACCAATGGAAATTATTGATCATAAGGACCGAGTATTGAGAAATAAAGTTATTCCCTTAGTTAAGGTTATGTGGATGAGCCGTGGAGTTAAATAAGCAACTTGGGAAATGGAGGATAACATGAGGAAACAGTATCCCCATTTGTTTGGTAAGTGACCTTCATATTAAATTTCGGGGACGAAATTTTCTAAGGGGGGGAAGTTGTGACAACCCGAATATAATTATGATGAATTATATTTAAATCATGTTTATCTTATGTGATATGAATAATGTGATATTATTATATCTAATGTTAAGTGATTATGTTTATTACAAGGTTCTAAAAAATGCGGGGCGTGATTGAGGCGTGGAGGCCAAGCCTTAAGCCTTAGAAGCCTAGGCGGGCCTTCGTGTAAAAAGGCGTTTAGGCCTTCTCAATATATTTTAATATTTTTTAACCATAACAAGGCTATTAAAATACAAAAATTGCACATATCATAAAAATATGTCTGGATATATGCAAATTAAAATACTATCTGATTATTTTGGATAAGAAAATGGTCCGGTTTGTAAACAAATTCTTTAAAATGCGACATGGTTTCACTAAGGCATTGTTGTTTTTAAAAAAAAGTGCGCCGTAAGGATTTTACCAAGAATAAGGCGTGAAAAGCGTAAGGCGAGGCATTTCTCCCAATACTTAAGCCTAGGCGTGCCTAGGCGGAGCCTAGGCGGGTTTTTTAGAATAGTGGTTTATTATAATCCTACTTTCATAAATCATGAAAGGTCGGAATTATTTACAAACACAAATTTTGTTGTTTTCGGTAGAAAGGTTCCTGTTAGAGACTAGTTTTGACCTTTATAACATTATAAATGACTTAAGGTGAAAACTATATAGTTGTAGGCATGTGAGTTAGGGTTGTAACACAACAAACGGATCATCAAATGGATCCCGGAGTAAAGAGTTATACCGAATTTACGAAAAAAGGGCAAAGTTGTCCATTCCCTTTAAGTGGTATTTTGTCTTTTATTAAACCAAATGGTTTAATTTGATTGGTTGGCTTGGGAGGAATCCTTGGCCGACCTTATACCCTTTAAATATCTTTATCCTTCAGCCAAAATCAGCCATGAAAGGGTTTCACCTTGAGTAAAGAGAATTAGGGAGTTTAGGAAGGAAAAGTGAGGAGAAAAAGTGTAGAAAATCCGTGGAAATTACGTAAAAGTCCCGAAGGTAATCCAAATTGCAAATCTTGTCATTTATCTTATATTACTGATTTATATGATATAAATCATCATAGGTTTACGAAAGTTTCAGCCCTTTATATGTATGTATGGTTAGATGCAAGTTTATGTTAAGTTGAATGTAGAAACCCTTAAAATTGCTTTGTATTGAAACCCCTTTCATTCAAACTTTCATATCTCTTTGTGTACTTACTGGAATTGAGAAATTCCAATTGGATATGAAAGTAGGCTCATATATTCATATCATACCCGAAAATTAGAATTTATCTCCTTGTGGTTAGGCCGTAATGATGATTTCAAGTTGGTACATGGTTGCTGTTTGTATACTTGATTTCGGTATGCCCTAAGTTTAGTCGAGCTTTTGAGATAGCAAATGAAGTCAAAAAATTATGAAACTTTAATTCTGTACTATTAAGTATGTTTAAAGAAAATGAGTTAAAAATCATGGAAAGTTATGAGGTAGAAAAATTATGAAAATTCTGGGAATTCGAAGGAACAATAGAGGAGCTTGTAGGGCAGATTTCTTGCGTTATAGAGAAATGGTCATAACTTACCCTAGGAAGCTTGAAAAATTACACTGTCACTTGTATTGGATAGTATATTCATATATGTTTTCATATTGATGAGGTTGGACCCCTTTATTTGTACAATTTAGTAATATAGGATGGTTAAGTATGTAAGACAATAATTTCAGGCCATACTGGGTACCCCTTGAATGAATGTTTGTATTTCGTCCTTACAAAGGGTACTTTGAGTACATGTTTCATGTGTATATACATTGAGGAGTATAATTTCATGTTTACTTGACTTTGGTTATAAATTCCTCATAAGGTATTTCCTACGGTTGAATGTCCGTAACTTTATCAACACGTATATCATTGTTTTGCCTTTACCTATGTTTTATGGAATATGACTTAATTGGAATTATATTGTTGATGTATAGTCATGGAAAGTTACATAATTATGTTAGGATAATATTTATGATTGAGGTTCAGTACTGATTTAGTTTGATTGACAGGTGTAAGGTCTAATCAACCCAATTCAGCTCCACCAGAAGGAAACGTGAATACATAGTTGTCAACCAAGGTGAGTGTACTCACTGGAAATAGATATTTGTATCGTGTTATTGATATGATCATAATATAATGAATATGAAATTTTTCATTTCGGTTTACCGAAATGAGGGGTTACTCCTCGACCAGGAATGGGGGAGATTTGTCTATTAATGACAAGGGGTTACTCCTCGACCAGGAATGGGGGAGAATTGTGTATTTAGACAGGATATGTGAATCATGATTCAGAAAAGTTGGTCATTCATTATGAATGAGCCAGATAAGTTAATTCATAATTATATGGACATGATATATTGCATGTAAATTTATGCAGTAGTATAGTAGTGATGCATTCACTAGGCTATTTTTCTCATGGTTCCTATGTTCACATTTTTCAGGTAAAGCGATGTCACTGCCAAATCTAGGAGGTCGGGTTGGGTTAGCCAGGAATGGGAGAAACTATGATTTTGTGTAAATGTAAATTATTTAATTAAGTTAAATTTTCCTTCAAGCAAGTTTGTACAAGTGTGACTACTCTGAGGTTGTAAAAAGGTTTTCAGATATATGGATTTACAATGATGACTCTGAAATTAAAACTCTTGTTTATGGTTTAGTTAAATTAATCATGGTTTGACTCACTTTGACTTTCAAACTTAATTATAAGTAACTGGGTTGGGGTGTGTCAGTTACACTATTTACATTCTCTTAACAGTGAATATATAAAACTCAGTAAATATTATCTCTTAAATCACTTAAAGTAATATTTACTTCAACTTCCTTTATTTTATATAATTATTCCTCAAGGCAAAATTAATATAAAAATGATTACACATAAATAAGGGGTATTACAGGATTCTACCCAATTCTGGAACAAAGCTTGTTAGGAAGCCTTTAATAGAATCAAGCAATATCTAACCAGACCTCCGGTACTCATGTCGCCACAACCTGGTCTCCCTCTACTCCAATACTTGACCGTAATAGATACCGCAGTTGAGGCTTTGCTAGCCCAATACCTTGTAGAATCCCGCAAATAAAGGGGCATTTACTATGCCAATCGCAAATTGGTCGGGTATGAAATCAACTACACTGCCTTGGATAAAGCATGTGTTTCTATTTTCAGGGTCACTCGAAAATGACGGCGCTACAAGCTCGTTTTAGCTATCAGACTCGTGTTTCGAATGGATCCTATCAAATACCTGCTTGGGAAACCTGTCGTGCCTTGCCAAATGGACCGATGGTTAATGTTTCTCACTGACTTCGAAATTACATATGTCACACAGAAAGCCATGAAAGGGAGATCAATCTCTAACTACCTTGTTGACTACCCCATGGAAGAATCCTACATTTGGATTTTTGAATTTCCAGATGAAGATATCCTTTGCACCTCTCTGGAAGACATCCGGTGGCAAATGTTTTTTGACGGCGTAGCCAACAAGAAAGGACATGGCATTGGGATACTCCTGATCACCCATGATGATGCTCACACTTCCATTGCCATCAAGCTAGAATTTCCCTGCACCAAAAACATGACCGAATATGAGGCATGCACCGTAGGCCTCAAAGTCGCTCTCAAGAAAGGAATCTAGTGCCTAGATGTCTTTGGGGATTCTGCCCTCATCATCGACCAGGTCCTTAGAAGATAGAAAGTCAAAGATGAAGATATTTTACCCTTCCACGCCCACCTAGAACAGCTGGCCTCCAAGTTTTGAGATATCACCTTCCATTACTTTCCCCAAGAAAAGAAAAACTTAGATGATGCCCTTGCTACCCTCGCCTCCATGGTTGATATGCCCGAGGGAATAACGATAGCCCCTTTACTAGTCCAAAAACAAGCTAAACCAACCCACTGCTACCACATTGAGCTCGTCACATAAGAGGATTCTGATATAGCCAAGTGATTGTACTATGATATTTGGCACCTCCTCAAGAGTGGTAGATACCCTCAAGATGCCAACAAGAAAGACTGAGCAACCTTTAGTAAATTGGTCCCCCAGTACATCATCTGCAATAAAGCACTGTTTAATAGAAACTTTGATGGAACCCACTTACACTGCATCACAAGGGCTGATATTGAACAAATGATGCAGAAAATCTATAGCGGGGAATACGGACCCCAAATAAATGCCCATATGCTCGCCAAGAAGATTATCCGACAGGGTTACTATTGGACTACCATGGTTTAGTATTGCACCGCCTATGTCCAGAGATGCCTTAAATGCTAATAGTTTTCCAATGCCACATCCTTTCCCAGTGGGGCTACGTAATATCCTACCCGTTTCCCCAGCAATAATTCCCGAATTAAACTCTTTCCTAGAAAAATTCCAAGTTTCCCCCAAGCAGATCTAGAAGCCCTAATCGGACATCTCTCCCCAGCAAAACATTCCCCAGTTAAATCTGAAACCCTCAAGTTATCAATTGTTTCCCCAAGTGAAAACCCAAACTAAGAATTTCAGCTCTTGTCAAAAAGACTAAATCCTTAAACAGATGTCTCTTCCCCAGTTGAGTCTTGAGAAAGGTAAATTTAAAATTCCCCAGGAGAGCTATTCCCCATGCCTCAACTTAAGACCTCGACCCTTCGAATTGGTCACTCCAACTTAAAGTCCTCAAAATTGAACGCGACCCTCCGAATTGGTCGCTCCCACTTAAGGTCCTCAGAATTGACCTCGTCCCTCAAAATTGGTCTCTCCAACTTAAGGTCCTCATAATTGACTTCGACCCTCAGAATTGGTCGCTCCCACGTAAGATCCTAAGAATTGACCTAGACCCTCATAATTGGCCGCTCCCACTTAAGGTCCTCAGAATTGGTCGCTCTCAGTTAAGGTCCTCAAAATTGACCTCGACCCTCAGAATGGCTGCTCCAACTTAAGGTTCTCGAAATTGACCTCGACCCTTAAAATTGGTTTCTCCAACTTAAGGTCCTTAGAATTGAACTCGAATCTTAGAATTGGTCGCTCCCAATTAAGGTCCTCGAAATTGATCTTGTCCCTCCAAATTAGTCACTCCCACTTAAGGTCCTCAAAATTAACCCCGACCACCAGAATTGGTAGCTCCCGCTTAAGGTACTCATAATTTGCCTCGACCCTCAATATTGGTCACTCCTAATTAATGTATTCAGAATTGACCTCGACCCTCAGAATTGGTCGCTCTAACTTAAGGTAATCAGAATTGACATCGACCCCCAAAATTGGTCGCTCCAACCTAAGGTCCTCGGAATTGAACTTGACCTTCAGAATTGGTCACTCCCACTTAAGGTCCTCATAATCGACCTCAATCCTCAGATTTAGTCACTCAAACTTAAGGTCCTCAGAATTTACCTCGACCCTCAGAATTGGTCACTTCAACTTAAGGTCCTTAGAATTCACATCGACCCTCAAAATTGGTCGCTCCAACTTAAGATCCTCAGAATTAACCCCGACCCTTAGAATTGGTCGCTCCCACATAAAGTCCTTAGAATTGAACTCGACCCTCAAAATTGGTCGCTCCCATATAAGGCCCTCAGAATTGACCTCGACCCTCAGAATTGGTTGCTCCCACTTAAGGTCCTCAGAATTGACCTCGACCCTCATAATTGGTCGGTCTAACTTAAGGTCCTAAGAATTAGCCTCGACCCTCAGAATTGGTCGCCCTATATTATGCGCCTCAGAATTGACCTCGACCCTTAGAATTGGTCGCTCTAACTTAAGGTCCTCGTAATTGACCGCGACCCTCAAAATTGGTCGCTCCCCCTTAAGGTCCTAAGAATTGACCTCAACCCTCAGAATTGGTCGCTCTAACATAAGGTGCTCAGAATTGACCTAGACCCTCAGAATTGGTCGCTCCAACTTAAGGTCCTCAGAATTGACCTAGAACCTCAGAATTGGTCGCTAACTTAAGGTCCTCATAATTGACAATGACCCTCAGAATTGGTCGCTCCAACTTATGGTCCTCAGAATTGACCTCGACCCTCTGAATTGGTTGTTCTAACTTACGATCCTCAGAATTGACCTCGACCCATCGAATTGGTCACTCTAACTTAAGGTCCTCGACCCTTAGAATTGGCCACTCCCACTTAAGGTCCTCCGAATTGACCTTGACCTTCAGAATTGGTTGCTCCCACTTAAGGTCCTCCGGATTGACCTCGACCCTCAGAATTAGTTGCTCCAATTAAGGTCCTCAGAATTGACCTCGACCCTAAGAATTGGTTGCTCCAACTTAAGGTATTCAGAATTGATCTCCTCCCTTAAATTGGTCGCTCCCACTTAAGGTCCTGAGAATTTGCCTCGACCCTCAGAATTGGTCGGTCCCACTTAAGGTCCTCAGAATTGGTCGCTCCCACTTGAGGTTTTTCGAATTGACCTCGATCCTAAGAATTGGTCATCCCAACTTTAGGCCCTCAAAATCATCCATCCTCTACATTACCTTAAGTCCTCATAATCAACCACGACCCTATGAATAGGTCATCCTCATCCCCTTAGGTCCTCAGAATCGGCCTATTTCCTAAACATCATATGATGTCTTTTCGACAGCTTTCACTTGTTCCAAGCTCACTCGTGGAGGGGCTCTGTAGACACTATATTTTAGGACCCTCTTAAGTCCTTCATTAGGTCCCTAGAACCTCCCCATTCAACACAAATCCTAGGTCGTACTTCGAGTACTATCTAGAGGCCATAGGGTGCTCCCGGGCCCTGTTGGACTCCGATCAACTTCATCGTCAGAGCAAAATCTCAATGAATATCTGAAGGGCTCTGAATACCCTTTATAATGGTCTACCCCATGCACGAATAAGCATAATAGTTTGGACGAATGGACCATTTTACTACTGAAAATCGATTTGGAGGCCACTAGGCGCTCCCAAACCCCAATTTAACCTCAATCAACTTCATCGTCAGAATGATATCTCATTGTATATTCGAAGGGAACCAAAACCCCTTTTCAACGGTCCTCTCCGGGCATAAAATGGCATAACCATTCAGACGAACGATCCATTTTCCTACGAAAACTAATAAGGAGGACACCGGGCGCTCCTGGGCTCCATTTATCCAAAGTCAACTCTTTAACTCAAATGAGGTTGAATGAATCTTCGAAGGGCACTAAATACCCTTTCCAACGGTCCCCTGCGAACGATCCATTTTACTCTGAAAGGTCACCGGGTGCTTTCGGGCCCTATTTTATCAAAGTGAACTCTCCGAAATGAGCAAAGCTCTTTGAAACACCGAAGTAAGTCACACAACCTTTCCAACGGTCGACTCTTTATGCTATTAGGACTAATGGTTCGGATGAACGATGTCTCGTCATCTGACGATCTTCTATCCAAAGGACTGACGCGCACTTCTGATCCCCATTTGACCCAAAGTCAACTCCTGGACCTGGGAGCATCCCAAAGGATTATCAAAGGTCTCTGAATTACCTTTTTAATGGTATAACCCACACGCGATGTAAGGACAAAATTTCCAGTTGAATCCATTGTATAGTTTTGACTTATTCCTGAAATAAAACACATTTGAGTCATAGGGAGATTTGTATTGTCACGATCCCATACAGACTATGACATGTTGAAGTTCATTGAAGACGTTGTGGAAAAGTTTCAAGGAATTAATTATGCTGAATGTCTGATTGGTGCAATTTTATTCGTCTTCAAGTTCAATTACATTCCGAGATCACTCAGGTATGAATGCGTAATTTTAATGGGCATCATAATTTATTTTAAAATGTTTAAGGATGTTATTTTATTAAGAAAATATTAAAAAAATGTTTTTAAATGTGTTTGAAATCGATTACAATTCGTTTTAATATGATAAGGGCGGATTAGAGTTGAGTTTGAGTGGGACTCTAATGCGCGTGTCGTTCAAACAACCAGACAGGTCGTTCGAGCGAGATCTTCATCTCGTTCGAGTGACATGTCTATGTCACTTGAGCAAGCCACCGCCTTAGGAAAAATATTTGATGGCGATTTCCAATCAGATTTCGTAAGTGTGCATTCTGGAAAAACTATTTACGAATCAGTACGTTTCTGCACATAGTTTTCTAAGATTTTCCAAATCTAAACACATCCTTAGAGTTTACAAGATTCAAGTTTTCATTACTATATACGATAGTGATCTTGTTTGCACCAAGAAGAAGGTTTTTATCTGAAGAACATTGTTGGGTTTTGTGGTGAAAAAGAGGAAGAGCCGTATTCAACATCGAACACGTTACAAGCCATATCGATGGACACCGAGACATGTGTGAATGCATGTGTTGTGGACGAGCATCGTGGAATAAGGACTTTCTACATGGGAACTGTGAGAGGAGTGGTTAAAGATCAGAAGAGCGCCAAGTCTCATGGGGATCTAGTCGTTGAGTAAGACTTATATCTGTTTGTTGTAATTCCGTATTCATAGTGATTGATTGGCTTGGGTCGTCTGAGGTTTTTTACCGTTGTGGTTTCCTCGTACATCCGATGTTGTGAGTATTCTTTACTTTATTTGACTTTCTTTAATCACTAGATGGATGTTTTGGATTAATCAAGATAAAATTTAGTGAAGTTAAAATTGGTTCACAACTTGGTGCGTATAAAAATTTGGAAAAAGGTTTTTCATAAAAAGAGAAATTATTTTATCATCGTTACAACACTTTCCACATAAGGAATAAAAAGGGGCCCACAAATTTGTATCAGTGCTAGAAACATATTTTTATTGTGTTTTATCCCTTGTATTTTTCGGAATTAATTTTGAAGGTTTTGAAAGTTTTCGTGTTCCTATTTTTTATGGCATAGATTATGCTTATTGAAAAATGCGAATGAGAAGTGCTTTAAAATCCATTGATGAGCGTGTGTGGTTAGCACCTGAAAAAGGTTGAACACAACCAGTCACACGAGAGGGTGAGGTCACTAGTTTGAAATCCGTTGAGTTATGGATTGAGGTTGAACATAGGCTTGCACTTTACAACTCTAAAGGCCTGCACGTAATTTCTTCACATGTCACACCTAAAGAGTATAATAGAATTATGACTTGTGAAAAATCAAAAGAGTCTTGGGATACACTTGCACTTACTCATTAGGGCACTCGCACGATTAGGGCATCTAAGTTACAAAACCTCACTACATAGTTTGAGACTATTAAGATATTAGATAGTGAGTCGTTTGATGATTTTTATGCTAGGTTTTCTAATATTATAAACTCGTCATTTAACTTAGGAAAGATTATTCTCTACAACCGCATGATAAAAAAAGTTTTGAGATCTTTGTCGAGTAGGTTTGATGCAAAAGTGACCGTTTTAAACTCCTTAGGTATGCTTGATTCGACGAAAATTGAAGAGATTATAGGTGACTTACAATACCATGAACTCTATATGTTTGCCTCCAAGAAAGTGCCAAAGAAAGAAAAGGGCATTGCTTTGAAATCCCAGAAGGAGGAGACTAAAGTTTCGAATGACGATTCTGATTTTAAGGATGTCGCCTTGTTGGCAAATAAGTTCAGAAATTTTCTTAAGTTTCAAAAGCAATCGAAAGATGCCAAAAAGTTTGAGAAATTTAAGAACAACAAGGTAGATTCCATCCCTAAATATAAGAGTCAGAAATTTAATAGTGTTGAGTCAGATAGGTATTTTTGGTGTGAGGGGTATGGTCAAAAAGTTGCCGAGTGTCCCACTAGACTTAAGAAAGAGGGCAAGAACTCGATAACTTATATTGCCTCCTTAACTGATATTGAATCGGAAGAGGGTGAGAGTTTCCCCAATGAGAGCAAGTTTGTTACTTTCTTAGCATGTCATGTGAGCGACGGTGATAAATATTCCCATGAAGATTCTCATGTGCATGACACTTTCGGGGATGTTGAGAGTGCATCCCATGTGTGTGAGGGCGATGAGAGTGACGAGGAGGAGGTCGATGTGAAATATTTACAAGTTGCATTTAATGAGTTGTATGCCGAGGCGATGAAGGTGAAAAAGGAAAACTCTAAATTGCAAGCTAGGTTAGATGGGCGTGCCATAGAAAATAATGATGCTTTGATTGAGGATCTTAGGGCATGGGAGAAGATGTTTATGGAGAAGCTAGAATATGTGGAGAAAGAGAGAGATAGACTTCATGGTTTGATGGAGGCATTGAATAAGAAGATTCTAGAGTTTGAGGAGTCTTGGCGTGTGCTTGAGGCTATGATTTTTGAGTAAGAGGAGAGATTGAGAGACTCGATTAAGGTTAAGTTTGACTTGGAGTCTAGATCAGAAAAATTAGATAGGATGTTAGGCACCGTCCAAATCAAACGAGATAGGTTTGGTATAGGCTACGATGATAGAGTTAGTTCCATTCCCAATGCCAATACCAATCGTGTGAGAGAGCTGATTAGGAACGTGAGGAGAGTTTGATATTTTGGTAATCATTCCCACTGTGTTTACACTTATTCCCATTGCGGTAGGTTAGGTCACCTAAGACGTTTTTTCTATGTCCTTAGGAATTCTCCTAGGAAGTTTAGGAATAAAGTCGTGTCGATTCCCAAAATACCCCCACCCATTATGTTACACCTATTTGGGTTAGGAAATCGAATTTAGTGGCTTTATGACTAAAGATTCATGGTTCTCATTTGGTTGCACTTGATTCTTCCGATGCTAGATCTAAAGGATGATTGTGTTATCATATTTATCATACGATAGTCTTTGCATCATGCTTAATATATTTCTTGTATTATAACATGTGTATCGTTTTGTCTTATATTTTTCATTTATTGAGTCTTATTTGAAAAATACAAAAAAAAAATTGTTTTTGAGAAAATATAAAAAGATTTTGCTTTTATTTGAGTCAAAATATGTTGAAAAAACAAAAAGATTTTTTATTTGTTTATGAGTTTACATGTTTGATATGGCATATTGGTGTGATTGGACCCCCTTCCTTCATTATCCATGTGGCTAGGACATTTGGTTATAATTACTGATGCTTAGAATGAACTTAACCATTGTATTATGGGGTTGTTCGAAGTTTATATGCTTTTTATTCGACTTTGTATATATGTCATCTTTACACACATGCACGAGTTTATATGAATGTTTGACATCTCATGTATATTTGAGTTTGTTGAGATGTTCTTATCTCAATTTTTTCATCTATTTGTAAGTAGACATAAGGAGGAGGGGTGCATGTAAGAAGCGTTCACCGTGAGGATAGTAATTGAAAAAAAGATGAGTGTTCAAGGGAAAGGGTTGCGAGAGTGTAAAATTGACTCGTCGTGAAAGCCAACGTTTAAAAGAGCCCGAAAACATTAAAGGAAATAAAAATAATAATATGCCAAAATATGGGACATTTAGTTTATGTTCACCCCAAAAGAAAATATGATATATATTTGAGGGAGTTTGGATGGATAAATTTAAACGGGTTTGCACCATGAATCCTAACGTTGAAAAATCGTGTCATGGTGCTATTATTTGTAGAATCATCAAAATTTTGGATTTGTGTGCATGTTTAATTATTTAGTTCATTTAGCTCACACTTTAATGTCACATATGGCTAAAATAAAGTTTGATGATTTATAGTTATCAATTAGAGCTTCTTGATCGTTTTGATGTGTTGGAATTGTGATTCATTTGTTGTAGTTCATGCCCAAACATTCCATGTTCATGTTTGAGCACATCGGTACTATGCTAGCACGTAACTCATACTATTTTTGTAGTTTTAGCTACTGTTTTGCTATTTTTTGCCAATTCCAGTCAGTTTTTTCTAGATTTAGCAAAAACCTCATTCTCTGTCATGCTACATTCATCCCACTTTCAAGGAAGCTCATCAAGGACAAGCTTCAAGTCTCCAAAGAAAGTCCAAACATTCTACTCTCTCTTTAAATTTCTTTATTTTCTCATTAGTTGTATAAATTATTAATTTAGCTTTTACTTTAGATCATACACATTAATACCTCATCCTTTATTAGTTATATTGCGCATAATTATATTCTGTAAAAAAACCGAAACCAAGAAAAAGAGGGTTACACCTATAAATTCTAACGGGATTCTTCATCACATTTCCTTAAAACTAAAAATATATTTTCTACACACACATATAATAAACTCTCGTTTGAATCTATGAGATAAACCCCACCCTTTTGCCTCATGCGAACAACGTGGACTTTGATGCCTTTATAGGTTACGTAGGTGTTTTGGGCTAAAACTCGAGACTCGAGTCCTATTCTCTTATATTCATCTTTAGCCTATATTATCCATATATTATTCAGATATATCATACTTGTGATTCATACTTGCATTTTGTCAAACATATATTATCGTTTCATTATAACGATCAATATCTCTATAATCGCACTCATCATATTTTTCTAATTATTATGTTGGAAACATTCCTATGGATGACCTCACTCTATCTCTTCCATGATGGGAGTTGAACGATTCCGATCTCCACTTATATATACACGCACATACACTTTATGGAGAAATTGAGGAAAATAGTAACACAAGCTTATGAGAGACCGAAAGGGCGGGATGGGTGTCTAACACCTTCTCATTCTATAACGTAGCCCCAAACCTCTAAACTATTGGTTTCACAAGCATCAGTTTGTCTTTGATTCCGCTATCCCGAGGAGGCAACATGTTCTTTTGCCTGTTTTATGCAAAATAATTTGCGCGACTCTATATCTTTACATCACCCCAAAACTGATGACGGACGAAGCACCCCCCGATGTAGCGAGGGGCACAGGACCTTTATCCTCCCTCTTTTCCCCCGAAAGCACCCGGGGAGGGGGAGTATCTCGGGATGGCCATAGCGAATTCAAGGGAGACCAAAGTTCTCCATCAAATTCATGGACATTGGATTGGATTTTAATTTGCTACGGGGGAGAGTGTAAAGTTTCATAGGTAACTATGTAAAAGTTTTTGCGTGAGAGGTATCTTCTCGCCTTTTGTAAAAAAAAATTCAAGTAAAAATGAAAGTTGTGAGTGCGTCAAGGCTTTTTAACCCTTGGTGGTGGGTGTTTTCCTCATAAACCTTGTCTCATGTCGATTTGTGTTTGTTTATACATAAATGATCTCAAACACCTCACTGAGTTTAATTTCTAACTTGTAATTTGCTCAAAAATTGCTAAAGTGTTGTAGATCTAGGTTTATTCAACTAAATTCACTTAATTCAAGTTTTGTGTGTGTTTAAATCATTTTGAAAAGGTTTAAAACAAAATAATTGTTAAGGATTTGAAATTGAGAACATATTAGTTAAAGTGTGAAAAAATTAGAACCAACCTATCCACCCCCTCTAGGTTAGTTCTTATGTAATTGAATTAGCATCACATTTATTTCCTCATCGATAATTGTAACGAGCAATGGGCGATATCATTATTTAAGTTCAGAATTACCCTATCAGATGATCTTTACCGATCATTGACGAAGAAACCAACAACGTCTATGGACGACCTCATGGTCTGCATCGATAGTTACACTAAAGTGAAGGATAAGTTTCTCAATGTGGATGATCAGAATGATCATTCTATTAAATAAGTAGAGAATAATGGAGATTCATTTAAAGGAGGAAAGTGTGGAGTACCATCGACCCCAAATAAGAAATAAGGCAAGCATGAGAAAGGATATGGTAAAAAGACGATGCCAACTAGTGAAAACGTCTACCATAGGGTTATCACCATATCAAAAGAGCCTATATATAACATCCTCCCCTAGATCAAGGATAAGTCATTCTTTAAGAACCCTCCCAAGATGGGAGGATATGCCGATTAGAGGAAAATGAGTCCTCATTGCACATATCACAAGGATTATAGCCACAAAATAAAGAATTACAAGATGTTGGAGAGCCACTTACGAGACCTGGTTTATGCTGGTAATATCAAGGAATATATGGATACCGAGAAGACCAAGACTGCAAGCCACATCAATAATACTAAGAAGAAAGATGAGGATTATCTATATCCCTTAGGTATGGTTATTATCTAGGTGGTGAAATCCTACTCAGATTAATTCAAACAGCAAAGCCTAGCAGTAGAAAAAATCACACAAGGCAAGATATATGTGGTTTAATAATGTGCCTACGTTCACTGGGTGTTTATGTCTCTCTTTATTGATCAGTTCTTGATAACAAAGATTACATGGCCCTTCTCCTAGTGATGTGGGTTGCATTTATAAATAATAGAAAGAGAACAAGTCGTGTAAGACTCTATGATCGTGGGATGTAGTTGCGATTTGGTCGAGTTGATCCAAGCCCAAGATATCCGTCGATGGGATCCTCTTTTGTTCTTATAGTTAAGTTATGATCATCTATAAGGACTGCCAGATACATGTATAATCTTTCAATTAGGTCGGATAATTCCCCCTCAATTTCCACCCAACATTTTGCAGCCCGAATAGGGTGGAGAGGTTTGATCATCGATTGATTTTGACACCAATCGACAATAATATTTGATCGTCAATTGAAGATAATACCGAAGAGTAACAACACTAGTAATTTTGAGATGAGAATCAACTTTATTATTCCCGTTAAGTTTGAAGTGAACACTTGTAACTTGCCACAGATTTTTAAGGGTACGCTAGTAATTGCACACCGAAGAGACTAAGCAGCGCTGACATGCGTGTCAGCCATCACGTGGGGTCTCGTTTCAAATGATGAAATGTCTTGGAAGTTGAACTCAATAATTAAATGACTTCCTTACCACCATTTTGCACTCTTACTTATTCGCTTATTGAAAAATGTTCAGATATTTTTGCCTTCTCTATTAATTGTAAGTATCCTCTTTCTCTCTCGTTTCATATTGTTCTTCAATTTTTTCAGTCAAAATTCAACATATTTTTCATCGTTCTTTTTATTGAGTTTGGAAAAATGATTTATATGGTGAGTGAGAGGCTTATATGAGAGTTTATGATGAGGTTTTCAATTCCTGATTGGGTTGTGACAGAGTGTGCGGAGCAACCTGATGATTGTTATAATGTAGAGGGGGGTCATTGGATGCAACTCAATTTATTATTGAGGTCGGAATTACTTTTGGCCCAAACTAATTATTTTTGGAATTTCGTGAATATTTCAAAGTGGTTGCCCCCCAAGGTACCCCTAGAACTTAGAGGATTATGTATGGGGTTCATAGAATTAACATATTATACCAAAATTAGTTAGGGATCCTCGGAATTATGTATGGGGTTCATAGAATTAACATATTATACCAAAATTAGTTAGAGGATTATGTATGGGGTTCATAGAATTAACATATTTTCAATTTTGCTGAGTTAAGTAAGGCCTGGTTCCTTAAGAGGGCACTGGTTGCTGGTGGCGAGCATCCTAGGTAGGTATCTTTCTTGTTGGAATATACACCACCACCTCTTTCATTGCTAGGCAAGGGGACATAGTACCCAAAATCCCAATATTTTCTAGCAGTGAAAGGTCTTCGAGTGAGTCCACTTTAGGTTCCCTTGAATACGTATACATTGCTTTTATTCTTGTCGTGATGCATTCCACCTCATAAGAAGAGATGGCACCAAGAAGGAAAATTCCCAATTTGTTGTATGATTTCGACCTCCCCATTTCCCCAAAAGCACAACCATAAAAGAGGAAGGAGTTTTCATGATTATGACTTCCCGATAAAATACAAGGCCATATTCTAAAGAAGAGCAAGACTGGAACTAGCCTTGCTACCTCTTTTGTTGTTCCCACTAAGACAATGGATGCCCCCGCTAAGAGGAAGGGCCATGCTATAATTTTTATGGACAAGAACCCTGAATTGGCCCCGCATTGTTAGGGGGCATTCTGGTTAAGGATAGGGAGCAAGTTAGCAAGTTGTTCACTGACCAGCTTGTTTCACAAGCCACTCAGACGTTATCTTTAGTAAGTCTTAGTATTCTGTTTGAAACTTTTACTTAGAAATTTTCCTGATACCAATTTGTGATCGTCCTTTTTCTAGCAAGATAAAATAAAATCAATCACAGAACATGCCAATGTTCTAGGAAAACCCACAAAAGGGAAAACCTCTGAGAGTGTGCAATTATCTAATGGCATTAACTTCTTAAATTCAAATGAAAATACATACCAAATTTTAATCCTTTAGCCCTATAACATGCAACTATGTGATTCAAAATGTGGATCGAGAAAGCATACAACCAAAACAAAGTTTCAGGAAAAAACCTCTTTTGGGTAAAACCTTTTATTCAATTTATAAAATTTAGAAATCGCAACTTATAAATTTTATAAATGAATCTACTATGATCCTCTTAATAACCACAACACTTTAGCCTTCCTTTAGTAATGATGCTTTCAAGAATCACAAGAACCACAGTCTTCCATCTTCTGCAGTGATCCCCTCGGGTTTCAAAACTTAGCCGTGAAGATGGCTTCTCCATAGAGGTTGTGTATGAAAGGATACAAACTATAGGGTTTAAACTTGATTCACTCAAATATATCTTGGGAATGTGATTTGTAAATAAAAAAGGTTCTCAAAGTCAAAATGTTGAATTTTTTTCGCTAAAGGTATACAGAAATAGTTCTGGCAAAAGCCTTTATGAAAATAAACACGAAATAGGTATTTATAAGATAAACACAAAGTTTGAGGCGACGACTCATTCAAATGAATTTTTAAGCTCGTTCAAACGATAATGGAACATCATTTGAATGAAACTGATCTCGTTCGAACAATTGAACCATCTCGTTTGAATGAAGTTCAAACGACCTAAAATAGTACACCCTCGTTCGATGTTCCATTGAAGTAAACTTCAAACAACCCTTCTAACGAACATGAAAACTCGTTTGAACGAGAATCAACATATACAAACATAACACATGTGCACGAATGAATCAGACACAACTAACACAAGATCTCAAAGTCTACCTTAGGTGTAAAAATGGTGAACTAAATTGAAATTGACTTAACCTATTCAACTAATCAAGATCGTGAATGATTTTCACACCAATAATGCCCAAAACTATGTAATGCTTTATGAGATTTTTTTCAGGACATGCAAGCCCATTGATCTTCGACTTAACTCCCTCAAAACTCAAATATTGAATTTTTTCTTTTCTCAAGTCTTTTTGAAAAAATTAGTGCTCATTTGTAGCAAAGCATCAATGTTCTTAGAAATTGGCCTGGAACTTCTGTTTTTATGTTCCTTTAATCTTTTTGGCTATTTTCTATACAAATGGTGGCTTTTCACGCAAAGTCAACCTGTCTTTCATAGCCCGATTCCATTGCCTAAAATATACCAATTTTACCGGATAAATGATTTTCTAGGCAATGGTTCTTACATGCACTACTTTTATTATCTCTTTTTTCACATTTGGTTCATTTTAAAAGCAGGATTGAGATGAAAACACTATAATCGTCACGTGAAAGGTAAGTGAAATACTCAATTAAGTTTATGTTCATGTGTATTAAAGGTGATAAGAAGTTAAACATGTAGAAATTAGTCATCATATCACATCGTAATAACCCCACACATTATAAAGCAAAAAAAATAAATGATGTCACATCTCAAAACACTATAAAATAGCTATGTGGATATGGAATGAGTGGGTGACTTGGATATCTTTAATGTTCATCCACATATGGTGTAAAAAAAATACAAAACTCTTTTTGGATTTTTCAAAAAATTTACCAAAAATACAATCTTTTTTTCTTTTTCACTTTTCCTAAAAAGAAACTGAAAATCTTTTGTATTTTTCCAAAATATTTCAGAAAAATAAAAATCCTTTTTGATTTTTCAAAAAATATATCAAAATGATAAATATAAGTATAATGATAGTACAATCTAGCAATAGGCATTCAAAATATAAACATGTAAAGAATCATATGCTAGAAACAAGTCTCAACCTCAATCATTATGCTCGAAGGAGTTCTCTAAAGAAGATGATATCCAATAAAAAACCTCCATCAAATCCTGTGAATTCGTAACCAAGTACTCTACTTGCTCTCGAAAACTCTTAAAATCTCTCATGTGATATGCGGGAGCATGCAGAGTAATATGTGTGAGAGTGCATGTGGGAACAAGTGTAGTAGCATATCGTGGAAGATACCTATGAGACACTCTCCCTAAGGTGACCTCTTTACTTGCAATGGGAACAAACATACACCGGCTTGCATACACCTTTCCCAAAACGTCTAGAAGGATCTCTTCTACATGGATATTCCCTAAGGCGACCTCTTTGCTTGCAATGGGAACAAATATACACCGACTTGCATACACCTTTCTCAAAACGTCTAGAAGGATCTCTTATACATGGATTCAGACACTTAGGTGGGTTAGGTTGAGGGTTCAGGACCCGGCTCAGGTGCTAAATGGGAAGTGGATGCACCGTCATAACCTATTCCTATACTCTTAAAATTACCCATAGTGGGATCGAGGAACATCTTTAGTACCTTCTTAGATGTGTCCTCTAAAGTGAATTTGACCTCCCAGGTATATTCGAGATCTCTCTCAAGTTAGGATAAATGTGCTTCAAGTTTCTCACGAGTCTCCAATGAAGATTGGAGATCTCCTATAAGACTATCCACAGTGTTGGTCAAATCTCTCTTTTTCCTACCTTAGACAATCAAATGTTCACTCAGAAGATCTCTTCACCTTCTCGAGTTGACTCATCTACGCCGCAAACACCCTCGAAACTTTCACCTCTCTCTCCAAATCTAACACCGTAAGATACAAATCTTTATTAATCTTTTTCGTCTTGAATGTCTCGGTGTATAAATCACTAAACGCTTTTTGGAGATCCCCTCTCTCTCACTTAAAATCTCATCATCACTCTCACTTGAATGGATCGAAACATCATTGAGGCTTTCACGTTTACATGTGTCCTCATCATCGTGGGACAAACTAGTAGAGCTCACGTGACTAGCCATGAATGCAATACACGATTCATGTGGTGACTTTTGTAAGGACACAAATTTCCAATTGAGTCCATATATAGTTTTGGCTCAATTCCGGACAAAAACATTTATTCATAGGATAGTATTTATTTGTAATATTCTCAAGCCTATGAAGTATGTATTGAAGACGTAGCGGCAAAGAATATAAAGCTTCATCAAAATGCCGGTTTGCGTGCCTCGTTTCTACGTCATCATCTAAGGTTCCATGCTCCCAAGGTATGAATGTAATTATATTTGTATAGGAGCTTGGAACAATATTTATTGGGTGTTAGGTTTAATAAAAACCATGTTTTACTTTCAGAATAATTTAATTGAAACTTTAAAATAAAGTACATAAAGTTTCTGGGCCAAAATAGAATTTTAGAAAAATTTCTGAAAGTCGTTCGAAATCTCGTTCGAACGAGTTTGTCGTTCTAACGAGGTTTCGTTCGAACGAGACTGCCAACGAACCTAATCTGGTCAGTCGTTCGATATGTCGTTCGAACGAGTTTTTCGTTCTAACGAGGTTTCGTTCGAACGAGTTTGCCAACGAACCTAAACTGGTCAGTCGTTCGATATGTCGTTCGAACGAGTTTGTTCGTTCTAACGAAATATCTAACGAGTTTCTAACGAGCCCAGTCTGGTCGCTCGTTAGAAATCTCGTTCGAACGAGAGTCAAGTTCGTTCGAACGAGATGCCAGGCGGGAACGGTTTTGAGCAGTTTTTGGCAGTTTTCACCCCATTTCCCCAGTTGTTTCTTAACTGATTTTTTAAGGCTTTATTAAGGACGGGAATCATTTTTGAAGGGGTATCTTTTTCATACCATACAAACTCCTAGAGAGTGTCTTGATAGAAAATTTGTTTAAGGAAAAAGATCAAGTTTTGAGTGTTAATTTTTTAATGAAAAATCCTACACACTCTAGTGTTTACACCCAATAGTTGTTTATCCAAGTTCTATATACATATCTTTACTTGGAGTTTTGGCACCGGTTTATCTCTACCGAATTCAAGAAGAGAAGTTTTGGTTTGCTTCTACATCCATCAAAGAAGAAGACGTTTTGTTGTGATTCTACCCACACGGAGAAAGGCTCCATGCTAGGGTGACGGTGACCATATACAGTCCCATCGGTGGATTCTGAGACCGCGGTGGTGTTCCGAGGTTGTCCGCTAGGAAGAGGTTTCTATGAGAAGAAGCGTCGAGGCTTGAGAGGGATCGAGTCAGTCGTTGTAAGTCTATCTGTCTTGTAATTGTAATTCCATATCTAGTGGACTTGTGGCTAGGGCCGTCCGAGGTTGTTTCCCGTCTTGGGTTTTTCCTCGTACATCTCGGCGTAGTGTGATATTGTTTATTTTATCTTGCATCATAAGTTAGAACGCATGCTTTAGTTTTAATTCAAGATAAAATTTGGTTTAATTATCACACTCATTTAATTTGGGTCTAAATTAAATTTTGGGTAAATTTTATTTAATTCAAGTCATTTGCTAAAATTTGGTTTCGCCTAATTTGCTAATATTGATAAATATGACTTAGGCAAATTCTAGGACTTGGATTTAATTGGACTTAATCGGTTTAAGTGAGTATTAATTGTTTTGTTTGTTTCATTAATTCTCACTTTTGTTTTTGAGTTAACTAAAATTTGGAATTTTAGTATTTGTTTTGTTGAACCATCACACCGTTTACGCTTCCGCATATAAATTAAGTTTTTACAAAAAGGAAATTACAAGTTTGATTTTAATTGAAGAAAGTTTTAAAATCCGGGGATTTACTCTTCAATTTTCCCCTTGAATCAACCGATTTGATGTCACTATCTCTAAGAGTGGCTTTATTTTCCATCACCTTGCCCTTTCTCTTTTGCATAGTGGGATACTCAAATAACTTGTGCCATTTACCTTCACACTAAAAACACCTTATCTCTTCCTATTTCTCACCGCTCTCCTTGACCTTATTCTTAATTTTATTTTTCTCAACAATATTTTTATTGGAAGAATTTTCATTTGAAAATTCGAGAAACTTTTTAAATTTTTTTACAAACAAGGTTAAGTCATCAACATCAAAATCATCCTCAGATTCAGACTCATAAACTCTCATTTTTCTTCTTCTTATCTTGAGTATTTAAAGCTACCCCTATATGGTTTTAGGGAACATATCTATCTTATAAGTCTGAAGGTCTCCTGTGAGTTCTTCTAACCTAAGAGTGTCTAAAATTCCTAAAGAGTTAAGAACCGTAACCTTGGGAATAAACTGGGAAGGGAGTTACCTCAAAATATTTTTAACGACCCTAGTCTCAGGAATTTTCTCACCCAAATTAAAACTAGTATTTATGATGTCCAAAAATCTAGCAAAAAATTCATCAAAACTCTCGGATTCTAACATAGTGAGGGTCTCAAATTGGGTGGTTAAAATTTTGAAGCATAGACTCCTTGACGGCACTGGTACCCTCATGTGTCAACTAGAGGATATCCCATGCTTTCTTATACGTACTGCACATCATGATGCGTCGAAACTCGTTAGGGGTGATGGCTCCAAAAATAGTACTAAGGTTGCGAGAGTTGTAAGTGCTTCATTTAAACTCATCATCAGTCCAGGAAGAGACGGGTTTAGGATTTGTGACATTATCCACAGTGATCGTTGGAGGAGACCACCCTCTTTCACATAATAACCAAACCCCCTCCTCTATGGATTTTAAAGTGGATCTCATTTGGGCTTTCCAATAAGCATAGTTCGATCCATCAAAAATTGGCATCCTATTATATAAGTTCTCCGTCAGAAAATTTGCGATGTTTTAAAACAATTAATGTCACATAAAAGTTTTGCGGAAAATTAAGATCTCACAATAATTTGGTGAAACTTACTCTGATACCAATTTGAGAGTGCGCAATTATCTAATGGCATAAACTTATTAAATTCAAATTACAATCCACACCAAATTTTAATCCTTTAGCCCTAGAACGTGCAATTATCTTATTCAAAATGTAGATCAAGAAAGCACGCAATCAACATAAAGTTTCAGGAAAAAAATGCTTTTGGGTAAAACCTTTTATTCACTTTATAAAATTTACAAATTGCAACTTATAAATTTTATAAATGAATCTACTATGATCCTCTTAAGAACCAAAATACCGCAACCTTCCTTTCGCAATGATCCTTGCAAGAATCATAAGAACCACAGTCCTCTGTCTTCAGCATTGATCCGCTCGGGTTTCACAAGTCAATCATGGAGATGACTTCTCCACAAAGGCTGTATATGCAAGGATACAAACTAGAGCTCAAATATATATTAGGAAAGTGATTTGTGAATCAAAAAGATTTTTCAAAATTAGAAGGTTGAAAACTTTTGCTAAAGGTATGCAAAATAGTTATGGCAAAAGTCTTAACAAAAACAAACACGAAATAAGTATTTATAAGGCGAACACAAATTTCAAAGCAGCGACTCGTTCGAACGAATTTTGAAGCTCGTTTGAACGAGAATGGAACATCATTTTAATAAAACATATCTCATTCGAACGACTGAACCATCTCGTTTTAACGAAGTTCAAACGACCTAAAATAGTACGCCCTCGTTCGATGTTTGATTGAAGTAAACTTCAAACGGCCCTTCTAACGCACATGGAAACTCGTTTGGACAAGAATCCTATCTCGTTTGAACGAGATACGAGAAGTTTAAAAAACTTTAAATAAAGAAAAATGCCTCAAGTTTTAAATAAAAAAAATTATTTCTAATTTAAATAAATATAAATATCCCAAAATAAATTGAAGGAATAAATTTAAACTTAATAGAATTATACCTTCATAGTGTGGAGATGCTTGAAAGTTGAATTTTGGATCTTCAGACTTCATGTCAGCTCGAATCAAATGGTAGCGGGATATGCCAAAACCTATACTTAGCCTAAGCTATGAGCAAATTATGCTCTTACAATCTCGAATTTCCCATCCATGAAAATTCACTACCTGTGAAATTACAAAGGACATGACAGTGGACTTACAACACAGACTCAACGCCCTTTCAAGCCTTGACGCTTTTCATTCCTAAACTTCTGCATAGTGACACGTAAGAGTCAACACACGTAGTAGCCACAACGTATGAGTCCACACATGCCTTCGTATCCACCGATAAGGCTCAGCAATCGTATATAGATTGAAAAAAAGAGTCAATCTATTCTTTATCACAACACCTCAACACGGAGTCAACCGTGTGTAAACAGCAAATACGGAGTCCATCATATGAAATGATTCTCAACGAGATGAACAGAAACTAAACTATGTTGTCCAAAAAATGATCTCAAGATATATATGAATTAAAACTTGGATCTTAAACAATATGGGTGTAAACTACGGTTTTTAATTGAAAAAAACTTGATCATGGAGGATCAAAACCTTTGGAGAGTGTAAGGACATAAATTTCCAATTGAGTCCTTTGTATTTTTGGCTAAATTCCGGACAAAAACATTTGAGTTATAGGATTGAGTTCAAGTTTATCCATTCAAGCCTATGACGTGTTTGTTGAAGACGTAGCGTCCAAGATATGAAAGCTTCATCAAATGTCATGTGTGTTGTGCCTTGTTTCTACGTCATTAACATGGTTCCATTGCTCCTAAGGTATGAATGCATTTTAATATATATATATATAGGAGCTTGGAACATTATTTATTGGGTGTATTTTAGAAATTTATTTTGGGTGTTAGTATTTTTTTGTTAAATTTTTTTTTGAATTCATAGTTCTAAATATTTTGTTCTTGGACACCTTTCAGTAGAAAAATCATATCAAATCCAAAAAAAATAAAAAAAATACGAAACTGGCAGCCACGCGTTCGTATAGAAATTATCTAGAACATGGATTGAGATCTCTTTAGATAGGTCATTCGGACGACCTTGTTCGAACGAGAAGTCGTTCAAACCAGTTTTTAAACGAGATTTTTTTTTTCGTTATGTCTCTTCATTAGAAGTCTCATTCGAACGAGATTTCTAACGAAAAAATAGTGGGAACAGTTTTAAACCAGTTTTTTCCACTTTTCCACTACTTTGCCTCACTTCCTTTTTGACATACTTCTTAAGTGCGGGAACTAACTTTTTGTAGACAACTTTTTCACATTCTAAGATTCTTTTGAGAGCAAAACTTTTAAGAAAAATTTCCATGTTTTGTGTTTGATTTTTATGGATTAAATTCACCAAAAAAACACATACACACCCATTTGTTTAGTTTATTCCAAGTACCTATTGATATATCATTTCTTGGAGAGTTTTGGCACCTGGTCTTCTCTACACCAACAAGAAGAGAGTTTGGGTTCTTCTCTACCGCAAAAAGGAGAAAAGTTTATTGCGGTGTTCTCACTCGAAGAAAGGCTTTGCGTGCGGATTGATGGTGACCATAGCCCCATCGGTGGAGTCTGAGACTGTGGAGGAATCCACGGTTATTCACTAGGCGGAGGTTGAAGACCGAAGGAGCGCGTCAAGACTTGGACGAACTCAAGTCAGTTTGTGTAAGTCCTCTTGTGTCGAATCTTTGTAAAAACTACCATACTTAGTGAATTCGTGGCTAGGACCGTCCGAGGTTTTTCCCATTTGGGTTTTCCTCGTACATCGGTGCGTCATGTGATATTGTTTAATTTTATCTTGCTATATCACCTAGATGCATGCTTAGGACTAAAAGATAAAATTAGTTCAAAATCACAATCTATTTAATTTGGTGCAAATTTACTTTATCTAGATAACATGCAAGTTTAACTTGAATTGGATTAATGTGTGTTTAAGTCGACATGAAAATTGTGTGTGTAGTTTTAATTTCACTTTTAGTTTAGTTTTATTTTTTTCATAAGTTGGTTTGTTCTCTTTAAGAAAAGGAAATTTTAAATAACTTTTGGAAAATTAAAATTTGAACCATTTCAATATATTTGAATTTAAAAATTGGGGGCTATCGCACTTTCAAATTGGTATCAGAGCCAAAAATGATAAATTACTTCGTTAAGATCCTTTAAATATTTTTGGCTAAAATGGAAATTTTCCCATTTTCTAAATTTCCTATTTTCGATGGTTCTAACTACGCGTATTGGAAAGCGCGAATGAAATCGGCACTAAAATCTATCGATGAGAGAGTTTGGTTGTCTGTCGTTAACGGGTGGTCCCCACCTACACATTTAGTAGACAATGAACGTGTTCCCAAACCCGTCGATAGATGGAGTGAGAATGAATTTAAACTTTCAAATTTTAATTCCCGTGGTTTAAATGCATTGTTTAGCGCGATCACACCGGATGAATTCCGACGCATTATGATGTGTGAAACCGCTAAAGAAGCTTGGGATATTTTACAACTCACTCATGAAGGTACTAGTGTCGTTAAAGCTTCAAAACTCCAAAACCTCACCACTCAATTTGAAACCATCAAAATGAACGATAAAGAAACTTTTGATGAATTTTATGCTAGACTTTTCGATATTATTAATTCATCTTTTAATTTGGGAGAGAAAATACCCGACAACTGAGTAGTAAAGAAAATTTTAAGGTCCCTACCCGTTAGATTTATTCCAAAAGTGACCGTTTTAAATTCTTTACCAACTTTAGCCTCTATGAAATTAGAAGAGCTCGTAGGTGATTTACAAACCTATGTACAGAACATGTTTCCCTCTAAAACCGAAAAGAAAATTGAAAAGGGCATTACTTTAAAATCCCGAAAAAAGGAAAAACAAGTAGTAGAGAGCGAGAGTGATAGTGACTCGGAAGATATGGCCTTGTTTGCTAGAAAGTTTCAAAAAATTCTTAAATTGAATAAAGATAAATTTAAAAATAATTTTAAGAAATTTAAAAAATCTACACATGACAAAGTCGAGAAGATCCCTAAAACTATTAATGAAAATTTAAATAGGGACGAGTCAAATAGGTGTTTTGGTTGTGAAGGGTATGGCCATAGAGCTTTTGAGTGCCCCACCAAACTAAGGAGAGAGGGATGTGACACCCCGACTAATTAAATACCGGGTAGCTACTCCTTTATTAAATTAATACAAAATGCCAAGTTGGTTCAGTTAATAGCATCACTGTCGAAAACATTTTAATGATTTCTAACCACCTAGTATTTAAAAAGTAAGTTGTCAAATTTTAAATTAAATCTGATTAACATGCGATAAATGAAATGTAAAAGAATGACATCACCAAACACCATAAGGTCTCAATAAAGTAACCAACAAATAATAATAAGTCTGGAGGAAATACTCCTCACAACAATCTCAATATGGAAATAGATGAAACAAGTCTGCATCCTGAATTAATTACAAACCAAAGTCTGAATAACTGAAATATAAAAAGTCTCTAATAGAAATGGGCGACATGCCCTACAAATGATGAAACTGAATATGGAGTCAAGACTGGAAAATGAGGCGTCTAATATCAAAGCCCTGTAACTTCCATAACAGCTACAGCTCGTCACCTAAATAGAGATCCTATGCATGGTGTCCTTGTGGCTGGGCACCTAAAAAGGTTTTTACAAAAATAGATTTGAAAGCAAACGGGTCAGAGCCCGAAAGTGGAGAGTATTTTAAAAACAGCAAGTGCTTTAATAACATTTAAAACAATGAATGCAAAATACATGTTAGGACGTGCTCTCACATGAAATACTCACCTCTCGTCTAACTGTGCACTCCTAACATTCCTGTACCCATTCATGTGTTAGTTATATCTAACTAAACCGTCATAAGTTCTATCCCAACTACTCGATTCACAATATGAATTCCCTATGTTATCACTTAAATAGATAGCTTTACTTAAACTCGGATTCTCAATTATTAGCATTACCGTTTACTGGAGGTTATCCCCTTATTTATCTCCTCAAGGAGTTATAATAAATTATTCTCATAATTAAACATAACAATTCCTTTTCATTTAACCGTATATTATTCACATCATAAATATACAATATAAGCAGCCTGAGGCTAAGCTGCGGTGCACACATACTCTGCTATCCATCCCGGTACATCACGTACATAAGGATTACAAATTCCGAATCTCTCAGGAATTGTTAGAATAAGCACAACACACAAAAATGGAGGCGAACATAATTCAACATATCCATGGGTCACGTACATACCTACGCTCCATAGTCAGCTGACTTAATAACTCACAATTAAGTCATTCCCTTGAAATATGTCCTCTAGGTACCAATCTAGATCCGGGCACACAAGGATTAAATGGCCCTAAGCGAACGTAAACCTCCCGTGATAGCAAGTATGGTAGGTATGTCATACACATAGAATCATATACTAAGCATTCACACATCTTAGATGTCTCAATATTAATAAAGGTACATTCTACATCCTTATACCATTATTCCAGTTTTTATACATTTTACGTCTTCCGATAATATAAAATGTAGACTGTCGACACATCTCACGTCATAGTTTCTTGTACTTAAAACCTATCTCAAAGGGATTATTAAGTTTCCTATTATTCCCACATATAACATCATTATTCTTAGGGTCCTTACTTCTGCCCCAAACCTCATTTCATCAATTTATTCAAATTTACTCTTTTAACCCTAATATTATCTCACTCATCGAGTTTCATTAGCTTTTAGAATAATTCCTCAAATTGAATTCTAATTAAGGTCCAAATTTTATAACCATACCTACTGGTCTTCCTTAAGTCTAAGGATATTCATAAAGTCTCCAATGATATTTTCTAAGGGTTAATATCATTAAAATTTAACTAGGAAAATTTTACTCATTCTGGGAAGGTCGATCGATCGACCTTGAACCTCGATCGATCGATGGTGGTCGATCGATCGACTGATGAATGTCGATCGATCGATCGCACCAGGTAGGCTACGGACTGCTTCGTTTTGCAGTCCTCAACTCGTCCCAAAACTCCATTATAATGCATGAAACTCTAATTTAACGTTATAATATCATCATACAACCATCCTACAACATTGTTAACGTTCTAAAACCAATAATTCATCAACCAAGGGCTTTATTTGGATCGAAACTTCATCAAGAACCCTAGTTTTCTATTTCTTTCAAGAACATTAATAAATCGCTTCTTAAATCCGTTTTTAGATCATCAAGGGTTATATTTTGAATTCATAATTCGTCCAGAATATGTCTACATGAAATTCCTAACATAGTTCATAGTTTTAATCCTCAAATTCATGGGTCTATATCAATCTTTCAAGACAAAATTCGATAATTACCTAAACATGGAAGAACACATTCATGGAATTAATTGTAACTAAATCACTTGCCTTATGTTCCAGATTTGTTGTTGGTTGAAGATGGTTGAATTCCTCTCTCTCTCTGTAGAATTCTCCTCTCTCTCTCTCTCTCTCTCTACAAGCTCTTCTCACAAGATGACAATGGAGGTGGGGGTTGGTTTTTTGGCAAGTTAGAAATAGTTTCTTAACTTCTCCCGTAGCCCACTACTTAGATTGGGGTTGGAAATGGGTTAGTGGGTTTAATGATAAGTAGCAATTAAAGTATGATTTTCGTGAGTTTTAATTTCCAAATTTCCGAAATTACCAAAATGCCCTTTTAAGTTACCGGTATGGCCCAATAATGCCCCGGGACCCAAACTTAACCCCCGGCTAGTGTTTTCTGACTATTTTGACCCTTACGGACTCGTTGGCGCACTCAAAATGACCATACGGTTGATAAAAATAAAATTTACTTTTTAATTCAAATAATTACATTCCTGACGCGACTGTCACGCGCGTCCCGACAAAATTTTCCAAATTTCCGTATTTCAATCTCGCGACAATTTCAATAGTTTCAATATTCATATATTGTCATATATACACATTATAATCAAATACCAACTCACATCTCGTTAGTATTTGATCCGGATTAATTCTCAATTAATTCGCATTTAATTTAATTAATCCCATAAATAAATATCACAAAAATACGGGGTATTACAAGGGAAAGCAACCAATGTCTTTTCATGCAACCCTTAGTGATAGTGATAATGAAGAGGGACCCAATTCCTCCTCTAAGCCCAAAATTTTGGCTTTTATGGCTAGTCATGTGACTGATAGTGAACATTCTTCTATTGATGAAATTCTAACACATGACACTTCCAAGGTCAAAGTTTATGATTCCCTTGTTTTTATGGTAGTGAGAGTGGAGAAGAAAAAGAAAGTGAAAGTGAAGAAGAGGTTGATGTGAGTGAACTTCAAAATGCTTTTCAAGAACTTTATAAAGAATCAATTAAATTAAAAAGAGCTAATTTGAAGTTAGAAGCGAGTCTAAGAGAGTGTGTCAAGGTCGTTGATGATAATGCGTTAGTGGAAGACCTTAGGACACGAGAGAGAACTCTTCGAGAGAAGCTTGAATATGTAGAAGGCGAGAGAGATAGACTTAGAGGTTTAATAGAGTCAATGAAAAAGGAGCTTCTCGAGTTTGAAGAGAGAAATGTTTTATTAGATTCTAACATTTTAGAATTACAAAATAAATTAAAAGACTCTAGGAAAGTCAAATTTGATTTGGAGTGTCGTTCGGAGAAACTAGATAAAATTTTAGGAACGATTCAAATTAAAAATGACACTTGTGGTTTAGGCTTCGATAGTTGTAATGAATCTTCTCATAAATCCAAAACCAATGTTTTAAGAGAATCACCTAGGAAAATATTTAGAGATCAATCCTTAGGTAACAATTTTCGACGTGTTTTTACTTGTGCACATTGTGGTCGAAAAGGTCATCTTAGGAAATTTTGTTTTGATCTTAAACGAGGTCTTAGAAAAGCCCAACGTAAGGCAACCGAGGTAGCCAAGATTCCTATGCCCCGAGATAGTCATTAGTCATTAGTTTGGGTTAGGAGATCCGATTTGGTAGCTTTGCAAGATAGGGTATTTGATTCTCATTTACTTTTACATGCTTCCTCCCTTACAAAATCTAAAGGTTGAATGTGTTAGTTTTATTTGCATACTTTAGCTTTGTGCTTCATGTTATAGAACCCATGCTAATTGTATGCTTGTTTAGTCATTTTCTAGTCATTGCTTTATTTCATATCTCATGCTAGAAATCATGTATTGTTTATCTTTTTTTATTATATTTCCTTCGTTTTTGTTTGCTTTAAATGAAAAATAAAAAAAGATTTTTGTTTATCATTTGTGTTTTACCTTTTAGTGATTTAGGCTTAATGAAAAATATAAATGATTTTTTTTGTCTTTTGAGTATATATTTTTATTTTTGGTTAAAAATTAAAAAAAAACTCAAAAAGATTTTATTTTGTGTGTATTTTAGTTTGACACACTTTATGTGGCATACACTTGTGTTAGAATCCCATCTTTTTCGCTCCCACGTGGCTAGAACTTTTGGTTTAGATTGTCCATCCTTATTATGTTCTTTACCATGCCTACATGGAGTAGTTGGATGTTGTGTTGCTTAAATGGATTCTATTTTTATATGCCTCAATTCACACATGCACGAGCTCATTTGAAATTTTAACTTCATATGTATATTTGAACTTTGTGAGGTGTTCTCCTACCAATCTTGTCATCTACATATTTTTGACCTAGGAGGACTAGTGCATGTAAAAATTCGTTGAACGTGAGATTTGTGTAAAAAATAAAAAATGATAAATATAAATGTGCACAGGGAAGGGCTCCGAAAGGATTTATTATCCTTTGCGAATAGTAAGCCACCATTTGTTCGGACCTAAAAGAAATACGTGGTTCAAAGGCCTAAAAATAAAATTATGGCATTAAAAATAAAATATTTTCCAAGGCCTATATTTGATTTATATATTCATTCAAAAATAATATATGCTTATTGAGGGAGATTGGGTGGTATATCAACGATTTTCACAATGTCCGTTTATCCTAGTTGCGCTTTCAATGTCATGATTCTACTGGTTTGTAGAATCATCAATATGCTAGGCTTGTATGCATTGTGTATGTTTATTTATTGAGTTCAATTTATATTGTCACATGATATTCAAATGTGATGAAGTTTCCAATCAATTGAGAACTCCGTGAACATGTTTTAAGTGATTGGGTCTAAATTTAATTATTTCTAGTTCACACCCCAACACTTCCATTTCCATATGACACATTTTTGCCATACGAGTGTAAAAAAATATTGTGTTTTGTGTCATTTTAGTGTTTATATCTGTATGTGTGTACTTATGCTTAGTTTGAATATATTGTGTATACATATATATATATGATATTGTGTTTGTTTTGGGTCTTTGCCTTGCTTTTCTAGTCCATTTATAATTTAATTCATAATTGGTATCCATCTTGTTGCATTCTTTGTTGATATCATATGCTTAATACTTTATATATCATATTGGTATCATTTTATTGCATCCTAGTTGGTATTCGATGTTAATTGTTGGATTAGTTGAATTTTAGTTGCCTATGTGCTTTAATGTTCTCATCACTTTATGCACTAATACATGTTTAGATTGTTATCCCATTTTATTTATCCCTTGTTTAGTTTATGGAGTGTATATGCTTTAATAGGGGGAGATAAGTTAAGTTTTGATTATTTAGCCTTTGTCTATTCCTGAACAAAAAGGTGGAGAATGATAGGGGGAGAAATGGTATCTAAACCTATCGTATCTTAGTTTAGGGAGATTTATCTTAGGGGAGAAGTCTTTCTAAGTAGGTCATTTGTTTGATAAAAGGGGAGAATTCATTTAGGGGGAGTATTTATTTTTGTATTTAATATATTGATATTCCCTATGCGTTTCATAGTTTGCTTAAGTGTGCAGGAATCATTCTAAATGGCAACGTTCATCATCGGGCAAATATATTGATCCTTGGGTTGTTTCAGTCAAGCATTGTATTTTTATTTTGGGTGGGATATTTTTTTGGTTTAGTAGAGCTTGACGGTCCTTTAGGATTTTTGTTTGGTTTTTGTTCCGGAATAGCCAAAGGGGGAGATTTTTAAGGACATAAATTTCCAATTGAGTCCTTTGTAGTTTTGGCTCAATTCCGGACAAAAACATTTGAGTCATAGGATTGAGTTCAAGTTTATCCATTCAAGCCTATGACGTATTTGTCGAAGACGTAGCGGCTAAGATATGAAAGCTTCATCAAATGTCGTGTGTGTTGTGCCTCGTTTCTACGTCATCAACATGGTTCCATTGCTCCTAAAGTATGAATGCATTTTAATATATATATATATATATATATATATATAGGAGCTTGGAGCATTATTTATTGGGTGCATTTTAGAAATTTATTTTGGGTGTTAGTATTTTTTTGTTAATTTTTTTTTTTGAATTCATAGTTCTAAATATTTTGTTCTCGGACACCTTTCAGTAGAAAAATCATATCAAATCCAAAAAAAATCAAAAAAATACGAAACTGACGGCCACACGTTCGTATCGAAATTATCTATAACCATGGCCTGAGATCTCGTTAGATAGGTCGTTCAAACGACCTCGTTCGAATGAGAAGTCGTTCAAACCAGTTTTCAAACGAGATTTTTTTTCCGTTCTGTCTCTTCGTTAGAAGTCTCGTTCGAACAAGATTTCTAACGAAAAAACAGCGAGAATAGTTTTAAGCCATTTTTTTCCACTTTTCCACTACTTTTCCCCACTTCCTTTTTGAAATACTTCTTAAGTGCGGGAACTAACTTTTTGTAGACAACTTTTTCACATTCTAAGAGTCTTTTGAGAGCAAAACTTTTAAGAAAAAGTTCCGTATTTTGTGTTTGATTTTTATGGATTAAATTCACCAAAAAAATACATACACACCCATTTTTTTAGTTTATTCCAAGTACCTATTGATATATCATTTCTTGGAGAGTTTTGGCACCAGGTTTTCTCTACACCAACAAGAAGAGAGTTTGGGTTCTTCTCTACCCCCAAAATGAGAAAAGTTTATTGCGGTGTTCTCACTCGAAGAAATGCTTCGCGTGCGGATTGACGGTGATCATAGCCCCATCGGCGGAGTCTGAGACTGTGGAGGAGTCAACGGTTATTCACTAGGCGGAGGTTGAAGACCGAAGGAGAGCCTCAAGGCTTGGACGGACTCAAGTCAATTTGTGTAAGTCATCTTGTGTCGAGTATTTGTAAAAACTACCATACTTAGTGAATTCGTGGCTAGGGCCGTCCAAGGTTTTTCCCATTTGGGTTTTCCTCGTACATCGGCGCGTCGTGTGATATTGTTTAATTTTATCTTGCTATATCACCTAGATGCATTCTTAGGACTAAAAGATAAAATTAGTTCAAAATCACAATCTATTTAATTTGGTGCAAATTTAATGTTTGGGTATGTTCAATTTAATTCAAGTGCAAAATTACTTTATCTAGATAACAAGCAAGTTTAACTTGAATTGGATTAATGTGTGTTTAAGTCGAAATGAATATTGTGTGTGTAGTTTTAATTTCACTTTTAGTTTAGTTTTATTTTTTTCATAAGTTGGTTTGTTCTCTTTAAGAAAAGAAAATTTTAAATAACTTTTGGAAAATTAAAATTTGAACCATTTCATTATATTTGAATTTAAAAATTGGGGGCTTTTGCACTTTCAGAGAGCTTTTTGAAAGAGTTTCATGTCTCTAAGATTATGAAAAAACTCTAAGAAAATTACTACTTTGAAGTCTTATTTATAGGAGGACTTCCAAAAATGAGATAAGACCGAAAAAATGGATTTTGTATTGAAAAATGCACCGACTCGTTCGAACCAGCTTCTAATGAAACTTCCAACAAGAAATCAAAGTAGGCCTAAGCAGTCTCGTTTGAAGTTCATTAGAACTTATTCTAACGAGATATAAAGGCTCATTCGAATGACATACCAGATGTCATTATAACGATGATAATTCGAATTTTGTGTATATGTCGTTGTTGCAAAGACTCATCAATTAAAAATCCCTTTGAACCTAAAAAATACACTAAAATATGTATAAGGAAAGTAAGGGGTGTCATCCTAACTTCTCAGTGAGGCCAAGAGCAAAGTGAAGACTAGTATTATTTTTAAAATAATTTTCAAGGGATATTTATTCTAATTAACTAAATGGGGATAAATTTAAACTAAATTAACTAATCTTTATTATACCTCTAATACGGTATTATTAGAGGAGTTAATGAGATTTTAATACTTGTTATCACTATCTCTTTTATTTTGAACATTGTGTTCTTTGAAACAAAAAAAATAGATATAACAAAATTCTTTTTAAAATTAAAAAATCTCTATCCGGATAGATTTAGTTTTTACCAATATAAACTTTTCAAATAGAAGCTTTCACTAGCCATGGCAAGTATTGAAAAAGATGACATTATTGAAATTAACCAATTAGCCAAGTCTTAAATGAGAACTTTCCATCAATATATGAAATTGGGTGGGTATAAAATTTGCAAATAGTTGAAAAGGGAGCATTTACAAAAATAAACTGATAGAGTTCTTGAATGGATATAAAATTTACAAAGACAAACTTTAGGATAAATTTTTGCATATGTGAAATATTTCTCTAAAAATACAAATATAGTTTTTACATATAGTTTTTTTTTTTTAATTATTTCCCTATTTTTTAGTTGAAAGTAAAAATATTTCAAAACTAGATACACTATAGGATAAATGTTTACATATATATAAAAGTATATGTTTTGTTAACAATTTAAAACAATTTGTTTTGAAGATGTTTGTTGTTTTTCTATCTTTATCTTTGAGTGTTATTTCTTTATAGAAGATTTTATATTTGGAATGAATTTTTTACATTTGGTACAATAATGTTTGATTACTTAACTTTAAAATGTTGAACAAAATTTGTATCATATTATTTTAGTTGCATATAAAGTTGCTGAAAATATGAAATTTTTAAGTTTATATTAAGCATTCAACAGATGAAAAAATGGACTATCGATATAATGACTTTAAGATACTATCTTTATATTTATTTATTGTATAGCGCTCGTGCATCGCATGGGTTGTATATTGCTAATAACTAAAATAAGAGATGAGTGAGGCAAATAAATGTGAGAACAAACAAGCGATGGGAATCCTCTTCCATGGCTTAATTATTTATTTTAATTATGTGACTTTTAATTTTAGAATACTCCAAGATTTGTTTTAATCACAAATTAACTCTCGTCACAAATGTGATAAAAATAAAATCTTTTTGTAAGAAAATTAGGTTTAGACTTTCACACAACTAAAAAAAATAAGGCTAAAACTTTTTCTAATACACTACCCGCTAAGGATTATTTATTAAAATTATTTCAAGTATTTAAAAATTAGTAGAGTTTGAAACTTCTAAAATAGTATTTAACTTAAAAAGTTTATCTCTAGTTTGATTCTTCAGAAAATAATTTAATAAAAATTTCGGGTTATTTCTCAATGACAAGATCACCCCATTTCTCATGGGAGGGGAATTTTTCAATTCATTAAAAATAAATTATCTTCTCGTGAAGAATGACTAGAACCCAATGCTTTCTCTCGAAATGCATTTTAATATGTAAAAGTCCAATATTTATGTTCAAAGAAGCATAATAAAGTTAGAAATTACAAAACTAAAATAAATAAAACAAAATCATGGAGGCTTCGTCTATCCTCTTGAATAGGAGATTAGCCTTCAATATGTATAAAATCACACAAAAAGTGTGAAAATAATTTCGTACGAAGTCTTATAAAAATGCAAAAATAAATAAAACACACAAAGTATCTTTACATACACTTTCAAATCTTCACAAAAATACACCTCAACAATATTCTAAATTTAATCATAACACTCAACTTTGAATCTCACAATATTTATTTTTCCTCATACAATCTCTAAAAGAAGATATAACAGAAGAAATAAAAATTTGAAAGCTAATTTATACTAAAAACTATTCTAAACTACTCTAAAATTGTGTTTCTCTCTCTTCTAAACTCCCCAATCTGAGCACATCCTTCTATTTATAGGTAGGTATGAAGCTAGGGTTTTAGGTTAAGTGGGATTGGCCTAGGATTATGGTTTAGGTAAAATGGGCTTAGTGGGTTTGAAAGGTTTTAAGTTGGGGCATTTTTCGAAAGGCAAAAATGGGTCAGAGTTTTTTTCTTTTTTCAAAAAACTAAAATGGGTAATGTATTTGGTTTGTGTGAGACACACGTGAGGGATTTAGAGGGGGTCTCAGGTTGGATATTCAAGTTAATGGGTTTGTGCTAATGTGTAGGGTCTCTAGGTATGGAGCTCGGGTAAAAGTATGTGGTGGTCGGATGTATAAGGCTGGTCGGTTTTCGAGTTCGGAGGTGTTCAAGTCAGAGCAGATATGGAGGTGGGTTCTGGATGAAGCAGGTATGGTGTCTGGTTGTGGGTAGTTGGCTAGAGGTCGATGGTTCACGGATTCAGGATGGTTGTGGTCCGGTGGTATAAGGTGACGGGGGGTTAAGGATTTGGGTTGGCAGGAGCTGGCTGGGTATTGTGGTTAACGGTTGAGTTTCAGGTGTTGGGTGGTGGTATAAAGTGTAGTTTGTGCAATTGGTCGACACTGGTAGGGGGTGGATCAGGTGGTTATTCTAGTGAGAGTTGGCCGAAGATAGAAGGTAGAGAGAGAAGAGGTGGATGAAATTGGTACTATAGTTGTAGATGTTTATTTTAATGGAAGAAGAAAGAGAGAGAGAGAGAGAGAGTTGTGTTTTGTGTGTAAGAGATGAGAGGGAGGAAGAGAATTTGATAGGGGTTTAAATGTTAGGAGGGAGAAGTTATTTTGTGTTAATGTGTGTGTATATTATTGTATCCTAGCATACAACTCGTGCGATGTACAATAAATAAAAAATTATGTAATCCAGTTATAACGCAATATATATATACTTTTCCTGAACCAATGTAAACAAAATTAAAGTCATAATTACAAAGAGAAATTTATAGGAAAAAAAATCGGACTTCTAAATAAATGGTAATTGAGCTTTATGACTTTGCAAGATGAACAACCATAACTGGGCATATGCCACCACTGCAACCCTCTAGTTATAGGAGATTAATTTATTTTTTCAGAGGTGAAATTTATATTTCAGTTATAAATGATGAGAAAAATAAGTTAAAAAGTTGAATTAGAAGAGGAATATTGTACAATAGAATGAACACTAGCTAAAAGGTTAGCGTACCTGACATTAAAACCCATTGAGCCTTGACATCAATTTTTCTACCCTTTATGCCTGCTAGTTTTTTTATAAAAATAGGACATTAGACTTTCAATAAATTACCACTAAGTAGTGCAAAACACATGAGATTAACAACAAATAATTTCTAAAAAATGTAACATACTCACCTTTAGTAACCTGCAGACCAAAATATAATACGATATCCGCATAAAATTATAAAGGAACCATAAAGGGTATATCCAACATCACAGTTATGAGTGTAACCTTCAAACAACAATGACTAGAAAGTCGAATTACTCATATCTATCATAAAAGCCACATTGACAAAAATAGTTCATTACAATGCCTAAAATTGAACACCTTTAACATAATATGCAATAAATTTAAACCCATGATTTAGATAAAATAAAGTGAAGTAAGTAACAGGCCTCATGTGGACATCAATAATAACAATGAAATTATTAGAATAGCTGGGGCACTACTTACTGTCTTGAAATCTTCTATTTTTTCATTATTCAGATGTAATAGTTTGGGGGTTCCAAAATTTGGTGATTTCATAACAATAATTGGTTGTTTCCTCAAACCAATATTTAGATAAGAGGCACAACACATTATTTTCTGCGTAAACACATACGCATTTGCATCCACTATTTTTCTTCAAAAGCAAACACACACGAAAAAATGGGAAACAAACGCAGACACGTTTAACCATTTAAATTATTAATGATATATTGCTAAAGCTAATAAAAAATAATATTCTAAATGCCAAAGCACAATCCAGAACAACTAACTGGCATACTTTAGTTTGAAGTAACCAATTGCTCATTTTTTCAAACACATGGGGAATTTTAGATACAACCTATGATGTCTGATTTACCAGATTAACCAAAACCTCAAAACCCAAATTGGAAATTAGGGGATTTTTAAACCCTAGAGAGAGATAGTACTTTGTGGTGACGACTTTAGTGGTTTGAAATGAGATAGAGCTACATGACTTCCCTATTGTTTAAGAAACACTGCAATATAAAACACAACAAATATATATATATATATATATATATATATATATATATATATATATATATATATATATATATATATATAGAGAGAGAGAGAGAGAGAGAGAGAGAGAGACAATATAAGAAAATATTGTCATTAAGATTGGTCTACTTATAAAGAAAAAAAATATAAGAAAGTTGGTTTTATAAATAACCAGCAATAAAATGAAAAAACCTACAAATTAATAAATAAATAAAATAACCAAGAGCTAGAGATAGAAAAAGCCTCTAGAGATTCCCAGAATGAGTACAAACAGTAAAAGAAAAACTTCCTATAGAAATTCCATGGATGGCATTGTCCATTTGTTTAACAACAAAAACTCTTTAGCATTGTGATGTAGCTCACCAAATTGATTGAAGATTAAAAATTGATGACATTTAACCATATTCACTCAGTGTCAAAAGCCATTTCAATCCATAGTGTCAGTTGTAAGAAAAGAACTAAAATAAATAGCAAGAAGTCATTAATATCCAAAAAATATTATTAGATATTCTACATAACAAACTCAATAGAATATCCAATTCTATTTACAAAGTTATACTTCATAATAATATACATTATAGAATACCCTCAAATAGTACACTTGAATCCATTAAAAAGAAAAACTCACTATTAAACTAAATTAAACCCACAAACAAAAATAAAGTATATTATGATATATGAAATAATAGGATGCACATTATCGTTAAGCATCAACTGATGAGAAATTTTAAATGACAGTATATCACAATATAGAAAGTTCACAGTAAAAAATTCAAATGCTTATTTACCAAATTTTTTTGAACATCTGCGTTGCAAGTTACATAAAACATAAGAAATGTGTAAGGTGAGTGGAAAGGAAAAGGGTACATAACTATATGACCAAAACCTAAATCAAAGAAATTAATAGATTATTATAGTCACAAATAGGCATAAAATGAAGAAAAAAAATCCCTACAACTACCAAACATTATAACATAGTAGATATAATGAACCCAAATAAACCCACAACTTGAAAATTTTTCAGTCCCATTTTGATTGAAGACCAACAACAATAAATCAACAAATAATAAATTAAAGCTTGACTAAGAATATGCTTGCTATAAATTGATTATTTCAAGTGATTACACACAAAAAAAACCTGGTTCTGATTTTGTTTCACAAAATCATGCCAGATTTGTTAGATCGAATACTGATAAAATAAATAGCCATCAACAAATAATAAGAGTGGATATCCAAAATCAAAAAATAAATAATGTACGTGTTAGATCTGTTAGACCCAACTTTGAACCCAAAGAGAGATCGACGGAGGCAAACACCATTCTTATGTTGGATTATACTATGATAACTTTGGGATATATGAACAGGTTATCATGGAAGCTTGATTAAATGTGATGTGGATGGTTGGTTTTTTGTAAAGCTTAGCTTATGACATAAGTTGAAGCTTGGGATATCAATTGGCTAAGAAAGAGAGAGAGGCGTGAAGAATTGAATCTTGGAGCATTAAATTCTCATTAACCTCTAATACTATTGTATTAGAGGTATAATATATATATATATATAACCAAATAAGTAGTAAAATATATATTTACAATGCACACAAAAATAATAAAAACAAAATATAAAAATATAAAAAACTAAAACATGCACATATTTAAAAATATAAAAAGACTAAAATAAATAAATTAAAATATAAACTAAACAAATAACAATAAAAATATTTAAGATATATATATATATATATATATATATATATATATATATATATATATATATATATATATATATATATATATATTAACGATACACTCCTATATATAAATATGAACATACTACTATATATAAAACGACACACATACACTATATTGTAATCACATAAAATAATAAAATAAACAAAGTAAAAAAAATAATAAAATAAAAAGAAATAAAAATAAAATGACATGAAAAAAATCCAAAATAATATATACTAAAAATAATAAGCGTAATTTCATACACACACACACACTGGGGAAAAATTTGAAATGTGACTCGGAATGATCTGGCAGGTGGTTTAAGATTTTTGGGATGTCTCGAGTCAAGGTAAAATTCTGAATTAATGCTATTGACCTTTTTGCCGCAATTGCATTGAAATTATGCGTTTGTAACTCGCTAATGCGTATTGACCTACAAGATAAATAAAACATGCATAAGGCAAATTTTATCGATAATTAACAATTAAAATGCGTTTATTTGGGGTGTAATTTTAACACTTTTGGGTGTTTATCACCCAACTCCCAAACAGAATATTGTTAGTCCTCGAGCAAAAATAGAAATACAGAAAGATAAGTAACCAAAAGTATGTCACTTTCAAAGGAACTTGCAATTGCACTTAGCATATCTAACAAGCCGTTTAACCTTTAGGTTGCCTAAACGATGAGTGTTGTCTCATGAGGGTTTGCAGTAAATATACCCACAAAATTCAAAAAGCTTTTATTGAAAATATTAATTGAAAAGTAGTGAGTCTCTTATTAGACGTTGGAATTATCACACAATCCATCATTAAGGAATTCATAAAATAGGGACATTGAACTATGAAGTGTAAGAAGATATATGCTTACATAATACCAAAGGCATAATCCTTCCTAAAAATCAACTTGAATTTTTTGAAATCAATTCAAAATAGTTTCAAATATCATAAGAGTAATTCTTAGATTGCCTTTAGAATCAACGCTTCAACTTCATATATCACCGGATATGTCTCTCAAATGAACTCTTCGAGGTTTGGTTAAAGTGTATATCTCTTGTGTGTGAGGAGGGGAGTAAATTTAAATGAGATCAAACATCTCACACACACATATACAAAAGAACTTATACGTGAAAGAAGGGTGATCTCATGAAATAATGTCAACCATTATATTGAGAATGTAAAGTCATTTACCATATTGATTTCTCATTTGTCTGAACACCTCACCAAGGGTTAAAATGGGTTTTATTCAAGGTATTATGGCATGGATAATAGATAATGGGATGTTGAGGTCTTTTTTTAGAGGAGTGGACAACAACTTAATCAACTAATGTCTTTATTTCACAAAATTTTGATCGCATACATTATTTTTTTTATTATTCTTTTCTTCTTATTCTTATTCTCATTTTCTTCTTTCTCTCTCTCTCTCTCTCTCTCTCTCTCTCTCTCTCTCTTTATATATATATATATATATATATATATATATATATATATATATATATATATATATATATATATATATATATATATATGTTTATTTCCTTTTTCTTTTTTTCTTTTTCCTTTTTTCTTTTTCTTGTAATGCATTTTCCAATGATAACAGGAATGAAGACATTTTTACATTTAGAACTTCAAACACTCTTTTCTAAAAAAAATAAGGATAATGATGAGAAATGATATATGGATGGTGTGGGGGAATACATATGGGGAAATATGGAGAGGTAAGGGGTAAAATGGTAAAGTGAATGATAATGCGATATGGATAATGGTATGTGCATGGGGGAAAAGATTTTGGTTCTCAGGATGAAACACATGTTTATTACAACTCGAAAGTGATGTCATTCTCAGTGTTTCAGACAAATATGAAGGATAATGAGATCATGCAATGACTTGAGTGCGATATTCGAAAAAGGTTGAGTCAACTTATGACTCGGAGATTACTTAAAACCCTTTAAAAAGATGAAAATGTTAAAAAAACTCATGGGTTTAAGTATCCACTAATGATCCATAAGGTTTTCTTGAGAATTTTTACACTCTTTAACTTTAGACTGTTATGACGTGATATGTATGGAAAGGTTATTGAGTTTAGGAATTCATGGTGCAAACATGCTTTGGGGGGGTCTTACTTAACCTTATAAGATTAAAGTGTGACTTTAAGTTTGAACATGAGTATTCCTAAACTCTAAAAAAATGGATGATGGATAAATCAAGTCAAAAATGAGATGAGAACCGCATAAAAAGATTTTTTCCTAACAAAAAATTTCAAAAGCGGTACAATTTTGATAAATTTCTCACCCACAAACAAAAGAGAACATCGTCCTCGATGTTAAAATCATGTTTTAAGTTGAAGGCACGAGGTGGGAAAGACATTACCATAGTCAACCACTAATGAAAGTGTACCGCAAGACGTACCCAAGGGGAAACCTGAATAAGTGTTACTAGCCAAAATGTATAAGTCTATAAATATAAGCATTGGGGGAAGCCTAAAACACTACCCCCAAATAGGATAAAACACATATTAAAAAATAAGACACGACGGGTTGCCTCCCGATTGCGCTAAGTTTAACATCTTCAGCCAGACATTATTTTACTTACCCTAAAAATAAAAACTAGGATATAAAGTGGTAGCTCAAATAGTGGGGTGACGAGAATCACCCCCAAACAAGACTGAAAAGTCAGTCTTGTTAGATCGTGTCAACATGGTTAATGCACATGTATAGCAAAGTGCATAAGACGATGCAAAGCATCAGTTGTCCAAGGGAGGAAGGAAGTGCGGCCATATGGTGGGTGAGCAAGGGGGATAAAGTATAGGATCTGCTCACGGGACTTATTGAGCATAAAGGTTAGGCTGCAAGGGCCCTAGAAGCATGCTGCTCATGTTATATGAGGAGGTGGAAAGATTTTACAATGTTAATGGGGTGGGCATCATGGAAATCGCACGAGCATTCTATAAATGGACAATGGTAATGGCCGTGACCTAACATGTCAATGAGATTATGACAATAAAAATCAACACCATAAGAAAGCGGTGTGTCACGTGAGTTAAAAGTGTCACCACAATCACTCTCATGGATGGTGGGATGGAAGAATAACCCACGAAATGATTTTTTGGAGTTCAAGGGTGGAGGGTGGGTGCAAGTACGGACCTAAATAGATAGTTGGCGATATGAGAGGTATGGTAAAAAGGTAAAAATATGGTGGTGGGTTGGGTGGGACAATGGGGGGGGGGGGGGGGGGGGATGATATAACTCTCAAATATGGGACACACACTCATCTTGAGGGTCGAAATGATCCTCAAGGATACTCGTAAGAGGGAGTATGGTATCAAAAGATGGATAAATCTACTTAGTACCCATAATGTCACCATCTGTGGTGGTAAAAGGGTTTAACGAGGCATTAATATCCAAAATATATTGATTAACATCAATATTAGACTCAAAATGAGCCAAACATTTTTTATGAGGATCCATATCAAGAGAGGTAGGAACCATCTCCGAATTAATCTCGATGAATTGGGTGGTACCACCTTGTAGCCGGAGCTGACCTATAAGGAAGAGGTTCCTCGAGAACACATAGTGGGTTCAATAGGTGTAAATTCGGGCATATGTTTGGATATTATTGGTGGGGAAACCTCAAATTTGGATTCTTTTGTATTTTATATGTATGGATGAGTCTCACATTCTCTGGGTAAGTCAACATAATTGGCAACTTGGGGCCCAGACCACAGGGTGGTGTTAACTTCGAGATTCTCGGGGTAATAAGGTTGGTCACAATCAAAATCCATGTCATAAGATCACTCGTTATCATTACACATGGGTGTAAAAATGGGTTGACTTGGGAGGGAAATCGGACTCTCTCGCACACTCAAATTCATATAAGCATTTGTCAAGATGTTGAAGAGCTTAATTTTAAGCCTGAGTAGCTTTCTTTTGCTTGATGATGAAATTTTACAATAAGGTTTCGGGAGCAAATATTGATGAAGGTGGGGAATGATGGGTAATGGGGCGACAGTGTACGGTTGAGTTGGACACAACACGCTATTAGCATGACTAAACGATGAATAATCATATGAAGTGCGAGAATCGCGATCAAGTTTGTCATACACAAGAGGAGGGCCTCCCTGAGAGACAAAAGATTGTTAATCATTGAAAGTATAGTGAGGGAACTGACCGGTAAGGGGTGCACTTGGTTGCCATGATGAATGTAAAAAATTGTGAGGATCTACAACATGGGGTTGGGTTCATATTGTGTGGGAGGGTGATCAAGCCTCCACAAATAGCTTGTTTGCTCACACCACTCGGTATTGAAAATATCATGACAATAGGCCGAAGTGGGTTCTGAAATAGTGTCATATGGACACACTTGGTCCATGGTTGGTTCAGATGGATAGGTAAGGTATGGAAACTCATGGGACAAGTGATTGTCTTGAAAGAAATAGGTGCACGACGAAGCATTGTACGTATTGACACTCATTACCTACGGTGGTGGAATATGAGAGGCAAGCATGGACGATGCAAGAGTATCAATAGTTTATGTGAGAGAGTTGGATCCACTAACTAAAGTATGGAGGATGAACTCGGGCTCAACTTCAAACAGGCTTCAAGACGATGGAAAATGACCAAAGTAGTCCTTGACAGGACGTTCTTCAACCATGATGGGATGGAAATTTCTAAATTTTTAAATTTTTTGAAAAAGAAGAAAATCTTTTTAGGATTTTGAAATTTGAAAAAGAAAGAAAATATTTTTGGGATTTTGAAATATAAGAAAAAGAATGAAAAATGTTTTTGCCTTTTATTAATATAAGAAAAAGGGAAAGAAAAATATTTTTGTTGGATTTCGAAAAGGGGGTAAAAATGGACTCTCTTTGAAACACAAAAGGACGGAGCACACAAAAATGACTACCAAAGGATTTGAATTAGACACGTACAAGCAAAGGAAAAATACTAACTAGCACGTAGCTAATTTTTATCTTCAATTAAGTGTGACACCCCGCCTAATTAAACATCGGGTGATGAGGACTTTATTAAATTAAAACAAGTTTCTCAAATGGTTCATTCTTAGCATCACTATCGAAAACATTTTAATTACTAATCACCTAAGTGAAAATTAGACCGGTGCCAAATTTTATCTTTTTTAATATAGATAAATCAACCATGCGGAAAATAGTAAGACAATCACCATGTACTAAAACCCAATCTAACAAAGTAAAAGTACAACATAACAAAAGTATTACCGAATAAACCATCGGCTAAAAATCCCAAACAACAATATAATAACCACTAGTCTGAAACTAACATCTCAGACTAAAACCGGACCACGAGTCCATACATAGAATAGTGTGGGATCCTGTACTAGATCTGAATGAGAGATGTCGTCTAGTCAAAATCCTGTAAGCATCCACTGTGCTACAGCTTCGAGTCGCTGGAATAAAATCATCATACATGGCGTCCCTGTGGCTGGACACCTAAAAGGTTTTGAAAATATTTTATAGCAAGAGTTAGTACTCAAAACATTTTGAAAATATTTAACAAGCGTTTATCACAATATAAAATGCGGTTATTGATTACACATGTTAGGTTCTCGTACACTCTCTTGAGTTTACTCACTCCTCATCTTTTGTGCACACCTAACATTCTACACTTAGCCTACCTAGCCATATTTTCTTAGCTATCTAGGACTAAGTAATCATATGAACTTATCTATACTTAATTTCTCATATTTCCCACACCGTACATCCATTACATTAACATCTCACGAAGGTTAATTAATACACAAGTAACATTTCCTCTATGTTATGTTCCAAAACTTCTCATTTAGTTTCACTACTAAATTTCGACAATCATCACAATTTCTATCTTCCCACTTTTAAAATTAAGTTTCACTACTTAAATTACTAATCAGATATTCTCTATCTAACGTTACGCTTCGTAATTAAGTTTCACTACTTAACTTACCAGTTTAGTATGTATCTTTAAATACATAATATATATCAATCTAATAATACACAGAAGTAGAATACCATCAAGTATATATTTCACACACAATATATACTAAATATCAGTCATTACTATTTTGCCCTTTTTATACACGTAAAGGACCCTTGGTTCGGAATGATTCATCGACCCCAAGTAAGAATTGGTTCGGAATGATACATCGACCCCAATTATTTATATACACAAATCCCGGCTCGGACCCTTTCATCACGCCACCAGTTCAAAGGTTTGGTTCGGCATTTTTCATCGACCCCAACATATAATAACCCTATGTTAGTTCAGAATATCACATCGACCCTAACATAGTTACTTTAGGTATAAATCTCTCGACCTAAAAGATCATATAATTCAGTAGGTATACGCCCGACCTATTAATTATATACGTACAAAATATTTTAATCTCTTATAATTACTGTACAATGTTCGTTTTACGATTCACCTCATTAATCGCATTTATTTGAGTATTCACACAACTCTAAGGGTCCTAGTTACCCCTCACATATAATTTCAGTAGTTATTACTTACCCTACTGGTCTATTACTTAAATTGAATTTACCTCACCTCGTAACTCAATTTCGAATTCCCCGATACTCTACTAAATTGGATTATTTTCGTCGGTCCATAATCCAAGCCCTACACCTAATGGTCTTATCGGACCTCAACAATATACCTACTGGTCTTATTCTCACTCCCATATAAGTATAATATAAATCCAAGGATACTCATTCATTCCCGAAAATCAACGAAGACTTAAACACGAAAAATTTAGGAAAAACAGCTTGCGTCGATCGATCAACTGCTGGGTTCGATCGATCGACCTAGTCGATCGATCGATAATTCGAGATCGATCGATCGATCGAACAGGGACAGACGCAGTTCGTCTTCTTCGTTAACCTTTTCCTCCATTAACAAATCTCCAAACTCCATTATAGTCCACCAAACTTCGACCCAATGATCCTAACATGTTTTCGCATATACTAGGACAATTTCTAACGTGTCAAATACATCAAAACTCCAATTCCTTTAAAGAAATAGTGAATTAAACCCAGAATTTCTTGAAACCCTAGTTATGGTGTTCTTCCCATATTTTCATTCAAAATCCAGATTTTATTCTGAAATAATCATCAAGTCTAATCTGAATATTAATCCTCTACATATGTTAAATCATTCTACATGAGATTCTTATCCCAACATGCATAAATACCATTATTCACCTATCAAGATATTGATTTAAACAAGACTATTCAAAAACCCTACACATGGGTATTATAACTTTATAATTTTTTTGCAATAAACAACTTGCCTTGACAGAGGGGATCTGATTTCGTGGAGTTGATGATGGATTGATGCTTCTCTTCTTCAATCCTTCCTCCTTTGGCTCCTAGGGTGCAAGATCCAAACCCACCCTCCTCAAAAGCATCTTTTAAGCCTTGAGAATGGTTTTCTCCTTCTCTCTAATGAAATAGGTGTTTACATGGGTTTTCTAACCCTAATCCCTCTTTCATACGGCTGATAAAAAGCTCTCAAATTCGTAGGTCTCCATACCCTCTCATGTTAAAAGACCAAAACGCCCCCGAACGGTCTCGATTTAGTCCAAAATTACCCCGAGACTCAACTAGTACCCCCGGGTATACTATTTTGACTAATTTGACCCTTTCGAACTCATCTGTGACCTCTAAATTATCATTTGAGTCACTTAAAAATTATTACTCATTCTCATCCCAACACGGTCTACACGCGTCAAGTAACTATTTATCACTCGCACTAAGTAAATATAATGAGGCAATATAAGTCGGTATCTATCTTTCGAGTTTTATTTCATAATTACACTTTTAAATAAAACTCATTAAATTACTACTCTTACGTAATTTAAATTAAGCCGTATTTTCTCATTTAATTCTCCAATTTAATTAAATAGAATATTTGGAATATTTAGAATTACGGGGTATTACATTAAGTTCGGGGGTAGCCAAATTTTAATTAATCCGTGGGACAGAAAAGACCGGAGTGTTATACGTCATTTTTTAAATATGTGCTCCTACTTAGCTTTCTAATTGGTCAATTTTAATTATGTGAGGGCATGGGCTAACAAGCAAGTGGAATTAAGTGATTGAGTGGGTGAGTAAACTCAATATCATTTCAATGATCGGGTCTAGGACTTAAGTCCAATTAATTAATCAAACCATTCAAAGTAAGAATATGCATGAAATAAAGTCACATCGGATCAAATAGCTAAACAATAAAAGGACTCGCTAAGCGGAGATGTGAGAGTGATAAAGAAATGTACCTCCCATGATTTTTACACTCGTGAGGTAAAGACTGAATTAACTCAACTAAGGGGGTGTTCGACCAACTTTAATCATCCTACAGACGCAAAATAGAAAGGTTTATAATCTACTCAGATGACACTCTCCCTCTATTTTATCCTATTTCCCTTTTGCATTTTGTAATTACTTATCATAAATAATCGGTGTCTAAATAACCATAAATAAATGTATAAGGCCTCAAGAACCTAACAAAACCGGTCTAAGGAAAAAAATAAAAAATATATACAAATGAAACAATTGTACAAGTCTTCAAAATGCTCCTCCACTCGAAAATACAACAACGATAATTGGTAAAAAAACATATCGACAAAAATTGAGCAAAGTTCTAACGCTTAAAAAGTCCGCAACGACGCCATTTGATAACTTGAATTTTGTCTGTATGTTATTTTTGCAAATACTCGTCAATCAAAAATCCCTTTGAACCTAAAAAATACACTAAAACATGTATATGACAAGTAAGGGGTATCAATTTAACTTCTTAGTGAGTCCAATAGCAAAGTTAACACTAATATGATTGTTAAAATAATTTTCAAGGGATATTTATTCTAATTAATTAAATGTAGAGAAATTTAAATTAAACTGAAGGGATAAGATTAGTTAAGGTCACGTGTCTTGAGCCACGTGGCCAAACATGTGACAAATAGCGAAATAAAGGCATACAGAGTAATCGGCATATGATATGATCAAATTTAACAAGATCATGACACATATAGATAAGTACGAAGCAACCCATAAGCATGGGACACTAGGTCTATAAAGAAGGGCGACCTAGCCCACCTTAGAGGATAATTGTAACTAGCACGTAATAGCCAGGACTCTCAGCTAGCAACACGATCACTCCGGCTATTGCCATCCGCTTTCTCTAATAAAAAATACTCCCCCTTTACCCTCGTGGACGTAGGCCGATATCACGGATGAACCACGTATATAGTTGTATCTCCCTTTTTCTGCATTCATAATGCTTTTATGGCATTCCTTCAATTCTATTAATTATTGTGGGAAGAATTTCCTAATATTTTCCGTCGTCTATAGGAAACGAAGCTCTCACCACTATCAAAGTCAGGAAAGTTCAAAACTTCACCATGAGTGCGATCAATCTCAGCCCACTTAAGCAAGGAGTCTCTTTCAGTCTGAAATAGGCATCGTAAGGAGGGAACAAACTCCTATAGAAATGCATCCCCTTCAGCAACCATCAAGATCCAGAGGATATTCACCTGGAAAATCTGGACGCAATCGGAGATATTGAATGCCGTTGATTGACTGAGGAGAAGGGAAGTTATCTTTTGTATGGACAACATTTATGAAAAGAAGATAAAAAATCGTGACCAAGAGATCGCCCGTCTTAGGAGATGACTATTCCAATAGTTAGAGGATTGTATCTCGAATTTGCGTACTCGGCGTCTGTAATGGACGGTGATCACTTAAATAAGCTCTTATACCAATTTGAGAATGTCGTGTGATACTGATTTAATCAATTTCGCAAGTTTCCAATTTAGAGTTATTTAATTGGAGTTAATTTTTAAACCAAATTAATTTATCCCTAAAACATGCAGCTACGTGGGTAAAATCAAACTATCACAAACAAAATTATTGACACACAGATTTCAGGAAAAAAAACTTTTTCGGGTAAAACCTTTTATTTCACTATGAATAATAAATCGAAACTTACATACATAATAAAATCCGCAATGAATATCGCACAGATACTCACATAGACACGCAGCCTAGAGTCAATAATGGAACAACCGCAACAGCTCATAAGAATAGGCAGTCCCAATTCAGTCAGGAACACCCACGAGAACTCCCAATCGACACGCAGTCGTAATCAGCCGCATAGATAATACTCCACAAAGAAATAACTTCACCAAAGTTGAATCTTGGGTTCCAAAACAATTCACTAAAGCATATAGGATTTTTTGTGAATTAAAAACAAAAAGGATTAAACCCTAAAATGAAGAAGACAAAGTTATCTACAGAATGTAGTTTACAGGTATCGAAATTTGTTAGGTCTTGCTAATGAAAAAGGAGTGATTTAACACGCTTTATATAAAAAACTTAAGTCGGCACGTCGCTCGAACGAAACAACGATGTCGCTCGAAAGAGTTGTGAAGTCCCACGAACGAGACTTTGTGCGACAAGCCAATGTCGCTTGAACGACATACATAAGTCACTCGAATGACAGATAAAAAAATAAAATTTTATTTCGATAAAAACTCTGCCTCTACACTTAGAAAAAATTCTTTGACAAAAAACTCCGCCTCAACACTTAGAGAAAATATCCAACACTTTAAATGAACCATTAAGGGATTAGAACACAACCTTACCAAAATTAATCTTATGAAGGCGTCTTTGTTGAAGAACGTTGACATTCAGATTCGTCTTGACGCATGATTGAACTTGAATAAGTCTTTGATGGCTGTAGCGGTATATGTCATACAATAATGTAAACAAGATAATAAAATAATGTCCTTACAAATCTCCCCCTGTGTCTATGCCGGTACAAAATAAAAACATCTGAATTATTAAATCAAAACACCTATACAAATATAATACCCTCTTATGTACCCAAAACTAAAACGGTATAAAAAATGCAAGTCTGAAACTTTTCTTCAAAAAATCTTCAACATCAAATCTTCAAATATTTACGCTTTCTCATTAGGGTGTGCAACATATGATCATCAATCTTTATACCTACACATATGAGGTAAATAAAATACCTTCGTGACGTATCGAGTTTGAAATGAGATAAAAATAAATCAAAATCTCAATTATCCCCCATACTTAAAACTCCCCCATAAAATCATAATCCGTTCTCCCCCTTTTTATTTGTCCGAAATATACAAGGAAAAGTATAAACAAAAATAAACATAGAGTTGTCACAATAAGCATAGCAAACAACTATGATCATTAAGAGATACCCAAAAGAATTCCACTAACTATTTTTTATTTTTCAATTTTTCACAAAAAAATGCAAAAATAATTTTACAAAAATCACACACCAAGAATTTTCACTAAGATAACCAAATCATGGAAACGGAATGAATGGGTATGAGCAAATTCGATAGTAAAATCAATGCAATCAAACATAACATATGTGCACGATGAATATGGATACTCCTAACGAATGATCTCAAAATTGTCCTTAGGTGTCAAAAATCTGAATTTATATGATATCGACTTAATCTAACCGAAACATCAATGTCTAAAATGATTTCCACACCAATAACGTCTAAAACTATGTAATGATTTTCCAAGACTTTGTCAGGACGTGCAAACCCATTTTTTACATATTTCCAACCAAACTCCCTCATAAATAATAATGCATTTATTTTTCTTGAGGTGATCTATTTTTCTCTCCTTAGAGAAATCCTATTGGCCCTATTTTTTGGCATATGATTATTTTTATGGCCTTAATTTTTTTTTGGGATCTTTTAAACAGTGGCTTTCACGACGATTTAATTTTGTACTCTCGTAGCCCTTTCTCGTGAACACTCATCATTTTTTGCAATTTAATTCGTCACAGTAAACGGTTCTTACATGCATTACTTTCATTGTTGAGTTTTATCGCATTTGGTTCGTTTTAAAGACAGGATTGAGATGGAAACACTTCAACCAACATGTGATTTGACAAGTACAATAATCAAATAAATCCGTTCAAGTGTGCATTAAATAAAACTAAGAGTCAAACATGTAGGTAGTAATCTCAAATTACATCTTAATGACTCAAAACATTAAAAAGGGCAAAAATTAAATGATGAGGCATATCGAAACATTATCAAATCATCACATGGATATGGAATGAAATTGTGACTTGGTCATCCTAAATGTCTATTCATAAATGGTGTAAACAAAATACAAAACTCTTTTTGTCTTTTTCCAAAAAATTTATCAAAATAAAATCTTTTTGTATTTTTTAAAAGTTTTATCAAAAACAAAAATCTAATACAAAAAGTACACGTGTCATAACACTAGCAAACATATATCATGAAGCACAACTAGCGTATGACAAATAAATCATGCAAGCAACTATCCATAAGAAATAGCACGTGACGCAATATGTGCAAGCATGCGAGAATCAACTAACGAAGCATTTAGCATCTCCAAAACAGATTTCCTAACCAAACAGGTGTGTGCCTAACTCGAGGGGTTATGGGAACCGCTGAGACACTATCCTTAAAATTCCTAGGAACTCTTCCAAGATCAAAATAGAAACGTCTAAGGTGACATTTCCTACCACAATGTGGACATATGTAAACCGGTGGACCGACACCTATAGGGTGAACTTTCCTAACGTCCTTGGGATTTATTGACCCTCTAAAATAAATAATGGTCTTGGCTTTAACAGTCCAAACATGAGAACACGATGAGCCACTACCATTGCTACCAACACTACTCGAGTCTGTCAAATCATTTTTCATCTCCAAATTTTTTTAATCAAGCATAGAATTAGACTCTTCCAATTTGAGGTACTCCTTCTCTAAATTTTCAATTATTCATAGAAAGTTATCACGTTCTCCCTTAAAATACGCACAACTATCCCTAAGAGTCTCGTCACGTGCCACAAACTCATAGATTAAAATATTTTTATCCTCTTTGGCACAAACACAAATCCTAGAATTTTTAAAGTCCTCCAATTCTTTTTCTAAAAATAGGACTCTATCATCACTCTCCTTTTTGGACAATTTTAAAGCATTAAAGTCATGGTCCAAAGAAGCAAATTTCTCATGATAAAAATCTCTTTGACTTTGAACCATTTGCAAAAGATCTATAGCGAATTTAAAACGATAATTTTCATTTTCCAAAACTTTAATTCTTTTCGCAAATGTCAAATTCAAACTATTTAATTTTTTCGGGATCTTTTAAATGGTGGCTTTCTTCGCAGCCCTTTCTCGTGAACACTCATCATTTTTTTAATTTCAATCCTCACGGTAAACGCTTCTTACATGCACACTTCCTCCTTAAGTCTACTTACTCATAGATGACAAAATTGAGATAAGAAGGTCTCATCAAACTCATATATGCAAGAGAAGTCAAATACCTATATAAACTCGTGCATGTGTGCAAGGATGGCATATAGACAAAGTTGAATCAAAATGCATATCAACTTCAAAACAACCCCATAATACAATGGTTAAGATCATTCTAAGTATCACAAATTATGACCAAATGTCCTAGCAATATGGATAATGAAAATATGGGGGTCCAAGCACACCAATATGTCACATCAAACGTGTACACTCGCGACACAAAAACAAACCGAAAATATTTTTGGTTTTTCAACATATTTTGACTCAAATAAAATAAAAATCTTTTTGTATTTTTCAAGGAAAAAATGAAACCAAAAATCTTTTTGTATTTTTTCAAATAAGACTCAATTAAATGAAAAAATGTGATACAAAAGATACACATGTCAAAACACTAGCAAGATATAAATCATGATGCAAATACTAGCATATGACAAACATAGTAACACAATCATCCTTTTGATTTAGCATGGGAAGAATCAAGTGCAACCATATGAGAACCATGACGTTTATGTCCTAAAGCCTCTTAGTCTGATTTCCTAACCCAAATAGGTGTGACATGACGCATGGGGTTTTTAGGAACCGACACGACTTTATTTCTTAACTTCCTATGAGCATTCCTAAGGTCATAGAAAAAATGTCTAAGGTGACCTTTCCCATTGCAATGTGAGCAAGTGTAAAAATGGCGGGAATGATTACCAAAATATTGACCTCTCCTCACGTTCCTATTGGGATCTCTCACATGGTTGGTATTGGCTTTGGGAATAGGAATAACTCTATCATCGTAGCCTATACCAATCCAATCACTTTTGACTTAGACAGTGCCTAACATCCTATCCAACTTCTCCGATCTAGATTCCAAGTCAAACTTAACCTTACTCGAGTCTTTCAACTTCTCCTCTAACTCACAAATCTTAGACTCAAGCACACGCCTAGACTCCTCAAACTCTAGAATCTCATTTTTCAACGCCTCCATCAAACAATGAAGGCTATCTCTCCCTTTCTCCACAAATTCTAGTTTCTTCCTAAACATCTTCTCACGTGCCCTAAGATCCTCAATCAAAGCATCATTATTCTCTACGGCATGCTCATTCAACCTAGCTTGCAATTTAGATTTTGCCTTTTTCACTTTCACTGCCTCGACATACAACTCATTAAATTCAACTTACAATTCTTTCACATCAATCTCCTACTCCTCACTCTCATCACCCTCATACACTTGGGATTCAACGGACTCATAAGTACCATGTACATGAGAATATTCATGGGAAGATTTATCTTTGTCGCTCACATGACATGCCAAGAAAGCAACAAACTTGCTATCATTGGGGGAACTCTCTCCCTCTTCCGGATCACTATCAATTAAGGAGGCATTATAAGCTATCGGTTTCTTGCCCTCTGTCTTAAGTCTAGTGGGACACTAGACAACTTTGTAACCATACCCCTCACATCCAAAACACCTATCCAAATCAACCCTATTAAATTTATCACACTTATATTTAGGGTGGAATCTACCTTGTTCTTCTTGAATTTCTCAAACTTTTTGTCATCTTTCGATTGTTTTTGAAATTTAAGAAAAATTCTGAACTTCTTTGACAACAAGGCGACATCCTCAAAATCGAAATCAGAATCGTCATCCGAAACTTTAGTCTCCTCCTTTCGGGCTTTCAAATTAATGCCCTTTTCTTTCTTTGGCACTTGATTGGAGGTAAACATATCTAGTTCATAGGTTTGTAGGTCACCTACAATCTCTTCAAGTTTCGTCGAATCAAGTATACTTAAGGAGTTTAAAACGGTCACTTTTGCATCAAACCTACTCAACAAAGATCTCAAAATTTTCTTTATCACACGATTGTCGGGAATCTTCTCTCTAAAGTTAAACGATGAGTTGACAATGCTGGAAAACCTAGCATAAAACTCATTAAACATATCACTCCCTAACATCTAAATTGTCTCAAACTGCGTAGAGGTTTTGTAGCTTAGACACCCTAACCGTGCTAATGCCCTCGTGAGTCAGTGCAAGTGTATCCCAAGACTCTTTTGAAGTTTCACAAGTCATGATTTTATTGTACTCTCCAGGTGTTACATGTGAGGAAATAACGTGCAAACCCTTAGAGTTGTAAAGTGCAAGCCTATGTTCAGCCTCGGTCCATGACTCAACGGGTTTCAAACTAGTGACCTCACCCTCTTGTGTGACTAGTGGGGACCAACCCTTTTCAAGCTCTAACTATACACACTCATCAATGGATTTTAAAGCACTTCTCATTCTCATTTTCCAATAAGCATAATTTGTGCCATAAAAATGGGAGCAGAAAAACTTTCAAAACCACCAAAATTCATTCTCAAAAACACAAGGGGTCAACACAATAAAAATATGTTTCTAGCTCTGATACCAATTTGTAGGCCCTTTTTTTCTTATGCGGAGAGTGTTTTAAGGATGACAAATAATTTTCTTTTTATGAAAAATCTTTTTCCAATTTTTAATTCGCACCAAGTTGTGAACCAATTTTAACTTAACCAAATTTCATCTTGATTACTCCTAAACATTCATCTAGCGATTAGAGAAAGTAAAATAAAGTAATGAATACTCACAAATGTCGAATGTATGAGAAAACCACTAAGGGAAAAAACCTTGGACGACCCAAGCCAGACAATCACTATAATGTGGAATTAGAAAGAACAGACACAAGTCTTACTCAAGGACTCGATACCCACGAGACTTTACGCTCTTCTGATCTTCGACCACTCCTCCACATTGCCCACGCAGAAATTCCTTCTTCTACGATGCTCATCCACAACACACCCGACCACATATGTCTCGGTATCCACCGATATGGCTTGTAACGTCTACGATGCTGAACACAAACTCCTTCGCTTCTTCATCGCAAAACCCAATGTTCAAGTGTAGAAAAAACTCTTATTGGACTTAGAAAACCTTTGAAAACTTTATGCAGAAAATGCACTGGTTTGTAAACTATTTTTCAGACTGCACACTTTTCGAAACTCTCAGAAAACACGCCTTAAATAATTTTTTTAAGTCGGTGTCTCGATCGAACGACATCCCTATGTCACTCAAACGACTGACACGTGTGTTTGATTTTAAAATAACTATAAACTATCTTTATCTCAGAATAAATGAAGTGTAAATGTTTTCAAACTCTTTTAAAAATATTTATTTAATAAAATAACATCCTTAAACATTTTAAAATAAATTCTGAGTCCCATTAAAATTACGCATTCATACCTGAGTGATCTCAAAATGCAATTAAACTTGAAGACAAAATATTCACCATAAATCAGCATAATAAATCTTTGAAGCTTTGCCACAACGTCTTCAATAAACTTCAATACATCAGAGTCTGTGTCGGATCGTGACAACGAAAATACGACATATGACTCACGTTTTTTGTTCCGGGAATACGTCAATTAAACATACAACGGATTCAATTGGAAATCTTGTCCTTATAGATATTGATTTAATCAATTTCGCAAGTTTCTAATTTAGACTTATTTAATTGGAGTCAATTTTTAAACCAAATTAATTCAGCCCTAAAACATGCAACTACGTGGGTAAAATCAAACCATCACAAAAAAAAATTGCTAACACACAGATTTCAGGAAAAAACCCTTTTGGGGTAAAACCTTTTATTTCACTATGAATAATAAATCGCAACTTACATACATAATGAAATCCGTAATGAATATCGCACAGATACTCGCATAGACATGCAGCCTAGAGTCAGCAATGGAATAACCGCGATAGCCCACAAGAACACGCAATCCCAATTCAGCCAGGAACACACATGAGCACTCCCAATTGACACGCAGTCGTAATCAGCCGTAGAGGTAACACTCCACAAAGAAATAACTTCACCAAAGTTGAATCTTGGGTTTCAAAATAATTCACTAAAGCATATATATTTTTTGTGAATTGAAAACAAAAAGGATTAAACCCTTAAATGAAGAAGATAAAGAAACATGCAGAATGCATTTTACTGGTATCGAAATTCGTCAAGTCTTCTTAACGAAAAAGGAGTAATTTAACATGTTTTATATAAAAAAAAAAACTTAAGTCAACACGTCGCTCGAATAAAATAACGATTTCGGTTGAACGAGTTATGAATTCACTCGAACGAGAGTTCGCGCGACAAGCCAATGTCGCTTGAACGACATATAGGTGTCGCTCAAACGACAGATAAAAAAATAAAATTTTGATTTCGATAAAAACTCCGCCTCAACACTTAAAAAAATTTATTTAACGAAAAACTTTGTCTCAACACTTAGAAAAAAATTTAGAAAAAATATCCCAACACTTTAAATGAACCGTTAAAGGATTAAAACACAACCTTACTAAAATTAATCTCGCGGAGGCATCTTTTTTAAAGAACGTTGACATTCGGATCCGTCTTGACGCATGATTGAACTTAAATAAGTCTTCGACGGTTGTAGAGGTATATGACATATAGTAATGTAAATAGGACAATAAAATAATATCCTTACAACGTCATCATAGGAGGGGACCTCAAAAGATATCATAATAGTCACAGGGTGATACCTCAGATTCGCGTAATTGGTAAAATCACAGGAGGGGACCTCGTTCCCCGAGTAATCAATCCGACATGGTTTATTATTCAAGAAGTACCCGTATGATCCATCATTATCGCCAACGTGATCATTCATCTATAAGGAATTCCATCAATCATAGGCATCACCAACCCCATCCGATGAAGTCAGCCCAAAGTAGTAGGCCATCTCGCTCTGGACCCCAGCCGAATAAACTAGAGATAGACGAACTGAGACGACTCATTCGCAGGGAGTTGGAAGAAAGGATGAACCTAAATCTCTCTAAGATCCCCACGGATCTAGTCAAGAAATCAATGGGGCATGGCCCAACCTTACCATTCACCGAGAAGATAGAATCCTTCAAACCTCCAAAGAAGTTTTCCATGCCAAAAGTCATAACGTACGAAGGAATGACAGACCTAACTTATCATATCAAGCACTACCGGTATACCATGTCCTTTTGAATCCATCATGATGCCTTGATTTGCAGGGTATTCCCATAAACCCTAGACAAGATTGGCCTGAAGTGGTTTAAGAAACTGTCCCCCATATTAATCTACACTTTTAGGGAGCTTGCTAAGCAGTTCACAGCTCGATTTATCACAAGAAATAGGGCGGTCAAGGAGGTAGATTCACTAATCTCTCTTAAGTATGAGAAAGTAAAAGCTCTTAAGAAGTACGCTTGGAGATACTGGGATCCATACAACGAAATCAAGAATTGCAATAAGAAACTGGACATCTCCTCCTTCAAGTTCGGTTTGGAACGGTCACATGATATCTACCAATCTTTGATAAAGAAGTCAGCTTCTTAATTAGAAGATCTAATATCCCACATTGAAAAATATGCCAAGGTAGAAAATGAGCCATCCAATGTAGCCTCCTCGATCGACCAAAAGAAGAATGAGCCGAAGAAGGCCACCAAAGGGGGAAACCAACCATCGTTGTTCGTGAAGGGATCTAGGAATGAAGCCTCCAGAAGTCGCTCCAAGCCTCATTCCAGTGAGAGTAGCTACAAGGCGTTTGAGACAGTCTTCAAATATCCCATATTTAGGATCCTTCATCAGATCAAAGATAAGTCTTTCTTCAAAAGGCCTCCCAGGATAGTTCGCGACCCAAGTGCTAGAGATACCAATATCATATGCAGCTATCACCAGGACCATGGGCACCTCACAAAAAACTACAAGATGTACAAAAAACACCTAGAGGATCTTATCCAAGTGGGGCATCTCAAGGAGTAAAGCAACACATCGAAACCAAAGGTAGTAACCAAGATTAATATGGTCCAAAAAATGGAGGACGATCTCTCGCCAGCAGGATTGGCCATAGTCATCCATGGTTATACCGACCCAGCCTAGCACACTAGCAAGAACTTAAAAGAGAAGTTGAGTGTAGAAGCCAGCGTTCAACGGACATTTTAGGTGGACCCACCTAAGCTAGTCTTAGTTAAAAAAGAAAAAAAGGACCTAGATACTGATCGAGCTATCATATTCACCGATGATGATTTGTTCGGCATAAACCTACCTCATAAAGATGCCCCGGTCCTCACCTTGCGAATAAAAAATTTTGACATAAGAGGGGTACTCATAAACCAAGGAAGATCCTTCGAGATCCTGTACCTGAAGTGCTTTATAAGCTTCGCTACTGCGTCAAGGATATGGATACTAACATTGGCCCATTGATAGGTTTCAATGGGGACGTAGAGTCACGCCTGGGAAAAATTAAGCTATCAATCAAGATTGGCCCAACCAATAAGGAGGTTGAGTTACATGCAATCTAGTCAAAGTCACCCTATAATTCTATTCTAGACAGCTAGTGGTTGCATGACATGATGGTCATTCCCATATCTCTTCATGAGAAACTCTAGTTTGTGAATGACTAAGGGGTGATAGAGATCAGAGGAGATCAAGCAGCAGCACAAAGTTAATTTATTTCAGTAATCAAGATAAAGTAGTCTCAGTCCAAGGTCAATTAAAGAAAATAAAATTATGAGGATAACCAACCCAAGTAGCTACGAAAGGAAGTTCGATCAGGGATTAAAGAGACTCAGTTATCCCATGTCGAACGCGTGTAAGAGGAGCTAGTTTAAGTTCCTTTAGTTGCCTCACAGCCAGAAAAGATCTTCCTTATCGGATCGAAACTGCCCAAAGATGAAGCTGAACAACTTATATGATTCTTATGAACAAGTGCAGACATTTTTGCTTGATAACCTTATGATCTATCGAGAATATACCCAAACATCACTTGCCACCGATTCCATATAAAGCCAAGCATCAAGACAATTAAGACAAAACCCAAGAAGTAGGCACCAGAAAAGGTAAGGGCGGTAGAAGCTGAGGTTGAAAACTTACTTCGGGTTGGATCTATTAGAGAAGTCCAATTTTTAGAATGGGTTTTGAACATTGTTGTTATAAGGAACAAAAGTGGCAAATGGGAAGTTTATATTGATTTCACTGACCTTAACAAATACTGCCCAAACGACAGTTTTGTAATGCCCCGTATAGATCAGCTGGTGGATTCCATAGCGGGGCATCAACGAATAAACTTTATGGATGCATACTTCGACTACCACCAGATACCCTTGTTCGGCCTGGATTAAGAGAAGACCTTGTTCATCACAACCTTAGGGATTTACTGCTACAAGGTAATGCCCTTCGGCTAGAAGAATGTAGGGGCAACATATCAGAGGCTGATGACCATGATGTTCAAGAAGTTAATCGAATTTACTATTGAGGTTCATATAGATGACATGCTCATCAAGAGCATGTATTTTTTTTATCATCTGAAAGACCTTGCGAAGACCTTCAACATCCTTAGAGAGTAGAAGATGAAGCTCAACACATCTAAATGTGTATTAGGTATATGCTTAGTTTTTGGGATACCTGGTTACTCAGAGAGCCATCGAGGTAAATTCAGACCAAATCAAAGCTCTCGAGGACGTTACAACATCGACTACCGTTAGAGACATTCAGATTATCACTAGGATGATGGAAAACCTTATTCGGTTCATTTTAAAATCCTTTAATAAGTGTCGCCTATTTTTCCAAGCCTTGAAGAAGTCAAGCCCTACCGTCTGGACAGAAGAGTGTGATCAAGTCCTATAAAGGATTCGATATACTTAGGATTTCCTCCCTCGCTGTTAACACCCAAAGAGGGGAATACCTGTATCTTTATTTATCCATTTTAAGTCACGCAACTAGTGCAACACTGATTTGACTACAAAACTAGGAGCATAAACCGATTTACTATGTGATTTATACTCTTATTGAAGAAAAAACTAGATACATGCCCATAGAAAAGATGGTTCTGACACTGGTGACCGCCGTAAGAAAGTTAAGGCATTACTTTGATGCACACACTGCAGTATTCTAGATGACCTACCCTTTGATGTATGCCCTCAGAAAGGCTGACCTCTCTAATAGAATGACCAAGTGGTTACTTAAACTTGCCCAATTATACATTAGGTATGAACCCAAAATCGTAATTAAGGGTCAAGTCTTGGTAGATTTAATGGCACAATTCTCAACATCACCAAGGGAGGAGGAGTTGTCACCCATCCAAAAAGCATTACTAGTCACCAAGAATGAGCAGTGGCGGAAATTCTTTATTAACGACTTATAAAATTAGAAAGGCACAAGAGTTGGGATAGTCTTATTAACCCCACAAGATGACCCGACTGAGTAAGTTATCAGATCGAGATTCAAAGGTTCAAATAACGAAATCGAATATAAAGTTGTGGTTCATAGTTTGCAATGGACGATCAACATAGGTTCTCACCACATCACCGAATTTTTTTATTCCAAGCTGATTGCAAACCAGTTCAAGGGAGAACACGAAGCAAGAAATCCCAGTATGATAGCCTACAAAAATAAGGCCTAAGGACTACTCTAACAGTTCAATTCGACCTCAGTGGAGCGACAACCATGCAGATGCCTAAGATCCTTTCGCCTCTGCCATTGAAGTCGACGTTAAGAGAACTATTGTGGAGTATGTGGATCGACCAAGCGTTGAAAAAATAGTGAGCGATATTAATATCCTCCAAGTGCAATCATCCTTATCATGTATAGATCCCATTATCTAGTTTTTGAAAATTGGAGAGCTACCCCCAGATGATAAGAAAGCACACGAGCTGAAAATTAGATCAGCCAGATTCTGCCTTAACTCATACGGGAAGATATACCGAAGAATATTTACTAGTCCTCTATTAAAATTCATCCACACATATCAAGTCAAAGGGATTTTAAAGGAGATTCATGAAGGAAGTTGTAAAGCACACACAGGTGGGAGATCACTCACTTACAGAGAAATCTCTTAAGGATTCTGGTGGTCATATATGCATAAGGATTCAGTGCAATTCTCCAAAAAAATGCCTAAAGTGCCAACTATTCTCATCAATAATCAAACAGCCTGCCAAAGATCTCAATCCTCTCACAACCCCATGGTCATTCACCCAATGGGGCATGGACATTATAAGACCACTACTAGTTGCATCGGGAAATCAGAGGCATCTAATAATGACAACCAACTAATTCACAAAATGGGTTGAGGCTGAACTCGTCACTCACATCAGAGAGCCGAATGCCAGGAGATTTGTCTAGAGAAACATCATCACAAGATTCAACGTTCCAAGAGCGCTAGTTACTGACAATGGAACCCAGTTTGACAATAATCCATTCCGAGACTTTTGTGACGAATACGGAGTCAGGATTCACTATACGTCAGTAGCATTCCTTCAATATAATGGGAAGATATATATCACCAAAAAAAACCTTCTATCAATCATCAAACGGAGACTGGAGAATGCCAAGGGACAGTGGGTAGATATACTTCTATGCGTTCTGTGGGCATACAGGACCACCCCGAGAAAGCCAATAAAGAAAACTACCTATTCCTTTCCTATGGCATGAAAGCAATGACTCATCTTAAGATCGATATACTAATGTTTAGATAAGAGATATTTGAAGATGGCCAGAATAACGACCGAATTAAACATGATTTGGACCTAGCTAAAGAAAGGAGGGAGCAAGCCCTGATACATTTGGCTGCCTATCAGTAAGAATTGACAAAGCAGCATGATAAGAAATTCAAGGTTAGATAATTTCAATTTGATGATTTAGTTCTTTAAAAGTTGCTACTCGCAACAAAGAAATCATCAGATGGAAAGCCAACGTCGAACTGGTAAGGAACTTACCACATAGCTTCAAAAGAGGGTGGGGGTTCATATCATTTAAAAGAAATAGATGGGAGGTTAGTCCCAAGGTCATGAAATACCATGAACCTTAGAAAATTTTATCATTAGATAATTAGTTAGTTGAACTCTTTCATTTATACACAATAAAACGATTTGCATTTAATTATCTTAAACTATGTAAAATGACTTAGTTGAAAAAAATCATTTGTATAAGTGGTACGATCTGGGAAAGGTCGGTTGAAACCAACTCTATGGAATGGTATGATCTATATTAGATCGACTTAGAAGAGGAAAAATAATTTACTTGTATAAGTGGAACGATCTGGGAAAGGTAGGTTGAAACCCACTCTCAGGGGTGGTATGATCTATATTAGATCGTCCTAGATTAGGCAAAAAAGCCCTTTATATAAGTGGTACCATCTGGGAAAGGTTAGTTAAAACTCACTCTTAGGAGTGGTATGATTTAGATTAGATTGGCCTAGAAGAGGCAAAAAAAGCCTTTTACAAGTGGTACGACCTGAGAAAGGTCAACTAAAATCCACTTCTAGTAGTGGAATGATTTGAAGCAGACCGATCTGAAGGAAAGTTAGGTCCTTTCAGCCGATCACTCAAAATTGCTTTGGCCAACTGCTTTATTAGTTAAAACTTACATGCGGTTAATTCAGACGATCACTTAAAATTACTTTGCACAATTATTTCATTGGTTAAAAATTACTTGAGGTTAATTCAGTGGATCACTTAAAATTGGTTTGTCCAATTATTTCATTAGCTAAGAATTACTTGAGGTTAATTTAGCCAATCGCTTGAAATGGCTTACACCAATTATTTCATTGGTTAAAAAATACCTGTGTAATTAAGTCATCCGTCTAAGATGGCCTTGGCTTGTAAGAGCACAATTTCTATCATTTGCTCATATCTTAGGATAACATAGTTTTTGGCATATCCCACTACCACGTGACATGAGCCATCACGAAGAAACAAAGTTCCATCTTCTCCGAATTCCAAATGATCTCCACATTACGAAGGTTTAAAATAATTTAGGATTTTGAATTTATTTATGTTTATAATTGGGAGATGTTTTTATTGAACAATCAAGGCATTTTATTTATTTAAAAATTTTCAAAGTTCGTGTATCTCGTTCAAACGAGATGGGATTCTCATTCTAATGATATTTCATTTTCATATGAAGTCTCGTTTGAAGTTTACTTTGATCGAACATCGAACGAGGGCGTATTGTTTTGCAACATTTGAAGCTCGTTTGAAGCTTGTTCAAACGAGATTGCTATTTTGTTCTAACGAACTTGCTTTCGTTCTAACGAGATGTTATTCTCGTTCGAACGAGCAGTGTTTTCATTCGAACTAATATCACCACCTCGAATTTTGAGCCTTTCATATAAATACCTGTTTCGAAGGGATTTGAAGAGAGACTTCTGCTGATATGATTTCTGCAAACCTGGTGCAAAATCTCTCACTTATTTAGGTCTAGAACACCTTTTGATTCACAAATCATCACTCCCATATATATGTGAATCCATTTGAAACCCTAAATACTTTCATATCTAAGTTACTCTTTCGGAGCTATCTTCTTTACTACTGACCTTGTGATTCTCGATGGGATCACTATTGAATGAAGACAAAGGCTGATGGGTGGATATCGAGGGTGGACTATCACTTGTGGATGACTCAGGAGAGTGTCATATTCTTTAAAGGTTTTATAAGTTGTGTCTTGTAAAACTATATAGTTCTGATTGAAAAAAGGTTTTACCCGCAAGATTTTTTTTTCCTCATATTGCCTTATTTGTTTCCATGCTTTAATTTATCTACTTTATTACCTAGATTCTTATCTTAGGATAAAAGATAACATTTGGATATTGCGTGTGTTGGATATTTAATTATATAAATAATCCATTAAGATCACAAGCTCACTCTCAATTTGGTATCAGAGCCTGTTGCACAAATTTACTGTGTGATATTTTTCACAAAAATACTTTTCCTTTGATATTAATTTTTCCAAACAAAAAATTATCTTTGGAAAATCTTATTTTAATGGATAATTTTTATAATCGAGTGCCCATATTTGATGGTAAAAATTATGCATAGCGGAAGGCTAGGATGAGGTATGCTTTAAAGGCCATAGATGTACATGTTTGGGCAGTCTGTGAAAGAGGTTGAACACCTCCCACTATCACAGTTGATAATATTGTTGGCCCTAAACCTATCTCACAATGGACAGAGTATGAATTTAAGTCAAATAATTCTAATTCATGTGGTTTGAGTTTCATCTCGGGAGTCGTCACCCCTGACGAGTTCCGCCGCATTATGACGTGCAAAACACGTCTAAAGAAGCATGGGATACCCTCTAGCTCACTCACGAGGGTACCAATGTTGTGAAAGCTTCTAAGCTGCAGAATATCTCCACACAATAGCAATCACCATACTTGAATCCGAGTCACTCGACGAGTTTTATGCAAGATTTTTTGACATAGTTAACTCGAGTTTCAATTTAGGTGAGAAAATACCCGAGACGCGTGTAATTAAGCAAATCTTGAGATCACTTCTTGACCGCTTTATTCCTAATGTTACCATTCTTGATTCTCTAGGGATCTTAGACACTCTTATGTTAAAAGAACTTGTAGGATATCTTCACAAATATGAGATATATATGTTCCCTAAAATAGCTAAGCCTAAGGATAAGGGGGTTACACTAAAAGCCCAATCTAAAAAGAGAGAGGAAGTGTCTAAATAGAGAGAGTAAGCATCATTCGATTTGAATTTTGAATATGATTTAGATAATTTGACCTTTTTTGCTAAAAATTTCAAAAAATTTCTCAAACTTAAATAGCAAAATACTTCTAAAGATAAGAAAAGTTTTGAGAAAGATAAAGAGTTTAAATTGGGCAAGAAAAATTTTGAAAAAGAAAAGAAAGATTTCGCAAAGAAAGAAGAAGATAGGTGTTATAAGTGTAAGGGAAAGGGTCACAAAGCTCACGAGTGTCCGACAAGGTTGAAATGTCAGTGGAAAGGCAAAGTTCCCTTAAACATCAAGCTTAGTGATAGCGACGTCGAGTCGGTGAGTTCGGAAGAAGAATTTTAGCATGGATATAACTTCATCGCATTCATGGCTAGTAATGTTAGTACATATAGTGCACCTCACAATGATGAGGAAACTACTAAACATGAACACCTAGAATATGAATCTAGTCGTTCTGAGGAGACTGAGGGAGAGAATGATTTAAGTGAGAGCGAGAGGGACCTTCAGTGCGCCTACGTCGATCTTTACGCCGAGTCCTTTAAAAAGAAAAAACAAAATAAAGGGTTAGCTATGAGAGTTTAAAAACCTCACTAAGTTGTTTAACATAAGTTAAAACAGTTGAGTAAGTTCCGAACAACTTTTTGAAGAAACTCTTTTATAAAACAGAATGAGTTAACCCAAAATGTGTTTCAAGATTGTGAACAATTTATTTCAGTTCTTGGAAATATGTTTTAAAATTAAACCAAAGTCTAAGTTGCAGTAGTAGTAGTGAAGAATTAAAAAGCACACTCACGAGACAATATTTTTACGTGGTAAAACCCCAAATTAGGGGAAACATCCATGAAGGTCTCTACACCTCAATACAAAAAATCCACTAAAATCAAACAAAGATTACAAGATTACAAGCACATATTACGCATCCAAGATCCTAAGACTAAGATAGAAATTATACCTAAACGAGCCGAGTTCTCCTCCTCTACGATATTTCTCATCTGACCTCTTAAACCTTCCTCGCACCTTCTTGGCCTTCCTCCTTGCATTTTGTTTGAAGTGGCTCAAACAACCTTAACCTCTCAGATGAACCACATTAACTATGTATTCGTGTGAGAGTGAAAGTGAACATGAAGTGACTAAAAACTACATGCAAAAGATGCAGCTCACTCCTCTCAATATTTAAACAAATAAATCCTACAAATTACATATATTCTATATGCATGCAAATATTTCAAGACTCTCTTAAAAATTAGACCTCAAAACAATTTTCAGATTTGAAATAAAATGTTTCTGAAAATAGATCTCTATGTTTTAAAACTTATTTATGTATGGACTAATCTCACAAAATGTTAAACTTAATCTTTTTGAAACAAAACTTTTAAATTGAAACTTGTATATAACTCGTAGTCTCTTTTTCAAAATAACTTGAAAATAAAGAGTGGATCTACAAAAAATAAACATATACAACACTAGATCAAAACAAAAAAGGATTAACAGAAACCCTAGATATTTCGTGAAATGTACCTCAAAGTAAATCACACACTTTCTAAAAAGAAATATGATATTTATAAGAAGAGTGGTTCCTAAGAGAGATATAGGCTGAAGAGATTCTTCAATCACCCAAAACCACAAACCAAAAAACTCACTGGAAAACCTAACAACTATAACTCTTAAAAATAGGTTTTCGGAGATGAAAATTTTTATAAGAAAAGTGTTTGGCTTCTGAGAAAATGTAGGGTTTGGAAATATACAATTGGTTTTTAATCTTTATCTCTCTCTCTATTGTTTCTCCTTTATCTCTCTACCTTATCTCTACTCTCTCTTTTTTTCTCAATTAAACGAATGACCAAAGTTCTCAAATGGATGACCCATGGGTCTTTTTATACTAGCTTTGGAAGGATCTGGAACTTCAAAGAAAATCAACGGCTAAGATCAGTTTGACAATTCGACGTTCGAATCTAAGGGCTACTAATGCACCGCTTATATTCTAACTCTGATTGGCTCAAATGGATATCTCAAGGATTGACTCAATTACATTCATAGTGTTGATAACTTTTGATCTAAGGGTTGATAAAGAATCTTACTTCATAGACTCAGAGAAAACACAAATCCAGCCGTTATAAGAGAAACACGTGTAAGGATATGATCAATTCAAAAATGCGTGTTTTAAAACTTTTTAAAATACAAATTTCATCCACAATATTCTCTAGCGCTTGCGGATTCTACCTAATGGAGTTTTTATGGGACAAAAATAATTCGAATTAAGCCCACAATATTTTAAAACATGATTTAAATGATTAAAATGTTCTAAATTTATTTTAAAAATCCCTAAAAAATATACAATCATTTGTGCACACACATTAACACCTATATGCATAAAGTGTGTCCTATAGTGTGTTGAAGAGATTAGGATACTTCCCTTTTTAGTAAATTCATTTGTCTTGGACAGGATGTTGTTGAACATGAAGCTTGAAGATACCTTAGAGAAGATAATCATGAAATCTAATCTTATTTTGTCACCATATCCAAACTAGTTGAATTCCTATATGGTGCACACTCAAGCGAGTCAACCATATAGTGTGTTCTTAAGAGTTTTAGTGCTAGAGAAAGAGTTAAGAGAGGCGAGAGAGAGTGAGTCCTTAGAGATAAAAGCTTTGGGATAAAGAGGTTGTTTAGCTAAGATAGAGAACGAGGACTTGACCAACGAGGTGGAAAATCTTACAAGAGATCTTTAAGTATCCGTGGAGACTCGTGAGAAACTTAAAGCCCTTGTATCCCAACTCGAAAAAGATCTCGAACATGCCCAGGAGGTCAAGGTAACTATCGAGGATACATCGAAGAAGGTTGGTAAGATGCTCCTCGGCACCCCTTTAGGAAATGTCAAGAGGTAAGGAATAGGTTATGACGGTGCATCCAGTTCCCATATCGCACCCAAGCCGGTTCCCGAGTTTGTGATGTACCCTTATGTCCCTCGTCCATATCCACCTAGGCGTCCTAACCCACTTAGAAGAGTTCCAACTAGAAAAGTAAACCAAGGTAGACCCAAACATGTCTATGTTTGCACTTTTTTCAAAAGAAGAGGTCACCTTAAAGATTTTTTCCATAAATTAGGTAGAACTAGTCGCACACATACTCATGTACACCACTTTAGCGACTTTGCTAGTCTTAGGGAGCAAGTTGAATTCCTAGTCGCGACTTCACGTAGTTTAATGAAAGAATTTCGACGAATGTCTTTGTTGTTTGAGAACGCTTCCAACATTACAACTAGAGTTAACAACAATAAGAGCAAACAAAAGGCTACCACCATATGGGTATCTATGCGACACCAGAAATCCCTTATTGTTCATGTTACTCTCAAGGCTCGAAATACTTTCCAATGGTATTTTGATAGTGGGTGTTCTAGGCACATGACCGGTGACGTCTCATTTGGAGATGGGAGTAGGTCTAGCATTTTAGGATGCGGGAGTGCGAATTTCCTAAGCTAGATGATGTGTTGTAGATGAAGGAGTTGAAAGCGAACTTAAGTAACATAGGACAACTTTGCAACACAAACTTTACGTTAAAGTTTGACCGGTTTGAATGCAATGTTTATGATCAATCTGGTAAACTTTTACTACAAGGTGTGAGGACGAAAGATAATTATTATGGAATTGTGCCCAAGTCCTCATTTGTGTGTAACAGTGCCACGGTCTCCACTATGGACCTTTGGGATCAATGGTAAGGTCATGTGAACTTTATAGATCTTAAGAGATTAGTGAAAAAGGACATAGTTCGTGGCTTACCATCACTTGGGAAACCAACTTCCTCAGTTTGTGGACCTTGCCAACAAGGTAAACAAATTTGAAGTCCCCATCGAAAGTTGAATACCGTTACCACCTTCCGTATTTTAGAGTTAATTCACATGGATGTTATGGGCACTACTCGCTCGGAGATATTAGGTGGTAAGAGATACATTCTCGTGATGGTCGATGACTTTTCCAGATACTCGATTATAGGATTCCTTCAAGAAAAGTCTGATGCAGTTGAGTTCTTCAGAACCAAGTATTATGTCCTATAAAACCAACGCATTATCACTATTAATCGGATGCGTAGTGATAACGACACTAAATTTAAAAAAGAAAAAGTGGATAGCTATTGCGATGAAGTGGGTATTAGACATGGGTTTTTAGCCGTTCATACTCCTCAGCAAAATGGGATTGTTGAGAGGAAGAATTAGGCGATACAACAAATATCTAGATCCATGCTTCTTGGGACAAATGTGCCTAGAAGTTTTAGGGAAGAAGTAGTGAGCATTGCATGCCATATGGTGAATAGGGTATATCTTCGTCCGCACACACTTCACACGCCTTATGAGTTTTGGACAGGGAAGAAGCCCAAGCTATCATATATTCATATCTTTGGGAGTACATGCTACATCTTACAAGATAGAGTTCCCTTAGGAAAGTTTGACTCCCGAAGTGACGTGGGGATATTTTTAGGATATTCATCGACGAGTATGGTTTACCGGGTTTATAATCTAGCTAGATTTAATGTTATGGGGTCAATAAATATCAAGATTATAGATGAAGAGCCATCATCGCTTGTTGCTCCTAGCCCATGCACCCCTTGGTGATAGTCCCATCATTCCTCATGATACCGCGATGGACCACGTTCCTATTTTGGGGGAGACATCATCTTAGGTTCAAAAGAATCATGACCCTTCTGCTATATTTTATGGTCCTACACTAGGTGTCCAGACTCGTGCTCAACTCAAAAATATTGTTAGTTGTCTATGCTACATGTCCCTAGTCAAGCCTAAGAACGTGAAAGAATCCACTCAAGGATGAGCATTGAAATCGCACATGCAAGAAGAATTGCTTCAGTTTAGAAAGAACGGTGTCTGGGAGTTGGTCCCCTGACCTAGCGATACTAACGTGATAGGTACTAAGTGTATTTCCAAGAATAAGGTGGATGAAAATGGTACCATAGTTCGCAATAAAGCTAGGTTGGTTGCTAGAGGATACATACAGATTGAGGGTGTATACTTTGAGGAGACATTTTCTCTTGTTGCTAGGCTTGAGTCCGTCCGCTTACTACTCACCATAGCATGTCATCTGCGCTTTAAGTTATATCAGATGGAGGCCAAGATTGCCTTCCTGAATGGTTTTCTACAGGAGGAGGTTTAAGTGGAATAATCGAAAGGGTTTGAAGAGCCTAAGCACCCACGAAACGTCTAATATCTTAGGAAAGCCTTATATGGTTTAAAGAAAGCACCCGTTCTTGGTATGAGAGGCTTACTTCCTATCTATTACCTCGCGACTTCAAGAGAGGTAGATTAAATAAGATGTTGTTTGTGAGGAGAAAGAGTGATGCTATTTTGGTTACCTAGGTCTATGTGGACGACATAGTCTTTAGATCCATGTGCTCTCGCCATGCTCACACTTTCGAGGAGGAGATGATGAATGATTTTGAGATGAACATGGTAGGTGAGCTTATATTCTTCCTAGGTCTCGAAGTTCGTTAGTTTGAGGATGGGATATTCATATCTCAATCCAATTGTGAAGAAATTCGGTATAGACTCCACTAGGCATGCTTGCACCCCTATGAGTTCATCGATAAATCTTAGCAAAGACGCCTTAGGCAACAACATAGAGCAGACTTTATATCGTAGTATGATAGGTAGTCTTCTTTACCTTACTGCTAGTCGACCCGATGTTACCTTTAGTGTTGAAATTTGTGCATGATACCAAGCGTCCCCGAAAGAGCCACACTTACACGCTCTTAAACGTATTATCAAATACATGAGTAGGACTCTATCATACGGTATTTGGTATTCCTTTGATATTGATGATCGTTTATCCACCTTATAGGAATGTCGATGAGTGTAGGAGCACTTCGGGTGGGTATTTTATTTTTGGGATTGCTCTTGTCTCGTGGATGAATAAAAAGCAAAGCTCCATATCTTTTTCCACGGCAGAGGAATAGTATATTGCCACCAGGAGTTATTGCCCGATATTCTTGTAGATGAAGCAAATATTGGAGGATTACGGCATTTCATAGGACACGGTGACTATTTCCTGTGATAATACGAGTGCCATACACATTTCACGTAATCCAGTCCAGCATTCGCACACAAAGAACATTAGGATACAAGAGCACTTTATTTGAGACCTAGTTGAGGAGAAGGTCGTGTCCTTGAGACTTATGAGCATCGATCATCAGTTAGATGATATTTTCACGAAACCTTTAGATGCACTTCGATTTAAGGATCTTGGGAAATCTTTAGGTATTTGCACCATTGACTGAGATTGGATATGTTATCCAGTTTAGGACGATTTTCACGATTAGTTGCATTTTATTCCTATTACTAGAATGTACTACCATTGTATTATCATTGTGTTGAAATTTTTCATATTGATATATGTTTCAAAAAATCCGAAAAGATTTTCAGTTTCTTTTTAAGAAAAAGTAAAAAAGATAAAAACATTTTATTTTTTGATAAATTTTTTGAAAAATCCAAAAAGAGTTTTGTATTTTTTTAACACCATATATGGATGAACATTAAAGATGTCTGAGTCACCCATTCATTCCATATACACTTTAATATTATGTAGTGCTTTGAGACGTGACATCATTTCATTTATATTCTTTATAATGTGTGGGGTCATTAATATGTGATATGATGACTACTTACTATATGTTAGACTCCTTGTCACCTTTAATACACACGAACATGGACTTAATTGAGTATTTCACTTACCTTTCACGTGACGATTGTAGTGTTTTCATCTCAATCATGCTTTTAGAACGAACCAAATGTGAAAACGAGATAATAAATGCAGTGCATGTAAGAACCATTACCTGATTGAAAAAAATAGAAAATCATTTATCCTATAAAATTGGTATATTTTAAGCAATCGAATCGGGCTGCGAAAGACAGGTTGACTTTGCGTGAAAAGCCACCATTTGTATAGAAAAGAGCCAAAAAGATTAAAGATGCATAAAAAACAAAGTGTCAGGCCAATTTCTAAGAACATTGATGCTTCGCTACGTATGAGAATTAATCTCTTCAAAAAATAATTGAGAGAAAAAAAATTCAATTTGTGAGATTGTGAGTGAGTTAAGTTGAAGTTCAATGGGTTTGCACGTATTATAAAAATATTGTAAAGCATTACATATTTTGGGCGTTATTAGTGTGAAAATAACTTATGGTCTTGATTAGTTGATTAGGTTAAGTCAATTTCACTTGAGTTCACCATTTTTGTACCTAAGGTAGACTTTGAGATCTTTCGTTAGTGGTGTCTCGTTCCTTCTTGCACATGTGTTATATATTTCTACATTGATTAACCTATAGAATATATTCACACCCCTACATTCTGTTTTCATGATTCATATATTTTTGTGTTTCTTCATAGTGTATTGTATATGTAAAAATTTTAAACTTAAAAAAATTGAAAATTTTCATAAATATTTTGTGGAGGCTTTGAAATTATCATTTCATGGTTATCATTCATATCTTTTTGTGATGATATCTTATTCCTATTTATGATGCCTTGCATTTCATGATTAGTTTCTACTCCTTGTCCATTTCGGACAAAATAAAATGGGGAGAATAAATTACGAGGGATTTTGATTTATGGGGGAGAATGTATTTTTATATGTCAAACTCGATGCATCATAGGGTATTTGCTTTGTTTCATATGTGCTGGTACTTTTGGAAGATCATATTTTCATTACACTCAATGAAGACAGTTTCTAAGAGAAGACAAATAATAAGTGGAGAGTTTAAGACATCATTATTCTCATGCCTGTCCATTTTAGGATTTGGGAGGGTATTAGGATATTGCCATTGTCTTAGGGGATTTTATTGTAATTTGGATTTCGATTTTATATTTGTACCGGAATAACCAAAAAGGGGGAGATTTGTAAGAGCATAATTTCAATCATTTGCTCATAGCTTAGGCTAACATATTTTTTCGCATATCCCACTACCACTTGACTCTAGCCATCATGAAGAACCGAAGTTCCATCTTCTCCAAATTTCAAATGATCTCCACATTACAAAGGTATTAAATAATCTGGGATTTTGAATTTATTTACTTTTATAATTGGGAAATGTTTTTATTTAAAAATCGAGGCAATTTTCTTTATTTCAAAAATTTTGAAAGTTCGCGCATCATGTTCAAACGATATGGGATTCTCGTTCTAACGAGATTTCATTTTTGTTTAAAGTCTCGTTTGAAGTTTACTTCGATCAAACATCGAACGAGGGTGTACTATTTTGCATCATTTAAAGCTCGTTTGAAGCTTGTTCAAACGAGATAGCTATTTCATTCGAACGAACTTTCTTTCTTTCTAACGAGATGTTATTCTCGTTCGAGCAAGCAATGTTTCGTTCGAACGAGTGTCCTCGCCTAGAATTTTGAGCCTTTCATATAAATACCTGTTTCCAAGGGATTTGAAAAGAGACTTTCGCTGAAACGATTTTTGTAAACCTGGTGCAAAAGTTCTCACTTTGTTTAGGTCTAAAATACCTTTTGATTCACAAATCATCACTCTCAAATATATGTGTGAATCCATTTGAAACTCTAAATAGTTTCATAACTAAGTTACTCTTGTGGAGAGATCATCTTCATCGATGACCTTGTGGTTCTCGAGGGGATCACTACTGAAGGAAGATAAAAATTGATCAGTGGATACCGTGGGTAGACCTCCACACATCGATGACTCAGGAGAGAGTCCTATTCTTTAGAGGTTTTTTAAGTTGTGCCTTTTAAAACTCAAAAGTGCTAATTGAAAAAAGGTTTTACTCGCAAGGTTTTTTTCCTCAGATTGCCTTGTCCGTTTGCTAACTTTAATTTATCTGCTTTATCACCTAGATTCTTGTCTTAGGATGAAAAGATAAAATTTTGATATTGCTTGTGCTGGACATTTAATTATATAAATAATCCATTAAGATCGTAAGCGCAGTCTCATGGCCAACTACTCAATTTACTAAAGATTACTTAAGCTTTATCTAGCCAATCACCAAAGATGGCTCTAGCTAGCTTCTTTGTTAAAGTTTCTTAATTATGGATTTAGTCATTCACTTATGGTGATTTAAGCCAATTGATAATTATCACCTAAGATTTCACCATGTTAAGTATATAGCAAGCTAAGAGGATAGAAAGCAAAATATAACAAAAATGTAACAGTAGAAACAATAGATATTTATGCATAAATGATTAAGGGTGTAAGGACATAAATTTCTAATTGAGTCCCTGTATTGTTTTGACTTAATTTCATGAACAAAACTGTGTTTGTAATATGTTATAGGGAGATTTTATTTTGTCACGATCCCACTCGGTCTATGACATATTGAAGAAATTAAAGACGTTGCGGCAAAGATTTAAAAAATTAATCATGCCGAAGTTTAATTGGTGCAAGTTTATTCGTCTTCAAGTTTATTGCATTTCGAGATCACACAGGTATGAATGTGTATAATTAATGGACCTCGGAATACTTTTTATAAAAAGATAAGGCTGAATGTTTATAAGGAAAATGTTTTAAAATGTTTAACACTATGTTTTATTCTGATAAGTTTGAAAAAGAGTTTGACTCAATTGGATCTCTTTTGGAAGAAGCGTTTTAAAGAAAAAGTCAAACTGACACGCGCGTCGGTCAAACGACATCTCTGCTCGTTCGAGCGAGATGACCATGTCATGCGAACGACAAGTCAATCTCGTTTGAGCGACACATCTTTCGAGGCGCCGACTTAAAATCCTATTTAAAGCGTGGTTTCGTCATAATTTATAAGTGTGCATTCTGGAAAAACAGTTTACGATCCAGAAACCTGTTTGCACATGTTTTTTAAGGTTTCAAAGCTTAAACAGATCCTTCGAGTTTGCAAAGATCCGATTTATCATTACTATATGTTTATATGATCTTGCTGCACCAAGAAGGTTTGTTCTATACTTGAACATCTGGGTTTTGCGGTGAAGAAAGGAGAAGGACTTCATGTTCAACATCGTAGACGTATCAAAGCCATTCGGTGGACACCGAGACATACGTGAACACATGTGTTGTGGACAGGTATCGTGGAAGAAGGAGTTTCTGTGTGGGAACTGTGAGAGAAGTGGTTGAATATCATAAGAGCGTCAAGACCCGTGGGAATCGAGTCGTTGAGTAAGTCTTTTATCTGTTCGTTGTAATTCCATATTCATAGTGATTGTCCGGCTTGGACCGTCCGAGGTTTTTTCCCGTCTTAGGTTTTTCCTTGTACATCCAGCGTGGTGAGTATTCTTTACTTTACTTTACTTGCTGTAATCACTAGATTCATGTTTAGGATTGATCAAGATAAAATTGGGTTAAAGTAAAAATTGGCTTTTTCACAACTTGGTTTGGTGCTAATTAAAAGTTGAAGAATTTTTGGTAAAAATTGGTTTGATTTGAAACACACTCGTGTAGGACCACTCTTTCAAAGGGATTAAGGCCAACAAAAAATACCACCAAGAGTCAACAAAACATATAAGAAAAAAGAAGAAAAATCTCTAAGTTTGACTAGTCTGCCCCAAAGCTCTCCTAGCAGGAAGATCGGTGAAGGAAGGAGATTGGTGGAGACTGGGAGATTAGAGGTTGGTATATCGGTAGAGGAAGGGGTCAACAACTCCCTAGGGAGGACCGTCAAGGTGTTAGGCAGGGGAGGGTGCTCGACATAGGCAGGGTCTTCCTCACCAACATTGCCTCTTTTAAGTCATGTTACCCAGCCTTTGTTAAAGAAAACCGATTTATGGTAGTCTATATGGGTAGCGATCTCCTGAATGGATGCATCATATCATTCGTCAAAGGCCTTGTAAAAGTCGGAGTCCCTGGTATTCTCCCTCTGGGCCCTCATCTTTGAAAGGATAAGTTTCTTCAGGAGGGTACGTTGGTGGATGACCATAAGCTTGATGAGATGATTATATACTTCTGTTGAACTTGTTTTGAACTCGTTAAGCCTCCTCCACTACCTTAGTGTGGGCATCGTTGTGGCACCCAGCCTAATTAATCCCGGGTGATCATTCCTAAATTAAGTTAGAACAGGTTTCTCAGTTGGATCATTCTTAGCATCATTGTCGTCTTTTTAATTACTAACAACCTAAGTGAGAAAATTAGACCGGTGCCAAGTTTTATCTTTCATTAACTTAAATGAAAACTCGTGAGGATAATAAAATCACACAATTAATCACAATTAATTAAAACAACCATACACAATTAAATGACTAGCCGAATAAACCATCGGCCCAAAAATCCAACAAATATAAAATAAAGACAAGTAATAAATTTCAACAAGTCTCACAGAAGCTAAAGGAACTGTGAGCGACATGCTCGAAATAACTGATAGGAGTCTCTACACTAGAATGAAAGAATGAGGCGTCTACCAAAACTCCCTCAACATCCACATATGTTGCAACAACGGATTCCCTGAAACAGAGTCAAGCCTGACACCTAAAAAGTTTTTAAAAAAAATTATAGCAAAGGTTAGTACCCAAAAACATTTGAAAAACATTTAGCAAATGATTAACTTGCAGTAATAAATAAATATGCATGCTCTTCATATTTTAGTTAGTTCCGCACTCCCTTGAGGATATCCTCACCCCTCCTTTAGTGTGCACTACGAACGCCTTAATTTAATTTACCTAGGTCCTACTCTCCTGACCCGATAACTTATGTAACCCCTTGAAATTTTCCTACTCTAACCGAGTATGTTTTAAATCATGATTTTTAAGTTATTATAAACATCAACTTAATTAAATCATTACCCTTTTTAATTTCATATAACACTCACACCTGTTATGCACATGATGCATTTTACACTTTGTATTAATTATCCCATATATAATTATTTACCTAATTATATATTTAGTCATATTGCAGTATTCACAGGCATACTGAAATAACATTTGATGCTAGTATTTTCCCCGAATAAAGTCTCACCGGGTAGAAATTTTCTAAAGTGCTACCCCACTAGGTGTAATCACAAAACCTAGTTACCTTAAGTCATAATTTCTCACTAACTTGGTTAATGCATATACATTGGAGGCGGTCATATTCCTTCCCTGAAAGTGAGATGCCCCTCACCCATTTAACAGACGCTATGACCTGGGATTATACTCGCCCTACTCCTCAAGCTAGGGGATTCATCCACTATGCGCAACCTCCCCCTATAGCACTAGAGAATATAATAATAATAATATATATCACTGATATTAAAGCACACCCATATATATATATATAAAATATCCTGGCTATACCGTGTACTAAGTCCGTAACACAAGCCTATTCCGTTTTTTTTATATAATGAGTTTGTGGCCCAACTCGAATTATTAATTAATTTACACATTAATTTCTTTTGGTATCACCCTAACCAATATATATCCGGACTTACTTTCGTGGCCCGAATTAACACCACTCGAGTCTCAATCCCCGACTCTAAATTATTTAGCCTTTACCTAAATAAAATTTATATCTCGGTATTTCTCAATCGTTATTCCCGGACTTGTTCACTATATCCATATTTAATCCTTTCGAACAAACTTTCCAAAAATTCAACCTTAGTGTGTCAAACCTAATTTCTCCAAAACCCAACAAATTTAAATTATGATGTCACACTAAGCCGCCTTCAAATTCTAATTAATTTTATTCACTATTAATTAGATTTTAAATCCATGTATTAATTACTCACCAATTTAAGGCGTGGAAAATGTTATATTAAAATTTTCACCATATAAAGGAAAACTAGGCGAACTGTCAAACTCTGCCGACCCTCGATCGATCGATCGAGCAGGTCTTCGTCTTCTTCGCGAAGACAGATTCAGCCATGGATGAATTTCTTAAAACCCTAATTTCTTCTACCAGCAATCTCAATCCCTCTTAACAATAATACATGTTAGAAACCTTATTAGGGATCTCCAGAATGTCCACCAACATCATTAATTTGTCCATTATCTACTGATTTCTAAATTTGGGGAAAAATTCATCCTTAACTCTTAACCCATTTACACCCCAAGTTCCTTGATCAAATTCATTTCTAATTATCCAGATATCATTCTACCAGATATATATCAACTTACAATTATCAAATTTTACATGAATCCTTACCCAAATTCGTAAATCAGATTATTGTTTACAAAATCCCATGTTTATGCCATTAACACCCAAAACGAATTTCAATTATACACCTCACATAAATATGAATTGAAAAATAGATTCAATACTACAGCAAGTCATCCACTTGCCTTAGGTTTCATAGAGTCTAATTTTGCAGATGAATTCCAAGGTTGAAGATGACTCTTTCTGGCTCTCTTGTGATCCTCAAATCTGCCTTTAACTGCTATTAGGGTTCCTTAACACACTTAGCCTTTTCCTAAACTCACATCAGCCATTTTCTTATTTCTTCTAATTTATCAATTAACCTAAATCCCCTTTTTTGCCAAATGGGTCAAGCCCAAGTGACCCAAATGCACCCGTGTGGGCCCGACTATGCCTAAAAACTTCCCGTGACCTGTTTACTATCCCCGGGTACACTTTTCCGACTATCTCGGCCCATCCGGACTCAACCGTACACTCAGAATTGGCATCCGAATTAATTTCTAAAAAGTCCTTATTTCACACCCAAATTAGTCTATACCGACTCTCGGCTGAAATAAGTACATATCCCGTCATTAATGTCCGAAATGACGTAAATACAATATTACTATTCACTTAGTAAATAAGTTTTCCTTAAATATTAACCATTCACTTCTCGATTAATATTTAAATAAAATTTGCCTAATTAATTCAATTAAAATTACGACTCACAAGTAATTTTCAATTCCCGAATTAATTAAGTATTTAATGTATGAAAATAAGGGGTGCTACATACTCCCCCCCCCCCCCCCCCTACAAAGGAATTTCGTCCCCGAAATTAGGTCATACCTGTGATGAAAAGCTCTGGATATTGTTCTCGCATATCCTCCTCCCGTTCCCAGGTAGACTCGTTAACGTTGTGATGACCCCACTATACTCTAACTAGTGGAACAATCTTGGATCGTAACTTCTGCTTGCTACGGTCCAGAATAGCCACCGGTCTCTCCTCATATGAGATGTCTGGCTGTAAATCAATTTCCTCGAGTGGAATGTGCCAAAAAGCCCTCTCGCTCCTGCGATATTTCTTCAGTGATGCTACATGGAACACGTCGTGTATCCGCTGAAGGTGCTCCGACAATCCCAGCCTGTAGACTACAGGCCCCACCCTCTCGATAATAGGGAAAGGTCCCACGTACCTTGGTGCTAACTTACCCTTCTTGCCGAACCTCATCACCCCTTTCATAGGGGACACCCGGACCAATACCTGATCCCCAACCTTTAACTCCACATGTCTCCGTGAAGCATCAGCATAACTTTTCTGCCTATCCTCAGCTATCTGAATCCTCCCTCGCATCAGCTCTATCTTGGCAGATGTCTCCTTAAGAATCTCCGGCCCCAATAGTTTATTGTCCCCCACCTCTAACCAACAAGCGGGTGAACGACAAGGTCTACCGTATAGTGCCTCAAATGGTGCCATGCCGATCGTGAATTAGTAAGAGTTGTTATACGCAAACTCTATCAGAGGAAGGTATTTCTCCCAACCTCCCCTAAAGTCTAATATGCACATTCTGAGCATATCTTCCAGCATCTGATTGACTCTCTCAGTCTGTCCGTCAGTCTGTGGGTGATAGGTTGTACTCAAACGTAATTCCGTGCCCTTGGCCTCCTGAAAACTCTGTCAAAAATGGGACACAAAGATCTTGTCCCTATCCGACACAATATTTATCGGTACCCCGTGCAGCTTAATAATCTCTGCTATGAATAGCTGAGCATAACGCATCGTCTCAAAGTCTGTGCGAACCGGCAGAAAGTGGGCCACTTTGGTCAATCGATCCACAATGACCCATATGGAATCGTGACCCTTCTGCGATGTCGGTAACCCTGTAATGAAGTCCATGGAGATGCTCTCCCACTTCCACACGGGAATTTCAAGTGGTTTTAGCATCCCTGATGGTCTCTGATGGTCAACTTTCACAAGTTGACACGTGGCACATTTCGAAACAAACTCTGCTATGTCCCGTTTCCTTCCTGCCCACCAATACTGCCTCCTCATATCCTGATACATCTTGTCCCCACTGGGATGTACCGCGAATCTCGACACATGAGACTCTGTCATAACAGCGTGCCTCAACTCCTCATCCTCTGGCACAATCAACCTCCAGTTAAGGCGTAAGCCTCCCTCCGAGCTGATCGAGTAAACCTCTGCTCCCTCAGCTAGCATTTGGCTCACCCTATCCTGGCAGGTCTGATCCTCTGTCTGAGCCCTCATAACCCGTATAATGATCTCAGGTGTGATGGATAATGCTGACATACAAGCCCTGGCAACATCATCCTCATATCGAAGTTCTCTCCACTTCGCTTTCCAGACTTCTGATATTTCCCCAGTCGGTCTCTGACTCAATGCATCTGCTACAACATTAGCCTTACCAAGATGATATTGAATATCAAACTGGTAGTCTTTCACGAAATCTAGCTATTGCCTCTGCCTCATATTCAGATCCTTCTGAGTGAAGAGATACTTAAGTGATTTGTGATCCGTGAATAACGTGAACTGCTCCCCCATAAGATAATGTCTCCATATCCTCAAAGCAAAAACGACCACTGCTAACTCCAGGTCGTGAGTGGGGTAATTCCTCTCGTGGGGCTTTAGCTTCCTAGACACATAAGCTATAGCCCTTTCCTCCTGCTGAAGCACTCCCCCAAGTCCCTGTAAGGATGCGTTAGTGTAAACCCGATACTCTAATCCTCCTTTCGACAATGCAAGTACAGGTGAAGATGTCAACTTGTCCTTTAGCTCGTCGAAAGCTAATTGACAATGATCACTCCAAGTGAAAGGTACCCCTTTTTGGGTCAGATTCGTCAAAGGTCCCGCAATCTTTATGAATCCTTTGATGAACCGCCTGTAATATCCGACCAATCCTAGAAAACTATGCACTTCAGTCGGTATCATGGGCTGCCCCCACTCCCTCACCGCCGATACTTTACTCGGATCCACTGTAATACCCCGGTCTGACACCACGTGGTCAAGAAACTGAACCTCCCGTAGCTAAAATCCACACTTACCAAATTTTTCATAGAGCTGGTGATCCCGCAATGTTTGTAAAACTATACGCAGATGCTCTGCGTTCTCCTCTTCGGTGCGCGAGTAGATCAGGATGTCATCATTGAACACTATGACAAAGTGATCAAGAAACTCCTTGAAAACCCTATTCATGAGGTCTATGAAACTGCTGGTGCATTGGTGAGCCCAAATGGCGTCACCCTGAACTCATAAGATCCATACCACGATAGGAAAGTGATCTTAGGAACATCCTCCTCTCGAATACGTAGTTGATGATACCCTGACCTCAAGTCGACCTTAGAGAAGTAAGACGTCCCTCTCAACTGGTCAAATAGATCATCAATCCTAGTCAACGAATACTTATTCTGTATCGTCACCTTATTCAGCTCTCTATAATCCATGCATAACCGTAGTGAGCCATCTCGCTTCTTTATAAATAATACCGGTGCACCCCATGGCGATGTACTCCGCCGAATGAAACCTTGACCCAGAAGCTACTGAATCTGCTCTCTCAACTCACGCATCTCTGAAGGGGCCATACGGTATGGGGCCCGAGCAATTAACCTCGTCCTCGGGGCTAAATCGATTACAAATTCGATTTCCCTGTTAGGTGGCAACCTTGGTATCTCCTGAAACACATCCTCAAAGTCTCTCACCACTGGGATTGAGTCCAACGGAATCGCCACCTCCTGTGAGGTTTCCTCCTCAATGTAATACAAGTGTGTGTGTGTGTGACCCTCCCTCAGGTAGCGGCATTGCTATCAAGAACATCTCTTGCCCTGGAATGGATAACGCGATGGTCCTCTCGTAGCAATCCACCGTCGCCCGATAACCTGCCAACCAATCCATGCCCAAGATGACATCGCACCCCTCCATGTCTAACACTAAGAGGTCCCCTGCTAAACTAAGTCTCCCAATCAAAATGTCCACGCCCCGACAAATCGAGTGAATCGTAGTCCCGCTGCCTACTGGCGACTCTACACACATCCGAAGACTACCCACGGTCTCTAGTAGTTCGGCCCGTTTAGCAAAATTAAACTTAATGCATGAATGTGATGCTCCCGTGTCAAAAATTATGCTACCCTCATGACCATGAATGAAAAATATACCCTCAACTGGTGGAGGTGCCTGCTGTGCTGGGGGATTAGGAACATCCCGGATGTTATACACACGCCCGTAGTGCATCTGTTCCTGTTGCGGTGGGGCGGGTGCTACTACTGGCGACATCTGTCCCCGTTGCCCCTGTTCGGCCTCCTGCTGTTGACCCCTGCCCCTTTGTGGGCAATCCCTCTTGAAATGTCCTGGCTGGCCACAGACAAAACAGCGTTTCTGACCATCCCCATGTTGTTTCCCCTGTTGGCCCTGACGTGGTTGGCCCTGCTGGCCTCCCCCATTGATCCCTTGGCCCTGACGGCCCTAAGGAACCTGCTGTTGCTGATTCGGGCTTGGCTGCCCCTGCCTGAACCCCTGTCCTCCCGGTCGAAACCCACCAGGCTTAAACTTCTTAGCCTGACTCCCTTGTTGACTGCCCGCCTGCTGCTGAGTACCACTTGTGTCACCACTAGTAACTGCCTTGCCCTGTTGGCTCGGCTCCCCTGCTCTCTTGCTCCCCTTCGCATGGAAGCGATGGTCCTGGCAGTGTACAAGTGCGGCATTAACGACATTTGTATACGTCACCAATGCCAGATTCCCAATCAAATATTGTCTGATCCGCCAGGCTAATCTATCCATAAATCTCAATTTCTTTCGCTCCTCATCGCTCACCTCATTTAGCACAAAGTTTGCCAACCGGGTGAACTCTTCCTCGTAGTCTACCACTGATCGGTCACCCTGAACTAAATCACTGAATTTCTTTCTCATCTCAGTTTCTACTGCTGGTGGAAAGTATTTGCGTTCGAATATCACCCAGAACTCTGCTATTGTCATCAAATCTCGCTCCTCGGCGGTGGTAACTGACTCCCACCACTGTAAGGCTGCCCCCGACAGACGAAAGGTAGCAAGCATCTATTTCTGCACCTCGGTACACTCCAGCATACGCAGATGGAGCTGAATATTCTTCTTCCCGTCACAAGCCTCTGCTACATCTGTACTACCCCGAAACTCACGTAGGTGACCCTTCTGAAAGGTCTCCCTAACTCTCTGCCAAGATGGTTGCCCCACTAGAGCCTGAAATGCTGGTGCCACTGAAGGCGGTGACTGGGGCTGTGGAAAGTGAGCTGCCATAGCTCGCATTGCTGTCTCGACCGCCTGGGCCACTATCACTGCTACCTGAGTAATGGAAATCAACTCGGGTGGGGGTGGGGGTGGGGGTGGGGGTGGCGGTACCTGTGGCTCCTAGTGAGCCTCCCTGACCTCATCCTTAGCCTCAGCCCTCTCCGCTCTCAGTATCCTCGGTGGCATCTGAAATAGATTAAATCGTATAAGTACATAATTTACACAATAATATACACAACAGAAAAACGATATCTCACAAGCGAAAAAATGAATCAACAGTCTTAATAATAGGTCTCTATAACAAGCGAGTGCTACATTGAAACATAGAAAGCCGCACAGATCCTAAGGACACTAGAACCTGATGCTCTGATACCATCTGTGACACCCCGCTTAATTAACCCCTGGTGATCATTCCTAAATTAAGTTAGAACAGGTTTCTCAATTGGATCATTCTTAGCATCACTGTCGTCTTTTTAATTACTAACCACCTAAGTGAGAAAATTAGACCGGTGCCAAGTTTTATCTTTCATTAACTTAAATGAAAACTCGTGCGGAAAATAAAATCACACAATTAATCACAATTAATTAAAAAAACCATACACAATTAAATGACTAGCCGAATAAACCATCGGCCCAAAAATCCAACAAATATAAAATAAAGACAAGTAATAAATTTCAACAAGTCTGACAGAAGCTAAAGGAACTGTGAGCGACATGCTCGAAATAACTGATAGGAGTCTCTACACTAGAATGAAAGAATGAGGCGTCTATCAAAACTCCCGCAACATCCGCATATATTGCAGCAACGGATTCTCTGAAACAGAGTCAAGCCTGGCGTCCCTGTGGCTGGACACCTAAAAGGTTTTTAAAAAAATTTATAGCAAGGGTTAGTACCCAAAAATATTTGAAAAACATTTAGCCAATGATTAACTTGCAGTAATAAATAAATATGCATGCTCTTCATATTTTAGTTAGTGTCGCACTCCCTTGAGGATATCCTCACCCCTCCTCTAATGTGCACTACTAATGCCTTAATTTAATTTACCTAGGTCCTACTCTCCTGACCCGATAACTTATGTAACCCCTTGAAATTTTCCTACTCAAACCGAGTATGTTTTAAATCATAATTTTTAAGTTATTATAAACATCAACTTAATTAAATCATTACCCTTTTTAATTTCATATAACACTCGCACATGTTATGCACATAATACATTTTACACTTTGTATTAATTATCCCATATATAATTATTTACCTAATTATATATTTAGTCATATTGCAGTATTCACAAGCATACTGAAATAACATTTGATGCTAGTATTTTCCCCGAATAAAGTCTCAACGAGTTGAAATTTCCTAAAGTGCTATCCCACTAGGTGTAATCACATAACCTAGTTACCCCAAGTCAGAATTTCTCACTAACTTGGTTAATGCATATAAATTGGAGGCGGTCATATTCCTTTCCCGAAAGTGAGATGCCCCTCACCCATATAACGGACGCTATGACCTGGGATTATACTCGCCCTACTCCTCAAGCTAGGGGATTCATCCACTACGCGCAACCTCCCCCTATAGCACAAGAGAATATAATAATAATATCTATCACTGATATTAAAGCACACCCATATATATATATATATATATATATATATATATATATATATATATATATATATATATATATATATCCCGGCTATACTGTGTACTAAGTCCGTAACACAAGCCTATTCCCTTTTTTTTTATAATGAGTTTGTGGCCCAACTCGAATTATTAATTAATTTACACATTAATTTCTTTTGGTATCACCCTAACCAATATATATCCGGACTTACTTTCGTGGCCCGAATTAACACCACCCGAGTCTCAATCCCCGACTCTAAATTATTTAGCCTTTACCTAAATAAAATTTATATCTCGGTATTTCTCAACCGTTATTCCCGGACTTGTTCACTATATCCATATTTAATCCTTTCGAACAAACTTTCCAAAAATTCAACCTTAGTGTGTCACACCTAATTTCTCCAAAACCCAACAAATTTAAATTATGATGTCACACTAAGCCGCCTTCAAATTCTAATTAATTTTATTCACTATTAATTAGATTTTAAATCCATGTATTAATTACTCACCAATTTAAGGCATGGAAAATGTTAAATTAAATTTTTCTCCATTTAAAGGAAAACTGGGCGAACTGTCAAACCTTGTCGACCCTCGATCGATCGACCCCAGAACTTCGATTGATCGATCGAACAGGTCTTCGTCTTCTTCGCGAAGAAAGATTCAGCCATGGATAAATTTCTTAAAACCCTAATTTCTTCTACCATCAATCTCAATCCCTCTTAATAATAATACATGTTAGAAACCTTATTAGGAATCTCCAGAATGTCTACCAACATCATTAATTAAATCCATTATCTACTGATTTCTAAATTTGGGGAAAAATTCACCTTTAACTCTTAACCCATTTACACCCCAAATTCCTTCATCAAATTCATTTCTAATTATCCAGATATCATTCTACCAGATATATATCAACTTACGATTATCAGATTTTACATGAATCCTTACCCAAATTCGTAAATTAGATTATTATTTTCAAAATCCCATGTTTATGCCATTAACACTCAAAACGAATTTCAATTAAACACCTCACATAAATATGAATTGAAAAACAGATTCAATACCACAGCAAGTCATCCACTTGCCTTAGGTTTCGTAGAGTCTGATTTTGGAGATGAATTCCAAGGTTGAAGATGACTCTTGTTGGCTCTCTTGTGATCCCCATATCTGCCTTTAACTGCTATTAGGGTTCCTTAACACAATAAGCCTTTTCCTAAACCCACATCAGCCATTTGCTTATTTCTTCTAATTTATCAATTAACCTAAATCCCGTTTTCTACCTAATGGGCCAAGCCCAAGTGACCCAAATGCACCCGTGTGGGTCCGGCTATGCCTAAAAACGTCCCGTGACCCGTTTACTACCCACGGGTACACTTTTCCGACTATCTCGGCCCATCCGGACTCAACCGTACACTCAGAATTGGCATCCGAATTAATTTCTAAAAAGTCCTTATTTCACACCCAAATTAGTCTATACCGACTCTCGGCTGAAATAAGTACATATCCCGTCATTAATGTCCGAAATGACGTAAATACAATATTACTATTCACTTAGTAAATAAGTTTTCCTTAAATATTCACCATTCACTTCTCGATTAATATTTAAATATCATTTCCCTAATTAATTGAATTAAAATTACGACTCACAAGTAATTTTCAATTCCCAAATGAATTAAATATTTAATGTATGAAAATACGGGGTGTTATAATCGTCCTTCTCTTTAAGATTTTCTTTCATGTCCTCCATCTGCTGACACCTGAGTGACCATTTGGGACTTGAGGTTGGAATTCTCCTTGCCAGTGGATTCAAGTGACTTCCAGTAAAAGGAAGCTCGTTAGGCGAGCTCCTGCTAAACTTGCATGTTATGCTAAAAAAAGAAAGGTGCATTAGAAAAAATTTTAAGGAAAATTGGGCACAAAAAAAAGGTAGATAAGCTTGCCAGCACACCATGGTGAAGGAACTCTTTGTGAGGGCCAGGCTCTCCAAATTAAAATTCCTCAACTCCGTCACGTCAGACGGCGGCATGGTAGCTTTAGAGATTGAAAAGTCTACCTCCAAATCCCTGTGGGCCAAATCGCTAGTCATCAAAGGCTCCTTTCCTTGTAAAAAATAGGCTCCCAGGGGTGGTTCCTGTTCACTATGAGGGGAGGGGACCATGAATGTTACCGCTGATCAGCTTTAGTCATAATCACTAGTCAGCTAGGTGGAGTGGGCATCTTATAACCACCACCGATCGAAGTTTTATCGGTCTTTTTCTTTTTGGCTTGTTCGCCATCTACCCTCTGGCGCTCAACTAAAAGAGGACCAGTTTCCTTTAGTCCTCTCCAGAGGGAGCTCGGTTGCCTGGCGGATTGGCGAATGATTATTTCTTCAATTTATCCCAGGTAACTGCCAAGTCGATCGGTTTCTTAGTTCGGTTGCTTGTGTCTTTAAAGAAGGATGGGATTGTGGGGAAAGTGAATCTTGGAAAGAAAAATCCTCCTCGGTTTCTACCTCCTCCCAAGTCCGACCTGACACACTCACCTCGTAAGAGAAAAGGGGATCAAAGTTGTCCAATAGTGAACCAAAATCCTCCTCTTCTTCCTCTCCCTCTTCCTCTCTTTCCTATTCCTCCCCCTTATCTGTTTCTCCTTCCTCTTCCTCCTCTCCTCTCTCACTGGAATCAGATTCGGTGAAGATCACGTAAGGAGCAGCAAGGCTTGAACTTTCACGAGCAATTGGTATGGCAATCTGGACGATTGGGATACCAATTGGAATGGCTATAAAATTGAATGGGTAATAGTAGGTAAGTTGATAATTTAAGAGGATATGAGTTGATCTCCAATAGGGGTGAAGCCTATTGGGGTCAGTCTTCTCTAAACTATTTCTATATCTCTGAGATTTACTTGATAGACTGAAAGCTTAGTGTTCAGAAAGTGATTTGTAAGCAAAAATTCAGGTCAGTCAGTAATAAGCAAAATAGAAAGAATAAAAATAAACTACCAGTGGGTGACCCATCAGGATCACCCCTTGTGGCAAGAACCCCAACCCCATCATAGTCTTCACCATAAATTGACTCAAAAACTACAGTGACATTTTTCTCAGTGTATTTTTAGGATATGGGCAAATAAGTGACCAAATTACGGGCCTTCTCACTAGCCTAGAAATGGTATCGTTCGGTGCCTGGGGAACACCTCAGGTCGTAACAATACCTAATATCCTAAAGGCCAAGGTTGGTCCCATAAATCTTGTTTATTGACAATGTCCCCATCATAATAAGGTAGAAACCATCATTTTCTTAGCCGAGTATTCTATAATAATGGAGCACCCTTACCAATAATGGGTGGAGAGGAAACCATATTCCCCCCTCAAGTATTTCCACAGTAAAGAAAGCCACCTCCCTATGGGTAAGATTAAAGAAGAAGAAGAAGAAGAAGAAGAAGAAGAAGAAGAAGAAGAAGAAGAAGAAGAAGAAGAAGAAGAAGAAATGGAAACAATGGAAATAGAGAGAGAGTGAAAGTTTAAATTACCTTGGAAACTGGTGAAAGTGACGTGGTATAAGGGTTGAAAACCCTTATATTCTATGGAGAAGCATCTCCTCAAAGCCGTCACAATGCTTAGAAAATCATGTCACGCGCCATCATTACTTCTAATAATAACGCTGGACATACAACCCAATGATAGAAATACGTTTGCAAGCTACATCAGCAAAGATTGCTTGGCACGCCTCCAAAAATTACCGCGTATTAAAATAAGACCAAATTTGATATACACGTGGAAGATAAAATAAGCCAAGGATGTTGGACGAATCGCCTGGGAGGTCGAACACTCATATAACAAAGCAAGGCATGGTCGATCAACGTGTTTAACCGATCGCCCCCGCCTTGGGGGCAAATGAAGGGATAAGATTAGTTAAGGTCACGTGGCCGAACACGTGGCAAATAGCGGAAGGAGGGCATACGAAGTAATCGGCTTATGATATGATCAAATCTAGCAAGATCGTAACAAATAGAGATAAGTACGAAGCAACCCACAAGCTTGGAACACTGAGTTTATAAATAGGCCACGTTCGGGTAATTATAACTAGCACGTAATAGCCTGGACCCTCAGCTAGCAACACTTGCACTCCAACTATTGACATCATCTTTCTCTAATAAAAAATATGCCTCCTTTACCCCTGTGGACGTAGGTCAATCTCACGGTCGAACCACGTATATCGTACTCTCTTCGTTTTTCTGCATTCATAATATTTTGGGGCATTCCTGCAATTCTATTAATTATTGTGGGAAGAATCTCCCACGTAGACTAACTAATAAGAACTAAAATAAGAGATGAGTGAGGTGAATAAATATGAGATGGAAATTTTCTTCCATGGCTTAATTATTTATTTTAATTAAACGACTTTTAATTTTATAATTCTCTAAGATTTATTTAAATCACAAGTTAACTCTCGTCACAAATGTGATAAAGATAACATTTTTTTAAGAAAAATAATTTTACACTTGCACACAACTCTAAAAAATAAGACTAAAACTTTTTCTAATACACTATCTCTTAGGGATCATTTATTAAAACAAATAAAACAAAACCATTGAGGCTTCTTTTAAAACCTTAAATGAGATATTAGCCTTCCATATGGGTAAAATGGCACAAAAGTATGAAAATAATTCCATACAAAGTCTTATAGAAATGCAAAAAAATAAAGCAAATACACCAAGCCTCCTTACATACAATTTCAAATCTCCATAAAAATACACCTCACAAATATGAGTTGAACCAACAATATTCTAAAATTTAATCACAACACTCCGCGTTGAATATCACAATATTTATTTTTCCTCATACAATCTCTAAAAGAAAATATAAAAGTAGAAATAAAAAAATACAAAACTAATTTACACTAAAAATTACTCTAAAATTGTGTTTATTTCTCTCTTCTAGCCTTCCCAATTTGAGCACGTCCTTTTATTTATAGGTAAGTATGAAGCTACGGTTTCAGGTTAAGTGGTCTTGGCCTAGGATTATGGTTTAGGTATAATGGGCTTAATGGGTTTAAAAGGGTTTAAGTTGGGTTATTTTTGGACAGAGGACATTTTTTTGTGTGGGTGGGTGGGGGGTGGGGGGGGAGGGAGCCTAAATGGGTAAGTATTTAGTTTGTGTGAGGAACATGCGAGAGATTGAGAGGGGGGTCTCAGGTTGGATTTTTGGGTTTATGGGTTTGTGCTCAGGTGTAGGGTAGCTGCGTATGGAGGTCGGGCTAAGGTATAAGTCTGGTGGGTTTTCGAGTTTGGAGGTGGTCGGGTCAGAGCTGCTATGGTGTCGGGTTGTGGGTAGTTAGACGAAGGTGGGTGGTTTGTGGGTTCATGATGGTTGTATTCCGGCGGTATAAAGTGGGTGGGGGTTAGGAGTTTAGCCTTAGGTTGGCAAGGGCCGGTTGGGTATAGTGGTTGACAGGTTAAGTTTTTGGTGTTGGGTGGTGGTATATGGTGTAGTTAGGGTTGTTCACTGGAAGGTGTAGGGGGCGGAGAAGGTGGTTATTTCGATGGGAGTTGGCCGAAGATATAAAGTAGAGAGAGTAGGTGGGTTATAGAGGTTTGTTTTAATGGAGAAAGAGAGAGAGAGAGAGAGGTTTGTGGTTGGTGTGTACGAAATGAGAGAAGCGAAGGGAATGTGATGGGTTTTTGAATGTGAGGAGGGAGAAGTTATTTTGTGTGGGTGGGTGTATAGTAAAGGGGTCAGGTGAAGGATGTATTATAGTGCATGGGGTGTACGAGGTTAATGTGTGTGCGTGTGCATTTTATTGTATATAACTATATGCACATATATATATGACTAACAATATAAATAGTAAAATATATATTTATAATACACAGGAAAAAAAAATATACTAATATAAAAAATTAAAACACACCTATATATAATTATATAAAAAGACCCAAATAAACGAATTAAAATATAAAGTAAACAAATAACATTAAATATATATTAAATAAATATATTAACGACACACCCCTATATATAGACACGAACATACTACTATATATAAAATGACACACATACACTAATAATGACATAAAATAATAAAACACATAAAGTAAAAAAATAATAAAAATAACAAGAAATCAAAATAAAATGACAAGAACAAATTATAAAATAATATATACTAAAAATAATAAGCCTAATACTATACACACACAATGGGGGAATTTTGGAATGTGGCTCGATATGGTTTCTGAGGTGGTTTGGGATGTTTTAGGATGTCTCGAGTTATGATAAAATTTCGAATTGATGCTTTTGACCGCTTTTTGTCGCAATTGCATTGAAATTACGCATTTGTGACCCGTAATTGCGTATTGACCTACAACATAAACAAATACATGCACAACGCCAATTTTACCGAGAATTAGCAATTAAAACGCGTCTATTTGGGGTATAATTTTATCACTTTTGGGTATTTATCAAATGACTTTAAAAAAATTCTTAAAAATATTTTAAAATCAGTTCAAAAATATTTTAGAAAATAAACACCCAAATAAAATATCCAAGTATCAAAATATCAAAATATAAATGCATTCATACCTGAGAGATCCTCTAAATATAAAGACGAAAACAAGGCATGAAACACAACACGGTGATGAACGTGATATCTTGGCCGTTAAATCTTCATTCAAACATGTCATAGGCTTAAACGGTCAAACATACTCAAGTCCTAACTTATGACTCAAAGGTTTTGTACAAATACGGAATAAACAAAAATACATACAAATTGACTATAAAAAAAAATCTTATAAATATCCCGTTTTGGGTATTCCCGAAAAAACACAAAATAAAAATCTATGGGACGTCAAGCTCATCTAAAACATTTAATCCCCAACTCCAAAAGGAAAAAGTACAACTTGATCGACACATAAGCGTAGTAACTTTGCTTTTTGTGAAAATTTTGCCGCATCGTTGCAAACCTTCACACTTAAATACACCTCTAAATGCAAAGAGAATATATAAACAATATAAATATGCATATGAAAACCCTCCCCCTTTCTCTCACAATCTCTAACTAAGTTCAAACGTCTCTCCCTAAGGTGAAAATCTCCCCGGAACTATAAAGATTAAGATATCATTTCTCCCCCTTTTTTGTTCAGGAATAGACAAAGTGAAAGATGCATAATAAAACCATTTCTCTCCAATATAATCGAAACTCCTCCTAAATGAAACATAGGTAGGCATGAAGGGAAAATAACTATATCACGCATTGATGTGAAGTGTAACAAGCAATGATAAACACAACTCGGCAACAAAAGCACAAATAATCCTAACAATGAATAATTGATACCAACTTAAATACGAAACGAAGCATTAAATATCATTGTAAATAAGTAACAAGAGATACCAATATGATGATTAAGCATACCAATTTGAAACCACTTGAAACTAAAATAGAACATGTGTCATACATGGATTAAATTCAAATTCAAATACTAAAAACAAAATGATACCATATATATAAATATGAAAAAGATAACAATGACACTCACACACACACACATCACAAACAAGACACAAAAACACAATAAGATTTCCACACTAGCATAGTATTGATATGCCTAAACAACTATAAAAAATGAATTATGAGTTGATCACTCAAAAATGTCCAAGGAGTTTTATTTTACTGCATTAGCTTTATCAAACAAATATATAGCCTCATAATGATAGATAAAGTGAACTTATAATGGACAAATAAGCACAATGTAAACTGGCCTAGAAAATATTAATGATTATTAAATGAATAGTGTCAAACATGAAATAACTAGGACTCATTGTGTAAACTCATTGGTCTTGAACTTATAACACCCTCAAAACTAAGATATATAATTTTTTCACTCTCGTTTTTTGAAGATATCAATATTTTGAAGAATCAATTAAACAAATTGGCCTTGGCAATTATATCTTTTCTTTTGCCTCTTAATTTTTTAGGCTCTTGCCCATGGTGGCCTTTCACACAAGGAATATTTCTCCTTTCTTAGCCCTTTCCCGTGCACACTTATATTTTTCAATAAAATGGAAAACTCACGGGCAATGGTTCTTACATGCACAAATTCTTAAATCAAATATATATGTATTATGACAATATTGTTAGGAGAATAACTCCCTTAGATCATGTAACAGGTGAAGTTAAAATCCAAATGAGCTTGTGCATGTGTGTGCAGAGGCATATACAAAGTGAATCCATTAAGCAAGTCATTTTCAAACTACTCCATACAAGCATGATTAAGAACAATCTAAGATTTAAAAATCATAATCAAATGTTATAGACACATGAAAATGTGGAAGGAACTGGATTCAAACACACAGATATGCCACACAAAGTGTGTAAAACAAACATACACATAAATAAAAATCTTTTTGAGTTTTAAAATATTTTTTTAAAACACCACATGAAAACAAAACTCCAAAGACAAATAAAAATATTTTTGTATTTTCTCGCAATAAGACTCAAAAGAGAAAATCAAAACACAAAAGTCTCAACTACACACAACTAGGAAACACATATAATGTGAAGTAAAAAAGCTAGTATATGTAAATATTCAAATACAATCAATTATTAGATTTAGTGTAAAATCTAATGCCGTGTGCAATACTGATTCAAATGGATGCGCAAATCCCAATCATAAACTTATTTAATTAGTGTCAATTTTTTAATCAATTAAATTCAGCCCTTAAAATCAAACAACTACGTGTGTGCGTGAAATCAAACCATCATAAATAAATCATGCGACACAAATACGCTGACATACAAATTTTAGGAAAAAATCCTCAAAGGGCAAAACCTTTTATTTCACTATAATTGTAAATCGCAACTTACACGGTTACAATGAAATTTGTAATGGATCAACACGCAGCTAACCCACATAGACACGCAGTCTAGAACTCAGGAATGGTTCACACGCAGCTATACCATACGGACACGCAGCCCAATCAGCAATGAATTCACACGCAGTGAATCCACATGAATCGCAGCTCGAAATCAGCAAAAGAACATCCACTAGCACTTCCCAATGACATGCAGCCTTAAATTGTAGAGATCTCTTTCACAAAGATGAAAAATAGCAAAGTTTTGTTCTTGGGTTCCAAAAGATTCATAAAAGTAATTGGGATTTTTGTTGTGAATCAAAAGTGAGTTTTTAAACTCAAAAATATGAAGACTTGATGTATTTTGTCTCTCAAAGTCTTAAAAAATTACACCACCGAAATAGCCTTTTATATAAATCTTAGAAAAATCTGAGGCGGTAGAAAATTATCAGAACCAAACCATTCCGGTCATGGGTTTGCTTTTAGAAAAACAAATCGATCCGGTCATGGGTTCGATTTTTAGAAAAACAAACCAGTCCAGTCTTAGAAGTAGACGAATCAACATCGGATTGATTCGGTCTAAAATCCATCGATTCGGTCTGGTTTTATAAAAAATAAAAAATTATTTTCTTTTAAAATACTTGCCTCGATTTTATAAAAACATTTTAGAAAATTTCCCAATACTAAAATGAAACTTTTAAAGAACTTAAAAACTCAAACCTTACCAAAGTTATCTTGTAGAGGCACGTTGTTGAAGAAACCTTGATATTCGGATCCGTCTCGATGCTTGAATGATCTTAAACCTTTCTTCGACGGTTGTAGCGGTATACGACATACTAACATGTATACGGACATGAGAAACATGTCCTTACAAATATCCCCCTATGTCTAGACCGGAACAAATTAAAAGCATCTGAATTTATCAGAACCATAATGACCTATACAAATCTACCCTCCCATGAATCCATAAGTGAAAAGGTAAAATGATATGTCTTCAAACTTTTCTTCAAAATCTTTAACTTCAAATCTCAAAGCTTTTCTCATCAGGGTGTGCCATATGATCATCAATCTTCGTACCTACACATATGAAACAAAAGCAAAATACCAACGTGACGTATCGAGTTTTAAATGATATAAGAATGAATCATTAAGGAATTAAATCTCCCCCCATAATGTCCTAATTCGTTATCCCCCTTTTTATTTGTCCGAAATAGACAAGGAAAAAAATAAACAAAATAAATCGAATCGGGGTGTCACGATAAATAGCATAAATATGGATCAAACTATGCGCATGTAAAGGAAATACTTAAAGGATCCACAAACTATTTTTGAATTTTTCAAATTTTTCATACAAAAATGAAAAAATGATGTTGCAAAAATCACACTCAATGAATTTATACTAAGATAACCAAATCATGGAAACGGAATGAATGGGTGTGAACAAATTCGATCGAAAAATCGACTCATTCATGACATGTGTGCAAGATGCATAAGTGTAATCCTAAGGAATGAACATCAAAATAGTCCTTAGGAGTAAAATTGTTGAATTTAGATGACATCGTCTTAATCATATCAACAAATCAAAGTATAAATAATTTCCTCACCAATAACGTCCAAAACTATGTAATGCTTTTTCATGACTTTCAAGGACGTGTAAACCATTTTGAATTTCATCCAAACTCCCTCATTAAATAATAATACTTTTATTTTTCTTATGAGGTGACGAAAGTAAAACCTATTGGCCCATTTTTGGCATATTTTATTTTTATTGCCTTTCAATTTTTTGGGCTCTTTTAAACCTCATTGGACCTCAGATAATTTTCAATTCCTCACTTTTTTAGGTCCGATTTAAACAGTGACTTAATCACAAAGGATAAATGAGTACCTTTCGTAGCCCTTCTTCGTCTTTAAAATAAAACACACAAACATACTCAACGGTTTTTATCATGCACTACTTTCTTGTTAAGTTTTATCACATTTGGTTCGTTGTATAGACAGAATTGAGATGAAAACACTCAACCAACATGTGATAGACAAGCACAAAACTAAAAAAAAATCTTTTGGGGTTTTCAAAAAATATATCCAAATGGAAAATATAAACACAAAAATGATATATACTAGCAATAGGAAAAAATGTCATCATCAAAATCATCCTATGCTAGCAAAAATTCAAAACCTCATCCATTTGGTGCGGAGGAGTTTTCCAAAGATAGCGACATCCTATGAAAAACTTCCATTAAATCATGTGAGTCCTTGACCAAAAACTTTACTTGCTCTCTAATATGTGCAAACTCTCTATCATTATGTGGAAGTAAAGTATCATGGGTGGGTGCATGTGTGCGACCGTGTGTAGAAGAAAAGCGTGACACATAATTTAACTTAAAACAAAACTCCCTAAGGTGTCCTCTCTTTTTGCGATGGGAGAAAACATAAATAGGCCTAGGTACACCTCTCTCAAAATGTATCCTATGCGTTCTCCTAATAGGTACGGGAAGCCTAAGTGGGTCGGGTCAAGAACCATGTGAATCTCTCACTAAAGTAGGAACTGGCTCGGATGCAATAAAAGAAGTGGATGCACCGTCATGACATATTCCTATGCTCTCACCACTACCGAAAATGGTATTGAGAACCATTTGTTCAACCTTCTTAGATGAATTCTACAAAGGTACTTTTCCCTCCCGAGCACGTTCGAGATCACTCTCAAGTTGGGATACACATGTCTTCTGACTAGACACCGTGTCGGTCAAGTCACACTTTTTCCTCCTTAAAACTTATTTCTTTCTCTCCAAATCTAAAACCCAATGACCTAAATCCTTATTATACTTATTTGTTTTCAAGGTATCGGTGTACAAATACCTAAAGGCTTTTTGGAGCTCACTTTTATCTCCACTTTCACACTTTCTCTCACCTCCACTAGAAATACTCGACTCAGCATCGTCACTCTCGTGACTGGATAAAAAGGTAAAAAACTTTCCTTGTGAAGACTCATCCTCGGAATCTTTCACATCTTTCTCACTATCACTCAGGTTCGCTGGCATGGAAACTCTCTTGCCCTCTCTCCTAAGTCTAGTGGGACACTCAAACGACTTATGCCCTATCCCCTCACACTCAAAACATTTCAAAATTTCAAAATTTTCTTCACCCTCTTTATCTTTCTCATCTTTGGCCTTGTCTTTCTTTTTGTTTTCCTCCGAAAACTTTTTATTGGAAGAATTTTGTTTCAAAACCTGGAGAAAAGTTTTAAAATTCTTTGCAAGTAGGGTCATGTCAAAATCAGACTCGGACTCAGGCTCGGACTCACAAAAACTCACTTTATTTTTCTTATCACTCGTGGACACTTTCTTTCCCTTTCTAGTTTGGGATTTAAGTGATATCCCTTTATCCTTAGGTTTGACAATGTCGGGGATCATGTCAATTTCGTACGTCTGGAGGTCTCCTACCAATTCTTCTAATTTCAGACGACTCAAATAACCTAAGGTATTCAAAACAGTCATTTTCGGAATAAAATGTTTTGGCATCAATCTTAAAATCTTTTTAACCACTCGTGCATCAGGTATGGGCTCACCAAGATTAAAACTAGTGTTGACAATATCGGACAAACGTGCAAAAAAATCATCAAAACACTTAGTCTCTAGCATGGTGATCGTCTCAAATTGAGTAGTCAAATTTAAATTTCAGACTCGTTGACCGCGTTAGTGCCTTCATGGGTGAGTTACAAAACATCCCACTCTTCTTTAGACGTGGTGCATGTCATAATACATCGGAACTTGTCACGTGTCCGAAAATTGCACTAAGACCTCATGAATTGTAAGTGCTCCACCTAAACTCTTTCTCTGTCCAGGCTGACACAGGTTTTAAATTAGTGGCATTATTTACGCTGACAGTGAGAGGAGTCCAGCCTCTTTCACAAAGTAACCAAACCCTTTCATCGATTGCTTTCAAATGAAATTTTATTCGGGCTTTCCAGTAAGCATAATTAGACCCCTCAAAAATTGGCAACTAATTATATAAGTTTTCGTTTGGAAACATTGCGATAAATTTTCAAAAATCAGATTTTTCAAAAAAAATCCATATCACACAAATTTTGCGGAAAAATAGGAATACGCAATAAATTAACACGACCTGCTCTGATACCAATTTGTAAAATCTAATGCCGTGTGCAATACTGATTCAAGTGGATGCAAAAATTCCAATCACAAACTTATTTAATTAGTGTCAATTTTTTAATCAATTAAATTCACCCTTAAAATTAAACAACTACGTGTGTGCGTCAAATCAAACCATCATAAATAAAGCATGCGACACAAATAAGCTGACATACAGATTTTAAAAAAAAATCCCCGAAGGGAAAAACCTTTTATTTCACTATAATTGTAAATCGTAACTTACACGGTTACAATGAAATCTGCAATAGATCAACACGCGGCTAACCCACATAGACACGCAGTCTAGAACTCAGCAATGGTTCACGCGCAGCCAGGGATGTGTTTTTTTTCCGAACTTTTCGATTTTTCCGATTTTCGATCCGATTTTTTCCGAATTTGGAATGAAATTTTAGTTTGCCGATTTCCGATTTTTCGATTTCCGATTTTTTCGAAAAAAATCGGATCGGAAATCGGAAATAATTCTGAATTTCCGATTTTCCGATTTTTCCGATCCGATTTTTCCGAAACTATGCCGATCCGATTTTTCCGTTTTTTTTCCGAATTATTTCCGATTTTTCCGATTTCCTTTCCGATTTTTTAAAATTTTCCCATATCCCACATCGGTTGGGAGAGGGCTCCAAAATATGCTCTATAAAAGGAGAGTATCCTCCTAACTTCTACACAAATGAAAAATGAGCCAAATCCTCATGTGTTTACATGTTGGGTTAAGCTATTTTCATTGTTTCTTTAAAATGAGAATTTCGAGTAATCGAAAATCCATAATTTATTTTTTTGAAATTTTGGAATTTTCGAAATTTCTGGATTTTTAATATATTTTGTGAATTTCTGATTTTTTCCGATTTTTGCCGATTTTCCGATTTTTCCGAATTCGGAATTTTTTTTAATTTTCCGAAAAAATCGGATCGGAAATCGGAATAGTTATTTTATTTTTGAAAAAATCGGAATTTTTTCCGAATAGGCATTTTCCGATCTGATCCGGCCGAAACACAGCCCTACACGCAGCTATACCACACGGACACGCAACCCAATCAATAATGAATCCACACGCAGTAAATCCACACGAACGCAGCTCGAAATCAACAAGAGAACACCCGCTAGCACTCCCCAGCGACATGAAGCCGTAAACCGTAGAAATCTCCTCCACAAAGATGAACAATAGCAAAGTTTTGTTCTTGGGTTCCAAAAGATTTACAAAAGTAATTGGGATTTTTTTTGTGAATCAAAAGTGAGTTTTTAGACTAAAAAATATGAAGACTTGATATATTTTGTCTCTAAAAAAACGTCTCTCAAAGTCTTAAAAAAAATACACCACCGAAATATCCTTTTATAGAAATCTTAGAAAAATGTGAGGCGGTGGAAAATTATCAGGACCAAACCGGTCCGGTCATGGGTTCGTTTTTTTGAAATACAAACCAGTCCGGTCTTAGTAGTAGACAAATCAACATCGAATTGGTTTGGTCTCAAATCCATCGGTTCGGTCTGATTTTATAAAAAATAAAAAAATTCTTTTCTTTTAAAATACTTGCCTAGGTTTTAGAAAAACATTTTAGAAAAATTTCCCAATTCTAAAATGAAACTTTTAAAGAACTTAAAAACTTAAACCTTACTAAAGGTATCTTGTAGAGGCACGTTGTTGAAGAAACCTTGATCTTTGAATCCTTCACGATTCTTGAATGATCTTGAACCTTTCTTCGGCGGTTGTAGAGGTATACGACATATTAACATGTATACGAACATGAGAAAAATGTCCTTACATTTAGTATGCGAAGTATCATGTGCAAGCATTCGAGAATCAACAAGTCTAACAGGTAAATCCTCCGAATATGATTTCCTAACCAACATAGGTGTGACATGACACAACGCTCTTGGGTTTTGGGAACCTTGGTGACTTTAGACTTACACTTACTATGACCATTTCTAAGATCAAATAAAAAATGCCTAAGCCGACCTTTCCTATCGCAATGTGTGCACATGTAGACACAAGGAATGTTACCCTTTGGTTGATGTTTTCTAACGACCCTAGCAACGATTGACTCAATTAGAATCACGTTCATGGATTAAATAGCGGAAGAATTTGGATCGTCAAAGCCAACCCCACAATTGTCATCTTTTATTCAGATGGTGCCTAATATCTTATCCAAATTTTCCAAACTAGACTCAAAATAAAATTTGACATTACTCGAGTGTCTCAATCTATCTTCTAACTCCATAATCCTAAACTCGAGAAAATAACGAGACTCATAATAAACAAGGGAATATTTCGTCAAAATCTCTATTAATCCCCGAAGCTTATCTCGCTCCCCCTCAACAAACGCGAGATTTCCTTTAAGAGTCTTATCACATACCCAAAAATCCTCAGTTAAAATACTCTCCTCATTACCGACATCATGTTCTATCAACTTAGTTTCGAATTTCAAGTTAGCCTTTTTCAATTTTATCGTCTCCATATACAACTCACGGAAGGTGACTTAGAGTTCACTTTCCTCCTCCTCATCTTTATCATCATCTTCTTCTTCTCCAATCTCTCCAGCATTACTCACTTGACAATCACAAATAATGGTCCCTAAATTGTCATGCTTAGAATTATCTTCATCAGAATATTTTTCATCGAGGCTCTCATGACTATCCATGAACGTGGTATAGTTGCGCTCAATGTGAGAATAGGGTACCTCTTTCGGATCACTATCACTAGTTGTGGTATTGTATGCAATTGATTTTTTGCCCTCATTACTTAGCTTATTGGAACACTCAACTACTTTATGACCATAACCCTCACACCCAAAACATTTATTCGACTCTTCCCTCTTAAAATTATCATAGTGATTTATAGGGAAATTTATAGTTTTATTAAACTTTCTTTTCTCAAACTTCTTTTCATCTTTCGATTATTTTTTAAAATTGAGAAATTTTTAAAACTTATTTATAAACATGGCTACGTCACCAGAATCGACGTTAGACTCGTCATCTAAAACACATGTTTCCTCCTTCCTAGCTTTCAATGCAATGCCCTTATCTTTCTTCATCTTTTTGAAAGAAAACATGTTGAGCTCATAAGTTTGGAGATCACCTATAAGCTCTTCAAGTTTCGTAAAGTCTAAAGTACCCAAGGAATTCAAAACTATCACTTTTGAATTAAATCTTTCAGGTAAGGACCTTAAAATTTTCCTGACTATATGGGTTTTGTGTATTCTCTCTCCCAAGTTAAAATACAAGTTCATAATATCTGACAGTCTAGCATAGAACTCATTGAAGGTTTCACTCTCCTCCATCCTAGTGGTTTCAAACTAAATGGTGTAGTTTTGGCATTTGGAAGCTTTAACAACACTAGTACCCTCATGAGTGAGTTAGAGTATTTCCCAAACCTCTTTAGACATTTCACATGTCATAATACGATGGGACTCCTCTGGTGTGACTGCACAAAATAAAGCATTCATGCCATATAAATTATAGTTGGACACTTTATGCTCATCCTCTTTCTAGGTTTCAACAGGTTTAGGAATTCTATAATCACCTATTAAGGACATGGGTGAGTACCATCCTTTAACAATATATAACCATACCCACTCATCTATCATTTTAAGTGCTGATTTCATAAGCAATTTCCAGTACGTGCAATTAGACCCATTAAACAACGGTGACCTAGAATGCGACTGACCCTCTATGTAAAATCCACTAAAATTCATGCATAAACACAAGACTAACACAATAACTTAGTGTTCCTTCTCTGATACCACTTGAAAGACGCTATATCCTATAGGGTTCTAATATGGCAAAGGGTACAAAACAACCAAACAAATCACTTTTAAATTTTCTCAAATTGAAGTTCAATTAAACAAGTTTAAACCAAATAAAACTTAGCACCAATAAACAAATTATTGTGTTAAACAGATTAACCAATTTTATCTTATCTTAAAACGTGCATCTAGGTGAGGATATCAAGATAAAATAAAATGAATCACACAACATGCCAATGTAAGAGAAAAATCCACAAAACCTCGGATGGTCCAACCATGCAAATTCATTATATATTGAATCACAAAGGGCACGACTGTAGACTTACAATACAGACTCAAATCCCTCACAAGTCTTGACTCTCTTCATTCCTCAACCTCCACACGATGGCACGTAGGAGACCACCCATGCAGTAGCCATAATATGTGAGACCACATACGCCTCAATATTTAATCGAGAAGGCTCTATAATCGTCTATGGATTGAAATACGAAATCCACCGATTCTTTACCATAACACCTTAACATGGATTCCACCATGCGTAAACAACAATTATGAAGTCCATTGTACGAAACGATTCTCAGTAAGATGAAGAGAAACTAAACTATGGTTCCCAAACAAAGATCTTAAAGCATATATGAATTGAAATATGGATCTTAAACAATATGGGTGTAAACAAGGTTTTTTAGTTGGAAAAAACATGATAATGGAAAATCAAAATATTTGGAGAGATTTTTGGAAAAGTTTTATCTTTCTAAGATTATGAAAAAAAACTAAGAAAACAGCTAATCTAAAGTCCTATTTATAGGAGGTTTTCCAAAAATGAGATAAGGCTGAAATTTAAATTTTGCATTGAAAAAAGGGTCTAACCAGCTTCTAGCAAAACTTACAATGAGAAACCAGAACATGCCAATATAGTCTCGTTCGAAGTTCGTTGGAACTTGTTCTAATAAGATACAGAGGCGTGTTCAAACGTCATATGAGATGTCATTAGAACGACTTCAAAAAAATTCTTTAAAATGTTTCAAATCAGTTCAAAAATATTTTAGAAAATAAACACCTAAGTAAAGTATCCATTGAACAAAATATAAATGCATTCCTACCTGAGCGATCCTCAGAACATGAAGACGAAAACAAGGCACTAAACACGACATACTAATGAAGATGATATCTTAGCCAGTATGTTTTCAATCAAAAACTTCATAGGGTTGAACGGTCAAACATACTCATGTCCCAACCTATGAATCAAAGGTTTTGTCCAAACATGGAATAAGCCAAAATACATGCAAATTGACTCTATCGTAAATTTTTCCTTACAGTAGGATAATATCCTAAATGGGTGGTTAGCCCCACGAATATGTGCATTCTCGCCAAAAAATTAGTACTAGGCCTAAGGAAGAGTGAGGTGAAAACTCCTAAAAGGTAATACTAGGTAAACATAAAAAATAATGGGAAATAGGGAATGCAAAAATAAAAAAAAATATCACTTTCATTTCATTTAAATATTCACTATTTACATTTCAAAAATAAAATGTACATCATTAACGAGGACGGCCATATGGTCCATACCTAGATACTAAATGAGTAGCTTCTAGGATGCGATCAGGATCCACATCGTCCTTTTCATAGTTGACCAACTATTCTTAGATCAATAGCAGAGGAACCGCATCAACTATCACTTATGAGTCCTCACTACCAATAGGGGGAAGCCTGTAATGGGGAGAATCCACAACGTACTACTACCATAACTCAGAGTCACTTAGACCTTGGATTGGGGAATTCAGGAGACCTTCATTGTATCCGTTCATCCAAACTTGGTGAGGCTGAACTGGTATCCGAACCTCATAATCCTATGGATTAAGCCTCTTCCAATGTCCTAATTCTCGTAAACAACATGCTTAGCTTTATCGAGCTCCTACTTTAGGTTAACATTCTCATTCTCCAACAAAGTGGCAATGCTCCTTATTTCGTTAATCTCGGATTGAAGACCACCAATCTTTTCGATCTGGTTGTCATAAATTGACATCATCCTATGCATCACTTAAAGAACAATCGAGAAGGCCATCCTAGCCCAACTAGACGCATCAACCCCTAACATAAAAACCAATTCATCATCAGTTTTGACCATTGGAAAAAGAGCCAATTAATCATCGAGATTAAGAGGATAATAAAATCAGTTCATTATTTAAGAAAATAATAATATACAAGTCAACACAAGCAAGGCAAAGTAGTCAATCTGTATAAAGAACATAACGCAAAAAAACTATTTTTCATTCCAAATACGCATTTCTATTGGGACAATTCCCTTATATGAAAAAAGGTAAAAATGAAGGAAAAAGATTTAAGAAAAATATAACAAGTCCATAAAGGATATTAAACTACTGCAGTCTTGTCTTGAAGGTTCTCTTCGACCTTAGATTTCTCAACGGTTACCTTTCTTTATCCTTATTTCCTTTTTATAGGTTTGGAAGAGTACCAGGGTCATGCTCACCGAATCACTCAGAGCTTTCAAAGACGTTGACCTTCACCAGAGATCCGTCTCATCCTTTTTTTAAATAGTCTTTCTGGAAAAACTCCAGTTTCTTTTTATTGTTCTCAAAAGTCTTGCCCCAACCTTTATTATAAGCAGCGTTGTTTGCCTCCAAAGACACCATTAGGTTTTTGGCAGAATCTTGACTGTCCTTATCTAAAATTGCCACCCCAGTCTTTAACTAAAGGATCTCCTCGTCTTGGGCCTTCAGTTTAGCCTCCCCAGTTACCTTGCCCTTGGCCAACTCAAGATCCTTCGGGGAACTATCCAGGGAGGCCCTCAGATTCGATACTTACTTATCCTAATCAAAAAAAATTCAGCAAATTAATGAATCCCCACAATGAGCTACAAAGCAAAAAGAGAAAAATGAGACAGAAACAAATGAATATATTAAATTCGTAACAGGCAAAAGAATGGAAATTCATAACTTGCGATAGAAAGCATTTGGGAGGCATACATGACCCACCTCTTTGAGGTCAGCCCAGCAACCAAGGTTTGGTCACCAAGAAGGTAAGCTCCCCTTAAAAACCAAGAGCTAATTATGTCTTCTTGGTAATAATTCCATCTATAGGGGCCTTCCCCTTGATAAAAATAACTTCCCCTAACTTAAAAGATGGGACGAATGACAATGTCGTTAGTCTCCTTATTATTCTTCATTTACCTGAGCCTTCTATAAGGAATTCTCCACAGCAATGGGGTCTAAGGCCCCCGACCTCATTCCTTTTCGTCGAGGCAGCAGTAAGAGAAGCGGGGCAAATGGTATCACCCATAAGGTTAGGGATCCTCCTCCTTGGATCCATGTTGTCTTCAGTGGATATTGGGTCCGCAACATAAATAGAGGAAATATTTAGAGGCTTAAAAGAATCAGATCCCCTGAAAGCATTACCACACGAAGGGTTATGGTCAACATAACCCTCTAGGATATCAGACTCCTTATCAACTGATGGAGTAACAAACAACGTGATTAAGGAGGTGTACAAGACAAGGAAAGTTGTCGACCTAGGATAATAAGAATTCCTCGATCTTTTTTTTATCCCCCAAATTTTCTTAAGGGCAGCAAAGTTCACTTCGTTTGGCATAAGTGTTTTATTCTCTCTCGAGAAACTACATAATCAAGAAGAGAAAAACATTACAACAAAGCACAAATGTGAAAAATAAAGTGTATATTATAAGTCCAAAACACATTTGAAATGGAAATCAATAAATAATTTGAGGGCGTAAACCTATTTGAAATCCCTTTTGGGGGCATCTAGGGCCATTATAAGGCCCTCCGCCCTTAACAATGGGCAAATGTCCCTATTTCTTCATTGTAAAACCATGAGACTAATATTTCGTGTTAAAATTAGGTAAATTAACAGCAAGGTACCTATTTGTTATCCTCGCATTCGAGTAATAGTCTTTCTCATAAGTCAAGACCTATATATAGCAATAGTGGAAAACTAGAATCCCAATTGAGTCCCATAAAGCCCATTCAGGCGATTGACGGCATTGGCGATCCTTCATATGTTGGGAGAACATTGAGTAAGAACCACCATAAAATACTCACAGAACTCTAAAAAAGGCGGTTTGGGGGGATGTGATCCCAACCTCTGGCATGTATTGGAAAAATATCCAGTAGTCCCCTATCGACATTATAGTAGTCCATACTCCATTTCAATTGTTACTTAGTTAGGAATTTAACGTTGTCGAAGGCCTAAATGGTGTTCTCACTTATGACATACACCATGGTTAACAATGACCGTAAGCAAATGAAAGAAGAAATTTGATAGAAAACAAAGAGCATGAGTAAGAAGATGACTTACAAGGAATAAAGATGCACACACAAAGGCGGTACTCTCGAAAGCTCACTTATTTTTTTTTAAATTAAAGTCCAAGTGATAGGAGATAAAGGTTTAGTGGATTGGATTGAGTCCTTATGCAAATCCCATCATTAGGCACGCGCTCTTAGAAATGACGACTTGAAAAGAACACAAAATTTCAACTCAATTAGATAAATAACCAATGTACCCCTTTGGTACGAAGGGCAAAAGACAAGCGTGCCCCTAAGTTCTAATGAGAAAAATGACTCTTCACTAATAAAGCAAAATACATCTGTGTCCTCTTACCAAAGCATAATCAATGGATCAAAATCAACCGTGACATCAACATGTATTCTTTTAAGATTAGAGCAAACCTCTGCGACCTTAGTCAGCAACGGAGCTTTGGGGACAATTGTAAGGGGAAATAATATGCCATACGTGGGTAGGAAGTGTGTAGCCCACTGATGCGATCGACTATGTTCATCACGTGGATAAAGACCAGTGAAGATAAGTGATATGCAGAAACCCAGGGAAAGATAGAGCCGATTGATGAGGGATAACTATGACAGTGATTGAAGTTCCTCCTATAAATATAAACTTTGCCTCTATGAAAGAAAGGGAGATGTAATCACGAGTATTAAAACTCTATCAATATAAAATAAGAACCACTCGTGGATGTATGAACATTACTGAACCATACATCTTGTTTAGTGCGTGTGTGAATGATATTTCTATTTCATTAGTTGATTTGTATTGAACCTTAAACAATACGATTTTCAACATAAAATAATATATATGTAATACATAAATATTTAAATAATTAAAATAAATAAAAAATATATATTACGTATATGTATAATTTATATACACATATTACCAATTATGTGTGTTAGGTTTTAGATACAAAATTTAAAACCAAGTTTACCAAACACACATCAATATTTAAAAACACATAAATTTTTATTTAAAAAGTATAATTAAAAATATTTTTTAAACTCAGTTTTCTAAACACATAAAAGTCTATTTATATATAATCAATCCAAGCGATAATCTTATTGGTATTTTAATTTAATTAATTCATGATAAGTTTAAACGATACACTTACACTTATCAATGTAGATACAATTATAATTGCAATTATATCTACATCAATAAGTGTAATTGTATCCATATTCATATATCTACATTAATAATTACAATACATTTAAAAAAATAATTTTAACTAGTTCTTTGTGAGACCCCGCTCAAAATAATAACGGGTGACCAGCCCTATACTAAAATAATCAGGAATCTCAAGTGGATCATTCTCAGCATCTACTGACGATTCTAACATAAATACGACTGACAACCCATTACTACAAAAAGACGGTGCCAAAAATTTATAAAATATTTTATTTAACGCTTAATAAAACAAAAATGCAACTACTAACCAACAACATAACACTTAAATATGATAAGAGACACACACAAGCTTGAATAATATAAAGGATATTACTATAAGAGTACAACGAAATGTACAATATATAATACCCGAATATGCTATCGGGTCACAGACAATACAACAGTATGAGAAATAAAATATAAAAGTGCTACACTACAACACTTGGGTATAAACCCGATATATAGACTGAGTCCTAATCTAGATACATGAAAGATAGGAAACGACTATATCAAATATCGCAACAGTCCGCTACTGCCACGGCTCCTCGAATACACTCGATGGATATCATCAATGGCGTCCTTGCGGAGGAACACCTAAAATAGTACAATATATATACATAGCAGGAGAAGATATAAACGGGTCAGAGCCCGAGGTGTGAAAACATTTTTTTTAGCAAGTGCATTAAAATGCATAATAATTATAAATGCATTATAACAGGATTTAAATGGATTCGCACTCTCCATAAAATCCAATTCACCTCTCAACTGAAGCGCGCCACTAAACTTATGCATATGATCTCCAAATAATTGCCCAAATCTATCTAGGGAAATAAACCAACCTAACCCAAATTTATACTCATCTAAAATCCATCTTAATCATAACCCTCAACTTCTACTGTTATCAACCTCAAATATTCGACCGCTTATTAAACAAATAAAATATACATAAACATTATCTTTTACTAGAATTTCTCATATTCTAGCTATTGACATAAATATATATAATTATATATATGAGTTATTAGCATCTAAGTGATAAGGACAAAACTTCCCCCAATTCTAAATACTGCACTGTGGTTCGTGCGTGGGACGTCTCGCAAGCGAAATCCAAACAAGGAACCCCCCTGATACACTACTCCTTGGCAGTATTGATTATCAAGATTCATTATGCCCTCAATGCATGATGTGTATAACCCAAAATTCTTATTTACTAATTAATTAATTTATTATTCCCAATTCTCAACAGTGCACGGAGTTTCGTGCGTGGGACGTCTCGCAAGCGAAATCCAAACAAGGAACCCCCCCGATACACTACTCCTTGGCACTGTCGATCGTCGAGATACATACTAATATATAAATATGATCACTAAGGACTAACATATCCTCACTCCCAACATTGCACTGCATTTCGTGCGTGGGGACGTCTCGTAAGTGAAATCCAAATAAGGAACCCCCCGATACACTACTCCTTGGCAATGTTGGTCGTTGAGGTCCATTATGCCCTCGATACCCAAAGTATTATATACTCATATAATTACTACTTTTCATTTTCTCATAATTGATTCATCTCAATTTAAGTTCGGATAAAATCTCCCGGAATAAGATTCAAGCAATCTTCTTATGTCTCTTTACTCTAGAGACAAATATGATACCACATAATCATATTCAATTAATATACTATTCGCACAAGTATAATAATAACCATCCCAACGAGCTATAACTCAAGGATGCAGGTTCTCAATGCCATCATCTACCAGGGAATTACTCACATATCATCCTGGGAACCAACGGTCGGAATCTCACACCGCCTTGGTAAAAACCATAACACAACGTACGGGAAGCGGTCATAGTTCCACCCCGAAAATGAGACAAAACATACCCACCACGTCTCACCCCTAATAAAAACAATCACACAATAATAATGGACGCTATGACCTGGGGAATATCCACACCCTGCTCCTCAAGCCAGGGCGCTCACCCTCATCGCGCAACTTCCCATGATAGCAAAGAGGGGGTATGCTTCACATACATACATATATATATATATATATATATATATATACATACATCATCACATCATATAATTTTATACCATCACTCAAGGTTTATATATCACACTATTTACATACTCATAATACGCTCTTTGGCGTAAGTGAAATAATCTCATTATTTAGTATATTTTACTCTCGATATACTCCTCAATACTCACATAACTTCCACACTTAATATACACTATACTATATCTCACTTGAAGTTCACACCTCACTTCTATTTATATGAATCGTCTCTCAATTTTGTTTACAATGAGGATATTCTCTATATCCTAATGCACCTCGATCAGCATTTATTATCTATACGAATTATCTCCTAATTAAATTTACATTAAGGATATTCTCTATATCCGTAAGCACGTCAATCAGCCTTTATAACTCTCAATCCACAATATGGTTCAATCGATCATATGAACTTTTGAAGTTATCCCATTTGGGATTTAATTCCAAAATCCAATATCACTAAGCGCATTCTCACTCTTTCATATAATTCCATAATTATCTCCAAATAGAAATCTCAATGGTAGTGGGCTTCCCCACTTAGTATATACGATATTCTCTAATCGATATTTTTCAAATTAAGTTCATATGACCCAAACAATTTCTCATGAGGGAAACTCCCTAAAAGTCTCCAAAACACACTTCTCATAACTCCTATAGAGGTTCCCAATCGATAACCTCAAATGAAATGGGATGAAATTCTCACTAGAAAAACATCCCCGAAATTGCCCTGTTTCCGAATCGATTCGGCCCTATGAATCGATTCGGCCTCTAAGGCCAATCGATTCGGGTCACAAGACCTGGGCTTCTGTCTCAAGACGAATTATTTCGGGTTGGGGCTGAATCGATTTGGTCACTCAGACCTGGGCACCTGCAACTATCCGAATCGATTCGGTAAGGGGCCGAATCGATTCGGCCTATCAGAGGTCACGAAAATGGCTATTTTTCTCAAAGCCAAAAGTCCCCAAAAATCCATATCATCATTTTCTAACCATATCTCTCCAACCCAAACTCATATATATCATTAATACCCATGCAATAACACACCTCAACTAATTTATAACCTCAAATCCATTATATATACTACAAATCTAAGATTTTACCCAAAATCTAGGTTCTAGCAATTTATCCCAAAACTCAAAAATTATATCCACAAATCATGAAATAAATGGTACACAACAATTATTTAGCAAGTTTAATCACTTGCCTCAAGTTTGTAGGGTCAGAATCCTCCTCGAGATCGCGTAATAGCCGGAAATCCCACTTATCCCCTCTTTTTCTTCTTCTTTCCTTCTTCTCTCTATTTCTCTCTTTATTTCTCTTTCTCTCTAAGGAGATTTCTATCTCCCGTAGGATTTTTAAGCCTTAAATCCAAGATACACAACTTTAAATGATAATACACACTTTAAATGACTCGGTCACTTGAATTCGAGCCAAACGAACTTAAAATATTTCGAAACCCAAATAGATCCCAAGGACAGTCATTTTGACTATCTCGACCCTTCTGGAAACAACCGCACCCTCAGAATTGTCATCCGAATCACTTTCTAATATCTTCAAATTTTGACCTCAGATGACAATTTAATTATTCTCCAATTAAATTAATATTTATTTCTACCAAAAATAAATAAATTACTATCTCAAAAACCTCGGGTTGTTACAGACTTCCCCACTTACAATAATTTCATCCTCGAAATTATGCTAAGCCTAATACTCCAAAGCTCCGCTAGTCTCTACTACACTTATCCTCTCTAACACCATACCCAAGCCTCCCACTTCCCAGGATGAATTATCTTAATTTATTATAAAACCAATTATAACTACTAAGGCACCCATACACCCTTTATTCGAGCTCTACTCGTATAAACAAAATTAGGCTTCACTTGCCTCAATAGTACCATATAGGCTTGTCAATGGGTCGGGTCAGGACCCGACCCGAACCCGATCCGTATAATAGGGTCTGAGAATATTTTTTTAGACCCGAGACCCGAAGACCCGTTTATTAAACGGGTAGGGTCTTGATCTTATACAAGACCCGGTCCCGAAGACCCGGCCCGAATTGTACATTATTATTTTGTATATATATACATATATACTATAAATTTATATATATTTATAAATACATCTTATCATTATATAATATGTAAGTATTATATATAAAAATATATATTTATGTATATAATAAATATAAGTAATATATGTTTTATTTATGCTAATAATATTCTACAATACATTACAAAATATTTTAATTTAAGATTAAATAATAAAGAAGGGGGATAAAATAAAATAAATATAAAATAAATGTACATATTTGACCAGACCCGGAACCGAACCCGAGACCCGAACGATCCGGGTCTGGATCTAATATTATAGACCCGATGAAGACCCGAACCCGATGAAGACCCGATTACACGGATCTGGATCTCCCTAAACCCTACCCGTCTTCGACCCGTTGACAGCCCTAGTACCATAACTCGAAATATATATAAATTATACTAGCATAAAAATAGTACAAAATTTTGTAAAGGTCCAAAGATTTAACTCCTCTCAATTCCTGACATTCGCTACTTTCATGCGGGGGAGGTATCGCAAGCGAAATCCAAACAAGAAACCCTCTCAATACACTAATATGTAGCGACGTCGGGGATTGAGAGTGTTAGATCGGGACTAGAGTTTAAAATATTTTTGTGTAAATCATTTTGATATGGCCCAAAGGCTTATAAAAAGTTTTATTTTGAAAACAATTTATTTAAAAAAAACGATTTATGTCTTTCGACATTTATATAAAATACCTTATGCCCATGACACAAGGTTTTTACAATCATCATACTCATAATAATATATAGCTCTCAAAATTAACATAATTATGAGATAAATTCTCTTACTCATCAATCATCCACAAGGTTCTGAATTCTTTTCAGTAATAATCTCTCAAATCATATTAATATATTTCCATTCACTAGGCTCTTCCATAACTGGAATACAATAATTATGTAAGTCTAACACGACTATAAAAATAAGTAGCTTTATCATTACTACTCAATACACAACAACAATTCTTACGTTCTCACTAAAGTTATAGCTCTCTATGAGCACATTACAAAATAATCTATTCTCTCAAAAGATAATAATATAAGAGCCTCACTTGCTCAACATTCCCTTCTTGATTTATTTCATGCATAATAGGGTTATAGCACTACCCTCTCATAACTATCCCACATACAATACTTCCAAGACTTCCTATAGCATAATCATATTCACAAAGGAAATAACTCACATCATACCTATCTAGTCCGATTTTATCTCCTCATCATTGGGTTCACATACAAAGTCCCCTAGCCTAAAATGACCTTGAATCTGCTGTAAGGGTTGCACCTCCAAAACTTCTTTAAAACGTTGTCCTTTACCTCTTTTAGGACAATCTCTCTTCCTATGACCAAATTCTTTACAAAAGAAACATCCACCCGTAAATCCTCTTTGCCCATCTTGAGGAACATAACGTTGTTCCGATCCCCTATAGTCCGGATTATACTTTCTGGAATTACTGGTATTCTCTTCACCAAACCTACTTGAAGAACCCGAGTCTCCAAAGTTCTTGCCCCTTGCGAACAAAGATGACATTCATGACACTGAAACAGTGTCGCATTCACTACCTCGACGAAAGTCACTAACGCTGGGTTCCCTGCCGAATTTGCCCATTTAATCCTCGCATGAACTTAGATATTCGCTTCTCTTTAGTATTTACCTCATCAGGTATTAAATTTGCTAATCGAGTAAATTCTTCTTCATACTCGGCCACCGTTTTATTTCCTTGAAACACATCCATCAGTTTCCTCCTCATCTCCTTCTGAATCGCGGAAGGAAAATACCTTCGGTCAAAGAGTTCCCAAAAATTTGTTATGGGTAATGTATCTCTCTGTTCAGATGTGGTGACAGACTCCCACCACTGGAGAGCTGCTCCCGTTAACTTAAAGGTGGCTAGAAATTGCTTCTGCACCTCACTACACTCAACCATACGAAGGTGCCTTTGCATACAGTTCTTCCATCGACTTGCAGCCATCGCATTAAATCCTCCTGAAAACTCTAGAGGATGACCCTTACTAAAATATTTCCTCACTCTTTCCCACATAGACAATCCTGGGTGGGCGTGGGCTTCTTAAACTGTAGGTTGATGCGCCATCGCAGAAATGGCAGCAGTTACTACTTGTGCCATAATACTGGCAACTTCATCTGTAGTCATAGTCCTTTGGGGCATTTGGGGTTCCACACTCTCAGCCTCTTTATCTATCCTGCCTAAACGACTTCTCTTCGGTGGCATCTGAAACAGAAACAATTGTATCAGAACGCCTTTCAAATGTTTCCTCATCACAGAAGAAAATATGGACGTATGAACACAACAGTCCTAATACTAAGGCTCTACATCAAGAACGCTTACGAAAGATCGTAGTAACCCACATAGATCCTCAAGACACTAGAACCTGATGCTCTGATACCACCTGTGACACCCCGCTAAAAATAATAACGGGTGGCCAACCCTATACTAAAATAATCAGGAATCTCAAGTGGATCATTCTCAGCATCTAGTGACGATTCTAAAATAAATACGACTGACAACCCATTACTACAAAAAGTGGGTACCAAAAATTTTTAAAACATTTTATTTAACGCTTACTAAAACAAACCATGCAACAACTAACCAATAAAATAACACTTAAATATGATAAGAGACACACACAAGCTCGAATAATATAAAGGAGATTACTATAAGAGTACAACAAAATGTACAGTATATAATACCCGAATACGTTGTCGGGTCACAGACAATACAATAGTTTGAGAAATAAAATATAAAAGTGCTACACTACAACACTTGGGTATAAACCCGATATACAGACTGAGTCCTAATCTAGATACATGAAAGATAGGAAACGACTATATCAAATACCGCAACAGTCTGCTACTGCCACGACTCCACTAATACACTGGATGGATATCATCAATGGCGTCCTTGCGGAGGAACACCTAAAATAATACAATATACATACATAGCAGGAGAAGATATAAACGGGTCAGAGCCCGAGGTGTGAAAACATTTTTTTAGCAAGTGCATTAAAATGCATAATAATTATAAATGCATTATAACATGTTTTAAATGGAGTCGCACTCTCCATAAAATCCAACTCACCTTTCAACTAAAGCGCGCCACTAAACGTATGCATATGATCTCCAAATAATTGCCCAAATCTATCTAGGGCAATAATATAACCTAACCCCAAATTTATACTCATCTAAAATCCATCTTAATCATAACCATCAACTTCTACTGTTATCAACCTCAAATATTCGCCCATTTATTAAATAGATAAAATATACATAAACATTCTCTTTTACTAGAATTTCTCATATTCTAGCTATTGACATAAATATATATAATTATATATATGAGTTATTAGCATCTAAGTGCTAAGGGCTAAACTTCTCCCAATTCTCAATACTGCACTGTGGTTCGTGCATGGGACGTCTCGCAAGCGAAATCCAAACAAGGAACCCCCTCCCCCGATACACTACTCCTTGGCAGTATTGATTATCAAGATTCATTATTCCCTCAATGCATGATGCGTATAACCCAAAATTCTTATTTCCCAATTAATTAATTTATTATTCCCAATTCTCAACAGTGCACGGCGTTTCGTGCGTGGGACGTCTCGCAAGCGAAACTCAAACAAGGAACCCCCCGATACACTACTCCTTGGCACTGTAGATCGTCGAGATACATACTAATATATAAATATGAGAACTAAGGACTAACTTCTCCTCACTTCCAACATTGCACTGTGTTGCGTGCGTGGGACGTCTCGCAAGCGAAATCCAAACAAGGAACCCCCCGATACACTACTCATTGGCAATGTTGGTCGTTGAGATCCATTATGCCCTCGATACCCAAAGTACTATATACTCATATAATTACTGCTTTTAATTTTCTCATAATTGATTCATCGCAATTTAAGTCCGTATAAAATCTCCTGGATTAAGATTCAAGCAATCTTCTTATGTCTCTTTACTCTAGAGACAAATAAGATATCACATAATCATATTCAATTAATATACTATTCGCACAAGTATAATAATTACAATCCCAACGAGCTATAACTCAAGGATGCAGGTTCTCAATGCTATCATCTACCAGGGAATTAGTCACATATCATCCTGGGTACCAACGATCAGACTCTCACACCGCCTTGTTAAAAACCATAACACAACGTACGGAAAGAGTTCATAATTCCTCCCCGGAAATGAGACGAAACATACCCACCACATATCACCCCTAATAAAAACAATCACACCATAATAATGGACGCTGTGACCTGGGGAATATCCACACCCTGCTCCTCAAGCCAGGGCGCTCACCCTCATCACGCAACTTCCCATGATAGCAAGGAGGGGGTATGCTTCACTAATATATATATATATATATATATATATATATATATATATATCATACACACAAGATATACATACATCATCACATCATATAATTTTATACCATCACGCAAGGTATATATATCACACTATTTACATACTCATAATACGCTCTTAGGCGTAAGTGAAATAATCTCATTATTTAGTATATTTTACTCTCGATATATTATTCGTCAATACTCACATAACTTCCACACTTAGTATACACTATACTATTTCTCACTTGAAGTTCACACCTCACTTCTATTTATATGAATCGTCTCTCAATTCCATTTACAATGAGGATATTCTCTATATCTTAATGCACCTCGGTCAGCATTTTTTATCTATACGAATCATCTCCTAATTAAATTTACATTAAGGATATTCTCTATATCCGTAAGCACATCAATCAGCCTTTATAACTCTCAATCCACAATATGGTTCAATCGATTATATGAACTTTTAAAGTTATCCCATTTGGGATTTAATTCCAAAATCCAATATCACTAAGCGCATTCTCACTCTTTCATATAATTCCATAATTATCTCCAAATAGAAATCTCAATGGTAGTGGGCTTCCCCACTTAGTATATATGATATTCTCTAATCGATATTTCTCAAATTAAGTCCATATGACCCAAACAATTTCTCATGAGGGAAACTCCCTAAAAGTCTCCAAAACACACTTCTCATAACTCCTATAGAGGTTCCCAATTGATAACCTCTAATGAAACGGGATGAAATTCTCCCTAGAAAAACATCCCCGAAATTTCCCTGTTTCCGAATTGATTCGGCCCCAATCCGAATCGATTCGGCCCTGCGAATCGATTCGACCTCCATGGCGAATCGATTCGGGTCATAAGAGCTTGGCTTCTGTCTCAGGCCGAATCGATTCGGGTTGTGGACGAATCAATTCAATCACTCTGACCTGGTCACCTGCAACTATCCGAATCGATTCGGTAAGGGGCCGAATCGATTCGGCCTATCAGAGGTCACGAAAATGGCTATTTTTCTCAAAGCCAAAAATCCCCAAAAATCCATATCATCATTTTCTAACCATATCACTCCAACCCAAACTCATATATATCATTAATACTCATCCAATAACACACCTCAACTAATTTATAACCTCAAATCCGTTATATATACTATAAATCTAAGATTTTACCCAAAATCTAGGTTGTAGCAATTTATCCCAAAACTCAAAAATTATATCCACAAATCATGAAATAAATGGTACACAACAATTATTTAGCAAGTTTAACACTTGCCTCAAGTTCGGAGGGTCTGAATCCTCCTCGAGATCGTGTAGTGGTCGGAAATCCCACTTTTTCTTCTTCTTTCCTTCTTCTCTCTATTTCTCTCTTTATTTCTCTTTCTCTCTAAGGATATTTCTATCTCCCGTAGGATTTTTAAGCCTTAAATCCAAGATACACAACTTTAATGATAATACACACTTTAAATGACTCGGTCACTTTAATTCGAGCCAAACGAACTTCAAATATTTCGGAACCCAAATAGACCCCAAGTACAGTCATTCCGACGATCTCGACCCTTCCGAAAACAACAGCACCCTCAGAATTGTCATCCGAATCACTTTCTAATATATTCAAATTTTGACCTCAGATGCCAATTTAACTATTCTCCAATTAAATTAATATTTATTTCTCCCAAAAATAAATAAATTATTGTCTCAAAAATCTCGGGTTGTTACATTCTTTTAGATAATTTGAGTCTAAGAGTACATAATCATGTTTTCTTTTTTAACCTTCTCATTTTCCTTTTTTTAAGCTTATTTTCCTTCTCTTTTTCCCTTGGGTCCTGATATTTCCACCAAATGTTTTAATCCAAAATAGCCTTTTTCTGCAAAACACCATATGAGTGTTGGAGAGGCAGTCCAATGGTCTATTGAATACACGTATAGATTGAACCATAAAAAAACTACAAATACGTGAAATCCTATAATACGGAAATAGGATTTACCTTTCGAGATCTCTTTGATTTGATCTCGTGTTTGGACAAACTGTATGCGATGACAGTTAATCAAGAACGCAGGCCCGATGCACCTCACGATCTTCAACTGTATTCCTGATACGGATAGTAACGAGTAAAAATTGGGCTCTATCTCCGTGACCACCTGCTCTTCTCACATTTCCTCTTTGTTGTCTCTTTTTCTCACAAATCCGAATTTGGGTCTTGTGAGTATCAAAGAGTGACGACTGGCTTAAGAAAAATGAGCCTTGTATGCATATATATATATATAGGCTACATTAGGGACCCTAAGGAGAGATAAGGATGTGGTTCCTAATGGACCTTAGAAAACCTAATCCTTCTCGGATCCTATCTCAGTCCCTTGATTATAATTAATAGCAGTAAATAATTATATTTGCAACTCCACTCCTTAGCTCAAAATTATTTTTGAGCTCCTCATTGTTAATTACTTAATTCTTCCCACATTAAGGTTATAGATAATTTATTTTATTAACTTCTTTAAGTCCTTGAGTGGTCTAACTTTTAACTTATTTGTATTATCGGATTAATACAATCCACTTGCAGGGTTTTACACATACAAAACATATAAGCATCTCAAGGGGTATCACTAGTCTCTATAACGAGACGTGGATTCCATCCATAAAAGACTTTTACCATACATTAATCACCATTACCCAATCTATTAAGATTATTGACCCAATAAAGAATCTCAATCGATACGTCAAAGTAATAAATAACTAGTGCATGTGTCCATCAATCATATTCGGATTAAGAGCCTTACGTAAACCTAATAATCATGAGGTTTACATTGTCTTATAAAATCAGTATAAAGGCAATGACCTCAAGGTGGTCCCATTTAACACACATAAAGTGTACTAGCACAATAAGTTAAAACGATACAGCTTCTCATAATCAAGATAGACCTACTAATATATTGTGATATAATCCTACTGATGGTGTGTCCAGTTCCATCTAAGACTATGAATGGTAAAACTTAGATTGTACAAGAACTGGTGATCTGATCCTCTGTGTGTAAGTCGTACTCTACACACCAGAACACATACTGAGCATAATAAAAGAGATCGAAATATATAAAATAATGCAAACATTATGTCCATGCATGATTCTTATTAAAATAGGAAAAACTGGTTTTATTTTAATAATAAATCCATAATTAAAACTATTAAATAAAGCATGGTTTTATTCTACTTCTCTAACAATCTCCCACTTAGACTCAAAGCCATGTTTTAATGCATCTCACTCCCATCCCTTCTACGTGACTATCAAAAGTATTGGCTGGTAAGCTCTTCGTGAAAGGGTGTGTTAGATTATTCTCTGATGCAATCCCCATAACTGTGACATCACCTCGCTGCATAAATTCTCGAATGAGATGGTACTTACGCTCGATGTCTATACCTCTCTTATGGATCTTGTGTTCCTTTAAGTTAGCAACCACACCTCTATTATCGCAATAAAGTGGAATAGTTAATTGAACTAAAGGTACCACTCGTAGATTCGTTAGGAAGTTTCTAAGCCATACTACTTCCTCGACTGCCTCGGAGGCAGCCACATATTCAGCTTCCATGGTGGAATCGATAATGTAGGATTACTTGATACTATTCCAACTAATTGTTCCACCTCCTATGGTAAACACATATCCAGAGGTAGACTTTTCGGAATCTCTATCCGATTGAAAATTTGAGTTGGTGTACCCAATAGGTACTAGACTCTCTGCCTGGTAAACTAGCATATAACTCGTGTTCTTTTCAGGTACTTGAGTATATGCTTTATCGCAGTCCAATGGTTTTTTCCAAGGTTAGACTGGTATCTACTAACCATGCCAACAACAAAGCAAATATCAAGTCTAGTGCATAGCATAGCATATATAAGGCTCCCAACTTCCGAAGCATAAAGGATGCCTTTCATAGTCTCTATCTCATCAATTTTCTTAGGACACTGATCCTTGGAAAGAGATATTCCATGTATGAAAGGGAGGAACCTTTTTTAGAATCTTTCATGCTGAACCTGGCAAGAATGGAATCAATATAAGTTGCTTGTGATAAACCCAACATCCTATTCTTACAATCTTGCATAAGTTTGATCCCAATGATGTGACTAGCCTCTCCTAAGTCTTTCATATCGAATTGTTTAGACAACCATACTCTAACCGAATACAACACTCCAACATCATTTCTAATGAGAAGAATGGCACACATATAATACAAAAAACACCACTACGTTTCTGTTGCATTTCCTGTACACATAAGACTCATCTAGACATTAACCAAAACTAAAAGATTTAATTGCCTGATCATAACCAATGTTCCAAGTTCTAGATGTTTTCTTAAGTCCATAAATGGACTTCTTAAACTTATATAATTTATGCTCTTAGCCTTGGTCAATAAAATCGTCTAATTGCACCATATAGATACACTTATCAATATTCCTATTAAGAAATACAGTCTTGATGTCCATTTACTAAATTTCATAATCAAAATGAGCCGCAATAGAGAAGAGAAATAGGATGGACTTCATCACAGCTACCAGCGAGAAGGTTTCCTCATAATCGATGCCCTCTTTCTGAGTAAATCCTTTCGCAACAAGTCGTGCCTTAAAGGTTTCAACCTTTTCATACACTCCTCTTTTCCTCTTATAGTCCCACTTGCATCCTATGGGTTTTATCCCTTCGAGTGGATCTACAAGATTCCAGACCTAATTGGAATACATAGATTCCATCTCAGAATTCATGGCTTTAAGCCAAAGTTCTGCATATTTATCTTGGATAGCCTCGTTGTAGTTATAGGGATCGACTTCGAGTTCATCAGGGAGTCATAAGACTCTTCCAAAATATAAACCATTCAGGTCGACGTACAACCCTCCCACTATGATGAGGTAGTCCCTATACTGGTGTACTAGAGTCAACGCGTTGTGTTATTTCATCCTGTATTGGTGGTGTTAAAGAATTTTATTGGTCCCCTTGTAACTCAGTATTAACAACTTTACTTCTGGGTTTATTATCCATTATATAATCCTCTCTTAAGAACCGGGAATTGGTGCTAAAAATAAACTTTTGATCCTTAGGATCATAGAATAAATAACCCTTAGTTTCCTTAGGATATCCTACAAATAAATAAACTTCTGATCTTAATTCCAACTTACTAGGATCTCTCTTCAGCACATGTCCTGGACTACCCCATAACTGAATACGTTTCATACTAGGCTTGCGCCCAATCCATAATTCCTTGGGTATAGTAGAGACCGTATTCAAAGGTACCAAGTTTAGTAAATAAGTGGTCGTTTCTAAAGCATATCCCCACAAGGAATCTGGGAGATCTGTACAACTCAACAGGGACCTAATCATATCCAAAAGAGTCATGTTCGTCCATTCTGTTATACCATTTTTCTGAGTCATACCAGATGTAGACAATTGGGATGTGATCCTTTGATCTTCTAGATAATTCCTAAACTCCCCTAAGAGGTACTCACCACCACAATCAAATTGTAGTGTTTTGATACTTTTACCTTGACGGTTCTCTACTTCTTCTCTATAAACATTGAATTTCTCAAAGGCTTCGATTTTATGGTGCATTAGGTAAACTTACCCATACCTTAAGTAATCATCTATGAAAGGCATTGAATACTCAAATCCCCCTCTTGCTCTGGTTGTCATCGATCCGCATAGATCAGAATGAAATAATTTCAATAGTTATTTGGCTCTATAGCCCTTAGCTGAGAAAGGCCTCTTGGTCATTTTACCTTCTAAAAAGGATTCATAAACTGTAAGTGCCTCCACTTCTAGTGAGCTCAATTTCCCACTTGCTACTAGTCTATGAATCCTTTTTAGATCAATATGACCTTGGCGTAAGTGCCAAATATACGATTGGTTCACTAAGGAGGGTTCCTTTCTCTTTAAATTTGGTCCAATTGAATTATGCAAAATATTAATTTGTTGTGTGGGAGAGATAGGATTAACAATATAAAGTTATCATCTAATGTACCAAAACAAATAAAAGATTTATTTTTCTTAATAAACACGAGTTTATTAAAAGAAACTGAATAACCATAAAAGTCCAAATAAGAAACTGAAATCAAACTCCTTCTAATGGAAGGTGCATAAAGACAATCTTTTAAAATTAAACTCCTATCATTATTAAAGCATAAATGAACGTCTCCCACAGCAACTACCTCTACTCTCGTAGCATCTCCCATAGTCAGATAATCTCTCCATCACTTAACCACCTGTTTTCCTGGAACCCCTGTAAAGAATTGCATATATGATGAGCGGCTCATGTATCTACACACCAGGTACCTATAGTACGAATCGCAAAACATAATTCAACGATAAATAAATGGAATTAACCTGCGTTGTTCTATTTATTGTGGAAAATCGAACAATTGTTCTTCCAGTGTCCTGACTGCTTACAGTGGAAACACTTGCCCTTAGGCCTTTTCACACCTCCCTGAGGCCCACGAGCTGCCTATGGGACCATAACTTGTATCTGAGCCTTAATCTTATTTTTATTCTTGCCCATAGTCTTAGAAGTAGTACCTTTCTCAGCAACAAAAGTACTTACTTAATTCTTGATGAGACCCTCAGCTGATTGTAATTCTTTAAGTAGTTCCGCCAACGAGTAAGAAAGTTTGTTCATGTTGTAATTTAGACGGAACTACTTAAAGGACTCAGACAACAACTGGAGAATAATATTGACCTGGGTTCCCCCATCAACTTTCGCTCCAAGGATTTCAAACTCATTGAGAAGAGAAGTTATCCTTAAAACATGTTCCCTCACTAGGGTCCCTTCAACCATGTTTGTGTTCATGAGTTCTTTCATAACAACCTTCCTTGCAGCACGATTCTGATCCCCAAAAATATCTTTGAGGTTCAGCATCATGTCATAGGCATGGTCCTTCAACTGATGTTGATGTTGAAGAACATTTAACATAAAAGCAAAAATGTAACAACCCGGCATCTCATCTGCCTTGATCCATTTATGGTAATCCTGGGTTTCCTTTTCGGTCGCCCCCTCACCAGGTTTCTCAGGACAGATAGAGAACAAACTTGTACCCTTCATCAGCCAACACAATATCCAAATTCCTTTTTCGTTCAATGTAATTAGGTCCAATCAATTTGTTTTCTTTGAGAATGACAGTAAGTGGATTGAAAGACCTTCACATCTTAATACTGAGAATCAAATAATAAAACGAATTATTATAGGGCTTTAAACTTTTTGAATTATAAATTAAAACTAATGTTCCCTTTATCAATTTTAATAGAATTCGTCGGCATCCTGATTACCATTTGAATAGTATTCCTCTTTAGAGAACCTACTTTCCAAAAAAAATTAAGCAGGCTTATTCCTTTTAATTTTATTATCTAGACAAAACTTATATCAAATAAAATCAAATAGCCGACACTTTGGTCCCACAAAATCATAGCATCCCTCTTTGGAGAACCTACCATTATTTTATGTCTAATTGTATACCACCAAATAATTTTAGATTCTCTCATATCACCTAAACTCCTCCTTTATGAGAGTTATAAAAAATGTGTCCAAATTTTTATTAATTTAAAAAATCTATGACATTTTATATATTTTCAAAAATACTGGGATATCCCTCACTACATCAAAACGCAGTTTTAGTAACACACAAATTTATTGATTACTAACACTATTATACTGTTATAATTACTAATAGTAATTTGCAGTTACTAAATTAAGATATGTGTTACTAATGAGCTTTATCATATCAAATAATAAAGTACACAAGCGGGAGACTTCCCTCCGAATGAAAAGCCAAATATGTTTTCCAACAAAACAGGAGCTGCGAATATGTTTTCTCCTTTCTATGAAATAGGAGCAATTTCGGAGAAACTTCATCTGGCGATTCAAAATAGGAGCTGCGAATAAAAATAAACTTATAGCGATTTCCAGCGAAAGCTCCCACATCTTCTAGCGAATTTTGCCAGGCTTTAATTTTCGTTAGAAACTTCATCTTGGTTTTTTGCCTCTTTTCTCATTCTTTGTCTATTTATTTCATTGGATTTGATTATCTCTGTTGTTTTTACGCATTAACTCAACATATAAAAAGCTAAAATTAAACTAGGGTTTTCTCATTCATTATGTGACTGTTTAATGGGGATTCAAAGACCATTCACGGAAATATAATCCCAAGATCCAATTCTTAACTTGATTTATGACCCTTATGTTAACTGTAAATATAATCCCAAATTCTAACTCGAACAATAGACATGCTTCTAAGTTTGATATTCTCGAACTCGTAACTTGAACCACCATTCGTACCATAACATTATTTTTTTAAGCACATTGTGATCTCAGGTTGAATGCTTAGGGTTTGTAGGTGTAAATGCTTATACCCAAACAAATAGCGTACCCTTGACCCGAAACTCCAATCCAACCCGACCTTATACTACCTCTGCTCGGAACCAAACCCATCGGTACATGAACCACTATGACCCTTTAATTCAAAAAATAACCTGACCCATCCAAGCTCCAGCCACTAACACCTACTACCTCAAATTCAGGTTCCCGTCCTTAACCCGCTGTCCTATCACCCATATACACGTTTTCGATTTTGATCCTAACCTTAAACCCACGAATCCTCACCCCCGAGATCCAAGAATCCGAACCCGTCCAGCTCCATGGTTTCGGTGACCTCAACCCACTTCGAACAACCCGAACCGATCTCGAGTACTCCCTAAACCTGCTATACCCTGATCCTACCTGATAAGCACCAAAAAGTGTACATTTTATACCGTATTTTAGTTGCTAATTCTCGACAATAATGGTCTTATGCTCGTAAATGCTCAATGTGCAGGCTTGATTACGTTTGCGGTTCAAAAAGCATTATTTCGAGGCAAATTTGCAGTCAAATGGAGTTAATTCCCTCCCCCGTAACCTTACCCGAACCTAAACCTACCCCGCACCCCATATGAGTTTAGTTTGTGCCTTTTTATACTTTTTTTAGATTTTTAGTTTGAGTCGTTTTATTTTTAGTTTTTATTTTATATTTATTTAGAATTTTCTAGGATTTATTTTCTAGTTTTATATTTTATTTTTATTAGTATAATTTTATTTTATTTTGATTCTTATTATTTTTTAGTTTTTATTAGGATTAGATTTTTTAGGATTTCATTTATTTTTTAGTTTTATTATATTTTACATTTATTTAGGATTTCAGTTTTTAGTTTAATAGATTTTTTTTTCTTTTTAGTTTCATTTTTTTTATTAAGTCTTCATTTTATTTATAGATTAGGATTTTATTTTTTTGATTTTAATTTTTAATTTTATTAGTTTTTTTTAGTTAGTTAGTTTATATTTTTTAAGGGTCACAAGCTAACACACACACCCTAAACCCATACACACACAAAAACATCCTACACAACACCCAAACACCTCCCTAACACATACTCATTTAATCTACACCCTCACCACACCCAATCACACCCTCACCCACATCATCTTGTTCCCCCATCACCATCCACACTCTCTCTCCTCCATTAACAACATACACACCATAACCACCCAACTCACCACCACCTAAATCAAACCCAACCTTATATCTCAACAACCCGAAACTTAAACCCATTTCACTCATCTCCAAAAACTCAACATCCAAACAACCTCTCCCAGTTCCCTCTTATCGGCGACGAAACCCCCGGCGTCGACCTCCCTCTTCGACGAAACCACTAGCAACCTAACCCGAGTTCACACCTCACCGGAACCCTCAAACCCGACGGCATTACAGCAGTGCCGACGACGAACCAGAAGCCAACCTCCACCAGTTTCACACCCCTATACCTGCTAAAACCCGTCACCGACCCCAACTAGTAACCTGCCACAGACCTGCTGCAACCCGAAACTTGAAACTCGGGTGGACACCTAACCAGCCCCATTCCAGACACTCCCTACACCTGACCCAACCCGAACAGCAACCCACCAAACCCGGCGGCCAAGCCAAGCCAAACTCGAGCCCTTATCCGTGACACATGCCAAATCAAAACCCAATTTTGCAATCCACATACCCATTTCAAGCCACAAGACCCATTTCACCTAAACCCATTTCCTTTTTAAAGCCTTTCACGATTTCAACCTGCCAAATACAAGCAAAAGCCAAGTCAACATAAATTAAAAGACCCACATGTGTTTTATCCCCATTTACCCTTTATTCCTATAATACCCCCAAATAAATCACTCTACTTGCACCTTTCAAAACCCATGACCAAATCAGATTTTATCACCTCACTCACCCCATGTGCACCTTTGTTCTACCCAATTTTCCCCTAGCTCCATGTTTGCCATGTATAAATTGAAGACTTGGAGCCATTTTCAAAGGATCTCAAATTTAATTTTTAAGCTTTGTGTGATAAAATTCTCTACATCACTTTATGTTGAGTATTTGGATTTTTAGCAAATATCTCAATATAGAGGTGTGTAGTGAAATTTATCTCTAGGATAAATTCAACTCCACCCCTCTATAGTGAATTTTTGCATTTTTAGCAATTATTTCAAAATAGACTGATGTAGAATAATTCATCCCTTATGAGAGGTAAATTCTAATCCATTCCTTTATGTTAAGATTTTGCATTTTTAGCAATTATCTCAACATAAAGTTATGATTTAGAATTTATTTCTTTAGATGAGCACCAATGTCCAATTTTATAAAATTAGGATTTACATTTTTAGCAAATCTCTTTTATTATTTAATTATCCATTATGAATTCATACATTATTCTTTTTTTATTATTTTTATTTTGTAATTTTCATTTTAGATTCAATAAATACATTAGAGAGGCTTTTATCATATCAATTTTAGAGAGAGAAACACCATTTTTAGTTTAATTTTTTTTAGGTTAGAATTTATTTTATTTTACTTTCTTTTAGATTAGTGAGAAAAATAAATTAGTGAGAACCCATTTTTGAGTGTAATTGTTGATGTAATTTTGGTTTGATCACACAAATTGGAGGGATGTAAATTGCAAATTCAAGGATTGGAGTTCAATTTCACTCGAAGAGATTTGGTTTGATTGTTCTCTTCTCTACTTTTATTTTAATTGTCTAGTTTATTTGATTATCATGTTTAATATCATGTTAGGCTAAATCCCCTTTCAAGGGGTAGGGTGAACGCTTATTTGATATTATTTTAATTTAAATAGTTTGATTACTTGAAAATTCTCTTTGAATATTAATTTTGATCCCTCACCCTTAAATTTACGCCTCGAGATAGGGTAAATGATTTTCGAGAGAAAATGAAAATTCTAAGTTATAATACCCATTTTAGATTCGAACTAGAGATAGGGGTTTCTTAAGTGTGGTACTATTGTTTAAATTTCCACCATAATTTCATTTTCTATGATTTATACAATTTTTAATCGATCGATCCTAGCGGGTGATTAATAAAAGGAGTGTAGATCTATTTTCTAGAGTTGTGGGGCAGTTAAACTTAATTTTCTAAAAGATTACTATTAAAGTTACACTTGCAATGAGAGTTGATTTGTAATTTTGATATTAATTTGGGAGAATTCAAATAATTAAATTAATTATTTAGAATAGTTAGAATTTGTGGTGTAGTCCCACTCATTGATTGTTCTCACATTATTTACCTCACTTTATCTCTTATTTTAGTGTTAGACTTTGTTTTTCATTTTAGTCACTTTTTAGTTAGTTGTTTTCATATATCATTTTAGTTTAGTGTTATTTCACTTCTTCTCACCCAAAAATTGTTTTAATATTTGAAAAGCTAAAAAAATAGAAAAAGTAAAAAAGCCCAAAAAGAAAATAAAATTGAATTATAATTGAATTTGTCTCTAGCTTTACCCCCTTGATGTGGATTGACATCTTTACTTACCGCTATTCTAGTTTGTTATATTATTTTGTAGGTATTTTAAGGTTTTGATTAGAGGACTTTCAAACAACGACGAAATATACGCAAAAGTTCCTTTATCACTACACATATACCCTTTTATCCCCATTGACCCTAATCAACCTAGGTCTGTCAATGGGTCGGGTCTGGACCCGAACCCGATCCTGTACAATAGGTTCTAAGCATATTTTTTAGACCCGAGACTCGAAGACCCGTTTATTAAACAGGTGGGGTCTGGATCTTATACAAGACCCGTCCCCGAAGACCCGACCCGGATTGTACATTATTATTTTTTAAATATATACATATACTATAAATTTATATATATTTATAAATATATCTTATCAATATAACATTTAAGTAATATATATAAAAATATATATTTATGTATATAATAAATATAAATAATATATGTTTTATCTATACTAATAATATTCTATAATACATTACAAAATATTTTAATTTAAGATTAAAAAATAAAGAAGGGGGATAATATAAAATAAATATAAAATAAATGTATATATTTGTCCGGACCCGAACCCTAGACTCGAAGACCCGAACGGATTCGGGTATGGATCCAATAGTGTAGACCCGATGAAGACCCGAACCTGAACTTGATGAAGACCCGATTACACGGATCTGGATCTCCCTAAACTCGACCCGGCTCCGACCCGTTGACAGGCCTAAATCAACCCATAGACCCATGTCATCCATTTTGAATCCTCTTCAAACCAAGACCCATTTCCCATCTCTAACCCCTTACACATTTCTGTTAAAATATCCCAAACCAAATAAACCAATGTCCCCATATGTCTTTTAAGCCTTTTACACATTTGCCTAAAATACCCTCATCACCCCACTACTCCATTATCCTTACTCTATTTGCCCCTTATGTCCCTCACATACCTCACCATTACCATCCACACCTTAGCCTTCCTATTTTACCCATTAGCTCCTTATGCAACAATATAAAACCAAAGATGCCCATTTGAATATGGAGAGACAAAACCCTAGAGAGAAGACCCCAAAAAAACTAGAGAGAGAAGCACCTTAAAAATACTTTTTTTTATTTTATTTAGAGATTTTGTGAGAAGTAATTATGAGTGATTGAATTGTATTGAAGATGATAGAGTTCATTTGTCAAATTCAATGATACTTATTTGAAGATTTGTTCTCTTTCTCTACTTTTTTATTTTAAATGCCATTGAATATTTGTTCATCATGTTTAATATCATGTTAGGCTAAATCCCCTTTCAAGGGGTGGGGTGATCCCATTATTTGATATTAATTCCATTTTAATTAATGTATTTAAATTAAATGTCCCTTCGATGATTAACTTTGCACTCTTATATTTTAATTTAAGCCTCGAGAGAGGGTAAATGATTTTAGAGAGACAATCGAATTTCTAGTCTTATTTTCCATTTTAGAATCGAACTAGAGATAGGTTTTTCTAAAATGTGAATTTATTTCTTTGAATTTCAACTCTATGCTACTTTTCATGATTTAAACCAATTTAATAAATCGATCCTAGCGGGTGATTTATTAAATGAAGTTTAGATCTACTTTTCAAGAGTTGTAGGAGTGTTGAGTTTAATTTTTTAAAATGTTATTATTAAAATTACATCTGCAACGAGTGTTAAATTTGCGATTTTGATACTAACTTGGAATAATTAATTTTAATGAATTAATTAATTTTGATGAATTAATTTAATTCTCTTTGTCTTCCTTATGACGAAGTGGGCTTAGTCCTTAAACTCATTCCTAATTACATTGAAACATCTTCTTGCAAACTTTGGTGGAGGTTTTTATCAGTAGATTCATACTGGAGCAGATTTTTGAAAAATAAATACTGTAAAAGATGTGCCCCCTTTGAATCTTCTTTCAAAATCAATTCTTCTCATGTATGGAAAAGGATGCATAAGGTTCTTCCAGTGTTTAAAGAGTGCATCAATGATGACGATGATCTCAAATGGATGGCCAACCCCAATGGTATCTGCTCTCTCAAATCTTCTTGGAACATTATTAGACATAAAAGTTGTCCCTAATTCTCTTTCAAAACAATATGGAATAAGAGACTTCCTAGTAAAGTTTCAATTTTTATGTGGAAATTACTCCATCAAATTGTTCCTACTGATGATATAATTTCCAAAATAAAGATTCATATTGTTTCGAAATGCCATTGCTGCGCTAGCCCTGTCCAAGAATCAATTGATCACCTTTTCTTCAAGGGAGATATAGCTTCATCAATTTGGACTCATTTCAAAGGTATCATTGGTATCAGAACTTCTTCCATCTCAATCAGAGGTAAGCTTATGTCGTGGTGGATTAAAGTCAAAGTAAATTGTGTTCTTTCTACTCTTCTAATCATTATTCCAGTTCTTATTACTTGGGAGAACTGGAAAGGCCGTAATATAGTTGTTTATGATGACCATGCTATGAAGACGTAAGTTTTAATATCTAATATCCTCATTGGCATTATATTCTTTTCTATCTTTCCCTTTCTCAGTTTATAAATATAGCATGGATCTTGAGCTTGTTAGGGAGTTCAAAATTCGATGTATTTAAGATTGTACTGCCACTGGAGAAAAGCAGTTTTTCTCCTTTTGAATAAAATGTTTTAATTTAAAAAAAATTATTAACTATAATATATGGTGTTATCCTATCCCTTATTAGTCCTCACTTTTATTTCCTCACTCATCTCATATTTTGTATTTTAATTAGTTATATATTTCACTCATTTTTCATCACACTTTTTAGCTATTTCATTAGACTTTACTCCTAGTTTAGTATATTTATTCCATTAGTTTAGTCATCTCATCATCCCATGAAAATTATTTTAATATAAAAAAATCTAAAAAAATAGAAAAAGTAAAAAATCTAAAAAAATAAAAAAAGTAAAAAATCTAAAAAGAAATTAAATAAAAAATCAATTGCATTACTTCTCATTTGTTTCACTCCTTTGTGACACCCCGCTTATTTTAATTTCGATTGATCAATCATTTATCAAAATAAAACAGGATTCTCATATGGATCATTCTTAGTATCACTGTCGAAAACCAATTTAGTACTAATAACCTATTAGGCCCGGTGTCAAATTTTAAACTATCTAATCTTTTTAACTTAAACCCACAACAAATACATTACATTATTACTATACACATTAATTGAAATAAATAAATAATCACCGATAACTCTCAGTAAAACAGTAATACAACCATATCGAATCGGCGTAAATAAAAATGCGGAAAATAATATAAATGACAACAACTGGGCAACATTCCTGAATATAACTCACAATACCTCCTATATAGATCACAAGGATAGAAGCGTCTAAATAATCCCAGCTACCATCCACAACTGCTGCAGCATCACCTCACTCGAAGGAATAATATCATCCAGGCGTCCCTGTGTCTGGACACCTAAAAGGTTTTTAAAAAATTAGCCGATGGGTCAGAGCCCAAAGCGTTTTGAAAATATTTAGCAAGTGTTTAAAATACTTTAACATTTAAAATATGATATCCTCCATATTTAAACTGGTGTCTCACTTACATGAGATACCCCTCACTTCTCAACTAACAATGCACACCTAACGCATGTATTTTAAACACCTTAGTTACGCTACACCACCTAACTAGCATCTCATCAAACTTCTAAACACCCATACGCTATATCATACCCCGCGTATATACTATCATAAGCGTCCGCACGAGCTTAAGCATTATAATTCTCACTTGTAATATATCCGTTCATAATAAATAACTTTCACTAGTTATTATACCCCATTCACATTTTAGTGTCATTAATCCCGTATATAACTTTCTCATCTTTATATACGGATGCCATATTTTATTCCGGATTTTATTCTCCCGAATGTAACAATTTACTTCTCACTTTATTCTTTATTTGCCCGTATATATATATATATATATATATATCTTTTCACATCTTCATATATATATATATATATATATATATATATATATATATATATATATATATATATATATATATATATACACACACACAATATACTATTCACATCAAGTACATTCACTTATATATCACTTACTATATAAGTATAATAACCATCCATCGGAGCTATAACTCAATAGATGCAGTCTCTAGAATGCTATCATCTTTCAGGTAATACACACATCATCCTAGGTACCACCGATCGGGATCTCACACTGACCTGATAAAAATATAACACAAATGTAGGGGAAGCGATCATATTTCCTCACCTGAAAGTGAGACCAAATCATACCCAAGACGTCTTACCCATGATAAAGAGCCACACTACATAAATAACTGGACTCTATGACCTAGGGACTATACTCACCCTGCTCCTCAAGCCAGGGGATTCACCCACGTCGCTCAACCTCCCATGATAACACTAAAGGGGTACGTTTCACATAAATATATCATACAGATATACTTATAATCATATCTTATATATACTGTCTCTATACCCGTATATATATATATATATATATATATATATATATATATATATATCATTAAATCCGTCTATCCATGCCTATCTCTCGTGGCATTAGCCTATAATCCCGAATATACCAATTCGTATTAATTTATAAGTATACACGCACTTATTTTTATATCCCATAAGTATTCACTCACTTATGATATAATTTCTCACACTAATTACTTCTGAATATTATCTTATCACGTCTAGCTAGTATTCTAGTTTCATCCTACCCGCACATTCAGACTTACTCATATATAATCGGCATATATATTCTACACGCATAAATATATATATAACTGCCGAAATAACTTTCCCGGGTGTTATTCGTCCCAAACACACCTAAAATTTATAACCCGGATCTTATTCCCACCAACCCGAGATTTATATCACTCATTTAATCTTTTAGAGGACCTCACACTCTATTTAGGATCCCCTAATATTTATCTCCACAAAACAATTTTCCTTTAATCATTAAAACCAAGAAAAAAAATTCATAACTGACATGGCTGAATCGATTCGTCTTGGACCGAATCGATTTGCCTCCTAGTGAATCGATTCGAAATGGCGTAGTTTGCCAACTGTTACGAGTTCATCTTCTTCTTCAACTCTCATTTTCAATTCAACACTCAACCAACCTGATTTCTATGGCTTCTAACATCGCCCATCATCAATATAAACATTTACTCACTTAGATATACCCAACACAACAATTTATTAATGGGATTCATCAATTTAACTAAGATTTAAACCCTAACTTAGTTAAACCCTAATTTTTTCAACTCTTACAATTTCTCACCAAAAATTACACCATTAACATGGATTGAAGCTTAGATTTCATATGGAGTAATTATCACATCAATTTATATGAAATCATTTCCAAAAACCCCATTTTGATTCAAGAATACCAACCCAAAATCCATAGAGTGTTTACCAACTATAATATGAATTATAAACACACATAAATGATTAAAACAAGTTAAACACTTGCCTCTTTGGATAAATCCGACGACCTCGTGCAGGGATCTGTCGGAGCTTGGCCGGAGTTCTTCTCCTTTCTCCCCTTTTCTTCTTCCTTTATTCCTTCCTTTCTTTTTTTTTTCTTTCTTTTCTTTCTTTCCTTTTTTACTTTCTCTCGTGGCTTATACTGGGGAGAAATAAGGCTTTTCCCCTTATTAAACCCAAAATTAACCTGTGTAAACGCTGTGGTTTATGGATCCCCGGATTTTAAAAAATCTAAATCAATTAAAAATATTTAATTTCCTTTTTAATGTAAACTCAATAGAGATGATGCGGAAGCGTTATAAAACAGGTGATGGTTCAACTTCCAAAAAATTAACAACAACAAGTTTTAATTAAATCCAAGTCCTAGAATTTGCCTAAGTCATAATTAACAATTATATCCAAAGTTAGGCGAAACCAATTTTAGCAAATGACTTGAATAAACCAAATTTACCCAATATTTAATTTAGTCCCAAATTAAATATAGTGTGAGAATTAAACCAAATTTTATCTTGAATTAAACCTAAAGCATGGATTCTAAATGATGAGCAAGATAAAATTTGGTTTAATTCTCACACTATATTTAATTTGGGAATAAATTAAATATTGGGTAAATTTGGTTTATTCAAGTCATTTGCTAAAATTGGTTTCGCCTAACTTTGGATATAATTGTTAATTATGACTTAGGCAAATTCTAGGACTTGGATTTAATTAAAACTTGTTGTTGTTAATTTTTTGGAAGTTGAACCATCACCTGTTTTATAACGCTTCCGCATCATCTCTATTGAGTTTACATTAAAAAGGAAATTAAATATTTTTAATTGATTTAGATTTTTTAAAATCCGGGGATCCATAAACCACAGCGTTTACAAATTGGTATCAGAGCCAAAAACGATAAATTATTTCGTTAAGATTCTTTAATTTTTGGCTAAAATGGATTTTTCCCCATTTTCAAAATTTCCTATTTTCGATGGTTCAAACTACGCGTATTGGAAAGCGCGAATGAGATCGGCACTAAAATCTATCGACGAGAGAGTTTGGATGTATGTTGTTAACGGGTACTCCCCACCAACTTACTTAGTTGAAAATGAACGTGTTATCAAACCCGCCGATAGATGGACTGAAAATGAGTTTAAACTTGCTAACTTTAATTCCCGAGGTTTAAATGCCTTGTTTAGCGCTGTCACACCGGATGAATTCCGACGCATTATGACGTGTGAGACCGCTAAAGAAGCTTGGGATATTTTACAATTAACTCATGAAGGAACTAGTGTCGTTAAAGCTTCAAAACTCCAAAACCTCACCACTCAATTTGAAACTATCAAAATGGATGAATTAGAAACTTTTGATAAATTTTATGCTAGACTTTCAGATATTGTTAATTCATCTTTTAACTTGGGAGAGAAAATACCTGATGACCGTGTTGTAAAGAAAATTTTAAGGTCCCTACCCGATAGATTTATTCCAAAGGTGACCGTTTTAAATTCTTTACCCACTTTAGCCTCTACGAAATTAGAAGAGTTTGTAGGTGATTTACAAACCTATGAAATTGATATGTTTCCCTCTAAAAATGAAAAGAAAATCGAAAAGGGCGTTGCTTTAAAAACCCGAAAAGAGGTCAAACAAGTAGTAGAGAGCGATAGTGATAGTGACTCGGAAGATATGGCTTTGTTTGCTCGTAAATTTAGAAAATTTCTTAAATTTAACAAAGATAAAGTTAAAAATGATTTTAAGAAATTTGATACTTCTAAACATGATAAAAGCGAGAAGTTTTCTAACGCCGAGAAGATCCCTAAAACTAGTAATGAAAATTTAGATAGGGACGAGTCTAATAAGTGTTTTGGTTGTGAAGGTTATGGCCATAGGGCTTATGAGTGCCCCACTAAACTAAGGAAAGAGGGTAAACGATCCACTGCATATAATGCGACCCTTAGTGATAGTGATAAGGAAGAGAAGCCCGATTCCCCCACTAAGAAAAATTTTGTGGCTTTTATGGCTAGACATGTGAGTGATAGTGAGAACTCATCGAATGATGTAATTATAGCACATGCCACTTCCAAGGTCATTGTACATGATTCTCTTATTTTTGATGATAGTGAGAGTAAAGAAGAAAGAGAGAGTGAAAATGAAGATGACGTTGATATGAGTGAACTTCAAAATGCTTTTCAAGATCTTTATACAGAATCTATTAAATTGAAAAGAGCTAATTTGAAGTTAGAAGCTAGTTTAAGAGAGAGTGTCAAGGTCGTTAATGAAAATGCTTTAATAGAAGACCTTAGGACACATGAGAGGACTCTTCAAGAGAAGCTTGAATATGTAGAAGGCGAGAGAGATAGCCTTAGGGGTTTAATGGAATCCTTGAAAAAGGAGCTTCTTGCTTTTGAAGAGAAAAATGCTTTATTAGAGTCTACCATTTTAGAATTACAAGACAAATTAAAAGACTCTAGTAATGTCAAATTTGATTTGGAGTGTCGTTCGGAAAAACTAGATAAAATGTTAGGAACGGTCCAAATTAAAAATGTCACTTGTGGTTTAGGCTTCAATACTTGTAATGAATTTTCTTATAATGCCAAAACCACTGTTTTAGGAGAATCTTCTAGGAAAGATTTTAGAGATCACTCCTTAAGAAAATCTTTTCGACATGTTCTTACTTGTACACATTGTGGTCGAAAAGGTCATCTTAGGAAATTTTGTTTAGATCTTAAACGAATTCCTAGAAAATCCCATAGTAAAGTAACCACGATAGCTAACCAAGATAGTAATTTTTCATTAATTTGGGTTAGGAAATCCGACTTGGTTGCCTTACAAAATAGGGATTTTGATTCTCCTTTACTTTCACATGCTTCCTCCCTTGCTAAATCTAAAGGATAAATGTGTTAGTGTTTGCATACTCTAGCGTTTGTACTTCATGCCATATTCATATGCTAAATGTATGCTTGTTTAGTCATTTTCTAGTCATTCCCCTATTTCATATCATATGCTAGAAATTATGACTTGTTTATCTTTTTGTATTATATTTTGTGTTTGATTTAACTGAAAAATATAAAAAGATTTTTGTTTATCATTTGTGTTTTTATTTATTTCATTTAAGCTTAATGAAAAATACAAATGATTTTTGTTTAGTCTTTTGAGTATATATCTTTATTTTTGATTAAAAATGTTAAAAACTCAAAAAGATTTTGTTTTGTGTGTATTTTTGTTTGACACACTTTATGTGGCATATATTTGTGTTTGAATCCCATCATTTACGCTCCCACGTGGCTAGAACTTTTGGTTTAGATTTTCAATCCTTAAAATGTTCTTTACCATGTTTTATATGGAGTAGTTGGATTTTGTATTATTAAAATGGATTCTATTTCTATATGCCTCTTTTCACACATGCACGAGCTCTTTTGAAATCTTAATGTCACATGTTATATTTGAGGTTTTTGAGGTGTTCTCCTATCAATCTAGTCATCTACATATCTATGACCTAGGAGGACTAGTGCATGTCAAAATCTGTTGCATGTGAGATTTGTGTGGAAAAAAAATGAAAACATGATAAATAAATATATGCACGGGGAAGGGCTCCGAAAGGATGAATTAAATCCTTTGCGATAGTAAGCCACCGTTGCTTGGAACTAAAAGAAATACGTGATCCAAAGGCCTAAAAACAGAATATTTGGCATTTAAAAGAAATCAATTGCCAAGGCCTATGTTTGTTTGATATATTCATTCTCAAGCAAAAGAATATACATGCATATTGAGGGAGAATTGGATGGTATATCAACGGTTTGCACAATGTCCGTTTATTCTAGTTGTCTTTAATGTCATGACTCTATTTGGTTTGTAGAATCATCATCATGCTAGGCTTGTATGCATTGTGTATGTTTGTTCATTGAGTTCAATCTTTATATTGTCACATGAGGTTATATTTAACTGTGATGAAGTTTGCAATCAAATGAGAACTCCGTGAACGTTTCTTAAGTGTTTGGGTCTAAATTTAATTGTTGCTAGTTCACACCCCTACACTTCCGTTTCCATATGACACATTTTTGCCATACGAGTGTGCAAACTTATTGTATTTTGTGTCATGTGTGTGTTTATATCTATATATATATGCAAGTGCTCTATTGGTATATTTTTTTGTATCTATATATATGATATTTGTCTTTGCCCTGCTTTTATTGTCCATATGCTTTCATGTCTTATCACTTTAAGCTTCCACATGCTGTTTATTAATTCTTTTTCCTTTGCCTATTCCTGAACAAAAAGGGGGAGAATGATAATAGGGGGAGAAATGGTATCTAATCCTATTATTATCGTATCTCAGTTTGGGGAGATTTATCTTAGGGGGAGACGTCTTTCTAAGTAGGTCATGTGTTTAAAGGGAGAATTAATTTAGGGGGAGTAATTAATTAATTGCATTTAATATTTTGATATTCCCTATGCATTTGATGAGTTTGCTTAAGTGTGCAGGAATTATACTAAAGCGGCATCTTTCAATGGCAAAGCGTTTGATCCTTGGGTTGAGTCAAGTTTGGGCGGGTTATGTTTTGACTCTAGTAGAGCTTGACGGCCCTTTAGGATTTTTGTTTGGTTTTTGTCCCGGAATAGCCAAAGGGGGAGATTTGTAAGGACACAAATTTCCAATTGAGTCCATATATAGTTTTGGCTCAATTCCGGACAAAAACATTTATTCATAGGATAGTATTCAATTGTAATATTCTCAAGCCTATGAAGTGTATGTTGAAGACGTAGCGGCAAAGAATTTAAAGCTTCATCAAAATGCCGATTTGTGTGCCTCGTTTCTACGTTATCAACTAAGGTTCCATGCTTCCAAGGTATGAATGTAATTATATTTATATAGGAGCTTGGAACAATATGTATTGGGTGTTAGGTGTAATAAAAAACTGCATTTTATTTTCAGAAAGAATCAATTAGAACTTTAAAATAAGTATATAAAAGTTTCGGGGCCAAAATCGAATTTTACAAACTTTCTGGTCGTTCGTTAGAAATGTCGTTCGAACGAGTTTTTTCGTTCGAACCAGGTTTCGTTCGAACGAGTTTTTCGTTCGAACCAGTTTTCGTTCGAACCAGTTTGCCAACGACCCTAAACTGGTCAGTCGTTCGATATGTCGTTCGAACGAGTTTTTCGTTCTAACGAGGTATCTAACGAGATTCTAACGAGCCTAGGCTGGTCATCGTTAGAAGTCTCGTTCGAACGAGAGTCAAGTTCGTTCGAACGAGACGCCAGGGAGGGAACAGTTTTGAGCAGTTTTTGGCAGTTTTCTCCCACTTTCCCCACTTGGTTTTTAACCAACTTTTTCAAGACTTAATATGTGCGGGAAACACATTTTTCCAATTAACTTTTCCATTCCATAGGCATCTCTTAGAGAGAGCTTGAGAGCTAATTTATTTAGGGAAAATGTTCATGTTTTGAGTGTTAATTTCTAAAGAAAAATTCATACACACTCTAGTTTACACCCAATAGTTGTTTATTCCAAGTTTCTATATTCATATTCTTTACTTGGAGTTTTGGCACCGGTTTTCTCTACCGAATTGAAAAAGAGACGTTTCGGGTTTGCTTCTACACCCCATCACAAAGAAGACTTTTTGTTGAGATTCTACCCACTTGGATAAAGGCTCCATGCTTGGGTGACGGTGACCATATAAAGTCCCATCGGTGGATTCCGAGACCACGGTGGTGTTCCGAAGTTGTTCGCTAGGAAGAGGTTTCTACGAGAAGAAGCGTCGAGGCTTGAGAGGGATCGAGTCAGTCGTTGTAAGTCTATTTGTCTTGTAATTGTAATTCCATATCTAGTGGGCTTGTGGCTAGGGCCGTCCGAGGTTGTTTCCCGTCTTGGGTTTTTCCTCGTACATCTCGGCGTAGTGTGATATTGTTTATTTTATCTTGCTCATCATTTAGAATCCATGCTTTAGGTTTAATTCAAGATAAAATTTGGTTTAATTCTCACACTATATTTAATTTGGGACTAAATTAAATATTGGGTAAATTTGGTTTATTCAAGTCATTTGCTAAAATTGATTTCGCCTAACTTTGGATATAATTGTTAATTATGACTTAGGCAAATTCTCGGACTTGGATTTAATTAAAACTTGTTGTTGTTAATTTTTTGGAAGTTGAACCATCACCTGTTATATAACGCTTCCGCATCATCTCTATTGAGTTTACATTAAAAAGGAAATTAAATATTTTTAATTGATTTAGATTTTTTAAAATCCGGGGATCCATAAACCACAGCGTTTACAACCTGTATACTCGATTGCGAGTCCCTACTAGTCCAAAAGTCCCCGGAATCCAAACGCTACCCCCCGGGTACTTTAAATTAACTATTTCAGCCCATCCGAGACCAACCATGCACTTGAAATCCCCATCTGAGTCATTTATCAAAAATTCACCTTTTTAAATCCAATATAACTCCGCACGTATTTTCGAAATAAAATATTATTACTTGTCGCTTTGCCCAACTGCGACATGCTATGAAATAATCCAACTTCATTTACTTATTCCCGTAAGTAAATATAGCACACATTAATATTAATCCATCACTCTCCAAATTAATATTTATCCATTCACTTTAAATTCTCAATTTAATAAATTACACTCACTCATGTAATTTAAATGTCCATAAAAGTACGGGGTATTACATACTCCCCCCCCCCCCCCCCCCCCCCACACACACACAAAGGAATTTTGTCCTCAAAATTCGGATAAGACCGGTACCAAAACTTAGGATCTTGATCCACACAACATCCTTTAGTACCCAAAATCAAATCACGATAATGGTATGGTCACTCCACTATTCACTCGCTTGTGGGACCCAACTGTATAAAGGCTCACCCACTATAGCCCAAGCTCAACAACAAGCTTGTTCAATTCTCTTCATACTGATATACTCCATTATTCATAAGCTCTCACCTCAATAACGACACATCACACATTGTGTTTCTACCAACGACATCCGAATAAGACAAGCCTATACATCACTGGCTCTATCGCCTCAATACTATTGGAAGGCCACACATCACTAAGTGCCAGATTCTCGAAATTTGATTCTCCTTAACATCGTTCCACCCTTCAACTCATAGTGAGAAAAAAAATTGTGCTTTGTCACAGCACTACCGGCTTCTCATGCCTTATAGCGTATTAGAGTTCTCAGCTCAAACTGTTTTCTCCACACATTCATTGATTAACATTCAAAACCGATTCCCTAGCATCCATTAACGTCTCTCTACTCATGACGTTTACCAAGGTTCATGCGTATCTTACCGCGTAGCGAAACCTAAGCAAGGAACTTCCCCCGATGTACTATCACTCAACATTGGCAGAAATCAAATTCCATAAACCTCAAGCACATAATCGAGACTCTCAAAAATCCTATCCCTAGACATATATATATCAACTCCCACATATCTAAAGGAGTTATATAATAATGCACTCTCCCTATCACCAAGTCCTGACCGCTAAACATAATAATGAGCTAAATCTCTCTACTCAACAGTAAACCCAATATACCCTGAATCATATCAGTAAAGTCCCTACGCATCGGGATCAAATATCTCGAGATAATTATGAAGCACCTTATACTCTTGACTCACTTGAGTCTATATTGTAAGAGTGTTCATCTAGTTTGGAAATTGTGACAAAATTATGTCTAACCTAGAATCCAAAGAACCCCAGAGCTTGCACTACTATTCCATCTTCCTTGGTTGAAGTGATCTAGACCTTATTACCAACTCTCACACACAGTAGAATGGATAATATACATGTCATATTGCATATAATTGTGTGTACTTATGTTGAGTGTGTTTAAATCCCTAATATTGCTTTTTAAATATTTTTTGGGATTTTATAAACATTTTAAAATAAGTTTTTATTAATTAAAACTTGTTTTTAAAAGTTTTTGGGGTCATTCTGCAATTAAGGCTTAATGGTTATATTGACTTAAAGTTGCCTTGGGTAGAATTCGAAAGCGGCAGAGACTTCAGGGTGTGTTTTTAATTATTTTAGACGCGCATTTTATCTCTTCTAATTGGCCTACATTTGTTGTCTTCTGATTGGTTGTAAGTGTTTTTGTTTATAGAGAGTAAAACAGCGTGTGTTTACAACCCTTTGATCGTTTTTATCAACGATCTGCATGCTCCCTTTCATAATCCCTGTGAACCCCTTATGAACCAATCAGGTGAGTTTTAACCACCGCATATCGTGAACCCTTGGATCTAAGTCAATTAACCTTGACTAAATCTGAACCCTTGATTTTGGACGTTACTCTCGAACCTTCTCAGCGTCCTATAAAAGGACCCTCCCTCTCAGCCTTCGAAGACTTTTGCCATTTCGTCCTTTGAGAAAAAAAAGAGAGAGAGGAGAGAGAAGAGAAAAACCAGAAGAGAGAGAAAGAGTTAGAAACCCTAACCCTAAATCGTCACATCCATTTTCAAATCAAAACCTCTTTCCAAGTCCTGTATATTCCAAACACCACCTTGAGTGTTTGAGAGTTATTGTTGGTAGTTGATTTGATGCTGAAACCTCTTTGTTCTTTAGATCTTGTGTCCAACTTAAACAATTTGTCTTAGATCTATTTTCTGCTTTATAAAAATTTCAGATCTATGCACTTCTTGTTACATTACACTTAGATTTACATATTTCGTTTCTCAGCTTGAGAAATATATTGTTGATTTGCTTGCTGTAAATGTTTTTAACTTTGGAATCAACAATAATGTTTTTTGTTTCTAGTTCTCTTGAAACAAGACCTTTGACCTAGTTTGGAATCGCACTTGGTGGTTTTCAATCTCAAAAATCTTTTCAAAACCCGAGATTAATTAAGATCTTGATACGTCTTCTGAGCAAGATAGCCGTGGATTCTGGGATCGTTTTAAAGGTCAAATAAGGTTAAGTTTTGTGAGAAGAGAGAAAAAGAAAAATCACATCATATAGACTTATATGTAATTTGTTAGGACTGTTTGTACATAATAAGTGTGTGTGTGCATGCATGTGTTAGAGAGCACCTACACAAACACTTTCACTCTACCACACTAAAAGTGTTAATAATAAGATCTTAAGAAAAAGAGTCGACGTAAAGAGCTTGAAAAAATTGGAAGTTAACAAACTGGGAGGACAACATCAACAATCAGAACTGCAGAGAAGTTATAAGGACACCAGAGGGTACATTCCTAAACTTATATAGGTCTGAGTTGTATGCATGTTTGTTATATAGTTTGTAACTGTTAAAATTTATTTATAGTGGATTTATTTTTGTTTACTCCGTAGAGGGAGTCGTGGATGTTTCCTCAGTTGGGTGAGGTTTTACCACGTAAAAAATATTGTTCTTTATCTTTCTACATCTTCTCATCTCATTCTTGGTTGTGCTGGTTTTAAAGTTTGTTTAAACAATTTTATAAACCTGTTGATCAAATATTTAATAGATCTCGTACATACTTTTATAAAACACATCTTGTGTTCAATTAGTTTTAGTTTTTAAGAAAAGAGTTTCTTCAAAAAACTGTTCGGAGTTACTTAAATAGTTTAATTTTATTAAACGGCTTTAGTAACAGATTTTCAAACTATACTCTCTGAAGTCTCTATCATAATATGATATAAATGCGGGCTCAACCCTCTTGCAGGTGAGGCATCGCCAAAACAACACATCCTGCCCTGGAACAGCAAACAAGATAGCCTTGCAATATCAACCACGATCGTTCTAACCAGTCTATACTCAGGATAATGTCATACTCGTATAACACATCACTAAAACTAGTCATTCCAATAAAATATATTCCCAATGACTACAAACCAAAGATAACCCCATATACCACGGATAATATATATACACATAATAATGTTATCGATAATACCACTAAACTCGTCTCACACGCGAATCTAGTGCTAATCAAAATATCGTAAGCATACCCCATTCACCCGAAGTTAAAACTCATATTTCCTATCTTGCCAATCGGCATGGCTGCTCAAATGGTTCTCGAACATGACACACTTGTCCGAACTGAACCAAATTATCTTAATCATTGCCCCTGCTAAGCACCATACTCCTTTATTAGCTTCTAGCAAAGTCAATGCATGTGGTCTTACTCTCCACAAAAAAATATATCTCCATATAATCCACTTATCTCCGACCACGCTGGCCGTATTAGGGTTGTCCTTCTCTCGTACCCTAGTAGCCTCGACCCTGATGGCTAACCCCGTCATTACCTTAGCTCCGTTGGTCGTAAGGAACATACTACTAGACTTATCAGTCCCAACTGAATCCACCGTCACTCGGTACAAATTCAGCTATCTAAATCCTTTAAATGTATCCCCTGATGGGTCTCCTCCCTGCGGTGTTTCGCTAGCACCGTTACATCCAATCTTACAAATGGGCCTCTGCCCGGCCCTTTTGTAATAAGTTTAGAATTTCGTCCACATATCTTCCTAAATAATAGATGAAGGAACTCGCGGTCAAATCGTACCTAAGATCCTTCCATCAACATAATCTTTCACTTTTCCAAATATGGTGATCGACTCCCACCATTACAACACTGCTCCTACGAGCAAAAACAATTTTACCCCAATTTTCACTTTCGGGTATTCTACACTCTACTATATGCCAAATACTCTGGATATCTTACGTCCATTGGCTAACACACACAATCTCCGCATTATCTAAAATTCCAACGGATGGTCCTCTTCAAAGACTCGTCCGACTCTCTCCTCCCACTCTAACCACATTGGGTAAGTCTAATTTGGCACCACTCCCTTGAATAGTGGTACTTAAAAATATATGTTGCACCCTAGCAGTCCTTATAGCCCCAACTACCATAGAAATAATAGGGGTGACCTCGACTACGGTCATCGTCCCAAAAATATTCTACAACTCCAACTGAACCCGGCCTCCTATTGTTCACCCTCATCTGTCGTCCTTCATTGTTCGGTATACGAAGCACATCCGAATGCATATAAGAGTCACTATAATTATAAATTATGGCAGGAGAATGTAACAACCCAGGTTTTCAAGTGACTATTTTATGCTATTTTGCCTGATGGGCAAATTTTTATAAAATATGAATGTTGGAGTAAATATTATTTCCCGCGAGACTTAGGGATAATATTTACTATGCTTTGTCTATTTACCGTTATGAGAAGGTAAATAGTGTTATATTGTGTATTTTGCGTCGTAATATGTAAAACGACGGTTATGACCTATATTTAAATCGGGTATAATTAATGAATTAAAAATGGAATTGGAACGTAAAAAATAGTTCACACTTTCCCGAATGCCAAAATAGGGGGTGCGGTTGTTTTTAGAAGAGTCGAGATAGTCGATATAAGTGCCCAGTTGTAATTTTTGAGACTTAGGCATTTTAAGGGGTTATGACTCAACTAAGTGGTTACGAGTCATTTTAGTGGTGTATTAGCATTTAGGAGTGGGGGTTTATATTTTTAGACCCTTATAAATCCCCCACCCCTTTTCTTTTTCTTCATTTGTGTGAGAGAAGCCAAAGGAGAGAGAGAGAGAGAGAGAGAGAGAGTTGGGAGAAAGTAGAGAGAAAGAGAGAAATGAAGATTTGGACCGGATTTCCGTCGCTACCGGAGGTGTTCAGAGACTACGAACCTCGAGGCAAGTTTCTTACTTGCTAGATATTGATTTAATGTGATAAATTGCATGTATAGTTAGGTTTTGGAGATTTAACCCATAAATGGGTATTTGTTGATTTTGATGATTAAACCCTTAAATCTTAGTTTTAATTTGATTTGAGGATAAATTATTAGTTGTATATGGTGTAGGAATGATTTGGTAGAATTAGATGTTGTTGATGTTGGGCAAAAGCAAAGATTTGGGGTTTTGGGATTTTAGGGTTTATGTAACCCGTCGCCCCAAACTGGGCAAAATCCCAGGACCGAATCGATTCGGCCCTATGGGCGAATCGATTCGGATAAGGAGAGGGTTACAGGTCTTGCAGACCGAATCGATTCGGATTTAAAGCGAATCGATTCGACAATTGCAGAAAGCCAGTTTTTGCTCAGCGAATCGATTCGGCTATTTAGCGAATCGATTCGCAAGGGCGAATCGATTCGGCCCAAGGGGCAAATCGATTCGGTTCCCCTGTTTTTGTGAGATTTTCTTATTTTGATTTTTTAGCCCCTTTTTCTTTTAGGTCCAAGGCTTAGGAACCTTCCTTTGGGAAGTAATTAAGAGTCCTAGAGGGTGGTTCTGGGTAGACGAATGCCCTAGGATGATAATGGGATATTTAGGCTTACCGAGGGCTAAGTTGCGTAGGTTAATATCCGAATGATTTAGGAGATTAACCTAGAAATGAAATTTGAAGTTAAAATATTAAAGTTGAGCTTTTGAGAGACACTCCATTATGGAGGCTCACTTTGAGGATTTATGAATTATATAAACTATTTGGGGATATTTTGATGGTTAGTGGCACTTTGGGGTCTTAGGTCCTTAATAAAATATGGCTTAATAAGGAAATAATGCACCTTCTAAAAGCTGGTGCTTAATGGCTAAATGGATGATTTTTGGAAATATAAAATATGAGTTTTCAAAAATGGAAAAAGTAATGTTTTTCATAAATGATAATTTATGGATACACACCTCTCTAAATCGCTATCATAAGGGAAGTCGCGCGCGTTGTGGTGAAGCCCCCTGGCTAATGATGCAAGGTGGATATAGTCCCTAGGCCATGGGAGCGCTTATGGTTGTATATTTTCTGCGGGGGTAGGGAGATTTCGGGTGTGGTCTTGGCTACCACGCAGGCTCATGGTCGCTTCCCGACGTTTCGATAGGATCCCAGGTTGTCTTGGAGGCCCTGGAAGATGATAGCCATTTAGGGGCGCGCACAGTGGAGAAACCCGGACGGGCGGTCTTAGAATCGTTATATATATATATGTATGAATATGACTATTCTAAATCAAGTTGGACTTGATGTATGTAAATGCCATATAGAGCATGATGAAGTGCCATGGAGAGCACGATGTAAGGCCGTAAAGAGCCTATGATGATGATCATATTCCTGATAAGGAAGATATTTTAATAAAGCGAACAATTGAGATAAATGCCCCTGGAGCATAAAAAGTATGATTATATTTCCTGATAAGGAACAAATTCATGAAATGAATTAGTATATGATGAAATTAATTTGGTAAACACGTGATAAAGTGTTGTACCATTTATATGTATATTCCTAAAGATAGAATTAGGAATTGTGCCAATAGATGATGGATGGGTTTTACTTTTATAGTTTCTTTGTGTAGCTGTAGACGTGACCTCCCACACTTATGCACACACTTGTATTTATTTATTATTTCGTGCTTAGGGTCTAATGTATCTCGACGATCAACCTTGCCTAAGTAGTAGTGTATCGGGGGGGTTCCTTGTTTGGATTTCGCTTTGCGAGACACCCCACGCACGAATAGGGCATAGTGTTGAGACTGGGGAGAAGTTAGCCTTCTGTTCTTTCTATAACCTGAGAATCATTTATATTGCGCTAGGTTACTGCTAGATTGAGAGGTGAGGAATCTTATTGTTATCTGCGAGAGATTTATGCACTTACTTGCCATGCATTTTAGTCACATGGTAATCATATCGAACCCGGCCCTGACCGGTTTCTATATTTCCTTGTTTCTGCATTTCTTTGCCGTTACAGGTGCGCTTCCGCATGGACATCTGTATTTACATATTCCATTCTAGTTGTCATGGAGCTACAGCATGTTGCGGATGTTGTAGGATACTTGTAGTAGACGCTCCTTTCTTATGTACTCTAGTCATGTTCAGTACTTTTATTCGGGCGTGTTTGCCCAAGGTATTGCACCCATTTATAATATTGTAAATATTGATTGTAATATTTATTATATCGTTTGTATTGGTCTGTGCACCGACAGCTTATTCGGTGATTATTTATGGTGTTGTCATACTATATTCATCGATTTTTGATATCCACCGTTTTTACAAATGGGATTGTCTAAGTGTTTCTCTTTTACTTTTAAATTTTTTGTTTATGACAATCTGTTTTCTAAAATGATTGGTGGTTATCTCATACTATTATGTTAATCGACAGTGATGCTAAGAATGGACCATCTATGATTCCTGTAATTATTGGAGTATTGGGCTGGCCACCTATTATTTTAGTAGGCGGGTTGTCACAGATGGTATCAGAGCATTAGGTTCTAGAGTCCTTAGGAATCTGTGCGAATGTTTTACGTCTTCTGCGTTTCTCTCTGTTTGATGTAGAGCCTTAGGAATAAGGTCGTTGAATTCTCTTGTGAGATTTCGCTCTCCTGCTATGGAATGAGAACCCCGAAGATCTTCTGCGCGATCGTGTGAGGCTTGTAAGCCGTTAGATGAAGGGCGTTGAGGAAGGCCGTGGTGAAGGCGTCATTGGATGGGATTTCTATAAGCTGTGGGCAGTGGTGGGGAATAAGGATCGCTTTGGAGGTCCTCCCCTTTGTAGCATTATTTTATAATGCTGTCGTGACTACTAAGTACGGTGAAAATAGTTTTCCCAAGTACCGTTGCCGGTAGAGAGTGGTACTATGCTTGGGACTCCGAGCAATTTTAATTCGGAGTTGAGAGGTTCTTATTAGGACCACATGTTGAAAGTTTGGTTTGATCGGGGAAATGTAACTTCGTTCGGTGCGAGCGTAAGACCCGAGAGTTTGGCCTAGAGTTGGGTATAGGAGTGCTCAGGTGTGAGGATTTTAGGAAAACCTTTCACCCTTAGGAGTAAGGTTGAAGTGGCGGATATGATAGTCGCCTCTTTATGGTGGGACTTTCTAACTAGTATGCGAGTAGTGCATTCCTAAGGTAAGATGGGAGTATATTGGTGCTAGCCCTAGATTCGGGTGCGTATATCGAGCTTGTGATGGTATCGGTATGTATTTCTATATATAGTAGTAAGTATATTTGTATGGCTCCCATGATAGGGGAGTTCTGTATTTTCCTTCTCACTCGTTATGGGGCGAGTGGTGATATAGGTGGTACGTGCTAATTGTATTATATATTATACGAGTAGAGATATTCTTAGATTGGTTATGGTGATAGCAAGCGAATATATCGCGAGGCTATCCTAGTTCTCGTTCTAGGAGGAGGACTAGTTGTTCTATAACATCTCTCCTGGATACGGGTTGAGACTTTATAGAGGTGGTTTACGGTGTGTAGATAGTTTCCTTTATTTTTATTTTTATTTTTATATTTTTTATTTTATTCTCTTTGCTTGCTTTGTTTGCCTTGCTTGTGTATGCTATTGCCTTATCTCCATGACCGGCTAGTTAAGGTGACTGTGTGGAGGGGTTCCTTGTTTGGATTTTGCTTTGGCGAGACGCTCCACGCATGAACCTTAACGACGTTGGGAGTGGAGAGATGTGCATTTTCTTTTCTTCTTTTGTCTTTACTTTCTTTTCTGTTGGTTAAGTGCTGGGTTGGAAGGTATAGCCGAGAATCACGTATATGAGTGATTAAGGGCTAAGTTCATGTGCGATATATGAACACTATGATAGTTTTCCTCTGACTAACGTGGGGGGAAGACTAAGATTATAGAAGTCCGATAGGGACTTATGGTCATGCCTTAATGAGAAGGCCATTTGTTTAGAGGTATATGTGTATCTTGGAGTAGAGTAGTGGTGGCATCTTACTGAAAGTAAATGCCTCAGTCGATTGTTATGGTAGGACTTAGACGTATATGTAGTAGTAGAGTTTAGAGTTAGGATTTCCATCGATCCCGATCATGTGTCTTCGACCGCTACTTCTCGACGACTGACAATGCGAGGTAGTAGTGTAACGGGAGGGTTCCTTGTTTGGATTTCGCTTCGGCGAGACGTCCCACGCATGAAACCGAGCTAATGTCAGAAGTCGGGAAAGGTCTTGGACATTAGGGATATTTAGTATTATACTTATACGACTAGGTTAGGATAGATAGATTGACCTTAGGATTCTTAGGATGCTAGGCCCTTAGGGCATGCGGCGTTAGTTTAGGAAGATGGTTGGGAGTTGACCACAATAAGTTGTGGGTTAACTCTAAGTAGGATTTGGTCCCTAGACGACAAGTATGGGATTTTGATCTCGTTAGGATGTTTCCTTTCGCTAAGGCAATGCGGATGGGAGTAGTATAGGCGCCGAGTAGATACCGTCTTAGAGTTTATTCGTGGCATAGAATGCCAAGTGGAGTGAGCTTCACCGAGACGAGACATTCGTGTCAAGGTATAGGTAAAGTATCCAGGAAGAATGGGCAACCGTTAGGATATGGGGTATATCCTACCACCCGGAGTGGAGGGGTGGATTTGATTTAAAGGAGAGATCGGAGTAGTAGTTTTTATGGATCGAATTTCCGTGTAATAGTTCGGATCGTTTTCGATAAACGTTAGGCCGTGCATAGCCTAGTGTGGATGGCAATATGCCTTGTCTACTCGTTGGAATGGAAACAGCGAATAGTATATTCCTGGGACTGGGAGTGGTCCGGGAACCTTCCTTTAGTTTGGGCTCAGTGAGCAAGTAGGCTCTTGAGGGTACACCAACGCGAATAGGAGTAAGTAGTGTTGGGGTTAACGATTATAAGTTAGTGTGGTTATTCCCTAGTAGAGATATAACGTGTTTCGTAAAGTAAGGCAATTAGTGTCGAGCTTGTGCGGGTATCTCCTCCCGTAGTAGAAGGGTAGGATCGATAGTTTCTGAGATCGATAGCGATGACCTTAGTCTGAGTCCTACGGGGACATCTCTATTCGGGGGTTTGCTAGTATGATAGCACGGTTTTATTATAGTTTACCCTTTTTATGGTTATGGGTTAAGCCTGAATTTTGAGGGCAAAATTCCCCTTTAAGGGGGGGAGTATGTAACAACCCAGGTTTTCAAGTGACTATTTTATGCTATTTTGCCTGATGGGCAAATTTTTATAAAATATGAATGTTGGAGTAAATATTATTTCCCGCGAGACTTAGGGATAATATTTACTATGCTTTGTCTATTTACCGTTATGAGAAGGTAAATAGTGTTATATTGTGTATTTTGCGTCGTAATATGTAAAACGACGGTTATGACCTATATTTAAATCGGGTATAATTAATGAATTAAAAATGGAATTGGAACGTAAAAAATAGTTCACACTTTCCCGAATGCCAAAATAGGGGGTGCGGTTGTTTTTAGAAGAGTCGAGATAGTCGATATAAGTGCCCAGTTGTAATTTTTGAGACTTAGGCATTTTAAGGGGTTATGACTCAACTAAGTGGTTACGAGTCATTTTAGTGGTGTATTAGCATTTAGGAGTGGGGGTTTATATTTTTAGACCCTTATAAATCCTCCACCCCTTTTCTTTTTCTTCATTTGTGCGAGAGAAGCCAAAGGAGAGAGAGAGAGAGAGAGAGAGAGAGAGAGAGAGAGAGAGAGTTGGGAGAAAGTAGAGAGAAAGAGAGAAATGAAGATTTGGACCGGATTTCCGTCGCTACCGGAGGTGTTCAGAGACTACGAACCTCGAGGCAAGTTTCTTACTTGCTAGATATTGATTTAATGTGATAAATTGCATGTATAGTTAGGTTTTGGAGATTTAACCCATAAATGGGTATTTGTTGATTTTGATGATTAAACCCTTAAATCTTAGTTTTAATTTGATTTGAGGATAAATTATTAGTTGTATATGGTGTAGGAATGATTTGGTAGAATTAGATGTTGTTGATGTTGGGCAAAAGCAAAGATTTGGGGTTTTGGGATTTTAGGGTTTATGTAACCCGTCGCCCCAAACTGGGCAAAATCCCAGGACCGAATCGATTCGGCCCTATGGGCGAATCGATTCGGATAAGGAGAGGGTTACAGGTCTTGCAGACCGAATCGATTCGGATTTAAAGCGAATCGATTCGGCAATTGCAGAAAGCCAGTTTTTGCTCAGCGAATCGATTCGGCTATTTAGCGAATCGATTCGCAAGGGCGAATCGATTCGGCCCAAGGGGCGAATCGATTCGGTTCCCCTGTTTTTGTGAGATTTTCTTATTTTGATTTTTTAGCCCCTTTTTCTTTTAGGTCCAAGGCTTAGGAACCTTCCTTTGGGAAGTAATTAAGAGTCCTAGAGGGTGGTTCTGGGTAGACGAATGCCCTAGGATGATAATGGGATATTTAGGCTTATCGAGGGCTAAGTTGCGTAGGTTAATATCCGAATGATTTAGGAGATTAACCTAGAAATGAAATTTGAAGTTAAAATATTAAAGTTGAGCTTTTAAGAGACACTCCATTATGGAGGCTCACTTTGAGGGTTTATGAATTATATAAACTATTTGGGGATATTTTGATGGTTAGTGGCACTTTGGGGTCTTAGGTCCTTAATAAAATATGACTTAATAAGGAAATAATGCACCTTCTAAAAGCTGGTGCTTAATGGCTAAATGGATGATTTTTGGAAATATAAAATATGAGTTTTCAAAAATGGAAAAAGTAATGTTTTTCATAAATGATAATTTATGGATACACACCTCTCTAAATCGCTATCATAAGGGAATTCGCGCGCGTTGTGGTGATGCCCCCTGGCTAATGATGCAGGGTGGATATAGTCCCTAGGCCATGGGAGCGCTTATGGTTGTATATTTTCTGCGGGGGTAGGGAGATTTCGGGTGTGGTCTTGGCTACCACGCAGGCTCATGGCCGCTTCCCGACGTTTCGATAGGATCCCAGGTTGTCTTGGAGGCCCTGGAAGATGATAGCCATTTAGGGGCGCGCACAGTGGGGAAACCCGGACGGGCGGTCTTAGAATCGTTATATATATATATGTATGAATATGACTATTCTAAATCAAGTTGGACTTGATGTATGTAAATGCCATATAGAGCATGATGAAGTGCCATGGAGAGCACGATGTAAGGCCGTAAAGAGCCTATGATGATGATCATATTCCTGATAAGGAAGATATTTTTATAAAGGGAACAATTGAGATAAATGCCCCTGGAGCATAAAAAGTATGATTATATTTCCTGATAAGGAACAAATTCATGAAATGAATTAGTATATGATGAAATTAATTTGGTAAACACTTGATAAAGTGTTGTACCATTTATATGTATATTCCTAAAGATAGAATTAGGAATTGTGCCAATAAATGATGGATGGGTTTTACTTTTATAGTTTCTTTGTGTAGCTGTAGACGTGACCTCCCACACTTATGCACACACTTGTATTTATTTATTATTTCGTGCTTAGGGTCTAATGTATCTCGACGATCAACCTTGCCTAAGTAGTAGTGTATCGGGGGGGTTCCTTGTTTGGATTTCGCTTTGCGAGACACCCCACGCACGAATAGGGCATAGTGTTGAGACTGGGGAGAAGTTAGCCTTCTGTTCTTTCTATAACCTGAGCATCATTTATATTGCGCTAGGTTACTGCTAGATTGAGAGGTGAGGAATCTTATTGTTATCTGCGAGAGATTTACGCACTTACTTGCCATGCATTTTAGTCACATGGTAATCATATCGAACCCGGCCCTGACCGGTTTCTATATTTCCTTGTTTCTGCATTTCTTTGCCGTTACAGGTGCGCTTCCGCATGGACATCTGTATTTACATATTCCATTCTAGTTGTCATGGAGCTACAGCATGTTGCGGATGTTGTAGGATACTTGTAGTAGACGCTCCTTTCTTATGTATTGTAGTCATGTTCAGTACTTTTATTCGGGCGTGTTTGCCCAAGGTATTGCACCCATTTATAATATTGTAAATATTGATTGTAATATTTATTATATCGTTTGTATTGGTCTGTGCACCGACAGCTTATTCGGTGATTATTTATGGTGTTGTCATACTATATGCATCGATTTTTGATATCCACCGTTTTTACAAATGGGATTGTCTAAGTGTTTCTCTTTTACTTTTAAATTTTTTGTTTATGACAATCTGTTTTCTAAAATGATTGGTGGTTATCTCATACTATTATGTTAATCGACAGTGATGCTAAGAATGGACCATCTATGATTCCTGTAATTATTGGAGTATTGGGCTGGCCACTTATTATTTTAGTAGGCGGGTTGTCACAGAGAACAAAATCTCACCATAAGAATCAACAATCCTAAGCATAGGGCTCTATATCAAATAAAAAACAACATTAAAAACGTAGTATGTCTGCACAGAATCCTAAGGACACTATAACCTGATGCTCTAATACCATTTGTGACACCCCGCCTATTTTAATCTCGGTTTATCAATCCTTTATCAAAATAATACAGGATTCTCATATGGATCATTCTCAGCATCACTGTGGAAAACTAATTTATTACTAATAACCTATTAGACCCGGTGTCAAATTTTAAACTATCTAATCTTTTTAACTTAAACCCACAGTAAATCAATCACACAATTGATATACACATTAATTGAAATAAATAAACAATCACCGATAACTCTTGATAAAACATTAATACAACCATATCGAATCGGAAAAAATGAAAATACAAAAAATAATACAAATGACAATAATTGGTCAATATGCCCGAATATAACTCACAATGCCTCCTATATAGATCACAAGGATAGAAGCGTAAAAACAATCCTTGCTAGCATCCACAGCAGCTGCAGCATCGTCTAACTGGAAGGAATAATATTATCCAGTTGTCCCTGTGTCAGGACACCCAAAAGGTTTTTAGAATTTTTGCAAGCGGGTCAGAGCCCAAAGCATTTTGAAAATATTTAGCAAGTGTTTAAAAGACTTTTACATTTAAAATATGATATCCTCCATATTTAAACTGGTGTCGCACTTACATGATATACCCCTCACCTCTCATCTAACAGTACACACCTAATGCATGTATTTTAAACACCCTAGTTACGTTACCCCGCCTAACTAGCATCTCACCAAACTTCTAAATACCCATACGTTATCTCATGCCCTGCGTATATACTATCCAAAGCTTTCGCACGAGCTTAAGAATTATAATTCTCACTTGTAATCTATCCGTTCATAATAAATAACTTTCACTAGTTATTATAAACCATTCACATTTTAGTGTCATTAATCCCGTATATAATTTTCTCATATTTATATACGAATACCATATTTTATTTCGAATTTTATTCTCCCGGATGTAACAATTTACTTCTCACTTTATTCTTTATTTGCTCGTATATATATATATATATATATATATATATATATATATATATAATAATAATATAATAATATTCACATCAAGTATATCCATACTTATGTATCACGCACTATATAAGTATAATAACCATCCATCGGAGCTATAACTCAATAGATGCAGTCTCTAGAATGCTATCATCTTTCAGGGAATACACACATCATCCTAGGTACCACCGGTCGGGATCTCACACTGACCTGATAAAAATATAACACAAATGTAGGGGAAGCGATCATATTTCCTCACCTGAAAGTGAGACCAAATCATACCCAAGACGTCTTACCCATGATAAAGAGCCACACTACATAAATAACTGGACTCTATGATCTAGGTACTATACTCACCCTGCTCCTCAAGCCAGGGGATTCACCCACGTCGCTCAACCTCCCATGATAACACTAAAGGGGTACGTTTCACATAAATATATCATACAGATATACTTATAATCATATCATATATATACTGTCTCTATACCCGTATATATATATATATATATATATATATATATATATATATATATATATATATATATATATATATATATATATATATATATATATATATCATTAAATTCGGTTGTCCATGTCTATCTCTCATGGCATTAGCCTATAATCCCGAATATACCAATTCGTATTAATTTATAAGTATACATGGACTTATTTTTACATCCCATAAGTATTCACTTACTTATGATATAATTTCTCACATTAATTACTTCTGAATATTAGCTTATCACGTCTAGCTAGTATTCTAGTTTCATCCTACCCGCATATTCGGATTTACTCATATATAATCGGCATATATATTCTACACGCATAAATATATATATAACCGCCGAAATAACTTTTTCGAGTGTCATTCGTCCCAAACACTCCTAAAATTTATAACCCGGGTCTTATTCCCACTAACCCGAGATTTATATCACTATTTAATCTTTTAGAGGTCCTCACACTCTATTTAGGATCCCCTAATATTTATCTCCACAAAACAATTTTCCTTCAATCCTTAAAACCAAGAAAATATTCATTACTGACAAGGTCGAATCGATTCGCCTTGGACCGGATCGATTCGCCTCCTAGCGAATCGATTCGAAATGGCGCAGTTTGTCAACTGTTACGAGTTTATCTTCTTCTTCAACTCTCATATTCAATCCAACACTCAACCAACCTGATTTCTATGGCTTCTAACATCACCCATCATCAATATAAACATCTACTCACTTAGATATAGCCAACACAATAATTTATTCATGGGATTCATCAATTTAACTAAGATTTAACCCCTAACTTAGTTAAACCCTAATTTCTTCAACTCTTCTAATTTCTCATCAAAAATTACATCATTAACATGGATTCAAGCGTAGATTTCATATAGAGTCAATTTATATGATATCATTTCCAAAAACCCCATTTTGATTCAAGAATCCCAACCCAAAATCCATATAGTTTTCACCAACTATAATATGAATTATAAATACACATAAATGATTAAAGCAAGTTAAATACTTGCGTCGTTGGATAAATCTGACGACCTTGTGCCGGGATCCACCGGAGTTCTCCTCATTTCTCCCTTTTTCTTATTCCTTTCCTCATTTCTTTCTTTCTTTTATTTCTTTCCTTCTTTCCTTCTTTCCTTTCTCCCGTGGCTTATATTTGGGAGAAATAAGGCTCTCCCCTTATTAAACCCCAAATTGACTCATATACTCAATTGCGAGTCCCTACTAGTCCAAAAGTCCCTGAAACCCAAACACTACCCCCGGGTACTCTATTTTGACTATTTCAGCCAATCCGAGACCAACCGTGTACTCAAAATCTCCATCCGAGTCACTTATCAAAAATTGACCTTTTTAAATCCAATACAACTCTGCAAGTATTTTCCAAATAAAATATTATTACTTGTCGCTTTGCCCAACTGTGACATGTTATAAAATAATCCAACTTCATTTACTTATTCCTGTAAGTAAATATAGCACACATTGATATTAATTCGTCACTCGCCAAATTAATATTTATCCATTCACTTTAAATTCTCAATTTAATAAATTACACTCACTCATGTAATTTAAATGTCCATAAAAGTACACGGTATTACATCCTTACAGATGGATTGACATGCATACTTATCGCTATGCAAGTTTTATCATGTTTGTAGGTATTCAAGGATTTTGAATGGAGAGGCTTTGACAACAATGACATACAAAATGCTAATTTATCAAATGGCGTCGTTGCCAATCTTTGGAGTTTGAAGCACTTGGAGAAATTTTTGGATTGTAGTTCATTTGTGCTATCTTTTTTCTCATTTTTAGTACCATTTTCAATTTATTAGAAGTTTTGTATTAGGATTATATTATTTGACTTGTATTGCGGTGCTTAGAAACACCATTTATTTTTCATTTAAATTATTAATAATTAAAAAAAAGCGTGATAGGGAAATCGGACAAGGTAGAGAGGCCGTCCAAAGGTGAGGATTTAGAAGCCTCTCTACTTTGGGTCGGTAGGACTACCGGGATTGACTGAGATAGGCGAGATCTCCCCCCGATTGACTCAAATCAATCATCACCTCACGCGTGTCAAAATCGTGGGAGGTACATTTCTCAACACTCGTGAATCCCCCGCTAGTGAGTCAATATTGTGTGTGTCTACATGTCCTTATGTGATTTTATTCTCGCATTTATTTTTGAATGGTGTGATGAATTAATCAATTAAGACCTACACTCGGCCATTCACGAGAAGGGATTTCATCACCCGACTCACTCGCTTATCATTTGTGTGCTACCCTAGCTATCATTAAATTTAAAATCAATCACCTAGCTAGCTCAGTTGGAACACATTTTTGCAAAGGCGATCACAAAGATAAATTCCGTGATTTTTGTCGCCCGTGGACTTAATTGAAATTTGACTACCCTTTCACTAATTTTGAAGATAAAAATTGGCTACGTGATAGTTAGGATTTCTCCTTGACTTGTGTGCTTCTAATTCAATCTTTCGATAGTCGGTTTTAGTGAGCCATCAAATTCGAGAGTCCACATATTTTTCTCAAGTCTTTTTTTCCAACAAAAATCCAAAAATATTTTCTTCCTTTCATTTTCTAAAAATTCAAAAATATTTTCTTTCCCTCATTTCAAAAAAATAAAAAAACTAAAAATATTTTATTTCCTTTTGAAAAATATTTAAAAATTAAAAAAAATATATTTCTTTCATCATGGCCGAAGAACGCCCTTTACGGGAATACTTTGGCCACTTTTCATTATATCGAAGCATGTTTGAAGTTGAGCCTATGTCCAACCTCCACACTTTACTTAGTGGCTTTAACTCTCAAACACACACCATTGATACTCATGCATCATCCACGCACGAATCTCATATTCCATCGTCTCGGCTAATGAGTGTCAACGCATCAAATGCTTCTATGTGCACATATTGCTTTCAAGTCGATCACTTGTCCCATGAATTCCCGTACCTTTCATATCTATTCGAACCAACCATGGAATATGTGTATCCATATGACACTATTTTGAAACCAACTTCAGCTTATTATCCTGACATATACAATGCCCAAATTATTCGTGATGGCCTGATCACCCTCCCACGCAATACGAATCCCAACCCCATGTTGTGGACCTCACACGTCCCAATAGTCGTCATGGAAACCTAGTCCACCTCATCCTGATCAGTTCCCTCACTATGCTACCCATGATTATCAACCTTTTGTCTCTTATAAAGGCCATCCTCTCACGTACGATGAACTTGATCCCGCTCTAACCACTTCATATGAGTATTCTCCACTTCCCGATGTCAATAGAGAGTTGTGTCCACCTCAACCACCACCTTCACCCGCCATCACTTCACCCGACCCATCCACATCCGCTCTCGAAAGCCTCTTGCAAAAGTTCATCCTCGAGCAAGATCAAGCCACTCAATATCAAAATCAAGCTCTCCAACGACTTGAACAATGCCTTAATGAATTTGAGTGTGCGAGAGAGTCGAATTTCACCTCAAGTTAACCCATTGTTACACCCATGTAGAACGATGATGAGTCGTCTTGTGTCACTGATTTTGAGTGTGACCAACCCTATCATCCCGATAATCTTGAAGTTGAGACCACCCAGTGGTCCGAGCCCCAAGTCGACAATTATGTTGACTTATCCATCGATTGTGAGACTGATTACGACCTTATCGTATTCAAGGAACCCACCATTGAGGATCCTATCTACCCTCCCATTTAATCCATAAAAATGCCCAAGTCTACACTTATTGAGCCCACCGCGTGTGTTCCCGAGGAACCACTTCATTACAGGTTAACTCCGGCTACGAGTGCTCACCAATGTTCTGAGATGGAATCTGAGATGGTTCCTACCTCTACGGATATGGATGATGTCCCACTATGCATGGCTCCCTTTGAGCCTAATATTTCTAGTGATTCCTCTATCTTCGATATTGGTGCCTCATTTGACTTACCCACCACATTAATTGGTGATATTCTTGTGTAGAAGTTAAAAACTCCATCATTAGATACCACTCCCTTGTGAGTATTCTGTTACTCCTCCCAACGAGTGTTTATCCCCTACACCTGAGTTGGATCATCTTCCTTCACCTTTTATCCCACCCGACCCACCCTTTATCCCACGCTATCCACCCTTTATCCCTCCCGACCCATCCATTGTCCCTTCCACCCCACCAAATGATTTGGACCCTGCTATTATACCTTATAGGTTCCCATCCATGTATTTAGGTCCTCATCTGAACCCTTCCTCCATCTACGAGAGTACATATGGTGACACTCTCACCGGTGACATTGAGCTTGTTCCTTCACGCACACTACTTCCTTGTGGTGTTGATTTTTCCCATTTTCAGCTCATCAATGTGTCACGGTGCGACCATTATCATCTCCCATTTATAGAACGGTCGTGTATTTACTATAATCCCCACCTCATCCATACTACTAAACCATATTGCCTTCCCCACCAACTTCAGCACCTTGCTTATAGGCCACTTGTATCTCTCACCTTTCGGCTCAATAATTCCCATGATCGGTGCCTATTCACCTTCACCCTTGCCTTTCTTCCTTAGACCTTTCTTCCCACCCACCCTCGGTCCACCGATGCTTTGCATCGTGTGAAGCACTTTGCTATACAAATGCATTGATCCTTTTTAGCCTCCATCCAACAAGAGTGACGCTTCAGTCTTGTTTGGGGGTGATTCTTATCACCCAATTTTTCTTCCACCCCGCGCTTTGATAGTTCTTATCCTTATGGTGAGTTTCCTTCGGTCTAGCGGAAGACATTAAACTTAGCGCTACTGGGAGGCAGCTCACTATTTTCGAGTATAAATCTTATCCTTTTTGGGGGTGGTGTTTCACGTCACCCAATGTTTTACCACATTTATAGACTTGTACATTTTTTTTATCTTATTACTTATTCATGTTCTTCTTGGATACTTCGGATACACTTCATTAGCGGTTGATTATGGTAATCTTTTTCCTCCTTTCTACTCTTAATTTTAAAAATCATTTTATTTAACATCGAGGGGGATGTTCCTTTTTCTTTGGGGGTGGGGAATTTTATCAAAATCGTACCTCTTTTTTGTCATCCGTCTTTTCAGTCTAGGAATCAATCTAAAGGATATTTTTTCTAAATAGCTTACCAAGGAATTTTGCATCATGAATTTCTAGGCTCAACAAAATTTGCGCACTTATCACGTCACTACGGTTTAGAGTTGATGAGTACTACAATTCTCAAGAAAACCTTTAGGATCATCAGCGGAGACTTTAGCTTGTGAGATTCGTTACTTTTACATTTTAGAGAGTTTTACGCAATCTCCGAGTCACAAGTTGATTCAACTTCCTTTGAGTCTGCACTTAAATCGTTGTATGATCTCATTATTCTTCATTAGAAAATTTGCTTGATCACTAAGAATGACATCACTTTCGAGTTGTAAGAAACATGTGTCTTGAAGTTTGTCCCAGTCACCATCTACCATCCCTATTTTCATACCACCGCCTCCACCCACCATTTTGAAAAAGAGAAGAGTGTTGAGAGTATAGAAGAGAAAAAAGAGAAAAATGAAGAAAAAAAACGAAAAAAAAGAAAAAAAAATATAAGAAAATAAAAAGAGAAAGTTTCCAGTCAAGTTCTTGTGAAATAAAGACATTTGTTCCTCAAGTGTAGAACACTCTTCTCATATATCCATCAAAACATCCATCCATCACCATTCTATCCTACCTATCTCATCCCATCGTTTTCATTTCATTTTCTCCCACACCCATAAGCATCCATATTTTCCCTTAGGTGTTCAGGAAAATGAAGGTCAACATGGTGAGTAACTCGACATTCTCACTATAGTGATTATCATTCTTTCATGAGATCATTTTTCTTTCTATATGTTCGTTATTTCTTATACGTGTGTGAGTCGTTTGACCTTGCTTACATTTACCCACCTCCTCACACACAAGAGTGATACACTTTACCCAAATCTCGTTGAGAAAGCTATATCCGTGAGATTTTGAAGTTGAAGCATTGATTCCCAAAAGGCTATCTAGGAATTACTCTTATGATACTCGACCCGTTTTGACTGATTCACACTACACACGTTGAGTTCTATGAAGGATGTGCCTAGAGTATTTACTTAGCTAAACTTTTTATACACTTCTAGCTTGTATTTTTCAAAATAAATCTCATGATGGATTGTGCGATTATTCTACGTCTAATAAGAGATTGATTTCCATTTACAAATAAAGAATTTTGTGGGTATATTCCCATCAAATCCTCACGAGACAAAGGGCAACTTATAGGTTTAACGGATTGTTGTGCGTGCTAAGTGCAATCGCAGGTGCCCGCAAAAGTGGTACATTTTTGGTTTATTATCTTTCTTTTTCTATACATTTTGCTCGAGGACTAGCAATGTTCTATTTGGGGGTGGTGTGATAAGAACCTAAAAGTGTTTAAATAATACCCCAAATAGCATTTGCAGTGTCAAGCAAGCTTTAATTAAAGGCAATTTCTATAAATAAGTGGTCAAATACATCAAGTGTGGGAGTGATGCTGTTAAATGAGCCTAAAATAAGTCCCGTAGTCTAAATATGTCCCGAACCAAGCTGAGTCCACCCCTAGCCTGTCCTAAAATTGCCCTCTGTGAGTGTGGAGTTATTTTATATTTTTCGAGTCATTTTTACTATTTGATTTCATTTTATTTCATTTTCTTTAGTGCTTTACCATTTTATGTAAATATAATAGTGCGTGTGAGTATGTGTGTCATTTTATATAGTACTAAGTCCATGTGTGTAAATAATATAGATCTACGTTTTATTTTATTTTTAGTTTTAGTTTTAGTTTTTAGTTTTTATTATTATTTTATTAGGTTAGGTTTATTTGTATTTTATTTTAGTCTTTTATTTCTTTAGGAATTTATTTTTCTAATTTTAATTGATTTTATATTTCATTTAATTTTATTTTTAATAGATTTGTAAATATTTAGTTTTTAATAGGATAGGATCTTAATTCTTTTAGATTTTATTTTTTTAGTTAAGTTTTAGGAACTTTCATTTAGTTGTACACATCTAAACACACACACACATACACTAGTTATCCTACACCTACACCTAACTCCCATGCACCTCACCACACACGAAGCCACCTCTCTATCATCTTTAACCTCTCACCACCCGCACACTCTCTCACCTCCCTCCATTAACAAAACACCCATTAAACCCAGATCTGCTACGAACCAGAAATCAAAACCCATCACCTGTTAAACCTTCTTATACCCAAACCAACAGCATACCCTTGACCCGAAACTCCAATTCGACCCGACCTTATACTACCTCTGCTCGGAACCAAACCCATCGGCACATGAACCACCATGACCCTTTAATTCGAAATAGAACATGACCCATCCAAGCTCCAGCCACTAACACCTGCTACCTCAAATCTAGGTTCCCATCCTTAACCCGTTGTCCTATCGCCCGTAGACCCATTTTCGATTTTGATCCTCACCTTAAACCCGCAAATCCTCACCCCCGAGATCCAAGAATTCGAACCCGTCCAGCTCCATGACTCTGGCGACATCAACCCACTTCGAACAACCCGTACCGATCTCGAATACTCCCTAAACCTTTTATACCCTGATCCTACCCATATACCCTTTTATGCCCATTGACCCTAATCAACCTATAGACCCATGTCATCCAGTTTGAATCCTCTTCAAACCAAGACCCATTTCCCATCTCTAACCCCTTACACAATTCTGTTAAAATATCCCAAACGAAATAAACCAATGTCCTCACATGTCTTTTAAGCCTTTTACACCTTTGCCTGAAATACCCTCATCACCCCACTACTCCATTATCCTCACTTTATTTACCCCTTAGTCCCCTCTCACACCTCACCATTACCATGCACACCTTATCCTTCATATTTTACCCCTTAGCTCCTTATGCCACAATATAAAACTAAAGATGCCCATTTGAAGATGGAGAGAGAAAACCCTAGAGATAAGACCTAAAAAAAATCTAGAGAGAGAAACACCTTATAAATAGTTTATTTTATTTTATTTAGAGATTTTGTGAGAAGTAATTATGAGTGATTGGATTGTATTGAAGATGATAGAGTTCAATTTGTCAAATTCAATGAGACTTATTTGGATATTTGTTCTCTTTCTCTACTCTTTTATTTTAAATGTCTTTGGATATTTGTTCATCATTTTAATATCATGTTAGGCTAAATCCCTTTCAAGGGGTGGGGTGATCCCATTATTTGATATTAATCCCATTTTAATTAGTTTATTTAAATTAAATGTCCATATGATGATTAACTTTGCATTCTTACATTTTAATTTACGCCTCGAGAGAGGGTAAATGATTTTAGAGAGAAAATCGAATTTCTAGTCTTATTTTCCATTTTAGAATCGAACTAGATATAGGTTTTTCAAAAATGTAAATTTATTTCTTTGAATTTCAACTCTATGCTACTTTTCATGATTAAAACTAATTTAATAAATCGATCGTAGCAGGTGATTTATTAAATGAAGTTTAGATCTACTTTTCAAGAGTTGTAGGAGTGTTGAATTTAATTTTCTAAAATGATATTATTAAAATTGCATTTTCAACGAGAGTTGATTTGTGATTTTAATACTAACTTGGGATAATTAATTTTAATGAATTAATTAATTTTGATTAACTAGAATATATAGTGTTATCCCAACCCTTGTTAGTCCTCACTTTTATTTCCTCGCTCATCTCACGTTTTACATTTTATTTAGTTATATATTTCACTCATTTTTCTTCACACTTTTTAGTTATTTCATTAGACTTTACTCCTAGTTTAGTATATTTCTTCCATTAGTTTAGTCATCTCGTCATCCAATGAAAATTGTTTTAATATAAAAAAAAAAGCTAAAAAAATAGAAAAAGTAAAAAATCTAAAAAGAAATTAAATAAAAAAAATGAATTACATTACTTCTCATTTGTTTCACTCCTTAGAGATAGATGGACATCCTTACTTATCGCTATGCAAGTTTTATCTTGTTTGTAGGTATTCAAGGATTTTTATTGGAGAGGCTTTGACAACAACGGCATAAAAAAGGCAATTTATCACTCGAACTCCTCGAATCCCGTTATAGAACCTATTGATTATGAAGGACATGTCAAAAATGATGAGAAAATTGAGAATAAAAGGCTTCAAGACTTAGTTGACACGTGATACGGAGTGCACGAACAATATTATGGAGAACTTGACCAGGCAGAAAAATCGCAGGTTAATAATAAAAAGTATCAAGAGCACAATAGATTAGCCACTGAGAAATTGTACCCTTCATGTGATGGTCTTGAGACTACTTTCTATGTAATTGTGGAATTACATAATTTGACGAAACAGTTTGTTTGGTCGGGAAATAGCGTTATAGATCTTTTGTTGATTGTAAAAACGTGGCTTGTGGAAAAAAATACTTTACCAGAAAAGTATCCGTAAATGAAGAGAATGATGACTGACTTAGGGATGAAAGCAAACTACATTCATGCCTGTGAAAATAACTATATTTTGTAATGGAAAGAGAATGAATACTTAAAAGAATGTCTTCAGTTTGAGACACCAAGATATTTAGTGACCATGAGGAAAGGAAAAGGGGTTTTCAAATAACCGATGAAAGTATTGAGTCACTTCCCTTTGATTCCAAGGCAAAGGAGATTATGCACTATACCTTGGATAACTCATGAAAGGACGTGTCAGCATCGAACAATAACTTTATGGGATAATCAACGACGTCCTTGTGATTCAGCTCAGTGGATAATGTTAAAAAACAGAGGGCCTAATTTTTCTAAAGAAGGGTACAATGTTTGGCTTGCCATATCTACAGATGGGTTCAATCTTCGTAGTATACAATCTAGTAGTTATAGTTGTTAGCCAATTATGGTTGCGCCTTATAATGTGGGCCCATCTTTGTGCTTGAAATATGAGTTTCAAATATTGTCTTTGTTGTTTCCTGGGACCAAGGCACCGGGTGAAGACATTGATGTTTTTCTTCAACCGTTGGTAAATGAGTTGAAGCAATTATGGGAGGGAGTTTCAGCTTTTGACATGCACAAAATGGAACAATTTACTTTGAGAGATATGTTTATGTGGGGGATTCATGATTTCCCCGCATATGGAAACTTATTTGAATGTAAAACACATGGCTGCAATGCATGCCCTATTTGTGGTGATGAAACACCAGCAATTCCGTTAATTAATAGAAGGAAGATAGTTTACACAAACTATCGTATGTTTCTTGATACAGATCACCCATTAAGTAGTGACAAAGGTTTGGGACTTAAATCACAAGAACTTAGATCTCCCTCGGTTCGAATTAATAAAGACGCACTTATGAAAAAGTTGAGCAAAATCAATTATGTACCTGGCAAAGCCTCAAAATTTCCTTCTAAGAAGCATAAGTCTGATAGTGCGAATGGAAGTGACAGTGATGTGGATAAAAGCGACAGTGTTGAAATTAAAGAATCACGGTATAAAAAATCCATTTTTTTACTTGGAATACTGGAAACATCATCAACTTCAACATGTCCTTGATGTGATGACACTGAGAAGAATATTGTAGGACATTTAATAAACACAATTCTTTGTGCTAATAAAACAAAGGATACTGAAAAAAGGCCGATTAGATATGAAGCACATGGGCATATGCAGTGGTTAATGGCTTAAAGTTGATGCGCGCACGGGGAAAAATATAAAACCAATAGCACCATTTATCTTGGATAAAGAGGAAAAGAGACAATTCTGATAAATTTGTTGACCTCACTATGCATCTAGTATATGAAGCCTTAGTTTGTTGACCAACAAACACACGTTAGATATCTCCGTTCGAAAGGTGATTTTTTGTCTTCTAATAAAATAAAATATGCACAATTCAGGTTAACATTGGTTGTTATTAATTTGTATTACTTTATACAAACAGTACAATGAAATTTTTTAAAGGTATACCCATTAATAAGCAGTATGTTGAAGGTTCCATTACAGAGTCCTATGTCGAAGACGAATCTGTTAGATATTGCATGGAGTACATAACAAATTCGTTAGATGGAAATCATAAAAGCTTACGTGAAGCCTTTTTATAGGAGGATGGAGAGTTCTCTGATGAAGGTCCTTTCCTTGGTGATTAGACTATAACGTTGGGACCAATACAATTCGAACAAATACGTCGATGGGTGTTATTTGGACTTAATGTCGATGGACTTCAGGATTACTATATGTTAGAGTTATTTCTTTTATTATCAATTAAAATTTAATTAATATCTTCATTAATAATCACTTATATCAAATGACATATTGTAGTGAATATGAAGCATTATTAAAATTCGTGTCTCGTGCGAAAGGGAAGGGGATTAAAATGACAGAAGTGGAGAAACCAACTTCTTTTATTCCTTGGTTATCAGACAAGGTGATCCTATAAAAACTAATATTTTAATGCCTTTTTTGCATAACCTCCTGAGATATAAACACATATTGACGTAATTATGATTTGTCTTCATTGAACACGATTGGTGAAATCAGGAGAGGCAAAGATAAAAGAAACATTGTGGTGATTAGTTCAAGGGCCGCAATTCAAGGCTAAAACATACAAAAAGTATCGTGTAAATGGTTTTGTATTCTCTCCTAAGTATCACGACTATACAGTTATTACACAGGATAGTGGTGTTTGTTTGGAAGCATGGATGCAACTTCGAACTAGAAAAAGTGATAAGAACCTCACAGATACTTGGACTATGTGGTATGGAGTCATCAAACAAATATTTGAGCTAGACTATACCGCATTTAAGGAGGTGGTATTATATTGTGATTGGATGAGGGTTAAGGATAAGACTAATGATTGTAAGCTTTGTTTGGACTCCAATTTAGTGATGGTAAATTTTGACAAGTTTAAGAGCGTTGACAATGAGTTTGATGAGCCTGCTATTATCGCATTTGAGGCTAATAAAGTATTTTATTCTAAAGATCATAAAAATCTGAATTGGTAGGTTGTTATACATTCACCGAAGATATTGAAGTCAAATGGACGATTTAGAGATCAACATGCTTCCAGTCTATTCATGAAGACCAACCACACTTAGAAAGTTTGCTAAAGCGCTACGATTCTATTTAGTTTATTTAGTATTTTCTTTCAAAAATTATTTGTTTTGTCCCATTGATAATATAATATTTTGTCGGTTGTATGAAGTCTCAAGTAGTTTTTTCATATTCATTTCGAAAACTGTTTGTTTTGAATTTTAGTTTATATGCATGGTATGATCTTGTGATTTATATTTATATGTTTATGAATATGATAATGATGTAAAAATTTCTTAATCCAATAGTACCGGATTTACACATTTTTACATAGAAACAAACAATGTTGAGATCAAGAAATTCTTATAGCGGTAGTACCAGAGTGAGCTTCTTTATGCCACAATGGTACCACCTAGAGCTAAAAAGGATGGGGGGAAGTCTAAACAGTTGTGGTATATTTGACTTGTTGATAGGGATGGCTCATATTTTGGTTATTGGTATAAATGCCATTTTCTTCATTAAATAGATATAGTTTTTATTTATTTTTTTAAATTTTTTATTTTTTTTTGTTCAATGCATACAGAGTACAATGTAGAAAAAAAAATTGGATTACTCTTTTACTCTATACAGAGTACATGGAATGACCATTCAGTTTAATAGGTGTTAATACTAGTTTTCGGATTACCCTTTTAGTGCTATTTTGTAAGTCGCACCTACTAATGACTGACATTACTATTACACTGAATGATCGAGACGGAGAGCAGTTCAAACCCAAATTCATTGTATACAAGACAGTGTTTAGTGCAGGGTGGAAAAAATTTATTGTTACACACAAATTGCTTGAAGGAGACGTTTTGGTCTTCCATTTAGTCAGTCCGAACAAGATTAAGGTTCATATAATAAGGGAAAATGATTTATTGATCCAGAAGGTGCTCTTAGTCTTCTGAATCTGATGCTCATAAAAAACAAAATGGCACAGCAAATGGTTTCGTTGTCATTAATGGTCTGGGCTTAGTATCCGTTTCAGATAAAAACTAGAATGCCAGTGATAAAAAATGGTAAGAGAACAATAGAGATCTCATTCCAATATTTGTTTCTTAGTGGATATGATAAATTGGTTTCTTTAATGCAAGAAATTTTAGTGACGTGGGTTTGAAGAGGGAAGATTGTTTGGAAATGAGTCGGATAAAATCAGCTCTTTTTTTGCTGGAAATGATGGTTTCCTAATGTTTTTTTTACTAGAAATGATAAAATCAACTCTCTTTTTTAACAGATCTGCTATGTCGACATTTTTTTACAAGGCTAACTCAGATTATGTGAAAATACCCATTTCTAAACAAGTGTTTGAGATGATATGGGAAAATTTTGGGGATTAGAAAATAGGGCAACTACAATATTAACAACGCCGTATAGTGGAAAAATGAGTGATTTTTTGGAATTTGATATTCCATTTCCACATAGGAGTGGGAATGTGTGCATGTTGTATGCTGGAGTTACTTGGGATATAAGGATACTAGTGAGAGTGTCCAAATAAGGCTTTTGGATTGGTTGAAAAGGTTGTATGGTTTTTGAATAGTTATGTTTCTAATCATCTAAGATAGGCTTAGGGTTCGTTTGGCAATCCAATTTTAAGGCTTGGAATTGAAATTGGAAGGCCAATTTGAATTTCACGGAATTGAAATTGACCTTCCAATTCCAATTTCAAGCCTTGGAATTGGATTGTCAAATGGGTCCTTATGTGAATTATGTTGATCATGATTTGGTATTGGGAACAAGCTATAAAGAAGCAAAGATTTGGGGTAGAAAATACTATAAGGATAATTTTGAGAGGTTGGTTCAAGACAAAAGTAGGGTTGATCCTGGTAATTTTTTTAAAAGTGAACATAGTATTCCTGTTTTTTAAAATGGGTATCAAAAATGTTATGAGATGATTTTTGAAAACAATTTCCTAAAATGTCTACGTGTGAACAATAGACATTTTAGGAGATTGCATCAAATATTAGGCTAATTAGGAGAAAAGTCAAACTCAAAAAGTACCTTAAAATAAAAAAGTGTCAATAAGGAACCGTCAAAGCACCTTCTACCGTTACTATCGTGACTTAAGCTTGAAAAATTGCCAAATCATTCATTTTCACTTTTTAAGTTGTTAAGATTGTTGTACAGTTCAGTAAAGAGTCACCTCTACCTCACTCTTTATTTTATTATATTAAAGATGGTCTTTCTAATCCTTTCGGTACACTGACTAACGTTAGAATTTACTTGATAGGGATTCTGGATTTCACATTCTCATTACTACTTACCAACGGCTAGTTTCTGAAGATAAGTAATTTTGGCCTTTATTGAAAGGACATATTTTCCATCATGTTCCTAGTTCCTAGTTCCTAGTTTACATTATGTATGGCGTATCCCGTTCCAACCGCCAAGGAAATTCACGTTCACAAGATTCAAGAAGACGGATCCGAATGTCAAGCATCTTTAATATTTTCTTCGACGAGATGTAATTTTGGTATGGATTTAGTTTTGTGTTTGGGATATTTTTTTCTAAACTGTTTTTCACAATATGAGGCATTTTTAAAACTTAATATGTTTTCTGAGAGACATGTAGGCGGAAATTTGAAAATCGTTTTAGTCATCCAAACGACATTGGCATGTTCGATACCTAATTTGATGCCCAGGATCTCATATGGATCAAAGGAAGGCATATTGTTTTGTTTTTAAAGGGGTCATTCGAAGTGACTTCTAATGAGATGTTATCTCGTTCAAACGATGTCATGATATTGTTCGAACGACTTTTCACCACCTCAAATATTTTATTTGCCTATAAAAATATATTTCGTGAAGATTTTCATTAAGACTTTTTATTTACGCAAATTGCATAACGGTTGCAAAATAGTCTTCACTTTTTAGGGAAAATTTTATTTTTGATTCACACAGATCAATCACAATCACTTTTGCCAATCATATTTGAAACCCAAACACTTCTGTAACGAAATTATTCTTGTAGAGAGTTGTCTCTACTGTTGATATTGGGGATACTCGAGTGTATTCACTACTAAAGGAGGAACTGCGGTTCTTATGATTCCCGAAGGAGACATTGCTCACTGAAGGCTGTAGACTTTGTGGGTTCTTATGGGAATTCATTGTATTATTTCTCTAAAGTGTTGTAAGTTGCGATTTTGAAACTTTAGTGAAATAAAGGTTTTGCCCTACAGGGATTTTTCTTGAAATTGTTTGGTTGCATGCTTATATGATTTACTGCTTTCAATCACATAGATGCATGTTTAGGGTGTAATTAAAAAGGGAATTTGTTTGTGGTAATGCCATCTAATTAAATAAGTTAAATCCATTAAAATACTATGAACTCTCAAATTGATATCGCACATACCCCTTTCACAAATTGGTATCAGAGCCGGTTTCACCAAATTACCGTGAGATCATTTTTTTGCAAATTTTTTTGTAATATCAATCATTTTAAAATTTTGATTTTGAAAAATCATAATTTTTTTGATGGATAACTTATATAATCGGATCCCTGTCTTTGATGGCACAAATTATGCACTTTGGAAAGACCGTATGAGATCTTGTTTAAAGGAAATCGACGAAATAGTCTGGCTTATATGTGAAAGAGGGCGGACTCCTCCCACTGTCATCGTTAATAATGTCCTTAATCCCAAACCTGTGTCAGATTGGACTGATAATGAATTTAAGTGGGATACCTATAACTCCCGATGCCTTAGTACCTAAATTCTTTTTCACAAAATGAGGCATTTTTAAAACTTAATATGTTTTCTGAGAGACATATAGGCGGAAGTTAGAAAATCGTTTTAGTCATTCAAATGACATTGTAATGTCGTTCAAACAACATTAGCATGTTCGATACCTAATTTGATGCCCATGATCTCATATGGATCAAAGGAAGTCATATTGTTTTATTTTTGAAGGGTTGTTTCAAGGGGTCATTCGAAGTCACTTCTAATGAAATGTCCATGTCGTTCAAACAACGTCATGATATTGTTCGAATGACTTTTCACCGCCTCAAATATTTTATTTGCCTATAAAAACATATTTTCGTGAAGATTTTCATTAAGACTTTTTATTTACGTAAATTGCATAATAGTTGCAAAGTAGTCTTCACTTTTTCGGGAAAAATTTATTTTTGATTCACACAGATCAATCACAATCACGTTTGCCAATCATCTTTGAAACCCAAACACTTCTGTAACGAAGTTATTCTAGTAGAGAGTTGTCTGTACTGCTGATATTAGGGATACTCGAGGGTATTCACTACTAAAGGAGGAACTGCAGTTCTTATGATTCTCGAAGGAGACATTGCTCAGTGAAGGCTGTAGACTTTGTGGGTTCTTGTTGGAATTCATTTTAGTATTTCTCTAAAGCGTTGTAAGTTGTTATTTCCAAACTTTAGTGAAATAAAGGTTTTACCCTGCAAGGATTTTTCTTGAAATTGTTTGGTTTCATGCTTATATGGATTACTTACTTCAATCACATAGATGGATGTTTAGGGTGTAATTAAAATTAGAATTTGTTTGTGGGAATGACATTGTCATATTTTGTGGGGGAAGTTAAAGAAATCGAAGGATTTAGTCGAGAATGAGACTGAATGCAACGATGGTGGTATAGCACCACAAAAAGGATGTGGATACCCATCAGGAAAACCATTTAAATGCTTCAGATAGTTAAATTCTTGCCAAGTGATGGTAAATTCAGTAAGTACTATTATAGATAGTAACATGATCTTTATGGCCTGAAAAGCTATGGAACAACCGGAATGGCTAACAGGAATCGAGTCTACTAAAGTCCGAGAGGAGGACAAAATCCTAACCTGGTTAGTAGGACAGGTGGTAAGTGGATTATGTACTGAGGTATTTTGTGCGGAGAGAGATCGCTCACGATAATATGTTCCAAAATGAGGAAAAAAAAAAGGACAAGAATACGGTGCCTAGTAAAAGGCAACGATTAAAATAATTTTGTTTTGGTTTGGGCAGACGTGTCACGTCCGAAAACCATTTGTGCAGTCAAGACGATTGCCAGGTTGGGAGTATAGGTTGTATCCTTAGAGGATGCAGCGTGTTTATGTGACACGAGCGAGTCACCATATTTTGTTCATTGCTAGATTAGCATGTGAGACGAGTTTAATGCATATAATTATAAATGTTACCATTAAGTGAATATTTTTCCCTAGTGTAGCGGGATTTTTCTTTAGTGCTATCCGCGGAGGATGGATGAGTATATTAACAAGTTTTGTACTTTATTAAGGTTACTCGTTGTAGTGATGCGATACACGAGTATGATATTATCTTTGTTAAAAGGTTATAAAAATGGGTAGTATGATAGTGGGCATTTATTGCAAGGCTATCGGAGTAGTTGCATTGGTGCAACATGTTTTATGTTTGTTTTGGCGAGGCTTTACCTGTAAGAAGGTTGGACTCGCACTTATATTATCTATCCAATAGACTTCGGAGGAGATAGTGGGCTCGAGATATTCGATGCCAATGTATGTATAGACTTTGTCAGTATAATTCCGTATGTATCAGGATTTACCATTGAGCGAAAAGATTTGACTCAGTATTTTGTTTAGCACTCCGGACCTAGTGATAGGAAAAGTGCATTGTTATATTCATCCTTTAGGGATGTGGGAGTCAATATTTATACCCCTATTGTTAGGGAAAGGAATTTCAAGAATTCCGATTGTATGTATTCGAGGTTTATGGAATGCTATTACCACCAACCTATACTGAACAATAGTGCAATTAGTGAAACGATCTTTGTTAAGCATAATTACGGGAGAAATTGTAACTTTTCTGTCAAGGGACGGAATAAAGGGGTATATACTATGGACGGAGGACCTAACGGATTTCGATAACCGACAATGCTAGGTAGTAGTGTATCGGGGCGGTTCCTTGTTTGGATTTCGCTTTGCGAGACATCCCACGTATGAAACTTGGCGTAAGGTTGGAAATAGGGAGACGTTTGGTCACTACTCCATGAGTTCGGTACCCTGGTCGAAATGGGATCAAGTAATTATGTATGTAAGTTGGGAGTTGAATTTTGTTTTAAGGTCATTGGAGCCGGATTTTTGTGGTAGAAAGCATTGAAAGTTACCCCCACAAGTTGAGGGGTGGGACTATGATAAGGAGAATTTAAGAATTTTGATTTCTAGGGTGATTGAGAGTACCCAAATTTCATAGTCGCGTACAGAACACAAGGTGAATAAAGAGTTAGAATGATTTTTAGAATGGATTGTCTGGAAAGAACTTTATATTATACAAAAGAGATAACCTGTAATCATTTTGATGAATAGAGCGTTAGTGAATTATTTTGGTTGTTGTACAAATTTGAGAAATTTTTGTACTTATCGGAGGAAGGTTGAGAATTATTATTCCTCTCTTATTGTCATGGAAATTGAATGCCCTATTCCTTCTATTCCGCTGAATTTAGTTAGTCCTACATAAGAGTAGCCACCGTTCGCTCTCCCAGGGCGGACGGGGTGTTGCAAAAATGTGGGCATCTGGGTTAGATGCAGTCAAAATAGTCTGAGTCAAAGGGACGTGGTAATAGACGTGTGAAATAAATGTTTGTGGGACTAGTATAACGAAGTGGAAGTGATAGAGTGGATTAAACGTCACATGAGGGGCGATAATCCATACATAAGTGTGTAATTAGAATAGCACGCCCTAACTTGATTGGAAGGCTGTGGGAAGCCATTCAAGAATTGGTATCCCTTGAATATAGTAGAACTTAATTGTTATGAAGCACACCCGGAGCGGAATTGTTAGTAGTCAAGTGTGAGAGTGACTTTCGCATACAAAGAGTAATGATGTTAGTATAGTATAAGAGATCCAGAAGTGCACTTCGTGGAGAGAAGAGCACGGGTCGAAACTTTCGGCATATTACGTGTCACTTAATGTGAGACGTTTCAAGGGAAGAATCGATGTTTAGCGAGACGTAGTGAGTAGTCTCTACATGCACCGCCCATAGGTAAAGTTTGGTTGAAAGAGGAGAATCAACCAAAGAATTTTGTGTTTATCGAAAATTCCTGAACTTGGAAGAGGTCGGTAAAGCTGACTAAGTTCTTGAATGAGTTGCCATCCTCAAAACAAGATCAAGGGTTTATCCCGAACATGTGAATTAAGTCACCGAGAGGGAAGTGATTGATATTCCTTTGGACTGGCTTACAATATTAACTAGTATGCCCCAGAATTCCTTTGAAAGGAAGGATCGCGCCAGTGCATGGTCCGGCGCAGTATAAATTTCTGAATCAGGATGAGATTTGGTGAATCCCACCTTTGATATGAGATTTCAGGAACCATCGGAGAAAAGAATTTCGTTTTGAGTAGGATGTATCACCCTTAGCCAAAGAATGGGCGCACGGTGATTAAAGATTTGTGGAGCCACGTGAAGGAGATTTTGGAATCTTGATACGATGATTTCAAGAATACTCTGTAGAAGCACTCGTACCTGTTTGTCGCGTACGAGGTACTTATTAAGGTTTTGTTATGGAAGAACCTCGACTATTCTCCTTCCGTATGTTTAGAGGAGAGTAGATAATCAGAATTTTTGGATCGGTCGAGAAAACATCCGATAAATGTGGTAGAATTCCACGACTGTTTTAGGTGAGCAAGAGTGATCAAATGTTTGTAATATTTTCTGAATGGGAGTTTTGTATATGAATAAATCCGAGTATTTGTCATGTAGTGAGGTGCGGCCTCCTAATGTTAGTGAGATAATGAAATTTTAACGTATTAACGTATAGGCGTGACCTATGCGAATGTTGTCGGGTGGGAGCACAATGTGAAGTGTCTCCAATGAGAATGTAAAACAATGTTGCTGTGAGGAAAAAGCTATAGTGATTGAGCGTCGTACTATGTAGATAGTTTGCGTACTGACAAGGATATCCAGAATCATGCTACCTGGTAGGCCTTATTTTTCGAATTTCGGGACGAAATTCAGTTATTAGGGGGGAAGTATGTAATACACCGTATTTTTATAACTTTTAAATTATGGGATTTATTAAATTTAATTGAGATAAATTAATTTAATTTTAATCCGGAACGTTGCTTTAAATATTTACTAGCGTGACGAGAGTTAGTAATTATTGGAAATTTGTTATTTTTTGCATATTACTGGATGAGTATAGTAATATATGAGATTTATTTTTATAATATTGTCACGTGTGAATAAAATGACAATTGTGGAAATTTAAGTCGGGACGCGCCTGTGTCGTGTCGGGACTAAATGAGAATTAATAAAAGTGAATATTTTATAAGTTGTTCGGATGGTCATTTTGAGTGCTCCAACGCGTCCGGAAGGGTCGAGATAGTCAGAAAAGTGTACCCGGGGGTTTAGTTTGGGTCTCGGGGCGTTTTTAGGCTTAATTGGTACCCCGGGAGGGCGTTTTGGTCATTTTACATTTTTGGGTAATTAAACCCACGAAAATTAGAGGAGTTATATCAGATACCTAGGTTACCTTCTAGGGTTAGAAACTCTAAACACAAGTGACGGCCATAGGAGAGAAGGAGAGAGCTCTCAAGGCAAATTCAAGGGCCGAAACTCAACCGTTTGCACCGCCGCCACCGCCAACGCGTAGATCGCGAGACGGGGAACACAACCATACTGAATTCGACGCCAAATCAGAACGTCAAAAAATCCCAGGCAAGTGTTTATCTTGCTATTTTCGTTGGTGCATCTTTCATATTAGTTTAGGAGTAATTAAGATGAGTTTTAATGGAGGAAAACCTGATTTATGATAGGAAAATCCATGTAGTATTGGTCTAATTGATAATTCTGGAAACCCTTGCCATGTAGAGGAATTTAAACCACGAAATTATGATGTGTATAAGAAGAGAATTCTGGAAATAATTGTTAGAACCATGTTTAAGAGAATTTTAGGGTTCTTGAGATTTTGTATGAAATTGGGGCTGTTAATCCATGATTAAATGACAGAAATCCACATGCTTTACGCTGAAAATACCTATTATGATGATATAGGGTTAGTAGTATCAATTCTGGGTCGATTGGGATTAGAAAATATGGAATTTGTTGATGTTAGTAGAGGAAACCCGTAACTGCAATTCTGCAGTTTTCGCTGACCTGTTTGATCGATCGATCGAGCCCAGAGCTTCGATCGATCGAAGGTTAGATCGATCGAGCCCCAAAACTCGATCGATCGACCCCTCCTGGCAGACTCCTATTTCCCTTATTAAATAAGTTAAATTCAATTTATTGTGAGAAAATTCTTGGGCATCCTTAATGAAATGTTTTGGGAGATAGGGAAGACCAGTAGGACATGTGAATAGATTTTGGGACCCTTGATGTCGGGCAAAGATTGTACTTTGGGAGAATTACATAAGGGTCGGTAAATTTATGATTTAAAGAGAGAGGCACGTAAGAGAGTTACTTTGGGACAAATGTGTATGCCTACTGAATTTTATAATTGGGAGGATAGAATCCATGAAGCGTTATATATTAAGTGGAAAAGGTTCCTCAAATTAAAGTAAGATGTGAATGGTTATAAGTGATAACTATATAATGAGAAACAAATGCAAATGACGTAATTATAGGAATTGAGAATTTACCCATTATTGATATGGTAATATGAGTATAGTTATATGATTGTGTATGCATATACTATCTATGTGTGAAAATCAGGCCCACGCTACTTGCTATCCATGAGGTTTCCGCGCTGGGACAGTCTTATCTCGATGGGACCTTTATGGGGGATATTGACTTGTACCCTAGAAGATAGATATCCTTGGTACAAGCTATCGAAATGATAGTTCAGACGGTCCTAAGAGATGCGGGTATGTGCTTTCCTCTTAGAGACTTGGAATCTATGCTTCTCCTCATTTTGTTTGTGTATAGGTATCCTTGGTATAGACTATCGCAGTGATAGTTCAGACGGTCCTAAGGGACTTGGAACCTATAGTTTGTATATGTGTTAATACAATTCGAGAGTGATTCCGAATTTGTATTCCCTTTAATGTGAGTGATATGGGGTGTGGATAGTAGAGTATGCCCGCACCATAGTTATTATGTGGGGTGCTGTTTTAATATATATATTTTCGAGTAGTTAATATATATATATATATATATATATGAAATTATGAAATCTGGAACTGCCTACTGTGATTTGATATGTAGGACATAGATGATGACTCAAATTGTAAATACTTGTTTTGAGAAAGTATAATATAAAATTGGAAAGCTTTATTAATTAATAAAGTCAAAATGAGATCTTCGGTTACTAATTGAAATATTCTTCTCAAAAATTGAATCGTGAAATTTGAATCTTACGAGTAATCTAATATAGGTTAAATCATTTGGAAAATTTGTGCGATAAATGATAAGACAAACCGTTGGGAAGGTTAGTGCGATAGGTGTGCACATTAGAAGAGAGGTGAGAATTTCTCAAGAGAGTGTCGTACTAATATGTTGTTGCATTGGCATGTATCAATTTAAATACTTGCTAAACGTATTTTAAATCAAACACACTTTCGGGCTCTGACCCGTTTTCCTCTCTCTCTCTCTCTCTCTCTCTCTCTCTTGTATATATATGTATGTATTACAGGTGCCCAGCCACAGGGGCGTCTTGCTTAGGATCTCTTGGAAGGAACGCGCTGCAGCTTAAGTGGGAGTTGCAGGTCTCTTGATTAGACGACTTCGTTCATTCAGACCCACTCTTAGTATTTTCATTTAGATGGGCATGTGTAGCCCTTTCCATTATTTCATTGTTATTGGACATTTATATTTCAGTTATTTCCAGCACTGTTACTATGGGATTTATTCAGTGGGTGTGTTACTTTAGATTTCGCATGTTGACATTCGATTGATGAATGTTTTGAATTAATTGGATTATGTTCCAGGGTTATTGTGGTGTGATTCTTATTTATTTAGATGTTGATAAATAAATAAATAATTTTTCTTTAAATAAAATTTGGAGAATAATGGTTTAAATGATTTTGACACTTAGCTTAATTAATTAGGGTGTTTAATTTGGAAAAGTTTTATTTTTCGACAGTGATGCTGAGAATGAACCAACTGTTCACCTTGATTTAATTTAATAAAGGAGTGATCGCCCGGTATTTAATTAGGCGGGGTGTCACACGCGATTAAGGCATCGAAATTGCAAAATTTGACCACCCAGTTTAATACTATCACTATGTTAGAGTCCAAGTATTTTGATGAGTTTTATGCTAGATTATCTGACTTTGTTAACACGAGTTTTAATACGAGTGAGAAGATTGATGATTCGAGAGTTGTGAAAAAGATTTTGAGGTCACTCCCATCCCGATTTATTCCTAAGGTCACTGTTTTGAACTCTTTGGGTGTATTAGATTCACTTAGGTTAGAAGAACTGGTATGAGATCTTCAAACTTATGAAATCGACATGCTTTCCAACACCATTAAGCCTAAGGATAGAGTGATAGCTTTAAAGACTACATTTAAGAAAAATAAAAATGAGAGAGTTTGTGAGTTTGATTCAAAGGGTGAGGTAGATATCAATGACTTGTCCTGGTTTGCTAAAAATTTTGAAAAGTTTCTCAAAATTTCCCAAGAAAATTCTTTCAATAAAAAGATTTTTGAGAAAAACAAAAAGAAATATGAGGTCAAGGATAGCGGTGAGAAAGAGGAAGATATAAGGTGTTATGAATGTGAGGGAAAAAGGCACAAGTCTTTTGAGTGTTCCACTATGATAAAAAGAAAGGGTAAGAAAATTGCTAATACGGCCACTCTTAACGATAATGACATCGAGTTGGATGATTCCGGTAATGAATCACCACATGAAAAGTGCATTGCTTTCATGGCTAGTCACGTGAGAATATCTAGTTTGTCCCATGACGATGAGGATAACTTGTAAACGTGAGAGCCTCGATAATGTTTTGAGCCTTTCGATGGATAGTGAGTGTGAGGATGAGACTGCAAGTGAGGGAAAAGAAAATCACCAAAAAACGTTTAGAGATTTGTACACTGAGACTTTGAAGACTAAAAAGTGGAATAAAGAGTTAGGTATTAAGTTGTTAGATTTGGAGAGATAGATAGAAGTTTGGAGGGTGTGTGAGGCATCATTGAGTTAGCTTGAGAAGGTGAGAGTTTCTTTGTGTGAGCAGTTGATCGTCTTAGGTCAGGAAAATAGTGAATTGGCTAACACTGTGGCTAATCATACGGGAGATCTTCAATCTTCATTGTAGACTCGTGAGAAATTTGAAGCCCGTGTATCCCAACTCGATAGAGATCTCAAATGTGCTCGGGAGGTCAAGGTCACTGTAGAGGACACATCTAAGAAGGTTGGAAGGATGATCCTTGGTCCCACTTTGGGTAATGTTGAGAGACTGGGAATAAGTTATAACAGTGCGTCCACTTCCCAAGTTGCACTCGAGCCGATTCCCGAGTTTGTGATAGATCCTTCTCTCAACCTAATTCACCTAGGCATCCGTTTCCCCATAGGAGATCGCGTCTTAGACATTTTGAGAGAGATGTTCCTAGGCCAGTTAATGTTTGTTCCCATTGCAAGAAAAGAGGATACCTTAGAGAATTTTGCTTTAAGTTGGGTAGTGTGTCTCATAGGTAATTACCTTGTGTTGCTACTACACATGTTCCGACACACACTCCCACACATGTTACTATGAATACTCCCGCACATCACATGAGATATTTTGAGCACTTTCGAGAGCAAGTTGAGTATTTGGTCAAAACTTCACATGATTTGATGGATGTTTTTCATAGGATGTCATCACCTTTGAAAAACTCCTCCAGACCTAATGATTGAGGTTTAGACTTGTTCGCTAGCATAGGATGCTTTCATGTTTATATTATTCATGCCTATTGCGAGTGTGTACTATTATTGTATTTAGCTTTTTGCATTTTGATATATTTTTTGAATAAACCAAAAAGATTTTTGTTTTTGAAAAATTTTGGAAAAATATAAAGTGATTTTCTATTTTTTGAGAAAAATTTGAAAAGACAAAAAAAAGTATTTTTGATAAAAAAAATTTGAAAAACACAAAAAGATTTTTGTAATTTGTTTACACCGTATATGGATAGACATTTAGGATGACCAAGTCATAATATCATTCCATTATTCACGTGACTTTTTTATAGTGTTTTGAGACACAGCGTCATTTCATTCATGTGATTTATAAGATTTAGAGTCATTGAGATGTGATTAGTGATTACTTTCTACATGTTTGACTCTTAGTCTCCTTTAATGCACACACGCACGAATTTATTTGATTTTTGTACGTGTTTGTCACATGTTCATCAAAGTGTTTTCATCTCAATCATGTCTTTAAAACGAACCAAATGCGATAAAACGAGACAATGAAAGTAGTGCATGTAAGAACCGTAACCCGTGAGAGTTTGTTTTGTATTGAAAAAATATGAGTGTATACGAAAAATGGCTACGAGAGGCAAGTGAATTCGTCGTGAAAGCCATTTGAAAAGAGCCTAAGAAAAAATTAAGGCAATAAAAAGAAAATATGCCAAAAAGTGGTCAAATAGTTTAGTTTGATTGATCTTTCAAATGAAAAAATAGAAAATAAGACCATGTTTATCTTTTGAGAGAGTTAGGTTGGAAAGCAACGGGTTTGCACGTTTTTAAAGAGTCTTGAAAAAATATTACATAGTTTAGACGTTATTGGTGTGAAAATTATTTTAGACATTGATTTGTTGATTAGATTGAGTCAATATCATATGAATTCAACATTTTTACACCTAAGGACGATTTCGAGTCCATTCGTTAGGAGTATCCAAAATTCATCGTGCACATATATTATGAATGTTTAAGTTTATTTTTCTATCAAATTATTTGACACTCATTCATTCTGTTTCCACAATTTGATTATCTTACTGTTGATTCATGGTGTGTTGTTTTTGTAAAATTATTTTTTCTTAAAAAATATTTAAAAAATTAAAAATAGTTTGTGGAGCCTTTGGGATTATCCTTGCATGAGCTTAATTGATATATGTTTGTGACACTCCGGGTTTTATTATTGTTTATTATTTTCCTTGTCTTTTTCGAGCAAATAAAAAGGGGGAGAACGAATTATGAATTTGGAGGAGTGAGAGTTTGAATTATGGGGGAGAATTGAATTGATTTGATTTATGATTTATTATTTTATTTCAAACTCGATACTTCACAAGGTATTTTCTTTGTCTATTGTGTGTAGGACTTTGATGAGCATTTGATAAGCACACAAGATAAGAACAAGAGAAAGCAAGGAGATTTTAAGACTTGCATGTTTAGTATCTTTTCACTTTTGGTTTCATGAGAGGGTATTAGATTTGTATAGGACATTTGTTTATAATTTGGATATTTTTATTTTATACCGGAATAGCCATAGGGTGATATTCGTAAGGACATATTTTTCATCATGTCCCTAGTTCCTAGTTTACATTATGTATGACGTATCTCGTTCCAACTGTCAATGCAATTCACGTTCATAAGATTCAAGAAGATGGATCCGAATATCAAGCATCTTCAACATGTTCTTCGACGAGATGTAATTTTGGAATGTATTTAGTTTTGTATTATTTAGACTTTTTACTAAGTATTGGGATATTTTTTTTCTAAATTGTTTTTTACAAAATGAGGCATTTTTCAAACTTAAAATGTTTTCTGAGATACCTGTTGGCAAAAGTTTTAAAAATCATTTTAATCATCCAAACAACATTGCAATGTCATTCGATACCTTGTTTGATGCCCAAGATCTCATATGGATCAAACGAAGGCATACTATTTTATTTTTAAAGGGTCATTAGAAGGCACTTCTAACGAGATGTCCATCTCATTCAAACGACGTCATAATATCGTTCGAATGACTTTTTGTCTCCTCAAATATTTTTTTTGCCTATAAAAACCTGTTTTCGTGAAGATTTTCATTAAGACTTTTCATTTATGCAAACTGCAGAACAACTGCAAAATAGTCTTCACTTTTTAGGGAAAAATTATTTATGATTCATACAAATCAATCCCAATCACTTTTGTGAATCATCTTTGGAACCCAAACACTTCTGTAACAAAGTTATTCTTATGGAGAGTTGTCTCTACTGCGTATCTTGGGGATACTCGAGGGTATCCACTGCTAAAGGAGGAACTGCGATTCATGTAATTCTACAGGGAGTCATTGCTGACTGAAGGTTGCGGTCTTTGTGGGTTCGTATGGGAATTCATTGTAGTATTTCTCTAAAGTGTTGTAAGTTGCGATTTTCAAACTTTAGTGAAATAAAGGTTTTGCCCCGTGGGAATTTTTCTTGAAATTGTTTGGCTGTATGCTTATATGATTTAGTGCTTTCAATCACATAAATGCATGTTTAGGGTGTAATTAAAATTAGAAATTATTTGAGGGATTGACATCTAATTAAATAAGTTAATTCCATTAAAATATTTAAAACTCTCAAATTGATATCACACATACTGCTTTCATATTTATTCTTAAGAATAAAATAGGCATATCAAGCTCTGACGGAGTAAAAATTCTCATTTTCATGAAAATATCCTTCATGGACTCTATTCTATGTTGGCCATTAATATGATTGGTTATCTAGAAGTATCTTGGAACTATCATATTGGTTGTAAATACCCCCATTGAATTGTTAGTTGTGAAAAAAAAATCTTTGAATTATCTCTACCTTTTATAAATTCTTCTTTTCATTTCATTGAACTATCATAGTGTTTGTTTATGAATATGATAATGATTTATACATTATGTCTTCTTTGTTTATATTTCTATGTTTTTTAATTTTGGTCATTATTCTTTGTTTTGGCAGCATTCGTTTGGTACATTATGGCTTCTAGTGCTGATGGAGGTTTGAAGAAACCATCATTATAAAATGAGATGCAACAAACATTTGTTCCCTACAAGAAGAATTAGCCGATGGAGATTCGCACCAACCATCTTCAAGTGCGACTAAAAAGAAGCAAGCAGAAAAATGAAAAAAAAAAGTTAAACAATTAAAATGTATGACCCTGAATGGTAAAATGATGAACATAGTTCTAGTTGATGGGTGTGTAGTCGGTTCGTGAAGTGGAAAGTGGAGTACTTGTTTTGGTGATTTTGTTAGATCTTATATCCCGATTAATTACGAAGATTGGAGAGTTGTGCGAAAAAACTATAAAGATGACATTTTGAATACTTTAATGGTAATATTTTCATATTAAAGATAAAAATGACTTAGCTATTGGTTATATGATATTCGTGGTTTTATTATTTATTAATGTTAATTAAAGGGGTAATTTGAGCCCGATGTCGAATCAGAGGTGGCTCGCCCGTTGATGGAGAAGAGGTTCCCACAAAAATTTAGGACGCACAAAAATAATATGAGATGTTTTTTATCTACTGTTGGAATTATACCGGAAGGATGATCCTGATATATGGAGATCATTTAAATCAACAAAAAAGACAAAAAAACATTAAAAATGCCAAGAATCGAACCTAATTAGAACATGCCCATATACTTGGGTGACGCACGTTTGCTGCGATGGAATATAAAATGGTATGTATGATAAGAACTATAAATTATTATCATCGCTTTTGTGTATAACATTTGCCAATTAAATTATAGGTTGAAGCAAACCCAGAACAAGAAGTAAAGCTAGTAGATGTATGGTTTGCAGAACACGAGGACAAAAATGGGAATGTCTTAAAAGGTGTTAAGATTCACTATGTGAGTATTTATATGAGAAGTAAAAGTTTTTTTAATGTATATTTCATTGTTTTTACTAATGTGTTTTTCTTCTTCAGATCTATAACTATGTTGTGATAGGATAAACTCAAGGACGTGGTTAAAAATGGAAGAGTGAGAGTGGAGAGGGTAGTATCAAGAGCCAATGCTTAGAAAATTATGAGGTGACAAGAGTTTTTGAAGAGGAGAAAAAGGGTAGAGTTCGTGCAGTTTTCCCCTCGTTTCAAATAGGCAGTTAATTCGATTAGGGGTGGCAAAGGCGAAACTCAAACAAAGAAATAAGTTAAATGATAGTGCGAATGCATTGAAGAAAGAGAACATTGCTTATATGAATCAAAAATTGGATAAAAATAACACAAAGATTCAATCTATGAAGGTATATATGTATGTTATATAATTTTATTTAATCAATATATCTATTTAGTTATGAAAGTCTAACTGTTGTTTGATCTTGTTTGTCAAGGATGTTATTCAAAGTTTGGTTCGGGCCTTCAATTCTTAAAATGAAAATGGTTCACAACTGACACCAATAAGTGAGCATGCATCTAATACAAGTCTCCGCGGATAAATCTTTCCAAAAATCTTGATAATGTTTTTGGATCAGCTCGTCGTCCTTCCACCTCCGTCAACCCCACCGTCATCTTGCTTGATAGGTACAATGAAGAATTGGCAAAGAGGTATGTCGTGACGGATGTGACAAGGGATATATGTCACGGGAGGCTAGTTGGAGTCTAAGAAAAGAAAATATATGTGGAGGATGTTATGAAGCCCGATGTTATGTTGGATGCTCCTCAAGGTGGCAATTACATTTTCGCCGATTTAGTCTTGGGAGGATATTTGATTTTGATGGATTGTTGGCTTAAATATGTATAGTTTATGAGTTAAGACCATGATTTTATTTTTGAATGATTTAATTTGACATGCTTTTGATTTGGATTTAATTTATAATGTGATTTTGTCATGAACTTTGTTTAAGTTATCTAGATTTGGACTGAATTTGTACTATGCTTTTGTTATGGACTCTGTTTAAGTTATCTATTTTTGGATTATGTATTTTAAAAACCTTTTTAACTCCGACAATGCCAATATTTATATGAGCAATGTGTGTCCCAATCCGGATAAAGGGGGGGAGAGGAAAGGTGATTTTCTAGAATCAAAGAATCGGTCTAAATAATATTCGCATTAACCTAACTTGTCCGCTGTGAAACTAGTGTTGGGTTGGTTTTCAATGCATTAACTCGACATGTGAAAGGAGGGCCCACGACATGGAAGGCTTGTACAAGGAATATGACGAAGCTCCAGAGGAACTACTTAGGGTAGTTGATAAGGAGACGGAGGAAGATGATTTTTACTTTGTGTAGTGCTCTTGACTTTACCTGTGTTTGTGTCTCTTTCTAATTTCCTGTTTTCAACAAAAAAGAAAGGAGGGCCCACGACTGGGGAGTTTCCAACTTTTGAGTCCCGAGTAGGGAAGAGGACAGCTACTAGCATAAACTGTATATAGACCCTCAAGCTTTTAGCACAAACTGTATATAGATCCTGAGCAGGGAGTTTCCAACTGTTGGAATGCCTGTTCAGGTATGTCACTTTTTGCAATCTGATGTAACTTGTTTCTCTTGTTAGGATATTTTTGTCTGTGTTTTCATCTAAAATAAAACAGAAAAATGTAAATTTAATTGAAATTCAGTAATCCACTAATAATAACCTTCACAACCCACCCCTGTGCTAAATCAGAGAATATATACATACTAATAATACTTTAGAGTTACAGGAAATCCGTTCCAATCGTATGGTTGAATCAACGATTGGATCTGATCAAGAATCAAATCGTTTGGATGGATTGTCCACGTAGTCATTACATATGGTGGATTCATTATACATCACACTTTGATCCATAATTTGGGATATATATATATATATTATTGACCCGTCCTGTACGTGTCAATGTACTTCTGGAAATCTTCATATCGGCATGTCAGTGTTGTGACCGTGCCTCATATATATATACATGCTTCATAGAAAATTATTTTATGAACACGTAACTCAATCTGAATTACTCCACCTTGAATGTTATTTAATTATATGCTTGTGCAGACACGTGGCTGGAAGGCGTGGGAGCGGGAGGCTTTATCCCATGACTATGAGTTTTCAAATGATACATCATTGCGGTATTTAGAAATGACTTGTTCTTTACGTGTTATCTGGAAATTAAAATTTTCTTTTAGCACTTATGTCCTTTTAAAGTATCTACCCCTTGAGCTCATGAATCAAGATTACCCCAATAAGTTATTTCTCAAATTAGATGTTTATCTTATACGTGGTGTTTTCTCAGATTAATGGTTAATGTGCATGTACATTTGTAGGTGATGTTATTAAGACTTTAAAGGATAACAGGTATACTTACTAAAGAAGACTATACAGATGATTGGAGGCAGAAAAATGATTTGACTGAGAAGATGAATGAAGGTGATTTAATAACATGCAAAATTAAATCAGTTCAGAACAATAGGTACCACGTGTTCCTTAATTGTAGGAAAAGTGGGATGAGGAGTTCCCATTTTTTATTATTTAATTCTTATTCACTAATACAATTCTGATAGTTACCATTTAGCTCAAAATTTTTACACGTTCTAATAGTTCACTACAATTAAATATTAAATTTTATGATTTTCTTTGTCTCAGAAGTGTATGCTGACTTGAACCTTGGGAACATCAAGAATTACTTTCTCGATGTGCTGACTTGAACCTTGGGGATGGAAATGTTACATCGTGATAGAAGAACAACTCTTATCACAGTAATTTCTCCTCTTATTGAAATTAGGAACAATGGTCCCCTTTGTGAAAATGTAATGTAAACACGAGAATAACAATCCCTTTTTGTTATTTCTTCTAATTTTGTATATAATTTATATTTTATAGTTAATGTATTCGGGTATTGCCTTTGACATGATGTTTTTGTATATGTTTATAAAAAATATTTAAGACATATAATTTTTGTGGTAAAGAAACTATGTCGATAATTTATGCACTTGATTTTTTTATTTGGTATTAGGTAGCAGCGATCACAAGTTCAAATGCCCCTGCTTTTTTTATTGGAGGTCCACTTGGTATTAATTTCTTATGTTTTTTTACTTCTGCCACATTTTTCGGTTTGGGGTTTTGTATTTTTAGTATATTGAACTTATGAGGTACTTATTCTGCTTTGTTCCGCACTAACCATCGTTGCCACATTAGCTATTCCAAGGTCTGACTGCTCATCCAAAGGATTTTTTGCAATGCTGTAAAGATATGTAAAAATTTTAGGGAGGTTGCTTCTTCGTATTCCACCCCATTCATCGGGATTTTTTAGCATGTTGATGACAAAATTAAGAATATAAAATTTATGTTCTTAAGAAAAATCTCTTATTTCTATGCACAACTTTATAGCCGTTTGATTCACGTATGACATTTTTTCAGGGAATACGTTTACATATGATGGTGCTTGCGGCATCAAAAATAAATACTTCATTACATAGCATATGGTACTATTTTCAAGGGAAAATTGGTACGCATTGATATTGACCTCAATTATGATTTACTAACTTTATCATACAAACAGGTCATGCATTGTATACAGTGCTTGCTCATTGTTTATGCCTTCTATGTTACTTAATTGGTTGATATATTTTTATGTAATTGTGGCCTTAACTAGATTTTTCTATTTCAGGGGATGGCACCAATAAATTCTTCAATTAGTTGAAAACAAACATTTTATTGCGGAGATTGCGCTCTTATTCGGATTTCAAGGACATCCACAAATCTTGGATGACGTTTTTTATCGTGTCCAAACTATGAAGTTCATTTGGGCAATATTTTTCATTGGATTGATCTGGTCGCTTCGTCGGATACCGGATACCATGAGTTGTCATTATAAATCAAAGAATTGGAGTTGATATGTGTAACTACAAAGGATGCAATGGCTAATTTCAAATATAAATATCCAGCGCTAGACTGAAAAAATGATACTATGAATTTTCAAATCAATTGTGTGGTGTTCGCATAAGTGACGCTAACTATATTTTTTTCTAATATGTATTTGAACTAGTTTAAAGTTGTTGGGAAACTTGATTTCAATATGTAATTTGAATGAAAGTAGTTTGATTGCAATCCATTGGATTGGTATTTTGAATGATATTAGTTTGACTTTTGTAATGAAATTGGTATTTTGAGTTCGAAAAATTTACATTGTGTAGCCTCATATGATGTTGTTTATGCGAGGTACAAGATGGACTATAAACACGGTGAATAGTCATATAAATACATGAAAATTTGTCCAAATTTTTTAAACTCTTTATAATTATGTGTTGTATTTTTTTTACTTAATAAGTTCGTACCACGGTGTATGTATTTATGTATATAAACATGATGTATGTATGTGTGCAAAAAAATTCTCAAAATTTTCCCAATTTTTTTAAACTAATAGTTTCGTACCATAGGTTATTTGAATATTTGTTTATCTGTTACGAACTAAATACTACGTATGGTCCTATCAACGATTTACACTTTAGAAAATTAGCGTTGTGCCTTCAGGCACGGGCATACCTATATATATATATATATTGTTTTTTTTAATTTTTTAATATTATTAACGGACCTATACCGTTTTTAAATGTGTTACAAAAATTATGTTCTAAATGTGTTACGAAATGTTGGTAATGGTAAAAGTATGTGAGCAATTTAACTCATCTGTAACACTTTACTAACGGTAAAACAGTGTTAGTAGCACATAATTTAGTAATACTTTAGTAATGGTAAAATAGTTTTAGTAACACAGAATTTAGTAACGGTAAAAAAGTATTAGTAATTTGCTTACCCGCGCATTTTTTCTAACATTTTCTTAGTGTTAGTACTTATTTTAGTAACACTACAATATCGTTACTAATTGACTGTTTAATATATCAAGAAAATGTGTGATAAATAAAAAAAATTCAAATACCCTTGATCGTTATAAAAAAAGAATACTCAATTTTATATTCTCTAACCACACATATTAATGTCCACAATTCAAAATAATTATGAATTATTCACATTTAACATCTACATGATTCAAGTCTGGTCGGTATTCCATGTTGTCCGAAATTCTAAGGGAACCGTAAACACATATTAACAACCCAACAATTAAAACATGAATAGTAAAGACATAAATAAACATAAATAAAAAAAATCAAGATAAATAAGGATTCCCAACTATTATGGTCAGTATACAACTCTGTCTATGTGCATTGTTTAACACTGTCCATACAGATTTCTGCGCAAAAAACAGCCTCCTATTATAAATCTAGTTCTGCCCTCCTCCATTGAAAATGGAATATCCCGTCCTGGTAAAAAAAATTATGTATTAATGATAATTGAGGAGGTGTTGATTGTAATTATGGATGAAAAATTGGAGAAAAATAAAAAGAAAAGAAACAGGGTCATTCAAACGACATGGATCTATCGTTCGAATGGCAGTGCGTAGGTCGCGAAAAACCCTAAATCACTGACCAACGTATATGGTGCGCATAGCCGACCGTGAAGAGCCCATGGAAGTATGTGGTATAAGAAGATTTCGAGAAAAGATAAAGGAAATATGGAACATGTCAAGAAAAGGGTTGTGTAGTAAAATGTGATAATACAACCTACTTAAATGAATGTAATAAATGTTCCAGTAAAGGTGAAATGGACAAGTAAATGCGTAAATTTGTTAATGTTTATAAGATAAGGTAAAAATGGTAAAGTAAATGGGTAAATGGATGATTAAGCAACCAAGTTGTTAAACCAATAATTTGCATAAGTATGCATGGGAAAGGGTTTTCAAATGACAAAATAAGTATTTTCTAACACGGTGAATGTGTGTGTTAAAATGGTGCTTTTCATTGAAAATACTAAAGTTCATTTAAATGAATAGAAAGGGGTGATTCTGATAAAGGAATGTGTTTAGATAAATCAAATATAATGGTTTCAAGTGTTGAACCGGGTGTGTTAAGTAAAGTGAGAAATGGCAAGTATGAATAAAGGAAGTCTTTACAAGATTAAGGTAAATTAGTCTGGATAAGTAAGGTTTTCGGAAGTAACATTGTTATTGCATTGGAATATGTATTTTCAAAGGTATACTTATATATATGTAGATACATATATATTTTCGCATGCATGTGGTTGTAGCGTGTGAGTATCCTTTATGTCGTTCGTTTCTATACTACTTTGTAAATTTCCACTTGGCATAGGCTCACACCCTCGCTTTGTTACGGTCGGTTGGGTGCGGGTTCATATTTTGAAGGCGTTATATAGGTAAGTACTTCATTTATTTTTTCATTAGTAGCTTTGTTTACTTTGACTTCAGGATTCTTTCCATAGGTCCCTCACGTAGTTTATCTTGAAATTGGTATCGCATGCTAAACAAGTGAAACGTTAATTAAAATAGAACTCGACTAGAAACATTATGTAGGATTGTTCCATTGCAGTTCACACCTAATGCTCGGATCGGATCGGACCGAGTTGACTATGGGTAACCCATAAATTCGGGTCGGGGCGTTACAAATGGTATCAGAGCACTAGGTTTAAGATTTCTTTCGGGTGTGACGTGGTGAGGTCGGTATTAGATCTTTCTACGTCGGTATTGGGTAGGTTCGGTCATGCTAGTTTGATGATGGTTGGGTTCGTGTTCTCGACGGTAAAGTCAAAGAGCTTAGAACAACAAGTAAGTTAGTTCCAAGTGGAAAATAATTAAATTGATAGTTATTAATCGCTTTTGCATATCTAATTATAATTGTAATAATTTGCGGGTGTCCATGCAAGCCCTTAGGGGTGACACCGAGAATGTTAGTGTGAGGTGCTCGTATAGAATTTTAATGGCATAGAATCATTGAGGTGTTGGTAGAATGAAATGATTCCCAATGGGAAAATAGCACGAGTTACATATAGTCAATAGTAGAGGTTGATGGTTAGGGTGTTTCGATTAGACACTAATGATTGGTGATTAAAAGGCATATATAACCCTTAGGTACGACGGTCATGGGTAGTAACGCCAGTTATGTAATAAGGAAAATTCAATCCTTGGGGTGATATTGCAATTGACGGTAGTTCGATGAATACACGAATGATTCCCCATGAATTTTGTGTGGTTGAAAGTCAAATGTGAATTAATGGCAATCTAGTGTGATCATAAGACACAGTTAGATGAGTATTTTTTTTAGTCAAGTAATGCCTATGGGAATTTGGGATTCGATCACGATATGTTAAAGCAGACAATGACCTAAGTGTAATAAGTTGGTGACATCATCACTGGTTATTGGATAAGGTCGATGTAGACAGGGCGTGAGGTATCCGCCAATAAGAATGATTTATTTACGCTAAGGGTGTGAAAGGTAGAGCCTTTCATCCAAGGAGGGAAGTCGGGCATTGAATTCCTAAAGGACTACCGAGTCATAATTTGCGTTCGTATTGCGAGAGTGAATGGTTGGGATTCAATTCGCCACGATTAGTGAACCAGGCAGGGGTATATGGCCATAAGTGGTACTCGATGAGAGTTTTGTGAATGAATGGCATGACTTTAAGTATACTATATAGGTCCTCTTCCATAAGTCAAAATCCGATGCCTATGGGCAAAATTCCGCGGATGATTTCTTGTCCCTTTGACTCAAGTGTGTTCCTTTTGATTTCGGTAATAGACATTCAGTGTTCTCACCTATGTGGTGACTCATATTAGTGCCATATCTGGGTACGGCGCAGTTGAGCCCGAGAGAACACGGTGGACCAGGTTTGGGCATTATAACTCGGTAACTGGGTGCGCTCATTTGAGGTATTCTTGTTGTTGCATAAAATTTTGCATATGGGTGGCTACGCTTTAGGCCACTTAGTTTGTTCGTGGTAATAATCTCCTTTAGAATAGTGGACTCTTGAATGGTCGTCTCGACAGTCAGTGGCTCGGGTTGTGATAAGGGGGATGATGGCTTGAGGATACAGTATAGTGTTGGAAATCGAGGAAAAACTTAGCATACGATTTTGCTTTTCCACGGTGAGTGGATTAGAGTTAGACTCTAGCGAATACTCAAGGATGAGATGCCTACGATGACGTTAGGTTCATTAGAGTGACGCAGCGGAAGGTGTAAATCGGGAGCACAATAATGATTTGATGAAATTATTTTTCATTGGAGTGAGGAAATGGCTTAGTGTGGTTATAGGCATGCTCATGCAAGTTGCATGGTTAGGATGATATGAAAGTTTGTGGGGAACAGTATGTACGATCCTAGGCTACACTACACCAAAAATATCGACTTGTCAAGGTCTTTGACCGTGACAAGTTTGGGGGTGACAACTGACTTTGTCACGGACTTATCACGATCAAAGATCGTGACAAGTTCATTAGACTTGTCACGAACTTGACACGGTCTTTGAACTTAACAAAAATTATCACGGTCAAAGATCGTGATAAGTCCATGACAAGTCTAATAAAATTGTCACGATTTTTTACTGTGACCATTTTGGGTATAATTTAAAAAAAACTGTTGGGCAGTATGACCACTGCCACTGCCCAGCAGTATATTTGTACCTGTTATAGCAAAATTGTACTTGTCCAAACAGCATATATCCAAATAAAATAGAAATAATGTACCAAATTAACATGTAAATCATGGCATATATAATCCATGTCCAAATAAAATAGAAATGCCAATATCCATATCCAAACCAACATGTACCAAAATAAATAAAAAATACATATACAATCCAATATCCAAATAAAAAAGATAGAAATAATGTCATGGCACAGGGTCTTGAGCAGGTTGGAGGAGGAAGGAAGGCCACACGACATATGCATTGACACACCCCTCAATTCGTTGAACGCCACATTGTTCGCGCAACCACAAAGGTGAGTTATCCTTTCTAGACACCACATGCGTGATGAGCACCCTTTCCTCAATGTCTTGGAGGGGATGTCCATGAACCACCATACCCGGGAGATAGATCGGATCCCTCAACCGCCTCGCTATCCGCTCCCAATAATATGTCAAGTAGAAACACGCTCGGCCAACCGATTATTGACATAGTCAAGATAGGAAATGGATTATATGGCGGCGAGTTCGTGCATATTGGCGATGTAACAGTGACATACTCGTCTACCTCTACCTCCTTCTCCTTCTTTCCCTACCCCTTATACCCCAACTGACACTTCATGAAGGTGTACATATCTAGGACTGTCGCCTCCAAACTTGATAGCTTATAGTTATGGGTGTCCACCATATGATCCAACCCGATATTTCTCATCTCCATTCTGATGATCCTCAACTTTTCCACTCGCGAGCTCACCCCTAGTCCTTACCTTACGATCTGCCCTGAGCACTTAGCTGAGTGTGTTCGTAGCCAAAGATGCTTTGTCGGTATCAGACTGCGACTCATGCACTTCCTTAAGCTTTGCCTGAAATGACAAAAGGTACACAATTATTTAATTAAGTAAATAAATAAATTATAACGTAATTAAAAAAATTAAACATTTATAACTTACAATTGTGGCTGTGACACTCGGGGCCACCTCTTTTTCCTTACCCTTCTTCGTCCGAATTTCCACATAAGAATTGAGCCTATGTGGCCTACCCCCAGGGCCACTCCCCGTATCCTGCAATAAAATAATGCAGAATTAGTAAGTAACGCAAAGTATTGCTAAATTAGAATAACGTGAAACTAAAATTAAAAAAAAATAAAAACTTACCATCCTATGCTACACCTTGGCATAAGATGTCCTCCCGGAGTAGTGAACGTCCAACTTTTTCCTCCTCGATTGGCGAGATGCCAATTGTCGCTCATCTATCTCAATGTCGATAAACTTTTGCCACGGTGCCAATGAGATCGGCTCCTTCGAGGGGACGGTGTCACATACTCTCAGAATGGATTTTGGGTCTTCCCAAAGTACCATGCCCGCATATTCTTCTTCCACGTCTTATATTGATCCCTCAACTGTTCTAACATGGAGTCACGGACATATGGGAGCATGCCGAATTGTTCCTGTAAAACAAATACAAACCAAAAAGAAAGTAAGTGTTAATTGTTTATAAATATAAATATAAACATAAATAATTTAAATATAAATACACTACTTTTAGTGCCCCCAAGATGCCAATCTTGAGCTCATTAGGCACGGCCCTCCAATCAGTGTATCTCGAGCCAACGATCGCCTTCAGTAACTTTAAGGATCTAGTCAATAATGTCATTTTATTCTCGATGAAGGACCCCAATTTGCCCCATTTTGGGGGCCTACTGGCCGAGGAGATCTCTTCGCCTCCGCTACCGCGCTTGGATGAAGACATTTTCTTCAAAAAAAATTATTATTAATACAAACATGTAATGGACTTTGAATTAATGCTCAAATCCGATAATAACAAATTCGAGATATTTATTTAATCATGTAATTTAAATAATGTTTCATTTAATTTAAAGTACGCATAAGAACTAAAACTTATACCAATTTCAATGCATACGATATCAATTTCAATTTATACCAGAATCAATACCAATTTATATCAATTTCAATTTATACCAATACCAACACCAATTTCAAATTCAAATTCAATACCAATACCAATTTCAAATATTTCAATACCAATACCCAATACCAAATTCAATTTACACACACACATGCACGCACATTGCCTCCCCCCCCCCCCCCCCCCAGGGACACCAATTTTGATTCAAATTCGAGTATAATAAAGCACTAGAAGAATACACCCACTGGTTATTACAAGCATTAAACTGATCAAGTACAAACGAATAAAAAGCATTAACTTGTCGTCCGATAATAATAAAGCACTAGAATAATACAGCCACTGGTCATCACAAATAATGGAATACTTATTACAAATCTATTTTCTTTTTTTAATTTGGGTTACCATAAAAAATGGATTGATATTCGGTAGGAGTAGCTAAGTCATCCACACTATTGTTTAGACGCTTTGGCGCATGTAGGACGATTGACCACGGCTCATTGTTGATATAATCCGAGTAAAACACTTGCTTGACCTTTTGAAAAGCACAAACAAATGGCTCATCGCTCACGTGTTCATTGCACTTCAACTTGGGCAAGTCAATCATGATCAAATTGGTGACATGATCAACTTTACAAGCATTTTTGTCCTCAACTCTTACCCAATCACAGTAAAATACAACCTCTTTGAACCTTACATAGTCCAATTCAAATTTATTTCGAATTACATCATATTAAGTCATTTCAGCTTCAATGAGATTTTTATCTTCCGCGCTCACTCGAAGAAAGTAAGAGCCTTGTATGAAATGCCCGAGTTCTGTACATTTGTATTTTCCTCATACACCCTTGCACCGAATATGTAATCGTTCAATCGATACTTTTTGTACTCTGGTGCCATGAACAAGGGCCCACTGGCTAGATGATCAAGCCTTGATGTCGCATCACCCGTCTTTAAGAGCTAAGAATATAGATAAATTAATTAGGTTAGTTGTAAAGCTTTCTTCTAATGTGACATTTAATAACAACCATTTTCATTATAATTACCTCGTGTGACAACTACAGACTAAATCCGTTGTCTGATTGTGCCATTATTTTTCATCTTTTATTGCTCTCACAGGCTTCATATTTTCTGTATAGATCGTGACAAACGTATTACAAAATTAATCATGTATAAAATAATTTAAAATAATGTAAAAGTTAAAATAATTTAAACTTACTTTTTCCATTCTTCGACATCTTCATGTGTGTTATATAGATAACGAGCTACTTGTTCATGTTGCAAACTCATTAATTTCACTCGTTTTCCCATCACATGACCACCCTCATCGATGAACTCATCAATGTCATCCACGCTGGTCGAGTCAGGCATATATTCCCGAGTGTAGATTGAATACTCCATGGTGATGTATTCTTTTACAATTGATCCTTCAATGTATCGTGTATTCTTGACGTAATCTTTGAAAACTTTCATCAATCTTTCAAATAGATACATCCACCAATATCTAACTGGGCCGCAAAAAAAGTTTCGTTGCAAAGGTGTACCAATAAGTGAACACTTATGTCAAAGAATGATGGGGGAAAGTACTTCTCCAACACATAAATTGCTTCGATCACCGCTAATTTTGCGACCACTATGTGATCTCGATTGATTACCTTCTTACATAAAAGTGAGAACCAGATATTAATTTGAATAATAGGCATCTACAAATCCTTGTGCTTGGAGAAGCGATGCTTAAACAATAGAGGAACCAATTACATGATTACATGCCAATCGTGAGACTTACACTTATGTAAATCATGGGTAGCATAATTCACAATCCTTTACTAGTTGGACGAAAAATTAGATGGAACCTTCAAATTATATATTGTGTTTAAAAGCACCTTCCTTTCCTCACTCGTCAAAGTAAACGCACCAGGGGGAATTATTGTCCTTCCCCTACTATCTTATTTCAACCATAGTTGTGGCTTAAGTTTCAATGATTTAAGGTCTTTTCGTGCACTTTCTCCATCCTTCGAATGACTTCCCCCAAGGCATGTTCCCACAATATGTTCAACGATTTTCTTCTTTGCATGAATCACATCCAATACATGGCGCACTGGGTTATTCTTCCAATAAGGCAAGCCAAATAAAATTGAACTCCTAGACCATGCCTTTCTTGTCTCAGTTTCATTCCCAGTTGGGGTCTTCTTATGTTTAACATTCTTAAATTTAGGATTCTTACCTAGCATATTAGGGCCACAATCAGAAGATTTACTTACAATTTTTGAACCAGAAAGTTTTCTTGGTGGTAGCCTATGCTCAACCCCACCAGGTAAAAAATTGAAACCTTTCTCAAATCTAAAACTATGAGTGGGGGGTAAACATTTTGATTGACTGGATTTTGCCTTGGGATCGTGTCAGCGACGTCGGTCGTTTATTCTATTCGGCTCACCAACTCAATACAAAAACCTAAACTACGACTACACTCTTTTAAGGGAGTATAGCAGCCAGTCCGGGTATCGAAAATTCACAAAGACGAGTTGCTAGAATTTTATCGATTTAATACTTCAAAAATAAAAGTGTAAAATGTAATTCTAAATAAAAGGAAAAGATAACTAGACATGTGTATTTAAACTAGATTAACAAAAGGAATAAAAACCATAAGTTGCGACAGATATCCCTCACCTCAAGTTAACTAGTATAAATGGTTGCATGGGTCTACAAATTTAGTAAGATCGATTCTCATTTCAACAATTAATCAAATCTAGAGTTGTCACCCCCTAAATCGTCATAAAAAACTAATATGATTTTGGCATCAACAAATACCCCGAAAATTATACATGCAAGATCATAAATACAGAGCATACATGATATAATCCGTTAAATCCCCTAGGCGTAATAACAAGGTCAACCCAATCAAATTAAATGAATAAAAATCAGCATCAAAGCAAAGCACCTAAATCAACCTTATGTGAGTTCAATCCAACACTACCTAATTTAAGTTAGCCACTACGCATGATGAAAACCATAAATTAAAGCAACAAATTAATTAAAGCAAACAAAAAATAAATAAATTACAATAATTTATCGACTCTTGGAAATAAATAATAAAGCATGAAATAAAAGGAATAAAAGCATAAATACAATAGAGAAGACAATGAATAGTACCCACTTACATTAATGGGTGAGAACCCAACAAGAAAATTGAGGAGAGGGGAACTCCACAAAAATCCCCAAATGTTCTCTAAATCTAGGTACTAAAAAGAGTAGAGAAACTAATAAAAGATCTAAAGAGAACCCTTAACAAAATAAAACAAGTCTTGCTTTTATACCAAGATGGAAATAAAATAAATCAAAAGGAAAAAGGAAAATAAAGAAACAGCAACGCCGAAATTAAGTCAGGAGCCGTCGACCGGTGACAGGGGATGAAGCCTACTGCAAAACGCGCGAGGCAAAATCGGGAAACCCGATGGGGCAGGGTCGGTCGACCGGCGATAGTAAACCAGCTTGTTGTTATCTTTATTTGGCTGAGACCTGCTTCATCTTCTACGGATCTGCCACTATTTTGGTGTGTGACCAAAAACCCTTTTCTCATATGTATCCGAGACCTGCCATTATCGATTTAGACCTGCAATTTGGGAGAGAGGACACAAATGGCATTTCTTCATTTGTTTGCTATTGAAAGAGCCAGGACCCAATGGTCATTTATTAATTTTTTTGCAAAATGATTTTCTTATAATTCCTCCCCGATCAAAGACTCGTAACATCTTCATTTGGACTTGGATTCGCGCATCGTTCGCGGCCACACGAAGTATATTCTAAGGGACATAACTTCCTTGAATATTTTGGGCAAAAATATCAAAGTGTGAAATGATGATAATGCCCCTGAACATGCGATAGTCGACGGAGCTTTACTTGAATGCAACTAAACTTCACACTAAGCACCGTAATACCTACAAAAGCTTATGTAATACCCCGTACTTTTATTGATATTTATTTATGGGATTAATTAAATTAAATGTGAATTAATTGAGAATTAATCCGGATAAAATACTAACGAGATGTGAGTTGGTATTTGATTATAATGTGTATACATATGACATTATGTGAATATTGAATATATTGAAATTGTCACGAGATAGAAATACGGCAATTTGGAAATTTTGTTGGGATGCGTGTGACAGTCGCGTCAGGAATATAATTTTTTAATTAAAAGTGAATTTTATTTTTATCAATCGTATGGTCATTTTGAGTGTGCCAACGCGTCCGGAAGGGTCGAAATAGTCCGAAAACACTAGTCGGAGGTTTAGTTTGGGTCCCGGGGTATTATTGGGCCATACCGGTAACTAAAAAGGGTATTTTGGTAATTTTGGAATTTTGGGATTTATGACCAACCAATTTTGGGAGTTTAAAATAAGGAAATTAATGACCCACTAACCCATTACCAGCACTTAGGTGATTAGAGGGCAACGGGAGTTTTAGGAGAAGTTAGGAGAAGTTCCCAAAAGAGAAAACCCTAACCTTCATCTTCAACCTTCAACCTTGGGAGAAAAGGGGAGAACAACCTTCATCAATTCAACACCAAATTCGGAGAATAATCCAAGGCAAGTGGTTTAATTACGTTAATTTCAAGCGAATGTTTCTTCCATGATTAGAAAATTATATAATCGCATTGTATTGGAAGATTTATAAAAACCCATGAGATTGGAGTTATAAATTCAGATGTTGATATAGGTTTGCATGTAGAATTGTTATTGGGTGATTGAACTAAAAGAATTACTACTCTTTATGTTACAAAAACGGATTTATTTATGGAAATTTATGATTTTATATTCTAGGGTTCTTACTTATAAGATTTGGGGAAAAACTTTGGGAGATTTGATAATTAGGTGTTGTATAGGAAGATTTATCCCATGAATGTGTTAAAATACGACCTAAGGGTTCTTACTTATAAGGTGTTGTACAGAAAAACTTTGGGAGATTTGAAAGTTTGACTTCTAACGAGTGGGATGTTCGTTCGATGCCTTTCGTTCGAACGAGATCTCGTTAGATGCCCCTTTCGTTCGAACGAACTCTCGTTCGAACGAGACTTCTAACGAGTTGACAGATTTGCCTTTTTGGCCTGATTTGATTTCTATTGTCCAGTAACCTTGTTTAATTGTAGAGATAACATTCCCTTGATGACTGATTGATATAGTTGGGATATTTGGGATATATTGAGGAGTAAAACATAGAAGTGTGATTTGAATCAAATGATAATTGTGGATTAGGACGTGAGTGAATATTACGATGTGAGAACAAGTGACGGCTTAAATATTTGTATTAATGGATATTTGGGGTATATTGCGGAGTAAAATATAGAAGTGTGATTGGAACCAAATAATATTTGTGGATTAGGACACGAGTGACTAATCACGTTGTGAGAATAAGTGATGACTTAAATACATACGAACCGAACATATGAAAGGTGTAAAATTATAAGTTGGTATGAGAATGAGAAGTATACCACTAATAAATTATTGTAAATACTAAGATGTGTGCATGCTTAGTATATGTATATGATTTTATATGTATGCCATACCTACCATACTTGCTATCACGGGAGGTTTGCGTTCGCTTAGGGCCATCTAATCTTTGTGTGACTACGGGGGGATATAGATTGCTACCTCGAGGACATAGGTCAAAGAAGGACTTATTGGGAAGTTAATAAGTCTGCTGATCGTGGGAGCGTAGGTATGTGTGTGACCCATGTGATGTGACTGTGTTCGCCTCTATTGATTGTGATTGTTGTTATCTGAGAACGATTCCTGAGAGATTCGAAATGCGTGATCCTTATGTACGTGAGGTACCGGGATCGATAGCAGAGTATGTGTGCACCGCAGCTTAGCCTCGGGGTGCTTGTATTGTATATTTATGATGTGAATAATATACGGTTAAATGAAAAGGAATTGTTATGTTTCATTGCGAGAATAATTATAGTAACGCCTCGATAAAGCTAAAAAGGGATAACTTGCTGTGAATTGTAATGATAATAATTGCGAATCCAAGTTTAAGTAAAGCTATCTAGTCAAGTGATGACGTGGGGAATTTATATTATGAATCGAGTAGAAAGGTTAGAACTTATGTCGGTTTAGTTAGATATGGATATCACGTGTATGGGTACGGTACGTTAAGAGTGCACAATTAGTTCGAGAGGCGAGTATTTCATGTGAGAGCATGTCCTAACATGTATTTTGCATTCATTGTTTTAATGTTATTAAAGCACTTGCTGTTTTTAAAATACTCTCCACTTTCGGGCTCTGACCCGTTTGCTTTCAAATCTATTTTTTTTTGTAAAAACCTTTTTAGGTGCCCAGCCACAAGGACACCATACATAGGATTTCCATTCAGGTGACGAGCTGTAGCTGTTGTGGAAGTTACAGGGCCTTGATAGTAGACGCCTCCTTTTCTAGTCTTGACTCCATATTCAGTTTCATCATTTGTAGGGCATGTCTCCCATTTCTATTTAGAGACATTTTTTATTTCAGTTATTCAGACTTTGGTTTGTAATTAATTCAGGATGCAGACTTATTTTATTTATTTCCACATTGGGATTGTTGTGAGGTGTATTTCCTCCAGACTCATTATTATTTGTTGGTTACTTTATTGAGACTTTATCGTGAATGGTTGTGCTACATTTCTATAATTCATTTATTGCATGTTAATCAAATTTAATTTAAATTTGACAACTCACTTTTTAAATACTAGGTGGTTAGTAATCATAAAAATGTTTTCGACAGTGATGCTATTAACTGAACCAACTTGGCATTTTGTATTAATTTAATAAAGGAGTAGCTACCCGGTATTTAATTAGTCGGGGTGTCACAGGTGGTATCAGAGCATCAGGTTCTAGTGTCCTTTAGGATCTGTACGGCTTATTATGCTTCCAGCGTAATTCTCTTTGATGTAGAGCCCTATGCTTAGGATTGTTGATATCTTTGGTGAGATTTCGTTCTCCTGCTTCGATATATATGATAGCGAATCTTATTTGCAATCAGGTGTGTTCGTGTGCCAAACGATGTAGTACGTCAGGTGAAGACAGTTGGACGAACAGCAGGAGGCAAGGATTAGTTGAGATTAATAAATTAATTAAGGGAAGACCGTAGTCGAGGTCACCCATATCAGGGTACGGAAGTCCTGGACGGTCCAGACGGCCAAGGCGCGACTTGTGACTTCCAAGCACAACAATAGTTGAAGGTAGGGTCAATTGAGACTCACCCAACAAGGTTGAATTGAGAGAGAAAGAGTTGGGTGGGACATCGAGAAAACCAGCGGTGGAAATACTTGAAAGGCGGAGATGGCATGTGCTAGCCAAACAAACATAATACACCTGAAGGCTTGGACTTGTGTTGGAGTATGGCCAATCGAGAGTGAAAATTTGAGGAAAATTTTTCTTGTCTCGTGAGAGCGGAGTTTCAATGGGGAGAAACAATCACCACACTTATAAGTGGAATGTGACGTCGAGAGAAGGCGTACACGAATGGTTTGACCATAAGTTCCTTGATCAGATGTTTAGGATGAAAACCGAATGTCGTTCTGAACTCACACGAGAGGTCCGGACAGAGGTAACTTTGTGAGAAGAAATAAAATTATTTAGTGAACCCTACACCGGGTGAAGTAGGTGAAACGGAGAAGGGGATATTAAAGGGAGAATTTACATAGAAGAATTGCTAGTCCTTCTGGCAGAATTCTGCTTGGACGGTTAAAGCAAATGGTATTGTCGCATAGTGTTAATTTGGAGGTAAACATCCCCGGGTGGGGAGATACAAGAATCGAAGGCTTTATATAAAGTAAGATTGGGGAAAACAGTGTTGGTGAAGCACCACAATGGGAAGACCCAACGGAGAACCAGTTAAAATGATTTGGATAGCTGAATTATTACCGGGAAAAGGTGATTTCAGTGAGAGATGTAGAAATTAGTAGCGTGTTCCTTAGGGCCCTCAAAACTAAGGGAACAACGGAGATAGTCGTCTGAGTCGAGACTACCAACGTCCGAGAGATGGACCACCTTAACATGATTTGTGAGACAAAAGATAAGGGGAGTATGTGTAGAGGTATTTTTGTGGGGAGTGAAACCCGTGCGTTATAAAAAAATTTCCCGATACAAGAGTAGGGATCAAGGTATTGTGCCTGGCGAGGGCAACAGTTATTGAAATATCCGGTTTGGGACAGACTTGTGTGGTAAGTCCAGGAACCAATTGAGCAGCCGGGACGATTATTAAGATAGAAGTATGAGTTATATCCCCAGATGAGGATGCATGTTATTTGTGGCATGAATGAGTTACTACATTTGTTACAATTGTATTTTCACTTGAGAGTCGAGTTTAGTGAGTATATTAGTAAGTTTATTATATATAAGAACATTTTCCCTGATAGCGTGGGGGTTACTTTTATTGTCATCCACGGAGGATGAATGGGTATATTAATAGCGGTTTATGCTTTATCGAAATTACTCGTTTTAGTGTTGTGTTATACGAGTATGATATGATCTTAATTATTTTTTTACATATACGATTATACCGATAGTGTGCTGGTATTGCAAGTTTATTGGGATTACTACATCGGGGTAGCATGTTTTGTTCTGGCGAGGCCCCATCTGTTAGAGGGCTGGGCTCGCAATTGTACTTTCGTGCCTATATGTATGTATATATATATATATATATATATATATATATATATATATATATATATATATATATATATATATATATATGTTGTGATTTCAAAGTATAATGGTCTCGGATATTTAATCCCAGTATGCGTAGGGATTTCATTGTTATGAGTCGTATGTAATTGATTTACTAGTCAACAAAGAGTTAGTTGGTTCTTATAATTAACGATAGAGAGGTCGTAACAAAAAGAGTGCATTGTTTTATCACCCATTAGAGATTTGGAAGTTTATACTCATAGTTGTGTGTCTGGGGACGGGAATTTGAGGGTCTCAAATATCTCGCATGTTGTATATGAAATGTGATTTCCATCACTGTAAAGAGAAAAGTGTCTTTCAGAAGGAGTTCTTTGTTTATGTATAATTGCGAACTGAGATGAAACTTTGTTGTTAAAATACGAGAGTGTAGGGGTACATATTATGGACAGGGCTTAACGGATTCCGATGACCAATAATGTTAGGTAGTAGTGTATCGGGGGGGTTCCTTGTTTGGATTTCGCTTTGCGAGACACTCCACGCATGAAACTTAGCGTAAGGTTGGTAGTAAGGAAATGTGTGGCCCTTCGTTCATGATTTGGATACCTCTATCGTTATGGGAGTACGTAGTTATAACGGGAAGTTACAAGGAGTAAATTATGATGTACAGCCATTAGAGCCAGTTGTTAGTAAATTACGATATAAGTACTAATAATGTTGGTTTTGTCACGGCGTGTTGAAGGACGCATTGAGGATAAGGAGGATTTAGGATTTCTAATTCAGAAGCGATTCAGAACGCCCAAGTGATATAGCACCGTTGTATTTACAGTGACAATAAAGAGCTTGGGATTTGTATGAAGCGTATATAATGTTTAAAAACTGTATGGTTGGGTTATAAGGGGCGTAGACATCTTGATTTGCTAAAGTGTAAATCAAATGAAGAGGGAACATAGACGGGTGAGATTATTACTTATGAGATTAAACGTCATAAGAAAAGGTGTAAGTGAATATCATGTGTAGTAAGTGTAGCACGTTCAAACTTGGAAAAAAAAAGGCAGTAGAAAGCCATTTAATAAAGGGATATCTCTTGAGAAGGCGAATAAATTATTATGAGAAATTTGGAGTAGAGTTCCGATCAATCGAATGTTGGGGTGACTCAAGAGTAAATAGAATGAGGATGTCAATCAGGTATAAAGTCCAGATATGCACAAAGTGGTGAAAAGTGTAAAGGTCCAAACTTTTGGTATTCGTCGGGAGAATAAGATCATTAAGTATCATTTAACGGGGAAAATTTTATGTGAATATAGACATTGAAAGAGGTATAGTAAGTAGTAGAACAGTTGGGGTTAGATGATCAACCAAATAATTTTGTATCAAGACGACGATTCCAATAATGGGAGGGTCAAGTTGGAGAATTTTCTTGAGAGGTAGCCAACTTATTGATATGTAATGAGTTCCTTCGATTATGTGGGACATGTTGTCCAGAAGGAGAGAAATTGTTATATACTTGGGGTGATTTACACTATTAGATAGTGAACACGTCGGTACATGGTTCGATACAGTACTATTCAGAACTAAGAGGAGATCCCCGAAATCCACCTTTAACGTGGGGTAACAAGAAGTAGTGGAAATATGTTTCACTTGGACTAGGCTGTATCACCTATGGCCCGAGGTGTAGGCGCAAGGTGATTGACGACCGATGGTCTGTATAAAAGAATGTTGAATTCATTTCGATATTTTTATTTCCAAATCGAGAAACTAGTAAGCAAGGTACATTGTGGTAATGGGAAGAAAATATTATCTAATAGTAGAGCTGGGTGAAACCACCCGTATCTATTTTATTGTGGACAAGGTGCCGAAAATTGTTTTGTGAAACACCACCCGAATGTATTTTTACCTTGTGCAATTCACAACGCAGGAAACAGAGATTCAAGGAATGGACAAGAAGTAGTCAGCTGTGTTATTAATTTCTTCCAGGTGGGAGTTTGGTGTGTTGCTAAACGCGGAAGTAATGCGTAGAGAGGCAAGGGCTAACAATAATATTGAAATGATGCGGCTAACGATGTATAGGTCATTTTTCTTCGATTGTTGTTTATTAAGAGCGCAACGTGAGGTACATTTATTGAAGTGTATTCTGATAAGGTATCACGTCTGTTAAACAAGCTTGTTGTGAACAAGGGCTTTAGTGATTGGGATTTTCTTTATATTTTGTTTGGAACACTGGAGGGTACCGAATTTTTCCAGGTATGCCTTATTTTTCCGAATTTCGGGACGAAATTCTGTTATTAGGGGGGAAGTATGTAATACCCCGTACTTTTATTGATATTTATTTATGGGATTAATTAAATTAAATGTGAATTAATTGAGAATTAATCCGGATAAAATACTAACGAGATGTGAGTTGGTATTTGATTATAATGTGTATACATATGACATTATGTGAATATTGAATATATTGAAATTGTCGCGAGATAGAAATACGGCAATTTGGAAATTTTGTTGGGACGCGTGTGACATTCGCGTCAGGAATATAATTTTTTTATTAAAAGTGAATTTTATTTTTATCAACCGTATGGTCATTTTGAGTGTGCCAACGCGTCCGGAATGGTCGAAATAGTCAGAAAACACTAGCCGGAGGTTTAGTTTGGGTCCCGGGGTATTATTGGGCCATATCGGTAACTAAAAAGGGTATTTTGGTAATTTTGGAATTTTGGGATTTATGACCAACCAATTTTGGGAGTTTAAAATAAGGAAATTAATGACCCACTAACCCATTACCAGCACTTAGGTGATTAGAGGGCAACGGGAGTTTTAGGAGAAGTTAGGAGAAGTTCCCAAAAGAGAAAACCCTAACCTTCATCTTCAACCTTCAACCTTGGGAGAAAAGGGGAGAACAACCTTCATCAATTCAACACCAAATTCGGAGAATAATCCAAGGCAAGTGGTTTAATTACGTTAATTTCAAGCGAATGTTTCTTCCATGATTAGAAAATTATATAATCGCATTGTATTGGAAGATTTATAAAAACCCATGAGATTGGAGTTATAAATTCAGATGTTGATATAGGTTTGCATGTAGAATTGTTATTGGGTGATTGAACTAAAAGAATTACTACTCTTTATGTTACAAAAACGGATTTATTTATGGAAATTTATGATTTTATATTCTAGGGTTCTTACTTATAAGATTTGGGGAAAAACTTTGGGGGATTTGATAATTAGGTGTTGTATAGGAAGATTTATCCCATGAATGTGTTAAAATACGACCTGAGGGTTCTTACTTATAAGGTGTTGTATAGAAAAAACTTTGGGAGATTTGAAAGTTTGACTTCTAACGAGTGGGATGTTCGTTCGATGCCTTTCGTTCGAACGAGATCTCGTTAGATGCCCCTTTCGTTCGAACGAACTCTCGTTCGAACGAGACTTCTAACGAGTTGACAGATTTGCCTTTTTGGCCTGATTTGATTTCTATTGTCCAGTAACCTTGTTTAATTGTAGAGATAACATTCCCTTGATGACTAATTGATATAGTTGGGATATTTGGGATATATTGAGGAGTAAAACATAGAAGTGTGATTTGAATCAAATGATAATTGTGGATTAGGACGTGAGTGAATATTACGATGTGAGAACAAGTGACAGCTTAAATATTTGTATTAATGGATATTTGGGGTATATTGCGGAGTAAAATATAGAAGTGTGATTGGAACCAAATAATATTTGTGGATTAGGACACGAGTGACTAATCACGTTGTGAGAATAAGTGATGACTTAAATACATACGAACCGAACATATGAAAGGTGTAAAATTATAAGTTAGTATGAGAATGAGAAGTATACCACTAATAAATTATTGTAAATACTAAGATGTGTGCATGCTTAGTATATGTATATGATTTTATATGTATGCCATACCTACCATACTTGCTATCACGGGAGGTTTGCGTTCGCTTAGGGCCATCTAATCTTTGTGTGCCTACGGGGGGATATAGATTGGTACCTCGAGGACATAGGTCAAAGAAGGACTTATTGGGAAGTTAATAAGTCTGCTGATCGTGGGAGCGTAGGTATGTGCGTGACCCATGTGATGTGACTGTGTTCGCCTCTATTGATTGTGATTGTTGTTATCTGAGAACGATTCCTGAGAGATTCGGAATGCGTGATCCTTATGTACGTGAGGTACCGGGATGGATAGCAGAGTTTGTGTGCACCGCAGCGTTGCCTCGGGGTGCTTGTATTGTATATTTATGATGTGAATAATATACGGTTAAATGAAAAGGAATTGTTATGTTTCATTGCGAGAATAATTATAGTAACGCCTCGATATAGCTAAAAAGGGATAACTTGCTGTGAATTGTAATGATAATAATTGCGAATCCAAGTTTAAGTAAAGCTATCTAGTCAAGTGATGACGTGGGGAATTTATATTATGAATCGAGTAGAAAGGTTAGAACTTATGTCGGTTTAGTTAGATATGGATATCACGTGTATGGGTACGGTACGTTAAGAGTGCACAATTAGTTCGAGAGGCGAGTATTTCATGTGAGAGCACGTCCTAACATGTATTTTGCATTCATTGTTTTAATGTTATTAAAGCACTTGCTGTTTTTAAAATACTCTCCACTTTCGGGCTCTGACCGTTTGCTTTCAAATCTATTTTTTTTTGTAAAAACCTTTTTAGGTGCCCAGCCACAAGGACACCATACATAGGATTTCCATTCAGGTGACGAGCTGTAGTTGTTGTGGAAGTTACAGGGCCTTGATAGTAGACGCCTCCTTTTCTAGTCTTGACTCCATATTCAGTTTCATCATTTGTAGGGCATGTCTCCCATTTCTATTTAGAGATATTTTTTATTTCAGTTATTCAGACTTTGGTTTGTAATTAATTCAGGATGCAGACTTATTTTATTTATTTCCACATTGGGATTGTTGTGAGGTGTATTTCCTCCAGACTCATTATTATTTGTTGGTTACTCTATTGAGACTTTATCGTGAATGGTTGTGCTACATTTCTATAATTCATTTATTGCATGTTAATCAAATTTAATTTAAATTTGACAACTCACTTTTTAAATACTAGGTGGTTAGTAATCATAAAAATGTTTTCGACAGTGATGCTATTAACTGAACCAACTTGGCATTTTGTATTAATTTAATAAAGGAGTAGCTACCCGGTATTTAATTAGTCGGGGTGTCACAGGTGGTATCAGAGCATCAGGTTCTAGTGTCCTTTAGGATCTGTACGGCTTATTATGCTTCCAGCGTAATTCTCTTTGATGTAGAGCCCTATGCTTAGGATTGTTGATATCTTTGGTGAGATTTCGTTCTCCTGCTTCGATATATATGATAGCGAATCTTATTTGCAATCAGGTGTGTTCGTGTGCCAAACGATGTAGTACGTCAGGTGAAGACAGTTGGACGAACAGCAGGAGGCAAGGATTAGTTGAGATTAATAAATTAATTAAGGGAAGACCGTAGTCGAGGTCACCCATATCAGGGTACGGAAGTCCTGGACGGTCCAGACGGCCAAGGCGCGACTTGTGACTTCCAAGCACAACAATAGTTGAAGGTAGGGTCAATTGAGACTCACCCAACAAGGTTGAATTGAGAGAGAGAGAGTTGGGTGGGACATCGAGAAAACCAGCGGTGGAAATACTTGAAAGGCGGAGATGGCATGTGCTAGCCAAACAAGCATAATACACCCGAAGGCTTGGACTTGTGTTGGAGTATGGCCAATCGAGAGTGAAAATTTGAGGAAAATTTTTCTTGTCTCGTGAGAGCGGAGTTTCAATGGGGAGAAACAATCACCACACTTATAAGTGGAATGTGACGTCGAGAGAAGGCGTACACGAATGGTTTGACCATAAGTTCCTTGATCAGATGTTTAGGATGAAAACCGAATGTCATCTTAACTCACACGAGAGGTCCGGACAGAGGTCACTTTGTGAGAAGAAATAAAATTATTTAGTGAACCCTACACCGGGTGAAGTAGGTGAAACGGAGAAGGGGATATTAAAGGGAGAATTTACATAGAAGAATTGCTAGTCCTTCTGGCAGAATTCTGCTTGGACGGTTAAAGCAAATGGTATTGTCGCATAGTGTTAATTTGGAGGTAAACATCCCCGGGTGGGGAGATACAAGAATCGAAGGCTTTATATAAAGTAAGATTGGGGAAAACAGTGTTGGTGAAGCACCACAATGGGAAGACCCAATGGAGAACCAGTTAAAATGATTCGGATAGCTGAATTATTACTGGGAAAAGGTGATTTCAGTGAGAGATGTAGAAATTAGTAGCGTGTTCCTTAGGGCCGTCAAAACTAAGGGAACAACGAAGATAGTCGTCTGAGTCGAGACTACCAACGTCCGAGAGATGGACCACCTTAACATGATTTGTGAGACAAAAGATAAGGGGAGTATGTGTAGAGGTATTTTTGTGGGGAGTGAAACCCGTGCGTTATAAAAAAATTTCCCGATACAAGAGTAGGGATCAAGGTATTGTGCCTGGCGAGGGCAACAGTTATTGAAATATCCGGTTTGGGACAGACTTGTGTGGTAAGTCCAGGAACCATTTGAGCAGCCGGGACGATTATTAGGATAGAAGTATGAGTTATATCCCCAGATGAGGATGCATGTTATTTGTGGCATGAATGAGTTACTACATTTGTTACAATTGTATTTTCACTTGAGAGTCGAGTTTAGTGAGTATATTAGTAAGTTTATTATATATAAGAACATTTTCCCTGATAGCGTGGGGGTTACTTTTATTGTCATCCACGGAGGATGAATGGGTATATTAATAGCGGTTTATGCTTTATCAAAATTACTCGTTTTATTGTTGTGTTATACGAGTATGATATGATCTTAATTATTGTTTTACATATACGATTATACCGATAGTGTGCTGGTATTGCAAGTTTATTGGGATTACTACACCGGGGTAACATGTTTTGTTCTGTCGAGGCCCTATCTGTTAGAGGGCTGGGCTCGCAATTGTACTTTCGTGCCTATATGTATGTATATATATATATATATATATATATATGCGTAGGGATTTCATTGTTATGAGTCGTATGTAATTGATTTACTAGTCAACAAAGAGTTAGTTGGTTCTTAAAATTAACGATAGAGAGGTCGTAACAAAAAGAGTGCATTGTTTTATCACCCATTAGAGATTTGGAAGTTTATACTCATAGTTGTGTGTCTGGGGACGGGAATTTGAGGGTCTCAAATATCTCGCATGTTGTATATGAAATGTGATTTCCATCACTGTAAAGAGAAAAGTGTCTTTCAGAAGGAGTTCTTTGTTTATGTATAATTGCGAACTGAGATGAAACTTTGTTGTTAAAATACGAGAGTGTAGGGGTACATATTATGGACAGGGCTTAACGGATTCCGATGACCAATAATGTTAGGTAGTAGTGTATCGGGGGGGTTCCTTGTTTGGATTTCGCTTTGCGAGACACTCCACGCATGAAACTTAGCGTAAGGTTGGTAGTAAGGAAATGTGTGGCCCTTCGTTCATGATTTGGATACCTCTATCGTTATGGGAGTACGTAGTTATAACGGGAAGTTACAAGGAGTAAATTATGATGTACAGCCATTAGAGCCAGTTGTTAGTAAATTACGATATAAGTACTAATAATGTTGGTTTTGTCACGGCGTGTTGAAGGACGCATTGAGGATAAGGAGGATTTAGGATTTCTAATTCAGAAGCGATTCAGAACGCCCAAGTGATATAGCACCGTTGTATTTACAGTGACAATAAAGAGCTTGGGATTTGTATGAAGCGTATATAATGTTTAAAAACTGTATGGTTGGGTTATAAGGGGCGTAGACATCTTGATTTGCTAAAGTGTAAATCAAAGGAAGAGGGAACATAGACGGGTGAGATTATTACTTATGAGATTAAACGTCATAAGAAAAGGTGTAAGTGAATATCATGTGTAGTAAGTGTAGCACGTTCAAACTTGGAAAAAAAAGGCAGTAGAAAGCCATTTAATAAAGGGATATCTCTTGAGAAGGCGAATAAATTATTATGAGAAATTTGGAGTAGAGTTCCGATCAATCGAATGTTGAGGGTGACTCAAGAGTAAATAGAATGAGGATGTCAATCAGGTATAAAGTCCAAATATGCACAAAGTGGTGAAAAGTGTAAAGGTCCAAACTTTTGGTATTCGTCGGGAGAATAAGATCATTAAGTATCATTTAACGGGGAAAATTTTATGTGAATATAGACATTGAAAGAGGTATAGTAAGTAGTAGAACAGTTGGGGTTAGATGATCAACCAAATAATTTTGTATCAAGACGACGATTCCAATAATGGGAGGGTCAAGTTGGAGAATTTTCTTGAGAGGTAGCCAACTTATTGATATGTAATGAGTTCCTTCGATTATGTGGGACATGTTGTCCAGAAGGAGAGAAATTGTTATATACTTGGGGTGATTTACACTATTAGATAGTGAACACGTCGGTACATGGTTCGATACAGTACTATTCAGAACTAAGAGGAGATCCCCGAAATCCACCTTTAACGTGGGGTAACAAGAAGTAGTGGAAATATGTTTCACTTGGACTAGGCTGTATCACCTATGACCCGAGGTGTAGGCGCAAGGTGATTGACGACTGGTGGGCTGTATAAAAGAATGTTGAATTCATTTCGATATTTTTATTTCCAAATCGAGAAACTAGTAAGCAAGGTACATTGTGGTAATGGGAAGAAAATATTATCTAATAGTAGAGTTGGGTGAAACCACCCGTATCTATTTTATTGTGGACAAGGTGCCGAAAATTGTTTTGTGAAACACCACCCGAATGTATTTTTACCTTGTGCAATTCACAACGCAGGAAACAGAGATTCAAGGAATGGACAAGAAGTAGTCAGCTGTGTTATTAATTTCTTCCAGGTGGGAGTTTGGTGTGTTGCTAAACGCGGAAGTAATGCGTAGAGAGGCAAGGGCTAACAATAATATTGAAATGATGCGGCTAACGATGTATAGGCCATTTTTCTTCGATTGTTGTTTATTAAGAGCGCAACGTGAGGTACATTTATTGAAGTGTATTCTGATAAGGTATCACGTCTGTTAAACAAGCTTGTTGTGAACAAGGGCTTTAGTGATTGGGATTTTCTTTATATTTTGTTTGGAACACTGGAGGGTACCGAATTTTTCCAGGTATGCCTTATTTTTCCGAATTTCGGGACGAAATTCTGTTATTAGGGGGGAAGTATGTAATACCCCGTACTTTTATTGATATTTATTTATGGGATTAATTAAATTAAATGTGAATTAATTGAGAATTAATCCGGATAAAATACTAACGAGATGTGAGTTGGTATTTGATTATAATGTGTATACATATGACATTATGTGAATATTGAATATATTGAAATTGTCGCGAGATAGAAATACAGCAATTTGGAAATTTTGTTGGGACGCGTGTGACATTCGCGTCAGGAATATAATTTTTTACTTAAAAGTGAATTTTATTTTTATCAACCGTATGGTCATTTTGAGTGTGCCAACGCGTCCGGAAGGGTCGAAATAGTCAGAAAACACTAGCCGGAGGTTTAGTTTGGGTCCCGGGGTATTATTGGGCCATACCGGTAACTAAAAAGGGTATTTTGGTAATTTTGGAATTTTGGGATTTATGACCAACCAATTTTGGGAGTTTAAAATAAGGAAATTAATGACCCACTAACCCATTACCAGCACTTAGGTGATTAGAGGGCAACGGGAGTTTTAGGAGAAGTTAGGAGAAGTTCCCAAAAGAGAAAACCCTAACCTTCATCTTCAACCTTCAACCTTGGGAGAAAAGGGGAGAACAACCTTCATCAATTCAACACCAAATTCGGAGAATAATCCAAGGCAAGTGGTTTAATTACGTTAATTTCAAGCGAATGTTTCTTCCATGATTAGAAAATTATACAATCGCATTGTATTGGAAGATTTATAAAAACCCATGAGATTGGAGTTATAAATTCAGATGTTGATATAGGTTTGCATGTAGAATTGTTATTGGGTGATTGAACTAAAAGAATTACTACTCTTTATGTTACAAAAACGGATTTATTTATGGAAATTTATGATTTTATATTCTAGGGTTCTTACTCATAAGATTTGGGGTAAAACTTTGGGAGATTTGATAATTAGGTGTTGTATAGGAAGATTTATACCATGAATGTGTTAAAATACGACCTAAGTATGTTTAAGAATGATTAGAAACCTTGAACTACTGTTGAAATGATGTTTAGATGAGATTAGAGGTGAAGAAAATTGGGGAAAACGAGATAGGAGAATTCTGGGCTCGAAACTGTCACCTCGTTAGAAGCCCAGGTCGTTCGAACGAGCTCGTTCGAACGAGCTTCTAACGAGTTGACAGTTTGACTTCTAATGAGTGGGATGTTCGTTCGATGCCTTTCGTTCGAACGAGATCTCGTTAGATTCCCCTTTCGTTCGAACGAACTCTCGTTCGAACGACCTCGTTCGAACGAGACTTCTAAAGAGTTGACAGATTTGCCTTTTTGGCCTGATTTGATTTCTATTGTCCAGTAACCTTGTTTAATTGTAGAGATAACATTCCCTTGATGACTATTTGATATAGTTGGGATATTTGGGATATATTGAGGAGTAAAATATAGAAGTGTGATTTGAATCAAATGATAATTGTGGATTAGGACGTGAGTGACTATTACGATGTGAGAACAAGTGACGGCTTAAATATTTATATTAACGGATATTTGGGGTATATTGCGGAGTAAAATATAGAAGTTTGATTGGAACCAAATAATATTTGTGGATTAGGACGCGAGTGACTAATCACGTTGTGAGAATAAGTGATGACTTAAATACATACGAACCGAACATATGAAAGGTGTAAAATTATAAGTTGGTATGAGAATGAGAAGTATACCACTAATAAATTATGGTAAATACTAAGATGTGTGCATGCTTAGTATATGTATATGATTTTATATGTATGACATACCTACCATACTTTCTATCACGGGAGGTTTGCGTTCGCTTAAGGCCATCTAATCTTTGTGTGCCTACGGGGGGATATAGATTGGTACCTCGAGGACATAGGTCAAAGAAGGACTTATTGGGAAGTTAATAAGTCTGCTGATCGTGGGAGCGTAGGTTTGTGCGTGACCCATGTGATGTGACTGTGTTCGCCTCCATTGATCGTGATTGTTATTATCTGAGAACGATTCCTGAGAGATTCGGAATGCGTGATCCTTATGTACGTGAGGTACCGGGATGGATAGCAGAGTATGTGTGCACCGCAGCTTAGCCTCGGGGTGCTTGTATTGTATATTTATGATGTGAATAATATACGGTTAAATGAAAAGGAATTGTTATGTTTCATTGCGAGAATAATTATAGTAACACCTCGATAAAGCTAAAAAGGGATAACTTGTTGTGAATTGTAATGCTAATAATTGCGAATCCAAGTTTAAGTAAAGCTATCTATTCAAGTGATGACGTGGGGAATTTATATTATGAATCGAGTAGAAAGGTTAGAAATTATGTCGGTTTAGTTAGATATGGATATCACGTGTATGGGTACGGTACGTTAGGAGTGCACAATTAGTCGAGAGGCGAGTATTTCATGTGAGAGCACGTCCTAACATGTATTTTGCATTCATTGTTTTAATGTTATTAAAGCACTTGCTGTTTTTAAAATACTCTCCACTTTCGGGCTCTGACCCGTTTGCTTTCAAATCTATTTTTTTTTTTTGTAAAAATCTTTTTAGGTGCCCAGCCACAAGGACACCATACATAGGATTTCCATTCAGGTGACGAGCTGTAGCTGTTGTGGAAGTTACAGGGCCTTGATAGTAGACGCCTCCTTTTCTAGTCTTGACTCCATATTCAGTTTCATCATTTGTAGGGCATGTCTCCCATTTCTATTTAGAGACATTTTTTATTTCAGTTATTCAGACTTTGGTTTGTAATTAATTCAGGATGCAGACTTATTTTATTTATTTCCACATTGGGATTGTTGTGAGGAGTATTTCCTCCAGACTCATTATTATTTGTTGGTTACTCTATTGAGACTTTATCGTAAATGGTTGTACTACATTTCTATAATTCATTTATTGCATGTTAATCAAATTTAATTTAAATTTGACAACTCACTTTTTAAATACTAGGTGGTTAGTAATCATAAAAATGTTTTCGACAGTGATGCTATTAACTGAACCAACTTGGCATTTTGTATTAATTTAATAAAGGAGTAGCTACCCGGTATTTAATTAGTCGGGGTGTCACAGCTTAATAATACCTCAAATAGCATGTTAACATATAAATTTGAGGTTGTCTGATTACCAAGCATAATTATAGGAATTAAAGTACCCGAGGGGGCTAAAATGCATATGTATTGAGGGTACATATGTGCATGATTCAAGAAAAATCAAACTCCTATAGCAATGGTATTCATTTTTTGAGCTAGCGGGGAGACGAAGTGAATCATTCTCCTCTCCACAAATTGGACACCCCAATTAACCATATACTACACAACCAGATGATGGCCCATAAGCTGGAAAATCATAAATTGCCCACATCAGCATTGCTTTCAGCATAAACTCTTCTTTTCTAAAAGAGTCAAATGCTTGCTCACCCTATTCCCACAACACATTTAATTCTTCTACCAAAGGATCCAGGTAGACATCGATGTCCTCACTTGGTGCCTTTGGCCCAGGTATCAACAAAGACAACATCAAAAATTCAGGTCCATACACTGTGAATGAGGGAGGTTGAGTGGGGCTAGGATCACTGGACATACACTCTGATTGGCGCTTAGATTTCCAAATGGATTGAAACCATCTGTTGATATAGCCAAACGAATGTTACGTTGTTCTCGAGCAAAATCCGTACACTCTAATTAAAGTATGTTTCATTAAATTATGTCTTATCACAATTCGATAGATTTCATTTAATTATGTAATTTAAAGTATGTTTCATTTAATTTAAAGTACGCATAAGAACTAAAACTTATACCAATTTCAATACATACGATATCAATTTCATACCAATACCAATTTATATCAATTTCAATTTATACCAATACCAATACCAATTTATACCAATTCAAATTCAAATTAAATTTAGACCAATTTATACCAATTCAAATTCAATTCCAATTTATACCAATATCAATACCAATTCAATTTCAATTTTAATTTATACCAATACCAATTCAAATTCAATTTCAATTTATACCAATATCGATACATACGAATTTCAATTTCAATTCAATTTATACCAATTTCAATTTACACCCCCTCCCCGAACACACATAGACCCCCACCCACACACACACACGTACACATACATACACACACAAAGGAGAGAGAGAGAGAGAGAGAGAGAGAGAGAGAGAGAGAACAGTCGCGCGAGAGAGAGAGAAAATGGAGGGAGAGTAAACAGTGGGGAAAAAAGAGGCGTCTAGGGTTTTAGTTAAAAGAGTTGTCACGGGCCTGTTAAGGTCTTTGACCATGACAAAAAATGCGTATTTTTTGTACGGTCAATGACCATGACAAGTCTGGCCGACTCAAAGGTGACAATTTAGCCTTTTTGGTGTAGTGCTAGGGATCGAATTTTTGTGATATATACGACGGTTGGTTATATCATGATTTTCTTGGGTGAGAATTTTTCACTAGAAGGGGGTATGCCCGTAGAGTCACCGGTACGCCGTAGGTACTAGAATGGGTATTGCTAGTAATTGTTTGGACTTGATCATAGGGCGAGTGGAGACTCAGAGTAAAATACGTAGTTGCAGGTTAAACATTTGGCGAATTTAGTGTGAAGGAATTCGATGAATAGTCTTGGAGTATTTCTAGGACTTAGGATGAAAGTTGGTAGACCCCATGACTTTGAGGATTGATGGACCGAGAATTTCGGGGACAAGTTTGTAATATCCCGTCCCGATAAAAAAAATTATATATTAATGATAATTGGGAGGTGTCGATTGTAATTACGGGAGAATTATGGATTGAAAATTGGAGGAAAAAAAAGAAACGGGGTTGTTCAAATGACATGGGTCTGTCGTTCGAACGACGGTGCAGAGGTCATGAGATACAGGGCATCTAACGACATGCCACTGACTTACAGTAGTAGGTCGCGTGAAGGGTCGCGCGAAGCTGGGAAGGAACAACATAGCATAAGTCGTTCGAACGACCTCAATCAAGTTTTTAGATATGATTAACCTTGTGCGATGTCACAATTTGGAGCATTGTATCATTGAGTTCTCGAGCCCAGATCACCCCAGGAAGGGTTAAACACGATTTTTAGGCTTAAGGGAGGTTTTATAAGGGTTTGTTTGGGTGTATTGGGATTATTGTTGTTAGAAGAAGGAGAGAGAGAGAGAGTGAGAGAGATAAAGGGGGAGGTGGGTGGTCTTCCACCTCCACCCACCACCAAACCACCACACTCCCACCATTTCCATGGTGTGTTCAACCCAAAAATACCCATTTCCACCTTTCACAAGGAAGAGCTACGAATTTTAGGAGTTATATTTGGGGAATTTTTGGAGAAGAAGAAGGTGGGTTTTAATGGAGTTAAAGTGGATATGTGACACCCCAACTAATTAAATACCGGGTAGCTAATCCTTTATTAAATCAATTCAAAATGCCAAGTTGGTTCAGTTAATAGCATCACTGTCGAAAACATTTTAATGATTACTAACCACCTAGTATTTAAAAAGTGAGTTGCCAAATTTTAAGTTAACTCTGATTAACATGCAATAAGTGAAATGTAAAGGATAACATAACCATTCACAATAAAGTTCAACTATAGTAAATCAACAAGTAAAATGAGTCTAGAGGAAATACTCCTCACAACAATCCCAATATGGAAAGAAATAAAACAAGTCTACATCCTGAATTAATTACAACCCAAAAAGTTTGAATAACTGAAAGAAATGAAATGTCTCTAAAAGAAATGGGCGACATGCCCTACAACTGATGAAATCTGAATATAGAGTCAAGGCAAATGAAGCGTCTACTAGCAAGGCCCTGTAACTTCCACAACAGCTACAGCTCGTCACCTGACTGGAAATACTATGCATGGTGTCCTTGTGGCTGGGCACCTAAAAAGGTTTTTACAAAAAGTAGATTTGAAAGAAAACGGGTCAGAGCCCGAATGTGGAGAGTATTTTAAAAACAGCAAGTGCTTTAATAACATTAAAATAATGAATGCAAAGTACATGTTAGTACGTTCTCTCACATGAAATACTCACCTCTCGACTAATTGTGCACTCCTAACGTACCATACCCATTCAAGTGATTCTCATGTCTAACTAAACCGACATAAGTTCTAACCTTTCCTCTTGATTCACATTATAAATTCCCAATATTATCACTTAAACAGATAGCTTTAATTAAACTCGGATTCTCAAATGTTAACATTACAATTCACGGCATGTTATCCCTTTTTAACTTCTCAAGGAGTTATTATAAATTATTCTCGTAATTAAACATAACAATTCCTTTTCATTTAACCGTATATTATTCACATCATAAATATAAAATATAAGCACCCCGAGACTAAGCTGCGGTGCACACATACTCTGCTATCCATCCCGGTACATCACGTACATAAGGATTACAAATTCCAAATCTCTCAGGAATTGTTAGAATAAGCACAACACACAAAAATGGAGGCGAACATAATTCAACATATCCATGGGTCACGTACATACCTACGCTCCATAGTCAGCTGACTTATTAACTCACAAATAAGTCATTCTAGTATTATGTTCTCTAGGCACCAATCTAAATCCGGGCACACAAGGATTAGATGGCCCTAAGCGAACGTAAACCTCCCGTGATAGCAAGTATGGTAGGTATGTCATACACATAAAATCATATACATATGCTAAGCATGCACTCATCTTAGTACTTATCATATTTTATTAGTGGTATAATTCTCATTCTTATACCAATACACGTGTCCCCGGTTTATATATACACATCATCCATTATCCTCACGTCGTAATTAATTATCCGCGTCCTAACCCACAATTACCATTTGGTTCAAATCATTCTTTTATATTTTACTCCCCAATATATTCCGAATATCCCAAATCTATCAATTAGTCATCAAGGTAAGGTTATCTCTACCATTAACCAAGGTTACGAGACACTAGAAATCAAACCAGGCCAAAAAGGCCAAACTGTCAACTCGTTAGAAGTCTCGTTCGAACGAGAGTTCGTTCGAATGAAGTGGGCATCTAACGAGATCTCGTTCGAACGAAAGGCATCGAAGGAACATCCCCCTCATTAGAAGGCAAACTGTCAACTCGTTAGAAGCTCGTTCGAACGAGCTCGTTCGAACGACCTGGGCAGGTCTTCTAACGAGGTGACAGTTCGAGCCCAGAAAATTCCTATTGCGTTTTCACCAATTTTCTCACCTCAAAACTCCTCCAAAAATTATTCCAACAATATTTTAAGGTTCCTCAACATTCCTAAACATTCTTAGGTCGTAATCTAGCACATTCATGGGATCAAATCTTCCTATACAACACCTAATTATTAAATCTCCCAAAGTTTTCCCCAAACCTCATGAGTATGAACCCTAGAATTTAAAGTCATCAATTTCCATATATAAATCCGTTTTTACATCATGAAAAGTTGTATTTTGTTTAGTATAATCACCCAATAACATTCTACATGCAATCCTTATATCATAACTTGAATTTCTATCTCCAATTTCATGGGTTTTCATCAAACTCCCAATGTAATGTAATTAATTTAAATTCTAAGCATGGAAGAAACATTCGCTTGAAATTAACGTAATTAAACCACTTGCCTTAGGTCTTTCTCTGAATTTGATGTTGAATTGATGAAGGTTGGTCTCTCTCTCTCTTTCTCTGCAGAATTCTCCTTCCTCTCTCTCTCTACTAGTTTTTCTCCAAGATGACAATGGTGGTTGCCTTAGGAAACTCTTAGAACTTTTTCCAATAACTCCCGTAGCCCATTAAGTCATTTAGTATTGATAGTGGGTTTAGTGGGTAAAGACTAAATCAGATTTTAACCTCTAATTTTCGTGGGTTTTAATTCCCAAAATTCCAAAATTACCAAAATGCCCTTTTTAGTTACCGGTATGGCCCAATAATGCCCCGGGACCCAAACTTAACCCCCGGCTAGTGTTTTCTGACTATTTCGACCCTTCCGGACTCGTTGGCGCACTCAAAATGACCATACGGTTGATAAAAATAAAATTCACTTTTTAATTCAAATTAAATATTTTCCTGACGCGACTGTCACATGCGTCCCAACAAAATTTCCAAATTGCCGTATTCCTATCTCACGACAAATTCAATATTTTCAATATTCATATATTGCCATATATACACATTATGATCAAATACCAACTCACATCTCGTTAGTATTTTCAAAGGTACATTTATATATATGTAGATACATATATATTTTCGCATGCATGTGGTTGTTGCGTGTGAGTATCCTTTCTGCCGTTCGTTTTTATACTGCTTTGTAAATTCCCACTGGGCTTAGGATCACACCCTCGCTTTATTATGGCATATTGGGTGCGGGTTTGTATTTCGAGGGCGTTATACTGACAAGTACTTTATTTGTTTTTACGTTAGTAGCTCTGTTTACTTGGACTTTGGGGTGCTTCCCATAAGTCCCTCACGTAGTTTATCTTTAAACTGGCATCGCATGCTAAACAAGTGAAACATTAATTAAAATAAAATAGGACTAGTAACATTATGTAGGATTGTTCCATTGCACTTCACACCCAATGGTTGGATCAGATCGAGTTATCTACGGGTAACCCATAAATCCGGGTCGAGCGTTACAGAAAATTATGATCAAAACAGTAACAATTTACAGATGTCATATGCCTACATGAAGGAGTTCACATACTACATTAATATTACATTAATCCAGCAAAATAAAATAACCACGAATAAATTATCATGGGATCCAATCACATAGAATATACACAACAATATGTGACCATAATAATGGGACTAAATCGCTATAAAATAGAATTTAGCACATATTTATATTCTACCCAACATCCATTCGCATGTACGATTGTTTTAATTGGACAACATGGATGAGTTTAACCTATACGCGGTATTAACAGGGCTCTATTACCATTTGTTGGAGCGGCAGTCAAATGGTCCATTGAATACGCGTATAGATTAGACTACAAAAAAATTACACATACATGAAATCCTACAAGGTGCAATTAGGATTTACCTTTCGAGATCTCTTTGATTTGATCTCGGGTTAGCACAAACCGTATATGATGACAATTGATCAAGAACGTAGGCCCGATGCACCTCGCTGTCTTCTATTGTATTCATGATATAGACAATCACGAGCAGTGTGTGGGCTCTATCTCCGTGAACACCTACTCTTCTCACTTTTTCTCTCTACTGTCTCTCTTTCTCACAAATCTGAATTTAGGTCTTTTGAGTATCAAATAGTGACGATTGGCTTAAGAAAAATGAGCCTTAGGTGCTTATATATAAGCTATAGTAGGGACCCGAAGGAGAGATTAGGATGTGGCTCCTAATGGGCCTGAAAAAAACTAATCCTTCCCAGATCCTAATCTCATTCCCTTAATTATAATTAATACCACTAAATAATTATAATTGCAACTCCACTCCTTAACTCAAAATTATATTTCGAGATCCACATTATCAATTACTTAATTCTCCCACGTTAAGGTTACAGATACATGTTAATAAAATAAATTACTGATAATTTATTTGATTAACTTCTTTAAGTCCTTGAGCGATCCAACTTAACTTATATGTAGTATCGGATTAACATGATCCACCTGTAGGGTTTGACACATACAAAACTTATAAGCATCTCAAGGGGGTATCACCAGTGTCTATACTGAGACGTTGATTCCATTCATAAAAGACTTTGACCATACATTAATCACCATTATCCGATTTATCAAGATTATTGATCCAATAATGAATCTCATTCGATAGGTCAAAGCAATAAATAACTTGTGCATGTGTCCATCAATCATATCTGGATTAAGAGACTTATATAAACTTAATAATGTAACAACTCGCGTAATTTTGGGCTATTTTAATTAATTTTTGGAAAATGGAGGAAAATAAAGTTTTTGATAAAATTATTTTTATTGCTCAAATATGTTGAATATTATTTTTAAAGGCGAGAATTTCAAACGATTTTGAAAACGGAGTTAAAACGGATTTTAAAATTATTTTTAAATGTTTTTAACTCTTGGAGTTGTTTTAACTTCCAACTTTTCATTTCTTTGCCTTATTTAAAGGAGTCTTTTGGATTCCAACTTTTCATTTCTTTGCATTATAAAAGGAAGTCGTGGGCAAGCCTTTTAACATACTTTTGGCACAAATTTTGGCAGCAAATATATTTTATATTCCTCTTCTTTTTATATACACATTGGCCCTTGAGATTTGTGAGTTCCAACCTTAGATTAGAGGTGTTCTTGAGGCTATTTTGTTGGAGGTTCTTGGATATGCTTTTGTAGATCTTTTGTGTTGATCTTGAGGATGTGATCGTTGGTTTCTCATCATGATTTGAGGTATGGGGTTTTACACAATATGCTCCTTAAATCTCGCGAGTGTCATTCTTTGAATTCTTGTTAATTGAACTCATATTTGAATTGATAAATTCATTGAAATCTGGAAAATAATTGTTGAAATTATTTTGATTCATGTGGTATCATTATATTGTTGATGAGCACGTTGTCATGAGATTTTAATATGGCACGGATGTTGGGCACCCGCCAAAATTCCTGTTTCCCGGGCTATGGCTTGATAAAGCATATACGGATGTGGTGAGGCCTGGTGACCCGGTTAAAGTGTTGTTGAGAAATTATATTGATAAATGCTTTGAGATTTTCATTTTGATTTGAATACTCGTACTCGTGTTGTTACGTTTTATTCACCGTTAATATATTTACTGAGCATATTTCCTGTCGTATTGTGTACTTCCCCATATTTTCTGTTAGTGGCAAGTTAGCGCGAATTTTGGGGCGCTATGGAGATTGATTTTAGCAAAGATTGTTTGGAAAACATTTGTATTATTTTGATGTATAGAGCATTGAAGATTTGTATTTTTATTCGAGTTAGATGTTGTATTTATTCGGGAGACTTGTTGTATTTGAAGAATTGAAATTAGTGGATTTATATTATTGTGGGTTTACTTAGATGCTCTATACCTTGTCACTTGTCACTTGTGGATTTGGATTTATTTTATCGCATTAGCGCTCCGTTCGCTCTTCCCGGACGGGCGGGGTGTTACAAATGGTATCAGAGCTTAGGTATACGGAAACCCTCGGGGCTTGGGTTTTGGGTTCATTGCGTGGTTAATAATTTTTGGAGATAGAAAATTTTAGGTGATATTCGTGATAGGTTTCGAGATTAGAGGTGAGGAATTTATTTTTGGGAGACATGATTTATTTTTGGAGTTAGTGTAGTGGCCTGATTTTGAGAGTTAGGGATTCGGCGAATTTCGAGGGCGAAATTCCATTGTTAGTGGGGAAGTGTAACAACCCGCGTAATTTTGGGCTATTTTAATTAATTTTTGGAAAATGGAGGAAAATAAAGTTTTTGATAAAATTATTTTTATTGCTCAAATATGTTGAATATTATTTTTAAAGGCGAGAATTTCAAACGATTTTGAAAACGGAGTTAAAACGGATTTTAAAATTATTTTTAAATGTTTTTAACTCTTGGAGTTGTTTTAACTTCCAACTTTTCATTTCTTTGCCTTATTTAAAGGAGTCTTTTGGATTCCAACTTTTCATTTCTTTGCATTATAAAAGGAAGTCATGGGCAAGCCTTTTAACATACTTTTGGCACAAATTTTGGCAGCAAATATATTTTATATTCCTCTTCTTTTTATATACACATTGGCCCTTGAGATTTGTGAGTTCCAACCTTAGATTAGAGGTGTTCTTGGGGCTATTTTGTTGGAGGTTCTTGGATATGCTTTTGTAGATCTTTTGTGTTGATCTTGAGGATGTGATCGTTGGTTTCTCATCATGGTTTGAGGTATGGGGTTTTACACAATATGCTCCTTAAATCTCGCGAGTGTCATTCTTTGAATTCTTGTTAATTGAACTCATATTTGAATTGATAAATTCATTGAAATCTGGAAAATAATTGTTGAAATTATTTTGATTCATGTGGTATCATTAAATTGTTGATGAGCACGTTGTCATGAGATTTTAATATGGCACGGATGTTGAGCACCCGCCAAAATTCCTGTTTCCCGGGCTATGGCTTGATAAAGCATATACGGATGTGGTGAGGCCTGGTGACCCGGTTAAAGTGTTGTTGAGAAATTATATTGATAAATGCTTTGAGATTTGCATTTCGATTTGAATATTCGTACTCGTGTTGTTACGTTTTATTCACCGTTAATATATTTATTGAGCATCTTTCCTGTCGTATTGTGTACTTCCCCATAGTTTCTTTTAGTGGCAGGTTAGCGCGGATTTTGGGGCGCTATGGAGATTAATTTTAGCAAGGATTGTTTGGAAAACATTTGTATTATTTTGATGTATAGAGCATTTAAGATTTGTATTTTTATTCGAGTTAGATGTTGTATTTATTCGGGAGACTTGTTGTATTTGAAGAATTGAAATTAGTGGATTTATATTATTGTGGGTTTACTTAGATGCTCTATACCTTGTCACTTGTCACTTGTGGATTTGGATTTATTTTATCGCATTAGCGCTCCGTTCGCTCTCCCCGGGCGGGCGGGGTGTTACAAATAATCACGAGGTTTGCATTGTCTTATAAAATCAATATAAAGATAATAACCTCAAGGTGTTCCCATTCAATACACATAAAGCGTCCTAGCACAATAAGTTAAATAAAACTATATAGTTTCCCGTAATCAAGATAGGCCTACTAAAATATTGTGCTACAGCCCTACTAATGGTGTGTCCAGTTCCATCTAAGGCTGTGAATGATAAAACTTATATTCTGTAAGAACTGGTGATTTGATCCTTTATGTTTAAGCCATACTCTACACATCAGAATGCCTATTGAGCAGAATAAAAGATACCGACAAATTATTTATACAAACCACCAAACAAACATAACACCACATAAGTTATTGTCATATAAAAAACCCAAAAATTTCAAACTTCACTTTTTCTATTTCCTCTCTCTCTTTAACTTCCCTCCTACACTTCTCTCTCAACCTTACAACCTGCTCTCATTTTCTCTCAACCTCACAACTTAATCCCATATACCTCAACCTCACTTTATGGTATGTTAAAACATTACAGTTTACTCCCATTATTGTATTGTATTGTATTATCTCAATTCACTTCTTTCTAGCATGAAACCCTAGCATGCAAACCCAATTATAAACCCTAGCATGCAAACCAATTATAAACCCATTTAGCAATACTAATATGAACCCTAATATGAATATTGGTAATACATTGCATAAAAAAGGAAATAGAAAAACTAGGGTTTGAAAACACATAACAAAAAAAATCTGTGAACCCTGAACCCGCGGTTGGCCTTCACCGTAGGTGTTGGTCTAACTCAGTCGAAATTAACTGTATGTGGGTTCATTTCAGTTGCATCCCACCATGGTTTTATTTGTTTCGGTGGCTTCCCACTGTATTTTTGTTAGATTCGGTTTCTTCCCACCGTAATCTGTTTATCATGGCCACTTGCCATCGTAACAACTGTTTTAACGACCACTTCCAACTGTATATAACTATTTAGTACAAGTGGTAGTTTTTTTACCATTTTATGTTCAATAAATGTGCTAGTTTTGTTCCACCGTAGTCCAACTCAGTTCAATACATATTTATATGTATATGTGTGCATATTTGTTTGAACTTGAATGTTCATATATATATATATATATATATATATATATATATATATATATATATATATGTGTGTGTGTGTGTGTGTGTGTCTGTGTGTGTGTGTGTGTGTGTGTTGAATGTTCATATATACGTATGATTTTGTTATATATATGTGCCTATATATCTATATAATAAGGAGTAGAATTTTTTTACTATTCAATAAGTTGATAAGCTAAGTAGGGGTGAGGATTGTGCTAACAATGTTAGAAATGGAGGGTTGTGATTGCTTTGTTGTATTTTCCTTTTTTAACCCTTTACTTTTTGTTTCCCCCTCTTTTTTCTTACTATATTACCTCTTAGTTTAATTCAAAAAAGGGTAAATTGGTAACACAAACCAAAAAAAAATCAGTGTCAAACACAGAATCCAATCAAAGGGTTAGTTCGACTTTCTCCCATTTTTCATGATTATTCTCTTCTCCTCTCCCCTTCCAAACTTGGAAAGAAAACACAAGTGACCCTTATCACAAACCCTACAATCACCTGATTCCCCCTTCCTCACTCTTTAACACACAATACACACACACGCACACGTACAAGCACTGTTATTTTCATGATTTCCTCATTTTTTTGGTCATTTCTTTTTTTACATGTTGGGGCGATTTAGGGCTTCGATTTTTGGTCATATCATTTTGATTTTGGTTAAGATCTATTTTGAATTTGTTCATTTTGTTTTAGATCTATTTACATGTATGCTTATGTTTTGGGATCTAATTAATTTTTTTATTTTGTTATTTATTTTTTCTTTTGCAGGTGACCTAATTATTGATTGTCTATTTACTGATTAGTGTCCCAAACAGGTATATTCCTTTACTTTTTTATTGACCGTCTATTTATCAATTTTAGGTTTTTTTTTTCAGTGATGGGAAGTTTTGTTGTATATCTAAATTGATTTTGTGACAGAGGCTCCCTGACAATAATATATATGGATTTAGTTTTATATGAGTCATTATTTCTCTAATTTATTTGTGTAATGTGTAGGTGACTTTCGGTCTTTGGGACTTGCCACATGCTTTATACTCGACCATTTTTATTAAGATTGTGGTCAAAACTATACCCCTACTCCAATTTATTTAAAATGTAATATTCTTGGGGGAAAACTGATTTTTAAATTAGAATTTAAATTTGTAACCTTATTGTTATTCAAATTGAAACGTGACTTTTGTAAAACAAGTTATATAAATTGTTTAAACCAACTTTTAAGTAAGTTATCATTTAACCATTTAAACAGGTCAATATATGTAGATCCGAAACCAATGTACATGTTGATTGATATGGGTAGGATATTTGTTTAATATGTTAAGCAAGGAATGGTTACATGGGTGGGTGTTAGGACACTAATGAATGGGTGTATTAATTTTTATTGAGTTCTTCAAATGAATTGGTGTTGACTTTTCTTTTTATATGTGAATTAAAGTCAGTTTGCATTACGTAGTAATGTCACCCACCTCCAAGGTTAACACTCTATTCAATTCAATGTTTACTCTATAGAGAAGTTGAATAAAGAAATCAACATCATAGATGTTTTATTTCTCTGCTATTAGATTAAGAAATGAGGAAATGTATAAGATTAGGACCAAGATTTTGTTTTCAGATTTGAATGCCGGGTTTGGATCAATATCTTTACACACCACAAATTCTAGGATTTGAATGTTGGGTTCGGAAATGTATAAGTTAGATGTTCTAAAATATTCATTTGATGTAATTGTTTCCCATTTTTTGTCCGTGTTTGTTTACGTAGGATAATGGTGTGTAAATGTGTATGTGTTTAAGTATTTCATTCCTTTCTCCATGACATTTGGCTTTATATCCTTGAATGTAGAATGTAGGAAACTATGATAGTTATTAGGAACTATAATATGATTACCAATTTCAATTTTGATTGTGGGTCCAAATTCAATTTCGATTACAATCCATCTATGTTTATTTTTTATGTTTATGTATTCAAATTTACCCAATATGTTTGATTGTGCTGTTATTGATTCGATATTGGTTATTATTCTCTCCACCGAGTCATCATTTCTGGCATGGATCCAAATGTGTTCAGGAGTCGAGAAATCAAGGGGAAGAGAGGAATAAAAATGTCGCGGCCACAACTTTGCTACCTATACCGTCAGGTCATAAGGAATCGACATCTCCCTCGGAGACTTTCCCTCTTACTCTCATTACATTGCCTATATATTAATCTTTGTGGTGGTTATTTGAGCATGTCGAGTGGTTGTTCTTACTCGAAATTTTTTCAACAAAGTTTTAGTTATGCGAATGGAAGTAATGACAAGGTTTGACATAATATGTTTGTGGTGAAATTAAAGCAGGCAGGTGTAAGTGACATTTTCATAATTTTAGTTTCATTCGAATTTAGCACCTATTGAAATTGCCTGTTGAGAATGCTGAGTAACACGTATGGTTTACATTTTATTATTATTTTACAGACTATCAAAACAACAGCTAAAGATGGAAAAGGTAACTAATGACGAAGTGTTTAGAATTCTCGCGTTTTCACAAAGATGGAAAAGGTAACTAATTGGGATGATTTGAAATTCTCGCGTTTTCATTTAATATGGCTTCAAACACGTGTGTGTTTTAATGGAGATTTGTTTTTTAACACATCCTTATCACGGTCCTATTTTGGTACATATTATTTCTTTATAATTTTTAAGTTCTGTTGGTGCTCCGCACAAAAGTTTTTTGGGGGGAAAAAACAAACACACTTTAAAGCAAAGTATCCCCTTTGATTGGTTTAGTGTTGATGTTGATGTTGATGTTGGTTTAGTGTTCATGTCGATATTGATGTTGTTGTTGTTGTCGCTATTACTATTTATGGTTGGACAGATCCTAGGTAGAAATTGTTACTTTTTATAGAAGGAACAAAGGTGAAGGATGGGTTTAACATTTAGATTGGTTTAGGTTTTATCATCTTACTCATTTAACAGGTGCCCATAGTACCCTACTGCCATATGCTTCTTATGTCCCTAATATTGTTTAAAGAATCATTTTTTATACATATTCCCTCCCTCCGCTTATGTTGATTATGTTTTAACTATATTTGGAATTTCAGTAGCGAATGTGTTGCTTCAATTGTTTGTTGTAATTCAATTTTTATGCTTCAATTCTTACAATTGGAAATAGTGTTTGTGAAGGGAACTTCTTGAGTATCAAATTTTCTTTTCATGGTGAACATACATTCAGAACATGGTACTTTGTTAGTGGATAATGATGGTTATCATAAAAACATGCAACTAAGTGAATTAATGAATTTATATGATTATTTATCGTTCTAATGACTTTAGGTCTTTTATTCTCTACTCTAGCCTTTTAATATTTTTAGTTGTTTAGAGTAACCCATATTTCTTCTGATTTAGTTTTAACTCAAGGTTAATTCTACGAAGATGGATCTGCAAAATATCGCCAGAGCATCCCGAGTGGAGTCTAGCCTAAGAGGGACCTGTCAAATATAAGTATTCAAGATTAGGTGCTCAAGTCACACAAATGTTAGTTTTGGTGATACATGAACTCATTTTGGGAGAACAATCTTTTAATGTGTGATGACATGAACTTGTTTTTGTTAGTTAATAGATGCGTTTCTCTGCCTAAACCATAATCGCCTAGAATGTTTTTTTTGGGGGGGGGGGGGGGGGGGGAATGATGGATTTCTCTTTATTTAATAAAAAGGAGAAAAAAAAGCCTTTCTCCGGTGGCTTACAATCAAGCTATGCAAATATGAAAATCATCAATGAATGATCTGGAAAATCTAGTTATAGGACCTTTAAAAGTCCTACCTTTGTAAGTCACTATAATATCATGATGGATAACCTGAATAATACTCCTTGACTTCATGGAAGAATTTTCAAAGTTCGCTTGGTTCCTGGAACACCAAATGCGCCAACAAATATATGAGGGAAAAATCTTACAAAGGATAGCCCTAATATTTTTGCCTCGACAATTAAACCACCAAGACATTAATTTAGATCTCAAAGATATGTTATGAAAATTCAAACCCATCAAATTTTCAAAGTGCTTCCACACTTCCCTTGCAAGCTCGCCACTGAGAAATAAGTGATCCATATCTTCTTCTTGGGACAAATCACAACATCAACATTTTGATACCATAGGTATAAAAATGTTTTTAAGATTCATGTCAAGAGGAAGAGCATTATGAAAAATTCTCCACGTAAACACTGAAATCTTTGGAAATGTCCTATAATCCCATATCATTGAATGAGAGAATAGAGAGCAATGTTTTTCCCTAATAAAGTCCCAAGCCTTTTTGATAAATCCATGATAAAACCAGTTTTGATCCATAGTAGCTGCATTGTCTTCAATATAATCTCCAACAAGTTGCATTCGTTTCCAGGTGACACTAGCATAAGAAGTATTACCCCTGAAATCTACCTAGGCTACCTTTTTATATTTTCAGTGCATAAAGTAAGCCCAAAAAGACTTATTTTCCAAAAATTGGATCCATATTTTGCATGCAAAAGCTTTACAAATATCATTTAGGTCTCTAATTCCAAGACCACCTTCCATTTTGGGATGAGAAATAACATTCCATGATACCCATTTATGCTTGATGTGACCATCAGTGCTTCCCCAAAAGAAATTAGAACAATTTGGGTTGAAATCCTTAAAGAAGGATTTGGTCGGGTGTAATGCCGAAAATACATGGAGACCAAGAGTATGAATGATATTTTTTATAAAAATAAGTCTACCTGCTTGACTAAGACTGGTATGACTCAATATTTTCAGCCGATCCATAGCGTTAGCCATTACACAGTTGAAAAACTGATTACGCTTCCTTCCAACAAACAAAGGAACACCCAGGTAACTAATTGGCAGTGACGAGCGTTTAAAACCGGAGCAGTGAAGCAAAGCATTACGCTGACGCAGATTACAACGTTTTAAAAAAATGATACAGCTCTTGGAGGTATGCACCTGCTGTCCTGATTGCTTTTCATATTCCATTATAAACTACATGAACTTTTTGAAGGATTTTATATTGCCATTGAGAAAAAAGATAACATCATCCGCAAATGATAGTGAAGAAATAACTGGGAAACCACTTGGAATAGAGTAATGCGAAACAGAACCTTCTAAAATAAGATTATAAATATCGCGATTCAGAACCTCAGCAGCTATAACAAATAAAACTGGTGAAAGAGGGTCCCCTTGGCGAACACCGCCACCTGATTTAAAGAATCCACATGATTTTCCATTAATAAGAATGGAATACCAGCAGTTAGAAAGAACCCTCCATATCATATCAATCCATATTTCTGAAAAACCATATGCGCGTAACACTTTCAGAATGAATAACCATGACATACGATCATAAGCCTTCGCCATATCCAATTTGACCACCACGTTGGAACCTCTAATATTTTTATTGATTTGAGACATCAATTCTTGAGATAACAGAATGTTATCCGTGACGGAACGACCTTTGATAAATCCTGCCTGAGAAGGAAGAATAATCTTTGGAAGCAAAGTACCAATTCGATTAGCTAAAATCTTAGAAATAATTTTATTTGAAAAATTGCAAAGACTTATAGGTCTCAAATTAGAACATTTTTTAGGGTTGTCTTTTTTGGGAATAAGCACAATATTAGTAGAAGACCAACTTTTTGGGATATCCTTGCCCACAAAAAAGGATTGGATGGCCGTTATAATGTCTGAAGAAATGATATCCCAACAAGTATGGTAGAAAAACCCATTAAAACCATCAGGACCACCTGCGCTATCTTTATCCATGGAAAAGATTACATCTTTGATTTCTGCTTCATTTGGAATCATAGCTAACATGTGGTTATCCTCTCCTGTAATCAATTGAGGACTATTGTCAAAAAAATTCATGTCCACCTCACAAACAGATTATTCACCCAATAAATTTTGGAAAAAGGAAACGATCTCCGTCTCCACTTCATTGGGCCTACATATAGTGACACCATCTTCCTTTTCAATTTGGTGAATAAGTAGATTATTTTTTCTTTTTTTTATCACCGAATGAAAGAGTTTAAAATTGAGATCCCCCTCTTTGGCCCATTTCACCCGGGATTTTTGCTGCTAATAAATTTTTTCAGTTTTAAGCTCCTTATTAAAATTAGCTTGAGCAAAATGTTAAGCTTCCCGATTTGAAGGAGAAGGATCCAAGTCAAATACGGCCTCCTTGAGTATAACCTCATCTTCAGCATGTTGAACCCTGGTAAATATGTTAGAGAAAACATCTTTATTCCACACTTTTAAAGATTCTTTAACACTTCTGAGTTTAGCAGCAAAAGTAACCATTGGATTTCCAACGTAATCACATTTCCACGCATTTCCTACTATTTCCAAAAAAGACTTGTGTGTAGACCACATATTCTGAAAATGAAAAGGTTTAGGGATGGAGTCAAATGAAAATTTCAGTTTAAGAATAAGAGGAGCGTGATCCGAATTAGTACGATGCAAATGTTCCACTGATGAAGAAAATAGATTATCAAACCATCCCACATTTCCCAAAACTCGATCAAGGCGTGCCCAAATTCTAGAATACCCATACCTTTTATTACACCATGTAAAATTTAGAAGCTGAAAAAAGTAATTCCTGTAACCCAACATTAACCATAGTGGAATTGAAATCAATAATTGCTTGCCTATCCACAAGATTACCACCTATTTTTTCATCCTGTTTCGAGACAATATTGAAGCCCCCTTCAATAACCCAAGATTTAAATCCAAGAGAAGCAATGATAGCAATTTCATCCCACAAAAGTTTCCTATCTCTTTTATTACATTTGGCATAAACACGCGAAAGAAGATAAGGGGTGGTAGAACTAGAGAACTGAACAGAAATAGTTAGAGCTTGCTCCATATCTCTAACAATATCCACTTTACAGTTAATATTCCATAAAATCCAAATCTTACCACCAGCATTAGAAATACCACCAGAAAAACCAATTTTAGTCTTAAGATTTAATATATCCGTTTCATCAATTTTCGGCTCCTGAATTGCAACCATATAAATATTAAATCTTTTGATTAACTTTTTAAGTCTTCTAATTGAGGATTTATTGCACACTCCCCTAATATTTCAGAAAAGAAGACTAATCATAAAGATTTGCAAGTTAAGGAAGCTTGAGAGGCGGACCTGGTTTTGATGTTAGAGATTGGAAAAGTTTTTGTTCTTTTGTTCTGCTTTTTTCCAGAAGCTACTGACTTAGCCACTATTTGAGTTGGATTAGTTTCAGACTTCTTAACACTAGGATCCACTTGACAATTATCCTTTCCCATCCAGTTATATTTCTTTTACAACTTTGAAGAAAATTCTTTTAACTCGACAACTGATGGAGGTTGAGTCTTAGAATTATGTATATCATCAATAGTATTTTACAAAGGTAGTAATGTTGCAAGAGAAACTTTATGAGCTATTGTGTCGTTAGATTTGGAATAAGAATGACCCAGTGTAACAACTGGCGTAACTTTGGGCTATTTTAATTAATTTTTGGGAAATGGAGGAAAATAAAGTTTTTGATAAAATTATTTTTATTGCTCAAATATGTTGGTTATTATTTTTAAAGGCGATAATTTCAAACAGTTTTGAAAACGGAGTTAAAACAGATTTTAAAATGATTTTTAAATGTTTTTAACTCTTGGAGTTGTTTTGACTTCCAACTATTCATTTATTTGCCTTATTTAAAGGAGTCTTTTGGATTCCAACTCTTCATTTCTTTGCATTATAAAAGGAAGTCGTGGGCAACCCTTTTAACATACTTTTGGCACAAATTTTGGCAGCAAATATATTTTATATTCCTCTTCTTTTTATATACACATTGGCCCTTGAGATTTGTGAGTTCCAACCTTAGATTAGAGGTATTCTTGGGGCTATTTTGTTGGAGGTTCTTGGAGGAGCTTTTGTAGATCTTTTGTGTTGATCTTGAGGATGTGATCGTTGGTTTCTCATCATGGTTTGAGGTATGGGGTTTTACACAATATGCTCCTTAAATCTCGCGAGTGTCATTCTCTTTGAATTCTTGTTAATTGAACTCATATTTGAATTGATAAATTCATTGAAATCTGAAAAATAATTATTGAAATTATTTTGATTCACGTGGTATCATTATATTGTTGATGAGCACGTTGTCATGAGATTTTAATATGGCACGGATGTTGGGCACCCGCCAAAATTTCTGTTTCCCGGGGTATGGCTTGATAAAGCATATACGGATGTGGTGAGGCCTGGTGACCCGGTTAAAGTGTTGTTGAAAAATTATATTGATAAATGCTTTGACATTTGCATTTTGATTTTAATATTCGTACTCGTGTTGTTACGCTTTATTCATCGTTAATATATTTGTTGAGTATCTTTCCTGTCGTATTGTGTACTTCCCCATATTTTCTTTTAGTGGCAGGTTAGCGCGGATTTTGGGGCGCTGTGGAGATTGATTTTAGCGAGAATTTTTTTGGGAAAGATTTGTATTATTTTGATGTATAGAGCTTTGGAGATTTGTATTTTATTTTCGAGTTAGTTGTTGTATTTTTTATTCGAGAGACTTGTTGTAATTGAAGAGATTTGAGATTAGTAGATTCCTATTATTGTATTGTGGGTTTATTTAGATGCTTTATACCTTGTTACTTGTGGATTTGGATTTATTTTATCGCACTAGCGCTCCGTTCGCTCTCCCCGGGCGGGCGGGGTGTTACAAATGGTATCAGAGCTTAGGTATACGGCAACCCTCGGGCTTGGGTTTTGGGTTCATTACGTGGTTAGCAATTTTTGGAGATAGCAAATTTTAGGTGATATTCGTGATAGGTTTCGAGATTAGATGTGATGAATTTATTTTTGGAGACGAAATTATTTTTAGAGATTGTTGGCCTGATTTTTTAGAGTTAGGCATTTGGCGAATTTCGAGGGCGAAATTCCATTGTTAGTGGGGAAGTGTAACAACTGGCGTAATTTTGGGCTATTTTAATTAATTTTTGGAAAATGGAGGAAAATAAAGTTTTTGATAAAATTATTTTTATTGCTCAAATATGTTGGTTATTATTTTTAAAGGCGATAATTTCAAACGGTTTTGAAAACGGAGTTAAAACAGATTTTAAAATGATTTTTAAATGTTTTTAACTTTTGGAGTTGTTTTGACTTCCAACTCTTCATTTATTTGCATTATTTAAAGGAGTCTTTTGGATTCCAACTCTTCATTTCTTTGCATTATAAAAGGAAGTCGTGGGCAACCCTTTTAACATACTTTTGGCACAAATTTTGGCAGCCAATATATTTTATATTCCTCTTCTTTTTATATACACATTGGCTCTTGAGATTTGTGAGTTCCAACCTTAGATTAGAGGTATTCTTGGGGCTATTTTGTTGGAGGTTCTTGGAGGAGATTTTGTAGATCTTTTGTGTTGATCTTGAGGATGTGATCGTTGGTTTCTCATCATGGTTTGAGGTATGGGGTTTTACACAATATGCTCCTTAAATCTCGCGAGTGTCATTCTCTTTGAATTCTTGTTAATTGAACTCATATTTGAATTGATAAATTCATTGAAATCTGAAAAATAATTGTTGAAATTATTTTGATTCACGTGGTATCATTATATTGTTGATGAGCACGTTGTCATGAGATTTTAATATGGCACGGATGTTGGGCACCCGCCAAAATTCCTGTTTCCCGGGCTATGGCTTGATAAAGCATATACGGATGTGGTGAGGCTTGGTGACCCGGTTAAAGTGTTGTTGAGAAATTATATTGATAAATGCTTTGAGATTTTCATTTTGATTTGAATATTCGTACTCGTGTTGTTACGCTTTATTCATCGTTAATATATTTGTGGAGTATCTTTCCTGTCGTATTGTGTACTTCCCCATATTTTCTTTTAGTGGCAGGTTAGAGCGGATTTTGGGGCGCTGTGGAGATTGATTTTAGCGAGAAATTTTTTGTGAAAGATTTGTATTATTTTGATGTATAGAGCTTTGGAGATTTGTATTTTATTTTCGAGTTAGTTGTTATATTTTTTATTCGAGAGACTTGTTGTAATTGAAGAGATTTGAGATTAGTGGATTCCTATTATTGTATTGTGGGTTTATTTAGATGCTCTATACCATGTTACTTGTGGATTTGGATTTATTTTATCGCACTAACGCTCCGTTCGCTCTCCCCGGGCGAGCGGGGTGTTACACCCAGTTTAGGTTTTAGACTCATATTAGTTGAGTTGGGAATTTCACTCTCCTCCTCATCATTATCCTCCATGAGAGCCACGAAAGAGTTATGCACAATGATGTCATCGTCAGTCTCACTAGTTTATTAATCTTCCACCAAAGTTGGAGCCTTTTCAGTATTTTTAGTTGATGCGTATACCACCGTTCCAGTTATAGACGTAGATGCTAGACCATGATTCGTCAATTCTTGGACCCCACAAAATAAATCTTTATCAACCTGGGAGATATTTGAGACCGTTAGCCCTTTTTGTTTGTTAGAAAAATCGATTTTGTAGCAGGTCTAGGTGGAGAAACATCTTTAATAACAATACCCGATGTGACTCATTTTTTCCTGCCAGTTAGTTACGCCTTTGCCCTCTTTCGATGCCACTTTCGTAGTTATCACTGTTTTAGCTGTCGAAAAGTTTTTTCGTTTATTCAACTTATGACCTGCAGTTATAGGGTTATTCTCCGACGCTCCCCCGTTACTAACACAGTCGCCATGCAAGTGACCCTTTTTCATGTAAGTAGGGGTGTTCACGGGTCGGTCGGTTCGATTTTGGGCGGGTTTTTTGAGCCGAACTGACCATGTCGGTTTTGGGAGGAGAAAAACCGAACCGAACCGAACCGAATTTGGTAAAAAACCGAACCGAACCGAACCGAACAGGGTCGGTTTTTGACAGGGCCGATTCGGTTTACCCGTCGGTTTTTGACAGGGCCGGTTTTTGACGGGGCCGATTCGGTTTTTTCATTTATTTTAATAAAAAAATATTTTTTTTAATACCTAATATAAATATAAAATTAAAAAATATAATATAATATGCCAACACTAATATAAATATAATATAAAATTAAAAAGTATAAAAATTAATTCGGTTCGGTTCGGTTCGGTTCGGTTCAAAATCGGGTTTTTTATGCCAAAACCGAACCGACCCTGTCGATTTTATACCTGATCAAATCGAACCGAACCGACCCTTAAAAAAACCCGGCCCGAAAATTTTCGATTCGGCACGGTTTTGTCGGTTTGGTCGGTTTTTTTGCACACCCCTACATGTAAGTACCACAAAATTTTGGAACATTTTCATAACAAATTCTCTGCCAAAACCCGTTATTCCTATTAACAATCCAAATACAAGAAGGCATCGATTTTAAGACATCAACCTCAATACATATCGTCGCCTGACTAGGGCGTGTTACAAATGTAGTAGCCTCGTCCATCTTCAGTGGGTTACCTATTCTTTGACAAATTATGTATAATGCATTATTATCAAATAGATGAACAGGTAGATGGGGAAGAGAACCCCATATAGGGAATATAGGGCAGTCATAACCCGGAATAAACTTCGGAGTCCATTTCATCACCTTCATTGGAGCTTGAAAAATATATAAGTGCTCACGTAGCCATAGTCTCATGAAGTCTTCTTCGCAAAACAACTTAATGAGTATATGTTGTTCATCAATCAATCCAATAGAAAAAGAAGATTTAAGGGACAGTCCATGAAACGCTTTATGTATTACCTCCAAAGAAGGACGACCAAAATAAAATCTGCCAACAAGAGAATATCTGTAAGGCGAAGCCAATCTTTCAGTTTCTTCTAGAGAAAACTCAACTGATGGTTCTTCTTTAAAGGAAGTTAAAGGTTTAAAAGGATATATTAACGTTGAAGCAGAAGCAGAAAGAATAGAGGCAAAGCTTTTAGTTACATTCCTATCCAGATTCGGAGGTTTGAGAGGAGGCTCAGACACCATCAGGAGAGGGAGAGGGAGAGAGAGAGAGAGTGTTCTACTCATGACTTCTAGGTCCCTAGAATGTTGATTATATTTCTTTGCCTTAAAACTTTTTATTTATAACCTTTTTGGAGATTATTGGTTCGAAATGATACTCTAATCAAGATTTTTGAAAGATTATTTTTAGTTTGGTTTTGGGTCTTTTTAAGGTTTTTATTTTGGGTCCACTCTCAAGTTTTTATTTTCCGTTCGGTTAAAATTGAGTGTAGATTTTTTTTATGTTGGAGTGCTTATATACCTAAAATAAAAAAAAAAACTTATGTCGATTTAGTCGCATGATTCATTAACGGCCTCTGTTAATTGCTTTGTTATTTGATCTTGGGTTTGTTGCTAAAGAAAAGGTCAGGACAGTGTAAAATTTGAGGTTCTTCTTTTTCCTTTAATATTTTGTTGTTCTAATTTGGGCTTTTGGTTTATTCTTATAAATTTGGTTTTAATACAAACTATTGAGCTTAGAGGTTGAATGAATTCTTTTAGATTTACTTTCTCTCCTCATCTTTAAGCATGTGTACTGACTAAATTTTACCTTATTCATATAGGTTCCCCCGTTATGTTTATATCAATGTGGGTTTTTATTTTTAACTAATCTATCTACATTGTTTCATCAATAGGTTGAGTACAAATTTGAGATGCTTTAATCTCCAAGCAATGCCCGAATTTGAGTAAAGGTCATTAAGAATAGGTATAATATACACCAAATGGATATTTCACTTACTAATTTGGTGTTTATATATGCTTCGAGTAGTGAGTTTCTATATATTCTTGCCATACATTTAATTCATTTGGAATGATTGACAAAGTAATCAAACGATTATGAGGTGTCCAACTTTGAAGATTCATGGCAATCCACTATTCAAGTGGGAGTAGGATAGTGAATTCTGTGGTGATTACTATGCCAAGTTTACTCTTTAATCTTTTTCATTCATGCATTTTAATATAATTTGTACTTAGTTAGTTTGCAATTATGCCACTAATTCTAGGTCCATTATGTTCTTAAATGGTACTTTGTTATACATACTAAGAGTTTTCAGGATTACTTTTTGACTTTTGATATTTTGGTTCTCAAATCTATACATTGTTGTGATATAAGTATTGATTCGGGTAATATATGAACTACAGTTTTTTTTTCAGTAAGAAGACAGAGATATAAAGTGTTATCACCAAAAATATCCGGCAGAGACGAGCATTTCCCTCGATATATATTGCATTCATACTCTGTTTTATATCCAATATCAAATATATGCGCAATCATGCTCCCTATAATCATATGAATTATTTGCGTAACATTAGTTATGCCTATGTCGTTTATTAATTTTTATGCTACATGTAAAAGGTTTCTTTACCAAGTGCATTATTTCTATGTTCTTATTGAGATTTGATCTATTTGAAAATGTGTGGACACACTCCTTAAAGTTGCATTTTATCCTCTCCAATGAGACCCCTGCTTCATGAGTGTGCATATGTCGTTGATGCTTGTAAGGACAAATTTTCAATCGAGTCATTTGTTATATTGGCTATATTCCGTTGGACAAAACAATTTTGGGTCATTCTGCATCAAGCTTCATTCAACCTAAAGATTCAAGCATCGCATCCAAAGTTCACGCGTCATCAATATGCATGCCATGCTAGCTATCCTAAAAAGGTATATGACCAAAATAAATTTTATGTGTTGGAGTATTTTGTCTAATCAAGAAAATTTCATATAGGAAAATGTTCGTAAATAAGTAATTTTCATGAAGAAAAATCTTTGAAATAAATTTGAACAAATTTGTGCAAAATATAAAATCTCGTTCGAAGTTTATCCAGGACGTTCGAACGACCTGGATCTAACGACTTTCCCCAACCTATACTGGAACTTCGTTAGAAGTTCGTTAGAAAGGTCGTTCGAACTACCTCGTTCGAACGAGGTTTCTAAAGACCTTTCTAATTCAAAACTGGAACGTCGTTAGATAACTCGTTCGAATGAGAAGTCGTTCGAACGACCTCGTTCGAACGAGTTCTGCCAGGTCTGATTTTTTAAACTTATTTTTTAAGCAGTTTTTTCCCATAACTATTTTTGTCCACTACTTTTTCAGTTATTTTATATGGACGAAAATCAGTTTCAAAGGTTAAGGAAGTTCATTATTCTCTAGAGAGCTTTTTCCATAACTTCCCTCTTTTTGGTAAAAATTATCTCCAACACTTTTATCATCTTTTGAAACAAAACCTCTTCAATCAAATTGACATTCAACAAGCAAGTTTGTGGTGGATCTCTGCATTCAAGCTTTGAGGAGACGGTGGTTTTGGGCTTCGGTGGATACCGCGACACGAGGAGTGTCGAGCAACGCGTTGGAGCTTCGCGTACTATAATTTCAGAGGTCGAGGACGGCATAAGCAAGTCTTGAGTGAGTCAATGTCTGTAAGTCTTTTGAGTCTCTTGTAGAACCTATTTTATAGTGGATTTTGTCTAGGCCCAGCCGTCCGAGGTTTTTCCCATTTGGGTTTTCCTCGTACATCGGCGTGTTGTGGTTGGGATTTTCGCATTTCACTTTATTAAATCACCTAGATGTATACTTAGGATAAAATGAATAAAATTGGAATAATTTTATCTTAATTAGTCAAGTCATCAATCCCATTGCATTAATTGAAATTTGTTCTTGCGAACTTGTGAATCAGCTTTTAAATTAAAATTGAAAATATCACTTTATAGCTATTATTAAAATTGGATTGCGTGTGTGTATTCTACGAATTAGACTAAGATCATATAACCTTGTAACTTCAAATTGGTATCAGAGCTTGTTTCCAAAAGTTATTTAGATGAATCCTGGAAGTTATATGGATAGTTTTTCGTCGAATAGACTACCTTTGTTTGATGGAACTAATTATACCTATTGGAAAGCTCGTATGAAATCCGCTCTTAAATCAATTGATGAACGTGTTTGGGTTACAGTTGAAAGAGGATGGTCCCCTCCTATTATGGTTGTTAATGATGAACTTATTTTGACTCCTGTTGAATAGTGGTGTGAGGAAGAACTAAAATGGTGTAACTTTAACTCTAAAGGATTAAATGCCTTATTTGGTGCCATGTCTCCCGATGAATTTCGTCGTATAATGACGTGCAAAACGTCAAAGGAAGCTTGGAACATTCTCCAAGTTACTCATGAGGGAACTAGTGTTGTTAACGCATCAAAACTTCAAAATTTAACTACACAATTTGAAACAATCACCATGAAAGAAACTGAAATATTTGATGAGTTTTATGCCCGTTTATCAGACATAGTTAACTCTTGCTTTAACTTAGGTGAAAAAATACCTGAAAACCGTGTTGTTAAGAAAATACTTAGATGTCTTCCTAAGCGATTCATTCCTAAAGTCACAGTTCTTAATTCTTTAGGAAACCTAAATACTTTAGAACTTGAAGAACTTGTTGGTGATATGCAAACTTATGAACTAGATATGTTTCCTAAAGATAACAAAGGCAAAGATAAAGGAGTTGCTTTAAAAGTTAAGAAAGTCGATGTGTCTGATTCTGATGAGTCTGACTTTGATCCTGATGATATAGCCTTATTTGCTAAAAAATTTAAAAAAATTCTCAAGTTTAAAAAACAAAACTCTAAATTTGAAAAACCTAAATTTGAGAATAAAAACAAAGGAGGAAATAAAAAATTCACTAATCAGGATCCAAAGAAGTTCAATAAAGACAACTTTAAAAAGGATGATTCGAAGAGATGCTTTGAATGTGAGGGACGTGGTCATAGAGCTTTCGAGTGCCCTACAAAACTTAAAAGAGAAGGTAAAGAAAAAGTTGTTTACAATGCTACTCCAAGTGACAGTGATAATGAGTCTGAAGACTCTGATGACTCTAACCCGTCTAGAAATAACTTCACTGCCTTTATGGCGAGCCATGCTAGTAATTCGACTGTGTCATACCTTAATGTTGACAATTTCGAATAAAATCTTGAGGTTGTTTCTACTCATTCTACTAGTAGTGATGAAAAAGAGAGTGATAGTGATATAGATGAGAGTGAACTACAATCTGCTTATTCCAAACTCTACAATGAATCTCTTCGCATTCAAAAAGTTAACAAAAGATTAACCTTTAAAGTCTTAACTTTAGAAAAATAGTTGAAAGGCCTGAAGGAGAAGGAGGCTTTAGTTAGTCAACTCGAGGCAATTACGATATCTCTTTCTGAAAAACTTATCGTGATTGGTAAAGAAAAATGTGACTTAATTATCTCCTTGGAAGGTGTTAATAAAGATCTTAATGAGTCTCTAGAAATTAGAACATCTCTAGAAGCTAAAATTGCCCAACTTGAAAAGGATCTCGAGTCCTCTCGTGAAGTTAAAGTCACACTCGAGGATAATTCAGGAAGAATAGGAGAACTATTTCTAGGTCCTGTTTTAGGATATAAGGAGAAAGGTTATCAAGAGAGAAAGGGAATAGGATATGAATAAGGAAATTCTTCAAAGGTCAAAACCGAACCTATTGCTAAGTTTGTTACAAAATCTAAAGTTCCTAAAATAAATCCTTCTAATCATAATCAACCTTTAAAAGTCGGCCCAAAACAATCCTATGTATGCTCATATTGTCACAAACGGGGTCATCTTAAAGATTTTTGCTACAAACTTGTAAAGAACCCTCAATTCACAAATTCTAAACAACCCTATAGCTCCTTAGCTAATCTTAAGAGTCAAGTCGAGTATCTAGTCAATACTTCTAAAAGTCTAATGGAAGATTTTCTTAGGTTTTCTAAAGTCCAAGGAAATAATTCTAATTATAAGACTAGAGCCAATCAAGGAAAGAAAACAACTCAAGATTGGGTTAAGAAAAATCAAACCAAGAAAGCTTTTGTTGCTCATGTTGCACTAAAGGCTCAAAATACCTCTCAATGGTACTTTGATAGTGGTTGTTCAAGACATATGACTGGTGATAAATCTCTATTTACCACTCTCGAAAACTATAAAGATGGTAAAGTAACTTTTGGGGATGGTAGCAAGTATCAAATCAAGGGTAGAGGATCTATTGAAATCTCCGGATTTCCTAAACTTGAAAATGTTCTTTATGTTGATGGTCTCAAGGCTAATTTGATAAGTATTAGCCAACTATGTGATGAAAATCTTGATGTGAAATTTAGTCAATCGGAATGCACCGTTTATGATCAGTCAGGTGAATCTATTTTACAAGGTCTTAGAACTAGTGACAATTGCTATGGAATCATTCCTAAATCATCTTTAGTTTGCAATAATGCAAAAGCCACATCTACCGATCTTTGGCATCAAAGATTAGGTCATGTAAACTGTAGAGATCTTGGCAGACTAGTGAGAAAAGATCTAGTTCGAGGCTTACCGCCACTAGGAAAGCCAACGTCCACCATTTGCGGACCGTGTCAATTTGGAAAACAAATTAAAAGTCCTCATAAGAAGTTAAACTCTATAACAACATCTCGTGTCTTAAAATTGATACACATGGACCTTATGGGTCCTACTCGTACTAAGAGCATAGGAGGAAAAAGATACATCTTAGTTATGGTGGATGATTTCTCGAGATACTCTATTGTAGGCTTTCTAAGAGAAAAATCTGAAACAGTTGATTTTCTTACTGTTAAATGTAGAACTCTTCAAAATTTACACGGTGTTACCATAAACCGCCTTAGGAGTGATAATGGAACCGAATTCAAGGAATCTGGTGTGAATGCCTTCTGTGATGAAATAGGAATAAAATATGAATTCTCGGTCGTTCGAACACCTCAACAAAATGGTATAGTTGAAAGAAAAAATCGAACGATCCAAGAAATGGCAAGATCTATGCTCCTAGGAAGAAATGTGCCCCGTAGGTTTTGGGCCGAAGCGGTTAACACTGCATGTCACACAGTAAATAGAGTTTATTTGCGTCCTAACACTAACAAAACTCCTCATGAATTATGGATGGGTAAGAAACCTAATTTGTCCTATTTTAGAGTGTTTGGAAGTCCATGCTATATTTTTCGAGATAGAGAACTTCTAGGCAAATTTGACTCAAGGAGTGATGAAGGTATTTTCATAGGATATTCTCAAAATAGTAGAGGCTTTAAAGTTTTCAACTTAAGTAACTCTAAAGTAATGGAATCCATTAATGTTATCATAAAAGATAATGCTCCGGCCACATCTATTGATAATGAGGAAGATTTGTCATGTGAGTGTGATGTTGTGTCAAATGTTGAAAGTATTGAATCTCAAAATGATTTGGTTGTTCCAACTACCGAGAAAAAGGAAGATACTCCTTGGGTGCGTAAAAGTCATGATACTTCAAAAATTATAGGAGATCCCGATGTAGGTGTTAAGACTAGGGAGCAATTAGAAAATGAAGTTACCTATCTATGCTATACTTCTAAAATTGAACCTAAAAACTTTAAAGAAGCATTAAAAGATGAACATTGGATTAATGTTATGCAAGAAGAACTACTTCAATTTAAGAAAAATGATGTTTGGGAATTAGTCCCTAGACCTTCTAATACCAATGTCATTGGCACTAAATGGATTTTCAAAAATAATATGGATGAAAATGGTGTCATTGTTCGAAATAAAGCTAGATTAGTTGCTCAAGGATACACCCAAATAGAAGGTTTTGATTTTGAAGAAACTTTTGCTCCTGTTGCTAGGTTAGAATCGGTTCGCCTTCTACTTGCCATAACATGTCATGTTTAATTTAAATTATATCAAATGGATGTAAAAAGTTCTTTTTTAAATGGTATTATTCAAGAGGAAGTATATGTTGAACAACCGAAAGGGTTTGAGGACCCAAAACATCCTACTCATGTCTTCTTCCTAAAGAAAGCTCTATATGGCTTGAAACAAGCTCCCTGTGCGTGGTATGAAAGACTCACCTCTTATCTCCTTTCTCGTGGCTTTTTGAGAGAGGGAGTAGATATGACATTTTTCGTTCGCCGTGATGAAAAAGGTATCCTAGTTGCTCAAGTTTATCTCGACGACATAGTGTTTGGGTCTACGTGTGATAAACATACTCAAATTTTTTCAAAAGAAATGCACAATGAATTTGAGATGAGTATAGTAGGTGAACTTACTTTCTTTCTAGGTCTTCAAGTTCGTCAACTCAAAAGTGGGATATTTTTGTCCCAAACTAAGTATGCTAAAGACCTCGTTAAGAAATTTAAACTCGAATCCGCTAAACATGCTCGTACTCCTATAAGCTCATCTATTAAACTTAGTAAGGATACCGACGAAAAGGATGTAGAGCATACTCTTTTTAGAAGTATGATAGGTAGTTTACTTTACTTAACTGCTAGCCGTTCGGATATTTTCTTTAGTGTAGGAGTGTGTGCTCGTTATCAAGCCGCTCCAAAAGAGTCTCATTTACTTGCTATCAAACGTATCATCAAATATGTTAGTGGGACCCTGTCTTTTGGCATTTGGTACTCTTTTGACACCAATGATTGTCTATCGGCATATTCAGACGCCGATTGGACAGGAGATGTTGATGGATGTAAAAGTACTTCTAGCGGTTGTTTCTATTTTGGAAGTGCACTTGTCTCATGGATGAGCAAGAAACAAAATTCTATTTCTTTGTCCATGGCGGAGGACGAATACATTATCGTCGGGAGTTGTTTCACTCAACTCATTTGGATGAAACAAATGTTGGAAGATTATGGTATTTCCCAAGGCACTATGACTATATATTGTGATAATACTAGTGCAATTCATATTTCCTGTAATCCCGTTCAACATTCTAGAACCAAGCATATTAAGATCCGTGAACATTTCATTCGTGACTTGGTTGAAGAGAAAATTGTTTCTCTAAGCTTCGTTCCTACCAATCAACAATTGGCCGATATCTTTACTAAACCTCTAGATGCCCTTAGGTTTGAAAACCTTAGGAAATCAATTGGGGTTTGCTCCATTGATTGAGATCGAAGCCGTTTATCTAGTTTAGGTTGCTTCTCTTGTATATTTTTATACCTATGAACTAGATTTCCTTTGTATATATTTTATTCAAAATCTCAAAAATATTTTTTTCTTATTTTCAAGGAAAACGGGAATGGCTAGAATAGCTTTCAAATTTTTTTTGTCCATATGGCTTTGTGGTCGATGTATTCGGATCATTATCTTTTTCCATGTTAACGTGGCTTTCGATGAGTAGTTAATCCATACCTTATTTATCTTGTGCACAATAATGCTCTTTTATGATATATAATTTTGTGATTTCCTCGCATCTTTGCCTTTTGCACACACCGTACATGAAATATTACGAATATCTTGTTCACATTGTTCTTGCAAAGTGAGATTTGGTGTTGTCTTCTCAATCCTGTCACATCCCTTATAAGCAATCGAAATTATGCATGATCATCCGTTGCCCGGATTGAAACAAAATGATTATATTCTTCCGGTTGGTTTCCGTTTCAAGCAATGGACTCAGGCTGCGAAAAACATAAAAGTTTTTGCGTGAAAAGCCACCATTTGCATTCTCAGTTGTGTGGATAAAATAGAAGCATTGAAAATGATATATAAGGCCAAGGCCGAAATAATAGGCTTGATTGATTCTTCAAAAAGATTAGTCTCAATCTATTGTTGCTCATGGGAGATATAAGTTGAAGATCAATGGGCATGCACATTCCATCGATTTATTGCTTTCTCATTGTGACATTATTGGCGAGAGAATCATCTATTTTGTATGCTTGTTACATTCGTGTTTAAGTGTTCAATAATATTTCTTTTTTGACACAAGGCTAATATGAGTGAATATTGCGCGTATATATTGTTTGGCATTACGCACTTGTACATTGTTGTGGCTAAAAACTCTCACTCGTATTGTTCACACCCCTACATTCTCGCTCCCACTATTTGGATATGTTGCCACAAGCTAGGATTATTAAAATCTACATTTTGGCATTGTTCTGGCCTTCCCAATTCCTGATATTATGGTATTTTTAACTCTATTTTATGTTATTTTTATTTGAAAATTATTGATTTTCATCAGAAATTCTCGTTCGAACGAGATTTCTAACGACATCTATAACCCTCTTTCTGTCACTTCGTTCGAAATGTCGTTTGAACGACAAAGTTCGTTCGAACGAACTTTTAACGAGTTATCTAACGAAGCGCTATTGTGACTTCGTTCGAAATACCTCGTTCGAACGACATCACTCGTTCGAATGACGTGCGTTTATATCGTGCAGTTCCTCTTCCCAAAATCTGCCACCTCTCTCTATACACTCTCCACGTTTCCCAACACCCCTCTTTCCCATATTTACTCTCTCCCACCTCTTCCATTTTCCACTCTCTTTCTTCTCTCTCCCACGATTTTCTATCTCCCATTTTCCCTATCCCCCACTCTCTTTCTCTTCCCACTATTTCAACCTCCATAAAACCTTATTTCATCCCCCCATTTGATCTGCAGATTTGTGCTTACAGTTTCCATCTTCTCCTCAAGGTATTATTTTTCCACTGCTCTCTCTCGATATATGTATATATATATATATATATGTTGTTGGGTCTTCTAATAAACATCTAATCGATTTCATCTTTTTCCCAACATTTATATATATGAATGTGTGTATATCTCTACAATTTTTTTTGGGGCTATCTTTTCATTTGATTTAGTTTGTGCTGCCCCTGATTAAAATATATTCCATGATAATCTTATTTTTCCCAAATTCTATTTCAATTACTTTCATGGAATTTATCTTAATCAAATTTTATTAATTTTCTTTTATTCCTAACGGAGGATGGGATTATTATGATTGATTGTTGGTTTATTGGTATGATTGGTGGATTGGTTGGAATTTATTCGGGTAGGTTCTAGTTTCCGTCATTTTTACCATGGCCCGTAACCGTCGCCAACGCCGTATAAACGATTCCCCCAAGGAACGCTCCTCGTCCTCTGATGAGGAGACCCGTGCCATTGCAGCTATACCCGATCTTAAGTTGCGTTGGAGGACCCTTTCCAAACACACTCTTTATCACACACAAGGTTTCGCTACCCGTTCTATTGTTAGGGAGAAAATTATTAATCTCCACTCTCTCCACGGCACCACTGTGCATTCGTGGATTTCAGATTTAGGATGGGACCCTCTCTTCTCTCTCACGGATGCCGTTTTTCCCGACCTTGTTCGGGAATTTTATTTTGGGATACACGATAAGAATAATCACCTTTATTCTAGGGTGCGCGGTCGGGAGATTATTGTCTCTCCCGACTCGATAGCTCAACTCCTTCCCCTCCCTAGGGTCACTAATCCCTCATTCCCTTGGACATCCGATACTCGTCTCGATCCCACTCTTGTCCTAAACACTATTTTTAGGTTCCTCCCTCCCGGCACTGTCACTATCTTCCATAAACATTTACATCCTGACTTTATGGTCCTTAATTGGATCGTATGTGCCTCTCTTCTTCCACGTGCAAACACCACCCAAATCACCAAACAGCACGTGGACCTTATGTTTGCTATTATCATTCGGGCTCACATCGACCTCCCCGCCTACCTTTTTAGTGTCATTAGGACTGTTAGGATCCTCCCCTCCAGGCCCGCTCGACAAGCCCTCCCTTTTGCGGCCATTATTACCCGTTTTTGTCTTGCCATCGGTTGCCCCCGCGTCTCCACCGATATCCCTGTCACTAAATATCAAACCGTTGACATGTCCTCAGTCAGCCTCTCTCGTGGTCATTTTCCATCGGATACTCCTCCCCTCACCCCCTCCACCTCTTCTCACTCCGTCGCTTCCTCTCACCCTGCCCCCAGTCGTCCCTCCCCCTCCCGCTCTATCCATCGCCCCTCCCCTTCCCATATTCCCGCACCCGTCGAGTCGGAGAATTTTTTGTTTGTCCGTTCTTAGGTTAAATAGATTCAGGAGGATCGACGTCAGGACCGAGCGCTTATGCAAGAGCTTTTACTTTCTATGCAGCAGGACCGCGAGGCCCAAGCCCGTCGAGATGCAGCCCGGGAGGAAGCACAAGCGCGTCGAGATGAAGCCCAGGCTCGTCGGGACTCTCTCCTTTTAGCGCATCTTGATGCCATTCGACGTATGGAGATGCATCGCGGGGCAGGTTCTTCCGGCACCAGTTCTCTTCCTGATGATACTCCACCCGATGCTCCTGGCTCTTGATGTGCTTTGTTCATTTCCTGTTTACTTGTTTTTGTGAGGATGAGTGGTTTATTTATTTCTTGTATTGAATTCATTTGGTTTGGATACTTTCTTGTATGAACCTTAACTATTTCCCCTTTCCCCTTCCTTAATGCATACTCAGTATTTTCTTGTCATTCTTATTTCTTCCTATTTCCTGCTTTGTTTCCTATTATCCTTTATCATGCAGGCCCCTTATCCCTTTGTCTTTTTCGGGCAAAAAGGGGGAGAAACATTAATTAATGGGAATTCATATTTAGGGGGAGTTGAATAAATTAATTGGATTTAATATTGATTTTAATATTGATCATATGCATAATTTAGGGGGAGTTAAATTCTTAATATTGAATATTGAGACTTTCATTTACCATTCACAATATATGCTAACACATAGTTTTATACATAATTTATTCTCTATTTCCCCATGCGTTTATGAATTTGTTGTTTCATGTGTGTAGGATACATCTCCTACTCCTTTGCAGCTCGTCACTCTTGTCCTTATGTTTGTCTTTTTTTGGGGGGTTTTGGGACGGGCCTTAGAAACGGCTTGACGGCTGGCTTAGCAAATTCTGTCTTTTATTTATTTTTTATTATTCTGTTTTGTCCCGAAATAGCCAAAGGGGGAGATTTGTAAGGACAAATTTTCAATCGAGTCATTTGTTATATTGGCTATATTCCGTTGGACAAAATAATTTTGGGTCATTCTGCATCAAGCTTCATTCAACCTAAAGATTCAAGCATCGCATCCAAAGTTCACGCGTCATCCATATGCATGCCATGCTAGCTATCCTAAAAAGGTATATGACCAAAATAAATTTTATGTGTTGGAGTATTTTGTCTAATCAAGAAAATTTCATATAGGAAAATGTTCGTAAATAAGTAATTTTCATAAAGAAAAATCTTTGAAATAAATTTGAACAAATTTGTGCAAAATATAAAATCTCGTTCGAAGTTTATCCAGGTCGTTCGAATGACCTGGATCTAACGACTTTCCCCAGCCTATACTGGAACTTCGTTAGAAGTTCGTTAGAAAGGTCGTTCGAACTACCTCGTTCGAACGAGGTTTCTAACGACCTTTCTAATTCAAAACTGGAACGTCGTTAGATAACTCGTTCGAACGAGAAGTCGTTCGAACGACCTCGTTCGAACGAGTTATGCCAGGTCTGATTTTTTAAACTTATTTTATAAGCAGTTTTTTCCCATAACTATTTTTGTCCACTACTTTTTCAGTTATTTTATATGGACGAAAATCAGTTTCAAAGGTTAAGGAAGTTCCTTATTCTCTAGAGAGCTTTTTCCATAACTTCCCTCTTTTTGGTAAAAATTATCTCCAACACTTTTATCATCTTTTGAAACAAAACCTCTTCAATCAAATTGACATTCAACAAGCAAGTTTGTGGTGGATCTCTGCATTCAAGCTTTGAGGAGACGGTGGTTTTGGGCTTCGGTGGATACCGCGACACGAGGAGTGTCGAGCAACGCGTTGGAGCTTCGCGTGCTACAACTTCAGAGGTCGAGGACGGCATAAGCAAGTCTTGAGTGAGTCAATGTCTGTAAGTCTTTTGAGTCTCTTGTAGAACCTATTTTGTAGTGGATTTTGTCTAGGCCCAGCCGTCCGAGGTTTTTCCCATTTGGGTTTTCCTCGTACATCGGCGTGTTGTGGTTGGGATTTTCGCATTTCACTTTATTAAATCACCTAGATGTATGCTTAGGATAAAATGAATAAAATTGGAATAATTTTATCTTAATTAGTCAAGTCATCAATCCCATTGCATTAATTGAAATTTTTTCTTGCGAACTTGTGAATCAGCTTTTAAATTAAAATTGAAAATATCACTTTATAGCTATTATTAAAATTGGATTGCGTGTGTGTATTCTACGAATTAGACTAAGATCATATAACCTTGCAACTTCAATGCTCTTCTTCAACTGCTTGGTCCCACATTTCTCACAAGTAATGTGCCGATGGAATGATTAAAGATGAGCCTTGAGGCATTGTTCGTTGTTGAAATATTTCATACAATAAGGCTCTGAACGTAATATCTACACTGTATCCAACTTAACACGAGAATCTTCATGTTTTTGCAATTTCGAAGGATATTTGAACACTTTTTCGCAGCATGCTTCTGGACAAATGTACTGTTTATGAATCTCTAAGCCACTAGAATGGGGACAAATGTAGTTTTTCGGGGTTGTAGATACATTTATTTGACTATCTTTTAGTTATATCGAGGCTCATAATATAGACTTTTGGGTTCAGATTTCTGAGGTCCAAATGTTTGCCAAGTTTGTTTTCTTGAGTTCACAATGGGTTCCTTTATGGGTTTAAAAAAGTATGATATTTCATATAATTTCTATTTTTTGTACCGTGTGCATTTCAAAACATACGTTTGATTATGATAGATGATATACATAAAAAGATGGGGGCTTGATGGAATGGATGATATACATAAGAAGTTTGGCCAAAAATAAATATGTGAACCTGTTCATCTCTATCTCGGTTTTTTGCTTTCACTTATTTGTTTTAGTTTTTATTTAGGGGTGTAAGCAATTGAATTATATTTATCTTGAAAAAACCATGTACAATAGTGTAGTACATGTTTTTAGGATTAGTTCAATAGATACGAAAGGGATTTATAGGTATTGTTGAAGTCACAAACTGTGTGCCCCAATTCATCAGGTAACCCCAGTGAACCCACACTCAAATCACGAATTGGCCAAGTCGGTGTGAATTCCAAGTGAATTCGTGACTTTCTAAAGTAAAACACGCAACTTTGATTAAATTAATTTGCCAAGTAAAATTATTAAGCTACAAGCTAACTAAAGTACCAAAACCTTGTTGTCAACTTTAAGCCAATGGGCCAAAGCTTAACGGTCCTCCAAATCTTTATAGGTAGATGTGCATGAAACTTTTCAGTTTTGAATCAATGTGGGAGGCAAGGTACTACGGAATGTCATTAATTCTTCCCATTCTTAAACTTTACAAGTGTTGAGGAGGCAACACTGTAAAGAAAATATTTGACCGAAAGAGGCAAAAGGAATCTATACAACCATCAAGTTCATCCAAGAATGAGAAAAAAATCATCTACCATACCTCAAGAATCAACTTTAATTGATAAGAAACCATCTCAGATTTGTCAACTGAACATTTCTTAGATGTAACTTGATTTATTTTTATTGTTTCTAACTTATCCTTAATCAAGTGCAGTATCCATCTTTTGTTGCAAATGGAATCAGAGGTAAAAGTTGCATTGATTTAAGTATATTTTTTGAATCATTTATATTTCTTATAATATACTTATTTTATGGCTTTGATGTAGATCACTACTAAATGAAAATGGTATTTATGTTTCTTGGCTTAAGGATATAGGCTCTGAGCAGGGCTTGCAAACATTATGTATATGTTGGCATTGCAATGTTTTTCTACTATACTGTAATTCCATTTTATCCAAGCTATGAAGTTAAGGCTGTAAATAATTACTAATCTTGCATTGTGTTTTATGTTTGATTATATTATTTTATATGAATTTGTAGTCAAGGAATTCAGTAGATATAATTTATAATATGCATAACAATATAAAGTTTACTATATTGACAAAATAATATGTCTTGATCCTTCTGTTTGTTATGTTCTCTTTTTACAGATATAATGTTGTGGGACATAAAATGCATTGCTTGACTACCCAACATGGTGTCTCTCTAGCTGTAAAAAAAGTGTGTCCTTCAAGTGTTAAAATCAGTTCTCCCTTTATGTGTGCCAAGGACTTAAAGTACATTTGATGAGGTATTAAATTAAGCCATGAATCTGGCCAAATGAAAGCCCCTTTTTGGAAAGACTACAACATTATAATGCCATATGTTAGTACTGTCACGCCATATGTTGGTACTGTCAAGCCATTTTGGAAAGACTACAACATTATAATGGCTAAATGAAATCCCCATTTGATGAGGTACTGTCAAGCCCTATGTTGAGTTGCCTTATTTTATATTATAATTCCATATGTTGGCTCCGGTACTATATGAAAACAGGTCGAACACTAGAAGTGGACACGTGGAGACGTTTAGTATCATCTCTTGAGGAGTGACTGAGAATCCACCAACAGGTATGTTTTCTTAATATGTTTTTTTGCTTCATTTGTTTGTTCAAATGCCTGAATGAATGGCCTTTGTCAAATTTGGGTGCAGTCAGAGTGCAATTCTAGAAGCAGCAAGATGTCGATGACGACGTCGGTGACGCTGACGCTGACGCTGCTGCAACAACAACAACACAACAGTTGTTGCTGCAATAACAACATAGTAGCTGCTGCTGCAACAACACATCAAGATGTCGATGACGATAATGAGGTCCCTGAAAATGTGGTTGGTTATCCCTTTGAAGCCTCTTCCGAGCAAGGGGTCATCTAATAGTTGAAATAATGTATATTGATTTATGTTTAAATGACTTAATTAAGGGGTACGAACATGTTAACGTTTGGGTTTTATAAGGTTGTCATTTGTATTTCGTGATGTGAATTTAAATGATTTTCAATTTTAGCTATGATTTAACACTATTCATACGGTTAGATTGAGCTATTTTGCAATATTGTTATATAATGTGGGTGAAGTATTCTCTTTTCCACCTTATCGCGATTGAAGAACCCTTATAGTGATATTTTATGTGAATGTTGGCATTGATGTCTTAAATTGTTAGATTTTTATGCGCTCATTGAAATTCCAATTATTATATCTTAGTTGGAGCGAGTAGTAGTTGAATTGTGTTAATACTATTCCATTTCAAGTTAAAATAATATGTTTTGGAAGAAATGCCACAACTTTTTAACGGTAAATCGGAATGAGGTAATTCTGGCGCCATTGGATTCATATTGACCGTCTCTATCTAACTACGTTTAGGGCTATTTTTGGCGATATTCAATGGGTCAAAATTGACTTTGAAGTCGGAAGTTTCGTATTTGTATTGCTGGATTTAGTTTGTGTAAGTTTTTTTCGTCAATTTTTTAACTACTCTGATTGCGTCCTGTGGTAGTTGATTAAACTTTGTGTATAAGTTGGACTATTTATTATTTGTTAAACAGGGTGGACAATTCTATAAATAAAGGATGTTATGGATAGTATTTTTAAAATTACACTTTGTTTTGTCGGGGAACGAAATTTTTGCCATTTCGCAGTTACATACTATGGAAATTTTAGCCGTTTTTCTATAACGTGTTTTGGAAATTTTTTCCGTGCCTTCAGGCACGGGCATTCCGCTAGTATATATAGATATTTGCATTGCATTTTTTAGATAATTTTTTGTAAGTTTTTATATGATGTATGTATGTATGTATGAATGAATTATTACTTGATCAACCACAGTAGCATTCTCTCTTAGTATAATTTTAATGTTTTTTTTTATTGTTTCTTCGTTAGTATGAACTTGTTAATTTGATGTTCTTATGTAGGTCATATAAAAGGAAAGAGTAGAAATCATCATACCGCAACAAAGCAGAAGAGGAGGTTAGAGGCGGCAAGGGAAATTAAACAACCCGTATCGTCTGGTAGTAGTGATAATAATGAGAGAAGAGTATATTATCTTACGCAGTAGTCATTGGATAAAGTTGTTGACCAGGTGGTTGGTGAAGCACTAATGGTTGGTGAAGGGGTGCAGTAAAAGCGACGGAGGTTCCAGAGGCAGAGGGAGGTGATAGTGAAGAGGGGATTGAGAGTGAAAAGGCCGAGAAAGGAGATAAATAAGAAGAAAAAGAAGGAGAGGAATCAATAGAGAGAGAAGGAGGGAAAACAAGGGGGAGAGATTGAGGAATAAATAGAGAAAGAAGGAGAGGGAGACGGCGAGGGAGAATGAGATAAAAAAGGAGAAAAGCCCAAATATGATACAGACGAGTCTTCTTCATCGAAAGATGAAATGCGACTATACACATCATCTAAAGCACCCGAGAAGAAACAACGAAAAAAAATCATCCACTTGAAGTCACAACCACTCGAGGGGTGCACGTCAAATAACCCCAAATCTCTAAAAAAATTCATAACCATATCGCTTATTGGATATGGAACCGAGAGGAGAAGAGGGGCGTGATGAAGTGCATGTAACACATCAAATAATTTATCGAGTGGTACATAGAGAAGGAATACATGCAGGTGATTGAGTTTAACTCGGGTCTTTGGGGTTTGATTAAACACTCCTATCGGTACATTGACTACGTATAGGTGTTGGATTTCATCGAACTGTGGAAATCGGAGACGAATTCATTCCATATGCCATTCGGTGAGATGACCATAACCCTTAACGATGTGTACCATCTCCTTAAAATCCCGATAGTTGGTAAACCGGTGTATGGTACCATGTTTAGGAAAGCTGAGGAGAAGGAGAAACAAATTTAATGGCTTACCAAATGTAATACCCCGTATTTTTATGACTTTTAAATTTGGGAATTTATTAAATTTAAATTGAGATATTAATTTAATATTAATCCAGAAATTATTTTAAATATTTACTAGTGTGATGAGAGTTATTAATTATTGGGAATTTGTTGAACATTACTTAGTGGATAAAGTAATATGTATAATCGAATTTATTAAATTATCATGAGTGTATAATTTGATAATTATGAAAGCTAAATCGGGACGCACTTGTGTCGTATCGGGATTAAATTTATTAGTATTAAAAGTGAATGAATTATAAGTCGCCCGTATGGTCATTTCGAGTGCGCCAATATGTCCGGAAGGGTCGAGATAGTCAAAATAATGTACCCGGAGGTTTAGTTTGGGTCTCGGGGCGTTTTTAAGCCCAATTGACATCCCACGAGGGTATTATGGACATTTCGTATTTTTGAGCAATTAAACCCACGAATTTACCAAGGTTATATCAGTCTTTAAGAGTTGTCCTCTAGTGTCAACAAGAGCAAAATCAAAGAACGGCCATTAAAGAAGAAGTGGGAAAGCTTCCCAAGCAATTCAAGGCCAAAAACTCAACCGTTTGCACCGCCACCGCCACCAAATCGTAGATAGCACAACGGGAAACGCAACCATACCACTTTCTTCCACAAATCAGAAACTCAATTTCCAGGATAGTATCTATCTTTATTTATTTTTAGTTGATGTCTCGGTCATGTTAGTCTAGGGTTGTTTATAACTTGTTTCATGAAAGAAAGTATAGTTTTGAGACTTAAAATCACATGTTGTTGAAGAAGTAATCATATTCTGGACATCTAAATCGCATGTAGAGGATAAACCACAAATTTGTATGGATTTAAAAGTAGGAAATCTGGAAAAGAATTGGAAGAATTGAAAGAAAAAGAAAAATTAGGGTTCTTGAAGTTCAGGTAAATTTTACCCATTAAATTATTATAATTGATGAATTGGGACATATTTTATGTAGAAAATTATGTGTTCTGGTATATAGTACTTGTAGTAACGTTTGTTGGGAGTTTAGGAATGATATATGGAGATTTTGTTGAGGTTGGAGAGGCAAATCCGTAACTGGATTAATGCAGTTTTCGTCATAACTGCTTGATCAATCGATCGACCCAAGAACATCGATCGATCGACCCCTCCTGGAAAACTGCATATTCCCCATATGTTGGTTCAATCCGATTAAAATGCGTAGTAACCCTCGATTATTATTGTTAGAGCATAATGGGATATAAATAGGACCAGTATGGTATAGGTAAACTCTGTTGGGTGAGGATTTAATGTAAGATGAAATTAAGTGTTAACGGGGAGTTATTCACATATGAAATCATTCGTACGTTTAACAAAAGATCGAGACTTGTATTGGAAGTTAGACTAGAAGGTAAGTGAGAGTGCCTACTGAAATTATTCTTAGGGAGATAGAATACTTCGAGAGATGAGAAGTAGGTGTGGAGTAACTTATATATATATGAGAATAAAAAGTAACGGATCCGTTAAGCGGGATAATCAAGTAGAATGTACTAAGAACGGACAATTATAATTAGGGGTCGTGAGCGCACTTAATTTATAAATGTGGATATTTATATATATATGACTCTGTGATTGTGCATATATTATATATCTGTATAAAAATCATACTTGGGCTACTTGCTATCATGGGGGGTTCTGCATCGGGAAGGTCTTATCTCGATTGGGCCTTTATGGGGGATATTGACTCGTACCCTAGAACATAGGATTCCTTGGTACAGGCTATCTGATTGATAGTCAGACGGTCCTAAGAGACGTAAGGGTATGTGCTGACCTCTTAGTGACTTGGAACTATGCTTCACCTCCATTTGTATGTCTTTTATGTTAATACAGTTCGAGAGTGATTCCGAACTAGTATTTCCCTTAATATGTGTAATACGGGGATTTGATAGCCGAGTATGCCAGCACCATAAATTTCATGTGGGGGGTCGATAGTATATATATATATTATATATATATATATATACACACACACTTAAGTATGAGAACTTCCTACTGTGCATAAAAGTAGTTAAGTAATGAATTATTTACTCCAACTTTATCATAAGTATTTGGAGATTTTGTGACATCACCGAATTATTTCAAATAACCTAATGTATATGAGAAACCTTGATTTTCATAAATTAATTATATTAGCCATAGTATATGACGGAATGAAACCTTATGGGGGAAGCAAAGTTAAAATAAACTTATGGGATTAATAGTGCAATAGGCGTGCATACTAGATGAGAAGTGAGAATTTCTCAAGAGAGTGTCGCATACTAACATGGTTGTTACATTAGCCGGTAAGCATTTTATATACTTGCTAAACTAATTTTAAACTGTTTTACACTCAGGCTATGACACGTTTCCTGTTATTTCTTATCTCTTGTATATATATATGTATATAATTCAGGTGCCCAGCCACAGGGGCATCATGCTTAAGTTCTTTGGACCGGACGCACTGCAGCTTATGTGGAAGTTACAGGCCATTGCTTAGACGACCTCGTTGTTGATTCTACTCCTACTTTTAGTTCTTATTAGTTAGCGCATGTGTCGCCCGTTTCTCTATTCGGTTTGTATTTTTGTCAGAGATTAAACTGGTTTGGTTTATCTGGATGAATCTAATTCTTGTGTGTTATTATCCATATTTAGTATATCAGAGTTCTTAAATTGTGGTTATTTAAAAAAAAGGTTTTCATATTCGGATTTAATAAAATGGAAATAGGTTTTAAAATTGTTTTGACACTTAGCTTAATTATTTAGGGTACTTAAATTGGAAATTTTATTTTGCGACAGTGATGCTAAGAATGAACCAACCGTTCACCTTGATTTTAATTTAATAAAGGACTGATCACCCGGTATTTAATTAGGCGCGGTGTCACAGGTGGTATCAGAGCATCATGTTCTAGTGTCCTTTAGGATCTGTACTGTACGGCTTATTTCGCTTCTACCTTAGCGTCTTTAATATAAAGCCTTATTTTTAGGACTGTTGTATTCTTGTGTTTACACTTACGTCTTCAGCTATTCGAGATTTGTTAATAACTGTAGACTAATAAATTTTCTTCTCGTTTCAGATGCCTCCGAGACTCACACCCCGAGACAGGAATGCCCAGCCCGAGCAGCCAGCAGCTCCGGCACAGGGGATGATGAATGCAACTGAGGTGGCCGCTATTGTTGCTCAGGCGGTGAATGCCGCATTAGCGGTAGTGCAGCAGGCTCCACCCCAGGTTCAGGCAGTGGCGCCAGTACCAGCACAGCTTCCATCTGCATGGGAATGGGTTAGGGATGCCTTTCATAAGGTGCATCCCCCGGAGTTCTCGGGTAGTTCGGACATCGTAGTCGCCTGTTGACACGACTCATAATGTGTCTCTAAAGTGTGTACTCTCTAGGCTCAAGTGCAAGCCTGTCGTTCAAGTAATAATCCGACAAGTCGGGTATCGATCCTCAGGGAAAAAGGACAACGAAGTTGTGACGACGGGATAAGACGGAAAAATCCTAACGATGACTCTAAGAAAGAATAAAAGATTGATGTGGATCTTGGGAATGATTAATCTAAATGCAATTATGTAATTATGAAAATGTGCAATTACACTAAATTACCTAAAAATGTGAATGAAAGTTTGATTTGAACTTTTAAATGAGATGATGAAGAAAATAGGACGGGAATACAATCCCCCAACCCTAGTGTACTGCAGTTATAATATTAATCGTAAATTTATCTAATTAATTTGACCCAGTCTTTAGTACTCCCAAGCATTACGTATACGAGGTTCAAGCCCGCGTCATACTTAATCAAAGGATGAGTAAATCAGTATCACGATAGTGACGCTCGAATTATATTCTCAATCATCCCGGTTACCCAGGGGCAAACGAGATATTTAGATCTACAATTGTTGTGTCCCTACGCAATACGGTCACAATTAATTACTAAATTCAGAGGATTAACTTTATACGTGCAATGACCACATCAGGTTGGGTTCATGTATCCCGGCCTTAGAAAATCTAGCCTAACATGATGAAAGTGATGAAAACAGTGTTTAATATGCAAGTGTTCATGATTAATCTAAGGACAATTGATGAAATACTGTAGAATAGAATCACAAAGAAGGAACAACTTACTAAAATTACCCAAGGAACAATCGCAGCAATAAATAAAATTGTTAATCACACAAACTTTGAATCAACCTTCAATCCTTGAATAAAACTGGAAATTGTATCTACAACTAGGGTTTATGGAAGAATAAAAAAGATTAAACTAATCCCCTCCGTTCTTGCCTACTTTACAATGAAAATAATTCGGGTTTTTATACCCTACATGAAATTCCAAGGAGTTGAGTATAAGTCGGAGTCTTTAGAGGAGAATCAGAAAACAAAATCTCGATGGGCGGACCGGTCCGGCCCTTAGGCGGATCGGTCTGCCTCTAAAGCGGATCGGTTCTTTTATTTTTCAGGCGGATCGGTTCTTTTAATTTTTGTCTTCTTCGGTTCGCCTTTGGTTCGCAGTTCTCTGGAGTTTGCAAAGCGGACCGGTCCGGGTTGAGGGCGGACCGGTCTGCCTATTTGACTTTTCCTTCAAACTTTGACTGCCCATATCTTTTGCTCCGGGTATCCGATTGAGGTGCCGTTTCTTCCTAGGTGCTTGTGAGGATGATACCTTCAACTTCTCTTTAGGTACCTCATCCGGATTTTGGGTAGAAATGACTCTTTTGCCCTTTTGACTTTTCTTGTTGACTTTCTCTATTCTTCCGGTTTCCTTCTTCCATTTCTTGACATTAGATACCTGTAAAATCATAACGAAATACCAGAAACTCGGTGTACTTGTTAGGTTAAGTCAATAGCAAGATTATGAGATAAAGTCAATCCAATTACGTTGTTCGAGGTGATTAAAGTACCGAAATTAAGGGATAAATTAGGAAGAATTTATGCCTAATCACCTGTCAATGGAAGAAAGATATCCAGAGGCATCTGCGCATGTATGAGTGCACTGATGTGTAGAGACAGCTTTTGGCTTCCTTCAAGACAGTGGGGGCCGCTTTGCAGTGCTGGGAGTCCACCACCACCTTAAAGGAAATGGACAGCATCACGATTCAATCGTTTGGGGCACGGTTTGATGGCAAGTACTTCCCATCCGTCGTGTAGACTGAGATGAGGCGGAAGTTACTAAATCTGAAGTAGGAGAATATGACTGTTGCTGAGTACGAGGAGGAGTTCACTAGACTTCTCACTATAGTGCCATATAAGGTACCCACCGAGGGGATGAAGATACTATTGTTCGTAGATGGATTAGCCTGGAGGATTCGTCAGCACTTCATAGGCAATCTATCATTGAGTACCTACACTGACGTACTCAACGCTGCTTTGTTACACTGTCATGATCACCGCTTCCATCTACAGGGGAGCAAACGAGCAGGGGAGTCTAGCCAGCAGGGCAGGACATGGGGGAGTAGTGTTGGTGGGGCACCAGTAGCCCAGGGATAGACTCGTCACAGTGAGTAGAGTTCCCATTAGGGGGACCCTGCCAAGCGATTCCGATCAGATGACTCCAGACAGGGATTTGGCGGATTTAGGCTGGGCCGGTAGGGCCAATATAATCAGCATGGCCAACAACGCCAACACCGTCAGCAGCAGGGCCATCAGCGTTTCCAGCAGGGCCAGTGGTGGGGTGGTAACGGCCAACGGGGCCATGGTCAGCAGGGACAGAGATGAGGTAACTTCAGGGGTCGATATTTCGGATGTGGAAAGAATGGTCATAGGCGCCAGGATTGCCCAGAGGGAGATATGCCCCACAGCAGCAGGGTGCCCGTAATGAGCCGCAGAGGCCACTTTTTCCAGTCTCCCTCCCAGCGCCAGGTCAGATGTCAGCACTACCAGTCATCCCAACAGCTCCAGATCAGCAGGGACAACTGCAGTACGGACGTGTCTATAATGTCCACCAGGCAGCAGCACCTCAGGCACCACCCGCGATTGAGGGTATATTTCCTATCCATGGCACCATGGGTCGGGTTTTATTTAATACTGGGGCGTCGCACTGTTTTATATCTACTCATTTTGCGAAGGCCTTATGGTTATTAGACACAACAGAGAGCAGTGTGACATGCGTAGACTCACCATTGGGGAATGGGTCATTGATTTTATTTATATGTCGGGGTGTAGGAGTAGAGATTGGTAGCTTGATTTTACCAGTAGACATGCTAGTTTTAGAGATCCATGAGCACGATGCTATTATTGGCATGGATTGGCTCACTGCATACAGAGCCATGATAGATTATTTTGGTAGGAGTATCATCTTTGATATTCCGGGGCAGGAGATGTTTTTAGTGGCGATGCCTCGCCTAGAGGGAGGTTCTTCCACCCATTTGTACTACATAAAGGAGGATACCTCTAAGGAGGTCATGATTCTCTTAGATTCGATCCCAGACGTTCGTGAGTATTTTGATGTATTTCAGGAGATACCGGGCCTACCCCTCAGTCGAGAGATAGATTTCGTCATAGACTTAATGTCGGGTACTCGACCGATAACACGTGCACCATACCGTATAACTCTTGTGGAAATGAGGGAGTTACGGGATCAGATAAAGCAGCTATTAGGCCAGGGCTTCCTTCGTAGGAGCACCTCACCTTAGGGCGCTCCAGTGTTGTTTATGAAGAAGAAGAAAGATGGTTCACTGAGGTTATGCGTGGATATCGAGAGTTGAATAAGGTCACGATACGGAACAAATATCCGTTACCTCAAATCGATGACATGTTCGACCAACTGAGAGGAGCAACCTTCTTTTCGAAGATAGATTTGAGATCGGGATACCATCAACTACAGATTAGGGAGTAAGATGTGTCGAAGACTGCTTTCTTGACGAGATATAGGTCCTATGAGTTCGGGTCATACCGTTTGGGCTGACAAATACCCCAGCCGTAATCATGGACTTGATGAACCTAGTGTTCAGAGAGTTCTTGGATCAGTTTATCATCGTCTTCATAGATAACATCCTGATATATTCACACACTAAGGAGGAGCATGCCGAGCACTTGAGGCAGGTTCTTTAAATCTACGAGAGCATCAGTTATATGTAAAGTATAAGAAGTGCGGATTCTGGTTACGGGGGGTACAATTTTCGGGGCATGCTGTGTCAGAATTAGGAATATCTGTTGACCTGAGCAAAGTGTCGACAGTGAGGGAGTGGGGACATCCCATGACACTGACAAAAGTGTGTAGTTTCTTGGGGTTAGCCGGGTATTACAAGAGATTCATTCGAGGTTTCTCGAAGATAGCGGGTCCGTTGACGAATCTGACTCGCAAGGGGATACCGTATGTTTGGGACGATGCTTGTCAATTGGCTTTCGATGAGCTGAAAGATAAGTTAACTTCGGTGCCAGTTCTTGCTTTGCCCAAGTCGGGAGTGGAGTATTTAGTTTACACTGACGCCTCTTCACGGGGATTCAGGGGAGTACTTCAACAGAATGAGAAGGCTATAACTTTTGCTTCCCGCAAGCTTAAGCCGCACGAAAGGAATTACCCTACCCACGACCTAGAACTAGCAGTGGTTGTTTTTGCATTGAGGATTTAGAGACATTGCCTATTGGGGGAGAAGTTTCGCTTGTTCATAGACCACAAGTCACTGCATTACTTATTCACTCAGCGAGAGCTGAATATGCGTCAGCGCAGATGGTTGGAGTTTATGAAAGACTACCAATTTGAGATACAATACCATCTGGGAAAGGCTAACATGGTTGCTTATGCATTAAGCCGTAGACCGATGGGCAATGTAGCAAACATCTGGAAACCAAAATGGAAAGAGTTGGGTCACCAAGATGCGGTAGCCCGTTCCTTTGTATCTGTCATGACAGTCACACCAGAGATTGTTATGAGGGTGATACAGGCATAATCAGCAGATACGTTTTATTAGGAACAAATTGTACGGCTTTTAACTGAGGGTGCTGAGTCCTACTCAGTAAGTTCTGATGGAGGTTTGAGGTTTAATGGGAGATTGGTGGTCCCAAAGGGAGAAGACTTACGTCATGCAGTGATGACATAGTCTCACGGGTCCAAATTTGCGGTACATCCCGGAGGAGATAAGATGTACCAGGATATGAGGAGGCAGTACGGGTGGAGCGGGATGAAGAAGGACATTATTGAGTTTGTGTCCAAGTATTCTACTTGCCATATGGTAAAGGTAGATCATCACAGACCGTCAGGGTTACTTCAGCCATTGGAGATACCTACGTAGAAGTGGGAGAGTATTTCCATGGACTTCATTACTGGACTGCCTACATCACAGCGGGATCACGACTCTATATGGGTTATAGTGGATTAGTTGACCAAGGTGGCTCATTTTTTATCAGTACGGATAGACTATACCACGGTCCGGTATGCACAGTTGTTCATTGCCGAGATTGTTAGGCTACATGAGATTCCCCTGGATATCGTGTCTGATAGAGATAAGATTTTTATATCGCGCTTCTGGGAGAGCTTTTAGGAGGCCATGGGTACAGAGTTGAGATTGAGTTCAGCTTATCACCCACATACAGATGGATAAACAGAGCGTACCAATCAGATGTTGGAGGATATGCTACGCATGTGTGTCCTTGATTTTAGAGGAGGATGGGAGCCGTATCTTCCACTAGTGGAGTTTGCTTACAATAACTCCTATCAGTTCACGATCAGCATGGCTCCATTTGAGGCATTATATGGCAGGCCTTATCGTTCTCTCGCTTGTTGCCTAGAGGTGGGGGATAATAAATTGCTCGGACCTGAGGTGGTTCAGGAAACTTCAGCTAGGATTGAGTTCATTAGGAGTCGCATTCGGGTAGCACAGGACAGACAAAAGAGCTACGTTGATGCAAAGTTCTTCGAGAGTTTAGCGTGGGGGACCAAGTATTACTCCAGGTATCTCCTATGAGAGGAGTAATGTGGTTTGGAAAGAAAGGGAAGTTGGCCCCGAGGTACGTGGGACCATTTTCCATTATCGAGAGGATTAGGCCGGTGGCATACAGGTTGGGGTTACGGGAGCATTTTCACCGCATTCACGATGTGTTCCACATCTCGTCACTGAGACGATACCTTTGGGATGACATGGCCCATACTCACATCGCGATAAAGGAGATTGATTTACAGCCCGATATCTCTTATGAGGAAACACCTGTGGCTATCCTAGACCATAGCGAGAGGATATTGAAGTCGAAGGTAGTCCCACTTGTACGGGTCCAGTGGGAGCATCATAATGTGGAGGAATCCACTTGGAAGTGTGTGGCAAATATGCGCGAGAAATACCCAGACTTATTCTTACTAGGCATGCCCTATTTTCCGAATTTCGGGACGAAATTCCGTTATTAGGGGAGAAGTATGTAATACCCCGTATTTTTATGACTTTTAAATTTGGGGATTTATTAAATTTAAATTGATATATTAATTTAATATTAATCCGAAAATTATTTTAAATATTTACTAGCATCATGAGAGTTAGTAATTATTGGAAATTTATTGAACATTACTTAGTGAATAAAGTAATATGTATAATCAAATTTAATAAATTATCATGAGTGTATAATTTGATAATTATGGAAGTTAAATCGGGACGCGCCTGTGTCGTGTCGGGATTAAATTTATTAGTATTAAAAGTAAATGAATTATAAGTCGCCATTATGGTCATTTCGAGTGTGCCAATGTGTCCGGAAGGATCGAGATAGTCAAAATGATGTACCCGGGGGTTTAGTTTGGGTTTCGAGGAGTTTTTAAGCCTAATTGACATCTCGGGAGGGTATTATGGACATTTCGTATTTTTGGGCAATTAAACATACGAATTTCCCAAGGTTATATCAGCCTTTAGGAGTTGTTCTCTAGGATTAACAAGAGCAAAATCAAATAACGGCCATTAGAGAAGAAGTGGGACAGCTTCCCAAGCAATTCAAGGCCAAAAACTCAACCGTTTGCACCGCCACCACCACCAAATCATAGATCGCGCGACGGGGAACGCAATCATACCATTTTCTTCCACAAATCAGAAACTCAATTTCCAGGCAAGTATCTATAAAGCTTTATTTTTAGTTGATGTCTCGGTCATGTTAGTCTAGGGTTGTTTATAACTTGTTTCATGAAAGAAAGTATAGTTTTGAGACTTAGAATCACATGTTGTAGAAGAAGTAATCATATTCTGGACATCTAAATCGCATGTAGAGGATAAACCACGAATTTGTATGGATTTAGAAGTAGAAAATCTGAAAAAGAATTGGAAGAATTGAAAGAAAAAGAAAAATTAGAGTTCTTGAAGTTCAGGTAAATTTTACACATTAAATTGTTGTAATTGATGAATTGGGACATATTTTATGTAGAAATTATGTGTTCTGGTATATAGTACTTGTAGTAACGTTTGTTGGGAGTTTGGGAATGATATATGGAGATTTGGTTGAGGTTGGAGAGGCAAACCCGTAACTGGGTTAATACAGTTTTTGTCATAACTGCTTGATCGATCGATCGACCCAAGAACATCGATCGATCGATGATCGATCGATCGACCCCATTTTCTCGATCGATTGACCCCTCCTGGAAAACTGCATATTCCCCTTATGTTGGATCAATCCAATTAAAATGCGTAGTAACCCTCGATTATTATTGTTAGAGCATAATGGGATATAAATAGGACCATTAGGGTCTAGGTAAATTCCGTTGGGTGAGGATTTAATGTGAGATGAAATTAAGGGTTAACGGGGAGTTATTCACACATATGAAATTATGCGTACGTTTAACAAAAGATCGAGACTTGTATTGGAAGTTAGACTAGAAGGTAAGTGAGAGTGCCTACTGAAATTATTCTTAGGGAGATAGAATACTTCGAGAGACGAGAAGTAGGTGTGGAGTAACTTATATATATATGAGAATAAAAAGTAACGGATCCGTTAAGCGGGATAATCAAGTAGAATGTGCTAAGAACGGATAATTATAATTGTGGGTCGTGAGCGCACTTCATTTATAAATGTGGATATATATATATATATATATATATATATATATATATATATATATATATATATATATATGACTGTGTGGTTGTGCATATATTATATATCTGTATAAAAATCATACTCGCGCTACTTGCTATCACGGGGGTTTTCGCACCGGAACGGTCTTATCTCGATTGGGCCTTTATGGGGGATATTGACTCGTACCCTAGAACATAGGATTCCTTGGTACAGGCTATCTGATTGATAGTCAGACGGTCCTAAGAGACGTGAGGGTATGTGCTGACCTCTTAGAGACTTGGAACTATGCTTCGCCTCCATTTGTATGTGTTTTATGTTAATACAGTTCGAGAGTGATTTCGAACTAGTATTTCCCTTAATATGTATAATACGGGGACTTGATAGCAGAGTATGCCTGCACCATAGATTTCATGTGGGGTGCCGATAGTATATATATATATATATATATATATGAGAACTTCCTAATGTGCATAAAAGTAGTTAAGTAATGAATAATTTACTCCAACTTTATCATAAGTATTTGGAGATCTTGTGACATCACTGAATTATTTCAAATAACCTAATGTATATGAGAAAGCTTGATTTTCAGAAATTAATTATATTAGCCATAGTATATGACGGAATGAAACCTTAAGTAAAGTTAAAATAAACTTATGGGATTAATAGTGCGATAGGCGTGCACACTAAATGAGAGGTGAGAATTTCTCAAGAGAGTGTCGCATACTAACATGGTTGTTACATTAGCCGGTAAGCATTTTATATACTTGCTAAACTAATTTTAAACTATTTTACACTCGGGCTCTGACCCGTTTCCTGTTATTTTTTTCTCTCTTGTATATATATGTATATAATAAAGGTGCCCAGCCACAGGGGCGTCATGCTTAAGTTCTTTGGACCGGACACACTGCAGCTTATGTGGAAGTTACAGGCCATTGCTTAGACGACCTCTTTGTTGATACAACTCCTACTTTTAGTTCTTATTAGTTAGCGAATGTGTCTCCCGTTTCTCTATTCAGTTTGAAAGCTTAGATTTTTGTCAGAGATTTACGTTCCTTTATATTTCCATTAGTTGGCACTCTTTGGGATTTAATTACTGTCAGGATGGTTTTATTTATAGTTTAAACTGGTTTGGTTTATCTGGATGAATATAATTCTTGTGTGTTATTATCTATCTTTAGTATATCGGAGTTGTTAAATTGTTGGTTATTTAAAAATAAAAATAAAAAGGTTTTCATATTCGGACTTAATAAAATCGAAATAAGGTTTTGAAATTGTTTTGACACTTAGCTTAATTATTTAGGGTACTTAAATTGGAAATTTTATTTTGCGACAGTGATGTTAAGAATGACCCAACCGTTCACCTTGATTTTAATTTAATAAATGACTGATCACCCGGTATTTAATTAGGCGGGGTGTCACAGGTGGTATCAGAGCATCAGGTTCTAGTGTCCTTTAGTATCTGTACGGCTTATTTCTCTTCCAGCTTAGCGTCTTTGATATAGAGCTGTATTTTTAGGACTATTGTATTTTTGTGTTTACACTTACGTCTTCAACTATTTGAGATTTGTTAATAACTGTAGACTAATAAATTTCCTTCTCGTTTCATATGCCTCCGACACGCGCACCCCGAGACAGGAATGTCTAGCCCGAGCAGCCAGCAGCTCCGGCACAGGGGATGATGAACGCAACTGAGGTAGCCGCTATTGTTGCTCAGGCGGTGAATGCCTCATTAGCGGTAGTGAAGCAGGCTTCACCCCAGGTTCAGGCAGTGGTGCCAGTACTAGCACAGATTTCATCTGCATAGGAGGAGCGAGTTAGGAATGCCTTTCAGAAGGCGCATCCCCCGGAGTTCTCGAGTAGTTCAGACATCGTAGTCGCCAGCCAATGGAAGAAAGATATCCAGAGGCATCTACGCATGTATGAGTGCACTGACGTGCAGAGACAGCTTTTGGCTTCCTTTAAGCTAGTGGGGGCCGCTTTGCAGTGCTGGGAGTCCACCACCACCTTGGAGGAGAGGGACATCATCACGATTCAGTCGTTCTGGGCGCGGTTCCCATCCGTCGTGCAGACTGAGATGAGGTGGAAGTTACTGAATCTGAAGCAGGAGAATATGACTGTTGTTGAGTACGAAGAGGAGTTCACTAAACTTCTCACTATAGTGCCAGATGAGGCACCCACCGAGGGGAAGAAGATATTGTTATTCGTAGATGGATTAGCCTGGAGGATCCAGCAGCACCTCATAGGCAATCTATCATTGAGTACCTACACTGACGTACTCAACGCTGCTTTGTTACAGTGTCAGGATTATCGCTTCCATCTGCAGGGGAGCAAATGAGCAGGGAAGTCCAGCCAGCAGAGCATGACAGGGGGCATTAGTATTGGTGGGGCACCAGCAGCCCAGGGATAGACTCGTCAGAGTGTGTAGAGTTCCCATTAGGGGGACCCTGCCAAGCGGTTCTGATCAGGTGACTCCAGACATGGATTTAGGGGATTTAGGCAGGGCCCGCAGGCCAGTCTAATCAGCATGGCCAACAAAGCCAACACCGTCAGCAGCAGGGATAGCAACAGGGCCATTAGGGCTAACAACGTTTCCAACAGGGCCAGTAGGGCCAGTGGCAGGGTAGTAACGGCCAACAGGGCCGTGGTCAGCAAGGACAGAGAGGAGGTAACTTCAGGGACCGATATTTCGGATGTGGCAAGAATGGCCATAGGAGCCAGGATTGCCCAGAGAGAGATAGTCCCTACAGCAGCAGGGTGCCCGTAATGAACCGCAGAGGCCACTCTTTCCAGCCGCCCTCCTAGCGCCAGCTCAGATTCCAGCCCTACCAGCCATCCCAGCAGCTCCAGTTCAGCAGGGGAAACTGCAGTACGTCCTTGAAGGCTATTGACGTTGGCTCAACCCAAGAGGTTTCAAACGTCCTTAAATTATCACGTCCAACTCTCGATGCCTTACTTGAGGCTAAGGGAAAGCAAGATCAAAAAGGAAAGAGAAAGGCTCCGGTGCATTAAAAAACTTGAACTAAGGCACGTCATGATCCACCCCCCAAGCACCCCCCCCCCCAACACACACAGAAGCGTTCAAAGAGAAAATAGAAAAAAATTATTGAAACAATTTGATTGTAACTGTATTTTGAAACAATTATTATGTAATACTGTTGCGTTCGATGTACAATGATTATTATAAATTTTGTAGGAATAATTTTGAAACAATTAGTGTGTATGCTCAATATTATTGTATTGTGATTTAATAGGCATGAAATTTTGAATGTGATTTGGTATGCATGGACTATATTTTGGTATGCATGGATTATGGTATACATGGTATTTGGTATGCATGGCCGAACTCACTGCATATATCTCACGGTTTAATACCACCGTGCTAACGTTATATACGATGTAGTATAACCGAAACTTACATTTACACGGTCTCGATTAACCATGTGTAATGAGTGGAAAGTTCCTTAAACTCACTGCATATATAGCACGGTCTAAGACCACCGTTCATGTGGTACACACGGTCATGGTCAAACGCATGTGAAAGGCTTATGGTCTCAGGTGACCATGTGTCATGAGTGGAAAATTTATCGAACTCACTATATAAATACCACGGTCTTGGAACACCGTTCATGTGGTACACACAGTCATGGCCCGCCTTATGTGAAAGGCTTACGGTCTCAGGTACTCGTGTGTAATGAGTGGAAAATATATCAAACTCGCTATATATACCACAGTCTAAGACCACCATTGATGTGTTACTCACGGTAATGGCCAATCCCATGTGAAAGGCTTACGGACTCAGGTGACCGTGTGTAATGAGTGGAAAATTTACCAAATTGTATAAATACCACGGCTTAAGACCACCGTTCATGTGTTACTCATGATTATGGCCAATCGCATGTGAAAGACTTACAATCTCAAGTGACCATGTGTAATGAGTGGAAAATTTATCAAGCTCACTATATAAATACCATGGTCTAAGACCACTATTAATGTGTTACTCACGGTTATGGCCAACTGCACGTGAAAGGCTTACGGTCTCAGATGACCATGTGTAATGAGTGGAAAATTTATCAAACTCACTTTATAAATACCACGGTCTAAGACCACCGTTCATATATTACTCACAGGTATGGCCAACTGCATGCGAAAGGCTTACAGTCTCAGGTGACCGTGTGTAATCAGTGGAAAATTTCTCAAACTCACTGTATAAATACTGCGGTCTAATACCACTGTTCATGTGTTACTCACGTTTATGGCCAATCACATGTGAAAGGCTTACGGTCTCAGGTGACCCTATGTAATGAGTGGAAAATTTATCAAACTCACCGTACAAATACTATGGTGGCCTCTCATCGTACCACTTAAACAACGATGTGGTGTTACCATGATTTTGTAAACTACGGTATGGTGTCACCGCAGTATGTTATAGACGATTGTGTCCAGCCGAGGGTTTTATGGGCACGTTCTCAGATGACCGTGTGTAATGAGTGGAAAATTACTCATACTCAATTCATAAATACTACGGTGGTCTGTCAGCATACCACTTAGACCACGGTATGGTGCTACCAGGACTTGGTGTCATCGCAGTATTTAATGTAAGGTTAAAAAAGACCGTATGTGAATTTGTTATATTGTCCATGTTAATTTAATTTAATATATATATATCAATGTTGTGCATTTGATAATATGATATTTTAATGTATACGTAATACTAATTTAATGTAATCTTGTTTGTGATTTGGTATTTTATAACCAATATACTATAACAAATTTCAAGTGATGAAAATTATTTCATCACTTTATCAATTGATGAAATAATTGTTATAACCAATTTACTATAACCAAATTGATAAGATAAAGAAATTGATAAGATAAACTTCTATAACCAATTTACATATTTGCATAAAAAGTTACAATTAATGCTATCACGAAATTACATAATTCAATAAAATATTACAAAAAAGTTAAATTTAATCACAGTCAAGTCCTCATCTTCATCCCACGATATCAAGCATGGTTAATCTTTCGTCACAATATCTTTCGAACATATATTCTGAAAATTTTATAAGCAAGACTTGAACATATTAGCCCACTCTAGGCCATCTTGAGTGCCCCTTGATCTCCAGTGAGAGGCAAATGGTGGTAGGGGATAAAACCGTGTGCATTTTAAATTTACCCAATGAGTATTTGAGATGTTGAGGATAAAGACGATGCAATTATCTTTTTTTGAAGATTTTGGCCCAACGTCGAATGGCACGAAAGTTAAGCTTTATAATTTGGATATCATTACAATCATAAGCATAAGTGCACTAACTGTAAAATAGCCCAACTCGGGCATGATAAACCAATGTTTGTTGGTGCATGAGTGTCTGAAGTAGTCCAATCTCCTCGCGTAATCCTCAATATCATATGAGTTCATAACAGTAGCCTAGAATGGCTTGTCCCTACGTAGATCGGACAATAGTGCACTACGGATGACATGAGAATGATGTAGTCCATCCCTAGCACTAGCTCATTTGGAAATGGCCGTATAGCCACAATTTCCATCGAATTTGTCATTATGTATCTCTTCCACAAATGATTGGTAGAAGTCGGGAACGTGCTTGATATAAATCTTCTTCTCCCTAGACCACGTATCTAGTTTCACGCCTGTTAATGGGGTCCAGTTTGAAAAAGTTTTTTCCAGCTCAGCTGTGGACGATACATCCTGCTCCTACTCATAAGGGGTTATTTTGGTAGAAATATTAATAGACTTCTTCCCTTTAGATGGACTACCCTTTTGACGAATTTGCACGGGCTCGATCAAAGGCATGCAAGAGGGTTGAGCAATTTCCAATAACTTGCTTAACATCATATTTCTGACCGCGTCACCTGCCTAAGTCCATTTCTTAAATAATATAATTTCTGGAGTACAATCAAGCTCATGGTACCGAGGGATGTTCGGGACAATCGCAAGTTTCTTTTTGTGATTGTCTAGCAACCATTGGGGAATTACTTGGCCTAACTTCTCCCATTGGGCCAACTTGTGTACACATGGTAGTTCGTAGATCATACAAAGTTTATGTGAGCACCGTAACTTTGTATATTGGATATTAGAAGTAGATTCACTCAACACCGATCTCATGCAGTCGATCTCCAAAACAATTAAGTCTAAGGCATAGTGCGATGCCCCACCACGGATCTCATGCAACAACGAGTCATTGTGGTAATGCTTGCTTGATCGGTGTAATTTTTGAAACTCCATTTATATTTGCGTCACTTAGTGGCCAAGAAAGGCATCCATTCCCTTCCACACGGTATCAAACGAACCGGTGTTATTTATTAAGTGTTTTTTTAGTTGGGCATGAGCACTCTCCGCTCTGTTAATTGTACGGTTGCCACGGTGAGGTGCCTGGTTATTCCACACATGCGCAAACTGATACTGTAGAGGCATCCAGTTCTTCTATATATAAGCAATCATGTTGGGGTGGTTATGCCAGTTTAGTCGAAAAGTCGCCCATGCATTCTCAAAATCAATCGACATCTCGGACTCCACAACCCCAATCCAACCCTGTATAAATAGTTTTTTATCCTGGTCTTTGATGTTATATTTCACACATGCACCTTCTACATTTTTTTAACATGGAGTAAACATAATAGAAGGGTGGCAAGTGGAAACACCTTTGGTACCGCATTTAGATGATATTGTTGTTTGTCATAAACAACAACTCGCATCAAAGCTTCTGGCTCATATAGTGATCGCAAATGTTGCAATGCCTAAACAAAATTATCCTCTTTCTCATTATTTAAAAAATCAAATGCAATGCAAAATGATTACCCGGTGGACATGACTCCTATCATCTCGAACAACGACATATTATACTGATTGGTCTTGTAGTTGCAATCGATCACCAGTACAGTCGGGAAGAACTTCAGCAACCAACAAGAGGTAGGATGTGTGAAAAATAAACCGTCCACCACATTAGTTTGCTCATTCCTTCAATGCCAGTGAACATAACTCTTCTCCATTAACAAATGCAGCAATTGTTGCATCGTGGTTCGTCCTTGCATCTTAATATTTTTCATTTTGTGTTTTGCGATTGTTCTAATGGATGAATAATTGTATTCCGATAGATGTTTCAATGTGTGGAGTAGTTCCTTTGGTGTAATACCTTGTCCCAATAATCTAATTAAATTATGTATAAAATATTTTGAAGAGGGGTTAATGATGATTATAAGAAGAATTGTGGGTCAAAATTGAATAAGTAAAAGAATGGGAAAAATTTGAGGTTGTTCAAATGACATTGAAGGGTCGCGCGAAGCAGGGCTTCAAACGATATGCCACTGCTTTACAGTGGTGTGTAGCGTGAAGGATCGCGCGAAGCAAGCTTTGAACTAGGTGGAGAAGTTGTTCGAATGACATAGTCTTATCGTTCGAACTACATAGATCGAAATTTTTTAATCAGATTTCCCTTGTGCGCTGCTGTCACGTTTTTTCCATTAAATCCTTGAGTTGTCAAGCCCAGATTAACCCAGATTAGATAAAATGGGAATTTAGACTTTGGTATGGTTTTATAAGGGTGTGTTTGGGGTTATTTGTGTGGGGTGGGGGGGGGGGGGGGGGTAGGAGAGAGAGAGAGAGAGAGGAGTGGGTGGTCTTCCACCTCCTCCCACCACAAACCACCACTCCTGCACTATACTTCAACATATTTGAACCATATACACCCATTTTCACAATTGTAGAAGAAGAACTACAAATTTTGTATAAGTGTTGGGAGTCTTTGGAGAAGATGAAAATGGAGCTTCCATGTAGTTTGAAGTGGGTCTTTCTTGGAAGCTTCGAAGGAACACATTTTAGAGCATTTTTTTAGGATGCATTTGAGGCCACTTTTGGAGGTGAGGGTTTCTCCTCCGACACCAACATTTATACCACCATTGGAGTTATTAGAGGTGGAAAAATTTATCTTTAGTATTAAGACTCTATTTTTAATTATTTGTAGTCTTGTAGTTAAATTACATGAGTAGTATGCATATGATTAGATGATGGAATTATGTCTAGTAAATAAGAAATATTTTTATGAAATAAAAATGTTGAAAATGATATTTTGTTGAAAATAGAGAATGAATAAATATTTCAAAGTTTTGGAGTATAAAAGTTGGTATTTTATGAAAATGGTGTATTTTTTAAAAAGATTAATGTTAAACATTTTATGAAATAAAATGTTTGAAAATAATCATTTATTTTGATAAACATTGGTGAAATAGCGTTTCTTTGAAAAATAAAGATTTTATAAAAAAATAGACATTTATTGAGTTTGAAGAAATTAAATATTTTTTATGACTTGAAAATGTATTTTTGCAAGAATGATGAATTTCTAGAATGAAAAATATGTTTAACCCATTTAATGGAATTTTAAGGTTTAAAGTCCATCTTCTACTGCATATAAACTTGTAGTATTTTGGCACTAAGTATATAAACAAGTTTAAAAGAGATTTTGTTGGGTTTAAACTTGAAATAATGAAAAGTGGAATTTTTTGTCTTTAAAGGGTGTGGAAAGGGGGTTAGAAGTGTGATAAGAATAAAGTTGTAAGACTACATGTAAAATAAAAGAAATTGTATTTTTATTATAAAAGTAGTCTTAAGTGTAAATGGATTTCTTAAATGAATAAAGTGAAGAAATGTGTGGTTTGAAAAATGGTTAATAAAGGTATTGAATGAGTGTTAATGGGTAAACATTGGAAGATTAGTGTGTGTAACTTAGTAATGTCGTAAAAGATTAACTTGTGAAATTGGAAAGGATATAATGATATAAAGATGTTACCAATAATATTACTCCAAGGTTAAAAAGGTGTTAAACTATTAAAACACTTAAGGAGTTAGTATGGTTAACTTAATAGTATTTTGGGGAAAATGAACACTTGTGGAAATGGAGTAAAATGATGAGTTCAGAAACAAAGGGGTATAATGGTAATTTTACTTAAAGTGGAACATTTTTATGAAATAAAAATATTGGAAAGGGTGTTACACAAATTGGTCATAAATAATATTATTTTTTTGAATAAAATCAAGGTTAAAGTGTAAAGGACATGAAATGATACTTTCAAAGTGTAACACGAGTTGGGGTGAAACCTCGGATTTTGTTATAACACATGTAAAGGAACTCGAATGATACCAGAATAATTAAGGAGGGGCTCGGAGCCCTGGGGTGAAAAACTCAAAACAATTGGCCAGAGCATATCGTGCGCATAGCCAGTGGTGTGGAGCCCGTTGAAGTATGCGATATTTAGGAGATTCCAAGAAAAGAGAAAGGAACAAGGGAACATGCCAAGAAATGGGTTGTGTGGTAAAATGTGTTAATACAACCTAACTTGAATAAATTAATAAATATCCCGGTAAAGGTTCAAATGGACAAGTAAATGTGTAATTGATTAATGTCCACAAGGTAATGAAAAAGGTAAAGTAAGTTGGTAAAATGGGTGATTAAGCAACCTAAGCGATTAAACCTATAACTAACACAAGAATGTATTGTGAAAGGTTTTTCAAAGGCTAAATGAATATTTTCTAATACGTTGTTCGCATGTGTTGAAAGGGCGAGTTTCGACGAAAATACTAATAGGTATTGGATAAAATAAAAAAGGTGATTTCGGTTAAATCAAGTGTAGGGGTTTCCAAGTATTGAACTGTGTGTGTTAAATAAAGCGAGAAATATTGAATGAGGAAAATGAAGTCTTTTATAAGATTAAGGTATATTAATCTGGATAAATAAGGTTTTTCGGAAGTAAAATCGTTTCATGCATTTAGTATACATGCATTTAGTATATATATATATATATATATAAAGGTAATTTCATGTGCACGGAGGTATGACGTGTTAGAGTCTCCTTTCTGCCATTCGATTTTATACTGCATTTGTATATTTTCCACGGAGCATTGGCTCACACCCTCGCTTTGTTACGGCAGGTTGAGAACGGTTTCGTATTTTGAGAGCGTTATATAGGTAAGTATTTCCTTTATTTTTACCTTAGTAGCTATGTATGCTTGGACTACGGGGTGTTCCCCATAGGTCCCTCACGTAGTTTATCTTGAAATTTGGAATCGTATACTAACAAGTGAAATGTTAATTAAAATAAAACAGGACTAGCAACATTATATAGGTTTATTCATTGCACTCCATTCTTAACGCTCGGGTCGGACCGAATTGACTACGAGTAAACCATAAATTCAGGTCGAGGCGTTACATTTGGCCACACCCCATTATTAATTATCTCACTTGTAATGTTCCACTCTTCTTGTGAAAGTCGAGCGGCATAAGGGTGTCCGATGAGTGTTTTAGATACCTCGTGGTTGTGTAGCCCACAAATAACTTCCATCCCCCAATGGCCATTATCATGCGGAACACCTTTCAATCAAAAGGGACAATCACACTCTCTCGTTCCAGAACACCGATTCCTTTTCTTGTCCACCCCCCATCTTTTATGTTTCCATGAATCTCGTTGCACTCACAACCAAGTACGACCCTTCCCTTTCTGACTAAACTGGCCTTGTTGAATTTCAAAATGATCACGATAACTTAAAGTTTGCGACCAATTTGTTGACACCAATCAATCATCTTGTCACGGTCATTGAAAATATGCACAAGTATAATATTGATAACTGAAATTAATCATATATGAAAATTTTAACTATATATGAAAAATCATGTTCCATATAATATAAAGAAACTAAGCATGCCTCGTCAATGGTGAATTCGACAGTATGGTCTTGTGTAATTGCATTAACATCCAATCCTTCTTCTACTCTCGCATCCTACTAATGCATACAATCAAATGCAGTTGCATCCAATTAGGTCATACATTAAAAACCTGAATTAGTGTATTTAAATTGCGTGATATGTTGTTTTACTATAAACAGAGTGAAATCTGGGAACAAATCGTGCAAACACTGGTCCGAGGTTCCTCAACCGTTCATTGTTCACGCATATTCGATTTCTCAAGTGAAGCACGTTGAGTAGATACACTCGATACAATAATGATTGTCGATATCTTGTCAAAATGAATCATCAAGTACCGAGTCATCTAACTGAAATGATAATACAATAATCGGTACAATATGAATTGAGAATACAATAAAATTTAAGACAGGGTTATCATAAATCAATAAAAACACATCCATGGTTGGCATGCACCGTAGAATTGAAACCACAACCGAATTTAAATGTTAAGGGATACACACGGTCTAAAGAGATCGTGCATATATAACAAACGACTGAAGAAACGGGGAAAGACTACCCACTTTACATGTATCTGTATGCATAGAACTAACGCCTAAAGGTAACCGTTAAAGCCTAACCATGGTTTAAAGTCACTGAACATTACAATCTCACGGTCACATTAGGTCGGGCATTAATATTTCATACCAGTGACAAATGATCTAGAGCAACCGTAAAGAAATAGGTTGCAGTTATAATCCACGGAAACTACTCGTTACTTACGACGACGAGGGGCCGTAAGTTCAGTAATCCCCATTTTTTTTAATCTTATCTTCATTTTCCTAATAGTTTTAGACATTGTACTTAATAAAGGTGTTTTAATACCTCAAAATCGTCAAGAGAGCATTGGATGCTCAACTTTTGGGAAGCTTCAATATCAACTTTATTTTCTTCAACCATTGCAATGTAGCCTCTTTCATCTTTTATTTATGTATACAAACAACACAACAACACAAAGGACCCACAAAAATGTAGCTTTGGGGACAAATGAACAAGGTGAAATAGCTAGGTTAACCCGCTAGAGGTTGGTTTCGATGGGAGTTGAATGATTTTGAGATTTTGTAATTTGTGGTGTTTGATTGTGTGTAATTTTTAAATTATTTTGGAGTATTTTAGACATTTTGAAAGAATAAAAAAATACAATATTTTTGGAAATTATTAATAAAGTTACTATTTAATTTTTATGTGGTGTTGTAAATAATTTTTTTTTTTTGAAAATATCAGCATCCTTTTCCCTTTAGTTTTTTATGGTCTAGTCCTTTGACTAAGAATTTTGGACAAAAAAAAAGGTCAAACAAATTTTAAACGATTATGTCCACATATAAATACCCCAACTTTAAAAAATTCATACACCTAATCGGCTATTGGAGGGTTTCTCTGCAACTAAGAATAAAACATAACATCAATCTTGCTGCATTTTTCATCTGTCCAATTTTGGATTACAATGTTCTTAGCTCTATCAAGTTTATCTTTATCAACAGTTGCTTTTTCCTACTTTCGATCAATTATAATAGGTCAATGTACTTGGATTTGATTCAATAAAATCATTGTAATTGCATAATTCATGTGATTGAATAACCTTTTATACATTTTATATGAATATGTTTTGATTTTGTGTTTTTATGTATTTATGTTTTGATTCTATCATATATAAGTTTATATTTATCAACAATTGTTTTGTATCTCGATCATTTACAATAGTTTAATGTATGCATTTCATTTCGACAAAATGACATCATTGTAATTGTTAGCTGTATGCGTTGGATGAACTTTAATATTCTCTGAATGATTTGATTTTGTGTTTTTCTAATGTATTTATATAAACTGTTGTGTGTTTTGATGTATAAACAGATAAAATCAAAACACAATGCTAATATAATGGACATGTTTTATGACTAATTTCATGTGTGAGACATTTTAGAAGGCATTGAAACCGCATGCCCACGTGGTTGTTGAAATTATTTAGTTCCCTTGTGGACGTTGGTCCGCGCTAGCAGAATTACACAATCTCGACACACCACGTAAGCATACTATTTCAATGCTATCTCAAAATGCATTACGTGTATAATTATTGATGTTTAAGACTAATTATAATGTACCTGATTTTAAGTTGGCATTGAAATAACATTCCTATGCTATGTGTGAAGATTAGTTGAATCACTTATGGATATGGTATGCGCTAGCGGAATTAACCAATTTGACATGCCATGTAAACATGCGTTTTTAATCGGGGAATAAGAATGTGGCGCGTATAATTACTGGTATTTTAATTGTGAAGGTATTCGTGCATTAGCGTCAGCGGTATAACAATTCTTCTTAATTTTATTTTCTTTTTGTGATTGACAGTTTGTAAAGTACACGCACTGTTTATAAAGTGCACGTGAATGTTTTTTGAAAAAATTTAAATGTATTTTATAGCTCCACATGTACTTTAAATTTACTCTTTAGTATATATAAACATTTTGATACTTCATGCATTAAATTACTACTACTGTTCAACTATTACACACATTTTGACAATTCTTGACCTTGAAGTAAATGATTTTCGTCTTTCTTTTGATAAAAATCATTATGGTAAATAGTAGAATAGCAAGGTGTTATTATTTGGATAATATGACTTGTATTTAAATATTTAAATACAACTCAATAAATTTTATATGCAATGAGTTGTGTAATAGGTTTACGGATTTGAGAATTGGGAGTTTTTCATTAAGGTTTTCATTTGGTGATGAATGTCGGTTCATGTTAGTTTGTGACAATGATGTATGTCGTATGTTGTGGTCCCAATTGATTGTCAAAGCTGATTTCATTTGGATATATGTCATTGATTCATTAACATTGCCAAGTAATACATGTCGTGAACCGTTTGAATGTGCTAATTGAATTTATGAAGGGGTTGATTGCATTAATACAAGTTCTGAAAGAGTTGATAGTTTTGATACAAATACAAAGAGGTTATAGTCTTTATCATCAGGCACTGCAAATTATTTTAATAGTGGCATTGAAAATGACTTTTATCTTGGAGGTGTGGAGCCAAGTAAGTCGAAAGTCTATATTTCCAATGATTGGAAGACATATATAACTAATGAGCAACAATGTTTTGAAGGAGGTGTAGTGGAATTTTGAGATAAATTGCGAAAGTATGCCGTTGAGGTTGGGTTCAAGTATGTGTATTTGAAGAATGATAAAACTCAGGTGACGACTGAATACTCTAAAAGGACTACTGAGAATTGCATGTGGATAATTCGTGCTTCATTATCTACAATAAATGGATATTTTTACATACGAAGTTTGAATAATAAGCATACATGTAGAGGTGTCTTTCTTAATCCGTCGGCCAAAATGATAGTCTTCCGGTTTATTTCAACATTGGTAGTCGATGATCTTACAAATAAACCATTGTTGAGACCAATTAATGAAGTTAGAGATATAAAGAAGAACTACGATCTCGATATAGCCAATCAACATGCATGGCGTGCGAAAAATATGGTTGTTGTTGATATACATGGTGACGAAAAGGTTTCTTATGAATTAATGAATAATTATCGGGAACTTCTATTGCAGTTTAATCCTGGGTCGCATTGAATCCTTGTTGTGTAACCTATGAGTAAAAAAATCAAGAAAATATTTGTAACGTTTGGAGGATATATTTTTGTATTATAATAGTGCAAACCTGTTTTATTTCTTAATGGTGCCTTCTTGAAGAGCTGTTACCGCAGAACAATATTATCAGCAACCGCAAGGAATGGGAACAATGGTAAATTAATTCTAAATATTTTATTTTGTGTATAGCATTCACATTTTGCTTGTTCCATTGCAGATCATCAAAATACACACATAAAAATGTAAAGTACCTTTGAATATTTGTGTTTAGTTCATGTGTACTTTACATTTTTATGCGTGTATTTTGATGATAAGTGTTGTTATTTACAATGCAAAGCCAATTACATGCATAAAATGTAAAATACACGTGAAATGTTTTTGTTTAGTTCATGCGTACTTTATATTTTTATGCGTGTATTTTGATGATATGTGTTCTTATTTACATATAAAGCCAAGTACATGCATAAAAATGTAAAGTACCTTTGAATGTTTTTGTTTAGTTCACGTGTACTTTACATTTTTATGCGTGTATTTTTATGATCTATTTTGTTATTTGCAACCAATTCAAAGTACACGCAAAAGATTATAAAGTAAACGTACATGTTTTTGTATCTTGATCACATGTACTTTACATTTTTATGTATTTTTTTTGTTATTTGCAACCAATGCAAAGTAAACACATAATATACGAATATATTTCCTACATGTTGTAGGTCTGCGCCAGCAACATCAATTTACAATGTGTTGTATATGGATATGAAATTTATTTAATTTTGATATATTTTAATATTTCAGGCCTTTTTCCTCTTGCATATGCTGTTGTTGATTCCAAAACGAAAGATAATTGGATGTGGTTTCTTGTCAATTTGCATAATGCAATAGTTGATCAATATTGAAACATAACGTTTATATCTGATCAAAACAATGGATTAATTGAAGTTATTTCGAGCGTTTTCCAGATGTCTGCACATTCCTACTGTATACATCATTTACAAGGGGATATAAAGAAGAGAATTTGTGGGAATTGTGGTGGGTTTCAAAAGAAAATTTTTAAAGATTTTTTTGTCTTGTGCATATGCTATCTCAGTAGATGAATTTCACAATAATGTTGAAGCATTGAAAAGGGAAGGAGGAGCTGGTGTTGCTGATTTCATTTATAATTTGCCTCCACGAGAATTGGTCATGTGCATATTTCCCTCAAACACACATTTAACTAATATTTTTTTATTTTTAAAAGTCCGCGCTAGCGGTATTCATCCTCCACCTCCCTCCCCCACCCACCCCCATTATCCCAGTCTAACCATACTTCATTTTTGGAATGTATTTATATTGTGAGGGACTTTTTGGAATAAAGTAAAAGGATTGTACTAAATGTGTATTAAAAAATATTTGAGGGACTTTTTGATAAAAGTCCCATTTTTTTATTTGTTTACTGTATGGCAGTTCAACAAAGTACACGTATTATTTTGAAAGTATACGTGATCATTTTTCCTAAACTTCACGTATACTTTATTAAATTTGCATGAACTTTACTTTTTTGATCACTATGTATGATTGTTTAATTCTCTTATTATAATTTTTTATTGAATAAATTATTTAATAACTCATTTATTTGAATAAATGAACGTAATATTATCGTTTAGTGTTTATTTTTATTTTTTAATTTGTTTTTTGTATGACAGTTCAGATAAGTACACGTATGTTTTATAAAGTACACGTGAACATTTTTCCTAAAGTTCGCATGTATTTTATTAAATTTGCATGTAATTTAAGATTTTGAACTTTGTGTGATTTATAAAAGTCCGTGCTAGCGGCATTCATCCCCACCTCCCTCCCACCATTCCAGCTTAATCGTACTTCATTTTTTTTAATGTATTTATGTTGTGAGGGATTTTTTATAATAAAGTAAAAAGGTTGTGCTAAATTTGTATTAAAAAATGTTTGAGGGACTTTTTTATAAAAGCTCCATTTTTTATTTGTTTATTGTATTGCAATTCAACAAAATACACGTATTATTTAGAAAGTACACGTGTTCATTTTTTCTAAAGTTCACGTGTACTTTATTAAATTTGCATGTACTTTACATTTTTGCACTCTATGTGTGATTGTTTAATTCATTCATTGTAACTTTTTGATTGAACAAATTATTTAATAACCCATTTGTATGAATAAATGAACGTAGTATTATCGTTTAGTGCTTAGTTCTATTTTTTAATTTATTTTTTGTATGACAGTTCAGAAAAGTACACGTGAACATTTTTCCTAAAGTTCATATGTACTTTATTAAATTTGCATGTATTTTAAGTTTTTGAACTCTATGTAATTTTTAAAAGCCCGCGCTAGCGGCATTCATCCCCCCCTCCCCCTCCCTTCGCTCCCCCTCCATCCCAGCTTAATAGTACTTCATTTTTTTAATGTATTTATGTTGTGAGGGACTTTTTTGAATAAAGTGAAAAAGCTGTACTAAATGTGTATTAAAAAATATTTGAGAGACTCTTTGATGGAAGCTCCATTTTATTATTTGTTTATTGTATGGCAGTTCAACAAAGTACACGTATTATTTAGAAAGTACACGTGATCATTTTTCCTAAAGTTCACATGCACTATATTAAATTTGCGTGTACTTTGCATTTTTGCTCTCTATGTATGATTGTTTAATTCATTCATTGTAATTTTTTATTGAATAAATTATTTAATAACCCATTTGTTTGAATAAATGAATGTAATATTATCGTTTAGTGTTTAGTTCTATTTTTTAATTTGTTTTTTGTATGGCAGTTCAGAAAAGTACACATATGTTTTATAAAGTACATGTGAACATTTTTTTTAAAGTTCATTTGTACTTTATTAAATTTGCATGTATTTTAAGTTTTTGAACTCTATGTATGAATTATGGTGCGAGATAGCAGTATATTATGTGGGTATTAGTGTATGATATAAGTCACAAGACACGCATGAAAGAAAACAATTTTTTATTGAAACAAATAAAAAAAGTAATTTTTTTATCAATAACAAAAGCTGAAATAAAATGAGGAAGACTGCTAGATGGAAAAGCTGTTAAAGGCTTCTGTGATGTCAGGAAGAGAGTCGATTATATTCGAGTAAACTCGAATTTGTTCTTCCAATCCAGTACAAGGCCTTCCTAGTAAGCCTTCTTCTCCCTCAGCTACATAATTTTCTTTGTAACCTCATGTGTATAGAAAGACATGAGGCCTTTATGTGTTTGAGGAGGGTCCTCATCCACATCAAATAAATATATGGAATTGGGAGGAAGTTCAGAGTAGCCCTCCCTAACATATGCTTGAAACGGATCAAATACAGTTTTCATATAAGGAAAGAGTTTCCTTAGTTTCCCTTAAATTTTTATTGTTTCTTTCTTCCTTTTCTAAAGTAGCTCGTAACTTTTCTGCTGGGATACTCATTATCGAATTTTTACTTGAGATGTAATGGTTGAGAAATGAACAAATATTACTCTTTTATGGGCCAAATAAAAGCTATTTATTTCTTTGACCAGAAGTAGTTGAGATAGTGACTAGTTGAGCTTAATAAATGATCTTTGGTTATTGTGTCTTACTGAATAAATATACATAGTAATTTTCAATTACAAAATTAAAATTTATTTAATTAATCAGTGCGTGTACTTTGTTTATATTGCATGTACTTTGTAAATAATGCATGTACTTTTGATTAAAATGCGTGTACTTTGTTCATAAATGTGTACTTTTGATTAAAATGCGTGTAATTATTTCATAACACTTTGAAGGTATTGTTCGTGTAGTTATCATTGTGTATACCTTACGTGCATTTTGGTATGTGCCAGCGACAATACATCATTTTATAGTAATACAAATAATAAACAACAACCAATACAATACAAAAAATACATATATGTTATGTATTTGAATCAATTTATAAAAGGTCCTTCTCCTTTTTGAGGAAAAAATATTATGAAAACATAATTTTACTTAGTACATATGCTCTGTATTTTAGTATTTCAGGGTCTTGAAAATATTTTTGCAGTTCCTTGTCTCTGGTAATTTGTTCAATGAAGTATATACAAAAGACCCTGCAGTTAACCCTGAAATTAAAATAAAATAAATATACAAATTAGTATGAAGTAAATGAAATTTGTTGCGAATATACAAATTAGTGCTTTATAGCAATGAAATTTTTGCATACCAATTATATTGCTTAGGGCATTCATGATCTCTTAGTAGGTTAAATTCAACATCACTTTCCAGCAAGAAATCTACTGTTCTTTTTTCTTATTCTGTCAATTGATTATCTTCGATTATAAACTCATTTTTTTGTACCTTCATCAATCGTTCTCTGAGTTATGAAACCTTTTTTTTCATTGTTTTTGTTTCAGTCTTCAATAAGTACAGTATTTTTTGGAAGATAAAAAACTTTTAAGAGGATAAATGGTGAGTATATACAAATCAAAAAGTATATGTGTATTAAATAGTGCAAAGCAAACACATAATATTAAAGTACAGGTGCTTAGTTAATGTGCAATTCACGTGTATTTTAAAATATAATGTATGTACTTTGATACTCTGAGTGTATATTTGCAACTAATGCAAAGTGAAACCATTATATGGTAAAGTACATGTGAATCATAAAGTACTGGTAACATGACTAATTAAATTTAGGCTCTAACCATTTTTTTGGTATCATCGGAGTATATTGTATTTTGTTCCTTGTCGTCCAGTCAAAGGGAATCAATGTTGATGTAAAAAATTAGATCATATCTAATTATTCAATCACAGATAAATAAATGAGACAAAGAATTTTAAAGTGGTTCAACCTTATAAGAATGGCCTACGTCCACTGTTGTGTTATTACTGAGTGTTTAGGAATTCTCGATTACAAGTTCTATCAAGAAATTTCGGTCCCCTTACAATGAGGATTGTACAATGTATTTATAGCCCTGAGGCTGTAATGTGAAAGGGTAATACATTAAATGATGTACATATGAAAGGGTAATATATTTAATGCCCATTTAGCGTGTGCGTCTAAATGATAAGCATTTAATGAACAATCAAACTGTTGGTATCCTGCTATTAATACTTTGTTCGAGGTGCAACTCGGACCGCCTAAGCTTCTTGGTACTCAAGAGTTCATCGGAGAGTTCTTGTTCCTCGGAGCGTATGAGTTCCTCGGGGAAGCAGTGTTCCTCGTTGTAGTATGGTTCCTCAGAGCGTGTAAGTTCCTCGGAAGTGTTTGTTATTGCCACGTAGATTGCCATGTGTCTTCACTCAATTGAGCCATGTCAGCAGACTAAATTTGGTATCAACAGGAGCCCCCAATGTTTCATAGTTCGAAATTTGAGGAGTATGGAACATTCTTTCTCGGAATATGGAAGTTTTAAATGGTCCTCCTGATATTTAGGAGTCTTTTGTATTTATTTCTCCTTCCCAATTCGTAGAATCATGCTTTTTGAATTTTTTTATAACCGCCTCGATCTCCGCGTACTTTTTGTCCTTTTAGCCGCCGGTAGCGTAATCGTTTCTTTTTGTAATCATTACTTTTTTCTTTTCCCAAGGCAAGGTATTTAAGCGTCACAGACAATCCCATCATCTTCTACTTTTTCAAATTTGTATTTTTGAGTTTTCCATCGTCTCTTTCTCTCCTGTTTATTCATCATTTTCATCGTTCGTTGTCAACAGATCCAATCTTTTTCTGTAAGATCTTCTTCCTTCTTCTTCATTTCCTTTATTCATCATGGTTTACCCTGTTGAATCTCTTGATAAGTTTCGCTCTGATTTTTCTATTCCCTCCTGGGTTGTCTTGGAAGAGCTTTCTGAGCCTTCTGACTATTTCCATTTGGTCGAGGGACATTGGTTCTCCAGTCTCTTTATTGCTGAGTATGGATTTTTTTCCACCAAATCCTCTATGTCTGGAATTTTGTCAATATTTTGACGTTGTTCCTGCAAGAATAGCCCCCAATACATGGAGAATAGTTAATGGGGTTCATAGGTTAAATAAAATCCATGGAACTCGCATAGGAATTCCAGAAATCATGTTTTGTTATAGATGGGCAGTTGGTGATAACACCTTTTATTTAAAAACTAGAATTTTAAATAGGGCTTTAGTGGTCAATCTACCGGATGCCAATAGGGACTATTTTGAGCATGGGGTTGTCATATAAAATTAGCAACATGCTCCTTTATCGGGAGATGAAGTTTATCAGGGTCCCAGATGCCCTCCCTATGGCAATGGGATAGGTTATTTTTATTTCATTTTATTTATTTTGAAATTATGCTTCCTTTATGTTTGATAAAATGTGTCACTGATGGCAATATTTATTTATTTGTAGTTGATAGCAAAAGAAAGTGTCCAAAAGAAGCAGATGTTAATATAAGACATTTAAAACTTATCTGGAGTTTGCATCAGTCTGTCGCCGACGAGCACATTAGGTCAGCTTCGTATCTGTTACAGTACAAGAGCTACACCACTTCTTTCACTGCTCGTCCTGTGATAAGCGAAGCAGAACCTGTACCAGCTTCTACCAGTTCCTCGCCTGAGTCACACGTCCCTTTAAGTGAAAGGATGAAGAAGAGAAGACCTCCCACCCTTTTCGAGAAACCTGCCTCTGGTTCTGGAGAGGCAAAAAGGAGTAAGATTGACGTCCAAGGGGAGGGGACAAAGAAGACTGATGCGCCTTCCTCGGCTGCTGCTGTTGTGAAGGTTGTAGAGAAGCCCCAAGTGGCTCCGAGAAGGTCTGCTGCTCCTGGAGAGGTGATTGTAATATCACCGACCAAGAGTTCTTCCTTGGTCGAAACTGTTCCTGTTCCCCCGAGGAGGCTGAAGAAGAGCTCCTCGGTCAATTTGGCTGAAACCATCTCACAACCCCCAACCACTGCAACTGGGGTTCCTACCTTTGTTCCCTCGAGTTCTGCCATGAGCTCGGTAAAGTCTTAGATCATTCCCGAGGTCCAAGGTACTGAAGAAAACCTTACTCGGGACATGGTCACTTCGTTAGCTGCTCGCCATATTACTTCTGTAAGTCCCATTATTTTGAACTTTTCATCTTTTCTTTGCTATACCTGTCTCTGACTTGCTTCATTTTCTTTTTACAGTTGGTGAGCTGCTTTAATATAATTGTGAAGAAAGACGAGGCGATTAAAGCTTCATGTTCCTCGTCTAGTGTGGAGGGAGCTCTGGAGGAAGCTATTAAGTCTCTAGAGGATTCTCGCCAAAAATATGCTACTGACAAGGTTGTTTGGGAGAAGAAGCTTGCCTCCACCGAGCAGGAGAAATCTCATGTTGTTGAAGTCTTCAAAGGGTTGGAGCAAAAAGTGAATACTTTGGAGAAGAAAAATAAAGAGCTTGAAGAGAAGATCAAAACTGCTGGGGAGCTTGAGGATAAGCTTAAGGTTGCTGAGGAAAAGTTGGGTCAGCTTCAGGAAGTAAGTCGGTAGAAGGAGGAGGTTGAGAACAAACTGCAGACTGCTGAGAACCTTCTGTCCGAGAAGCTTTCCTCGGAGAAGCTGAAGAGAAAAATGGCTGTGAAGAAGTCCTTCAGCGCTGGCTAGGACAAGGGGTGGAACAATGGGTTGCCTGCCATGATGTCCCAAGTAGAATATGGCAGCCTCAAGTATTTCAGAGATGAGTGGGTCGCTGCTCTTCAGGAGATGAAGATTGATGAAACTTCTGAGCTCTTCCAGCGACACATCCCTGGTCCCCCTCAAATTCCTGAAGATGAAAAAGAGGACGGAGTTGCCTCTGAAGAATCTTCTATGGTGATGGGAGATCACCCCCCAGCCATCCAGCCTGCTAACGAGGAACCTCAGTAAATCGTTACTTCTTCCGAGCAACTGCTGGCGCTCCCCGAGCAACTTTCTATTCCCTCCGAGCAACCTACTTCCTCATCCCAGCCTCCTGAGAAGGTGTTGGGAGATAAGGAAAAGGTGTAGAGTTGTTCGGGTTTCTCTTTATATTTTTCCTTTGTCATATGTAATCCTGAACATGTAATTCTGAACCTTGTACTTCTGACCTTTATGATATAATAAAATTTGAATTTTTGTTTATGCTTACTGTCGTTTCTGCTCTTCATACTCTGCTTGTACTTCTTATTGATTATTGCTTTTTCTTCCTCTTCTAGTTTCTGGCCAGGATGGAATTACTATCTGCCCATGATACAAAGTTGTTGCGATAATGTAATGAATACTTTAAGGCTGGTCACACAGACCTAAGTGCAGCACAAGTCGTCGACATCCTCGGCCAAGATGCTTCAGAACAGGCAGTTGAAGCATACCAATATCTGAAGTGTCTGCTTGATCGTGCAGTGGCCAATAATGTGGCTTATTATGATATGATCGAGGATCTCCAAGGCACCCTCGAGGATCTTCAGCAACAATACAAAGAACCCACTACCCTCTTGCATGAGGGGTATGAGAAGAAGTACCAGCAAATCATTGCTGACAAGGGCTACGAGAAGCTTTTTGCTGGGTACGATGTGAGGGAGAGAACTCTGAGGGGTGAGGTCGAGGAGTGCAGACAAATTGCCGAATTATTAGAGCAAGAGAACAACAACCTGCAAAGGGAGTTGTCACAGTTGAAGTCTGCAGCTTCCACTTCAAAAGCCTTGATCCCAGTGACTGATGAGGGATTTTCGTTCTTGGAGGTCGAGAACGCCAACTTGAGGGACGAGTTGGAAACCTTGAAAAGGGCTGGCCCTTCTTCTTCTTCTCGGGGACGAGCAAGAGCTCCTCGGGGACGAGTAAGAGCAGCTCGGATTCCTGTCGAGGAACAAAGGACTCAGTCTGCCTTAGAGAACCAGGCCTTCCAGTTAATGGCGAAGAACCAGGGGTTGGCTGAAATGTCAAAGAAGATCAGGGACTTGGAAGAGCAGCTCTCTGAGCAGAAATCTACCTTGGAGAACAAAGAGCTCTTCGTCAAAAATCTCCACGAGCAGCTGGAAAGATTGACCTATCAGTTCCACAAATAGCTCAGGGAGTTCTGGATGGCTGGATACAACGAGGCGCTCTACCATTTGGACGATCGTATCCAGAATGCCAATAATGAAGGCTACAAGCAAGGCTGGTTGAATGCCTTAGGTGTGCTGCAACTCGAACAGGATCATTACCTGTGGGACTACCATGATCCCGGGCTGCTCGACTTACCTGTGCCACCATACAAACTGGATATAAGTTGGATCCCTGCTCGGGCCATTCCTCGGAGCTTGATTTCCAAATATCTCGGTGACTACAATCTCCATTCAAATGCCGAGATATCTCGTCCTGAGCACCTCTTAGATCGACCATCCGTGATGAATATCAGGATGTTAAAGGATCTCAACTTTATAAATTCTCCTCTGGCTTTAAATGATCCGCCTGCCGGCGAGGAACCTGTGCCAAAAGCAGAGGGGAAAAGACCAGTAGAATAGGAATATTAATGTAATAAATTTGTATACATTTCACAATCAATGTAATTTTCATTTCATTATCAATGTAATTTGTTTTGAATTTAATGAAAGACTTTTATTTTTGTTTGCAATCTTATTGTCTTGTAATACTTTACATCTATGCATGTGTATCTGTTAAAAAAAATAACAATATTGTGTTGTTTGTCGACCAACTTATTGTCGAGTAGTGTGAATTTCTTGTTTACCCAAGTTTTGTTTCTCGACCAACTCAGTAATAATTAAAAAGTTACGAGTATAAAAAATGTTGCGGTAGTCATTTGGCAAACATAATGTTTTGTTTCTCGACCAACTTAGTAAAAAGTTACGAGTATAAAAAATGTTGTTTGATTACTTTCTCGTTTTCATAAAATGTTTCCGACCAACCAAGGTCGATAAATTTTCCTTGTCGACCAACTACAATTAGTGGGTTTTTATCCCCGACCAGCCATAGTAGATTTTTTCGTTTTCACCAACCAAGGTCGGTAAATTTTTCTTGTCGACCAACTACAGTTAGTGGGTTTTTATCCCCGACCAACCATAGTTAGTATTTTTGGAATAGTTGTGGCTCCCGACTAACCTTAATTGGCATTTTCGAGAATATATTTACTTCCTAACCGACATAAGTTGGCATTTTTAGGAATACTTTTATTTCCCGAGGAACATATAGTTTTACTTCCCGTAGGAATACAAAGTTTTTCTTCCCAGAGGAATACAAATTTTTTCTTCCCGGAGGAATACAAGTAGCTTTACTTCCCGAAGGAATATTGGTAGATTTACTTCCCGGAGGAATATTGGTAGCCTTACTTCCCGGAGGAATATAGGTTTCTCGACCAACCTTAGTTGGCGTTTTTGAGAAAAAATTTGAGTAGTCTTCTGAGCTTTGCCGAGTTTTGCCCCGAGTAGTGTGTAGCACTAGTATTCCCCGAAAAACTTTCAATAAAAAGAAAGAATTCGGCAGAATATCTTCATTTTATTCATCACTGATAATACTTGCGTAGGTGCTCTGCGTTCCATGCATTCTTAAACTCCTCCCCTTCTAAAGTTGCTATTCGGTAAGTTCCTGGTTGAACAACTTCTGTAACTCGGTATGGTCCATGCCAGTTTGCCTCCAGTTTATTGTGCTTTTGAATTACTTTCTTCAACACATAGTCTCCTTCTTTCAGGTCGCACTTCTTCACCCTTTTGTTGTAAAACAAAGTTGTTCGCTGCTGGTAAGCAGCATTTCGAATGGCTGCTTCTTCTCTAACTTCCTCGAGCATGTCTAAATCCAATCTTCTCATTAAGTCGCTGACAGGGGAATTGAAATTCAGTACCCTGTGTGTTGGGAGACCCAACTCGGCAGGTATAACAGCTTCACTTCCAAACGCCAGCATATGTGGTGATTCTCCTGTTGCTACTCGGGGAGTAGTTTGGTAAGCCCAAAGTACTGATTGTAGCTCGTTGATCCAATTCGCTTTCGCATCATCCAGTCTTTTCTTCAAGCCATTCAACAACGTTCTGTTTGTCACTTCAGTTTATCCATTGCTTTGAGGATGGCCTGGCGCTGAGTGGACCTTCAAAATATTTTACTGATGGCAATAGGCAGCGAACTCCTCGTTATCAAATTGTGTTCCATGGTCTGTGGTGAAAGCATGAGGGAGACCATATCGACAAATGATGTTCTTCCAAACAAATTGGTACACCTTGTCGTACGTCATATCGATGAGAGGCTCAGCTTCTACCCACTTAGTAAAATAATCCACTACGAGGACGAGGTATTTGAACCTTCCTCTGGTCGTTGGCAGTGGCCCAACCAAATCTATTCCCCACATGGCAAATGGCCAAGGGGAAGTTATGGGTGTCAACAATGCTTTTGGAGTTCTTCGGATGGAGGAAAAACGTTGGCACTTGTCACATTTCTTGGCATAGGCTATATAATCAGCCCTCATCGTCGGCCAGTAGTATCCCTGCGTCATCACCCTTTGCAAAAGCGTCCGACTTGCTACATGAGCTCCACAGGACCCTTCATGGATCTCTTCAATCAATTCATTCACCTCGGAGGGATGTACACATCTCTGCAAACCTGCCATAATTCCTCGTCTATATAAAATACCATTAGTTAATACATACCGAGCAACTTTAAACTTCAATTTCTTGGCTGCGAGCTTGTCAATTGGTAATTCTCCCTCCTCGATATATGCCCTGATAGGATCCATCTAAGATGGTCCTAAATCAAGGGTAATAAAGTTCATCGTCAGATCTTCATCTATGCTCCGACCAACTAAAACTTCAATTGGGATTATTCGTCGTAGCTCGGTACGGGTAGCTGATGCTAATCGAGCTAAGGCGTCTGCTCTTGCATTCTCCATTCTTGGTATCCTGACCAGCTGAATAGCAGCAAATTCTGATACTAACTCCATCACCTTTGCATGATATCTGATCATTAACTCTCCTTTGACTGCATATACTCCCATTATTTGGTTTACGATCAATTGAGAATCACTGAAAACAATAACCTGCTGCGCCTCCATAATTTTTGCCAAATTAAGACCTGCAATCATGGCCTCATACTCAGCCTCATTATTGGAAGCTTTGAATTGGAAACGTAGGGCGTATTCCATGTCGATCTCGTTCGGAGTGCTCAAAACTATCCCCGCGCTACATCCTGTAGTGCAAGATGAGCCTAGTGCAAGATGAGCCATCTACATATAGCCTCCATATAGGTAACTCGTCTTCAAATTTTTGATCAGTCAGAGTTCCTCAGTGAAATATTTGTTGCTTCCTTTCATCCTCCCCGGATATTTCTTGCTCTTCGTCGATCATCTTTTCTTGCCCTTTTACCAACCGGAGTTGGTCTGAGCTCGAATTTGATGATCCTGTAACATCCACTTGCCCTTTTACCAACCGGAGTTGGTCTGAGCTTGTGTTTGTTGATTCTGTAACATCCACAGGTTGATCAGCGAGCAACTTTTGCTCCTCGGGGTATCAGGATAGGTGAACTCTGCTATAAAATTTGCCACAGCTTGCCCTTTTAGCGATGATTTGGGTTTATAGACTATATCATATTCACCGAGCTCTATTGCCCAGTGCATCAATCTCCCTGATTTTTCTGGCTTATGAAGGGCTTGCCTCAATGGCATATCAGTATATACGACTATAGTATGAGCCTGGAAGTATGGCCTCATTCTCCTACTCGCCTTAATCGGCGCCAGTGCCAATTTTTCCAGCCCTGGATATCTGATCTCTGCTCCTCGGAAGGCCTTACTCGTATAGTAGATTAGTTTTTGTACTCCATTCTCCACTCTTATCATCGTCGAGCTAACTGCATTCTCCGATACTGCTAGATACAAATACAATTTTTCTCCCATCACCGGCCTGGACAACAGTGGAGGTGCACCCAAGTATTTCATCAAGTCTTGAAAAGCCTTCTCACATTCATCATTCCACTCAAAAGTCTTTCTGAGCGTCTTGAAGAATGGGAGACATCGGTCAGTTGCTCGCGATACAAATCTGTTGAGTGCTGCTACTCGTCCTGTAAGACTTTGCACCTCTTTCTTCGTCGTTGGAGATCGCAGCCCTAATAGAGCTTTGATCTTTTCAGGATTTGCCTCAATACCTCATTGATTGACAATGTACCCGAGAAACATGCCTTCTCGTACTCCAAATATGCACTTCGTCGGGTTCAGCTTCATTTGATATTTATCCAGTTGATCAAAAGTCTGACTTAAGTCAACTAGATGATCGGCAGCTTTCTTGCTCTTTGTCAGCATATCGTCAACATAGACTTCCATATTGTCACTGATTTGTTCAGCAAAGACCTTATTCATCACCCGCTGATATGTCGCACCTGCATTTTTCAAACCAAAAGGCATAACATTATAACAATAAGTTCCCCTAGGGGTAATGAAAGAAGTACTCTCCCTGTCTTCAGGTTTCATTTTAATTTTATTGTAGCCAGAATAAACATCCACGAAGCTCAGCAGCTTGTGTCCCGAGGTAGCATCTACCAGTTGATCGATTTGGGGCAATGGAAAGTGATCCTTTGGGCATGCTTTGTTGAGGTCGGTGAAGTCTACACACATCCTCCACTTGTTGTTTTTCTTCTTTACCATCACCACATTGGCTAACCAGTCTGGATATTTAACATCTTCAATGAAGAAGCTTTCTGGAGCTTCTCGACTTCCTCCTGTATAGCTTGATTCTTCTCGGGGCTGAACACTCTTCTTCTCTGCTTCACTGGCTTGATCTCCTTATTCACATTGAGCTCGTGACATAAGAAATTTGGGTCTATCCCAGGCATATCCTCATGACTCCGTGCAAAAGTTTGCTTTCTGCTTCTTAGGAAAGTTATCAATTCCTGTTTCAATGAGACTTCCAACGACGAACCTACCTGAGTAGTTCGTTCAGGGTGCTCGTCGTCCCGAATGATATTTTCAGTAGCTTCCACCACCTGACCCTTCACGAGTTGCGACTCATCTCTAGGATCCAATGTTTCAATTTCTGCACCTTCATCCACTTGATAGGTAGTAGTCTTTTTCCTTGATTTCTCCAGCTCTTCTTGCTCGGCGGATGAATAATAGCATTCGCGAGCTACTTTCTGGTCACCTTTCACAACTCCTACTCCAAAATTTGTTGGAAATTTTAAGCACCGATGCACTGTAGATGGTACAACCTCGAATTTTTTCAATCCTACTCTTCCCATGATGATATTGTATGATGATTGAACATTCTTATCCATCACGAAGAAGCGTATTCTTTCTGTTCGACAAGCAGGCCACGTACCAATAAATATATCCAACTTGATCGTCCCAAGTGAAAAAACTTTCTCGCCAGCAAAATCGAGGAGGGGTCAATGATAAGGCTCCAATTGAGATAGCTTTAGATGTAAACTGTCGAAGCACGAGTAGAACATGATGTCTGCCGAGCTACCATTGTCTACCAGTACTCTTTAAATCATTACCTCCTTCATTCTCATCTTGATCACCAATGGGTCGTCATGAGGATATAGAACACCTGCAAGGTCGTTATTTGAGAACCCAATGACCAACTTCTCTTTGTTCACCTTTCTCGGGCGATCATCCTCAGCTAGATTTATTCACTGAATGTACGAGTAAGCTTGAGCCTCACCGAGGTAAGCTTTTCTCTCTGCAGTAAGGTCTCCTCCTCCTGCATCTCCACCTGTTATGACATTACAGTCAAATGACCCAAAGCGTATTGAAAATACCTCTCGTTCTGGCTGCCTTGGTCTCTTAGGAAGATCGGGGTCGTCTTTTGGATCAACTTCATGGTTTCTTTTCTTGTTCTCCTCTGCCCGACGAGGAGATCTAGACCTCTCTCTTGTTCGGTCGTTATTTCTTCTTTCGTTTCCCCGATCAACATACTTTGCCAGCTTTCCTCTTCTGATGAGTGCTTCAATCGCATTCTGAAGAGCTATGCAATTTTTGGTCATATGACCATGATCTTTATGAAACTTGCAATACTTTGCCTTATTCCTCTTGTCAGGGTCTGCCTTCATTTTTTCTGGCCAGTTTAGTTCCTCGTTGTTCTTGATTTCTTCTAGAACATTATTGATGTCCTTATTCAAAGGAGTATAATTGTCATATTTCTTCATTACATCCCATACCGACCTGTTTTTTGAATGTTTGTCATTACCATTGTTCTTATGCTCTTTCTTCTTAGCTTTATCACCTTCCACCTTGGTTTCTTTGGCATCCATATTCTTCTTTGCAGCCATAGCCTCCTCGGCATTCATAATCTTGGTCGTTTTTCCCATCAGGTCTGACATGGTTCGAGGTGGATCTTTGGCCAAAGTGTAGTACAACTTGTTGGGCAATAATCCACTCATCAAAGCAGTAATCGATGTCTTCTCCTCATAATCAATGACTTCGAGTTTCTCGTTATTAAAATGAGTTATATAATCTCTGGTACTCTCACTGGCTTTTTGTCTAACACTTAACAAATGTGCTACTCGTTTAAGTGGCTTTGCCCCAAAACAGAAATTCCCAATGAATAACTCGGCCAGTTGAAGAAAAGTTGAGATCTTACCCCGAGGAAGATTATTATACCATATTTGAGTAGATCCGGTAAGAGTTCTCGAGAATGCTCTGCATCTCATCTCATCTGGAACAGCATAGATGTCGGCTGCAGCTTGGTATTGTTCTATATGAAGGGCAGGGTCAGTCTTTCCATCATGTTTGGGGGTCACACCTGGTGCTTTGAACTTTGATGGTGTTGGAAAATCTACAATGGATTGGACAAAAGGTGTTCCTGGAATAAAAGTTCGTTGTAGTGGGTTATTGGCTTTAGCCATTTCCCCTAATCTATCCTCCAGCCTCTGAATAAATCCTTTCCACGCATCATTTCCTTCCTCGGGCCTATTGGTTCGAGCAACTGATCGCGTTGAAGTGGCTTCTTGGGATCTATCCTGACGAGCAGTTGGTCGCTCATGGGATCTATCTTGACGAGCAGCTGGTCGCGACTGGGCAGATCCTTCCCTTAAATTTGATGGTCGTCGAAAACTCCTCGATACAACTTTAGGAGGACTTCTATTCCTTCTAAGTCCTAATCGATTGAAAGGTGATACCCTGCTTAACCTCTCTAGCGCACTAGTCCTTTCTGGAGAGAGAGTGACACGTTGTTCAGTATCTGTTGCTCGTATTGACGAAGTTCGTCCAGGTTGATAAGAAAAATCTTCAGATTCCTCATTACGATATGAATTGGTACGCCTAGTACGCGAGGATGGTGCACGGGTATTTCTTTGAATACTCCGCAGTCCTGAATGAGTTGGTGCACCGCCATGGAGGGTTTGGATGATTTGTCGCATTGTTTCTTGCATGACGGTCTGGTCTTGAGCCAGATTTGTCATTATTCCAGCCAGATCTGGAATGTTTGGTGGAGCAGATGAATTTGGAGGGTTTCCAGCGTTTCGATTGCTGGATTCTGGAATATCAGCCATTTGTGATGAATTATTTTTGATGAAAAATGCTATTACCAGTCGTTTCCCACAGACGACGCTAATCTGTTGATGTAAAAAATTAGATCATATCTAATTATTCAATCACAGATAAATAAATGAGACAAAGAATTTTAAAGTGGTTCAGCCTTATAAGAATGGCCTACGTCCATTGTTGTGTTATTACTGAGTGTTTAGGAATTCTCGATTACAATTTCTATCAAGAAATTCCGGTCCCCTTACAATGAGGATTGTACAATGTATTTATAGCCATGAGGCTGTAATGTGAAAGGGTAATACATTAAATGATGTACATATGAAAGGGTAATACATTTAATGCCCCTTTAGCGTGTGCGTCTTAATGATAAGCATTTAATGAACAGTAAAACTGTTGGTATCCTGCTATTAATACTTTGTTCGAGGTGCAACTCGGACCGCCTGAGTTGCTCGGACCGCCTAAGCTTCTCGGTACTCAAGAGTTCCTCAGAGAGTTCTTGTTCCTCGGAGCGTATGAGTTCCTCGGGGAAGCAGTGTTCCTCGTTGTAGTATGGTTCCTCGGAGCGTGTAAGTTCCTCGGAAGCGTTTGTTATTGCCACGTAGATTGCCATGTGCTTCACTCAATTGAGACATGCCAGCAGACTAAATTTGGTATCAACAATCAATATGGACGACTTTTTTTTTGTCTCTGTATATCGTAAGTAATATGAAATGGCCTATGTCATGTCTTAGTATAATGAACAAATTATTACAACTGCCCAAGTATTGAAATAAATCTTTGTATAATTCGCCATTCTTATTGACTTCATTTTTGCTACAAGCTTCTTTCTGAAAAAAAATTATAGACATTGTGTTAGTAAAAAAAGTGTGTGATTGTGATGCACAAAGCTTTCAGTTTAATTTTTCTTACCCAACAATAATCATAAAAAGCGTGTGAGGGAGAGAGCCATTCCTTTGATAATTTTAACCTCAATACTTCACTGAAGGCGATTATTATCTATTTCACACAATATAAAATGACGAGGATATAATAATGTTAAAATTTAATAAATGTATAATATTTGGTTTACATACTTGGCTTGGTATATCTTCATTCTTGAGGACTTCAACAAAATCTTTCCATGGGACAAACGAAACTAGTCCTTGGAAAATAAATTTCCTGCAATTTATATAGACAGTAACAATTGTATAATAAGAATAATATTATTCTTCTGCACAAAAAAAATAAAAATAAGTGAAGTGACATATCATCAAACAATAAACTTTACCCTGGTTCAGCCTTTTGAATAAACTCATCAATTTTATTCTTCGCGGCTTCATTGAGGTATTTGTATGTATTGAGTGCTTTAAGCTTTAAGCGAGTTTCTTTATATTTTGGAGTTATTATTAACTTGTCGGCTCTCGGCTTTCTCAGTTTCCGTTTTTAAATTGGGCAATTCTTCTCGGTTTCATTGGAATCTTTTTTATTCTTCTATCCTCTAGTAACAGGCCCTTTTATTTCGGGTATTTTGGGTATTTTTCTAACTTCAAACTCTGTGGGGGTGGCCTATATTGTCTTTATTTCATCTTTATAAATGCAATCATCTTCTATTTTTAGTCTTCTAACTTTTCTCTCATGGATTTTCTTATACATCGAGGCTTGTACAATCTTCAAGTTTGAAATTTCGGCCACGAGTTTTTTATTAGTGTTTTCACGATATATTTTAAAAAGGAATGTTAGATCGTACGCATTTTTTTATAACCATAAATTCAAAGAACATCATCATTTAAAAATGTAAAACGCGTGTACTTTCACTTAAGTACTGCTTGTATTTTGATAAATGTGTGTACTTTCATTAAAATTTGCATGTATTTTATAAAGTACAACCTTGTATTTTATAAAAGAACTGCTTGTACTTAATAACAAAGATCATGTGCTTTAAAAACGCGTGTACTTTAAAAAGTAAGTGTACTTTTATCAAGATATTGCGTGTACTTAATAAAAACTGCTTGTACTTTATGGATACCTGTTCATTTTTTTCAGTTGTGATTCTTCAACGCCGAAATTTCGTTATTAAGAGATTTATTATTGTTTTTCTGATAAATAAAAAGAATGTTAGATTATAAGGATTATTTGATAAACATAATGTCAAAGAATAATGAATACAAATACAAATAAATGAAATAAGCGATAAAGAACAACATTAATAACTGCGTGTACTTTATGAAAAATGCGTGTACTTTATGAAAACTGCGTGTACTTTATGAAAACATCTTTATTATACAATATAAAACACGTGTATTTTGATAAATTGCTTGTACTTTATAAAATAATTGCTTGTACTTTATAGAATAATGATGTTTTCACTTTAAAAATTAATCAAAAGAACCTGTTCAGTTTTTTTCGCTTATGATTCTTTAGGATTTAGCCTCAACGTCACCATTTCAAGCTCACCATCCCTCAAGTTCTGGAGTAAATCTTTATACATTTTCTTTACATTTTTATTACTCTCAGATATATAGGCATTCGTTGTCTCCAAGATTATTGAATTTTCAGCCTGCTTTTTTAATGATTCATCCAATTGTTTAATTCTTTTTGAGTCACTCATTGTTGCTTGAATAAGTTTTTCATTCGAACAATTGTTTAATTCAATAAGTTGGGCATTTTTCACCTCCAATTTATTGAGTAACTCTTTTTTGTTTCAAAAGTTGAGAATTTTTCACCTCCAACTTCTTAAATTTCTCTTTTGTTTCCATAAGTTGACAATTATCTATCTCTAACTGTACATTCAAAACAATAAATTTGGCATTCTCCACCTCCAAAGTCTTCACTTTCTTTAGTGCACAATCACGTTCTTAAGTTGCTTCAGATAGTTGGGTATTTTTTCCCCAACAACTCCATTTTCAATGCAGCATTTTGTTCCTATATATTCACCTCCTTAGTATTATCAGAATCTCTTAATTCAAAAGTTTCAGCATCCGTTGTTTCATAATTCCCAACATTCTTAAACTTTTCATAATTTTATTGATTCAAATTTCCTAGTATCTTTTGGTTGATTATTTTCCTTCTTTTTTAAAAATGAATCGCAAAGTTTTTAAAGGAAATATACCAACCTGACGAAAAGGCATTGTCATCACATTCTTCAGCAGCTTTTTTCGGCGATGAATCAGTATGTATAGGACTTGCTTCAGAAATGTTCAAAGAGAAACTGGGCCTTTCACATTGAGTTTTACTCTTTGTGATGCCATTGTTGATATCAGCTTCACTTTTCATTGCACTATCCTTTCTGATTGCTTTATTTGTAGTTTCCATCTTCAAATTTACTGAAGTGATATCATTCTCAGATAACCATTTTTTCAAAGGTGACAAGTTCCATCTAAGAAATTTTAGTGTTTTCTCTTCCATCCCTTTAACAAAAAAAAATGATATTAATAGTTGTATTATCTAGTTTTCATAATTGGAATAACGCGTTTACTTTATAAATTTTACGTGTACTTTCAAAGTACACATGATATTTACAAAGTACACGCGTGTACTTTATAGATATCACATGTACTTTCAAAGTACAAGTGATATTTAGTTATTCCAATGAATTGATGGTGATCATTGGAATAGCTAGATCAAAGTACAAATGATATTCTAATGACTATGGTCAATGAAATTATGCATGTACTTTATAAATATCACGTGTACTTTGAAAGTACACGTGATATTTATAAAGTACACGTGAGCTCAGGTTTTCAAACAATTTTTTCAATTTGTTTATTGAATTGCATTAGTATGTTTTACTCACCAATAGTGAAATGACAAATCCACTTGTTGTTCTAGGTTTTGAACTTGTTGTTTTATTGAGTGAATTGATGAGAAACCCGTGCACAGTAGATGCCCAATCATATTTATTCATGTCCTCAATACCGTTGACGTATGGTGTGAAAAATTCTCCTAATGTGAAGTTTGAGTTGGAGAAAAACAACATCGTCATAAAGTGGATACAAACAAGTTTTACAAAATCGATAATACCCTCATCTCTGTCCAACTCTACCGATTTCTTCAAACCCTTATTTATGTCTGACTTTTCATTTTTTTTTAACTTTGAAGTATCGGGCAAGGAATTCAGGTTTTGGAGCAGACGCATCCAATCTATTTTTCAGATTTATTGATTGTTGCCCCTCTACCATCGGGATCCCAAACATTTCACTTATATCTTTTAGGGTTATTTAAATATTACTCTTCATCCCAAAACTCATTGTTTCCATTTTCTAGAGCCTGATAGTGGATATAATATTTTTATCGATTATTTTGTGCTGCATTTCTACTACTTCATCGCTATAGTACGCATTGAAAGCTCCCAGAATGGAGTTTTCTTAAGCAATTCAATATGCCAATCATTTTTTTGTTAGCAGAAAAATCATGATAAAAGCTAACGACATTAGACCTATACCGGTCATGCTTATTCACACCACGTGTAGATTCCATGTCACTACTTGAAGAACTTTCTTCAGAACTGCTCTTCTTGTTGCTCTTTCCTTTTCTCGCCCTCATCTTCATTCCCATTCAAATAATCTAAACACATGAAATTTAAATTAAAAATATATAATGATAAATCACATGTACAAAAAATAAAATACACGCGAATTGGAATAAAATACAGGCTCAAACAATAAAGTACATGCGTATTTAATAAAAGTATATGCAATATTCTCATAAACACTTAATACAAATATCAACAAAATACATGTTAAACGCGGTAATACATATCCTCCGTTATATGGTAATACCTAAGACCTATTGTTTGACAAGTTATAAACCAAGATTCTCTGTTCTTAACGTATTCAGAAAAGAACTGATACAATAGCTACATGTTAAACGTGACAGTCTTTTCAAAACCTTTTAAGCAATACTGCTCAATTCGTTTAGCTAACTCCTTCGCTTTTGATTCAGTTACCTGAAGCTTTTGTACATCAAAAGTGCGTGCACTTAATGTCTTCATAGTAGTGAAAAAAACCAAGTAACCTTTTAGCTATATCATTCATGCGAAACAGAAAATGAATTTCGTCATCATAAGTAGTAATGACTGTCAATGTTAAAGGTTTTATATTGTTAAGATCTTCAAGGGTACAACCAATAATTTTGTGATTGAACATGCTTGATGGTATGATTTATAAACAATAACACAACAACAGTACTCCTTACAAACATTGGAATATCATTCAAATGCCGCTGGTGCGGACCACAATAACATATGATCTATTAAATGTGGAGACGACACATATACGATATAGAGTACACACATAGTACATAAAAATACACGCACATTGGATTGAACCAAATCAATTTCAATGTGCGTTTACTTTATGAATTTGAGTGTATTGTTTGAAAGTACACGCAAATTCATAAAGTACACACACATAATACATGACCTAAATTCAAAAAGTACACGTAGTCCTAAATAAATGCCGCTGGCGCGGACCATAAATAAATATGGAGAGGAATATCATTCAAATACCAATGGCGAGGATCACAATAACATAAGATCCATTAATTATGGAGATGACATATATACTGCATAGAGTACGCGCATAGTACATAAAAGTACACGCAAATTCATAAAGTACACGCACATAATACATGACCTAAATTCATAAAGTACATGCGATCCTAAATAAATGCCGCTAGCGCGGACCATAATCAATATAAATTCTATACAAATACAAAAAGTATGTACATATTACAATTATATATATATATATATATATATATATATATATATATATATATATTTCCAGTCCTTAATAAAATGATGTATACATGAGGAAATGTACAATCATGAAATACATAAATGTGCAGTTCTCAACACGCAAAAAGTGTGTTTTGCATTTAAAACCAAGGCAACAAATGTGTTTTTTCATACAATGAACAAGAATAATGTGATTTCATCACTCCATGTATAATGTTTACAAATTTATACATATGAGAACACAAAATACATAATAAAGTAAGGAGAAAGTTATATAAGACCTAAGGACAAAAATAGCACATGGTATACACAACATAACACTCAAAATACAAGGACAAACATGTGATATCAGAAACAGAATGCTAAGAACACAACATATACAGAGTGTATGGTATAATCTTAAGAAAAACACTTAAGAACACAATATTACATCAAATATATATATATATATATATATATATATATATATATATATATATATATATATATATATATATATATATATATATATATATATATATATATATATATATATATATATCCATACTTGTTAGTGTTGTTTAAAAGAATTTGATCGAGAATGTGAAATGTTTGTTAGAATCGCTTGAATTTCTGTGAAGTGTTTTTGTTTTGAAATTCAAGGATATTTATATGTTATTGTCGGAACAAAATTTGATTGAGAATGAGAATCGTTTTGGGATTTTGATCAAAGAGACACTACGATTAGAGTTTTGATCGAAAAAACAATACACAATTTTGAATACTTAAATTTCTGTGAAGAATGTATTTATTCTTATTCAAAAATATATATATATTGAATCTAATTATTTAAAATTTATTGACCTCAATGATTTTGTCTTAATAAACGCCATTTTCCCATAATTAGAAACGGATCTAAGAAATATCTCCCACGGCCACGGGCTGTCTCCACGTACACCCCCATAAATAGGCTAAACCCAGCCGCCCTCCTTTCTCGTACACCTCAAAAAGACAAAATCACCCTCATCTTTATCCAAAAAAAATCTCCTTTTCCCCGTCAATTACATTACATCCCCAAAGGGCTGCTTTGTCCCACTACCAATTTCAAGCCCTAACACGCCAACGAAATTTTCATAATCGCATATTCCTTCTCTCTCTCTAGGGTTTCACCATCTTTTCCCCAGCCTACTTATTTTTGTTTTTCACATCTATGCATTGAGCTTGTAACAGAGATTTACGATGGGAGTACCGGCATTTTATCGGTGGTTAGCAGAGAAATATCCCATGGTAGTGGCGGATGTGATTGAGGAAGAGCCACTTGAAATCGAAGGCGTTAAGATTCCAGTCGATACGAGTAAACCTAATCCCAATAATATCGAATATGACAACATGTATCTCGATATGAACGGGATTATTCACCCCTGTTTTCACCCTGAAGACCGAGTATTAATCCTATCTCTTTTGCTTTCTCAATTTCATTCTCTATTCATCTTGTTAATTGCGTGTTTTATTCACTTTTTCGCTGTGTGTATTAATGTATTTAACAAATTGTGTGATAATGTGATTGTATTTAGTAAGGACTAGTGTTTTATTTTCATAATAGGTAATTCTAGGGAGACTATCCCACGCATAAACGCTGGTATGCTCTTCTAGGTATAATGGCCTCTCATTCTTATATTTCGTAAAGTGTTGGACATAGGGACAACATCTTAAAGAGGGAAAAATCTTAGATTGCACATTAGGTTTTGTAAGTGGTAGGGACTAAAGCATTTTTTGATAAAATGATATTGCGGAGACGGGATTCGGACCCGTGATCTCAAGGTTATGAGAGCTACCAAATTGATCTACCTTGGGCTGAATAGAAGAATTGAATTGAATGCATCCTTTACCATATTTGTACAAATAAAATAACCCACATTCTTGTCTCAGTATGGCATGTTTTGGTCTTCTTCCCCATTACTTAGAAGAAGTGAGCCACCGGTTCAGGTACAAGATACTATCGTCAATGCCTGGACAATTAGGCATTCCTTTCGTAACTGCAACAACCCAATTGCAAGAGTTGAGCTATATTCCCCGAGCCAAGTCGAGCATACATGAAGGGCTGGGCTATACTGGATTTGAACCAGAGACCTTATCCGTGAAGTAAATCATCGCACCTATGGTTCAACCAAATGGGAGAGGATCAATAGACTCCTTTTCAGAGCGATTTATCCTTTTCGAATGCAACATAGAACTCTCCGTTGTACTGTGCTTTTTCCCCCTTCTCCCTTAGCATGACAAGTTTTTGTAAAATAATTACGATGAAAAGAAAAAAGATAGCATTAAGAGGATCTCCTTACCCATCCGTAGACACTCTAAAATCCTTTTTCAAACCTGCTCCCTCATTTTATGCGTTTGCGTATGCTTGAATTACAACTTATGATGGATCACCAATCACTCTGAGTAGGTTGATTATGAGTAATGCAAGCTTTATACTTTTCGAAGGATATTGATTATTAAGGCTTGTGTTGCATGATCATGAGCATTGAGGGTTATTTTTCTACTTTCCATTATTTTTACTTTTTCTACAATCTTCCAACATTACGAGGCCTAAACATTCCTTTGGACCTATAAAAAAGATTATCTTTTGTATTGTACTCATTTATTACCATTGTAAGAATGAAACGGGAATTAGGGAGTTTTCCTGTTGTTCATCACAATCGCTTCCGTTGTACGCATGAAATTGCTATTCAAGTGATGTTCGCTTTCTCTTGTGGATGTCTGATTTTCTGTGGTAAATGTTGTGTGATCCATCACAGTTGTTTCCGCCCTGCACATGAAATTGCTATTTAAGCGACGTTCCCTTTCTCTTGTGGATGTCTGATGATGGAATTCGACGACCAGTGTTCGGGAATGGTGTGACCTAGGTGATTCCCGACTCCCCAACGAACCTACGCCTCCCACATGCTACCACATTCGTACCTCAAAACCCTTCGATGATCTCTCCCCACTGTCATTGTACGTCGTTCAAGCTCGTAAACCTCCTGAACATTCACAACAAGCAACCCGACTACTCTATCTAACCCTGTTGTGTGAGGTTGTTAAGTCCCAAACAACGTGCATTGAATATAATGGACATTAACTAGACCTATCGGCCGCAAGATACACCCCCCCTCCCCCCCCCCCCCCCCCCAAAAAAAAGAAAAGAAAAAAAACCCACACACGCACGCTGCCTTTTCTCCCTTATGCCGAATCTCTCAAACGTAGGGTTGTTGGTTAAACAGAAACCCTAGTTCCAGCAACGACCCCAACATATCTAACTGACAATGATGTCCAACGACTCTTGCCGTCGTTGCGTAACCCCAACGGGACTCTTGTTCACCAATGTTATAAGCATCTTAGGGGGCACCGTATCTCCCAGAATGGCCATTACAGGCTCACGGCCACCTTTTCACCCCATCAATTACAAGGTCACCCCTCCTATCCTCAACCTACATCTTCATGTTGGAACCCTGGATTCAACTTCTCAGTAAGGATTAAGGGCTTCAAAATCCTATATGACCTTTTAAATTTCAACGGAGCCTTAATCGTCCGCCTTTGAGTCCCCTTCAAAATCAAATCACCCCGAAGATTGTCTACCTCTACCTCGGTTCACTCTCCATGACAACGCACAATAGGAGGCCAGGGCTATTTGGTGTCGGTGTGACATCCATTGTTGCCATCAAGCTCGTCACTGTTGTAACTCCAATCCCTAACCTTGTTGATCAGTATTCGATCGAGGCCTCCTCTCTCGTTTTATTATGTCCCAGACTCTTACCATTACTTTGAGTTGGGCCGACACCTTCGTTTGGGTGCAAACTAGTCTCTTTTACACCTACCACACATATGGGTTTAACGATAATCTAGTAGTTCAAGAGATGGTGGACAAGCTTTGAGCTACTTGTCCAGCCCTTGTCAAAGCTACAAATCTTTAGCATTGACTCGCCAGTGCCGGATACAATTTTCGATCGGTTCCTACATCGATGAGGTTGTTGTCATCTTGCGTATATGTCACTCCCATGGCACTATGATTCTTCCAACGTGCATGACGGTCGTATAAATACTTATACCTTTTGACACCACCAAGGAAAGCTATCATAGTTACTGCTTGAGCTCAAACCATCGTAGACTTTGGCCACCCTAATCGCCGAGCGAGAGGAGACCGTTTTGTGCCCTAGGTCGACATGTCGTCTGAGGCCTGTGACCTTTTGGATTCGACCCTGTTTTCACCTTGAAGACCGGATGGTATCAATCTTATTTGTGCATTGCCAATTTGAATCCTTGTTCACGTGATTGTTCTTAATTGCATGCCCTTAATAGACCTGGCAAAATGAGGCACAACACGATAATACGATACGAACCGACACGAAGTTATAAGTTAATGGGTGGACCCTTAATGGTTTTGGGTTATATCAGTGCCAATCCGATAAGACACGATAGTTAACGGGTCGGGTTAGTGTTGACCCCCTTCACCCGTTAACACCCGTTTTGACTCGTTAATTTAAGTAAATAAGATATATTATTGGGATTTATAAATAATTTATGTAGCATAATGTTAATTTAATCATTACGAATTTTACTAAATGAGAGATTTAGTAATGTCAATAAATTAATAGGTCTTCTTGGGTTTAAAAATGAGATAATATGTCAACTGGTATACAATTTAAAATAATTCATTATGTTAATGGGTATTAATGAGTGAACACGACACGTTAAGATAACGGGTCGGGTTTGAATATGTTTTTTTCACACGATAAAAAAGTCACCCATTTAGACACGAACCCGACAAGACCCGAACACGATAAAAACCGACACGAACATGACTCGACACGACCCATTGGCAGGTTTAGCCCTCTTGTTGAATAAGTGTCTTCTTAAAAATCGCCGTTTTTAAATAGGGACTTTATATGAGACGGAGAGAGTACTTGCGCCGGAGATGTTCTTACAATCTGAGTTGACAATAACTTCTGGTATGTATGGATTTATGCAATATTTTTATTATGGCGTAGCCTATGTTTGGGCTTTGTGGGCTGAGAGAAAGAAGGGGTCAGAAAACCTTGTGAAAGGGACCGAAGGGTAAAATGCAGGACTTCCTTTTGGGCTTCGTCAATGAAGCCTTTTACAGATTACACTCACTTTGTTGCATTGGAGTTAGAAGGAGGCGAGTAGTTAGAGGTGTGGTGGAATCAGTGTGTATGGGTGGCTGAGTTGGCTGGGTCTCTAATTGTTGGAGGGATGGTGATTTTCTCGAGTCTCTATTGCTGCTGAGTGTATATGGTTAGCTGAGTTGCGCGTTAGTACGATTACGAGGAAGGATTTAGAACGTCCCGATGGTGTGCCTTAGACCGTTATATCTCGATGACCAACGATGCGAGGAAGTAGTGTAACAGGAGGGTTTCTTGCTTGGATTTCACTTTGCGAGACGTCCCACGCATGAAACCGAGCAAATGTCGGAAGTTGAGAGAGGTCTTGGGCAGTAGGGATATAGTTAGGATTGTACTCATTTTCCGTGTGTAGGAAAACACACCGATCTTAGGACTATTAAGAAATAAGGTCAGTAGGGCAAGTGGCGCAGATATAGGAAGAATTGAATTTCGAATTATTCGGGTTAAGAATGCCCAAGTGCTATCACCAGACCAAAAAGAAAGTGAGGCCTATTTTTCGAAAGAGTCTCAAGTGTCGGACGATTACAATTGTTGTGCAGATAGGCACCGGTTAAAAGGTGTATGGGCACCTTGGTAAGTTGATTTTATATACCGCCCGAAATAGAAGGGACGTAGTATATAAAGCTGGAGATTATGCTGCGAGGCAGTTATAAATGGACTTGAAATGGGTTGGATGGAACGTCATAGGAGGTACGCTATGATCCAATTACAATTGTGCAATAAGAGTTAGCACACCTAAGATAAGCGAGAAGACTAACGGGAATAGTCGAGCGCTAGTGTAGTTTCCTTTTTTAGGGAAATTAGATGTCCTGATGTAAATGAGTGAACGCTTGGAGTAGCGGATCTTCGATGGAGTCAATAAGTTAGAGCGGCGGTTATAGGCTCGTTTTCTTTATATGCGGTTATCAATGTTTAAAAAGGCGAAAGGCGAGGCGAGGCGAGGCGTTTTAGTCGCGGCGAGGCGAGGCGTAAGCCTCGAGGCGCTTGAGGCGTAAGCCTCACTGAAAATAAAAAAAAAGAGCAAAATAATATTAAAAAAATACTAATAAAACCATAAAAATAAAATAACAAAGAAATATAAAATAAAACTACAAAAAAAACATCCTTGAGGGCTTTCTCACATAGTTTGACATTTTTTTGTTCACCCCAATATAACTTTTTAGAAAAAGAAAATCAATTTGAACATATTGGTTATTTTAAATATGACAATAAATTAATCAATGCAAAATCGTGTTGGCAAAATCATTTTTTTAGCTTCATTCACATATTGGTTCTTTTATAATATGACAATAAATTAATCAATGCAACTTAACAATCAAATTTATTAAAAAAACATTGATTTTCAAGCTAAGATTAAAAAAATAGCAACTTTATTAAAAAAATAATAAAACATATTAACCTAAGTTAAAACATATTAATATAAGTTGAAAACCAAAAAATAGAAACCTTTTAAAAAAAAGTCATATTGAAGTTAATTTTGTACATTTATTTCAAACAAACTATATATTTGTAACAAAATATAGTCTCAAACAAATTTATACACTTATTTCAAACAAATTAGTAAAGAAAAACAAAATTAAGTGCAACTTTAAAACTAAACTAAAATAAAAAAAGAATAAGAGTTAGTAGATTAAAACAACATTTTTTTAAGTTAGGTGCAATTTTAGAAAAATGAAGAATTTTAGCCTATAAAAAAACAGACTTTGTAATGAAAGATTTTTTTTTTTTTTTTTTTTTTTTTCCCGCGCCTCAGGAAAAAGGCGTGAGGCGAGGCGTGAGGCGCATCGAGGCGTAAGCCTCGAGGCGCATTGAGGCGTAAGCCTCAAATTCAGCCTGAGGCTTAAGCCTCGAGGCCTTTTTTCAGCGCCTCGCCTCGAGGCGTACGCCTCTTGCGCCTTTTTAAACACTGGCGGTTATAGAAACACTAAGTGCGATATGACGTTAGAGTCAACCTTACGACCGAGGTCGCGTTGTAACATACGGAGATTTGGTTAAGCTTTTGGTTAAGCTAGTGCGTTAGAGCATACGCCTTGAGATAGGAACATGGTGGGGGACCATTGTGTTAGTACCTTTCGACTTCAGTGTACTAGGACGTAGTGTAAATAGTGATCCTAGGTTGGTGGTGCAGGCTATATTTGAATTTCGAGGACGAAATTCCGTTGTAAGAGGGGAAGTATGTAATGCCTCGTATTTTTATAAAGATATTTAAATTACATAAGTGACATAATTTGGTCATTTGATGAAATTACTGTGAATAGTAATTTTGGAATTTATGAGTGTAATTAAATAAATTTAGAATATAAAGTGAATAGTAAATATTAGTTTGCAAGTGTCGGATTAATATTTACATGGATTATATTTTCTTACGGACTAAGAATACGAGTGGGATTATTTTAATTACGTGTCGCAGTTGGGTAAAGCGAAGGATAATATTTTAATTGGAAAACACGCGTATTGGTATGTGTTGGGTTTAATTAGTGAATTTTAGTTAAGTGACTCGAATGGAGATTTCGAGTGCCCGGTTGGTTTCGGAACGGCCGAGATAGTCAGAATAGAGTATTTGGGGGTAGCGTTTAGGTTCCGGGGATTTTTGGATTAGTAGGGACTCACAATTGAGTACACGAGTCATTTTACAATTGGGTATACACCCAATTTCGGGATTAATAAGGGATAACCCTCATTTCTACCCCATTTCAGCCCTAGGAGAGAGAAAGAAGAGAAGAAAGAAGAAGAAAGAGAAGAGAAGAAAGAAGGGGATTTCCGGCCAAGTTCCGCGGGATTCGACTCGGGGTCGTCGGATTTTATCCATGAGGTAAGTGTTTAACTTGCTTTTATGATTTAGTGTGTTTATTTCTCATATTATAGTTGGTGTGTAAAAACTATAAAGATTTTTGGATTGGGTTTTCGTGAATCAAAACGGGGGTTTCGGAAGTTTGAAGGAGTAAAACCCGGTTAATATCCAATTTGAGAAACTTAAGAATTAATTGAAATTATTGGTTCTAGGATGATTAGAACAATTTTTATGTGTGGATATATTGTTGGTTGACGTTGGATGATGATGGGAGAGAAGATAAAAAGCTTGGAGGTGCATTAATGGAGATTTGTAATTTGGAGAAGACAGTGAACCGTAACGCAGCAGCTTGTAGGGTCGATTCAGCCAGGAAGCGAATTGATTCAGCTCTTGGTCAAAACATGAAAGTTCTAGATCTTTTCGATACGGTCGCGTGGGCACCGACCGTGTATTTTTCTGATTTTTTTTTGAATTAGTTGTGATTTTTCTAAGGAAGTAGTTCCGAGATTGAAATCGTTAGCTCGGAAATCAAATCGGAAATTGGAAAAATTAACGCTAGAATTGTGGAGATAAATATTAGGGGTTAAATATAGTGTGAAGACTTCTAAATTATTATTTGAATGAGGTGTATACCTTGGGTTCTTTGAAAGTAAAACCCATGACTTATTAATTTAGGGGTGTTTGGGACGAGTAACGCTCGGGGTAGTATTTCGGCGGGGATTACATAAATATTATGCGTGCCGAAAATATATTTATATACCACCTATATGTTTGAGTTAATCATAGGATGTGAGCAGGATGAAATTAAGGATAGAGGTTAGAGATTTTGAGCGGCTATCTGGTGTCGGTTGACGGCTATTATTATAGGTAATGCGATACCTATGGAACTAAAATAAGTTGAGAGTATACTTATTTAATTATTTTGAAATGGTATATTCGGAGAGTATATTTAAATCCCTAAAAGTGATTAAGGTACAAGTTATACATCAAGTGAGAGAATACTTTTGGGTTTAGCATCGTAAGTTTGCGAGTACTAAAATGTTAGTATGAGTGGGAACATTCGGGGTTATTGGCCATCGCTATATGAGTTTGGCAATTATAGCCATATGTATATACTAAGAAGTGATACATACTATATATACGGGAATTGTTACAGTATATATATAAAATAATTATGAATATGCGTGTGTGAATGGTATATTTATGTGAAGCATACCCCCTCTAATGCTATCATGGGAAGTTGCGCGATATGGGTGAGGCCCCTGGCTTGAGGAGCAGGGAGCATATAGTCCCTAGGTCATAGCGTCCATTTTATATTGTGTGATTTTTATTAGGGGTGAGACTCTCGGGTCTCGATTGCTGATGTTGTGGTTGGACTCTGTATAACCTCTGATGTGTCTTTGTTTAGCGGCAACCCTGTTTTTATCCCTTTTTCCAATTCGTGAACTACTGGTTTGCTCTAGTTGTACTTCAAATTTTTTCTTGGGTAGGTTACAATGAACCCCTTTACTTTTTCGGGTTACAGTTAACCCTTTGTATAAACTCAAAATCACCCCCACCGTAAGTTTTCTTGGGAACCAACGTAGCGTGCTTCATGAAATGGTAAAAATCAAAGGCATGAAATTACAATTGTAAAATTGAAATTGATTTGACTGGAATTAATTTCATGTTCAAACTGAATTGTAAAAATCATAAAAATTCTTCGAATTGCAATTGTGTAAAAATGGTTCCAGCTAAATTGTAAAAATGGAATCAAACCACCGTGAAAAAAAAAACATTGGAATCGATTCCAATGAACATAAAACAAAAGCCATTGATTCTGATTTTATATCAATTCAGCAAATATTAAAATCGAACAAAACCTGAATAAAAAAATCCAATTTTTACCATTCAACAAATACTAAATCAATCAAATCGTAGATTGATTTATGGAATCGAACAAAATCTAAATCAGAAAAACCAGATCTTACCCTTCAGTTCGATTATCTGTTTCCATTTTCTCTGTTTTTTTGGGTGGTGATTTCAAGTTCTTTGTGGTTCGCACAAAGGGGATGATAAAAATAGGGCGGGTGGGGTGCTTTTTGGGTGGGTAGGCTGGTTAATACAGAGAGAATAGGACTTTCAATCAGGGGTGGTGTGCCTGGCGTTTGAATCGTGTAAAAATAGGAGTGATTTTATATTTATTTTGGATATGTTATTCCTAATTGTATTAGGTTTATTTTGATTACTTTATGCGTAATATTGTCTCTTCCATCAACTCTTTTTTAGCTCTGTTAACAATTTTGGGCACAGGGGCAGATTGTCGTGTAACTCAACTCAACAAAGCCTTTTCTTAATTATTTGGGGTTGGCTACATGAATCCTAGCTTTTCATTCCATTCTATTCAGTGCAATATCTTCAATTAAACCACGTGATATCATGTCATTTTTTACAATATCCCAACAAGTTAATTAGGCCTACCATCAATACTAATTAAATCACTCCTTACGGGGGCATCCATTGGTCTATGCTTGACGTGTCTAAACCATCGAAGTCAATTTTCTCTCAATTTATCTTTTTTAGGAGCTACTTATACCGTTTTACGAATTTGTTCATTTCTAATTTTATCCTTTCGAGTTTTATCACAAATCCATCTTAGCATTCGCATTTCCGTCGTCACATTCATTTTCTGCACATTTTGTTTTTTGATTGCCTAACACTCTTTCCCATATAACTAGGGGCGGCAATTTCGGAAACGACACGACAACACGAAACGAAATTAACACGAAATTGACACGACATATCGTGTTCGGGTCTGGGTTATTGGACCCGCTGTTGTGTCGTGTCATGTTCGTGTTTAATTTTGGCCACGAGATTGACCCGAATTAGACCCGTTAAAGACACGATAGTGACCACGTTAAGACTCATTAGGGACCTGATTGAAAACCCATTATTGACCCGTTATTGACCCATTAAAAAAAATAAAAGGCTTTTATCAAAAGCCCAACCCACGAATCCAACTCTGGTTAAGAATAAGCCTTCATAAAAAAATAACACAAAATAAACCCTTGCCACAATTTAACATAGTTCAGCCGTCTCCTCTCTTCACCTTGACCCACCCACACACAAACTCTCACACACCATCGCCGGCCTCTCCCGCCTCCGGCAGCGCCTCTAAACCCCCTCTCCCTCCTTCATCATCTCCCCCGCCCATTTCTTCTGTCCGGCGCCCATTTCATCATCAGCTCCGTCAGTCCGGGTCCGGCACCCATTTCTTTTGTCCGATGACCGTTTCTGTCCGGCGCCCATTTCCGTCAGGTGACTTCACTCAAAATGAACTAGAAATCAATTTCATACAATGATAAAATCATTTGAAGTTGTTGGGGGAGAAAAAGAGGGTGCAATTTTTAGAACCCCTTTTGAATGAATTAGATGAAATTGAGGTGTGTGTATTTTCTATTTTGTTGGGTTTATTTGATATTGTTTATTCAGTTGAAGTTGTTTATTTTTGATTGTTAATTTTTTTGTGGTTTGTGATGTAATGGTTTGTGATATAATTTTTAGCTGTGCATTTTTTGGAACTTTTGAAGGTTGAGATTTAGCATCAAAAGTATTGTAGTATTGTTGATAAAAATCTGTCGTGGATAATTAAATTGTGATGTCATTATTTTTGGATGCACTTGGAAGCATGAATTCGAAAAAATTTGCTATCAATCGTGTCGTGCCAATCGTGTCGTGTTAATCGGGTTTAATCAGATAAAAATTATAAATCGTGTCAATCGTGTCGTGTCGTGTTAAAAGTGGGTCGTGCTCGGGTTGTGAAAAAATATCCCATCGTGTCGCGTCATGTTCGTGTCACTAAAATATATTTCGTGTCGTGTCGTGTCGGTCCTGAACCCGAGTCAATAACACGATTTGCCACCCCTACATATAACATAGCGGGTCTAATGGCCGTCTTATAAAATTTTCCTTTTAACTTCAAAGGTATACACGCCTATCACACAATACGCCGGTAGCACCCCTCCACTTAACCCAACCTGCTTTAATCCTATGAGTAACATCATCATTAATACTTCCATTTTTTTGGATAATCGAGCCTAAATAACCAAACTGATCACTTTTAGGTATCTCTTGACCCTCCAATTTCACCACATCCCCGTTTGTCCTCCTTTACTACTATGTACTCCACATATTCAGTTTAGTCTTGCTTATATCAAATCCTCTTGTTTCTAGAGTTTCTCTACAATTCCAATTTAGCATTAATCTCCGTCTTAGTCTCATCCACTAAAACAATATTATCTGCAAATAGCATACACAACGGCACCTCATCTTGTATTTGTCCAGTCAACTCATCCATAGCAAGAGCAGAGAGTTAAGGACTTAGGACTAATCCTTGGTGTAGACATATAGTAATTCACCACTATAGGTTTTCATCAAGATTCATTCATAACAAGAGCAAAAGAGATAAGGAATTCACAACTTTCTTCAGCTGATGTTCTTGCTATAGTCATGGCTCCATCATACATGTCCTTGATCACATCGATATATTTACGAGTCACTCTCATCGATATATTTACGAGTCACTCTCTTTTTATGTAGAATCCATCATATTATATCTTTTGGTATCCTATCATACGCCTTCTCCAAATATATAAAAATCATATGAAGTTCTTTTTCTCCCTAGACGTCTCCATTAATCTCCTCAATAAATAGATTGCTTCCATTGTTGACCTTCCAGATATAATCCCAAATTGATTCTAAGATAATATTATTTTAAATCTCAATACATATTCAGTCACTCTTTACCAAAGTTTCATTGCATGACTCATCAACTTAATACCACAATAATTTAAGGAACATTGTATGCCCCCTTTATTTTTATAACTATGTACTTGAACACTCTTTCTCCATTCATCGGGCATTCTATTAGTCATTATAATTCTATTAAATAATTTTGTAAGTCAAGATGCTCCTTCCTCCCTTGTGCACTTCCAAACCTCAATATGGATTCCATCTGGTGCTAAAGTCCTCTCTGTTTTCATCTTTTTTAGAACAGTCCTAACCCCTGTTGTCTTAATTCTGCGAAAAAATATGTTTTCTCGAGTTTTCCTAAGTTTCTCTATATCTAATCTACTCCCATTATCTCCATTCAATAATCTCTCGAAGTAATTTTTCCATCTTTCCATAATCTCATCATACTTGACAAAGATTCTCGAATTATCACTAATGTTATTTAAATATTTTGTTTTTCTATCTCTAAGTTTAGCAAGCTTATAAATACCTTTTTTCCCTTCTTGTGTTCCTAATTTTTGTATAAAGATCATCATACGCCTTTAACTTAGCATCTCTTACCATTTGCTTAACTTCCTTTTTAGCCCATTTATATTTCTTAAAATTTTCTTCGTTTCTAGTTGTTTGCCACGTTTTAAAGTACTCTTTTGATTTTTGCTATATTTTGTACTTCTTCAATCCGTAACCAAGTTTCTTTAGATTGTCCCCCCTGTCTTTTGATTCTCCATGAATTTCTTTTGATATTCTCCTAATTATGTGGCCATCTTATCCCACATAATGTTAGTCTCCTCTTCGGTATTCCATGACACTTCATTTAATACTTTATCTTTAAATAGTTCTAATTTCTCTCCTTTTAAGTTCCACTACCTAGTTCGTGGGTTAATCTTCTCTTTTTGCACTCATGATTGATTTATAATATTTATATATATCCAACACCATTATCCTATGTTGTGAGGTTAAGCGCTCTCCTGCGATAACCTTATAGCCTTACATGTTAGTCAGGCTTCTTTCTTATTAATAAAAAATTCTATTTGGCTCTTATGTGTTCCACTTTTATAAGTTATTAAATGTTCAAGTTCTCTTTTTAAAACATGTATTTACTAGCACAAAATCATAAGGCATCACGAAATCTAAGATAGATTCTCCACCGTCGATTCTATCTCCAAAACCATATCCTCTATTCACTATCTCATATCCTACACGATCTTCTCCTACATGGCAGTTAAAATTTTCCCCTATATAGATTTTCTCACCAACGGGTATTTCTTGAATTAGTTCATCCATCTGTTCCCAAAATTGTACTTTAGTGCGCTCATATAATCCTACTTGGGGTGCTTAAGCACTAACAATATTCATTATATTTTCACCCAATACCAGTTTTACAAGTATAAGTCTATCTCCTTTCCTAACAACGGTTACATTATCATCCTTAGAGTTCTTATCTACTATTATTCCGACTCCGTTCCTATCTCTATGTTTTCCTGCATAATATAATTTAAACTCTTGTATATCTATTTCTCTAGCTTTCTCACCGACCCATTTAGTTTCTTGTAAACAAGCTATGTTAACTTTTATTCTTATCATGGTATCCACTAATCCTACTTGTAGAGGTGATTTGAGTTACTAAATAATGTTGTTTCAAGACTTGATAAAATCATCCTATTAGTAGTGTTTTATTTTAATATTTTTTATTTGTGTATAATGTGTGCAATTATTCACATCGATGTTGATTTATATGATATTTAGACAACTAAATTTCATTTGCCCCCCATGCAGCCTTCTCCAACCTCATTTAATGAGGTGTTTCAATGCATGTTTGACTACATAGATAGGCTTTTTGTGATGGTACGACCACGAAAGTTGCTTTTCATGGCCATTGGTAAGTATTAATTTTTTTTAATACTTGTAAGTGAAATTTTATTAATATCTTGTTCACTGTCATTTTCTGACGACGTGGAAACACTCGGTAGATGGTGTTGCACCAAGGGCTAAAATGAATCAGCAGCGGTCTAGGCGTTTTAGAGCAGCCAAAGATGCAGCTGATGCGGTATGCACCTCTCGTATACAATTCCAATTCAATTACTTAAATCCCGAAATGCAGGTCACACTGAAAGGATTTAATCTTGTACCTCTTTATAGGCAGCCGAAGAGGAAAGGTTGCGAGAGGAGTTTGAGAGAGAAGGCAGAAAGCTCCCACCGAAAGAGGAATCACAAACTTTTGATTCTAACGTTATTACTCCCGGGACTGAATTTATGGCTGTTTTGTCAATTGCTCTCCAGTACTATGTTCATCTTAGACTAAACAATGACCCTGGTTGGAAATCTGTAAAGGTATTGTTCATTAATTGTGTATTTTTTTTAATGATTTTTTGACTTTACCCCTGAGATAATTGCATAATTAGACTTAATCCCATAGAAGTTAAAAAATTAGATCCCCCGGGTCGCCTCATTCAGAAGGCACACGGGGTTTAATGCAATTTCCCCGGGGGGGGGGGGGGAGTTTAATATTCGAACTTGTAGGGGGCAAGTCTAATTATGCAATTATCTCATAGGACAACATAAAAAAAACCATTATTTGAATAATCCAGAGAAGACCTTGTTTTTAAGTGTGTGATATATGGTTTTGATTATCATTCTATATTTCGAAGGTGATCCTTTCTGATGCAAATGTTCCCGGGGAAGGGGAACACAAAATTATGTCATATATTCGTCTGCAAAGGAATCTTCCTGGTTATGATCCAAATACACGCCATTGCCTGTATGGTTTGGTATGCCTTCTCTATTATCAGATGATTCTTCCTGTTTTGTTTTATCATTACTTGGACTGTTGTTGGTGTTTTTCTTAACTATTGCCAAACAACAGGATGCAGATCTGATCATGTTGGCTTTGGCAACCCACGAAGTCCATTTTTCGATACTTAGGGAGGTTTGTACCCTATTGAAACCTTGTTAAATTTTAAGAATTAACATTATGTATTTGTACTTCCACACATTGCTCTTAGCAATTTTACTCTCTTTATTAATGTTGTTTAGCGGATTTAACGGATTCTCTTAATCATTATATATGGTGATCTAAGGGTCTATCCGCAACATGGATCTCCGTCTTTTATACAGTTGGGACGAGTAACAATCGTGCTTCCAATTTTTTACTTACCAGGTTGTATTCACTCCCGGACAGCAAGACAAATGCTTCCTATGTGGTCAAATGGGTCATAGAGCAGCGGAGTGCGAGGGAAAGGCAAAGAGAAAGGCAGGAGAGTTTGATGAGAAAGGCGATATTGTGCCTAAAAAGCCTTATCAGGTTAGCTTTGATTTGGCCCCTATTTCGGGAATACTCGGGTTGGGAATTTCTTTACATGATTATGCGCTATTCTAACCCTTGCTTCCGTAACTTATGCACATTTTACAGTTTCTCCACATCTGGACTCTAAGAGAGTACTTGGAATATGAGATGAGGATTCCTAATATTCCTTTTGAGATTGATTTCGAATGCATCGTTGATGATTTTATCTTTATGTGTTTCTTTGTTGGCAACGATTTTTTACCGCATATGCCAACTCTGGAGATTCGCGAGGTGAGAAAGAAACTCTCTCTCTCTCTCTCTCTCTCTCTCTCTCTCTCTCTCTCTCTCTCTCTCTCTCTCTCCCCTCTTAAGTCATTTATTACATGAAATGTTTAGTTTGGCTGTTAATTTATTTTTGGTTCATTACCCATGTGGGGGCCCAGCAGGCGTGAGACCCACGCTCCTTGGTGATAAGCATACTCACGGATATATCCAAGAGATATTCAAAGATATCGCTTGATAACCACTAATAGGTGATAGGGGAGAGTCCAACTCAAGAAGGCATCTTGTATTTTGTACAGTAATTTACAGTTGACCCCCTCAAAGTGGGACACGTGAGAAAAAGGCTAAAACCTCTACAAATTTGTACTCTCGAACATTTATAAAAGAGCTACTCCTCTGTGGAAGTAGGGCAATCTTCTGAACGACGTAGTTTCTTTTGTGTGTTTGGTTACATTCCTTTATTGTGGCATTATCATCTCTGCATGTGTGATTGAAATTTGTGCACTACAAATATAATGATAAAACTCCAGCTACAAACATGTAAATTTACATGAACAGTTAGTGCCTTGGATCTCGAGCAATTTGAGCTAGGCATACGAACAAGAATTCAGTGTTGTTAATGCTGAGTTCAACGTTGAATCTCGAGCAATGGATAATTAAAAACACGAACCAGAATTTAGTGCTATTAATGCTGTTTTCAGCAGTAATGATCCAAAATAACTATAAAATTCCAAACTTATTTAAATAAGATGCAACTTTTAGTGGCACTTGGTAACATTGTGTTTTCACTCTCCTTATTTTTTCATCTAATATAAAAAATGTGTAATATGTTTTTGTCAGTAATCGATTTAAAATGGAGACAAAAGTACGTTAGGTTGACATATATGCTTACAGAAAAATAAATAAATAGAAACCTTCCTGTAGTTGAAACAGTTTTTTTAATTTAAAGAAAATAAAAATAATATAACTCTTCATCTGCATATATAAACTCTCCTTCTCTCTATATCTGTCTATCTATCTATCTATCTATCTATCTATCTAATACACTCCCTCCGTCCGTAATTAAGAATCCGCTATTCCTTCTTGAGTTGACCCAAATTAATAGTCCACTTCCTTTTGGATATAATCAATGCACCGAATTCCATGATAGTGAACAAATGTTAATCTTAACCATTGAGTGGGTGTATCCTTAATCTATACAAAAATAAATAAATATACGGACTCTTAATTTGGGATGGAGGGATTATAAATATTACATAATATATATATGTATACATCACATCTAAAATAGTGAACAGGACAGTACTCATGTTTAGCACCCCCCCCTTTGCATCCGTGTGCTCACTCGCGGGCTAAAAAATGGAAGCCGTTTCCGAAAGAAAACCCCCATGCAAAACACGATTCTTATACATATGCCTAATATGCTATTCTTTTGTCTAAATATTAATACTTTTCTCTCATTTCCCATCCTTCGTACCGCCTGCTGTTTAGGGTGCAATTAATTTGCTTTTGGCCGTGTATAAGAAGGAATTTAGGGCTTTGGGCGGGTATTTGACTGACGGAAGCAAGGTATGCACAAAACCAACCTGTGTATCAAGTTTCCTAATTTTTTATGGCTTCAGTTATGAATAGACTTCAAGTATTTTTCTTAGTTTATGTGATTTTTCTTTTCATTTCTCAGCCAAATCTGAGCAGAGTGGAGCATTTCATTCAGGCTGTGGGATCTTATGAAGATAAAATATTCCAGAAAAGAGCTAAACTGCATCAGGTTTATATATACACTCATTTAAGAAAATTATATCTGTAGAAAAGGAAGTGGGAATTTTAATTTTTTGTTATGAACATTTGTTAATTTTTTATTATCTAATGGGAAACGAAGAAAGCAGGTGGATATGACCGAAATGTCATTTCTTGTCTTGTTTTCTTGATCCAAATTTCAGATACAGAGATTCAAGTATGCCCTTCATGGTCATTCTTGTCTCATTTAGGGTTCTTCTCATTTAAAAAAAAATGTAATTCTGAAGTTTGGAGAATATGCATCTGTCTCTATTTATAATTAATGCCATTGGGTATGGTTGTTTAATGCTGTTATGTCCTTGAATTGAAACTAAAACTACTATCATGTTATGTTTATTGTTCAGAGACAAGCTGAAAGAAACAAGAGAGATAAAGCTCAGGCAAAAGCAAAGAGAGGAGATGATATTGAACCTCAAGCTAGACCCGAGTCTCTGGTTCCCGTTAGTCGGTTTCATGGTTCTCGTCTTGCTTCAGGCCCATCACCTTCACCATACCAAAAGACAGGATCCAAGGCTGGTAAAAATGAATACCAACTTGGGAAGGCTACTACGGATCTCTCAGTCCTTGATATTAAGAGTAAGCAGCCTGGGACATCTGGAGATAAACAAATCAATATCCGAGCCCAAAAAGTTGCACGATTGTCAACCGGTGCTACTATTGGTGCTGCTATTGTTGAAGCTGAGAATAATCTCGAATTAAATGTATGTTTTCAAAACTAATCCTATAACTTAATAGTTGATCTCGAGAGAGTTGCATGCATGCTATGAGATAGTAAAGGTTATCAGGGGGTTATCGATGGGGGTTTATAAGTGAGTATTGAACATAGTTATTGTGATGCGAATGGGCTTATTTTCTTTTATTTTAGGGTTTATTTGTCATTTTAATATTTTTGATTAGTTTCCTTTTATTTCCTTTTTACTCCTTTAATTGGTCTCTAAGCATGTTTGGGACTAATTGAGTATATTTTTGTTAATGATTGTCTTTTTTAGTCGTTTAGGCAATTACTTGATTAACACCTAATTCTCTCCCTATAAATGCTTTTGCACTCCTCATTTGGAGATAGACTTGATTTTGAATATAAGAGACTCTCAGTTTCTCTTTGTAAAGTTGGTTCTTGTTTTATTTTTTGGCCATTGACGTGTAGTTTACGTGAAATTGGTATCAAAGCGAGTGTCGTTCCAACATCGGTGAATTGGTGTGTCGGCGTATAGATTATCAAACAAATCGTTCGAAAAAAACGAATCGATTTCAAGACTAGATTAATTAAGAATTGAGAAAAAACGTTCAAGAGAACTTTGATTCTCTCTTTCGCTTCATCACCACAAAACAACCACCCTTTCGGTATGCCACCAGCCCCCCGAATCTGGCCGGAAATAGCCGGATCCCATCGGAAATCACCGGAGACACGTCAATGCGCGCCGATCATGGCGGGAAATCCCCGGGCCAACCAGAGTTATCTCGGCCAGCCTTTAACCTGTTCAGGCAGCCCTTCCGATATGGGCCTTGGGTCGTGGCAGCACTACTCTCCCTCATTCCCAACCAATCCAACCCAATTTCTATACCCTAATTTGATCCAAAATCATAAACCCTCCATTCAAGATCCAAGACAACCCACTTCTAGAGTTTCATCTCCCTTTTTCAACCCAATCCACAATTTACAAGCCCGAGCCTCCCATCCTACAAAATTCCTCCACCACCAACCCGAATCCCCTAACTCACCACCTATTTTTCAAACCCCAAACATCAAAAAAGTTACGTTTTTGCCTTGATTAACTATCGAGTCTTAATTCAAGATTATTGGCGGTTAGTCCAAGATTGGTTGCTCCACCCAATCATTCTCTCTCACTCGTACACCCAATCGAGTCGAATCAACGATAAAAACTCCCCTCCAAAGCCGGTTGATTGCAAGAAAGATAGAAATGATGAAATTGGGTTGTGTATTGGGAATTTTTTTTCTGGTGACTTGCACTCATTTTCGCGAGCCTGAAGCATTTGATTTGGGAGACTCCTTTCCAATCTTTGGGATTGGAGTTGATGATTTTGATGAGGTTGGATCGGTGATTCTCTCTCTTGGGGTTGTGGTGGAGATTGGAGGTGATGTGAGACGGTGGGTATGTGGACCCATTTGTGGTAGCTTTTGATATGCGCTCGGAGGAAGTTTTCCGCGTCTTAGCATTGAGGAGGTTCATCACGGGACTCTCGGATCGAGTTTTTGTGGACCGGTTGTGATTGGTTTGTATGACTATTCTTCGTTGACCTTTCGGAAGCCGGTATGAGGGACGTTTCCGAGGACTACTCTTCTTTTTAATGGGGAGGTCTTTGATGGTTGCCTTCCTTTCTTGCCGTTCATCCTTTACGCTCGAGGACGGAGAATGATGGGAATGGGTTTATTTTCTTTTATTTTAGGGTTTATTTATTATTTTAATATTTGTCATTAGTTTCCTTTTATTTTAGTTCTTTTATTTCCTTTTTAGTCCTTTAATTGGTCTCCAAGAATGTTTGGGACTAATTGGGTATATTTTTGTTAATGATTGTCGTTTTCAGTCTTTTAGGCAATTACTTAATTAGCAAGTGATTCTATCCCTATAAATATTTTTGTACTCCTCATAGACTTGATTTTGAATATAAGAGACTCTTAGTTTTTCTCTCTAAACTTGGTGTTATATTTTTTGGCCATTGACGTGTAGTTTACGTCATATTGTCTTATCGAATATGGGTGTCGGTAGAGTGTTGTCCTTCCTCTTGTTTTGAAATGGTTGGCTCGTGATAGCTCAACAAACCCCTACTCTCTATCCTCTGATTCACAGACCCTCAAAGCTCCCCAAAAAAGGATCTTAAAATCCCTCGAGTTTTGCTTAACTCAAGCCAATTAAGGCATTGGAGACCTGAATCCCTCAGGAAATAAGAATAGCTGACTTAACCTTTTGATGATGATGGTTTTGGTTGACTTTCTATGGCATCAAGGCTTATCTCAATGCCCTTTGGGAAAAAAAGGGGTCAGTTATGAGGGTGGCCTGGGGGACTTCATTTTCTGAATTGACTCCGTTCTTCCAAATTCCGATAATAAGAACAGGGAGACAATTGGTGGGTTATGGGGGTTTGACAGGCTTTAAAAGTTATACCTTCGAACAATGAGAACTTTCCAAGCTATCATTTTGTAAAAGTAATTTACACTAGTTAGCCAAAGTACTCTTTTGACATTCCAAAAATGAAAACTGAAACTACTAAATTGGGGGAGATGAGGGTTTTTCTTAGATATTATAATCACCATTGATTAAGCTATTCAATTCTAGTTTGTAATGGTTACATGTTATAATGCTGCTTGATAAATCAATATTTTTCCTTTACTTGTTTTCAGGAACTTGACAACAAAGAAGAATTGAAAACTAAGCTAAAGGGGATACTGCGTGAAAAGGGTGACACTTTTAACTCTGAGACTCCAGAGGAAGACAAGGTTTTAACATACAGATGCATTTTTACTGGTTTATATCAAGTTTTCTAGTTTGTTTGTGTTGATTGTGGCCTCCAGTATTTTTTGGTGTGGGGAACGAGTGGCAAGATTATGATGGTAGAAGGAATTCTTAGTAAAGCTTATTTATCATTATATATGGAAAAAAAAAACAATTTTACTCCCACCGCAGGCCTTCCGCCTGCCTTTTAGGACATTATGTACAACCTTTATACATCAATCACTTACAACATCGTGTACAACCCTTATACCTCAATCAATTACAACCGTATATTTATACCCTTGTACACCATTAAAAAAATGTGCAAACCAAAGGTACATGTAATTTAGGATTCTATGTAACATCTTTTTCAAAAGGACGTACTGTATGTTATTTAAAACATATTGGAAAAATAAAACCGCATAGGCATGATGTTTATCCCCCCTAGGTGGTAGGGCTTCGGCTGCCTGATTACTGCCTAGCGCTTATAGATTGTTGTAGGTATCTTAAATAAGCAAGGAACTTGTGAAATTTGAAACAGGGTTAAATTGTTATCAGTATCCTGCTAGATTGTTGATGAATATATGTGATTTTCGCAAGGCAGTTATCAACAATTGCAAGTATCATCTAAGAAAGACAGGATAAACCACATTTACAGTATTTCTGTTTCTTTGTAATCATATCTAATTATTGAAATATTTGAGTTACACACACAACTATTGAATAAAATATATTGAAATATCGGCTGCTACTTATATGATCCTTTTTGGATGTTAGATTAAACTCGGAGTGTCAGGATGGAAAGAGAGATATTACGAGGAAAAGTTTTATGCAAAAACACCAGAGGAACTTGAGGCAATACGCAGAGATGTTGTAAGTTATTTTACTGCCTTTCTTGTTCACTGGTCGAATGGATTTTAGTTCTGTTATGGGTTAAGTTGGGACCCAGCAATAATGGGTTGGCAAACTTTTTGATTCTTCTTTGTCAGGTTTTGAAATACACAGAAGGTCTATGTTGGGTTATGCACTATTATTACGAAGGGGTGTGTTCCTGGCAGTGGTTTTATCCTTATCATTATGCACCATTTGCTTCTGATCTAACGGATCTTGGAGAGTTGAATATAAGCTTTGAATTAGGTTCTCCATTCAAGCCATTCAATCAGCTGATGGGAGTCTTTCCTGCTGCCAGGTTGCACTCGCTAATTTTTCTCTTTTATAAAATTTTATATCTTGTGAGTTTTTCTAACTAGTCCTGTTTACAGCTCCCACGCACTTCCTGAGCAATATAGGAAATTGATGACAGATCCAAACTCACCCATCGTTGATTTTTATCCAACTGGTATAATAATATGATGCCATGCCATTTTTCTAAAACTTGTTTAAAATTCTTCTTTTTCTCAAATTTGGTTTTATTCGGTTTATCAGATTTTGAAGTGGACATGAATGGAAAACGATTCGCTTGGCAGGTGTGTTTTCATCATCATCACATCTTTGTTTTGCCTTATGAGCATTATGGCTTATGCTGCTCATCATTTTACAGGGTATTGCAAAGTTGCCTTTCATTGATGAAACCCGTCTTCTTGCAGAGGTTGCTAAAATTGAACATACCTTAACGGTACGGGATACTTACCTACTAGGTTCTCATGCAAGAGGGGATATATATTTTATATATATGGGCACGCTTGAAAATGGAACAAACTAAGTTGATCAATTTTTTAAAATATAAAAAAATCAACCAAATTTGGTGGAGATGATCTCCATAGTGACAGATCATGGACAATTTTTATAAAAAAAATCGGCGAAGTGGGTAAACATGCAAAATTAATTTCGGTCATTTGGACTTTTGATGATCTCACCCACTTTTGGGTTGAAATTTTTTGATTTACATCAAGTTGAAAGAAACATTTTTGTAGTACAAATTGATCTAATTTTTAGGCCATTTTGTTTGGTCCGTTTGAAAGCCTGATTCTGTGTGTGTGTATATATATATATATATATAATATTATCAATTAACATTATTTTTCTCAGGAAGAAGAAGCAAGGAGAAACAGCATGATGTTTGACATGCTTTTTGTGGCATCATCCCACACTCTGTCGCCATACATATTTTCTCTCAATGATCGGTGTAAACAATTGACAGACAGAGAACGGGTTGAAGTCAAGGAGCCAATTGATCCAGGAGCTAGGTTTGTAGTTGCATTACTTATTTTATTATTCTATCTTCTTAGATGGATTTGCTTTAGTCTTTTCAAGGGTGTTCCAGCATTTATTAATAGCCACAAATTTATCTTTCCTCTTTAATGAGCATAATGTCTTTCAGTTAGCAACATGTATTTGTCAAGGATAACAAAATAAAACAATTTTTTATCACACATTTGAATACCTATTTGGAATCTAATGATTTATTTAGGTCTGCATGCAGTGGTGGGATGAATGGTTTCATCTCTCTTTGTGCTGGAGATTCTTGTCCTCCTATTTTTAGATCACCGGTTGAGGGTATGCAAGATATAATGGACAATCAAGTCATGTAAGCTACAAACAATAAATATAATCTTTTACCGGATAGTCTGAGTTTATTTTATATGTAGGGCCTAATTCATTGGTTCAATAATGAACCATTCTCTTTTGCATTTCAGATGTGCTATATACAGACTTCCAATTGCTCATAAACATATCACCCGACCACCCCCAGGGGTCAAATTCCCAAAGAAGGTACTTAGTAACAAGGATTGATTCATTTGTGTTATATTTGCTGCACTCATTCTGTGTAAACAATACTTTTCATCTTTATACAGACCGTCACGACTGGGGATCTGCAACCCGATCCTGTTTTATGGCATGAGGATTCTGGGAGGAGGCCCTGGGAGAATGGAAGGTACACTAGCCTCGTTTTTGTCAATTACGAAACTAGATTCAGTTTTCGACATTAATTCACTATGACGTCATGTCTGTAAGATTTTAATGACTAAACTTCATGGTCCCCCGCTCTTTCAGGCAAAATAACCATATCCATAACCATCATAATAACCACAATAACCCCCCGGGGGCCATTTCGGGGCGACAGCTTGGAGAGGCTGCACACCGACTTGTTGTCAATAGTCTACAAGTGAAGAGAGATAGAAACAGTCATGGTGATCAAATGTATGCCCCACCACCTGTTCCTTCCTACCACAATAACAGAAACCAAAATCATTACCAGGAGCGTGATAGAGTGGTGGTGCCACCTAGAACTGGCGGTTATCCTCCTCAGCACGCTCAATCTCACCACAGGCCTACTCAGAGATATGATCAACCCTATGCTGCATCGGCGGCACACATTCCTTATGAAAGGAGCGAGTTGCCGCCTGTTAGTCACAGTAGAGATTATCGTGCGCCGGGATACTACGCGCCAGTGGTACATCACAATGGCGGACACCCATATGCCCCTCATCATGTGGTCCAACCTCCCTTGGTTCCGGCTGGTTCTCATTATCAATCATATGGTGCTGCTGGATATCAACAACGGGGTGGTGGTGGGTGGGCCCCGCCAGCAAACCAGGGTGGTGGGAGAGGATATGGTGGTCGACCTCAACAATCTGGCAACCAGTACTCGGCGTTGAGTAGGGGAGGAGGCAGAAGGCCGCCACCACCATCAGGTTATCACCGCTAGAGAGATTTATTTCTCTGGCCTGTAACCATCTGGTGGATTGTCTTCGAAATGTTGTACAATAGCCAGATTTTATGTTTAGTAGTTTTTATACCATGTTTTTTCTGATTGATTTAAATTTTTTGTTTTCTGCACGTTATAGATTTAGTCTAGGTTCATTCTGTTTGGTGGTTATATTGTATTCTCACCTCATTGTATGTGGCGATGGCTATATCTTTTTTATAGTGAACAATAAAATATTGTCGGGACTAGTAAATTTTAACCGTCTGCTATTTATGCGGACCTTTTAGCTTATGTTTGTAATGTTGAGAATGCATTACTCTCTCTCTCTCTCTCTCTCTCTCTCTCTCTCTCTCCACGTACACAAGCAACTCTTCTCAGTAAACACACAAACTGGAAGTGAGTTTATTTGGAGAAAGGCCAGTCGTGCGAAGGAAAAGAAAAGAATACACTGAAGTTTCTCCCCCCTTCTGCTTAATTCTGTTGGGGCCTGTTTGGTTGCCCCTAAAATTATAAATTAGATCATTTAAAATGGATTCATTCGTGAATTGTCATATTATCAGTGTTTGGAATTGGTTGTAAGAATGAACAAATTCAAAAATGGGTCAATTCATGTTTGATTCACCAAACTCAAATTAGTCAATTTCACCAAAAGCTTGAAATTGGACAATTCTTAATTATAACATGAATCTTAAATGCACCACTCCCATAAAGTATTTTCATTATACTACTACTCTCTCTCTCTCTCTCTCTCTCTCTTTGTGTGTGTGCGTGTATATATAATTTCATTTTTCTTTTCCAAACGTATCACAAATTAGATTTTAACTCATTTAAAATGAATACATCGACAATCTATTCATTCCAAATTGATCAATTTTAAAATTAAATAATTTACGCAACCAAATAGACTCTTAGTAAATTACGAGGAGAATATATGAATGAAAGCATCGGAATATTTATAATTTCAAAAGCTGTATGTTTTACAGATCTATTGACTAAGCACGGTAACAAGTTCCCATTTCATACCGATCTCTCGAATGCACACCAATATTTGTAGGGATTTCACACTAATTCATTAAGACTTTTTGGGTAGCCCTTCTTAGCAAGTGTAACCTTACACAGTTTCTCTTATAAACAGTGATATCAAATGGTGCAGAGACTTTAGAAGTGTTTTCAATTTGGCTTATTTTTGAATGATGGATTTTTTGAATTAAACCTAACTTTATAATTGTTTATTAATTATAACACTCACTTCACTAAGCTCTGTGACATACTCCCCAGTTATTTAATAGTCGAGCTTTTCCGTCATCCCTAACAAAACTCCCATTTAAGTAATTCGACTCTCATATGAAACTCAATGGGTGCGACTTAGTTAGGGTATAGGGTTTATGATTTATGGTTGTCGCATCCGCATTGGCTCGTGTTCAGGCCCAACACTAATGCGGTTCGAACATGAGTCAATACGGATGTGACATGCCACGAGTCGCAGCCATCGAGTCTCAAATGAGAGTCGGCTTAGAATTAATGGATTTGCAATCTTCTACAATTCATTTACTGCAAAACCCCCACCCATAGGTTCTATTCCAATCTATTGGTTGTCGAGTTCTCTCTCTGTTACAGAGAAGACAAGATTTAAAAGGGCAAAGGGGGGAGAGAATGAGGATTATATGCAATGTATACGAGGAGGCGAAGACGCTATGTTGTGCTGTGCTGAGGCGGAAACTTTGTGCCAGGTGTGCAATGAGAAGGTTCATGCAATGAAGAAGTTCGCGAGAAAGCACTAGGGGGTTTCTCTCTCCCTCACCGATCACAAATTTTGATTTAGGGCTATTAATTGGGAAAGAAGATGAGCGTTGGTGAGTAAGATTGTTTGGTAACAGTGTTGGAGAGATATCATTGGAAAATTATGCTTTTTTTTTTGGCTTTACCATTGTCGCTGCCCAAGTCCTGATGTGAAATGAAGTAGGTTATTGTCAGGTTGACATCCGACTATAAAATTTATGTCAGTGATTGTGATGGATTCTCTAATTAAAAGAAATAACGTAAATAAAAATAACATATATAAGATTAGATTTAGGGCCTCTTTGGTTTGCAACTATAATTCTGTTTTATGTGTTTAAATACAATTGTAGTAAAAATTTGTGTTTGGCAACCTATTTTTAAATACTGAATTATAATATTTCTGTGTTATAATCAAGTTTTTCAGAAAACAGCAAAAGGGTGTTTTATAACTTTTGTTTTTTATTTTTCAACTCAGAATTATTCATTCTTAATACTTTAATGCATTTATACTTTAATATATAATATACATACATAATACATTAATATATGTGCAATTCTTATAAATAAAAAATATATATGTACACGTACACAAAATTACGTATATTTATATTATTAAATTATATAATATACTAAGATCCATATGTTAAATAATAATATGAATAGATACATGATACTTATATATAATTTTGTAGAAGGGTGTCTACCTATAAAAAAAAGTAAAAATATTATTTTATTAAAAATACTGAGAAGAAACCCAGGGTCCCGACAGAAACTCATATTGAGCAGGAACCCCCCGGGGTCCCGGCAGAAACTCATATTGGGCGGGAACCCCCCCAGGGTCCCGGCAGAAACTCATATTCAGCAGGAACCCCCAGCGCCACTGCAAGTATCAGCGCCGCTGCAAGTGCCAACGCCGTTGCAAGGTCCAGCGCCGCTGCAAGTGTCGGCGCCGCTTCAAGTACCAGCGCCGACACAAGGGTCAGCGCCGCTTCAAGTATCGGTGCCGCGACAAGGGTCGACGCCGTCTCAGGTATCAGCGACCGCTTCAAGTGTCAGCGCCACTTCAAGCGTCAGCGCTACCTCAAGTATCAGCGCCACTTCGAGCGTCGGCGCCACGACAAAGGTCGGCGCCGCCTCACATGTCAGCGCCGATTCAAGCATCAACGCCACTTCGAGCGTCGGCGCCACGACAAAGGTCGGCGCCGCCTCACGTGTCAGCGCCAATTCAAGGTTCAGCGCCACTTCGAGCGTCGGCGCCACGACAAATGTCGGCGCCGCCTCACATGTCAGCGCCGATTCAAACACCAGCGCCACTTCGAGCGTCGGCGCCACGACAAAGGTCGGCGCCGCCTCACACGTCAGCGCCAATTCAAAGTTCAGCGCCACTTCGAGCGTCGGCGCCACGACAAAGGTCGGCGCCGCCTCCCATGTCAGCGCCAAGTCAAAGTTCAGCGCCACTTCGAGCGTCCGCGCCACGACAAAGGTCAGCGCCGCCTCACATGCCAGCACCGACGCAAGTATCAACGCTACTTCGAGCGTCGGCGCCACTTCGAGCGTCGGCACCACGACGAGGGTCGGCGCCGCCTCACATGTCAGCACAGATTCAAACATCAGCGCCACTTCGAGCGTCGGCGCCAGGACAAAGGTCGGCACCGTTTCAAGTGCCAGCGCCGCTTCAAGGGCAACTGCAATAATGACAGTTGAGAGAGTCGGCGTCACCACAAGAGTCAGCGCCACTGCAAGGGTCACTGCAGAAATGTTATTCGAGAAGTGCTGCTACAGGGGTTTCCATCATGAAACGACAGTCTCTAAATGAACAACAGCACTAACACTTTACTTTCTTGTACAGGTTGCCTAGTCGAGCAAGCAGGGCTCAAACAGGCGCGTTGGGACCTCCTGGGAGTTTTGGCTTGGCGGCTGAGGGACAAGGTATGTTGAGCAAGCTCAACCACTTAGCACTATAGGATTGAGAGAATACTAGTAGGAAGACCCAGAAGTCACCCAGTCCTCACACACCTCACACTTAGTCACAAGTGAAGTGAGCAGCCAAAGGGCTGGCTGCTCACAAGAAAAGAACTGTGTATAAAATGATTTTAGAGGAGAGGGTCCTCTAAACCCCTCTCAAGAAAAATGATTTTAGAAGGGGGTCCTCGAGACCCCCCTCAAGCTTGCAAATATTTTAGAGGAGGTGGTCCTCGAGACCCCCCCTCAAGTTTACAAAGTTTGTATCAAAGTTACGGTTTCAAAAGATATTTAGCAAATCAAATATTTTGTCTCCATTAGAAGACATATTTGCTTTTGAACTTTGGTTGATGCCAGGGGGCATCTGCCAGAGGGGACAGGCAGCCTGCCTGCAGGTAGGGATAAATAGTACACTGCAGACTTTGTCCCTCACCAACCCTCTAAGTTTTGGCGCCAAAAGTGCCAACCCAGCCTTAGTGCCCAAGTATAAATAGGACCCCTGGGCAAGGTCATAGGGGGGAGACAATAGAAATTGCACTGTTACTCTGCCAAAATATCACCAGACCTACCTAAGTATTCTCTCCCTGCTCATTCTCTTAGTGCTGAGTGCCTTGTTCCTTCACTCCCCACTAACAGCCATCACTCTCAGGTGTTTCCCTTGAGAAAATTACTATTTTTGCTGTGAAAGTTCATCTTCTTGCAGGGAGTGAGTTGAAGCTTGAGTTCCATTGTTATCAGAAGGAGAAGTTTTCTTCAGAAGTTGCACCAGGAGACCTTGAAGACCTTGCAGGCAGCGTCCATTGGAGTGGGTCACGCCTCACCCTTTCCAGTTATTCATAGACCCCAGTCTCACTACCCTCCTACATTTGGCGACTCTGCTGGGGAGGTATCCTCATTTCCATGGACAAATAAGGTTTTAATGTTTCTAAGCAGCTAGTGTTTGAAGACATTCCATCTGGAAATGGAGCTCAAAGAGACAAGGCCACTCAGGTGGATGTGGTGGTGATCGGAGCAAAGGTACCTGCTCCTCCGGGAGGTCAGACCAGCTCACCGGTAGCAGCTCCGGTGGCAGAGGCTTATGAGTATGTTTTTTTGAGACTTGGCAAGTTTAAGTCAAGATTGTGTAATACCAACAGCAACCCCCTGGAGGGGCAGCCGTTCCGGCAACGATTCCGGCAGAAGTAGCTCAGCCGCAAAGGACGGCGCTGGAGCAAGTTGTGACAATCATCAAGTTCACTGACAGAACCCCCAGAACCCTAAGTGTTTGGCGAGAAATTCGGTATGGTCGAGGAAATCCTCTTGCTCAATGATAGCGATGAGGAACCCTTAAGAAAAGAACCCGTGGCAGCAGCAGCTAACGACGAGGGACCCTCGGCAGTGGGTCCCATAGTGGAAATCTCAAAAGGTGCGAAACCTCTAATCCTCAAATCACCAACACAGGATGAACCCACTAACAAAGTGGGTAGCAAGGAACCCGTGGTCAACACCATAATCTCTATAACGCCAACATAGGCGAGACACCCTGGGACGCGGAACCCTCGAAACGATAAGAGGTCGAGACACCCTCACCCAAAATACCAAGTGCCAATGACACTTCCGGCGAGGAACCCACAGTATAAAAAGGGTCTCGCGGAAAAAAAAATGTTGAGCAAATAACGCATTTCGCGAAGAACCCCCAGGAGCGTCAACACCCGCGTTACCACGCAAGAAACCACCAGTCGGCGTTGAGACCCCCTTCTCATCGACGTCGAGACCCCCAGCTTCTGATGAGGCACCCGCGGACACGACGACAGACCGGGAGGAACCCTTAGTTAAATGGGTAGTCTGCGAAGACGAGACCACCATTTCTCCATGGGTCGAGACACCCATTTTCGTAAAATCCGAAGACGTCGAGACCCCCTCCTCTTGAAATAAAAAAACTAGGGGTCGAGACCCCCCCCTCCAAACAAAGCTCCACCAGGCGGGGAACCCTTGGGTCAGCGCCTCGCACGAGGAGCCCACAAATAAAGAAGTCTTAAATTTCGAGGAACTCAAGGGCAGTAACCAATGCGCGAAGAACCGCTTGCACGGTAAGGGTTCAAAGTTGCGCTAGGTAAAGAGAGAGAAGCGACGCCCGAGGTGGCGCCGATAAAATTTTTTTTTTTGGTGTCCGGGTAACTCTCTAACAAAGAAAGTGGAGGTGGATGACTCATCCTCGAATGCACCTTAGAAGAGAATCTACTCACTTGTAGAATATGGATGCTCGACAACCTTGTTCAGACATATCTTGTGCCATATCAACTAAGTACACTGCCTTACTTTATTACTTGTTGAATATGCTCATTTCACAAGTCTTGGTCCATATTTTACTAGCATTTCATATATATGCTAAGTGATTTAGTTGATAAAGAAAATCACACACGATTTCTCGAAATGATAAGTAATAAAAGATGAAAAAATTATACTTATTAATTTTTAGTTATTATTTTTATCAAAAATTGTGTGGAGAAGTCATGTTGTTTGTAAACAGCTACAACTAGCATTGATAGGGCTAAGAAGTGTTGTGCTGCCCTCTTTAGGCCTTAGGAACCTACTTGCCATGTGTTATTTATAGTAGTCTTGATAAGGAAGAACACTTTTTTTTGTTACTATATTCAAATTATAATGGTTCTTATGTGGGTTCCTCGTTAGAACCCATAAATACAAAATGACACAGTAACATCATCAGATCCAAAAGATCACAGGGTGATTTGCTCGAGCTATACTGCTCAAATCAGTTTTGTTTCTCATTTAAAAAAAAAATATAAATAATAATGTACTTATATCAGAGGGGGTTGCTCGCCCCATGTTCGTGGAATAATATAGAAGGGTTGCTCGCCCCATGCTCAAAACATGAAGCATACATGTGGACTCCCTCGTTTGAGTATTATATACACGTGCCAACAAAAAAAAATACACGAGGAATCCCTCAAGTAATTGGCTTCCAACAGAAATCTACACGAGAACCCCTCCAACAGAAATCTACACGAGAACCCCTCCAACACAAAAAAAAAATATACACGAGGAACCCCTCGAGTAGTAGTTTTAATTTATTGAAAAATAAATTGGCTTGCAACGCTGCTGCTGGTCAAAAAATCAGAAATGCCGTCTCAAGACCGGTTGCTTGAAATCACACACTAAACTCTAGGACTGAATTTCACAAACAATGCTAAAGTGATCTTAGAATCTTCATCTGGTTGTTCGCCAACCACTAAAGTCTGACTTGGTGTTCCTCGTTCTTAACAGTAACTGAAAAAAAAAAATAATAACGAAAAAATTTATGGTCAAATTTCAGTCATTAGAACAGAAACGAAAAAATATGAGCAGGTTAAGATCACGAACCTCTCGCCCTAGAATTTTAACCCCTGCCTCCTCGAAACTTCGTTGGAGGGTTTTGGTTTGACGCAACCAGAATGGTCAGCCCTAGCGTCGGTAGAGATCTACCATAATGTGGAGCGAGCATGGCCCTTCAGTTTCCGTCTCCATCTCACCAGCAAGACCAGAATTGAAGGCAACTCAAATTAGATTAACTTTTGATTACAGATCTCGTATATCAGAGAATGACATGAGCATATCTCGTCTTGCCTCTTCCTTGTGTTTCAGAGTAGAAATCGTATCTTGTCTAACTATCAGGTGAAAGAGGGGACGAGAGGGTTTCTGAGGTGTAATAAAAAAAAAAACACAATAAAAGAAAAAATAGGGTTGTTCCCAACAAGTTACAAAGACGGGTCTCTCTCCTGTTTCGAGTAAAAATAGAGTTCCCAACGTTATTTTTACAGAGATAAAAAAAAAAATGGGGGTGTTCCCAATGAGATACAAAGATGGGTCTCTCTCTTATCTCTCTCGTCTCATAAATGTTTTCAGCATACTTTATCAAAATAAAACTGATCGAAGTAAAGGGTTGCTCGAATATAACCTTGCGTTTTTATCTTTTAACGAGGGAGACATGATATAGATAAATTTTTGTCATGTGCCACCTATCTAAGAGAGTTCACCTACGAGGAACCATTTTTCTTGGGTCAAGGAAGTTGCCATGCTCGAAACGAAAATTAGATTGGCATACTTTTTGCTTGTTGCTCGAAGTACAAACGAGATAGTTCACACAATGTTAAAGTACTTTGTGTTGGACAAAATAATTGATATAATAATATAATTATTTTTATTATTATTATTATTCGAATAATTGAGATACTTTGGGATTTTTTTGAGTTGTATCCTCAAAATAGTTTGCGTGATTCACTTCACATACAGTTATATGAGTTGTTTTTAAAATAGGGCATAAAATAATATTTGTCCAAGTATATACCCCAAGTAAATCGATCATATTCCCAGACTTGTTTACATAAAATAGTTTGTGTGATTAATATCACATTTCATTAATGATAAACATCTTAAATAAGGGTAATTCACAATGTGAAGAAAGAGAAGATCTCTTAATCCTTCACTCGAACATGTGTACCCCAAGTTTTAAAAGTATAAATGACTTTGAAATTATCTATTACTATACCACGGATATTATTTTTAGTCATATTAATTGTTTGAAGATGTTCACTATTGATACACAGTTCAAAAAGTAATGTTGTGCAACTAAGAGATCATAGTTGCTTTAGTGAAAACTTTATTCTCTCGCGTGCTTGGATTCGAGCAGCGGGGCTAGTAAGCAGATATATAAAGCTTTGGAAAAAAAATTCAAGTTTCAGATTGACTTTATGTATGCTTGATTCCAATATGCTCCATGAGGATTTTTTACTCAGATGGAAAGACAAAATCCAAGTATGAGGTATCAACTATACTTTCTTAGCACCGGTTATTTGCTTATGAAATGTCAAGTTACTTTATATAGGCCATGGTGCCTCCTAGTGCATTTTCTTTTTAGTATTTCTCCACCTAGCAGAATGATACAATAAGCGTGAGAACACAAAATTATTTACAATAAGTGTAAATAAAAGTATAAAAAATAAGGTACAACAGTTTAGTACCTAAAGCTCTAAGGGCACCGGAGCGCTCACAGTCTTGAGCAAGTGCCAAGTATAAACATAAGGTGCTCTGGATGAGCACCTTAGGCTCCAAGGGCACCGGAGCGCTCATAATCTTGAGCAAGTGCCAAATATACATATAAATATAAGGTACGACAGTTTAGTACCAAAGGCTCCAAGGGCATCGGAGCGCTCATAATATTGAGCAATTGCCAAGTATAAGTATATGTGCGACAGTTTAACACCTAAGGCTCCAAGGGCACCGGAGCGCTCACAGTCATGAGCAAGTGCCAAGTATAAATATAAGGTGCGCCAGTTGAGCACCTAAGGCTCTAAGGGCATCAGAGCGCTCACAGTCTTGAGCAAGTGCCAAGTATAAACATAAGGTGCTCTGGATGAGCACCTTAGGCTCCAAGGGCACCGGAGCGCTCATAATCTTGAGCAAGTGCCAAATATACATATAAATATAAGGTACGACAGTTTAGTACCAAAGGCTCCAAGGGCATCGGAGCGCTCATAATATTGAGCAATTGCCAAGTATAAGTATATGTGCGACAGTTTAGCACCTAAGGCTCCAAGGGCACCGGAGCGCTCACAGTCATGAGCAAGTGCCAAGTATAAATATAAGGTACGACAGTTTAGTACCTACGGCTCCAAGGGCATCGGAGCGCTCACAGTCTTGAGCAACTGCCAAGTATAAATATAAGGTACGAAAGTTTAGTACCTAAGGCTCCAAGGGCACCGGAGCGCTCACAATCTTGAGTAAGGGCCAAATATAAATATAAGGTGTTCCAGATGAGCACCTTAGGCTCTAAGGTCACCGGAGTGCTCACAATCTTGAGCAAGTGCCAAATATAAATATAAATATAAGGTACGACAGTTTAGTACCTAAGGCTCCAAGGGCATCGGAGCGCTCACAATATTGAGCAAATGCCAAGTATAAATATAAGGTACGAAAGTTTAGTACATAAGGCTCCAAGGGCATCGGAGCGCTCACGGTATTGAGCAAATGCCAAGTATAAACGTAAGGCTCCAAGGGCGCCAGAGCGCTCACAGTATTGAGCAAATGCCAAGGATAAACGTAAGGCTCCAAGGGAACCGGAACGCTCAGAGTCTTGAGCAAGTGCCAAGTATAAATATAAGGTGCGCCAGCTGAGAACCTAAGACTCTAAGGGCACCGGAGCGCTCATAGTCTTGAGCAAGCGTCAAGTACAAATATAAGGTGCGACAGTTTAACACCTAAGACTCCAAGGGGTGCTCACAGTCTTGAGCAACTGCCAAGTATAAATAAAAGTTACGACAGTTTCGTGCACAAGTCTCTCGATATTACAAGACACTTCTGCACGAGGGGGCTAATATTAAGAAGTCCTCAAGCAAGTGAACAAATAATAAAATAGCTTGGAGTATGGGGATCCACTTATAGTGGCTCCACCTGCCCAAGATTGCAAGTTTGACAGAAAATAGCCTAGGGCGAGGGGATCCACCTTGAGTGCCCTCTCTTCCCAAACTCGATGCTACAGAAAAGAACTCAGGGCGAGGGGCTCACCGCGAGCAGCCCTTCCGCCCAAGATAGAAGGCCAAAGAAGAAGGCCAAGGGCGAGAGGCTCACGGCGAGAAACCCCTCCGCCCAAGATAGAAGGCCAAAGAAGAAGGCCAAGGGCGAGAGGCTCACGGCAAGCAACCCCTCCGCCCAAGATAGAAGGCCACAGAAAAAGGCCAAGGGCGAGGGGCTCACCGCGAGCAACCCCTCCGCCCAAGATAGAAGGCCACAGAAGAAGGCCAAGGGCGAGGGGCTCACCGCGAGCAACCTTTCCGCCCAAGATGGAAGGCCGCAGAAGAAGGCCAAGGGCGAGGGGCCCGTCGCGAGCAACCCCTCCGCCCAAGATGAAAGGCCCCAGAAGAAGGCCAAGGGCGAGGGGCTCACCGCGAGTAACCCCTCCGCCCAAGATAGAAGGCCAAAGAAGAAGGCCAAGGGCGAGAGGCTCACGGCGAGCAACCCCTCCGCCCAAGATAGAAGGCCACAGAAAAAGGCCAAGGGCGAGGGGCTCACCGCGAGCAACCCCTCCACCCAAGATAGAAGGCCACAGAAGAAGTCCAAGGGCGAGGGGCTCACCGCGAGCAACCCTTCTGCCCAAGATGGAAGGCCGCAGAAGAAGGCCAAGGGCGAGGGGCACACCGCGAGTAACCCCTCTGCCCAAGATGAAAGTCCACAGAAGAAGACCAAGGGAGAGGAGCTCACTGCGAGTAACCCCTCCGTCCAAGATGAAGGGCCACAGATGAAGGTCAAGGGCGAGGGGCGCACCACGAGTAACCCTCCGCCCAAGACAGAAGGCCACAGAGGAAGACCAAGGGCGGGGGCCCCCATCGCGAGTAACCTCTCCGCCTAAGAGGAAAGGCCAACAGAAGAAGGCCAAGGGTGAGGGGCTCACCTCAGTTAACCCCTCCGCCCAAGTTTATACTGAGATAAGGAGGTCCACTATAAGTGTCCTCATTTACAAAACTTGGGATGAAGTGACATAACATTTAATGACCCTAAGGGGAATGATGAAGAAATCCTAGGGTCCCAGAAAATAAATGAATTTATGGCGTACAAAGCCTTTTGGTCTACCCAACACAAAAGACTTTGCACGAGGGGCTAATGTAGAAGGGTGTCTACCTATACAAAAAAGTAAAAATATTATTTTATTAAAAATATTGAGAAGAAACCCAGGGTCCCGACAGAAACTCATATTGAGCAGGAACCCCCCGGGGTCCCGGCAGAAACTCATATTGGGGGGGAACCCCCCCAGGGTCCCGGCAGAAACTCATATTCAGCAGGAACCCCCAGCGCCACTGCAAGTATCAGCGCCGCTGCAAGTGCCAACGCCGTTGCAAGGTCCAGCGCCGCTTCAAGTACCAGCGCCGACACAAGGGTCAGCGCCGCTTCAAGTATCGGCGCCGCGACAAGGGTCGACGCCGTCTCAGGTATCAGCGACCGCTTCAAGTGTCAGCGCCACTTCAAGCGTCAGCGCTACCTCAAGTATCAGCGCCACTTCGAGCGTCGGCGCCACGACAAAGGTCGGCGCCGCCTCACATGTCAGCGCCGATTCAAGCATCAACGCCACTTCGAGCGTCGGCGCCACTTCGAGCGCCGGCGCCACGACAAAGGTCGGCGCCGCCTCACGTGTCAGCGCCAATTCAAGGTTCAGCGCCACTTCGAGCGTCGGCGCCACTTCGAGCATCGGCGCCACTTCGAGCGTCGGCGCCACGACAAAGGTCGGCGCCGCCTCACACGTCAGCGCCAATTCAAAGTTCAGCGCCACTTCGAGCGTCGGCGCCACGACAAAGGTCGGCGCCGCCTCACATGCCAGCACCGACGCAAGTATCAGCGCTACTTCGAGCGTCGGCGCCACATCGAGCGTCGACGCCACTTCGAGCGTCGGCGCCACGACAAAGGTCGGCGCCGCCTCCCATGTCAGCGCCAAGTCAAAGTTCAGCACCACTTCGAGCGTCGGCGCCACGACAAAGGTCAGCGCCGCCTCACATGCCAACACCGACGCAAGTATCAACGCTACTTCGAGCGTCGACGCCACGTCGAGCGTCGGTGCCACTTCGAGCGTCGGCACCACGACGAGGGTCGGCGCCGCCTCACATGTCAGCACAGATTCAAACATCAGCACCACTTCGAGCGTCGGCGCCAGGACAAAGGTCGGCACCGTTTCAAGTGCCAGCGCCGCTTCAAGGGCCACTGCAATAATGACAGTTGAGAGAGTCGGCGTCACCACAAGAGTCAGCGCCACTGCAAGGGTCACTGCAGAAATGTTATTCGAGAAGTGCTGCTACAGGGGTTTCCATCATGAAACGGCAGTCTCTAAATGAACAACAACACTAACACTTTACTTTCTTGTACAGGTTGCCTAGTCGAGCAAGCAGGGCTCAAACAGGCGCGTTGGGACCTCCTGGGAGTTTTGGCTTGGCGGCTGAGGGACAAGGTATGTTGAGCAAGATCAACCACTTAGCACTATAGGATTGAGAGAATACTAGTAGGAAGACCCAGAAGTCACCCAGTCCTCACACACCTCACACACCTCACACTTAGTCACAAGTGAAGTGAGCAGCCAAGGGGTTGGCTGCTCACAAGAAAAGAACTGTGTATAAAATGATTTTAGAGGAGAGGGTCCTCTAAACCCCTCTCAAGAAAAATGATTTTAGAAGGGGGTCCTCGAGACCCCCCTCAAGCTTGCAAATATTTTAGAGGAGGTGGTCCTCGAGACCCCCCCTCAAGTTTACAAAGTTTGTATCAAAGTTACCGTTTCAAAAGATATTTAGCAAATCAGATATTTTGTCTCCATTAGAAGACATATTTGCTTTTGAACTTTGGTTGGTGCCAGGGGGCATCTGCCAGAGGGGACAGGCAGCCTGCCTGCAGGTAGGGATAAATAGTACACTGCAGACTTTGTCCCTCACCAACCCTCTAAGTTTTGGCGCCAAAAGTGCCAACCCAGCCTTAGTGCCCAAGTATAAATAGGACCCCTGGGCAAGGTCATAGGGGGGAGACAATAGAAATTGCACTGTTACTCTGCCAAAATATCACCAGACCTACCTAAGTATTCTCTCCCTGCTCATTCTCTTAGTGCTGAGTGCTTTGTTCCTTCACTCCCCACTGACAGCCATCACTCTCAGGTGTTTCCCTTGAGAAAATTACTATTTTTGCTGTGAAAGTTCATCTTCTTGCAGGGAGTGAGTTGAAGCTTGAGTTCCATTGTTACCAGAAGGAGAAGTTTTCTTCAGAAGTTGCACCAGGAGACCTTGAAGACCTTGCAGGCAGCGTCCATTGGAGTGGGTCACGCCTCACCCTTTCCAGTTATTCATAGACCCCAGTCTCACTACCCTCCTACAAATTTTATACATGTATTATTAATGTATTGAATAATATAAAATATACATATACTACATATGGTATTAAAAAATATTATCAATTCATGTATGTATATAATCTTATTGTGAAGTATACATGCAATATCATTATACACACACACACACACACACACACACACATATAATTTATGTGTGTGTGGTTAAACTCTCCAACATACCTCATTAAATATACATAAAATACATGATATTAAATGTACATGTATATAATTTATGATTGATGCATGTATATATGCATACATTCATGTATCATGTATGTATGAAAGTTTAATGTATGTGTTTATATATATACACATATATGTATAATATAAATATACATGTTTGCCAATTTTGTCAAATTTTTAAAAAACTGTATTTAAAAACAAGTTTACCAAACGCACACCAATAATTATAAACTCAAAAAGCTGAATTTTAAAACTGTATTTAAAAACAACGTTTAAATCGAGTTTTCAAAACAGAGAACCAAACAGGCCCTTAGTATGTGGAATTTAGGAACACTAACTGACAAGTGTAAAGAACTTATGGATACCTTAAAACGGAGAATAATCAACATAGCATGCCTACAAGAAACTAAATGAAAGGGTGAAAAGGATAGAAAGGTAAGAGAAGGTTATAAATTATTTTACTCAGGAGGATAGATAATCGTTGATGTTAAAAGATGTGGAGATAGATTAATAAATATTAAGATCATCCTAGATAAAACAATGTTGAATATTATAAGTGCTTACGAGCCACAAGGCACTTCAGATGAAAATATAAAGAAATCATTTTGGGAATTTTGGATGAGGTATTACAACAAATTCCTACGAATGAAGACATATTTTTAGGAGGTGACTTGAATGGACATGTATGAGGAAAACGGGATGGTTATTCAAGGATACACGAAGGTTGTGATTTTGGTAAGAGAAATGAAAGAGGAGAAACTATCTTAGAATTTTCGAAAGCATATGATTAAGCGTTAGCAAACACATTTAAAAAAAAATGGAAGAATATTTAATAACATTTAAAAGCGGATAGAGTAAAGCTCAAATAGACTATTTCATACTTAAAAGAAGAGTCTTGTACACATGCAAAGACTGTAAAGTTATACCAGGTGAAAGCGTAAGAAATCAACATCGCCTATTACTAATTGATTTAGCAATTAAAGGATTTAAGTACCGAAAAGAGAAAAAAAGTTATCAAAATATAAAATGGAAGGATTTAAAAGGATGTAAAGAGTTTGAATTTAGTCAGAAGTTCTTGTTAAACATGAAGTGGAATTGGAGCGACAATGTTAACAACATTTGGTCAAGAACAAAGAATGATATCGAGAAAATATGTAAGCAAGTTTTAGGTGAGACTAAAGGAAAAAGATTCATTAAAAAAGAGAATTGGTGGTGGAATGAGTAAGTGCAAAAGATAATACAAAAGAAATGAGTAAGTTTTAAAGAGTGGAAAAAGAGTAAAAATCAAGAAGATTTAGAAAAGTAGAAGAAGTTAAAAGGTGAAGTAAAAAATATTATTATAAATGAGCAACAAAATGGACTAGATAGTCTTTATAATAAATTAGGTACCAAGGAAGGTGAAAAGGAAATATATAAATTGACAAAGAATAAAGATAGATTGACAAGGGATATGGGACCAGTTAAGTGTATTAAAGACATAAATAAAAATATATTAAGTAACGATAAAAAAATTCTAGATAGATGAAAAAAATATAAAGTGGTTGGCACAGATGAAATGCCCATAGAGGTGTGGAGAACCCTTGGAAGTCTAGGGATAAAATGGTTAACAGGCTTATTTAATAAAAATTTAAGAGAAGAAAACATGCCAGATGAGTGGAGGAAAGTCACCACAATACCTTTGTATAAAAATAAAGGGGATATACAAAACTGCAGTAATTATAGAGGAATCAAACTGATCAATCACACTATGAAATTGTAAAAAAATGTTATAAAACAAAGATTAAGAAATGAGTCAAACTATTTTGGAGAATCAATTTGGATTTATGCCAGTGTGACCCACCACTGAAGCTATTTACTTATTAAGACAATTAATGGAGAAATGTAGAAGTAAGAATAAAAATTTATATATGGTCTTTATTGATTTAGAAAAGGCTTATGATAGAGTAGCTAGAGAAGTAATTTGGTGGGCATTAAGGAGGAAAAGAGTTCCTATGAGTTATATTAAAATTATTGAAGATATGTATAATAACACAAAGACTAGAGTAAGGACTATATGTGGAGAAACTAATGAAAATGACTATATGTGGAGAAACTAATGACTTTACGATTAAAGTGGGTTTACATCAAGGATCGACCTTAAGTCCTTATTTATTTGCCGTAGTTTTAGATGAGATTAATAAGGACATACAAGAAGATGTTCCATCGTATATGTTGTTTGCGGATGATATAGTTTTGGTAGACACTTCAAAGTAGGGCTTAACGATGAGAGTAGATAGTTGGAGAGAAGCCTTAGAGTATAAGGGATTAAAAATCAGTAGAAATAAAACGAAATTTATGAAATGTAAATTTAATAACGAGGCGTTGAGTAATATAATGTTAAAGATTGAAGAAAAAGTGATAAACCAAACTAATAAATTTCATTATCTAGTTTCAATGTTACAAAGTAATGGAGATATTTATGAGGATGTTACGAGTAGAATCTCAACTGGTTGGATGAAATGGAGACAAGCGAGTGCGATGTTATGCGATAGAAGGATAACTAATAAATTAACAGGAAAATTTTATAGAATAGTTATCAGGCCAACGACCCTATATGGAGCAGAGTGTTGTGCGTTAAAGAAAAAACATGAACAAAGTCTTCATGTTACTGAGATGAGGATGATTCGGTGGATGATGGGAAAAGTTAGGAGTAACTCCCATTATTGATAAATTAAGAGAAAGTAGACTTAGGTGGTATAAATATATGTTGCGTAAACCAGTAGATCCCCCCTATTACAAGAGGAAGATTGTTGAAAATAGAGGGTAAAAGAGAAAGAGATCTCCCTAAGCTATCGCGGGAGGAAATTATTAGGAGAGATCTTAGGAAATTAAACTTGAATGATAATACTGCATATAATAGATTAGCATAGAAAAGGAGAATCCATGTGGCCAACCTCATCTGATGGGATTAAGGCGAGGATGATGATGATGATGATCAGTCAAAACATTAGGTACCCCATAACATTTCTGTACACAATAGATATCCATACATTTCAATAACTCTTATTATCGATTTTTAAACACGAAAAAGAAAAAGTTGGAGCTATGTTGAAAAGACAAGTAAAAAGATGCTCATATCTTAATAAAAGTTCATACATAAAAAAACTAAAATCTTATTGAGTGGAAGTTAAAGTAAAAAAAATATAAATAACAGTATACGTTGTACAACTTTTATGCATTTTAAGGTTCATCATCTCAAACTTCAGGAATCTTTTGGAAAATCCCAATTATACAATGCACATACTAATTTATGCTCTCTCAACTTTATTTTAGAAAATATACAACTCTCCATGCCATTTCTTACAACTAATTGCACTTCATTCACTAAGGAATGCTTGGGTAAGCTGCGTGTTTTTTTTACAAGAGATACAATTTAATCAATGGAAAGAAGTTTTTGGACTCTAAAATTAGGATTTCATGTGATGAGAGATTATCATTCAAGCCATTAGTTTTGTCAGATTCATTTAATGTCTTTTATTTTTTTTTCATTTTCTAAAAGTAAACACAGAGAGAGTATCTCTCAGCACATAAAGTGTCTCTCACATTCTCTAAACAAATGAGCTATCCATTAGGATATTTCTTTTAGGAAAATGTTGGCTCAATAAATTACTATCCAAATCCCCCACCCCTCTCCTTTTTGAGAAGGTCTAATTGAGTGGAAAGTTCAAAGTTTCTCTTCCTAAAGTTGAGAGATTATTGATAATCGTATGCAGTCTGGGATCCTTCTGCTTCGCCATCACTAGGAAAGGAGCAAGGAGAAAAACATCGGGCGTGCTCACTAATGCGTACAACATCGAAACTTGAATGAATCAAGGGTAACCAAAGTTGTGAAATTACCCTTTTTGGACATGGCTCATCTTTTATGTTCGAACTTACATCACTTATGGTATCACTCAAGGTTCTACCATATTATGATGTCAACATAAGCAAAACAAGTCTTTTAACTCATTTAAGTATTTAATCCATTTTACCTCACTTCTTTGACATTTATCTAAATTAGCAGATCTTTGTCATCATCATCTTTTTTCATTATATATATATATATATATATATAGGGAGAGGTTCATAAGCAAACGTAAAAGATGATTATTTTAATGAATCTTAACAAAAAACACCTAACACTCAATCAATTTTAATTTCTATATTTAATTTGTCCGCGCCAGCGGCAACGGACACGTGTGTGATACACTTGTTTTTTAATACGCCGGTGTGACTCGCGTTTTGGTTGCCGCAGGCACGTGTCACACGCGTGTCCATTACCGCTGGCGCGGACCAATTACAATATAATAATTAAAATTGATTGGATATTAGTTTTTTTTGTTAAGGTTTATTAAAATGTTCATCTTTTATGTTCAATTATGAACCTCTCAATATATACATACATACATATATATATATATATACATACATATATATATATATATATATATATATATATATATATATATATATATATATATATATATATATATATATTTCCACAACCTTTTAAATCTTTTGGTGAAGTAGGCCATGTACTTTTTGTTAAAGTCCAAGGTATGGCTACAGTGCTTATTAGAGTTAGCTTTGAGAGCAATCTCTTTTTTTTGTGGACCCTTGCAAATGAAAGTTCAAATCTTCCTCATAAGTTTGAAGTGAGATTACCAATTCACCCACACACAAATAGGCATTATTTTTGGATCAAAATTCTTCTCGAATCAACCATGCCATTAAATCTATGGGTAAAGTTCATAAATTGTTCACACACATCTTTTTTTAGTAGCTCAAGCAGAAAATATTTCAGTATCACACTTGTGTATACAACTCATCAAAACTTTTTTGTCTTTAATGTTTAAGACTATTTAAACGTTACAATATATGTTGTGCATATGATTAACCAACACTAATGAGTTTGAATATAACATTTTAGCTTTAAGTCATTCACCCACTCAAGTTGTTCATTGTCCTCTAAACAAGATCTTATCTTTTAACTTGGGTACCATTGACAATGGTCACGTGCCATTTTCAACCCGCTTCCACACAGTTCCATATTCTCCCATCCATAAACTGATAATAATTTCTCATTCAAGATTTTCAATAGGAATCCATACTACCATTGAAAAATGTTGGTCGGTTAAAAGAACTTCCCTCCATTATGCATACAATGGTCTACTACAGACGATGGATCCCGAAAACAAAGAGATCCACTCTGATACCATTTGAGAGTGGATGGCATTAGACGACAACTACCTCAACTGAAATTTATAATTAAAAAGGAATATTTTATTTTTATCTAAATTTGAGCAAAAGATTATTCTAACGCCCAAGTGACAACGTGATGTACGAAAAATTAATTTACTTGTTAACATATGCTCATTACGCATATTAAAAGAATACAAATGTGAAAAAGTAAATCATACACTTAAGACAATAATTTATACGAGAAAAAATTCGGGCCAAACTGATAACTCACACTAGTACATGTAAATATATACACGGAGGGAGATATGACTTACAAATTTGAACCTGCCATAGATTCAATAATGCACAACCTCCACAATCAATATTTTACACCTTGTAGCCACAAAAGTGATCACAGATCGCATCGAACCAACCACCACGTCACGAAGCTTCCAAATATTTGTTTAAGTTGAAGAAGAGGGACCACGAGTAACTAATTAAAACTAATAACTATGATGTGTGTAAAGACATAATTTTATAAATGTCCATAACAATTTAGTATGTCGTATACCGATACACCGTCGAAGAATGTTCATGACCATATTCGATTTAAAGACGGATCCGAGGATGCCTTCATGTTTTTGGACAAAATTGAGCAACAACCCGGATTGGATATCCCAGGCGATCTGGACCGCCTAAAGGCAAACTTTCTGGACGGATTTAGGAACCGATTCGGACCGACCTCCCAGGGGCGATCCGAACCGCCTCCACAGATAGACCCAGATTTGCCAGATTTATTTTTACTGACTCAAACTCTCTTTATAAGGGTTATTTCGGCGCTGTTTATTTCAAGTCTTTGGAAAAACGATTTGAAGAGTTCAAACACAACAAGACTTCAAGTTTTGATGTCTCAAACATCCTTTTGATTCACAAATCATTCTTTTATCATTTGTGTGAATCTCTACACCCTCAATGGATCGTTTTACTCATCTGGAGTAACTTTGTGGAAAAGCCGTCTGTTTTCCATTGCTGACCATCAGGAGTTCTTGCGGGAGATTCCAACCGACGACATCGAAACCAAGCGAATTTAATCAATTATCACACACCGATTTTCTACAAATTGGTATCAGAGCGGGTTACGCTAATTTATCGCGTGATCCTGGATTTTTCAAGGATTTTTTTTGATACAATTTGACTTCTCACGTCGTCAAATTGGTATTAAAGTGGGCTACGCTAATTTATCGCGTGATCCTGATTTTTCAAGAATTTATTTTTTTGATACAATTTGACTTCTCACATCGACAAATTGGTATCACAGCATGTTGCACTAATTTACTGTGTAGATCCTGTAGTGCAATTTTTTTATGGTGGTTATTTGTGTTCCTCTCCCGATTTGTTTGTCTCGATGGATCCTCATGCTGTTGACTGTGTTAATCGAGATGAGTTTGTTAAAGTTCATGACCATGCTAAAAATTTAAAAAGTTTGAATTTGAAACTTTGCAAAAGAATTAAAGTTTTGGCAAAAGAAAATTCTCTCTTCAAAAGTAAGATTGAATATTTGCAAACGTTTCAAACTCAAAGAGATATTTGTCGTGAGCACTTTGATAATTTGTGTATTGACTTTGATTCTTTAAAAGTTGCCAAAAAGGAGAGTGATGATAGAGTTCTATTTTTAGAAAAAGAATTGGAGGACTTAAACAATTCTAGGGTTCCCGTTTGTGCCGTCGAGGATAAAAAATTAATCGATGATTTTACGGCACGTGAAAAGACTCTTAGGGATAAGTTTGTTTTAATTGAGGGGGAGCGTAATAAACTGTTAAGTTTAATTGATAATTTAAAAAAGAAATCCCTATCTTTGGAAGAGCCTAATTTGTTGCTTGAATAAAATATTTTGAAGTTGAAAAATGATTTAAATGATTCAAGTAGGTTTGATAGTGATGGTAATGACTCGTCGTGTTCTAATGCTTTCGTTGCCAAATCCAAAACCATTATTTGTTTTAGAGGGTCAACCATTCCCAAGGACGTTAGAAAGGGTCAACCCAAAGGTGTCGTTCCACCCATTTACACTTGTTCACACTGTGGAAGGAAAGGGCACCGTAGGCATTTTTGTTTCAATCTTCTAAGAGGTCCTAGGAAGTTTATGTCTAGTGTTCCCTTGGTTCTCAAGGCCCCCACACGTCATTTCACATCTGTTTGGGTTAGGAAATAACTTTTAGAGGCACTAGATGGTAGACTTGTTGATTCTCGTTTGCTTGCACATGACTCTTCTCTTACCATATCATATAGATGATTGTGTTCGCATATTTGTCATACACTAGTTTTTTTTGGTTTCATGATATTTATGTTTGCTAGCGTTGTGACATGTACTTTTTGTATAAATTTTTGCTTTTGAAAATTTTAAAAAATACAAAAGATTTTATTTTTGATAAAATTTTTGAAAAATTCAAAAAGATTTTTGTATTTTGTTTAGCACCGTATTTGAATGAACATATAGGATGACCGAGTCACAAATTCATTCCATATCCATGTGACTGTTTGATAGTTTTTTTTGTGAGACAATATGTTGTGTCATTCATGTGCTTTACAAAGTTTGGAGTCTTTGAGATGATATTGTGTTGCTGCCTACATGTTTGACTCACTTTGTCCTTTATTGCACACATGCATGGATTTGTTTGATGTTTGTGCTTGTGTATCACATGTTGGTTGGGTGTTTCCATATCAAATTCGTCTATACAATGAACCAAATGCGATAAAACAAGACAATAAAAAGTGTGCACATTTGAACCATGTTTGTGAGGATTTGTGTGTTTTGTTTGAAAACGGTGAAGGGCTACGAAAGTTTATCATTTATCCTTTGCGATTAAGTCGCTGTTTAATTGGACCTAAAAAATTGAGAAATTTTATTATCTGGGGTCCAAAGAGGTTTAAAAGAGCCAAAAAAATTAAAAGGCAATAAAAAGAAATTTATGCCAATTATGAGCCATTTAGGTTTTTCACCAATTCTCCAAAGTTTGAGAATTTAGTTTATACACCTCTAAAAGAAGATATGTTTGAGGGAGATTGGTTGGATTTTTAAAATAAGTTTTCATGTCCTTGAAAAGTCTTGCAAAAGCATTACATAGTTTTGGACGTTATTGGTGTGGAAATCATCGTGACTTTGATTTGTTGATATGCTTAAGGCGATGTCATCTAATTTCAATAATTTCACACCTAGTTAGGAGTACACTTATGCATCTTGCACATACAATATGATTTAGTTGATTCTCCTATCGAATATGTTCATACACATTCATTTCGTTTCCATGATTTGGTTATCTTAGTGTAAATTCATGGTGTGTGTTTTTTGTAGCATCATTTTTTTTTTCATTTTTGTATGAAAAATTTTGAAAAATCAAAAATAGTTGGTGAAGATTTTTTGAGTATCTCTTTGCAAGAGCACGTTTTCCATTTGATTGATGCATTGTTTTGAATATCACGACACCTCGATTTTGCTTGTTTGATTTGTTCTTCTCACTTGTCTATTTGGGGACATAATAAAAAGGGGGAGAAAAAATTATTATATTATGGGGGAGTTTTGAGATTTTACTTATGCTTTTCTCATAAATTGATTTATTCTTATATCATTTCAAACTCGATACATCACGAAGGTATTTTCTTTGTCTCAGGTGTGTAGGTATGATAATTTAAGATTCTATGTTGCACACCCTGATGAGAAAATATTGGAGATTTGAGGAGATTTGATGTTGAAGAAAAGTTTGAGAACTGGCAAATTAGTACCTTTTCAATTTTGGGTTAATGGGATCGGTCATTTGGTATTTGATAATTCGAATTTTTTTATGTATGTACCGGCATAGACATAGGGGGATATTTGTAAGGATATAATTTTATAAATGTCCGTAACAATTTATTATGTCGTATACCTATACACCGTCGAAGAATGGTCATGAACATATTCGATTCAAAGACGGATCCGAGGATGCCTTCAAGTTTCTGGGCGAAATTGAGCAGTGATCCGGATCGGGTATCCCAGGCGATCCTGACCGCCCAAAGGCAAAATTACTGGACGAATTTAGGTACCGATCCGGACCGACCTCCCAGGGGCGATCCGAAGATAGACCCAGATCTGCCAGATTTGTTTTTACCGACTCAAACTCTCTTTATAAGGGTTATTTCGGAGCTGTTTATTTCAAGTCTTTGGGAAAACGTTTTGAAGAGTTCAAAACACAACAAGACTTCAAGTTTTGATGTCCCAAACATCTTTTTGTTTCACACATAAAATTACCAATCATTTTTGTGAATCTTTTGGAACCCAAGAGCATCTTTGGTTTTGTTCAACCTTTGTGGGGAAAGCTCTACAACCGACAGTTGCGTGCTATTGTGGAGGGAGTCCTTGAGAAGATTTAAGACTGCGTGTCTGGACTGCGAGTCCTTGTGGTATAGCTGCGTGCGAACTATTATTGATTTCTATACGACCTTTAAAGGTTTGGCGAAGGCACTGTGCGTTACTCTTGTGGGCGATATCAAGGTGTATGTAAGTAAATGGTCTTGTAAACTTGTCAAAGTTCTAGAAATAAAAAGGTTTTGCTCTTCGAGGATTTTTCCTGAATTTTGTGTCGCATGCTATATCTTATTTGGTTTGACACGTAGTTGCATGTTTAGGAACTTATTTAATTTGGTTTAAAATAGACTCTAATTAAATAAGGTTAAATTGAAAATTTGCAAATTTAATCAATTATCACACACTGACTTTCTACAATGTGTGAGGTATTCTAAAAGTTTATGATGTAGAAAAATATTTTCTCACTCAAAATCTAAGAAAGTGTGTAACACTCAAAATAGAATAAATACTCAAAAACAAATAAAGATTGAGTTTGGAGAGAGTAAAAGTCTTCATTATTTTATGAAAAAAGAACCAATGTTTTCTGACATAAAGAAAGCTTTTTTTGTCCTTTTTGAAATATGATTTTAAGATTTTAATCTTTGAAAAGTTTTAACCTTTACTCCAATATAAGGCAAGTTTGATTAAATAACCTACACAAGCTCGCGGGGGATAGATTTCATAGGGCACCAATCTAGGCTAGCCTCCCTTGGAGTTATAGTTAGATCTACACAAAGATCTGAATAACTCTACTTTAAAACCCTTATCTCATAGTTGATTAATACTAATTAAGTAATGTTTAAGACCGTTAACAAGCAATACATCTTTAATGAACGATAAATATTTCTTGATAACTTTACATATTTCGATAATTCACCCTTTTGGGTTGTCTCCAAATGTAGCGCTTCCACCAATTTTAACAATTAAGATAGAGAAGTTTGGTTGGTCTCCGATCATGTGTCGTGATCGTCCACTATCCAAGAACCATTTTCTTTTACGTGAGTTTCCATTGATGTATACCTATATATTATTTTTATATAAATCTTTCTTTCATACCCAAAATGAGTTAGGTCCATACGGGTTAGTATACATTAGTGTTGCTATACGAACCCAAGCTTGTTTACATCGATTATAACGATATGTACACGAATCAAATGACTAGTCCAACCTATCATAAATAATGAAAGTAGGTTTGATTTTACTTATAGGAAGCCTTTCTTGAGGGTTTAAATTGTGTTTTAAGACCGTTTTCTCTTATTTGCTCAACATAACCAAGTCCACCTTTTCTTGATGTGCATTTTGCCATTCCAATGATAAGTTTAATCTATTTCTTTCGATTTAAATTTTTTTAAGGGTTTTTGTGAGATCTTTAATCTTTCGTTTTAATAATGTATTCCTTTTTTTTCAAGAGGAGGAGAATATACTATTTTTTCTTATTTCGTTTATTTCTATAACCTTTAGTTCTCAAGCTTGAATATTGTGATTTATTTAAGAAGTTTTTTGTTTCCGTTTTCCACATGATTATTATAACAAGAAAGATCATTCATTGATTTTTTTTGTGTATGACGACTATAGTTTACTAAAAGGCGATTACATATGAATTTGATGTCATGACATTCAACATCATAGACATTATGATTTTCAAAAGTGTTTTAAGATGTAAATCTAGATAGTTTAGATCGTAGCTCATTATTTTCTCCCGTCATTAGAAAAATATTTGCGACTTTTTCTTTATTTTTAGAGTCATCGCTTATGTCACTTTCGTCGAATCACACCAAGTGACTTTTGGAGATGTTTTTCCTTTATCTTTCCTTTTCTCTCCCTATCTCTCTCTCTCTCTCTCTCTCTCTCACACACACACACACACATACACACACACACACACACACACACACACACACACACACACACACACACATAGAGAGACAAATGCACACACTTGGTTACGGAACAATCATATTAAACACGCTCAATTTGTTTGCACATAAAACATATAATTTTCTTTTTTGTCTCCATCATCATTTTGATATTTGTCGCATGGGGATGACGTATTTACCCCTTTCTTTGATCTCTTTTGAGTCATCACAAGTCCTTCCATCTTTTGGAAAATAGTTTTTTCATCGCTATCAACTGTTCGACAGGTGATAAATTGTGGTGTAAAGAACCACAAGACGCCTACCTTTTTTCGATAAAAAATTCATATTTATAGAATAAGTATTCTTGGATGGCTGTAGCCATTTAACATCTGCATTAGATGATTTGCAACGTCCATTAGAGTACCTACTTAAAGACCTCGACATCCAATAAAGTGGTTAAAACAGCACTTGCCATGCTTTAGTAATAACAAAAAAGTGGTAAAAATTCTACAACTACCGTTGACGTTTATTTTCTTGTACTTGATCACCAAATAGAACCATTGGAACTGAAAATCATTTCATACGGTGAGCTTATTGGAGCTTGGAATGCATCTATGGATACTTAAGGGGTTGTGGAATAAAGTGGCCTATTCGTAAACCGTCTCCTTCCCAAGCAAATAACATCCCTAGTTTTTTACAACTAACACTATTGTGTACATATCCTACTCGTATGGACCAATGATTTTTTTTTTATTATTTCTCTTTCTTTAAGTTCTATTTTAAATGTCATGGAGGTACGAATCACTATCTCAACTAAAACTCTTCCCCGAATGACTTTTTATATAGCTAACCTCTTCGTGTCCCATTTCCCCAACATTAACCTAAGAACATATCTCGCAATATTATCATTATAGAGTTACTTGATTAGATTATTTAATCCTTTTCAATAAGACTAAACTGAGAGTAAATTTGAGATATAGATTCAACTGATTCTATTTTAGTAATTCATAATTGCGAGTGAGAATGCTAATCTTATCCTCTTTTACCTTAACTTGTTTCTTCATAAGTGACTTCAAAAGCGTTCCATGAAAATGTATATATTCATGTATTATAGTATAGTAGGTTTAATTCCGTGTCAAAGCATTTGATTCATACATTATCAAGACAAAATGCGTGATTTCATATAAATGTTTGGTAGAGAGAATCTTATTCATTAAACATTGGTGAACATTGAACATTCAGGATAATGAACGACTTCTCTACATCAGAGAGTTTCGTTTCCTATCATCAAAGATGTATCCTTTTCAAGGATTATTATTGGAAGTCTAAGTCTATGCACACACACACACACACTTTTCATTTGACTTTGATAAAACGTTGTTTTTGAACTGAATAAGTGACTTTATATTAAAATGTGTAGTGTTTAACCAACGAGAAAGGTATGTTTGAAAAAATGTATTTTGTCTAGGAGGAAACGAGTTTTCTTTCCTAAACCGTTCGTACGAATATGATTTCATCCGTGCGCACGACCTGCAAGATTTTAGGCTACTTCTTAAAATCGTGTGAATAGCTTGATTTTGTACTTGTGCACAGATCTACACTTTTTTTGGTGTGACTAGCTCACTGCCAAAAAATGTGCGATTGAATCTATTTTTATATCCCCGCGCAATGCATTCAGATTCACAATTTTTTTTCTATAAATAGAGATATTTTCCTCCATTTCAAAATATCTAAATTCATCTTTACGTCTCCTGTATTGAGAGATTATTTTCGAGGTAGAGAACATATCTGATACGACGCAAATATTGCGTATTTCATCCCTCGAACCTACCCATTTTAGCCCCCTCGGGTATCTTATTCCCTATATTTATGCTCGTTAACCAGAAAATCTTGGGTTTCTATGTTAACATGCTTTGCAGGGGTCAATTGAGATTTTATAGGTATTTAGGTACTAAGTATGAAGTTCAGACACATTCCGCTCAGATTCCGTACGCAATCGCACGTTCAAGAGAATTTTAGTCTTTTCACAGCTTGGGCACCTGGCCCAACATCTACACGGAAGTTGTAGCCCTCCTCGCAAGCTTCGCGTGGCCGTGAACGGTGCACGATTCCTATCCAGAACGAAGAAGTTACAACGTTTCTAGCGGAAGGGAAAACCAAACACATCAAAGCAGGGGGAAGAGTTGCAGACCTGTAGCCATCGATCGATCGATCCTTCAGTTTTTGCCCTCGAGATGAGACAGTGGGCTGATATTTTTACCATCGATCGATCGATCATTTTGATCGATCGATCGATCCCTTGTTTTCAGCTGATATTTTGCCTTTTCTTTTCTAATTTAATTCCTTTTACTATATAAAAGGGATTTTTTTATAAAAAACAGATATAATTCGTTTTAGATAGTTTAGGTTAGGGTTTTGAAGGTTTGAGAGCTCATTTCTTCATTTCTTCTTGGATTGACACCCAATTGGGTTTGTAATTTGTGATTTCATATTCCATCTCCATTAATATAGTTGTATTTATTTATTTCTTGTTTCATGAGTTAGACATTAGGTAGTATACTCTTCAGCGTTAAGTTTAACCATCAGACTTAGGTCTTCTAATTTCTTAGTGAGATCTTTCACTATCTTTTCTAGTCTAGTGTTTTTCTTAAGCGTTTTGGCATAAAGTGTGTGAATGTCAGGGAGGTCTTCGATATCTGAGTCATTAAGTGTAGTGTGTGAAGTGACCCCTAAGGATTCATTTCTTGAACTCACGCACCCATGGACATCGTCATTATCACATTCCCTTTGACTCACACACCCCGTGGTTGAACTAACAATATTCTCAGAAAGTAAAGCATCTAAACCAGTAACAGCATGATTCACAACAACAGGAGTAGAGTTACTATCATCATTCTCATACATAGGCATATCATCATTGTATATAATCTTAGCAAAGAAAGACATGTAAGGATCAAAACAATTAGAAGATTCAGGTTCCTCATTCTCAGAATCACTTGAATCATCCCACGTTTTACAAATGTTGGCCCTAGTATATTTATTGGCAGTGTTCTGTTTCACTCTACAGTCTTGTGCTATGTGTCCTAGTTTTCCACATCTGAAACACTCAATGTTCTTGAAGTCTTTGATGGGTCTCATGTCCTTGTGATGTTTGTATTGACCTTTCTCATGAGGTTTTTAGTTAGATTGACTTGGATAATTTGGCTTGCCTTGTCTGTTTGCCAATTTATTTCTAAATTTGACTATTTTCTTAAATTGTTTTGACATCAAAGCAATTTTATTATCCAAACTATTTATATCACATTCTTCATCAGAATCATCAGTGGGAATAGTAAACTCAGGTTTCATCAACTTAGAGGAAAAACTCAAGTTGGAACTAGTCTGTTTCCTATGGGACTAGGTCATTTGTTTCTTAAATTCTAATTCCATTTCCACAGTTCAAAGTTTACTACTGAGTAATTCAGGAGTGAGATTTTGATCACACATTTCCTCAATAGCATATCTTTTATTATCAAATTTCTGTGGTAATGACCTTAGAATTTTAGATACAATTTCATGTCTGTCATAAGTTATCCCATTAGCATGCAGTTTGGTCACAATGTCAGTTAATTTCATGTAGAAGTCAACGAAGGTTTCAGAATCAGACATAATTAGTGAATTATACTGCTGAACAAGCATTTGAGTTTTAGCAGCCTTAACTCTACTGTCACTTTCATGTGCAGTGATCAGTGTATCCCAAGTTTCCTGAAAAGTGGCACAAGATGAGATCCTTTTGAACTCATGTTCATTTATGGACATGAAGATGGCATTCTTGCCTTTGTTATTGTTTCGAGAAGTTTGCTTCTCTTCTTGTGTGAACTCACTTAATGTTTTCTTAACCCTCTCATTACTTCCTTCAGTGGCTGGTTTAGTAGGATAAGTGTATCCATTTTCAACAATATCCCAGACATCATCTCCCAAGGTTCCTTGTATGAAAGCAACCATTCTTACCTTCCAGTAAGCAAAGTTGCTTCCATCAAAGAGTGGGGGTCTGGTCAAGTTACCAAATCTTTCATTTTTCTCGTCCATTGTTTCGATTTTAAGAAAATAATTTCAGAAACACAAGATCTTTTAAAAATATTTCCAAAGATCTGATACCAATTGAAAAACTGTTACTAAAGTCGTTTAATACAAGATTAAACTATTTAAGTAACTCCGAACTATTTTTTGAAGAAACTCTTTTCTAGAAATCAAATCAGTTTAATCACAAGATGTGTTAAAAAATATGCACAAGATCTGTTCAAGATTTGTTAACAAGTTTTGAAAAACAAAACTAAAATAGTTTTAAATTAGCACACTAAACAAAAGGGATGAGGAGATATAGAAAGATTAAGTACAAGATATTTTTAACGTGTTAAAATCTCAACCAACTGAGGAAACATCCACGACTCCCTCTACGGAGTAAAAAGAAAAATCCACTAAAACAAATATAATAGTTACAAACTATATGACACACAAGCACACAAATCAGGTATATACAAGTTTCGGAATGTACCCACTGGTGTCCTTATAACTTTTCTGCAGCTCTGATTGTTGATGTTGTTCTCCCAGTTTGCTAACTTCACTTTGTTCCAGTCTTTACGTCGACTCTAGTATCAAGATCTTATTACCAACACTTTCAGTGTTGTAGTGTGTAAGTGTTTGTGATGGTGATCTAACACATGCATGCACACACTCACTCTTATATTTACAAACTGTCCTAGCAAATTACAAAACAGATCTATATGTTGTGATTTTCAGTTTCTCTTTTCTTAGGAAACTTTGAACCTTATTTGACCTTTAATATTAACCCAGAATCCACGGCTATCTTGCTGAGAAGACGTATCAAGATCTTAGTCAATCTCAGGGTTTTGAAAATATTTTTGAGATTGAAAATCACCACGTGCGATTCCAACTAGGTCAAAGGTTTTGTTTCAAAAGAACTAGAAACAGAAAATGTTATTGTTGATTTTGAGTATGAAAACATTTACAGAAAAGAATCAACAATAGATTTCTCAAGATGAGAAACTATATATGTATATCTAGGTGTGATGTAACATAAAATGCTCAAGATCTAAAATTTCTATGAAACAGAAACGCATATCTATCTTAATGCTTAAGTTGGAAACAAGATCTTAACACCAAGAGGTTACAGCACAAAACAGTTTAACAAACCAACTCTCAAACTCTCAAATACTCAAAGTTGTGTTTGGTATATAACTAGTTTTAAAAGTGGTTAGGGTTTGAAAGGTGTTTTGGATGATTTAGGGTTAGGGTTTCTAACTCTCTCTTTCTCTCTCTGGTTTCTCTCTATTTTCTCTCTAATCTCTTCTCTCTCTAGAAATGACGAAGTGACAAAAGCTTCTAAATGGTTGAGAGTAAGGCTCCTTATATAGGGGGCTGAGAATGTTCGAGAACGAGGTTCAAAATCAAGGGCTACGATCTAGTCTTCAGCTGTTGACTTTGATCCAACGATATAAGAGAAGTGGTGGATTAAAACGCTTTTGATTGTCTTAAGAGAGGTTCACAGGGATAAAGCCAGAACGCATGCAGATCATTGATTACAACAATCCAAGGGCAGGAAATGAGCAAGGCTTATGTCTCACAGAAGAATTACAAATCGAACCAATATTTGGCTGACAGGTGAAAGGCTGAGATTAATGCTCAAACGCGTGTTTTAAAAAAATTACACAAACACCTTTAAGTCTCTAGCGCTTTCGATTTCTACCCTAGTGAACTTCCAGAGATAAAATCATCAATTCAAAATTGCAGAATGACCCCAAAACTTTTAATTCCATTTTTAAATTAGAAAAAATAGTTTTAAAAATCATTAAAAATTCCCAAAAAATTATTAAAATTCAATTTAAGGGAAATTAATATACACAACACACTTATAACCAATTATATGCAAAATGCAATGTATGAATGCAATACTAATGTGTGTGAGTTTTGGTAAAAATACCTTAGATCAAGAGGAATAAAATGAAGAGAAGGATTGAGGCTCTTTAGTTTATAAGATGGGACTCAATTTGTTTCCATTTCCAAACTAGATGAGCACTTATACAATATAGACTCAAGTGAGTCAAGAGTATAAGGTGCTTAAGATATGACTATATCCCACAAACCCATCCATAAAATCATATATTTTGTTTCTGACGGTTTCCTCCACCCAGTTACCAATGCTCGATAATGAAAATTTGTCCTTTGGACATGCAGGGTTCAAGTCTATAAAATCCACACCGCTTCTGATCCATTTCTTATCATTTTTGGCAACGGGCACAATTGCAGAAAGCCAAATAGGATCTTGGATGGTTTTGATTAAATAAGGTGCGAGAAGTTTCTCAACTTTTGCCTTTATCTTCAAGTCTCACTCAGCCTTGCAAGTACGAGTAGCTTGTCGCTCACAATCAAAGAATTAGGTAAAATTTTCAGTTTATGAGAACTTACCTCTAGGTCAATACCTACCATTTTAATATATTTCCATCCAAACACATCTGTGAAATCTTTGAGAAAGTTGACAACCTCCTCTCGTTGCATTGGGCTTAGGCACTTAGAAATAAAGATGGGTATCTGGTCATCACCCTCTTATCCTAAGCTTAACCCCTTTAGCTCTTGCAACAACTCCCTCGATCCATCTTATATGCACTTCAAAACTTTTTCTGAATCTTCAACATGCTCCAATATCGAAATCATCTATCACAGAGCATTCTGGCACCGAGTCGATGCTCTCATCCCATAACACCGCTCTCTTACATTGTTATAAATGGTAAGTCACTTTGTTATTAGGCAAAATCACTTTTTTTAAGTACGAGAAAGTCTTGTATTTTCTTACAACTTTTTTTCCTTTATCTTTTGCTCATGGGGTGCCATTTGTGGACCTAACCTATTGTGTATAGATCTCTTTGCCCAGCCCCTTCATGAACTACTCAGTGATCTTCAACTTCTATAATTTAATGAGCTTTTCTTTCTTCACCAAAATCAGTATAAAATTTTGCATCAACTAGATAATCTTGCTCCACCGAAAAAAGGCCTCTCTATCGCCTTGATCACTATTTTTTCCATGAATATTGGCTTTCATGAACTGGTGAAATGTGGAAGGCACGATGCCATGAGTATGCATCCATGCCCTCCTATCAGTATCTGGTAACTTGTATTGGCATTGATGACATGGAGTTTTATATGGGACGTGAAGTTACCCAACTTTATTCCTATATTCACGTATCCTATTGATATCATTCCATCACTATCAAAGACTGAAATCACCAAAGTCACTAGTACAATCTTCTCCTGTGAGATCTTTGTCTCATAAATAATAATTATGGTCATAATGTTTATCGATGCCCTTACAACCAATAGTGCTTATGGGTAACTAATCCCATTTCCTAGAGCAGTAACATACAATGGTTTATTATAAAAGAATGGTATATGTCAATTAGCCTCAGAAAAAACCACTTCTGAGGTGTATCTTTTAATTATACTTCCAATAGGTCTGTGTTAATTAATGGATGGATCTCTTATGTCCTATACTGCTTCCAAAATTTTCTTGGTAAATGCCAATATTGTCTCAGACTTGACTCCAATTTGGTCGAAAAATAATTTAAACTTGGGACTTTTTGTGATTGGTGCACACTTAGAAATCAATCTCTACCTTATAGGTTTGAACATTACCGACATACTCAGCCTCAGAGATTCCTCCTTCATCGAGTGCAGGCACCACACTGACTTCCACTCTTCAATTTATAACTCCTTGTCCCAATCACTAGATTATTTGTCATTCTCTACCAATTCTTCACATTCCATCATATAGTCTAAGTCATGGGTTACGACCATATTAGCAGACCGATATTGATGGTTGAGCAATGGATTCACTTTGACATCCATGGAATTTTAATAGTTCCATTAGAGACTTGCTCATTTATTATTTTTTATAGATAATAATAGTCCTTTTTTGAGTGATGGACCCTTCGGTGTAACTTCTAAAACTTTTCATCATATTTATCTGTCGCTGTGGGAATTTGACAATTCCAGTGGGGTGGGCCTTCCACTCCCTCTCACACCAACGTTTGATAATAATCCATGGCATTTGTAACACTTTATGGAAATAGGGTAGGAACATCATTCCAAACTTCCTTTTTATTGAAGCGCCATTCTTTGACCCTTGACCATTTTCCTTTCCTTTGGGACAATTATCCACATAGTTAAGAGCTTTTCGCCGACCAACTTGAAAGCGTCCTCACTGAGGAACAACTTGGGTCCTCCAATTCTGGGATTTTTTATTTATGATCATCGTTATGTTCCTTGTTGCTAGAGTGAATTCCCTAAATGTCCCCTCGTGAGTTTCAGGTGACATAAAGTTCATGTAGGGCATTCCCTAGATTTGCTTTAAATTTTTAGCAGAGGGGACATTTAGTAACCTTGCTTATGTGGCCTCCTAATGCACATTGAGATATTTCTCCCAAAGACGATTTATATACTGCATCAGCTCCTCACTAGGTTTTTTCACTTCTTGCGCTGAGTGCCTCAAATTAAGCTCATCTTCATCTATAAACAATTTCTAGAGGAATTTCCTATGCATTTCTTCCCAATTATGGATGTTGTTTGGTGCTAAGTGGGAATACTACGAGTAGCATTTATGAGTGAGAGTTTTTTATAAGTTCCTCATCCTTAGGTTCTACTCCACATACCTTTTGACTTGCTCTTTAGGATTCTCTCTTTTTCCATTGAACTTTATGAACTTTGGTGGTACATAGACCTCAGTATCTCATTGATACTATCCCGGTAAGGATTCATCGACTCCTCGTACAAGAAATGAGATTCCCATTTGAGTGATATGAGCGTCTTTGCATCTTCCCGAGTAATCTCCTTGGAAGGTGATTCCTCCATCTCAATTTTTTTACTGTACGATATACAACATGCATGGAGATCTTCTCGACTGCCACTTTGTGCACCGAAACCACCTATAGTGTGACTGCTCTTCCAGTAGGAGCCACAACTGGCATAGCACAAACTTAGCCCAAACTCGTCATATCAATGTTGTACTTCTTTTGAAAATCAAAGATTAAACTCATGAAGTTCACTCATTTCAGCTATGGAGAAGTTGAGCTGCTCATTTGGCCAACAAAAGGACCAGGTCCCCGCATCCCTGTAATAACATCATCATTAGTAGTTTTATCAGTTTAACGTCCATTACCTACTGGAGTGTATTCGAATACTAGTTGCTTAGAAACATTGTGACATTTTTTCTCCATTTTAATGAGGATGTTTCCCCTGCATATTCACCAAATGTAAGAGTGTAATAGTATCGGGTCCACAAATGTGTGTAAATGGGTGAGGCGTGAACCACTCCAGTGGAAACCTTCTCTATATAGTAACAATGTTTCAAGAATAAGAGCAGAGACAAAAAAAACTTTTCCAATATAATAATGATGTTATGATTACAAGAATGAGAAACTAATGATTGAATATAAGTTTTCAATAATAAATAAAGGAATGAACACACTTGAGAGTAGTGATTCTTTGAGAGTGGAGAAATAAGTACCTCCATATATCGGAGGGAGCATGGAGAGAATATCTGTGTGGGATGACAGTGCTAGTTATGTTTTTATCAATAGTTGTGCACCTAGTTCCTATTTATAGTACACCCAAAAATATTCCTTTAAATTTTGAAAATATTTATAGCCTTATTGTTGTTTGTCACTGTTTATCACAATTGGTCTCTTGGGTGTGACACCTGGTGTAAAGGTGATCAAGTCGTCCATGATGTTAAAAGTACTATTTTGTCTGTTATCAAAGTTTCTTGATGAATAAATTTGAAAACTTGTGAGTGACCTTTAGGGTTACTCGCCATTTGTAGTGTTAAAATAAATTATTAGCAAGTCTGAGGTGATTGCTCATTGTCTTACATGTAAACTGTGTAATGTGTTGGTGTGAATACGAGTGACATCTTAGGTCCCTCAACTCAATATTATCTCTTTCCTAAGATATTCAAGTTATTGATTCTTAGTTTTATCAACAAGACTAACCTCCAAGCCTCCAAACCAAAAGTCTCAATATGTCCCAACTATCCATCTGCTTGATCCATGCTTACTCGGCTAAGGCTTCTTTCTAAGTAAACATGTCTGACATAACAAAACTGATTGTTAGTGTGGAAATTTTCATCCACTTATTTCTTTGTTTCTTGAGTGACTGATCATGATTTTCTTCCTTAGGCATCTAAGGGGTTGCTCGTGTACTTGCTCTTATTTTATAGCTCCGTTACTTGAGATTGCTTGTGCAACCTCCTTACTAGCATTACTTGCATAACTTCTAGGATGAAAAGGGGATTTCTCATGCACTTATTCCTCTTTTGGGGATATGCACATATTCCCCTTGTTTCTTGAAGGTTACTCATGCAACCTCCTTACTTGGGAATTTTTTTAATATCACACTGGTAGCTGAGGGGTTCTTCGTGTACCCCTCTACACGTCCATTATTTTATCGTCGTGTTGTGAGTGAAGTTCATCTTTTTCCCAACATAATTGGCGCCGTTTGGGGGAACGATACTTGAAGGTCTCGAGGAGGTAAAGATGAAGAGAATACCTCGACAAAACAACAGTCATGCAGAGGCATTAGCAAGACTAGCTTCGGCAATGAGGACAGATATCAAAAGGACAGTCCCAGTTGAGATCTTGCCCAGAGCAACCATTGAAGAAGAAGAGGTCAGCAACCCTTGCCTCAATTTGAATCTTGGAGACTCATGGATGGATCCAATTATCAGATATATCAAAGAAGGGGCGCTACCAGAGTCAACGTTGGAGAGGAGGAAGTTGAGATACAGAGCTGCAAAGTTCTCAATAGTAGGAAATGTCCTGTATAGAAAGGGACTCTTATTACCCCTGCTCAGATGCGTCCATCCCACCGAAGTTCCCCGCATCTTACGAGAGGTACATGAGGGTTCTTGCCCTAGTCACATAGGAGGAAGACCCTTGGCCAAAAGAATTATTACGTAGGGGTACTGGTGGCCAACCTTGGCAAAGGACGCTGCAGCTTATGTAAAGAGGTGCGATAAATGTCAGAGATTCTCTACAGTCCCACATCAACCTCATCAGCCAATGACGTCTATCAGTTCCCCTTGGCCATTCGCAGTATGGGGGATTGACTTGGTAGGTCCCCTGCCAAGGGCTGCAAATAATTACAGATTTCTGATAGTCGCCATTGATTACTTCTCCAAGTGGGTAGAGGCGGAGCCGATGATCACGATTACAGAGCGAAAGACCTTCCAATTTATTTGGAAAAACATCATATGCAGACATGGCCTCCCAAACACCCTTATTTCGAACAACGGAACACAGTTCAAGAACTCTTCCCTGGAAAAATACTGCGAAAGAGTTGGGATAAAGCATTTTTTCTCTTCTCCTGGCCGACCACAAGCAAACGGTCAGACCGAAGTCACAAACAGAACGATCCTTGACGGGATCAAGAATAGGTTAGAGGAAGCTAAGGGTAGATGGACCAAAGAAGTTTATGTCGTGCTATGGGCCTACAGAACAACGGCTAGGACGCCAACAGGGGAGACCTCGTTTATGCTATCACATGGCTCAGAGGCCTTCATACCAACAGAGGTTGAACTCCCTACTCATAGGGTGCAGAATTTTGACCCTGGAAAGAATGGGGAGGAGAGAAGACTCGACCTAGACTTGATCGAGGAGAGAAGGGAAGACACATAAATCAGGCAAGCAGCTTACCAACAAAGAACAACAAAGGTCTACAATCAAAGGGTGAAATCAAGACCCATTACCGTGGGAGACTTAGTACTGAAGAAGACACTGCAGAAGGCACACAAGCTTCACCCAATTTGGCACGATCCCTACAAAGTGATCGAAGAGGTTATACTCGGGACCTACATGCTAGAAAACCTAGAGGGGGAACCTTTTTCCAATCCCTGGAATGCTGGCCATCTAAAGAAGTATTACATATGATGTTGCCAGAGTTTGTGCCAATGTATTATCTTATGAAGATATTATTAATGAAAAGATCAAATTCCTTTGACAGTTCTTGATAAGATTATGCATTAAGTTGGTAAAATTATTTATGAGGATAACATCTTAGTTGATGACCTCAGACTTATAACATTATGATTTGGTGATAAGGTCCGAGGTCAGACATCATACTTGGATGACCTCAGACCCTTAACATCATTAATTTGGTGAAATTATTTATGAGGATAACATCTTAGTTGATGACCTCAGACCTTATAACATCATGATTTGGTGACAAGGTCTGAGGTCAGACATCATACTTGGATGACCTCAGACCCTTAACATCATTAATTTGGTGAAATTGTTTATGAGGATAACATCTTAGTTGATGACCTCAGACCTTATAACATCATGATTTGGTGATAAGGTCAGAGGTCAGACATCATACTTGGATGACCTCAGACCCTTAACCTTATTAATTTGGTGAAATTATTTATGGGGATAACATCTTGGTTGATGACCTCAGACCTTATAACATCATGATTTGGTGACAAGGTCAGAGGTTAGACATCATACTTGGATGATCTCAGACCCTTAACATCATTAATTTGATGAAATTATTTATGGGGACAACATCCTTGTTGATGACCTTAGACCTTATAACATCATGATTTGGTGACAAGGTCTGAGGTCAGACATCATACTTGGATGACCTCAGACCCTTAACGTCATTAATTTGGTGAAATTATTTATGAGGATAACATCTTAGTTGATGACCTCAGACTTTATAACAACATGATTTGGTGACAAGGTCAGAGGTCAGACATCATACTTAAATAACCTCAGACCCTTAACATCATTAATTTGGTGAAATTATTTATGAGGATAACATCTTAGTTGATGACCTCGGACCTTATAACATCATGATTTGGTGACAAGATCTGAGGTCAGACATCATACTTGGATGACCTCAGACCCTTAACATCGTTAGTTTGGTGAAAATTATTGCATGACAAAGAAAATCATCCAACAAACAATTTAGCAAGAGAAATAAGATCCCTCCTCAGAGGTTGATAGATTAAGTTACAAATGGCAAAAATATAAAGTAACATTGTTCATCAGAGGTTACAGTTTAAATACATAGTGAAAAAGTATAAAAGCTTCACAAAAATAGCCTAAGGATTTGCAGGGACAGTGCTGGCATCCTCGGCCTGATTCCCTTGGCCGACGTTGGTCACCTCAGCCCCATCATCTCTAGGATTGGCTCCCTCAGTCTCTGTAACATCCAGTGGCGCAATATCTGCAGGGGAAGCATCTTATTCTTCAACCTCTTGAAGGGCTTGGGCAAATTGAGGGTTAGCAAAACCCAGACCTATGAAGTCAGAGGCTTTCAAGCTCCCTGACTCCTTCTCCTTAGCAGCCACCCATTTTCCAGTATCCTTAATACCTCTTTAGAGGTACTCAAAGCCGAAGATGATGAATTCATCGGAGACTTTGTAATCATCCAAAATCCCCTCCGAAGCATCCTCAAGGATGCCTTCACTTCAAAGTCAACCTTCTTCTAGAGAACGTCGTCCTTGGACTTCAGAGCAATGGTGTGGTCCTTTTTAAGATTGGAGATCTCTCTCTCTAACTCCTTAACCTTCTTATAAAACCCCTCAAAGGCAAACTTCAGACGGTCTACCTCTATATTCAGAGAGCTTTGCAGCTTCTCGACTCTTGGCCTTTCATGACGAGGGGCAACTTCTTCAGGGTCCAGTTGGCAAGATGATGCATAGCAGCGAGGCCCTGCAAATCATGTGGTCGTATATATAAGTTGAAATTCAAAATAGAGCTTACACTTCGAAGCTAAACTGAAATCCGAAATCATACCTGAATAGACCTGTGAAGGCCAAACTCAACCAGCAGAGGGGTGTCCATTGATCGATAAAAGCGTTTGTCAACATCGGTCATAGCAGAGCCGATGGCATCCAACACCTACAAACTGTAGCCTATGATGCTATCATTAATTTTTAGTTGCTTTATACGAGTATCCAATGCATCCTAAGAAGAAATAGGGATGGCACGATCCCCACCTTTCTTCTTCTGCCTCTGATCCTCAAGGGCAGGATCGGCAACCTTTCTCTTCTTGGTGGCCTCAACCCTCGAGGTTGAGGGAGGGGGAGGAGGAACATTCAGGCCTGCCTTTTTGATGAGCTTCGTTAAACTTGGTGCTTCCATCTCCCACAACTCGTCAGATATTCCCTTCGGACGCTCCGCAAGATAGAAAGGTCTGAGTTAGAGAGTCAAACATACATAAATTCAAAGGTATAACTTGAAATAAAAAGCAATTACCAAGCTCTGTAAGAGGACTTCCCCCTAGACCAGTCTCAGAGAGGTAATAGGGGGTCATCAGGTGCTAGAATTTGACAAGCAAACCATGCTCCCCTTGATTCTGAAGTTCTTTGATCTTCCGAATATTAAGTTGGCTTAGCCCAGGGTCAGCCTTAGCAACCATCATAACCTTTCCTCATCTCAGGGGCATTCTCGGCTCTAATGAGGAAGAGGGGGCACATGGACCAAATTCCCATGGCCTTGAGGCGAAAAAATAACGTGGCTTCCAGTTATGGTTTGAGGTTTGGGTAATCTGAAGCATCTTCTTTTCTAGCTTTCGAGCTAAAAAATGATAATAGCTCAGATTGTTTCTGGCACATGAAGGGATATAACATCCTGTAAAGACTTGGACAGGAAGGTCTGAGTGATGAACAACCCTCCATAAGACAATGGCTCCAATTATCACCCTCTAAGAATTGGGTGATAACTAGGAAGGGTCCAAGTTGATATAGGCCAATATAGACCTGATGATGGGATGGATGGGCAGACGAAATCCCAACTTGAACATCTTCTCGTATAGGTAGATCTCACCATCTCGGTCGTCGTAAGCCTTCTCTTCCCTCAGAGGTTTCCTGAGTTTTATAGAGGGGCTTATGGAATATAGGTATCTGAAGGATAGGAGGTCGATTTCGCTGTCTGAACTCTCAATCGCAGTCGCCTCAGAGACGTTAATATCACTCTCAGCATCATCATCATCTGGCTTAACGTCGGCCTGAGCAGACGATGGGGCATTACTTGGAAACCTCTGAGCGAACTCAGCCACTATGACAGTCGATAGAGGAATAGTTTCAACAATCGATGGAACAACTACACTTAGTCCAATAATTTCAACCTCTGAGGAAGCAGTTGATGTGCTTGAACTTTTGTGAGATGAGGCCTGACTGGAAACATATGCCTGATCAGGGACCTGATCCCATTGACTCGAGAAGTCCATGGCCTCTTGGAAGGAGTCCATAGACATAGGGTCTGAGGTGGAGGACTCAGACTCCGATATTGGACAGGGTTCAGTTGGGACCTATGCTTGGTTAACTGGTTTGGTTGGTTCAGGGTATATGACCTTCAGAGGTGGTGGAAAGATAGGTCTGAGGGGGAATCCCTCTGACCTACGAGCTTCCTCCTGCGCTCTTTCTATTTGCCTAATTTTCTCTAAGGTCTTCTCTCTGAGAGAGGGGAACTTCTCTAAGAGTTGGTAAAGGGGTCTAAGCATATGAGGCAGACGCTAGACTTGCGACTCTCCTAAATTACAAACAAGATTAGCAAATGGAATTAAAGATCAAAACTGGATTTTTGAGCAAGAACAATGAACGAACAGTTCACCGAAAAACTCATAGGTTCACCGAAAAGTGCTTAAGGTCGCTGAAAAGTACAACAAATGGAAGAATAAGGCAGAAAAATGCAACAAAATGAGAGAAAGTGGAGTAAACGATACCTGAGAAGATTTGTGAAGAAGAGAGAGAGAGAGCTGCAAGAAAAAGCCACCAACAAGCTCCTTAAACAAACCCTTGTAGAGAGAGAGAGTTTCAGGTGAGGGAGTGTAGAAATGAAGAAGAAAGAGAAGAAAGGATGATATAACCCTCAACACCTAAGGCACGCGTCCCAAGGCCCATCATTGCCTTGGGAGCCCCAAAGGACGACTGACATCACATGCTTGCCAGGCACGCCTCACACTTCAGCAATTGACAAGTGTCAAATGAACATTGGCACAAGGAAGAAGGACCTCGGAGTTATAGACCCCACAGTCACCTGCTCTCACATGTAACTAAGGGCTAGGGGTGATTGATATGCCCTGAATGTACCCCCTCGGCTCAGAAACATCAACCTCAGACATGGAGATGGGTGATGCTAGAGGGATCATGGATCATCACCTAGCGGACTCAACCTGGGCAAGGTCGGCCACGGTCGACGTTGCTGGCTACCTCGGCCAGTGAGGTCTCCATGACCCAAGGAAGGTTATCCAACTGGTCTTCCAAGGATCGCAACCTCGGCTCGGAAGACGAAGAGCTTACCCGTCATCAGCATCAATCTCGACCAAGTCATCATCTGGGCATCCAAAGTTCGCAGCCTCGGCTAGGAATAGGCCGAGGTGGCCATCACATCGCCAGAACCAATCTCGGTTGATCCTCAGCCGATGTTCCTGCTGCACCACCATTACCTCGGCCCAAGCCAATGGCATAGCTCAACGTGTCATACTTTGGCTCTCCCACTGAACCAAGGTCTCGACCTCGTCCTCTTCTAGGCCGAGGTGATGACAAATCACAGATGGCCGAGCTCTTCTGCGCATATGTGGGGCTAGGAACACGCATACACAAATCAGTTATAATCGAATCATTCCCCCCACATGAGGGAATATTGAGGTCATCATTATCTATATGAAATCATCCAGGTGTCATTCTCATACTGGTTCGATCCTCATGCACATACTCATTGCATGCTTGGGGGATACACTACACCCCCGAGGCACTATATATAGAGCTCATCCTCTACCTTGAAAATGATCCGAATTTAGCAACCCTAGCTGAAACTCTGTTCAAATACACAGTAGAGAGAGAAAGCTTTAGAGATTGTATCTATGGCCATTAAAGCCCTCACACAGTGATATTAATCACACACTTGCACAGTGGACGTAGGCCTGATTGGCTGAACCACTTGCATGACTGTGTTCATCCTCTTCTCCTCACCTCCTTCTACTATACACCTTTATACTGCCATTGTTAACATTGAATTGAGCTTACAAACACCTTTAAGGGTGGTGCTATTTCCAGCATCATCATTTTGGCACCGTCTGTGGGAAGAGAGAAGCTATCTCTTCCTCATCTATTGCTTAGCCTCACCGGAAACTGGTGGTGAACCAGGCCTCCCCCCTAGCGCGGAGCTATTTCACCATTAAAAGAGGTCCTGTAAGGTATTAAGCTCGTTTACTACACCGGCTCTTTTGTGCTAACACATGGCACCGGAACTAACACCACCTCTTCCACCGCCTGTAGTGGGGGGATCTAGCTCTAGTCAGGCACCACCCCAATCCAAAATGGCGGAGGTGGCCGCAACCTTGAGGTCTTTTACTGCAATGCAACAAGCAATGCAGGAACAATTTGCACAGCTCAGCCAAAATATAATGAGGCCACCTGGAGTCTCATCGGAAATGATCACTCCGGAGGCGGTTCAGCCTCATCCTAACGCCAGGGGACCACCCAAGCACCATGTAAAGACCAACCTGCGCCCCAACGGAGGAGGGACATTGCTGACCCTAGGCGCTTGTGCCTGGGGAGGCAAGGAAACCCTTGCCCTGAGGAAATGTATGATGATCTGGAGGCGGAAGATTTCCCAAAAGATTGTTAGGAACCGTATGAGGTTTCGAATAATACAGCTCGTCCTATCCAACGGAGCCAAGGTTGTGGGGGAAGAATTGGTAGAGAAGCCCAGCAACGAGGATCATCTTTTGATCGACTGAGCAGAGGGTCATACTTTGAAAGGCTCGGCCCTGTAAATGACCTAAGACAAAGGTTATCAAGGTCGAGAAGTGCATCTGGCTCACAAAGAGAAGAAAGACAACGTCAGCCTCATCAGGGATGAGGAAGAGACCAAGAAGATGTCAACAGCCGGTGTTGTGCCGTGGCTGGGGAACCCTCAGTCCACCCCTTGGAGGTGGCTATGGATAACCTCGGTCAGGCCGACGTTGCAAGACCATGGAACTACTCTATTCAACGTCTTGAGAATAAGATAGGAGATCTCATCAAAAGTCGGGACCCACTGCAAAGAGGTTTCTCAAAGGGCTCTCCATTCGTTGCAAAGATAGTAAGCTTCCCTACCCCAGCCAAGTTTAATCCACCCACAGTGACTCCCAAGTATGACGGTAGCACTAATCATGTACATCATATTGAGATGTACCAGTCAGCGGCAGACATCTACTCAATACCGGATGAGATGAAGTGTCGGGACTTCTCTGGAACCTTGACGGGATCTGTGCACATATGGTTTACTTATCTTCCGAAGAATTCAATTGATAACTTTAAGGGCTTGGCTGAACGGTTCATTTACAATTTCTTCTTTAGGGTAGGACCTCAAAAGAAGACCACCCACCTGTTGTATGTCAAGCAAGGCAAGCACGAGAGCTAAGAGACTACATCGCCATGTTCAACAAAGAAAAACTTGAGCTTGAAGATTACGAAGAGAATATCGCAATGACCGCACTCATAGGAGGTCTTTAGAAGGGAAAGTTGTTGTGGAAACTTGCAAAAGACCCTCCAAAGTCCATGGCAGAGCTATTGGCAACTACGGGGAAGGTCATGAACGCTGAAGAGGCCATGGCCACTAAGTACGAAGACGAGAATGGCGGTAGCAGTGGGAAGTTCCAAACAAAGAAGGATGGAAAGAAGAGGGAAGCTGATGATAAGTTTGAGCGTTACACCCCTCTTACAGTAAGCTGCGAACACATCCTTAATGAGATCAAGAATGACCGATCCCTAAGATGGCTAGAGAAGATGAAGGCTCCTCCCCATAAGATAAACCATAACTTATGGTGTGAATTCCACCAAGACCATGGCCATATAATAGATAAGTGCTTCGCCTTGAAGGATGAGATCGAGAAGATGTTAAAGTCAGGGAAATTGAGGAAATATGTCGATGGCAAAGCTCCCAAAAAGGGAAAAGATGACCCCAAAAAGAAGAGGAACGACAGATGTCGTGAAGATGCCCCAGCAAGAAGAGACGGTGATTCAGACGGAGATGACGAAGACGATCCAGACCTCCCGGCAAAAGATGATAACATCCCAGTGAAGAGGGTTGGTATGATCTCCTTTGGCATTAGCACCATATGCGGAGGTCTTGCGAGGGGTGGTTCTGAGGTTGCTGACAAAAAAGCTCATGTGGCAGAGGATAAATCAATGACCAAACTTGAGGTGGTAAACCTAACGTCTTCCGAGAAGTGGAAGAGAAAGAAGGTAGACATGAACACTCTCGTAGTTGGGTTCTCTCGACTAGACTTCAAGGTAATTCTAGCTCCACATGATGACCCTTTGGTGATCACGACAAGAGTTCATGGATGTGAGGTTTAGAGAATTCTTGTCTACGGAGGAAGTTCGGCAGATGTGATGTTCTGGCCCTGCTTCAAAAGCCTAGGACTTAGCAGAGCGAGGCTGGTACCCTATCATCATCCGTTAATGGGGTTCAGCGAAGAAAAGGTCCATCCAATAGGCATGTATGAGATGGACGTGCGAATGGGTGATGAGTAGACTAAGAGTTTTACCCGGAAGATCAATTTTTTCATTATGGATGAAAATGTCTTCTCGGCCTATAACCTCATCATAGGAAGATTAGCCCTTAAGGAGTTTGAAACCGTGCTGTCGACGGTCCACCAGATGCTAAAATTCTCGACCCCCTATGGGGCAGGGGAAGTACAAGGTGACCAGACCATAGCACGAGAATGTTACTTCAATTCAGATGAAGAGAGAGAGGCCTAGAAGAGAGCTACTACCACTTATAACATTGATACACTTGACCCAAGAGATGAAACAAAATTGAAGAAGGGAGAGGCCACGGAAGAGGTAGAATTCATCATCCTCAATGAGGATGAACCGAAAAAAACCGTCCAGGTCGGCAAAGCTTTAAAAGCGGAGATCAAGGAGGAGATGATAAACTTCCTGAGGAAGAGGCAGAGTGTCTTCGCTTGGAGTCACGCAGACATGCCTGGCATCAACCCCGAGGTTATGTGCCATAAACTCAACGTATCTAAGGATGCTAAGCCGGTCAAATAGAGATGAAGAATATACTCCAGGGAGAAGTATGACGTCATTCGGGAAGAGGTCGGAAAGTTAGAAGAGGCTGAATTCATTAGGGAAGTGATATATTTGGAGTGGCTATCAAACGCAATCATTGTGCCCAAAGCCAACGGAAAGTGGAGAATGTGCGTAGATTCTACTGACCTGAACAAGTCTTGCCCGAAACACATTTACCCCTTACCTCGGATCGATCAGATGGTAGATGCAACTGCAGGACATGAGCTCATGAGTTTCATAGACGCGTATTCAGGCTACAACTAAATCTTCATGGATGCCGAAGACTCAGAGAAGACAGCCTTCATTACTTACAAAGGGACGTATTGCTACAAGGTGATGCCCTTCGGATTGAAAAATATAGGGGCAACCTATCAACGTCTTGTGAATAAGATGTTCGAAGACCAAATAGGCAAGACTATGGAGGTGTATGTAGACGATATATTGACGAAGAGATTAAAGGCCTGCACTCATGTGGCAGACCTGGAAAAGACCTTCAATACCATGGACCTGTATAGGATGAAACTCAACCCAACAAAGTGTGTCTTCGGGGTAGGAGTTGGGAATTTTCTTTGATTCATCATCAATCAAAGAGGCATAGAGGCGAACCCTAAGAAAATCAAGGCTTTGCTCGATATGAAGACACCTCGGAGTATTAAGGACGTTCAGAGGCTCACTGGAAGAGTGGCTTCGTTTCCAAGGCGACCGACAAGTGTCTTCCGTTCTTCAAGGTGCTGAGAAAGGCCTTCGAGTGGGACAAAGAATGTGATGAGGCTTTTGATCAGCTCAAGTCATACCTTGGATCTCCTTTGCTCTTATCTCGACCAATAGTGGGGGAGAGGCTGTTTGTTTATCTAGCGGTCTCTGAATCAGCTATAAGTACGACTATTGTGCGGGAGGACGTTGGGGTTCAAAGGCCCGTATAATTCAACAGTAAGGCCTCTTAGGGATCTGAACAGAATTACCCTCGCATGGAAAAATTAGCCTACGCCTTGATACATGCCTATAGGAAGATGAAGCCCTACTTTCAAGCCCATTTTATGGTCGTCCTCACTCACTCCCCACTAAGACAGGTCCTCCATAAACCGTAGAAGTCAGGAAGATTGATGGCATAGGCCATTGAGCTAGGGGAGTATGACCTCACTTATCAGCCCAGGACGGTTATCAAAGGGCAGGCACTGGAAAATTTTATCGCAGAGTTTACATGGGAAGAGGTTGAGGGTGAGAATAGCCTAGAGGTCACAGAAGGGTCAAACAGCAACGTCTTTCGACACCCGGAAGAGGTTATGCCAAAGAGAGTCAGAGATGGGATAGCCGAGAATGAGGAAGATCGATACCTTTCAGGCAGGGAATTATGTTAGAAGAGGGTTTCTCATCAGATAAAGACATCTGGAACCTCTTCGTCGATGGGTCTTCTTGCAAAAATGGATGCGGTGCAGGCCTAAAACTCTTAGACCCGGATGGTACCAACATCGAATATGCTCTAAGGTTCAACTTCAAGGCGTCAAACAACGAGTCAGAATACGAGGCCATGATAGCAAGCCTCTCCTTGGAAAGAACTGTTGGTATAAGATGACTACTCCTTCACAGTGACTCATGGTTGGTTGTTAATCAAGTATTGGGGGTTTATGAGGCCAAGGACGAAAGGATGGCCAAATACCTGAAGAGGGTGAGAACGATACTTAAAGGCCTCGAGGAGGTAAAGATAAAGAGAATACCTCGACAAAATAACAGTCATGCAGACGCATTAGCAAGACTAGCTTCGACAACAAGGACAGATATCAGAAGGACAGTACCAGTTGAGATCTTTCCCAGAGCAACCATTGAAGAAGAAGAGGTCAGCAACCCTTGCCTCAATTTGAATCTTAGGGAGTGGTGGATGGATCCAATTATCAGATATATCAGAGAAGGGGTGCTACCAGAGTTAAAGTTGGAGAGGAGGAAGTTGAGATACAGAGCTGCAAAGTTCTCAATAGTAGGAAATGTCCTGTATAAAAAGGGACTCTTATTACCCCTATTCAGATGCGTCCATCCCACCGAAGTTCCCCGCATCTTATGAGAGGTACATGAGGGTTCTTCCTCTAGTCACATAGGAGGAAGACCCTTGGCCAAAAGAATTATTACGCAGGGGTATTGGTGGCCAACCTTGGCAAAGGATGCTGCAGCTTATACAAAGAGGTGCGATAAATGTCAGAGATTATCCACAGTCCCACATCAGCCTATGACGTCTATCAGTTCCCCTTGGCCATTTGCAGTATGGGGGATTAACTTGGTAGGTCCCCTGCCAAGGGCTACAAATAATTACAGATTTCTGATAGTCGCCATTGATTACTTCTCTAAGTGGGTAGAGGCAGAGTCGATGATCACGATTACAGAGCGAAAGAACTTCCAATTTATTTCGAAGAACATCATATGAAGACATGGCCTCCCAAACACCCTTATTTCGGACAACGGAACACAGTTCAAGAACTCTTCCCTGGAAAAATACTGCGAAAGAGTTGGGATAAAGCATTTTTTCTCTTCTCCTAGCTGACCACAAGCAAACGATCAGACCGAAGTCACAAATAGAACGATCCTTGACGGGATCAAGAAGAGGTTAGAGGAAGCTAAGGGTAGATGGACCGAAGAAGATTATGCTGTTCTATGGGCATACAGAACAACGGCTAGGACGCCAACAGGGGAGACCCCGTTTATGTTATCACATGGCTCAGAGGCTGTCATACCAACAGAGGTTGAACTCCCTACTCATAAGGTGCAGAATTTTGACCCTGAGAAGAATGGGAAGGAGATAAGACTCGACCTAAACTTGATCGAGGAGAGAAGGGAAGACGCAGAAATCAGGCAAGCAGCTTACCAATAAAGAACAGTAAAGTTCTAAAACCAAAGGGTGAAATCAAGACCCATTACCGTGGGAGACTTAGTATTGAAGAAGACACTGTAGAAGGCACACAAGCTTCACCCAAATTGGCACGGTCCCTACAAAGTTATCGAAGAGGTTGTACTCGGGACCTATAGGCTAGAAAACCTAGAGGGGAACCTTTTTCCAATCCCTAGAATGCTGACCATCTAAAGAAGTATTACATATGATGTTGCCAGAGTTTGTGCCAATGTATTATCTTATAAAGAGATTATTAATGAAAAGATCAAATTCCTTTAACAGTTCTTGATGAGATTACGCATTAAGTTGGTGAAATTATTTATGAGGATAACATCTTAGTTGATGACCTCAAACCTTATAACATCATGATTTGGTGAAAAGGTCCGAGGTCAGACATCATACTTAGATGACCTCAGACCCTTAACATCAATAATTTGGTGAAATTATTTATGAGGATAACATCTTATTTTATGACCTCAGACCTTATAACATTATGATTTTGTGACAAGGCGTTAGGTCAGACATCATACTTGGATGACCTCAGACCCTTAACATCATTAATTTGGTGAAATTATTTATGAGGATAACAGCTTAATTGATGAACTCAGACCTTATAACATCATGATTTGGTGATAAGGTCAGAGGTTAGACATCATACTTGGATGACCTCAGACCCTTAACATCATTAATTTGGTGAAATTATTTATGGGGATAACATCTTGGTTGATGACCTCAGACCTTATAACATCATGATTTGATGACAAGGTCAGTGGTTAGACATCATACTTGGATGACCTCAGACCCTTAACATCATTAATTTGGTGAAATTATTTATGGGGATAACATCTTGGTTGATGACCTCAGACCTTATAACATCATGATTTGGTGACAAGGTCTGAGGTCAGACATCATACTTGGATGACCTCAGACCCTTAACATCATTAATTTGGTGAAATTATTTATGAGGATAACATCTTAGTTGATGACCTCAGACCTTATAACATCATGATTTCGTGACAAGGTCAGAGGTCAGAAAACATACTTGGATAACCTCAGACCCTTAACCTCATTAATTTGGTGAAATTATTTATGAGGATAACATCTTAGTTGATGACCTCGAACCTTATAACATCATGATTTGGTGATAAGATCTGAGGTCAGACATCATACTTGGATGACCTCAGACCCTTAACATCGTTAGTTTGGTGAAAATTATTGCATAACAAAGAAAATCATCCAACAAACAATTTAGCAAGAGAAATAAGAGCCCTCCTTAGAGGTTGACAGATTAAGTTACAAATGGCAAAAATATAAAGTAACATTGTTCATCAGAGGTTACAGTTCAAATACACAGTGAAAAAGTACAAAAGCTTCACAAAAATAGCCTATGGATTTGCAGGGACAGTGCTGGCATCCTCGGCCTGATTCCCTTGGCCGACGTTGGTCACCTCAGCTCCATCATCTCTGGGGTTGTCTCCCTCAGCCTCTGTAACATCCAGTGCCACAGTCTCTGCAGGGGAAGCGTCTTCTTCTTCAACCTCTTGAAGGGCTTGGGCAAATTGAGGGTTAGCAAAACCCAGACCTATGAAGTCAGATGCTTTCAAGCTCCCTGACTCCTTCTCCTTAGCAGCCACCCATTTGCCAGTAGCCTTAATACCTCTTTCGAGGTACTCAAAGCCGAAGCTGATGAATTCTTCGGAGACTTTGTAATCGTCCAGAATCCCCTCAGAAGCATCCTCAAGGCTGCCTTCACTGCAAAGTCAACCTTCTGCTAGAGAACGTCATCCTTGGCCTTCAGAGCAATGGTGTGGTCCTTTTCAAGATTAGAGATCTCTTTCTCCAACTCCTTAACCTTCTTATCAGACCCCTCAAAGGCAGACTTTAGACAGTCTACCTCTATATTCAGAGAGCTTTGCACCTTCTCGGCTCTTGGCCTTTCTGGACTAGGGGCAACTTATTCAGAGTCCAGTTGGCAAGATGATGCATAGCAGCGAGGCCCTGCAAATCATGTGGTCGTATATATAAGTTGAAATTCAAAACAGAGGCTACACTTCAAAGCTAAACTGAAATCCGAAATCATACCTGAATAGACATTTGAAGGCCAAACTCAACCGGCATAGGGATGTCCATTGATCTACAAAAGCATTTGTTAACATCGGTCATAGCAGAGCCGATGGCATCCAATACCTGCAAACTGTGGCCTATGATGCTATCATTAATTTTCAGTTTCTCTATACGAGCAACCAATGCATCCTCAGAAGAAATAGGGATGGCACGATCCCCACCTTTCTTCTCCTGCCTCTGATCCTCAGGGGCAGGATCGGTAACCTTTCTCTTCTTGGTGGCCTCAGCCCTCGAGGTTGAGGGAGTGGGAGGAGGATCATTCAAACCTGCCTTTTTAACGAGCTTCGTTAAACTTGGTGCTGCCATCTCCCACAACTCATCAGATATTCCCTTCGGATGCTCCGCAAGATAGAAAGGTCTAAGTTAGAGAGTCAGACATACATAAATTCACAGGTATAACTTGAAATAAAAATCAATTACCAAGCTCTGTAAGAGGACTTCCCCCTAGACCAGTCTCAGAAAGGTAATAGGGGGTCATCAGGTGCTCGAATTTGACAAGCAGACCATGCTCCCCCTGATCCTGAAGGTCTTTGACCTTCTGAAGACAAAGATGGCTTAGCCCAGGGTCGGCCTTAGCAGCAATCATAACCTTTCCCCATCTCAGGGGCATTCCCGGCTCTAATGAGGAAGAGGGGGCACATGGACCAAATTCCCATGACCCTGAGGTGAAGAAATAATCTGGCTTCCAGTTATGGTTTGAGGTTTGGGTAATCTAATGCATCTTCTTTTTTGGCTTTCGAGCTAAAAAATGATAACAACTCGGATTATTTCTGGCAGATGAAGGGACATAGCATCCTGTAAAGACTTGGACAGGAAGGTATGAGTGATGAACAACCCTCCATAAGATAATGGCTCCACTTATCACCCTCCAAGCATTGGGTGACAACTGGGAAGGGTCCAATTTGATATAGGCCAATATAGACCTGATGATGGGATGGATGGGCAGACGAAATCCCAACTTGAACATCTTCTCGTATAGGCAGATCTCACCATCTCGGTCGTCGTAATCCCTCTCTTACCTCAGAGGTTTCCTGAGTTTTATAGAGGGGCTTATGGATTATAGGTATCTGAAGGATAGGAGGTAAATTTCGCTGACTGAACTCTCAATCTCAGTTGCCTCAGAGACTTTAATATCACTCTCCGCAAAATCATCATCATCTGGCTCAACGTCGGCCTGAGCAGACGATGGGGCATTACTTAGAAAACTCTGTGCGAACTCAGCCCCTGTGACAGTCGATAGAGGAATGGCTTCAAGAATCGGGGGAACAACCACACTTGGTCCAATAATTTCAACCTTTGAGGAAGAGGTTGATGTGCTTGAACTTTTGTGAGACGAGGCCTGACTGGAAACCTCTGCCTGATCAGGGACCTGATCCTGTTGACTCGAGAGGTCCATGGCCTCTTGGAAGGAGTCCACATACATAATGTCTGAGGTGGAGAACTAAGACTCTGACATTAGACAGGGTTCCGCTGGGACCTATGCTTGGTTAACTGGTTCAGTTGGTTCAGGGTATATGACCTTCAGAGGTGGTGGAAAGATAGGTCCGAGGGGGAATCCCTCTGACCTACGAGCTTCCTCCTGTGATCTTTCTATTTGCCTAATTTCTCTAAGGTATTCTCTCTGAGAGAGGGGAACTCCTCTAAGAGTTGGTAAAGGGGTCTAAGCATATGAGGCAGACGCTAGACTTGTAACTCTCCTAAATTACAAACAAGATTGGCAAATGGAATTAAAGACCAAAACTGGATTTTTGAGCAAGAACAATGAACGAACAGTTCACCAGAAAACTCATAGGTTCACTAGAAAGTGCTTAAGATCGCCGAAAAGTACAACAAATGGAAGAATAAGGCAGAAAAATGCAACAAAAGGAGAGAAAGTGGAGATAAACGATACCTGAGAAGATTTGTGAAGAAGAGAGAGAGAGAGAGAGAGATGCAAGAAAAAGCCACCAATGATAACTAAACTTTTGCGTGTGGTCGTTGTTTGAAAGCCAAGTTAATCAAAACCTCAAATACCTACAAAATATAATAAACTCAAGTGTAGAGGTAAGTAAGGGTATCAATCCACTTTCTAGGGAGTGAAACACATGGAACAAATTCAATTGTAATTCACTTTTTATTTTCTTTTTGTGCTTTTTCACTTTTCTAATTTTTTTTAGCTTTTTCAATATTAAAACAAAAGGGTGAGGTGAGGTCTAAACTAAAATAAACTAAATGTAAAATGGTAATAACTAACTAGAAAGTAACTAAAATGAAAATAAAGTCTAACACTAAAATAAAAGATAAAGTGAGGAAAATAATTGTGAGAACAATCAAGGAGTGGGATTACACCACAAATTTTAGTTATTCTAATTAATTAATTTAATTATTTGAATTCTCCCAAATTAATATCAAAATTACAAATCAACTCTCGTTGCAAGTGTAATTAGAATAGTAATCTTTTAGAAAGTTAAAATTAACACCCCACAACTCTAGAAAATTAGATCTACACTCCTTTTAATTAATCACCCGCTAGGATCGATCAATTAGAATTTATGTCAATCTTAGAAATTAAATTTAGAGTTGAAATTCAAATGATAATACCCCACTTAAGAGACCCCTATCTCTAGTTCGAATCTAAAATGGGTATTATCACTAGAATTTCGATTTTCTCTCGAAAATCATTTACCCTCTCTCGTGGCGTAAATCTAAGGGTGAGGGATCAAAATTAACATTCAAAGGGATAATTCAAGTAAACAAACTAATTAAACTAAAATAATATCAAATAAGGGTTTCACCCCACCCCTTGAAAGGGGTTTTAGCCTAACATGATATGAAATATGACAAATTAATAATCAAGGCTATTAAAATAAAAGAGAAGAGAATAGAACAAGCAAACCAAATCTCTTTGAGAAAGTTGAACTTTAGTCTTCCAATTTGAAGCATACACCTCTCAATTTGAATGATCAACAAATACACATGAAGCACTAACACACAAATTGATTCTCACTAGAATTACTTTCACTCAATTTAAATTGAAAAGAAGAAAATAAAAAAACTAATTCTAATCTACTATTTATTTCTAACCCTAAAATTTCTCTCTACAATTTCCTCTCCCTAATCTAGAATTCAATCATACAAATGAGGTCTTCATCTTCTTTTTATATGCAATGGAGCAAAGGGGTATATGTGGGAATTGGCTAGAGTGCATGTGTTTTGGGTGAGGTCACATGTGCATGGGGGTGTGAGGTTATTTGGAAAAAATCTGTTTTGGGTTGAGGGGTAATTTGGGAAAATGGGGTTAAGTGGGTAGTTGGGGGGTAATTGGGTAAATAGGTTATTAGGCACATGTGGCATTGTTTGTTATTTGGTTTATTTGGCTTTAGAAGCAGGTCACGAAAATGTGAGATGGGAATTGGGTTTGTATTTTTGAAATGGGCATGGGTTAAAGGGGTTGCACCGGAGCAGGAGATCGGAGGTGGTGGTCGCGATCGCCGGAGTCTGTGTCGCCGCTGGGAAGGGGCTGCCGCCGGTCGGAGGTGCAGGCGACACGGGCTTGGGACGGAAGTGAGAGAGAGGGGATAGGGGACGGGATTGTGGCGGCTCGGGCCTGTTCGGGCTCGCCGGCAGGGTTTGGGCTCTCGATCGGAGATGGTGGCAGGTGAGTCGTCGCCTGGGGTTCGTCGGAGGCGGGGTGAGAACTGCGATCGGATCGCGAAGAGAGAGAGAGAGGCTACCGGCAGAGGGGGTAAGGCTGCTGGACGCCGGCGGGTTGGAGCTTACCGCCGGGACGGTTTGCGATCGGGGATCGGGGAGAAGGGGGAGCTGGCACGCCGCCGGCCGGAGGGAGAGGTGCGCTGAGGAGGTTCGCGGGCTGGCCGGAGCAGGTGGGTAGTGGATGTTGGGTTTTAATGGAGGTTGGTGGTGAGGTTATGAGGAGAGAGAGTATGGGTTTGGGGAAGATGATGATAGAGGTGATAAGGTGTGTGAGTGTGTATGGGAGTTATGGTGAGGGGTAGGGTGTAGGATAGGTTAGTGGGTGTAGGATAGGTTAGTGGGTATAGGTGTGTAGTGTGTGTATTAGTTTGGACCCTAATAAAACTAAAAAAATAAAAATAAAATCTAAGTAATAAAATAAAACTTATAAAAACTAAAAATCTAAAAATTAATTTTCTATACTAAAAATTAAAATCAAGACTCAATAAAAATAAAACTAAAAAGAAATAACAATGTAAATCTATTAAACTTAAAAACTAAAGTCCTAAAAATATAAAATCTAATAAACTAAAAATAAATGAAATCCTAAAAATTAAAATCTTAATAAAATAAAATAAAACTAGAAACTAATAAAAATCAAAATAAAATAAAATTATATTAATAAAAATAAAATAGAAAATAAAATCTAAAAATTCTAAAATAAATCTAAAATAAATCCTAAAAATAGAAAAGACTCAAACTAAAAATCTAAAAAATAATAAAAAGGACACAAACTAAACACACAGAGGGTTTGGGACAGCTAAGGCTAGGATTAGGTCTCGGGTGAGGTTCTTGGGGTACAGGATAAGGGTAATTAGCTCCATAAAATGTACAATTGCCTTGAAATACGCGTTTGAACACCGCAACGTGCATTAAGCCTGCATATTAAACATTTAAGCGCATAAGACCCATATTGTCGAGAAATAGCAACTAAAATACAACTATTCGGGGTATAAAATGTACGGTTTTGGGTGCTTATCAACCAACAAGCTCCTTAAGCAAACCCTTATATAGAGAGAGAGTTTCAGGCGAGGGAGTGTAGAAATGAAGAAGAAAGAGAAAAAAGGATTCTATAACCCTCAACACCTAAGGCACGCGTCCCAAGGTCCATCATTACCTTGGGAGCCCCAAAGGACAGCTGACATCACATGCTTGCCAGGCACGCCTCACACTTCAGCAATTGACAAGTGTCAAATGAAAATTGGCACAAGGAAGAAGGACCTCGGAGTTATAGACCCCACAGTCACCTGCTCTCGCATGTAACTAAGGGCTAGGGGTGATTGATATGCCCTGAATGTATCCCCTCGGCTCAGAAACATCAACCTCGGACATGGAGATGGCCGATGCTGGAGGGATCATGGATCATCACCTAGCGGACTCGTCCTGGGTAAGGTCGGCCACGGCCGACGTTGCTAGCTACCTCGACCAGTGAGGTCTCCATGACCCAAGGAAGGTTATCCAAATGGTCTTCCAAGGATCGCAACCTCGGCTCGGAAGACGAAGAGTTACCCGTCATCAGCATCAATCCCGGCTAAGTCATCATCTGGGCATCCAAAGTTCGCAGCCTCGACTATGAATAGGCCGAGGTGGCCATCACATAGCCAGAATCAATCTCGGTTGATCCTCAGCTAATGTTCCTGATGCACCACCATCACCTCGTCCCAAGCCGATGTCATAGCTCAATATGTCATACTTCGGCTCTCCTACTGAACCAAGGTCTCCACCTCATCCTCTTCCAGGCCGAGGTGATGACCACTCACAGATGGCCGAGCTCTTCTGCGCATATGTGGGGCTAGGAACACGCGTACACAAATCAGTTATAACCGAATCATTCCCCCCACATGAGGGAATATTGAGGTCATCATTATCTATATGAGATCAGCCAGGTGTCATTCTCATACTAGTTTGATCCTCATGCACATACTCATTGCATTCTTGGGGGGTACACTACACCCCTCAGGCACTATATATAGAGCTCATCCTCTACCTTGAAAAGGATCTGAATTTAGAAACCCTAGGTAAAACTCTGTTCAAATACATAGTAGAGAGAGAAAGCTTTAGAGGTTGTATCTATGGCCATTTGATTCCTCACACAGTGATATTAATCACACACTTGCACAGTGGACGTAGGCCTGATTGGCTGAACCACTTACATGACTATGTTCATCCTCTTCTCCTCACCTCTTTCTGCTATACACCTTTATACTGCCATTATTAACATTGAATTGAGCTTACAAACAGCTTGAAGGGTGGTGTTATTTCTAGCATCATCATGAATTATAGGGTGAATAGGTCCAGAACTGATTACTATACTCCACTCAACACGATTGTGGGAAGGGATTTGAGCATAATGGCTAACCTAAAAATGTTCATATGGTCGAACATGCCCAATAATAAACCCCTCAAACCAAAGTCCAATATGCATTTCTAATTCCACCATGATTATGGCCATGATACAAATGATTCTCATCATCTGAAGAGTGATATTGAGGCACTGGTTCAAAAGGTACATTTACGAGAGCTCGTGGGTAGAAGATGCAAAAAATATGAAAAGTGGTATAAAGAGTAAAGGGATGGCCAATGTAAAAGGCAATCAAAGAAGAGAGAGCAAAAGCACGAGGATCTTAAAGATTTAGTTATTGTAAAAAAAAAATAAAGGATTAACATGATCTCAGGTGGATTTGAGATCGGAGGGGATCAACATCATCCCTGAAAGTAGACATAAATTAAAAAGGGGAGATGATGAAGGTATAAATTATGAAGACATTGGAGAACTGGGAGGCCATCACCTTCACACTGAAGTATTTTCACGATTCGATTACCCCATAAGAGGATCCCCTCCTGATTAAGGCATTGATATCCAATTAAACGATCGAGAGGATCATGATCGATATGGGGAGTTATGCTGATATCATTTATTATGAGTGTTTTGAGTTAATGAAGCTAGGGGAGCACGACTAAAAAAAAATAAAGGGATTGCTCTTGGAATTCTTTAGAGAAAAGGTATATCTGAAGGGGTTGATCTAGTTACTTTTCATGATAGGGAGAACCCCTAGGTCAATAACATTCTAGGTGAAATTTTTGGTAGTCAGGTCACCTTCAGCTTACAATTTCCTAATTGTCCAAACAACCCTAAGTAGGTTGGATGTAGCCTTCTCAATCAAATCTCTTACCCTTTGTGTTCCCACATCGAACGGGACAAGAGTATTGCACGAGAGTCGTTGCATTCTAGGAGTTATTACTTCTCATCACTAAATAAAAGTAAGGAGATGTTCAATGTGGATGGGTTAGATCTGAGAGAAGAACCGACCATGGGGTCCCTAATTCAAGATCTAATCCGCATCCTATTAGATGATAAAAGTTTGGAGAGGGTAGTGTCTATGGGATCATCGCTAATCGAGAAAAGAATGGGGAGTTAGTCTTATTCCTAAAAAGTCACTAGAAGATGTTTGCATGAATCTATGAGCATATCTGGCATTGATGCTTCGATAATGACCCATCAACTGAAGGTTGATCTATCTACATGACTAGTGTGACAGAAGAAAAGGGCATTCACGCCTGAGATGAATCAAGCATCCCATGTTTATGTAGTAAAGTTCATGGGCACGGGTTTTATTCGGGACGTCAAATACCTCAAATGGTTGTCGAATATGTTGTGATGCTCTAAAAGCCAAATGCAAAGTGGCGGCTTTATATGGATTATTGTGGCCTAAACGGGGATTCTTTAAAGGACTTATGTCCGCTTCCAAGTATTAATGCACCGATGGATGCCACAAGGAGGCATAAAGTATTATCCTTTATGGATGCTTACTCCGGTTAAAATTAGATCTAGATGCACTCGATTGATGAAGAGAAAACCTCATTCATGATTTGCTAGGGAATGTACTGTTACTGAGTGATACCATTCGAGTGGAATGTTAGGTAAATAAACAAGAGACTCGTCAATAAGATATTTGAGGAACAAAGGAAAACGATGGAAGTGTACATTGATGACATGTTAGTGAAGAGTCTAAATGGGGAGGATCACATAACCAACTTAGAGGAGACCATTAAAATCCTCAATCATCTCCAGATGAAGTTGAACCTGAAGAAGTATGACTTCGACATGGCATCAGGAAAAAAAATTAAGATTTATGGTTACCCAAAGGGGGATAGAGCCAAACCCAAAAACAATTCAGGAAGTATTGGACATAAGGATCCCGAAGTCTGTGAAAGAAATGAAGTCACTGATGGGGAGGGTTGCAACTTTAAACCAATTCATTATCAAGACAACCAACAAGTGCATCCCTTTCTTTAGAACATTGAAAAAGGATTTTATCTCGACAGACTGTAATAATAATTTTTCAATTAAGTCAATTTGTATGTATTGGATTAATCCCAGAAAAAACATTTTGTGTCATAAGTTAGGATTTATATGTTGATCTTTTAACCCTATGATGTGTTTGATTGAAAACCTTGTCGAAAAGCTTCACAGGTTGCATTATAGTGTCGTGCTTAGTGCCACGTTTCGTCTTCATGATTTCGAGGATCTCTCAGGTATGAATGCATATACATTTGATCCTTAAAATTTAATTTTGATTGTTTGTTATTATAAAATATTTGAGGGATGTTTTTAAAAGGTCTTAAAAGAAAAAATATTTTTTATTTTTAAGTCGTTCAAATGAGTTTATACTTTTCTTCAAACGAGATGCGAATGTCGTTAGAACGACCTTCCAACGAACATTAAATGGGTTTTTATATTCACGGAAAAAATTTCATTCGAAGTGTGTTCAAATGAGATTGCCATGTTTGTTCGAACGATTTATTAGTTGGTTCGAATGAGGTGCCATTTTTTGTAGTTTTCATTCGAATGAGATTTCTAAAAAAGTGTTCCACCTCAAATAATGTAATTTTCTATATAAAGGGGTTCTAGCATTTGTTTTTAGAGAGACTTTTGGCAAAAATCATTTTTTATACCAATCCAAAAGCTCCCAAACCCTAGTTTAACCCAAACTCTTTTGAGATCCGAGTTTCATTATCATATATTCTTTAAGATCTTGTTTATGATCACTAAGAAGTTTATTCTCTTCATCTTGATTGAGAATTGTGTTCGTGCGATGGATTTCATACTCAGTTTGTTGTTTACGCATAGTTGACTCCGTGGTATGGTGCTTCGATGAAACAGAATTGCATATGTGTTCCATATCCATAGATGGTTGATGAGCCTTATCGGTGAACATCAAGGCGTGTGAGGAGTCATGAATTATGGTAGCTTCATGGGTGGACTTCTACGTGTCACTGTGGTGAAGGTTGAGGAATGAAGAGCGTCAAGGCTTGAGTGGGTATCGAGTCGGTTGTGAAAGTTTTTTATCGTGTCCTTTATAATTTTGTAAAGAATAAATTTGCGTAGATGGGTCGTTTAGGGTCTTTTTCATTGTGGATTTTCCTCGTACATCAGTGTTTTGTGGTTTTTTGCTTTATTTTGATGCATGTTTTAGGACAATATTAAATTTGGTAAATCATTTATCACATTAAAATTAGTTCAAATTTTAGTTTGAGTTTATTCTGTATAATATTAGTATTTAATTTAAAGAATTAAAAATTGACTTTTTATTTTTACCATCTTCCGTACTTCAAATTGGTACACTAAGATTTTGTATTACATCCTTGTTTAGGCATGATTTTTAGTAATTTTTATTTGGAGGCTCAATCGATTTCTAGGACACCAATGTTTGATGGGTCATATTATGCATACTGTAACATGCAAATAATATAAATACTTAAGGAGATAGTTGAGCGGGTGTTGCAAGCGGTAGTTAAGGGTTAGTCCCCACCCATAACCTTAGTTGGTGATTATTGTATTCCCAAACCTGTAGAATCATGGAGTGAGGACGAGCATAGGTTAGAAAATTTTAATTCGTGAATTTTAAGTGCTCAGTTTTGTTCTGTGACACCGAAGGAGTTTCGCCATATTATTACATGTGAAACGCATAAAGAGGCTTGGAACATACTCCAACTCACACATGAAGGTACTACTACTGTTAAGGCTTCCAAACTTCAAAACCTTACCACTCAGTTTAAAACCATTAGAAGGGATGACAGTGAAACCTTCGATGAGTTATATCCTAGACTATCAAATATCATAAACTCGTCCTTTAACTTGAGAGAGTGACTACGGAAACCTGTCTATTCAAGAAAATCTTAAGGTATTTACTGAAAGATTCAATTCAAAAGTGGCAGTTTTGAATTCCATGGGTATTTTGTACTCTACGAAACCCGAAAAGCTTGTAGGTGATTTCAAACTTATGAGCACGATATTTTTTCCTCCAAAAGATGAAAAATACAGGGGAATTGCCTTAAAACACCGGAAGGAGGAAACACGTGTTTCGAACGATGATTCTGACGTCGATTTCGATGATATGCCCATGTTTGCAAAGAAGTTCAGAAAATTTCTCAAGTTTGAAAACAATCAAAATATGTAAAGAAGATTGAGAAAATTAAGTATAACAAGGTTGATCAATTTCCTAAAACTCATAATGATAATTTTAAGAGGGGTTAGTCGAAAATATGCTTTGGGTGTGAGGAGGGAAATAAACTTAAGGTGTAGAATGCCACCCTTAGTGATAGTGATCCGAAAGAGGGACCTAACCCATTTAGTGCAACTTCATCGCGTTCATGACTAGTCATGCCATCCATGATAAAAAATATTCACATGAAGATAATTTTGTGCATAACACTTTCGAGTCCATTTTGGTTGAATCATAAGTGAGTGATAGTGGAGATAATGGAGATGTAGAAGAGGAGGAGGAGAGTGAACTCGAAGTTTCCTTCCATGAGTTATATGCAAAAACGATCAAACTGGAAAATTCTAACTTGAAGTTAGAAGCTAGGTTAAAAGAACATGGCGTGGGTAATGATGAGAGTGTTTTTATTGAGGATCTTAGGGCACGAAAAAAGACTCTTAGTTAAAAGCTAGAATTTATATTGGAAGAGCAAGATAGTCATCGAGATTAATGGAGATTTTGAAGAAGGATTCACTATTTTTTGAAGAGACTCATCATTTTCTCGAATCTAGTATAGTGGATTTAGAAGAGAGATTGAGATACTCGATTCATGTCAAACTGGATTTGTTATCTGGGTTGGAAAAGTTGAATAATATGTTAGGCATCATCTGAATCAAAGATGGCACATGTGGGACTGGCTTCGATATTTCAAATGCTTCTGATACTAAATCCAAGATCATGATTTTGAGAGAGTCAAATGTCACTAGGGATGTTAGAAAAGGTCACTGAGGTTACCAAAACCCTAGAGCATCAATTCACACCTACGTGGGTTAAGAAGTCAAATTTTGAGGCTTTACATGTTAAACTTGTTGATTCTCGAATTCTTGCACATGATACTTATCATGCTAAATCTAAAGGTTGATTGTGTTCACATGTTTGCATACACTAACTTTTTTACTTCATGTTATATGTGTTTGCTAGTTGTATATGGTTTGAGTCTTTTGTATTTTGATGTTTCTTTTATTGGGTCTTATTGAAAAATACAAAAAGATTTGTTTTATTTTTTGAGCTTTTTTTTGTTAAATTGGTATCATTTTGAAAAATGTTTAAAACTCAAAAATATTTTCGGTTTATGTGTAGTTTAGTTTTACACATTTTGTGTGGCATATTGGTGTGTTTGAATCTGATTCATTCCATGTTTTCATGTGGCTAGGACATTTGATTATGTTTTTCAATACTTAGATTGTTTTTAATCATGCTTGCATGAATTTGTTCGACTTTGATTTTCTTGATGAAATCACTTTGTATATGCCCCCACACACACATATGCACGAGATCTTTTGAATTTTATCTTCACATGTTATATTTCAGCTAAGTGAGATGTTATCCCCTCAATCTTTTCATCTACATATCTTGTGACTATGGGGGTTTTGTGAATGTAAGAACCGTTGCCCTTGGGTATGTTTATTTTTTATTGAATATATGAGGTTTCACGAAAAAGGGCTATGAAAAGAGCAAATCTTCTTTGCGAAAAAGCCACCATTGGCAAGAGACTAAAAATGATAGAGGCAAAAAGAAATGATTAAAGGCCAACTTGTTTGTTTGATTGATTTTCAAAAATGGTATCTTTAAAAGAATTGAGTGAAGAAATATGTGATATATGCTCAATTTTTAGGGTTTTATATTCAAAGATCAATGGGTTTGCACAATGAATCTACTTATGCTTATGATGTCAAGACGCTATTGATTTATAGAATCATCAAAATTCTAAGTTTGTGTGCATTGTGCTTATTTTTTCTTTAAGTTCACTTTATCTGCCACTTGAGGCTACAACTTAGTTTGATAATTTTTTTGTGGTAAAATAGAACTCCTTGGACTTTTTTGAGTGACTAGGTCATGTTTTATTTATTTCTAGTTCATTCCCCTTCATTCCATTCCACATGTTTAGACACATCGATACTATGCTAGTGTGTGAAGCTTATGGGTTTTGTGTTATTTTGTGGTCATTTATACCCATATATATATATATGTTTGTGTGTCATTGGTATATTTTGCACATTTAAATATGTGGTATTGCTTATTTTTAGTCTTTTCATTTGCATTTAATCCATGTTTGTCATGAGCTTTATCTTTGGATCAAATTGGCATGCTATATGATCATATTGCTTTCACTTGTTTCTTGTTTGCATTGGTATCTCATGCTTCATTGTGTATTCAAGTTGTTATCATATTTGTATCAATATTGATATTAATTGAACATTGTTTGGGTTATTTGTTCTTATGTTGTCATGTTGTGATTGTTGCACTTCACACTATCACATAATATTATTTTTTTCCTCTATATTCCAATCGATATCACATGTTTAATGGCGGATAAATGATTATTATGCATTCTTACTTTGTTTATTCCTGAATAAAAAAGGAGAAAGTAGTATCTTTCACTATAATGTTAGGAGGGGATCTTTATCCTAGAGGGAGACGTCTTACCTAGGTGGGATTGTTAGACATAGGAGTGTTTATTCATATTCATATTTATATTATTTATATATTCTCTTTTGATTTGAAAGTGTGTATAAGTGTGAAGGTTTTCAACATGTGGAAAAGTTTATAAGAAATAAAGCTTCTCATATTATGTGTCTATCAAGTGTCTCAACTTTTTTTCTTTGAGGTTGGGATTGATTCTTTTTAGATGAGCTTGACGGCCCACAGGCTTTTATTTTTTATTTTGTAGACTAAATTTATTATTGAGTCAATTTGTATGTATTGGCTTAACTCCGAGAAAAAAATATTGTGTTATGGGTTAGGCCTTGTATGTTGACCTTTCAAGACTATGGCATGTTTGATTGAAGACGTAGGGGGAAAGTTTCAGAGGTTGCATTATAGTGTCATGTTTAGTGACACGTTTCATCTTATTTCGGGAATATCTCAAGTATGAATGCATATACATTTTAATCATTAGAACTTAATTTTGGGTGTTTATTTTTATAACATGTTTTAGGGATGTTTTAAAAGAAAATTTATTTATATTTTTAACTCGTTTGAATGAGTTTATGTCGTTCCTTCGAATGAGATGTGAATTGTAATAGACTGGGCCATGGTTGATTTGGTAGCCAGAGAATTATATCCCACATTGCCTGGGTGAGGGAAAGTAATGGTTCATATATATATAAATTTGCACTCTTCTAACACCGAGGCCTTTCAGCTCCACGAGTAAGGCATGTGATTGATGATGCACATGTGAGGGGTTCGAACCCCACTAACACCAGTTTGTGGATATAGAGCTAATAAAACCCCATTGCGCTGGGTGTCGTGGTTAAAGTGGGGACAATATTAGTGGTGAAAGAGTGGGATGTTACAGATGGTATCAGAGCCAATACCCAACCGGAATAAGTGTGCCAACATGTTGGGTGATGGTTAATTTCATCCCAACGAGGACGTTGGGCTCCCTAAGTGGGGAGGATTGTAACATACTGGGCCATGGTTGATTTGGTATCCAGAGAGTTACATCCCATATTGCCTGGGTGAGGGAAAGTAATGGTTCATATATGTAAATTGGAACTCTTCTAACACAGAATCCTTTTAGCTCCACGGGTAAGGCATGTGATTGATGATGCACATGTCAGGGGTTCGAACCCCACTAACACCAGTTTGTGGATATAGAGTTAATAAAACCCCATACCGCTAGGTGCGGTGGTTAAAGTGGGGATAATATTGGTGGTGAAAGAGTGGGGTGTTACATGAAGGTCATTAGAACGACCTTCTAACGAACATCAAATGATTTTTTTCAGTTAACAGAACAAATTTCATTTGAAGCTCGTTCGAAGTGTATTCGAACGAGATTTCCATGTTCGTTTGAATAAGTTTTTAGTTGGTTCGAACGAGATAGTGTTTTCGTTCGAATTAAACCCTATTTTCGTTCGAACAAGATTTCTCAAAAAATGAGTCGCCTTGAAAAATGTGTTTTTTATATTGAGGGGTTCAGGTGTTTGTTTTTAGAGAGAATTTTGGCAAAAATCAATTTCTTATACATTTCCAAAAGCTCCCCACTCCTAATTTCTCCTAAAATCTTTTAGGATCCAACTTTCATTACCATATTTGCTTTAAGATCTTTTTTGTGGGCATCTAGAAGTTTATTCTCTTCATCTTGATTGAGAATCATTTCATGTGGTGGATTATGTACTTGGTTTATTGTCTACACACGGTGGACTCCTTAGTGTGGTTCTGCGGTGAAGAAGCATTGCTGTGATGTTCCATATCCATAGATAGTTGTTGAGCCTTATCGGTGGATACCGAGGCATGTGTAGACTCACATATTATGGAAGCATCGTGGGTGGACTACTACGTGTCACTTAGGTGAAGCTTAAGGAACGAATAGAGTCAAGGCTTACGGGGGCTTCGAGTCTATTGTGTAAGTCTTCTGTCGTGTCCTTTGTAATTTGATACATAGTGAATTTTTTTGGCTAAGCCATCCGAGGTTTTTCCCGTATTGGATTTTCCTCGTACATCGACGTGTTGTGGTTTGTTGCTTTTTTATTCTTGTTCTCACAAAGAATAATTTTTTTTATATCATTTATCACAAAGCTCGGTTTTAAATTGGTGTAAAGTTTTACTTTGGGTTTATTCGTTTAAGTTTAATATTTAATTTGAAAAATTAAAAATTTACCTTTTGTTTTGACATTCCTCAGTGTTAACGCAAAAATTCTCCATCTACGAGGACCAATAAGAAAAGGACACATGTCATCATACGTGGCAATATTCGACATCCGAGGAGAGTTGGTCGGCACCGGAGGAGTATTAGTCGGCACCCGAGGAGAGTTGGTCAGTACCCGAGGAAAATTAGTTGGCACCCGAGGAGTATTAGTCGGCACCTGAGGAGAGTTGGTCGGCACCCAAGGAGAGTTAGTCCGCACCCGAGGAGAGTTGGTCGGCATACCAATCAGGAAGATCAAAGGATAAATATGCATTTAATGTGCATTAATGAAGATGGCAGCGCATTTAATGAGCCTTAATGTACATTTATACTATATTAATAGATGACAACACATAGCATACCAAGCAATTCAACAATTAGATTCGTTGAATGTAGACATAAATGTCTACATACAATGAATCTCTTTATCTCCCATCACTATAAATACCTGTATTCCCTTAGCCAAGAGGAGATCCGAGAGATCCAAGAGAACCTAGAAACCCCATACACAAGATACACATCCTTTCTCTCTCTACACCCTATGGTGCTATTGTAAACCCCTGGGAATAAAATAACAGTGGACGTAGGCTTTATTCAGAGCCGAACCACTTTAAAAATCTTTGTTTCTTATGTGCTTGATTGGATTGCTTTCATCTATTTATCTGTGATCATAAAAATGGGATTCGGTCCAGTTCTTTGCATCAACAGATTGGCGCCGTCTGTGGGAACGTGTTACAAGCATTGTTCTCCATCAAAAGCTAAGTTTTTATTTTCTCAACGTATAATCAATTATATATTCTACATACATCTTTTGATTCAATCATGATTTTTATGTTTATATACATAAATTAATTGTCCAATTTTTATCTGCAAAATATTGCATATCATGATTTTAAAATCATAACTGTTAGATTAATTCTTATTTAGAAATCTAAAAAATAATGGATTTCATAAATCATAACTTTTTGCTTGATTCTCAAGTTTCAATTTTATATCATGGAATAAATATTTTAAATGATTACATATACCAATATATATGACGGTGGTAAGATTTGATAATTTTCATTATAAATTTTGTAAGATCTTTGATGTCTATTCAAATTCCCATCATATTTTTAATCAGAGAATGTGAAAAGGTTAAAGACAATAAAAAGTTTTCTCATGGAAATCATGACCCAGATCTATTTTCTCTCTTCACGTTTGAGTCTCTTTGCATTCATTTTTATGAACTATATAATTTGGTTCATCTTCCATCTATGTCAATAAAGTCAAATTGATTGATTTTTGATATAAATTTGGTAATAACTTCGATCATTCACCATATTTTTATCTCTCCAAATAGGGAATAGGAAGGGATCAATATAAAAAATAATTTTCTGCCACCTGAAAAATCATTACCCACCTCTTGTAAAAGATGACCAGTAAAACAATCATGACCATATCAAGACTCTGGGCACAAATTTGATATGTTGGCCCCTCGTTCATCACATCACAGTGTTTCTTTGTCGAAATCACACGATCTAGTGGATTAGATAATTATTCATTAACATTCTTAATGCTTAAATTTTACATCGAATGTTATTTTTCTGATCTAAGGATTCGAGATATTCTGGTCAGCCATTTATATTGTTGGTCGGCATCATCTTGGGCCATATTTTATTAAAGAGAAGCTTAACCAGACCATTTTTGTTTGTCGGAGATAAGATGTGAAGTTCCATCAGCAACGTTGAAATAATTTTATCCAACTACGAGGTATCTTATTATTGGTCGGAGCCCCATATTGTAGCTCGGTGGAACCAATTGCAGGTCGACGATCATCTACTTCTTGATCGACGACATCTCAGTCTTGTTCGGAGGGTTCAATTTACTGGTCGGCAACTATCCAACCATCCACTTTTTGGTCGGTGACATCTAATGTTGTTCGGTGCTGTCAATGCACCATTTTTGTTGATCGACAAAATTGCTCAGCTGGTCGAGGACCATTTGCTTCTTGGTCGGCACCATATATTCTATAACTTGAGATATCCTTAAATGTTGGTCGGCAACATCCATGCCGTTTTTCGGCAGTAGTAGAATCTTAGGGTATTAAAAAATGCGAAGCACGCCAGATATTTCTTTAAACACGAGTTCAGCTTGGGGACAAACAAGGGGCTTAAGTCTTTTTTAACTTGTGATCACCCCAAAAATATTTTTAAAACCAAGTGATAAATAATTTTCAAACAGTAACTTATAGCTGATTAGTTGTTGGAGATTAAATAACTTTACAAAAAACTCTACGTCTTATTTATGATGCATATCTGATAAAAATTTGTCCATCTCACACACATTTGGCATAAAAATATTTTTTCATATTTTGAAATTTTTATTATTTTATGCTGATACACATCACATATTGTTTGGTTGAATAATTATTCTCATGATAATAATTATTTTCTCTAGTCTCGACAGGTGCTCGGGCAGCCTATTAAAATTTCATAGGGACGAGATTCAATCCCGATGAAAGCTCTCGTAAACCTTTGAAAAAGTAGTATTGCTCGACATCAGGTAATTGTGCCTCGACATATCTGCCAACATATATTATTTCATTTTTTGAAATTAATATTTTTTATTTCTCAAACATATACCTATCATATATTTATTGAATGATTAAATTATTCTCACGACTGATCAATTCAGTCTACACAAATGGTAGAGCAAGATATTAACTTTTACAGGTACAAGACTCAACGCCGACGAATGCTCGAAAACAATCTGGAAACTATTATCATTTCACCTCAGCGAGGCATTATATATTTTATTATTACTCGGAGATATCGGCTCAAACACAAATTATTCTATATATCCCATGGGATTCATATTGTATATTCATCTCAACATGGAACTCGGCGAGATATTTATTATCATATTCAGCTCCGAGGAGAACTATAACATTTATTATATATCACCCCCAACGGATAGTTGGTCGGGGTAATTCTTATTTATATGCAGGCCCAACAAAGTTCTCGGCCATATTCTTATGTTCTGGAAAATATTATTCTTATTCGGCATTATGCAATTGTGCCTCGATAAGATACTTATTCAGCTTTGAAGAGAATTACAACATTCGTTGTATTTCACCCCTAACGGATAGTTGGTCGAATAATTCTTATTTATATTCAGGCCTGACAACGTTCTCGGCCATATTCTTATGTTCTGGAAGATCTTATTCTTGTTCGGCATTATATAATTCTACCTCGACAGATCAACGAGGCACTTTATTATTCTTTATATCTATTTGGATGCATATTTTATATTTATCTCAGCATGGAGCTCGAAAAATTTCTTCTCTCTATATATATTCAGCTTCAAGGAAGTCTTCAACATGTATTATCTTATTCCTAACAATGTGTTGGTCAGCTCCGAGGAGGTCTCCAGCATTTATATTATCTTATTCCCAATAATCTGTTGAGGAGGTCTCCAACATTTATTATATCTTATTCCCAATAATTTGTTGGTCAGCGCCGAGGAGGTCTCCGACATTTATTATATCTTATTTCCAACAATCTGTTGGTCAGCGCCGAGGAGGTCTCCTACATTTATTATATCTTATTCCCAACAATCTGTTGGTCAGCTCCAAGGATGTCTCCAACATATATTATCTTATTCCCAATAATCTGTTGGTCAGCTCCAAGGATGTCTCCAGCATTTATTATATCTTATTCCTAACAATCCGTTGGTCAGCTCCGAGGAAGTCTCTATCATTTATTATCAAAAATGTATTCCTTAAAATGCCGACTTATGTTGGTTAGGAAGTAAATGTATTCCTACGGGAAGTAAAACTATGTATTCCTAAAAATGCCAACTTATGTTGGTTAGGAAGTAAATGTATTCCTCCGGGAAGTAAAACTTGTATTCCTCTGGGAAGTAAAACTTGTATTCCTCCGGGAAGTAAAACTTTTATTCCTAAAAATGCCAACTTATGTTGGTTAGGAAGTAAATCTATTCCCAAAAATGTCAACTCAGGTTGGTCGGAAATAAGAAGCCGTCAACTAAAGTTGGTAAGGAAAACAAAGTATGAGTATGTGAAAGCGATCAAGCAAAAAGCATTCAAAGTGCACATTCCACACTTGGGGGCTTCTATTACAGATATATTTATTCATTCGGTGGCACATTCTTATAATATCATGCAGTTGAGCATCAAATTCAACTCCACAAACTCACACGGTCGGGGCCCCGACCAATTATCATTCAGGAGTTGTTTTTCTTGCTCAGGAATTATTTTTGATATTAAAGTTCAGGAGGTATATTGAAGTTCAGGAGGCGTATTCAAAAGTTCAGGAAGCGCATTCAGAAGTTCAGGAGGCATATTCAGGAGTTCAGAAGTCAAATTCAACATCTACAGCACTGCGATCTTTACTACTACTGTCCCGACCAACATTGAAGAAGAAGTTGTATGAAAATGTTTTGAAGTCCACCACTAGCTTGGTACTAATCAGATTGAAGAGTTGGGTTCAAAAGCTAGTATGTTACTTGACAAAGTATTCAGAGGATCATAAATCATAAGAATCAAGTACGTGAAGTTAGCACTCAGTTGCTCGGCACAGGAGGCAGTTGGTCGTCTAGCAAACCAATCAACATACTTGAAGATTATGACAAGCTACAAGCTGCATACTATGGCATGGCTGCATTCAAATTCCCAGGGGTGTTACATAGCACACGGAGTTCCTCAAAAGAAAGATTAGCAACCATCGATCAACCTGCATCATATGCCGTCCAGGAGATAATGCACTTTATGTTGAACAAATCAAGAAGGTAGATCAAGAATTTCACGAGCACCGAGCAACACTGCAGAATAAATACTCCATCCTTTCAAGTAAATCATCAAGCATGGAGCATTGGGGGCTTCTGTTAACGCAAAAATTCTCCATCTATGAGGACCAATCAGAAAAGGACACATGTCATCCTATGTGGCAATATTTGACATCCGAGGAGAGTTGGTCGGCACCCGAGGAGTATTAGTCGGCACCCGAGGAGAGTTGGTCAGTACCCGAGGAAAATTAGTTGGCACCCGAGGAGTATTAGTCGGCACCCGAGGAGAGTTGGTCGGCACCCGAGGAGAGTTAGTCGGCACCCGAGGAGAGTTGGTCGGCATACCAATCAGGAAGATCAAAGGATAACTATGCATTTAATGTGCATTAATGAAGATGGCAGCGCATTTAATGAGCCTTAATGTACATTTATACTGTATTAATAGATGACAACACATAGCATACCAAGCAATTCAACAATTAGATTCGTTGAATGTAGACATAAATGTCTACATACAATGAATCTCTTTATCTACCATCACTATAAATACATGTATTCCCTTAGCCAAGAGGAGATCCGAGAGATCCAAGAGAACCTAGAAACCCCATACACAAGATACACATCCTTTCTCTCTCTACACCCTATGGTGCTATTGTAAACCCCTGAGAATAAAATAACAGTGGACGTAGGCTTTATTCATGGCCGAACCACTTTAAAAATCTTTGTTTCTTATGTGCTTGATTGGATTGCTTTCATCTATTTATCTGTGATCATAAAAATGGGATTCGATCCAGTTTTTTGCATCAACACTCAGTATAGACCTTACCTGCAACTTTACTGATGAATGCGAACATGCCTTTCAAGATAGAAAGCCTTATTTATTTGAGGAATCGATCCTTTTAAAACGAGTTTTGGGAAAAGAATTGTGTCTTTACCTTACCATATCCTCTATGGAGGTCAGTTTAGTCTTGATTAGAGATGATGCAGGTGTTAAATGACCGGTTTACTATGTTAGCAGGGTGTTCAAGGAAGATGAATATAGGCATCCAATGCTGGAAAAGTTCGCATTGCACTCGTTATATTAGCTTGAAAGGCGAGGTCGTACTTCTAGGCTCACACTATAGTCATCTTAACTAACTACCCACTCTAACAGGTTCTCAATAAGCCAGAAGTCACAGAATAATGAAGGAAGTGGTTGGTTGAGCTCGGGGAGTTAAATTTACAGTAGAATCCGTGAGTAGTTATTAAGGGACAAGTTAGGGAATCAGGTGTGGGTGGTCCATGTAGATGGATCTTCTAACAAGGAGCACTACGGGTTAGGACTGGTTATAAAGATGTCAAATGAGTCATGCGTGGAGTATGCATAAGGTTAAACTTCAGGGCATCGAATAACAAGGCTAATTATGAGGCCCTAATCGTCAAAGAATGACTCGCAATGTCCCTTAAGGCAGACTAGGTAGAATTCTACAGCATTTCAAATGTCATCATCCAACGAATGATGGGGAATTTGAAGCCAAAAGAAAAACATGATGGCGTATTTGAGATGATTTGAAAAAGTAGCAGGGCAACTTCAGACATTGACTATCAGGCATATCCTGTGAGAGCACAATGAGAAGGTCAATCACCTTTCCAGACTCACATCATCTGATCAAGGAAACCCCCTAGTAGAAACCCTAAACTGAGCCAGTATTAAGATTGAAGAAGCAAAGGTAGCATGCATGCCTAAATGAGGGTTGATCTTGATGGACAAATGCATTTAGTTTATAAAAGAAGGAATTCTCCCAGAGGATCAGGTGGAATCAAAGAATTTGTGATTCAAGGCAACAAACAATCTACTTTATGAAATACACATGTACCAAGGGAGGTATGCCCAACTGATCCTTCATTATGTTCATCCATTGGAGGTGACAACAATCTTGACAAGCCTCAACGAATGTAACAAAGAACTCTGACACATGGGCATTATAGGCCTACGATTAATAAGGATGCTAAGCAATACGTGAGGAAATGCAAACGACATCCACCAGCCCACCAAAGAGTTGTCAACAATTTTGTCACCATGGCTATTCACCGTGTGGAGGATGGACATTGTCGGCCTATTTTTGACTCGTAAGGGTCAATGAAAGTTTCTCCTGGTAGTGATTGATTACTTTACAAAGTGGGTTGAGGCTGAGACATGTTCCAGGATTGTTGATCATAATGTTCAGTCATTCATTATAGATACATTATCAATCAGTTAGGTATTCTCATGCCATAATCTCTAAGAATGGAAAATAGTTTGACAGCATGAGGATTGATAAATAATGTGATCAATTAAGAATAAAGTATTACTTCTCTACCCCCGACATCCTAGGTGCAATGAAAAGGTAAAAGTCATGAATTGTACACTACAGCAAGTCATAAAAACCAAGTTGGAGAATTCCAAAGGACTATGAGAAGTTGGTTTCAGTCCTATGGTCATACATGACAACGATGAGGGGGTTTATTAGGGCAAATCCCTTCGCTCTGACCCATGGCACAAAAGTTTTGTTACCGATCAAGCTTGAGATACTCAGTCTACGGGACCATTATTTTGAAAGGGGAGAAAATGAATGACGAGTTAGAACCAAACTTGATCTCCTGGAAGAACAAAGATAAGAGACAACACTAAAAATGGTCACCACCTAATAGAAAGAAGCCTGATAATACAACAAGAGGGTCATAAAGCAAAAATTCTAGGTCAACGATTTGGTCTTCATGAAAATGATGCAGTTAACTAAGAATACAAGCCATGGAAAACTGGTCGACAATTAGGAGGGCCCATATGTCATCGCCTAGATTATATGACTAAGAAATTATAGCATGAGGGATCATGAAGGTTTTGCCCTCCCCGGTTGTGGAATGTCTAAAACATGAATCTATACTATCAATAGATGAGCAAATAATGTCACATGTGACGAAGCACTATTTAGAAAATTAGAATTTGTGAAGCACTTTTGTATCCATCTAATTTTGTTCAAGCATTTAAATTTTATATTTAACATTTTTTCCGTACAATTTAGCTCTCAGTAACACCACCGTTATGAATAAAGGAAAATATTTCTCCAATATTGTGATTTTCTATTATGTCGACCCCACTCGGAGCATACCCATTTATGCGCCACATAAACTATTCAGGACATACCATATTATGAACCAAAAACTAAGTCGAATGAAGGCACATATGAGGCTTATTAATGGGACACATTTTCTAGGTTCAAATGTCTTGGAAGAATGACTCAAATGAGCATTGAGTGAACTCTATCCTCTCTCATATCTGATCTGGTATGCACTGGCTGGTCGGTGCGTATAAATAGGGCTGAGTTAAGAAGGTAAATTTCTGATCACACAGTTTATTTTAAATCAAATGGGGAAATAAGGGGGTAATATGGTAGGTGTATTATTTCGATAAAAAATTTCTTTTAAACAAAAATTGTTGATCGAAAACAAAATGATTGTTCACATTATCCTTCATTCATTGACTTTCGAAGTATTAACAACATGGTTCATCAACCGAATATAAATAACCCTGCCAGCATCAATTGTTGATAACTCAGTCGGTTATTTCCAAATGACAATCAGGTTTTACCAATCGACTTCAACAATAATCTATCACTTGCATAAGGACCACCTAATCACAGGAAATTTCAAACCAAAGCACATCACCCACACCATGTAAACAAAACAATCAAGGCTTGTGATCAAGAAGAGTAAATGGCAACAATATACATATCATTCGACCAAACATTATGTTCAGAATAACAAGCAAGAGGAAATTTTAAACCAAAATATTCAAACTTATAATGTCTATAAGAGAAGGGGAGTTTATGGAGATAGGGGTGGAGCTGAAGCAGAATATGACTTAGTTCTTCTCACATGCACATATAAAGATCTTCATTTTTAAATCCATATGTGGGTAAGGTTCAGCCATAAGTCTTCGGTATTCAGTGCACCCCTCTTGGTCCATACACGAAGGCGGGGTCATTGGCTCTTCCTCAGCACCTTCACGGCCCTTTGGATCAAAGGAAGATAAATTCACATCGAGACGAGCTATCTTAACCCAGTTCACATCTTGTGATAACTATTAAAAAAGGATCGATACTTCACCACCCCACAATATTAGAAAGGTGGGAAAAAGAATTTACGTACCTGAACCTCATAAGAATGGACAAAGTCCTCTTGGCTTCAACTATATCATCCGATACTTGAGGGTAATTCTTAGTCACTTGTATTTTCATTGTAATCCGAAATTGTACAGTTACAATGTTATAATGAAAATAAATGGTTTTTGCCCCTTTGGGGGATTTTTCCTCACAAGCATGTGTTTGAATGTTCTTGCTTAGTTAATTATCTTATTCAATCACATATTGTTGCATGTTTAGGGTTTGTTTGGGTTAAAAGGTGTTTAATATATAATTTCCTATTTTGAATGCTAGCGCATACTCTTCTCAATATCCTCTTTCTATTTGTTCTTCTTCGTTAGTTGATCCTTCAGGTTTGCCACGTTGTTGATCCTTCTCGATGGTTTGATTATTCTTCTCAGTTAAACTTGAATCCTTGGCCTTTTTCTCGGCTTTAACTTGAGTTGTGGCATTTTTAAGGTCTTTTTTTATCCTTACTCGGAAGACCCTTCTCGACCTCTAAATCATCCTTCAGCTTCAAAATGGTTTTGGCCTCATCCTTCCACTCTTTCCACCTTTGGGCCATATAAGTCCCGAGGATAATCACCTACAAAATAAAATGAGTTAGCTGCATAACACAGTAAAATGTTAAGGATAAAATGGGAAAGTAAATTCTACCTAAGAATCCGATTGGATGATTTATTTGGCGCTTCCAATTGGTCTCCCTCAAGGCACTCAATCTCACGAGCCTTCTCAGCCTTTTAAAAAATCAGATAGTTCTCCTCGGGACTGACTACACCAAATCTGCACTATTGTCACGGTCATTGACCTTGACAAATTGGACTTGCCAAGGTCAATGACCGTGATAATTCGGGGCGAGACAATTATTTTGTCACGGACGTGTCACGGTCATTGACCTTGACAACTCCGTTATAATTGTCACGATCGTGTTAAGGTCATGGACCGTGACAAGTTTAGTCACGGTTAATAACCGTGACAAAGCCTTGACCTTTTTTAAAAATATTGTCACGGTGAATGACCGTGACAAGTCCGTGATAAGATTTGTCAAGGGCTTATCACGATCAATGACCGTGACAATTCTGGGCAGAATTTAAAAAAATTCTGCTGGGCAGTATGGCCACTGCCACTGTCCAACAGTATATTTGTACCTGTTATAACAACGTTGGTTGTACCTATTCAAACATCATATATCCAAATATACCCAAGATAGTGCAAATATATATTCATGACGATATAATCCAAATATTCAAAATAGAAATAATATACATGATAATATAATCCAAATATAATTAAAATGTACAAACTTAAAAATAATGTTACTACATGTCTTGGGTGAATGTGAGGAGGTGAGTTGGCCACACGATATACGAATTGACACATCCACTAATATACATCGTGCCGCATTGTTCGCGCAACCACAATAGGGAGTTCTCCTTCCCGGGTATCACATGCGTGACGAGAACTTTAGACTCGATCCCTTGAAGCGCACGTCCATGAACTATTCCACCCTCGACGATATTCGGGTCCCTCAACCTCCGCCCTATCCGCTGGCCATCAAATACATCCAATATGAACACACTCGGCCAACCAAGTGTCGACAATGGTATGGGGAAGGGAGCCAAATAAGGAAGTGGATCATCGAAATATGCACGTGACGGTGAAGAAGTAGCGAGGTCCACATCCTCGTCCTCCAGCACCTCGTTCTCCCGTGCCTCCTCCTCCTCCTCCTCCACCGCCTTATCCTTCCATTTCCCCTTCCCCTTTTGGTCTCCTCGCAATGTACGCTTCATGAATGCGTACATATCTTCGACCGTCGCCTCCAAACGGGACAGCTTCGCGTCATGTGAATCCACCGTTCGAGCCAACCCGGTGTCGCTCGTCTCCAATCTGATGATCCTAGATTTGGCCACCCACGATCTCACCCCCTTGTCCTCCCCTTGCGATTAGATCCAAGCACTTGGTTGAGTGCGTCTGTGGACAAAGACGCCTTGTCGGCATCAGACTGCGACTCATGCACTTCCTTAAGCTTTGCCTGAAACGACAAAAAGCACATGATTAGTAAAATAAGTAAACTAAAAAATTATAACGTAATTAACAAAAATTAAACTGTTGGATTACTTACAATCATCGCCGCGATGCTCGGGGACACCTCCTTGTCCTTCCCCTTCTTCGTCCGAAGAGCCACATAAGTATCGAGCCTATGTGGCTTACCCCCTGGCTCACTCCCTACCCCCTGAAATAAAATAAAGTAAAATTAGTATCGGCCCCGCAAAGTAAAATAATGAAGAATAATATATTTCTGTAGTTACAGAAAAATTAAATCTTACCTTCATCCTATGCTCCACCTCGGCGTAAGAGGTCCGACCGGAGTAGTGCACGTCCGTCTTTTTTGCCCGGTTTTCCCTCCCCGATTGGCGAGATGCCAATTTTTGATCCTCGATCTCATTGTCAATGAACTTTTGCCATTGTGCCAATGAGATCGGCTCCTTGGGCGGGACGGATCCACGCCATTGTATAATGGACTCTCGTGTTTTTCCAAAGTACCGTGTCTGCATATTTTTCTTCCACGTCTTGTATTGCTCCCTCAACTGCTCCAAGACGGAATCGCGTAGCTTTGGATCCAAGTTGAATTTTTCCTGTCCAACAAATTCAATGTTATTTGCGAATAAATATAAATATAAATATGAAATGAAATCGAAATTGAAATTGAAATTGAAATTGAAATTGAAATTGAAATTGAAATTGAAATTGAAATTGAAATTGAAATATAAATATAAATATATTACCTGTAGTGACGCCCAAACACCTAACTTGAGCTCATATGTCACCTCCTTCCAGCTCATAAACCCCGGGCCGATGACCGTCTTTAGCAGCTCGATGGATCTCGTTAATAGCTCCGATTTGTTCTCGACGGTAATCCCAAATTTTCCATATTTGGGGAGCCTAGGGGCGGAGGAGCCCTCTTCACCTCCGCTACCACCGAGCCCAGACGACATCATCATAAACAGCATCATCATCTTCGCCTTAATACCTGAAGTAGACATTTGCTGTAAAAAAATGTTATTAGTACAGATAAAAAAAAATGTTAATAGTACACATACACACACCCCTACCCCACCCCCACCACACACATGCACACGTCATGCCACTTTTAAAACTAACCAACCCAACATTTCATCAATTAAACTAACAATTAAAGTAGACAATTATTAATTTACTAATTTACTATGAGGGACAATCCTACTTTCATATGAAATTGGCACTAATTATTAATTTACTTTCATCTAAAACTATACAATTAAAATTACAATTAAAGTTATACAATTTCTTAATTAAAGCTATACAATTGTTAAAATTGCCCCACCACACACACCCCGCCCACCCCCACCCCCACCCCCACCCCCACCCCCACCCCCACCACACCCCTTGCCCCCTCCCCCTGCCACACACACACTCACACACCTACACACAAGCACACACACCCCACCCCACCCCCACCCCCACCACCCCACACCCTCCCCCCACCACGACCGTGACAACTACATTTGTCATGGCCTTGTCTTTAATCCTTTATCTTTATATTTATTCTTTGAGATTCTTTTATATTTCAAAAGCCTCTTATCCTCATTATATTTTATCACAATATGCATATCTTATAAGAGAGTCGGGTTTGGCATGAATAATTTGTAATGAAGTCTAGAACGAATCTTACTAAATCAATTGGGTATTTTCATATTTTTATTACTTTATTAATTTATTGTTTATCAATAAAATTATGACATGAGATAATTATAATTGGAGCATAAATTTCATTATCATAAAGGGATAAATCCAACCAAGTACAGAGATTCTACAAATTAAAGTGAGAATTAAATTTAAGACTTTCTAACAACATGCATGTGTATGGATTCTACATAGTTGGGCACGAAAGTAACTAATGATATTCCTAAAAACATACAATTAGCAACATTTTGTGAATTTACTAAACTTTATATAATATTATCAAATTATGTTAAAAAATTATCTAGGGTTTTACCTAATTGAATTATCATATTTTTAGTTAGAAAATTCCACTCCCACCCCCTCCCCCTCCCCCCACCACACCCCGCCCCCACTACCCCCTTCCCCCTCCTCCACCACACACCACCACACACATATATACACACACATATACACATACCCCACCCCTCCCCCCTCCCCCCACCCCCATTACCCCCTTCCCCCCTCCCCCATCTCACACCAACACACACATATATACACACATACATATACACATACACATACACATACACATACACATACACATACACATACACATACACATACACATACACATACACATACACATAGAACTGAAAGAGAAAGAGAGGAAAAAAAAATATACCTTAGAGAGAGAGAGAGAGAGAGAGCAAAAATCGCCTAGAGAGAGGGGGGAAACCAAAAAATATGGGAAATAAAGAAGCCTAGGGCTTTTTTTTACTGAGAAAGTTGTCATGGTCGTGTCAAGGTCATTGACCATGACACAAATCTCGTGTTTTGTGTCACGATCATTGACCTTGACAAGGGTGGCCGGCTGAAAGGTGACAATTTTATCATTTTGGTGTAGTGACTATCCCACCAAAGTTGTGGAGGATTTTTGTTCAGTTCCCCAGCCTCATAGGGCACTTTATCATCAACAACTAATCTTCTTCGAGCAGAATTTGGAGTGGTCCCATCCTTTATGGGTCTTTTCTCATCGTGTCCCCTCTAAATATGCTCTTCATTAACTAGCTGAAGGGAAAAAGTATATTATACTTTATTCGTGGAACGAACGGTATCATAAGCCCCAGGCAGTTAGACTGGGGTTTTCAATAGCGGTGGGACATTTGGATGAGGGTTGGTCGGATTGGTAGGCTGAGGGATAACAGGCACTTGGTCGTTGTGACACCCAACTATTCTAATCATGGGTGATCATTCCATTATTAAATTAAATAGGGATCATCAATGGTTTCATTCTTAGCATCACTATTGAATTTTTAATTATATTGCTAATACCCTAATGTCCCGGTGTTAAAATTTTAATCTTTTTATTTACATGAAATAATTTGAGCTATTAAATGACATTAACCATTCCATTAAACAACATAATAAATAATAAAACACTTGAATAAATAAACATGACTGGAATAAACACTCTAGACTGAAGTCCACAAACTAGTCCATAAATAAAACCAAATCCAACAACTGGAAATAAAATAGAAGTACAGTGTCTTTGAAAGAACTACTAGCTAAAGATGGGAGGCCTGCCCGACTGAGATAACTGAAAGATAACAAGGAACTGATAAAAGTGGAAGCGTCTAGTACTGAGGTCCTACAACGTCCACAACAAATGCAACACGTCAAATAAGAATGGACTCCTAAACTTGGTGTCTCCATGGATGGGCACCTAAAAGGTTTTTACAAAAATGGATTTGAAAAGGGTCAGAGCCCAAGAAAAATAGCTTAAAATAAACATTTTTCAAGTATTTAAAATGCAGTAAGGGAAGATATTGTATATATGTTAACTTCACGTGCCCTCACTTGAGATCCTCACGTCTCAACTATTATGCATGCCTAATGTATTATTCTAAACCAACCTGGTTACGCTACCCCGCCTAACTAGTCCCACTAAATCTCTATCTTCATACTAATTCGTTGAGCCCACCCGTATTACCCATACAATACGTTATCGAATTTCTAAACCCTTTAGCCAATTTAAAATCACCAATCAAGCATTTATTTTTGCATACTTAGGTTACTTTAGATATCACGATCTTTATTTTCTACTAATATACACGCAATAAAATAAGTCACACACACATATATACACACACTCATAATATATACGTATATTTCACCCCTGGGTTGAGGCCCGCAATGCGTTCATACTCTGCTAACAAATCCGGGTACATCGCGTACTAAATAAAAGACTTCCAGTTCGAAATCATTCTCTAACCAAAATTCACGATTCACATGATTTGGAGGCGAACATAGTTCTAAGACTTTGGGCTACGCACACACCTAATGGGTCCAAATGTCCGGTCACACTATCATCCACACAAGTAATGCCCAACCCTAAGTTTTATGTTCTGAGGCACAAGTATAAAATCCACCTAAATGGGCTCATCCGGATAAGACTGCCCACGACGCGAAACCTCCCGTGATTGCAGATAGCGTAGGTATGTTCACACACATAAGAAGTCAAAAAATAGGTATTCACACAACCTATATATACCATAAATATAGGTATACACGCAACCTATAATGTATCCCGTATGTAGTATATACTCTCGAATATCCTACATATTATCAATTTTTCATTACACTTCTCATTGTATATTCCCAAATGTTTCGCACCACTCGAAGGGTAACAATTATTCCTTTAAATTATCTCAATAGTCATAACATCACCCCACCATTGGTTTAAACTTAGGTTCACTCATGCTCTCCGTAACCCGTTCTAATTCTCGTGAATTCATTACATTACAAATTTTGTCGATTAATATTAGCCTCAATTTTTCTCACTTATGACTAAGTCCCAACCCTACCATTAGCCTACTGGTAACCAAAATATCTCTCACCATATTTTAAAGGTATCCCAAAAGTTCACTCGATCATCATATAAAGGTTCAAGGCTTAAAATGGGAAGATTGCCAAAATCTGGGAAACCGAATCGATCCGCTCAATGGACAAATTGATATGAAAAGTGTTAGTTATTCTCCTTCTTTACAAAGTTACGATTTTTCACCATGAAAACTTCTTCAAAACTCCATTAAACTTCTTCAAACTCCCAACCAACTCTAACAATCATTTATTATAGGTCTAGTAACGACTTTGAACGCAAATAACACATTTAATCTTGTAAAATTCAATTGAAGAACAGATCAAAACTTAAGACGTACACAAAACCCTAGTTTCTCATGTTCTTCATTTCTTTCAATCAAAAACCCAGATTTCTTCTTTTATTATCATCTCATATGTTATGATTTCATTTTCTATTCACATAGGATTCAATCTGCATGCAAATGCTGCCCAAGAGCATGAATTAAATCTCTAATTTAAAACCAAAATCATTTATTCAAGTACATTATTCAATCCTACACTAACATGGATAGTATGTGCACCCTAATTTTGAAAAAGAAACACTTGCCTTGAGATTTTAGGTCTTATTTTGTACAAAAAATTGGTGGGATTGCCTTCATCACCTCCCGATCTAAACTCCAGTGGTGGTGGTGCAAAAGCGGTGTGGGAAACCCTGCAAACCTTCTCCTTCCTCCTCTAATGGCCTCTCTATATTTTGTAATCGCTAACCCTAACATCCTCAACCCACATGTTGATATAAAAATATTAAATTCGTAGGTCTCTTTACTCTAAAAATTCAAAAGACCAAAATACCCTTTCGAGGTGCTAGTTTGGCCTAAAAATGTCCCTAAACCCAATTCAAACCCCTGAGAACACTTTTTTGTTACTATTTCGACCCTTCCCGACATACTGGCACACTCAAAATGACCATTTGGATGATCCATAAATAAATTACATTATATCTTGTAAATCGAAGTCCCATATGACTGACACGCGCGTCCCGACTAAATTATCGTAATTGCCGTATTTCTCACTCACAACGATCATAATGCGTTCTTACTAATTTATTACTCGTTCATTAAGTAATAATAAATATAATTCATACAAATAAATATTAACCCGTGTCTCGTTAATTAATATTTATTTTAATCCGGATTAATTTCCTATTTTAATTTAATTAATCTCAATATAAATCATTAAAAATACGAGGTGGTACATACTTCCCCCTAAAAACGGAGTTTTGTCTCGAATTCCAAAAAAATACCTGGTATAAATAACTCTGGATATTTGTCGTGCATCTTATCCTCGCGCTCCCAAGTAGACTCGTCAGCATTATGGTGCCCCCACTGAACACGTACAAGTGGAACAACCTTCGACCTCATCATCCGCTCACTATGGTCTAAAATAGTAACTAGCCTCTCATGGTATGAAGTATCGGGTTGTATATCAATATCCTACAATGCAATGTGAGTGTGAGATAACTCACCCCGGAGATATTATCTCAGCGAAGAAATGTGGAATACATCATGAATTTGACGCAAGTGCTCCGGCAATCCGAGTCTATCTGTAACTGGCCCAATCCGCTCGATGATAAGGAATGACCCCATATACCTTAGTGTTGACTTCCCTTTCTTCCCGAACCTCATTATCCCCTTCATAGGAGATACACGTAGCAATACGTGGTGCCCCACCTTAAACTCTAAGAAGAGCCGCTTAGCATCGGTGTAACTCTTTTGTCTATCCTTAGCTATCCATATAAGACTCTGAATCAACTAAATCTTGGCCCAAGTATCCTGGACCACCTATGGTTCAAGAATCTTGTTGTCCCATACATTTAACAAATAATAAGGTGAACAACAAGGTTTGTCGTACAATGCCTCAAATGGTGCCATGCCAATTGTAAACTGGTAGGAGTTATTATGCGTAAACTCCACCGGTGGAAGATACTGCTACCAACCTCTGTCAAAATCAAGGATACACATTCGCTGCATATTTTCTAACATCTGATTCGTCCTCTCTATCTTCCAATCCATCTGGAGATACAAGCCATAGTCAATCGCAACTCGGTACCCATGGCCTCCTGCAAACTCTCCCAAAAATGAGACACGAAGATTTTGTCCCTATCGGACACAATATCGAGTGGCACCCCATGTAGTATCACTATCTCAGCAATGAAAATCTGGACATACTGTCTCGTGGTATAATCCGTCCGTACGAGCAGGAAATGGGCCACCTTATTCGACCGATCCACTATCACCCAAATAGAATCGTGACCCCTCTAAAATGTAGGTAACCCAGTGATGAAATCTATGGAAATGCTCTCCCATTTCCATATTGAAATCTCTAACGGCTGCAGAACCCTTGTTGGTTTATGATAGTCCACTTTCACCAGCTGACAAGTGGTACACTTCGAGACAAATTATGCAATGTCTTTCTTCATTCCACTCAAACAATATTTTCATTCCATATCCTGGTAAATCTTATCCCCTCTAGGATGTATCATAAATCGTGATCCGTGCGACTCTTCCATCACCGCGAGTCGCAGGTTCTGCCCCTCTGTGATAATCAATCTCCCGTTGAAGAGTAAGCCTCCCTTTAAACTCACAGAATTAAACTCTGCTCCCCCGACTAAAAGTTGTCGAATCCGATCTTAACAAAATGAATCCACTGCTTGGGCCTATACCACTCTCGTGACAATCTGGGGGTGATGGTAATAACTGACATGAATGATCTGGCAACTGAATCCTGGTGTCCCTGCACCTTCCATTTTGCCTTCCAAAATTTAGCCACATCCCCCACAGGCCTATGGCTCAATGCGTCTGCCACCGCGTTAGCCTTCCCCGGATGGTACTATTTTTCGAACTGATAATCGTTCATAAAAACCTACGCATATTTAGCTCTCTCTTAGTGACCAAATACTTTAGTGACTTATGATCTGTGAATAGGCAAAAAAAATCCCCCATAAGGTAATGTCTCCAAATCCATAATGCAAATATAACTGTCGCTAACTCCAACTTGTGGGTGGGGTAATTCCTCTCCTAAGGCTTAAGCTTGCGATAAGCATAAGCTATAACATGGTTCTCCTGTTGTTTCACCCCCCAATTCCCTCTAGGAATGCATCATTAAAAATAAGATACTCCACTCCCACCCTGGGCGAGTACGGGTGCTGAAGTCATCTTGTTCTTTAGCTCATCGAAATCCAACTGACAAACATCATCCCAAATAAACGGTACCCCTTTGCAAGTCAAGTTGGTCAACGGACACACAATCTTTGAAAAAACCTGAATAAATCGTCGATAGTACCCGGCTAACCCAAGAAATTGCACACCTCCGTCAGTGTCGTGGGATATCCACACTCCCTCATCGCTAAAACTTTACTCTGATTCAATGATATCCCCCTATTAGATACAATATTCCCCAATAATTGTACCTCATGCAGCCAAAATCCACATTTCTCAAACTTAGCGTACAACTAGTGCTCGCGCAATGTCTGTAAAACTTGACGCAGATGCTCTGAATGCTCCTCCTCAGTCTGAGAATAAATTAGGATATCGCCAATAAAGACAATGACAGACCGATCTAAGAATTCTCTGAACACCCTATTCATCAAGTCCATAAACACAGCTGGTGCATTGGTTAGCCTAAATGGCATAACCCGAAACTCATAAGACCCATATCTCATTAGAAAGTCAGTTTTAGATACATCTTTCTCTCGGGTGCGCAACTGGTGGTACCCTTTCCTCAGATCTATCTTAGAAAAGTAGGAGGCTCCTCTTAGATGGTCGAATAAGTCATCGATTGCAGGCAACGGATATTTATTCCATATTGTGACCTTATTCAACTCCCGATAATCCACACATAGGTGTGGAGATCCATCTATCTTCTTCACAAACAGCACTGGGGCACCCCAACGCGAGGTACTCCTACAAATAAAACCCTATCCCAAAAGTTTATCAATCTGATCTCATAGCTCCCTGATCTCCATAGGAGCCATAGGATAAGGCGCACGATATATCGGTCGAGTGATCAATGCTAAATCAATGACAAACTCTATCTCTCAACTAGGCGATAATCCCAGTATCTCCTGGAATACATCGGCAAAATCAGACACAACCATAATCGAATCTAGGGAGATTACCATCCCCTTAGAGGTCTCCTCTTTAATATTGTATAAGTGGATCGACGATCCTCCTTTAGGACGAGGCATCACCACTAATAATATCTCCTGGCCCAAAATTGCAAACACGATGCTCCTACTATAATAATCAATCATGGATCTATACGCTGCTAGCTAATCCATGCCAATAATGGTGTCATATTCAGACATATCTAACACGAGCATATCGGTGGGCAAAATAGGTCTCCCAATATCTATACTCATACCCCGATAAATAAAAAAGATAAGTGTCCCGCTACCTAGTGGTGAGTCTACGCACGTGGTTGTACTATTGGCCATGCCTAACAACCCTGCGAATCATGCAAATATAGTGGCTAAAAATGAGAGTGAAGCCCCAATGTCATATAAGATACGCCCTAAAGTCCCATGTATAAGAGACGTATCCTCAACTGTGAGTGGAGCCTGTGGAACTACGGGCTTGTGGACATTATACACATTCCCATATTCTAACTTCCCCTACTGAGTTGAGGATACTGTTATGAATGGTACAGCAGGCACACTACACCAAAATTGGGCTAATGGTTATGGACTTTATCCCTGACCAGGAAGTGTGGGTCGCGGATTTGGTCCGTGAACAAATTGGGCGTGACCAATTTTGGTATTCACGGCCCAATTCCCTGACCCACAGCCTGGTCACGGATTTCCATAGTCACAGATGTGGTCATGGCCCATAGCCCTGACCCTATTTGTAAGCCTGGACACAACCCAAACCCATGACTGATACGTCACAAATATTGCATATTTTTGCCATTTATCTTTATGCATTTAGCACTTTTATGGTCCTTAATGCCTATATTTATCCTCTTTAACTAGACAGCCTTGAAATTGGACATATATATGTTTTTCAGGGATTAATTATGCTTTTGTAGTTATTGGAACGCTAAACGTGAGGTTTGGTTGCATTTTTGAGAAGTTTCACATTGGACGCTACTTCAAGGGAATTTTAGTCAATTCACACTTCATCTCCATCTCAAGGATTTTCCACGGATGCGTAGTTCATTTATTTAGCATCGCGTGGCCACAAATGGTGTGTCATTTCGAGTTCGAACGAAGAAGTTATTCTCGATTTCATTTTGAAGCTTTCCACCCATGTGAAGAGCAAAGAACACCAAAAAACAGAGTACCGGTCGACCGCGCCCTGATGCCAATCGATCGCGTCTTTCCATTTTACCTTGGGTCAGAGATAGTGGTCTTAAATTAAGGGACCGATCGATCGCGCCCCTAATGCCGATCGACCGGTAGTAGCAGTTACCCGACGATTTCCCTTTCCTTTTCTTTTTCCTTTATTTCTTTTGTAACTTACTATATAAACCAATTTCGATTTGTATGTATAATATCTTGTAATAATAGATCATTTTCCCTTAATAAAGGGTTTGGAATCTAGGGTTTGGACGGTTTGGGAAGTGTGACATTTTCTCCTTCCAAGGGTTTATCCGTATAGTGGGTTTGCCCATCGCAGTTGTGTAAAACACTATCCTCCATCTTCTTCATCAATCCGAGTTTCCAATGTTTGTATTTATTTATTTATCGCATTTTTACTTGCTTTCTAGTTTCGATTTACTACTTTCTTTACATGTTTTCTAGTGTATATTTACCACATTTTTATCATACTTTGTAGGTTAAATTAGCCTAGGTTGTGTTGGATTGAACTCACCTAGGGTTGATGTGTTGATTTGCTTTGGTGATGGAGTTTACAGGTTTATTTCGAGTGGGTTGCCCTAGTTATTATACCTAGGAGATTTAACGGGGTATATCATGTATGCTACGTATTTATGACCTCACGTGCGTGATTTTTGGGGTATTTATTAACGCCAAAATCTTATTAGACTTTTATACGAATTTAGGGATGTGACAACTCTTGATTTAATTAATTGCCTAAACGAGACGCAGTCTTAATAATTCATTGACCCATGTAACCATTTTATACTAATTAACTCGGGGTGAGGGATATCCGAAGCAACCTATAGTTTTTATTCACTTTTGTAAGTCTAGTTTAATTATATGCCTAAATTAAGTTTTCTTTTCTTTTAATCACCTTTTATAATTTTATTCCTGAAATAATTCGATTACAACCTAGCAACATTCTCTGTGGATTCGATACCCGAACTTGGCCTCTATACTCCCTTTTTTATTGTAGTCATAAGTTTAGGTTTTTGTATTAAGGAGGTGAACAAAAAACAACGATCGGCTTTTTGACACGCTCTACTTTTCACCCTTAATCAAAATGGCGCCATTGCCGGGGAGTGTTTTGTTTTAGATTATAATTGTGTTATTATTTCGTAGTATTACCCTTCCTAGGATTTGCATGGAAACTCTAAATCCCCCCACTCTCGTCAACACTAAGCCGCCAGATATACCAACTATCTGAAATAGATCTTTTGCTTCTGTTATGGTTGAATCCTCTTCCTCACATGCACTGGATCTTAAGAAACCTACAACCTTCAAGGGGGAACCTGCAGTTTTCTTTTCCGAGGAGGATATTTCTACCCTATCGAAGCCTTTCAAACATGCTTTAGTAGGGAAGTTTTCCCATGGTCGACCTTCAATGGAGATGATTAGGCAAGTCTTTCAAACTTTCTCTCTAAAAACATCATTCAATATGGGCCTTCTTGATCATAAACATGTTTTGATTAGACTAAACTCTGATGAAGATTACTCTCGTATGTGGATGAGAGAAACTTGGTATGTTGGTAAGTTCCCCATGAGAATTTTTAAATGGACTCTTGAATTTCGTCTAGATATTGAAAATAGCTTTTCCCCCATCTGGATATCCTTCCCTCAACTACCCATACATTTCTTTTCTAAATCCTCTCTATACTCCATTGCTCAATTGATAGGAAATCCCCTTAAACTTGATGCTTCTACTACTGAAATCAATAGACCAAGTATCACTAGGGTATGTGTGGAAGTGGACTTAACTAAACTTATTTCTTGAAGAGTTTGGATAGGATGTGGATCTAAGGGGTTTTGGCAGGAGGTAGTAGCTGAAAACATCCCTAAATAATGTAGCAGTTGCTCTAAAAAAGGCCACGATGAAGCCTCATGTTTGTTCAAATCCCAAGTTTCAAATTCCCAGCCTATTAAGACCACTCAATTTGTAATTAAGAAGAACTCCAATCATAATGTTGAAAGTATCAAAGTTGTTCCATCAGAGAAAGGCATAGCAGGTATGGCATATCCATCAGATAAAGGCAAATCAGTTATTGTTCCTTTATAGAAAGGCAAAGGTGTTATGGATGATCAACTTCCAATTATAGAGAAGGTTACAAACAATTTTATAATTGCTACTTCAATTAAAACTCCTAGCACGGATCAAGAAGGTTTGGTAGCTGCAGATAATAGAGATCAGGTGGAAGAAATATGTGACAAGAATACTACAATTATTCATTTTCATGGCAATCAAGCCAACAAAGTTCAAGCCAACAAGATTCAAGACCACGTTCAGAAAATTCAAAATATTGATATCAGTGCTGAAGAAGTTGCCATCGTGGACTCAAGCTCTTTGTCTCCAAGAGCTACAGAGTTATCGGACTATAAGATAAATAATGATTCTCTCACATTGTATATATCTGATCAAAAAATAAATGTTCAATATAACCTCAGTTCCTTGGAAGAATTGAAACAATGTGCTAGTAAATTTGACAGAAAGATCAGTAGACATCAGGCCCATAAGGAAGAGGAACAGGTAAAATATTGCAGTAATGTAGACTCTTTGGATCAGGTAAAGAAACTGAAAATGATTGACCCTCTTTTTAAGAGACTAACCAGATTCAGATCCAGAGGTAACAACAACTCTCACCCTTTTATTCCTAAATGATTAGTCTAATTGCTTGGAATGTTAGAGGGGGCTGCAAAAAAGTTCGCTTCTAGAAGAGTCAAAATGCTTCTGAAAATGCATAAAATCCCATTTATAGCTATCTTAGAACCTAAAGTGGTTACTCAAAAAATTGATAAGTATAAAATGAAATGGGAATTTGAAGGTTGCTGCAACAATAATAGTGGAAAAATTTGGGTTTTTTGGAGATTTGGTATATCTGTGAATGTGTTTGAGGATCACTCTCAGCATATAACAGTTCAAGTTGTCCATTCAGCTATAAAGAACCCAATATTCTTATCAATTATTTATTCTAAGTGAACAAAAGAAGAAAGCAGAGATCTATGGGTTAACTTGGAGCCATTGTCTAGAAATATTGAATCTTCTCCCCATTTGGTTATTGGTGACTTCAATGTGGTTTCTAAGCAAATCGAAAAAGTAGGAAGCAATGACATTAATTTTCAAGTTGTAGAGGATATAAATCAGGCTATTGATGATTATGGTCTTCGAGATATGGGTTATTATGGTTCTAGGTACACTTGGTACAATAAAAGAAAACAGGAAGACCTAATTATGGCAAGGCTGGACAGGTGCCTTTTCAATTCAGCTTGGGAAGCTTGTTTTCCCACTTCTCGAATCCTTCACTTGAACAAAACTTCTTCAGACCATACTCCTCTGTTACTTACTATAAAACTATCATGGATGACTATCTGATACCCTTTAAATTCCAATCAATGTGGTGCTCTCACAATTCTTTTGAAGCTACAGTGGAAAAGTCATGGAAATTAGCCTGCTCTGATTCAGCTATGAGGAATTTTGCCCTGAAACTGAAAAGACTAAAAGGGGACTTGAAGATCTGCAATAAAGTTAATTTCAAAGACATATTCCAATCGGTGAGAAACTTATAGGATGACATAGCTCAACTTGAAGCTAATTATGAGATTGACAACTCTGATTCCAATAGAGAAGTTCTTCACCAAACTCAATCTAAATTGTTAGATGCTATGAAAGTTGAAGAGGAATTTTGGAGCCAGAAATCTTCTCTAAAATGGCTTAAGCAGGGAGGTGCCAATTCTAAATTTTTTCATGCTACTATTAAGGATAAGCAGCAGAAGCTAAATATTCATTCTCTAAAAACTCAAGAAGGATCTGTTTTGGAGGACCCCCAAGAATTGAAGAATCACATCCTTAAGTTTTTCATGGACCTATGGTCTCCCGAGTCTCCTATTCACTTGGAGGATCTTTCTGAGTATATTCATCATATTATTTCTTCTAATATGAATGAAGTTCTTGAGGACTTTCCTTTTGAAATGGAGATTCTCAAGGATATTAATGATCTTAATGACGAAGCTCCTCCTAGACCTGATGGCTTCAGTGGCACTTTTTATCAAAAATGTTGGCCTATCATTAAAACTGACTTAATTGCTGCTATATCTTATTTCTTTGCAGGTAGCTCAATTCCTCAAAGATGGACCAATACTACCGTAGTTCTTATTCCCAAAACAAAGTGCCCCAAGTCTTATGCAGAGCTTAGACGTATTATTCTATGTAACTTCTCTATGAAGATCATAACTAAGGTTCTTTCTAATAGACTGGAAAAATTTCTTCCATTGATCATTTCTCCCAATCAGAGTGGATTTATCCAAGGGAGAGATATTCAAGATAATATCTTACTGGCTAAAGAAATGGTTGAAAACATTGGCAAGAAGTCTCATGGAGGAAATATTCTAATCAAGCTTGACATGGAAAAAGCCTACGATAGGGTCAATTGGGGATTTCTTATTTCAGTTCTCAGGAGCTTTGGATTTGGGGAAAAATGGATTAACTATATATAGAGAATTATATCTTCAAATTGGTTTTTTATCCTCTTCAATGGTCAAATTTGTGGTTAATTTAAATCAACTAGAGGTTTGAGATAAGGGGACCCTATTTCTCCAGGTCATTTTATTCTGGCTACAGAATTCTTGAGCAGAGGTCTTAATCATTTTATGGAAAAAAGGAAAATCAATCCTTTCTACATGCCTATTGTCAACCCTATTATTTCTCATTTAGCCTTTGTAGATGACCTTATCATATTCTGTAGTGTGGATAAAAGAAGTTTAAGACAGCTTATGGCATTTCTTGATTTGTATGCTTCCAAATCTGGCCAAAAAATTAACTTCTTTAAGAGCAGTTTTTCGGTTGATTCTAAATCCTCTCACCATTTCGAGTCTAAGGTTGCTAATTGTACAGGCCTGAGATTTAAAGATCTACCCATAAAATATTTGGGATGTCCAATATTTAAAGGGAGAAACAAGCTGAAATTCTATGACAGCCTGGTGCAATCGTTGAGATCTAAGCTTGCTGGTTGGAAATTTAATCTTTTATCTGCAGGTGGGAGGCTTATTCTTATCAAGCACGTGTTGACTTCCATCCCTATATTTCTATTGGCATCTATTTCACCTCCCAAAACTATAATCCATAGAATTCACTCTCTTTTCAACAAATTTTTTTGGGGTGGCAATAGTGAGCAAGGTTGGAAATTTCAATGGAAAAAGTGGGAGTTTTTATGTAGAGACTTTAAATCAGGGGGTATGGGGTTTAAGGAATTCAATCTTATCTCTAAAGATGCATCTATTAGATTGTTCTGGAAATTTAAAACAGAGAAATCTTGGTGGTATTCTTTCATGGCCAACAAATACAAAAACTTAAATACAGCCTCAAGAGGTGGATCCCAGACTTGGAAGAGAATTCAGTCAACTAGAGAAGTCTGCTTACAAAATATGGAGGAGATTGATGGCCAGTGGATTTGGAAACCTCATGATTTAGGTGAATTCAATTTCTCATCTGCCTATTCTATTTCTAAAGAGAGCTTTCCCTCTTCTAGAGTTTTTGATCAGATATGGGATTCTAATATTCCTAAAAAGTGCTCTATTCTAACCTGGAAGTTGTTGAATTACTGTGTGCCTATTGACAATTGCATTAAAGAGGTGGGTATAAGGCTTTGTTCGAGATGTAAGGCCTACAAAAGCAATGAAGAATCAATAACCCACTCTTTTATTCATTGTCCAATCAACCATCCTATTTGGAAATTCTTTGCTGATCTTATGGGAATTTCTTTGGATAGCTCTTCGATGTCAACTCTTCTTCATAGTTGGTGGTTGAAAGCAGGTTCAAAGGACTACTTCAAATTCTTATGTAAGTGTATTCCTATAATGGTGTGTTGGGAGATTTGGAAAAGTAGAAATTTATCTACTTTTGAAGATGTTAGCATGGAAGCTTCTCAAATTATTTCCAATGCTATTTCCTTTATTTCTGCTATCTGCTCAAGTCTCATCTTTAGAAACTCCCTTTCAGGTTTTGATGGTGGTCTAAAAGAGATCTTCAAAATCCAATCTAAAAATTGAAAGCAAATTTTTTCATCTATTAAATGGTCTTTACCTCCTACAAATAGTTTTAAACTTAACATTGATGGTGCTTCTAAGGGTAAACCAGGAGATAGTGGTTGTGGTGGCATGGTGAGGAATGACAAAGGAGACATGATCTTAGCTTTTTCTCAATCTACTAACTCATATTCTAATTCTTTTGCTGAATTAAATGGGCTTAGAGTGGGCATAAATCTTTGTATTGAATACCATATAGAGGAGATTCATATCGAGGTTGACTCTATGTTTGTGGTGAATCTTATAAATAGAAGCTGGAAACCCCCATGGAAGCTGAAAGGATTGGTGACTGAAATAAAAGAAGACTTAAAGCTCCTGAAATATTCTTTGTCCCATTGTTACAGAGAATCTAATATGGTGGAGGATTATTTAGCAAACTAATCTAATATGGTGGAGGATTATTTAGCAAACTATGGCATTCAATTCAATTCGATTCAGATCTTTTCATCATCTTTAGACCTCCCTCCTATGGTTAGGGGCTTTCGAGATCTTCAAAATAGTAAATTCTAACCATGGAATCACCTTTAAAATGATGTATAAGTCGTAAAGGAGATACTAAAAGTAGTACTACAAGAAATTAAAAGGCCTTATATTATTTTTTTGCCTTGAATTTTCTATCATTGGCTTTGGATATTTTCATCATTAAATGGATTTTTTTATGGAGAATTACACACACAATTTGGTATACACTAATCGATGATACTTAAATTCAAATCAATGTAATTTCACCAACGGTGGCCCTTTTCATTTTGAAAACTTCTCATCAATCAACTACATCAAGTAAATATATTTTTCATAAAACTCTCAAATAGTCCATGTAAACATTTATCAATTGAATTGACCAATCTTAGATTTTGAGATTTAATTATGATTAAAAAATCAAGCAATCATGAAAGTCACATTTATGACTCATATGATCCAAAGAATTGTAAAGTGAAATCAATATCAAATATCTCAATAAAACTTGACTTATCAGGATTAAACATATCATTGATAATATTATCATTTTCATATCATTGTTTTGAATCTATGGTTCAATCTATTTTAAAAATAAGTTCATACAATGAATCATACGTATACATTGAACTTAAGGATCACAAAATCTTTTTTGGTTTTTAAAATATGATGTGTACATACATACCATGTAAGGAACAATCATATAAGAAAAATTCATGAAATGGACAATCCTTGAAATTCCTTAGTAAAATCATGGAAAATATCCCAATATGATAATGAAAACACTCACCCAACAATTGATCCCATATGAATCAATGAGTATCTAGGAAAGGAGATTTAACCTACAAAGACTATAAATATATCATTCATCTACATATCTGGGTATAAGGGAGTGTTGACTCTCATGGATCCTTGGGGGCACGAAGATTACATACTTCTTCCTCTCAACCTTTGTTTGAGGAATTCCGATTTTAACTTTCTCTCTAAGAGCATTCCTAGGTCTACCTCTCATAGAAACCCAACATTTTGTCCTCAAAGGAATTTTTTCTTATGGAATGTGTTACTATGTCTATGTAATCGAATTTTTCTCATGTCGTTCCTTATTTACCTTGGAGTTGAAATATAATCATACCAAAAATTGGTCTTCTCTTAATTTTTTTTCTCTCTTAAAAACATCATCTCTCCAAAAATTATGTTTCTCAAAATTCCTTCTTTGAGGAACAAAATTCCTCCTCACATATTTCCTTTGCAAAGGTGGTATTTCCTTAAAATGTTTCTTACCATGCAAATGAGGTGGAACATATGGAAAAGGTCTTGGATTACTATCAACATGATGTCTAACAAACTTTCTCCTATTGAAGACATACCCATACATAAACTTTATAACTCTTTCCAAACGCAAAGTGTTAACTTTAGACATAAGAGGATAAATATTATTTATTAAGGCATCAAAAAATTTCAAGACAAGTGTTAACATGTGAATTACTAAGTGTGAAGAAAGATTTTCTAAGGTGTCGGTGAGGATGATAAAGAGTTCACACATAAGATTTACATTGTACGTCCTTAGAATGAGACTTGGGATAACCTCTTTATTTTCATTGTATCTTTTTTATTTTGTTACAAAATGACTCAAGATGAGCTTCCTTGCGATAAAAGGTGCAATAGAATGAATGTGAATGATCCTTTAAAATATTTTAATCATATTTTTTTTCTTTTGCACATTCTCTTTAACTTTTTATTTCTTTTCATTTTTCTTAAAAGTCAATTGATCGATATAATTCAATTCATGTAATGAAGATGAACTCTCACTAGATGCCTTAACTTGAGAAGATGATGACTTGGACTTTAATTATTAACAAATTCAAACACAATTTTTAAAGATTCAACTCTCTTCTCAAGTTCACTTTTAAATACTTCACAAGAAATGTAAGGACATATTTTACATAGTCCTGTTTACATTAGAGTATGTCGTATACCGCTACAACCGTCGAAGATTTATTCAAGTTAAATAATGCATCAAGATGGATCCGAATATCAACATTCTTCAACAATCAAGCCTCAGCGAAATAGATTTTAGTAAGGTTGTGTTTAAGTCCCTTAATAGTTCATTTAAAGTGTTGGGATAATTTTTCTAAAATGTTTTTAAACATATGAGGCATTGTTTTTCATCAAAATAATTTTATTTAAGTGTTGAGGTGGAGTTTTAATAAAGTTTATTTTTCGCTGATGTCGTTCAAATGACATGTCAATGTCGTTCAAATGACATCATAAAGTCGTTCAAATGACAGCTTCAAGCGATAGGCTATGTCGCGCGAAGGCTCGTTTGTAGCTTTCTTGAAGTAGTTTATCAAACGACATTACACTATTTTGGTTTTCTAAACTCGTTTGATATGTCGTGAGATGTCACTTCAAACAACATTTAAAATTGTTTGAGCAACATAAGGATCTCGTTCGAGCGAGAACACGGACTCAATTTTTTTATAAATAGCGTGTTAAATGAGTCGTTTTTCTCAAGAAGACCTGAGTTTTTTCATCCACAAAAACTACAAACTGCAGAACAATTTTGTCTTCGTCATTTAGGGTTTAAACATTTGTTTATCTATTCATAAAAGTCCCAATAGTTTAATGAATTTTTTTGGAACCCAAGATACGATATTGTTAAAGTTTCTCTTGTATAGAGGCTAAATCTACCGCGGATGACTGCGTGCCATTGGGTGTAGTTGCGGTTGTTCCTTGTTGAATACAGAGTTGTGTGTTCTTGTGCGTTTGCTATGGTTTATCCATTGCTGACTCTAGGTTGAAGTCTATATAAGTGTCTGCTGATTTCATTGTATATGTAAGTTGCGATATACCTTTGCATAGTGAAATAAAAGGTTTATCTGAAAAGGTTTTTTCCTAAAATCTATGTGTCAGAAATTTATTTGTGATGGTTTGATTTACCCACCTAGATGCATATTTTAGGGTTCAATTAAAATTGGTTTAAAAATTGGATCCAATTAAATAAGTTTAAAATTAGAAATTTGTGAATTGGCTTAAATCGATATCACACAGCATTAGCGCATTTACAAATTGGTATCAGAGCTTTTCAAGCGATCTTACCTTTACAAATTGGTATCAAAGAAGGTTTCTCTAATTTATCGAGTGATCCTTGTTTTTCACAAAAAAATTTGTGATAATGATTTCTTTTGAAAATTTTTGCAATGTTTCCGAATGAAAATTTATATAATCGGTTGCCAGTTTTTTACGGGTCTAATTATGCCTACTGAAGAGCCCGTATGAAATAACATTTAAAAGCAATCGACGGGAGAGTTTGGGTTGTTTGTGAAAGAGGGTGGACTCCTCCCACTGTCACCGAGAATAATGTCACTAATCTTAAACTCGTCACTGATTGGACTGAGGATGAGTTTAAATGGAGCACTTTTAATTCTCGTGGACTAGGTGCAATTCCAGGAGCCATCAACCCTGACGAGTTCCAACGTATTATGACATGCACTACGTTCAAAGAAGCGTGGGATGTTTTACAACTTACCTATGAAGGCACGAATGCGGTTAAAGAGTCTAAATTAAAAAAATTTAACTATTCAATTTGAAAAGATTACCATGCTTGAATCTGAGTGTTTTGTTGACTTTTATGCACGCCTGTCAACACTAGTTTCAATCTTGGTGAGCACATTCCCGATGCACGAGTGGTTAAAAAGATTTTGAGATCGTTGCCTAAACATTTTATCCTTAAAGCAACTATTTTAAATTCCTTAGGAAATTTGATCAATTTAAAGTTAGAAGAGCTGGTAGGATACCTCCAGACATATGAAATTGACATGTTTCCTGAAACTGTCAAGCCTAAGGAGAGAGGGATAACACTTAGAGCCCAGCCTGGAAAAGGAGAGGAAGTGTCCAAGAGAGAGAAGAAAAATAAAGTGAGAGTTTTTGAGTCCGAGTCTGAGGGCGAGTTTGATTTTGATGATGTGGCCATTATTGTGAAAAAATTTAAAAAGTTTCTAAAATTTTCTAAAGAAAATTCTTCCGATAAAATATTTTTTGAGAAAAATAAAAAGATATATGAGGCCAAAGAGAGCGGTAAGAAAGATAAAGAGGGAGAAGAGAGAGGTTTTAATTATGAGGGTAAGGGGCATAAGGTGTTTGAGTGTCCCACTAGGCTAAAGAGAAAGGAAAAGAAGATTGCCATGCCTGCCACTCTTAGCGATAGTGAGGAAGACGTGAAGGATTCAGGGGATGAATCTTCACATGGGATGTGTGTAGACTTTTTAGCTAGTCACATGAGAACACCTAGTTTATCCCACGATGATGAGGAAACTTATGCACGTGAGAGTCCTGATAATGATTTGGGTGTTTCTAGCGAGTGTGAGAGTAAGTGCGCTAATGAAAGTGAAAGTGATCTCCAAATTTCATTTAGAGATTTGTACGTCGAGACCTTAAAGACGAAGAAGTTCAATAAGGATTTAGGTCTTAGTGTGTGTGTGTGTGTGTGTGTGTGTGTGTGAGAGAGAGAGAGAGAGAGAGAGAGAGATAGAGAATTTGAGGGGATTTGAGGCGTTGGCGAATCAACTTGAAAAGGTGAAGGTTACTTTGAGTGAGCTGTTAATCGTCGTAAGTCATGAAAATAGTGAACTTATAGCCCGTGTGTCACAATTAGAGAAAGATATTGAACATGCACGGGAGGTAAAGGTCACTTTAGAGGATACATCTAAGAAGGTAAGAAATATACTCCTTGGTCCCGCTTTGCGTAATGTTTAAAGACTAGGAATAGGTCATGGCGGTGCGTTTACTTCCCATGTTGAACCCGAGCCGGGTCTCTAGTTTGTGATTAATCCATATGGCTCTCAACCCAACCCACCTAGGCGTCCCATTCAGAATAGGAGAGTGCACCGTAGACATTTTGAGAGAAGTGTTCCTAGGCCTATGTATGTTTGCACCCATTGCAAGAAGAGAGGACACCTTAGGGAATTTTGCTTTAAGTTGGGTAGTGTGGCACATAGAGTTTTGCCAAGTGTACCCACACACACACCCACACATGATGCTCTGGAGGATTACATGAGAGAGTTTGTACATATTAGGGAGCAGGTAAAATTTTTGGTCAAGACTTCACATGACTTGATGGACATTTTTCATAGGATGACACCATCTTTGAAAAAATCCACTGCACCTAATGGTTGAGGTTAAGACTTGTTTGCTAGCATAAGATGATTTTCATGATGATATTTTTATGCCTATTGCTAGTGTGTACCATTTTTGTAGTTATATTTTCCATTTTTGATATATTTTTTAAAAAACCAAAAAGATTTTCGTTTTTAAAATTTTTTGGAAAATTACAAAAAGATTATCAATTTTTTGAGAAAAATTGGAAAAGCTAAAATGATTTTATTTTGATAAAATTTTGGAAAAACACAAAAAGAGTTTTGTATTTCGTTTTACACCATTTTTGGATGGACATTTATGATGACCAAGTCACAATTTCATTTCATATCCATGTGACTATTTGATAGTGTTTTGATATGTGTCATCATTTCATTTGTGTGCTTTATAATGTTTGGAGTCATTAAGATGAAATTAGAGATTACTACCTACATGTTTGACTCTTAGTCTCCATTAATGCACAATTGAATGGATTTGTTTGATTATTGTACTTGTCTATCACATGTTGGTCGAAGTGTTTCCATCTCAATCCTGTCTTGAAAATGAACCAAATGCGATAAAACTTGACAACGAAAGTAATGCATGTAAGAACCGTTGCCCGTGAGGAATTCTCTTGATATAAAAAAGTGATGAGTGTTCAAGGAAAGTACTGCAAGTGAATAATAATCACGTCATGAAAGCCACAGTTTTAAAAGAGCCCGAAAAAATTAAGGCAACAAAAAGATAAATATGCCTAAATGGGGCCATTAGGTTTTTTATCACCTCAATAGAAAAATAAAAGATTTATTATTTGTGAGGGTGTTCGGATGAAAATTAAAAAACGTGTTTGCACGTCCTGACAAAGTCTTAAAAAAGCATTACATAGTTTTAGACGTTACTAGTGTGGAAATTATTTTAGACTTTGATGTGTCAAATAGATTGAGTCGATGTCATTTAAATTCACACATTTTTGACACCTAAGGACGACTATGAGATCATTCATTAGGAGTATCCATATTCATCATGCTCATATGTTATATTTGATTGCATTGATTTCCTCATCAAATTTGTTGACATCCATTCATTCCGTATCCACGATTTGGTTATTTTAGACTAAATTCATGGTGTATGATTTTTGTAAAATTATTTTTGCATTTTCTTTGTAAAAATTTGAAAAATCAAAAATAGTTGGTGAAAGCTTTTAAGTTTATCCTTGTTGATCGTAGTTGTATGATTTTCTTGTCGTGACACTCCATGCTTATTCTGTTTATTCTTTTCATTTATTTCGGACAAATAAAAAGGGGGAGAACGAATTATGATTTTATGGGGGAGTTTGTGTGACACCCCGCCTAATTAAATACCGGGCGATCACTCCTTTATTAAATTAAATCAAGGTATACAGTTGGTTCATTCTCAGCATCACTGTCGATAAAAATAATTTTTCCAATTTAACACCCTAAATAATTAAGCTAAGTGTCAAAACCATTTTCATACATAACTTTCCAAATTTTATTTAAAAAAAAACATTTATTTTATTAACAACATTCAATAAGTAAGAATCACACCACATTAAATATCTGCAACATAGTCCAACTAATTTAAAACATTCGTCAATCGAATGTCAACATGCGAAATATAAAGTGACACAATCAAACTGAATAAAACCCATAGTAATAATACTGGAAATAACTGAAATACACATGTCCAATAACAATGGAATAATGGAAAGAGCTACACATGCTCAACTAAATGAAAGTACTAAGAGTGGATCCGAATGAACGAAGTCGTCTAATCAAGAGACCTGCAACTCCCACCTAAGCTGCAGCGCGTTCCTTCCAAGAGATCCTAAGCAAGACGCCCCTGTGGCTGGGCACCTGTAATACATACATATATATACAAGAGGGAGAGAGAGAGAAAAACGGGTCAGAGCCCGAAAGTGTGTTTGATTTAAAATACGTTTAGCAAGTATTTAAATTGATACAGGCCAATGCAACAACATATTAGAGCGACACTCTCTTGAGAAATTCTCACCTCTCTTCTAATGTGCACGCCTATCGTACTAACCTTCCCAACGGTTTATCTTATCATTTATCATACTAACCTTCCCGATAATTTAGCTTATCTTAACTTACTCATAAGATTTCAAAACCGAACAATATCATTGTTTAAAAATAATACTTCCAATTAGTAGCACAACTCTCGTTTTAGCTTTATTAATTTATAAAGTTTCCCAGTGTCATATTATACTTTCACAAAACAAGTATTTACTGTTTGAGTCATCAACCATGTCCCACTTATCAAATCACAGTAGGCAGTTTCAAGTTTCCAAATCTCATATACATATATTATCTACTCGTATAATATATATATAATAACAGCACCCCAAATAAAACTATGGTGCGTGCATACTCTACTATCCAAAACCCCATACCACTCATATTAAGGGGAATACAATCGGAATCACTCTCGAATTGTATTAACAAAATACACAACAAAAATTGAGGCGAAGAATAGATTCCAAGTCTCTAAGAGGATGGCACATGCCTGCGTCTCTTAGGACCGTCTGAACTATCACGTCGATAGCCTGTACCAAGGACATCTATCTTCTAGGGTACCAGTCAATATCCCCCATAAAGGTCCCATCGAGATAAGACTGTCCCAGCGCGGTAACCTCAGGGATAGCAAGTAGCGTGGGCATGATTTTCACATGTATATAATATATGCACACACAATCATATAAATATACCACTTTTATCATATTAACATAGGTTTCTCTCGTCACCCATAATTACAATATTTATCCTTAATTTCACATTATTAGTATTACGTATAAGGTTTCATCTCTAACCTTAACTCGAAGGGTTTTCTCACTTATTACGTGACACTCGTGGACTCTATCCTTCGAAGTAGAAAATTCAGTAGGTGTCATATTTACGTTTCAACGTGATTCTCTTACGCGCCTCACCCTTTAATATAACAATTTACTAACTCTAAAGTAAATATCCCACAAATACCATTCTCGTCGAATATTAATGATCCCAACATTTATTTATACGCCCTACTGGTCCTCTATGTCTCCCAAATCATTATACTAAGAATGCCCAAGAATTATATCACGAAAATTCGATTTTTAAATCATTTACAAAGGGAAAAAGGAGTCTGCCAGGAGGGGTCGATCGATCGAGGTTTGGGGCTCGATCGATCGAAGCTCTATGCTCGATCGATCGATCAAACAGGTATTTCGATTTTCTGCAGAATTACAGTTACGGGTTCTACCAATTTTCTTCATCCAAATACATGTTTTCCAACCCCAAACGTCCAAGAATTCTACTACTAACATTATAACAGTATACCATATGTTTCTAACGTAAGGCATGTACTTATTCATCATTTAAACATGGAATTTCCACCCAAAATTTCATCTAATTATCAAGAACCCTAACATTTTCTTAAACAGTTTTCTAACAAATCTTTCTCCAGAGTTTCTTTCTTAAAATCATCAAAATTTCGTGGTTAATGTCCTCTACATGGCAAGGGTTTCCAGAATCATCATATCAACCAATACTACATGGATTTTCCTATCACAAATTGGGTTTTCTTCTACATAATTCATCTCTAATCATTCCTAAACTAATATGAAGATTGCACCAATGAAAATAGCAAGTTAAACACTTGCCTGGGATTTCTGGTATTCTGATTTATGGCTGATTTTGGTATGGTTGCGTTCCTCTTCTCGCGATCTACGCGTTGGTGGTGGCGGCGGTGCAAATCGGTGACTTTTTGGCCTTGAATTGCCTTGAGAGCTTTCCCTCTCTTCTCCAATGGCCGTACTAGGGTTTATGAATATTATAACCCTAAATGACTAACCTAAAAGGCTGATATAGGTTGCTGAATTTCGTGGGTTTAATTACCCAAGAATGTAAAATGACCAAAATGCCCTCCCGGGTCACTAATTTGGCCTAGAACCGCCTCGAGACCCAAACTACACCCCGGGTACACTTTTCTGACTATCTCGACCCTTCCGAACGCGTTGGCGCACTCAAAATGACCATACGGACAACTTATAAAATATTCACTTTTTATTTAACAAAATTTAGTCCCGACGCGACACGGGCGCGTCCCGATTCAAATTTCCAAAATTGGCATTTTATTCACTCGTGACATTCAATATAATCAATATCATATATTACTTTGCTCATTAGTAATATTCAACAAATTTCCCATAATTACTAACTCTCGTCACGTTAATAATTATTACATAATTAATTTCCGGATTTTTATTAAATAATTCATTCACATTAAATTTAATAAATCCCCAAATTAATATAGCATAAAAATACGGGGTATTACATACTCCCCCCCTAATAACTGAATTTCGTCCCGAAATTCGGAAAATAAGGCCTATCAGGTAGCACAATTCTGGATATCTCTCATCAGTACACAAACTATCCACATAGCACGGCGCTCAATCACTATAGGTTTTTCCCTCCCAGCAACATTGTTTTTCATTCTCATTGGAGACACTTCACATTGTGCTCCCAACCGACAACATTCGCATAGGTTACGCCTATAAGTTATAAATTTCATTATCTCACTAACATTAGGAGGCCGCACCTCACTAAATGACAAATACTCGGTTTTATTCATATACAAAACTCCCATTCTGAGAAAATATTACGAACATTTGATCACTCTTGCCCGCCTAAAACAGTCGTGGAATTCTACCACATTTATCGGATGTCTTCTCGACCGATCCAAAAATTTTGATTACTTACTCTCCTATAACATACGGAAGGAGAATAGTCGAGGTTTTTTCATAACAAAACATTAATAAGTACCTTGTACGCGACAACAGGTACGAGTGCTTCTACAGAGCATTCTTGAAATCATCGTATCAAGATTCCAAAATCTCCTTCACGTGGCTCCACAAATCTTTAATCACCGTGCGCCCATTCTTTGGCTAAGGGTGATACATCCTACTCAAAACGAAATCTTTTCTCCGATGGTTCCTGAAATCCCATATCAAAGGTGGGATTCACCAATCTCATCCTGATTCAGAAATTTATACTGCGCCGGACCATGCACTGGCGCGATCCTTCCTTTCAAAGGAAGTCTGGGGCATACCAGTTAATATTGTAAGCCAGCCCAAAGGAATATCAATCACTTCCTTCTCGGCGACTTAATTCACATGTTCGGGATAAACCCTTGGTCTTGTTTTGAGGATGGCAACTCATCCAAGAACTTTACCGTCTTTACCGACCCGTTCCAAGTTCAGGAATTTTCGATAAACACAAAATTCTTTGGTTGATTCTCCTGTTTCAACCAAACCTTACCTATGGGCGGTGCATGTAGAGACTACTCACTACGTCTCACTAAACATCGATTCTTCCCTTTAAATGTCTCACATTAAGTGACACGTAATACTCCCCTTCCCTCCTTGGAGTATGCCGAGAGTTTCGACCCGTGCTCTTCTCTCCACGAAGCGCACTTCTGGGTCTCTTATACCATACTAACATCATCACCCTTGGTATGTGCAAGTCGTTCTCACACTTGACTACTAATAACTCCGCTCCGAGTGTTCCTCATAATAATTTAATTCTGTTCCATTAAAGGAATACCCCTTCTTAAATGGCTTCCCACAGCCTTCCAATCAAGTTAGGGTGTGCTATTCTAATTGCACACTTATGTATGGATTATCGCCCCTCATGTGGCGTTTAATCCGCTATATCACTTCCACTTCATTCTGTTAGCCCCACAAACACATTTACACGTCCATTGCCATGCCCCTTCATCTCGGACGAGTTTTAGCATCAGTTAACCAGGATGTCTACACACCCTATAAACCGGGCATACTAGCGTAAGCATCACATACGCTCCATACTAATAAACAAATTCTTTGTTTTCCTTGGTGTTTGCAGTGTGATTACAACACTCTAATCACCCTAAAAATCAAAATCCTTAAATTCTCTATATCAGCGTTCCACCCCTTAACTCGTGGGGTAACTTTCAATGCTTTCTTACCACACAATCCGGCTCCAGTGGCTTTAAAACAATATTCAACTTCCAACTTACATGCATAATTACTTGATCCCATTTCGACTAGGGTACCGAACTCATGGAATAGTGACCAGACGTCTCCCTATTTCCAACCTTATACTAAGTTTCATGCGTGGGATGTCTCGCAAAGCGAAATCCAAACAAGGAACCCCTCCGATACACTACTACCTAGCATAGTCAGTTTTCGAAATATGTTAGGTCCTCCGTCCATAGTATATACCCCTTTATTCTGTCCCTTGACAGAAAAGTTACAATTTCTCCCGTAATTATGCTTAACAAAGAACGTTTCACTAATTGCACAATTGTTCAGTATAGGTTGGTGGTAATAGCATTTCATAAACCTCGAATACATACACTCGGAATTCTCAAAATTCCTTTCCCTAATAATAGGGGTATAAATCTTATCTCCCACCTCTCTAAAGGGTAAATATAACACTGCACTCTTCCTATCACTAAGTCCGGAATGCTAAACATAATACTGGGTCAAATCTTTTCGCTCAATGGTAAATTCTGATACATACGGAATTATATTGACAAAGTCTATACATACATTGGCATCGAATATCTCGATCCCACTATCTCCTCCGAAGTCTCTTGGATAGATAATATAAGTGCAAGTCCAACCTTCTTACAGGTAAATCTCGCCAAAACAAAACATAAAAAATGTTGCTCTAATGCAACCATTCCTATAACTTAGCAATAAATGCCCACTATCGTACCAACCATTTCTATAACGTTTTAACAAAGATAATATCATACTCGTGTATCGCATCACTACAACGAGTAACCTCAATAAAGTATGAAACACTGTTAATATACTCATTCATCCTCCGCGGATAGCACTAAAGAAAAATCCCGCTACACTAGGGAAAAATATTCACATAATGGTAACATTTATAATTATATGCATTAAACTCGTCTCACATGCTAATCTAGCAATGAACAAAATATAGTGACTCTCTCGTGTAACATAAACACGCCTCATCCTCTGAGGATACAACTTACACTTCTACCTTGTCAATCGTCTTGACTGCGCAAATGGTTTTCGGACGTAACACGTCTGCCCAAACCATAACAAAATTATTTTAATCGTTGCCTTTTACTAGGCACCATATTTTTGTCCCTTTTTCTCACTTTGGAACATATTATCGTGAGCGATCTCTCTCCGCACAAAATACCTCAACGCATAATCCACTTATCACCTGTCCTACTAATCAGGTTAGGATTGTCCTTCTCTCGGACTTTAGTAAACTCGATTCTCGTTAGCCATCCCGATTGCTCCTTTAACTTTTTAGGCCATAAAGATCATGTTACTATCTATAATAGTACTTACTGAATTTATCATCACTTGGTAAGAATTTAACTATCTGAAGCATTTAAATGGTTTTCCTGATGTGTATCCACATCCTTTTGTGGTGCTATACCACCACCGTTGTATTCAGTCTCATTCTCGACTAAATTCTTCGATTCTTTTAACTTTCCCCACGAAGAAGCGTTATCATCCATTCTGACAAAATATGACAATGTCAACCTCTGAATCGTTCGTCCACCAGAATTTCCTCCTCGAGTTTTATTAACTATTATTACGAGTTGGTCTTCCACTTGGAGTCGTTTCCCCCCCCACTTGTATCTACATCTTCCGATACAAAATTCGCTAACGGTTAAGATTCATATTCACGAATGGACCCCTGACATGACCTCTATCAATGAGTTCAAAACCACACTTTCTTCTAATCCTGAACAGTTAAGGAAGGAACATACGGTCAGCACTGTACCTAAGGTTCTCCTATAGGCATAGCATTCCACTTCTAAAATTGGTGATTGACTCCAACCATTATAATTTCGTCCCGATAGCCAAGAAAATTTTCTCTAAATTTTCACTTTCAGTTTGCCACACTCCGTCCTATATCTAAGCCTTTGGATACTTTACCTCCTTTGGTAAACACATACAATTTTCGCGTTTCTAAAATTTTCCACTGACAGTCTCTACACGTTTTTGTAATACGTTGGGTAAGTTTACCCTCGCACCTCATTTGACTATAACAGCATTTGAAAATCATTGCTGCACCTTAGTCGCCTTTCTAGTCGTGGCTTCTCGTGCCATAATGGAGGTGACCTCGACTACGATCATCATCCTCGGATATATTTCATAATCTCAACTGAGCCCTGCCCCTTGATGTATGTTTAACGGTCCTCTTCTGACACCCGTCATCGCTCGACACACGCACACATCCGAATGAAATTAGAATTCACTAGTGTATACACATTATAGCAGGAGAACGAAATCTCGTCAAAGGAATCGACAATCCTAAACATAGGGCTCTATAACAAACAAAGCAACGCTGAAAGCATAATAAGCCGTACAGATCCTAAGGACACTAGAACCTGATGCTCTGATACCACCTGTGACACCCCGCCTAATTAAATACCGGGCGATCACTCCTTTATTAAATTAAATCAAGGTATACAGTTGGTTCATTCTCAGCATCACTGTCGATAAAAATAATTTTTCCAATTTAACACCCTAAATAATTAAGCTAAGTGTCAAAACCATTTTCATACATAACTTTCCAAATTTTATTTAAAAAAAAACATTTATTTTATTAACAACATTCAATAAGTAAGAATCACACCACATTAAATATCTGCAACATAGTCCAACTAATTTAAAACATTCGTCAATCGAATGTCAACATGCGAAATATAAAGTGACACAATCAAACTGAATAAAACCCATAGTAACAATACTGGAAATAACTGAAATACACATGTCCAATAACAATGGAATAATGGAAAGAGCTACACATGCTCAACTAAATGAAAGTACTAAGAGTGGATCCGAATGAACGAAGTCGTCTAATCAAGAGACCTGCAACTCCCACCTAAGCTGCAGCGCGTTCCTTCCAAGAGATCCTAAGCAAGACGCTCCTGTGGCTGGGCACCTGTAATACATACATATATATACAAGAGGGAGAGAGAGAGAAAAACGGGTCAGAGCCCGAAAGTGTGTTTGATTTAAAATACGTTTAGCAAGTATTTAAATTGATACAGGCCAATGCAACAACATATTAGAGCGACACTCTCTTGAGAAATTCTCACCTCTCTTCTAATGTGCATGCCTATCGTACTAACCTTCCCAACGGTTTATCTTATCATTTATCATACTAACCTTCCCGATAATTTAGCTTATCTTAACTTACTCATAAGATTTCAAAACCGAACAATATCATTGTTTAAAAAGAATACTTCCAATTAGTAGCACAACTCTCGTTTTAGCTTTATTAATTTATAAAGTTTCCCAGTGTCATATTATACTTTCACAAAACAAGTATTTACTGTTTGAGTCATCAACCATGTCCCACTTATCAAATCATAGTAGGCAGTTTCAAGTTTCCAAATCTCATATACATATATTATCTACTCGTATAATATATATATAATAACAGCACCCCAAATAAAACTATGGTGCGTACATACTCTACTATCCAAAACCCCATATCACTCATATTAAGGGGAATACAATCGGAATCACTCTCGAATTGTATTAACAAAATACACAACAAAAATTAAGGCGAAGAATAGATTCCAAGTCTCTAAGAGGATGGTACATGCCTGCGTCTCTTAGGACCGTCTGAACTATCACGTCGATAGCCTGTACCAAGGACATCTATCTTCTAGGGTACCAGTCAATATCCCCCATAAAGGTCCCATCGAGATAAGACTGTCCCAGCGCGGTAACCTCAGGGATAGCAAGTAGCGTGGGCATGATTTTCACATGTATATAATATATGCACACACAATCATATAAATATACCACTTTTATCATATTAACATAGGTTCCTCTCGTCACCCATAATTACAATATTTATCCTTAATTTCACATTATTAGTATTACGTATAAGGTTTCATCTCTAACCTTAACTCGAAGGGTTTTCTCACTTATTACGTGACACTCGTGGACTCTATCCTTCCAAGTAGAAAATTCAGTAGGTGTCATATTTACGTTTCAACGTGATTCTCTTACGCGCCTCACCCTTTAATATAACAATTTACTAACTCTAAAGTAAATATCCCACAAATACCATTCTCGTCGAATATTAATGATCCCAACATTTATTTATACGCCCTACTGGTCCTCTATGTCTCCCAAATCATTATACTAAGAATGCCCAAGAATTATATCATGACAATTCGATTTTTAAATCATTTACAAAGGGAAAAAGGAGTCTGCCAGGAGGGGTCGATCGATCGAGGTTTGGGGCTCGATCGATCGAAGCTTTATGCTCGATCGATCGATCAAACAGGTATTTCGATTTTCTGCAGAATTACAGTTACGGGTTCTACCAATTTTCTTCATCCAAATACATGTTTTCTAACCCCAAACGTCCAAGAATTATACTACTAACATTATAACAGTATACCATATGTTTCTAACGTAAGGCATGTACTTATTCATCATTTAAACATGGAATTTCCACCCAAAATTTCATCTAATTATCAAGAATTCTAACATTTTCTTAAACAGTTTTCTAACAAATCTTTCTCCAGAGTTTCTTTCTTAAAATCATCAAAATTTCGTGGTTAATGTCCTCTACATGGCAAGGGTTTCCAGAATCATCATATTAACCAATACTACATGGATTTTCCTATCACAAATTGGGTTTTCTTCTACATAATTCATCTCTAATCATTCTTAAACTAATATGAAGATTGCACCAACGAAAATAGCAAGTTAAACACTTGCCTGAGATTTCTGGTATTCTGATTTATGGCTGATTTTGGTATGGTTGCGTTCCTCTTCTCGTGATCTACGCGTTGGTGGTGGTGGCGGTGCAAACCGGTGACTTTTTGGCCTTGAGTTGCCTTGAGAGCTTTCCCTCTCTTCTCCAATGGCCGTACTAGGGTTTATGAATATTCTAACCCTAAATGACTAACCTAAAAGGCTGATATAGGTTGCTGAATTTCGTGGGTTTAATTACCCAAGAATGTAAAATGACCAAAATGCCCTCCCGGGTCACTAATTTGGCCTAGAACCGCCCCGAGACCCAAACTACACCCCCGGGTACACTTTTCTGACTATCTCGACCCTTACGGACGCGTTGGCGCACTCAAAACGACCATACGGACAACTTATAAAATATTCACTTTTTATTTAACAAATTTTAGTCCCGACGCGACACGGGCGCGTCCCGATTCAAATTTCCAAAATTGGCATTTTATTCACTCGTGACATTCAATATAATCAATATCATATATTACTTTGCTAATTAGTAATATTCAACAAATTTCCCATAATTACTAACTCTCGTCACGTTAATAATTATTACATAATTAATTTCCGGATTTTTATTAAATAATTCATTCACATTAAATTTAATAAATCCCCAAATTAATATAGCATAAAAATACGGGGTATTACAGTTTGTATTATGGGGGAGAATTGAGATTTGATATTTGTTTTGATTTATGTTTATCTCATTTCAAACATGATACATCACCAAGGTATTTGTTTCTTGTCTCATGTGTGTTGGTACAAAATTAGGGATCATATTTTGCACGCCCTGATGAAGACAAAGAAAATATGGAGATTTGAAGATTTCAAGTTGAAGATTTCTGAAGAAAGTTTAAGACTTGCAATTTTAGTAACTTTTCAGTTTTGGGTTCATTAGAGGGTATTAGATTTGTATAGGACATTTGATTTAATAATTCGGATGTTTTTATTTTGTACTGTCATAGACATAGGGGGAGATTTGTAAGGAAATATTTTACATAGTCCTGTTTACATTAGAGTATGTCGTATACCGCTACAACCATCGAAGATTTATTCAAGTTCAATAATGCATCAAGACGGATATGAATATCAACATTCTTCAACAATCAAGCCTCTGCGAGATAGATTTTGGTAAGGTTGTGTTTAAGTCCCTTAATAGTTCATTTAAAGTGTTGGGAAAATTTTTCTAAAATGTTTTTAAACATCTGAGGCATTGTTTTTCTTCAAAGTAATTTTATCTAAATGTTGAGGTGGAGTTTTAATAAAATTTATTTTTCGCTGATGTCGATCAAATGGCAGCTTCAAGCGACAGGCTATGTTGCACGAAGGCTCGCTTGTAACTTTCTTGAAGTAGTTTATCAAATGACATCACACAATTTTGGATTTCTAAACTCGTTTGATATCTCGCGAGATGTCACTTCAAATGACATTTAATGTCGTTTGAGCGACATAAGGATCTCGTTCTAACGAGAGGACCGATTCAATTTTTTTATAAATAGGGTGTTAAATGAGTCAGTTTTCTCAAGAAGACCTCATCTTTTTCCATGCACGAAAACTGCAAACTGCAGAACGATTTTATCTTCTTCATTTAGGGTATAAACATTTGTTTTTCAATTCACAAAAGTTCCAATAGTTTAGTGAATTGTTTTGGAACCCAAGATAAGATCTTGTTGAAGTTTCTCTTATAGAGAGGGTAAATCTACGACTAACGACTGCGTGCCATTGGAAGTAGTTGCGGGTGTTCCTTGCTGAAGACAGAGTTGTGTGTTCTTGTGGGTTTGCTGCTGTTGATCCATTGCTGACTCTAGGTTGAAATATATGTGAGTGTCTGCGGATATTCATTGCAAATTTTATTGTGTATGTAAATTACGATTTACCTTTGTATAGTGAAATAAAAGGTTTTATCCGAAAGGATTTTTGGAAAAATCTGTGTGTCAAAAATTTATTTGTGACAGTTCGATTTACCCACCTAGATGCATATTTTGGGGTTCAATTAAAATTAGTTTAAAAATTGACTCCAATTAAATAAGTTTTGATCAAACACCCCTTTTGATCTAATTTTTGATCTTCAATTCTGATGTGCATCAATTAGAATGAATCTAATATAAGTTGATCGGGTCACAAAACACGCTCAATTCCTCACAAAATGTAGATCAAGTTTAGATCTAGATTTTCTCTCTATTGTGAAAGGAACAAGTACTTTCGTTTGAAGGCATGAAATTGGTATTGATCAGGGGTGAAAAGTGGCGTTGCGTCAAAACGCCGATCGTTGTTTTCTGTTCACCGCCTTAATACAAGAACCTAAATTACGAATGCACTTGCGATACACGTCTAGCGGTAAGTCGGGTATCAAAAATCCATAGAGACGAGTTGCTAGAATTAATAGGATTTAATACTCCTAAAATAAAATTGTAAAAGATGATTATACACAAAAAAGGAAAAGATGCATAAAAGGGAAATATTAATCTAGGCAAGGGAAAATAAATCTAGATGAAGAAAGCGAGTAAAAACTATAGGTTGCGTCGAATATTCCTCACCCGAGTTAATTAGTATAAAATGATTACATGGATCGACGAGTTATTACAAATGCGTCTCGTTTCAATAGTTAATTAAATCAATGGTTGTCACACCCCTAAATTCGCATAAAAGTCTAATACGATTTTGGCGTCAACTAATACCCCGAAAATTACGCATGCAAGGTCGTAAGTACGGAGCATACATGATATTCCCCGTCAAATTCTCTAGGCGTAATAACTAGGACAACGCACCCGAAATAGACCCGTAAACTCCATCACCAAAGCCAAGCAACATATCAACCCAGAATGAGTTCAATCCGACACAACCTAGACTAACTTAGCTAGAAAGCATATTAAAAACGCGGTAAATAAACGCAATAAAAATACATTAGAAAGCAACTAAATCAAAGCACATAAATAAAGCATGTAAACCTAATTACAAAGCAAGAAATAAGTAAATACAACTATATTAATGGAGATGGAAGATGAAAGCACAAATTACAAACCCAATTGGGTGTCAATCCAAAAAGAAATGAAGAAATGAGCTCTCAAACCTCCAAAACCCTAACCTAAACTATCTAAAATGAATTATATCTGTTTTTACAACAAAATTCCTTATATAGTAAAAGGAATTAAATTAGAAAAGAAAAGGAAAAAGAAAAGAAAAGGCAAAATATCAGCTGGAAACATGAGATCAATCGATCGATTAAAATGATCGATGGTAAAAATATCAGCCCACTGTCTCAGCTCAAGGGAAAAAACTGAAGGATCGATCGATCCTTTTGATTGATCGATCGATGGCTACAAGTCTGCAACTCTTCCCCCTACTTTGATGTGTTTGGTTTTCCCTTACGCTAGAAACGTCGTAACTTCTTCGTTCTGGATCGGAATCGCACACCGTTAGCGGCCACGCGAAGCTTGAGAGGAGGGATACAACTTTCGTGTAAATGTTGGGCCAGGTGACCAAGATATGAAAAGACTAAAATACCCTTGAACGTGCGATTGCGTACGAAATTTGAGCGGAATGTGTCCGAACTTCATACTTAGTACCTAAATACCTATAAAAGCTCAATTAACCCCTGCAAAGCATGTTAACATAAAAATACAAGATTGTCTGGTTAACGAGCATAAATATAGGGAATAAGATACCGAAGGGGGCTAAAATGCGTAGGTTCGAGGGATGAAATACGAAATATTTGCGTCGTATCACACCCCCTAACTTACACATTGCTAGTCCCTAGCAATGAAATAAGATGAAACAAGAACTACAATCAAACTAAAAGAAGGAGATAGTACAAAATTATGGTATAAAATCATAAGGCCACTTTCACGGGAAATTCGATTGCATTTAGCATATGCAATAAGCCGTTAAACCCCCAGGTTACCCTAGTGGACGAGTGTCATCTCGTGAGGGTTTTCAGGGATGATACCCACAAACATCACATGGTTTCCTCAAAATATGCCCAACCCAATATGCGACAAACCCAACAATAGCGAACAAGATTTCATACACATTATTAGCACATTGAATGGATTCAATCAAAAGTCCGAAATCATTGACATTATAGAATGCACCTCATAGAATTGAAAACTTAAAATGTGGGAGGGGAGCGAGCACATGCAAAGTGTGATTTGGCAAAAATTCAAATAAACCGAATAAACACACTACACCAAAATGGTCAAAATTTCACCTTTCAGCCGGTCACTCTTGTCACGGTCATTGACCGTAAAAAGAATCTCGCGTTTTGTGTCACGATCAATGACCGTGACAAGACCGTGACAAAGTGTTGTCACGGTCAAGGACCTTGACACGACCGTGATAATATCTTCAGTAAAAAAGCCCTAGAATCTTTTTTCCCCACTGTTTTGGTTTCCCTCTTTCTCTCTCTCTCTCTACAAACGATTTCAGCGCTCTCTCTCTCTCTCTCTCTAAGGTAAATTTTTTTTCTCTCTTTCTCTTTCATTTCTATATGTGTGTATATATATGTGTGTATATGTATGTGTGTATATATATGTGTGTATATGTATGTGTATATGTGTGTGTATATATGTGAGTATATATATGTGTGTATGTGTATATGTGTGTGTATATATGTGTGTGGTGGTGTGTGGTGGGGGAGGGGCCAGAGGGTGTGGTGGGGGGAGCGGGGTGGGGTGGTGGGGGGTGTACGTGTACGTGTGTGGTGGGGGTGGGGTGAGGGGGGAGGGGGTGGGGGTGGTGGCAGGGATGGGGGGTGGGTGGTGGGGTAGGGGTGGGGGGCTACGTGTCTATGTGTGTGTGCGCATAGTGTCCCTTGTAAAAAATTGATTGATTATTAATTTTTTTAGTAAATTAATATATGATTGCCCCTCATTGTAAATTAGTAAATTAATATATACTATATATAATTATTAATAATTGAATTTGAATATAAATAAGACATACTACATATAATTATTAATAATTGAATTTGAATATACACATTTGTTGTAGACATTGCTGTTGGATTATTTTGTTTAGTAAATGTTGGGTTGGTTAGTTTTAAAAGTGGCATGACCACTGGATTATTGTCCATACGGGGGTGGGATTTTTCAACTTTTGAATAATTAAATTTGAATATAAATAAGACATAATTAAATGAAACATACTATATATAATTATTAATAATTGAATTTGAATATAAATAAGACATACTACATATAATTATTAATAATTGAATTTGAATATACACATTTGTTGTAGACATTGCTGTTGGATTATTTTGTTTAGTAAATGTTGGGTTGGTTAGTTTTAAAAGTGGCATGACCACTGGATTATTGTCCATATGGGAGTGGGATTTTTCAACTTTTGAATAATTAAATTTGAATATAAATAAGACATAATTAAATGAAACATACTATATATAATTATTAATAATTGAATTTGAATATAAATAAGACATAATAAAATGAAACATAGTATATATAATTATTAATCATTATTGGATTATTATGTGTGTGGTAGGGGGCAGGGGGTGGTGTGTGTACGTGTACGTGTACATGTGTGTGTGTGTGGTGGGGGTGGGGTGAGGGGGGTGAGGGTGGTGGCAAGGATGGGGGGTGGGGGGGTGTACTTGTACGTGTACGTGTGCGTGTGTGTGGTGGGGATGGGGTGAGGGGTGGGGGGAGGGAGTGGGGGTGGGGCAGGGATAGGGGGTGGGTGGTGGGGTAGGGGTGGGGGGCTGCGTGTTTGTCTATGTGTACTAATAACTTTTTTTTTATCTGTACTAATAATATTTTTTTACAGCAAATGTCTCCTTCAGGTATTAAGGCGAGGATGATGATGCTGGTTATGATGATGTCGTCTGGGCTCGGTGGTAGCGGAGGCGACGAGGGCTCCTCGACCTCTAGGCTCCCCAAATATGGAAAATTTGGGATTACCATCGAGAACAAGTCGGAGCTATTAGCGAGATCCCTCGAGCTGCTAAAGACGGTCATCGATCCGGGGTTTATGAGTTGGAAGGAGGTGCCATATGAGCTCAAGTTAGTTGTTTGGGCGACACTACAGGTAATATATTTATATTTATATGAATATTTCAATTTCAATTTCAATTTATATTTATTCACAACTAACATTGTATTTGTTGGACAGGAACAATTCAACTTGGATCCAAAGCTACGCGATTCCGTCTTGGAGCAGTTGAGGGAGCAACACAAGACGTGGAAGAAAAATATGCAGACACGGTACTTTGGGAAAGCACGAGAGTCCATTATCCAATGGCGTGGATTCGTTCCTCCCAAGGAGCCGATCTCATTGGCACAATGGCAAAAGTTCATTGACAATGAGATCGAGGATCGACAATTGGCATCTCGCTAATCGGGGAGGGAAAATCGGGTAAAAAAGACGGACGTGCACTACTCTGGTTGTACGTCTTACGCCGAGGTGGAGCATAGGATAAAGGTAAGATTTAATTTTTCTATAACTACAGAAATATATTATTCTTCATTATTTTACTTTACATGGACGATACTAATTTTACTTTATTTTATTTCAGGGGGTAGGGAGTGGCCCAGGGGGTAAGCCACATAGGCTCGATACTTATGTGGCTCTTCGGACGAAGAAAGGGACGGACAAGGAGGTGTCCCCGAGCGTCGCGACCACGATTGTAAGTAATCCGACAGTTTAATTTTTGTTGATTACGTTATAATATTTTAGTTTACTTATTTTACTAATCATGTGCTTTTTGTCGTTTCAGGCAAAGCTTAAGGAAGTGCATGAGTCGCAGTCTGATGCCGAAAAGGCGTCTTTGTCCACAGACACACTCAGCCAAGTGCTTGGCTCTGATCGCAATGGGAGGAAAAGGGGGGTGAGCTCGCGGGTGGCCAAATCTAGGATCATCGGATTGGAGACGAGCGACATCGGGTTGGCTCGAACGGTGGATTCACATGAAGCGAAGCTGTCCCATTTGGAGGCGACGGTCCAAGATATGTACTCATTCATGAAGCGTACGTTGGGCGGAGGCCGTAAGGGGAAAGGGAAGGAGAAGGCGGTGGAGGAGGAGGAGGTGCGGGAGAACGAGTCGCAGGATGACGAGGATGTGGACCTCGCTGCTTCATCACCGACACGTGCGTACTTCGATGATCCACTTACTTATTTGGCTCCCTTCCCCAGACCGATGTCGATAATTGGTTGGCCGAGCGTGTTCATATTGGACGTATTTGATGGCCAACGGATAGGGCGGTGGTTGAAGGACCCGAATATCATCCAGGGTGGAATAGTTCATGGACGTGCGCTTCAAGAGATCGAGTCCAATGTGCTCGTCACGCATGTGATACCCGGGAAGGAGAACTCCCTATTGTGGTTGCGCGAACAATGAGGCACGATGTATATTAGTGGGTGTGTCAATTCGTATATCATGTGGCCTACTCACCTCCTCACATTTACCCCAGACATGTAGTGACATTATTTTTAAGTTGGTACATTTGAATTATATTTGGATTATATCGTCATGTATATTGTTTTTATTTTGAATATATATTTACATTATCTTTAGTTTGTTTGGATATATGATGTTAGAAAAGGTACAACGTTGATATAACAAGTACAAATATACTGCTGGGCAGTGGCAGTGGACATACTACCCAGTAGATTTTTTTTAAATTCTGCCCAGAATTGTCACGGTCATTGACCGTGAAAAGTCCTTGACAAATAAGATTGTCACAGACTTGTCACGGTCAATGACCGTGACAATTTTTTTAAAAAGGGTCGAGGCTTTGTCACGGTTATTAACCGTGACTAAACTTGTCACGGTCATGGCCCATGACACGACCGTGACAATTCTAACAAACTTGTCACGGTCATTGACCGTGACACGTCCGTGACAAAAAAGTTGTCTCACCCCGAATTGTCAAGGTCAATGACCGCGACAATTAGGCAGATTTGGTGTAGTGACATTAAAGCAAGCATATATTCAATCCTCACGGGCATTACACTCATCAAGTGAATTCACTCGAAACAGGGAGTTAACACACGGAACATGCGGGCATAAAGAGTAAATGTAAGTGGAAACTAGGCCGCACACATGTCACAAATGAAGAACGCTATATATAAAATGAAAAAATGTAATCTCAATGAAAGATACCACTCATTAAAAAGAGGCGAAATGAATTTTCACAGATTATCAAAACTATTTAAACTTTTAAATTACATCTACTTAATATCACATAGGACTTTACAGGGTTGTAATGTAGGCTAGGCTAGGGTACAAAACGAATGATATATATGTACAGGGGATTCAAAGTGTTCGGGATGAAAACTCGGGATAATGGGAAAATGCGGGCAATAACAAAATTAGAAAACAAGTTCCAAACAAGCATTAGATATATCACCGGGGAGAGTAATCAAAGCTTATTGAACTATATACAACATATACAAACTTTCTCTTTCTTTTCTTTTCTTATTTTTCTCATGTTTTCTTTTCTTTTCTTTTATTTTTTGCTTTCTCTTTTTCATTTTTTTTACATCTCTTTCTCTTTACTTTTCACACTCTCATATGCCTAAATTGCAACCACAACACAACAACAACATTCAATCCCAAGTAACATTCCAAACAAAGGTACGAAAAGTGTATATATGGGATAAAACTCCAATTCAGAGTTGGTTATGGGATTTAGGTTATGAAACGAAAGGCTAATATTAAGGCTCAAAGGGGTTGACGAGGGGAAACATATAAGGTGTGGTCAAGGCTAATATGGGTTATATACAAAGATGGACTATGATCATTTCAAAAAATTTACGCAATTCTCGAGTCAAAACAATATATGAAAATCATGCTCAAGTAACACATTTCAAGTATGAACTCAATTAATGAATGGTCAATGAAAGAATAGAGAGATTACTGACGAATTCAACATTTTCAAAGAGGAAAGAATAGTGTATACACTCACAAACGACGAAAGGTACAAAGCTTACTCGGTGCAAGTATATACAATGCAACAAAAGATTACTGAGTTATAAAAATCTTAAACCAAATCAATGTAATAAGGAAAGTGCATGTGCTCATGGGATTAAAGTTTAATTCATGAAGTTATTAATAATATCAATGATCGAGGACTAAAGTCTAATAACTTCTAAAATCGAGAACATGCATCATTGAGTTGTCTATTGGATCGGGCAACTGTTGAAATTTATCATCGAAAACAAAGGCAAAGAGCCCAAAAAAGGGGAAAAAAGAAAGAAAATCTTTTTGAAATTTTTAATTTTTCTAAGAAAAGGATACTAAGTAACTAACATGTGAGCAAAAACATAGACTAAATAAAGAAATGGATAGAATATCCCACACCCCCTAACTTAAAACCTGACATTGTCCTCAATGTGAATTAAGAACCAAGTTAAAGAGAGAAAAAAAGCGATATTACCCAAAATTGGAGCGATCCCTATAAGAAAAAGTCTAAAGAATCTACAAAACAAGTTAGTACCGAGCATAGCAAAAAAATAACAAAAAGTTAACTAATGACACTAGACTAAATTAAACAGGAAAGAAAAAATAAAAAGAAAGAATGAAAAGTTAACTATATAAAACCTACTATTTAGGCTTCATATTAACTATAGACTAGAAGTATAAATAGGTGAGGGTCCACCATGAAAATGGTTTGACTTTGGAGGGTGACCGGTATACCCTCACATACAAGCATGCCGTCCGAAAAATATGAATTCCGTTTCAACAACGAAAGGCATGTGTAAGGCGGAAGAAATGAACCATCGCCAATTAAAAGTTTTGGAGGGATGATGGAGGATTTGAATTGAACGAGTGACAAAAACATGTGGGGACCGAGAAAAGCCGAATATCCTCCCAATGATTTTAAAATTAGAATGGGAGGTGGCGCACACGAGGGCAAAGATGCCATCGTGGAAGGCGACTCGAGCAAGTACTCCTCATCAACAAAAAGGTTTAAAACATTAAAGTTTGAAATCGAATCATCGGGTACTTGTGACGGTGTGACAACAGAGAATGAAAATGAGGAGGAAAGAAATTCAAACTCAAGAGATGAGTTATCATCACTCGAAGATTGAGTTTCAAAAGAAATAAGATCGTTTTCAATGAAATGTTGTTCTTTGGGGGCCAAAGAAGAAATCATATCATTGCAAATAGATATTACGTCATTTTCATCCTCACTTTAAATATCTATTACGCAATGGGCAAAGTCGACAATGATTTGTTCCAAAGTAGGAACAAAGTCCTCAATTGGTTCAAAACATTCCTCGACTTCAAAAGTCTGGGAAGAAAAATCATCGCCGGACTCAAATAATAAATCCAACTCATGTTCCCACATAAATTTTCTTCCTAATAACGATTTTCAATTTTCTCATTCTCAATCACACACAAGCCCTCGCCGAATGTCATAGGTCGAGCTGCAGATACTTGAAAATGGGAACTTTAAAAATTACCATCGGACTTAAACTTAAAATCGTTATTATAGGAATTTTAAAAACTATTTCAATTCGTTTCAAAATTCCTATTATAAGGAGATAAAGGCCCAAAATCATTATCATTCTCCTCAAAATACACGCACTCCAAAGCTTGACTTTTGTAATACTCGCCCAAAGTCATTTTAGATGTTGTAATTTTTTGGGATTCTAAGTATTGACCAAAAGTCAAAGGAGTACGAGAATTTTTAGAATTCTCATAATGATTACCGAAAGAATTGGAATAAGACATGCTTACCCCAAAAATGGCTCGAAGTGGCGAATTCCACAAAGTAGATGCGCATGGGAAGTTCAAACCTTTCTATGTGCTCAAATATATAAGTCCTGCAAAAAGGTTAGCTACAAAATACAAATAGAAAGAAAATACTATGAAATACTAAATCAAATAAATTCTAAAACAAACAAGTCCCTGGCAACGGTGCCATAGTGGTAAGTATTCCCGCCTGTCACGCGGGTGACCCGGGTTCGATCCCTGGCAACAACGCCATTTTGACCAGGCGTGAAAAGTGGCATTGCATCAAAACGCCGATCATTGTTTTCTATTCACCGCCTTAATACAAAAACCTAAATTACGACTACACTTGCGATACAAGTGTAGCGGTAAATCGGGTATCGAAAATCCACAGAGACGAGTTGCTAGAATTTATAAGATTTAATACTCCTAAAATAAAAGTGTAAAAGATGATTATACACAAAAAGGGAAAAGATGCATAAAAGAGAAATATTAATCTAGGCGAGGAAAAAGAAAGCTAGATTAAGAAAGCGAGTAAAAACTATAGGTTGCGTCGAATATCCCTCACCCGAGTTAATTAGTATAAAATGGTTACATGGGTCGACGAGTTATTACAAATGCGTCTCGTTTCGAAAGTTAATTAAATCAAGGGTTGTCACACCCCTAAATTCGCATAAAAGCCTAATACGATTTTGGCGTCAATAAATACTCCGAAAATTATGCAAGCAAGGTCGTAAGCACGGAGCATACATGATATGACCCGTCAAATCCCCTATGCGTAATAACTAGGACAACGCACCCAAAATAGACCCATAAACTCCATCACCAAAGCCAAGCAATATGTCAACCCGGAATGAGTTCAATCCGACACAACCTAGACTAACTTAACTAGAAAGCATATTAAAAATGCGGTAAAGAAACACGATAAATAAACGCAATAAAACTACACTAGAAAGCAACTAAATCAAAGCATGTAAATGAAGTTAAAATTTTTGATCAAAAATTAAAGAATTTGATCGAAGAAAATGAAACCCTAGAGAGAAAATATAATGGGACATTATTAGAATTGGAACAATCCAAAGAAAAGACAGCAACTGTTTTCAAAAAATTTGCAAAATTTGAAAATAATTCAAACTATTTTGATGGATTTGTTGCTGATTCCAAAACCAATTCTGATGATCGAACTGGAATAGGATTTTTTCCCAATTTGAAGACTCAAACTAAAGTTTTTAAACCAATTAAATTTGTGTCAGGAGGCAAAAGACCTGTAGAAACTTGTCCAGACTTTCATTCTCTGAAAAATGAGTTTGACAAAAACCAATATAAGTTTGATTTTGGGGAATCAAGTTACTCTAAGTGTGAAAGTCCACCTAAGACTAAATATGTCTTCCCCCTATTAGGAAGAGTGATCCGGTCTTTCAAATTGTACTCCCTAGGAATAAGGTTCAACATCAAAATCTCATCAAGCCTATGTTTAGAGACTTTCCTAAGGAGATACCATCATCGAGCAATCTATACTGCTCTTACTGTGATCTATATGGTCATTACTTTGAAGGATGCTACCCTAGAAGTATAGTCAACCCTGTCTTAAATTCTCCTGTGTATCAAAACTTTAACTATTCTAGGAGAAGCCGTGACAATTATGTTCTTCCTAGATAACCAGACAAAAACACTAACTATAGAAGGAGAAAGAACAAACCTAAAAGATCATTTCCAAGAAGGATTCCTAAACACTTTTCTAAACCAAATGCTCTCACTTTCCATAAAATTAAGCCTCATGTGCAAAACATTTTTCAACAAAAATCTAATGCTCGCAAATTTTATCAATTAAGAGCAAATAAGCGCAAAATAAAAACAAGAGCTATTTGGGTTAGAAAAGATGAGATATTACCCCAGATGAAGTGTAATATTGTTATTACTGCTTTAAAAGCTGAACACACTCCATCTGGTTGGGATTTAGACTCTAGATGTTCAAAACACATGACTGGGGATGATACCAAACTTTTAAATAAAACCAACTTTGCTGGAGGAAAAGTTATTTTTGGTGATGGTTTATCATCTCAAATCATTGGTAAAGGAACACTCCAAGAAGAAGGATTAACTTTACTTGAAAATGTTCTTCTTGTAAAAGGTCTTAAGGCAAACCTACTCAGTATCTCGTAATTTTGTGACTCAAATCATACTGCCACCTTCAAAGAATAATTGTAAAATTTTAAATGAAAAAGGTGAGTGCATAATTACAGGACTCAAGACTCCGGACAATTATTATACTGTTCAAAATAATGCGGAGGTCTGTAACATTGCCAGAATGGATGATAATGAGATATGGCATAATCGTATGGGTCACATAAAGTACAAAAATCTGAGTAGACTGTCGTCTCAAGAAATAGTTAGAGGGATACCTAAGATCAAACCTATTTCTAACATTGTTTGTGGTTCTTGTCAAGAAGGAAAAATTATTAAGGCCCCTCATAAAAAAGTCAAAGATATTCTTGGAGCTCATCCATATATATCTTATGGGTCCTTCTTGAATTGTTAGTCTCTATGAACACAACTATATTCTTGTTATGGTTGACGACTTCACCAGATTTACCTGGGTAGCTTTCTTAAAAAAAAAGTCTGACACATTTCAAACCTTTTTGAAGATTTTACTTCGAATTGAAAATGAGAAAAACTCTCAGGTAAATAGGATTCGTAGTGATAGAGGTGGAGAGTTCTTAGATACAGGTGTTGTAGAGTATTGTGACTATAATGGTTACAAACATGAATTTAGTGCTCCTAAGACTCCTCAACAGAACGGTATGGCTGAGAGAAAGAATCGTACCCTTCAAGTGATAACACGTGTTATGATTCATGCTAAGACTTTACCTAAGTATTTTTAGGTAGAAGTCATTCGTACTGCGTGTCATATTATTAATAGGGTATATCTTAGAAAGAATTCTAAACAAACTCCTTATGACCTTTGGTATGGGAAGAAGCCCAATCTTAAGTACCTTAGAACCTCTGGTTGTACGTGTTATGTATGCAAAGACAGAGAACACTTATCCAAATTTGAGACTCGAGGAGATAAAGAAATCTTTCTAGGATATTCTCCTAACAGTAGAGCTTACCGTGTTTATAACCTTCGCACTAAGACCATAATGGAATCGATAAACGTAATTGTAAGTGACACCACTGTAGAGAGTAAGACTGGAGAACCAACTATTGTGGTAGAGTCTGAAAATATTTTAGAAAATGACTCACCAGAAATAGATGATCCTTTACCAATTGATACACCTGAAGTACCTAATTGGGTTGCTAAAGACCGTCCCATAGACAACGTTGTTGGTAATCCCAGTGAACCTGTGCGTACAAGATCACAATTAAGAAACTATGCTCATTATGCTTGTTTTGTTTCCCTTGTGGAACCAAAGAATGTTAATAATGTATTGAATGATCCTCATTGGATTTCTGCAATGCAGGAAGAACTTATTCAATTTGTCATTCATGATGTTTGGTATCTTGTACCTAGGCCTGATCACAAAAAGGTCATTGGCACACGTTGGATATTTAAAAATAAATCTGATAAAAATGGGATAGTTATTAGAAATAAAGCCAGATTAGTTGCTCAAGGATACTCTGAAATAGAGGGAATAGATTTTAACGAGATTTTTGCTCCTGTTACTCGATTAGAATTTGTTCGTCTTCTCTTTACCTTTGCTTGCTACTTACATTTTACGATTTATCAAATGGATGTCAAATTTGCCTTCCTTAATGGAATTTTGACTGAGGAGACCTATATAGAACAACCAAAAGGGTTCATTGACCCTAAATATCCAAATCACGTTTTTCGTCTTAAGAAGGCTTTGTATGGCCTAAAATAAGCGCCAAGAGCCTGGTATGAGCGCCTTTACAACTTTCTCTTAGACAAAGGTTTTAAGAGAGGTGGAAATGATCAAACTCTTGTTGTCAAATATTTTGACAAACATATCATTATAGCTCAGGTTTACGTAGACGATATCATTTTTGGATCAACTTCCCCTTCAGAAGTTAAATCTTTTTCTGAAATTATGCATAAAGAGTTTCAAATGTCTCTCATGGAGGAGTTGAAATTTTTCTTAGGTCTTCAAGTCAAACAAAATTCAGAAGGATTATTTGTCTCGCAATCGAAGTACGCATTAAAGATTATTAAAAAAATTGTCCTTGAAAGTTAAAAAGATGCTAAAACTCCCATGAGTACTATTGTCAAACCGTCTAAGGATGAAACAGGAAATTCATAGATCCCACCCTTTATCGTAGTATGATTAGAACCTTACTATATCCTACTTCCTCGCGTCCTTATACAATGTACGCTGTTTGCATTTGTGCTCATTACCAAAACAATCCTAAAGAGAGCCATTTAACTTGTGTTAAAAGAATTATAAAATACATTAAAGGAACTCTAAATTTAGGACTTTGGTACACCAATGATACTCCAAGCACTATAATAGGATACACCGATACTGATTGGGTAGGGTGTACTGACGATAACAAGAGCACAACAGGCGCATGCTATTATATTGGTAATAATTTGGTAGGTTGGAGTAGTAAGAAATAAAACTGCACTTTATTATCCACTGCTGAATCTGAATACATAGCTGCTGGCAGTTGCTGTGCTCAATTACTTTGGCTTATGCAAATGCTAAGTGATTATGGTATTAAATAAGAACAATTACATCTCTATTGTGATAATCAAAGCGCGATCAACATCTCTAAAAATCCTATTCAACACTCGCGAGAAAAACACATAAAATAAGACATCACTTTATTCGTGAATTAGTTGAAATTAAGGAATTAGAAATCAATTATATTCCTACTGATTTGCAACTTGCAGATATGTTTACCAAACCTTTGGATTATAATAGGTTTATTGCCTTGCGTACATAAATTGGAATGGTGTGTGCTGAATAATTTCTTAGATTTACATAATTTTTCCCTTTGTCCACTTGAGACAAAATGGGGGAGAAATTTGAGTCTTATAAGAATTCATTTATTTTGTGCATATTCTAAAGAGCTTGATCATAGTGATTATTTGCAGGATTCTGTACAGTTTTTAACAGTTTATTCTCTACTATGTTCAAAGTTATAATAGGGCATTGAATTGTATGTAGTTGAGTTATGTAATTTTCGGTTCTAGGAAATGGGTAGATAGAATTTTTGTATAGGAATAGTTTTTACCTTTTCTTTTTATTTCCCTATGAGTCCAAGTTGACTCAAAGGAGATTTTGTCTCATATTTCCAAAGGGGGAGATTGAAGCACCTTATACTCTCGACTCACTTGAGTCTATATTATATAAGTGCTCATCTAGTTTGGAAATGGAAACAAAATTGAGTCCCATCCTAGAAACCAAAGAGCCTCAATCCTTCTCTTCATTTTATTCCTCTTGATCTAAGGCTTTTTTACCAACACTCACACACATTAGTATTGCATTCATACATTACATTTTGCATATAATTGGCTATAAGTGTGTTGTGTATATTAATTTCCCTTAAATTGAATTTTAATAATTTTTTGGGAATTTGTAATGATTTTTAAAACTATTTTTTCTAATTTAAAAATGGAATTAAAAGTTTTGGGGTCATTCTACAATTTTGAATTGATGATTTTATCTCTGGAGGTTCACTAGGTTAGAAATCGAAAGCGCTAGAGACTTAAAGGTGTTTGTGTAATTTTTTTAAAACATGCGTTTCAGCATTAATCTCAGCCTTACACATGTCAGCCAAATATCGGTTCAATTTGTGTTTCTTCTGTGAGACATAAGCCTTGCTCATTTCCTGCCCTTGGATTGTTGTAATCAACGATCTGCATGCGTTCTGGCTTTATCCCTGTGAACCTCTCTTAAGACAATCAAAGCGTTTTAATCCACCGCTTCTCTTATATCGTTAGATCAAAGTCAACAGCTGAAGACTAGATCGTAGCCCTTGATTTTGAACCTCGTTCTCGAACCTTTTCAGCCCCCTATATAAGGAGCCTCACTCTCAACCATTTAGAAGCTTTTGTCACTTCGTCATTTCTAGAGAGAGAAGAGAGTAGAGAGAGTAGAGAGAGAAGAGAGAAAATAGAGAGAAACCAGAGAGAGAGAGAGAGAGAGTTAGAAACCATAACCCTAAATCGTCCAAAACACCTTTAAACCCTAACCACTTTTAAAACTAGTTATATACCAAACACAACCTTGAGTGTTTGAGAGTTGGTTTGTTAAACTGTTTTGTGCTGTAACCTCTTGGTGTTAAGATCTTGTTTCCAACTTAAGAATTAAGCTAGATATGCGTTTCTGTTTCATAGAAACTTGAGATCTTGAGCATTTTATGTTACATCACACCTAGATCTGCATTTATAGTTTCTCATCTTGAGAAATCTATTGTTGATTCTTTTCTGTAAATGTTTTCATACTCAAAATCAACAATAACATTTTATATTTCTAGTTCTTTTGAAACAAAACCTTTGACCTAGTTGGAATCGCACTTGGTGATTTTCAATCTCAAAAATATTTTCAAAACCCTAAGATTCAGTAAGATCTTGACATGTCTTCTGAGAAAGATAGCCGTGGATTCGGGGTTAATATTAAATGTCAAATAAGGTTAAAAGTTTCATAAGAAGAGAGAAACTGAAAATCACAACATATAGATCTGATTTGTAATTTGCTAGGACTGTTTGTAAATATAAGCATGAGTGTGTGCATTCATGTGTTAAATCACCATCACAAACACTTACACACTACAACATTAAAAGTTTTGGTAATAAGATCTCTATACTAGAGTCGACGTAAAGACTGGAACAAAGTGAAGTTTGCAAACTGTGAGAACAACATCAACAATCAGAACTGTAGAAAAGTTATAAGGACACCAGTGGGTACATTCCTAAACTTGTATAGGTCTGATTTGTGTGCTTGTGTGTTATATAGTTTATACCTGTTATATTTTTTTAGTGGATTTTTCTTTTTATTCCGTAGAGGGAGTCGTGGATGTTTCCTCAGTTGGTTGAGGTTTTACCACATTAAAAATATCTTGTACTCAATCTTTCTACATCTCCTCACCCCTTTCTGTTTATTGTGATGATTTACAACTATTTTAGTTTTGTTTTTCAAAACTTGTTAACAAATCTTGAACAGATATCGTGCATATTTTTAAACACATCTTGTGATTAAACTGATTTGATTTCTAGAAAAGAGTTTCTTCAAAAAATAGTTCGGAGTTGCTTAAATAGTTTAATCTTGTATTAAACGGCTTTAGTAACAGTTTTTCAATATCGAAATTAATCCAGCGAATGCAGAGAAGACAACGATCTGGACTCCTCTAAAAAATTTGTACTATATAGTTATTCTATTGGGCTTGAAGAATACCAGAGCGACTTATTAGCGAACTATGATGGTCATTTTTTATGCTATCCTGGGATTCTATGTGGATGACTTGGTGGAAAATCCAAAACAAAGAGCAGACACATTCAATATTTTAAAAGAGTTTTTGAGCATTGTTAGAAGTACAAGACGTGGATGAACCCCTCGAAGTGTGCTTTTGGGGTTACAACAGGTAGGTTCCTCAGTTTTGTTGTCAACAAACTAGGAGTGAAAATGGATGCGCAAAAGAAAAAAGCAATTTTGATGATTCTGCCACCAAAAAGCTAAAAATAACTCAAAAGTTTCATAGGAAGAGTCTCTTATTTATAGGATATTTGTAGCAACCTTGGTAGAGATTACCCATCCTTTCTCGCCACTCATTAAGGACATGATGAAGTGGGTATGGGGGAATGAGAAGCAGAAGTCAATTGATAGGATCAAGGAGATTTTGAGCTCTCCCTCAACTATGATCCCTCTAGAAGAAGGAAAGCCTTTGAACTTGTATTTAAATTTCACAAAAAGGTATATTGGGCCTTTGCTCGCCTAGGAGGAAGAAGGACTGAAAAAGACTATATATTATTTATTGTGAGTGATATTTAGGACTGAGTCCAAGTACACAAGTGTAGATTTGCGTTGTTTGTCCTTGGTGTTTGTGGTACAAAAGTTGAGGCACTATTTGCTTGCGTTCATATTGCTTATCATCATTAAGTATGATCCTATCAAGTACTTTCTCACAACAAACATTTTAGTAGGGAGAGAATCCATATGGTTTCTTATATTCTCAGAGTATGATCTAAAATTTATTGCTCCCAAAATTATCAAAAGTCAAGCTTTGACTAATTTTTTAGCCAACTTCCCAGGCCAACCTTTTAAGCCTTCGAGCGAGGATTTATCGGGGGATAACTTTCAAGCTTGTTTGGTTATAGAAATGGAATAATGGAAAATGGAATTTGATGGTTTTTGTGCATAAGGTACTGGAGGGGTAGGAATCATCCTCTCCAACACAAAGAAAATATCCCTCTTTCCTATAGTATAGACTTCAAGTGCTCGAACAATGACGTAAAGTGTAAAGCAATCAAACTTGGGCTAATAGAATCTTTAAGAAAAGAAGATAGATTTTTTTGCATATGAGATGATTCAGACCTCATAGTTAAACAAGTCAATGGAGAGTTTTAAGAGAGTAATTTTCTTTGGATGGTAAAAAAAAGTAGTAATTTTTCTTGTTGCCTGGGTGTTTATTATGAAAATTAAAGCGTGACTCGTATTAATAGTGATGATAAATACAGTTCTTACAAAATGATAATGAGAAAACTCAATAGTGAAGGAAATATACTCAAGAGAGAGGAAATAATTTGTAAGAACACAAAAATTAACATGGTTCACCTAACTTGGGCTACTTCCATAGAAGCACGAGTCTTATTTCACGTTGAGAATGGAAATTAATGTTTACAAACACTCAATCTCAGCAATAAAACCTCTCCTTTAATGCGTATAAAGTGTTTTAACTCTCTCAAGAACTCCATAGTATATTGTAGTATCTATTATTATCTATATATTTCCTTATCTGTACGTATCTGTGTGTTTTTGTCTCAATGGGTTTATTATTGATTGATGTCTTCAATTGATTAATGTAGCATATATACACCCATGGATTCTTGATTATCTCTTTCCATTTATTATAATCTTTTGTTGGAAAACCATTATTAGCATATTGATGGGGAACAAACTCATTAGGTATGGGTTAAATTCTTCTTTAATGCATGGAGAAAATATTTCTTTAACTATAAGTGTTCCAACTTTAGGATGTGGCTCAGGCGCACCGCCTAATATATAATGAAAAGTCTACACGCCTCAGATTATGTGCAAAAGGTGTTAGGGAAAATTTCCACATCGAGTCAATTTATAGTATTGGCTTATTCCGTAGGTCAAAACACGTAGTTTGTTAGGGTGTCGTACACTAAAGCCTTCGATTGAATATAAGTAAGTGATAATTTGCACAAGTCACATTTATATATATCCTTTTTGATATCTGGACAAAATCGTTTTGAGGTTTTAAAAAGTTTTTAAATAATTTTCAAAGTGATTTGAAAACTTTAGAATTTTTCAGGTCATTCCAACGACATTTCATAAGTCGTGCGAATGAGTTCCTTATCTCATTCGAACGAGATATCTAATAAGATTATTTTTAGAAAGACTTCCATCTCTGAAATCTCGTCAGATAACTCGTCCGGAGTTCGTTCCAATGAGATTAGTGCCCTCATTCGAACGATCTTCTAACTAGGTTATTTTTAAAAGACTCGCCCTTTTGTAATCTCGTCAGATAACTCGTTCGAAGGTCGCTCCAGTGAGATTGGTACACTCATTCAAAAGAACTTCAAACGAGGTAATTCAAACCTTTTTTTAAAATTGTTTGATAACTCATTAGATTCCTGTCCGAATGAGATAAGGTATGTCGTTCGAACGACCCATCATTTTTTAAAGAAAATTTAGTTTTGTCAGTTTCTTACCATAACACCATGTTCTCAAATTTTCCACCTTTATAGTAGTGCGTGGGAGAAGTTTTAATCATGCCTTTTACATGAATCTTTAAGTCTAAACTTTTAGAAAAGCCTCTCCAAATATATTTTGTCCTTTATGATCGAGTTTTCTAAACCAAACCTATAAAAACTCTTCAATCATATGTTCTTGGTTGTGCAGTGGATTATTCATTGTTAGAGATGGTAAAGGCAACCGGTGGATACTGAGGTAAGGAGTTACTGTGAAGCCCTGTTTAATTTCACAGAGCTACAGACAGAGATTTGAAGATTGCACCTGTGTAGACTTGTGATGTGAAGTTTTGTAAGTCGTTTTGAGTCTTCTTATAAAACATAGTGAATTTATCTTAGCCTTGCCGTTTGAGGTTTTTCCCATTTAGGTTTTCCTCGTACATCGGCGTGTCATGGACTGTCTCTTTGTCTTTATAATTGAATCTTCATGTTCACATAGTAATTAAGGTTAATAATATTAAAATAAGAAATAAACAAGGCCTTTTGCCTAGGCTAATATTTACTTGTTTTAAGTGTTTGAAATTTGGGGCTAATTTAATGAAGCGAATAAGAATTTGTCTTAAAAGTGCGTTTTCTCTAGGCTCAAGTGCAAGCCTGTCGCGTTAGTAATAATCCGACAAGTCGGGATTGTATCCACAGGGATAAAAAATTGGCACTTTTGTAGGAAAAGTTATTAAATCTTGAAATGATTCATCCAAAGAAATAAAAAGATGATTGATGCTTGGGATATTTCAATTGAAATAAAAGGTACTCCAAAAACCCTAAAAATTGTGAAGAAATTAGATTGAAAAATGAGAGAAAATAGGGTAGGATACAATCCCTCAAACCTTAGCGAATTACCGTATAGAATACTAGAATTGTAAATTAAAATTCTTGACTAAATCCAATCTTTATAAATCCTAAGCATTACATATATGAAGGATCTAGCCCTCACCATATGAAATCAAAGGTAAATACAAAGCGGTGAATGGACAATTACACTTGCAAAGCTTTCTTCAACATCTCAAGTACCTAGGGCAAGAGAGATTAAAAGATTGGCCATGTTCATGTGATTTCCCTCCACGATTTGGTCAATATTTTAATTTACTCTCTGTTTTCTACAAGGTAATTCATCTCGTAATGAGTTCATGTACCCCAACCCTTAAGAATTTAGCTAGACATGACTTGATTAGAAAACAAATTCATACATGGAATTATGGATCTAACAAACTTTGGAAATAATTTGCAAAACAATTGAAATTTAACTAACATAGATAACAAATAAGAGAATGGAATTGTTATACTTGTATTCAGCAACAGGAAATGAATATGAATCCAGAAATTTCGTCTCTCTCAACCTTACAAACTAGGGTTTATGAAAACTCCTACCAAAGAAACTGAAAATTTCCTAACTTCTGAATTTTTCTCTCTAATTTGACTCTCCTCTGGAATGAAGTAGGGCTTGGTTTTTTATAGCACCAAGTAGCACGAATTTGACGGCTAGAATCGCTTGTTGCTCAAGTTTTTACCAGCTAATCACCTCAAAATCTTCACAATAAATGCCAGGATTTCGCACGACCGGACCGGTCTGGATATCCATCGGATCGGTCCATTTCTTAGCCACCGGATCGGTTCTTTTTTTTTTTATCCTTCTGGATCGGTCCAGATCCCACCGGATCGGTTCTGCTATCATCAGCTCGGCATCCATCCGGGGTCTACTAGAATTGGGGCATTTCAGATCGGTCCGATATATACCAGATCGGTCCGATTTCTTCCATGTTGAGTTTTTCCTTTCATCTTTGACTGGCCATAACTTTTGATCTCGAGCTCCAATTTGAGTGTCGTTTCTTCCGATGCTCATGTGAAATCAAGATCTTCAACTTCCCTTTAGGTGCCGAATTCGAACTCTGGGTATAACTTTACGCTTTTGCCCTTTGAATTTTCTTCCTTTGTTCTTTTCCTCTCTTCCGGTTTCTTTCTCTCTTTTCTTTCAGTACATTCCTGTAAAATCTATCAGAAATACACGAAACTCGGGGTACTTGTTAGAAATAGTCAATGGCCATGATATGAAATAAAAATGATTCAATTACCTTGTTCGAGATATCAAAATCACTAATTTAAGGGGCTAAATTCAGAAGAATTTATGCTTGGTCATTTAACGAAGTTGAACCTATTAGAGTATATTTCTAAAATTTATTTAGATGAATCCTGGAAATTATATGGAAACTTATTCATTAAATAGACCCCCATATTTGATGGAACTACTTGCATATACTGGAAATCCCATATGAAATCCTCTTTAAAATCAATTGATAAAGATGTTTGGTTAGCTATTGAAAAATGGTAGTCCCACCAACTATAATAGTCATGGAAGCAAATGTTTTAAAACACATCGAGGAGTGGAGTGAGGATGAGTTGAAATTGTGTGATTTTAATTCTAAAGGTTTAAATGCTTTGATTAGTGCAGTTACCCCTGAGGAGTTTCATCATATCGTATCATGATGTGTGAAACTTCAAAATAGGGATGGGACATTCTTCAACTTTCCTATGAGGGAACGAGTGCGGTTAAAGCGTCTAAACTTCAAAATCTCCCTACCCAATTAGAAATCATTAACATAAGCGAGATTGAAACTTTTGACGCTTTTATGCATGTATCTTCGATATTGTTAACTCCTTTTGTAACTTGGGTGATAGAATTCCAAAAAATATAGGGTCATCGAAAAGATACTTAGATCTATTCCTAGTCGTTTCAGTCCTAAAGTCACAGTTCTTAACTCATTAGGTGTGTTAAATACTTTAAAACTTGAAGAGCTCATGGATGATCCACAAACATATGAATTGGACATGTTCCCCAAAGATAAAAGAAGGAAAGATAAGGGAATAGATTTATTCTTGCTAAAGTATCTAAATCCGATGAGTCTGATATTGATCCTGATGATATGACTTTATTCGCTAAAAAATTCAAAAATTTCCCAAGTTCAAAAAGCTAAATTCCAAATTTAATAAACCAATATATGAGAAAAACAAAAATAATAAAGCGGGAAGAAGTTCTTATGATCGAGATAAAAAGAAATATAAAAATTATTACTCTGAAAAGGATGATTAAGAAAGGTGTTTTGAGTTTGAAGTTTGAGGTCATAGAGTGTGCCAGTTTCCCACTAAGCTAAAGAGATAGGGAAAAGGCAAACTCTATGATGACACACTCTATGACCTCAAACTTCCCTTGTCTGGCACACTCTATGACCTCAAACTTCAAACTCAAAACACCTTTATTCAAACTCAAAACACTAGCTTATTATAAAAAGAAATCTATAATGACATTGAGTCTGAAGACTCCGATGACTTTTTTCCATATGGGAATAACTTCACTATTTTCACCACTAGTCATGCAAGCTCCATTAGTATTTCACGTCCTAATGATGAAAATATTATGCTTGACAGTATGGAAGTTGAGTTTAAGCTCTCACAAGATAGTGAACGTGTTGGTAGTTTGAGTGAGAGTGACGTGGAAGAAGGTGAATTCCACTTTGCCTATTATGAGTTGTACACCGAGTCCTTATGATGCTATAAAAATAGTGTTTGATTTAAGTGCAAATCGATCTCAACAAGCAGTAACCGAACAAGTTTGGGATCGTATTCCGCAAGGACTAGACTCTCCTAAGAAAACGAAATAGGGTTATAATATGTTCGCTATACATCACAAAATGAAAGTGTGAAATATGATGATAGTTGGGGTGATGTTGTATAGCTAACAACTATCCTAACATACGTTAAAGTAAAAGTGAATGAGTGAAAGACGATTTCTATGATGAAACAAACTAGAAAACGTGTGAGTCCAAATGGATAAAAGGGATTAAGGGTCATTCTCCCACCTTGTATTTGCTAAGAAGATGATGGAATTCAATTCAAATTGATTCTAATAAATTATAATTAATTAAGTCCTAACATCAACTATTTAGAGATCAAACTCATCAATGGAGGATTAGGGGTTAACTAATAATGATTGCCAAATGGGTTGGGGTTATAGTAAAGCTTGAAACACTACCCATGCAAGACAAGGGAAGTTAATAAGCTAGTGTCCTTCAATACCAATGCATGAGGTTTTATTAGAATAATTATAAATTAAACCCAAAATATAAAAATCAATCATCTATGGTGGGATTATGATCCTTAACCTAAAAGACTAGCCATTCATATTGGAAACAAAGCAAAGTATGCAAGTACATTTCATAAATAAAGAACCCATCAATTAATAGACAAACTAACCAAAGATAGATTAATAAATTCAAGTGATAGTAATTAAAACAACCAAAGTGAGGGTAGGTAAGAATGCAATACAATTCAACAAAAAATCCTTGTGTATTGAATGGAATACAAGAGATATAAATCAAGGTTTCTCTTTTTAACCTAGGATAAAGAATAAGATTTTTATGCTAAGGAAAGACTTGCTAAAAATATCCGATCCTTACAAATGAAGACAAAACCAAACTATGTACAATTTCCAACTCTAGATAGCAAACATATAAATAGAAGAAAATATGGGGAAAAGGGGCGAATTGATTCGGCAAACAAACTCTACCTACTGGTCAAAATCAAATCGATTTGAATAAATGATCCGAATCAATTCGCATCTGAAGCAGTGTTGGATGTGGTGAATGGACTTGTTTATAGTCCCTCCTCCACGAAAACTTTCATAACTTCTTCGATATGAGTCGGATGCATGCACTATTAGTGGCAAAGTGAATATGACTCGATGGGATCCAACTTTCGTGAAGATCTCTGGACTCAAACCCGAGTGCTAAAATTTCTAAAAGGCTCTCGAAGATGTGATTATCAATGAAACTTCCCCGAAATTAAGTCGAACTTCAAGCCTAGCATTATCGATACCTATAAAACCTCAAATAAACATTGCACAATATATATACGATGAAAATATAGGTTATCTAGTAAATGAGCATAAGTCCCGGGAATAATGTGCACAGGAATGCTTGAATGCACGAATATAAGGGGTTTTAAATGCAGTATTTGTGACTAATCACCCTGAAACTTCATAAGCATAATAAGTAATTAACCATTGAGGTGTTAATTCTAGAAAAATAGTTGAAAGTATTGAAAGAGAATGAGGATTTTGTTAGTCAACTCAAGGCGATTAAGGTTTCTCTCTATAACAAACTCATTATGGTGGGTAAAGAGAAGATTGATTTGGCCGACACTTTGAGTCGTACCACCAAAGATCTCCACGAGTCCTTAGAGATTCGTGATACGCTTGAATAAAAAAATGTCAAACTTGAAAAAGATCTTGAAGTTTCTCGTGAATTCAAATTCCTTCTTGAGGACAACTCCAGGAGAATGAGGAAGTTGTTTCTCAGGCAAGTCCTAGGTTAAGGAAAAAGGTTATTAAGAGAGAAAAGGTACAGGGTATGTCGAGGGTGAATTGTCCAATTCTAAATACGTACATATAAAAAAGTTTTTTTCCAATAAAACACATAAATGTAACCCACCAAATAGATTTTCTCCTAAACAACCTATTAAGGTGAGACCCGATCAACCATATGTTTGCACCTTTTGTAACAGAATGGGTCACCACTATAGCCAACTGGCTAGCCTTAAAAATCAAGTTGAATATCTATTCAATACTTGTAAAGGTTTAATAGAATAATTTTAGAGGTTTTCTCTACCTCATGGAAATAATTCTAACCCAAAGACAAGGAACAACAAGGGTAAAAACACTAAGGATACAACTCTCTATTGTGTTGCTAAAGATAAGGCCACAAAGTCTTTAGTTGTTCATATTTCTCTTAAGGCTCATAATACTACCCAATGGTATTTCGACGGTGGATGATCCAGACATATGACAGGTGATTAATCTCTTTTTACCACACTTGAGGATCACAAGGATGGTAAAGTCACCTTTGGCGATGGGAGAAGGTATAAGATTATGGGACGAGGTACCATTGAATCTTAGAGTTCCGAAAACTTGATAATGTTCTTTGTATTGACAGACTAAAAGAAAAATTAATTAGCATAAGCCAATTGTGCAATGAAAACCTCGCTGTTAAGTTTAGCCAGATAGAATGTAATGTCAATGACAAATCTGGGAAGACTATAATTCACGGTGTGAGGACTATCGATAATTGCTACGGTATTATTACCAAGTCTTCATTCGTTTGCCACAGCGCTAGGGTCTCCACCGCTGACCTTTGGTACCAACGACTAGGTCACATTAATTTTACAAATCTTGAGCATTTAGTGAAAAAAGACCTAGTTCATGGCTTGCCATCGTTATCAAAACCAAATTCCTCAGTTTATTGTCCTTGCTAACAAGGAGCAAAACAAGAGTCCCATAGGAAATTGAACTCCATTACCACCTCCCGTGTTTTAGAATTTATACACATGGACCTTATGGGCCCTATGTGTACAAAGAGTATTGGTGGTAAGAAGTATATCATAGTGATGTTTTATGACTTTTCAAGATATTCTATCATTGGATTTCTTAGAGAAAAGTTCAATGCTGTTGAGTTTTTAACTATCAAGTGCCGAGTCCTTCAAAATCCACATGGTGTCTCTATAAACCATTTTCCTAGTGACATCGGAGTGAATGATTTTTGTGATGAAGTTGTCATCAAACATGAATTTTCAGCCGCTCTCACTCCTCAGAAAAATAAATTTGTAGGTAGAATCGAACAATTCAATAAATAAAAAGGTCCATACTTCTTAGAAAGGAAAGTGCCGAGGCATTTTTGGGCGGAGGCGATTAGCACCGCTTGCCACATGGTGAGTAGGATATATTTACGTCCACACACTAATCACACGCCATATGAATTGTGGACCGATAAAAGACCAACTTATCCTATTTTCGAGTCTTTGAGAGTCGATGATACATCCTTTAAAATAGAGAGATTTTAGAAAAGTTTGACTCGAGGAGTGATGAGTGAATAATTCTAGTTTATTTATTAAATAGTCGGGCTTATAGGGTTTATAAGCTTACTATCTCCAAGATCATGGAATCAATGAATGTAACTATAAAAGATGACGATCCTGCCACATTTATTGATGATTATGATCTCTATTGTGAGAATAATTCACCCCCTTATGTTGATCCCTTCATACCTCACAATGAATTGGTGGACCTCGCTCTTGACAAAAAGTATCTATCTTTTCTTAGGTTCGTAAGAGACATGACCCCTCCAACATTCTTTGTAATCTAGACCAAGGAGTCAAAACTCAAGATCAATTAAAACAATAGGCTAACTGCCCCTATCGTACCTCAAAAATCGATCCGAAGAACATAAAATAAGAACTAAAAGATGAGCATTTGATTAACGCTATACAAGAAGAGTTTCTTTAATTTCAAAAGAATAATGCCTGGGAATTAGTTCCCCGATCGAGTGACACAAATTCCATTGGTACGAAGTGGATATATAAGAACAAAATGGATGAAAATGGTATCATTGTTCATAAGAAATCTAGTTTAATTGCTCAAGGTTACACCAAAATTGAGGGTATTGGATAAGAAATTTGATCCTGTTACGGGGCTAAAGTCTATTCATCTTTTGCTAGCCATATCATGTCATATTAAGTTCAACATTCATCAGATGGATGTTAAAAGTGCCTTACTTAATGGAATTATACAGGAGAACGCCTATGTGGAACAACCAAAAGGGCTTAAAGACCCTACTTATGAACACGAACCACATCTTTTACCTAAATAAAGATCTATAGAGTTTGAAGCAAGCACCGCGTGACTGGTATGAAAGGCTTACATCCTATCTCCTAGCTCGTGGATTCGAGAAATGGGGAGTGGATATGACGTTGTTTCCTCACCGGGATAAAAGTGCTATTTTGGTTGCTCAAGTCTATGTTGATGACATAGTATTTGGATCCACATGTTACCAACATACTCATCTTTATGTAGGATAAATGCAGAGTGAGTTTGAGATGAGTATAGTCGACGAGATTACCTTCTTCTTAGGTCTCCAGGTGCATCAACTAGGTAGTAGGATTTTTTATAACAATATACGTATGCGAGAGAAGTAGTGAAGAAGTTTAGTTTAGACTCGGATAAAATCATGCACGCACACCCATGAGTTCAACCACTAAGCTTAGCAAAGGCACTGAAGTTAAGAACGTAGAGAACACTATTTTTAAGAGCATAATAGTTATTCTTTTATACTTAACATCTAGTCATCCCAACATTTCCTTTTGTATAGGAGTCTATTCTCATTATCAGGTAGCCCTGAAAGAGTCACAAATACTTGTTCTAAAAAGAATAATCAAACATGTAAGTATGACCCTATCTGTAGAAATTTAGTATTCGTTTGCCACCAATGATTGTCTACCGTCTTATTCGGATGTCGATTGGACAAGAGATATTGATAGGTTCAAAATCACATTGGGTGGGTATTTTCACTTTGGGAGTGCTATTGTCACTTGGATGAGCAAGAAGAAAAACTCCATTTCTTTGTCCATGGAGGAGGCCGAATGCATTTCCATTAGGGATTGTTGCACACAAATCATTTGTATGAAACAAATGTTAGAGGATTATAGTATCTCACAAGGCACAATGACTATTTACTGTAACAATACGAGTGTAATCCATCTCTCTCGTAATACTGCCCAACATTATTAAACAAGCCATATTAGTATTCATGAGCATTTTATTCATTATCAGTGAGGAGAAGATAATTTCCTTAAGCTTTGTTGGCCCCTAACATCAATTGACTGATATTTACACAAACCCTCTACATTCCCTTACCTTTGGAGGATCTTAGGAAATCTATTGGGGTTTGTTCCATTGATTGAGTTCGGGGAAGATATGTAATTTAGGATGAGCTTTAATTATCATTACTTATCCCCTATGTAATAGATTGTATCTTTGTATATACTTTCTTTTTATTCAAAAAGATTTCTCTTTATATATTTTAAAATTTCAAAAAATATTTTCCATTTTTTATCACCTTTTGGATGCATAATTAAGATGTTTGGAACACCATTTCATTCCATGTTGACATGATTTTCCATGGTGCATTAGACTAACTTACGTGATACTTGATCTTAATTTTGCATTTTTATGACAAATGATTCCCTTTTATGATATTTTCTTCTATGTTGTACTCATCTCATAACCTTATATGCACACACCTCACACGACCTCTTTAGAATGTTGTTCATGCTTTGCAGGTTCTAGGTGAAGCAAGGTGTTGTCTTATCAATCTCATCACTTCATTTTATATGTGATAGGTAAAAATGTGCATGTAAGAATCTTTTCCCTTGTATTAATTATTTGATCAAAATTGAGTGAGTAATGGGAATGGGCTACTAAAGGAGCAACCTCCTTTACGTTAAAATCCACCATTGGAAAGAGCCTAAAAGAATATTCGACAAATAAAAATGTAATTGTCAATGCCAAATTTCATCATTGATGTTTCAAAACCTAAATTCATATAATGATATCTTCAAAATGTTGAGTGAGATTGAAATATTGTTAATTTTGAGGGTGTTATAAGTTGAAGATCAATAGGTTTGCACAATAGAACCAAATATTGTATTTATGAGTGATGCTATTAGCTGGACAATCATTGAGTTTTCTGGGAAATTTTTATATAAGTGAGTCAACTTTTAACGAGTCCAATTTTTTCACTAAGATTGATGTGAGTACTTAACTTTTAGGAGTGTTGTTTGTCATTATGAACTTGTGCATTATCTTATGTTTATGATCCCATGTGTTATGTTCATACCCTTACATTCCACTCGCATGTTTCGAGTATTTTTTTAGTTTTTATTTTCTCAAAAAGTTAAAAAGTTCAAAAATATTTCTTGTTATTTACTTTTAGTTATTCTTTTATATTTTCCTTTTTTTCTAGGGTTTGGTGTTAAAATTTCTCTGCGTCGTTCGAATGAGAATCAATCCCTCGTTCGAACGAGATTGAAAAAATTTCGTCTTATCCTTTTCCCAAAGCATATTTTCACCCATTTTCTTCTGAAACCCACACTTTCGCTTTCCTCTACATTTTTCTCTCTTTGTATTTCCTCCAAATCCTCCATCAAACCTCATTTTTCAAGGTTTTCATCCCATTTTCAACCCTCCACCTTCTTCCACTCATCCACCTCCACCTTTTAACCACCATTGTTAGAGTTTGAAGCTTTGGGGAGAGCCATTTTAACTTTGGAGTTCTTTTGGGGTGTTTGATCTTTTGTTTAGGTACTTTCTTCTATTTTCTGAATAATTTTCCTTTTATTGTTGGATATGGTCTCTTTCTATACCTTTCTTTTCAACATTTGTTGATTCACTTTTATTTCCTTGCAAAATTTCTAGTAAAGGATGTTTTTGGTGTAAAAGAGATTAAAATCCAATTTTTTATATTTTTTTTTTCACATTTAGTGTTTATTTAATTTTTTTCCATCATAAATGAAATGCCATTATTTCCAGTGCTCATAGTTTATTATTAACGCTTTTATCTAAAATTACCACTTAATTAATTTTGTCTTTTCATTTATGTTTATTATTTTGTGCACACACACACACACACACACATATATATATATATATATATATATATATATATATATATGTATATATATTTGCTGATTTGGGTTTGTTCTGCTGTTTGGTCGGTTTGTGGTGGTTTGGGTGGAATTATGATAGATATAGAATTCTTAGCATGTGTATTTAGTGCCCCTTACTTTCCCTACCCCCTTATCCTAGCCAGTTTATTCATATTTTTTTGTGTTTCCATGCCTCTTCGCCATTGTGCTTCCAGTAACGATGAACCCAAGGAGCGTTCCTCCTCCCGAGATGCTGTGCTTGTCTCATTAATTTTCTTTAGATAGGAAACACGCCAAGCATGGATATACTATACCTCCCTTGGTTTTCATGTACATTCCATCATACGTGAAAAGATTGTTGGTCTCACATCCCTTTCTGAGACAACCATGTTCACCTGTTTATCTAATCAAGGTTGGGAGCCATTGTTCTCCCTCACTGATTATGTTTACCATGACTTGTAGGGGAATTCTTTTTTGGTATGACTATCACTCGGGGCAGCCTCGTCTATACGGTTCGCGGCCAAGAGATAGTATTTACTGTGAACTCTATAGCCTCCCATCTTTCTCTCTCTAGGGACCTAAATGACACATTTTTATGGGCCAATCACGAGTGTCCGGACATTGATGTCACGAAGGATGCTATTTTAGAATAGCGTTAAGTGGGCACCTTTATTATTTACCATTCAAAACTTCGAGTTGACTTAAAGATCCTTAATTGGATTATTTGCACATGCCTTATTCCACGTACAAACCATACACATATTTCGTGGGATCAAAGCACGCTAGTCTCATATATGCTATTATTTAGGGTGCTATGATTGACCTCCTTGACCACATTATATCAATCTTGAGTCTAGTTTAATATCTGGCACTATATCCCCCTCGACAAGCTCTTCCTTTTGCAGTGATCATCACTCGTCACTGTCTTTCTACTGAGCGCTCCATCTTTCCCTTTGACTTCCCCTTAACCTTCTATCAAACTATTGATACACACTCATTGAGTAGGTTTAAGTGTCATCTCCTAGTTTCCAAGACTCAGTACATTTCCCCTCCTACCTCTCAGCCGTCGTCTTCTCGATCTACTCTAGTTTCCACACCTTCCGGGTCCATTCCATCCATTTCAACCCACACCCACCCATCGATTCTGAGGAGGTTAGGGCACTTTGTGTACAAGTACAGTAGATGGAAGTTGATCGCCAACTGGACCATCAGATGTTTCAGGAGCTGATGGCTAGGATAGAGCATGATCAGGAGAGACAGACACGTATGGACTCGATGATAATGCAACACTTTGCAGACATGCATCACCAGGAGCAGCGTAAAGGAGATAGTTCGTCTCAATCAACACCAAGCCATGATGATAGGATTAATGATGTTTATGCTTGCACGACTTAGTGATTTTATCTTTTGGGATTTGCTTTTTAGATGTACTCTAGAAAATTGTTTTACTTGTTATTCATTTTGTATTTACTCTTCTATTGTACTTGTTATGTACTTGATAAACTTTTGGCTGGATCATATTTTTACTCTTCATCGTTTTGATTTCATTATATATATATATATATATATATATATATATATATATATATATATATATATATATATATATATATATATTATGTGTTGTGGTTCCTATTTTCTGTCTTTCTTCAGCATGCTTATGTTTGTGGTGGTTTATCTCTCCTCTTATTATTATTCTATCATTTGGTGATACTATCTCTTGTGATTTAATGAACTTTCCTCAAATAGACTAACCTTGCATGTGCATGTTCTATCCCTTTGTCTTTTCTGGGAAAAAAAGGGGGAGAATAACTTTAAGGGGATTTTGTTTTTTATTTATTTATGTAATTTCTGATATATTCCAATACATCATAGGTCATTTTTTCGTATGTTTAGTCCTTATTCTACATGTACGTTTCTTTGAAACATATCAGAGATTAACTGTAGCTAGGTTGTTAGGATGTCTTGTATCTTTTCCATTTTGGGTTTGGAATAGGAATTTGATTGGCTAGACGGTCTGGTTAACAATTTAGTCTTTTTCTTTTATTTATGTTTTGTCCTGTAATAGACAAAGGTGGAGATTTGTAAGGAAAAATTTTCGTATTGAGTCAATTTATAGTATTGTCTTTTTCCATTCGTTAAGACACGTAGTTTGTTAGGCGGTTGTATACTCAAGCCTACAATTGAAGAAAAGTAAGCGCCCATATTGGGACATGTCATGTTCAAAGATTTCATCATGCATGTTGCTCATTACTAAAGGTATATAACCCTTTTGATATTTGGAGAAAATCATTTTGAGGTTTAAATCATTTTAAAGTGCTTTAAAAACTTTAGAATTTTTCCACGTCATTCTAATGACATTTCATAGGTCGTTCGAATGAGGTTCTTATCTCATTCGAATGAGATATCTAAAGAGGTTACTTTTAGAAAGACTTTCCTTTATGGAATCTCATCAGATAACTCGTTCGAAGGTCATTTCGACGATATTTATACCCTCGTTCCATGAGCTTCTAACAAGGTTATTTTTTGAAAGGCTTGCCCTGTCTAGATTGTCGCCCGATAACTCGTTCGAAGTTCATTCCAATGAGATTGGTATCGTCATTCAAACGAACTTTAAATGTGGTGCTTCAGATATTTTTAAAATCGTTTAATAAATTGTTAGATTCATGTTCGAACGAGAAAAGGTCCATAATTTGAACTAGGTACCAGGTCGTTCAAACAACCCCATTCATTTTTCAAGAAAATTCATTTTTTGTCATTTTCTTCCAACTACTCCCATTAACCCATGTTCTCACATTATTCTACCTTTTATAGTTGTGCATAGGAAGAGGTTAGGCATGCCTTTTTTCATGAATCTTTAAGTCTAATACTCTTTGAAAAAGCTCTCCAAATATCATTGATCCTTTATGATCAATGATATGCTCGATATGTACCCTCATACTCGGAGTGAATAACCTCGGCTGACATGAAAGCTGAGTCAACAAGTAGCTCATAATGGCCATCGGAGAGGTCGTCTTTCCTAGGGTTGGCACCACAATGACCAACCTCGGCTGGCGATCAATCGAGGTCAGCAACATCTTATAGGCTCAAGAGACTACCACCATCGTACTTTGCTTCAGACGACATTGTAGCTATGCTTAATACCTAACCTCGGCGATCAATCAGTATGAGGTCATACTTATAATTGTCAAAACAATACACCCTCGGACTTACCAACATCGTACTCATATGGGCCAAGGTTACAATGGATGACATCACAGGTCCGAGCATACGCAAGCGCATGGGAGACTTGGAACACGTGGACTAAACCGTTATAACCAACTCATTCCCTTCACATGAGGGAATATTCGATCATCATTACCTATATATGGTACAACTAGGTGTCCACATCAGATTGGTTTGATCACCACACACATGCTCATGGTATGCTTGGAGGGTACACTACACCCCCAGGCACTATATATACTTGTCTTCTCCTACCTTATAGAGGGATCCATAATTGCAACTGTAGAAGGAGAACTGGAAAAATACACAGTAGAGAGAGAAAGTGAGAGATTGTATCATAGGCCATTAGTTCCCTTGTTCTAGTGAAATTCGCTCACACATTCACAGTGGACGTAGGCCAAATTGGCTGAACCACTTAAATATAAGTGTTTCTCCTATTCTCCTCATCTCCTTCTACTAGTTTATTACTCTCGTGCTGCCATTGTAGCTACTAACTTGAGCTTATCTCCTTCTACTAGTTTATTTCTCGAGCACTTTAATTAGGGCAGCGCATGTGTGGTTTACCTCTCTTCCTAAGAATTCCATAGAATACTTTAGACAGTTGGCCGAGCGATTCATTCATAATTTCTATTTTAGGGTAAGGACTCATAAGAAGATGACCCATTTGCTTTATGTAAAGCAAGGAAAGAATGAAACCTCAGAGACTATATCACGAGGTTCAACAAGGAAAAGTTGGAGGTAGAGGACTATGAGGAGAGTATAGCCATGACAACCCTCATTGGATGACTTTAGAATAGAAAGCTACTCTAGAAGCTTGCTAAAGAACCTCCTAAATCTATGGATGAGCTATTGGAAACAACAGGAAAGGTCATGAATGCAGAGGAAGCAATGGCTGCGAAATATGAGGATGATAATGGAAGTAGCAGTGGGAAGTTTCAGAAAAAAAGGATGGAAAAAAGAGGACTGCGGAAGATAAGTTTGCAAACTATACTCCTCTAGCTGTGAGATGTGAACACATCCTCAATGATATAAAGAATGATATGTCTTTGAGATGGACATAGAAGCTGAGGGCTCCTCCACATAAGAGAGACAAAAACTTATGGTGTGAGTTTCATCAAGATCACGACCATCTAACTCACAAATGTTTTGCCCTGAAGGACGAGATTGGAAAAATGTTGAAGTCTGGAAAGCTGAGAAAGTATGTGGATACAAGAGGATCAAGGAATGGTCGAGATGACCCTAGAAAGAAAATAAATGAAATGATAAATGCCGAGAAGATGCCCCTGTCGGGAAAGATGATGCCTCGGATGATGATAACGATGACCTTGATCTCCCACCAAAGGATGACAATGTCCCAATAATGATAGTGAACATGATCTCTTTTGGTATGAGCACTATCTGTGGGGGACTAGCAGGAGGTAGATCAGAGGTAGCTGATCGTAAGGCTCATATGGAAGAGGTAAAAGCAGTGATTAAAGACGAGGTTGTGAACTTGGCTTCAACAGAGGTTAAAACTGAGAGAAGAAAGAAGGTAGACATGGACACACTTATAGTCAGCTTCTCACGACTTGATTTTAAGGGTATCTTAGCTCCCCATGATGACCCTTTAGTCATAACCACAAGGGTGCATGGATGTGAAGTTCAGAGGACTCTTGTTAATGGGGGGAGTTTAACACGCGTTATCATCTGGCCCTGTTTCAAAAGCTTATGTCTCAGTCGAGCAAGGCTTATTCCTTATCATCACCCCTTAATTGGCTTTAGTGGAGAGAAAGACGTGAGAATGTGAGATGAATGGCCTAAGAGGTTGAAAAAAAATCAACTTCTTTGTGATGGATGAAAAATGTCTTCTCAGCCTACAACATCATAATGGGACGAGTGGCCCTCAAAAAATTTGAGGTGGTGCTTCAATGGTCCACCAGATGATAAAATTCCCAACTCCTTATGGAGTAGGGGAAGTTCAGGGTGACCAAAATTTGGCACGTGAATGCTACTTCAACTCTGCAGAAGAGAAAGAGGCTTATAAGAAGGTAACCACCACTTATAACATTGACACCCTTGATGCTAGGGACGAAACAAATCTCAAAAAGGGAGAGGCTGCGGAGGAGGTAGAATCCAGCATCGTTAATGAGGACGAGCTGAAAAAAACCATCCAAGTCGAAAAGGCCTTAAAACCTAGATCAAGGAGGAGCTAATCAAGCTGCTAAGGAAGAGACAAAGTATATTTGCCTGGTGTCATACAGATATGCCAAGTATTGGCCCTGAGATCATATGTCATAAACTTAACTGTGGCCATCCCCAATCCTCGCCGCGCTAGGGCACGCGTGCGAAGGGAGAGGATCCTTCAGGTCCCGCACATCCCTCTCGGGAGCGCTTCGACCGGCATCCTTTTGATATGAGGTGTAAAAATGAAGAGAAATTTAGAGTCGCTAGTCTATTTTACTCAAAAAAGACAAAAGAAAAAAGGGAAGCCATCCCGAAGGATGGCATCCAAAGACATACTGGTGCATACGAAACCAAAATGATTCGAGAAGGGTTCAGAGGCTTAGTTACGAAATGGAAAGGTGTTAGGCACCCATTCCGCCCTTTCGGTCTCTCATTGATATTTGCTATTTTCCTTTATATTTCCCCCCGTGATATGTGTGCATGTGTATATATAGAATGGAGGTAGGAATCCTCGACTTGTATCATGGAAAAGATAAAGCGAGTCATCCGTAGGAAGATATAAGAATGGTATTAGAAAAATAAGATTTACGCGATTACCCCTACGTGGATCGTTATAATGGAACGATAACGCATATGGAGTAATACGTCACTAAGGGAAAGTATATAGAATATAAGAAGATTAAGTTTAGAGAAAATAGAAAATAAGAGAAAAAGTAAGAAAAGAACTCGAGTCTTGGGTTTTACCCCGAGCCGCCTACGTAGACTATAAAGGCATCAAAGTCCACGTAGTTCGCATACAAAATGAGGGGTGGGCTTTATCCTATAAATCCAAATGGGGGATCTCTTATTTGTGGGTGTGTAGAAAAAGTGTTTTAGTTTTGAGAAAAGTGTGAGAAAAAGTATGAGAATTCCTATTTGGAATTTATGAGAAAACCCTCTGTTTCTTATTTTTTTGGGTTTTATTTATATAAAAATAAGAGATGTGTAATAATACTAAATAAAAAAGTATATTAGGATGTGTGAGATGAGATAATAAAAGTGCTAAGTAATAAAACAAGTGATTGAGAGTTTAAGAGGATTTAAGAGGAAGTAGAGAAAGTTGGACCTTTTTAAAGATCTTGAGCTTGATCTTAAATGTTAGAGAGAAGACCTTGCACTTGGATGATGATGGAGAGTGGATAATTCATCAAGTTTAATGAAAGGATGATGGAAAGTGGAAGTAAAAAAGGGATTTGGAAGTTGAAATCACGCTGCATTCGAGAGAGGTTTCGGGGATTCGTTGAGAGTGAATTTTATCAGATCTGTGCTCCTCTTGAAAATAAGGTGAAGGCCTCCTTTTATAGGCTCAGGTCAATGCCGATCGGTATAGAACCGTTCCTGCCTATCGGCACCTGTCGATAGGCAGGGTCTGGAACCTGCCATTTGGCAGTGTGTTTCAGGACTTTTCGGAAAATAGGCTGCCGAGGGCAAACCATTGGTCAGAATCGTGCACGGGGAATACCTTTGGAAAGGTAATTTAGAGACCTTCGAAAGTCCTTTGGACCACTCCCGGGTTCGAGAGTTGACTTTGGGTCAAATATGGCTTGAAAGCATTTGTCGGTCCATTGGACGGGGAATCGCTCGGACGCAAACGGATCGTTTGTCCGCATGGTAAGTCCGAATTGTACACTGGGTAGACCGTTGGAAAGGTTAGGAGATTTAATTCGACATTCCAAAGAGTTTGACCCGATTTGGATAGTTAACTTTGGTCAACTAGGCCCAGGAAGCATTCGGTGACCTCTTGGAGTCGAACGAATCATTCGTCCTCATGGTAAGTCGGAATCGTGCAAGGGATGGACCGTTGGAAAGGGGATTCAGTGACCTTCAAAGATTCATTTAGCCTCAGTCAAGATAAATAGTTGACATAGGTCAAATAGAGCCCGGGAGCGCCCAATGGCCTCTAGGTCAAGTTTCGGACGCAAACGGATCGTTCGCCCGCATGGTAAGTCAGAATCGCACATGGGATGGACCTTTGGAAAGGTGATTCAGTGTCCTTCGAATATTCATTCAGTCTTGATCGAGATGAGGAGTTTGACTTTTTGGTCAAACTAATTCGGGGAGTGCCCGATGGCCTCTAGGTCAGTACTCGGGACATGACCTGGGTTTGTAGTGATGGAGAGAGGTACTAGGGACCTAAGGAGAGTTGGGGGTAATGAAATGGGGTGTCTATAGAGCCCCTCGATGGGTGAGTTTAGAACAAATGATGACCGTCGAATAAACACCACATGATGCTTTTGAGCAAGTATTACCAATTCAGAGGGTCAAGGCTGATTCTGAGGACCTAAGGAGTGTGCTTGGGATGGAATGACGATCGAAGGTTTATGTCGATTCTGAGGACCTGAAGTGGTGTTGGGGGGTGACCTATTCTACGGGTCAAAGCCGAATCTGCGGTCCTAGGGTGAAGATCTAATAACCGAGGTCAATTCTGACCTACGAGTGGTGATGACCGAGATCGAGGTCAATTCTGACCTAAGAGTGGTGACGATCGAGGACCGGGGTCAATTCAGACCTAACTCAGGTGACGATCCAAGACCGAGGTCAATTTTGACCTAAAGAGTGGTGACGATTGAGGACCGGGGTCATTTCTGACCCAACTCAGGTGATGATTTAAGACCGAGGTCAATTCTAACCTAAAAAGTGGTGACGATCGAGGACCGGGGTTAATTTTGACCCAACTCAAGTGATGATCCAAGACCGAGGTCAATTCTGACCTAAGAGTGGTGACGACCGAGGACCGGAGTCAATTATGACCCAACTCAGGTGACGATCCAAGACTAAGGTTAATTCTGACCTAAGAGTAGTGACGACCGAGGACCGGGGTCAATTCTGACCCAACTAAGGTGACTTTTAAAGATCGAGGTCAATTCTGACCTAAAGAGTGGTGACGATCGATGACTGGGGTCAATTCTTACCCAACTCAGGTGATAATTCAAGACCGAGGTCAATTCTGACCTAAAGAGTGGTGACGATCGAGGACCGGGGTCAATTCTGACCCAACTCAGGTGACAATCCAAGACCGAAGTCAATTCTGACCTAAAGAGTGGTGACGACCAAGGATCGGGGTCAATTCTGACCCAACTCAGGTGACGATCCAAGACCGAGATCAATTCTGACCTAAGAGTGGTGACGATCGAGGATCGAGGTCAATTCTAACCCAACTCAGGTGACGATTCAAGACCGAGGTCAATTTTGACCTAAGAGTGGTGACGATTTTGACCCAACTCAGGTGACAATCCAAGACTAAGGTCAATTCTGACCTAAAGAGTGGTGACGACCGAGGACCGGGGTCAATTATGACCCAACTCAGGTGACGATCCAAGACCGAGGTCAATTTTGACCTAAAGAGTGGTGACGATTGAGGACCGGGGTCATTTCTGACCCAACTCAGGTGATGATTTAAGACCGAGGTCAATTCTAACCTAAAAAGTGGTGACGATCGAGGACCGGGGTTAATTTTGACCCAACTCAAGTGATGATCCAAGACCGAGGTCAATTCTGACCTAAGAGTGGTGACGACCGAGGACCGGAGTCAATTATGACCCAACTCAGGTGACGATCCAAGACTAAGGTTAATTCTGACCTAAGAGTAGTGACGACCGAGGACCGGGGTCAATTCTGACCCAACTAAGGTGACTTTTAAAGATCGAGGTCAATTCTGACCTAAAGAGTGGTGACGATCGATGACTGGGGTCAATTCTTACCCAACTCAGGTGATAATTCAAGACCGAGGTCAATTCTGACCTAAAGAGTGGTGACGATCGAGGACCGGGGTCAATTCTGACCCAACTCAGGTGACAATCCAAGACCGAAGTCAATTCTGACCTAAAGAGTGGTGACGACCAAGGATCGGGGTCAATTCTGACCCAACTCAGGTGACGATCCAAGACCGAGATCAATTCTGACCTAAGAGTGGTGACGATCGAGGATCGAGGTCAATTCTAACCCAACTCAGGTGACGATTCAAGACCGAGGTCAATTTTGACCTAAGAGTGGTGACGATTTTGACCCAACTCAGGTGACAATCCAAGACTAAGGTCAATTCTGACCTAAAGAGTGGTGACGACCGAGGACCGGGGTCAATTATGACCCAACTCAGGTGACGATCCAAGACCGAGGTCAATTTTGACCTAAGAGTGGTGACAACCGAGTACCGAGGTCAATTCTGACCCAACTCAGGTGATGATCCAAGACCAAGGTCAATTCTGACCTAAGAGTGGTGACCGAGGACCGGGGTCAATTCTGACCCAACTCAGATGACGATCCAAAACCGAGGTCAATTCTGACCTAGAGAGTGGTGACGATCGAGGACCGGGTCAATTCTGACCCAACTCAGGTGACGATCCAAGACCGACGTCAATTTTGACCTAAAGAGTAGTTGGAGATTGGATTTTGATTTTGCTGGGGAGTTGATAGCTGGGAAAGCTTTTGTTTCATTAGGAGACCTTGCGGGGGAGGGGGGAATAACCTATTTTGGGTACTGTAAGAGAATTCCGCTGGGGAAGTGATCAGGTGATCCTTAGAGATCCTCCGGAGCTTTGCCAGGAGGAGTTTTCACTTGGTTTTTGAGGATTTTGCTGAGAAGGAGGGGTTCTGCTCAAGGGAATGCGAAGTTTTCTTGGTGAAAAGGCTTTAAATCCTTCCTGGGATTTTTGGGAATTTTCCGAGGATTTTTTGAGGCTTTTTGGTATTTTCTGGGAATTTCTGTACGAAATTTAAGGGGGGTGCCAGTCGGCATTGTATGAAGGGTGCCATTTGGCAGTGGCACGGACTTTTGGGCTACCTAGGGAAGGCAAGGGATCAGTGTCGATCGGTATGGTAGGGGGGGATCGGCATGGAGCTTAAAGGGGGCGAATCCCCTCATTTTTTTCACAATTTCTTTGCTTTCTCTCTCTGCGATTCTTCTGCAAATCGTTCTAGCATTCCGATCTTCAAGAAATGGCCGCTTTTGTGAGCACTGCAGTCCACCGGTAGTGGTTGACCATTGATGACTGGGCGAACGTGGAGTGGAGGGCTAGGGCGCCTCTTGCTTTGGGGAGTGAGAACTCCTTTAATGCATTTGAGCCTGTTGCGGATGAGCAGACCTTGCTGCGGGAGCCATCGCATCATCGCTCTTCGAGAGTGAGTCCCGACGGTTATGTAAGTAACCCGACCTTTGGCATTCTTCTCTTTTTGGTGATTTTTCTTTCTTTCTTGGATTTTGATGAGACTTTTCTTTTTGCCAGTCTGATATTTCTTTGAAGAACATGCGTGCCCGTGGGACAACGGGGCTCAGGGATGTCTGGAAGCATCTCCCACCTGTGGTGTGTTGGATGGTATCATCTGTGGGTTTTGGGCGGTTGACATCGGTGCTGGATGAGACGCCTCGTTCGACAGCGGTCTTGTGCGCTTTGGGAGAGAGGTGGTGGGATACTATCCACACCTTCCATTTCGGCTTCGGGGAGATGACTGTGACTCCCATAGACGTGCAGCAGCTGCTGGGGTTGGATTGTGATGGAGAGCAGATAGAGGTGGATCTATCTTTATGGGTGAGACCGGAGGCAGTGTGTGCGGAACTTGGTGATGTAGGGAGGATAGTTTCTGGGGATTCTACCCGGCTGTCCCTGTTGAAGGATGTTCTGATGAGCAGGGTTATTGATGTGGAGGACGGGCTGCAAGTGAGGCAAATGGCCGAGTTATTCATTTTGCTCGTATTGGGAGGTTTCATGGCGGCGTCGAGCCGCGACATCGTTCATTTATGGTTTTTACCATACTTGAGGATGTTTTCGAACATCCCTTTCTATGATTGGGGGTGTCTGACCTTGGCGACCCTTTACTCCTCTCTGGATGCCTTCAGCCGGTGCTGCCGGAAGACCTTTACTGGTGCCACGTACCTTCTTGAGGTATTCTTTAGTTTGCACATTTCTTTTCATGCACTCTCATTTTCCTTTCATGCATTCACATTTTCCTTTCATGCATTCGCATTTTTCTCTTGTGCATTCGCATTTTCCTTTCATGCATTCACATTTTTCCTTATGCGTTATCTTTTTATTTGTGAATTCAGACGTGGTTCTACGAGGTTATTGGGTGCAATACCCCGCTGATCGCTTTGAAGGACGACACTGTTGGGGACTTCTATCGATTGTATCGATGGCGTAAGGCGAATCGACAGTCGAAGGGATCTCTCTCTCTGGAGGCGGTGCGTCAGGTCTTGAATGACCTGACCAGTGGTAGGGTAAGACTCTTTCCATTTCAATCTTGTTTTTTGCACCTTCTGATCTTGTATTGATTTATGCTCGCTTGGAGATTTTCAGGTGACCTTTTATCCTTGGGGAACAACCATTCAGGATGCGGGGGCGACTGGGGTGAATGTGCGGATGAGGCATTTGTTGGTGCATGAGTTCGGCCTTTCCTGGTACCTTGGGGAGAGGGTGGTTATTCAGATTGCCGAGGAGGAGGTGGTGGTACCACCTGCGCAGCCTCCTACATTTACGAGGCGGGAGCGACTGCTGTCAGAGGATAAGAGGATCGCGGCGATGATTGGCGAGTCCTACTTACTGTACACCGATACAGTTGCGCCGTATGACTATATGGATTTTGTGATGAGCTGGTTGATGGCGCCCAACATATTTGATTACCTGTCTTTTCTTCCTGCGATTCAAGTCGGGTTGTGAGATCTTCCCACAGTGGCGGCGGTCCGACGACATCTGAGGCGGTGGCGACCTCGGAGGTCCCTTTTGTGCGATTGCATACCCCTTCGTACAATATCCGACGAGCTGATGGATGGATGGTGCCTATGTTGCACCGTCCTCATGTGATGGATCCAGATGAATTGGGTTTGACAGAGGAGGTCCTTCGACCTGCGGTATACCTATCTGTTCCTCTCTTTCTTTCTTTTCTGTTTTGGTCATTTCTGCTTTGATACTGATTTGGCCTTTCCTTGCAGCAAGTTGGGGTGTCGACCACTTGGCTCAGGGACATCAGAGACTGGATATCTTCGACGACTGCTCATATTTGGTATGCGGGTCCTGTTCCTTCTTGCTTGGTTCCATCTACTTTGTCCGGAGAGGACTCTGTCTCGAGTAGTGGTGGTGCGTTGTCTCACCGTAGGGGAAAGAGAGCACATCGCATGGGTGGAAGCTCTTGAGAGAGAGAGAGAGAGATAGAGAGAAAGAATGTGGGTTCGGGCCGGGTCCCATTATTTTTTCTTTTTCTTTTTATTTAATGTAACACAAAACACAAATTGATGCAATGCAATGGAGTTTTTTGATTATCTTTTATTTAATGATGAATGCATGCACATGCGCTTTTTACTTTGCTGCTGAGACCGTAAAAAGGAATATTTTTGGAATTTTTTTGAAGTAAAGTTTTGATTAAAAAGGGGGAAATTTTATAAGGAGAAAAAGGGATTTTGAAATTCTATTGAGAATGTCAATTTATTTTTATTGAGTTTTCTGATTTGACAAAAGAGGAAAAGAGGGAAATTTCTAAAAATGGGGGGTTGAAGATCGGCAAGCACCCTGACCTGCCTATCGGCAGTTCAGCCCAGTCCCATCAATTGAAAGCTTTGAATGGTACCCTCTTCAGCCTTTGGTACCTTGTGGGGTAGGATTCCCTCCGATTTCTGCAGGGATTATGTCTCTTGTGAGGGTTTTCAAGTATAAAAGGGGTAAGGGTGGAATGTTTTCATCACACCTTTGCATTTTCACTTACTTACCCACTATCTCTTAGCCTTGCCAGATGGCTCTCCCTGGTAGCATTGAGTTTGTCAACTACCTCAAAACTTTGGAAGAAATGTGATCTTATAATGTCGACTACAATGCTTTCAACATGCATCGAGTCTCCTTGTGGCGCAATCAGCCTCTTGAGTGGAACGTGCTGACGATGGCGGTACAATTCTGGTACCCCAAAGACCATGTATTCCGCTTTGGGTTGGAAGAAGTTTGCCCTACCTACGAGGAATTTTTTGCCATACTGGGTGTAAACCCTAGTGTTGCTGCGGCTTTGCTCGATTTTTCTTCTCTCCCAGGGATTTATTGGCCGGGCTTCTTCATATTTCGCCTTCAGCGGCTAGATTATTGGTTGTTGGAGGAATGATCTCCCTCCCGGTGGTGCTGCAGCCTGTGCATTTACGGGAAGTAGGTGATGCTGGCTATGTTGGAGCCATTGTTCTGGGTTTGGTTTCAAAATTTTTGCTGGTGACCGGAGAATTGTAGGTGGACCCACAAATTGCAGTCATTACTTCATGGATGTCATATTGTCGCAATCCTGCGCCGTTGATACTGGCGGAGACCCTGAATGGCCTGGATTCCTGGTGATAAGGTCATTTTGACTTTTTGAGGGGTAGCCCCGTGATGTTGTTCATGTGGTTGTCTGAAAGATTCCACTTGGCGACTCCTCCAGAATATCCCTTGTTGGCCATGCCCAACTTCTTTTCACGCTACTTCATCAACGTTGGCCTGTATGTTGAGAACTGGCAGCATTGGCTTGTGGAGCATGGGGCTCGTGGGCTGTACTAGTCAGTGCCTTGGTGGGATAGTTGCAGCCTGTTCTGAAGCTAGGAGATTATTCATATGTGAGACTGATTGGTCTTAGACATACCTCTTTTTATTTCCCTTGGCGAATTTTGCGCCAATTCGACTGGGCACAGGTCGTGCCTCCTTGGACCTCAAATTTCTTTTTGGTAGAAGATCTGGCTGAGCACCTGCGTCTACTGCTTGGGTCTCTGTGGGAAAATCGGCGTCCGTCGACCCGTCCTTCCTAATCTGTCGAAAAAGTTTGGCATGTCCCTAGGGATTATATGAAGTTGTTGTGGAGGAGAGTAGTCAGCAAGATATTAGCAGTGGAGACTTCACAAAGATGGTTTGTTTTCTCTAACACCATGGAAGGGGGTGTTGTGGTCTTTTCGAATATGGTTAAGGATCATCGATCCATGGAATGTTTACGGCACTCTATTCAGGCAGGGGGAACTTGGGGACCTCTGGATGTAGATGATGAGGGTGCAGGCTCCTCTGGTGGCTGTGGGTAGGACTCCTGGGGAGTTTATTTGTGTAATAGATGTGGGGATTTTATTTGGCTTTTTATGGTAGTAAGGGGAAGGGGGTTATATGTTCCTTTTCTTATGTAATCCGTACTGTAATTTCTTATTAATGAAATAAATAAGTTTCTGATCATCTAGCTGTGCCTTTCGGTGAATTTTGTAATTTTAAAATTATCTACACCGATCGGTAAGGCATACATAATCCTTTTATTCAAGTATTCTTAGAATGAACCGCCGTTCTCGGAGGTAAGAAAAGAATAGTATTTTGTGAGAAAGAAAAGGCCACACTCATGTGAGGTGTATGAGCTGCTACGTACCTCTGGGGTTTTTGAAGATGTTTTTTTTTCCTGCTTGCAAATAGTTTTTGCAGAGGATCAGGCCCACGTAGTTCTTGGTAGAGGGAAACGAAGAGTTTTTTTTAGAATAAAAGGGGGATGAGAATAGTCGTAGCGCGCCGAGATTTCGAACTAGGGGTAGAATTTCTTGAGACGGTCCAGATTGACTGAACGAGCCATCTCTTCCCCATCTAGGTCAGTGAGCATGGCGACACCGCCAGATAAGATTTTCTTCACAATGTAGGGGCCGATCCAATTGGGCTTGAATTTCCCTCTGGGATCCCAAATGGGTTTTATTATCTCCTTGGGGGTTAAGTGCCCCTCTTGGACACCGCGGTCCTTGACTCTCTTATTTAAGGATCGCGCTATTGAGCGATGGTACCCCTGTATGTGGTAAAGAGCTTTTAATCTTCTTTCATCTAAGAGGGCTAGCTCATCAAGACGGCTTTGGCACCAGTCTTCTTCGCTAACTTTGCTTTCGAGCATGACGCGTAGCGAGGGTATTTCTAGCTCCACATGTAGGACTGCTTCCATGCCGTAGACCATAGAGTAAGGGGTAGCCTAGTAGAAGTTCGGATTGAGGTTCGATAGCCCCAGAGGGCATACGGGATCTGGTCGGACCAATCCCTATAACTTTCGGTCATCTTATTGATGATAGCTTTGAGGTTTTTGTTGGCGGCTTCCACTGCACCATTGGTCTGAGGTCCGTAGGGAGAGGATTTATGTCTATGAATCCCGTACTCTTTGACTACTTCTATGACTTCTGCTTCGAAATGCAACCCGTTATCTGACACTAGCTCGTGTGGGACTCCATATCGATAGGTGATATTTTTCTTGAGGAATTTGGCCACTTTCTTGGCGTTCAGTACTGCGTATGACTCAACTTTGACCCATTTGGTGGAGTAATCAATGGAAACTAGGATGAACTCATGTCCGTTTGAAGCGTTTGGTGTAACCTTCCCTATGATGTTGATACCCCAGTTCGGATTGAAGTTCGATATCCCCAGAGGGCATACGGGATGCGGTCGGACCAATCCCTATAACTTTAGGTCATCTTACTAATGATAGCTTTGAGGTTTTTATTGGCAGCTTCCACTGCACCATTGGTCTGAGGTCGGTAGGGAGAGGATTTATGTCTATGAATCCCGTACTCGTTGACTACTTCTGTGACTTCTGCCTCGAAATGTAACCCGTTATCTGACACTAGCTCGTGTGGGACTCCATATCGATAGGTGATATTTTTCTTGAGGAATTTGGCCACTTTCTTGGCGTTCAGTACTGTGTATGACTCAACTTTGACGCATTTGGTGGAGTAATCAATGTCAACTAGGATGAACTCATGTCCGTTTGAAGCGTTTGGTGTAACCTTCCCTATGATGTCGATACCCCAGGTGGAGAACGACCAGGGAAAGGTCATGTTAAATAATTCTCGAGGAGACAAGTGTTGAAGATTGGAGAACTATTGGCATTTGAGGCATCCCCGGACATAGGCGGTGCAGTCTTGGGCCATGGTGGTCCAGTAATATCCCTATCGGATGATCTTCTTGGCAAGCATGTGACCGTTCATGTGGGGTCCGCATTCCCCGCTGTGGATTTTTTGCATTATCTTCTGAATCTCAGCTCCTGCGATACAATGTAGATGAGTTCCATCAAATTTCCTCTTGAGTAGGGCTTTATGACAGATGATGTATTGGGCAGCCAGTCTTCAGAGAGTCGTTCGATCTTTCTTGTTGGAACCCTCGAGATATCTACAATGTTTGAGGAGTCACCAGATATCATAGTACCAACAATCGGCTAATTCGGGATCTTTGGTGGAGACAAGATCAATATGGTAGCAGTGGGTCGGTTTGTCTTGGTTTTGAACTAGGAAGGGGGTCTTTGCTATTCCTTCGCGCATGTCGACCATGGAGGCCAAGGTAGCGAGAGCATCGGCTAGGTTATGCTTTGCTCGGGGTAGGTAATGGAAGGTGATATCTCGGAATCAGGAGGCTAGCTCTTCTAATTGGGCATGAAAAGGTTGGAGTTTTTCGTCCTTGACTTTCCACTTTCTGAGCACTTGACCGATGATGAGGGCAGAATCCCCGTAGACATTAAGGTATTGAATACCTTCCTTGAGAGCAACTTTGAGGCCCACTGTGCATGCCTCATATTCCGTCATGTTGTTGGTGCAAGGGAAATCCAATTTAATGGCGATGGGAGTGTGGGAGTCATATGGGGTGACCAGAAGTATCCCAATGCCATATCCCTTTTCGGTGGCAGCGCCATCAAAGAAAATTTTCCATCAAAGGCGGTCTTGAGTGGTGCAGAGGATATTTTCATCTGGGAATTTGGAGACCCAGACATCTGCTTCGTCTATGGGGTAATCGACAAGGTAGTTAGAGATGGCTCTTCCTTTAACAACTTTTTGTGTGTTGTACACGATATCGAACTCAGTTAGGAGCATAAACCATCGGTCCATTCGACTAGATAAGGTGGTTTTCTCAAGAAAGTATTTGATGGGGTCCATTCGGGATACAAGTTTGATGGGGAAGGCGAACATGTAGTGTCAAAAATTTTGGGTGACCCAAACAAGTGCGACACATGCCTTTTCCAAAGCAGTGTAGTTGACCTCGTACCCGACCAACTTGCGACTGGCATAATATATGGCTTTTTCTTTATGGGAGTCTTCAAGGTATTGGGCTAGTAAAGCCCCAGCTGCAGTGTCGGTTATGGTTAGGTATAGGAGCAAAGGGAGACAAGACTATGGTGGCATGAGTACTGGAGGTTGGGTCAGGTATTATTTGATTCGGTCAAAAGCTTATTGTCAAGCCTCATTCCAAACCTGGGTTGAATCCTTTCTGAGGAGATTGAAGATCGGTTCATAGATAGAGGTTAGTTGGCTGATGAACCGGCTGATATATTATAATTTTCTAAGAAAACCTCGGTCTTCTTTCTCTGTTCGGGGTGGTGGCATCTCAAGTATGGCCTTCATCTTTGCAGGATCTGCTTCTATCCCCTTTTCGCTAACCATGAATCCCAAGATTTTTCCCTTTATAACGCCGAAGACACACTTCTGTGGATTCAGTTGCATATGATACCGTCGCAATCGTTCGAAAAACTTTCGGAGAGAGGGAACATTACTTTCTCTAGTTTTGGACTTAATAATCATATCATCCACATAAACCTCGACCTCCTTGTGAATGAGATTGTGCAGGATGGTTGTGGCAGCCCTTTGGTAGGTAGCCCCCACATTCTTGAGATCAAATGGCATAACGGTGTAGCAAACGGTTCCCCATGGGGTGATGAATGCAGTTTTTTCTTGGTGGTCTGGGTGCATCTTGATATGATTGTATCCGGTAAACCCATCGACAAATGACTTGAGAGCATGACTGGCTATGTTGTCCACGATCATGTCAATATTGGGTAGCGGATAATCATCCTTCAGAGAAGCTTTGTTTAAATCTCGATAATATACACACATTCGAACCTTCCCTCCTGATTTCGGAACATGTACAATATTGGCTATCCATGTGGGATATTCGATCACCCGAATGAAACTCACGTTTAAATGCTTGACCGCCTCTTCTTTGATCTTGATAGACCATTCGGTGCGGAGTTTTCTCAATTTTTGTTTAACCGAATTGTGATCTGGGAGAGTGGGGATCTCGTGCTGAGCTATTTCAGGATCAATGATGGGCATATCATCATAAGACCATGCAAAGACATCCACGAACTCTTTCAGAAATTCTTAGAGTTGTGCATGCTCATGCTCGTCAAGGGTGGCCCCTATCCTAATCTCGCGTAGTTGTCTACTAGAACCGAGATTAATAACAACAGTCTCTTCTTCATTAACTTGAATGCAGTTATGTTGTTTATTATTAACCTTATTTAGATCAGTTAAGAATTGTTCATTTGCAAAATCATCATCATCAAAAGTTTGATTAGAATTCAAGCAGTTAATGTAAGGCACAACAAGATACTCAAAATATTCATTTATTTCATTGATAGGAAAAACAGCATTGAGAACCTCATCAAAAGAGGTCTCGATTACATTTGAGCAAGGATAGACAACAGAAGAAGAAATAGGGTAAACATTGGGGTTAGGGGAGATTTCAAGAGGTAGAACTGGTGCAACATGCCAGTTGAGGAGAGGTGTATCAGCATCTTTAATCAGACGGGATGGATCCATTGATGTAGTGCCTGAATGAACCATGTAGAGTGCCAGCCCCAGTATCTGTAAGTTGAAGGAATATTAGGAATCACTTTCCTCAGTCTCTTCGGTATCTTTGATGAACGGTTGTACGCGGTGTGGGAAACTTTCGGCCCATGGGTAGCTATCTTGGAAAAAGATCTCCATTCCAGGCCTCATCTTCTTGTCTGTGTGGTCATACCATGGTTCTGAAAAACCGCAAAAGGGGAAGTCTTAACCTTCTTTTATGAATCTCCCATTCAAGGAGTCTCCTGAGATAGTTCATATGCAGTCTAATCTTTTCTTTGGTCGAGACTGGCGGATCATTCTGAGCTCTTGTTCTGATGGTTGATACCCCAAGCCACAAGGAGGGAAAGCTTTCTTCAGTTCGATGGGATCAAGTATCCCTTGCTGCCTTTGCCCTAGCCCCAGTCCGGGCATAAAGTGCATGTTTCTGAACATCTGAATCACATTGACATTGACATAAGGGTCATATTATGTAAAAACCCTTTCTTTGAAATCGTCCCCTATCGGGAGTAGGAATGGCTCAACCCGGAATCCTGATAGGAGCATATCATTTGACCCATCGGCGAAGAACTTTTATTACTGATGGAGTGAGGAAGACCCACCCTTGATATTGTGGAGCCAGGGTCATCCGAGCAACATGTTGAAACAAGTTGGGATGTCTATGACTTGGAATTCAACGATGGGGTTTATAGGGTCAATCCCTATTACAAGTTTTATGGATCCCATCACCTCTCGGCGAGTATTATCGTAGGCACGTACAACGACGGAGGTTGGAGCGAGGTCGCTTTCTGTTAGGCCTAAACACTTGAAGGTTCTCAGAGGGCAAACGTTCAAGGCGGATTCGTTATCAACAAAGGAGAGTGGCAAAACCTTCCCCATAACTTTGACGGAGATGTTGAGTGCATGATTATGATTCGACCCAATTATGGGGATTTATTCTTCAGAGAATGATAACATTTGGGTAGAGGTTAAGGATCCGACCAGATTTGCTGCTTCTTCTGGTGTAGTAGAAGGAGGAACTATGGGTCCAGTGAGCAGCTTGATTAAAGAAATTCTGTGCAGCTGGGAAGACATGAAAAGCCCCCATAGAGTGATGTTAGCTTGATTTTTCTTCAGTTGATCGAGGATCTTGCTCTCCTCAATGGTCATCTCTGGCTTAGGAAGGTTTGTAACGCCCTTCCCCTTATCATTTGCTGGTAGTGAACTTGGAAACTGGTAATGTCTCCCTGATCTGGTCACATGATTTACTGAAGAAGGAAAAAACATGAATCCCATTTCCTCGTCAATATCAGGTTATTCTTCCACCTTGTTTATTTCTCCGAGGAGTTCTTCAAATGAGATCATCCCACATATGTCGGCTATTGGTCCAGCTCTTCCTGAAGCTTGTTCTTCACTCGAATCTTTGAATTCTCCCCCCCATCCAGTGGTAACAATTCTGTCTTTCCATGTAAAGTTAATGCATTCCACAACTTTAATGGCTTCTTCATACAAGTTTTCCCATTCTGTGGGGATATGTGTGATTGAAGGGACCAAACGCCTTGTAGCTTCAAAGTGTATAGTAACCCGATGATACTACAAATGCTGTTGGTTTGCTCGAATAATTCTGCCATAGTCCGGACAACATCATCTAAGGTGACTTCGTCGGTTGGTACCACCCATTTGTCTGAATCTCGGGCCCATTTTCGTGCTTCCAAGAATAGTGTGCTGAATTTTTGGCAATCGTTGACCATCTGTGAGGGCAATTTCAGCCCGAACTCTAGGAGTTGGTTTAACACTTCTGACAATTCTATACTTCCATTTTCAGAACGGGTACGGACAGTGATGCATGCTCTGGTAAGGAGTGATAGTGCCTGATCAACGAGGCTAGTAGGGTGTAGGAGGAAATATAGGCAAATTTGAAGAGGTGTAGGAGAGTATATGGGTGTGATTTGAGTTGAGGGATCGAAATCTGGGTCTTCTTCTAATAAGATGGCATTGGCATGATTTGGAAGTGGATTGTGAGTAGTGTTTGTCTTAGGATTGGATGGTGGGGAGATGGTACCCCGGTCAATGAGATATTGGATTATGTTCCGAAGGTGAAAACATTGGTCGGTGGTATGGCCGACAGTTTGGTGAAAGGCGCAATGAGCATCGATCTTGAAGTTTCTTGGGAGTGGATTTGGTAATGGACGTGGATCCAAGGGTTTGATGAGGTTTCGGCTTAACAGGGATTGGTAAACTTTGGAGAAGGGAGCATGGATCTCAGTGTATTCCCTTCGAATGGGGGCAGGGCGACTTTCTGGTGCCCATGATGTGGTTAGTTGAGATATGTTATTGATAGTTAAAACTATAGCACTTGCAGGCTTGTCATACTTTCTAGGGGTGAACTGTCCGGACACCTTCTTCGGCTCAACCTCTGTTTTAACGAGGCTTTTCTCGATTTCCACTCCAGCCTCTTTGAGAGATCCAAAGTGGGGATAGTATTGTCCTCCCATCATTTCTCGGACATGGGGCAAGAAGTTCTTCTTCACTATGTTGACTTGTTCTTCCTCGGATGACCGATTAGTCATGGTAGCTGCCTGCTCCCTCCACCGGGTTATGAAGTTACTGACTGATTCCCCAGGATTCTATTTGAGCATCTCTAAATCATGACTGGTGACCTCAAGCTCTTCATTGTATTTATATTGCGATATGAATTCTCAGGCTACATCCTCCCAGCTACGAATTCTGGATTCCTCAAGAGATAAAAACCACCGGATGGCACTATCCTTCAAAGTTTGCTGAAACAATTGGGTCATCACTTCTTTAGAAGCCCCTAGTAGAGTCATGGAATGATGATAACTGCGAAGATGAACAATCGGGGGTCCACTCCCTCCGAACTTCTCGATATTTGGCATCTTGAACTTCTCGAGTAACCTCGCTTTAGGATAAAGAGACATGTGGGTGTAGTCCATGTAATTCCCAGAGATCCTGACTTGGTCAAACTTCTTGGTGAGCATCTTGAGATACTCTTTGACTTTATTCAACTCTTCCTCCTTTGGATCAACGACCACAGGCAGGTTAGCCATAGGCTGGGCAATGTTTGGCATTAGAAGCTGGGCAGACGGTGGCCCATTGACAGGAGGGGCACGTGGAGTGTGCTGATATTCTTTCGGAACCCAGATAGGCTCAGGTGGACCCATAACACGAGGGAATAGGGCCTCGGGCTCTTGAGGAATAGAAACTTGGTTTCGTTGCATTTCTCGGACCTCAGTTTGAAGGTTGTCAATCTTGGACACGAGCTGAGCTAGGACTGTCGTCAGATCCGGCTGTATGACTGGTGCTTGATCTGTATTCTCCATGGAAAGTGAATGGATTTCGGACTCGAAAGAAGTAGTAGAGGAACAGACGAAACTCCGGGGTGTTTTGACTGAGGACTGAAGCCAATAGGGAGCCAGGCCAAGGGCTTGCAATCGACTTGAGAGGGCATAGGATGAGATTTATTTTTGGAAAAAGAGAAGAAACTATTTTTGGATTTTTGATAAATAAGGGAGAAATGTTTTTGGATTTTTGATAAAGAAGGGAGAAATTTTTTCGGAGACGGAACTCAACATGATTATTATGATTATTATGTTCTCACTTGTATTTAATTCTTCTAAATGCAATGCCAGGCGGGACCCGAGCCTGAAAAATGGGGTTTTTAATATATGCAAAGCTACGGTTTGGACTTGTAACCAGGCTCACGGACAAGGCCCCATTTTAAAATGCGCAAAAAATGGGCGACAGGCCGACCCAGAATTTCGGCAGAGTTTCGGGTTGAAACCGACAATCTAAAGTGCGTGTCCTAGGTTTGATACCTATAAGGGGGGTATGCAGTTGGTTGGGTGAATCGGCATGAGTTCCCCCCTTTAGCGTGACTTCCACGATATACGTCTTGCTCTTGCGGGCAATCGGTACGTGTGGACAAGCTATTTGATATACCTGAGTGTACGTGAATTGCCTCACCATATACCTCGTGGGGACGGTACGTGTGAAAGCGAATTTGATATACTCGGCATACGTGAACGAATTCCCTACAATATACCTCCCATCATGACTTCGGTCAAGCGGTATGATGCGGGGGAATCGTTCGATATACGTCGAAGGTACTTGGCCAATGGAAGGTGAGAGTCATATCGCTTAGGCTAACTGCGACCTGCCGGACCAGCGCCCATTACGAAGTGACCCTCCAGTTACTTGGTAAAATTTGCTCAATAACAATGCTCTTTGGTGATGTCGTGTGAATCAATGCATGATTATCTTATTAGTATCTTATGATGAGAATGCCTTTTTTGATTATGCCAAATAGGGAGGGAGCAAGTACCCAAAAAAGGTACACCAAGTATGGATGGGTGATGTGTGCAATATGGGGATATATGTGATCCTAGGTGCACGTGGTGTGAAGTGTACATGGAGAAATTTTCTACAAGCGTGTGAACATAAGCATAAGCATGGGATACACATGGAAAAAAGGGGAACATGCAAATATGGGGGGAAACATAAACAAATATAACATTCATGTAAATGGAGTCAAGCCCTCAAAAACTTATGATATCCCCAGCAGAGTCACCACTGTGGCTATCCCCGATCGTCGCCGCACTGGGGCGGGCGCGCAAAGGGAGAGGATCCTTAGGGTCCCGCACATCCCTCTCGGGAGCGCTTAGGCCGGCGTCCTTTTGAGATGAGGTGTAAAAATGTAAAGAGATTTAGAGTCGCCTGTCTATTTTACTCAAAACAGAGAAAATAAAAAAGGGAAGCCATCCCGAAGGATGGCATCCAAAGACATACTGGTGCCTGCGAAGCCAAAATGATTCGATAAGGGTTCAGAGGCTTAGTTACGAAATGGAAAGGTGTTAGGCACCCATTCCTCCCTTTCGATCTCTCATGGATATTTGCTATTTTCCTTTATATTTACCCCCGTGATATGCGTGCATGTGTATATATAGAATGGAGGTAGTAATCCTCGACTTGTATCATGGAAAAGATAAAGCGAGTCATCCGTAGGAAGATATAAGAATAGTATTAAAAAAATAAGATTTACGAGATTACCCCTACGTGGATCATTATAATGGAACAATAACGCATATTGAGTAATACATCACTAAGGGCAAGTATATAGAATATAAGAAGATTAGGTTGAGAGAAAATATAAAATAAGAGAAAAAGTAAGAAAAGGACTCGAGTCTTGGGTTTTACCCCGAGACGCCTACGTAGCCTATAAAGGCATCAAATTCCACATAGTTCACATACAAAATGAGGGGTGGGGTTTATCCCATAAATCCAAATGGGGGATCTCTTATTTGTGTGTGTGTGTGTGTGTGTAGAAAAAGTGTTTTAGTTGTGAGAAAAGTGTGAGAAAAAGTATGAGAATCCCTATTTGGAATTTATGAGCAAACCCTCTTTTTCTTATTTTTTTGGGTTTTATTTATATGAAAATAAGAGATGTGTAATAATACTAAATAAAAAAGTATATTAGGATGTGTGAGATGAGATAATAAAAGTTCTAAGTAATAAAACAAGTGATTGAGAGTTTAAGAGGATTTAAGAGGAAGTAGAGAAAGTTGGACCTTCTTGAAGATCTTGAGCTTGATATTGAATGTTGGAGAGTAGACCTTCCACTTGGATGATGATGGAGAGTGGATAATTCATCAAGTTTGATGAAAAGGATGATGAAAAGTGGAAGTAAAAAAGGGATTTGGATGTTGAAATCACGCTGCCTTCGAGAGAGGTTTCTGGGATTCGTTGAGAGTGAATTTTATCAGATTTGGGCTCCTCTTGTAAATGAGGTGAAGGCCTCATTTTATAGGCTCAGGTCACTGCCGATCGGCATAGATCCGTTCCTTCCTATCGACACCTGCCGATAGGCAGGGTCTGGAACTTGCCATTTGGCAGTGTGTTTCAGGCCTTTTCGGAAAATCGGCTGCTGAGGGCAAACAGTTGGTCAGAATTGTGCACGGGGCATACCATTTGAAAGGTAATTCAGAGACCTTTGAAAGTCATTGGGACCTCTCCCAGGTTCGGGAGTTGACTTTGGGTCAAGTATGGCTCGGAATCATTTGTCGATCCATTGGACGGGTAATCGCTCGGACGCAAACGGATCGTTCATCCGCATGGTAAGTCCAAATTGTGCACGGGGTGGACCATTGGAAAGGTTAGAAGATGTACTTAGACATTCCAAAGAGTTTGACCCAGTTTGGATAGTTGACTTTGGTCTAACGGGCCCAGGATGCATTCGGTGACCTATTGGAGTCGAACGGATCGTTCGTCCGCATGGTAAGTTGGAATCATGCACGGGATGGACCGTTAGAAAGGGAATTTAGTGCCCTTCAAAGATTCATTCAGCCTCAATCGAGCTGAAGAGTTGACATAGGTCAAACAGAGCCCGAGAGCTCCCGGTGGCCTCTAGGTCAAATTTCGAACGCAAATGGATCGTTCGTCCGCATAGTAAGTCAAAATCGCGCACGGGATGGACCGTTGGAAAGGTGACTCAGTGCCCTTTGAATATTCATTAAGTCTCAGCCGAGATAAAGAGTTTGACTTTTTGGTCAAATTGAGCCGGGGAGTGCCCAATGGCCTTTAGGTCAGTTCTCGGGACATGACCTAGGTTTTTATTGATGGAGGGAGGTACTAGGGACCTAAGGAGAGTTGGGGGGGTAATGAAATGGGGTGTCTACGTTAACATTGTAGATGATGCCCTACCGATTAAGCATAGAAGAAGGATGTACTCCAGAGAAAAATACCAAGTCATCAGGGAAGAGGTTTGAAAGCTTGAAGAGGCTGAGTTCATTAGAGAGGTCATATACTCAGAGTGGTTGTCCAATGCTGTCATAGTACCAAAAAAAATGGGAAGTGGAGAATGTGTGTAGATTTTACTGACTTGAACAAGTCTTGTTCTAAAGATAGCTTCCCTCTTCCTCGTATAGATCAGATGGTGGATGCCACAGTAGGTCATGAGCTCATGAGCTTCATGGATGAATCTTTTGGGTACAATCAAGTCTTTATGGACCCAGTTGACTCAGAGAAGACAACCTTCATTACGGACAAGGGGACCTATTTCTACAAGGTCATGCCCTTCGGCCTCAAGAACGTGGGGGTCTGCATACCAACGTCTTATAAATAAGATGTTTGAGGATCTAGGAAAGTCCATGGTGGTTTATGTGGATGACTTACTGACGAAGAGTCTGAAGGCCGACACTCATGTGGCCGATTTGAAAAGATCCTTTGATACCATGGCTAAATACATAATGACGCTTAACCCGGCCAAGTGTGTCTTTGGGGTCGGAGCTGGGAAGTTTTGGGGTTTTATTTTAAACTAAAGAGTAATAGAAGATAATCCATAGAAAATAAAGACTTTATTGGAAATGAAGACACCCAGAACCATTAAAGAGATTCAGAGGCTGACCGAACAAGTAGCTGCACTTAACAGGTTCATCTCTAGAACTACAAATAAATGTCTTCCATTTTTCAAAGTTCTTAGAAAAGACTTCGAATGGAATGAGTATTGTGATAAAGCTTTCAAAGAGCTTAAGTCCTACCTCGGATCCCCTCTACTCCTATCACGGCCAATTCAGGGTGAGAAGTTGTATGTATATTTAGCTGTCTCAGAGTCAGCCATTAATGCTGCAATAGTGAGAGAAGAGGATGGAGTACAAAGACCGATGTATTTTAATAGCAAGGAACTCCTAGGGCCAGAGAAGAAATACCTAAGGATGGAAAATTTCACCTATGCATTACTACATGCCTCACGGAAAATGAAGACATACTCCTAGGCTCATTCCATGGTCATCCTCATGGATTTCCCACTCAGACAGGTCTTCCATAAGATTGAGAAGTCAGGAAGGCTAATGACCTGGGTGATATGACCAAAGTGTACCCTCGTACTCAGGGTCACTAACCTTGGTCTGTCTCTCAGTCGAGTTGAAAGGAGGCTTACAACGCCGTTTGAAAGGTAATCTTATGCAACCTCGGCTCCTCATTGACCAACCTCAACTAGCTAACAACCGAGGTCAACACCATCTTATGAGCTCAAGATATTGCCAACATTGTACTCTGCCTCAACCGACGTTATCTTTCTTCATTCCTAACCTCGGTCAGTCTCCCAAGCCGAGGTCATGTCAATAATTGACAGGACAAAGCAACTATCGGACTTCCCCCACCTCATACTCGGTTAGGCTGAGGTTACGTCAAATAATGTCATAAGTCCGAGCACATGCAAGCACATAAGAGGCTTGGAACACGTGAGCAAATCAGTTATAGCCAAATCATTCCCCTTACGTGAGGGAATATTTGGTCATCATTCCTTACATGTGGCACATCCTGGTGTTCACCTATGATTAGTGTATTCAACTCACACATGCTCATGGAATGCTTGGGGGGAGGGGGGGGGGGGGGGGGGGGGGTACACTAAACCCCCCAAGCACTAAAAATACATATCTTCTCCTACCTTGGAGGGGGATCCATAATTGTAACCCTAGTGGGAGCTCTGCAAAAATACATAGTAAAGAGATAAAGTGAGAGATTGTATTACAGGCCTTTATCTTCACCTCACAGTGGATGTAGGCCACATACACACACACACACTCATAATGAACTAGTGAAACTTACCCACACACACTCACAGTGGATGTAGGCCAAATTGGCTGAACCACTTATATACTAGTGTTTCTCCTCTTATCTTCACCTTATTCTACTAGTTCATTACTCTTGTGCTTCCATTGTAGCTACTAGATTGAGCTTATCAACACCTCATACTGGTGTTGTTGTTTATAACATCATCATTTTGGCACCGTCTGTGGGAATGAGAGGATTCATATCTTCCTTATTTGTTGCTTGACCTCACCGGAGACTCTGGTGGTGCACCAATCCTCCCCATCGCGTGGAGCCGTTTCACCATTGAAAGAAATCCTTAAAGGTATCAAGATCTCTACTGTTTTCTTTTACAAGATCTCTAGTCTTTTTCCATGGCACTAGAGTTAACACCTCCACCATCTGGTGTTGGAGGGCCCAGCTCCAACCAAACACCACCCTAGTCCGAGATGGCTGAGGGGGCAGCAACCTTGAAGTCCTTAGCTGCAACTCAACAAGCGATGCAGGAGTAATTTTCCCAACTAAACCAAAATATAACTATGAGACCACCTGGGGTCTCACCGGAGATGATTACTCCGGCAGCTGTCCAGCCACATCATGAGGCCAGGGGACTATCCCAGGCACCACAAAAGGACCAACCTACTCCTCAATGGAGGAGGGATATTACCGACCCTAGGCGTTTACGCCTGGGGACGCAAGGAAACCCTTTCCCTAAGGATAGGTACGATGACATTGAGACATAGGATGCTCCGATAGACTGTTGGGAGCCATATGAGGTCTCAAAAACAATGTACGTCCTATCCAGCAAAGTCGAGGTCAGTGTGAAAGACGAGATTGTGATGCACGCGAAAGAGGATCATCTTTTAATTGATTAAGTAGAGGGTCGACCTTTGAAAGGATCGGCTCAATTAATGATCTGAGGGAAAGACTGTCCAGATCAATAAGTCTTGACGGCTCTAGAAGAGAAGGAGGTGACTGTAGTCCCCGTAATGGCCGACCCCCACATGGACGAGACTACGGTCAGGGGGAGGTCAATAGCCGATGTTGTGCAGCAGCTGGGGACAACCTTAACCAGGCCGATGTTGCTAAGCCCTGGAACAACTCTATTCAAAGGATGGAAGAAAAGATAGGGGATCTCATAAAAAGATGAGACCCATTACAGAGGGGGTACTCAGAAGGTTCACCATTTGTGGCAAGGATTGTTAACTTCCCAACCCCTGCCAAATTTAAACCTCCAGTAGTGTATCCCAAGTACAATGGAAGTACCAACCCAGTCCATCATATTGAAATGTACCAATCTGTGGCAGATATTTATTCAACCTCAGACAAGATGAGATGCTGTGCTTTTTTAAGCACTCTATCTGGGGCTGCACGTATCTGGTTCACTTCTCTTCCTAAAAATTCAGTTGAGAGTTTTAAAGGTTTGGCTGAGAGATTTATTCACAACTTTTGTTTTGGGGTAAGACCTCAGAAGAAGAAGACTCACTTGCTTTATGTGAAGCAATGGAAGAATGAAAGCCTCAGAGACTATATCGCGAGGTTCAATAAGGAAAAGTTATAGGTATAAGACTATGAAGAGAGTATAGCCACGACGGCCCTCATTGGAGGACTTCAGTAGGGAAAGATACTCTAGAAGCTTACTGAAAACCCTCCTAAGTATATGGCGAAGCTATTGGCAACAACCAAAAAGGTGATGAACACAGAGCAAGTAATGGCTATGAAATACGAGGATGAGAATGGAAGTAGTAGTGGGAGGTTTCAGAAGAAAAAAGATGGAAAGAAGAGGGCAGCAGGAGACAAGTTTGCAGACTATACTCCTTTAACTGTAAGCTGTGAACACATCCTTAATGAAATAAAGAATGATAGGTCTCTGAGATAGCCGAAGAAGATGAAGGCTCCCCCACATAAGAGAAATAAGAATTTATAGTGTGAATTCCATCAAGATCACGACCATCTAACTGACAAATGTTTCGCTCTGAAGGATGAGATTGAAAAAATGATGAAGTCTGGAAAGCTGAGAAAGTATGTGGATACAAAAGCTTCAAATAATGGCCGAGAAGAATCCAGAAAGAGAAGAAATGATAAGTGCCGGTAAGACACCCCTGTCAGGAAAGATGATGCCTTCGATGATGATGACGATGACCCAGACCTCCCACGAAGGGATGATAATGTCCTAGTAAAGAGAGTCAATATGATCTCTTTCGGTGTAAGAACTATCTGTGAGGGCCTATCAGGGGGTGTCTAAGAGGTAGCTGATCACAAGGATCTTTTGGCAGAGGTAAAAACAGTTACCAAAGTCAAGGTTATGAACTTGGCTTCAACAGAGATTAAACTTGAGAAGAGAAAGAAGGTAGATATGGACACCCTCGTGGTTGGATTCTCACGACTTGATTTCAAGGGTATCTTAGCTCCCCATGATGATCCTTTAGTCATCACCACAAGCGTGCATAGGTGTGAAGTTTAAAAGATCCTTGTTGATGGGGGCAGTTCTGCAGACATTACGTTTTAGCCCTGTTTCAAGAGCTCGGGCCTCAGCAGAGCTAGGCTTATCCCTTATCATCATCCCTTGATTGGATTCAGCGGGGATAAGGTCCATCCATTGGGAATGTATGAAATAGATGTGAGAATGGGAGATTAATGGCCTAAGAGGTTGACAAGAAAAATAAATTTCTTTATGATGAATGAAAATGTCTTCTCAGCCTACAACCTCATCATGGGACGAGTGGCCCTCAGGGAATTTGAGGCCATGCCTTTAACGGTCCACCAGATGCTTAAATTCCTAACTCCCTATGGAGTAGGGGAAGTACAAGGTGACCAAACGACAACACGTGAATGCTACTTCAACTCTGCAGAAGAGAGAGAGGCTTATAAGAGGGCAACAACCACTTACAACATTGACACTCTTGATGCTAGGGACGAAACAAAGCTAAAAAAGGGAGAGGCTACGAAGGAGGTAGAGTCCATCATCCATAACTAGGATGAGCCAAAAAAAACCATCCAAGTTGACAAAACCCTAAATCCTGAGATCTAGGAGGATCTAGTGAAGTTGCTAAGGAAGAGATAAAGTATCTTTGCCTGGAGCCATGCAGACATGCTAGGTATTGATCCTGAAATTATGAGTCATAAACTCAATGTTGTAGAGGTTGCCAAGCCCATTAAGCAGAGAAGAAGGATATACTCAAGAGAGAAGTACAAAGTCATCAAATATGAGGTTTAAAATCTTGAAGAGTCCGAGTTTATTACAGAAGTTATATACCCTGAATGGTTGTCTAACGCTGTCATAGTGCATAAAGCTAATAGGAAGTGGAGGATGTGTGTATACTTCACCAATTTAAACAAGTCTTTCCCAAAGGACAACTTTCCCTTACCTTGTATAGATCAGATAGTGGATGCCACAGCGGGACATGAGCTCATGAGCTTTATGGATGCATATTTCGAGTATAATCAGATCTTCATGGACTCGGATGACTTAGAGAAGATAACCTTCCTTACAGACAAGGGGACCTATTTCTACAAGGCCATGCCCTTCGTCTTGAAGAATGCAAGGGCTACTTATCAACGTCTTATAAATAAGATGTTCGAGGATCAGATAGGCAAGTCCATGGATGTTTATGTGGATGACATGCTGACGAAGAGTCTGGAGGACGACACTCATGTGGCCGACCTTAAAAGAACTTTTGACACCATGGATAAATATAGAATGAAGCTCAACCCGGCCAAATGTGTCTTTGGGGTCAGAGCTAGAAAGTTTTTTGGCTTCATCGTCAACCAAAGGGGGATAAAGTCTAATCCTGGGAAAATCAAGGCTTTTGTTGGAAATGAAGACACCCAAAACCAACAAAGACATTCAGAGGCTGACCGGACGAGTGGCTGCACTTAATAGGTTCGTATCTAGAGGTACAGATAAATATCTTCCTTTTTTAAAAGTTCTTAGAAAGGCTTTCTAATGGAATAAGGAATGTGACAAAGATTTTAAACAACTTAAGTCCTACCTCGGTTCCTCATACTCCTATCTCGGCTAATTCAGGGTGAGAAGCTATATGTATATTCAGCTGTCTTAGAGTCAACCATCAGTGCTGTAATAGTAAGAGAAGAGGATGGAGTGCAGAGACCAGTGTACTTTAATAGAAAAGAACTTCAAAGGTCTGAGCAGAAGTACCCTCGGATTGAAAAGCTAGCCTATGCTTTGATACATGCTTTTACGAAAATGAAGCCATACTTCCAGGCTCATTCCATGGTCATCCTTACTAATTCCCCACTCAGGCAGGTCCTCCATAAGATTGAGAAGTTAGGTAGGCTAATGACCTGTTCAATTGAGTTGGGGGAATACGACATTGTTTATTAACCCAGGGTTGCCATCAAGGGACAAGCACTCACAGATTTTGTGGCTGAGTTTACCTGGGATGAGGCCGAGGTTGAGAAGAATCAAGAGGCTGCAGATGATCCAGTAGAGAGAAATGTCAGTCGAACTTCAGACGAGGCCGAGATAAGTACTGCCAGGCAAAAAATAGTTGAGAATGAAGAAGAGAGATACATCTTCAAGCAGGGGACCCTAGCAGAGGGTAATTTCTCTTCAAATGAAACCACCTGGAACCTCTTCATTGATGGGTCGTCATGTGAAAGAGGAAGTGGAACAGGGCTGATAGTATTGTCACCAGATGGTACATATATTGAGTATGCGCTAAGGTTCAACTTTAAAGTTTCCAACAATGTAAGGACATTTTTGTCCATTATCAATTACATGTCATACGCTGTTACACCATTGAAGATATTCAAGCTTGGATCGTCATCAATGGATCCGAATATCAAAGAAGTGAAGGAATCAAAATTCTAGGTAACCGGACCGGTCCGCCCATATTAAAAAGGAACCGATCCTCCCCCGGACCGATCCACCCTCTACCCGGACCGATCCGATTTGCTCAGAAACCAGTAAACCCCGGACCGAATGCGAACCGAAGATACCTCTTACAAAAATGAACCGGTCCGACCTCGGACCGATCCGCCTCAAATTCGGACTGGTTCGCCTGGGATAGAATCGTGGTCAAATTTTTAAGGGCCAGTTTTTTCCTTTATAAACCATCTTCGGAGATTGGTTTGGCAAGACTTCTTCACACAATTTTTAGAGTTCATAAACTCAAAGTCTTCACCTTTGTGAGTTACCAAACTCATGTTTTGATTCACACAAATTTCCAAATCATTTGTGAATCGTTTTGAAACCTTAGAACACAAACTCTTTTGTTGTTCATACCCTTGTGGAGAAGACCGACCTTCTTCTTCATTGCTGACCTCCTAGAAAGGGAAACTTCCAGCCGCTGACTACAGATCTGACGCCTGCGAGTAATTCTGTGTCACTGTATTTTCATTGTAATACGAGAAATTATAAAGTTACAATATTATAGTGAAAATAAATGGTTTTGCCCCTTTGGGGATTTTTCCTCACTTGTGTGTGTTTGAATGTTCTTGAATGCTTTACATCCTATTCAATCACACCTAGATGCATGTTTAGGATTTAATTGGGTTAAACTGTGTTTAATTATATAATTTCTTGAGTTGAACGCAAGCGCACCTCTTTCAAATTAGTATCAGAGTAGGTTGCGCTAATCTATCGTGTATTCCTAAGTTTTCGCATAATTTTTCCGAGATATCAATTTTCCAAAAAAAAAAATTGATTTTTGAAAAAGAGCGTGTTCAATGGAGAAATCATATAATAAAATGCCAGTTTTTGACGGGACCAACTATGCATATTGGAAAGCCCGCATGAGATCTGCTTTAAAGGCCATAGATGAACGTGCTTGGATTCTAGTTGAAAGAGGGTTGACACCTCCCTTCTCCACTCTTAAAAATGTGACCATTTTAAAACCTGTCACTTCTTGGACCGAAGAAGAATTTAAATGGTCATCTTTTAACTCTAAGGGTTTAAGTGCTATTTTCGGATCCATCACTCCTGATGAGTTCCGACCGAAAAACGTTGCTAATGCCGTTTAATACAAGATTAAACTGTATAAGAAACTCTGAGATGTTTGTTGAAGAAACCCTTTTCTTTTGAAAATAAAACTTATAAACAACAAGATGTGTTTACAAAAACTTATGTACAAGAGTAATCAAGACTTTGTAATATGTTTTTAAAACTAAGACAGTTTCAAAAGTTCAGCACACTATAGAATGAGATGAGGAGATGAAGATAATCTGAACACACATTTTTTAACGTGGTAAAACCTCTACCAATAGAGGAAACATCCACGGTGACTTCTAAGTCACAAAAGTAAAAATCCACTAACAACAAATAGCAGTTACAAACAATACAACATACATGCACACAAATCAACCTATTCTAAGTTTAGGAATATACCCCACTTGGTGTCCTTCTAACTTCTCTTAGATCTGATTGTTGATGATGTTCTTCCAGTTTGATAACTTCCTTTTGCTTTAGCTTCCTTGCTTCGACTCAATAATCTTTGATCTTATTCACAACACTTCCAGTGTAGTAGTGTGTTAAGTGTTTGTGATGTGATTCCTATCAACATGCATGAACTCACACACACTTAGTTTTACAGACAGTCCTAGAAAATTACATATAAAGACTATATGCTGTGATTTTCTTTTCTTTCTTTCTTACAGAACTTGAAACCTTTTTGACCTTTAAATATATCCCAAATTCCACAGATATCTTTCTTTTAAATCGGCCAAGATCTTAATCAATCTTTGTTTTAAAAATATTTTTGAGATCGAAAATCTCCAAGTGTGAATCCAACTAGGTCAAGGTTAAGTTTCGTAAGAATAGAAACCATAAAATATTTTCAAAAATAAATCATTAAGGATTTTCTTAAATTGATAAAGAAACATGCAGATCTAGTGAAATATAACATGCAGAGTGTAGATCTATAATTTCTATGAAGAAGAAATACAGATCTTCACACGAATGTTTAAGTTGGTAATAAGATCACTGATTAAGAGGTTACAGCTTCAATATGAACAACCAAGTAACACCACTCTCTCTCAAACACTCAAGTTTGTGTTTGGGGTTATGAGTATACGAAGGTTTGAATCAGATTTGAAGTGTTTAGGGTTAGGGTTAGGGTTTGGCTAACACAGTTTTCCCTTTCTCTCTCTTCTCTCTTTTCTTTTCTCTCTTCTCTCTTTTCTTTTCTCTTTTCTCTCTTCTCTCTCACTTCTCTCTTCTCTCTATTTTTTCTCTCAGAAATGACGACTGCCAAAAGTCTTGAAAGGTTGAGAATTATAGGGCTTTTATAGGAGTGGAGAAAGGTTAGTGATAGTCGAAGGCAATCAAGGGCTGAGATTAAGTCTTCCTAATATTGACTTGATCCAAGGGTTATAAGAAGGCGGTGGTTAAGTCGAATGTGATTGGTTCACAGGATAGCACAAGGATAGGTTTAAAACACATGCAGGCCATCGATAAGGATTGATCTAACGATCAGCAAACCACTAGGCAACCCTCTCACATAACAAACACAAATTGATACATCAGGAACGTGACAAGTGTTGGCCTATAAGTGGCTTGCAAACGCGCGTCAAAATTAATTACAGGTAGCACCCTGAAGTCTCTAGCGCATTTACATTCTACCCAATCAAACATTCCAATGAAAAATGATATTTTCAAAATAGCAAATTAACCCCACAAATTTTATAATCACACTTTTATTAATGAAAACATTATTTTAAAAAAGTTTAAAAATGTTTAAAAATTCCCAAAAAATTATTAAAACAACATTTTAAGGGGAATTTAAGACACAATCAATTTTAAGCAATATATACACATGTATGCACTTCTAATGTGTGTAGTGTGATTCAATTTATACCTTCTTGGATTATTGAAGAGGATTAGAGAGATTAATTCTGAGGCTCTTTGGATTCTAGGTTAGACAACCAATTTTGTCACTATTTCCAAATTAGTTGAGCACTTATACAATATAGACTTAAGTAAGTCAAATGTATAAGGTGCTTCACCGACGTATCATGACGTGCACCACGTCAAAAGAGGCATGGAATGTTTTGCAACTTACCCATGAAGGAACTAATGCTGTGAAAGAATCTAAATTGCAAAATTTAACAACTCAATTTGAGACCATCACCATGCTTGAAACTGAATGTTTTGATGATTTTTATGCTAGGCTATCTGATATTGTTAATACTATCTTTAATCTTGGTGAACATATTCCTAAAGAAAGAGTTATGAAAAAGATTCTTTGATCTTTGCCTAAGCGTTTTATCCCTAAAGTCACTGTGCTAAATTCTATGGGTAATTTAAATACGCTAAAATTGGAGGAACTTGTAGGAGACTTGCAAACATATGAAATTGACATGTTTTCTTAATCTGTGAAGTCTAAAGATAAGGGAATTGCACTTAATGCCCAAGAGAGAAAAAGTGAGGGGACGGTAAGAAAGAGAGTAGAGTCATCTAGAAATAAAGATAGTGAAACTTCTGATTCTGAGTGTGATTTTGACTTAGATGATTTGGCTTTATTTGCTAAAAACTTTAAGAAAATTATCAAATTTAAAAAAAGTGGAAATTTTAAAGATAAGAAGAATTTTCAGAAAAATAAGTTTGAAAAGAAAAATGAGAAAGATGCTAAAAACCCTCCTAAGAAAGACAGTGAGAGATGCTATGAGTGCGACAGTAGTGGACATAGAGCTTTTGAGTGTGCTACTCGTCTGAATAGATAAAAGGGCAAAGCTGTCCTTAATGCTACCCTTAGTGACGACAGTGAGGTCGAGTCGATGGACTCGGTTGAAGAGTCACCTCATGAGTGTAACTTCATTGAATTCATGGCTAGTCATGTGAGTACTCCTAGTGCACCTCACGACGATGAGGATGCTACTTCACTGGGACACCTCGATAGTGAGAGCGATGCAAGTGAGGGGGAGGATGACGCAAGTGAGAGCGAGAGTAATCTTCAACGTGCCTACGCCGAGTTATATAATGAGTTATTGAAAACTAAAAAGTGTAACAAAGCGTTAGTTCTTAGGATCACTGCGTTAGAATAAGAGTTAGAAGAGACGAGAGAGAAAGTGTCCTCCACCTGAACCGCATTGAGAGAGAGAGAGAGAGTCTGCCTGTGGTAAGTTAGAAAGTCTGTTTAGAGAGAAAGAGAATTGTTTTGAGAAAGAGAGAGGGGACTTGACTAAAAAAGTGGCTAGTCTTATGAGTGAGCTCTATTCCTCCGTGGAGACTCGAAAGAAACTTAAAGCCCTTATTCCTCAGCTTACTCATGATCTTGAGAGAGCACGGGAAGTCAAGGTACAAATCGAGGACAGATCTGGGAAAATGGGAAAGATGCTCCTCGGCCCCTCTTTAGGTTTTGGTGATCGACAGGGAATTGGTTATGATGGTGCCTCCACGTCTCAAATCGCACCTGGACCAGTCCCTAAGTTTACTACTACTCCTTATGGTCATCGCCAAAATACACAAATGAGAGTTCGACCAAGAAAAGAAAACCAAGGTTCGTCTAAGACTGTGTTCTTTTGTACATATTGCAAAAGAAAAGTCCACCTGAGGGAGTTCTGCTATAGTTTGGGTCGAACACGACGTACTACTTCTCCACCACGTCATACTAATGAGTTTTCTAGTCTTAGAGAGCGTGTTGAGTTTTTAGCTACCACATCATAGAGTTTGATGGAGGAGTTCCGACGGATGTCTTTGCCGTCAGGGAATGCTTCTCACATTCCAGCTAAAACCAACAACAACAAGGGTAAACTAAAGGTTACCTCTTCTTGGGTGCCTAAGAAAAATAAAAAATCCCTTGTTGTTCATGTTGATCTCAAAGCACATAATACCTCCCAGTGGTATTTTGATAGTGGATGCTCCAGATATATGACAGGTGATGTCTCATTTTTTACCCACCTTGAGGATTATAAGGATGGTAGAGTCACCTTTGGAGATGGAAGCAAGTCTAGCATTGTAGGACGAGGTACTGTAGCGTTACCAGGATTTCCTAAGCTAGAGAATGTTTTGTATGTCAAAGGTTTAAAAGTAAACCTTCTCAGCATTAGCCAGCTGTGCGACACTGACTTTGCAGTAAAGTTTGATCGGGACGCGTGTAATGTCTACAATCAAGCCGGTAAACTTTTAATGCAAGGGGTGAGGACCGAGGATAATTGCTATGGGACTGTGCCTACTTACTCACTTATCTGCAACAGCGCCACGATCACTCTTATGGATTTATGGCACCAACGTCTAGGTCACGTGAACGTTAGAGATTTGATTCGTTTAGCCAAAAAGGACCTAGTAGGTGGCTTACCATCTCTTGGAAATTAAACTTCCACGGTTTGTGGACCTTGTTAGTTGGGAAAGAAAATTTGGAGCCCTCATAGGAAGTTGCCTTCCATTTCCACCTCCCGAGTTCTTGAGCTGATTCACACGGATCTTATGGGTCCTACTCGTACTGAGAGTTTGGGTGGTAAGAGGTATATCCTCGTGATGGTAGAAGATTTCTCCAGATACTCCATCGTAGTTTTTCTGAGAGAGAAATCCGATGCTGTAGAGTTTTTAATGACCAAGTGTTGTGTCCTACAAAACCAATACGGAGTCACTATTAATAGGTTTCGTAGTGACAACGGCACAAAATTTAAGGAAGCAAAAGTAGATCTCTACTATGATAGTCTCGGGATAAAACATGAGTTTTCTGCTGTGAAGACTCCTTAGAAAAATGGGATTATTGAGTGAAAGAATAGAACGATCCAGGAAATGGCTAGATCTATGCTTCTAGGTCGTAAGGTTTCTAGGAGATTTTGGGTAGAGGCAGTGTCTACTGCATGCCACACGGTGAATAGGGTTTGCTTGTGTCCACACACACTTAAGACACCTTATGAATTGTGGACTGGCAAGAAACCCAACCTGGCATATTTTCGTGTTTTGGGGAGTAAATGCTACATCCGACGGGATAGAGAGCAATTAGGAAAGTTTGACTCCCAGAGCGACAAGGGAATATTGCTAGGATATTTATCGAATAGTAGAGCGTACCGGGTTTTAATATGAAGATCTCTAAGGTTATGGAATCAATAAACGTCACCGTGAAAGATGACGAACCTTCGACGGCTATTGATCCTAACCTTTAGTGTGAGGATGAGGACTTTTCTGGGAGTGACTTACTAGTTTCTCACCCACACTCTATGGAGCCCACTCCTGTGTTAGGGGACACACCTGCTTGGGTTCGCAAGAGTCATGACCCTTCCGCCATTGTTGGCGATCCCACTCTAGGGGTTAAGACTCGTGCTCAGCTAGAGAATGTTGTTAGCCATATTTGCTACATGTCCAAAGTCGAGCCCAAGAATCACAAAGAAGCACTCAAGGATGAACACTGGATATCTGCTATGTAGGATGGATTGCTTCAGTTTAAAAAGAACAATGTCTGGGAACTTATCCCCTGACCTAGTGATACTAATGTGATAGGTACCCGGTGGATTTTTAAGAATAAAATGGATGAAAATTGTACCATAATCAGAAATAAGGCTAGGTTGGTTGCTCAAGGCTACACACAGATAGAGGGTGTAGACTTTGGGGAAACATTTTCTCCTGTTGCGAGACTTGAGTCCGTTCGCTTACTACTCGCCATCGCCTGTCATCTGCGCTTTAAGTTATATCAGATGGATGTCAAGAGTGCCTTTCTGAATGGCATTCTACAGGAGGAGGTTTATGTGGAACAACCAAAAGGGTTTTAAGACCCTAAGCACCCTGAGTACGTTTATTATCTGAGGAAAGCCTTGTATGGTTTGAAGAAATCACCCCGTGCTTGGTACGAAAGGCTTACTTCCTATTTCTTAGCCCGTGGCTTCAAGAGAGGGGGAGTTGATATGACGTTGTTCGTCAGGAGAGATGACGGTGATATTTTGGTTGCCCAGGTATATGTGGACGACATAGTCTTCGAATCTACCTGCTCCCAGCATGCTCACCACTTTGAGGAGGAAATGAAAAGTGAGTTTGAGATGAGCATGGTTGGTGAGCTTACTTTCTTCCTTGGTCTCCAAGTTCGTCAGCTAGAGGATGGGATGTTCATCTCCCAATCCAAGTATGCTAGTGACCTAGTGAAGAAATTTGGTTTAGACTCCGCTAAGCATGCACGTACACCTATGAGTAATTATATCAAGCTTAGTAAGGACACTTCAGTCAAGGACGTAGAGCAAACATTATATCGGAGTATGATAGGTAGTCTTCTCTACTTGACTGCTAGTCGTCCCGACATCGCCTTTAGTGTTGGAGTCTGTGCGCGATATCAGGCATCTCCAAAAGAGTTACACTTACTCGCTCTAAAACATATTATCAAATACGTGAGTGGGACTCTCTCATACGGTATTTGGTATTCCATTGATACCGATGATCGTTTGTCCGCCTATTCGGATGCCGATTGGGCCGGGGATGTAGATGGGTGTAGGAGCACTTCTGGTGGGTGTTTCTATTTTGGTTCTGCTCTTGTCTCCTGGTTGAGCAAGAAGCAAAACTCCATCTCTTTGTCCACTACGGAGGCTGAGTACATCGCCGCCGGGAGTTGTTGCACATAACTCTTGTGGATGAAGCAGATGCTGGAGGATTATGGGATCTCACAGGACACCATGACCATTTTCTGTGATAACACGAGCGCGATACACATACCCCGCAATCCAGTCCAGCATTCGCGCACAAAGCATGCGAGCACTTCCTACGTTAGTTAGTTGAGGAGAAGGTCGTATCCCTGAGTTTCGTTCCTACCGACCGTCAGTTAGCCGATATTTTCACGAAATCTTTAGATGCCCTTAGATTTGAGAGACTTAGGAAGTCTTTGGGGATTTTCACAGTTGACTAAGGGTTTGGTCCGTGTCTAGCATAGGATGCATTAGCTTTATCATATCATCTGATTCCTAGTGCTAGCTTGTATCCTTAGTTTATTTTCTTTTTGCTTTTTACATTTAAAAAAAAATTCAGAAAAGCACAAAAAGATTTTATTTTGCTCAAATTTTGAAAAAACCAAAAAGATTTTTGTTTTTCTTTTACACCTTTTATGGATGAGCATTTAAGATAGCCAAGTCACAAAATTCATTCCATTTATCCATGTGACTATTTGATAGAGATTTGAGATGCTACATCATTTCATCCATGTGCTTTACATTGTTTGGAGTCTTTGAGATGTGATTAGTGATATCTTTCTACATGTTTGACTCCTATCTCCTTTATTGCACACATGCACGGCTATATTTGATTATTGTACTTGTCTATCACATATTGTCTTGCGTGTTTCCATCTCAATTATGTCTATCCATCGAACAATATGCGATAAAACTTGACAAGATTGGACTGAATGTAAAAATCGTTTTGGTGAGGTTGTGTGTTTAATTGTGAACGGGGAGGCGCTGAAAAAGGTATTTATCTTCTCTTCGCACAAAAGCCACCGTTCACAGGACCTAAAAAATTGAGGAATTTTATTATCCGAGGTCCTCAGAGGTTAAAAGAGCCTCGAAAAATTTAAAGGCAATAAAAAGCAATTCATGCCAAATATGGGCCATTAGGTTTTTCCAACAATTCTCCAAAGTTTGAGAATTTAGATTACCTCTATTCAAAATTTATATCTGAGGGAGTTTGGTTGGAGAATATAAACGGGTTTGCACTTCCTTGAAAGTCCTGAAAAAGCATGAAATCGTTTTGGACGTTATTGGTGTGAAAATCACTATGAGCTTTGATTTGTTGATTTGAATGAATCAATGCCTCTTATTTCCATTTTTTTTTACACCAAAAGAAACATTTGAGTCCATTCGTTAGGAGTATCGGATATTCATCGTGCACATCTGTTATGTTTGTATGCATTGATTTTGCTATCGAATTTGATCACACCCATTCATTTATGCTATCATCTGTGTTCGGTCATGGTGTGATTTTTGTTTTGTGAGAAAAATATGAAAAATAAAAAAATAGTAGTTTGTTCCTTGTGACACCCCGACTTTGCTAGCTTAATTTATTCTTCTTTTTGTCTATTGGGGGACATCATAAAAAGGGGGAGAAAGAATTATCATATTTTGGGAGAGTTTGAGTTTTGTGTTATTTGATAAAGTATGCTTTCATCATTTGATATATACGTTTATCTCATTTCAAACTCGATACGTCACTTGGTATTTTACTTTGTCTCATGTGTGTAGGTACTTCTTTGATGATCTCTGAATTGCACACCCTAATGAGAAAAGCGTTGAGATTCCTGAAGATTCGAAGAGAAAAAGATGAAGTCTTATTCATTTGTATCGTTCCAGTTTTGGGTTCATGGAAGGGTAGATTTGTATAGGCATTTTGTTATTTGATAATTCAGATGTTTGTTTTTATGTATGTACCGACATAGACATAGGGGGAGATTTGTAAGGACATTTTTGTCCATTATCAATTATATGTTGTACGCCGTTACACCATTGAATATATTCAAGCTTGCATCGTCATCAACGGATCTGAATATCAAAGAAGTGAAGGAATCAAAATTCTGGGTAATCGGACTGGTCCGCCCATATTAAAAAGGAACCGGTCCACCCCCGGACCGATCCACCCTCTACCCAGACCGATTCGCTTTGCTCAGAAACCAGTAGACCCCGGACCGAATGCGAACCGAAGAGACCTCTTACAAAAATGAACCGGTCCAACCTCGGATCGATCCGCCTCAGATTCAGACCGGTCCGCCTGGGATAGAATCGTGGTCAGATTTTTAAGGGCCAGTTTTTTCCTTTATAAACCATCTTCGGAGATTGGTTTGGCAAGACTTCTTCACACAATTTTTAGAGTTCATAAACTCAAAGTCTTCACCTTTGTGAGTTACCAAACTCATGTTTTGATTCACACAAATTTCCAAATCATTTGTGAATCGTTTTGAAACCCTAGAACACAAACTCTTTTGTTGTTCATACCTTTGTGGAGAAGACCGACCTTCTTCTTCATTGCTGCCCTCCTGAAAAGGGAAACTTCCAGCTGCCGACTACAGATCCGACGCCTGCGGGTAATTCTGTGTCACTGTATTTTCATTGTAATACGAGAAATTATAAAGTTACAATATTATAGTGAAAATAAATGATTTTACCCCTTTGGGGATTTTTCCTCACTTGTGTGTGTTTGAATGTTCTTGCATGCTTTACATCCTATTCAATCACACCTAGATACATGTTTAGGATTTAATTGGGTTAAACTGTGTTTAATTATATAATTTCTTGAGTTGAACGCAAGCGCACCTCTTTTAAACAATGAGTCGGAGTATGAGGCATTAATAACAGGTCTATCTTTGGCGAAAGCCCTCAGTGTCAGCCAACTCCTATAACACAATGACTTAAGATTAATCGTGAACCAAATCCAGGGGGTATATGAATCCAAAGATGAAAGGATGGCCAGGTATCTGAAGAGGGTGAGAGCGATGCTAGAAAGCTTAAAGGAAGTAAAGATGAAGAGGATACCTCGGCTAAATAACAACTGAGCTGATTCACTCGCAAGGTTGGCCTTAGCAATAAGAACAAACATAAAGAAACAGTACCAATTGAGATTCTCCTTAAACCAACCATTGAAGAGGAAGAGGTTACTAGACCTTGCCTAAATCTTATCACTGGAACCTCATGGATGGATCCTCTTATCAGATACATCAGAGAGGGAGAGATGCCTGAGTCAATGATATGACCATATATATCCTTGGCCAGGCCGAGGGCTCCCCCTAACAAGACGAGCCCAAGATTGTCCCATCAGGTCCATACGACCCTCCAAGGGGCCGACCCTCCATCAAGCTCCAGATGACCCTTCGAGGGGCCAACCCTTCATCAGGCTCGGACGCCCCTTCAAGGGGCCGACCCTTCATCAGGCTCCAGATGACCCTCCGAGGGGCCGACCCTTCATCAGGCTCCAGACGACCATCCGAGGGGCCGACAGTACGAGGCCCAGATTAGGCCAGACTCACTACCAGAAGGAACTTTGCCCTCGGCCTCATATCATAGGTCGAGGGTGACATCATCGCAGCGCATGGTTTGAGAGATGCGTGGAACAGTGCGCGTGAGGCTCACATGGCACGTGGAAGACCGTTATAACAAAATCACACCCTCACGTGAGGGAATATTATGTCATTATTTGGCATCTACATGTGTCAACAGGAGATTGGCTAGATCATCATTCACATGCACCATGCATACTTGGGGGGTACACTACACCCCCCAAGACCTATATATACTTGTCACCTACAACCCTACAAGGAGATGGGGGATCAATAATTATAACCCTAGAAAAAACTCTGCTTGTACACACAGTAGAGAGAGAAAGTGAGCTTATGTGCATTGTATCCAAGGCCATTAGTGCCCATACTTAGTGGAGAACACACTCACAGTGGATGTAGGCCTGATTGGCTGAACCACTATACATCATTCTCTTATTCCTCTTATACTCATCTCCTTCTATATACTTATACACTTACATCTCTATGGTTGCCATGGTTACTATTGTTTGAGCTCATCATCACTTATCTGGTGGTGCTAGATTTCAGCATCATCAGTCAAAGTTAGAAAGGAGAAAGCTAAGATTCAGAGTTGCTAAATTCTCTATTATATGAGATGTCTTGTACAAAAAGGGATTCCTGATCCTTCTCCTCAGATGTGTTCACCCTTCAGAGGTTCCACACATCTTGCACGATGAGCATGAAGGCTCTTGTTCAAGCCACATAGGAGGGAGGTTGTTGGCTAAGAGGTTAATCACTCAGGGGTATTGGTGTCTGACCTTGGTCAATGATGCAACTGCATATGTGAAGAAATCTGATAACTGCCAGAGGTTCTCCACCATTCCCCATCAGCCACACCAACCTCTGACTTCTATCAGTTCCCCTTAGCCATTTGTAGTGTGGGGCATTGATTTGGTAGGACCCTTGCCAAGAGCTATAAACAACTATTGGTACTTAATTATGGAAATTGATTATTTCTCTAAATGGGTAGAAGCCGAGGCAATGATCATAATCACTGAGCAGAAGACCTTCATATTCATAAGGAAGACATTCATATGCACGTATGGCATTCCAAACACCCTCATCTCAAACAATGGAACCCAATTCAAGAATGTTTTCGTAGAGAAGTATTGTGAAGGATTAGGGATCAGGCCATTCTTCTCTTCCCCTGGCCGACCCCAAGAAAATGGTCAGACCAAGGTCACAAATCGAACAATCCTTGAGGGGATAAAAAAGAAGTTGGAAGATGCCAAAGGAAGATGGATAGAAGAGGTATATGTTGTGCTTTGGGTTTATAGGACAATAGTGAGGACACCCATAAGAGAAACTCCATTTATGTTAGCCCATGGATCAGAGGTAGTCATCGCAACAGAGATAGGCCTTTCCACTTATAGAATTCAGACATATGACCCTCAGAGGAATGGGGAAGAGAGAGGAATTGATCTTGATTTGATTGAGGAAAGAATAGAGGATGCATTGATAAGGCATGCAACCTATCAGTAGAGAACTGTGAGATTCTACAATCATAGGGTGAAGTCAAGGCCGAGGATGCATTGATAAGGCATACAACTTAAGCCAGAACATACTAAGACCACCAGGGGTCTCACCTGAGATGATTACTCCGGCAGCAGCTCCAGGACAGTATGAAGCTAGGGGACCACCCCAGGCACCACGCAAAGACCTGCCACCCCCTCAGCGGCATAGGGATGTTGCTGACCCCCGGCGTCTACGCTTGGGGAGGCAAGGAAACCCTTGCCCTGAGGACAGGTATGATGATCTGGAGGGGGAGGAAGCCGCCATAGAATGCTGGGAGCCGTATGAGGTCTCCAACAATATTGTATGACCCCTCCAAGAGAGCAGAGGGAAGTAAAGAAGGCAAAACCCTTACGATCGATCGAGAGGCTCTGATTTCGATAGCCTGAGTAGGGGGTCGGCCTTTGAGAGGTTGGGCCCAGTAAATGACCTGCGGGAAAAATTGTCCAGGTCAAGGAGCGCCGCGAGGTCCAGAAGGGAGGCAGCAGAAGGCCGAGCCCACGGGGGACGACCCCAAGGAAGGGATGACGGTCAGGGGGAAGTAAACAACCGACATAGGCCAGCCGCGACAGGACCCTCCGTCCATCTCAAAGAAGCGATAGGGGATAACATCAAGATTAGTGATATACTAAAAAGTCGGAACCCTCTTCAGAAGGGATACACCATTGGCTCACCCTTTGTGGCGAAGATAGTCAACTTCCCTACGCCATCAAAGTTCAAGCCACCTGTGGTCACACCAAGATATGACGGGAGCACCAACCCTATCCACCATGTTGAGATGTATCAATCAGCAGCAGACATATACTCTATCTCAGATGAAATGAGGTGTCGTTCCTTCTCTGGTACCCTGACTGGGGCTGCACATGTCTGGTACACGTCTCTCCCAAAAAACTCCATTGAAAACTTTAAGCCGTTGGCAGACCGGTTCATCCACAACTTTTTCTTTGGGATGAGGACACAGAAGAAGACCACCCACCTGTTCTATGTTAAGCAGGGGAAGAATGAGAGTCTAAGAGACTACATAGCCAAATTCAACAAAGAAAAGTTAGAAGTGGAAGACTATGAGGAAAGCATAGCTATGACAGCCCTGATTGGAGGACTCCAAAAGGGGAAGCTGTTATGGAAGCTTGCTGAAGACCCTCCGAGGACGATGCATGAATTAATGTCAACAGCAGGAAAGGTGATGAACGCCGAAGAGGCGATGACCGCAAAATACGAGGACGAAAAAGGAGGCGCTAGTGGGGGTAAATATCCTAAGAAGAACAAAGAGGGGAAGAAGAGGTCTACGGACGACAAGTTCACTGGTTACACCCCTCTAACGGTCAACTGTGAACATATTCTCAATGAGATAAAGAGTGACCGGTCCCTGAAGTGGCCTGAGAAGTTGAGGACAACCCCCAACAAGAGGAACAAGAACCTGTGGTGCGAATTTCACAAAGACCACGGCCATATAACAGACAAATTCTTTGCTCTGAAAGATGAGATCGAGAAGATGCTGAAAGAAGGGAAGCTCAGAAAGTATGTCGACAAAGGTGCCTTCAAGAGGGGCCAAGAGGACGACCCCAGAAAAAAGAGAGGTGATTCATGTAAAGAAGGTCCTCAAAAAAGAGGGGACGACCCTTCTGACGATGAGGACGACCCTGATCTCCCGCCAAGAGACGACCAAGGCCCTGTCAAGAGGCTTAATATAATCTCGCTCAGAGTGGGAATGATCTCCGGGGGTCTAGCAGGAGGAGGGTCTGAGGTCGCTGACAGGAAGGCCCATGTGGCTGAGGCCAAGGCAATGACGAAGATGGTACACTCGACCTCTCTGAAGGTCAAGTCAGAAAAGAGGAAGAAGGTCGATATGGACACTCTGATAGTGGGGTTCTCAAGAATAGACTTTAAAGGCCTCCTAGCCCCACACGACGACCCACTCGTCATCACAACTAGGGTGCACGGGTGTGAGGTGCCGAGGATATTGGTCGACGGGGGCAGTTCTGCAAATGTAATGTTTTGGCCATGCTTCAAAGCCTTAGGTCTCAGCCGTGCTAGACTCGTCCCATACCATCATCCATTGGTTGGGTTCAGTGGGGAAAAGGTTCATCCCCTTGGAGTGTATGAGGCCGATGTCAGGATGGGGGACGAGTGTTCGAGATGGTTTACCAAGAATTTCAGTTTCTTTGTGATGGATGAACATGTGTTTTCGGCCTACAACATCATACTGGGACGTGTGGCCCTCAAGGGGTTTGAAGCTGTGCCGTCTACGGTCCATCAGATGATTAAATTTCCTACCCCTTACGGGGTGTGGGAAGTTCAGGGAGACCAAACGACAGCGCGAGAATGTTACTACAACTCCACTGAAGAAAGAGAGGCGCACAAGAGGGCTACAACCACTTACAATATTGATACCCTAGATCCCAGGGATGAGACGAAGCTAAAGAAAGGAGAGGCCGCAGAAGAGGTAGAATCCATCATCCTCGATGAGGATGACCCGAAAAAAACTGTCCAAGTCGACAAGTCTCTGAAGCCTAATATCAAGGAAGACCTCATTAAGCTGTTGAGGAGAAGACGAAGCATCTTTGCATGGAGTCACGTAGATATGCCGGGGATCGACCCTGAAATTATGTGCCACAAGCTCAATGTGGTAGAGGGAGCAAAGCCGGTAAAGCAGAAGAGGAGAATTTACTCTAGAGAAAAGTATGAGGTCATAAGGGATGAGGTCAAAAAATTAAAAGACGCTGAATTTATCAGAGAGGTCATCTACCCTGAATGGATGTCCAATGCAGTCATTGTCCTAAAGGCCAACGGGAAGTGGAGAATGTGTGTGGACTTCACCGACCTCAACAAGCATTGTCCCAAAGACAGCTTCCCTCTCCCTTGCTTTGACCAGATGGTAGACGCTACCTCATGCTATGAGCTCATGAGCTTTATGGATGCCTATTCAGCGTACAACCAGATCTTCATGAACCCTGAAGACTCGGAGAAAATAGCCTTCATTACGGACAAGGGGACATACTGTTAAAGGGGTATGCCCTTTGGTCTAAAAAATGCAGGGGCAACGTACCAACGCCTTGTAAATAAAATGTTTGAAGACCAAATTGGGAAGTCTATGGAGGTCTATGTAGATGACATGCTGACTAAGAGTTTGAAGGCAGAGGATCATGTGGCAGACCTGGAGAGGACCTTTAATACGATGGACAAATACCAAATGAAGCTCAACTCGGCCAAGTGTGTCTTCGGGGTCGAAGCAGGGAAGTTCTTGGGGTTCATTGTCAACCAAAGAGGCAATGAGGCCAATCCTGAAAAGATAAAGGACCTTGTGGAGATGAAGACCCCCAAGTCCATCAAAGACGTTCAGAGACTCATAAGGAGAATTGCTGCCTTGAACAGGTTCGTGTCTAGGGCCACAGACAGGTGTCTACCATTCTTCAAAGTTCTCAGAAAAGCCTTCGAATGGAGTGAAGAGTGTGATGAGGCATTCAAGGAGTTAAAATCATACCTGGGGTCTCCCTTGCTATTGTCACGGCCCATGCAGGGTGAATGACTTTATGTGTACCTCGCCGTCTCAGAGTCAGCCATCAGTGCAGCCATTGTGAGAGACGAAGACGGAGTACATAAGCCTGTGTATTTTAGCAGCAAGGCACTCCAGGGGGCAGAGCAAAGATATCCAAGGATGGAGAAGTTGGCCTATGCTCTAATCCATGCATCGAGAAAGATGAAGCCATACTTCCAGTCCCATACAATGGTCATCCTCACTGACTCTCCCCTTAGGCAGGTTTTGTACAAGCCTAAAAAATCAGGGAGGTTAATGGCCTGGGCTATAGAGCTGAGGGAGTTTGACATAGTGTATCAGCCTAGGACGGCCGTTAAGGGGAAAGAATTGGTAGACTTCTTGGCCGAGTTTACTTCAGAAGATGACGAAGCCGAGGGTGAGAGCCTCGAGAAGATAGATACCCGACAAGGTGAGCTCACCGACGCACCTGCAGATAAGGCTGAGACAAGCACCGCTAGAAGGAAAGTGGCTGAAAATGAAGAGGGAAGATATCTCTTTAGGCAGGGATCCCTCATCGAGGGAAATTTTTCAGAAGATACTGTGTGGAGCCTCTTCGTAGATGGGTCCTCATGCGACAGCGGAAGTGGAGCTGGACTTATAGTGTCGGCACCTGATGGCACCGACATTGAGTACGCACTGAGGTTCAACTTCAAAGCCTCCAACAATGAGTCCGAATATGAGGCCCTGGTAGTAGGGCTCTCCTTGGCCAAGTCCCTTGGTGTCGGCCAGATATTGGTCCATAGTGATTCAAGGTTGGTAGTGAATCAGGTGCTAGGAGCCTACGAGGCCAAGGGTGAGCGGATGGACAAGTACCTCGAGAAGGTGAGATCATTGCTAAAGGGATTTAGAGAAGTGAAGTTAAAGAGGATACCCAGGCTTGATAATGGCCGTGCTGACGCCCTTGCTAGGTTGGCCTCGGCGACTAGGACAGAAATCAGGAGGACAGTCCCAGTGGAAATTTTGCTTCAACCAACTATTGAAGATGCTGAGGGATCACTTAGCACTTGCCTAAATATTTCTAAGGAGGCTTCGTGGATGGACCCTCTGATCCGATACATCAAAGAGGGGGAGATGCCAAAAGCTAGACAGTTTAGGAAAAAGTTAAGATACAGGGCTGCAAAATTCACTGTCATCGGAGACACTTTGTATAAAAAGGGGTTTTTGCTCCCCTTACTCAGGTGTGTGCACCCCTCTGAAGTCCCTTCCATTTTGCAAGACGTGCACGAAGGATCATGTTCAAGACACATTGGGGGCAAATCCTTAGCAAAGAGGGTGATCACCCAAGGGTACTGGTGGCCGACCTTGGGGAAAGATGCCGTGGCATATGTAAAAAAGTGTGACAAATGTTAAAGATTTGCCACCATCCCACACCAGCCTCATCAGGCTCTTACCTCCATCACATCCCCATGGCCATTTGCAGTATGGGGGATCGACCTAGTAGGACCCTTGCCAAGAGCAGTCAATAACTATCGGTTCCTCATCGTTGCGATAGACTATTTTTCAAAATGGGTGGAGGCCGAACCGATGGTCACGATTACAGAGCAGAAGACCTTCCAGTTCATCTGGAAAAATATTATATACAGATATGATCTCCCCAACACCCTCATCTCGGATAACGAGACTCAGTTCAAGAATACCGCTCTACAGAAGTACTGTGAAAGGGTGAGTATCAAGCAATTCTTCTCTACCCCAGGCCGACCTCAGGCTAACGGGCAAACGAAAGTCATAAATAGGACGATCCTTGACGGGATCAAGAAGAGAATTGAAGAGGCAAAAGGAAGATGTGTTAAGGAGTTATATGCTGTACTGTGGGCCTACAGGACGACGATAAAGACCTCCACCGGAGAGACCCCATTCATGCTAGCTTATGGCTCAAAGGCCGTCATCCCCACTGAGATTGGGTTTCCTACTCATAGAGTCCAAATGTATGACCCACAGAGAAATACAGAAGAGAGGAGACTCGACTTAGACCTGATTGAGGAAAGGAGGGAAGATGCCGAGATAAGGCAAGCCGCCTACCAGCAGAGGACTGCAAAGTTTTACAATCAGAGGGTGAAACAGAGTCCAATTGCAGTAGGGGACTTGGTCCTCAAAAAGACTTGGCAAAATCCCAACAAGCTCCATCCTAATTGGCATGGCCCATATAGGGTCATCGATGAAGTCGTCCCTGGGACCTATAGACTAGAAAACCTAGAGGGGAACCCTTTTACAACCCCTGGAATGCAGATCATTTGAAGAAATACTATCCGTAATTTTGTAAAGTCTTATCGGACTACATTTGTAATGGGTGTTGCTCCAGTAGAACACTTGGAAAATTAATGAGAAATATCAGTGTTTCCTCTCATCTTGTGTTTATCAGTTCTAGTACGCGTGGAAACATCTTCAGAGAACGACCCTCGGCTATAATGAGGGTCAATGGAGGGGACGACCCCACCATTGTCCTCAAGAAAGACGAGGGAAGAATTGATTAAAAACCATTAATTTGGTAATTATAACCCTCGGCTATAATGAGGGTCTATGGAGGGGACAACCCCACCACTGTCCTCAAGAAAGACGAGGGAAGACTTTAAAACTATTAATTTGGTAATTATAACCCTCAGCTATAATGAGGGTCAATGGAGGGACGACCCCACCATTGTCCTCAAGAAAGACGAGGGCAGACTTAAAAACCATTAATTTGGTAATTATAACCCTCGGCTATAATGAGGGTCAATGGAGAGGACGACCCCACCATTGTCCTCAAGAAAGACGAGGGAAGACTTTAAAACCATTAATTTGGTAATTATAACCCTCGGCTATAATGACGGTCAATGTAGGGGACGACCCCACCATTGTCCTCAAGAAAGACGAGGGAAGACTTTAAAACCATTAATTTGGTAATTATAACCCTCGGCTATAATGAGGGTCAATGGAGGGTACGAACCCAGGTTCAATGGAGGGGACGGCCCCACCATTGTCCTCAAGAAAGACGAGGGAAGAATTTAAAACCATTAATTTGGTAATTATAACCCTTGACTATAATGAGGGTCAATGGAGGGGACGACCCCACCATTGTCCTCAAGAAAGACGAGGGAAGACTTTAAAACCATTAATTCGGTAATTATAACCCTCGGCTATAATGAGGGTCAATGGAGGGGATGAACCCACCATTGTCCTCAAGAAAGACGAGGGAAGACTTTAAAACCATTAATTCGGTAATTATAACCCTCGGCTATAATGAGGGTCAATGGAGGGGACGACACCACCATTGTCCTCAAGAAAGACGAGGGAAGACCTTTAAACCATTAATTTGGTGATTATAACCCTCGGCCTACAATGAGGGTCAATGGAGGGGACGACACCACCATTGTCCTCAAGAAGGACGAGGGAAGGGTTAGTGGTATTGCTAAAAACATCATAATGAAAATCGTACGAGAGACAAAACAGAAGACAGAGGCATTTTATTACATCACAAAATAAAGATGTTCATCTGGTAAAGAGTACAAAAATATGAATTACATGAAGAGGGTATAGGCTACAGACAGCCACCCTATTGGTCAATATCAGAGGGCAAGGCCTCAACATCAATTGGAGATTCCTCTATGACCACGACAGGCCGAGCCTCATACGTGCTCGTGCCTTCGACATGCTGAGATTATACTTGGGCTAGGGCTTCAGCAATCAAGGGGTCGTCCAGTTGAACTGCCTCCAGAGAAGGACGAACTGAAGAGACGACATCGCCGAACTTGAGGACGACCCACCAACAGGCCGTCCTGATCCCTCTCTCCAAGTATTCAAGACCGAAGCCTTGAAACTCATATGAGAACTTGTAGGCCTCCACAGCGTCTATCTCTGCCTTCTTCACGGCCTCAGACAGTTCAATCTTAAATTGGGCCCCCTGATGGGTCATGGCTTCATCCTTCTCCTTAAGAAGCAAGTCCTTGGCCGCCACGTCTGCATCATGCTGCCTCGTCAACTCGTCCAGAACCCTTGCGTGTTCAATTCTGGCACTCTCTAACTTAGCCCTTGCAGTCTCCAGCTCCATTTGCAAATCGGCCTCGTGTTGGATGGCTCTCTCGGCTTCATGGAATCTTTGCTGGTTCTCAACCATCCATTTAGTAGCCGAGGTAAAGGCGCATATAGACTGTACAGGAATAACAAACAGTTATCAAGAGGCTGAGAAAATAATTAGTGAAAGAATACAACTAAGGGAATGAAGGGAGAGCAAGAACCTGAGCTTGAGCGTGCAGACCATAGTCATATACTTTTGCTATAGGCATCTTTGACAAGAATTCATAATCAGCAGCTGAGGGGGCAAAAAACATGGACGCCTTGGCTGCCCTTAGGTTCGCGATGAGGGAAGATGGCTCGGCCTTCAGAAGCGCCAAGTTATGGGACCCGAAGGCCCCCATGATGGAAGAGGAACTCGCCCCCTCAGATGACTCTACCCTCATCCTCGTTCTTGAGTACGGACGAGGGTCAACAGGAGTTTCAGGCTCTTTCCTTTTGTGGCTGTCAGCAGTCGGCTCAACAACCGTTGGCCCCACGGCCTTTGTCTTCCTCGGAGCTTGCTGAGGCTCCTTACCTTTCTTTTTGCCTAGACTTGATAGGAAACTAGGAGTAGTCATTTCCCAAAGTTGATCCGATATACCAGAGGGACGACCTGAAAGGAGGACGACACGTTAGAAAAATGCAGAGGCAAAGATGAAACACTTGAAGAAAGTAAAGAATGGAAAAAATAAATATAACTCACATAGCTCTATCAGGGGGCCGACCCTCAGAACAGCTTCCTTGAGGAACAGAGGGGTCATCAGATCTTCAAACTTTGCAAGTTCACCCCTTCTCCCTCGTCCTCTCAGATATTCAACTATGTCTTTCTCTTCCAGACTAAGTCCAGGGTCTGACCTGGCCTTCATTGAAGGGTTAGACCATCTTCTGAGAACCCTCGGACCATCGGCTACAGGTTGTGCCTCGGCGGAGAACTCCCACTCTCCGGAGACAAAGAAGAATCTCTTCTTCCAATCGTGGTTGGAGGTTTGTGCCACGTGGAGAAGTTTTTTGTCAGACCTCCTCGCCCCCAGGTGATAGTACCCAGGTTGTTTGGACGAGGAGGTGATATTATAACAGGCCAAGAATACGTCGACTGAGGGCTCATCAGTGAAAGCGTTCTTCCACAGGGAAATGTAGCCAAGGATCGTCCTCCAGGAGTTGGGAGGAAGCTGAGAGGGGGCAACGCCGAGGGCTGAAAGGATATCTACGACAGCAGGATGCAGAGGGAATCTGACACCAACCTTGAACATTTGTTCGTATACTGCAACCTCACCCTCTTCACCCTCGAAGACCCTCTCAAACTCAGAGGGAACCCTCATAGTTATACTGGGGGACACTCCATAGGCATGCCTCCACAGTAAGAGGTCACGTTCTTAACTGAGGAGATATAGGATGAGGCGTGGGAGGTGTCAACCTGGTCAACATCCGAGTCCTCACCCTCGTCCTCTGATCCCTCTCCCTCGGCCTCATCACCTGTCAGAGACCTCTTGGGAAAAGCCATCTGGAAGGCATGTGGAGATAGAGTAGTCACAGGGACGGCCTCGGAAGCAACCATATCCTCGGCCTATCGGCCTGGGATTAGATCAGGCATCTCTCTTCTCCCAGAAGGACCAACGCCAGTTGGCGACGACGCTCTCTCAACCATCTCTCTTGAATAACTCTCGGTTGGACGACAGGACGACCCACAAGACTCAGATGGCTTAAATGGTTTTATTGTGGCAAGAGGAATGGGAAAGATGGGTTGTACCCAATTAGGTTCGGCCCCTCGTCTTCTCTCCTCCTCTTCCTCTATTCGTTTGATCTCAACAAATAACTTCTCTCTCAGGGAAGGGAATTCTTCAGCTAAGATGTAAAGCCTCCTAAGCATTAAGGGGGAGACCCTACACTTGGAAGAATTTGGGGAACTTAACTACAAACAAGTTCGCAATTGACCAGGTTGGACTTTTGGATTAAAATAAAAGAAATCGATGGTTTTCAATCAAGAACACTCAAAAACCAGTCGCCGGAAAAGTTATGAAACAACCCAAATCCAGCCCTACAAGCCTAAAACAAGAAAGCGAAAAAGAAATGAAAGTAAAGAGGACACTGGGGCAGAGAGATAACCTGAAAAAAAATAGCAAAGCTGCCAAACTCAAAATGTCAAAACTGCAAAAATGGCAGGAAGGCTGGAAGCTAGAGAGAGAGAGTTCAGGCGCGAAGAAGAAGAGAGAGAAAATTCAAAAAATTGTTTAAATACCTTGCCAAAGAGTGGGCCCACTAACCAATGCAGAGCACGACCCACGAGGAGGGCATAATTAGGGCACAAAGCCCCAGGTAAAGTGTGCAGCCGCCACGCCTTAGAAACTGAAGTGACAATGAGTACCTGCCTAGGTGTCATATGAGCTTAATAGGTGTCATTCACTTAACTGATTATACACCCATCTCAATTACAATACTATCCCTCAGCCATCTCAACAACATCTATGGCTAAGGGATGGGGGGTGATTGATATGACCATATATATTCTCGACCAGGTCGAGGGCTCCCCCCAATAAGAGGAGCCCAATATTATCCCATCAGGTCCATACGACCCTCCAAGGGGCTAACCCTCCATCAGGCTCCAGATGACCCTTTGAGGGGCCGACCCTTCATCAAGCTCAGACGACCCTTCAAGGGGACGACCCTTCATCAGGCTCTAGACGACCCTCCGAGGGGCCGACCCTTCATCAGGCTCCAGATGACCATCCGAGGGGCCGACAGTACGAGGCCTAAATTAGGCCAGACTCACTAACAGAAGGAACTTTGCCCTCGGCCTCATATCATAGGCCGAGGGTGACATCATCGTAGCGCGTGGTTTGGGAGATGCGTGGAACAGTGCGCGTGAGGCTCACATGGCACGTGGAAGACCGTCAGAACAAAATCACACCCTCACGTGAGGGAATATTATGTCATCATTTGGCATCTACAGGTGTCAACAAGAGATTGGCTAGATCATCATTCACATTCACCATGCATACTTGAGGGGTATACTACACCCCCCAAGACCTATATATACTTGTCACCTACAACCCTACAAGGAGATGGGGGATCAATAATTATAACCCTAGAAAAAACTCTGCTTGTACACACAGTAGAGAGAGAAAGTGAGCTTATGTGCATTGTATCCAAGGCCATTAGTGCCCATACTTAGTGGAGCACACACTCACAGTGGATGCAGGCCTGATTGGCTGAACCACTATACATCATTGTCTTATTCCTCTTATACTCATCTCCTTCTATATACTTATACACTTACATCTCTATGGCTGCCATGGTTACTATTGTTTGAGCTCATCATCACTTATCTGGTGGTGCTAGATTTCAGCATCATCAGTCAAAGTTAGAAAGGAGAAAGCTAAGGTTCAGAGCTGCTAAATTCTCTATTATATGAGATGTCTTGTACAAAAAGGGATTCCTGCTCCTTCTCCTCAGATGTATTCACCTTTCAGAGGTTCCACACATCTTGCACGATGAGCATGAAGGCTCTTGTTCAAGCCACATAGGAGGGAGGTTGTTGGCTAAGAGGTTAATCACTCAGGGGTACTGGTGTCTGACCTTGGTCAATGATGCAACTGCATATGTGAAGAAATCTGATAACTGCCAGAGGTTCTCTACCATTCCCCATATGCCACACCAACCTCTGACTTCTACCTGTTCCCCTTAGCCATTTGTAGTGTGGGGAATTGATTTGGTAGGACCCTTGCCAAGAGCTATAAACAACTATTGGTACTTAATTATAGCAATTGATTATTTCTCTAAATGGGTAGAAGCCGAGACAATGATCATAATCACTGAGCAGAAGACCTTCCAATTCATAAGGAAGACATTCATATGCAGGTATGGCATTCCAAACACCCTCATCTCAGACAATGGAACCCAATTCAAGAATGTTTTCATAGAGAAGTATTGTGAAGGAGTAGGGATCAGGCCATTCTTCTCTTCCCCTGGCCGACCCCAAGAAAATGGTCAGACCAAGGTCACAAATCGAACAATCCTTGAGGGGATAAAAAAGAAGTTGGAAGATGGATAGAAGAGGTATATGCTCTGCTTTGGGTTTATAGGACAATAGTGAGGACACCCACAGGAGAAACTCCATTTATGTTATCCCATGGCTCAGAGGTAGTCATCGCAACAGAGATAGGCCTTTCCACTTATAGAATTTAGACATATGACCCTCAGAGGAATGGGGAAGAGAGAAGAATTGATCTTGATTTGATTGAGGAAAGAAGAGAGGATGCATTGATAAGGCATGCAACCTATCAGTAGAGAACTGTGAGATTATACAATCATAGGGTGAAGTCGAGGCTGATATCTGTGAGGGACCTAGTCCTCAAGAAGACATGGCAGAAAACCAATAAGCTCCATCCCTACTTGCATGGTCCTTATAGGGTCATTGATGAGGTCGTACCGGGTACCTATCGGCTAGAAAATCTTGAAGAAGAACCTTTCTCCTTCCCTTGGAATTTCGACCACTTAAAGAAATACTACTTATGATGTTGCAATTGTTCTTATCTCCTTGTAATACACGTATCAGTTTATACATAGGATATTAATGAAAAGATAACAATGTTGTGCTGATACTTTTGTTACAATGTATATGTTGTAAACACCATTAATTTGGTAAAATATGAGGTGAAACATCATTAACTTGGTGACCTCGGACCTTTAACATCATTAATTTGGTGAAATATGAGGAGAAGCATCATTAAATTGGTGACCTCAGACCCTTTAACATCATTAATTTGGTGAAATATGAGGTGAAGCGTCATTAACTTGGTGACCTCAGACCTTTAGGATCATTCATTTGGTGAAATTATGAGGTGAAACATCATTAACTTGGTGACCTCAGACCTTTAACATAATTCATTTGGTGACAATATGAGGTGAAACATCATTAACTTGGTGACATCAGATCCTTTAACATCATTAATTTGGTGAAATATGAGGTGAAACATCATTAACTTGGTGACCTCAAACCTTTAACATCATTCATTTGGTGAAATTATGAGGCGAAACATTATTAACTTGGTGACCTCGGACCTTTAACATCATTAATTTGGTGAAATGTGAGGTGAAACATCATTAACTTGGTGACCTCAGACCCTTTAACATCATTGAGTTAGTGAAAATATGAGGAGAAACATCATTAACTTGGTGACCCCAGACCCTTTAACATCATTCATTTGGTGAAATATGAGGTGAAACATTATTAACTTGATAACTTTAGACCTTTAAAAACATTCATTTGGTGACAATATAAGGCGAAACATCATTAACTTGATGACCTCAGACCCTTAACATCATTAATATGGTGAAATATGAGGTGAAACATCATTAACTTGGTGACCTCAGACCTTTAACATCATTCATTTGGTGAAATTATGAGGTGAAACATCATTAACTTGGCGACCTCAGACCTTTAAAATCATTAATTTGGTGAAATGTGAGGTGAAACATCATTAAGTTGGTGAAAATATGAGGAGAAACATCATTAACTTGGTGACCTCGGACCCTTTAACATCATTAATTTGGCGAAATATGAGGTGAAACATCATTAACTTGATAGCCTCAGACCTTTAACACCATTCATTTGGTGACAATATGAGGCGAAACATCATTAACTTGGTGACCTCAGACCCCTTAACATCATTAATTTGGTGAAATATGAGGAGTAACATCATTAACCTGATGACCTCAGACCCTTTAACATTATTAATTTGGTGAAATATAAGGTGAAACATCATTAACTTGGTGACCTCAGACCTTTAACATCATTCATTTGGTGAAATTATGAGGTGAAACATCATTAACTTGATGACCTCAAACCTTTAACATCATTAATTTGGTGAAATGTAAGGTGAAACATCATTAACTTGGTGACCTCAGACCTTTTAACATCATTAAGTTAGTGAAAATATGAGGAGAAACACCATTAACTTAGTGTCCTCAGACCCTTTAATATCATTTATTTGGTGAAATACGAGGCGAAACACCATTAAATTGGTGACCTTAGACCTTTTAAACATCATTTGTTGGGAGAATTATATATGTCTATTGTTACTCGCTTTGAAACACCATAGACATGAAACAGCAAAGCAACAAGTAAAGGAAAACAACATCAGTGAAGGAAATGGAATCGCATTCATTTGAACTAAAAAGTGTTACATAATTCTAAGGGAAGAGGTTGCAGTTCATTAAAAAAAAGGGGGTTACACAAAAGCTTCACATAAATAACAAATATGATGGTGAGACACTCAGACTTCAGTTTGTCCCCTGGCGTCAGCCGACCCACCAGCAGAAGGGTTGTTTGGTTTTGGGACTTGATTGGTAACTTCAACCTCGTCATCCTGATGCCCACCATCCTCGGTCTCAGTCACTTTAAGTTGGCTCGTCTCGGCTGGGCCACCCTCTTCAACCTCCTACAAGGCCTTAGCAAGCTGAGCATTTCCAAATCCGAGGCTAATAAAGTCCTCGGTTGACAGACTGCCAAAACTTTCTTACTTCATGGTAGACCATCGGCTGGTTGCCTTGATGCCCCTCTCCAGATACTCAAGGTTGAAGCTAACAAACTCATCAGAGGTCTGATACTCTTTGATTATCATCTTTGAGGATCTTCAATAGCATCCTTAACTGCAGTATCAACCTTGGACTGAAGGCTATCATCCTTTGCCTTCAGAGCCTTGGCATGATCATTTTTCATTCGGGAGATCTCATCATCCTTGTCTTTCAGACTTTTCCTCAAATCATCAATCTTCTTATTCAGGTCCTCCTTAAGCTTTTAAGCGTCCCTGCCTTTATGGATTAGATGCATCCTCTTTAATTTATAGTTGGCCAGACGATGAAGAGAGAGAGAGCACTATGTAAAAAGAAAAATCAGACATATTAATAATAATGAAGTTAAGATCAGAGGTAACACAAGTAGAAAATAAATACCTGAACTACCCTATGGACTGCAAACTCTGCCAGCAGAGGGACATACATTGAATGAATAAAGTGTTTATCATCCTCGGTCATTGTGTGGCCGAGGGAATCAAAAGCTCTAACACTATTGCCGATGAGGCTGTAACCAATCTTCAGCTAAAAAGCTGAGCAGTTAAAGCATATTCTGAGGAAATGGTGATACCATGATCAGTATTTTGAGCTTTGCTAGGCCTCTCACGGGAAGGGTCTGTATGTGCCTTCCTCTTCTTAGTAGTGTCGAAAGGGGCCTTCCCCTTCTTTGTTTGGGCAGGGGAAGGTGCGTTCTTACCACCACGCTTCTCCAATAGCTTGGTACTTGGCACAGACATGTTCCAGAAAACATCGGATTTAGAAGCTCAGATACATGAAAGGTACGAGACTCAACTTGATATTAAAAAGTTTTATCCTAGACCACTTACGAAGCTCGACCAATGGGCCACCTCCAAGACGTGTCTGAGATATATAGTAAGGGGTCATCAAATGCTCGTACTTGACGAGATAACCATCTTCGCCTTAACTACGAAGGTCCTCAATATTCTTACGGTTATCTTGGCTCAGTCCAGGGTCAGTTTTGGCCGATAAAGAGACCTTGGTCCACCTCAGGGGAGTCCTTGGAATAGATGTTCCACAAGCCTCGTTAGGGCCAAACTCCTAAGCCCCTGAGGCAAAGAAAATCGAAGCTTCCAATTGTGGCTAGAGTTTGGGTCACCAACAACATCTTTTCAGACTTTCTGGCTATGAAGTGGTAGTAGCCAGGATGATTTTTAGCAGACGAGGGTATGTAGCAAGCTAAGAATACCCTAACTGAAAGGTCGGTATAGTGAACCACTTTCCAAAGAACGATATCCCCAACCAAGACCCTCCAGGCGTTGGGGGAAAGTTGAGAAGGAGCGAGGTTGATATAAGAGAGGACAACTTAGATTGTGGGGTGAATTGAGAGACGAAAGTTGAGTTTGAACATCTTCTCATAGAGACAGAGCTCTCCCTCACAACCATCGAAGTCCCTCTCATCCATCAGAGGTTTCCTTAGTTTTACAGAAGAGGTAATGTCATATAGATGTCGAAAGAGGAGAAGGTCATATTCAGTGAAGGAGCTCTCGGGTCCATTAACTTTGGAGGGGTAAAGTTCACTCCCTTCATCATCATCATTATCATCAACAGTCTGTGTCTGAGCGTCATAGGGGGCACCACCAGGAAACCTCTTCGCAAACTCAACGCCGGTGGCGGTCGATAGAGGACTGGTGTCAATAGGAGGGGGAATTACCACACTGGGCCCTAAGATTTCAATGAAAGAATACCTACAAGAGGTGCTAGACCCATGGTGAGATAAGGAACGGTTAGAAACCTCTGCCTCCTCAGAAACTACACTTCCCTTAGGAGAACAATCCATATCCTCTAAGAAAGAGTCTACGGACTCAACAGCCTCAGAGGCAGACATGGGGTCTGAAGAAGATGACCCAAACATTGACTCAAGAACCTCAGGAGCTTCAGCAGGTTCAGTAGACTCAGGGTATATGACTTTCAAGGGTGGAGGAAATATTGGTCTGAGGGGAAAGGCCTCAGCCCTACGAGCCTCCTCCTCGGCTAACTCTATCTACCTAATCTTTTCAAAGATCTTCTCACGCAGAAATGGGAACTCTTCAATAAGTTTGTACAAAGGTCTGAGCATATGGCAGACGATACTACACTTGTGGGAACAACTCAAAATGCAAACAGGTACACAACATATGCTACCTAAACTAAAGATCAAAGGTTGAAAGTTGAAAGGTTTCTAATAAGAACACCAAGAACACTCAAAGGTGGGTCACTGGAGAAGATGATCGAAAGGTCACCGGAGGGCAGAAAAGAAGGGGTTTTGGCTAAAATAACTTCGGAGCAGCATAGAATAGCACCAAAAAACACCTAACTCCACCAATCCTGGCCTAATAACCACCAAACAATGGTGGTTTTGCTCGCCGAAAACCCAAAAACCCAACAAAAATGAACCAATGTGCAAATATAACCAGAAAGGGGAGAACAAGGGTCAAAGGAGGTTACCTGAGCAACGAAGAGAAAAGATCAAAGTCTTACAAGCCCGAGATGTGGAGGAAACTAGATAAGTGATCAATCTTTGGCTATGGAGGGTTTGTAGGGTTTTTTCAGCAAAGAAAGCTTTGGCGAGAGAATGAGGAGAAGAAAGGGAAATGACGAAAAGAGAAAAAGATTTTAAACCTTCTCAATAATGGGCGCGATTTCCAATACCCTCATCATTGCCCTAGGAAACCCAAAAGGTGCCGCCAAAACTATCATATCTTGGGGAAAATGCTAGTAACTTCAGTGAATGACATGTGTCCAAGGAACCACTCCAAACCCCAAGATATCAAAACGCCCCTTCATTAACCTTACTTATATACCCCTCAGTCACCTACTCATATAGGAGACTAAGGTCTAGGGGTGATTGATATGACCAAAGTGTACCCTCGTACTCAGGGTCACCAGCCTCGGCTTGCCTCACAGCCGAGTTAACATGAGGCTTACAATAGCCGTCTATAAGGTCATCTTATACAACCTTGGCTCCTCATTGACCAACCTCGACTGGACAGCAGTCAAGGTCAACAGCATCTTATGAGATCAAGCTATTGCCAACATCGCACTCTGCCTCAACCGACGTTATATCCTACTTCATGCCTAACCTCGGCCGGTCTCCCAGGCCGAGGTCATGCAGATGATTAACAGGATAAAGCAACTATCATACTTCCCCTACCTCATACTCAGCCAGACCGAGGTTATGACAAATAATGTCACAAGTCCGAGCACACACAAGCACATGGGAGGCTTGGAATACGTGAGCAAATCAGTTATAACCAAATTATTCCCCTCACATGAGGAAATATTTAGTCATCATTCCTTACATGTGGAACAACCAGGTGTTCACCTATGATTAGTGTATTCAACTCACACATGCTCATGGCATACTAAGGGGGTACACTACAGCCCCCAAGCACTATAAATATATATCTTCTCCTACCTTGGAGGGGGATCCATAATTATAACCCTAGCGGGAGCTCTGCAGAAATACACAGTAAAGAGAGAAAGTGAGAGATTGTATCACATGTCATTAGTGCCCTCATTCTAGTGAAACTTACTCACACACACTCACAGTGGATGTAGGCCAAATTAGTTGAACTACTTATATACTAGTGTTTATCCTATTCTCCTCACCTCATTCTACTAGTTCACTGCTAGTTCATTACCCTTGTACGGACATTATAGCTACTAGCTTGAGCTTATCAACACCTCATACTGGTGGTGCTGTTTACAGTATCATCACTATGTAATTGAGTTAGGAAAGTATGGTATTGTTTATCAACCCAGGGTTGCTATCAAAGGACAAGCACTCATAGATTTTGCGGCTGAATTTACTTGGGGCGAGGCCATGGTTAAGAAAAGTATTGGAGCTACAGATGAGCAAGTGGAGAGCAATATTTATCGAACAACAGACGAGGCTGAGACAAGTAGAGCCAGAAAAAAGGTAGTTGAGAATGAAGAAGAGAGGTACCTTTTCAAACAAGGGACCCTGACATAGGTAAACTTTTATTTAAATGAAACCATATGGAACCTCTTCCTTGATGGGTCGTCCTGTGAAAATGAGAGTGGAGAAGGGCTGATAGTGTCGGTACCAGATGGCACAGATATTGAGTATGTGCTGAAATTTAGCTTTAAAGCCTACAATAATGAGTCAGAGTATGAGGCATTGACAATAGGTCTTTCTTTAGAAAGAGCCCTAAGTGTCGACTAACTCCTAGTTCACAGTGACTCAAGATTGGTTGTGAACCAGATCCTGGGAGTGTATGAAGCCAAAGATGAAAGGATGTCCAGATATATAAAAAGGGTAAAATCGATGCTAGAAGGCTTCAAGGAGGTAAATATGAAGAGGATACGTCGATTGAACAACAACCGAGCGGATGCACTAGCAAGGTTAGCCTCAGCTACAAGAACCGACATAAGGAGAATAATACTAGTCGAGATTCTACTCAAGCCAACCATCGAAGAGGAAGAGGTTGCTAGACCTTGCCTTATGAATATGGGGGCCTCATGGATGGACCCTCTTATCAGATACATCAGAGAGGGAGAATCTTCAGAGTCAAAGTTAGATAGGAGAAAGCTAAGGTTCAGAGCTGCTAAATTCTCTATTGTGGGAGATATATTGTATAAAAAGGGATTCCTACTCCCTCTTCTTATATATGTTCATCCTTAGAGGTTCCATAAACCTATACAAGATGTATATGAGGGCTTTTGTTCAAGCCATATTAAAGGAAGGTCGTTGGCTAAGAGGATAATCACTCAGGGGTACTGGTGGCTGAACTTGGCCAAAGATGCAGCTGCGTATGTGAAGAGATGTGATAAGTGCTAGAGGTTCTCAACCATTCCCTATTAGCCTCATCAACCTCTAACTTCTATCAGCTCCCCTTATCCATTTCCAGTATGGGGCATTGATTTGGTAGGACCCTTGCCAAGGGTTGTAAACAACTATGATACTTAATTGTGGCGATTGATTATTTATCTAAATGGGTAGATACAGAACCAATTATCACAATCACTGAGCAGAAGACCTTCCAATTCATTTGGAAGAACATCATATGCATGTATGGCCTCCCAAAAACCCTCGTCTTAGATAATGGAACTTAATTCAAAAATGTTTCCTTAGGAAAATACTGTGAAAGAGTAAGAATCAAGAAATTCTTCTCTTCCTCGGGCCGCCCCCAGGAAAATGGTCAGACCGAGGTCACAAATCGAACAATCCTTGATGGGATAAAAAATAAGTTGGAGGAGGCCAAAGGAAGATGGATAGAAGAGGTATATGCTGTGCTTTGGGCTTACAGGACGACAGTGAGAACACTTATAGGGGAAACTCCATTTATGTTAGTCCATGGCTCAGAGGTTGTCATCCCAACAGAGATAGGGCTTTCTACTCATAGAATTCTTACGTACGATCCTCAGAGGAAAGGGGAAGAGAGAAGAATTGATATAGATTTAATTGAGGAAAGAAAAGAAGATACTAAGATAATACAAGCAGCCTATTAACAAAGAACTGCGAGGTTCTAAAATCAGAGGGTAAAATCAAGGCAGATAGATGTGAGAGACCTGGTCCTAAAGAAAATGTGGCAGAAACCTAAAAAGCTCCATCCAAATTGGCATGGTACTTACAGGGTAATTGATGAGATTGTACCTGGTACCTATCGGCTAGAAAATCTAGAAGGGGAGCCTTTATCAAACCCTTGGAATGCCGACTATTTGAAGAAATATTACCTTTGATGTTGTAGTTGTCTTATTTTCTTGTAATCCAGGCATTAAATTACGAAGTACAATATCAATGATAAATAAGTGTCAATGTTCTGTTTGCATCCTTGTACTAGTGTATGTACCTTAAACATCATTAATTTGGTGAAAATATGAGGTTAAAAATCCTAATTTGGTGACCTCAAATCTTAAACGCCATTAATTTAGTGGAAATATGAGGGTAAACACCATTAATTTGGTGACCTTAGACCTTAAACGTCATTAATTTGGTGGAAAGATGAGGGTAAACATCATTAGTTTGGTGACCTCAGACCTTAAATATCATTAATTTGGTGAAAATTTGAGGATAAACATCATAATTTGGTGACCTCAGACTTTTAACATCATTAATTTGGTGAAAATATGAGGATAAACATCATAATTTGGTGACCTCAGACTTTTGACATCATTAATTTGGTGAAAATATGAGGATAAACATCATATTTTGGTGACCTCGGACTTTTGACATCCTTAATTTGGTGAAAATATGAGGATAAACATCATAATTTGGTGACCTCGGACTTTTGACATCCTTAGTTTAGTGAAACTATGAGGATAAACATCATAATTTGGTGACCTCAGTCTCTTAACATCTTTATTATGTTTTTATTCATATGGTGAAATTTATGGTATGTGGAACATCACAATTATAGAAGAACAAAACACCATAGAAGAGAAATAAAAATAGAAAATGTGTATGTGCTTATATTCGTAACATGAAGAGGTTACAAAGTTACAATCAAAATATCAAAAAGCAATAACCAAAGTTTATCAAAATAAGGATCACAAAAAGCTTCACAGGAAAAAGTTAATGAGGAGTACGAGAGGCCTTCAGATTTCGGTCTATCCCTTGGCAGGGGCCGACCCATCAGCAACTGTGGTGGTCTTCTCAAGGCTGATGTTTGTAACTTCAACCTTGTCATCACGCTGAGCATCATCATCAGTTCCGTGACCTCAAGAGGAGGCATCTCGGCCGGGGCAGCATCACATTCTTTTACTTCCTTTAAAGCTTGGGTGAAACGAGGGTCTCCAAAGATGAGACCGACAAGATCCTTGGCAGTCAAGCTCTCATATTTACCCTGCTTAAGAGCCGCACATCGACTAGTTGATTTAATGCCCCTCTCTAAATACTCAAAGCCGAAGCTGACAAACTCATAAGAGACTTTGTAGTCGTCAATGATTTTCTCTATAACATCTTCTAATGCATCTTTCATAGCAACATCAACTTTTGATTTAAGACTCTGATCTTTGGCCTTCAGAGCCTTGGCGTGGTCCTCCTTAAGCTGAGAAATCTAGTTATCTTTCTCCATTATGACTCCTTTCTATTTTTTAGCCTCGGCCTTTAGATGGGCATCAGTTTTCTCAACGTCCTTTCCCTTTTGTATAAGGGGCAACTTCTTCAAAGACCAGTTTATAAGGCGATGAAGAGACACCATACTCTGCATAAAAAGATTAGACATATGAATTATAATTTTCAAAGGGCAGAGAGAACCCTTGGAAGAAAAATTTGATGCCTGAACCGCCCTGTGGAGTGTAAACTCGACCAATAAAGGGGCATCTAAGGCCTGAAGAAAGCGCTTATCCTCCTCCGTTATGATGGTGCTAATAGCATCGACAGCCTGCAGGCTATGGATTATAACACTGTATCCTATCTTGAGCTGAGATAGATGAGAAACCAAAGCATTTTCGGTGGAAATGGGGATCACATGGTCCTTAGCAGCCTTTCTCAGCATAGTATGAGCTGGTTCAGTAGACGCTTTCCTTTTCTTTCTAGCATCGGCCTTTGAAGTGAAACACTCTTATTTGTTAAGGTAGGAGGGGGTACATTCTTACCACCTTATTTTTCCATGAGTTTTGTAAGGATAGGGGTCGACATTTTGCCAGAAATCGTCAGAAATGCCTGTTGGTCACTCTGCAGAAAGATAAATCTTTGAGTTAACAAGTTAGATAGACAAAAAGTATGAGACATCACTTGGGAAAGAAAATTAATAAACTTATGAAGTTCTTCCAGAGGACCACCCCCAGACCTGTCTGATAAAGGTAATAGGGGGTCCTCATATGTTCATACTTAACAGGATGACCCTTCTCACCCGGTTACGAAGGTCCTCAATGTTCTTGTAATTATCCTGGCTAAGGCCGGGGTCAGCTTTAGCCGCATGGGAGACCTTAGCCCATTTCAGAGGGGTTATTGGAATCGACATTCCACAAGCCTCGTCTGGGTCAAACTCCTAGGCCCCAAAAATAAAGAAATATTGAGGTTTCCAATTATGGTTGGAAGTATGGGTAACCAAGAGCATCTTCTTCTCAAATTTCCTGGCTACAAAGTGATAGTAAACGGGGTGATTTTTGGCAAACGAGGGGACATATCAAGCAATAAAAACTCTAACTGGAAGGTTTGTATGATAAATAAACTTCCATAGAATGATAGACCCAATCATAACCCTCCAAGCATTGGGGGACAGTTGTGAAGGGGCAAAGTTTATGTAAGAGAGTATGGATCTGATTGTTGGATGGATGTGAAGATAAAAACCTAGCTTTAACATCTGCTCGTAAATGCAGATTTCACCTTCTCGGCCATCAAAGTCCCTCTCTTCCTTAAGAGGTTTCCTCAGGATGATGGAAGAATCAATGGAATAACGGTGTTTAAAGGCTAGAAGGTCGTACTCATTAACAAAACTCGCATACTCTACAACTGCTGAGGTATCAAGCTCACTTCCTTCATCATCGTCATCATCCTCTACAACCTCGGCTTGGGTACCAGTGGGTACACAACTGGGAAACCTCTTTACATACTAGACTCTTGTGGCAGTCGATAAAGGAATGGCATTAATGGGGGGAGGAATCATGATGTTGGGCTTTAAGATTTCTAAGGAAGGATATCTACATGAAGTGCTAGCATCTCTGTGGGACAAGGCATGTTTTGAAAGCTCTTCATCCTCTGAAACCTCAGTTTGCCTAGGGTAGTAATCCATAGCCTCTTGAAAGGAGTCTATGGACTCACCAGCCTCATATGTTGACATTGGTTCTGAAGAAGCCGACTCTGACATAAGGACAGGAATCTCGGCAGTCTCAAGGTGAATGGAAACTAATGGTGGAGGAAAAATTAGTTTTAGGGGAAAAGTCTCGACCCTACGAGCCTCAGCCTGGGCTAACTCTATCTGTCTTATCTTGTTGAAATCCTCCTCATGCAAATTTGGAAACTCTTCAGTAAGTTTATACAAGGGTCATAGCGTCCGATACATAACGATACACTAGGAGAGTTTAAGATAAAATGGCAAACAGGTAATCAAGTTATACTACCCAAACTAAAGATTAAAACTTGGAATCCTAAGGATTTTCACCAAGAACATTCAAAGATTGGGTCACCAGAGAAAATGATCGGAGGGTCCTCAGAAAGCCTAAAAGTGAGTGTCTTTAGCTAAAACAACCCAAGAATGGCCTGGTATAGTTCCAAAGTCACTTAAACACTGCAAACCTAACTCTATAACCACCCAACAATGATGGAAAAGCTCATCAAAAAAAGGAAAAGCTCACCAAAAAACCAACAGTGTATTTTAATGCCCAAAAATGAAAAAGGTAAGGTCGAATAACAATACCTGACTGAGTTGGATTGAGGGAAGAAGATATTAAGAGCAAGGAACCTTGAATCACAGCAGAGTTATGGAGGTTTTTGAGAGAGAGTTCTAGAAAGGGCTCCAAGCGGGAGAACTGAATAAGGAAAAAAGATAAATGAAAGGGAAAAATGGTTTAAATACCATTATAATGACGAGGCATGAATATTGAGGCCCCCATCATTACGCCTAGAAACCCTAAAAAGGCGATGTTAGGTAATCATTATCTTGTGGAAGACGCAACCCACTTCAAAGGGTGACATGTGTCTAATAGATGACCCCACGTCCCAAGGTGCAGAAACGTCCCTTCACCTACCTAACTTGTATTACCCTCAGCCATCTACTCACATAGAAGACTGAGGGCTAAGGGGTGATTGATATGCCCGATATATACCCTCGTACTCGGAGACAATAACCTCGGCTGACATGACAATCGAGTCAGTAGAAAACTCATAATGGCCATCGAAGAGGTCGTCCTTTCGAGGGTCAGCACCATAATGACCAACCTCGGCTGGCCATTAGCGGAGGTCAACAGCATTCACGGTCTCAAGCGACTGCCACCATCGTACTCTGTTTCAACTGATACAGTAGCTATGCTTAATACCTAAACTCAGCTGGTCAATCAGGCCGAGGTCATACTTATAATTGGCAGAACAAGACACCCTTAGCCTTACCAACATCGTACTCGACTGGGTTGAGGTTACAATGGATGACATCACAGGTCTGAGTATACGCAAGCACATGGGAGACTTAGAACACGTGGACTAAACCATTATAACCAACTCATTCCCTTCACGTGAGGGAATATTCGATCATCATTACCTACATATGGTACAACTAGGTGTCCGCATCAGATTGGTTTGATCACCACACACATTCTCATGGCATGCTTGGGGGGTACACTACACCCCCCAGGCACTATATATACTTGTCTTTTCCTACCTTGTAGAGGGATCCATAATTGCAACCCTAGCGAGAGTGCCGCAGAAATACACAGTAGAGAGAGAAAGTGAGAGATTGTATCACAGTCAATTAGTGCCATTATTCTAGTGAAATTCTCTCACACACTCACAGTGGACGTAGGCCAAATTGGTTGAACCACTTAAATACAAGTGTTCCTCCTCTTCTGCTCATCTCCTTCTTCTAGTTTATTACTCTTATGCTGCCATTGTAGCTACTAGATTGATCTTATCAACACCTCATATTAGTGGTACTATTTATAACATCATCAATCAAGTTTTCCATAAACCAAATCCATGAAAACTCTTCCATCATTTATTCTTGGCTGTGTGGTGGATTTTGCACTATTAGAGACGGTAAATGCAATCGGTGCAAGGATTTTATGTGAAGTCGTGTTGGATTTCATGGAGATACGAACAGAGGTTTTGAAGATTACATTTACATAATCTCATGGAGTCAAGTTTAGTAAGTCATTTTGAGTCTTCATGTAAAACCATATCTGTAGTGAATTTCTCTAGGCCCACCCATCCGAGGTTTTTCCAATTTAGGTTTTTCTCGTACATCGACATGTCGTGGATTGTATCTTTATCTTTACAATTGAATCTTGCATGATCACATTGTAATTAAGAGTAACAAAATTATATTTGGAAAGAAATAAGACCTTTTGTCTAGACTAATATTTACTTACTTTAAGTGTTTGCAATTTGGGGTATATTTAATGAAGTTCAGCCTATATCATATGACTGACTCTCTCAAAAGGAATATTTCTTTTTGTCAAGTAGTGATATTAACATTAACACCCTTCACAAATCATTAATACTTTAATCTATCAAGCTGATGGTTGTTTGCAACGTGTTCAATCGGGTAGGCTGTTTCAAAACCTGCTCAATCGTTTATAGTTATTTCATTCCATGTATTCTTGAAAGCAGCTTCCTCAGGGACCTTCCCATCCTAGTCACTCTATGGATCATGGGTATTTACTCGATTATACTGGTCATGGTCTATCATGTGTTTCGAATAACCTTTTCTATATGATATAACTCATATTTTCATAAGTTATAGACATGACTGGATTCAACTTGTTTTTTTGAAAAGTTTCTCAGTCTTCAAACGAACCCCCATTTGCCTTGGTGTTTTTATTACTCACTTGGTGAGGTAATCTATCTCTGAGTGGGGAGTTTTACAAATAAGCCCTTCACTACACTAAATCCTGTGAATGGGCACCCACAGGGGGTCACGACCAAAAGCTGTGACCACATACACTTTGGCGTGACCATATTTATGGCCCACTGTGGTCATGGATACTCTTGGAAGTGGTCATGACCCAAATCCCTGACCATTGTGGGTCACGACATTAGGCCGTGACTAGGTCACGATAATCATAGCGCCAAATTTGCGCCAAAGTTCCCTCCAAGTTTGGTCACGGATCGGTCACGGACAAAGGTCGTGATGAAGGCCACAATGCACACCTAATTGGCCATGAACATGTCAATTTGTTCACAGGCATGGGTAATGGATTGGGTCCATGACCACATGGTTACCTATATGATGATGTGGAAAAAATTTAAGGGTCATGGCAGTGGGTCGCGGCTAAAGGCCGTGAACAATTTCCTTATAATAACCCCCCACCCTTATTTCATTTCTTCCCACGATAATATTTCGCTCTTTCTCGACGATTCTCAATCTCAAACCCTAATTTCGACGATTCTCAATCTTAGTCTCAATCTCAAAGGTAAATCCTAAGTTTTTTCTTTCTGTGCAAAACCGTAATGTATATGTGTGTGAATATGTGTGTATGTGCGTGTTTGTGTGTGTATGTGTGTGTACGTGCGTATATGTGAATGTATATGTGTGTATATTTGCATAAATGTGTATGTATATCTGTGTATGTGTATGTACATCTGTATATGTGTGAATATATGTGTATATGTGTGTCTATATGTGTATACTTTTTTTTTCAAGAAAAGGGATGTTAAATTTAGGAGTTGAAATTTATTGCATTATTTATTGGGTATTGTTAACATTGATTGGGAATTGTTATTTAGATGTTGAAAACAACTGCATTATTTAAGGGTATCATCATTATTAATATTGACTGAATGTGGTTACTTAGGGATTAGAATAAATTGCGAAATTTAAGGGTATTATCATTTTGGGCTTGAAATTTATTTAGAGTTTAAAATTAATTGAGTATTATTAGTGTTGACTGAATGTGGTTACTTTGGGATTAAGATAAATTGCATTATTTATAGTTTGAAATTAATTGAGTATTTTAGGTTCCACACCCTAATCAAACTAATATACTCAAAATCTTTTTTTTTTATTATCAAAACCTTAATCAAACTAATATACCATTATACATTAACCGTAGGACTCATATTCATTCCCTTGTATATTTTTCTAAAGAAAAATGAGGCACGATGATAATCACTTGCAACAAGAGTTGAAGAGGTTGAAATTGAACCGCCCAAGTAACACTTTTGTTATCGAGCATCATATAGAGGGTACTCCTATTTATAGGTATGAAAATAAAAATATTGAACAGTTTAACTACCTTATAAAAATATTGGTTTTGTTTCCGTTTAAGAATACTATTTTTTTACTTTTAATAATACTTTTTTATTGCTTAAGTTGTAGATTATTACATTGATTATTACATCGATTTCAGTTTTAACCTATATCCACGTGACTGAAATTTGTAGATTATTACATGGATTTCCCACTATACAAAGAGAGGATGGGAGAGATTGATTGAATTTCAAATAATCATGTAAATGGCGTTTAAGAATTTGTTAAATATGCTTTCAAAAATCTTAAAAGTGACAAGATTCCATGTCCGTGCACCTGTTGTGAGAACGAAAAATATAAGTCATTGAAATACGTTGAGTTGCATTTAATACAGTGGTAAATCTGTCAAGACTATAAAATATGGACATACCATGGTAAAAAAAATATACCTTATGTTCCGAAAGAATTGTCAATTCCCGACAGCGTAACGAAACGCTAACGAGTGGAAGTGGTACATGATTCAGCAAAACATCGTCCATTGACCGACTTAATTGATAATGCTTATAGACTCCACAACCGTCAAAACCACCAACCTATGGATACGGATAATGCACATTATGGCCAACTAAATGAAAATTCTAATATTGAACTTCCAGGAGATTAGGAATACATGTTGTTGAAAGCCTATGTGGCTAGACCGTTGTATAAAGATTGATATGAAGATCAGTCGATATTATATGCAATGATTCGTTTAAATAATTTGAAGAGTCAATTTGGTTCATCTGGGAACAGTGTAATCGAAATTCTTAAGTGGCTTTAAGATATTCTCCTAAAAGAGAACACGTTACCAGATAATTATCCTACCAGGAAGAAGATCTTGGAGGGTTTGGGTTTGAAATACAAATATATTCATGAATGCAAGTATAATGGCATATTGTATCGCAGTGAGAACGAAGAGAAGGATGAATGTCCTGTATGCTGTGAGCCTAGATATGTGGTTTGTGAGAATGGAAAGTACAAAGCTGCAAAAAATCACAAGTGATCTCAAGTCCCACAAAAGGTTTTGAATTATTTTACACTTGGGCCACGATTAAAATGGTTTTTTACTGTACTGTGGATAGCGGAGGCAATGACATGGAATGCTCAATGCGAGGTGGGTGGGAATCTGATGTGTCATCCCGTTGATTCACCCATATGGCAAATTTCAAATGCACAACACTATAAATTTGAAAAGGAATCGTGTAACATTCATCTTACAATCTCAACCGATGGGTTTAACCCTTTCGGTAATTTAAGTACTAGTCAGAGTTATTGGCCAGTTCTCACGGCGTCTTTAAGTCCCCATCTGACACTATACATGAGAAAGGAGTTCAAATTGTTATCTTTATTGATACCCGGGCCAAAGGCTCCCAGTGATGATATTAATATATTCTTAGCACCATTAATCGAAGAACTTAAAGTGTTATAGGATAAAGGCATGACGACATTCTACTCTCATAAGGGTGAAGAGTTCACACTTAAAGCAAAGGTGATGTGGGCGATCCGCGACCTTCCAACTTATGGGAACTTGTCCGGTTGTAATGTTCATGGTTATTATGGTTGTCACATATGTGGGGAGGAAACTGAAGCTCGTTGACTAAAACATAGTGGTAAGATGAGATTCACGGGTCATCATAGATTTCTGCCGACCAGTCACCCTTTTAGGAATGGTAAGTCTAACTTTTTGCCTATCGGTCACGAGCGTAGAATGCCAACTCCTCGGCTTTCTGGTCAGTAGATCGATGAGAAGGCGACGACTACGATCGCAGGGAATAGGTACGTAGGAAAACACCCCCAGTTTGTAAACCGAAAGCATAAAGCTAGGGGGTCCGAACGACCCTAGTAAAGCAAAGTTGTGGTCTAGGCGATTAATATTTTTTATTTTTCCGTACTGGAATATAGTCGTGTAAGGCATGTAGTTGATGTGATGCACACAAAGAAGAATGTTACATAACATCTGATAGGAAGATGTCTAGGTGGATCTCATCCCAATGATGGAGAGTGGGCTTGCGTAGATCTATAAAATATGAAAATAAAGAAGAAATTATGGTTAAAAAATGATCATATAACAGGAAGAATTTCTACCCACCGGGATGCTTTCATTTTGACAATTAGTGAGAAGAAGATCCTATTAGACATGTTGTTAAACTTGAAGACTCCAATCGATTATTCTTGTAATTTACGTAGGGTAGTAAGCTACCAAGTAAATGACTTGAAACAGATCAAGTCTAACGTCTGGCATGTAATCATCTAATTAATACCTCTGTTATTTCGACATTTATTTTCTGAACACAAAGATCTACATCAAGCAATTTTGCAAATTAGTTTGTGTTTTACCCTACTTTGTGCAAAAGTGGCAAACAGAGCACACATTAAAGCTACGAAATCAACTTTAGCCGATGCAGTTTGTGTATTAGAGAAATATTTTCCTTCGTCATTCTTCGATACCAGCATCCACCAGCTTGTGCATTTATGAGATGAAGCTTTGTTATGTGGTCTCGTTAGGTATTTTTGGTTGTATCCTTTTGAGCGCTTGATGAAAACCATCAAATATTAGGTAAAGAATACACGGTATATTGGAGGGTCAATTGCTGAAGAATATATAACGATGGAATCATCGCAATACGCTAGGGAACATATACCAGAACAAGAGGTGAGGGGGTTCAATCCTCGTGGATAACGACTGATCGAGGAAACTCATGAATTTGAGGACGAATTTTTGCTTAGGAAGCCTAAAGAGGTGAAACTCCCAAATCTACAATACGAGCAAGCAACTCGTTATGTCTTCGAATCGGAAGATGAAGTCGAAGACTGGAGAGAGTGAGTATCTACTGAATTCTTCTTCTTTGATTATATGTTTTTTATATTTTATTATCTAAACTCTAAAATTTATCTATAGGGAGTACGAGAATGAAATTTCCCAAGATCAAAGGAGAAATTACACGATAACTGATTTTAGGTCATGGGTATTAAAGGAGGTAAATTTCACATCTTATGTGTGCGATTATTTATTCGTATGTGATAAAAATATGAACTAATACAAATTCATTAATAAATGCAGCTTCTAAAAAGAGGTGATGTCTCTTCTAGGCTTTCACGCCTAGCAAAAGGCCCTAGTTTTTGTGAAAAATATTTTAAGAAATTCCGCACCAACGGTTTTGATTTCATTTCGTATCCATATAAAGAAAAGCTTTCGACGCAAAATAGTGGAATATCAATTTCTTCCTTGACCACTTGTATCGCTAGAAAAAGTGATAAAAATCCAAAGAATACGGTGCTAACCTATTGTGGGATAATCCAATAAATCCTAGAACTTGATTACTTAGATTTCGCAGAAATCATATTCTATTGTGATTGGGTAAAGGTGGAGGATACAACGAATGCTTGCAAAGTTGATACTAACTCCAAACTTATTATGGTAGATTTATCAAAGCTGAATATTAAAGATCTCATAGTCTACGAGCCTTTTATTTGTGCCTTCCAGAACGTAAAGAAGGTATTCTACTCGAAGTGCATAAACGATGGCAATTGGTCTATTGTTGTGCATGCACTAAAGGGTATGACTAGTGAAGTGGATGCATTAAAGGCTTCAAAAGATTTCCAGTCAGCTCTTGATGACAACCCTAATTTGAAGGATCTTTTAGTTGATTTAGAGGAAGATTGAGTATCAAAATATTATGTTAACCTTGTCAATCTTATTTGTATCCTATTTTGATATTGACATTGTATTAGCGCTTTACTTTGATGTATGAATGTTTCGTTACTTTTACGAATGTTTAATATGATTTATGTAAGTTCACTTTCAATAATATGTTATGCTAAGTCGAATATTTAGTTACTTTCATAAGATGCTTGATTTGAGAATAAAGTCATTTGAGTTTTTGATTGAATCAAATTGACCCAACTCAATTTCCAAGTCTTCCTATACATATACATTTGTTGATCAGTTTCATTTATACAGTGTTCATAAAATGAAGTTAAATTAGCTTGATTTTATGAATTTTGTATTAAAGAAACTAATAAAAAAATGTACACATAAATAAATACACTGGGGGATCCAGTATCATTTTGGTCTAATTAATCATTCAGAAGACTCTATTTAATGGCCTTCTTGGATCGCAGGAATCAGGTACTCTTCACTTTAATTGTAGTAGTTATATAATTGATATGTACTATCTTTTAAATTTTTTAGATGATAGCAAGAGTACGGGATAATTATTGGTTTTTTTTGGGTTGGCTGTTACATAATTATTAGTTGTTGGCTGGTTGCTAGATAGTGTGTTAGAAGGAGAATGTGATAATTATTGGTTTTGTTTGGTTTGGCTGTTGGATAATTATTGGTTGTTTACTTGTTGTTGGATAGTATGTTAGAAGGAGTACATGATAATTATTGGTTGTTGGCTTGTTGTTGGTTTTTGGCTGTTGGATAATCACCGGACCCCTGGTTTGAGAACACGACGTTAATTTCAAAATATCTAGACTTAGGTTTAAAAACATTCCATTAGGGGGAAAAACCAAAAAACACCCCCAAACGGACCTGCAAGAGGCACTAACACCTCGCACCAATACCTCTCACGGGGCTATTTGGGGGGTGCTTTGGGTTTTCGCCCTCTAACGGCATGTTTTTAAACCTAATTCTAAATAGCTTTAAACAACCATCATATTCACAAATCGGGGGTCCCATGACCATGCTGTCAGTTCCTGCGAGTTATGTTGGTCTCGTACGAGGTGTTTGTGTCTCTCCCCGGGGGTGATTGGGGGCGCTAAGGGGTTTCGCCCCCCCAATGGCACATTTCCAAGCATAAGTGTGAATTTTCTCAAATTATCGTCATATTCTCAAATCGGGGTCCCGTGACCACGAGACTATTTTTTGCGAGTTACATTGGTCCCGTGCGAGGTGTTCGTGCCTCTCACGGGGCCGCTTGGTGGGTGTTTTGATTTTTCGCCCTCTAACGGCATGTTTTAATCCTAAGTGTAGATATTCTCAAATTATCGTCATATTCTCAAACCAGGGGGCGTGACCACGTGATCGGTTCCTGCGAGTTACATTGGTCCCGTGCGAGGTGTTTGCGCCTCTCACAGGGCCACTTGAGGGGTGCTTTGGGTTTTTTCCCTTTAAAGGCATATTTGTCAAGAAAACCTGCCTTTTCTGGCCTTACCAAATGCAGCGTGTTGCAGAGCTCATTGAAATGGTTCTGGAAAGGGGCCTCGAATTTTATGATGCGTTTTCTCGTTTAAAAATTGATAGAGTATTCTAAATACGAGTCCTCTCATTACGGGGAGTTTGACCTTTATCAAGAACCACCAATATAGGATACCCCAAGGGCTCAATGTGGACTCACAGGGAATTCAACTTAATCTCATGAGACGAAGGATGGGAAAGCAGTTTCTGCTAAGCTGGCTCGATAATAACTCCACCGTTTTGAACATTTTTTAGTAGCATCCCAACCCCACAATTATGAACAAAAGAGGTGGCCTCACAGGAAGATCAAGAGCGTGACAACCCTCATTGAGGGTTATCAAGCTCTTAATATTCCTATGAGGCCACCTTGTAATGTTGAGTTCCCTGTGATGCGACGTTCGCACGGGAACAAAAGAGGTGCAGGCAACTCAACATTACAAGGTGGCTTCATAGGAATATTAAGTGCTTGACAACCCTCAATGAGGGTTTTCAAGCTCTTAATCTTCCTGTGAAGCCACCTTTTTTGTTCATAATGGTGGGGTCACGCTGTTACTAAAAATTGTTCAAAATAGTGGGGCTATTGTCGAGCCATCTCAACAGAAACTGCTTCCCCATCCTTCGTCTCCTGAGCATAAGTTGAGTTCCCTGTGAGGCCACTGTGAGTTCCCTGGGGTGTCCTAAATTTATGGTTCTTGATGAAGTCCACACTCCCCATAATGAGAGAAGTTTTATTTGGAATACTATATCAAACTCCAAACGAGAAAATGCATCATATTAGTCGGGACCCCTTTCCAGAACAATTTCAATGAGCTACGCAACATGCTGCATTTGGCAAGGATAGAAAAGGCAGATTTTCATTCCACACATGCCTTTAAAGATGCAAAAGCCGAAAGCACCCCCAACCGGCCCCGTGAGAGGCGCAAACACCTCGTACGGGACCAATGTAACTGGGAGGAACCGATTGCATGGTCATGGAACCTCCGGTTTGAGCATATGACGATAATTTGAGAATATATACACTTAGACTTAAACCATGCCGTTAGAGGGAAAAAAACTAAAACACCCCCAAGTGACCCCGTGAGAGGTGCGAACACCTCGCACAGGACCAATGTAACTCGCAATAACCGGACTCGTGGTCACAGGATTCCCGATTTGAGAATATGACCATAATTTGAGAATATCCACACTTAAGCTTGAAAACCTATCAATAGGGGAAAAACCCCTTAGCGCCCCCCAAACGAACCCTTTAGGGGAGCGATAGCCGCGTAGGGGTCCAATGTAGCTCATAGGAATAGACCTCGTGGTCACGGGATCCCCGATTTGAGAGCACATACCAAAATAAAGAAAATCCGCACTGCAGGTTAAAAACATGTCATTGGGAGGCAAAACCCCTTAGCACCCCCAAATGGCCTTGTAAGCGGTGCAAAAACCTCGCACGAGACCAATGTATCTCGTAGGAACTGAACGCTTGGTCAGCAGACCCCCGATTTAAGAACACAACCCAAATTTGAGAATATCCACACTTAGACTTGAAAATGAGTCGTTGGGGGGTGAAACCCCTTTGCGCCCCCAAACGGCCACATAAGCAAACCCAACACCTCGCACGGGACCAATGTAACTCATAGGAAATGACCATGTGGTCACGGGACCCCCGATTTGAGATAAACGCCCAAATTTGATAATTTCCTCACTTAGGCTTGAAAACATGCCGTTGGGGGGAACCCCTAAGCGCCCCCCAAACGGCCCCATGAGCAGCACCAAAACCTCGCACGGGACCAATATAACTCATAGAAAATGACCGTGTTATCACAGGACCCCGATTTGAGAGCACGACCCAAATTTGAGAATATCCACACTTAGGTTTGAAAACGTGCCGCTTGGGGGTGAAACCCCTTAGCGCCCCCAAACGGCCCGGTGAGAATGTCCAACACCTAGTACGGGATTAATGTAACTCATGGGAACCGACTGCGTGGCCACGAGACCCTTAGTTTGAGAGCACGGAAAAAATTTTAGAATATCAACACTTAGGCTTGAAAATGGGCCATTGGGGTGATGAATCTTTTGGCGTCCCCAAAATGGTACCGTGAGCAACGCTAGCACCTCACATGAGACTAATGTAACTCATAGGAACCGATCGCATGGTCAAGGGCCCCAGGTTTGAGAGCATGGCCCAAATTTAAGAATATCAACACTTAGGCTTGAAAACGTGTTGTTGGGGACAAAATCCCTTAGCGCCCCCCCAAACGACCCTATGAGAAGTGTCAATACCTCGCACGGGTCCAATGTAACTTATAAGAACTAATCGTGTGGTCACGAGACCCCCAGTTTGAGAGCACGACCCAAAATAAAGAAAATCCACACATAGGCATGAAAATGTTTCCTTGGGGAGTGAAACTCCTTAGCGCCCCCTGAACAGCCCCATGAGCGGCCCCAATACCTCACACAAGACGAATGTAACTCATACAAACCGATTATGTGGTCACGTGATCCCCGGTTTGAGATCACGACCCCAAATTTAAAAATATCTACACTTAGATTTGTAAACGTGTTGTTTGGGGGTGAAATCCCTTAGCGTACCCACCCCAAATGGCCCCCTGAGCAAGGTCAAAACCTCGCATGGGTTTAATGTAACTTATAGGAACCGACAGCACGGCTACGGGACCCCCGGTTTGAGAGCATGACCCAAAATAGATAAAATCCACACTTAGGATTGAAAATGTGTTGTTGGGGGGTGAAACCCATTAGCGCCCCCTAAACAGCCACATGAACGACCCCAACAGCTCGAATGTGACCAATATAACTCGTAGGAACTGACCGCGGGGTCACGTGACCCCCGATTTTAGAGCATGACACAAAACAGAGAAAATCCACACTTAATCTTGAAAACGCACCGTTGGGGGCCGAAACCCCTTAGCGCCCACCAAATGTCTCTATGAGTGGCGCCAAAACCTCACACGTGACCAATGTAACTCATAGGAACCGACTGCGCGATAACGGGACCCCCGATTCGAGAGCACGACCCAAATTTTAGAATATCCACACTTAGGCTATAAAACGTGTCGTTGGGGGAGGGAAAACGCCTTGGAGCCCACCAAATGGCCCCTTGAGTGGTACCAACACCTCGCATGGGTCCAGTGTAACTCGTAGGACCTGACCGCGTGGTCACAGGACTCCCGGTTTGAGAGCACATCCCAAAATCGATAAAATCAACACTTATGCTTGAAAATGTGCCGTTGGGGGGTGAAACCCCTTAACTCAACCCAAACGGCCACATGAGCGGCCCCAACACCTCACACGAGATCAATTTAACTCATAGGAACCGACCACGTGGTCACGGGGTCCCCGATTTGAGAGCACCACCCAAATTTGAGAATTTCCTCACTTTGGCTTGAAAACATATTGTTGTGAGGCAGAACCCCTTAGTGCCCCCGAAATGTCCCCGAGAACGGCACTAGTACCTCACATGGGACCAATATAACTCGTTGGGACAGACGGCTTTATCACGGGCCCCCGATTTGAGAGCACGACCCAAACTTGAGAATATCTACACTTAGGCTTGAAAATGTGCCATTGGGGGGCAAAACCCCTTAGATCCCCCAAACATCCCCTTGAGTAAGGCCAACACTTAGAACGGGATTAATGTAACTCGTAGGAACTGACCGCATGGTCACGGAACCCTCGGTTTGAGAGCAAGGCCCAAATTTGAGAATATTCACACTTAGGCTTGAAAACGTGCTATTGGGGGTGAAATCTTTTGGCGCCCCTAAATAGCCCCGTGACGACGTGAGCACCTCGCATGGGACCAATGTAATCGTAGGAACCGATCGAGTGGTCACGGGCCCCCGGTTTGAGAGCACGACCCAAATTTAAGAATATCCACACTTAGGCTTGAAAACGTGTCGTTTGGGGACGAAACCCCTTAGCGCCCCCTGACGGCCCTGTGAGCAGCCCCAATACCTCGCACGAGACCAATGTAACTCATAGGAACCGATCGCGTGGTCACGTGATCCCCCATTTGAGAGCACAACCCAAATTTAAAAATATCCACACTTAGGCTTGAAAACATGCTATTGGGGGGGGGGGGTGAAACCCCTTAGCGCACCCACAAACGGCCCCGTGAGCAGCGTCAACACCTTGCAGGGGGGTCCAATGTATCTTGTAGGAACTGACCGCGTGGTCACGGGACCACCAATTTGAGATCATGACCCAAAACAGATAAAATCCACACTTAGGATTGAAAACGTGTAGTTGGGGGGTGAAACCCCATAGAGCCCCCCAAGCGTCTACATGAGCGGCCCCAACACGTCATACGGGACCAATGTAACTCGTAGGAATCGAGCACGTGGTCATGGGACCGTCGGTTTCAGGGCACCACCCAAATTTGAGAATTCCCTCACTTAGGATTGAAAACGTGCAGTTGGGGGGCGGAACCCCATAGAACCCCCCAAATGGCCCCGCGAGTGGCATCAACACCTCGCATGGGTCCAATGTAACTAACAGGAACCTACTGCGTGGTTACGTGACCCCCGATTTGATAGCACGATCCAAAACAGAGAAATTCCACACTTAAGCTTTAAAACGTGCCTTTTGGGGCCAAAACTCCTTAGCACCCACCAAATGGCCCCATGAGTGGCGTAAAACCTCGTACGAGACCAATGTAACTCATACGAACCACATAACGGGACCCCCGGTTTGAGAGCATGACCCAAATTTTAGAATATCCACACTTAGACTATAAAACGTGCCGTTGTGGGGGTTAAACCCCTTGGATCCCCCAAGCAGCCCCTTGAGCGACGCCAACACCTCGCACGGGTCCAGTGTAACTATTAGGAACTGACCTCATGGTCACGGGACCCCCGGTTTGAGAGCACGACCTAAAATAGAGAAAATCCACACTTAGGCTTGAAAACGTGCCGTTGGGGGTGAAACCCCTTAGCGCAACCCAAACGGCCACATGAGTGGCCCCATCACCTCGCATGGGACCAATGTAACTCGTAGGAATGACCACGGGGTCACGGGGTCCCCAGTTTGAGAGCACCGCCCAAATTTCAGAGTTTCCTCACTTTGACTTGAAAATGTTATTGCGGGGCGGAACCCCTTAGCGCCCCCCCAAATGGCCCTGTGAACGGAACCAGCACCTCAAATGGGACCAATATAATTCGTTGTAATCGACCGCTTTATCACGAGCCCCCGATTTGAGAGTACGTTCCAAATTTGAGAATATCCACAATTACGCTTAAAAACGTTCCATTGGGCGAAAAAACCCCTTAGCGCCCCCAAATGGCCTCGTGAGCAAGGCCAACACCTAGCATGAGATTAATGTAACTCGTAGGAACTGACCGCGTGGTCACGAGACCCTTACTTTGAGAGCAGGGCCCAAATTTGAGAATATCCACACTTAGGCTTGAAAACATGCCATTGGGGAAAAAATCTTTTGGCCCCCCAAAACGGACCTATGAGCGATGCCAGCACCTCACATGGTACCAATGTAATCGTAGGAGCCGATCGTGTGGTCACGGGCCCTTGATTTGAGAACACAACCCAAATTTGAGAATATCCACAGTTAGCCTTGAAAACATCCTGTTGGGGGATAAAACCCCTTAACGCCCCCAAACGGCCCCTAAGCAAGGCCAACACCTAGCACGGGATTAATGTAACTCGTAGGAATTGACCGCGTGGTCACAGGACCCCCGATTTAAGATTATGGCCCAAATTTGAGAATATCCACACTTAGGCTTGAAAACATGCCATTGGGGGGCAAAATCTTTTGGCGCCCTCAAAATGACCCCGTGAGCGATGTCAACACCTCTCATGGGACCAATGTAATCGTCAGAACCCATTGCGTGGTCACGGGCCTCCGATTTGAGAGCACGACCCAAATTTGAGAATATCCACACTGAGGCTTGAAAACGTGCCGTTGGGGGACGAAACCCCTTAGCGCCCCCAAACGGACCTGTAAGCAAGGTCAACACTAGCACAGGATTAATGTAACTCGGAAGAACTGATCGCGTAGTCACGGGATCCTCGATTTGAGATCGGGGCCCAAATTTGAGAATATCCACACTTAGGATTGAAAACGTGCGATTGGGGAAAAAATCTTTTAGCGCCATCAAAATGTCCCCATGAGCGACGCTAGCACCTTGCATGGGACCGATGTAACCGTAGGAACCGATTACGTGGTAATGGGCCCCCGGTTTGAGAGAACGTCCCAAATTTGAGAATATCCACACTTAGGCTTGAAAATGTGCCGTTGGGGGATAAAACCCCTTAGCTCCCCCAAACGTCCAACACCTATCACGGGATTAATGTAACTCGTTGGAACTGATCGCATGGTCATGGTACCCTCGGTTTGAGAGCAGGGTCCAAATTTGAGAATATCCACACTTAGGCTTAAAATGTGCCATTGGGGGGAAAATCTTTTAGCGCCCTCCAAACGGCCCCGTGAGCGATGCCAGCACCTCGCATGGGACCAATGTAACCATAGGAACCAATCGCGTGGTCACGTGCCCCCAGTTTGAGAGCACGGCCCATATTTGAGAATATCCACACTTAGGCCTGAAAACGTGTCGTTAGGGGATGAAACCTCTTGCCGCCCCCCGAACGGCCCCGTGAGCGACGCCAACACCTCGCACGGGTCCACTGTAACTCATAAGAACCGATCGTGTGGTCACGAGACCCCCGATTTGAGAGCAGGATCCAAAATAGAGAAAATCCACACTTCGGCTTGAAAACGTTCCCTTGGGGGTGCAAAATCCCTTAGCGTCCCCCTAAAGGCCCCATGAATGGCCCCAATACCTCGCATGGGACCAATGTAACTCCTAGGAGCTGATTGCCTCGTCACGTGGTCTATGATTTGAGAGCACGACCCAAATTTGAAAATATCCACACTTAGGCTTGAAAACGTATCGTTAGGGGCAAAACCCCTTAGCTCCCATAAACGGATCGTGAGCGGTGCCAGATCCTCGTACGGGACCAACCTAACTCCTCGGAACCGACCGCGTGGTCACGGGACCCCCGGTTAGAGAGCACAACCCAAAATTGAGAATATGCACACTTAGGCTTGAAAACGTCCCGTTGGGGGAAAATCACTTAGTGTCACCCAAACGGCCCTGTGAGCGGTGCTAACACCTCGCACGGGTCCAATGTAACTCGTTGGAACCGATCGCGTGGTCATGAGACCCTCGGTTTGAGAGTAGGACCAAAATAGAGAAAACTCACACTTAGGCTTGAAAATGTGACGTTGGGGGCGAATCCACTTAGCGTCCCCGATAGGACCCCGTGAGAGGCGCCAACACCTTGCACGGGACCATTGTAACTCGTAGGAACCGACTGCATCGTCACATGACCCCCGGTTTGAGAGTCCGACCCAAAATTGATAATATCCACACTTAGGCTTGAAAACGTGCTGTTGGGGGTGGGTGGGGGTGGAACCCCTTAACGCCCGACAAACGGTCCGGTGAATGGTGCCAACACCTTGCACGGGTCGAATGTAACTCGTAGGAACCGACCGTGTGGTCACGGGACCCCTGGTTCGAGAGCACGACCCAAAAAAGAGAAAATCCAGACTTAGGCTTGAAAAATGTGATCTTGGGGGCGAAACCACTTATCTCCCCCAAATGGCCCCGTGAGACACCCCAACACCTTGCATGGGACCAATGTAACTTGTAGGAATCGATCACGTGGTCACGGGACCCCCGATTTGAGAGCACGCCCGAATTTGAGAATTTCAACACTTAGGCTAGAAAACGTGTTGTTGGTGGGGGGCAGAACCCCTTAGCGCCCTACAAACGGTCCCGTGAGTGGTGCCAACACCTGGCATGAGTCGAATGTAACTCATAGGAACCGACAGCGTGGTCATCGGACCCCTGGTTCGAGAGCACGACCCAAAAAAGAGAAAATCCACACTTAGGCTTGAAAATGTGCCGATGGGGGAGAAACCACTTATCTCCCCAAAATGGCCCCGTGAAATGACCTAACAGCTTGCACGGGACCAATGTAACTCATAGGAACCGATCGTGTGGTCACTGGACCCAGGTTTGAGAGCACCACCCAAATTTAAGAATTTCAACACTTAGGCTAGAAAATATATCCTTGTGGGCTAAACATCTTAGCGCCCCCTAAACGGCCCTGTGAGTGGTACCAACAACTACGGGACCAATGAAACTCGTAGGAACCGATTGCGTGGTCACGGGATCCCCGGTTTGAGAGCGCAACACAAATTTGAGAATATACACACTTAGGTTTGAAAATGTACCGTTGGGGGATGAAACCCCTAAGCGCCACCCAAATGATCCCGTGAGTGGTTCAGACACCTCGCACAGGTCTAATGTAACTCATAGGAATAGACCGTCTAGTCATGAGACCTCGGTTTGATAGCATGACCCAAAAGAGAGAAAATCCACACTTAGGATTAAAAATGTGTCATTGGGGTTGCGAAACCCCTTAGCGCCCCTAAACGGCCCCGTGAGCGATGCCAAGACCTTGTACGGGACCAATGTAAATCGTAGGAACCGACCACGTGGTCATGGGACCCCTGGTTTGATATACTAACCCAAATTTGAGAATATACACACTTAGGCTTGAAAATGTGCTCTTGGGGGACGAAAACCCTTAACGCCCTCCAAACGGCCCCGTAACCGGCGCCAACACCTTGCACGGGTCCAATGTAATTCGTAGGAATTGACCACGTGGTCATGGGGCCCCTGGTTTGAGAGCACGGCCCAAAAAAGAGATAATACACACTTAGGCTTGAAAACGTGCCGTTAGGGGGAAAAACCACTTATCACCCCCCAAACGGCCTAGTGATCGGCACCAACACCTCGCACGGGACTAATGTAACTCGTAGGAACCGATCATGTGGTCACGGGACCCCCGATTTGAGAGCATTGCCTGAATTCGAGAATATCCACACTTAGGCTAGAAAACATGTTGTTGGGGGGGGGGTGAAAACCCTTACCCCCCCCCCCCCCCCCCGAACAGCCCCGTGAGTGGTGCTAACACCTTGCACGGGTCCAATGTAACTCATAAGAACCGACCGCGTGGTCACGGGACCCCCAATTTTAGAGAACAACCCAAAATAGAGTAAATAAACACGTAGGCTTTAAAACGTGTCGTTGGGGGAAGAAACCCCTTAGCACCCCCCAAATGGCCCTATGAGAGGCGCCAACACCTTGCACTTGACCAACATAACTCTTAGGATCCGATCGATTGGTCACGAGACCACCGGTTTGAGAGCACAACCCAAAGTTGAAAATATCTGCACTTAGGCTTATAAACGTGCCATTGGGGGGAAAACCCCTTGGCGCCCCCAAACCACCCCGTGACGGCTCCAACACCTCGCATGGGTCCAATGTAACTCGTAGGAATCGATCGCGTTATCATGGGACCCCCAAATTGAGAGCACCACCCAAAACATAGAAAATCCGCACTTAGGCTTGAAAATGCGCCGTTGGGGGGGCGAAACCCCTTAGTGCACCCCAAACGGTCCCTTGAGCAGTGCCAACACCTCGCACGGGTCCAATATAACTGGTAGGAATCGACCACATGGTCACGAGATCCTCGGTTTGAGAGCATGACCCAAAATAGATAAAATCCACACTTAGGATTAAAAACGTGCCTTTGGGGGGGGGGGGGGTGAAACCCATTAGCGCCCCCCATATGGCCACATGAGCGGCCCCAACACCTTGCACGGGACCAATGTAACTCGTAGGAACCGACCACATGGTCATGGGACCGTCGATTTGAGGGCACTGCCCAAATATGAGAATTTCCTTACTTAGGCTTGAAAACGTGCCGTTTGGGGGGCGAAACCCCATAGCACCCCCCAAACGTCCCCGTGAGAGGCACCAGCACCTCTCACGAGTCTAATGTAACTCATAAGAACCGACTGCGTGGTCACATGACCCCCAATTTTAGAGCATGACCCAAAATAGAGAAAATCCAAACTTAAGGTTGAAAACGTCCCGTTGGGGGCCGAAACCCCTTAGTGTCCACCAAACGGCTCATGAGTGGTGCCAAAACCTCGCACAGGACCAACCCTCGGTTTGAGAGCACGACCCAAAATTTAAAATATCCATACTTAGGCTATAAAATGTGACATTGTGGGCAAAACCCTTGGCTCCCCCCAAACAACCCTTGAGCGTCACCAACACCTCGCACGGGTCCAGTGTAACTCGTAGGAACTGACCGCGTGGTCACGTGACCCCTATTTTGAGAGCACGACCCAAAATAGAGAAAATCCACACGTAGGCTTGAAAATGTGTCATTGGGGGTGGGGATGAAACCCCTTAGCGCAACCCAAATGGCCACATGAGTGGTCTCAAAACCTCGCATGAGATCAATTTAGCTCGTAAGAACCGACCACGTGGTCACGGGGTCCCCGGTTTGAGACCACCGCCCAAATTTGAGAATTTCCTCACTTTAGCTTGAAAACGTGTTGTTGGAGGGCGGAGCCCCTTAGCTCCCCCCAAATGGCCCCGTGAGTAGCACCAGCACCTCGTACGAGTCCAATGTAACGCGAAGGAACCGACCGTGTTGTCAAGGGCACCCGATTTCAGAGCACGACCCAAATTTGAGAATATCCACACTTAAGCTTGAAAACGTACCATTGGGGGACGAAATCCATTAGAGCACCCCAAACAGCCCCGTGAGTGGCGTCAACACCTCACACGGGTCCAATGTAAATCATAGTAACCGATCGTGTGGTCACAAGACCCCCGGTTTGAGAGCACGACCCAAAACAGGGAAAATACACACTTAGCCTTTAAAACATTCCCTTGGGGGGTAAAACCCCTTAATGTCCACCTAAAGGCCCCGTAAGCGGCCCTAATACCTCGCACGGGGACTAATGTAACTCATAGGAACTGATCGCGTGGTCACGTGATCCTCGGTTTGAGAGCATGACCCAAATTTGAAAATATCCACACTTAAGCTTGAAAAAGCGCTGTTAGGGGGGTAAAACCCCTTAGCTCCCCCCGAACGACCCCTTGATCAGTGCCAACACCTCGCACAAGGCCAATGTAACTTTTAGGAACCGATCGCGTGGTCACGGGACCCTTGGTTTGAGCGCACAACCCAAAACAGATAAAATCCACACTTAGGCTTGAAAATGTGTCGTTGGGGGGTGAAACCCCTTAGTGACCCCCAAAGGGCCACATTAGTATCTCCAACACCTCGTACAGGACCAATGTAACTCGTAGGAACCGACCACGTGATCACGAGACCCCCAGTTTGAGGGCACCACCCAAATTTGAGAATTTCCTCACTTAGGCTTGAAAACATGTCGTTAGGGGGGAAAAACCCCTTAGCGCTCCCCAAACAGCCCCGTGAGCGGCACCAAAACCTCGCATGGGTCCAATGTAACTCATAGGAACCGATCGCATGGTCATGGGACCCCCGATTTGAGAGAACGACCCAAAACAGAGAAAATCCACACTTAAGCTTGACAACGTGCCATTGGGGGCTTAAACCCCTTAGCGCCCACCAATCGGCCCCGTGAGTGTTGTTAAAACCTCGCAGGGGACCAATGTAACTCATAGGAACCGACCGCGCGATCACGAGACCCTCGATTTGAGAGCACGACCCAAATTTTAGAATATCCATTCTTAGGCTATAAAACGTGCTGTTGGGTGATGAAATCCCTTGGCGCTCCCTAAGCAGCCCCTTAAACGGCACCAACACCTCGCACGGGTCCAGTGTAACTCGTAGGATCTGACCGCATGGTCACAGAACCCTCGGTTTGAGAGCATGGCCCAAAATAGAGAAAATCCACACTTACGCTTGAAAATGTGTCGTAGGGAGGGTGAAACCCCTTAACATAACCAAAACGGCCACATGAGCGGCCCCAAAACCTCGCACGAGATTAATGTAACTCATAGGAATCGACCACGTTGTCACGGGATCCCTGGTTTGAAAGCACCGACCAAATTCGAGAATTTCCTCACTTAGGCTTGAAAACGTGCCGTTGGGGGAGGAACCCCTTAGATCCCTCCAAACGGCCCCGTTAGCGGCACCAACACCTCGCACGGGTCCAATGTAACTAATAGGATCCGATCGCGTGGTCATGGGGCCCACGATTTGAGAACATGACCTAAAACAGAGAAAATATGCACTTAATCTTGAAAACGTGCCGTTGGGAGACAAAACCCCTTAACGCCCACCAAACGGCCCCGTGAGTGGTACTAACACCTCGCACGGGACCAATGTAACTCATAGGAACTGACCGCGCAGTCACATGACTCCCGGTTTGAGAGCAGGGCCCAAATTTGGGAATATCCACACTTAGGCTAGAAAATGTGTCGTTGGGTCACAAAACCTCTTGAGCGACGCCAACACCTCTCACGGGTCCAATGTAACTCGTAGGAACCGACCGCATGGTCATGAGACCCCCAGTTTAAGAGCATGACCCAAAATAGAGAAAATCAACACTTAGGCTTGAAAATGTGCCGTTGGGGGGGCAAAACCCCTTAGCGCCCCCAAACGGCCCCATGAGCGGTGCCAACACCTCGCATGGGACCAACCTAACACGTCGGAATTGACCGCGTGGTCACGGTGCCCCCTATTAGAGAGCATAACCCAAAATTGAGAATATCCACACTTGGGCTTGAAAGCGTGCCCTTGGGGGCGAAACCACTTAGCGCCGCCCAAACGGCCACGTGAGCAATTCCAACACCTCGCACGGGTCCAATGTAACTCGTAGGAACCGACTGCGTGGTCACCAGATCCTCCCTTTGAGAGCAGGCCCAAAATAGAGAAAGTCAACACTTAGTCTTAAGAATGTGCCATTGGGGGACGAAACACCTTAGTGCCCCCCAAATGTCCTTGTGAGCGGCGCCAACACCTCGCATAGGACCAATGTAACTCGTAGGAACCGACCGCGTGGTCACAGGACCCCCAGTATGAGAACCTGACCCAAATTTGAGAAAATCCATACTTAGGCTTTAAAACATGTTGTTGGGGGGAGGGGGTGAAACCCCTTAGCGCCCTACAAATGTCCCTGTTAGTGGTGCCAACACCTCGCATAGGTCCAATGTAACTCATAGGAACCGATCGTGTGGTCACGGGACCCCTGGTTCGAGAGCACAACCCAAAAAATCAAAAATCGACACTTAGGCTTGAAAACGTGCCCTTGGGGGAAGAAATCAATTATCTCCCCCCAAATGGCCCCTTAAGAGGCCCCAACACCTCGCACGGGACCAATGTAACTTATAGGAACCGATCGCGTGGTCACGGGACCCCCGATTTGAGAGCACCTCCCAAATTTGAGAATTTCCACACTTAGGCTATAAAATGTTTCGTTATGGGTAAAATCGAGTAGCGCCCCCCAAACGGCCCCGTGAGTGGTGCCAACACCTCGTACGGGACCAATGTAACTCGTAGGAACCGAAGGCGTGGTCATGGGAGCCCCGGTGTGAGAGCACAACCCAAATTTGAGAATATTTGCACTTAGGCTTGAAAATGTACCGTTGGGGGATGAAACCCCTAAGTACTGCCCAAATGTCCCCGTGAGCGGTTCCAAAGCCTCACACGAGTCTAATGTAACTCGTATTAACCGACCGCATGGTCACGAGATCCTTGGTTTGAGAGAACGATCCAAAACAGAGAAAATCAACACTTAGGATTAAAAATGTGTCATTGGGGAGGCAAAAAACCTTAGCGGCCCCAAACGGCCCCGTGAGCGATGACAACACCTCGCATGGGACCAATGTAACTCGTAGGAACCTATCGTGTGGTCATGGGACCCCCAGTTTGAGAGCCACCCAAATTTGAGAATATCCACACTTTGGCTTGAAAATATTCTCTTGGGGGGGCGAAACCCCTTAACTCCCCCAAACGGCATCGTGAGTAGCGCCAACATCTTGCATGGGTCCAATGTAACTCGTAGGAATCGACCATGTGGTTACGGGACCCCTGGTTTGAGAGCACGACCCATAAAAGAGAAAATCCACACTTAGGCTTGAAAACGTTCCGTTAGGGGATGAAACCACTTAGCGTCCCCCAAATGGCCCCGTGAGCGGCCCAACACCTCATACTGGACCAATGTAACTCGTAAGAACCGATAGTGTGGTCACGGAACCAACGATTTGAGAGCCCCGCCCGAATTTGAGAATATCCACACTTAGGCTGGAAAAAGTGTTGTTGGGGGATAAACCCCTTAGCGCCCCCCCCCCCCCCCCCGAATGGCCCCGTGATCGGCGCCAACACCTCGCACGGGTCCAATGTAACTCATAGGAACCGACCGCGTAGTCACGGGACCCCAGATTTTATAGCATGACCCAAAGCAAAGAAAATAAACACTTAGGCTTGAAAACGTGTTCTTGGGGGACGAAAACCCTTAGCGCCCCCCAAGAGACCCTGTGAGCGGCGCCAACACCTTGCATGGGTCCAATGTAACTCGTAGGAACCGATCACGTGGTCATAGGACCCTCGAATTGAGAGCACGACCCAAAACAGATAAAATCCACATTTATGCTTGAAAACGTTCCATTGGGGGGCAAAACCCCTTTACGCCCCGAAAACGGCCCTGTGAGCAGCACCAACACCTCGCACGGGACCAATGTAACTCGCAGGAACCGACCGCATGGTCACGGGACCCCCAGTTTGAGATCACAACCCAAATTTGAGAATATCCACACTTAGGCTTTAAAACATGTCGTTGGGGGGCGATGAAACCCCTTAGTGCGCCCCCAAACGACCCCGTGAGTGGTGCCAACACCTCGCATGGGTCCAATGTAACTCGTCGGAACGGACTGCATGGTCACGGGACCCCCGATTTGAGAGCACGGCCAGAGAAAATCAACAAATAGCTTGAAAACTTGTCATTAGGGGGCTAAACTCCTCAGCGCCCCCCAAACGGCCCCTTGAGCGACGCCTAAACCTCGCACGGGACCAATGTAACTTGTAGGAACCGACCACGTGGTCACAGGACCCCCGATTTGAGAGTACGACCCCAAATAGAGAAAATTCTGCCCCTTTTTTCTAATATAGTTAAAAAATGGCCACAATCAAAGTCTATGACTATATCTATTTTTTTATCACGCATAAGCAGGGTCACGACCTAGGGTCGTGACTATATTGGACATGTTAAAAGGGTGAGTGGATCATGGTCGTGACCAGTTCCATGTATAATATATAGGGGTCACGGCCATGAGCCATGACTAGTGCCATGTATGAAATGTTGGGGTCACGGGCTTAAGTCATGACTAGTTCTGTGACCATTCGAATATATTAAAGGATGGGTCATGGATCAGTGCCATGTTTGAAATATCGGAGTCACGACCTTAATTTGTGACCAGATCTGTGACCATTCGAGTGTATTAAAAGATGGGTCATGGACTTTGGCCGTGACCAGCTATGTCTTTGGGTCACGACTCTAGGCCACAACCATATGTTGTGACCCCTAATATCCGTGACCCTTCATTTGGTCAGGGTTTTTGGGTCATGTCCCACCATAATGGTCAGGAACTTTGGTCTTGACCATTCGCCTAATATGGTGTAGTGATTGTGACACCCCTCCTAATTAATTACCAGGTCATCAGTCCTTAATTAATTAATTTTAGAATATCAAGTTGGTTCAGATAATGCATCATTGACGAGAACTCAATTTTTAATTTAATAAAAGCTAATCACCTAATATTTACAAAGGTTGGTGTCAAAATTTATATTATTAATAACCAACAATAAATGAAAATTCAATTACCATTACAGAACACAATAACAATAAGGAAGTACTAACTAAATTTAAATAAAGAACTGGAGTAAACACTTCCAGTCAAAATCCAATACAATAATATAAATACATGAAATCCAAGTCTGATAATAGAATCCATCAACATAAATCTCTGAATGTAAGAAAGGAGGGATGACATGTCCAACTGAAATAAACGACTGATAAATAAGGGGAAATAGACTCAGAAGCATCGACTAGCAATATCTCGTAGCTTCCACAGGAGCTACAGCTCGGAAAATTAATGAGATCTCCTAAGTTTGGTGTCCCTATGCCTGAGCACCTAAAGTAATAGAACAAGAAAATAGATTTGCAGAAAAACGGGTCAGAGCTCGAGTAGGAAACAGTTTAAATATAGAAAGTGCTTAAATTGATTTAATTAACACATATAATATCCATGTTAACTTAGCGTACTCACTTGAGACGCCCACCTCTCATATAATGTGCACACCTAGCGATTCTAACTATCCATACTAGTCTCGTCACTCTACCTGACTTTATATAGGATAATCGCTATGCCGGATACAATAATTAATAACCCGGAACCAATATATTATTATTATTTAGGAATAGGTTTAAGGATGTTATAACTCATTCTTATAGTATTCTATTCCCAACTGGTGACCCAATAAGTATATACTTTAATAAAGTATCCAACAAGAAACAAAGAATGGAACTTAGTATACATATATAAAATCTCACTATGTATACATACAAACATATCTATACAGCACCCATGGTTAAGAAACCCCTGGTTCTAGGCATACTCGGCTATCTAGTCCCATTTCAATGCTCACGCGTAAAGGACAACATGTTCAATCTCTCAAGAACCAATGAAACATATACACATATTGGAGGCGAACATAGTACCAAACCGATGGGCTACGCACATACCTACGCACCCATACAACCATCATCACTATCATTCTCACAGATAGCCCATACCTAGGTTCCATGCTATAGTGGCACAACTCAAAATCTCCTAAAGGCACACAAGATATGATCATCCACAACGTGTTAGCCTCCGTTCGATAGCCAGTAGCTAGGTATGTCATACACATGATATTCCAAGTAATAAGCAAACACACAACTTATATACATTAATAGGTACTCACATAGCCCAAATACTATAGTCTGTACGAAATATTAATGCACTCACTCTCCACGATATTCATATAGATATATTCTCCCTAAGACTTACACTCTCTCCTAGGTTTTTCACACAAACTCGATACCTCGGGGACCCTTTACACCCTAAATCCCTTAATACTTTGGGAATTAAGACACCTGTTACTCACTTAGGTTAATACACTCATTTGGACAACCCTAGAATGGTTTCCAATGCAAACAAACCTTAAAAACCCATTTTGGAATCTCGTTAGAAGTTACAGGATTCTCGTTCGAACGAGGTCGTTAGAACGAGTTCATTCGAACGAAGTTCCTACTTTGAACGAACTCAGCAATTCATTAGAAAAGTCGTTGGAAATCTCGTTATAAGTCTCATTCGAACGAGGTCGTTCGAACGACCTAGGAAGGTCTTTAAATGAAAATTTCGAACATACATTCCAAACCTCAAACTCAATCCAAATTTTGTCCAACATCAGTTTAAATGTTTATAAATTAACCCTAATCATCATGGGGCAATTTCTAACACAAATTAGTATTCAAATCTTTATGTTTTCAAAAGGGAAATCAATAATTTCTAAAATCACTTTAGGTATTTCAAACCCTTAAATTCAATTTGTGATTTTTACATAAAATCTCTAGATTTAATATGCTACAAATGGGGTAAATCCTCTACATGAGGCCCATCACCAAAATCTAGTGTTCTTTTACGATTAACCTAATGAAACCCAAATTTCCATCATTTATTATCTAAATCATTAACAGAGCTTAACAAGAACAATATATGCTAAATAAACTAGAAAGATAAACACTTGCCTTAGAATGAACTTCTGATTGTTGGGATGAAATTGGTATGGGAATGATCCTCTTGACACGATCTACACGCTAGTGTACTTTTTGGTGTGAAAGCTTGAGTTCTTGGCTTAAGGCTCTAATGGAGTCTTCTTCTTCCTTGGCTCTCTCTCTCTTTTCTCTTTTTCTCACGTACGTTGAAACTGACATGCCACTAACCCTCAATGCTTTTAATTAAACTCAAATTTAGTCTATTTAATTACCCAAAAATCCCAAAAGACCAAAATACCCTTCCGGGGTGTCATTTTGGGCTAAAATGTCTCGGACTCTAATTTAAATACCCGAGTAGTATTTTCTACCTATTTCGACACTTTCGAACACTCTGGCGCACTCAAAATAGTCATCCAAATTATATAAAAATAATTTACTTTTTTAATCCCCAAATACATACTAGTGACGCAACTCATATGTGTCCCAAATATTTATAACATAACTGTCGTGTATCTCATCCCCGTCCATAATATTATTTCAATAACTACTAAATCTCATCACGATAATAATTATTATCATAAAAACGAATTAATTACAATTTAAATTTTCTCCCTTTAGTTTAATTAATCCCCATTTTCCATAATTTCATAAAAATAAATATGCGTAAAAATACGGGGTATTACAGTGACATCTATATTTTCCCCTTTGTAGAGAAAGTTGTTGTGTAAGTAAGAAGTTTCTCTACAAAACACCTCATTTAGGTTAACCGTGATATACTTTGAATGAAGAAATCCTCAAATCGAAATACCTCAAATCGAAGTAGTCGATTTCTGAATAAATTGCCTTGCTCTAGTGAACTTTATTTGGCAATGTTTTGAACTGGAACTGAGGAATCATAAATCAAGACCTTTTAACCAAGGAACCTTGCGTTGAAGAACCTTTATTCGATGAATCAAAATTCAAAGAACCTTTTGTCAAGGAACCTTACATCGAAGAACCTTGTATGTACACGTCTTAATTTAAATCCACTTGTCTTTAACTGATCGTTTATGTATTTTTAACATTATGTATTTTTTAAAAGTATATATATAAACTGACCTACCTATTTCTCATATATACCAAACCAAAACCTAAGAAAACAAAGTGACCCCCCTTGCCTTTTACAAAGCACGAAACAGGTATCACTTAGTTTCCGTTTTCATCTTCATCTTTCATTCTTCTTTTTTTCTCATCCAAGTACTTGTTTTCTTCCAAAACTCATACAACAACACACATATAAATACGTATAACATTCACACACACACACACACACACACACACACACACACACACATATATATATATATATATATATATATATATATATATATATATATATATATATATATATATATATATATATATATATTAGTGTTGTATGTGTGTTTTGGTTTAACAAAAAAATAGTGTAGTGTGTGTACATGTATAATATATTGTGTGTGTGGCATGGGATAGTGTAAATAAATATATATGTTATGGGTACGTGAGTGTCACGATGACATGTGATAAACCGAGATCAAAATAGCGTATTATTTATCGAAACAACACATGTTATGCGTATATGTTGTCAAAGAAATAGAACTAATGTTCTTTTAAAACCAATGGTGACTATAAGTCGACACGTTCAAATGCCACCTTTTTTAACTTAAAAATTCATATCTTTTAAACCGTAATTAAGAAAAATACATGGAAAGTACTATTGGAATCATGATGTTGAGGAGAATTTTTTGATATGAAAATATTTTTAATTCGGCACTATTTTTTACAACGTCATATTTGAGCCGATGTGTCAATTAAAGGAACCAAATAAATGTTGAAATATTATTTTATGATATTTTTTCTAAGAAAATTGTCCAACATGTTATAGTAATTAAGCAGAGATTTTAACTCGAACTGCATAAATACGAGTTCGCTACCCGAATACTCACAATAGTGTAATTGTGAAAAGCAACGTGCAGAGTGAAATATATATTTTTAGATTATTCATAGTAATGTTTGCATTAAAAGTTACAGTTAAATATGACAAAACACAAAGAATCAGATAAGCTCACTCTACTCAATACATAGGTAGGTCTTTTTACCTCTTTAATAATAAATTCTGCGTGTTTGATTAACTGCTATTGATTTACCATACTCTTTTGTTATTATATCATTGGTTGTTTTAATTATGATCATTGGATCAATTTGAACCCTTATCATCAATAACTGATATCATAACAATTCATTGTAACGATTCAATTCAACTTGCACTTTTGTGCATTATTATTTATTTTAAAAGCACCAGTAATAATTAGGGAGTAGACTGTCATGTTATCCCACGAAATTTTCTACTTGGACTATAGTCTCAGATGATTGAGATCTCGGAGTTTAGCTACATCATATAAGTGTCACTTTGATTGTTTGCCTAGCCGATTACTTTTCCCCAAAGGGTTTGGGCTGACATTATTTAATTATACTGATGGCTTAATTAATTCTATATCCCCTTGATGAGATGGTAAGTATGAGATTATCAGTTATAAGATCCTTGATTTTCTTCATATGACCCTTAATGAGCTAATAACTATGGGATTATCAGTTCATTCACCTCAATTTCCTTTAATGTTATTATAAGAAACATTTTCTTCCTCCTCGTTTGAAAAACATTGAATTCTATATACACTCTAACCTCTCTCTCTCTCTCTCTCTCTCTCTCTCTCTATATATATATATATATATATATATATATATATATATATACTTGTTATAGAACTGGTAAAAACCTATTCAACAACTTTGCTAATTCGTTTCCTTCCCATTATTTTGCACAAGTACCTATTGGCAATGATGAACACTACATGAATCGTATTACAACAGTAGGAGATATGCAGAGATACTGATAAAAGAATATGCCTTTTGAACCACAGTGTACAAAAGTTTAGCTTTTATAAATTTTTAGTTAGCTTATTATGCATGGCTCAATTTTGATTTAAAATTATTTTAAGATAACATTCGCCCCCGAGAAATCAGGGTGTGACAGTCGTGACCCATTCTTTGAAGATATGTAAAAGTTTTGGGAAAAGTTAAAATATTTATCAACGAATTTGAAAGGATCAGATGATCCTTTATTAATGGATGATCAACCTGAAAACCAAATCGAGGTAGGTTATCTTCCTCCTTATGGTATTATGAGATTTTGATTGAACCGTAGAGACTTTCCCTACTATAACATTGATTTTTAGACATTTGGGGGTTTTCATGATGGTTTTGCTTATTAGACAAGATATATTTACAAGAAGTATGATGATACACTCATCAAAGTTGGCCTTTCCAGAACTTCCCATAGGTTTAGAGACGTAACCCTCTCTAAGAATAACTCGAACCTCCACCTACTAATCTCTAGGTGGAATTATATGTATCATACCTTCGTTTTATCTTTGGGTAAGTTCATAATCACCTTGGAAGATGTGTGTGAACTGATGAGAATAGGACCTTGTGGTTCCGTTCTATATGTTGATGAACCACTGGATAAAAAGGAAGCTGAAGCTCGAACGGAGCTCGACGGACTTTTCCATGCACTAATTGGAGATTCCTCAAGGGACACTTTTGGTCAATTGATCAAGTATTTTTATAAAGCTCTTATAAAGCTTTCAAAGAAGCAGAAGGAAAATGGTGTTGTACCCGATACTCCTTTTGATTCTAGTAAATGTTAACCTTTAGAACTAACTGCTTATATTTTATGCATACTTTCTTGCTTCTTCTTACCTAGAAAACCCAATGATCAACCACATAAAGACTTGATAAATTTCTCAATTAGATTTTCTCTGGGAGTCAACATTAATTTAGTTGCTATAACGTTTGTCTCTTTATACACTTAGTTAGATAAATCTTATTTTGACATGGATCGTTCTGTAAGTCGATATGACATTTCTAATATTGTCAACTAGTATAACTCCTCATTGGAAAATTTCCAACCAGATTCCTAAGATTGTTGCGCTAGAATAAAGAAAAAGTAAGAAATACTTTATGCATTTGATTGATGATTGTAATAGTGCTTTCATTGATAGGCCTTATTCTGAAAAAAATCATGCCAAAATGTGTTCATTATTCAAAGTAAAGCTCACTCAATTAAATTTATTCTTTCAAAAGAACTGTCATTGAAGATCTCTCATTGGTTGTGGTGCTTCTACTTATGCCAAGCCTTCTCCCTTAATTCACTGAATGCGATAAATAAAAAGAGGCTTATATCCCTCCTTGTTGTGCTAGACAATTTGGTTTTGACCAAGGCATCTTCCTACTAGTTTGTCAAAATAGCAGGATTGATTATTCTTTTTATGCTTCACGGATTGACTTCACATAGCATAGTGTATTTTCTTTGAGCTCATAATTTAATATCAAGATGATCATTTTTTTATAATAAAAGGCATGATGATGTTTCGATGAGCTTGTTCTACCATTTTTGGCCCACCCAACTCAATCAATTTAGAGCATGCATTGAAACACAACCAGTTTAACCTAGGGGGAACATTTTGGTCCTAATAAACTTTATCTTAAAAATAACTCAACTGTTGTCATTGAGTTTGAACTGATTACCACTAAAATTCAACCACCTGCAGAGTTCCTTCTATTGTCCTCAATTAGTGTGATTATTCAAAGAGAAAACAAAATCAATAAAGGATATGGTTAAGCTTCTATTAGTACAAAACAAAAAGCTCCACCAGTTGTACACCCCCAAAAATGGAAGGTTTCTCGCAAAGGTCCTAAAAAAATATATAGTGACTCAAGGTTCCTCTGAGGTGGTTTCCATACCCCTAGAATCCATTGACTCGATCAGTCCAGACCTCTTTGAAAAAGTGCAATTAATGGTAGTTGATGTTTTACCTAGAATGAATACCATTTCGGTTACCGCAGGAGCTGATTTAGATGGTTTAGAGAGGAATCAAAGAACTGATGATTTTATTATTTATTAGGTTCCTCAGAGATAGGTTGCTCAATAAGTTCAAATAGAGAAAGTATCTCCCACGGATGTGACTCGTTAATGAAAAAAAAAATTAGTAAGAAACTAACTCATGGACGTATAATCATAACTCTAACTCCTTCACCTCCATGTTCCTCTGAGAAATCCTTGAACGATAAACCAAGTGATACTCTCGAGGATGTTCCTATGCATGATGTTCTGTCTGATCAACCTCAGCAAAATCAATCGGTAATTCTTTTCTCTAAGTGTGGAATTATTTTCTAGTAACAGAAAAGTGATGTCCCCGTGTCTCCAATCAACGTTATAAACATTAATGACATTCCTCCTCCGAGGGAATAACCTAATTTAATTATTGAAGACATTGTAGTTTATCCTCTCTCATCACCCCATTCTTAAATAATTGGGATTATGTATTCACTAAGGACTCCCCCCAAACATGCTACTGAGGTGGAACACCAACTGCCAATGGAAGATAAAGCAGTAAGAGGCTCTAGTGATGTTGTTGAATCATCAACTCCTTCATCTTCAATAGAGTTACCACTTGTTGTGGTTCCTCCCATTATCACTTTTAAGGTATATTGTCTTTGTCTTGACTACTTTTATACTAACTTAGTAAGTATAGAAATCATTGATTAATTTTTTCATATGTAAGTGAATGTGCCATCACAGTTTGTTCTTCCTCTTGATGAGCTTGCTCTTATTCGTGAAACCATCGTTGAGGTAATCTCCTTTAGAAGTAAAAAATGATATTCTTTGTATTTTATAAGGTATTAACTTTATTTATGAGCTTCAGTACTGTGGTATTTCATCTTTCCAAGGTGGAAAAAGAGAGCATTCAACTCCTCCATCTAAGGTTCCTTTGATAAGAGACACTATAATTCCTTTGGTAGAGCCAAATTCCTTGTCTCATGAGGCTACTGCTACTGCTATTGTTGAATCGCAAGCTCCATCTCGAAATATGGTACCTAAAGCTCTATCAAAATATTTAGTATTTTCCTCCTCCTCAATTGTCCTTCCCACTATTGATGAGGTAGTTTCCATAACTCTTGTGTAATTATTTTTGTCACTTAGATCAAATTTAGCTAAGGTTTTTCTCTAAACTTTGTAAGTCGACCCATCATCAATTTTGCTAAGTTTTATATCAATTATACACTTTGTAAGTCAATTTAGTAGTTGACTGCTAAGGTTTATTCAAATTTATAATTTTTAAGTCAACTTAGTAGCTAACTTATAAGGTTTATATCAATTGTACACTTTATAAGTCAACTCGGCAGATGACTGCAGTCGACTGCTAAGGTTTGTTCAAATTTTCACTTTGTAAGTCTGAAGTGAACTTAGAAGCAAACTGCTAAGGCTTTCTTAAATTTACACTTTATGAGTCAAATTAACAACTGACTGCTAAGGTTTGATCAGTAGATGCACCTGCTTGGTGACTTATCATAAATCTTGTTAAGGTGTTGACTAACTCTTATGTTTCATCTGTCTTTATAGCTTGTGATATAAAATAGTCCTCTCGGACCACCTCAACTGGTTGTGCCTACTATTGAGGCTAATCTAGTTTCTCCAACTCATTATCACTCATCCTTCCATGATAATCAAGGTTCCACGTCCAATATGCAAATGGAGGAAAGTGATTATTGTTTTGTCTCTTTTGCCAAATGTAGCACCGACTCAATTTTGTTGATAGATGCTTGGGAATAGAACTTTCATTCAATGCTCACTTCGTTCTGTGTTGGAGTGTCTTCTAGTGTCTCACCCTGAGATATTTAATACTGAGTGTGTGAGACCTCATAACGTGATGACGACTTATCTTTTATAAAGGACAACTGATGTTGGACTGATATTGAGCATACTTCACCATATTCTCTTGAGAATTCTGTGTTGAATCGCTATATGGGAAATCTTAAACTTTTGAGAAATAATGGTTTTGATTTCACTTGTCTAATCAAAAAGTTGAGGAATGTAAATGATACCCAGTTAGTAGCCTGCTATTCTAATTATCTCAAATTTATGGATGATCTTAAGATTGAATAAGGAAAATTAAAAGAACTCATTCCCCAACTTGAGTAATGTGATCAGAGGGTTGTTGTCATAGTGGAAGCTTTGGATGCTGCCAAAATATAGCATGAAACCATGATTAAATGAAAGATTGAGGTTAAGGTGAATATTTTTACTATATATGAGCATCAACAACAGGTTGATAAAGATATAGTTGCCTTAGTTGGAGAGAATTTCTTCACTACTTCCCACTTAGGATTTCTATTAGAATAAGTTCACCACTTTGTATCTCTTAGAAATAGTTTCATTTTGAAATGTGTCACTGTGATATATGAAAATTCTATCAGTTCATTTGCGTTTTGTTATAATAGCAAGGGATACATACTTGTATTTATACCTTTTATATGGATAGTAGTTAATTACATTGGTATGTTATACTTTTGACTTGTGTGGATGGTATCAAAGTTCTGGGATATCTTTTATTGTTGATATTCAGTTTTGATTTCAGTTTATCTCTGTTCTCGCATGCTTTGAATGGTGCTTATTTATTTAAACTCATGTATTGTTTAATTTACAATTGATAAATCTATTTTTAAATATTAGGAGGTGTCACATATGGTCTCATAACATGGTTGTAATGCTAGGTTTCCTTATGAGTGCTCTTTGTTAAATATTTGTTAGAAGTGGTGATAGTCTCAATATATGATAAGAGGAACGTCTTGAATGCAAGACTTAATACGTTGGATTTGACGTTGCCAAAGTACAAACCATGAGCAGATGATAAAAGGCATGTAGTGTCAAAAAGATATAAGGAAACTTAAATCTGGCAATCCCATGGACCATTCCCTCATAAGTGAAATTCGAATATAATTCCCAATACGATTTCTCGGGGGAATGATTAGTGGTGAGATCAGGGGAAAAGATGCCTTGATCATACCCAAACTTTCTCCTTGCATGCTCGAAATGATAAAATTCCATTCCTTATTTAAACTCAATTAATAATGGAAGAATGCAAGGCAAAGTGAATGTCATGGAAGATACGAACGGCCAACTCTTCACAAACTCAACATTTTTGGGAGGATTAAAAGGTTGAGAAGAAGAAGGAAAGAAATTCCAAGTATATATACCTCCAAGTCTTCTCGCTTAAGGACGGAAATAAATGTCATCAATACTATCCAAAAAAGGGCTAAGTTAATTCTTGGGAGTTTTTTTATGCCACCTAGTAATAAGATCAATGTTGATATCTAATGAGAGGTTATAGGGCCCAATTTGGGAACTTGTCGAATAAAAATCCCATTAGAATAAAAGGGTTAAAAAAATTAAACATGCCATACCATCCATGAGACCTCTTCGCGTCCACATTCTTTCCATGAGCAATTCTAACATCTAAATGAAATAGAAGCTTATGAGGAGGATTGTTGGGCCTCCCCTGAAATAAAAACCTCAATAAGAAGGTGACAAAGAATGCAACAAGGTATCCTTTGGATTTTAATTTTGAAAAATATTTACTCTTAGGAATCTTGATCTTGGCTTCATCTTTAGACAATGGTTAAAATTATCTGAACCAACACATTAGCCATTTGCCAAAAGAATGCTTGCTTGTACCTGTGCGAGTAATCCCCATGTAATGTATACAATCCCCTAGTGATTGTGTAGTTCCTCGCACAAGGACTTTTCTTTAATGTCTTCATAACCATCAGAAAAGAAATGATTTCCCAAAATACGCATACCCGTGAGTTCACAGGTATCCTCCAAAGTAATGGATATCTCTTCCCAACTAGTAACAAAGGTGTGGGCAAATATACTCCAGCGAGAGACGAGAATGTTCTGAGCATTTGTGTTCTTGCTGATTGTAAAACTCAAACTCTCAAAAGTCCTTTCCATACCTAACCCCTCAACAGACATGAGGTAATAAACCCAAGCCTCCCAATCCACGGGGGCTCCACCACTAACGTCAAAGTTGATATTGGAGAAGGTAAAATCTTCGATATCTACCATGTTCCTCAATATACTATTAGGTAGAACAACTTGGCTATCCTCAGTTTCTGGAAACCCTAATAGAGGATGCTCTAGCACCATGGTAATAAAGCCAGCCTCAAAACCCTCTAGCGGAGTCATAAAATGATCGTCGTTACCAAAAAAATAGAGCGTACCTCTAAGATGTGAGATCCCTATTTGTTTGTGCCTCATGGTATTTTGAATGAGCTTTGCTAACGGAAGAAGAACTTGTTGAAGAATTTTTTTAATTATGCAGAAAATATGAACAAATGATTGGATTTGAGGCGTAATAAACTACTGTCCTTAAGGTGTTATTTTCCCCCACTCGTATAGAGTTTGCTAACGGGTCTAGGAAAATTACCTCCAAGATACAACAAATCCACGGGTTTATTCAAGTAGCAAACTTGAAGAATAACCCAGAACATTCTATGAAATTGGTAAGAAGAAATAATAGAGAAAGAGAATTTTCGAAATTCATTACGACAGGATTTTTCCTTCTATATATAGCCTCTTGTGGTGTCTGTTCATGAACAGACACCACATCCAAAGGTCATTTAATCACGTCCCTTGGATATATAACTATATATTGAATGTTCCAGATTTGAACTAAAAAGGTGCGACTGTACGGATTAACACTTAACGAAGTGGCGCTAAAATTCGACGGTTCAGATCCATTCGCGCCATAATTATGTGTCATTTATTATGAATTTAATCTGACCCGTTTGATCTTTTGACGTTGTCAAAAATCAAAGGCTCCTACTGCTCCTTGCGACGATGCTAAGTGCAAAGTGCGCCTCTAAAGCACCCTAAATGCCCAATCGCACTTTCGCACATGCGCGCGCGTGTACGTGTGCGGATGGTGCAAAGCACCATCCTTGGACCTAAGGTGTACACTAGTAGCATACACTTCAATGCACACAAGTAATCTCTTATGACACAAGAGCATTTATTAACCCACTAACGTTTTCACACTTTTCCAATGTGAGACTTTGGTTTTCCTACTTCCCTTTGTCTTTTCTTATTCCAACTAATTAATGGATTTAACCTTTCATTTTCTCTAACCATTAATACCCATTAATATTAAAATCATCCAATAATCCCCCACTAGATTTTAATATTAATGCAATTTCTTCTTGTGATAAGCTCATGCATACAAGGATGTATCTTTCGATTTAAACCTTCAGTTAGTGAATATATATCAAAGTTCTAATAAGACAATGGTGTGCCATGCATTAAACCTTGTCTTATTATTTAGAACCGGATATATATCACACATGAGATATCCCAATCTACGAGATGTTCAATATGTTTTTACCACTATTATGGACATGTGCACTATCTTGGCTTCATGAATATTTACAAGAATAAATCCAAAATCTTGTTAGAAGCTGCACCACTTCCTATAATCATATAAGTGAAGTTATCTTGCATGTCCTTGCTACTTTAGACAACGAACTTCATTAAGAGTTAAACTCATCCTCTTAACGTAGCAATATGCACTGAACATCCTAGAAGGGACACGAAATTGAATAAATTTCAGTGCAAAAACTAATCACTTATCAGTAACTTGTTATTACCCATTAAACTTTGTAATAGTGGTAATGTTATTACAAAGTTGGGTTACCATTACCGGTGACTATTGAAAAAATGGTTTTAGTCCCATTCCACTAGATGTGTCCTTTACCAAATCTCTAGAAAGTCCTTTGGTAAGAGGGTCAGCTAGATTCTTATTTATCCGAACATATATAATATTAATAACTCCATAAGTTATTAATTGTTTGACATATTCATGTCTTAAACTTATGTGTCTAGATTTTCCATTATATACTTTGTTATACGCTCTAGACAATGTAGCTTCACTATCACAATATAAAGAAAGAGATGGCATTGGTTTTGGCCATAACTTTATGTCCAATAATAAATTTCTTAGCCACTCTGCTTCTTTTTCGGCTGCTGCCAGTGCTATAAACTCAGACTCCATTGTTGAATGCGTAATGCAAGTTTGTTTCTTGGATGCCCAAGATACCGCCCCACCCGCTAAGGTTAATATCCATCCAGATGTGGATTTATTATCACTTGCACTATCTATCCAACTAGCATCATAGTATCCTTCAAGAACTACTGGAAAGTCATAATAAAATAGACCTAATTTCTTGGTCTTCTTGAGGTAACCAAAAATCCTCCCAATTTCTTTCCAATGATCCACACTTGGATTATTAGTGTATCTTGACATTTTACCTACTTCAAATGCAATATATGGCCTTGTACAATGCATCGCATACATTAAACTTCCAATTGCACTAGCATATTCAAGTTGTGCAACTGCTCTTCCAGAATTTTCTAATAATTTTATACTAGAATCATATGGGGTATTTGCTTCTTTTATTTTCAAGTGATTAAATTTGTGAATAACTTTGTCAATGTAATGAGATTGACATAATGCATAACCCCCACTATGTTTCTTAACTTTAATACCCAAGATGGTATCCACTTCATTAAGATCTTTCATCTTAAATTGTGAACTAAGATACTTCTTAGTTTCATATACACCTCTCATGTTTGTACCAAAAATTAATAAGTCATCAACATATAGACAAATAATTACACCATAGTCATTGGTGAATTTAGAATAAATGCACTTATCTACGTTGTTATGTTTGAAACCATCAGAAAGAATGAGTGTATCAAACTTTTCATGCCACTACTTTAGTGCTTGTTTCAACCCATAAAGTGACTTAATTAATTTACAAACTTTATGTTCATTTCCGCGCAAAACAAACCCTTCGGGTTGTTCCATATATACCTCTTCATCTAGATCATCATTCAAAAATGCAGTTTTAACATCCATTTGATGCACAAACAGATTATAAATAGATGCAATTGCCATTAAAATACGTATGGATGTAATTCTAGCAACAAGTGCATAAGTATCGAAATAGTCAATCCCTTTTCTTTGTTTAAAACCTTTTGCTACCAATTTATCCTTAAAGGTTTGAATAGAATCATCGGTATTGTATTTTCTTCTAAATACCCATTTACTACTAATAGGTTGTGATCCTTGTGGCAAGTCCACTAAAACCCATGTCTGATTTGATAGAATTTAATCCATCTCATCATTAATAGCTTTTTTCCAAAAAGAAGCATCTCTTGAAGTCATTGCTTCGTTAAAGGTTTTAGGATCTTCGTCTACGTTAAGTAAAATAGGCATTTTATTAAGAATATTATCTCTATCTTCTTCAACCAAAAAGGCTAAGGCTTGAGATGAAATAAAATTAGGGCGAAAAGATTTTTATTTTCTAGCACGCTGACTTCTTCTAGGTTCTATTTCTGTTTCGGGTTCATTCCTTTTATTATTAATTGATGGTCTAGGAATCAACCTAGTGGATGTATCAGTATTGGCATCTAATTCGACACATGAATCTTTATAAAATTTATTTTCAATAAATTCAACATCCCTTGATTCAATTACAACATTAGAATTTAAGTCCAATAACCTATATGCCTTAAAAAATTTCACGTATCCTATGAAAACACTTTTAATTCCTCTTGCACCCAACTTTGGACTTTTCGGTTCATGAATTCTATAGAAAGCTAGACCACCCCAGACCCTTAGGTAGTCCATATTTGGTTTTCGATTCTTCCATACCTCGTATGGAGAAACATGTGTTTTCATTGATGGAATTTTGTTGTGTAAATGACAAGCGGTGAGTAAAGCTTCTCCCCACAAATTGTTTGGTAAGTTTGAATTAATCAACATAGAATTGATCATATTAGTAAGAGTCCTATTCTTTCTTTCAGCCAAACCATTTTGTTGGGGAGTATAAGGGGCAGTTCTTTGATGTATTATTCCATGTTCTTCACAAAATGAGTCAAATTCATTTGGAAAATACTCTCCCCCTCTATCACTACGAATAATTTTAATTTTCTTTTCCTTTTGATTTTCAACTTCTGCTTTAAAACGTTTAAACATTGAAAAAGCTTCATCCTTATGTCATATCAAATATACATATGTGAATTTTGAACAATCATTAATGAATGTAATAAAGTATCTTTTTCTGTCTCTAGTTAAAATACCATTATATTCACATATATCACAATGAACTAATTCTAATAATTCAGCACTTCGTTCGACTTTAGGAAAAGGTCTTTTTGTTAACTTTTCTTGAATACAGATTTCACATTTTTCATGAGAAGTACTATCACAAGTTATTAATTTATGTTTAGACATGTATTTCAATGATCTAAAATTTAAATGCGTAAATCTAGCATGCCAAACATCAAAAGACTCAACAATATAAGCAAAATTATTCATATTATTAATCAAAATACTGAGTTTGAACATTCCATCACAAGCATACCCTTTCCCAACAAATGCCCCATTATTAGACAGAATTAACTTATCAGACTCAAAGACGGCTTTAATGCCGCTTTTACAAATCAAACTTGCAGACACTAGATTTTTTCGAATTTCTGGTACATGCAGAACATTTGTCAACGTCAACTTCTTTCCAGATGTGAATTGTAGTTCAACGTTTCCTTTTCCCAGGACTTTGACACAATTATGATTCCCCATTAGAACCTCTTGACCGTCCTCTGCTTTTTATATGCAGAGTACAATGATTTATCATTGCAGACATGTATGGTAGCCCTAGAATCAAGCCACCAGTCAGAAGACTTCATTATTGCCGCCATGTTTAGTTCGGTAATCATACCAATTTGCATGTCTGATACTATTGCTATAAGATCCTCGATCTTATTTTCCACCATATTTTCATTGTTTGTATTATTGGATTCAGTAGCATCTATCTTTCGTTTCTTGTTTCTGCAATCACGGGCATAGTGGCCATTTTTACCACAATTGAAACAAGCCCCACTGGACTGTTTCTTATTGAAATTATTTTTCTTGAACTTCTTACCATTAGGTTTGAAGTTCTTATGATATTTCTTTCCTTCAACAAAGTTAACTTTGGTGGAATTATAAGAAACATTTGTTTGATCACGGGATCTGGTTTCTTCTTCAATTCTTAAATGTTTATGTAATTCCTCCAAACTTATATCATCTTTCCTATGTAGGAGTTACTTACGACAATCATTCCAACTTGGTGGTAATTTTGTAATAATTTCACCGACTTGAAACGATTAAAAAATTTCCACCTTTAATTCACGAAGCTTTGTGACAAGGATTTGCAACTCATGTACTTGGTCTAAAACAGTTTGGTTATCACTTATTTTGAATTTAAAATAAGTTCAGAATTAAGAATTTATCCGTACCTTCTTTCTCTGTTTTGTATTTATATTCAAGAGCATTTCAGATTTCCCGCGGAGACTGCATAGAGTTGTAAAGATCATATAATCGATCAGACAGTGTATTCAGAATATGCCCACGACACACCAATTCGTCTTCTTCACGTTTCTTCCGTTGTTCTTTGACAGTTTCATTATCATCTTCTTTTGGTTCCGAAATTGCTTCTAGTTTAGGATCCAGAACATATGCAATTTTCAAAACCGTGAGAAGAAAGAATAATTTTCCTTTCCAGCGAGTGAAATTTGTTCCATCAAAGCGGTCCAAATGCACATTGGGATTCAGAAACATATTCATATTTTTTTCTGCTTCCATGAAATAACACCTTAAGATTGTTGAAGAATTTTTTCAATTATGCAGAAAATATGAATAGATGATTGGATTTGAGACGTAATAAACTACTGTCCTTAAGGTGTTATTTGCCCCCACTCGTATAGAGTTTGCTAACGGGTCTAGGCAAATTACCTCCAAGATACAACAAATCCACGGGTTTATTCAAGTAGCAAACTTGAAGAATAACCCAGAACACTCTATGAAATTGGTAAGAAGAAATAATAGAGAAAGAGAATTATCGAAATTCATTATGACAGGATTTTGCCTTCTATATATAGCCTCTTGTGGTGTCTGTTCATAAACATACACCACATCCAAAGGTCATTTAATAACGACCCTTGGATATATAACTATATTTTGAACGTTCCAGATTTGAACTAAAAAGGTGCGACTGTACGGATTAACACTTAACGAAGTGGCGCCAAAATCCGACGGTTCAAATCCACTCGCGCCATAATTATGTGTCATTTATTATGGATTTAATCTCGACCGTTTGATCTTTTGACGTTGTCAAAAATCAAAGGCTCCTACTGCTCCTTGCGGCGATGCGAAGTGCAAAGTGCGCCTCTAAAGCGCCCTAAACGCCCAATCGCACTTTCGCACACGCGCACGCACGCGTGTGCGTGTGCGGATGGTGCAAAGCACCATCCTTGGACCTAAGGTGTACACTAGTAGCATACACTTCAATGCACACAAGTAATCTCTTATGACACAAGAGCATTTATTAACCCACTAACTTTTTCACACTTTTCCAATGTGGGACTTTGTTTTTCCCACTTCCCTTTGTCTTTTCTTATTCCAACTAATTAATGGTTTTAACCTTTCATTTTCTCTAACCATTAATACCCATTAATATTAAAATCATCCAACAGAACGACCAACCCCACCTGGAGACTTAGAAGTACTACCACCGCCACTAGTGCTTTGGGATGGAAGAGGTAAAAATAATTATGGTGGTAACAATGGAGGGTCTGATAACAACAAAATTTACCATAGAGACTTGAGTAGGAAAAGAACCCATCATCACCTCATTAACGGTGGTAGAAACAATGAATGAAATGGTGGTGGAATAAGAAGACATTGAAATCAGATGACAGTGAAGAAAGGAAAGATTATTTTCTCTCTCTAAAATCAGTAAAGCGAAGGTAAAAGTTTTTGAAAGGGGTTTGGGGAGTATTTATACTCTTGGAAAATGAAAAGGCATCGTCAATTCAAAAAGGAGATTAATCGTTAATGAATCATGATTAGCCTTCCCCAATGAGTTATGTGGCCCCTTAGGGTACTGAGATATGTGTAATAAAAAATCAGGTTTGTCAGAGTGTTAAGTGCAAAACAAAAAGTAATGATGAAAAAATCTTTTCAAAACTTCAGAAAATGACATTTCATGCACAATCCTCTCTTTTTATGTGAGCAAAATACTTCTGAGGGGTTAATGTATAGGGGTACACGAGCAACCTTAACTTTAAGTGGGAATTTAGAATAATACCTGAGTAAGGAGTTTTCATGAGCGATCCTAAAGGCACATGTGGAACAAGTGCATCTCCCCAAAATAGAAACAAGTTTATGAGAAAAACCCTTTTGATCCTAGAAGTTATGCAATCAATTTTGGTAAGGAGGTTATGCGAACAATCTCAAGTTATAGAGCTCTCAAATAAGAGCAAGCACACGAGAAGCTCCGTGGTTTCCTTAGGGAATATATCACGACCTGTCACTCAAGCAACATAGAAATAAATGGATAAGAACTTCCTCACGAATAATAATTTTTATTATCACTGACATGTTTACTTAGAAAGAAGCCTTAGCCGAACAAGCAAGGCTCGAGCAGATGGTTTGTTGGGACCTCTTGAGAGTTTTGGTTTGGAGGTTGGGAGGTAAGTCTGTTAAGAAAGCTAAGGCTCATCCACTTTAATATCTTAGGAAAAATATAATATTTAGGCAAGGGACCCGAGAGGTCACTCGCACTCACACTAACACAATACACGGTTTACATGTAAAACAATGAGCAGTCACTTGAGACTTGCTCGCCAGACATTTTTAACACTATAAATGGCGAATGACCCTCATGGTCACTCTCAAGTTTTCAAACTTATTCTTCAAGCAACTTTGATAATAGACAAAATTGTACTTTTTGGCATCATAGCTAACAAAATCACCTTTACATCAAGTGCCACACCACAACATACATATAATGGTAGACAGTGACAAACAGTAATAGGGATAAAAATGTTTACAGATATTTTTCACAAATGAATATTTTGGGGCATGCAAGTGCCATGTATGACCTAAGACTTATACTATAAATAGATCATTAGGTGCACAACCATTAACAACAACATAACTAGCATTGTTATGCTTCACACATTCCCACACATATATTCTCTCTGTGATCTCTCCTAGATATAAAGGTTCTTATCTCTCCACTCTCAAAGAATCGCTAATCTTAGAAGTGTTGATTACTTTATTTATTATTGAAAAGTTTCATTCAATCATTAGTTCCTCATTCTTGTAATCAGAACATCGTTATTATATTGAAATTTATTATTTTGTCTGTGCTTTTATTCTTGAAACATTATTACTTTATAGAAAAATTTTCCACTGGAGTAGGTCACGCCTCACACATTTACACACATTCATAGATCCTATTACCACAACCCTCCTATAGTAAGTAATTAACTAATAACGATGATGAGTGTGCCTCTCGACGATATCTACCCAAATAAATATAAATTCGCCCAATTCAAGAAAAAATGTTTGTTAATTTATTATTACAAAAGGGTTTAACAATCCAAAATTCTATGTGAATTTTTTTTTTAGTAAGTTTTAGAATATCTCAAGTTCTATATTCTTAACTAAAACAATGATTCTAGAAGATGAGAAAATAGTAAAATAAGCACAAGTCTAGATGTATGAGGAAAAATATCCACTAATGGTAAAAACCTCGGTACAATAAGAACTGTAAGTGCACTATGGTAGAGTTTTACAATTAGAAGAAATAGACTTACAACCTCACGATGCTACAACTGACTAGACACTCTTTCCCACCATATTCTCAGTAGAGATCTCTAACAACTGGAGTATGCTGCACAATCGCGATAGATTTTGGTCTGCGACTAATGCTTTCGAATCCTCTGGCCAAAACTTTTCTTCTTCAAACTATAAGCAACTTTTGTTGTTCCAAGACAGAACCTTCAAGAAACCAAAAGGTTAAATGATATTTCAGTGAATACTATATATATCTGTGTTGAGGTGTTTTCAAAGGGTGTGATGCTTTAAATATTAGAACGAGTTTTTTGAAGACAGGGAATGAAAAATATTTACTCAACAGCGAAGATTAGAATTTTAAAGCAAGCTGTGTAAATATATCTCTATTAGAAACAATGGCTTGAAAGACCTCAAAGAAAAGGAGTGAAAAAATGCGCTCTCAAATATATGAAATGTTTTTATCAATAAAAATATTTTTTCAAAGCTATTACACTTGGTTTGGAAAAGTAGACAACACATTAACTTATATCCAATTGATTTGAAAACGTTTAAAGGATCAAATGCTACGTGTAACACTCTAAAAGTGCCAAATAGTCACATCAGGGTCAAGGTCATCCTAAACGTTATGCATGACACATTAATCGAGAAGATCTTAAAGAAAGATCTTGTGAAAAAATGACTATCGTCGCTGTTAAATGCGTGTCACCACAGAGTCATTACAGCGAGCTATTGTGTCACTGTTGTAAACCTGAAGTGATTTAGGTCGCACATTAGTCCAAAGGTTTGCATGGGGACATAAGCAAACAACGAGACAATATCGATGTAGCAAGGAAGATCATCATTATTGTGGAACTACTGCGAAGCAAGTCGAGCCTTTGTCCAAAGATTTTGAAATATGGACAAAAAAATGCCAGCGACAAGTTTTTCTATAATGAGGCAAGCGATTGATGAAGCGGGACATGATGAACATGTGTCTAAAGATTTTATCCAGTTTGCCTTTAGAAGATTTTTCCAAATATGTTTTAAGGCAAACTCCAAGTATGTTTGTTTCTCTCATGAACATTCATACTTAATGAGAAAGTATGTTGTATTCTTTAGGTTCAACTTCATTAAATTTACCACAATTTGCAAACACTAGAAATAATTAAATAACAGTCGAGGCAGGAAGACCCTTTTCTTTTCAATTTTATCTTGATAACCTAATTATTAAGTGAACATTAAGATTCAACTGTAAAGATAAATAGATAAACCACCAGACACCTATTGATGAGGAAAACCTAAATAGAAAAAACTTTGGGTAGCCAGGCCTAGAAAAATTCACTACATATATGGTTTTACAAGAAGAATAAATTAACCTAAAAAAAACTTGACTTCTCAAGCCCACACAGATTAAGTCTTCAAACCCTCCATCCGTAGCTCTGAGCAATCAAACACGGCTTCACAACAACTCCTTGCCTCGGTAATCACTGATTCCCTTTACTGTTTATAACAGTGCAAAGTCCACCCCACAACCACAAGCATATAATGAAGAAATGTTTAGGTGGGTTTCGATTTTGAAAATTTGATCATAAATGATCAAGGATATTTGGAGAGGATTTTCCAAAGTGTTTTTGGCTAAAGCGGCATACAAAAGGCATGTAAAAAATTGCTACAATGCACGTCTATAAAAATCATTTTTTTTAAAACATGGAAGGTGGAAAAAATTGAACAAAAATTGATTTTCTTAAAGGCACCGAGTCGTTTGAACCACATGGTACCTCGTTCGAACGACGTACACGATGTTGTTCGAACACAAATCTAACGATGGGAAAATGGATTGTTAGACCTCATTTGAAGTTCGTTTGAACAAGGGAACCAATCTCATTGGAACGATCTTCTAACAAGCCATTTAACAAGATTCTAGTGAAGGCAAAGCGTTTGAATATTAAACTCATTTGACCCCTCATTCAAATGATATAAAGGCCCTTGTTTGAACGACATATGAAATATCACCGCTGAATAAATATTATATTTTTCAAAACACTTTGAAAAACATTTTAAAAACATTTAAAGCCTCGAAATATTTTTCTTGAAATATCAAAATGGTCATATACCTTTAGGAATGAGCATGCAAAATGGTGTAAGCTTTGAATGAGACTTGCACAAATATATCTACCAAATTATTTTCATTTATAGGCCTGTGTATATGACACCTTAACAAAATACGTATTTTGACCAACGGAATAAGCCAATACTACAAATTCACTCAATGTGGAAATTTGTCCTCACATTTAAAAACACACAAAAAGGATGAAATTCTTCTTAAAATTGATTTTTCTATATGAAATTATATTGGCATGTGTATTTGTCAAAATTATAAAACCAAGATTAATTAAAAAAATATTTTTCAATTATAAAAATAGATTAACCAAGGTGAATCTAAGTTCGCTAAGTCTTATACCTTTTCGTAAGTGGTGTGCTTGAGGTTCAGTTTGTTGATGAAGCTTTCTGACGACCCCTTTGACGAAGGCTTAAACATGTTTTGTTCAAGAAATTCAAAAAATATATTCCATTGAGCACATGTGACCCATGGGAGTATAAATACAATGAAATAAATCAATAATATCAAAACTCACCCTAAAGTTGTACTCCTCTTTTTTCCCTGGAAAAGACAAAGGGATAGAACATGCACCTGCGAGGTTAATCTATCACATAGAAATCAAAGTACATCACAAGATACACGTAGTGGAATATCATCACAATATATATATCAATAACTAAATGGGATAGAACCACTAAAAACACAAGCATACTAAATGAATATTTTTAAGATTTTGAAGCTTTTGAGAAAAAGAAACACCAAGGACTTGTAACAAAATATACGAAATATGGGAGTGGAATGTATGGTAGTGAACATAATGCATGGGAACATCAACATAAGAGTATTCAAAAGTGCATAATGCCAAACAACAATCTTAATAGTTACGTTCCCAAATCAATCTTAGTGTAAAAAAATTGGACTCACTAGAAGTCGACTGACTTATACAAAAAGTGCCTTGAAGATTCCATGATTCTTCGGCCAATAGTGTCACTCATAAATGCAATATTAGGACCTATTGTGAAACTCCATTGATCTTCAACTTATAACACCCTCAAAATTAATATTTTTTTAATTTCACTTAACATTTTGAAGATATCATATGTGGAATTTATCTTTTTATGCCTCAATAATAAATATTTATCCTTTGAAATTATATTTTTATTTTTTGAATATTCTTTTAGGCTCTTTTCAATTTTGATATTTAACATAAATGAGATTTCTCTTTTCGTATCCCCTTTCCATTGCTCATTCAATTTTGTTAAAATAATTAAAACATGTCAATGTTTCTTACATGCAAAATTTTGTCTATCACATATGGAATGAAATGACAAGATTGGTAAGATAACACCTTACTTCACCTAGATAATGCAAAGCATGTACAACATTCTAAATGGACCATATAAGGTGTGTACATTTAAGGTGACGAGATGAGACCAATATAGAATGAAATGCCATAAAACGGAACCATTCATCATAAAAATGCATAATTAAGCTCAAGTAGCACATAACTTAGTTTATCTTGCCATGGAAAGTCATGTAAACATGGAGTGTAATGGTGTTCCTAACATCTTAATTAGGCATCCCCAAAGGTGAAAAAAATGAAAAATATTTTTGGATTTTTATATATAAGACCAAAAAAATATATAATCAAGGATATATAAAATATTATGCAATAGATAAAATTCCAAGACTAGCAAGAAATTGGCCACGACTAAAAAATAGTATGTAAGCACACCTAGTCATGGCACGAAGCAAAAATACTCACTAGTGAGAGAAAACCTAACTACCTAAAGGATATTTGACATTATGTGTATGGAAGGTAACGGTGTGCATAAAATCATATCTACTCACTGCTTTTGTAACCAATTTTGATTGCCTAACCCAGTTAGGAGTGTAACGCGTGGGCATTGCCTTCTTCCTGTTCTTTCTTTTATTTTTAACAGTCTTTGGCCTAAAATTACTACCATGAGGAGTGGAAAACCTTTGGAATTCTTCCATTAACCCTTTAAACATGTTGACTGGATATTCAACTTGTTCTCTCAGACTATCCAGTTGGCTATAGTGGGGTGTGGGAATACAAGAATAAGAGTTCTTTCCAAGCCTGTAGAAAATGTATTTAAGGTGACCCTTTCTAATTTAAAAGGTGAAAACATGCGGTTTATTGGGTCTCACCTTATTAGGAAGCTTAGGAGGATCTCTCTTTGGTGGGTTACGTTTAGGAGTGTCTGTATTGGAAACAAACTTGGCTATAGGTATGAATTTAGAATTGGACGTTTCAACCTCGACATACCCCATACCTTTTATCTCTTGATAACATTATCATTATAACCTAGTATAGGTTCCCGAAATAACTTCCCCATTCTCCCGGTGTTTTCCTCAATAGTGACTTTGACCCCATGTGAAACCTTAAGATCTTTCTCAATTCTGACAATTTTGGCTTCAAGCGTCTCACGGATCTTTAAAGAGTCATGGAGATCATTGGTAATGATAGCTAAAGTATCGGTCAAATCATTCTTTTATTTACCCACCACAATGGGGTTTTCAAAGAGAGAGAGACCTTAATCTCCCTTAGTTGACTAGCCAAAGCCTTATTCTCCTTCAAAACCTTCAACTATTTTTTTAGTGTCAATACCTTAATATTTAACACCTTTTTAAGCATGTGAAGTCCCAGGGATTCACTGTATAGCTAATAATAGGTGTAATGGAAATCGCCTTCTTCCACATCACTCTCACTCAAACTATTAGAATGTTCACTGCGTTGTGAGAGGTTAGACTCAACTTCAAGACTGTAACGCACAATATTTTCATCATTAGTATGTGACATACTCATGGAGCTTGCATGACTAACCTTGAAAGCAGCGAAGTTGTTCACATATGGAACGGATTCGTCAGAGTCTTCAAAATCATTGTCACTATCGCTAAGATTAGCATTATAGATTGCTTTATCTTTTCCTTGTCTCTTTAGGTTCGTTGGACACTCGAATGCTCTATGACCTTGTACTTCACACTCAAAACACCTTTTTGATTCATCCTTTTTTTAGTTATCATTTTTATTTTTATTTTGATCCCGATCATTAAAATATCTTCCCGCTTTACAATTTTAATTTTTACCAAATTTGGAATATTACGTTTTGAACTTGAGAATTTTTTTTAATTTTTTAGCAAATAAATCCATATCATCGGGATTAATATCGAACTCATCTGATTTAGACACTTCCTCTTTCTGAGCTTTTAAAGCTACTTGCTTATCTTTCATTTTTCTTTTATCTTTGGGAAAAATGTATAACTCATATATGGAGATCACCTACGAGATCTTCAAGCTTTAAAGTATCTAACACACCTAGGGAATTGAGAAGAGTGACTTTAGCACTAAAACGACTAGGAAAATATCTAAGAATATTTTTCCAACCCTATTTTCAATAATCCTATCACCCAAGTTTTAACATGACTTAACAATATCAGAGATACATGAATAAAACTCATCAAATGTTTCAATCTCTCTCATGTTAATGATTTTGAATTGAGTAGTGAGATTTTGAAGTTTGTACGCTATAAGTGCATCCCTTCCCTCATGGGTAAGTTCAAGAATGTCCCATGCCTCCTTTGAAGTTTCACTCGTCATGATACGATGAAACTCCTCAAGGGTAACTAAACTAAATAAAGAATTTAAACCTCTATAATTAAAGTTACTCAATTCTAACTCAAACTCACTCCATTCCTCTATGAATTTTAAAACAATTACTTCCCCAATAATGGTGGTTGGTGGTGACCACCCTTTTTTAACAGCTAACTAAACACGTTCATTAATTGATTTTAAAGAGGATTTCATGTGGACTTTCCAGTAAGTGTAATTAGTTCCATCAAACATAGGGGTATTTAATGAATAAGGTTCCATATAAACTCCATGATTCATCTAAGTAATTTTTAGAAACAATCTTTGATACCAATTTATGAAAGAGGGTTATATGCTTTAGCTTCAGCTTTAATTAAATTTACCACAATTTACAAACACTTGAACAATTAAATAGCAGTCTAGGAAGGAAGTCCCTTTGCTTTCCAATTTTATTTCATTAGCCTAATTACTAAGTGAGCATTCAAGATTCAATTGTAAAGATAAACAGACAAACCACCAGACGCTGATTGATGAGGAGACCCCAAATAGGAAAAACTTCGAACGACCAAGCCTAGACAAATTCACTACCTATATGGTTTTACAAGAAGAATCAATTGACTTGAAAAACTTGACTTCTCAAGCCCATGCAGATGAAGTCTTCAAAACCTCCATCCAAAGCTCCGTGCAATCCAACACAGCTTCATAACAACTATTTGCCTTGGTATCCACCGATTGCCTTTACTGTCTATACAGTTCAAAGTCCATCGCACAATCACGAACATATAATGAATAAATGTTTAGGTGGGTTTAGATTTAGAAAACTTGATCATAAAGGATCAATGATATTTGGAGAGGATTTTCCAAAGTGTTTTTTTCTTAAAGAGGCATAAAAAAGGCATGTAGAAACTTCTACAACGCACCTATATAAAAACAATGTTTCTAAAAACATGGGAAGGTGGGAAAAACTGAATGAAAACTCGCTTTCGTGAAAAACACTTCAGGTCGTCCGAACGACGTGGTATCTTATTCGAACGACATGCCTGATCCCATTCAAACACGAATTTGATGAGCTATCAAACGAGGGGAAAATGGATCGTTAGACCTTATTTAAATTTCGTTGAAATGAGGGTACCAGTCTCGTTGGAACGATCTTCATACGAGGCATCTAATAAGATTTTAGTGAAGGAAATGTTTTTAATTATTAAACTCATTTGATCCCAAGTTTAAACCAGATAAAGGACCTCGTTCAAACGACATATGAAATGTCGTTCGAACGACCTACAAAAATATAATATTTTTCAAAACACTTTAAAAAATATTTTAAAAATATTAAAAGATTCAAAACATTTTTCTCTAAATATAAAAATGTTTTGGGAATGAGCAAGAGGAAAGATGTAAGCTTTAAAGGAGACTTGTGCAAATACGACCACTAACTTCACTTGTAGGCTGGAGTATACGACACCTTAAAAACCTACGTGTTTTGACCAACAGAATAAGCCAATACTACAAATTGACTCAATATGAAAATTTGTCCATACACTTAAAATACACAAAAGAATGCAATTCTTTATAAAATAAATTTTCGATTTAAAAAGTATATTTGCATGTGTATTTGACGAAATTACAAATCCAAGGTTAATTTAAAAAGATTTTCAATTATAAAAACAGATTAACCAAGGTGAATCTAAGTCCACTAAGTCTTATACCTTTTCCTAAGTGGTGTGCTTAAGGCTCGGTATTAAGTGAATCCGGTTTGTTAATGAAGCTTTTTGGTGACCTCTTGGACAAAGACTCAAACATATTATGTCCAAGAAATTCAGACGATCTATTATGTGGAGCACATAGAGTATACTATACACTTATAATATCCTCCTTTGTTAAATTTCGAGACAAAATATGAAAGGAAAAATTACAAGAAAATGAAGGAAATCTACCATTTTACAGCTTGTCTGACCAATGGAATATATAAAAATAAAAAACTATATTTGTTACGAGTAACTAATAACTACAGGAGACTCAACCATCTTCAAGAGTCTCTTTTTCAAACTTTTAAACTTTAACTAACTAGCAATATCATCAACGTACCAATGTGAAGAAATATGACAAGGAAATATGATAAATATGAATATGTGACATAACACTGTGAACATGAACATCATATCTATCTAAAATAAGTCCCTCGGATATTCAATGCCCCTTAATAAACATGATATAGAAACAAAAACTCTAAGCAACCTAATACGATTTTAAAACTATACTCCTCTTATCTTCAAACTTCTCCCCATTTTTGTCATGAAAAACGACAAAGGAAAGAACTAAGCACATAATAAGATCAAGTTCTTGAAGCATTTGAAAAGAGTAAAACATGCTAGCCAAACCAAAAAATAGAGAAGAATCATATAATGAGTGAATAATTAACATGTTAGTCTAGGAAAGATGTAATCATGAGATTAAAGGCATAAGAGTAACAAGTTAAACGACACATGGGAAAATAAAATATATCAAACAAAGATATACGGATTGCTAAAAGATGTTAAGTATGCAAAAGTTAAGAGTTTACAAGGATTACAATGCATATGATGAATATGAACAAAAATCCAAATAACTTTAAACTAAGCCCAAAACAAACAAAGATTACATCATTTCTTCCTCCTCTTTAAAATTCCAAAGAGACACAAATTAATAAGATCACTATTAGAATTATACAAGGAGTACCTAACATTCTGTGCATGTGTATCAAATTATTTTTTAGTATTATCATAAAAGGAATAGCTCATGGGACCAAATTATGATAAAAAAAATATAACCCAATTGAGTTGATATCTGAGAGACGGTAGAATCCAACTCATTTTCAGTTAGATGACATGAACTAGATGCTCGTGACATAGAGGCGGGACAAGGAGGTAGTGGAGGAGTGACATGTAGTGGTATAGTGGGGTCATCAAGGTCGCTAAGCTAAGCTATTAATTTAAAATATGAATGAATAGTCAAAATAGATTTTGACGTTTCCTCAACTTCCCTTGGAAACAAAGGAACTCCGCACTCCAAAAGAAAAATCATGACTAAATGACCATAGGGAAGAGAGTGAACTTTAAAATTGTCCTTAGTGTGATCAAAGATCCAATCCAAGATCAAGTCACACAAAGACATACCTTCACCCAAACTAATGGCATACAAGTATCGTGCACATTTAGAAGTTACATTATGAGGGTGGTATGTGGGAAAAATACAAGAACAACTAACTATATTTAAGATGTAGAAGTCTTTAGCAAGATAAACTTGTAAAAAAGTCCTACCGTTCCATTCCTAAATATAGTTGTTGCTAAAAAGAGTGATAGCATCCCGGTTACTAGGTCCACTCAAATACTTCTAGTAAGGATATTTGTGATACTTTCACTACACCAAAACTGCCACCTTGTCATGGTCAAAAAATGTGACAAGTTTGAGGTGACAAGGGCAATTGTCACGGACTTGTCATGGTCAAGGTTCGTGATAATAAATGAAATTATCACGAACTTTGACTGTGACAAGTCTGTGACAAAGGAAAATTATCACGGTCAAAGTCCATGACAAATAAAAATTTATCATGAACTTTGATCGTGACAAGGGATATTTGTCACGGACTTATCATAGTCAAAGTCCGTGACAACTCTGAGTAGAATTTAAAAAAAAATTGTTGGACAGTATAGCCACTACTACTGCCCAGCAGCATATTTGTACCTATTACATCATATTTAAACCTGTCCAAACAACATATATATCAAGCAACATTCAATGTTCAATAACTAAATAAAATAAATACAAATATCTATAACCATAACTTACCAACAAATATCCATAACCAAATTAAAAAAAATACAAATAATATCTAATATCCAAATAAAATAAATACAAATAATTTCATGGAGTAGGGTGTTGAACAGGTCGGAAGAGGAAGGTAGGATGATGATGCTGGAATTAGCACCACCAGATAAGGTGTTTTCAAGCTCAATCTAAGAACAACAATGGCATCACAGTTATGTAAAAGGTAAGAGAATGAGATGAGGAGAAGAGGAGAGAGCACCAGGATATAAGTGGTTCAGCCTAAATTGGCCTACTTCCACTATGTGTGTGTGAATAACCTCACTGCAATAAGGCACTAATGGCCATGGATACAATCTCTCAAGCTTTTTCTCTCTACTGTGTATCTAGACAGAGTTTCAGCTAGGGTTCAATATCTGGGATCCTTTGCAAGGTAGAGGATGACCTCTATATATAGTACCTAGGGGGTGTAATGTACCCCCATGCATGCAATGAGCATGTGTGTGTTTGCCTCACCAATATGGGAAAGCCATCTGTCACTGTCACATGTAGAGAATGATGATGCAATATTCTCCCCGCGTGTGGGGAATAATCTTGTTATAACTGATTTGTGCCCACGTGCCCTTATCCAAATGTCAACAGATGCTCGGCTATCGCACCTGGTGTATGACCTCGGCCTGGGAGAGGCCGAGGTTGGTAAGTCTAGGTACTTGTTCGGTCCGAGTATTCCACGGAGGTCTCGGCCCAACCCCAGCCGAGATAATGGACGAGGTAGGCCTGAGACGAGGTTGAGCTGGAGTGTTGGAGTATCGACTAATGTCTTGATGAGATTGCTGGTGGCTTTATGTAAGCTCGGCCTATGTCTGGCCGAGGTTGCCATTCCAAGGTATACGAGAATGTTGTTGATCCTTGTGATGTCCCTTGGAGAGGCTCACGGTAATGTCGGCCTGGGTCGACCTTACTATGGTCGAGGGCTAGTATCGCGTGTCCAAGATGTCCAACTTCGGCCATAATCTCGGCTGAGGTTGGTGCCTCTGGGCCGAGGTCACACTTGGGCATATCAATCACCCCCCAGCCCTTAGTCATATGTGGGAGCAGGTGACTAGGGGTTTATCACACTTCCGAGGCCTGTCTATTACAATATGTGCTAATATTTGTTTGACACTTGTCCAATGTTGAAGTATGCTTGCGTGTTGGGCGTGTGCTGTTAGCCGCCCTTTGGGGCTCCCAAGGCAATGATGGGCCTTGGGAATTGAGCCTGTATATTTAAGGGTTTTGAACCCTATTTCCCTTCTTTCTTCATCACTTCGCTCATTTCCAGCCAACTCGTTCCTGCAGCTTTCTCTCTCTAGAAAGATCCTTGCGGAAGCTTTTGGAAGGTGGTTTTCTCGCGTCTTCTCGTCTCCTCCTTACTATTTCATCCTCAGGTAACCTTCGCCATACTTTTTCCTTCATTTTTCCTGCAAGTCTCCTTATTTTCGCATTTTCCGGCGAGTTCTGAGTTTCCCGACGAGATCACCATTATTTCAGGCGAACAATTCTTGCCACATTTAGTTAGTTTGATCTTTTACTGTTTTACTTCACTAGACAATCTTGTTTGTAGTTTTAGGAAGTCTCCTAAGTGTAGTGTCATCCTCTGATGCTCAGACCTTTATATCAGCTTCTTGAGGAGTTCCCCTCCCTTAGAGATAAGACTTTAGAAAAGATTAGACAAATAGAAAGAGCACAGGAGGAGGCTCGTAGGTCACAAGAGTTTCCCATTAGACCCATATTTCCACCACCTCTGAAGGTGATATATCCTGACCCCCCAGAGTTTTTCTATCAGACAGAGGTTCCTGCTGATCCCATACCAATGTCTGAGTCTGAATCTTCTACCTCAGACCCCATGTCTGTGGATTCCTTTCAGGAGGCCATGGACTTCACACCTCGGCCTGATCAGGCCCATGATCAGGCCGAGGTCTCCAACTGAGACTCGTCCCATAATAGCTCAAGTACCTCATCCTCTTCCTCAGAGGTTGAAATTATTGAGCCAAGTGTGGCTATACCACCACCACTTGGCGCCATTCCTCTGTCGGCCTTCACTGGTGTCGAGTTCGCTCAGAGGTTCCCGAGTAACCCATCAACATCTTCTCCGGCCGACATTGAGTTGGATGATGATGATGAGGCTGAGAGCGATGTCGACGTCTCTGAGGCGGCCGAGATCGAGAGTACTATTACTGAGGTAGACCTTCTCTGCTTCAGATATCTGTATTCTATCAGTCCCTCAATAAAGCTTAGGAGACCTCTCAGGGAGGAGAGGGCTTATCATGGCCGAGACGGCGAGATCTGCCTGTACAAGAAGATGTTCAAGTTGGGTTTTCATCTGCCCATTCACCCCATTATCAAATCCTTCCTTTCTTATATCAATTTGGCCCCCTCTCAACTATTTCTAATGCCTGGAGAGTCATAATAGGGGCCATAGTCTTATGGAAGGCTATCCACCACTCAGACCTTACAGTTCAGGTCTTCGTAGGTTGCTATGTACCTTCCTCGGCCAAAAATCGTCCGAGCTACTACCATTTTGTAGCTCAGAAGCCTGAGAAGAAAATGCTCCAAGTAACTCAGACTTCCAACCATAACTGGAAGCCTCGGTATTTCTTTTCTTTTGGGCCATGGGAATTTGGCCCATGTGTTCCCTCGTCTATTCTAGAGCCGAGGATGCCCCTAAGGTGGGGTAAAGTCACAATATCTGCGAGGGATGACCCTGGCCTGAGCCCATCGAACCTTCAGAAGGTGAAAGCCCTTGAAGATCAGGGGCTACATGGTTTGTTCGTCAGGTTCGAGCACCTGATGACTCCCCACTACCTCTATGGGACAGGTCTAGGTGGAAGTCCCCTTGCCGAGCTTGGTAAGCATTTTTGTTTTTTAAGTTTAACCTCTGAGTTTATTCATATCTGATTATCTAACTCAAATCTACTAATTTTTTGCAGAGCGATCACAGGATATTTCGGACGAGCTTTGGGAGATGGTTGCACCCAGCTTGACGAGACTTGCCAAGAAAGCAGTCCTTAACGCTCCTCCCCCAGCTCCCTCTGCCTCTAAGCCCCCAGCCACAAAGAAGAGGGCTCCAGAAGGTCATGCCCCTGAGGATCAGAGGCCGAGGAAGAAGACTGCTGACGCTGTCATCCCCATCTCTTCAGCTGATGCCCTGTTGGCTCGTCTAGATCAGTTGAAAATAACTGACATCATAGTCGGCCACAGTCTTCAGGCATTAGATGCCTTCAGCTCAACAATGACTGAGGCTGACAAACGCTTCTTCAGGTCACTGGACACCCCACTGCTAGTTGAGTTTGGCATTCACAGATCCATTCAGGTATGACTTGATCTTTCTGATTGTTCTTCACCCAAGTGCAACATCTGATTGTTCTCCAGCTCATTCATTATCACAAAATATGCAGAGCCTGGCAGCTATGCACCACTTATCCAACTGGACTCTGAGGAAATTTCCCCTCATCCAAAAGGGTCAAGAGGCCGAGAAGGTCCAGAGCACTCTGAACGCTGAGATTGAGCGCCTCAAGTCTGAGCTGAAGGATTCTGAGAAGAAGGTGAGGGGGTTGGAGAAGGACATCTCCCAGCTTGGTAAGGATCATGCTGCAGCTCTGAAGTCTAAGGATGAAGTTCTGCAGCAGAAGGTCAACTCAGCTGTTAGGGTAGCCCTCGATGATGCCTCTGAGAAGATAATCTCTGATTACAAGTCCTCCGAAGAGTTTATGAGCTTCAGCTTTGAATACCTTGAAAGAGGTATCAAAGCCACTATTAAGTGGGCCGACATCAAGAAGAGGGAGGCTGGTACTCTGAAAGCCTCAGATTTTGTAGGCCTCGGCTTTGCCGACCCCTATTTTGCCCAGGCCCTTCAGGAGGTGGAGGAGGCTGCCGCGCCCGCTGAGACTTCCACATTGGATGGCACTGAGGTTGAAGGGGCAGACCATTATGATGACGACGTGGCCGAGGTGACCAATGTTGCAGAGCCTAACGAAGCCGAGGATATCAACATTCCCCTCTCAAATCCTTAGATAATTTTTTAGCATTGTAACCTATTAACATTTTGAAACTTCTGTAATCCTTGATCTATTATTTCTGAATGTATCAACCTCTGAGGAGGATCATCCTTACTTTTATTGAATGTCATGTGATGTTTTCGCTCTCTTGTCTTGTTGCAATGATATCTTGTTTAAACTTAATCAATGGTCTGACCTAAGATGTTATCCCCCTTATCTCACCAGATTAATGATGTTAAGGGTCTGAGTTCATCCCATTATGGCGTCTGAGCTCAGACCTCGTCATCACTGAATGATGTTGTAAGGGTCTGAGGTCATCACCTAAGATGTTATCCTCATAATTAATCTCACCAAATTAATGATGTTAAGGGTCTGAGGTCATCACCTAGGATATTATCCTCATAATTAATCTCACCACATTAATAATGTTAAGGGTCCGAGGTCATCCCATTATGGTGTCTGAGCTCAGACCTCGTCACCACTGAATGATGTTGTAAGGGTATGAGTTCATCCCATTATGGTGTCTAAGCTCAAACCTCATCACCACTGAATGATGTTGTAAGGGTCTGAGGTCATCACCTAAGATGTTATCCTCATCATTAATCTCACCAAATTAATGATGTTAAGGGTATGAGGTTATCCCATTATGGCGTCTGACCTCAGACCTTGTCACCACTGAATGATATTGTAAGGGTCTGAGGTCATCACCTAAGATGTTACCCTCATAATTAAACTCACCAAATTAATGATGTTAAGGGTCTGAGGTCATCCCATTATGGTATTTGACCTCAGACCTCATCACCACTGAATGATGTTGTAAGGGTCTGAGGTCATCACCTAAGATGTTACCCTCATAATTAATCTCACCAAATTAATGATGTTAAGGGTCTGAGGTCATCACCTAAGATGTTATCCTCATAATTAATCTCACCAAATTAATGATGTTAAGGGTCTGAGGTCATCCCATTATGGTGTCTGAGCTCAGACCTCGTCACCACTGAATGATGTTGTAAGGGTCTGAGGTCATCCCATTATGGTCTCTGACCTCAGACCTCGTCACCACTGAATGATGTTGTAAGGGTCTGAGGTCATCACCTAAGATGTTATCCTCATAATTAATCTCTGACCAAATTAATGATGTTAAGGGTCTGAGGTCATCACCTAAGATGTTATCCTCATAATTAATCTCACCAAATTAATGATGTTAAGGGTCTGAGGTCATCCCATTATGGTGTCTGAGCTTAGACCTCGTCACCACTGAATGATGTTGTAAGGGTCTGAGGTCATCCCATTATGGTGTCTGACCTCAGACCTCGTCACCACTGAATGATGTTGTAAGGGTCTGAGGTCATCACCTAAGATGTTATTCTCATAATTAATCTCTGACCAAAGAATGAAGCGAGAACTGTCATGGGAACTGATCTTTATTAATAACATCTTCATAATAAGATAGTACATTTACATAAAACTCTATGAAACATCATATGTAATATCTCTTTAGGTGATCAGCATTCCATGGGTTAGCGAAAGGTTCTCCTTCTAGGTTTTCTAGCCTGTAGGTGTCAGGCACAACCTCTTTTGTCACTTTGTAGGGGCCATGCCAGTTTGGGTGAAGCTTATTTTCTTTTTGTAGGGTCTTCTTTAGCACTAGGTCTCCTACTGCAATGGGTCTTGACTTCACCCTATGGTTGTAGAATTTCGCTGCCCTCGGTTGGTAGGCTGCTTGTCTGACCTCTGCGTCCTCTCTTCTTTCTTCGATAATATCTAGGTCTAGCCTCCTCTCTTCCCCATTATTGTCAGGGTCATAGGTCTGAATCCAATGAGTTGAGAGCCCTACCTCCGTTGGTATGACGGCCTCTGAGCCATGTGCCAACATGAACGGGGTTTCACCTATTAGTATCCCTGTCGTGGTTCTATAGGCCCATAACACAGCGTAGACCTCTTCAGTCCATCTTCCCTTCGCATCTTCTAACCTCTTCTTGATTCCATCCAGGATAGTTCTATTTGTGACCTCAGTCTGACCATTTGCCTGAGGTCGGCCAGGACATGAGAAGAATTGCTTAATCCCTACTCTTAGGCAATACTTTTCTAAAGAGGAGTTCTTGAACTGGGTCCCATTGTCCGAGATGAGAGTGTTTGGGAGGCCATATCTGCATATGATATTCCTCCAAATAAATTGGAAGGTCTTCTACTCTATGATTTTTATCATCGGCTCTGCCTCCGCCCACTTTGAGAAGTAGTCTATGGCAACTATCAAGAATCTATAGTTATTGGAGGCTCTTGGTAGGGGTCCTACTAAGTCAATACCCCATACTGCAAATGGCCATGGAGAGGTGATTGACGTCATAGGCTGATGGGGCTGATGAGGAATAGTGGCGAATCTTTGACATTTATCACACTTCTTTACGTAAGCTGCGGCGTCCTTGGACAAAGTTGGCCACCAGTACCCCTGTGTGATGATTCTCTTGGCCAAGGGTCTTCCCCCTATGTGGCTAGAGCAAGAACCCTCATGAACCTCTTGTAAGACCCGGGGAACTTCCGTGGGATGCACACATCTGAGGAGAACTTGGCAGCCCTATATCTCAATTTTCTCCTATCTAGCTTGGACTCAGGTAGCTCTCCCCCTATAATATACCTGACGAGGGGGTCGATCCATGAGTCTCCTAGGTTCAAATTGTGACACGGGTTACATACCTCTTCTTCCTCGATGGTTTCCTTTCTCAAGACCTCGATCGGAATGGACCTTCCTACATCTGTCTTCATTACCGAGGCCAGCCTTGCCAATGCATCTGCGTGATTGTTACTTAGTCGAGGCACTCTCTTCAGTTTTGCCTCTTCAAAAGATTCTAACAACCTTCCTACCCTCTTTAAGTACTTGGCCATCCTTTCATCTTTGGCCTCATAGATCCCCAGTACTTGATTGATAACCAACCTTGAGTCGCTGTGGAGTAGGAGTCGCTTTACGCGAAGAGTTGTTGCCAATAAGAGACCTGCTATCATGGCCTCATACTCGGACTCGTTGTTTGAGGCCTAGAAGTTGAACCTCAGGGCGTATTCAATGTTCGCACCATCCGGAGCCAAGAGTATCAACCCCGCACCGCTTCCACTGTCGTAGGAAGAGCCATCAGCGAAGAGGCTCCATACGTCTGTATCTGATGAAATGGCTCCTTCTGTCATGACTCCTTGTTTGAAGAGATATCGATCCTCCTCGTCCTCCGCAATTCTGCTCATAACTTTTTTGGATGCGACCTCTTCCAAATTTTGAAAGACACTTGGTGTCGTCTCTTCCTAATTTCGGAAGACACTGCGGTTTGTCTCTTCCATGCCCCCCAGGCCTTTCTCTGCCTCGGCCTCTTCCCATGTGAACTCAGCAATAAAATCTGCGAGGGCCTGCCCTTTGATGGCTGTCCTAGGTTGGTAGGCAAGATTGTACTCCCCCAACTCGATGGCCCAGGTCATCAACCTCCCGAATTTCTCAAGTTTATGCAGGACCTGTCTTAGTGGGGAGTCAGTGAGGACTATCATGGAGTGAGCTTGGAAGTAGGGCTTTATTTTTCTTGAAGCATGTATCAGGGCATAGGCCAACTTTTCCATGCGAGGGTAATTATGTTCAGCCCCTTGAAGGGCTTTACTGTTGAAATACACAGGCCTTTGGATCCGATCCTCTTCCCATATTATGGCCGCACTGATGGCTGATTCAGAGCCTGCCAGATACACATACAACTTTTCTCCTGCAACGGGTCGAGATAGCAATAAGGGGGATCCTAAGTAAGATTTGAGTTGGTTGAAGGCTTTTTCACACTCTTCGTCCCATTGGAAGGCCTTTCTTAGAACTTTAAATAATGGAAGACACTTGTCCGTTGCCCTAGAAACAAACCTGTTATAAGGGCAGCCACTCTCCCCGTAAGTCTTTGGACATCCTTGATACTCCTAGGAGTCTTCATGTCAACTAATGCCTTGATTTTCTCAGGGTTCGCTTCAATTCCTCTCTGGTTAACGATGAATCCCAAGAACTTCCCAGCTCCTACTCCGAATACACACTTTGCTGGGTTGAGTTTCATTTTGTATGAGTCCATAACATCGAAGGTCTTCTCAAGGTTTGCTACGTGAGTGCAAGCTTTCAAGCTCTTTGTTAGCATATCGTCTACATACACCTCCATAGTCTTACCTATTTGCTCTTCGAACATCTTATTGACAAGACGTTGGTACGTTGCCCCTACATTTTTCAGACCGAAGGGCATCACTTTGTAGCAGTACGTCCCTTTGTCCGTAATGAAGTCTGTCTTCTCAGAGTCTTCAGCATCCATGAAGATTTGGTTATAGCCTGAATACGCGTCCATGAATCTCATGAGCTCATGTCCCGCCATCGCATCCACCATCTAATCTATCCGAGGTAAGGGATAGCTATCTTTTGGACAAGATCTGTTCAAGTCAGTGAAATCCACACACATTCTCCACTTCCCATTGGCCTTAGGCACGATGACTGCATTTGAGAGCCACTCCGGATAGGTAACTTCTCTTATGAACTCGGCCTCTTCCAAATTTTTGACCTCTTCTCGGATGACGTCGTATTTCTCCCTGGAGTAGACTCTTTATCTCTGTTTGATAGGCTTGGCATCTCTGGTCACGTTGAGATTGTGACTCATCACCTCAGGATCGATGCCAAGCATGTCTGCATGACTCCATGCAAAGACACTCTGTCTCCTCATGACGAAGTTTATCAGCTCTTCCTTGGTTCCTGGTGATATGCCACAAGTGTTACCTCGGCCTAGAGACACCAACCTTGGCCGAAACATTGACCGACCCAAGATACGCCGGAGGCCCCCGGTATCATCCCTCGGCCAGACCAGGGTCGGCCCAGGCTGACATTGCCATCTACACTTCCAATGGGTACTGCGCGCGTCATAGGCATCAACAGCATTCACATATACTTGGGTATGGAAACCTCGGCCGTACCTAGGCCGAGATGTCAGGAAACCTTGACAACCACCATGGAACCAGTTCAGCCTCGGCTTGGGCCGAGGTCACCAAAAGCCCTAATAATCTTCAGCAGTGACTCATTATTACCTCGGCTGGGGCCGACCCAGCATGATGTCTCGGCTGAGATTAGGCCGAGACTCCTTATGACACTTCCCGGATTGAGCGGATACCAAGCCTCTACAGCTCGGCCTCTCCCAGGCCGAGGTCATACACCAACATGACTGCCGAGCATCTGTTGACATTTGGATAAAGACACCTGGGCACAAATCAGTTGTAACAAGATTATTCTCCACATGGGGGAGAATACTTCATCATCATTGCTTACATGTGACAAGGACAGGTGGCATTCCCACATTTGTGAGGATATCACACACATTCTCACTGCGTGCATGGGGGGTACATTACACCCCCTAGACACTATATACAGGGGTCATCCCCTACCTTGCAAAAGGATCTCATTCATGCAACCCTAGCAGAAACCCTGTCAAAATATACTGTAGTGAGAGAGAGAGCTTGAGGGAATTGTACCCATGGTCATTAGTACCATCTTTCAGTGATATTACAAACACACTCACTGTGAACGTAGGCCAAACAGGCTGAACCACCTATATTTCGGTGTTGATCTCCTCATATCCTCACCTCCTTCTCTTACCTCTTTTCATAGTTGTGCTGCCATTGTTATATACATATAGAGCTTGGAAACACCTTACCTGGTGGTGCTGGTTCCCAGCATCATCATTTTGGCGCCGTCTGTGGGAATTTAGAGGCTATCTCTTCCTAATCTTCAGCTTTACCTCATCGGAGACTCTGGTGGTGAACCAGGAACCACCCCTTGTGTGGAGCTGTTTCACCATTGAAAGAAGTCCTTTAAGGTATTAAGCTCACTTGCTGTTCAAGCTCCTTATTGATAATACATGGCACCGGAATTACCACCGCCTCTTCCGCCGCCCGGAGGTGGAGGGGATAGCTCCAGTCAGTCTCCTCCCCAGTCAGAAATGGCGGAGGTAGCAGCGGCCTTGAAATCTTTGGCTGCAACACAACAAGCCATGAAGGAGCAATTTGCCCAGCTCAGCCAAACCATGATGATGAGACCACCTGGAGTCTCCCCGGACATGATAACTCCGGCGGCAGTTCATCCTCATCCCGACGCCAGGGGACCACCCCAGGCGCCCATGAAGGACCAACCTGCACCCCAACGGAGGAGGGACGTTGCTGACCCTAGGCGCTTGCACCTGGGGAGGCAAGGGAACCCTTGCCCGGAGGACAGGTATGATGACCTAGAAGTTGAAAAGGCCCCGGAAGACTGCTGGGAGCCGTATGAGGTGTCAGATAACACTGTACGACCTCTTAGGCAGAGCCAAGGATGTGTCGGCCGAAGAAGAGACGAGGCCCAACAAAGAGGGTCGGCCTTTGACAGGCAGAGTCAAGGATGTGTCGGCCGAGGAAGAGATGAGGCCCAACAGAGAGGGTCGGCCTTTAACAGGCTGAGCAGAGGGTCGGCCTTAGAAAGGCTGGGCCCAGTCAATGACCTGAGGCAAAGGCTATCGAGGTCAAGGAGAGCGGCCGTCTCTCAAAGAGGTAATAGGCCAGCTCGGCCAGATCAAGGCCGACCCTTGGAGAGAAGAGCCAGGGAGCAGGAAGAGGTCAATAGTCAGCGTGTTGTGGCTAGGGAACCCTCTGTCCATCGTAGGGAGGTGGCAGGGGATAACCTCGGCCTAGCTGAAGAGAGAAGACCCTGGAATGACTCAATCCAACGTCTTGAAGAGAAGATAGGGGACCTCATCAAGAGCAGGGACCCATTGCAGAGGGGCTACTCGGAGGGTTCCCCGTTTGTAGCTAGGATAATGGGATTCCCAACCCCAGCTAAGTTCAAGCCTCCTACAGTGACGCCTAAGTATGATGGCAACACTAACCCAGTGCACCATATCGAGATATATCAGTCGGCGGCAGATATTTACTCGATTCCTGATGAGATGAAGTGTAGGGCCTTCTTAGGGACCTTGACAGGGGCAGCTCATAGTTGGTTCACCTCTCTTCCAAAGAACTCGATTGAAAACTTCAAGGGCCTAGCAGAGAAGTTCATCCACAACTTCTTCTTTGGGGTAAGACCTCAGAAGAAGACTACCCACCTCTTGTATGTCAAACAGGCTAAGGGCGAAAGCCTAAGAGACTACATAGCAAGGTTCAACAAGGAGAAGTTGGAGGTGGAAGACTATGAAGAGAGCATAGCTATGACCGCCCTGATAGGAGGCCTCCAGAAGGGGAAGCTATTATGGAAGTTAGTGGAAGACCCTCCTAAGTCTATGGCAGAGCTGCTGGCAACAGCGGGGAGAGTGATGAATGCGGAAGAGGCAATGGCTGCCAAATATGAGGAGGAGAACCGTGGCAGCACTATGAGGTCCCAGGGCAAGAAAGAGGGGAAGAAGAGGTCAGCAGACGACAAGTTAGCTCATTACACTCCTCTGACTGTGAGCTGTGAGCACATCCTTAATGAGATCAAGACTGACCGGGCTCTGAGGTGGCCAGAAAAATTGAAGGCCCCACCACATAAGAGCAATAAAAACCTCTGGTGTGAGTTCCATCAGGATCACGGACATGTCACAGAAAAATGCTTTGCTCTGAAGGACGAGATCGAGAAGATGCTGAAATCCGAGAAACTGAGAAAGTATGTGGATGCCAAGGCCCCGAAGGGTGGAAGAGAAGACCCTAGGAAGAGAAGAGATGACAGGTGCCGCAGCGATGTCCCGACTAGAAGGCATGACGATTCAGAGGGTGATGATGGCGATGACCCGGATCTCCCACCTAAGGATGACAACACCCCAGTAAAGAGGGTAGGAATGATCTCCTTTGGTGTTAGCACCATATGTGGGGGATTCGCGGGAGGTGGCTCTGAGGTAGCCGATAGGAAGCCTCATGTAGCGGAGGCCAAGTCAGTGGTCAAGACTGAGGTTGTGAATCTGACCTCTTCTGATGCATTACAGAAGAGAAAGAAAGTAGACATGGACACCCTAGTGGTGGGATTCTCCAGACTTGACTTCAAGGGCATCTTAGCCCCCCATGATGACCCTCTAGTCATAACAACAAGGGTGCATGGGTGCGATGTAGGGAGAATCTTCATAGATGGGGGAAGCTCAGCAGATGTGATGTTCTGGCCTTGTTTCAAGAGCTTGGGTCTTAGCAGGGCAAGGCTGGTACCCTACCATCACCCATTGATAGGCTTCAGTGGTGAGAAGGTACACCCATTGGGCATGTATGAAATGGATGTACGGATGGGAGATAAGTGGCCTAAGAGGCTGACTAAGAAGATAAACTTTTTTGTCATGGACGAAAATGTCTTCTCGGCCTACAACCTCATCATCGGAAGAGTGGCCCTCAAGGAGTTTGAAGTCGTGCCGTTAACGGTCAACCAAATGCTAAAATTCCTGACTCCTTATGGGGTAGGGGAAGTGCAAGGGGATCAGACCACGGCACGAGAGTGTTATTTCAACTCGGTCGAAGAGCGAGAGACCCATAAGAGAGCAACCGCCACTTACAATATTGACACACTTGATCCCAGATATGAAACAAAATTAAAGAAGGGCGAGGCCGCGGAAGAGGTATAATCCATCGTCCTCAATGAGGACGAGCCGGAAAAAACCGTCCAGGTCGGCAAGGCCCTGGAGCAAGGGATCAAGGAAGAGCTGATAAACTTCCTTAGGAGGAGGCAGAGCGTCTTCGCGTGGAGTCATGCAGACATGCCTGGCATCGACCCTGGGATCATGACCCACAAGCTCAACGTGGATGGAGATGCTAGGCCTATTAAACAGAGGCGAAGGATCTACTCCAGAGAGAAGTATGAGGTCATCCGGGAAGAGGTGAAGAAGTTGGAAGAGGTCGAGTTCATAAGAGAGGTTACTTATCCAGAGTGGCTCTCAAATGCAGTCATCGTGCCTAAGGCCAATGGAAAGTGGCGGATGTGTGTAGATTTCACAGACCTGAATAGGTCTTGCTCGAAAGATAGCTATCCCTTACCTAGGATAGACCAGATGGTGGATGCAATAGCAGGGCACGAGCTTATGAGTTTCATGGAGGCTTATTCAGGTTATAACCAAATCTTCATGGATGCCGAGGACTCTAAGAAGACAACCTTCATTACTGACAAGGGGACGTACTGTTACAAGGTGATGCCCTTTGGTCTGAAAAATGCTGGGGCAACGTATCAACGTCTTGTCAATAAGATGTTCGAGGAGCAGATAGGTAAGACCATGGAGGTGTATGTGGATGATATGCTAACGAAGAGCCTGAAAGCATGTACTCACGTAGCGGACCTTGAGAAGACCTTTGATGTCATGGACTCCTACAGAATGAAGCTCAACCCGGCAAAATGTGTCTTCAGGGTAGGAGCCGGGAAGTTCCTGGGGTTCATCGTTAATCAGAGGGGGATTGAAGCAAACCCGAAGAAAATCAAGGCGCTACTCGACATGAAGACTCCTAGGAGTATCAAGGATGTTCAGAGACTCACTGGAAGGGTGGAGTCCCTTAACAGGTTTGTTTCCAGAGCCACAGACAAGTGTCTTCCATTCTTCAAAGTTCTGAGAAAGGCCTTCCAGTGGGACGAAGAGTGTGAAAAGGCCTTTGATTAACTTAAGTCCTACTTGGGGTCTCCCTTGCTGCTGTCCCGGCCCATCGTGGGAGAGAGGTTGTTTGTGTACCTGGCAGTCTCTGAGTCAGCCATTAGCGCGACCATCATACGAGAAGAGGATGGGGTTCAGAGACCCGTGTACTTCAATAGTAAGGCCCTTCAAGGGTCTGAACAAAACTATCTCCGGATGGAGAAGTTGGCTTATGCACTGATACATGCCTCAAGGAAGATGAAGCCTTACTTCCAAGCTCACTCTATGATAGTCCTCACCGACTCACCACTACGGCAGGTTCTGCACAAGCTTGAAAAGTCTGGAAGATTGATGACCTGGGCCATCGAGCTAGGAGAGTATGATCTTACCTACCAGCCCAGGATAGCCATCAAGGGGCAGGCCCTCACAGACTTTGTCGCTGAGTTCACCTGGGAAGAGGCAGATAGAGGTTCGGAAGAGGCCGAGACAGAGAATGGCCTGGATGAAGGTGAAGAGAAAAACCGTAGTATCTTCCGAAATTCGGAAGAGCCGGCACCAAACGTCTTCCAAGGCCGAGAAGAGGTTGTACCAGGAAAAACCCGGAGCAGAGTGGAAGAGAACGAAGAGGATCGGTACCTCTTCAAGAAGGGGGTTATGAGTGAAGGAGTCTTCTCATCCGATGAGGACGTGTGGAGCCTCTTCGTTGATGGCTCTTCTTGTGACCATGGAAGCGACGCGGGGCTAGTACTCTCGGCTCCAGATGGCGCCAACATTGAGTACGCCTTGAGATTCAACTTTAAGGCCTCCAACAACGAGTCTGAGTATGAGGCCATGATAGCAGGTCTCTTGTTGGCAACAGCTCTTCGAGTAAAGCGGCTCCTACTCCATAGCGACTCGAGGTTGGTTGTCAATCAAGTGCTGGGGGCATACGAGGCCAAGGATGAAAGGATGGCCAAATACCTAAAGAAAGTAAGAGGGTTGCTAGAGTACTTTGAAGAGGCCAAACTGAAGAGAGTGCCTAAACTGAGCAATAATCACGCTGATGCATTGGCAAGGCTGGCCTCAGCAATGAAGACAGACTTGGGAAGAACCATCCCAATTGAAGTCTTAGGAAAGGTAAGTATCGAGGAGGACGAGGTATGTAACCCTTGTCACAATGTAAACCTGGGAGACTCGTGGGTTGACCCGATTGTCAGATACCTAAGAGAGGGGGATCTACCTGAGTCTAAGATGGAAAGAAAAAAGTTGAGATACAGAGCTGCAAAGTTCTCATTGGTAGGAGACGTCTTGTATAAAAAAAGGGTTTCTCTTGCCCCTCCTCAGATGTGTGCATCCTGTGGAGGTACCTCGGATCTTACAGGAGGTTCATGAAGGCTCCTGCTCCAGCCACATAGGAGGAAGACCCTTAGCTAAGAGGGTCATCACTCAGGGATACTGGTGGCCCACCTTATCTAGGGACGCTGCCGACTATGTGAAGAGGTGTGACAAATGTCAGAGGTTCGCCACTATCCCTCACCAACCCCATCAGCCTATGACGTCGATCTCTTCTCCATGGCCATTTGCGGTATGGGGATTGACTTGGTAGGACCTTTGCCAAGAGCTGTCAACAACTATAGATTCTTGATAGTTGCCATTGACTACTTTTCAAAATGGGTAGAGGCAGAGCCAATGATAACAATTACGGAGCAGAAGACCTTTCAGTTCATCTGGAAGAACATCATATGTAGGTATGGCCTCCCAAACACGCTCATCTCCGATAATGGGACCCAATTCAAGAATGCCTCCTTAGAGAAGTATTGCCAAAGTCTGGGGATCAGACAGTTCTTCTCTTCTCCTGGTCGACCTTAAGCAAATGGCCAGACAGAGGTCACGAACATAACTATCTTAGATGGAATCAAGAAGAGGTTAGAAGACGCGAAGGGGAGATGGATAGAAGAGGTCTACGCTGTGCTGTGGGCCTACAGAACTACGGCAAGGACACCCACAGGAGAAACCCCATTCATGCTGGCACATGGCTCAGAGGCAGTCATACCAACGGAGGTAGGACTGCCAACTCATCGGATTCAGACCTACGACCCTGACAGCAATGGGGAAAAGAGAAGGCTAGACCTGGATCTCATTGAAGAGAGAAGAGAAGACGCAGAGGTCAGGAAAGCAGCCTATCAGCAGAGGGCAGCAAGATTCTACAATCAAAGGGTGAAGTCAAGGCCCATTGCGGTGGGAGACCTAGTGCTTAAGAAGACCCTGCAGAAGGCAAACAAGCTACACCCGAACTGGCATGGCCCCTACAAAGTGACGGAAGAGGTTGTGCCTGGCACATATAGGCTAGAGAACTTAGAGGGAGAACCTTTCACCAACCCGTGGAATGCTGACCACCTGAAGAGATATTTTATATGATGTTGCATAGGATTTGTAATTTGTAAATGTATCATCTTATCGAGAAGAGGTTGTTAATAAAGATCAGTTTCCGTGGCAAATTCTTGTTTCATTCTTAGAGCAAAGATATTATAGGGAAATAACATCATTAATTTGGTGATATATTTATGAGGCTAACCTCTTAGGTGATGACCTCAGACCCTCATAACATCACTCGGTGGTGACGAGGTCTGAGCTCAGACACTTGGGTTAGATGACCTCAGACCCTTAACATCATTAATTTGGTGATATATTTATGAGGCTAACCTCTTAGGTGATGACCTCAGACCCTCATAACATCACTCGGTGGTGACGAGGTCTAAGCTCAGACACCTGGGTTAAATGACCTCAGACCCTTAACATCATTAATTTGGTGACACTTATTATGAGGCTAACCTCTTAGGTGACGACCTCAGACCCTCATAACATCACTCGGTGGTGACGAGGTCTGAGCTCAGACACTTGGGTTAGATGACCTCAGACCCTTAACATCATTAATTTGGTGACACTTATTATGAGGCTAACCTCTTAGGTGACGACCTCAGACCCTCATAACATCACTCGATGGTGACGAGGTCTGAGCTCAGATACTTGGGTTAGATGACCTCAGACCCTTAACATCATTAATTTGGTGATATATTTATGAGGCTAACCTCTTAGGTGATGACCTCAGACCCTCATAACATCACTCGGTGGTGACAAGGTCTGAGCTCAGACACTTGGGTTAGATGACCTCAGACCCTTAACATCATTAATTTGGTGATATATTTATGAGGCTAACCTCTTAGGTGATGACCTCAGACCCTCATAACATCACTCGGTGGTGACGAGGTCTGAGCTCAGACACCTAGGTTAGATGACCTCAGACCCTTAACATCATTAATTTGGTGACACTTATTATGAGGCTAACCTCTTAGGTGACGACCTCAGACCCTTATAACATCACTCGGTGGTGACGAGGTCTGAGCTCAGACACTTGGGTTAGATGACCTCAGACCCTTAACATCATTAATTTGGTGATATATTTATGAGGCTAACCTCTTAGGTGATGACCTCAGACCCTCATAACATCACTCGGTGGTGACGAGGTCTGAGCTCAGACACCTGGGTTAGATGACCTCAGACCCTTAACATCATTAATTTGGTGACACTTATTATGAGGCTAACCTCTTAGGTGACGACCTCAGACCCTCATAACATCACTCGGTGGTGACGAGGTCTGAGCTCAGACACTTGGGTTAGATGACCTCAGACCCTTAACATCATTAATTTGGTGATATATTTATGAGGCTAACCTCTTAGGTGATGACCTCAGACCCTCATAACATCACTCGGTGGTGACGAGGTCTGAGCTCATACACCTGGGTTAGATGACCTCAGACTCTTGACATCATTAATTTGGTGATATTCATTATGAGGCTAACCTCTTAGGTGATGACCTCAGACCCTTATAACATCACTCGGTGGTGACGAGGTCTGAGCTCAGACATCTGGGTTAGATCACCTCAGACCCTTAAGTAATGGTTATGATAACATCATAGTAAGTAATGACTTCAGAGATTGCATAGCATTCAAATACATTCAGAGATCAAGATGAAGGAAGACATTGGCATTCAATAAAAGGAAGAAATTACAACATTTAGGTGTCTGATAAATTACAAGTCCAGAGTTACAAGTAAAACAAATACAAAGTACAAGGCCAAGTTAAGCATCTGAGGGAGGAACATTCAATGTCTCGTCTGGGTTGGCCTGTTCAACATTGGTCACCTCAGCCACTTCATCGGCAGGGTCAGTCCCTCCGAGATCAGTCCCTTCCAGAGTAACAGTCTGACCAGCGGCAGCAGCCTCGTCCTCTATCTCTTGCAAGGCCTGGGCAAACTGAGGGTCGGCGAGGCTGAGGCCCACAAAGTCGGAGGCCTTTATGGTGCCAACCTCGGTTTACCTGACCTCGGCCCATTTGGTGGTGGCCTTGATACCTCTTTCGAGGTATTCCAGACCAAAACCTATGAACTCCTTAGAGACCTTGTAATCAGCAATTGCTTTCTCTGAGGCATCTACAAGAGAGGCCTTCACAGCAGCATTGACCTTCCTCTGCAGGGCATCGTCCTTGTCCTTCAGGGCCTTGGCATGGCTTTGGAAGAGTGCAGAGATATCTTTTTCTAGACCTGGGCCTTATTTTCAGAGTTCTGGGCCTTGGTCTCGGCATTCAGCAACTCTGACCTCAAACGGTCAACCTCGGCCTTCAGGGTGCTCTCAACCTTCTCAGCCTCTTGCCCCTTCTGAATCAGAGGCAATTTCCTCAGGGCCCAGTTAGATAGCTGGTATATGGCGGTCACACCCTGCACAGATAATAAAGAGGTTAGAGGGAAATAAATTCAGACGTTGCACTTGCAAAATTATTGGCAAAAGGAACAAGCCATACCTGGACGGCTCTGTGGAGGCCGAACTCAACCATCATATGAGTGTCCATAGCCCTGTAAAAATGCTTGTCGGCATCAGTCATCACATTGGCAAGGGCATCCATGGCCTGTCTACTGTTGCCGACCACGCTGTCGGTAAGCTTTAGCTGGTCCAGACGAGCTGATAATGTGTCGGCTGTGATAGGGATCGCAGCGTCTGAAGTCTTCTTTTGCCTAGAGGTCGGCCTCTGATCCTCAGGGGCATGGACCTCAGGGGCCCTCTTCTTGGATTTGGATGTTGAGGGAGCAGGTGGAGGAGCGCTCAAACTAGTCTTCTTGACGAGCCTAGCCAAACTTGGAGCTGCCATCTCCCACAACTCGTCCAAAACGCCTGGTGGTCTCTCTGCAAAAGTGAAAAGATAAGAGTTAGGAATCAAATATGAATGATCAGAGGTTAGACTTGAACTAAAAAGAAAAATCCTTACCAAAGTCAACTAGGGTACTTCCACCTAAGCTCGTCCCCGAGAGGTATTGGGGGGTCAGCAGATGCTCGAACTTGATAAACAGCCCATGTGCCCCTTGGTCTTGCAGGGCCTTAACCTTTTTGCTATTTTGAACACTTAGTCCAGGATCGGCCCTTGCAGACATGGTGACTTTACCCCATCTGAGGGGTATTCTCGGCTCAAAAATGGAAGAGGGAATAAACAAGCCAAATTCCCACGGCCCTGAGGCAAAAAAGTACCGAGGTTTCCAATTATGATTCGAGGTCTGAGTGACCAAGAGCATATTTTTCTCAGGCCTCCGAGCCACGAAGTGATAGTAGCTCGGATGATTCTTGGCCGAGGTGGGAACGTAACACCCAGCAAAGACCTGAACTGGTAGGTCAGAGTGGTGGACTTCCCTCCACAAGATGATGGCCCCTATAATAACTCTCCAAGCATTGGGAGAGAGCTGCGAGGGGGCCAAATTGATGAAGGAAAGAATGGACCTAATGACAGGGTGAAAGGGAAGACGAAAACCTAGTTTGAACATCTGCTCGTACAAGCAGACTTCTCCATATTGACCATGGTAGGCCCTCTATTCCCTCAGAGGTCTCCTTAATTGGATTGAGGGACTGATGGAGTATAGGTATCTGAAGTGCAATAGATCCACCTCAGTGACCGTGCTCTCGAACTCGGCTGCCTAGATATGTCAACATCATTTTCGGCGTCCTCATCATCGTCAGGCTCAACGTCGGCTGGAGCAGACGTAGACGGGTTACCAGGGAACCTCTGAGCAAACTCGGCCCCGGTAACGGCCGACAGGGGGATAGCATCTAGAATGGGTGGCACAACCACACTTGGCTCAACAACTTCAACCTCGGAAGAAGAACCTGAGGTACCTGTGCCATTTTGAGACGAGGCGCGGCTGGAGACCTCGGCCTGGTCAGGGTCCTGACCGGTCTGAGGACTAAAATCCATGGCCTCTTGGAAAGAGTCCACAGACATTGGGTCGGAGGTAGAAGACTCAGACTCAGACATCGGCAAGTTATTGGCAGAGACGTCTGTCTGATAGAAATTCTCAGGTGGACGAGGGTATACCACCTTGAGAGGTGGAGGAAAGAGGGGTCTGACAGGGAATTCCTGTGACCTACGAGCTTCTTCTTGAGCTCTCTCTATTTGCCTAATTTTCTCTAAGGTCTTTTCTCTAAGAGAAGGGAAGTCCTCAATAAGTTGGTACAGGGGTCTGAGCATTAGGGGATGACCCAAAACTTTGATCGACCCTAAACTTGAGGAAAACTCCTAAAACTACAAACAAGTTTGGCTTGAAAAATAAAGGAGCCCAAAGATCAAATTAAGGAGTTTTTCAGAAAACCTAGTTCACCGGAAAATTTAACTCCTCGCTGGAAAACTCATAGGACCACCGGAAAACTCAAAACCTCGCCGAAAAATTCAAATCAAAATGCCAAAAATTAAGGAAATGGGGAGGGAGAGGTACCTGAAGATGAGTTGAAGGTTGGAAAAGAAGAAATCTCGCAAGAGACGAGGAGGATCCTCTGCAGAAAGGGCGGTGGAACGAAGAGGCCTCGGATAGAGAATTTGCAGAAAATAGCGCGCGAAAGAGAGAAATGAGGAAGTAGAAAGAGAAAGAAAGGGTTTAACCCTTAAATACCTAGGCACACTTCCCAAGGCTCATCATTGCCTTGGGAAACCCAAGGGACAGTTGACAGCACACGCAAGACAGGTGGACAAGCCTTAGCCTGGGACAGGTGTCACGCAGGTGTAAACCTTGGGACGAACAGGCCTCGGAGGTGAAGCAATCCCCTAGCCACTTGCCCTCGCATGTGACTAAGGGTTGGGGGGTGATTGATATGCCACAAGTGTTACCTCGGCCTAGAGACACCAACCTCGGCCGAAACATTGACCGACCCAAGATAGGCCGGAGGCCCCCGGTATCATCCCTCGACCAGACCAGGGTCGGCCCAGGCCGACATTGCCATCTACACTTGCAATGGGTACTGCGCGCGTCATAGGCATCAACAGCATTCACATATACTTGGGTATGGCAACCTCGGCCGTACCTGGGCCGAGATGTCAGGAAACCTTGACAACCACCATGGAACCAGTTCAGCCTTGGCTTGGGCCGAGGTCACCAAAAGCCCTAATAATCTTCAGCAGTGACTCATTATTACCTCGGCTGGGGCCGACCCAGCATGATGTCTCGGCTGAGATTAGGCCGAGACTCCTTATGACACTTCCCGGATTGAGCGGATACCAAGACTCTACAGCTCGGCCTCTCCCAGGCCGAGGTCATACACCAACATGACTGCCGAGCATCTGTTGACATTTGGATAAAGACACCTGGGCACAAATCAGTTGTAACAAGATTATTCTCCACATGGGGGAGAATATTTCATCATCATTGCTTACATGTGACAAGTACAGGTGGCATTCCCACATTGGTGAGGATATCACACACATGCTCACTGCATGCATGGGGGGTACATTACACCCCCTAGACACTATATACAGGGGTCATCCCCTACCTTGCAAAAGGATCTCATTCATGCAACCCTAGCAGAAACCCTATCAAAATATACTGTAGTGAGAGAGAGAGCTTGAGGGAATTGTACCCATGGTCATTAGTACCATCTTTCAGTGATATTACTCACACACTCACTGTGGACGTAGGCCAAACAGGCTGAACCACCTATATTTCGGTGTTGATCTCCTCATATCCTCACCTCCTTCTCTTACCTCTTTTTATAGCTGTGCTGCCATTGTTATATACATATAGAGCTTGGAAACACTTTACCTGGTGGTGCTGGTTCCCAGCATCATCACCTGGCTCTAGGGCTTTACCGACCTGGATGGTTTTTTCCGGCTCGCCCTCGTTGAGGACGATGGATTCTACCTCTTCTGCGGTCTCTCCCTTCTTCAACTTTGTTTCATCTCTTGGGTCAAGAGTGTCAATGCCATAAGTGGTGGTTGCCCTCTTATGGGATTCTCTCTCTTCGGCCGAGTTGAAGTAACATTCTCGCGCTGTGGTCTGGTCACCTTGCACTTCCTCTACTCCATAAGGAGTCGGGAATTTTAGCATCTGATGGACCGTCGACGGCACAGCTTCAAACTCTTTAAGGGCCACCCTTCCTATGATGAGGTTATAGGCCGAGAACACGTTCTCGTCCATGATGAAAAAATTTATCTTCTTGTTCAGCCTGTTAGGCCACTCATCACCCATCCGTACGTCCATCTCATACATGCCCAAAGGGTGGACCTTTTCGCCACTGAAGCCTATCAATGGGTGATGATAGGGCATCAGCCTTGCTCTGCTAAGACCTAGGCTCTTAAAGCAAGGCCAGAACATCACGTCCGCCGAGCTCCCCCCGTCTATAAGGATCCTCGCACCCATGAACCCTTGTTGTTATGACCAGAGGGTCATCATGGGGGGCTAAGATACCCTTGAAGTCGAGTCTGGAGAACCCAACTACGAGGGTGTCCATGTCTATTTTCTTCCTCTTCTGCACTGTATCGGAAGATGTTAGATTCACAACTTCAATCTTGGCCACTGACTTGGCCTCTGCTACGTGAGCCTTCCTATCAGCTACTTCAGAGCCACCTCCTGCAAATCCTCCACATATGGTGTCAACACCAAAGGATATCGTACCGACCCTCTTCACCGGGGTGTTGTCATCTTTCGGCGGAAGATCCGGATCGTCTTCTTCATCTCCTTCTGAATCATCGTCTCTTCTGGCCGGGACATTGTCACGACATTTGTCATTTCTCCTTTTCTTAGGTTCATCTCTTCCACCCTTTGGAGCCTTACCATCCACATACTTCCTCGGCTTTCCAGATTTCAACATCTTTTGAATCTCATCTTTTAAAGAGAAGCATCTATCCGTGATAAGACCATGATCCTGATGGAACTCGCACCATAGGTTTTTATTCCTCTTATGTGGTGGGGCCTTGAGTTTTTCTGGCCATCTCAGAGTCCTGTCAGTCTAAATCTCATTGAGGATGTGCTCGCAGCTTACAGTCAGAGGTGTATAGTGAGCGAACTTGTCATCACCCGACCTCTTCTTCCTATCTTTCTTGCTTTGGGACTTTCCACTGCCCCCGCGGTTCTCATCCTCATACTTGGCGGCCATTGCCTCTTCCGCATTCATTACTTTCCCTGCGGTTGCCAGCAGCGCCGCCATAGACCTAGGGAGGTCTTCCGCCAGTTTCCACAATAGCTTCCCCTTCTGGAGACCTCCTATAAGGGCGGTCATGGCTATGTTCTCTTCATAATCTTCGACCTCCAACTTTTCTTTGTTGAATCTTGCTATGTAGTCTCTTAGGCTCTCACCCTTGGCCTGCTTGACATACAGCAGGTGGGTAGTCTTCTTTTGAGGCCTCACCCCAAAGCAGAAGTTGTGGATGAATCGCTTAGCCAAGCTTTTGAAGTTCTCAATTGAGTTCTTCGGAAGGGAGGTGAACCAAATGTGCGTTGCCCCTGTCAAGGTCCCAGAGAAGGCCCTACACTTCATCTCATCGGGTATCGAGTAGATGTCTGCTGCCGACTGGTACATTTCGATATGATGCACAGGGTTAGTGCTGCCATCATACTTGGGAGACAATGTAGGAGTCTTGAACTTAGCTGGGGTTGGGAACCCCACTATCCTATCCATAAATGGGGAGCCCTCTGAGTAACCCCTTTGTAATGGGTCCCTGCTTTTAATGAGGTCTCCTATCTTCTCCTCAAGGCGTTGGATAGAATCATTCCATGGTCTTTTGCCATCGACTTGGCCGAGGTTATCCCCTGCCACCTCCCTGGGATGGACCGAGGGTTCCCCTGCCGCGACGAGTTGGCTGTTGACCTCTTCCTGTTCCCTCCCTCTTCTTTCACAGTGTCGGCCTTGATCTGGCCGACCCTTCCTGTTCCCTCTCTGAGAGCCTGCTGCGCTCCTTGATCTCGACAGTCTCTGTCTTAGGTCATTCATCGGGCCCAATCTCTCAAAGGCCGACCCTCTGCTCAACCTATCAAATGCTGACCCTCTTTGTTGGGCCTCTTCACCTCTTCGGCCGACATAACCTTGACTTTGCCTAAGAGGTCGTACAGTGTTATTTGTCACCTCATACCGCTCCCAGCAGTCTTTCGGGGCTTCTTCCGCCTCTAGATCATCATACCTGTCCTCTGGGCAAGGGTTTCCCTGCCTCCCCAGGCGCAAGCGCCTAGGGTCAGCAATGTCCCTTCTCCGCTGGGGTGCAGGCTGGTCCTTCATTGGTGCCTGGGGTGGTTCCCTGGCGTCAGGATGAGGCTGAACTGTCGTCGGAGTGATCATGTTCAGTGAGACTCCAGGTGGTCTCATCATAGTTTGGCTGAGCTGTACAAATTGCTCCTGCATGGCTTTTTGTGTTGCAGCTAAAGATCTCAAGGCTGCAGCTACCTCCGCCATTTCGGACTGGGGGGCCTGACTGGAACTAGGCCCTCCACCCCCAGGTGGCGGAAGAGGCGGTGGTAAGTCTGGTGCCATATGTTAACACTATAAAGCTTGAGTAGCAGATGAGCTTAGTACCTCACAGGACCTCTTTCAATGGTGAAACAGCTCAGCCCTAGGGAGAGGCCTGGTTCACCACCAGAGTCTCCGGTGAGGTTAAGCAGAAAAAGAGGAAGAGATAACTTCTCGTTCCCACAGACGGCGCCAAAATGATGATGCTGGAATTAGCACCACCAGATAAGGTGTTTTCAAGCTCAATCTAAGAACAACAATGTCAGCATAGTTATGTAAAAGGTAAGAGAATGAGATGAGGAGAAGAGGAGAGAGCACCAGGATATAAGTGGTTCAGCCTAAATTGGCCTACGTCCACTGTGTGTGTGTGTGTGTGAATAACCTCACTGCAATAAGGCACTAATGGCCATGGATACAATCTCTCAAGCTTTTCTCTCCACTGTGTATCTAGACAGAGTTTTAGCTAGGGTTCAATATATGGGATCCTTTGCAAGGTAGAGGATGACCTCTATATAGAGTACCTAGGGGGTGTAATGTACCCCCCATGCATGCAATGAGCATGTGTGTGTTTGCCTCACCAATATGGGAAAGCCATCTGTCACTGTCACATGTAGAGAATGATGATGCAATATTCTCCCCACGTGTGGGGAATAATCTTGTTATAACTGATTTGTGCCCACGTGCCCTTATCCACATATCAGCAGATGCTCGGCTATCGCACCTGGTGTATGACCTCGTCCTGGGAGAGGCCAAGGTTGGTAAGTCTAGGTACTTGTTCGGTCTGAGTATTCCATGGAGGTCTCGTCCCAACCCCAGCCGAGACAATGGACGAGGTCGGCCTGAGACGAGGTTGAGCTGGAGTGTTGGAGTATCGACTAATGTCTTGATGAGGTTGATGGTGGCTTTATGTAAGCTCGTCCTATGTCTGGCCGAGGTTTCCATTCCAAGGTATACGAGAATGCTGCTGATCCTTGTGATGTCCCTTGGAGAGGCTCACGGCAGTGTCGGCCTGGGCCGACCTTACTATGGCCGAGGGCTGGTATCGCGTGTCCAAGACGTCCAACTTCGGCCATAATCTCGGTCGAGGTTGGTGCCTCTAGGTCGAGGTCACACTTGGGCATATCATAGGCCACACAAAATATGAATTGATACATCCATCAATTCTTCAAACGCCGCATTGTGTTTCCAACTACAAAGGTGCATTCTCTCTTTCGGGCGCAATATGCAAGACGTGAACCTTTGTCCCAAAATCTTGCATGACACGTCCATAAACCACCATACCTAGGTGTGTGTCCGGGTCCCTCAACCCCTTTGCCATTCCACCAAAGATTTCTTTTAAATACATGCTCGGCCAACCCATTATTGATATAGGTCATTTAACGGGGGTCAAGATGGGAAATGGATCATATGCAGGCGATGAGGGTTTCCCATCAACTGGCCACCCTCATCGACGAACTCATCACTGTTATCCTCACCCTTTGAGTCAGGCATATATTAACGAGTGTAGATCGATGATTCCACGGTGATGTATTCCTCTGCAATTGATCCTTCTATGTATCATGTATTCTTGAGGTAATCTTTGAAAAATTTCATCAATATTTCAAATGGATACATCCACCGGTATCTAACTGGGCCATAAAAAAGTGCATCATCGCATAGGTTTACCAACAAGTGAACACTTATGTCAAAACAAGATGGGGGAAAGTACTTCTCCAACAAAAAAATCACTTCGGGTAAGAGCTACTTTTGCGGCCACTATGTGATCTCGATTGGCTACCTTCTTACATAAAAGTGAGAAGTAGATGCTAATTTTCATAATATCCCTCCAAAAATCCTTGTGCTTGGAGAAACAATACTTAAACAATAGAGGAACCAATTACATGATCACATGCCAATCGTGGGACTTACACCTATGTAAATCATGGGTAGCATAATTCACAATCCTTTGCAAGTTGGATGAAAAATTAGACAGAACATTCAAATTATATATTGTGTCTAAAAGCACCGTCCTTTCCCCACTCGTCAAAGTAAATGCACCAGGGGGAATTATTGTCCTTCCCCTACTATCTTCTTTCAACCATAGTTATGGCTTAATTTTTAATGATTTAAGGACTTTTTGTGCATTTTCTCCATCCTTCGAATGACTCCCCCCAAGGCATGTGCCCACAATATGTTTGGTGATGTTCTTCTCGACATGCATGACATCTAATACATGGCGCACCGGTTTATTCTTCCAATAAGGTAAGTCAAATAAAATTGACCTCCTAGATCATGCCTTTCTTGTCTCAGTTTTATTCCCAGTTCAGGTCTTCTTGTTCTTTACATTCTTGAATTTAGGATTATTACCTAGAATATTAGGTCCACAAAGATTTACTTTTAGTTTCTGAACTTGAAAGTTTGCTCGGAGGTTGCCTATGTTCAACCCCGTCTGATAAAAAATTGGAACCTTTCTCAAATCTAACACAATGATCGGAGGTAAAACCTCCTATGGCAATGCTATATATTTTTTTCACTATCGATGAGATGTAGAGATTCAGTGTCCTCTCCATGAATAGGACACCTCAAATAACCATGTACTACACAACCGTATAATAACCCATAAGCTAGAAAATCATGAATTTGCCCACATCAATGTAGCATTCAGCATAAACTCTTCTCTTTTAAAAGATTCAAATCCTTGCACACACTCTTACCACAAATCATTTAATTCTTCTACCAAAGGATCCAAGTAGACATCGATGTCCTCACTTGGTACCTTTGGCCCAGTTATCAATAAAGACAGCATCGAAAATTCAAGTCCCATACATTGTGAAGAAGGGAGGTTTAGTGGTGCTAGGATCACTGGACATACAATATGATTAGCGCTTAGATTTATAAATATATTGAAACCATATGTTGGTATTTACAAATGAATGCTACACTATTCGCGAGAAAAATTGGGATACTCATAATTCATCCTCTTCCAAGCTGTAGAACTAATAGGATGACACATGAGATTATCCCCTACTTCTGCCCTAGCATGCCAAGTCATCGCCTTCTCTATCCATGGAACTGTGAAAAACTTCTTCAATATAGTCCCAACGGGAAAATATTTTAACACTTTATTAGGCACTTTTGAGCTTATGCCTTCCGTGCCATTAGATTGCATATATCTACGTTCACCGTAAACCGAACACCGATTGAGATTTACATACTCCTTTCGGTATAGTATGCATTCATACACACAAGCATGAATTGATTTATACTTCATTACCAAATCTTTCAAACTATTCTTCATATTAGGATAGCTATTTGGAAGCGTATTTTGCTTGGGTAGCAAGCGCTTCACCCAATTTAAATTTCTTATCACGCTATTGTCAGACAAACCATATTGAGCCTTTAAACTATGCAAACTAATTGTGGAGTGTAAAGTTGTTTAATCTTTATCACAGCTAGAGTGCAATGGCTAGGTCGCCTTAAATTTTTAAACTTTTATAGTCATCGTCAAGGTTTATCCCTATATCTTCATGAGCACCTGAACCTTGTACATCGTCAGTGACATCATTTTCTTAAACTTCATGAACTCCATATGCATTATCAAATAAATCATCTAGCATAGTATGATCTTCATTGTCCTCTTTGCCTTGTACATCTATACTACTTGTTGAAGGTTGTTATGAAGGTTGCTCGGGGATAAAAGGAACTTTCAATTCCTTGTGAAAAATCAAAATTTGATAACTATCTTGCATACCCCATCTTAACAAATGTAGTTCAACCATTTCCCACTCAAGCAACTTACCATTACTACACTTAGCATACGGACACGGGAACTCTTCATCATTACGACATCTCTTGGAGTATTTCACAAATTCATTAGCATCTCTGCAAAACACATCCCTTAATCTACTTGTCTCACCCATCCACTCTTTGTATTTAGGATATCCCATCACAGTTACTACAAATAATCACCTATTATGGGTAAGTAGCGCATATTCATGAATTATTATAAACCAAAGCGTATATTCATTTATTCGGTAGTAATGTTTATAGTGATTATTTCACTACACCAAAAACAGCAATTTGGCACGCCTTGATATTAAAAATCTGACACAGTTTAAAACTGTGCCAAATTCTAGCACGGTTTAATGACTATCTAGCACACTTTAAAACAGTTCCAAAATTTGGCACTGTTTAAAAGTGTGCCAAAATGAGTACACTTCACTAAAATATAAAAATCCTAAAAAAATTAACCCTCCTATTTTTTGTTCTCCCGCCTCCCTCACTCTCAGCTCCCCCCTCTCTCTTTGTCACCTATTCTTCATTTCTCTCTATCACGCCCAATTTTCCGATTCAACTCTAGGAGAAGTAAATATCCATGTGTAGAAGTGACAGTGTACCAACTTGACTCCTTGGAGGCGGCTCCCCTACCCACTCATGAGTTGGATAAGCAGCCCATGTGGACGTTCGTGCCCAGACAAAATGGTGGAATGGTATATGGTTCGGAGAAGATGGGAGTGGTGTTTATCGTTGAGTTGTCGATAATGTGAAGTCCCTAAGAATCTGGTATGAAATTGATCTTGCACAGTAAGATGAGTAATCACGCTACTGAGCCTGAAACTCGATAGTACTTGCTTCATTTACAAATAAGGGTCAACAGCAAAATTGTAAAATTGATGAGACTACAACATCCTAAGGAATATCTAAATCAGTCGTTGGCCCCAACCATAGTTGATTTGGCATGGTCTGATAAAGATGCAAGAGTTGTCAATGACAAATCTGAAGTTAGCTCCAACGCCATTCATCCAATCTCAGGTATCTTAATCCACCATTTTCTCTATTTTGTCTTTATTGTAAATTCTTACAAATTTAAAGGCCCATTTGGTTATTCTTTGATTTTTGCATGTTTATGTGTTATAATTGCATAAATCTTATTAGTTTTATATTCTTATAAGGATGCCACTGATCGAGAATCTTTAATAAAAAAATGATTTTATATTGACCAAATTATGTGCTTATTTGCGTTTTGGATATGGGAAAAAGATATATTTTTGGGAAATTTCTGGGATTAGGTCTTTGTGAGGAATTGAGTTTGCCCAGTTAGTGGTAGGTACTTGTTTAATTTTTTAGCAAGTTAATATAACTAGTGGAATAGTCGTTGCTTCGGGGAGGAAAGCGTTTTTTCTGGTAATGACAACAATGATGTTTGCTATATTTGATTTTGGTTGGTTTGGGGTTTAATTTAGGTTTAATTTTATATCAATTTGATTAGGTTTAATTTTTTGTGTACTTTAATTTGGGCATATTAAATAAGTATTTTATTTGGTTGCGTTTCAGTCTCTTGGATTCACATGGTTAGTTTCTTTTGGGTTTCAATCCCTACAAATTGAAACTTGTACATATCATGCCAAGATCAATGGGAAAATAAATAAATCAGATTCTATAAATGTTATGAATTTGGATAAAAATTGTTGACGTAATTTTACTTTTTTATGATAATCAAATCACTAACACACTTTATGCTCTTCTGTTATTTATGTTTATCTAGGAAGTGCCGATGCACTTGATGTTGAAGGAAAGGAGCCGCCCACGCCGGTGCACTTGATCTATTTTATTTGATCATTGCAGACCACATGATGCCGAATAATGATTTTGATTTACAATGTTGGTATGATTTTGATTTACAACGTTGGTTTGATTTGGATTCCGAGTGTTCGTGTTGTAAGAGATGCTCAAGTTCTGTTGATTGAATGTTGTGTAGGTGAGTGCACACTTATAATACTTTATATATGAATGACCCCTACTATATGAATGTTTATCAAGAAATACCCCGAACTATTTTTATTGACAAAAGCCCCCATGAAGAAAAACAATACAGACGGTGCTAATGTGTAGAATAGGTTTAATTTGAATGACAACAATGAAAAAGATGAAAATAATTATGTTGGACCCCCAATTTTAAACATTTCAAAATTAATTTCCTTTAATGTACGGAATAGATATGGTTCAACAAAACAACTACATAAACTGTAAATTAATTTCTTCACAAATCAAAACTAAAGTAAAAAAATTTAATTTCTCAAAATTAAAATTATACTAAAAATTAAATTTGTGAATTTTTGTTTTTAATCCAAAAAATAAATTTAATACAAGTCCTAAAAATTTGCCTAATAAATAATAATTCAATTTTGCAAATTGGGCCAAAACAAATTTTATTCAATAAAAATAATGAATTTAATTAAATTAATATTTACCCAAATTAAATTAGCACCAAATTAAATATTCCAATTTTATCTTTTAGTCCTAAGCATGCATCTAATGTGATTATGCAAAAGATAAAATAAATAAATCATTACGTTGCGATGTACGAGGAAAACCCACAACGAAAAAAAAACCCGGACGGCCCTAACCTTAAGTCCACAAAGTATGATTTTATGATTATAAGACAGATGACTTACACAAGTCGACTTGACTCTGTACAAGCCCCTGACGCGTCTTTTTGTAACTACCTCCGCCTAGTTGACAATACCGGAGTCCACCCGAATCTTGGAATCCATCAATGAGGCCTTTGGAACAACCGTCAACCCGCACCCGAAGCCTTTCTCCGAGTGGGAACGACGTAGCAACAAACAAGTCTTCTTCTTTGTGAGATGTAGAAGTAAATCCAAACAACTCTTCAAATGGTAGAGTAGAAATCGGTGCTAAACAAACTCCAAGCAAGATATATATATATATATATATATATATATATATATATATATATATATATATATATATATATATATATATATATATAGGTACTTGGATAAACTAAAACCATGTATTGGGTGTAGAAACCTTGATTTTGTTCTTGGGATTAAATCATGTTAACAAAAATCAAGGAACTTTTTATTTGGAAGAATTAACTCTCAAAACACTCTAAGTGAAGAAAAGGTTATGAAAAAGTCTAATAAAAAAATTTGCTCCCCACTAGTTAAATCTGTCAAAAAGTTAGTGGGGAAAAAGTAGTGGGAACATGGAGAAAACTGCCAAAAAAAAATTCCCGCCAAACTCATTCAAACGACATTTTCGTTCGAACGGCTTTACTAATGATAATCTAGTGAGAAAAATGAAATCTCGTTAGAAGTCTCGTTCAAACGTCCTGGGAATCTCGTTTGAACGAGATTCCAGTTCGTTCGAACGAGATTCCAGTTTGTTCGAACGACTTGTCAGAAAATGGAAAATTCTTTGTAAGCCCAAAACTTTTTATGAAAAGTTCTACAAAAATATTTTTTGAGAAAAAAAAAGTCGTTAAAACTATTTATAAAAAAATTTATAAAATACACCTTATAAATTTCCAAGCTCCTATATATATATATATATATATAATGCATTCATACCTTAGGAGCATTGGAACCAATGTTGTTGATGTAGAAACGAGGCACAATAAACCCAGCATATGATGAAACTTTATAATCTTGGCCGCTACGTCCTCAACTAACACGTCATAGGCTTGGATGGATACACTTGAACACTATCCTATGACTCAATTATTTTTGTTCGGAATTGAGCCAACACTACCTTAAGACTCAATCGGAGACTTGTGTCCTTACAAATCTCCTTCTTTGGCTATTTCGGGATAAAAACCAAACAAAAATTCTAAAGGGCCATCAAGCTCAACTAGACTCAAAAACTTGCCACCCAAAGATAAAAATATAATGCTTGACTCAAAACCCAAGGATGACTATCTCTGCCGACGAAAAGTTGCTGCTAGGATAATTCCTACACATTTAAGCAAAACATTAAACGCATAGGGAATATCAAAATATTAAATTAAAATTAAAATAAATACTCCCCCTAAATTAATTCTCCCCTTTATCAAATAAAAGACCTACTTAGAAAGACATCTCTTCTAAGTTAAATCTCCCAAACTAAGATACGATTATAATAGGATTAGATACCATTTCTCTCCCTATCATTCTCCCCATTCTTGTTCAGGAATAGAGAAAGGTTACATAATTAATTAATTAATCACTCATTTCTCCCCAATTTAACTAAAAACAGTTTCTCACCCTAAAAACTGCATAATGGTATAAAAAAATGGGGCAACGAGTCAAACAAAGGTGCATAACGTGCAAAGGACATGCAAGCATAGGGGCAACAAATAACTAATCCAAGAAAGAATAATAGATGCTAACTATGATGCGAATAAAACGATATCAATTTGAAACATGAGAGACTAAGCATGTGATATCAAACAAACTACGCACCTAAATAGATACCAATTATGACTTAAAGCATAGATGAACTTGCTAGTAAAGCAAAGACTTAAACAAAATATCATATATATATATATACAAATAATATCAATGAAGTTCAAACACACATATATATATAGATATAAACACCAAAATGACACACACAAAATAAACTGAGCTTTCCACACTCTTATGGCATAAATGTGTCATATGGAAATGAGAGTGAAGGGGTGTGAACTAGACACCAATGAATTAAAACCCCAATCACTTAAACATGTTCACGGAGTTCTCATTTGATTGCAAACTTTTTTAACTAAAATTTAGCCTTTTGTGACAATATAAATTGAACTCAATGAATAAACAAACACAATTCATACAAGCCTAGCATATTGATGATTCTACAAACCAATAGAGTCATGACAATGAAATTGCAACTAGGATAAGCGAACATTGTGCAAACCGTTGATATACCATCCAAACTCCCTCAAAATAATCATATTAATTTTTGAATGACTATACCAAACTAAAAAAAATAGGGCTTGGCTAAATATTTTCTTTTAATGCCATATTTTTCTTTTAGGCCTTTGGACTACGTATTTCTTTTAGGTCCAAGCAAACGGTGGATTACTCGCAAAGGATGATATTTTCTTTCGGAGCCCTACCCCATGCACAGATCATGTATTAAATTTTTAAACACACAATAAGCTCACGTGCAACGGATTTTAACATGCACTAGTCCTCCTAGGTCAAATAATATGTAGATGACTAGATTAGTAGGATAACATCTCACAAAGCTCAAGAATACATGTGAAGTTAAAATTCAAAGGAGCTCGTACATGTGTGTAAAAAGGCATATAAAAGTGAATCCATTAAGTAGGTCAAACTTAAACTATTCCATGTAAACATAATAAAGAACATTCTAAGAATTAAAATATTAACCAAAAGTTCTAGTCACACGGTAGCGGTATGAAGAATTCAAACACAGCATATGCCACAAAATGTGTGTAAAACCAAAATACACACAAAAATAAAATCTTTTTGAGTTTTTCAAAATTTTAGAAAGAACGGAATTTAACTCAAAAAACAAACAAAAATCATTTTGTATTTTCATATTATACCCAGAAATGAAAAATAAAATACAAAAGACAAACGTGTCATAATTCCAGCAAAGTTTATATAATAAAGCATGGGCTTAAATATGACAAAAGAACATACAGCTAGTAAGGATATAACATTAGGCACGACTAATGTATGTAAACATGCAAGCAATTACTCATATGATATAGAAAGTGAGGAGTCATGTGCAAGCATGCGAGAACCATCAAAAATTGGAAATTTCGAAAAGGGCATACTTTCCATTTTACAAACTCAAAAGGATATTAAACGCAATAATTTAGTGATCCCGCTCTGATACCACATGTTGGACCCACAATTTTAAACGTTTCAAAATTAATTTCCTTTAATGTGCGGAATAGAGATGGTTCAACTAAACAACTACATAAACTAAAAAATAATTTCTTCACAAATTAAAACTAAAGTAAAACAAATATTAATTTTCTCAAAATTAAAATTATACTAAAAATCAAATTTGTGAATTATTAACTTTAAGCCCAAAAATCAATTTAATACAAGTTCTAGAAATTTGCCTAACAAATAATAATTTAATTATGCAAAATAGACCAAAACAAATTTTATTCAATAAAAATAATGACTTGAATTAAATTAATATTTACCGAAATTAAATTAGCACCAAATTAAATATTCCAATTTTATATTTTAGTCCTAAGCATGCATCTAATGTGATTATGCAAAAGATAAAATAAACAAATCACTACGCCGCGATGTACGAGAAAAATCCACTATGGAAAAAACTTCGGACGACCCCAGCCTTAAGTCCACAAAGTTTGGTTTTATGATTACAAGACAGATGACTTACACAACTCAACTTGACTCCGTACAAGCCCCTGATGCGTCTTCTTGTAACTACCTCTGCTTAGTCGACAATCATGGAGTCCACCGGAACCTTGGAATCCATCAATGAGGCCTTTGGAACAATCGTCAACCTGCACCCGAAGCCTTTCTCCGAGTGGGAATGCCATAGCAATAAACAAGTCTTCTTCTTTGTAGGATGTAGAAGTAAACCCAAACAACTCTTCAAACGCTAGAGTAGAACCCGGTGCCAAACAAATTCCAAGCAAGATATATATATATGTAGGGACTTGGAAAAACTAAAACCATATATTGAGGGTAGAAACCTTGATTTTTTTCTTAGGATTAAATCATGTTAACAAAAATCAAGGGGAATTTTTCGTTAGAAGAATTAACTCTCAAAACACTCTAAGTGAAGAAAAGGTTAAGAAAAAATCTACTCAAAAAAGTTGCTCCCTCACTAGTTAAATCTGTCAAAAAGTTACTGGGGAAAAAGTAGTGGGAACATGCAGAAAACTGCCAAAACTGCAAAAAACTGTTCCCGCCAAACTCGTTCGAAAGACATTTTCGTTCGAATGACTTTACTAACGATAATCCAGTGAGAAAAAGGAAATTTCATTAAAAGTCTCGTTCGAACATCCTGGGAATTTCGTTCGAACGAGATTCCATTTCATTCGAATGACTTGTCAAAAAATGGAAAATTCTTTATATGCCCAAAACTTTTTTTGAAAAGTTCTAAAAAATATTATCTGAGTAAAACAAAGTCGTTAAAACTATTTATAAAAAAATTTATGAAATACACCCAATAAATTTCCAAGCTCCTATATATATATAAAATGCATTCATACCTTATGAGCATTGGAACCAATGTTGTTGACGTAGAAACGAGGCACAATAAACCCGACATATAATGAAGCTTTATAATCTTGGCGGCTACGACTTCAACTAACACGTCATAGGCTTGGATGGATAAACTTGAACACTATCCTATGACTCAATTATTTTTGTCAATAATTGAGTCAACACTACATTAAGACTCAATTGGAGACTTGTGTCCTTACAATTTCACACGTTGAATATTTTGGATGTAAGTGTGAGGTTCAATCCAATGGGTGTAGTAGCCAAATGGACAGGAGACTGTCTAGCACTTAGGGAGCTGAGCACTGCCTAACACCTATGCGGCCTTAATTATAGAGTAAGGGTTGCTAAGGATCTGGCAAAAACATCAGTTGTGACCAGTATATGATGTAAATATTTAATAATAACCAAGTGGTCCTTTGATGAACGATTTTTTAGTATTGGAAAAATAATTATTCCTTTTTGAAATAACTCACCTTTGTACATTCACTTACTATTCTTACAGATCATTATATTAAGTTAATTATCTGACCACTTGAAAGGACATATTTTATAAGTTCATTATTAATTAATTATATCGTATACCGTTACAACCATCGAAGAAGTTCAAGTGAATTCTACATCAACACGGATCCGAATATATCAAGGTTCTTCATTAAAAAGACTCCGCAAAGTTTACTTTGGTAAGGTTATGTTTTAAATAACTTAACTTCGCACTTAGAGCTTTGGGATATTTTTTCAAAATATTTTCTAAGTGTTGGAGCGGACTTTTTTCGTCAAAATTTGAGAATGAGTGATTTTTCTAAGTCCTGTAGCGTACCTCGATTTTGACACCCAGGTCGTTCAAGCGAGATCTTTTCTCGTTCGAGCGACATGGTGATGTCGCGCGATGTCGTTCAAACGACACGTGTACGTCATTCAAGCGAGATCCCTTTTTCGTTCGAGCGACCGAGGCAGCCTGATTTTCTATAAATACTCATTCAATGGTTTCATTTTCATTAAGAAGTTCCAGCATTTTTAAAGACCGAAAACTGCAAAACTGCAGAATCCTTTTGACTTCTTCTTTTAGGGTTTAATCCCTTTTTGCTTTCAATTCTCAAAAATTCCATATGCTTTGGTGAATTGTTTTGGTGTTCAACAACACACTTTGCTTTTGATCGTTCTTTGTGGGGAGAACTCTATAACCGAAGAGATGCGTGCTATTGTGGAGGGAGTCTCTGTGAACATTGGACTGCGTGTACATGTGGATTCACTGCGTGTGGACTCATTGCTAAAGATAGAACTGCGTGTTTTTGTGGAGTAGCTGCAGTTGTTCCATTGCTGACGACGTCGACCGACACCTGCGGGTATTCGTGTGTCACCCTATTTTATTGTAATCCGTGTAAGTTGTTATTTACAAATTATAGTGAAATAAAAAGGTTTTTCCCTTCGGGGATTTTTCCTGAAATTTGTGTCACGTGCATTATTTATTTATGGTTTGACACACGCACACACGTAGTTGCATGTTTAGGGGCTGAATTAATTTGATTTAAAAATAGACTCTAATTAAATAAGTATGCCAAATTAGAAATTGGCGATTTTAATCTATTACCACACAGTCGTATTTTAAAAATTGGTATCACAACAGGTTGTGCTAATTTATCGCATATTCCTATTTTTCACAAAATCGTGTGATATTGATTTTGTTTTAAAATCAGTTTTGTGAAAAATCGTAATTTTTCAATGGAACACTCTTATAATATGATGCCTATTTTTGATGGGTCTAATTATGCCTATTGGAAAGCTCGTATGAAATCACAATTAAAGTCTATTGATGAACGTGTTTGGTTGTTGTGTGAAAGAGGGTTGACTCCTCCCACTGTCACTGTTGAAAATATCACCTCTTTAAAAGCTGTGTCGGCTTGGACTGAAGGTGATTTTAAAATGTCTAATTTTAATTCACGTGGTTTGAGTGCTATTTCTGGAGCCGTCACTCCCGACGAGTTCGGCCGAATTATGACGTGTACCACGTCTAAAAAGGCATGGGATGTACTCCAATTGACACATGAGGGTACGAACACGGTTAAAGAATAAAAATTGCAAAATCATGCCACCCAATTTGAGACCATTACTATGTTAGAGTCAAAAAATTTTGATGAATTTTATTCATGTTTGTCGTACATTGTCAACACTAGTTTTAATTTGGGTGAGGCGGTTGATAACACGCGTGTCGTTAAAAAGATTTTGAGATCTTTCCCAAAACGCTTTATTCCTAAAGTCACTATTTTCAACTCTTTGGGAAACTTGAAATCACTTAAGTTGGAAGAACTTGTAGGGGATCTTCAAACCTAGGATATTGACATGTTTCCCCAAACCATTAAGGCTACGGATAAAGGCGTTGCTTTAAAGACTCATTTTAAGAAAAATAAATAAAAATTTTGTGAGTCCGATTCTGAGGGAGATTTTAATTTTAATGATATGGCCTTATTTGCAAAAAAATTTAAAAGTTTCTCAAAATTTCTAAAGAAAATTCTTCCAATAAAAAGAAATTTTTTGAGAAAAATAAAAATAAAGGAAAGGCCAAAGAAAGCGGTGAGAGGGAAAAAGAGAATGACTCATATGAGGAGTGTTAGGAGGATTTTGAGAACGTGACTTGTTTTGAATGTGGGGGTAAGGGGCATAAGTCGTTTGATTGTCCTAGGTGGCTCAGAAACAAAGGGAAGAAAGTAGCCATGTCGGCCACACTTAGTGATAGTAGTGAAGGTGAGGGTGATGAGACAAGTGGTAAAAAGTTTGTTATTTTTTTAGAAAGTCGTGGTGATGATTTGAGCGTTTCAAGAGAGGGAGAAAGCAAGAGTGAAAGTGGAGATGAAAGTGAGCTCCAAAAAGCATTTAGAGATTTGTACATCAAGACCTTAAAAACAAAGAAGTATAATAGGGATTTAGGTCGTCGAGTGTTAGATTTGGACAGAGAGAAGGAGGTTTTAAGAAAGGAAAAATGTGATTTGACCGGCACAGTGTCTAGTCTGACAGCACATGTATCCCAACTCGAGAGTGATCTCGAACGTGCCTGGGAGGTCAAAATCAATTTTGACAACGCACCTAAGAAGGTTGAAAAGGTGGTTCTTAATCCCGATAAGGGTAGAGTTGAAGGACTAGGAAAATTTCATGTCGGTGCTTCCAGTTCTTTTGTAGCACTCGAGTCGATTCCCACTTTAGTGACAGCATGGCCCAAAAACTAACCCACCTAGGCGTTTGTTTCCCGTTAGGAGAGCTTGTCCTAGAGTTTTTGAGAGAGGTGTTCCTACGCCTATATATGTTTGTTCCCATTGCAAAAGGAGAGGAAACCTTAGGGAATTTTGTTTTAAGTTGGGTTATGTATCACGTTTTGCTACTATACGTGTTTCTGCCACACATGCACCCACACATGATACTTTACAATCTCCTCGAGACTACATGAGAGAGTTTGCACATTTAGGTGAGCCGGTTAAGTTTTTTGTCAAAACTTCACAAAATGTGATGGAGGTTTTTCATAAGTTGGCACCACCTTTAAAAAAACCTCTGCACCTAATGATTGAGGTTTGACTTGTTTACTAGCATATGATGTTTTTCATGATGCCATTATTTGCCTATTGCTAGTATGTATCATTTTTGTATGTTTTCCATTTTTTGAAAAATTTTGAAAAGTACAAACAAATTTTATTTTGATAAAAATTTTGTAAAATCCAAAAATATTTTTGTATTTTGTTTGTACCTTTTATGGATGGACACTTAGGATGACCGAGTCACAGCATCATTCCATTTTTTTCATGTGACTATTTGATAGTGTTTTGAGACAATAGGTCAATTCATACATGTGCTTTATAATATTTGGAGTCATTAAGATGTAATTAAGTGTTACTTCCTACATGTTTGACTCATGATTTCCTTTATTGCACGCGTACATGGACTTGTTTGATTATTCTGCTTGTCTTATCACATGTTGGTTGGGTGTTTTCACTTCAATCCTGTCCTAAAATGAATCAATCGCTATAAAATTTGAGAAGAAAATAGTGCATGTAAGAACCGTTTGGCGAGGTTGTGTGCTTTATTTGAAAACGGGGAAGGGTTGCGAAAGGTTCATTTGGCATTTGCGAATACTAAGCCACCGTTTAAATTGGACCTATAAAATTGAGGAATTTTATTATCCGGGGTCCAAAGAGGTTTAAAAGAGCCCGAAAAAATTGAAAGGCAATAAAAACAATTCATGCCAAAAAGGGGCCAATTAGGTTTTTGCATCAATTCTCCAAAGTTTGAGAATGTAGTTTATACACCTGTAAAAGAAAATATATATGAGCGAGATTGGATGGCGAATTAAAATGGGTTTGCACATCCTTGAAAGTCTTGAAAAAATATTAAATAGTTTTGGACGTTATTAGGGTAGAAATTACTTTGACGTTGATTTGTTGATTTGCATAAGACGTTGTCATCTAAATTCAATAATGTTTACACCTAAGGATACTTTTGATGTTCATTCGTTAGGAGTACACGTATTCATCGTGCACATGTGATTGATTGAGTTTATTTACCAATCGAATGTGTTCACACCCATTCATTCCATTTCCATGGCTTGGTTGTTTTAGTTAAATCCATGGTGTATGATTTTTGTACGAAAATTTAAAAAAATCAAAAATAGTTTGTGAAATTTTTTAAGATACTTCTTTGCTTGCGCATAGTTTGATTCATGTTTGCTACGCATTTTTATCGTGACACTTCATGTTTTGACTGTTTCTTCTTATCTATCTATTTGGGGACATCATAAAAAGGGGGAGAAAGAATTATCATATTATGGGGATGTTTTTGAATTATGGGGGAGATTTGATTATATTTATTGATTTATTCTTATATCATTTCAAACTCGATACGTCACGAAGGTTTTTTCTTTATCTCATGTGTGTAGGTACAAATATTGAAGATCATTATGTTGCACACCCTGATGAGAAAAGCTTTGAGATTTGATGAAGAGTTTTGAAGAAAAATTTGAGAACTTGAAAATTTGTACCTTTTCAATTTTTAAATTTATGGGAGGGTAGATTTGTATAGGAAATTTGGTATTTGATAATTTGGATGTTTTTATATATGTACCGGCATAGACATAGGGGGAGATTTGTAAGGACATATTTTATAAGTCTGTTATCAATTAATTATGTCGTATACCGTTACAACCGTCGAAGAAGTTCAAGAGCAATCTTCATCAAGACGGATCCGAATATATCAAGGTTCTTCATCAAAAAGACTCCGCAAAGTTTACTTTGGTAAGGTTATGTTTTAAATACCTTAACTTTGCACTTAGAGCTTTGGGATATTTTTTAAAAATATTTTCTCTAAGTGTTGGAGAGGACTTTTTTCGTCAAAATTTGAGAATGAGTAATTTTTCTAAGTCCTGTAGCATACCTAGATTTTGACGCCTAGGTCGTTCAAGCGAGATCTCTTCTCATTCGAGCGACATGATGATGTCACGCGATGTCGTTCAAAGTATGTCGTTTGAGTGAGATCCCTTTTTCGTTCGACCGACCGAGCCGGCGTGATTTTCTATAAATACTCATTAAATGGTTCCGTTTTCATTAAGATGTCCCAACGTTTTGAAAGACAGAAAACTGCGAAACTGCAAAATCCTTTTGACTTCTTCTTTTAGGGTTTAATCCCTTTTTGTTTTCAATTCACAAAAATTCCATATGCTTTGGTGAATTGTTTTGGTGTTTAAGAACACACTTTGATTTTGATCATTCTTTGTGGGGAGAACTCTAAAACCGGAGAGTTGCGTGCTATTATGGAGGGAGTCTCTGTGAAGATTGGACTGTGTATCCATGTGGATTCGCTACGTGTGGATAAATTGCTAAAGATAGAACTGCGTGTTCTTGTGGAGTAGCTGCGGTTGTTCCATTGCTGATGACTCATGTGTCACCCTATTTCAATGTAATTCGTGTAAGTTGTTATTTTCAAATTATAGTGAAATAAAAAGGTTTTTCCCTTCTGGGATTTTTCCTGAAATTTTTGTCACATGCTTTACTTATTTATGGTTTAACACACGCACACATGTAGTTCCATGTTTAGGGGCTGAATTAATTTGGTTTAAAAGTAGACTCTAATTAAATAAGTGTGCCAAATTAAAATTTTGCGATTTTAATCAATTATCACACAGTCATATTTTACACCACTGATATTCAAAATTCGTTCTTCTGATCATAATGCAGCAAAAAAGAGGTTTATCGACTCAAAATTACCATGCCTTAATGGTACTACATCCCCCATCTTATAAAATTCTTTAGGTATTCGACATACTTTCAAAAGAGAAAGAAGTGATCACTGATTCTTTGCTTATATTTGCATAAAAAGATTGTTGGATATCTCCTTGTGGGTTCGCTTATTGGATCTAGTGGTTTGAATTTCATCAGTTGTTTCAGTAATTAAGGATCAAACTATTCAAAATATTGAATTTTAAAACTTTCAACTCGAATTCCATTTTTTTGCTATTATCATGTGTTAAAATATTCTGACTTCGTCTGGAAGTGCTTACCCTCAAAGCTACTTGCGTATCTATGTAATGATTGTAGGGCCATATTAAGTTTCACCCTTAGTTTTTATTTATTATAACCCCTATTTTGTAAGTTTGAGATATATTCCCCAAAGCATTGGTAAATCTATCTAAGTGTCATTTTGAGGGCCCTGTATTACATTATGTGAGCTTTAGCGATGCTTTTGTGAGTGTATCTAAAATTATTACATAAGTGAGGGTATAATACGAAAGTTCAAATAACAGTGAGGGTGAAAGTAAAAAAATTACTCAATATTCGAAAACTTGTGCATAAATCTTAGTTTGTTGATCTATGTTTTCCATATGTAGATTGTATCGGAGATACGCAAGACGATGGAATCTGTAGGCTTTGTTGAAATCAACACACTGGTTCCACAAGTTTGTCAATTTCTTTATGTTCATATCTGATTGATTCATATTATGGTTAAAAATGTGTTGTTAGTGGGTGAAAACCCAAACTAGACCCCAAATGGCCCCGTAAGAGGCACGAACACCTCGCACGGGGTCAATGCAACTCGTAGAAACTGATCGTGTAGTCGTGGGTCTCTCGATTTGGGAATATGATGATAATTTGAAAATATCTAGATTAGGCTTGAAAACAAGCCGTTAAAGGGTGAAAACTCAAACCATCCCTCAAACGTCCCCGTAACAGGCATGATCACCTCGCACGTGATAGATTTAACTCGTAGGAATAGACCGCGTAGTCACAAGTCTCGCGATTTGAGAATTTTGACGATAATTTGAAAATCTCTAAATTTGGCTTAACAAGACATTAAAGGGTGAAAACTCAAACCAGTACACAAGCGGCCCTGTAAGAGGTACAAACACCTCTCACGAGGCCAATGTAACTCGTAGGAATTGATCGCGTAGTCGCGGGTCTCTCTTTTTGAAAATATGATGATAATTTGAAAATATCTAGATTGGGGTTAAAAACAAGTCGTTAAAGGGTGAAAACCCAAACCAGTCCCCAAACTGCCCCGTAAGAGGCATTAACACCTCGCAGGGGGGCTAATGTAACTCGTAGGAACTGACCGTGTAGTCACAGGACATATGGTTTGAGAATACGATGATAAATTAAAAATATTATGTTCGGGACCAATGTAATTCGTAAGAATTGACAGCGTAGTCATGGGTCTATCGATTTGAGATTATGACGATAATTTGAAAATATCTAAATTAAGCTTAAAAATAAGCCATTAAAGAGTGAAAATCCAAACCATCCACCAAACGACCCTGTAAGAGGCACGAACACCTAGCACGTGACCAATGTAACTCATTGGAATTGATCACGTAGTCACGGGCATCTCGATTAGAGAATATGACAATAATTTGAAAATATATAGATTAGGCTTAAAAGCAAAACTTTAAATGGTGAAAACTCAAACTAGTACACAAACGGCCCCGTAAGAGGCACGAACACCTCGCATGGAGCCAATGTAACTCGTAAGAACTGATCGCGTAGTCACGAGTCTCTCGATTTGAGAATATGATGATAATTTGAAAATATCTAAATTAGGCTTAAATACAAGTCGTTTGAGGGTGAAAACCCAAACGGCCCCGTAAGAGGCCCTAACACCTTGCACGGGACCAATCTAACTTGTAGAAACTGGTAGTGTAGTCACGGGTCTCCCGATTTGAGAATATGACGATAATTTTAAAATATTTAGATTACTCTCAAAAACATGAACTCAAACTGGCCCCAAAACGACCCCATAAGAGGCACTAACACCTCGCACAGGGCTAATGTAACTCATAGGAACTGATCGTGTAGTCACGGGACATGGTTTGAGAATACGATGATAATTTAAAAATATCTAGACTTTGGCTTAAAAATATGTCGTTAGTGGATGAAAACCTAAACTAGACCCGAAATGGCCCCATAAGAGGAACGAACACCTCGTGCGGGACCAATGTAACTCATAGGAATTGATCGTGTAGTCACAGCTCTCTCGATTTGAGAAGATGATGATAATTTTAAAATATCTAGATTAGGCTTAAAAAAAGTCGTTAAAGGGTGAAAACCCAAATAGCCTCGTAAGAGGCACGAACACCTCACACATGACCAATGTAACTAATAGGAATTGACTGCGTAATCACGGGTCTCTCGGTTTGATAATATGATGATAATTTAAAAATATCTAGATTAGGCTTAAATACTAGACTTTAAAGGGTGAAAACTCAAACTAACACTCAAACGGCCCTGTAAGAGTCACTAACACCTCGCATGGGACTAATATAACTAGTAGGAGCTGACCACGTTGTCATAAGAATTCTGATTTGAGAATACAATAATAATTTTAATTCCTATATGCAAATTTTTAGCTTGAATAATATTTATTTTTAAAATTACTCGGTTACTAATATCATATCCTTTTTGTATCTTATTTTTTTGCAAGATAACTTTTTATCGTTAGCTTTTATCCGCGAGGAACACATGAAGTCAACGGTTTACAACAAGGGGATTATTTACTTAATGTCGTTAATATTCAGGATTTTATTTTTTGTGTTATGGTCGTGCGGGCTTTTGTAGTTTTATTGTTTTGTTTTATGGTCATACAGGCTTTTGTAATTTTATTGTTATATTTTATGTCCATACTGGCTTTACATTATGTAGGTTTTATATTAGCAGGTTTTAGAATGTCCATAAAATAGAGGAAACACTGCCCAATTTTTTTGGTCTGTGAACTATTAATACTTGTAATATATTGAAGTTTGTATATACATTATTTTATCAACAACTTTCTAGATTCGCAATTTGTGAATTTTCTTGTTTTCAATTAATTAATTTTTTTTCTTTTATCCAAAAAATTTGGCACAGATCGAAACCGTGCCAAAAGAGTACAAAAATGTACTCAATCTGGCACAGTTATAAAGTGTGCCAAAAGTGTGCCAGAGATATAAAATCCTGGCTCAGTTTTAAAGTGTTGCAGAAGTGTTCCTGTTTGGTCAAATCTGGCAAAAATGGTCATTTTGGAACACCTGATTCTGGCACAGTTCAAAACCGTGCCAGATATGATCTGGCACAGTCCAAAATCGTGCCAGATTGCTATTTTTGTTGTAATGTTTGTACATAGCTATGTTTCATTCCACATTATTAATTGTTTAACAATAACTTTTAAAATTTATAGTATGTTTCATTTTTGTCTTATTTATATTTGGTGGAATTACAACCCTAAATGTTAGAAATGCCTAGGTCCAACCATCTTAATGGCCATCTAAATATTCAAATCCACCAGTCAACAATAATTCAAGAATCGTAAACAACAATTCAAATAATAATGTGAAATATTAGAAATGTCTAAGACCAACCAACTCAATGGCCATCTAAATGTTCAAATCCATGAGTTAACAACAATTCAATAATCCGAAACAACAATTCAAATAATAATGTGAAATATTAAAAATGTTTAGGGCCAACCAACTCAATGGCCATCTAAATGTTCAAATCCACCAATCAACAACTTATGAAATGAATATGAGAATATAAAAAGCATTATATTATGTTACAGTACCGTTATGTCATGCATTCACATGAGAATACATGCATGCACCCCCAAAGAAAGTGTTATATAACAATTAACGAGGGTGAAAAGGTAATAAGTAATGGTATAAGTTGATTTAGTGTAAATTTAAACCTGCCAAGATTATAGTTAACGAGAGCCGCTACTGATAGCTATTAGCTCCTATTTCACTTACCTATTTGCCATCATCTCGTTTATGATGGCAAATAAGTGCGTGAAATAGGAGCCAATAACAATCTATTGCAGTTCTCGTTACTATAATATAGGCAAGTGTAAATTTACACTAAATCAACTTCTATACGATTACTTATTACCTTTTCACCCTCATTACTTTCATATAACACTTGCTTTGGGGTGCATGCATGCATGTATTCTATAAGAATTTATGAGCATAAACATACATATATATATATATATATATATATATATAGAGAGAGAGAGAGAGAGAGAGAGCTAGGCTCATGTGCACACTAAGTTTGCACATCCTTTTTTTAAAATAGTAAAAAAAATATTTTTGAGTTGATTTTTTTTGTGTGATATTTAAACATTTCAACAGACCCATGTAAAAAAAAATAAGCTAATTTTTTTTTTGCTATTTTTAAAAAATCGGTCAAACTTTCGCTGCTTTTAAACACTTTAAAAGCTGCGAAAGTTTGACCAATTTTTTAAAAATAGCAAAAAAAAATTTAGCTTATTTTTTTTACATGGGTCCGTTGAAATGTTTAAATACCACATAAAAAAATCAACTCAAAAACATTTTTTTAATGCTTTAAAAAAATTGGTGTGCCCCAGCACCGTGCAAACTTAGTGTGCACAAGAGAGAGAGAGATGTATCAGAATGTGTGTGTATATATATAGAGAGAGAGATGGTTTCTGAAATATGTGAGGTAGACGAAAGGGGCCGTCGCTGTTGCAATGAGAGAGAGAGAGAGAGAGAGAGAGAGAGAGAGAGAGAGTTATAAGGCAAACCTACTATAAATCAATTTATACAAATTACATATTTATACCAATTACCACAATATACAAATTTTCATTTCAGAATACCAATTTCAATATACATATATTAATTTCAGAATACACATACTCGAGACTGCATATTTCATCCATATCCTCTAAAGGGTGAGTGTTCCTATCCCATTTAAGACCGCATATTTATGTAATATACTTAGCAACTCATGCACATTGTTTCCATTTAAGGAAAATTCAGCAACATATCTCCATAGTTATCCAAGTACACGACGTAAATTCACAAGTTTAAGTGTTATTTCAATTTGTCAATTGAAATAACACTTAACACTACATCATCTAGTATGTACCCAGAGAATAGTAAGAGACAACAGCAGAACTTTCCTAAAAGTAACAAGTTTAAGCCACTAAGAATATTATTATACAGAAACTATGTCGTGCCAACCTGTCCAAATGGGACAATTCGAGAGATCTCATTACAGGGTGATGACTCTCGAACGGTCTAAGGGCTATTTAATGCGTACGCATAAGAACTAGAAGTCTAGTATCTACGCGCACTATATGTAATTCAAAGTATTTATAAATTATCATGGTAAGTATCTTTCATTGATTCAATAGTAATGTTTATAGTGGTGATTTATACATAGTTATGAACATATTTTGCATTATTAATTATTTAATAACAAAATTTTAAAATTTATAGTATGGTCTAAGAGCCAACAAACTCAATGGCCATCTAAATGTTCACATACACTAGTCAACAACAATTCAAGAATCCCAAACATTTCAACAATCTCTCTCTCTCTCTCCGAGAGAGAGAGAGAGAGAGAGATGTACCTAAAGGGGGTCGCAGCTGCTGCAATTAGAGAGAGAAACAAAATGTCAAATACCAAATACCATATATTATATACCAATTTCAATTTCAATTTATAATACCAATTTCAATTTCAATTTCAATTTATAATACCAATACCAATTTCAATTTCAATTTAATTTCAAATACCAATTTCAATTTCAAATTCAATTTCAAATACCAATTTCAATTTCAATACTAATTTCAAATACCAATTTAAAATTCAAACACACGCATTAACCCACACACACACTGACCCACACACACATATTGAAATCTTAGCCCCCCCCCCCCCACACACACACACTCACTCACACACAGAGAGGAGAGAGAGAGAGAAACATACATAGTTGAGAGGGGGAGAGAGAGAGTCGTTGAGAGGGGGAGACAAAGAGCCAGATGCTGAGAGAGAGAGAAAATGAGGGAATCGATACGAGGGAAAAGAAAAAAGAGCAGCTAGGGTATTTTTTACGGACGTGTCAAGATCAAGGACAGTGATAACTTTATAAGGTTGTCTTTGACCGTGACACGTTCGTGACAACCCCGCATGTCACGGTCTTTGACCGTGACAAAAAATGCGTGTTTTTTTGTCACGGTCTATGACTGTGACAAGGGTGGCTGGGTAAAGGGTGATATTTTGACCTTTTTAGTGTAGTGTTTTTTTCTAGAACACTAAAGTGTTGGCTTATCCACTTAAAAGAAAGTTTCAATTGAATAACCTCACTTTGGAAGAAAAAATTCTTTTTCCATCTTCATCCTTACCATCCATTAGAGTAGAATAAAATTCTATCACCATGTTGGGGTAACATGGTTATATTTGAGAGAAAATACCAAACCAATCTTTTTTATCCAAAAACTCATGTAAACGTGTGTCGGAAAAAGATTCCAAATCTATGACATTTCCCAATGCACGTAATGTGTGGCGAAGAGTTCATCAAATCTGGTGTGTTTGGTGGAAGTCAAAGCACGCGAACTTGATTTTGGATCCAAAAGATAACCTGATATTTCATATCAAGAAACAAACACATAAATGCTACGAGATATAAAAATTAAATTTAAGGTCCCTCTACGAAAACTGTGAGACAACCCCTAAAATGGAAATCGAAAGCTATACACACTAAATCTACTCAAGAAAATGGTCATGGATAGGAGTTTGATCTCAAAAAAAGAGATTTGGTTTTCTAGATGCATTATTGAATTTTCACTCTCATGTAGGGACATCCTAAGGAACTCAATCTCCATGTGAAGAAAGTCAATGGAACTTACTTTAAAATGTGGTGCACTTTTCACCACGCGTAGAGAGAAAAAATCACTCATACAACTCTCACTCACCATAGACATTTGGCTCTCAGTATTGGCAAACTTCATTAAGAATTCCACAATATGCCCTTCGAGGTCTATGGACTCCTCACAAAGCCTAACATAGTCCGCTTTAAGATCATTTTCCTATTCTTCATCAATAGTGCTCAAAGAGTAGCTAGGAATAGACATTTCTTCACTAGGAAGAAGAGGAACATCTAAATTATCTAACTCATCAAATTTCTCTCTTGCTATAAATGTAGCATAATTTCATTCCAGAGAGTCATCTTTGGATTCCGAATCATCATCACTAAAAGTGGCTTGATATGAATGTTTCCCACTATCATTACTCATATTTAAGGGGCATTGCTTCGACATATGCTCTCGACCACCATACGTAAAACATGTGAGGGTACTTAGAGATTCATTTGTCTTTTCTCCACTTGCATGACCAATATCAAGTCTAGGCGGATAGTTTTGGGGTGTGGCTCTAGATTGAAATTATTTTTTTCCACTTTTTAGTCAATTTAGTGAGAAATGTCACATCATATCATCCTCACTAACATCATGGGAACTAAAATCAGGAGATGACATCTTAGCCTTAAAATATATTTTTTTCTCCTTTTTCTCAAGAGACACTCCTTGGCGATAAGACAAATTCACCTCATAGGTTTGAAGAGAGCCAACCAATTCATCTTCACACATTAGTTTCGAACGCAAGGTTCTAGCCTCTTCAATGGACTCCACTTTTCCACGGAACTTAGGCGAAGAGACCGTAAGATTTTATCAATAATTTTATTCTCTTTTACAGTCTTTCCCAAAGTGAAGACAAAGGTAACTATATCATTCAACTCAGCATAGAACTCGTTAAAAGTTTCGTTCTCCTTCATGGTAAAATGTTTAAGTGGGCTGTAAATCATTGAATCTTGTAATTATTCACGATGGAGGTGACTTGTAGGTAGTTTTTAAAGCATCACATGACTCCTTAGACATTGTAGAAGTGGATATACGTTTAAACTCATTTGGGGACACGCAACCAAAAATAGTGTTAAGTCCCTTCATGTTCCGCCCACTCTCCTTGAAATAATTATCTTGCTATCTAGATTTAATCTTACCAACTTTAACATTATCTGCAATGACTTTGGGAAAAGTCCATCCCACAAGCACACTATTCCATATACGGTTATTCATAGTCATTAAATATGTTGCCATACAGCCTTTCCAATAGGAATAATTACCAACATCAAATGGAGGAGGTCGATGGGTTAAACTTCCATCCATTGCACATAAAATATCTATACCTAGGTTTTTACACCTAAATCTTAGAGACCCATTATGATACTGGTTAAGAGTGTGCTTCTCGATGGTACCTACCCAAATAAAAATTAATTCACCTATTTTAATAAAAAAATGTTTTGTTAATTTATTATTACAAAAAGATTTAACAATTCAAAAGTTTGTGACAAAATATTTTATTAAGTTTTATAACCTATCACTGTTATCTTTTTAATTAAAACAATGATTCTAAAATATTTGAAAATAGTAAAATAAGAACAAGACCGGATGTTTGAGGGAAAAATCCATTAATAGGAAAATTCTCAGGTCGATAAGTACACTATGGTAAAGTTTTACAACTACAAGAAATAGACTTATAATATCACGATACTATAACCAACTAGACACTCTTTCATACCATATTCTCTGTAGAGAGCACTAATAGCTGGAGTACACTGCATAATCGTGATCGGTCATGATCCATAACCAATGCCTTCAAATCCTCTGGCCAAAACTTTTCTTTTTCAAAGTAGAAGCACCTTTTGTTATTTCGAGGTGGAACCTTCATGAAACTAGAATGTTACACCTAGGATCTTTGAGACAATACTATTGATATGTGTGTTGGGGTGTTCGCAAAAGGTATGGTTATTTAAATCCCAAAATGAGTTTTTCGAAGCCAGAGACGAGAAAATAATTACTCGCCAATGAAGAGTAGATTTTTGAAATAAGATGAGTAAATATACCTCTATTAGAAATAGTGGATTGAAAGAACTCAAATAATAGGAGTGAAAATATGTGCTCTAAAATATATGAAATATTTTTATTAGCAAAAATATTTTTTCAAAGCTTCACTCTTGGTTTGGAAGAATAGACAACACTTTAACATATAGCCTTTTGATTTGAAAATGTTTAAAGGCTCAAATGATAAGTGTCACACTCTTAAAGTATTAAATAGTCACACCAGGGTCTAAGTCACCCAAAACGTTGTAGTTAACACACTAACAAAGAAGATATTAAAGAAAGATCTTGTCCAAAAGTGACTTTCTGCGCTGTCAGATGCGTGCGAACCTGGAGCGATCTAGATTGCGCACTAGTCCAGACTTTTAACTTAGGGACACAAGAAACCAGCAAGGAATATCATAATTGTGACCAAACTGCTGCAAAGTAAGTCATGCCTTTGCCCATAGATTTTGAAATATCGACAAGAAAATGGCTGTGACAAGCATTGCTATAGCAAGTAAGCCGTCACTGTGGCGAGGCAGGTCACGCATGTGTCTAAAGATTTTTTTCGATTTTCATTTAGAATATTTTTCAAGATATGTTTTGAGTCAAACTCTAAGTATGTTTGTTTCTCACATGAACATTCATATTTAAAATACACAAAAAGATCAGGACTAACACCGTTAGGAACGTAATATAGGCAGTAGCCAGAAGTAAATTAGAGATAAAGAGATTTAATATTCAGGCTCGCATTAAAGATCACATTAACACAGAAGGCATATGACAAACACAATAAATAAATGGGACCAGTAGGCAGCGTGGTCGGAGGGGGAAAGAACAAGCACTCGAGGCACAATAAAGGCAAGGTAGGAAGTTCAAACTTAGTTCATGCCCAATGATGGGTGTATTAAATGTGTATGGGAGGTTAATGCTCTCGCAATGATTCTAGGGTGTGAGGAAATTTGGGAAGTTGTTCTAGGCTCAGAATGCTCTCCCCCCTGATTTGTTCATATAGTCTATTTATATGGGGACAAGGTCTCTCGAGTGAGATTGCTTGCGATCAATTTGATCCGGTGCATTAAATGCATAAGATATTGCATTAAACGCATGGAATCTCTTGATTTAGGCGGGAAACCATTATATTAGCTGGAAGTATTGTGGGAGTTAATGAGGGACGTGACATGTCAGTTTGAGGCTTACTCTAGGATGGCTAGATGGTCAGGTTTGGTGAACTATACCTGCCATCCTAAGGACAAACCCACTTGAGCGCTACGTTCTTGAGTCCCTAAATGTCAGAAGTTATGACGTTAGAAAGTGGTCAAATAGTGACCCTTGTTAGGTATCTGTTCACATCAGTCAGGCGGGATGGCATCTAAGGTACCTCGAAGAGGTAACCTCAAGGGGGAAAGTATTGAGGAAGATCGGGCACCTCGAGGCGGCTCACTCGAATAAGTAAGAAATGAGTAGGCTCGAGTGACATTTGTCCTGGATGAAGTTTTGCCCAGGTGTGCCAAGAGGGTTGGTAATAATTCCCAATGTTGCCTTATTCTCAATCCTCCAAATAATTTCCCTACGAAGTTCCCAAGAGGAGGTTGCTTGATAGAGCATGAAAGCTCTCCCATGTTCTATCAAGCATGGTCCCTCGTGGGTACCAAATAGCCTCACTCGACATGTATATTCATAAGATAAAATACATAATACAACATTCTATTTATTGTTACAAACTATTGTCATCCAAGTGACTTTGTTCTACGAAATGGGTCCATCGAGCCGCTTGTAGTGAAGAATCTTTGAAGTGGGTACTTTGAGCCACTTACTGTGAAGAATCTTCGAGGTGAGTTTGTGTAATATCTTTCCTTCTCTTTCTTTGTGAACAACTGATCTGCTTAACCAAGTTAACCAGTCATTCCCCCCTATATATTCCCCTTCATAGAGATATTTGTTTATTGCATGAAGAAATATATGTACAAAACCTTTTTGTACATCTCTCATATTATATCTTGGGGAAAATAAAGGGATTCATTTAAATTTCTCCCAAAGCTCTTAGTTCCCCAAGGAATTCAAAACTCCAAGCAGTCGCATTAATTGTAACTGTCATTTTCACTTCTGCACATGACATGTGGCAGCGCCAGGGCGCGCGCGTGTAAACGACGCTGATAATCTTCGCATCATCCCCTAAAGCATCCTCATTACAACCCTTGGTTTTCTACGACCATGCACGCTTGATAGCCACGCCAGCCAAACTATTCAAGAGAGTCATCATTACGCCTTTCCAAAGCATTACTTTTTGTCATCCTTTGGGGTTCATATTAACCTTATAAAAGGGGGTGCACCTTCAATTCAAACTTTACCTTGGGTTTTCCTTTTTTGAGTTTGAGCCTTTTTGAGAGTGAGAGAAAAAAACCCTTGCCTCATTCAACCCTTCTATTAATTTCCTGTTACCCTCGGTTCTTCTTTCCTTAAGCTTCCATGGCACCTTTGAAAATGACTCTCTCTATTAGGGGCGCTTCCCCTGCGACTCAAGCTCGTCAAGCTTAATGGGAACGTTATCGTCGTGCGCCTTACTTTGGTGACAACGACCACTTCTAGGCAACAGTGGAGCAATTCCCCGGTGCGCTGGTGCCAACTGAAAACCCCAACCTGTTAATGGAGGAAGGTAAGGACGTTGAAGACTTTACTTATATCCCCACTGTCACTGTTACCCGCTTTCGGATTGAGCGTGATGATTTCCCTTACTCAAAGGTAGAGTTTGAAGCTTCTTCTGGTGCCAGCGAGGGATTGGTCCCTTGGACTGAGTACATCCATTCAAAGTATTCCATTCAGTTAGCCCTTGTAGGCCTATCCGGCTCTCTTTGGCTGGGCAACCTTACTCTCGCTAAGAACCATACTGCTCTGCAACTGTTAGTTTCCCGTTGGAGCCATAGGTCACATACCTCTATGGCCGCTTGGGGTCAGTTTACCATTACCTTGGAGGACATGTGTGAGCATTTGGGATTGGAAGCAACTGGGTTTGATACCTTCTTCGAGGAGGTTGTCTCTAGTGAAGAGAAACCTTAAGAGGGGAACTGAAGGCGGTGGTGAAGGACTGTATGGTCACTTACAACAAGTGCACCTATTCTAAAGTAATTCGTTACTTTTATTTCAATGAGGAGAAAGACGTTATTAGGTCTCGCGAGGCAGCTAGGGAGAACACTCGGGGGAAAGAGGTATTTGAACAACCCTCACCGGGGAAAGGCTATGAGTCTAAGATCAAGCTGGTGGATTACATTTGGGTTATGGTGTCAAAGGTCTATCTTCCGAGCAAGCCTCACGACTGCCTCGAAAGGACCTGATCAACATGGCCATTTGAATGGCCAATGGCGTGAAAATCCCCCTTACTGCCATTGTCCTCGGCTCCTTATATGCCTAGCTTAACCGTGTAGCAGCAGACTCTTCTCAAAGCATAGGCAGGTTTGATGTTTCTCATTACGCCAACAATGTTCTTTTGACTGCTTTTCTCTATGCCCACTTTCCTGATTACGCCCCCGTCGGTAATTACCGTGGTTCACAGCCCATTAAGATCCCCTAAATTTGTTGTTGAAAAAATAAGAGTGATAAGAAGCCTTTGGTAGCCTTGATTGATCGAGACGAAAGTTTCATACCTCCCCCTATGTCGGGGTGAGTCAGTTTTTTACCAATGATTTCTTTGCTTATGAGGAGTGTCCCGTTGCTTCGATTGATGAAGTCCTTCCCAAGAATTTTCCTGAGAACAGAGTCTCCATTTTCTTAATCCCCTCATATTTCCCTCTTATACTGAGTGGTCATCTTTTTATTATGTGTACAGCCCACACCATGTGGCCCCGCGGTTTGGTTACGACCAAGGAGCCCCTCTATTAAGCCATTTCACTAGAGAAAAGCCCACCAATTTTTCTTTTTCTTGTGCCAGTTATCTGACTTCCATTGCTGTTAGTCTATGCGCTAATTATCCATCTAATGTCATGGTCCCGAGCTATGGCGCTCGAGGGAGGAGGTCAGCAATGTACATGAACGTATTGTGGCAAAATCAGTTCATTTTCAAGCCAACCTCTTGAATGAGCCCCGATATCTTGAAGTTGAGAGATTCCCACCCACAAAGTTGGGTTTAAGAAATTGCACCACCTCATCATCTATTTTTCATCTTAGTACTACTAACACCAGTGTTCCCTATGAACTGCCCCCTAGTGGCGACTGTGAACTAGGAAGTTGTGAAAAAGAAGAAAGTCTCCCTTCCAATCGAGGCTGCTTCCATTGCCTCGGGTCCCTCGAGACCAATTGAGGGAATTGAATCCCCTCGCGTTGCCTCGTCCAGGGTAGCGGTTTAGGACACCCAAAAAGTTCCTTTGAAAAAACTCAAAATCGTCCCCCAACCTTTGGCTAATCATACCCCTGATCCCAAAGTCGTCCAAGAGGTGAGCTCAATGTTTGATCAGCTTCTCCAAACCTGAGAGAATATACTGAGGAAGATAGGGTATTTAAGTCAGCCCAGATAGACTCTCAGGGTTTCTCATATACTCCTCACGCTGCTGATAGTGGTAAGAAAAGAAAGGTGATCCGTCCTCTTAAGCTCATGATGGAAGGTTTGTCTGAATCTAGCGAAGAAGAACTGCCCAAGGAACATGATGTTATTAATGTTGGTGGTGATGAGGAGGAGGAGGAGGAGGAGGAGGAGGAGGAGGAGAAGAGAGAAGGTAGTGGAAGAGGAAGATGAGGAAGAGGAACCTTCATTGGTTCAGAGACGTAGGTTGAGGATAATGGTTTTTCCTCGCCTCCCCAAGATTATGAGGTTCTGGAAGATGTGTTGCAGAAAGAAGTAAGCCCCTCGATTTATTTTTCTCTGAATGTTTCTCTCCTTACCTTCTTTTTGTTCTAATAACTTCACTATGCTCTTAACTTGTCCTTGTCTTTTTTTCAGGTTGATGTGTGAGATGATACGCACGATAATACTAGAGAGGATCGTCCTGTCGAGGGAGCTGCCCCTAATACTTCATAAGTAATCTCTTATTTCACCCCAGGGACAGTTGTATCTGATTCTTCACCTAGTTCTAGTAGCAAATATTCCCTTGGTCCCTCTTTTATGCATAAGAAGGCTGGTCTTGAGAAGGACGTTCTTGATGTGAGAGCTACTAAGGATATACCCAAGTACCTTATGCCTGTTTCTTCATTACCTGTAGTGATTTCATTTTCCTTACTTATTTAAGTTGTTGTTTCTCTTTCATTTTTCTATTCTAACTTCTAAATTCTATATTGTAGGCTCCCTTACTTGTTCATACTGCTCCCTCAATTCCCCTTCCATCAAATGACCAAATGCTTGTATCTGTGCTCGAGCCTTCCATCATAAATGAGGAAGATGCTAAACTTGTTGCGGATGGACAAGAGGAGGGAGAATAAGGACATGTTGCTGAGGTAGGGGTAGATAGAAGGCAAGAACAAGTTGCTGAGGTCAGGGGGTGTGATTGCCCCCCAAAGCCAACACCCTTTGGTAGCACTGGGTCCCATTGAGGAGGAAGATGTGGTATAAATGGCCACTCGTGAATTCGCCAACGAGCATCTTCTTGAGGTATCTTTATTCTTTCACATATCATCTTCATATAAGCTTGTTAAATCTGCCAAGTAATGTTGGGTTCTAAGATTCAAAATCTCCTATAATCGAGGGTCAGGCGGACCTAGTAGTGTAGGACTTTAAAATAAAAATCTCCCATAACCGAGGGTCAGGCGGGCCTAGTCATGTAGGACTTTTAAAATCAAAATCTCACATAACCAAGGGTCAGGCGGGCCTAGTAATGTAGGACTTTTAAAATCAAAATCTCCCATAACCGAGGGTCAGGCGGTCCTAGTAATGTAGGACTTTTTTAAAATTAAAATCTCCCATAAACGTGGGTCAGGCGGGACTAGTAATATAGGACTTTTAAAATTAAAATCTCCCATAACCGAGGGCCAGGAGGTCCTAGTCTTATAAGCATAATCTCCCATAACCGAGGGTCTGGCGGGCCTAGTCTTATAGGCATAATCTCCCATAACTGAGGGTCAGGCAAGCCTAGTCTTGTAGGCATAATCTCCCATAATCGTGGATCAGGCGAACCTAGTCTTATAGGAATAATCTCCCATAACCAAGGGTCAGGAGGACCTAGTCTTATAGGCATAATCTCCCATAATCGAGGGTCAGGCAGACCAAGTCTTAGAGGCATAAATTTTCTCATTTTAGCGAGCTACTTTGTGCATGCTTTCCTTATTTTGTTTTGTACAACTGTTTGTCGTATTTCGGGTAGAGGTCAATCAGTATGTGATCCTTAGGCCCAAAGTTGAACCTGTTGCTCAGGAAATAGCTCAAGTGAGGACCTTGGATGAAGTTACTTCTTTGGGTGAAGCTCCTAGAATTGGTGATGTCTCTGCAGTGAATGCACCTCAAATTCAACCAAGTGATAGTGCTTCACATACTCAGCGTCCCTCTGCCAGCGATAGTGTTTTCAGTGTGCATCCTCCTGAGGCATCCCCTGAGGTAGTTGTAAGGCAGACTCTGGCTAACTTTCCTTGTATTCTGACTGAGGGTCCTCGCCTATTAATCGAGCATTTGTTGGCCCGATTTCCTTTAACCTTTACCCCTCGATGCCTTCAACCTATTACTAGAATGATGGCGTGTCTCTTGCTCGGGCTTACCATGGTCTTGAAGGAAATCCTCAATACTCCTCTTTTGTCCCTTAGCCCAGATACGATCAAGACCTTACTGGGAAGGGTTAATGTGCTCACTAATGATGGATTTTCTATGACTTGGATGGTAGAGTTGTTGCGTAATTTTAAGAAGGATGATATTCCTGCTCTCCATCATCGCCGCCAAAGTTCACATCATTCGCAAGTTGTGATCTCAGAAGAGCTTGTAAGTCTGGAGTCCAAAATGGTGGTATCTGAGCAAGGAGTACAGAAGGCCCGTGAGGTATTTTCTGGTTCAGAAGCCGAGCAATTTGAGAGAGAGAGAGATAGGTGGATTCCATTCAGCAGACAATGGAGCTTCATCAAAAAGATTTGACTGACCTTATTTTAGACCAAAGAAACCTTGAGCAGAATCTTCCCCAATATCATCACAGGCTTCTTGGATCGAAAAACCTTCATTTTATTATGGAAAACTCGTAGCTCCTTTATTCGATGTTGCTATCATTTTATGTTTCTTTATTTTTGGGATTTTGGATTTTGCTTGCTTGTAACCACAAATATTTATTTTTTCTGAAATAAAGAAACATTGGTGACTTTTAGTGTCTTATTTCTTTTCTGTTGTTTCGATTGAATATTGACTAAACTTACTACATCAATGCTAATTACGTCATGTATGATGACGAAAACAAACAGTTAACTTGTAAAAGTAGAGTATTGATCTAGCATATGCCACATGAACATTGCTTCCAACTATATTAAACAGGGGAGCCCAATTGCTTTAAAGCATACATCTATATTTTCTAAAAAAAATGTAATGAACAAGAGTATTGGCAAAACATATATTCAAACATAGTAAATCTTCAGCCACTTGTTGTTTAATTTGAAATTCACATTATCTTCCAACATAGATTTCTCGCAATAACCCGGATCGTGAGCTTCTTGAACAATATAGGGGCCTTCCCAGTTTGTTTCGAATTTGGGTAATGACAAACCTCTTATGTGCCTCGTGCATGCTTTTAGAACTAAGTCCCCCTCTTTAAACTTCCTTGGTCTCACTAACTTGTCGTAAGATCTGGATAGCTACTTCATGTATATCTTGAAGTGCCTTGTGGCATTATCCCTGTGCTCTTCTAAGGCTTCGAGTTGTATAGGGAGGCTGTGGGGGAGCATAGCATTTCGTAGGTTCTAGCGAGTAGAAGGTACCTCGAGTTCGATTGGTAACACAGCTTATTCCCTAAATACTAAGGAGAATGATGTGTACCCTGTTGGTTTTCTTTTCATCAGTTGATAAGACCATAGAACTTCGGGGACCTTGTCATCCCATGTGCTTGGAAAATATTCTAACATTTTTTCCAAAATGTTCACTAAAGTTTTGTTGGTGGCCTCTGCCTATCCATTGCACTTCGGGTATGCTACTGTTGATGATGAAGTACTTTTCTATGAGCAGGCGCACCTCACTATTTACAAAGGGGGTACCATTATCCGACAAAAACATCTTTGGGATGCCAAAGCGGTAGATAATGTATTCCTTCATAAATCGAGTTACTACCCCACAGTGTCTTTCTTTAGCAGTATGGCCTCTGCCCACTTCGTGAAACATTCTGTGGCTACTAAGATCCATATATTTCCTCATGACGAAGGGTTGATGGCTCCTACCAAGTCAAAGGCCCAAGTATGTAATGGGAATGGTGTAGATAGAGAGGGCATGTCCACTAAAGGAGCGTGAATCATATTCCCATGTAGCTGACAAGCTTTGCACTTTCGAACAAAATTAGCTGAGTCTTTCTCCATCGAAGGCCAGTAATAACCCAAAGTCATTAGTTTATCGTAAAGTTTGGCTCCTCTGATGTGCCCTGGTTCATGAGATTACTTTAACACCTCTTCAGCCTCTTCTCCTCTTATGCACCTTAGAGAACTGTCATGATAGCCTCGTCGGTACAACTACCCATCTTATATGAAGTATCTCGGTGCTCACCTTTTTATCTTCGTAGCATCCTCTTTATCTGTTGGCATCACTCCATCTATCAAGAAATCCATGTAGGGTACTCTCCAGTCTTGCGACTGGTCAATGAAGTTGCATTTTGCTGCTTGATAGAAAAGATAGCACTTCGAACACTCTCTCTGCACTGCATCAGCTTCCTGTCTCATCAAAGTCCAGTAGTACCCTTCCCGTTGTATCCTCTTGTACAAAGGTATCTTGGTGGTTTCGCAACTATCTCCGTGCACTTACATTAGACTTCTTTTAGCTTCTTTGGGGTCCACACACCTGGACAGCCAACCTCCTTTATTCTTATCGTATGAGTTGCCCCTAGTAACAAAGTAATGCACTAAATCAGCCATGTTAAGTGGCCCTTCCCCTTTCTCCAACTGCTTTCTGATTTCACCCCTCCAATTATCTTTGTCCTCTAGGGGTAGCATCTCAGACACCGTTGATTGGGTTGTCCTCTTTGTGATTCGGACCATAGTTGACTCTCCATTAAAGGCAATCTTTTATGCGATGGTGGCATAGGCATCCACATGTATATTCATCGTTCGAGGGGGCCTCTTTATCTTTACCACCTCGAACTGTCCAAGAATTCGCTGGATGATCATGTGGTAAGGCGCCAGACTCATATACTTTAGTGCATATTCCCCCATCACCTATTTTACCATCGGGTTAGAATCCCTTTTAATTGTCAGGACCTAGATGCCCCTTCTAAGTGCTTCGATCAGCCTTAGAACTAATGCCTCATATTCAGCTTCATTATTTGAGCATTCAAACTCTAATTTGAAAGATATGTGAATTTATTCACTACCTCTTTGGAGAATGACTCTCGCTCCTCCTTTTTTCTCAACTGGAGAGCCGTCGAACTTCGTACCCCATTCGTCTAGGCTGGATGATACAAAATTGGCCTGGAGGTCATCACCCGAAGCTCTTTGATAGGCGGATCGAACGTCCCCGACGGGAAGATGGCCAACAAATCTGCATATGCCTGAATTTTGATGGCTCAGGGGACCACGCACTTGAGATCATACTCTAAAAGGATTAGAAACCATCTAGATTCCCTGCCTATCAATACAGTTATAGCAAGCAAAAACTTTATGGTATCACACCTAGTTATAATATGAACCATGAATGATAATAAGTAATGCCTAAGATTTTGTGCTAAAAATACTAAGGCCAAACAGTGCCTCTCAATGCTAGTATATCTGGTCTCGAGCACATGTATAATCCTACTCAGGTAATAAACAGGTTTTTCAGTGCCTTCACTGTCTTGGGCCAACAAAGCCCCAATAGATCGTTCTGTTGATGTAAGCTATAAGCATAAAGGGGTACTTGCCTTTGGGACAATCATTGTCTGCGGAGAGTTAAGTAGTGCCTTCAGGTTGTTTATGGATTCTTGGTGCATTGCTTCCCACGCAAACTTCACACCCTTTCTCAGCAGCTCCGTCAAGAGGCGTGTTACCTCAGCGAGCCCCGAGACGAACCACGTTAGGTAAGAGACTTTTCCAAGAAAACTTTTTAACTCCCTCATAGATTTTGGTCTCGGCATATCGAAGATGGCTCATCATTTATATAATTCCATTTATACCCCCTGGCGATTTACCACGAACCCTAGGAATTTCTCGCTCGTTACTCTGAAGGCGCATTTGAGAGGGTTCATCTTTAGCTTATACTTCTTGTAGCGAGTGAACACCCTCTTCAAATCGTCCAGGTGGGATCCCTCCTTCTTGGATTTAATCACCAAATCTTTGACATAAAACTCCACGATCTTGTGAAAAAGGTTATGGAGGATGGCCATTATCGTCCTCTGGTAGGTGTCCCCTGCGTTCTTCAATCCTAAAGGCATAACTGTGTATATGAAATTGCCCAAAGGCGTTCAAAAATCGATTTTCTTTGCATCGGTCGGATCCATTTTTATTTGATTATATCCCATGTATCCATCCATGAAGCTTTACATCTTATGGCCTGTTGTTGTATCGATCAGGCAACGGGAATTCATCTTTTGGGCACGCCCGATTTAGAATTTTAAAGTCTATGCATATTCTGATTTGGCTCTTGTCCTTCTTTCCCATAGGCACAATGATAGAGAGACAGATCGGACGTTGGATCGGAACTATGAAACCAGTTGTGAGAAACCTTTGAACCTCTTCCTTAATCTTTAGGTCTAACTCCTCTTTGTATGTTCGAGTGTCATACTTCACTGGAATTACTGAGGGAAAAACATTCAGTTTATGGCAACTCACCTCCTTATCTACCCTGGGCATCTCATTATACTTCCACGTGAAGACATCTTTGAATTCCACCAGCAGTTTGATCAGCTCCTCTCGAGAAGCTCCCTCCAAGTCCTTCGAGATAAAGATGGGGTCTGCGCCTTCCCCCTCTAGCCAAATTAACCTTTTCCAGCTCCTGGATCTACGGCCTAGGACTATCCTTCATACATTCTGGCTCTTCCTCCACTTCTTCCACAAACTCTTGTACCCTAGAGTTGTCAATTACCAAGCATTGCCCCTGGTTATCCACCAGGAAGCATTCATAGACCGGGTCATCTTCATCGTCCAAAATCTCGGCTACCCGCTCACACCTTCATAATCTATAGATAATTCTACCGTTAGGCAAAACCACCCGTTTGCATTATCGAGTCATCTCTCCTTAGAAAGGTCTCTTCTTATGATTCTCCTCCACCTTCTTCACTGTTCTCCTACTGAGAACACTTTGTGTCTGAACTTGGTGCTCAATGGGGTCAATTCACGGGGTCATCCTATTGCGAAGCTACCTTGATAGGCTGGGAGGCCTCATTATTCCCAGATCATGCTCTTCTTCATAAGTTACCACTATTTGGTCCGGTGCTCGTACCCTTTCTCGAGTGGAAGGGACTTTTATCCCCCAGTATATCTTGTCACCGTGGTGACTTCTTCAGTTATATCGGTATAGAAAGCAACATCCACTATATTAGCTTCTTCTTTCGCAAAAGGTTTCTTTGTAGCTCGGATCACCACCTCCTTTCCTTTTATATTCGCTGTAGCACATTGATGATAGGTGGAGGGTACAAACCCATGGTTATGAATCCATACCCTACCTACCAATAGCTGGTATGACAACTCGTAATTCATAATGTGGAATTTATTATGGGAATTGATGTTCCCCATTGTGATGACCACGTCAACCTAACCCACTAATGTGGAGGATTGATTATCATAGCCTAATATTGCCAACGAATGGGCACTATCATCGTATCTGATAACCCGATGGAATAAAAGGATCTAAAGGACATTATATTGATGGATGCCCCTCCGTACAACATGACTCGTGATAAAACACAATCATTCAGTGACGCAGTAACATACAAGGGTCTGTTATGCGGGTACCTGATTAGCCTATCAACCTCTGAGAATGTGACTTCTAAAAGATATCAACTCACCAATTTATCCATAGGTCCCTTCCATTTTAAATTTGTCGCCATGTTTTTCTTCGCGATCTCAAAAATAGCTCGTGTGACTTCCAGCCGGGAATCTATAGGAAGACCAACCTGATCAAAGAACTAGCCAAATTTTGGCGAGCGAGCCACAACGGTGCATTCGATCCATGAATTTGTCCAGTCATCTTCTAGCTCGTAAACTTTTTCCACATATCTATATGCAGCCTCATCGTATGCCATCACTGCATTAACTTCTTCAATAGAACAGGCTCCCAATTACCTGTTGAGTCCCTCAATGGGATCGTATAATTCTTTCTCTTGGTCTTCTGCGTCTTTGGCCTCATCATCTAGGTGGAGTTGAGCCAGCTCGAAGGTGCATTCTTCGAGAGAATCTTCAAAGTCAGCATCGAGAGATTCTTCGAAGTCACTCCCTTCGAACCACCATTCCGTCATCAATCGTTAGGCCTCCTTATAAAAACAACTAGCAGTGTGAGTTCCATGAGTTGGTAAAGGGTTTTTGTTCACATTAGTTTGCAGCAACTCAATGTCTCCGTTCTTTACATGACAGTCGATCAACCTCCTGAATGAGAAGCACACTTTGGTAGGATGATTTACCCTATTATGTAGTGGGAAATAATGAGGCTTCTCTGTGTCCTCTCGCGTGAGTGTCACAGTGTGGACATTAATCGGCCTGCATACTTTGTCGCGGACCATGAGATCGTAAAGATTCAAGGTTTGTTTCACCGTGTAAGGTAGCTCGGGGTGATCCTCTTCATCTTCAAACCTTCTCTTGTTGTCTCTGCCCCTTCTACCTCCTCGATCGCCAATATTTTCTTCTTCACCCCCCCCCCGACGTCCGCATAGTTTATCCTCAAGGGTATTCCCCTCCTCGAGGTGACTGTTGGCCTCATCAGCAAGCTTGGCAAAGCGGGTGGGGGTACTATAAGTTTTATCACTACGGAAATATTCCTTGTTGCTTTTAAAAATGTTATAAATGTACCTTCTCTTATTTCGTTAATCAGGTGACATATATACTCGGGCAGTAAGCCCTCTGTCACACTTGTAAAAGTTTGTCTTCTCGCGTCTCCTCTCTCACATCCAGGGAACGTTCACGGAACCTCCTAATATAAGCCACAACATCCAATCCCGTCTTTTATTTCTCACGCGCGATCTGGGTGAGTGTGAACTCATCCTCGGCCAAAAATAACTCTTGCATGAACAAAACATGCAACTCTTACCAAGATCTTACACTACCTGGGGCTAGGTGGGAATACCACGTGTACGCTTTCTCCATCAGGGATTTTGAAAACTCCCTTAGCCTTAACTTCTTGTCATTGTAGTGATCCCCTAGGCTATCGATGAACCTCTTCACATGCTCCTTGGGATTAACGCCTTTCACTATGCACTTTTTGAAAATTAGAGAAAAATAACCTACAGGGTAGGGTTCATTGTTATACGCCTTTGGGTAGGGAGTACGGAAGTCATCGTACACCAAGGAACTTTCTCCTTTAGACACAGCTATAAACCTTAGCATCTCTTTCTTCATATCCTCCAAGTTGGCTGACGAGGGACTGGCTGGTTGAGGCATTATTACCGTCGGGGTCATTGAAGCTAAAATACTTGCTACTTGACCTACTATTGCGGTTGGAGCCACCGAAGTTGCTCCCCCACTCTGCAGCGTCGTCTCCATTATCATGGGTGGAACCATGGTAGGACACACACCGCCTGAGGGTGGTGAAACAGTGGGGAAGGCGTTATTAGAAGCAGGAGTTTCCACACCTCCAGTAACAGTGGGAGACGATATGGTCGCTGGCAGTGTAATAAAGGAATTCGTTCCCATGGGAGCCACTAACATTGCTTGGGTTGTCGTAGTTTTGATGAACTCAATGAATAAACCCATCATCCCATGCATTTACACCTGACCTATTCCTCCTTACGTGGCCATCACCTCCGCAATACCAACACCGGGCGCGCTAGGCTCCATCCTTATCGTTATCGCCCCTTAGGCAACGCAGCGTTGTTTGCCTCTTCTTCACGTTGTACGGCGTCGATGTCAATGACTCTAATGGTGTTATCCTCTGGCATATTTTCCAAAGAGAATAATTCCCTAGAAGAGTCATCAAATGTAAGATGTTCATTCTTCGAATACAGTTAGTATCAAGTGAGGCGTAACCCCTTATCAAGATCGGGACTAACACCGTTAAGTACGCAATATAGGTAGTAGCCACATGTAAATCAGAGACAAAGAGATTTAATATACAATCTCATATTAAAGATCACACCAACATATAAGTCATATGACAAACACAATAAATGAATGGGACCAGCAGGTAGTGTGGTCAGAAGGAGAAAGAACAAGCACTCCAGGCACAATAAAGTCAAGGCAGCAACTTCAAGCTCAGTTAATGCCTAATGATGGGTGTATTAAATGTGTATGGGAGGTTAATGCTCTCGCAATGATTCTCGGGTGTGAGGAAATTTGGGCATCTTTTCTAGGCTCAGAATGCTCTCCCCCCTGATTTTTTCATATAGTCTATTTTTATGGGGGCAAGGCCGCTCGATGGGTTTGCTTGCGATCGACTTGATCCGGTTCATTAAATGAACAAGATATAGAATTAAATGCATGAGATCTTGTGATTTAGGCGAGAAACCATTCTATTGGCTGGAAGTATTGTGGGCGTTAATAAGGGAGGTGATATGTCAGCTTAAGGCTTACTCTAAGATGGCTAGATGGTCAAGTTTGGTGAACTGTACCTGCCATCCTAAGGACAAAGCCACTTGAGCGCTACGTTCTTAAGTCCCTAAATGTCAGACATTATCACGTCAGAAAGTGGTTCAAACAGTGATCCTTGTTAGGTATCTGGTCACATCAGTCAGGCGGGCTGGCATCCAAGGTACCTCGAGGAGGTAACCTCTAGGGGGCAAGTATTGAGGAAGATCGGGTACCTCGAGGCGGTTCACTCGAATAAGTAAGTAATGAGTAGGCTCGAGTAACATTTGTCCTTGATGAAGTTTTGCCCAACTGTGCCAATAGGGTTGGTAATAATTCCCAATATTTCCTTGTTCTCAATCCTCCAAACCATGTCCATGTGAAGTTCCCAAGAGGAGGTTGCTTGATAGAGCATGAAATCTCTCCCATGCCATGCCAGGCATGGTCCCTCGTGGGTACCAAATAGCCTCACTCAACATGTATATTCATAAGATAAAATACATAATACAACATTCTATTTCTTATTCTAAACTATTGTCATCCAGGTGACTTTGTTCTATGAAATGGGTCCTTCGAGCCGCTTATTGTAAAGAATCTTCGAAGTGGGTACTTCGAGCCACTTACTGTGAAGAATCTTAGAGGTGAGTTTGTGGAATATCTTTCCTTCTCTTTCTTTGTGAACAACTGATGTGCTTAACCAAGTTAACCACTCATTTGGGGGGACACCCCCCTACAGGATGCAATTCTTTATAAAATAATTTTTTCCATATGAAAAGTATATTTTCATGTGTATTTGACAAAATTATAAAACCAAGGTTAATTTTAAAAGATTTTTCAATTATAAAAACATATTAACCAATGTGAATATAAGTTGGCTCTTTCTTATATATTTTCCTAAGTGGTGTGCTTTAGGTTCGGTATTGAGTGAATTCGGTTTATTGATGAAGCTTCTCGGTGACCTATTAGACAAAGACTCAAACATGTTTTGGTTAAATAATTCTGACGAACTATTCATGAAGCACATTGAGTATATTATACTCTTACACATGAATATAAAAGAACAGTTAACGAGACAAAGGCAAAAGGTAAGTGGTTTAAATGAAGATTAGATTTTTTTAGATAAAGTGAGTGAATATACCTGTATTGGAAGAAATGGATTGAAAGAACTCAAATATGAGGAGTAAAAAAAGGCGCTCTGATCTAGCGCGAAAAGTAGCATCATGTCAGAACGCTAATTGTTGTTTTCATTTCGTTGACACAATACAAAAACCTAAATTAAGACTGCACTTGCGAGGCAAGTATAGCAGTAAGTCAGGTATTGTAAGAAATCCACAAGGAGTGATTAAATTTTAGATTTTAATTGCTATAAAACTTCAAGAATAAAAGTATAAAAGAAATAAAAGAAAATGTGATGGTTGAGAATGGTGACAAAAGAAAAGAATAAGTTACGCTACACAAAAGAAAAGTGAGGATCAGGATCGCATTCCACCACATGAGCTAAACAACTAATCATCACAATTCTGGCTCGAAAGCTATTTAACCGAGCATTTTTAATTAAGCATAAACTTCACACAAGAAGGAATTTAACCCAAAGTTGCTTCAATAAACATTTAATCAATTATGGTCACACGCGGATTAAATTCGGATTGTCGCTATATACACTAAAGTTGCGTGACAAACAAAGTTGAACGCATAACAATCCAACTTTATTTCATGCGGTTTCAGTTAAACGCAATTTTACGCGAAACCTAACTTTCAGAGCTCGATGCCCGTTAATGGCGGAAATGCAACCCCGACCCTATATAACAAGGGACTAACCATGAATTAAACTAAATTAAACAAATTAAACTAAGAAAGTAATAAAAAACACAATAAACTAATTATCAAAGCATGTAAATGTAACTAACAAAGCAAGAAATACAACAATATTAATGGTAGAGGTAATGAAGAGTTCAACTTACAAACCCCAAATGGTTAACTACAAATTAATTATATCTTCAAAAAAATGAGGAGGAAAGTATTTAAACTAAACCCTAGTGGCAAAATTATAAAAAGAAAAATAGGGGAAATATGTACGTATCAATTCTGAGTCATTATGAATCGATTCGGAATGAAAAACTGGTGTTCTGGTACAAAACGAATCGATTCGGATTTTGGCCGAATCAATTCGCACCTACAGGTTTGCAATTCTGCAGCTTTGTCCAACTTTACGAAAAGTGCCGTAATTTATTCATTATAACTCGAAATTAGGCACGGTCAGAGGCTAAGCGAAGATGAATCAGAGGGATAAAACATCCAAGAGACATTTGGCCAAAAAAATAAAATATGAAATGACTAAAATACCCTTGAATGTGATCTTGAGTGTGTTTTTTAAGTCAAAACCATCCTAAAAATGCCATAACTCCATCGATACAACTCGAATTCATGTACCGTCGACGGCCACGCGAAGAGAAATCAAAGGTCTTCAAATTCCATGAAGAATTCGGGATTTAAACCCGAATGTTAAAATTACTAAAATACCTCCGAAGCTGTAAAAGTTAACAGAACTTTTTCGAAAAGTCTCCGAATTTCATATTAAGCATCCAAATACCTATGAAAGCTCAATCAACCCCTGCAAACCATGTATATATAGAACTCAGAGGTTGTCTAGTTAACAAGCATAAGTATAGGGATTAAGATACCCGAGGGGGATAATAACGCGTAGGTTAACGGGTAAAATACGCAATATTTGCATCGTATCACACCCCTTAACTTACACATTTCTAGTCCCTAGCAATGAAAGAGGAAACAACAAGAATTACAAGCAAATCACAAAAAATGAGATATGTACAAAAGTGATAAAAGTCACTTTCACGGGCAAACGATTGCATTTATCGTATGCAATAAGCCGTTAAATGCCTAGGTTACCCTAGTGGACAAGTGTCGTCTCGAGAGGGTTTTCAAGGATGAAACCCACAAACATCATACGGTTTCCTCAAAATATTCCCAACCAATATGCGACAAACTCAACAATACGAAAAAGATTTCAAACATGTTATTAGCATATCAAACGAATTCAAGCTAAAGTTCGTTGTTATTAATAGGTTGAATGCACCTCATAGAATTGAAACTTTAAAAGCGGGAGGTGGGAGAGCACATGCAAAGTACGATTTGGCCAAAACTTATATAAACTGGATAAACATAAAAGCAAGCACATATTCAATCCTCAAGGGAATTACACTCATCAAATGAATTCACCCGACACAAGGAGGTAACACACGGAACATGTGGGCATAAAGAGTAAATGTAAATGGAAACTAGGTCGCACATATGTCACAAATGAAGAACACTATACAGGAAATAAAAAACTTATAATCTCAATGAAAGATACCGCTCATTAAAGAAGGCGAAATGCATTTTCACAGATTATCAAAACTATTATGAATTTCAAATTAAATTCACCCTAGGATCACATAGGACTTTATAGGCTTGTAATGTAGGCTAGGCTATGGTACGAAACGAAGGATATGTGTGTACGTATTCAAAGTGTTTGGAATGAAAACTTGGAATAATGGGAGATTACGGGCAATATCAAAAATTGGAAAACAAGTACCAAACAAACATTAAATATAATAATTGGAGAGTAATCAAATCTTATTGAACACTATATACATCATATACAACTTTTTCTTTTCTTTTCTTTTCTTTTCTTTTCTTCTTTTTCTCCCTTTTTCTTTTTTTTCTTTTTCTTTTCTTTTTCACTACTCTTTCTTCTTTTCTCACTCTTTTCATGCTCAAATTGCAACCACACTACACAAACGTCATTTAATTCCAAGCAACATTCCAAGCAAAGGTAAGGAAGGTAATATGTATGGTTTAAAACTCCAATTAGGAGTTTGTTATGGGATTTTGGGTTATGAAATGAAAGGCTATATTTAGGCTCAAAGGGGTTGATGAGGGGAAACATTTAAGGTGAGGTCTAGGCTAATATGGGTGATATAATAAAGATGGCCTATGATCATTTCATAAAGTTTACGCAATTCTCGATTCAAAACAAACTTTGAAAATCATGCTCAAGTAACACATTTTGAAAATGAACTCAATTAATGAACGATCAAATGAAAAAATAGTGAGATTACCGATGAATTCAACGTTTTCAAAAGATAACCTTGTGAAATACATCTTTATCTCTCTCTCCAAGAATATTGGAAACCCTAAAGTAATGACGGCGCTGCCACCTAAAATAGGTGCAATGCCAGCCATCCCTACATGCCAAGATTCTAAAACTTTAGATCGTAATGCAATCAAGTCATTTGCAAAGATTCTATCTAACAGGAACACTGTGGTGAACAGTAATCATATTCGTCCTACAGCGCAACACAAGGGAGAGGTAGCCATTTTTTTCTCTAACGATGATATTTCTGCTATGGCTTCCCCGTTTAAACATTCGTTAATAAGACAGTTTCAACATGGTTGTCCATCTTTGGAAACCATCAAGAAAACATTTTTAACTTTCTCCCTCAAAGTAGGATTCTCAGTGGGTCTTTTAAATTCTAAACACGTACTAATACGCCTTAACTGTGAAGAGGATTTTCACCGCATGTGGTTAGGTGATCTTTGGTATATCCATAGATTCCCAATGAGGGTCATTAAATGGTCAACTGATTTCAAGATAACGTTGATATCCCATTGGTGCCGGTGTGGGTAAACCTTCCTTATATCCCAGTCCACTTTTTCTCCAAAACATCCTTATTTTCCATTGCTAACGCGATTGGAAACCCTATCAAACTTGATGAGGCAACCGGTTCTCTAGCTCACCCCAGCATGGCAAGAATTTGCGTGGAGGTTAATTTGACGAAGAGATTGCCCAGAAGGATTTGTTTAGGGACGGTAGAAGAGGGTTTTTGGTAGAAAATCTATTACGAGAATCTACCATATTATTGTATCTGCTGCTCAAAACTAGGTCATGATATTACAGATTGTAACAATGAAGGTGAAGATCAAGATGTTCAGAATGCAGTGATAGATGAAACTAATACAACAGGATCAAAAAAGGTGGGAAAATTAATGTGTAAACCTAATCACAAGGTGCAAGTTATTAATACAGGAGACATGCATGAAGACAAAGTAAAAAAAGTAACAAAGAATTAGTGGTAGCAGACTCAATAAACATTGAAGATGTAAACATGGTGTTGCAGTCCTACCTCAATATAACTGACAGGACTGGGCAAAAATCGCAATTAACATCTAATTCATTTGAAGTATTGGCATATGATACCATGGTAAAGGAAGAAGGTAAAATTCAAACAGATATTGAACTGCATGATGAAGTTAACAGAAGGCAAGAAGATTAAAGGGAGAACTTATAAGAGAGTTAGGATTTTGACATGGATGAAGTGCCAAAAATTCAGAAGGTGATAATAGACCCTACTACCATAAAAATGATGTTCTATCCCCGAGGGCTCCTAGATTGTCAATAGAGAAAAATATTATGGAAGACTGGCAACACCTCTATGCATCTGACTCTGAATCTACTTTGGTAATGGAACTAAATGATTATTGGGAGACAATTTCAAAAGGATTATCAGAAAAATTTCCACGTCTCGACAAAAAAGACTTGTTGGTTAATCAAGAAGTGAAAGAAGATGGATTTAAACTAGTAAAAAAAAGGAGTACCGGGTAAAATTACTCAGCTGCTCAGAAATCTATAATAATGACCCAGTCTGGAGGTAAGGCACCAAAAACTATTTCTTTTTCAGTTTCCAAATGATCCAAACACTTTTTTGGAATATAAGAGATGTAGGTAATGGTCCATCTATTAGGAGACTGAAAATACTTATTCGAATCCATTCAATTAGTGTGTTGAATTTATTAGAACCGAATATTGATGACAATAAAATTGTGGAAGTGTGTAAGAAAATAAAGTTTGAGGGAGGAATGGCTAATAGTTCGAATAAATTTTGATTTTATGGAACAAAACTTGGAAGGTGCAATTAGCTCATAACGGGGTTCAAACTCTTTCTCTTTGGTTGGATAATCCTTTTTTCGTTAGTCCGTTTGTTCTTACGGAGGTATATGTGAAATGCAAAAAAGAAGAAAGATTGGAATTGTGGAACGAGCTAGAGTTCATATTCGGGATTGGAGAAATGAAATGGATAGTGGGTGGTGATTTTAATATAGTAGCTAAGAGTGAAGAAAAAATTGGAGGTAATGAGATGAATTGGGAGGGAGTCATGGATTTCAATATGTCTATGATAAATGTTGGGCTTCAAGAAATTGAATTTAATGGTTCTAGATTTACATGGTGCAACAATAGAGAGGGTAATTCTCAGATTTGGGCGAGATCGGATAGAGTGGTGGGGAATTCAGAATGGAATAACGCAAAATTTTCTAGTTCGATGAATCACCTACATAGGGCTAATTCGGATCACATCCCTCTCCTTCTGAAAATCAAAGACGAAGATAAAGAGAACCCAATACCTTTTAAATTTTTATCATTATGGACTAAAAGTGATGAATTCATCCAAGTAGTGAAACAAGCTTGGGAATATGAAGTTCAGGGTAAGCCTCTAAATGTCTTTGCTGAGAAACTTAAAAGGGTTAAATCTTTTCTAAAACTTTGGTCGAGAAGTAAATATGGTGACATTTTTCAAGTTGCTCGAAAAGCAGAGGATGACATGCTTGGAATAGAAAAGGAGTTTGACTTGAATCCCTCTGTGGAAAATCGTGTTAAGTTTCACAAAACCCAAGCAGAATACTTAAGAGCTTTAAAAATGGAAGAGGACTATTGGAAGCAAAAATCTAGAGAGAGATGGGCAAAAATGTTGATGCAAATTCAAAGTTTTCCCATGCCATAACTAAGAAAAAAAGGTCTGCTCTAACAATAACCAAGTTACAAAACCAGCAAAGGCAGTGGGTAACGGAAGATCAGGAACTCAAAACTGAGATAGTGTCATGGTTCAAGAACCTGTTATGCTCTGAAAATACCACGCAAAGTAGTGGCAGTGGTACTGATACCAGCTGCAGTCAGTACAGGTATGATCAGAGTGAAGCTGCGATGTCTAACATATGGGACTGCATTCCCAAATCAGTCTTAGAAGAAGATGACGTGGTCCTTAGCGCAACGCCAACTATAGAAGAAATTCAAGAGGTAATCTCTGATATGAACAACGAAGGGGCCTCGGCTCAAATGGGTTTAACGGTATGTTCTTTAAAACTTGCTGGCAGGTTATCAAAGAGGATCTTCATAAAGCCATTGGTTCTTTTCCGAGGGGGAGGAGATGCCAATTAGTTGGACTTCAACTAATGTGGTTTTAATTCCAAAAAATGACAACCCCAAAACTGTGAAGAACTTCGTCCTATTAGTCTATGTAATTTTTCGTCTAAAATTATTTCAAAATATTTTGCGAAAAGATTGGGACATATTCTTCCTAAAATCATTTCTCTAACTCAATCTGGGTTTATCAAGGGTCGATCGATATTGGAGAATGTTTTGCTTGCCAAGGAAATAATGACAACTTTTACAAAGAAATTGAGGGTTTCAAATATTATTTTAAAGTTGGATATGTCTAAAGCTTATCATAGAATGTCTTAGTTATTCATCATAAAAAATCTAAGGAGTTTCGGCTTCTCAGAAATCGTGATTGACTTATTTTGGAGATTGATTTCGAACTGTTCGTATTCTATAGCTGTTAATGGGAAGGCCTGTGGTTTCTTTAAATCAAAAAATGGGGTCAGACAAGGGGAACCATTATCACCGGCTCTATTTGTGATAGCCTCAGAAGTGCTTAATCGGGGAATTTAATAAATGATGGAAAGTGGAAAGATGACTCATTTTGCTGTAACAAAGGGATGCCCCATTATTTCTTGTCTTTATTTTGTAGATGACACTCTTATATTTGCAAATGGTGATAAACGATCTCTCAAGCATCTCATGAAGTTCTTAAAGAAATATGAAGAGGCATCGGGACAAATGGTTAATTACAATAAATCTTCCTTTCACCTTCCAGGAAACGAGGCAAAAGGAGCGAAAAAAGTCATTGAAAATGTCACTGGGTTCAAAAGCAAAAATCTCCCCATTTTTTATTTGGGGACTCAATTTTTCTCTAGAAAGAAAAAGAAAGCATACTTTTCAGAATACATCGACAAGCTAGTAGGGAAACTAAATCATTGGAATCACCATTGTATTTCTCAAGTGGCTAGAGTGACTCTTATCAAATCAGTGGAAGAATCCATGCATCTTCATCTCCTGGACGCCATCAATCCTCCGATAAAAGTTCTCAATCATATAAATAATTTACTTGCTCGATTTCTATGGTGGAAACAAGAAGAGAAGACAAAATTTCACTGGGTGAATTGGCACGATATTTGCAAAACAAAAGAAGAAGGCGAGCTAAATCTCAAATCTATGATTGACCTTTCATCAGCATATGCTCATAATTTATGGTGGAAATTCTTTAATAAAAATTTTCTTTGGTCCCAATTTATGCATGCTAAATACAAAAAACTGGAGGCTCGCAATTTTAAGGGAACAATTTCACTTTCATCACAGGTGTGGAGCAGAATGCAAAATATTGGAGAGGAATTTTTGAAAAATTATGATTTAATTTTTGAAAAATGGGCATTCACTACACCAAAATGATAAAATTATCACCTTTCAGTCGGCCACCCTTGTCAAGGTCATTGACCGTGACACAAATCTCGCGTCTTGTGTCACGGTCATTGACCATGACACGGCCATGATAAAGAATTGTCACGATCGTGTCAAGGTCAATGACCGTGACACAAAACGCGAGATTTGTGTCACGGTCAATGACCTTGACACGACCATGACAACTTTCGCAGTAAAAAAAAGCCCTAGGCTTCTTTTTTTCCCACCCTTTTTGGTTCCCCCCCCCCCCCTCTCTCTAGGCGATTTCTCCTCTCTCTCTCTCTAAGGTATATTTTTCTCTTTCTCTTTCAATTCTATATGTATGTGTATGTATATGTGTGTATATATATGTATATGTATGTGTGTATGTGTGTATGTGTGTGTATATATGTGTGTGTTGGTGTGTGGTGGGGGAGGGGGAAGGGGGTAATGGGGGTGGGGTGGTGCAGGTGTGGTCGGGGTGGGGAGGGGGTGGGGTATGTGTATATGTGTGTGTATATATATGTGTGGTGGTGTGTGGTGGAGGAGGGGGTAGTGGGGGTGGGGGGTGGTGGGGGAGGGGATGGGGTGGTGGGGGTGGGGGTGGGGGTGGGGGTGGGGGTGGAGTTTTCTAACTAAAAATATGATAATTCAATTCGGTAAAACCCTAGATAATTTTTTAACAAAATTTGATAATATTATATAAAGTTTAGTAAATTAACAAAATGTTGCCAATTGTATGTTTTTAGGAATATCATTAGTTACTTTCGTGCCCAACTATGTAGAATCCATACACATGCATGTTGTTAGAAAGTCTTAAATTTAATTCTCACTTTAATTAGTAGAATCTATGTACTTGGTTAGATTTATCCCTTTATGATAATGAAATTTATTATCCAATTATAATTATCTCATGTCATAATTTTATTGATAAACAATGAATTAATAAAGTAATAAAAATATGAAAATACCCCAATTGATTTAGTAAGATTCGTTCTAGACTTCATTACAAATTATTCATGCCAAACCCGACTCTCTTATAAGATATGCATATTGTGATAAAATATAATGAGGATAAGAGACTTTTGAAATATAAAAGAATCTCAAAGAAGAAATATAAAGATAAAGGATCAAAGATAAGGCCATGACAAATGTAGTTGTCACGGTCGTGGTGGAGGGGAGGGGGTGGGGTGGTGGGGGTGGGGGTGGGGTGGGGTGGGGGGTGTGTGTGTGCGTAGGTGTATGCGTGTGTGCGTGGAGGGGGGGAGGGGGGCAAGGGGTGTGGTGGGGAAATTTTAACAATTGTATAGCTTTAATTAAGAAATTGTATAACTTTAATTGTAATTTTAATTGTATAGTTTTAGATTAAAGTAAATTAATAATTAGTGCCAATTTCATATGAAAGTAGGATTGTCCCTCATTGTAAATTAGTAAATTAATAATTGTATACTTTAATTGTTAGTTTAATTTATGTTAGTTTTAAAAGTGGCATGACGTGTGCATGTGTGGTGGGGGTGGGGTAGGGGTGTGTGTATGTGTACTATTAACATTTTTTTTTATCTGTACTAATAACATTTTTTTACAGCAAATGTCTCCTTCAGATATTGAGGCGAAGATGATGATGTTGTTTATGATGATGTCGTCTGGGCTCGGTGGTAGCGGAGGCGACGAGGGCTCCTCCGCCCCTAGGCTCTCCAAATATGGAAAATTTGGGATTACCGTCGAGAACAAATCGGTGCTATTAGTGAGATCCCTCGAGCTGCTAAAGACGGTCATCGGCCCGGGGTTTATGAGTTGGAAGGAGGTGCCATATGAGCTCAAGTTAGGTGTTTGGGCGGCACTACAGGTAATATATTTATATTTATATGAATATTTCAATTTCAATTTCAATTTCGATTTCAATTCATATTTATATTTATATTTATATTTATATTTACATTTATATTTATATTTATATTTATATTTATTCGCAACTAACATTGAATTTGTTGGAAAGGAACAATTCAACTTGGATCCAAAGCTACGTGATTCCGTCTTGGAGCAGTTGAGGTAGCAACACAAGACGTGGAAGAAAAATATGCGGGCACGGTACTTTGGGAAAACACGAGAGTCCATTATACAATGGCGTGGATCCGTCCCGCCCAAGGAGCCGATCTCATTGGCACAATAGCAAAACTTCATTGACAATGAGATCGAGGATCGACAATTGGCATCTCGCCAATCGGGGAGGGAAAACCGGGCAAAAAAGACGGACGTGCACTACTCCGGCCGAACCTCTTACGCCGAGGTGGAGCATAGGATGAAGGTAAGATTTAATTTTTCTATAACTACAGAACTATATTATTCTTCATTATTTTACTTTGCGGGGCCGATACTAATTTTACTTTATTTTATTTCAGGGGGTAGGGAGTGGGCCAGGGGGTAAGCCACATAGACTCAATACTTATGTGGCTCTTCCGACGAAGAAGGGGAAGGACAAGGAGGTGTCCCCGAGCGTCGCGGCGACGATTGTAAGTAATCCGACAGTTTAATTTTTGTTAATTACGTTATAATTTTTTAGTTTACTTATTTTACTAATCATGTGCTTTTTTTCGTTTCAGGCAAAGCTTAAGGAAGTGAATGAGTCGCAGTCTGATGCCGACAAGGCGTGTTTGTCCACAGACGCACTCAGCCAAGTGCTTGGCTCTGATCGCAAGGGGAGGACAAGGGGGTGAGCTCGCGGGTGGCCAAATCTAGGATCATCGGATTGGAGACGAGCGACACCGGGTTGGCTCGAATTGTGGATTCACACGACGCGAAGCTGTCCCGTTTGGAGGCGACGGTCGAAGATATGTACGCATTCATGAAGCGTACGTTGGGCGGAGACCGAAAGGGGAAGGGGAAAGGGAAAGGGAAGGAGAAGGCGGTGGAGGAGGAGGAGGAAGAGGAGGAGGAGGTGCGGGAGAACGAGGCGCAGGAGGACGAGGATGTGGACCTCGCTGCTTCTTCACTGTCACGTGCGTATTTCGATGATCCACTTCCTTATTTGGCTCCCTTCCCCAGACCATTGTCGACACTTGGTTGGCCGAGCGTGTTCATTTTGGATGTATTTGATGGCCAGCGGATAGGGAGGGGGTTGAGGGACCCGAATATCGTCGAGGGTGGAATAGTTCATGGACGTGCGCTTCAAGGGATCGAGTCCAAAGTGCTGGCCACGCATGTGATACCTGGGAAGGAGAACTCCCTATTGTGGTTGAGCGAACAATGCGGCACGATGTATATTAGTGGGTGTGTCAATTCGTATATCGTGTGGCCAACTCACCTCCTCACATTTACCCAAGACATGTAGTAACATTATTTTTAAGTTTGTACAATTTAATTATATTTGGATTATATTGTCATGTATATTGTTTCTATTTTGAATATTCGGATTATATCGTCATGAATATATATTTGCACTATCTTGGGTATATTTGGATATTTGATGTTTGAATAGGTACAACCAACATTGTTAAAACAGGTACAAATATACTGCTGGGCAGTGGCAGTGGCAGTGGCCATACTGCCCAGCAGAATTTTTTTCAATTCTGCCCAGAATTGTCACGGTCATTGACCATGACAAGCACTTGACAAATCTTGTCACGGACTTGTCATGGTCATTGACCGTGACAATACTTTTAAAAAAGGTCAAGGCTTTGTCACAGTTATTAACCGTGACTAAACTTGTCACGGTCCATGACCTTGACACGATCGTGAAAATTATAACGAAGTGGTCAAGGTCAATGACCGTGACACGTCCGTGACAAAAAAATTTGTCTCGCCTCGAATTATCACGGTCATTGACCTTGACAAGTCCAATTTGTCAAGGTCAATGACCGTGACAATAGTGCAGATTTGGTGTAGTGATTAGAAAAAAAAATGGAATTTTCACTGTTAAATCAGCTTGGCACTTGGTGAGAGATAAAGGTTGTATCCAAAAGTCCTATTCTCTTGTTTGGGATAAGAGAATTCCCCAAAAAATTTCGATTTTCATGTGGCGATTGATTCATAAAGGGATTGCTATAGATGAATTCATTAAATATATACATATTCCTCTTGCATCTAAATGTAGATGTTGTAGTGTGGCTTGTGAAGAGGATCGAGATCATCTACTTTGGGAAAACTCAATTTCCCAATCTCTTTGGAAATGATTTTATGATATTCTGGGGATGAGATACAATTCATCAAATTTTAAAGGAAATCTGATGAACTGGTGGATTAATTCTAAAAGTGACAAGATTAGAGGCATTCTTTGTCGGATTATTCCTACGTTCATTTGTTAGTACTTATGGTGTGCTCGAAACAAAAGTATGTATGAGGGAGTGACGATGAAGGAATCATCTATTATCATTTAGATTTATGGGGAGATTAAAGTTGCTTTTAGAAACTTTCCTTTTCAGGGACTGAAAACTAGATATTGCCTTGATACTATAGAGGCTTTTTCTTTTTTAGGTGCTCACATTGAAGACATTTGATGTAGCCACCGGTGGGGGGCTTTTCCCCACTTCATGATTTCTAATAAATCCCCATCATTATTCCAAAAAAAACGTTTTCAAAGAGGAAGGAATAATGTACACACTCACAAACGACGAAAGCTATAAAGCTTACTCGGTGCAAGAATATATAATCCAACAAAATATTTCTGAGTTATTAAATTCTTAAACCAAATCAATAAACAAGAAATGTGCATGCGCTCATGGGATAAAGTTTAATTCATGAAGTTATTCATAATATCAATGACTTGAGGACTAAAGTCTAATAACTTCTAAAATCGAGAACATGTAGCATTGAGTTGTCTATTGGATCAGGCAATTATTGAAATTTGTCTCTAAAACAAAGGCAAAATGCCCAACAAAGGAGAAAACAGAAAAAAAATATTTTTGAAATTTTTTAATTTTTTCTAAGAAAGCATACTTTGTAACTAAAAAGTGATCAAATCCATCAACTAAACAAAGAATGGATAGAATATCCCACACCCCCTAACTTAAATGTTGCATTGTCCTTAATGCTCATTAGGAACGCAACATAAAAAGAGAGGAAAAGAACGATATTACCCAAAATTGGAACGATCTCCATAAGCGGAAGTCCAAACGAATCTACAAAACAAGTTATTACCGAGCATAGCAAAAAGAAATAACAAAAAGTTTAACTAATTACACTAGACAAAATTTAAAAGGAAGGAAAAATAATAAAAAGCTAATTATGTACAACCTACTAATTAGACTTCACACTAAACATACACTAGAAGTATAAATAGTTGAGGATCCACCCATAAAGGGATTTGACTTTGAAAGATCAAGGTGGACCCTCCAAAGAAAACATGCCTCCCGAAAGATATGAATTTAGTTTGAAAAACGGAAGGCATGTGAGTGGTGGAAAAAGTGAACCATCACCAATTATCAATTTTGGGCGAACGATGGGGGATTTGGATAATAAGGGGGAAAGGTACACTTGGGATCCGAGAAAAATAAATTCTTCTCCCCAAGAATTTTCAACTGGAATGGGAGGTGGTGCACACAAACAGGAACAATCCATCACGACAAACAAGTCCGGCAAAGAGTCCTCATCGGTAAAAGGTGTAGAAGTTTCAAAAATTTCTACCGACTCATAGGAATCAATCGGTACCTCTAATGGTTCAATAATAGTAAACGTATATGGTAATGAAATAAATTCAACCTCATTCAACTCATCGTCGGAAGGAGATTAAATTTCGGGGGAGAAATACTCATTTTCAATTAAATGTTCTTTAAAAAGTTTAGATGAAACACAAGTTTCCACCATCTCGTTGATTTGCGCTAAATAATCGATTTCATTACAAAGTGCTTCAATTCTCAATTCATTACCCATATAGTCACCCGAGCTTTGGAGGAAAATAAGGAGAGTTTCTTTCAAAGTAGGCTTCCTCAGCTCACGAACTTCGGATTCCTCATTTGGTTGAAACTTATCTTCGACATCATCGGAATAAGAATCGTCATTGGACTCGAATAATGAATCCAACTCAAGGTCCCAATAAAAATTTTCATTCCTATAATTGTTTTCAAGTCTGTCAATCTCAAGAAAATCTTTAAAATGGAAAACTTGAAAACTATCTCCAAAGTATGAATTATTACAATGACTGTAATAACTATAATCATAGGACATGATTACCTCGTTATTTGTAGATGGAGAATCCAAGCAAGAAAGTGAGCAACCGCGAATCAAAGTTTCTAAGTGCTCAAGTATGTTATCCTACAAAAAAGGTTAAAACCAAGAATACAAATAAGAAAGGAAAAATACTACAAAATAATAAAACAATCACTATCCAAAACACTCCCCGACAATGGCGCCATTTTTTTTCGAGCTCGAAAAGTAGCGTCGCGTTAGAACACTAATCATTGTTTTCGTTTCGCCTACTCAATACAAAAACCTAAATTACGACTTCACTTGCGAGGCAAGTATAGCAGTAAGTCAGGTATCGTAAGAAATCCACAGGGAGTGATTAAATTTTAGATTTTAATTTCTTTAAAACTTCAAGAATAAAAGAGTAAAATAAAGATAAGAAAAGGTGATGGTTGGGAATGGTGACAAAAGAAAAGAATAAGTTACGCTGTACAAAAGTAAAGAGAGGATCGGGATCGCATTCTACCACACGAGCTAAACAACTAATCATCAAAATTATAGCTCGAAAGCTATTTAACCGAGCATTTTTAATTAAAGCATAAACTTCACACAAGAAGGAATTTAACCCAAAGTTGCTTGAATAAATATTTAATCAAAAATGGTCACACGCGGATTAAATTTGGATTGTCGCTATAAACACTAAAGTTGCGTGACAAATAAAGTTAAACGCATAACAATCCAACTTTAATACACGCGGTTTCAATTAAACGCAATTTTACGCAAAACCTAACTTTCGGAGCTCGACGCCCGTTAATGGAGAAAATGCAACCCCGACCCTATTTAACAAGGGACTAAGCATGAATTAAACTAAATTAAACTAAGAAAGTAATAAATAAAAGCAATAACCTAATTATCAAAACATGTAAATCTAACTAACAAAGCAAGAAATAAAGAAATATAATTATATTAATGGTAGAGGTAATGAAAAGTTCAACTTACAAACCCCAAATGATTGTCATCCCAAAGAGAAATGAAGACGAGCTCCCAAAAAAACAAAAACCCTAACTACAAATGAATTATATCTTCAAAAAAATGAAGAGGAAAGTATTTAAACTAAACCCAGGTGACAAAATAGTAAAAATAAAAATAGGGGAAACAAGTCCGAATCAATTCAGGGTCATTCCGAATCGATTAGGAATGAAAAAATGGTGTTCTAGTGTAAAACGAATCGATTCGGATTTTGGCCGAATCAATTCGCCCCTATAGGTCTGCAATTCTGTAGCTTTGTCCAACTTTACGAAAAATGTCGTCATTTATTCCTTATATCTCGTAATTAGGCACGGTTTAAGGATACACGAAGATAACTCAGAGGGATATAATATCCAAGAAGACATTAGGCCAAAAAACCAAAATATGAAATGACTAAAATTCCCTTGAATGTGACCTTGAGTGTGCTTTTTAAGTCAAAACCATCCTAAAAATTCCATAACTCCATCGATACAACTCGGATTCATGCACCGCCGATGGACACGTGAAGAGAAATCAAAGGTATTAAACTTTCATAAAGAGTTCGGAATTAAAACTCGAATGCTAAAATTACTAAGATGCCCCCAATGCTACAAAAGTTGATGAAAGTTTTTCGAAAAGTGTCCGAACTTCATACTAAGCATCCAAATACCTACAAAAGCTCAATTAACCTGAAAAGCATTTATATATAGAAATTCGAGGTTCTATGGTTAACAAGAATAAGTATAGAGATTAAGATAACCGAGGGGACTAATAACGCATAGCTTAACGGGTGAAATACGCAATATTTGCGTCGTATCACGCTCTCAAATATATGAAATGTTTTTATCAGCAAAAATATTTTTTAAAGCTATCACTCTTGGTTTGGAAGAGAATACAACACCTTAACTTATAGCCTTCTGATTTGAAAATGTTTAAAGGCTCAAATGATAAGTGTCACACTCTTATGGTGCCAAATAGTACCACCAGGGTCTAAGTCACCCAAAATGTTGTACTTGACACACTAACCAAGAAGACCTTAAAGAAAGATCTTATGCAAAATTTAATTTCACCTCTATCAGATACGTGTCATCGTAGAGTCGTTACAGCGAGCTATTGCGTCGCTGAAACAAATCTGGAGTGATCCTGGTCGCGCACTAGTCCAGAATTTTTGCACTGGGATACAAAAAAATAGCAAGGAATATCATCACTATGATAGAATTACTGTGAAATAAGACAAGACTTTATATAGAGATTTTGTTTATGGATAATAAAGTGTCAGGGATAATTGTTGCTATAGCGATGTAGGCCATCTTTGCGGTGAGGCAAGTCACGTATGTGTCTAAAGATTTTTACCAGTTTTCCTTTAGAATATTATTCAAGATATGCTTAGGAAAACTCAAAGTATGATTGTTTATCACATGAACATCCATAATTAAAATACAAAAAAGGATGCAATTCTTTATAAAATAAATTTTTCCATATGAAAAGTATATTTTCATGTGTATTTGATAAAATTGCAAAACCAAGGTTAATTTAAAAATATTTTTCATTTATAAATAAAAATCAACTTATACCTTTTTCTAAGTGGCCTGCTTGAGATTCGGTATTGAGTAAATTCGGTTTGCTTAAAAAGCTTTTTGGTGACCTGTTGGACAAAGATTCACACGTGTTTTGGTTAAGGTATTCACACAATCTATTCTATGTAGCACATTGATTTTATTATACTCTTAGACATGAATATAAAAAAATAGTAAATGAGAAAAAATTCTAAAGGTACGTGGTTCATCCTGGCTCGGCCTACATCCATAGGAGAAGGAGGAAGTATTCTCATTAATATGGTGGATTACAGAGAATATACACATCCATAGAGATTCATCCTATCATTACAACACTATATGTGGCTTTATATGCATAATATTATAACGTTAGTCCTTTTTTTGCATTCACGTTGAGAGAAATTATTTTGATAAGTACACGTGTTCATCCCTGGCTATTTTGCACCTCCCCGTGTTTCCTATTCACCAAGATAATGGTCCAAAATCATAGGGAACGTGATACCCGCTTGAAGTAACGATTGGTTAACATAGTCTCAACAGTTCCAGTTATTCGGTAGTCATTGGGTTGACGATGATGCATGTCCGGCTACTTGTTCGGACTACCAAACCATCGATCTAACTTTCAAAACCATCGCTTGCTCATCTATTCCACGTAATGTCCGTGTTTGACTCTAATCTGACCAGAAATAACCCTCGTTAGGTTTCAATGAGAAAAGTGTGAGATGTGTTTTGGATATTTAAAATATATTTTTTGAATGTTTAAGTAAATAAAAACTTGGGAGACTTTGTTGTAAAACCTAGTCATTTTGGAGCTTAATTGGAAAAAATAGGGAAAAAGGAAAAAGGGGAATTTCCCAAATAGGGGGTGCCGCCCAGTATATCCCTTAGACCACTTGCTATCACATAAGTCTAGGTACTTCATCTTTTTAGCCTTTTGAAATATTTTAATGCATCCTTGGTCCTTTGATTCATGCATCAATGCTGATGGCCTAGTTTTTTCATCATTTTCTGGAGAGTTTTTTCTATAAAAATTTTCTTAATAATGGAATTTTGAATCACCCACAATTACTTTTCTTCTATCCTCTATTTAATTTTATATTTACTAATGGCTATCCTAATGACCAAAATATTTTCTTCATATCTCGATGGTTTAGAAGCTATGACCTTGTACAACATTAACTATGATGCATTTAACTTGATCCCAGTCAGTTTGTGGTGCGATCATCTAATTAATTGGATTATGTAATAGGTGGACCTTCATTTTAGTACCAAAAATATCACATGTTTTATTTCAGGTGGACAAAGTGTGCCCAGTCTATGAGGAATTTTCTTCTATGGTATGCATTAATCCTAAAGTTCCTGTCACTATGCCCAAATTTTCTCGTTCTCCTAGGGAAGTGATAGGTGAATTATAAAAAAATTCTTCAACTGCATCCCGTCCATTAGTGACAAGGGAGCCATCTATATTCTAACGATTCTTAAGTTCGTACGTTAGTGTGATGTTAGAGACAACTAATGTACTGGAGATATGTTCCTAGGCTTGACTGCAATGATGATTCTAGTGATGGGTGCCATGAGTGCGATCACCCAATGTCGTAGTTTTATGGATTCATTATCAATGTAATGTGGATGCTACTATTCTGGAAGAGATGCTAAATGAATGTAAGGAGGACCCCTCAACTTTCTTATGGGGGAGCCTTGTGATGTTGTATATGTGACTAGTAGAGAGGTTTCTTTTGGCTTTACCTTCTTCATTTCTTACCGAGAGTACCTATAATTTCTTCCTTCGGCCTTGAATGTACCTTAGTTCATCTATGAATGCGTGGTCTGACCGGCTGATGGAAGTGGAGCTATTTGTCTTCGTTGGTCTGTGCCTTGGTGGGGTAAACTAAAACTCATTCTATAACTTGATGATTACCTCTACATTTGGCTTGTAGGCCTTCATCGAACTTTCTTTCATCTAACATGGAGACTTTTATGTCAGGTGAGTTGGGGAAAAATTATACCTCCTTATATAAGTAATTTCTTTCCCGTGGAGGATCTGATAAAATCTCTGGGTATATCCCTGAAGATTTCATGGCAGCATCACAGACCATCTCGTCGTCTGGCCTTATATATGGGTTAAGCCTCAATGATTTTAAGTCATTAATTGAAGTGGATATAGAAGGATTAAGTTTTAAAGGTTTTTGCGGAGGATTCTAATCAGAGCAGGCTTATGGAGGTTGAGGTTATGGAAGATAGAGAAGTAGTCCCGACTAAGATTTTCAAGATGTATTGTCACGTCGAGCGCATACGGGTGCACACCAAGGATGGGGATTACTAGGGACCTTCAAAAAATGGTGATGGGGATGAGGATGACGGAGAGGGCTCCTTTGGCAGTTGAGGTGGGTTTTTATGAATCTCTTTGGGTAGATAATTAACTTGGTAGTTTGGTAGATGTTTAGTGCAGGTTTTGGTCTAGTTTATTTGGTGTAGTATTTAGTGAAGATCTATGGGTATTGTTTGTTTGGGTATGATTATGGGTGAAGTTTTTGTTGTCTTGTTGGTATGGTTATTGTAGGTGTTTGGAAAGATTGTTATTGATGCTTCATGTAAAAGACTATATTTTGAATAAAAATTATTAAAATAAACGATAATTTTATCATATCTTATTGCGCCTTTGTGGAAGAATCATTTATGTTTGAACTATATATACCGATCGCTAAGGCATACATAATATTTTTGTCCAATTAAAATGAGAGAATTTTATTCCTCTTGATGGGAGAAAAGAAAATCATTTTGTGAAAGACAAAGGACGTCACCCAAAGTTATTTCATGGGTTGCTTACATACCTATGTGGGGATGAAAAGTGTTCGTAATATTTGAAGATATACTGGGATGATCGAGTCCTATGTAGTTTTCATAACGTGATAAGAATGTAATGGATGAGAGAATTTTATAACGTGATAAGAATCAGAATAAGGGTATAACTTCTTGAGATGATTAAATTTGACTCGGCATGCCATCTCTTCTCCATCGAGATCAGTGAGCCTAAAAGCGCGATCGGATAAGATATTATTCAAAAGGTAAGCCCCACTTCAATTGGGTTTGAATTTTCCTCTTATGTCCTAGATAAGTTATAATATTTCCTTGAGAGCGAGTCGCCTTCTCGTAAATCGCAATGCGTAACTTTCTTATTAAATGATCGCTCAATGCGTAAGGACAAATTTCCAATTGAGTTAATTTGTAAGTGTTGGATTAATTCTAGACAAATCTATTTGAGTCATAGGATAGAATTTTGTGACCTTCAAGCCTATGACATTTGAGTTAAAGACGTAGTGGCCAAGCCTAAATTGAAGATATCAACATTGCCAATTTTTTGTAATACCCCGTATTTTTCTGATATTTATTTATGGGATTAATTGAATTAAATGTGTATTAATTGGAAATTAATCCGGATAAAAATACTAGCGAGATGCGAGTTAGTATTTGATATTAATGAGTATATATGATTATATATGAATATTGAACTGTGAAACTTGTCGTGAGATTGAAATATGGCAATTTGGGAATTTTGTTGAGATGCGTGGGACAGTCGCGTCAGGAATATATTTATTTTAATTAAAAAGTGAATTTTATTTCTATTAATCGTATGGTCATTTTGAGTGCGCCAACGCGTCCGGAAGGGTCGAGATAGTCAGAAAACACTAGCCGGGGGTTGAGTTTGGGTTCCGGGGCATTTTTAGGCCATACCGGCAACGTATAAGGGTAGTTTGGTAATTTTGAATTTTTAGGAATTAAAACCTACGAAAATTGGGAATTAAAAAGCTGACTTGGTAATTTCCCACTAAACCCACTAACCACATCTTAGGACTTAATGGGCTACGGGGGTTATTAGAATTGTTCCAAAATTTCCTAAGGCAAACCCTAGCCACCATCAGCACCTTGGAGAAGAAGGCTTGTAGAGAGAGAAGAGAGGAGAATTCTGCAGAGGGAGAGAGAGAAACTCATCGATTCATCATCAAACCCAGAGATACACATAAGGCAAGTGGTTTAATTACATATTTTGCAAAGAATGCTTCTTCCATGCGTAGGAAATTTTAGGAAATTTACAGAATTTCATTGTTCTTGGAGAATGATAAAAACCCATTGAATTGGATGTAGAGATTTATAATTTTATGAGGAAATTGCATGTAGAACAATGTTAGGATGATTATTCAGGGAAAAATACATCTTTTATACCATAAAAAAGGATTTATTATTGCCTATGGATGAATTTAATTTCTAGGGTTCATGTTCTTGAGATTGGGGAAGAAGATGTGGAAATTTAATATTTGGATGAGATTTAGGATGAATTAATCCCACTAAATACGTTAATATATGACCTAAGTATATTTAGGATTGATTAGAACCCAAGTACAATTGTTGGCTTGATGTTTAGAGGAGATTAGAGGTGTAGAAAAATTGGAAAAACGAGTTAAGGAATTTCTGGGCTCGAAACTGGTCCCTCGTTAGAAGACCTACCCAGGTCGTTCGAACGAGCTCGTTCGAACGAGCTTCTAACGAGTAGACAGTTTGCCTTCTAACGAGTTGAATGTTCGTTCGATGCCTTTCGTTCGAACGAGATCTCGTTAGATACCCAGTTCGTTCGAACGAACTCTCGTTCGAACGAGACTTCTAACGAGCTGACAGTTTAGGCTTTTTAGCCTGTTTTGATCCCGAGTGTCCCAATACCTTGTGTATATGTAGAGATAACACTTCCTTGATGATTAATTGATATATTTGGGATATTTGAGATATATAGAGGAGTAAAACCTAGAAGTGTGATTCGAACCAAATGGAAATTATGGATTAGGACGTGAGTATCTATTACAACGTGAGAACGATTAATGGCTTGTATAATTGTACCATCCAGGAATATGTAAATTGTGTAACATTATACGTAGGTACGAGAATGAGAAGTGTACAACAAATAAAATATGGTGATTACTAAGATGTGTGCATACTTAGTATATGTATTGATTTTATGTGTATGACATACCTACCATACTTGCTATCACGGGAGGTTTACGTTCGCTTAGGGCCCTCTAATCCTTGTGTTGCCCGGATTTAGACTGGTACCTCGATGAACATAGGTCAGAGAAGGACTTATTGGGATGTTAATAAGTCTGCTGATCGTGGGAGCGCAGGTATGTGCGTGACCCATGTGATGTGACTGTGTTCGCCTCCATTGTTTGTGATTGTTGTTATCTGAGAACGATTCCTGAGAGATTCGGAATGCGTGATCCTTATGTACGTGATGTACCGGGATGGATAGCAGAGTATGTGTGCACCGCATCTTAGTCTCGGGGTGCTTGTATTGTATATTTATGACGAGAATAATATACACTTAATTAATGGGAACTTTCTTGTTGGTATTGTGAATATAATTATGGTAATGTTTTGAGAAAACATAACGGTTTAACCGATAGTGAACTGTATTACAAATTGAGAATCTGAGTTTAAGTAAAGCCCTCTATTATATTGATAAAGCTAGAATGTAATATGGGAATCGTGTAGTAAGGGGTAGAACTTATTACGGGTTGGTTAGATATGTATGTCATTTAGATGGGTATGGTTCGTTAGGAGTGCACATGTAGTCGAGAGGTGAGAATTTCATGTGAGTGCACGTCCTACCATGTATTTTGCATTTAGTGTTTTAATGTTATTAAAACACTTGCTGTTTTTAAAATGATTTTCACTTTCGGGCTCTGACCCATTTGCTTTCAAATCTATTTTTGTAAAAACCATTTTAGGTGCCCAGCCACAAGGACACCATGCTTAGGATCCTCATTCAGGTGACGAGATGTAGCTGTTTGTGGAAGTTACAGGACTTTTCTTGTAGACGCTTCATATATCTTGATTCTATATTCAGCATTTATCAGTTGTAGGGCATGTTGCCCATTCCTTTTAGAGGCATTTCATTTATTTCAGTTATTCAGACTTCGGGCATGTAATTAATTCAGGATTCAGACTGATGTTATTATTTCATTCGTGGGATTGTTGTGAGGAGTTTTTCCTCCGGACTTATTACTATTTGTTGGTTATTGCCTTACTTCGTTATGGTAAAATGGTTTATGTTGTTCTTCCATTTTCTTGTATTGCATGTTAATCAGACTTAATTTAAAATTTGGAAACTTACTTTTTAAATACTAGGTGGTTAGTAATCTTTAAAATGTTTTTGACAGTGATGCTATTAACTGAATCAACTTGGCATTTTGTATTGATTTAATAAAGGAGTAGCTACCCAGTATTTAATTAGTCGGAGTGTCACAGGTGGTATCAGAGCATCAGGTTCTAGTGTCTTTTAGGATCTGTACGGCTTATTATGTTTTTCGCTGAGCTTTTTTTGATGTAGATCCCTATATCTTAAGACTGTTGTATTCTTTTGTATATGCTACGTTCTTCAGCTATTTTGAGTTTATAACTGCGAACTTATAAACTTCATTCTTATTTCAGATGCCTCCACGACGTGCACAATGGGTTCCCAGGGATGCAACGCCAGAACCATGGCCCGCACCAGTTCAGGGCACGATGAATGCCGCCGAGGTTGCAGCCATTGTGGCCCAGGCGGTAAATGTCGCACTAGCAGTAGTTCAGCAGGCACCACCTCAGGCGCCAGTAGCCGCGCCAGTTCAGGCACATGCATTCCCGTCTGCTTGGGAACGTGTACGTGATGCTTTTCAGAAAGCACACCCACCGGAGTTCGCTGGTAGCTCCGATGTTGTGGTTTCGAGTCGGTGGAGGAAGGACATTCAGCGACACCTGAGGATATATTAGTGCACCGATGTCCAGAAGCAGATACTAGCTACCTTTAAGCTAGTAGGGTCTGCACTGCAGTGATGGGAGTCTATTACCACCGTGGAGGAGAGAGATACTCTCACTATCCAGGAGTTTTGGGTGCGGTTCGACCGCAAATATTTTCCTTCAGCTGTTCACACGGAGATGAGGAGGAAGTTGATGAGCCTCAAGCAGGAGGGTAAGACTGTGGCCGAGTATGAGGCCGAATTCACTGATCTTCTGAACATTGTTCCAGATGAGATACCGACAGAGGAGAAGAAGATACAGAAATTTACAGACGGGTTGACTTGGAGGATCCTTCAGCATTTGTTAGGAAACCTATCATTGGCCACTTACTCTGATGTGGTTAACGCTGCACTGTTACACTGCCAGGACCATCGCTTCCACATGACTGAAGGCAAGAGGTCAGGAGATTCCATCCATCAGGGCAGGACTGGGGGAAATGGTGCCAGTGGGGCACATTCTGTTCAGGGGCAGAGGTAGGATGATCAGGGTTCCCAGCAGGGGGATCACAAGAGGTTCAGGTCGGGAAATTTCAGGCACGGACAGGGAGGTTTTCGACCGGGCCATCAGGGTCCGAACGTCCATCAGAACCAGCAGGGTCAGAATGGTCAACAGCAGTTTCAGCATGGCCAGTGGAGGAACGGTAACGGCCACCAGGGCCGGGGACAGCAGGGACAGAGAGGGGGGAACTTCCCGGGGAAGTGTTTCATTTGTGGCAAGACTGGCCATAAACGCCAGGACTGTCCTGATAGGGGCAGGGCCCCACAGTAGTAGCAGGGTGCTCGACATAAGCCACAGAGGTCGCTTTTTCCACCTGCCCTCCCAGCTCCAGCCCAGGTGCCAGCACTACCAGCCATTCCAGCAGTTCATGTGCAGCAGGGGCAGTTGCAGTATGGATGTGTCTATAACGTCCACCAGGCAGCAGCTCCACAGGCACCACCCACGATTGAGGGTATGTTTCCTATCCATGGTACTATGGGTCGGGTTTTGTTTGATACGGGGGCAACGCATTGTTTTATAACTACACATTTTGCGAAAGCCTTAGGGTTGTTAGCCACAGCAGAGAGCACAGTGACGTGTGTAGACTCACCATTGGGGAGTGGGTCACTTATTTTCTTTATATGCCGGGGAGTGGGGGTAGAGATTGGTAATCTGGTATTACCTGCAGACATGTTGGTATTAGATATGCATGTGCACGATGTGATTATCGGTATGGATTGGCTCGCTGATTATAGAGTCATGATTGATTGCTTCGGTGGGAGCATTATTTTTGCCATTCCGGGGCAAGAGATGTTTGTAGTGGCGATGCCTCGCCCAGAGGGAGGTTCGACCGTTCATTTGTATTACATAGAGGAGGATACCTCTAAGGAGGTTGCGATTCCTTTAGATTCGATCCCAGTTGTCAGGGAGTATTCTGATGTGATTCAGGAGATACCAGGCCTACCCCCCAGTCGAGAGATAGACTTTGTTATATACTTATTACCAGATACGAGACCTATAGCACGCGCACCGTACCGTATGGCTCCGGCAGAGATGCGAGAGCTACGATATCAGATTGAGCAGTTGTTGGGTCAGGGGTTTATACGGAGGAGTACTTCGCCGTGGGGTGCCCCTGTGTTGTTCGTGAAGAAGAGAGATGGTTCACTGAGACTGTGTGTGGACTATCGGGAGTTGAACAAAGTCACGATATGGAATAAGTATTCGTTGCCTCGAATCGATGACTTATTCGACCAGTTGAGAGGAGCTTCTTTCTTCTCGAAGATTGATTTGCGATCGGGATACCATCAGTTGCATATCAGGGAGGAGGACGTCTCGAAGACTGCGTTCTTATCGAGATATGGTTCTTACGAGTTTCGGGTTATGCCTTTTGGTTTGACCAACGCTCCAGCAGTGTTTATGGACTTGATGAATAGGGTGTTCAGGGATTTCCTAGATCAGTTTGTCATTGTCTTCATCAATGATATTCTGGTTTACTCCCAGACAGAGGAGGAGCACGCCGAGCATTTGAGGCAAGTTTTGTAGACGCTACGTCAGAACGAGCTGTATGCAAAATATGAGAAGTGCGGGTTTTGGCTGAAGGAGGTCCAGTTTTTAGGACATACTATATCCGACCGGGGGATATCTGTGGATCCGGGGAAAGTATCCGCGGTGAGGGAGTGGGGACAGCCCACGACACCGACGGAGATTCGTAGTTTCTTGGGACTAGCAGGATACTACAGGAGGTTCATTCGGGGATTTTCGAAGATAGCGGGTCCTTTGAGACATCTGACTCGTAAGGGTGTGCCATTCATCTGGAGTGATGCATGTCAGTTGGCATTTGATGAGTTGAAAGATAAGTTGACCTCAGCACCTGTGTTAGCATTGTCAAGACCGGGAGTTGAGTATCTAGTTTACACCGATGCGTCCTTGCAGGGACTTGGAGGTGTATTACAGCAGGAGAGTCAGGCCATAGCTTATGCTTCTCGTAAGCTTAAGCCTCACGAGAAGAATTAACCCACTCATAACTTGGAGTTGGCGGCAGTTGTATTTGCCCTTCGGATATGGAGACATTACCTTTTGGGGGAAAAGTTCCAATTGTTCACGGACCACAAGTCCCTACAATACCTATTCACGCAGAAGGAGTTGAATATGCGGCAACGGAGGTGGCTTGAGTTTGTGAAGGACTATCAATTTGATATCCAGTATCACCCGGGGAAGGCTAACGTGGTAGCAGACGCGTTGAGCCGTAGGCCAGTAGATGAAGTGGCAGGGGTGTGGAAAGCAAAGTGGAAGGAGTTGGGACACCAGGATGCAGTGGCCCGATCATTCATGTCAGTGATGACTGTTACACCGCAGATTGTCATGAGAGTGGTAAAGGCACAAGCAGATGACTCGTTCTGTCAGGAGCAGATAGTTCGATTATTAATCGAAGGAGCCGAGTCCTATACCATTAGCTTAGACGGGGGATTACGCTTCAATGGGAGATTGGTAGTTTCGGAAGGGGAATTTTTGCGGCAGGAGGTGATGGCAGAGTCGCACGGCTCACGGTTCGTAGTACATCCCGGAGGGGACAAAATGTACCAAGACATGAGACGACAGTATTGGTGGAGCGGGATGAAGAGAGATATTGTCGTGTTTGTTTCTAAATACGCCACTTGTCATCTAGTAAAAGTGGATCATCAGAGACCGGTAGGACTTCTACAGCCATTGGAGGTCCCGATGTGGATGTGGGATTGCATATCCATGGATTTTATCACGGGGTTACCTACGTCACAGAGAGGTCACGACACCGTTTGGGTGATTGTGGACAGATTGACCAAAGTCGCTCATTTTCTACCCGTAAGGACAGACTACACTACGGGACAGTATGCCCAGCTCTTTATTGCAGAGATAGTGAGACTTCACGGTGTACCCCTAAATATCGTGTCTGACAGAGACAAGATATTTGTTTCACGGTTTTGGGAAAGTTTTCAGGAGGCCATGGGCACAGAATTGCGGTTGAGTACGGCGTATGACCCGCAGACCAATGGGCAGACCGAGCGTACAAACCAGATGTTGGAGGAAATGCTACGTATGTGCATCATTGATTTTGGGGGTGGATGGGAGCAGTATTTTCCACTGGTGGAGTTTGCCTACAACAACTCCTACCAGTTCACCATTGGCATGGCTCCATTTGAGGCATTGTACGGTAGACCTTGTCGTTCTCCAGCATGTTGGTTGGAAGTGGGGGACAACAACCTACTTGGGCCGGAAGTGATTCAGGATACTTCGGCGAGGATAGAATTGATTCGGAGTCGCATTCGGGTAGCTCAGGATCGGCAGAAGAGCTATGCTGATGCGAAGAGGTCCTTCAGGGAATTTGAAGTGGGAGACCAAGTTTTGCTCAGAGTATCTCCTATGAAGGGGATTATGCGTTTCGGGAAGAAAGGGAAGTTGGCACCGAGATATGTGGGACCATTTCCTATTATTGAGCGGATTGGACCGGTTGCGTATAGACTTGGGTTACCGGAGAATTTGCATCGGATTCACGATGTATTTCATATTTCCTCGCTAATGAAATATCTTAGAGACGATTTGTCTCATTCTCATATTGCTTTGGAGGACATCGATCTCCAGCCGGATAGCTCCTACGAGGAGGGGCCGATTGCTATTTTGGACCGAAGTGAGCGGAAACTGCGGTCAAAGATAGTTCCATTAGTACGTGTTCAGTGGCGACATCATAATGTCGAGGAGTCCACATGGGAGCGCGAGGATGAGATGCGCGAACGTTATCCAGAGTTGTTCTTACAAGGTACTTTCTAGTTCCGAATTTCGGGACGAAATTCAGTTATTAGGGGGGGAGTATGTAATACCCCGTATTTTTGTGATATTTATTTATGGGATTAATTGAATTAAATGTGTATTAATTGGAAATTAATCCGGATAAAAATACTAGCGAGATGCGAGTTAGTATTTGATATTAATGAGTATATATGATTATATATGAATATTGAACTGTGAAACTTGTCGTGAGATTGAAATACGGCAATTTGGGAATTTTGTTGAGACGCGTGTGACAGTCGCGTCAGGAATATATTTATTTTAATTAAAAAGTGAATTTTATTTTTATTAACCGTATGGTCATTTTGAGTGTGCCAACACGTCCGGAAGGGTCAAGATAGTCATAAAACACTAGCCGGGGGTTGAGTTTGGGTCCCGGGGCATTTTTAGGCCATACCGGCAACATATAAGGGTAGTTTGGTAATTTTGAATTTTTAGGAATTAAAACCTACGAAAATTGGGAATTAAAAAGCTGACTTGGTATTTTCCCACTAAACCCACTAACCACATCTTAGGACTTAATGGGCTACGGGGGTTATTAGAATTGTTCCAAAATTTCCTAAGGCAAACCCTAGCCACCATCAGCACCTTGGAGAAGAAGGCTTGTAGAGAGAGAAGAGAGGAGAATTCTGCAGAGGGAGAGAGAGAAACTCATCAATTCGTCATCATATCTAGAGATACACATAAGGCAAGTGGTTTAATTACATATTTTGCAAAGAATGCTTCTTCTATGCGTAGGAAATTTTAGGAAATTTACAGAATTTCATTGTTCTTGGAGAATGATAAAAACCCATTGAATTGGATGTAGAGATTTATAATTTTATGAGGAAATTGCATGTAGAACAATGTTAGGATGATTAGTCAGGGAAAAATACATCTTTTATACCATAAAAACGGATTTATTATTGCCTATGGATGAATTTAATTTCTAGGGTTCATGTTCTTGAGATTGGGGAAGAAGATGTGGAGATTTAATATTTGGATGAGATTTAGGATGAATTAATCCCACTAAATACGTTAATATATGACCTACGTATATTTAGGATTGATTAGAACCCAAGTACAGTTGTTGGCTTGATGTTTAGAGGAGATTAGAGGTGTAGAAAAATTGGAAAAACGAGTTAAGGAATTTCTGGGCTCGAAACTGGTCCCTCGTTAGAAGACCTACCCAGGTCGTTCGAACGAGCTCGTTCGAACGAGCTTCTAACGAGTAGACAGTTTGCCTTCTAACGAGTTGAATGTTCGTTCGATGCCTTTCGTTCGAACGAGATCTCGTTAGATACCCAGTTCGTTCGAACGAACTCTCGTTCGAACAGCCTCGTTCGAACGAGACTTCTAACGAGCTGACAGTTTAGGATTTTTAGCCTGTTTTGATCCCGAGTGTCCCAATACCTTGTGTATATGTAGATATAACACTTCCTTGATGATTAATTGATATATTTGGGATATTTGAGATATATAGAGGAGTAAAACCTAGAAGTGTGATTCGAACCAAATGGAAATTATGGATTAGGACGTGAGTGTCTATTACAACGTGAGAACGATTAATGGCTTGTATAATTGTACCATCCAGGAATATGTAAATTGTGTAACATGATACGTAGGTACGAGAATAAGAAGTGTACAACAAATAAAATATGGTGATTACTAAGATGTGTGCATACTTAGTATATGTATTGATTTTATGTGTATGACATACCTACCATACTTGCTATCACGGGAGGTTTACGTTCGCTTAGGGCCCTCTAATCCTTGTGTTGCCCGGATTTAGACTGGTACCTCGATGAACATAGGTCAGAGAAGGACTTATTGGGATGTTAATAAGTCTGTTGATCGTGGGAGCGCAGGTATGTGCGTGACCCATGTGATGTGACTGTGTTCGCCTCCATTGTTTGTGATTGTTGTTATCTGAGAACGATTCCTGAGAGATTCGGAATGCGTGATCCTTATGTACGTGATGTACCGGGATGGATAGCAGAGTATGTGTACACCGCATCTTAGTCTCGGGGTGCTTGTATTGTATATTTATGACGAGAATAATATACACTTAATTAATGGGAACTTTCTTGTTGTTATTGTGAATATAATTATGGTAATGTTTTGAGAAAACATAACGGTTTAACCGATAGTGAACTGTATTACAAATTGAGAATCTGAGTTTAAGTAAAGCCCTCTATTATATTGATAAAGCTAGAATGTAATATGGGAATCGTGTAGTAAGGGGTAGAACTTATTACGGGTTGGTTAGATATGTATGTCATTTAGATGGGTATGGTTCGTTAGGAGTGCACATGTAGTCGAGAGGTGAGAATTTCATGTGAGTGCACGTCCTAACATGTATTTTGCATTTAATGTTTTAATGTTATTAAAACACTTGTTGTTTTTAAAATGATTTCCACTTTCGGGCTCTGACCCATTTGCTTTCAAATCTATTTTTGTAAAAACCATTTTAGGTGCCCAGCCACAAGGACACCATGCTTAGGATCCTCATTCAGGTGATGAGCTGTAGCTGTTTCTGGAAGTTACAGGACTTTGCTTGTATACGCTTCATCTATCTTGATTCTATATTCAGCATTTATCAGTTGTAGGGCATGTTTCCCATTCCTTTTAGAGGCATTTCATTTATTTCAGTTATTCAGACTTCGGGCATGTAATTAATTCAGGATTCAGACTTATGTTATTATTTCATTCGTGGGATTGTTGTGGGGAGTTTTTCCTCCGGACTTATTACTATTTGTTTGTTATTGCCTTACTTCGTTATGGTAAGATGGTTTATGTTGTTCTTCCATTTTCTTGTATTGCATGTTAATCAGACTTAATTTAAAATTTGGCAACTTACTTTTTAAATACTAGGTGGTTAGTAATCTTTAAAATGTTTTCGACAGTGATGCTATTAACTGAATCAACTTGGCATTTTGTATTGATTTAATAAAGGAGTAGCTACCCGGTATTTAATTAGTCGGGGTGTCACATTTTTGTGCCATGTTTAACGTCATCAACCTTTTAATATTGCCATGGTTTCTAAAGGTTTGAATGCATATGATATATATAGAGCTGTGGATTTATTTTCATTGGGTGTCATTTTGTTTACTAAACTAAGTTTAAAATATTTTTTTTATTTTTATTTTTTGAAGAAAAAAAAATGTTTTTGTAAAGTCGTTTAAACGACATTTCAATCTCGTTCGAACGATTTCCCCAAGTCATTCGAATGAGATTTCAAATGTTTTGTTTTTCTGCAATTTCGTTCGAAGTTTCATCCGTATTGTCGTTAAAACGACATTATCTTCCGCAATCTCGTTCGAACAAAATTCAAAATTCATTTGAATGATCGCGTCAGTTTTGTCAAAAATTAACAATTTTTGAACAGTTTTCACTTACAACCTCCCACAACTTTCCCCCCATTATTAGTAGTGCGGGAGTACAGTCTTTTTGACAGACTTTTGGATATCTTGAGAGAGTTTTAACAAGTTTTTTAGAGCAAAAATCCAAATCCAAATGTCCTTTAGTTCTTATGATTCCCAAATGAAGTCGTCTTAAAACAAAACTAGTTTCCACCCAGCAGTTTATTTTGGTCCAAGTATAAATATATATATTTCCTTTGAGATCATTATTTTGGCACCGAATATCAATATCTACCTAAAAAGGAGAAATTTTCCTATGGAGGATTTCATATTGTTTATTCATGGCGTACATACGGAGGAGGACTTTGTGTGTTGACGGTAGTTGTGCCCCATCGGTGGACTCCGAAATGAAGGTCGATTCCTGAGTTGTCGACTAGGTGGAGGTAGAGGAACGAAGAAGCATCAAGGCTTGCGAGGACGTCAAGTCGTTGAGTAAATCTTTTTGCCGTGCCTTTTGTAAAATCATACCTAGTGGACTTGTGGTTGGGCCGTCCAACGTTTTTCTCGTTGTGGGTTTTCCTCTACAACACGGCGTTGCGGTTGTGTTTATTTTTATCTTTCAAAAGCACGTAGATGCATTCTTAGGCTTAAAAATTAAAAATTGGTTTAATCACAACGCTAGTGTAATTTGGTGCTAATTTGATTTTGGTAAAATTTAGTTTAATTTAATTCAAGTCAACATAATTAATTTGGAAACATTCATGTTTGGTTTGTTTGGCTAATATGGAATTTGAATTGAATTAATTGTGTTTAAGAAAAATTTAAATATATGTTTTGTTTAATTTTATTTTAATTTAAAGAAATTAAAATTTGAGTTTCTTAATTGTTATTTTTGAAAGAATTTCAAAAACTTGAAGATTGTATGCATTTGAAGTTAAAAATTGACATATAATTTAAGGTAATCAAATTCTCAGATTGGTATCAGAACATTTTAATCTTTCTTTTTCAAGTGGTATCAGAGTGAGAACACTAATTTACCCTGTAGGTCCTTGGGGTTTGAAATATGGAAAATTTTCATTTACGAGATTTCCTTTTTTTGATGATTTTAACTATGTGTATTTAAAATCGCATATGAGATCGGCACTTAAGTCATTAGATGAGTGGGCTTCATAATCGGTCGTTAAAGGGTGGCCCCCAACAACGTGTCTAGTAGGAGAAACTCGTGTTCTTAAACCAGTTAAAAAATGGAGTGAGGATGAGCTTAAGTTAGCAAACTTTATTTCCCGAGGATTAAATGCTCTTTTTAGTGCGGTCACACCGGAGGAGTTTCATCGAATTATGATGTATGAAACGTCTAAAGAGGCATGGGACATACTCTAACTCACCCATGAAGGTACTAGTGTCTTTAAGGCTTGAAAACTTCAAAACCTCACCTCTCAATTTGAAACCATTAACATATTAAAAAGAGAGACTTTTGATGAGTTATAGGCAAGATTGTCCGATATTGTGAATTCATATTTTAATTTGGGAGAAACGATACCCAGCAACCGTGTCGTAAAGAAAATTTGAGGTCATTTCCCAATAAATTTATTTCAAAGGTGCCTATTTTAAATTCTTTAGACACTTTAAACTCAACGAAACTTGAAGATCTTGTATTTGATGTACAAACCTATGAACTTGACATGTTTTATTCTAAGGAAGTGAAGAATAAAGATAAGATCATAGCTTTGAAAGCCCGAAATGAGGAAACATCGGTTTCAAATTATAAGTTTAAGATTGACTCGGATGATATGGGTTTGTTTGCTAAGAAGTTTACAAAATTTCTTAAGATTAATAAAGGGAAACTTAAAAATGATTATAAGAAGTTTGATAAATCTAAGCATAATAAAGTCGAGAAATTTCCTAAAAATCGTAATGAGGATCTTAATAGGGATGAGTCAAATAGATGTTTTGGTTCTGAGGGTTATGGCCATAAGGAGGCCGAGTGTCCCACTAAACTAAGGAAGGAGGGAAAGAAACCAATTTCATATAATGACACCCTTAGTGATAGTGAAATGAAATACGGACCCGATTCCCCCATTGAGCGCAATTTTGTCGCATTCAAAGCTAGTCATGTGAACGATAGTGAAAAATATTCCGTTGATGATAACTTAATACATGGCACTTTCGAGTCCATTATTTGTAAATCTCATGAGTTTGATGGTAAAGAGAGTGGAGACGATAGTGAGAATGAAAAAGAGGAAGAGGAGAGTGAAATCCAGGTTGTCTTTCGTGAGTTGTATGCAAAGTCATTAAAATTAGAAAGGGCAAACTTGAAGTTGGAAGAAAAAATGAGAGAATATGCCATAGGTAATGATGAAAGTGTTTTAATTAAATATATTAAGGCATGTGAGAAAACACTTTGAGAGGATCTTGATTATGTTGATGGTGAGAAAGATAGTCTCCGAGGTTTAATGTAGATTATGAAGAAAGATCTTCTTAAGTTTGAAGAGAGTTAGAGTTTACTTGGGTCTAGAATAGTGGAGCTTGAAGAGAAATTGAGAGACTCAAGTCGGGTCAAATTTGATTTAAAGTGTGGGTCAAAGAAATTAGATAAAATCTTAGGCATCGTACAAATCAAAGATGTCATGTGTGGTATCGTCTTCAATACTCAAAGTGCTTCCGCTAATAAAGCCAATACCATGGTTTTGAGAGAATCGTCTAGGAACACTAGAAACTATCAATCCTTAGGTAATACTTCTCGTCATGCCATCACTTGCACGCATTGTGTTCGTAAGGGCCACCTTATGAGGTTCTATTTTGATCTTAGAAATGGTCCTAGGAAGTCCAAGGGTAAAGTCACCAAGGTCACCAAATCCCGAGAGCTTCTCGTTTCACTCATGTGGGTTAGGAGATCTGATTTGGAGGCTTTACATAATAGAGTTTATGATTCTCATTTGCTTGCATATGATTCCTCCCTTACTAAACCTAAAGGTTGAATGTGTTGGCTTTGTTTAAATACACTAGCTTTTGTGCTTTATGATAAATTCTTGCTAGTTTTATGTTTGTTTGTCATTTTCTAGTCTATACTTCATCATATATGTTATGCTAGAATTATTACGTGTTTACTTTTGTATTTTAATTTCATTTATTGGGTCTTATGAAAAATATAAAAAGATTTCATTTATCTTTTGAGTTGTCCCTTTTTTTGTTGGTTGAAAAAATTTGAAAAACTCAAAAATATTTTTTTGTGTATTTTAGTTTTACACATTTTATGTGGCATACACTTGTGTTTGAATCCTATATCATTCTCCCGCTTCCATATGGCTAGAACTTTTGGTTATAAATTTCAATTCTTAAAATGTTCTTTATCATGCATGCATGGATAAGTTTGATTTTGAGTTGCTTAATGGATTCTCTTTTTATATGCCACTCACACACATGCACGATCTATTTGAACTTTAACTCCACATGTATATTTGAGATAAGTGAGATGTTTTCCTATTAGTTTTGTCATATATATATTTTTATGACTATGGAGGATTTGTGCATGTAAGAACCATTGCACGTGAGATTTATTTGTATTGTATAAAAAATATATATAAAGGTGCACGTGAAAGGGCTACGAAAGGACCAAATCTCCTTTGGTGAAAGCCACCGTTGGCAAGGGTCTTAAAAAGCGTGGCATTGTAAAAAGTAGCAAAGGACAACATAGTTTAGGTTAATATGTTCATTCAAAATAAAAATAAAAGAATTATTATGTATGAGGAATTTTGGATGGAAATATCATAAGGTTTGCACAATGACTATGTATCATGGTTATGCTTATTTTGGCATGACTCTATTGGTTTGTAGAATCATCAAAACTCTAGGCTTGTGTGCATTGTGTGTCTTTGTTATTTGAGTTCACGTTATCTTATCACATGGGGCTATATCTAAGTTTGATAAAGTTTTACATTAAAATATAACTCCTTGAACATTTTTAAGTGATTGGGTCATAATTCTTTTGTCTCTAGTTCACACCCCTTCACTTAGCTTACCACATGTTTATTTAGACATATTTATGCCATATGAGTGTGGAAAGCTAATATATTTTGTGTCTTGTGTGATGTGTATACCTATATATATGTGCTTGTGCATTATTGGTAAAAAAAAATTATTTACAGATATGTTATTGTTTGTTTTGAGTCTTTGCTTTGTCATCTAGTACTTTTATGTTATTGGCTCAAATAGGTATCTATCTTGTTGCAACTTTAAATTGATATCCCATGCTTACCTTAGTACATTCTAGTTGATATCTTTTTGTTATCGCATCGTAGTTGATATCTATTAATCTTTGTGTGGATTAGCTGCTCTATTCCTTTTACGTTGTTTTATTGTACTTGTAACTCAATACACCATTGCGTAACATACTTGTTTTTCCATTATGTTATCCCTTGTTTCATTTAGGGGGATATTTTATTTTAATTGGGGAGAAATGAGTTATTTTATGCACTTTTATCTCTTGTCTATTCCTGAACAAAAAGGGGGAGATATGACATCTAAACCTTTTAATTTGGGAAGATCTATCTTAGGAAGAGACGTCCTTTCTTGGGTATACATTGTTAGACATAGGGGGATAATTTAACTCCGCAATCTATATTGTCATATTCCCTATGCGTTTGATGGTGTGTCTAAGTGTGCAGGTTTTCATCTTAAGTGGTAACAATAAGCAAATCTTCTCGGTTATATGTCAATCAAGCGACTATAATTTTTTATTTTTGGGTGGGATTATGTCTTATTAGAGGAGCTTGATGGCCCATAGGATTTTTATTTTGGTGTTGTCCTGGAATAGACAAAGGGGGAGATTTGTAAGGGCAAATTTTCAATTGAGTCAATTTGTAAATGTTGGCTTAATTTCGGACAAAACTATTTGAGTCATAGGATATAAGTTTATGACCTTCAAGCCTATGACCATTGAGTTAAAGACGTAGCGACTGATGAGTGCATTATTTTTTATATTTTATACCCAAATTTAAAATTTGTTAGTCCCATTTTAGTGTATTTAATAAGTTCTTAGGACTATTTTATTAAAAAGAGGAAAAATGCGAAAATGATTGAATTCATATTGAAAATGGCAATTTTAAGTCAAAAATGGACACTTCGATAATTTTATAATATTCTTGTGCTAATTTGTGAAAAAAGTTGCCTAGTGAAATTTTTGCAGATAATGATGGAATTTGGTGCAAATTGATGATCAATTCAAAAAAGGCGCGAAAAAGCTGATTTTTACGGTCGTTCGAAAAAAGCTGTTTTTTAAACTTGGCATGCGTGTTCAGCAAGAAAAGATAAGAATTTTTTAGTGGGGGGAAATTCCGTACCTTATCACAATCCAAAGATTAAAGAGGTGGAGAGATAGCTACCAACACCATTCGGCCAATCAAAAAGAGTACCACCATAACTCAAATACCTCACCACTTGTCCTATAAAAAGGACTCTTGGGCTCATAATTTCGTAGACAATTAGAGAGGAATTTCGTGGAGGATTTTGGGGAGCAACTTTGAGTGATTGTGATCAATTTCAGGGCCGAGTTTTTATCATTTTTTTAGAGGATTGAAGATTGTTGTGAGAGAACTATTTGTAAGTTTGATTTATTAATGAAGATCTCTACTTATTCTTGCAATTTATCTTTCATTGTGGTAGCTTGATTCTTATATTAGGAGTAGGGTGAATTTTATCATAGTTAGCTAATATTGTCACGTTAATTTTATCATTGTTTATTCCCTACTTATTTTAATTGTTATTAAAGATTCGGTATTCATTTTAAAGCGACACGAGAGTGTGTTTTAAAACCTTCAAGATTGTTTTGTCAAATCAAGTTTTGAAATTTAAAGATAGTAATTTTTGATGGATTATGCTTGCACTTTGATTGTTTTGATAGTCCGTGCTTAAATACATTTGCGAATTTTAAAACTTGTATTTTCTAAGGGAATAGGGATTTTAGCCGTCTATTAGAGACGTTAAACATATTTCAGACATAACTGTCATATTTTCCGAATTAAACACGGAGAGAGTCGGTTTAATTTGAGTTATAAAAAGGGAAATATTAGTTACGTGATAAATGGACCCCGAATCCTAATTGTTTACAAATATCTTGTGTTACTCTCATTTATCGTAGTTTCTTTTATTTAGTGTAATTTATAATTATTCTCTACCCCATTTGATCTAGTTCGACAGTTGCAATTCTTTTAATATTAAAATTTACAGATCCTCGTGGGTTCGACCCGTACTTACACTCTCTATTCCATAATAGCCCGTGCACTTGCGGTATTTTATAAAATTGACAACAGCGACCAAGCCTAAATTGAAGATATCATCATTGCGGATTTTCATGTCTTGTTTAACATCATCAACCTTTCAATTTTTCCATAGTCTCTAAAGGTATGAATGCATATGATAGATATATATATATATAGATAGATAGCCTTGGATTTATTTTCATTAGATCTCATTTTGTTTACTAAACTAAGTTGAAAATGTTTTTTTCTATTTTTATTTTTTGAAGAAAAATAATTTTTTTCTGTAAATTCGTTCAAATGACATTTCAGTTTCGTTCGAACGAGTACCCCAGGTCGTTCGAACGAGATTTCAAACATTTGTTTTTCTGTAATCTCGTTTGAAGTTTCATCCGTATTGTCGTTCAAAAGACATTATCTTCTGCAATCTCAATCGAACGAGATTCAAAAGTCATTTGAACGTCCGTGTCAGTTTTGCCGAACATTGAGAGTTTTTGTGCAGTTTTCACTTACAACCTCCCACAACTTTCCTACCATTATTAGTAGTGCGGGAGTAAAGTCTTTTTGACAGACTTTTGGATATCTTGAGAGAGTTTTAACAAGTTTTTGAGAGCAAAAATCCAAATTCAAATGTCCTTTAGTTCTTATGATTCCCAAATGAATTCATCTTAAAATAGAAACCATTTTACACCCAATAGTTTATTTTGATCCAAGTACTAATATATATATTTTCTTTGAGATCATCATTTTGGCACCAGGTATCATTATCTAAAGTTTCCTACGGAGGATTTCATATTATTGATTCGTAGTGTTCATACGTAGGAGGTCTTCGTATGTTGACGGTAGTTGTGCCTCATCGGTGGACTCTGAGATGAAGGTGGACTCCTGAGTTGTCGACTAGGCGGAGGTGGAGGAACGAATAAGCGTCAAGGCTTGCAAGGGCGTCAGGTCGTTGAGTAAGTCTTGTTGTCGTATCTTTTTTAAAACCATACCTATTGGACTTGTGGTTGGGTCGTCCGATGTTTTTCCCGTTGTGGATTTTCCTCATACATCACGGTGTTGTGGTTGTGTTTATTTTCATCTTTCAAAGACACGTAGATGCTTGCTTAGGCTTAAAAATTAAAAACTGGTTTAATCACAACACTCATGTAATTTGGTGCTAATTTAATTTGGGTAAAATTTAGTTTAATTTAATTCAAGTCAACATAATTAATTTAGAAATATTCATATTTTATTTGTTTAGCTAATTTGGAACTTGAATTGAATTATTTGTGTCTAAGAAAAATTGAAATATTTGTTTAGCTTAATTTTATTTTAATTGTAAAGAAATTAAAATTTGAGAATATTAGTTGTTATGTTTGAAAGAATTTTAAAATTTGGAATATTATGTGAACCATTGCATTTGAAATTAAAAATTGGCATATAATTTAAGGAAATCACATTCTCATATTGGTATCGAAGAATTTTAATCTTCTTTTTTCTCAATGCAATGATGATACCCTTGTATATGGTATTAAGCCTTTAATATCTTTTCATCTAGGATTTCTAGCTCGTCGTAACGGATTTTGTGCCAATCAAAATCTCCAACTTGTCTTTCGATCATGACTAATAGGGAAGATACCTCGAGTTCGACAGACAAGACTACTTCCATGCCATAAACTGGGGCGTGGGGAACAGCCCCGGTGGGCATTCTAATAGACGTGCGATAGCCCCAGAGATTGTAATAAATCCTCTTAGTGAAATAATTAAAATCAACTAAGAATAAATCATGCCCGTTAAAAGGTTTATGAGTGACATTCCTAATACGTTGATGCCCCAAGTTGAGAAAGGCTATGGAGAGGTCTTGTCGTATAACTCTTGAGGAAGTATATGCTAAAGATTTTCAAATTTCTGGCATTTGAGGCACCTCTTACCGTATGTTATGTAATCTTGGACCATAATAGTCCAATAATATCCTTGTTGGATGATATTCTTGGCAAGAATATGACCATTCATGTGGGTTTTATGTTCCCCGTCATGGGTTTTCTCTATGATCTCTTTAGCGTCAGTCCCTATAATACATTGCAAATGGTTTTCATCGAAGTTTCTCTTGAAAAAAGACTTGTCACAAATAATAAACTATCAAGTGAGTTGTTGTAAGGTCATGCATTTTTTCTTGTCAATCCCCTAAAGGTATCAACCATGTTTGAGGAGATGCCATATATCGTAATAACACAACCCGGCCTTGTCTGAGTGTATTGGAAAATCGAGTCAATTTTTTTGTCGTAGTTTCATTTCGGACAAAACATTTTGAGTCATAGGTTAGGGTTGGTATTTTCCCTTCAAGTCTTTGACTTGTTTGGATGAATACATAGCAAAAAAGCCTCAGAGATTATACCATCATGTCGTGTTTTGTACCCATTTCCATCTTCAATTTCTAAGGATCTCTCAGGTACGAATGCGTATTTATTTTATGCCTTAGAGATTTTATTATTGGGTGTTAGAATTTTATAAATGTTTTCAAATATTTTTTAAAGATTTTTTTTGAAAATTTAGTTGTTTTATTTAAACGACTTGAAATGTCATTCAAACAAGTTTCTATTAGTCATTAGAACAAGATTCCTTCGTTCAAATGTGATTTGGATTGATACCTTTAGGGTTTGCTCTGGAATGTCATTCGAAGTTTCATTGGATGTTCTTCGAACAAGAATGGCTACTTCATTTGAACGACAAGTCAATTCGTTCAAACGAGAACGTGTGTTTTTATTTTTTAAAACATATCCTTCTAAACTTTTAATCCCTATCCTTTTGCAATTACTTTCCCTATATATATATATATATACGAGATTAGACTTTTGAGAGAGCCTTTTGAGAGTTCTTTTTATGACAAAATTCTCTCAAAGATTTTCCAAGAACCTTAGTTTTCACCCAATAATTTTAGGATCCAAGATTCATCTTATATATGCTTTAAAGATCCTAATTTGGTCACCAATTTTATTCTCTACACCTTTATGAGAATTGTTTTGTTGTGGTGGATTCCGTGTTTCAATTCCTTAGATGGTTGTTGAGCATAGATTGGTGGATACCAAGGCATGTGTGGACTCACACGTTATGGCACTTGTGTGGGTGGATTCATGCATTATCGCTATGGAGGAGCAATTGAAGATTGAAGAAGCGTAAAGGCTTATAGGGAACGAGTCATTGAGTAAGTCATTTATCATCTTGTAATTCCGCGTCATAGTGAATTGCGTGAATGGGCCATCCGAGGTCTTTCCCATTTTGGATTTTCCTCATACATCGACATGTTATGCAATTGGTTTATTTATTTTACCTGCTAACACCTAGATGCATGTTTTAGGTTAAAAAGATAAAATTGGGTAAATCATTTTTTCATAACAAAACAGTTTTAATCGGTGAAAATTTTTATTCGGTTATTATGTTTAAAAGGTTTGATCTTTAAAATTAAAAAATTATAAAAAAAAAATTGATTTTTAATTTACAATACCATCTCTGCCTAAGCATATAGCGTATAGGGACCTTTTTGCCTTTTCAAATTGGTATCAGATTAGGTTGAACAAAATTATCGTGTGATCCTGAATTTTTTTTAAGTTTTTTGTTGGATACCAATTTTGTAAATTTGTATTGGAGCCCGATACACTAAGTTACCATGTAGATCCTTGTTTCGTGTTGTTTAGGGTAATATATTTTAGCCTTCCCTCTCGTGTCGGTTTTGTGTTGTTTTTCACTCGATGGATCCCATAGTGATAAGTTATTTGATGTGTTTAGTGATGACGATTTAAATATTTAGAGGAGTTTAATGAGCTTCATAACCAAGCTGAAAATTTAACTCGTTTGAATTTGAAGTTTGAGAAAAGAATTAAAATTCTTGAAAAAGAAAATTTTCATTTTAAATCCGCTATGGAACTTTAGCAAATTGTTCAAACTCAAAGAGATTTCCTTCATGAGAAGCTTATGTACATGGGTCGTAATTTTAAAATGATATAAGTTTCCAAGAAAGATAGTGAGGATAGAGCTCGATTTTTAGAGAAAGAATTAGAGAACTCTAAGTTTTCAAGGGTTAGTGTACATGCCATTGAGGAGAATTATAATTTGATTAATGATTGAGGGCATGTGAGAAGACTCTTATGGATAGATTCGCTTGCATCAGGAGGAAGAGAGATAACCTTCTAAGAATGATTGAAAATTTAAAGAAGGACTCCATATCATTTAAAGATTCTAATTATTTACTTGAATCTAGGATTTTGAAGTTAAAAGATAATTCAAGAGACTCAAGTAGTGTTGGTAGTGACGGTATTAGCTTAGATATTTTGACTTCTTCCACTGCTAAAGACAACACCATCATTTGTTTTAGATGGTCAATCACATCTTAACGTATTAAAAAAGGTTAACCTAAAGGGTTCGTTCCTCATCATGTCTAAACGTGCACACACTGTAGTAGGAAAGGTCAACTTAGGAGGTTTTTCTATGACCTTAAAAATGGTCCTAGGAAGTAGAAGTCTAGTGTCCCCATAGTTCCCAAAAACCCATCATTAAGCATTCATTTATTTGGGTTCAAAAATCGATTTTGGAGGCGTTAAATGTTATATTGGTTGATTCTTGCATGCTTGCACATGATTCTTCATATGTTATATCTAAGGGGTGTTTGCTTGCATGTTTACATACACTAGTTTTTGTACTTCATGATATTTATATTTTCTAGTTGTATGTTGTTTGTATCTTTTTTCTTTTGATTTTTCTTTTATTGAATCATATTGACAAATACAAAAATATTTCTTTTGAGTTAATTTGTTTTCGAAATTGGTAGTTTCGTTTGAAAATTTTAGAAAAACTCACAAAGATTTTTAGTTTTTTTGTATTTTAGTTTTACACATTTTGTGTGGCATATTGACGTGTTTGAATCCAATTCATTTTTTACTTTCCATGTGACTAGGACAATTGGTTATAATTGTTAATACTTAGACTGTTCTTAATCATGCTTGCACGGAGTTATTTCGACTTTGATTCTCTTAATGGATTCGCTTTGTATATACCTTCACACACACATGCACGAGCTCTTTGAATGTTAACTTCACATGTATACTTGAGCTACGTGAGTGATTAGGCATAAATTCTTCCTAATTTATTCCTTGATTTAGTTACTTTTAGCAACTCGAACAACGTAATCGAGTTGACTTTATCTCATAATCTTGCTACTGACTAATCCTAACGAGTACACCGAGTTTCTGGTATTTCGTAGTGATTTTACAGGTATTGGATGTCAAGAAACGAAAGAAGGAAATCGGAAGAATCAAGAAAGAAAAGAAGGAAAATCAAAAGGGAAAAAGTGTAATTTCCACCTGGAATTCGGATGAGGTACGTAAAGAGAAGTTGATGATATCACATTCATGAGCACATAGGAAGAAACGGCACCTCAATCAGAGTACCGGAACAAAAGATATGAGCAGTCAAAGTTGAGCAAAAAAGTCAAATAGGTAGACCGGTCCGCCCCTAACACGGACCGGTCCGCTGTGCAAACTCCAGTAGACCTCGGATCGAAAGAAAATCGAAGAAGGCAGAAATTAAAAGAATCGGTCCGCCCCAAAATAAAAAGAACCGATCCTCTTTAGAGGCAGACCAGTCCGCCTAAGGCCCGGACCGGTCTGGGTATCGAGATTTGCAAATCTGATCTTCTCCTAAAAGAGTCCTAGTGCAGCTGAAATTTCTGAATTCTTGGAGGGTATAAAAACCCGTTTTCTTATTATTATTTGAACGGGGAATAACAGAGAATTTTAGATAGTTTTTCATTATTTTTCAGAAACCCTAGTTTAGATACAATTTCCAGTTTTAATTCCAAGATTGAAGCTTTGTTCAAATTTTATTTGATTACCAGTTTTATTCATTGTTGTTGTTACTGCTTCGGTACAAATTAGTGAGTAATTCCCTCTTTTCAATTCTATTCTATATCAATTCACAAGTTTTCTTTAGATTAACCATGAATTCCTGCACATTAAAAACTGTTTTCATTCCTTTCAGCATGTTAGGCTAGATTTTCTAAGGCCAGGATACATGAACCCAGCCTGATGTGTTAATTGCACGTGTATAACATTAATCCTCTGAATTTAGTGATTGATTACGACCGTATTGCGTAGGAACATAACAATTGTAGGTCTTTATATCTCGTTTGCCTCTGGGTAACCGTGATGATTTAGAATGCAATTCGAGTGTCACTATCGCGATACCGATTTACTCGTCCTCAGATTAAGTATGATGCGGGCTTGAACCTCGTATACGTAATGCTTGGGAGTACTAAATTTCGGGTCAAATTAATCAGTTAAATTTACGATTAGTATTATAACTACAATTCACTAGGGTTGGGGGATTGTATTCCCATCCTGTTTTTCTCATCACTTAGTTCAAAAGTTTTAAATCATCTTTCATTTATATTTTAGGTAATTTAGTGTAATTGCATCTTATCATAATTTCATAATTGCATTTAGTGGTAATCCATTCTCAAAACCAAATCATTTTTCCTTTCTTTTTAGAGTCGGAGTTAGGATTCCTTCGTCTTTTCCCGTCGTCACAACTCCGTTGTCCTTTTTCCCTGAGGATCGATACCCGACATACTGGGATTATTACTTGAGCGACAGGCTTGCACTTGAGCCTAGAGAGTACGCACATCTGAGACACATTCTGAGTCGCGTCAAGTTTTTGGTGCCGTTGTCGGGGAACTAGGTAGACTTAGGATTAGATCGAGTCAATCCAAAGCTTTGACTAAAAATTTCCAAAAATCCAAAAACATAAAAAAAATTCAAAAAAAAAAGCATAAAAAGATTCACCATCATCTCTCATAAACCATTAATGCAAAATTCTTAACTCACTCCCACACCTCATAATACTCTAACCAGCATTCACGAAAATCTAATCGTTGAGTACAACCCCGATAGCCCTCACACTCCAAATGCCCCACAGTTCTGGATCCCACCTCCCACACCGTCACACTCAATCTCAAACAACACTCCGTTTTCCTTATTAGGACACACCCCCGAGTACACCTCGAGCACACTAAGTGGGAGCACCGAGTCCTTAAGAGAGAGGGAGATATCGTAACACGGTAGTGTAGCTGTCGGTGAGGAAGAGCCCCCATATCGCCCGCTGAGAGAATTCTTATATCCCGAGCGCATTGTCACTCCGGGATGCATTATACTCCCATATAATGTCGGGAAATTCCGTTTCAAAAATGGGATGATCTAGATGCTACCTCATTATCATGGTATGGATTCTGAAAAACCATACCTCCATATTACGGAATTTGAGGATGTGTGCGATACTCTCAATGATCAAACTCGCGCCCAAGAGGTGATCTGCCTCAAACTCTTCCCTTTCTCGCTCAAAGATAAAGCTAAGACCTGGCTATGGTCTTTACCTCTGAGCTCGATTCCATCATGGAACGAGTTGCAATTGAGATTTCTCAAGAAGTTCTTCCCAACACATCGAACAATATCCATAAAGGCTCAAATTCAAGCGTTCAGACAATCTAAAAATGAACCATTTCATCGATGTTATGAGCGTTTCAATGAGTTAATTACTTCATGCCCCCATCATGGATTCGATTCAGCGCAGATCATCTCTTTTCTCTATAATGGGTTGAATCTTAACTCCAAGCAACTTGTTGAAACCATGGGAAGTGGTCCGTTTGTCGACTTAGATGCCCACGATGCTGAGCTTCACCTGAGGTACGTCACCGAGACTACTCAATCCTAGGATACATCTAATCCTAATGCTCAAAATTGAAATCGTCAAGTGACCACCACTCCGTCGGCGTCCGGCCTATTCCACGTAGATAAGAACTCTATGACGGATAGTCGATTGGAGACCCTTGAGAAAGGATTTCGGGACCTATGCGAGATATATGGAAAAGGACCAGTTGGATCCATACCAAAACCCATCGAGAAGGTGTGTACGATTTGTGAGGCGGGACATTCAACTGAGGAATGCCCGACTATACCCGCCTATAAAGTAATGCTTCAGGAGCAAGTTAGTGGTATAGGAGGATTTAAGGGTAATTTCGGTGCACCGCACGGGAATTCATACAACTCTTCATGGAATAACCATCTTGGTTTTAGCTATGGGCAACAACATGCAGCAATGAACCCTCCTTCACATGTTGCCCCTCCTCCACCACAACACTTTCAACAAGCTCCACACATGCAAGGACATGTGCAAGCACCACTACCGCAAGGATCTTATATCCTGCCTTAGTGGAGAACTCTCGAGGATACCATGAATCAATTCATCGCAAGCCAGACCCCAACCAATGCCAAATATGATCGTCTGATTGGCGACATAAATGTAAGTCTGTCAAAGATACAATCCTCACTGAGTGTCCAAGAGAAGGGCAAGTTTCCTGCCCAAGGCCAAAGACCCCCCCAAGGTCAAACTAGTGTTAGCTCCACCTCCACTGAACATCAAGAGAAATGTCAAGCTGTGACCACTCTTCGTAGTGGGAGAGTCGTTGATTTATTACCTCCTCCACACGACACAACGAAAGATAAGGAGATTTCGCCCGGCACGAAAGAGGCCGAAGATGTCCCCTTGGATGAAAGTGACAAAGAAGACGCTAGTGAGCCTGAGTTAGTAGTGAAACCACCCTCCGTGGCCCTGTTTCCTCAAAGGTTGATTCCCTCCCATAAAGGAAACCCACGTGAAGATGTGCTAGAAGTGCTAAAGCAAGTAAAGCTGAATTTACCATTCCTCAATGCCATTAAGCGAATTCCAGCTTATGCTAAGTCATCAAATACTTGTTGAAGATAAAAAGAAAGATGAAGGTAAAGAAGAATGTCTTTCTAACCCATAACGTGAGCTCCATTATACTAAATGATCTCCCGCCTAAATTCAAAGATCTCGGTGCACCCATCATTTCCTGCATCATTGGAGAAAACAAAATCAAAAAAGCCTTACTTGACTTGGGAGCAAGCGTAAACATACTCCCTCACTCCATTTATAGGCAACTTGATTTGGGCGACCTCAAGCCCACAAAGGTCACTCTCTAATTAGCGGATCGAACCGTGAAGATCCCAAGAGGCATAGTCGAGGACTTGATCGTCCAAGTTGACACTTTCTACTTCCCGGTAGATTTTATCATTTGGACACGGAGCCCTCCTTCAACTCGAGCAACCATGTTACCATCATCCTTGGGCACCCATTCTTAGCTACGGATAACGCAATCATCAATATTCGGAATGGGCGAATGAAACTACCCTTTGGGAACATGACATTGGAAACCAACATCTTCCACATAGCCTAACATACAGGGGAGGAAGATGATCTTCACGCGGTGAGCCTCATAGATGAGATAGTAGAGGAGTACTTTGAGGAGAATTACTGTGGCGACACTTTAGAGTCCTGTTTAGCGACTAGACACGAGAGAGAGGGGACATAAATTGACTTCGAGAGGGAGGTTAGGGAGTTGAGTGAGTTACTCGATGAGAGTGCGTCGAACGAGGACGTGAGAGATATTAATTGGGTTTCTAAATTTGAGGAGTTACCTCCGAGGGATACACGCATGGTTCCCTCCAGTGACAAATTTCCAACCCTTGAATTAATGAAACTCCCCTCCCATATTAAATATGCATACCTAGGAGAGGATGATACATTTTCTATTGTTGTCTCCTCTAGCCTAGACGAAGAGCAGGAGGGTAAATTGTTGAAAATTTTGAGGAAGCACCAAGGTGCTTTTGGTTGGTGCATCGCTGATTTAAAGGGGACAAGTCCTTTGATTTTCACTCACAAGATCCATCTCAAAGAGGATGTAAAGACCTCTAGAGAAATGCAAAGAAGACTTAATCCCAACATGAAAGAAGTTGTGAGAACCGAGATTATCAAGTTATTGGCTGCCGGGATTATCTACCCAATCTTGAATAGTAAATAGGTGAGCCCTATTCAAGTCGTCCCGAAGAAGTCGGGCATGACAGTGATCGAAAATGCTAAAGGAGAGCTAGTTCCCCAACGTACCACCACCGGGTGGCGCGTTTGCATTGGTTACCGAAAACTCAATGCGGGAACTAGGAAAGACCATTTTCCCTTACCATTTATTGATCAAATGCTTGAAAGAGTAGCCGGCCATCCTTACTATTGCTTCCTTGATGGTTATTCCGGATATAACCAAATTTAGGTGGATGTACTTAACCAGGAAAAGACTACCTTCACTTGCCCTTTTGGTAGTTTGCCTACAAACGTATGCCATTTAGCCTGTGTAATGCACCCGCGACCTTTCAAAGGTGCATGTTGAGCTTATTTAGCGACATGGTCGAGAGAGGACTCGAAGTTTTCATGGACGATTTCAGCATTTTTGGCACCTCTTTCGATCATTGTTTAGAAAAGATGGAAAAAGTACTTGCCCGGTGTGTGGAAAAGAACTTACTGCTGAATTGGGAGAAATGCCATTTCATGATCACCGAGGGAATAGTTCTTGGCCACATAGTATTATCCAAGGGAATAGAGGTTGATAGGGTAAAGATAGATGTCATAGCCGATCTTCCCCCACCAAAATCACTTAAGTACGTGCGCTCATTCTTGGGTCACGCGGGGTTTTATCGAAGGTTCATTAAGGACTTTAGCGCCATCGCTAGACCCTTAAGCAACCTACTCATGAAGAAAAACCCATTCGAGTGGACGGAAGCATGCCAAAGCTCTTTTGAAAAACTAAAAACCATGCTTGTGTGCGCTCCCATCATGCAAGTTCCGGATTGGTCCTTACCATTCGAACTTATGTGTGATGCAAGTGATTATGCGATCGGGGTTGTTTTGGGCCAAAGAAAAGATAAGCAAGCTCATGTCATCTACTACGCTAGCCGGACCCTTACCGGAACTCAACTCAACTACTCTACCTCGGAGAAGGAGTTACTAGAGGTAGTCTTTGCCCTTGATAAATTTTGGTCATATCTCATCGTTTCTCCCATTACTTGCTTCACCGACCACGTGGTTTTGAAATACCTACTTGCAAAGAAAGATGTCAAGCCGCGCCTTATAAGGTGGATCCTACTCCTATAAGAGTTAAATCTCTCCATCAAAGATAAGAAAGGAGTAGAAAACATCGTTGTCGACCACTTATCACGGCTTTCGTCCGACGTACTTAGTGATCCCGTACCCATAGACGAATACTTTCTGGATGAGAAACTTTTTTCCACCTCTCCTTTATCCTGGTTTGCGGATATAGTGAACTACCTTGTCACGGGAGCCGTCCCTCCTGACTGGACACCGCAAGATAAGAAGAGGTTTATTACTTGGTCGCGCATGTTCTTCTATGACAATCCTTTCCTTTTTAAATATTCCACCGACCAAATCATCCGACGATGTGTACCGGATGACAAAATCCTGAAAGTCATCCAGTTTTGTCATTCGGAAGCTTTTGGAAGCCACTTTTTGACGAAAAAGACGGACGCTAAAATTCTGTAATGCGGCCTCTATTTGCCCACAATATTCCGGGATGCAAACGATGCTTACAAATCTTGCATTAGGTGCCAATGGATGGGAGCCATTACTCGAAGAGACATGATGCCTCTTACCCCCATACTCATCATTGAGATCTTCGACTGTTGGGGTATTGACTTCATGGGTCCCTTCCCCCCGTCTTTTGGTTTCCTATACATCCTTGTTGCGATAGACTACGTTTCTAAATGGGTGGAAGCTATAGCTACCAAGACGAATGACAACAAAGTGGTGATAAAGTTCCTGCAGGAACACATACTTTCCCGCTTCAGTGCATCAAAAGCGATAATGGCACGCACTTTTGCAACAGGCCATTCGCGAAGCTAATGAGAAATTATGGTGTTGTTCACAAGGTTGGAACAACTTATCACCCACATACGAATGGGCAGGCCGAACTAGCGAATCGGGAAATCAAGAACATTCTTGAAAAGACCGTCAATCCTACCCGGAAAGATTGGTCACTTAGCTTGAACGATTCTCTATGGGCCTATCGTACTGCATATAAGAATCAACTCGGCATGTCCCCTTTCCGTTTTGTGTATGGAAAACCTTACCATCTTCCCGTTGAGCTCGAACACAAGGCGTATTGGGCGATTAAGCAATGGAATTATGCCATGGATAAGGCCGGTGAATCCCGCAAGCTTCAAATCAATGAGTTAGAAGAGATACACAATGATGCGTATGAGAATGCTAAAATTTCCAAAGAAAGGATGAAACTCGCTCATGGTAGCATCATTCGACGCAAAGAGTTTCATCCTGGGCAAAAATTACTTCTTTATAACTCTCGGCTTCATCTATTTCCAGGAAAATTACGATCACGATGGTATGGCCCGTTCGTAGTGAAGAATGTTTTCCCCCATGGAGCTGTTGAATTAGACGATTTAAAAGAGGGAAATACATTCAAAGTGAATGGACAACGCCTAAATCCATATCTAGAGGCGTGTGCGAAAGAAGTCGACACCGTTTGGTTGTCGGACCCCGTTTATGGGGTAGAGTGAGTTGTCACAGTGAGGTCGTCGCACCCTCGACGTGTATAGGGTGAGAGTCGTGTGTGTTGTGAGAGTCGTGTGTGTAGTGAGCGTCGATAGGACTAGGTTTCATTCGAAAAAAGCATTCGTGTGTTTTTGGAGTATCGAGTCAAAGGGCATTGACCAGCGAAATCGAGAGGGTTTTAATCCAGATTGATAGGGAGTATGTTGTGCAAGTGAAAATTTTCGGAGAGGATAAATCGAAATTTAGTTCAGGAAAAATCCAGCCCAGAAACCCTGGGCCGGACCGATTCCTTTAATTTAAGGTCGGATTGGTCCGCCCCCGGACCGGTTCCTTTAATTTTAAAAAGGACCAGTCCGCTAGTCGAATTTATGAATATTAAAGTACCTGGACTGGTCCGCCCCTACCCCGGACCGGTCCGCCTTCTGCAGATCTGTTTTTATCCCCTTCCAAAGATTCACCCCCTTCTCCCCAATCCTCTTCCTTCCCTCCAATCCGTTTTCCCAACTCCCAACCCCAACCTCCCAAATTCACCCCCTTTTCCCTCCAAACCCTTTCCCTCCAATTCCAACCCCTCCTCTCACCTATAAATACACACTCAAACCCTCCCTTTTCCTCCACACCTTCAACCAAATCCTCTCTTCTCCCTCCCTAATTTTCCAAGAAAAAATCCCTCTTATTTCCATGGCTCCACGCGTTGCCCCCACCAAGTATGACTCCACCGAAATCCAACCCTCCGATCATGGCGAGATCCGCTTCCGCCAAGAGGAGCGATGGTGCCATCAATTCTTCGATTTGGACCGTAAGCTCCATATGGAGCGCGCTGTCCAATGGGATGGGCTGCCCAACTCCGTCACCGCCCTATTCATGGCTCGGGGCTGGTGCCGATTCCTCAACGAACCCTACGAAGTAATTTGGGCAACCGAAGTCCGCTCCTTTTATGGCACCCTAGTTTGGACCAGCCAATTCGAGGCCCAAGCTTACATGGATGGGAATGTCATCCCATTTTCCTTGGCCCGTCTAACGGCCAAGTTGGCCGAGTATGACGTCCCGGACGTTCAAGAATTCACGTATCCGCGTAATGTCCCCCCGGTCGATAAAGATATTATTATGGCCCGCATTGCACCGAACGTGGCTTGGACGGGGCAAACCGTCGTCGTTGGATGCCTTAATGAGAAGGCGCGCCTCACATTTCAGATTGTGTGCGCCAACATATTACAAACGTCCAACGACTCCGCTATGCGGAGCCCGACAAGCCACTTTGACCTATCACCTCTTTGACCCCCACACTTCCATACATTTGGCCCGCTCTTTATACGCCGATATCATTAACGCCTCCTTGGATGAGAAGGGTATCACCCCACTTCCCTATGCCCGGTTGATCACTTCCATCCTTAAGGATGCTGGCATAGCGGCGCCGCTCGATCATACTTGTAAGGACATTTTTGCCCATTATCAATTTGTTATGTCGCACGCCGTTACACCGTTAAAGAAATTCAAGATTCATACAGTCATCAACGGATCCGAATATCAAAAGAAGAAGAGGAATCAAAGTCTGACAGGCCGGACCGGTTCACCCAGAATAAAAGAACCGATCCGCCTGCGGACCGGTCCGCCTCATACCCGGACCGGTCTGCCTGCTGAAAAGCCAGTACACCCCGGACCGCAAGCGAACTGAAAAAGCCTAAAATAAAAAGAACCGATCCGCCTACCCGGACCGATCCGCCTCAGACCCGGACCGGTCCGCCTGGGATAATCTCAAACAGATCATGCAGAGATTTTTTAAGCCATGTTATTCCTTTATAAACCCACTACGGGAAGTGGTTTTCTAAGACTTATATACACGATTTTCAGAGCACAAAAACTCTAAGTCTTCACCTATTGAGAACCAAGAATCTAGGTTTTTTATTCACACAAATTTCCAAACACTTGTGAATCACTTTGCAACCCAGGAACGCATTTTTGCTGTTCATACCCTTGTGGAGAAGACCGTTCTTCTTCTTCATTGCAGCCCTCCTGGAAAGGGACATTTCCAACCGCCGACTACAGAATCCGACACTTGAGGGTAATTCTTAGTCACTTGTATTTTCATTGTAATCCGAAATTGTACAGTTACAATATTATAATGAAAATAAATGGTTTTGCCCCTTTGGGGGATTTTTCCTCACAAGCATGTGTTTGAATGTTCTTGCTTAGTTCATTATCTTATTCAATCACATATTGTTGCATGTTTAGGGTTTGGTTGAGTTAAAAGGTGTGTAATATATAATTTTATCATTTGATCGCAAGCGCATACATTCTCAAATTGGTGTCAGAGCAGGTTACGCTAATCTATCGCGTATTCCTATTTTCCGCAAAAATTTTCTAAGATATCAATTTTCTGAAAAAATAGATTTTTGAAAAAGTGCATGTTCAAATGGAGAAGTTATATAATAAAATGCCAGTCTTTGACGGGACAAACTATGCCTATTGGAAAGCCCGTATGAGATCTGCATTAAAAGTCATTGATGAACGTGTCTGGATTTTGGTTGAAAGAGGGTGGACACCTCCCTCCGTGACTGTTGATAATGTGATCAACTTGAAACCTGTCACTTCTTGGACTGAAGAAGAATTTAAATGGTCATCTTTTAATTCTAAGGGTTTAAGTGCTATTTCTAGGTCTGTCACACCTGATGAGTTCAAATGCATAATGACGTGCACCACGTCAAAAGAGGCATGGGATGTTTTACAACTCACCCATAAAGGAACTAATGCTGTGAAGGAATCTAAGTTGTAAAATTTGACAACTCAATTTGAAACCATCACCATGCATGAATCTGAATGCTTTGATGAATTTTATGCTAGACTTTCTGACATTGTGAATACTATCTTTAATCTTGGTGAACATATTCCTAATGCTAGAGTTGTTAAAAAGATTCTTCGTTCTTTGCCTAAGCGTTTTATCCCTAAAGTCACGGTGCTAAATTCTATGGGTAATTTAAATACGCTAAAATTGGAAGAACTTGTAGGAGATTTGCAAACATATGAAATTGATATGTTCCCTAAAACTGCTAAATCTAAAGATAAGGGAATTGCACTTAATGCCCAAGAGAGAAGGAGTGAGGGGTCGGCTAGAAAGAGGGTAGAGTCATATAGAAAGAGAGAGACTGACACGTCAGATTCTGAGTGTGATTTTGACTTAGATGATTTGGCTCTTTTTGCAAAAAAATTCAAGAGGATTCTCAAATTTAAGAAAAATGGCAATTTTAAAGATAAAAAGAAGTTTGAGAAAAATAAGTTTGAAAAGAAAAATGAAAAATATTCCAAAAATCCTCCTAAGAAAGAAAGTGAGAGATGCTTTTAGTGCGATGGTAGGGGTCATAGAGCCTTTGAGTGTGCCACTCGTCTGAATAGAGAAAAAGGGAAAGTTGTCCTTAATGCTACTCTTAGCGACGACAGTGAGGTCGAGACGGTGGATTCAGGAGATGAGTCACCGCATGAGTGTAACTTCACCGCATTCATGGCCAGTCAAGTGAGCACTGCTAGTTCTCTTCACGACGATGAGGATGATGCTTCACAGGGACACCTCGGTAGTGAGAACGATGTGAGTGAGGGGGAGGATGACTCAAGTGAGAGTGAGAGTGATATTCAACGCGCCTATGCTGAGTTATATTTTGAGTCTTTTAAAACTAAAAAACGTAACAAAGCGCTAGTTATTAAGATCACCGGCTTAGAGGAAGATTTAAGAAAGGCGAGAGAGAGAGAGTCCTCCACCTTCACCGCCCTGAGAGAGAGAGAATCTTCCTGTGTCGAGAAAGAGATTTTGTTTAGAGAGAGAGAGAGTGTTTTTAAGAAAGAGAGAGGGGACTTGACTAAACAAGTGGCTAGTCTTACGAGTCAGCTCCATTCCTCCGTGGAGACTCAGAAGAAACTTGAAGCCCTTGTTGCCCAGCTGACTCATGATCTTGAGAAAGCACGGGAAGTCAAGGTACAAATCAAGGACAGATCTGGGAAGATGGGAAAGATGCTCCTCGGCCCCGCTTTAGGTTTTGGTGATCGGCAGGGAATTGGGTATGATGGTGGCTCCACCTCTCAAATTGCACCTGGTCCAGTTCCTGAGTTTACTACTACTCCTTATGGTCATCGTCAAAAACCTCGAAGTAGAGTTAGACCAAGAAAAGCAAACCAAGGTCCGTCTTTGACTATGATATTCTGTACTTATTGCAAAAGAAAATGCCACCTCAGGGAGTTTTGCTATAGCATGGGTCGGACACGACGTGCTACTGCTCCACCACGTCATACTGATGAGTTTTCTAGTCTGAGAGAGCGAGTTGAGTTCTTAGCTGCCACATCTCAGAGTTTGATGGAAGAATTCTGACGGATGTCTTTGCCATTAGTGAATGCTTCTCACATTCCAGCTAAAACCAACAACAACAAAGGCAAACAAAAGGTCAGCACCTCTTGGGTACCTAAGAAAGATAAAAAGGCTTTTGTTGTTCATGTTGCTCTCAAAGCACATAATACCTCACAGTGGTATTTTGATAGTGGGTGCTCCAGACATATGACAGGTGATGCCTCATTTTTTACGACTCTTGAGGATTATCAGGATGGCAGAGTCACCTTTGGAGATGGGAGCAAGTCTAGCATTATAGGACGTGGTACTGTCGAGTTACCTGGATTCCCTAAGCTAGAAAATGTTTTGTACGTCAAAGGTTTGAAAGCAAACCTTCTCAGCATTAGCCAGCTGTGCGACACTGACTTTGCAGTAAAGTTTAACCGGGACGCGTGTAAAGTCTACAATCAAGCCGGTAAACTTTTGATGCAAGGGGTGAGGACCGAGGATAATTGCTATGGGACTAAGCCCACGTCCTCACTTGTCTGCAACAGCGCCACGATCACTCCTATGGATCGGTGGCACCAACGTCTAGGTCACATGAACGTTAGAGATCTCAATCGCTTAGCTAAAAAGGACCTAGTATGTGGCTTACCATCTCTTGGAAAGTCAACTTTGACCGTCTGTGGACCCTGTCAGATGGGAAAACAAATTTATAGTCCCCATAGGAAGTTGCATTCCATTACCACCTCTCGTGTTCTTGAGTTGATTCACATGGATCTTATGGGTCCCACTCGTACTGAGAGTCTAGGTGATAAGAGGTACATCCTCGTGATGGTAGATGATTTCTCCAGGTACTCCATTATAGGTTTTCTGAGAGAGAAATCTGATGCTATAGAATTTTTAACGACCAAGTGCCGTGTCCTGCAAAATCAACACGGTGTCACTATTAACAGGATGCGTAGTGACAATGTCACTGAATTCACAGAAGCAAAGGTAGATCTTTACTGTGATATCCTCGGGATCAAACATGAGTTTTCTGCTGTGAGAACTCCTCAGCAAAATGGGATTGTTGAGAGAAAGAATAGAACGATCCAAGAGATGGCTAGATCTATGCTTCTAGGTCGTAAAGTTTCTAGGAGATTTTGGGCAGAGGCAGTGTCTACTGCATGCCACACGGTGAATAGGGTTTATTTGCGTCCACACACACTTCAGACTCCTTATGAGTTGTGGACTAGCAAGAAGCCCAACCTGTCATATTTCTGTGTTTTTTGGAGTAAATGCTACATCCTACGGGATAGAGAGCAATTAGGAAAGTTCGACTCCCGGAGCGACGAGGGATTATTTTTAGGATATTCATCAAATAGCAGAGCGTACCGGGTTTTTAACCTGAAGAACTCTAAGGTTATGGAATCAATAAACGTCACCGTGCAAGATGACGAACCTCCGACGGTTATTGATCCTAACTTTCAGTGTGAGGATGAGGATTATTCTAACAGTGATTTACCTGTTCCTCTCTCACACTCTGTGGACCCTACTCTTGTGCTAGGGGACACACCTGCGTGGGTTCGCAAGAGTCATGACCCGTCTGCCATTGTTGGCGATCCCACTCTAGGGGTCAAGACTCGTGCTCAGCTAGAGAATGTTGTTAGCCATCTTTGCTACACGTCCAAAGTCGAGCCCAAGAACCATAAAGAAGCACTCAAGGATGAACACTGGATATATGCTATGCAGGATGAGTTGCTTTAGTTTAAAAAGAACAATGTCTGGGAACTAGTCCCCCGACCTAGTGAGACTAATGTGATAGGTACCCGGTGGATTTTTAAGAACAAAATGGATGAAAATGGTACCATAATCAGAAATAAGGCTAGGTTGGTCGCTCAAGGCTACACACAGATAGAGGGTGTAGACTTTGGGGAGACATTTTCTCCTGTTGCGAGGCTTGAGTCCGTCCGTCTTCTGCTCGCCATCGCATGTCATCTGCGCTTCAAGTTATATCAGATGGATGTCAAGAGTGCCTTTCTGAATGGCATTCTACAGGAGGAGGTTTATGTGGAACAACCAAAAGGGTTTGAAGATCCTCAGCACCCGGAGCACGTCTACTATCTGAGGAAAGCCTTGTATGGTTTGAAGCAAGCACCCCGTGCTTGGTACGAGAGGCTTACTTCCTATCTCTTAGCTCGTGGCTTCAAGAGAGGGGGAGTAGATATGACGTTGTTCGTCAGGAGAGATGACGGTGCTATTTTGGTTGCCCAGGTCTATGTGGACGACATAGTCTTTGGATCCACATGCTCCAAGCATGCTCACCACTTTGAGGAGGAGATGAAAAGTGAGTTTGAGATGAGCATGGTTGGTGAGCTTACATTCTTCCTTGGTCTCCAGGTTCGTCAGCTAGAGGATGGGATGTTCATCTCCCAATCCAAGTATGCTAGAGATCTAGTGAAGAAATTTGGTTTAGACTCTGCTAAGTATGCACGTACACCTATGAGTACCACTACCAAGCTTAGTAAGGACACTTCAGGCAAGGATGTGAAGCAAACCTTATATCGGAGTATGATCGGTAGTCTTCTCTACTTGACTGCCAGTCATCCCGACATCGCCTTTAGTGTTGGAGTTTGTGCGGGATATCAGGCGTCCCCAAAAGAGTCACATTTACTTGCTTTAAAACATATTATTAAATATGTGAGTGGGACTCTCTCATACGGTATTTGGTATTCCTTTGATACCGATGACCGTTTGTCCGCCTATTCGGATGCCGGTTGGGTCGGGGATGTAGATGGTTGTAGGAGTACTTCTGGTGGGTGTTTCTATTTTGGTTCTGCTCTTGTCTCCTGGCTGAGCAAGAAGCAAAATTCCATCTCTTTGTCCATGGCGGAGGCTGAGTACATAGCCGCCGAAAGTTGTTGCACCCAACTCTTATGGATGAAGCAAATGTTGGAGGATTATGGGATTTCACAGGACACCATGATCATTTCTTGTGATAACACGAGCGCGATTCACATATCCCGCAATCCCGTCCGGCATTCGCGCACAAAGCACATCAGGATACGTGAGCACTTTATTCGTCAGTTAGTTGAGGAGAACACTGTATCCCTGAGTTTTGTTCCCACCGACCGTCAGTTAGCCGACATTTTCACAAAACCTTTAGATGCCCTTAGATTTGAGAGTCTTAGGAAGTCTTTGGGCATTTGCACAATTGATTGAGGGGTTGGTCTGTGACTAGAATAGGATGCTTCTTCATGTTCATATCATACGATTCCTATTTCTAGTCTGTTTTATTTGTACCATTTTGTACAACTATTTATTTATTTTTTTGCTTTTTATATTTCTTTTGAAAAATACAAAAAGATTTTCTTTTATTTTGTTTTAAGAAAAGCACAAAAAGATTTTATTTTGATAAAAATTTTTGAAAAAGCCCAAAAAGATTTTTGTTTTTTTATGCACTTTTTATGGATGAACATTTAAGATAGCCAAGTCACACCTTCATTCCATTTATCCATGTGACTGTTTGATAGAGATTTGAGACGCTACATCATTTCATCCATGTGCTTTATGGAGTCTTTGAGATGTAATTAGTGATATCTTCCTACATGTTTGACTCATATATCCTTTATTGCACACGTGCTCGGCTATATTTGATTATTGCACTTGTCTATCTCATATTGGCTTGAGTGTTTCCGTCTCAATTCTGTCTATACAACTTACAATATGCGATAAAACTTGACAAGATTGGAATGCATGTAAAAACCGTTTTGGTGAGACTGTGTGTTTTTATATAACGGGGAGGGGCTGCGAAAGGTAATCATATATCCTTTGCGCAAAAGCCACCGTTAAAAAAGGACCTAAAAAATGGAGGAATTTTAATATCCGAGGTCCAAAGAGGTTAAAAGAGCCCGAAAAAATTTGAAGGCAATAACAATCACTTCATGCCAAATATGGGCCACTTAGGTTTCACCATCAATTCTCCAAAGTTTGAGAATTTAGAATACCTCTATTCAAAATATATATCCGAGGGAGTTTGGTTGGAGAATCTTTAAACGGGTTTGTACTTCCTTGAAAGTCCTGAAAAAAGCATAAATCGTTTTGGACGTTATTGGTGTGAAAATCACTTTGAGCTTTGATTTGTTGATTTGATTGAGTCAATATCTTATATTGTCATTCTTTTCCACAAAAGGACACATTTGAGTTCATTCGCTAGGAGTATCCAATATTCATCGTTCACATATGTCATGTTTGTATGCATTGATTTTCCTATCGAATTTGATCACACCACTTCAGTTACGCTATTATCGACACTACACCAAATCCTGCGAATGGTCACGCCCAGTGGGTCACGGCCCAAGTCCGCGACCAGCTGGCCGCGGACTTGGGCCGTGACCCACTCAATATTTGGTGTGACCATATTTATTATCACACTAAATTATCGAGGCTCTAGAAGTGGTCACGGACCAAGTCCGTGACCACAGTGGTCGCGGACTTGGGCTGTGACCAGGTCATGACCATCTCAGCACTAAACTCGCACCAAAATTCCCTCCAAGCTTGGTCACGGATTGGTCACGGACTTGGGCCGTGACCATAGGAATGACGAAGCACAAAACACACACATTGGGGGTCACGACTGGGGGTCGTGACCATTTCTTGGCGTGGGTCACGGCTATGGGCCGTGACCATATGCAGTTTGATGGGTCTTTTGATTTGGGTGGTGTTTCTTCTGGTGGGTCACGGCTGAGAGCCGTGACCAGGTTCAATCTTAAAAAAACAAAACGTGCATTGCTTTTCTCATTCAGTAGCCTTCGTTTCTTTCATTTCCCCCCAATGAAATACCCCCGCTAAAAAAAAACCTTATCTTCGATTTACTAGCACTGTCTCACATGTCTATGGGATAGATGATTGGTCCGGTGGGCACTCCGGTTGAGCCAGTCAAGTTGGTCGCGGTTGAAGGGGAACAGGAGAGGACCAAGAGTGATGAGGAGATTATAGCCAACCCAGAAGGAATGACTTAACGCTGAGAAGGAATGACTTAACGCTGAGTACCTTTGGGGCAAAAACATCTGACAAGGAATGACTTAACGCTGCAAGCGACACCTCTAGCCCAAACAGACAATGAAGGGGCGTTAGATATGGAAGAGGGTACATCTCCGGTGGCTGTTTCTCTACGGACAGGTGAGAGCGCAGTTGGGAAGTCGGGGGACAGAGCTGTCAGCTCGGGTACGATGAGACCGCCGGCGGTAACGACTAACGACGGGGGTGGTGGACTGTGGCTTGTTTCTCTGGTGAGATGTTTCATCGATTCTCATCTCTCCTTTCCCATTTCTATCTCACAATATGTTGTTTCACTACAAAGTAAACAAAATCATTATGTGTATCTGTCATCTATCCAACATATATATACATCACAGCGGTGGTGTATATATATGTTGTGATTTCTGTGCTTTAATCTATTTTGATTTCTCTGCTTCACTTTAAGATTTTGTGGTTAATTTGATGTTGGATACAAACTGACTATTGTGCCGAATTAATTTTTGAAGCAGAGTGGTATACAACTCTTTTACTGCTATGGGGATTAATTTTTTGGAAAAAGTCAGAGAGTCCACAAATTGTTGATTACACTTCTAAAGTAATGCTCCTATTAGGCTATCATAGATATTTTTTTGAAGAGAAGAAACCACTTTTTTACTTCTATGGGGATTAAATTTTTTAGAAAATTATTCCACCTGACATCGAATTTGCGAGTTATTGAATTGAGGTTTCAAATTTATTGATAGAAATGGGTATTTCAAGTTTAAGTAAAAGGATTAATTTGGTGTTCTTTTTTTGTATTTTCGGGGGATTTTTGTTGAGTATTATCATGTTATACTTTTCCTTCTTCTACCTTCACTGTAATTTCAAAAGAGGGTACACAAATTGTTGGTTAAATGTCAAGCGGGGTTCAACTAACGACGGCGGTGGTGGACTGTAGGGTTTCTTTCATTTCGATTGTTGTAAACGGTCTCAGGAATAGAAAGAAGATGGTAGGGTCCTTTCACCCATACATTAACGATGGCGGTGGAGGAAAGAGAGTTCTTTGGTGTGCAGTGAAAGCCATACAAGAAGAAAGTCTGATTTGGTGCCATACAGGAAGAGTTCTTAAACAATAGGATATCGATTGCGTTGTGTACACGGGTGATGGCTCGAGCACTCGATCGCTTTGCGATAAATTTACCCTCCTCAGGTACCCCCATCTCTCTAAACAAGCACGTATCAATTTCTTTTGTTTTTTTAATTTAATAGTTATATAAGCTGGTAATATTACTGTTTAACACTATAATTTTAAAACAGGACACTCTCACACTTTAATATTAGGAGGGCTCCTGCTAAATAAAGAATCTTTCTCAGTTTTTTAACTTTAAGTTGTGATTGATTATATACGTATAAAGTGAGGATGCAACCTCAAGTATGATAGCCTAAAGGTCAAGTGGAGGATCCAAGATTTTTGGTAGGGGGCCAAAGTTTTGAGTGTTGTTGGGTTAATTCGAGTTTTATACAAATGATTCAAGTTTGAAGGTTTTCAAAATTGCTTACTTACATATTTCTTATCATTGAAGCATTATGCCTATTCGCAAAGATGAGTGATGTTCTGTATTTTTGTAGAGTCAAATTTCACTAATTCATTTTGAAAGTGGGCATATATACGCATATATCCAATGTTCTGCATTTTTTTAATTCATGTCCTGCAATATCAAATGCGTATTTTCTCGGTTTAGATTTATTAAAGTGGGAGACTGACTAGCCACTCTCGCTTTGCTGATATGACTTGGGTTTAATCGGGTATTTTTCGAGGCTTATTTATTCGTGAAAGTATAACTATAAGTTTTTTAAAGCAAGTAAATGAGTTTTATTTTTATTTTTTATGTACTATGTGAGTATTTAGGCTTTCGGTAGTTATATATTCTCATCTTTTATATCTGATTTTGTCCCACTTTGTAGGTTATCAATTTGACTATGTATTTGATTGGACTATATTGAAGTATCCTCAGATTGTTGCCAGTTCTAGAGGACGAGTCGGTGTTTGTATAATTTTCTTTCGTGTTTTTTTCTTCTTCCAAGAATGTTACTTATTTAGTGCTTTTATTTTCAAAATTTCAATGGAAATGCAGGTTTAAATGCAGGACCATCTGCGAAAAGGACCTTAGGTACTCTCTCTAAGCATATTCAGATTCGTCCGCGAAATGTCATGTCTTTATATAATTATTCTTCTAATTATTCGATTTAGTGTTGTGAGTCTAATTTGAACTTTGCGGAATGGCTATGTTCCTAATTCAACCAAGATTGTAGTTTTACTGGAATGGCTTTTTTGGATTCCGTTAGATTTTTTTTAATAAAGCTAACTATGCTTCTAGGGAATATATTGTATATTTTGTTGGGACTCATTTTAGTATCACTGTGCTATAGCTCCAATTTATATTTCTAAAAAATCTTGTGTTATGCATGCTAGACGGACAGTAAAAAACATTCCCATGTATGCTCCAGCACAGTTCTACATTGACAATGTGTTGTTTCGGATCAAGGAGAAGAACATTCCCTATTGCTATTGTTGCAGGTTAGATCTGCTATGCTTTACTTTAACAAAAGTAGTTATATAATTGATATGCATTATCTATTAAATCTTTTATATGATAGAAGGAGTACAGTATAATTATTGGTTTTGTTTGGTTTGGCTGTTGGATAATTATTGGTTGTTGCTTATTGTTGGATAGTATGTTAGAAGGAGTATGGGATAATTAGAAGGAGTACGGGATAATTATTAGATAATATGTTGAAAATATTTTTGACTCCTGGTTTGAGAATACGACGATAATTTGAAAATGTGTAGACTTAAGCTTAAAAGCATGGCATTAGAGGGGAGAAACCCGAAACATCTCCCAAACGGTCCCGTTAGAGGCATCAACACCTTGCACGGAACCAATGTAACTCGTACGAATAGGCCACACGATCACGGGACTCACAGTTTGAGAATACGAGGATAATTTTGCATATATCAGAACTTAGGTTTAAAAACATGGCGTTAGAGGGAGAAAACTCGAAACAACTCTCGTACGGTCCCGTGAGAGGCACCAACACCTCTAATGGGACCAATGTAACACGTTGAAACTGACCGCTCGATAACGGGACTCCCGATTTGAGAATACGACGATAATTTCAAAATATGACGACTTAAGCTTAAAAACAAGGCGTTAGAGGGTGAAAACTCGAAACAACCCTCGTACGGTCCCGTGAGAGGCACCAACACCTCTCACGGGACCAATGTAACAAGTAAGAACTGACCGTGCGATAACGGGACTCCCGCTTTGAGAATACAGCGATAATTTGAAAATATGAGAACTTAAGATTGAAAACAAGGCGTTAGAAGGGGAAAACACAGAATAACCCCCGTACGGCCCCATGAGAGGCACCAACACCTCTCACGGGACCAATGTAACACGTAGGAACTGACCACGTGATAATGGGACTCCCGGTTTGAGAATACGACGATAATTTGAAAATATGAGTACTTAAGCTTGAAAATAAGGCGTTAGAGGGGGAAAACACGAAACAGCCTCCGTACAGTCTTGTGAGAGGAACCAACACCTCTCACGGGACCAATATAACACGTAAGAACTAACCACGCGATCATGGGACTCCCGGTTTGAGAATACGACGATAATTTGTATATTTGTAGAGTTAGGCTTAAAAACATGGCGTTAGAGGGTGAGAACTAGAAACAGCCCCCGAACGTCCCCGTGGGTGGCACCAACACCTCCCACGGGAGCAATGTAACTCGTAGGAACTGACCCCGTAGCCGTGGGACTCCCGGTTTGAGAGTACGACGGTAATTTGTATATTTCTAGACTTAGGTTTAAAAACATGGCATTAGAGGGTGAGAACTACAAATATCCCCCGAACGTCCCCGTGCGTGGCACCAACACCTCCCACAGGACCAATGTAACTCATAGGAATTGACCCCGCAGCCGTGGGACTCCCGGTTTGAGAGTACGACGGTAATTTGCATATTTCTAGACTTAGGCTTAAAAACATGGCGTTAGAGGGTGAGAACTAGTAACAGCCCCCGAACGTCCCCGTGGGTGGCACCAACACCTCCCACGGGACCAATGTAATTCGTAGGAACTAACCCCGCTGCCAAGGGATTCCCGGTTTGAGAGTACGATGGTAATTTGCATATTTCCAGACTTAGGCTTAAAAACATGGCGTTAGAGGGTGAGAACTAGAAACAGCCCCCGAACGTCCCCGTGGGTGGCACCAACACCTCCCACGGGACCAATGTAACTCGTAGGAACAGACCCTGTAGCCGCGGGACTCCCGATTTGATAATACGATGGTAATTTGCATATTTCTAGACTGAAACAAAACATGGCGTTAGAGGGTGAGAACTAGAAACAACCCCTGAACGGCCCCGTGGGTGGCACCAACACCTCCCACGGGACCAATGTAACTCGTAGGAACAGACCCCGCAGCCGCGGGACTCCCAGTTTGAGAATACGATGATAATTTGCATATTTCTAGACTTAGGCTTAAAAACATGGCGTTAGAGGGTGAGAACTAGTAAGAGCCCCCGAACGTCCCCGTGGGTGGCACCAACACCTCCCACGGGACCAATGTAACTCGTAGAAACTGACCCCGCAGCCGCGGGACTCCCGGTTTGATAATACGACGGTAATTTGCATGTTTCTAGACTTAAGCAAAACACCGCGTTAGAGGGTGAAAACTCGAAACTGCCCCCGAACGTCCCCGTGGGTGGCACCAACACCTCCCACGGGACCAATGTAACTCGTAGGAAATGACCCCGCTACCGCGGGACTCCCGGTTTGAGAATACGACGATAATTTGCATATTTCTAGACTTAGGCTTAAAAACATGGCGTTAGAGGATGAGAACTAGAAACAGCCCCCGAACGACCCCGTGGGTGGCACCAACACCTCCCACGGGACCAATGTAACTCGTAGGAACTGACCCCGCAGCCGCGGGACTCCCGATTTGAGAATACGACGGTAATTTGCATATTTCTAGACATAGGCTTAAAAACATGGCGTTAGAGGGTGAGAACTAAAGACAGCCCCTGAACGTCCCCGTGGGTGGTACCAACATCTCTCACGGGACCAATGTAACTCGTAGGAACTGACAACGCAGCCGCGGGACTCCCGGTTTGAGAATACGATGGTAGTTTGCATATTTCTTGACTTAGGATTAAAAACATGGCGTTAGAGGGTGAGAACTAGAAATAGACCCCGAATGTCCCCGTGGGTGGGACCAGCACGTCCCACGGGACCAATGTAACTCGTAGGAACTGACCCTGCAGCCGTGGGATTCCTGATTTGATAATACGACGGTAATTTGCATATTTCTAAACTTAAACAAAACATGGCGTTAGAGGGTGAAAACTCGAAACAGCCCCTAACGGCCCTGTGGGTGGCACCAACACCTCCCACGGGACCAATGTAACTCGTAGGAACTGACCCCGTAGCCGTGGGACTCCCGGTTTGAGAGTACGACGGTAATTTACATATTTCTACACTTAGGTTTAAAAACATGGCATTAGAGGGTGAGAACTACAAATATCCCCCAAACGTCCCCGTGCGTGGCACCAACACCTCCCACGGGACCAATGTAACTCGTAGGAATTGACCCCGCAACCGTGGGACTCCCGGTTTGAGAGTACGACGGTAATTTGCATATTTCTAGACTTAGGCTTAAAAACATGGCGTTAGGGGTGATAACTAGTAACAGCCCCCGAACGTCCCCGTGGGTGGCACCAACACCTCCCACGGGACCAATGTAATTCGTAGGAACTAACCCCGCTGCCAAGGGATTCCCGGTTTGAGAGTACGATGGTAATTTGCATATTTCCAGACTTAGGCTTGAAAACATGGCGTTAGAGGGTGAGAACTAGAAACAGCCCCCGAACGCCCCCGTGGGTGGCACCAACACCTCCCACGGGACCAATGTAACTCTTAGGAACAGACCCTGCAGCCGCGGGACTCCCGATTTGATAATACGACGGTAATTTGCATATTTCTAGACTGAAACAAAACATGGCGTTAGAGGGTGAGAACAAGAAACAACCCCTGAACGGCCCCGTGGGTGGCACCAACACCTCCCACGGGACCAATGTAACTCGTAGGAACTGACCCCGCAGCCGCGGGACTCCCGGTTTGAGAATACGATGATAATTTGCATATTTCTAGACTTAGGCTTAAAAACATGGCGTTAGAGGGTGAGAACTAGTAAGATCCCCCGAACGTCCCCGTGGGTGGCACCAACACCTCCCACGGGACCAATGCAACTCGTAGGAACTGACCCCGCAGCCGCGGGACTCCCGGTTTGATAATACGACGGTAATTTGCATGTTTCTAGACTTAAGCAAAACACCGCGTTAGAGGGTGAAAACTCGAAACTGCCCCCGAACGTCCCCGTGGGTGGCACAAACACCTCCCACGGGACCAATGTAACTCGTAGGAAATGACCCCGCAGCCACGGGACTCCCGGTTTGAGAATACGACGATAATTTGCATATTTCTAAACTTAGGCTTAAAAACATGGCGTTAGAGGATGAGAACTAGAAACAGCCCCCGAACGTCCCCGTGGGTGGCACCAACACCTCCCACGGGACCAATGTAACTCGTAGGAACTGACCCCGCAGCCGCGGGACTCCCGATTTGAGAATACGACGATAATTTGCATATTTCTAGACATAGGCTTAAAAACATGGCGTTAGAGGGTGAGAACTAGAAACATCCCCTGAACGTCCCCGTGGGTGGTACCAACACCTCTCACGGGACCAATGTAACTCGTAGGAACTGACCCCGCAGCCGCGGGACTCCCGGTTTGAGAATACGACGGTAGTTTGCATATTTCTTAACTTAGGCTTAAAAACATGGCGTTAGAGGGTGAGAACTAGAAATAGCCCCTGAACGTCCCCGTGGGTGGCACCAACACGTCCCACGGGACCAATGTAACTCGTAGGAACTGACCCTGCAGCCGTGGGATTCCTGATTTGATAATACGATGGTAATTTGCATATTTCTGGACTTAAACAAAACATGGCGTTAGAGGGTGAAAACTCGAAACAGCCCCTAACGGCCCTGTGGGTGGCACCAACACCTCCCACGAGACCAATGTAACTCGTAGGAACTGACCCCGCAGCCGCGGGACTCCCGGTTTGAGAATACGATGATAATTTGCATATTTCTAGACTTAGGCTTAAAAACATGGCGTTAGAGGGTGAGAACAAGAAACAGCCCCCGAACGTCCCCGTGGGTGGCACTAACATCTCCCACGGGACCAATGCAATTCGTAGGAACTGACCCCGCAGCCGCGGGACTCCCGATTTGAGAATACGACGGTAATTTGCATATTTCTAGACATAGGCTTAAAAATATGGCGTTAGAGTGTGAGAACTATAAACAACCCCCGAACGTCCCCGTGGGTGGCACCAACATCTCCCACGGGACCAATGTAACTCGTAGAAACTGACCCCGCAGCCGCGGGACTCCCGGTTTGATAATATGACGGTAATTTGCATATTTCTAGACTTAGGCTTGAAAACATGGCGTTAGAGGGTGAGAAATAGAAATATCCCCCGAACGTCCCCGTGGGTGTCACCAACACCTCCCACGGGACCAATGTAACTCGTAGGAACTGACCCCGCAGCCGTGGGTCTCCCGGTTTGAGAATACGACGGTAATTTGCATATTTCTAGACTTAAGTAAAACATGACGTTAGAGGGTGAAAACTCGAAACAGCCCCTGAACGGCCCCGTGGGTGGCACCAACACCTCCCACGGACCAATGTAACTCGTAGGAACTGACCCCGCAGCCGCGAGACTCCCGGTTTGAGAATACGACGATAATTTGCATATTTCTAGACTTACGCTTAAAAACATGGCGTTAGAGGGTGAGAACTAGACATAGATCCCGAACGTCCCCGTGGGTGGCACCAACACCTCCCACGGGACCAATGTAACTCGTAGGAACTGACCCTGCAGCCACGGGACTCCCGATTTGATAATACGACCGTAATTTGCATATTTCTAAACTTAAACAAAACATGGCGTTAGAGGGTGAAAACTGGAAACATCCCCCTAACGGCCCTGTGGGTGGCACCAACACCTCCCACGGGACCAATGTAACTCGTAGGAACTGACCCCGCTGCCGCGGGACTCCCGGTTTGAGAATACGACGATAATTTGCATATTTATAGAGTTAGGCTTAAAAACATGGCGTTAGAGGGTGAGAACTAGAAACAGCCCCCAAACGTCCCCGTGGGTGGCACCAATACCTCCCACGGGAGCAATGTAACTCGTAGGAACTGACCCCGCAGCCGTGGGACTCCCGGTTTGAGAGTACGACGGTAATTTGTATATTTCTAGACTTAGGTTTAAAAACATGGCATTAGAGGGTGAGAACTAGAAATATCCCCCGAACGTCCCCGTGCGTGGCACCAACACCTCCCACGGGACCAATGTAACTCGTAGGAATTGACCCCGCAACCGTGGGACTCCCGGTTTGAGAGTACGATGGTAATTTGCATATTTCTAGACTTAGGCTTAAAAACATGGCGTTAGAGGGTGAGAACTAGTAACAGCCCCCCGAACGTCCCCGTGGGTGGCACCAACACCTCCCACGGGACCAATGTAACTCGTAGGAACTGACCCCGCAGCCGCGGAACTCCCGGTTTGAGAGTACGATGGTAATTTTCATATTTCTACTTAGTTACTGATAATTTTAACTCATATATGCAATTTTTCAGCTTGATTAATTTTTTTGTAAAACTACTTGGTTACTGATATTTTTTTTTATGTATCCTATCATTTGTAGGATTTTTGCACGCGGATCAAACGAAGGAGGCAATGGTCTACAGCATGAAGATTGTTTATATGTTGAGGACAATCAGGATTTTGTCAGCCATGCGGGCTGTTATTGTTTAGTTTTATGGTCGTGCAGGCTTTTATAATTTTATTGTTGAATTTTATGGCCGTGCAGGCTTTATAATAAGTAGGTTTTACATTTACAGGTTTTGGAATGTCAAGAAAATAGAGGAAACTCTGCCCAATTTTTTTTTGGTCTGTGAATTATTAAGACGTGTAATATTTATAAGTTTGTATATATATTTGTTTATTAACAACGTTCTCGATTCGCAATTTGTGATTTTTTTATTGTTTTGCCAATAATAAATATTTGTAACACCTCTTACGCGTCAAACGTTACACGTAGCAACTGATGGTGCACTCGCAAGACCCCCAGTTTTAGGATTGGACCAAAAAAATACATTTTTTTTTAAATTATAGTTAAATATGGTCATGGACTTTGTCCATGACCATTTTTATTTTTTCGTCACGCATAAAAATGGTCGCGGCCAAAGTCCGCGACCATTTTTTCGTCACGGTTTTGGGTCACGGACTTGGGCCACGACCATTTTTTTTTTATTTTTTTGTCACGGTTGTGGGTCGCAGACTTTGGACGCGACCAATTTATTACGGTTGCGGGTCACGGATTAGGACCGCGACCAATTTTTTTTTTAATTTTTTTGTCATGGTCGTGGGTCGCGGACTTTGGCCGCGACCAATTTGTCACGGTTATGGGTCACGGATAAGGGCCGCGACCCGTCACACATGGGTCACGGCCTAAGTCCGCGACCATCTTCCGTGACCCCTCTCGGCCGTGACCATTTTTTGGTCACGGACTTGGGACGCGACCCACGAAACTGGTCACGCCCGAAATGGTCACGGCCCAAGTCCGCGACCCACAACTTTGGTCAGGGATTTTGGCCGTGACCAATCGCTAGTTTTGGTGTAGTGCGACTTGGTTGTTTTTTTGTTCATTTATGGTGTGATTTTATCCTAGTGACACCCCGCACTTGCTTATTTTGCTTTATTTCTCTCATTTGTCTATTTGGGGACATCATAAAAAGGGGGAGATATTTTGGGGGAGTTGTGTGTTTTTGAGATTTGATACAACATGGTTTCTTCATTTGATATCTCATTTCAAACTCGATACGTCACTTGGTATTTTGTCTTTTCTCATGTGTGTAGGTACTACATGGATTATCATTGGATTACACACCCTGATGAGAAAAGTGTTGAGATTCCTGAAGAGTTGAAGAGCAAACGTTTAAGTCTTATTCAATTGTATCTTTCCAGTTTTGGGTTCATGGAAGGGTAGATTTGTATAGGCATTTTTAGTTGTTTGATAATTCGGATGTTTGTTTTTATGTATGTACCGGCATAGACATAGGGGGAGATTTGTAATGACATTTTTGTCCATTATCAATTTGTTATGTCGCACGCCGTTACACCGTTGAAGAAATTCAAGATTCATACAGTCATCAACGGATCCGAATATCAAAAGAAGAAGAGGAATCAAAGTCTGACAGGCCGGACTGGTCCGCCCAGAATAAAAGAACCGATCCGCCTGCGGACCGGTCCGCCTCATACCCGGACCGGTCCACCTGCTGAAAAGCCAGTACACCCCGGACCGCAAGCGAACCGAAAAAGCCTAAAATAAAAAGAATCGGTCCGCCTGGGATAATCTCAAACATATCGTGCAGAGATTTTTTAGGCCATGTTATTCCATTATAAACCCACTACGGGAAGTGGTTTTCTAAGACTTATATACACGATTTTCAGAGCACAAAAACTCTAAGTCTTCACCTATTGAGAACTAAGACTCTAGGTTTTCGATTCACACAAATTTCCAAACACTTGTGAATCGCTTTGCAACCCAGGAACGCATTTTTTCTGTTCATACCCTTGTGGAGAAGACCGTTCTTCTTCTTCATTGCAGACCTCCTAGAAAGGGACATTTCCAGCTGCCGACTACAGAATCCGACACCTGAGGGTAATTCTTAGTCACTTGTATTTTCATTGTAATCCGAAATTGTACAGTTACAATATTATAATGAAAATAAATGGTTTTGCCCCTTTGGGGGATTTTTCCTCTCAAGCATGTGTTTGAATGTTCTTGCTTAGTTCATTATCTTATTCAATCACATATTGTTGCATGTTTAGGGTTTGGTTGAGTTAAAAGGTGTGTAATATATAATTTTATCATTTGATCGCAAGCGCATACATTCTCAATACTTGCATTCTCGATCCTTTTGGACAAGGGACCCGCACCAAGAGCGCCAAACAATTAGCTGTCCTACGGGATAGGCGGGGTGGTGATAGTGAAGAAGAGGCTGCCTCAAGCGAGAGTGAAGAAGAACAAGAGGCAGCCGGCGCGTATGTCGAGATGGGGGATATCGGTCTGGACGAGGAGTCGGTGGACGAGGAGGACGATCTAGATTTTGAGTGGACGGGAAGCAACCTCTCAAACCGAATGTCGGCACTTGAAACGAACTTCGATAACTTTTTGACCGACTACCGTCGCAACATGAGCATAGTTCTCCGCTTCCAAGAGGACATCTATCGACGCCAAGGGGATCCTAATGAGCAATTGCCATCCTATTACCATAACCCCTATGGCCCCGACGCTTCCGGTTCCTCCCATCCCTCGCCCTAGGGAAGCTTGATGTGGTTCTGGCAGCTTTTTATTTGTTTTTTCTGTTCACAATTTGTACGCTTTTCCTTGTAATGGTACCACAGTCTTATTTGTAATAAAAAAACTGCATTTTCTCCATTTATTTGTTTTATTTATCGCACTTATTATTTTGCCTTATTTAGATTTTAGTCCTTTTTGCTTGAGGACAATGCAAAAGTCTAAGTTAGGGGGGGTCACAAGTGCGTATGTCTAAAACTTCACAAATTTTCAAAATGCCCAGAAATTTCCAAAAAAAAATGAAAAATCCAAAAATATTTTTGTTCAAAATAAATAAAAATTGGAATTCAAATTTTTCAAAAATATCATTAAGAGTCTGTTTAAAGTCTCAAGTTGTAAAAATTCAACATATACAAAGCCGAAATTGACTAAAGATGGAAATTGAGCGAAAATTGACGACTTAACGAATAAGTGTGGAGATTAACAAACCCGGTGAGATTCGAGACTATCACTTTTTGCGAGTTTTTAAATCAATCCGAGTTCATTGTTAACTCAAAGTTCTTTTTAGAGCCTAAAAAGTCGTTGAGGATCTCAATCCTTTTATTTTGATCGGGTATGAAAAACGTGTGTGATTTTGCTTTGAAAAACGTGCTAAAAGTGATCTCTAAACTTAAATTCATCTCGAAACGCATATGGTAACGCAATTGGTATTTTGGACACTGAAGTAGGCCCTCGTTTGTTACCCAAAAATATTGGCCATATAAAAAGTCGTGAAAAATCACCCCTTTTGCAACCCAAATTGAGCCGAATAGATTTTCCCTTTCGTTTGACAACCCGAAAAACTTAAATAGCCCGGAATTGTGAAAAATGGAAAAATTCAGAATTTAAGTCCGAAAAGTGCATAAAAAGGGGCAAAAGAGAACAAATAAATATGCTCAACAAAAAAAGTGAAAAACATAAAAAAAAAATAGAGAGAAAAATAAAGAGCAATAGCCCGGAAAAAGCACAAATGGACATCATAAAATGACTTTTCCAATTCCAACCTTCCCGACAATTTCCATTTTACCCAATATACCCTAAAACCCGAAAAAGTCCTAACCGAGTCTAAATTGCGAAATTGGTTACCGCGTGGAGAGCTAATACACCAAAAGAAAATAAAGGAGATTGAATGCGCGAATAAGAGGCAATGTTCCCGTTTTTAAACCGTAATCCATTAATGAGATCCTATCACTTTGAAATTTCCGTCTTTCTACTTGTGTGCGTGACTTTGCGTCCATTATATTTACTCTTTATATCACGCATACCGAGAGAATAGCCACAATCCGAGTGATTCTTTAGAGAGAGCATTCCATGAGAATTTGAAATCAAAATTAATTTTCGAATAAGTAACGTAATGATCAATCGATGGAAATCGGCGGTTATATTTCCGGCTTCGCACACACACACCACGATTTGAGACTTGTACATATGACTTGATGATGACTATTTTCTGGAAAAGTTTGAATTGCACAATTTTTGCGTATTTTGAATTTTCTTTGAGTCGAATTTTGTGGGTATATTCTCTGCAAACCCTCACAAGACACAACTCGTCCTACTAGAGTGACCTAGGGGTTTAAAGGCTTATTGCATATGCTAAATGCAACCGCTCACCCGCGAAAAAGGTATTCTATCCCAATAAAATGTTTTCAAGAGTTAAGCCGTGCTAGGATTCTTTTACATTGCTCGGGACGCGCAAAGTTCTAAGTTAGGGGGTTTGATTAGGCATAAATTCTTCCTAATTTATCCCTTGATTTAGTTACTTTTAGCACCTCGAACAACGTAATCAAGTTGACTTTATCTCATAATCTTGCTACTGACTAATCCTAACGAGTACACCGATTTTCTGGTATTTCGTAGTGATTTTACAGGTATTGGATGTCAAGAAACGAAAGAAGGAAACCGAAAGAATCAAGAAAGAAAAGAAGGAAAGTCAAAAGGGCAAAAGTTTAAAAAAGAAGTTGAAGATATCACATTCATGAGCACATAGGAAGAAACGTCACCTCAATCGGAGTCCCAGAAAAAAAGATATGAGCAGTCAAAGTTGAGCAGAAAAGTCAAATAGGCAGACCGATCTGCCCCTACCACGGACCGGTCCGCTGTGCCAACTCCAGTAGACCTCGGATCAAAAGCAAACCGAAGAAGGTAGAAATTAAAAGAACCGGTCCGCCCCCGAATCGGTGCGCCCCAAAATAAAAAGAACCGATCCGCTTTAGAGGCAGACCGGTCCGCCTAAGGCCCGAACCGGTCCGGGTATCGAGATTTGCAAATCTGATCTTCTCCTAAAAGAGTGCTAGTGCAGCTGAAATTTCTGAATTTTTGGAGGGTATAAAAACCCATTTTCTTATTATTATTTGAACGGAGAATAACAGAGAATTTTAGATAGTTTTCCATTATTTTCCAGAAACCCTAGTTTAGATACAATTTCCAGTTTTAATTCCAAGATTGAAGCTTTGTTCAAATTTTATTTGATTACCAGTTTTATTCATTGCTGTTGTTACTGCTTCGGTAAAAATTAGTGAGTAATTCCCTCTTTTCAATTCTATTCTACATCAATTCACAAGTTTTCTTTAGATTAATCATGAATTCCTGCACATTAAAGACCGTTTTCATTCCTTTCAGCACCAAGGATCTCTCGGGTGTGAATGCATATGCATATTTATTTTGATACTTGTATATTTTATTATTACGTGACAGAATTTATAAAGTGTTTCTTGAAGAATTTTTTAAAAATTTTATTGTTTTGTTAGAACGACTTGAAATGTTGTTCGAACGAGTTTCCATTGGTCGTTAGAACGCCTTTTGGGTTAGCTTAGGAATTTCGTTTTAAGTTTCATTGGACGTTGTTCGAATGAGGATGGGTACTTCGTTCGAATGAAAAGTTAGTTTGTTCGAACGAGTACGCACGTTTTTATTTTTTAAAATATATTCCAAATCTTTAATCCTAATACTTTTGGAACAACTTTCCCTATAAATAGAGATGCTGGATTAGACTTTTAAGAGAGCCTTTTGAGAGTTCTTTTTGTGATAAAATTCTTCCAAAGAATTTCCAAGAACCCTCATTTTCACCCAATAAATTTAGGATTCAAGATTCATCTTACTATGCTTTAAAGATCTTGTTTCGGACACCAAGTTTATTCTCTACCTCTTTGTGAGAATTATTTTGTTGTGGTGGATTCCTTATTTTTGGGTTGCGATGAAGAAGTGGTGGATTCCATGTTCCGATTTCGTAGATGGTTACTAATCTTGTATCGGTGGATACCGAGGCGTGTGTGGACTCACATGTTATAGAACTTACGTGGTTGGATTCATGAGTTATCATTGTGCAGGAGGGGTTAAAGATTGAATAAGCGTCAAGGCTTATGGGGATCAAGTCGTTGAATAAGATGAATGTGTTCGATACCAGTTTACTGAATTTATACTTGGGCGACCCGCTTACACTTGAGTTGATACAAGCACGCACTAGAAAAACTTTTAAAGTCACGTCAAGTTTTTGGCGTCGTTGCCAGGGACTAGGTAGACTTTTAGGTTAGGTCATTTTAATCCAAAATTCGACTCTAATTCTTAAAAATCCAAAAAAATCATAAAATCAAAAATCCAGAAAACAAAATTCAAAAAAATAAAAAGCAAAAAAATATATGGCATCTCTCAATTCCTTTCATGAAAAATCCACAAGAAACTCCTCAATATACTCCAACCCGCATTCACGAAAATCCTATAGTTGAGTATGACCCCGATAGTCCACACACTCCGAACGCTCCATAATTTTGGGTTCCACCTCCTATACCGCCCAATTCCATTACAAGTCACACTTCTAGGACACTATGTGAGGATATCGAGTCATTTGGAGAGAGAGCCATGTCGGAGCATGCTAGTTATGGTACGGGTGAGGGAAAGATACCATATCGTCCCATGAGAGAGATCTTATATCCTCAGTGAACTGTCACTCCGAGATGAATTCTACTTCCGTACAATGCGGGACAATTTCACTTCCGAAATGGGATGATCCAGATTCTTCCCACCTTTCACGATTTGGTTTTGGAGAAACCATACCTCCAAATCCGTGAGTTTGAAGAGGCATGAGAGACGTTTAGCGATCAAGCTTGCACTCAAGACATTGTTCGCCTAAAACTTTTTCCTTTTTCCTTAAAGGATAAATCTAAGACCTAGATTTGGTCTTTATCATCGAACTCAATTAGGTCATGGAGAGATACTCAAGCTAAGTTTCTTTTGAAATTATTCCCCTAACATATAACAAATTCCATCAAGGCTCAAATTCAAACTTTTAGACGACAAGAAAATGAGTTATTCGATCGATGTTAGGAGCGCTTCCAAGAGTTGGTTAACACATGCCCACATCATGGTTCTTTGGTCAATTTCGGCTTTGTGCATTTGAATTCTCACAATTTGAGACTTCAAGCCAAATTTCATAACATTTTTCAAGATTTTAAATTCCAAAATTTATTTATTTTGAAGAAAAAAAATTTGGGCTTTTTCGAATTTTTCACTTTTTTGGAAATTTTTGAATTTTTTTCTAAATTTTTTTAAATATTGGCATTTTGAAAATTGTGAACTTTTTAAAGCGCATGCGTACCCCCCACCCCCACCTCAACTTAGACTTTTGCAAAGTCCCTATGCAAAAGGACTAAAATACAAACAAAAGGAGAGTGCATAAAAATGAGCAAAGGCCAAAATGCAAAGTTTTTATATAAATACAAAAAAAAAAATTAGAGAGATTACATAGTCCATTGTTAACAAGATATACCTTAAAGCACCACAACAACAAAGAACTACATATGAAATGAAAAAGTAACCGATGCAAAGAGTAAGGCCTACTATGGAGGTGGGTGAGATGTGCTTGACACACTAGGATCATAGGGGTCGTAAAAATGTCTGAAGAGAGACGTCCGCTCCTAAATGAAAGTGATACGTTTTGGATTTGAGCCGAATCATCATCCTAGTATCGCGCTCATAATTGCACTCAAAATTAGTAAAATAGTTTTCTAAGGAATCAAGCCGTTGGGAAATCACCGTTGTACTGAACTGTGCTTCATCAAATTCCCCCTCGGGCTCATAATCCACATTTTTCCCTTCCCCCTCGTCTTCTTCCTCTTTCTTCATATTGACATCCTCATCCGTCGAAGATGGAGGGGCGTTTAGAACCTCCTTTTGCCTCTATCTCCTTGACTAGGATTCTTTCCCTATTGGTTTTGGCATGTGGGGAAGCGATCGGGGAGCTACAATGCTCGCGTCTCGAAGAATACACGTGATAAGATGGGGGATATAGTAGAAACACCTTTCCTTTGTGGTCCATGGCTGCATGAAGAATGTCGGTGTAAAATATATGGGGCAGATGGATAGTGGTGCCCGGATCGAGGAGGTGGAATAAGAGATTATCTTGGAGTGAGCGCATTGCGAAATCATTGGAAGTTTGTAGGATATATGCACAAATAATGTGTAAGGAGATGTGGGCCCTTTCATTGAGATTCCCCATAGGAAATGTTTCTCGATCCTATGAATTACAGGGGGTAATGTGATTGATGCACGCACTTTTTGAGACCGGTATGGATTGTATGGGTACTCGTTCCTATTTGGGCTTGGAACCCCCATAGCTCGTAACTTTTGGGTGAAAATTTCGAGCGATAAAGGGATTGTGGTCTCAATTACATATGCTTCAGCCTCAAAATCGTCTGTGCGAACGAGAGTGACATAAAATATACGCATCTATTCCTCCCAAACTACCGAATGTGGCTCTGCGAAGAAGCAGCACGAACCCCTCGTCCGAAAAATAATAGTGACTGATTGCGGGAGTGTAACCCACTTAACTTGGCGCTCAATATGCATAGAGCGAGCTGGAGTGAAGAAAGTCTTGCACCATATGTTCCCTTGATTATAGTGGAATGAAGAAAGTATTACACCATATGCGCTTTTAACAAGACCGGAACTCACCATTTCCGTTCGGAAGGATTTTGGTGGAGTCGTATTTGACGGGGCATGCTCTAACTGCCATGGGAAGAGAGTTAATATTTATGGAAATAATCTAAGATTGGAAGAAGAGTTTGGAGGTGTGAAGTGAAATGGAGGATGCGGGGTGAATTTATAGGTGAGGGTGTGGTGTGTGGGGGGTAGGATTTGGAGGGACATGGAATGGAGGGAAAGGGGCGTGAATGATGTACGGAAAATGAGTGGGAAATGTAGGGAAGACGAATTTGGAGGGATGAATTTGGGGGTAGAATAGTTGGAGGGAAAAGGGGGATGAATCGTTGGGAAATGGTGAAATCTGCAGACACCCGAACCGGTCTGGGTTCGGGGGCGAACCGATTCACCCCCTTTTTTATTTTGATCGATTTCTGCATCGAATTGGTTCGGTCCCTTAATGAAGGAAAGGGCAAACCGATCAGGTAGACTGTTAAGGTCTCCTACTTTCTCCTCCTAAACAAACTAAGTGTGAACTTATTCTAAACTCAATTTTCGGACACATCCAAAAATGTTCCTAGGCATAATTTAGATCCTAAATACACAACAACTCCCCTCGAAACGCTCTACGATCTCTCGTGCTATTCCTTGGCGTTCATCTCTCTACGAACTTGCTTCCTATGACCTCTAACGACCCTAAACTACAAATAACTAATTTACACAAGATTCACCCCATACGTGTCAGGGGTACGACGACCTCTCAATTCATTCTCAATGAACCCTGTAAACGGGGTTTGGCACCCAAATCATATTGGCTTCTTCAACACGCGCCTATAAATATGGATTTATGTGTTGTCCATCAACTTTGAATGTGTCCCCCCTTTTGGATCTTCTAATTCCACGGATCCGTTGGGGAACACCTCTCATGATGAATGGGCCCGTCCACCGCGAACGCAATTTATCGGGAAACAAATGTAGACGGTAGTTGTAGAGAAGCACTTTTTGCCCCGAATGAAACTTTTTGTGTTGGATAATTTTATCATGTGCGAGTTTCATCCTTTTTTTAGAGATTTTAGTATTCTCATACGCATCATTGTGCAACTCTTCCAACTCATTCAATTGAAGCTTACATGCTTCACCGACTTTGTCCAAATTATAGTTCAACCTCTTGATTGCCCAATAAGATTTGTGTACTAGCTCCACGGGGAGATGGCAAGACTTTCAATACACAAAACGAAATAGGGACATCCCGAGGGGGTTCTTATATGCGGTTCTATAAGCCCATAGCGCATCGTTTAATTGGAGGCACCAATCTTTCCGATTAGGATTGACGGTGTTTTCAAGAATGTTCTCAATTTTATGATTGGATAACTAGGCTTACCCACTCGTTTGGGGGTGATAAGCCATCCCAACCTTATGAACGACTCCATACTTTCTCATAAGTTTTTTATATGGTCGATTGCAAAAGTTCTTATCGTTGTCACTAATAATTACCTTCGGAGCATCGAAGCAAGAAAGTATGTGTTAATGTAAGAACTTAATCACCAAATTATTGTCATTAGTCTTGGTAGCTATGGCCTCAACCCATTTCGACACATAGTCTACTGCAACTAGGATGTATAAGAAACCACAGGAGGGAGGGAAAGGACCCATGAAGTCAATACCCTAACAATCAAATATCTCAATGACGAGTATAGGGGTCAATGTCATCATGTCTCGGTGGGTAATGGTCACATCCTTTGACATCTATCACATGGTTTATAATACGCATTAATATCCTGAAAGATTATGGGCCAATAGAGATCGCTTTGAACAATCTTATCAATCGTCTTATTTGTCGAGAAGTGGCCTCAACATGCTTCCCTATGACAAAAGCAAATGACGCTATGTGTCTCATCATCTGGTACACAACGTCGAATTATTTGGTCCTCGCAATATTTAAATAGAAAAGGATCATCGTAGAAAAATATGCGTGACCAAGTAAGGAACTTCTTCCTCTCTTGCGATGTCCAATCGGGAGGAATGGATCCCGTGATAAGATCATTAACTATGTCCGTAAATCATAGAAGGGAAAAGGTGGCAAATCACTGCTCATCCAAAAAATATTCGTCTATGGGTAGAGGATCACTAGGTATGTCAGACGAAAGTCGGGACAAGTGGTAGGCAACGATGTTTTCTACTCCTTTCTTATCTTTTATGGAGAGTTTGAACTCTTGTAGGATTAGGATCCACCTTATGAGGCGCGACTTAGCATCATTTTTTGAAAGGATGTATTTAAGCACCGCATGGTTGGTAAAGCAAGTGATAGGCGAGCCGATGAGGTAGGAGCGAAACTTATCTAGGGCAAAAACTGATGGTAGAAATTCTTTCTTCGTGGTGAAGTAATTTAATTATGGTCTGGTTAACGTCCGACTAGCGTAGTAGATGACATGAGCTTTCTTGTCATTTCTTTTTCCCAAAACAGCCCCTATAGCATAATCACTCGCATCACACATAAGTTTAAAAGGAAGGAACCAATTCGAGCTTGCGTAATGGGAGCAAAAAAAACATGCTTTTCAGTTTATCAAAAGCACTTTGCCATGCTACATTCCAACGGTACTAAAATCCTTAATAAACCTTCTATAAAAAAATCGTGTGGCCCAAGAAAGAGCGCACATCCTTTAGTGATTTAGGTGGGAGAAGCTCAACTATGACATCTATTTTTTCCCAGTCAACCTCAATTACTTTGAACGACACTATGTGGCCAAGAATTATTCCTTCGGTAACTATAAAATGGCACTTATATTAATTTAATACCAAGCTCTTTTCCACATACCGAGCTAGCACTTTTTTTAAGATTCGCTCCAAAAAGGTCAAAAAAGGGGCAAAATATGCTAAAGTCATCCATAAATACCTCAAGACCTCTTTCAACCATGTCTCTAAAGAGACTAAGCATGCACCTTTGAAAGGTCACGGGTACATTACATAATCCAAATGGCACACGTTTGTAGGCAAAAGTGCCAAAGGGACATGTGAGAGTCGTCTTCTCTTGATCTAGCACATCCACCTCAATTTGGTTATATTCGTAATAACCATCAAGGAAGCAATAGTATGGGTTTCTAGCTACTCTCTCTAGCATTTAGTAGACAAATGCTAAGGGGAAATGATCTTTCCTAGTGCCCGCATTAAGTTTTCGATAATCAATGCAAACGCGCCACCTAGTGGTGGTATGTTGGGTAGTTAACTCACCCTTGGCATTCTCGACCACAGTCATTCTCGACTTCTTCGGGACGATTTGGATAAGACTCACTCATTTGCTATTTAAGATTAGGTAAATGATCCGTGCATCCAATAGCTTAATGATCTCTCCTCGTACAACATCTTTCATAGTGGGGGTCAATCGACTTTTCATTTCTCGCGAGGGTTTCACGTCCTCCTCGAGTTGGATTTTATGGGTACAAATCAAGAGACTTAGACCTTTCAAATCTGCTATGCTCCAACCAAAAGCACTTCGATGCTTCCTCAAAATTTCTAACAATTTACCCTATTGCTCTCTATCTAGGCGCGAGGAGATAACAACGGGAAATGTTTCATCCTTTCCCAAATAAGCATATTTTATATTGGAAGGTAGTTTCTTTAATTTGAGTTGGGGAGTTTTTTTTATCGGAGGGGGTCATGCGTGACTCCATCGGTGGTAACTCCTCGAATCTAGAAACCATCTTTTAAATCCCCATCTGATGCTCTCTCTTCTAATATCGCTATTAACTCCTCCACCTCCCTCTAAAAGTAGATGTACGTCTCGTCACTCTCGCTACTCGATACATGACACGCCCTAAGTCATCCCGACTAATATTTACCTCTATGTGCTCCTCTACTATCTCCTCGATAATATCTACCGCGTGAAATTCGTTCGCCTCACCCATTTGCTTGGTGATATTGAAGATATTCGTCTCGAGGGTCATGTTCCCAAAAGTGAGTTGTATTTGCCCATTTCGAATATTGATTAATGTGTTAGCCGTAGCTATGAATGGGCGACCTAGGATGACGGGAACATGAGTGCTCGAAGTAACAGAGGGCTCCGTGTCCTAAGTGACAAAATCTATCGGGAAGTAGAAAGTGTCCACTTGGACTATCACGTCCTCGACAATCCCTCGGGGTATCTTCACGGTCCAATCCACGAGTTGGAGAGTGGTTGATGTGAGCTTGAGGTCCCCCAAATCTTATTGCCTATATATGGAATAAGGGAGGATGTTGACACTTGCCCCTAAATCAAGTAAGGTTTTTTCTATTCGGTTCTCTCCAATGATCCACGACATAGTAGGTTCACCCAAATCTTTAAACTTGGGTAAGAGGTCATTAAGTAGAACGGAGCTCACATTTTATTCTAGGAAGACATTCTTTTTCACCTTTAGCCTTCTTTTCACCTTCAATAAGTCCTTAAGGACTTTAACATAGGCGGGAATTTGCTTTATGGCATCGAGAAAACGGTAAATTCAACTTTATTTACTTAAATACATCAAGCACATCTTCGTGGGAGGTAACTTTTTGAGGTGTAACCAACCGTTAAGGGAAAGGTGCAGCACTGGGTGGTTTAACTATGACTTCTGGCTCACTAGTGTTGTCCTCGTTGTCACTCTCATTTAAGGGGGAATCTTCAGCCTCTTTCGTGCTGGGCGAAACCTCCTTATCTTTGGGTCCATCATGTGGGGGAGGTTATAAATCAACTACTCTCCCACTACGTAAAGTGATGACTACTTGACATTACTCTTGATTTGCTTGGGAAGTAGAGCTAACACTAGGTTAACCTTGAGGAGGCCTTTGGTCTTGGGCCAAAAACTTACCCTTTTCTTGGATACTCAAGGATGATTGCAACTTTGAAATGTTCGCATTTATCTCAGAAAGCATCGGGGTGTTTTGAGCATTCGTTACTTGTTGAGCTTGTATGAATTGATTTATCGAATCCTTAAAATTTCGCCTCGTGGGGTGATATACAGCGCGGTAGGTGGTGCTAGCACATGCGAAACTTGTTGAAAGTGCAGAGACAGTGGTGGAGGAGGCGCAACATGTGAATTAGGATTCAATACAGTGTTTGGTTGCCCGTAACTAAACCCATGATGGTTCCTCCATGAAGTGTTGTAAGAATTCTTGTGAGGGGCATTGAAATTTCCCTTAATTCCTCCTACAACTTCCACTTGCTCATGGAGCACGACTTTTTAGGTGGGTATCATTGGGCATTCCTTTGTTGAATGACCCGCCTCATAAAATGTCGAACACCTTTTCTTTCATAGCTCGGGTGGATCTGGTTGTTTCTCTTGCCCGTGATTCGAGTACGTCCTCCAATCTATACTCAATTTGGTTGACTCGAAGTTACCACTCGGCGTCCCTATCCACGTGATAAAGATCGAATGCGGAAGGAGCAGTGGACGTCTGTTGAACCCTATTTTAGGTCTTAGGATCGAATGTGTCCCATGCTTGAGTAGTCTCGGCGGCATACTTAAGGTGGCCCTCAGCATCATTTGCATCTAACCCCAAAAATTCTCCCTTGCGTAGCTTCAACGGGTTATTTGGATGCTATACTTACCCCTTAGTGGAAGAAAGAGATAAGGCGATACTTCTCAAATGGAAATTGAAAGAAAATTGACGACTTTTACGAATAGATGTGTAGATTAATCAACCCAGTGAGATTTTGAGCCTATTTTTTTTTTTGAGTAATTAAATCAATCCGAGTTAAAATTAACTCAAAGTTCAATTTTTCTTTAAATAAGTCATTGAAGATCTCTATTCCTTTGTTTTGATCGGTTACGGGAAAAATGTGAGATGTTGTCTTGAAAGCGAGCTAAAATATCTCTAAACCAAATTCATCTCAAGACCCATATAGTAAAATAATGAGTAATTCAGATAAATGAAGTTAGGCCATCATTTGTTTACCCAAAATTATTAGCCATAAAAATTAGTAAAAAACTATCCTTTTGCTAGTCCAATTGAGCCTAATAAAATTTTCCCTATTCGTTTGTAACCCGAAAAGCGAATTGGCCTGAAATTGTGAAAATTGAACATTCATCAGTTACATTCTAAAAGTGAACAAAAAGGGGCAAAAAAAGAGAATAAACCCTCAACAAAAATAGCAAGAAAAGAAAAAAAAAAGAGGAAAAGCCCGAAAAAGCACCAACGGACATCATAAGAAAAAATTTCAATTCTGAATTTTCCAACCGTTCCCATTTTACCCATTGCACATTACAACCCGAAAAATTCCTAACCAAGTCCGAATTATGAAATTGATTACCACGTGAAGAACTAAAACACAAAAAGATAAGAAGAGATCTTAATTGCTGTGGATAAGAGACGATGTTTCCCATTTTCCAATGATCGTAATCCGATGATGAGATCTTTTCACCATAAAAATTCCGTCTTTCAAATTTGTGTGCGTGGCCTTATGTGCATTATATTTACTCTTATGAATCACGTACACCGAGAGAAAGTAACCACATTCCAAGTGATTTTTTGTGAGAGTATCCCGTGAGAAATTGAATCAAAACAAATTTTCAGAATAGTAACGTAATGATCAATCGATGGAAGTTAGCGGTTAAATTTTTTGCTTTGCACACACACGAAGAATTGAGATTTATTTGCGGTGACAATTTTTGGTGAGTTTAAATTGTATAATTTTTTGGTATTTTGATTTTTCTTTGAGTCGGAAAATGAATTTTGTGGGTATATTCACTACAAACCCTCATTAAACACCACTCGTCCTACTAGGGCAACCTAGGGGTTTAACGGCTTGTTTCATAGGCTAAATGCAATTTCTTGCCCGCAAATGAAGTAATTTATCCTAAGAAAGTGTTTTCTAATTGTTTTGGACCTTGATTTGATTCTTTTACATAGCTCGGGACGATCAAAGTTCTAAGTTAGGGGCAGTTGATTAGGCATAAATTCTTCTTATTCCCCGCAATTTAGAGGCTTTTATCACTTCATGACATGTAAATTGAGTTGATTTATCTCATACACTTGCTACTGATATCTTTTATCTAGTGCATCGAGTTTCGGGTATTTCTCTTACACTTTGCAAGTATTTAAAACAAGTGAAGAAAAGGGAAAACTCAAAATCTAGAAAGAAAGAAAATAAGAAAAGTCAAGGGTAAAAGAGTAATTTTACACCAGGAATTTGGGCATGAAACTAAGGAACGTTAAATATCTTGATTCCACAAGCATGTAGGAAGAAATGTCATCCAAATCCGAGTCCTGGGTGAAAAGTTATGAAGCTTCAAATTTGAGAAGAAATTAAGGAAGAGAAATGAAAAAAAATTCCAGAGAACCGAACAGATGAAGAAACAAGGGAACCGGTCCTAAAAACTGTAAAATCGAAACTGAATCGATGAAAAAGCTCTAGAACTGGTCCCCTTACCTGGAATCATCCGAATCGTTTCACCCAACAAAGAAGAAAAAATTGGACCGGTTCGGCGTGATGAAATCTGCATTTTTTATTTCACAAAATTAGAGTTGTGTATGGTTCAAACACTTAATAAAACGTTAGAGTTATATCTTATTGTATTACCAGACATTAAAAAATTGGTAGTTTTTTTATGGTTTTGAGATATTCTTGAAGGCAAGAACCCTAGGATTCACCGTCTTCATCAATTGTTCAACATTTGCATTCAATCTAAGAGTTTTTCTACAATACAAGTATAGTTCCTTAATTGCTTTGACTTTCTCTTACATTTTTGGTTTGTGATTGATTATTTCATAGTTATAAATCTCCTCTACATATTTGATCACACTTTAAATGTAGGAATGATTTCATGCAATGTAGATTTCATCTCTAATCGTATTTACACCATGTTCGATTAAGGTGTTTAGCGGGTTAGGGTACATGAACCCAACCTCGGTAATATATATGGATTTAAAAGTGAATAAAAAGAATACCTCGTTCAAAGGTTTGAACTTTATCAAGATAAAGATTATAGGCCTTTTAATTCTGTTTTCCCTAGTTAACCGGAATGTTTAACGGTACAATTGGCATTTTGATAACTTTTCATCCTCGTTAAATATAATTTTGATTTGATATTGTGCGGAAATTAGTCCTCGTATGTCAAATGCTTAGAGAGTATTTGATGCCTCATTGATGAAGAATTATCTTTTTGAAGCTTTTATGTTCTATGTAAGCACCTACGGTTCGGGAGAGCGTATCCTAACTCCATTTTATCTCATATAGTTAAAGTTTAATTCAGTTCTTCTTGCATGCTTAGTTAGTTATTAATTTAATTCAAATTGCATTAGTTGATAGGTATAGTCACAAACTCAATACCTTTTCCTTTCTTTTTCTGAGTCATTCTAGGGTTAAGCGTCTTTCCTATCCGTCGTAACGATTCTTTGTCTTATTCCATGTGTTCGATACCCGTTTATCGGATTTATACTTAAGTGACCGACTTACACTTGATTCGATAGAAGCACGCACGAGAAACACTTTTAAAGTCGTGTAATAAGTCATCTATTATCTTGTGTAATTTCGTATCATAGTAAATTGCGTGGCTAAGCCATCCGAGGTTTTTTCCATTTTTGGGTTTCCTCATACATTGATGTGTTGTGAGATTGGTTTATTTATTTTATCTACTAACACCTAGATGCATGTTTTAGGTTAAAACGATAAAATTAGGTAATCGATTTTTCAAAATAAATCGATTTTAATTGGTCCAAAGTTTAATTGGGTTAATATGTTTAAAAGTTTTGATATTTAAAATTGAAAAATTATAAAAATTGATTTTTTGTTTGCATTACCATCCTTGTCTAAGCACACGCCGTATATGGGATATTTTTTCCTTTCCAATGACTCTTCTTTACTGGCGAGCTCGATGTGGTAGAGTAAGTTTGTCTTGATTGTTTCTAAACATCTAATTTGGCGATTGTTATTTCCTTGGGCATATCAATCATTGAGGCCAAAGTCACCAACGCATCGATAAAGTTCTTCCTTGAGAGAGAGAGGTAATAGAAGGTTACATCCGTGAATTTAGAAGCAAGCTCTTAAAGATGAGAGTGAAAGTGTAGGCGTATAATGGTATACTACTTTTATTATATCAATTTAGGTTTATCTCATAACCCATATTCACAACATTTATCCTTATTTCCCCATTATTAGTTATCACGTATAATGGTTCGTTTCTCACTTTAATTCGAAGGGTTTCTCCAACTTACTACGTAGCCCTCGTGGACTCTATCCTTCCCAAGGTACAATTCAGTAGGTATTCATTTATGTTCCAACGTAACCCTCTTACGTGTCTCTCGCCTTTAACATATACTTACATTGTCCCTCATGTAAGATATTCCAAAAATATAGATTTCGCCTTACATTAAAGGTCTCTTATTCATTATTGAATCTTACTGGTCATCATTATCTCCCAAATTATCTTAACAAGGATGACTAAGGAGTTTTCTTCATTTCGAATCAATTCAACAATTTTAAAAGGGGAAACTTAAGTCTTCCAGGAGGGGTCGATCGATCGAGGTCTGGGGCTCGATTGATCGAACATTCGATCGATCGAAGCTCTGGGCTCGATCGATCGATCAAACAGGTATTTCGATTTCTGCAGATTTGCAGTTACGGGTTTCATCTTCTAACCTTCACCAAATCCATATTTTTCAATCCCAATCGTCCCAAAATTTATACTACTAACATTATATCATCATACCAAATATTTCCAATGTAAAGCATGTAGATTTCTATCACTAAACATGGATTAACAGCCCAAAAATTATTATAATTATCAAGAACCCTAGAAATCTCTTAAACATGGTTCTAACAAGAATTTTCCAGAATTTCCTTCTTGTAAACATCATAATTTTGTGGTTTACTCCTCTACATGACAAAGGGTTTCCAGAATATCATTTAAGTCATCACTACATGCAATTTCCTATCTCAAATTGGGTTTTTCTTCCATAAATCTCACCCTAATCATCCCTAGACTAACATGAGTGATGCATCAACGAAAATAAGCAAGATAAACTCTTTCCTGGGGTTTTCAGAAGTCTGGTTTGGTGCCGAAATTGGTGTGGTTGCTTTCCCCATCTCGCGATCTACGCGTTGGTGGTGGAGGCGGTGCAAACGGATGGATTTCGGGCCTTGGATTGCTTTGGAAGCTCTCTCCTTCCCTCTCCTATGGTCGTCACTTGTCTTTGGTTGTTCTAACCCTAGAAGATAACCTAGATATCTTATATAACCCTTTTAATTTTCGTGGGTTTAATTACCCAAAAATACAAAATGACTAAAATGCCCTCCCGGGGTACTAATTAAGCCTAAAATAGCCCCGAGACTCAAACTAAACCCCCGGGTACACTTTTCTGACTATCTCGACCCTTCTGAATGCGTTGGCGCACTCAAAACGACTATACGAACACCCTATAAAATATTCACTTTCATTAATCAACATTTAGTCCCGACACGACACTGGCGCGTCCCGACTTAAATTTCCATAATTGTCATTTTATTCACACGTGACAATATTATAAAAATAAATCTCATATATTACTATACTCATCCAGTAATATTCAACAAATAACAAATTTCCAATAATTACTAACTCTCGTTATGCTAGTAAATATTTAAAACAACATTCCGGATTAAAATTAAATTAATTTATCTCAATTAAATTTAATAAAACCCATAATTTAAAAGCTATAAAAATACGGGGCATTACATACTTCCCCCCTAATAACGGAATTTCGTCCCGAAATTCGGAAAATAAGGCCTATCAGGTAGCACAATTCTGGATATCCTTTTCCGTACACAAACTAACTACACATTATGGTTCAATCACTATAGCCCTTTCTTCACAGCAACATTGTTTTACATTCTCATTGGAGACACTTCACATTGTGCTCCCAACCGACAACATTCGCATAGGTCACGCCTATACGTTATAAATTTTATTATCTCACTATCATTAGGAGGCCGCACCTCACTACATGACAAATACTCGGATTTATTCATATACAAAACTCCCATTCTGAGAAAATATTACGAACATTTGATCACTCTTGCTCGCCTAAAACAGTCGTGGAATTCTACCACATTTATCGGATGTTCTCTCGACCGATCCAAAAATTCTGATTATCTACTCTCCTCTAAACATACGGAAGGAGAATAGTCGAGGTTCTTCCATAACAAAAACCTTAATAAGTACCTTGTACGCGACAAACAGGTACGAGTGCTTCTACAGAGCATTCCTGAAATCATCGTATCAAGATTCCAAAATCTCCTTCATGTATCTCCACTAATCTTTAATCACCATGCGCTTATTCCCTGGCTAAGGGTGATACATCCTACTCGAAACGAAACCTTATCTCCGCTGGTTTCTGAAATCCCATATCAAAGGTGGGATTCACCAATCTCATCTTGATTCGGAAATTTATACTGTGCCGGACCATGAACTGGCGCGACCTTCCTTTCAAAGGAAGTCTGGGTCATACTAGTTAATATTGTAAATGATCCCAAAGGAATATCAATCACTTCCTTCTCAGCGGCTTAATTCACATGTTCGGGATGAACCCTTGATCTTGTTTTGAGGATGGCAACCCATCCAAGGACTGTACCGACTTTACCGACCTCTTCCAATTTCAGGAATTGTCGATAAACACAAAATTCTTTGGTTGATTCTCCTCTTTCAACCAAACCTTACCTATGGGCGGTGCATGTAGAGACTACTCACTATGTCCCGCTAAACATCGATTTTTCCTTGAAATGTCTCACATTAAGTGACACGTAATACTCCCCTTCCTTCCTTGGAGTATGCCGAAAGTTCCGACCCGTGATCTTCTCTCCACGAAGCGCACTTCTGGATCTCTCATACTATACTAACATCATTACTCTTTATATGTGTGAGTCGCTCTCACATTTGATTACTTACAATTTCTACTCCGAGTGTTCTTCATAATCATTTAATTCTGCTCAATTCAAGGAATACTCTTCTTAAATGGCTTCCCACAGTCTTCCAATTCAAATTTGGGTGTGCTATTCTAATTGCACACCTATGTATGGATTATCGCCCCTCAAGTGACGTTTAATCCACTCTATCACTTCCACTTCATTAAACTAGTCCCACAAACATATATGACACACGTCCATGACCACGTTCCTTCGACTCGGACGAGTTTTAACATCAGTTAACCAGGATGTCTACACACCCTATAAACCGGGCATACTAGCATAAGCATCACATACGCTCCATACTAATAAACAAATTCTTTGTTTTCCCTGGTGCTTGCAGCGTGATTACAACACTCTAATCACCCTAAAAATCAAAATTTTAAATCTTCCTTATCATCGTTCCACCCCTCAACTCGTGGGGTAACTTTCAATGCTTTCTTACCACACAACCGGCTCCAATTGCTTTAAATCAAAAATTCAACTTCCAACTTACATACATAATTACTTGATCCCATTTCAACCAGGGTACCGAACTCATGGAATAGTGACCAAACGTCTCCCTATTTCCAACCTTACACTAAGTTTCATGCGTGGGATGTCTCGCAAAGCGAAATCCAAACGATCTCTGACAATACCATCTAATTAATAGGAAGAGGGCGACACATGCCCCTGCTGGATAAAGCTGAACGAGGAATAGAATCAAATGGATGAAGTCGTCTAAACAACAGGCCTGCAACTCCCACCTAAGCTGCAGCTCGTTCCTGCCAAAGGTCCCTACGCAAGACGCCCCTGTGGCTGGGCACCTGTAATATATACATATATATATATATATACAAGAGAGAAAGAGAAATAGAAACGGGTCAGAGCCCTATAATGTATATGATTTGAAAATTCGTTTAGCAAGTATTTAAATTGATTACAGGCCAATGCAACAACATATTAGTGTGACACTCTCTTGAGAAATTCTCACCTTTCTTCTAATATGCACACCTATCGCACTAACCTTCCCAATGGTCTATCTCGTCATATACCACACTATCTTTCCCCAATGATTTAACTTATCTTAGGTTATTCGCAGGATTTACAACTGAACAACACAAGTATTTAAAACGTAAGATTTCAATTTGTAACCAAAGTTCTCCTTTTAGCTTTATTAATCAATAAAGTTTTCGAGTGACATATTATACTTTCTCAACACAAGTATTTATAATTTAATTCATCATCCATTTCCTACATATCAAATCACAGTAGGCATTTCCAGTGTCATATTATACTTTCTCAAAACAAGTATTTATAATTTGAGTCATCAACCATGTCCTACATATCAAATCACAGTAGGCAGTTCCAGATTTCAGAATTTCATATATATATTAACTACTCGTATAATATATATATCATAACGGCACCCCACATAAAAACTATGGTGCGGGCATACTCTGCTATCCAATCCCCGTATCAATCACACTAAAGGGAATACAAGTTCGGAATCACTCTCGAACTGTACAAATACATACACAAACAATATTGAGGCGAAGCATAGATTCCAAGTCCAAGAGGTCAGTACATACCCTCACGTCTCTTAGGACCATCCGACTATCAATTCGATAGCCCGTACCTATGATTTCTATCTTCTAGGGTACGAGTCAATATCCCCCATAAGGCAACACAGGATAAGATCGTCCCAGCGCGGTAACCTCCGGGATAGCAAGTAGCGCGGGCATGATTTTCACAAGTATATAATATATGCATACACAATCATATAAATATACTACTTTTATTATATTAATTTAGGTTTATCTCATAACCCATATTCACAACATTTATCCTTATTTCCCCATTATTAGTTATCACGTATAATGGTTCGTTTCTCACTTTAATTCGAAGGGTTTCTCCAACTTACTACGTAGCCCTCATGGACTCTATCCTTCCCAAGGTACAATTCAGTAGGTATTCATTTATGTTCCAACGTAACCCTCTTACGTGTCTCTCCCCTTTAACATATACTTACATTGTCCCTCATGTAAGATATTCCAAAAATATAGATTTCGCCTTACATTAAAGGTCTCTTATTCATTATTGAATCTTACTGGTCATCATTATCTCCCAAATTATCTTAACAAGGATGTCTAAGGATTTTTCTTCATTTCGAATCAATTCAACAATTTTAAAAGGGGAAACTTAAGTCTGCCAGGAGGGGTCGATCGATCGAAGCTCTGGGCTCGATCGATCGATCAAACAGGTATTTCGATTTCTGCAGATTTGCAGTTACGGGTTTCATCTTCTAACCTTCACCAAATCCATATTTTTCAATCCCAATCATCCCAAAATTTATACTACTAACATTATATCATCATACCAGATATTTCCAACGTAAAGCATGTAGATTTCTATCACTAAACATGGATTAACAGCCCAAAAATTATTATAATTATCAAGAACCCTAGAAATCTCTTAAACATGGTTCTAACAAGAATTTTCCAGAATTTCCTTCTTGTAAACATCATAATTTTGTGGTTTACTCCTCTACATGACAAAGGGTTTCCAGAATATCATTTAAGTCATCACTACATGCAATTTCCTATCTCAAATTGGGTTTTTCTTCCATAAATCTCACCCTAATTATCCCTAGACTAACATGAGTGATGCATCAAAGAAAATAAGCAAGATAAATACTTGCCTGGGGTTTTTAGAAGTCTGATTTGGTACCGAAATTGGTGTGGTTGTATTCCCCATCTCGCGATCTACGCGTTGGTGGTGGAGGCGGTGCAAACTGATGGATTTCGGGCCTTGGATTGCTTTGGAAGCTCTCTCCTTCCCTCTCCTATGGCCGTCACTTGTCTTTGGTTGTTCTAACCCTAGAAGACAACCTAGATATCTTATATAACCCTTTTAATTTTCGTGGGTTTAATTACCCAAAAATACAAAATGACTAAAATGCCCTCCCGGGGTACTAATTAAGCCTAAAATAGCCTCGACACTCACACTAAACCCCCGGGTACACTTTCCTGACTATCTCGACCCTTCCGAATGCGTTGGCGCACTCAAAACGACCATACGAACACCCTATAAAATATTCACTTTCATTAATCAACATATAGTCCCGACACGACACAGGCGCGTCCCGACTTAAATTTCCATAATTGTCATTTTATTCACACGTGACAATATTATAAAAATAAATATCATATATTACTCTACTCATCCAGTAATATTGAACAAATAACAAATTTTCAATAATTACTAACTCTCGTCACGCTAGTAAATATTTAAAACAATATTCCGGATTAAAATTAAATTAATTTATCTCAATTAAATTTAATAAATCCCATAATTTAAAAGCTATAAAAATACGGGGTATTACACTTTCGCGAGGTCCCCCACCTCTTTATCAATGGTTTCCAAAAGAGGTGCTAGCTCGGCTAGTTTAGCTTCCTCGGCCCACTGGTCCTCCTGATGTTTTGGCAAGAGTTCCCTCTGGCTGTCCAATCGTTGGCTCTTCAAAGTCTTCAAATACGTGATGAGCCAATCAAAATGGAAGACGTCGCGACCCAACTCCCTCAGAAAACCCAAAAATTGATTAAGGAGGGGTCTAGTAATGCTCGCAGTTGGAGTATTGGCAATTTTAGCAATAACGGTGGCCATACCCTGAAGCTTGTAGCTCATAACTGAGAGGTTTGAACAAAGGCAATCCACCATGAATGTTTCAGGATAATGGTTCGTAAGTTTCTCAACTACCAAACGATGGTTGGCAGGCATTTGAGGTGCACGTCAGAGCACCATCAGGCAGAAGGCGTGAGGAGACAGGTCGGGCAGAGGAAGCTCGCACCCAAATTCGCTGTCGGCAGCGGCACCGGTCGTGGAACCTTTGTGGCTGCAGATGGAAAGAAATCCCAACTATGGGCAAATGAAGACTCACTGTATGGCCTCATCACAAAGGAGTCTAGAAGATCAAAAACTTCTATTATCTCCTTTCGACTTTTCTCCTTATGGAAACATAGGAGGTGTGAGGGCTTGATACCTTGGCTCACGGGCCGAAAAATTGACTTGGCGGTAATAGCAGGAAAGCGGGTATAAAGAAAGCCCATCAGAATAATGGTGTTTACAAAATTTGCCAAGTTATAAAGGCCCAGTTATCGCGCCATGTCTATATGGATTCGATCAAACCAGGTGTAAAGGGACCCCAAGGCGATGGAGGCCAGAGGAAGTTTAAACCCCCTAGCCAAATGAATGAAAATATTTATCAAGTCCCACTTGGGTTGATCGTTGGGTTTCCCGATTAGGAATAAGCGTGAAAGTAATACAAGTATGTAGGCTGGTAGTTCCATGGATGTACCTCTACCTTGGCCCGTTATGGCACTAACATCCTTCGACATCATAGCTTCAAAAAAATAGTTGATAAGGGAAGTAAATGTGTCTTTGTTCGAGGAACCGGTGCAACTGCGATAGATCCGATCCAACTCAACTCGATTAGCAGCCTCTTCGGCATCCAGAGCCTCATCGTGGTAGGTGAACTCACCCATGAGCTCAAACCCAAGGAGTTCACAGACGTCCTCCAGTGTAACGATGAACTCCCCCCACGCAGCAAACAATGTGTGAGTTATGATGTTCCATCTGGACACTAGCACTTGGAGCATTGCGTTGTGCTTGGAAAGGGTGAACTCTACAAACCAATAAGCTCGATGAAGCCCAACCTTTGCAAGAGCAGTAGCGTGAGAGCTCTGTGTATGTGTGTGCCAGACAGTGAAATGGGCTGGTGACCCCCCAGGTGCTTCGAAGTCAATCTGAGAATAGGGGAAGTCACCACGATCCAGACAAAAATGCAGAGTCCCCTCGGGTGGAAGATAGACCCACTTTGATGAATCCATTTCCTCATCACCCATAAATAAGGGGTCGAACTTAGAGGAGAAATGACAAACCTTGCATGTGTCAAAATATTTATTACCTTCGCCAAAGATAGGAGTCCGGCGATAGAAGTGTAGTTGCTCTTGACGAGCAGCATTCAGGGTAGTGGCGCTTAGCACGATGGTGGCGTCAGTAATGGCAGGTGGCACACTGGTGGCAGGTGTGCTAGTGTTGTTAGATGAGGCCATTGCAGACAAAAGCTTGGTAAAAGAAGGGTTGGGAATGAAGATGGAGCAGCACAACCACCAACGGTGGTGTAGAGGATCAGAGGAAGAAGAAGCTAAAATGAGCTTGGCAAATAATGGAGTTCGCACAAAATTTCTCTCTCTAGGGAATACGAGAGCTTAAAGAAGAAGAAAAAGGAGAGAAGGGTTTGAAATAAAAGAGACGTTTGAAGCCTTTTAAACCTGTCTTTTAAGTTTTCCACCATCGCACGTGCAAGGCTGCATATAATCATTTCAAATGAACACGTGGCACTTCAGAAAGTGTTTTAACAGCTGAAAAGACAGCGCTACATCATTTACTAAGTGACACCTGGGGAATAGAAAGGGTTTCCATCTCCAGGAAGTTTGAGTTTTGGCGCTAGAATTTTTGTCAGACATATCCAATAACTCCCAACGAAACAGATGTCCCAACGGTTTAAAAAGCTATAATGTCCCCTCATCACAAGTTCAAACGTTGTTCAAATACTGACTTAGCTACATCGGGGAGAATTTCTGCTTTCTCAAACATAGTGAGGCATTACAGGGAGAATTTCACTCACTAAGAATCAAAACGAGTATTTGAGAAGGTTAGCAGGCCTTTAGAGAGAATTTTAAATAACAAAAAGCTAGAACGGTTGACACGTAGTATAAGGAAACAGTGGCGATGTCCCTTCATCAAAGCCCCAACAAGTCATAGTACTTCAGCTCAGGTACATCGAGGAGAATTTTACTTTTTTCTGGAGATTATAATGTTGCGGTTCTAACGAGGGAAAGGAGATCAGAATTTTTTCACGTAGAGAAGGTTCATCGGTTTGAGAAGTTTCGTACATACATTTCTTGCTCCAATAAATATCTCCACAAAGCGGCAAATGTCGAGTGGGCTTGAAGGTAATTTTAAGATTAGAGGTAATTTCACATTAGCAACAGTGTTTTGGGGATTAAGGTACCATGGCAGCTCAGCGTGGCAGCTCAAGTGAGGCAACTCATCGTGACAACTTGTATTTTGTCTTGTTGTATCAGTCATATTGAATATTTTTTTATATTGACTGAAAGCTACAACGGTTGTAATGACGTAACGAGAATAATAAAGAGTTTTAGGGTGAGGTCAAATGGTACTCGCGAGAGACCAGGCTTGGCAGGGCCTGGGAGAGCTTTCATGCTCTATCGAATAATCTCATCGCGGGAACTTTAGAGGGACTTGGTTTAGAGGATTGAGAAGTGAGGCACCGTTGGGGCTCATCCCAACCATCTTATATACACCTGGTAAAACACCTAAGGACCCTGACCGTGGAACCTCGAGCAAAGCAGCTCGGAGTTCCATCGGGGGTTGATCTGTGAACCAAACGGCCATCTACTTAATATCACATCTACTGTAGGTGATGTCACTAGCCAGCTAAACAATGTCAGACCTGCACTTGAGTAAACCACTGTGGTATTTGGGGATGTCAGGTAGTTGGTGTGCCACCTCTGCGATAACAGCCCCCTGACACACAGTGGTTAGGCAAAAGGCATGTCTTGGCATTTAATGTTTATGACGTGGAGACAACTAGTGCATCAGACATTTAATGATGTGACATAAAGTATGAGGGAGGTATTTCATAGTCTTTAATGACTGAGTTGCCTCGGGGGTGGTGTGGGGGGCTATTTAAGGACCTCAACCACCTTTGAGGAGAGGATGATCTTTTTGAGAGTTTAAGAAGTTATTACTAGAGAGAATACACATCAGAGAGAGAGTTATTACAAACCAGAGGTCTTATTCACTCACCATTGTCATTTATTACAAAGCTTTTAATACTTGATAGAGATTCTTGAGGGTGGTTGGTGTGTTTGGCTGCCTGCCAAGGTGTATCTAGGGTGCTTACTTCTCTCTCCCTCTAGCTGAGTTACATCTAAGTTCATTACTATCTTCTGAGTTACACACGAGAGATTTGTGAGTTTAAACTGAGTCTTATCTTCATTAAGGGTTTGTGTTTGCATGTTCTATCACTAATCCAAAGTTTTAGCTATTTAACTTATCATTACCATACTTCAAAGGGGTTACGCCTCCATCTTATCTAAAGTACCCTCTTACAGTTTGAATGCGATTATGTTATTTTATGTTTTCCCTATTGAGATCAGTTAAGAACTATTCATTTATAAGATCAACTTCATTAATTGTTTCATCATTAGAATCAAAGATATTAATATACGGCACAACAAGATTCTCAAAATCCTATTTTTTCATTGATATAGTTTTTAAGAAAAATAATGGTGAGGACCTCTTTGAAGGAGGCCTCATTATCATTGACGCCAGACACAAAAAAAATGGAAACATGTTCACTCTCAATGTCATTGATTATAGGGTTCTATGTTTCCAGAGTCAAATTGGCCGAGATGCTCCACTAATTAAGGAGAGATTTGACAAAAAGAAATATCCTCGTGGTAGGATAAGACGACTCGAATTTAGCACCGATCATGCATATGTACATTCCTTGATCAGTAGGCCAAAATATTTGTAGTTATTAGTGCTTTTAGTGTCGAAGGAACTTGAATCAAATGATGTGATGGTCAGTGGTTTCACCTCATACTTGGATCCCTCGGTCTAGGTGATCTTATCCTCAAAGAATTTTTTAAAACCAGGTTTCCTCTTCTTTTCAGCCACATCATACCAAGGTTAAGGTAAGCTACAATAGGGGAAATATTTAACATCTTTGATGAAGTGAACATTAAGATAAATTACATAAAATGACTTACTTTCTCTTTATTATCCTTTTTAGTACGGTTGGCAAAGAGCCATAAGTTCAGTTAGGGATGGTTGATACCCCATACCGTGCGGTGGATAAATTATTTTTAGGATAATTTGATCGAGTATCACCTATAGTCTGGTGCCTAGGCCTATTCTGAGAATAAAGTTCATATTTTTAAACATTTTAATTACATTAACATTACCATGTGGGTTGTATTTTGGACTCATCCTTTATTTGAAATTTTCTCCAGCCTGGAGAGGGAGTGGATCAATCTTAAAGAATGGGAGGAACATGTCATTAGTGTTGTGCTGAATTTTTAGAATCGGGTAGTTGGTGCTGACACCATCTGAATTTTGTCATCTCTTATGATAGCATATTCAGATAACTTCAAATTTTGATGAAGAGAATAAATAACTCCTTTGATATTGTGAATTAACTGGTTACTAGAGATTAAGTTAAAATATATTGGGATGTTTATCACTTGGAATTCCAATTAAGGGCAAATTGGACCAGCCTCTAGTGTGAAGAAAATTGACCCCATAACCTCTCGGTGGGTGTTATCATAAGCACACACAACATAAGATTTAGGGGTGAGATCACTGACTTGTATACCCAAGCATCGTAACACTAGGAGCGGACATACATTTAAGGCGAAAACATTATCGACAAGTACAAATGGGACTTTTTTTGCAGATCCTCAATCGTGATATTGTGAGCATAATTATGATCAAGCCTGGACTTAGATATTTCTTCATCAATAAAAGAGATGAGACTCTAGGCAGTTAGATTTTTGACTATATGAATGGCTTTATCAGGGGAGGTAGAATGAGGATGTTTTTCTTGTGTGAGAAACTTGACGTGGGCATTACCGTAAAGTTTAAAGTACATGAAAAGTCCCTATAGGGTGATATTGGCTTCGATCATCTTCAAATATTAAATAATCTTACTTTCTTCGATTGTCATTTCAAGAATTGACGATTCTTCAGCAACTCTTTTACCTCTATCTATAGGTATGCCTTTTATAGGAGAAATAGGATCTTTGTAGTATAAGTCTAACCATGTATTGTGCTTAATTGACGATGGGTATAAGAGAAAGTCATTTTCTTCATCTATTTTAAGGAAGTTGGATATTTTGTTGATTTTTAACTAAAGTCACTTGAAAGGAATTACCCCACAAAAGGAGGTATGCATATTGGGAGCTTCAATGTTAGGTTCGTTGTCCGAATCATTTGAGCCATCGAAATCATCACCCCATCTCTCATGGCAATTATTTGGTTATTAATTAAGATATTTATGCATTCAAATATTTCACTTGATTCAAAGTATAAATCTTCCCATGCTGCAGAGAAATGGTTCTGAGAAGGGACTAAGTACCCCCCCTTCATGAGGCTTTCCTCTATTAGGATCTGTACACTTTTATCAAACTGAGGTCTTTCGTAGGGGTACAAACCAGTCATGGGATTGGCGAGCCCATTTTCGGGCTTCCATATAAAGATCACTAATTTTTGCACATTCTTCTTCCTCGAGGGTTAGCTTTGGTGGAAACTTCATACCAAATTATCTTAACTTTTTAAGGACAGCAGGAAGGTCCATAATATGTAATTACAATTTAGTACTGGGATCTATACAAGCTCTTGTCATTAAGGAGATGGCTCGATCACGAGTGGTTTTAGGATGCAGGAGGTAAGATGGGAAGATTTGGAGAGGAACTAAGTATTTATCTTGTTTATTAATGAAGAGGGACTTTTTATGGGTTGGGTTTTGGTTATAAGGTCAAAGTCTGAGTCTTCATTTATGAGTATGGAGTTCATGCCAACTTTATGTATTAGAAGATGATTTTGGGCAGTGTTTATGAAAGGAGAAATGATTCCCTTATCAATGAGGTCGTGTACAGAAATTTTAAGATGGTGACATTGGTTGGTGGTGTGACTAACAGTTTGATGGAAGTCATAACGAGCATCATATTTTAAATACATACGAAAAAGGTCAGGTAGTGGACGAAGGTCCCAAAGCTTGATAAGTTTACGGGATAAAAGGTACCGATACACTTTAGAGGGGGGAGCACAAAGTTCAGTGTAGTCTTTTCTGATAGAAGTAGGGCGGGCTTCTGGTGCCCATGGGGTGGTAGGTTGAGAGGAAATATTGTTGACGATAGAAACAGTGGGTTTTCGATATTTTTAAGGAGCGAGTTAAACGATTGACTTCTTTGCTTATGATTATATATTCACATCCTAACTAATTACATTCTCTTTAATCTCTACCCCAGCCCCTCATAGGGCTATGAAGTGGGGGTAATATTAGCTATCCATAGTACATCGTATGTGCTACAGGAAATTCTTCTTCACTATACTAACTTTTTCTTGTTCAAATGAGCGGCTGGTCATAGTGGCGACTTTCTCCGTCCTCATGGTTACAAACCTGTTAACAAATTCCCCGAATCCTTATTTGAGTAGCTCAAGATCTCAACGAGTTACTTCTAAATCCTCGTTGTACTTGTATTGAGTCATAAACTCTCTGTCGAGATCTTCCCAGCTTTGGATTCAGGACTTTTCTAGTGAAAAAAACCAGTAGAGGGCACTCCCTTTGAGGGTTTTCTAGAATAGCTAGGCCATAATATCTTTTGTATCCCCTAGCAGACTCATAGTCCAATGGTAGTTTCGAAGATGAGGGAATCTTGAATTTCTGGAGAAATCTAGCTTGTGGATAAGGAGAGATATGGGTGTAGTTTATATAGTTTCCTGAAAGATTCACTTGGTCAAATTCTTATGAGTGCGTCTTGGGGTCTTCTTTCACCCTGTTAAGTTCTTCTTCTTTAGGGTTTTTCATAACATACATGGACAAGTTAGCCACTAGTCTGGGGAGGTTTGACATAGAAAAATGTGCAGGAGGTGGCCCATTGGTAGGCGAGACGCGTGCAAACATTCCAATGTGTGGAGCATATTTGTATTCTTTGGGGGACCATATGGGTTTGGGAATTTGTGTTCCCATAATAGGAGAGAAGGTGACTTTGGATTAGGCATAATCTATGATTCAAGAACCTCTGGGATCAATGCCATATTTCTTTTCAACTTATGAACATTCGAATGCGGGTTATTAATCTTAACAGTAAGTTGAGCAAACATGGTCATTAAATCAGGTTGAACATTGGCATCTTGATTAATGTTCTCCATGTTATAAGAGCATTTAGCTACCGCCGTATAGAGTGAGGATGAAGTAGAAATCCAAGGTGGTCTGATAGTGGATCATTGACACTCGGGAGTTAGGCCATGGTAGGGGAATTCGACCTCACCTTATAGGGGAAATGTATTTTCATTTTTGAGGAAGAAGGGAAAAGGGAGGAAAATACCCTCAGCATAATTTTTATTATTAGACTCCACTTGTATTATGTTCCGCCTAGGGGGCAAGTGAAATTTTAGACAAGACCCGAGTCTGGGAGAGAATAGGGTAAGTAATGGAAGATATGGGTTTAACTTGTTTCTAGACTCATGGGTAAGGTTTTGTTTAAAAAAATGGGCAAAAGAGTGTAAAATCAGCAGGTAGGATGGCCCATAATTTTAGTAGAGCTTCGTGTTGAGACTAATAATCTATATATGAGTGTCCCATGGAAGACATCTATACGACGGTTATGCATGGGAGGCTAGTATAAGGTTTTCCCCCTTTGACATGACTTCCATGATATAACTTTTGCCTATTAGGTAAATCATTCATCAATATGTGTGGAAAAGTTATTTGATATACCCTAGTTTACGTGAATTGCCTCATAATATACTTTACAGTGATGGTACTTGTAAGAGAGAATTCGATATACTCGACGTATATGAATGAGTTCATGCTATATACCTCACGTCGTGAGTTTGGTCAAAGGTTACGATACGGTGGAGCCGTTCAATTTACATCTAGGGTACTTGGCGAAGGGGAAGGTGGTAGACTATTTGTTATTTTAACCGCACCCCGCAAAATCGATAACCCATCACAAAGCGTGTGACACCCAATAAAATCCATAAATAGGTTGATCAATTTTAATACAAATAATAAAAGAGTATAAAACAATTTAATATCATTCGAAGCATAAATGAGACAAGAATAAAATGCATAAAATAAATAATTACATAATAATAAGTGAACCACCCAATGCCATCTATGATACCATAGACTAAATAGAAATAAATTCCAACACAAGAAAATAAAACTGTCCTAAAAATAATCCAACTCCACTAAAAAAGTAACTATTAAATAAAGTCCGACTCGGCTAGAAAGTAAATGAAATTTAGATAATGATCATGCAGGCCCAACATCTATATCCTAAATGATCTTATAACTGAAGAGGAACCAATTATATGGATCAAGGATGGGGTGACAACAGTGGCCTAGGTCCTCAAAATAGGTTCAACAACAACTTGAACAAGTCTACAAAGCATACAAAATTAACCGAATTTGGGCTACAATAATAACTACACATGCTCCTCTCATATTTTAGTTATTTGTAAGTCATCCCAACCTAAACAACCCTAAATAATTAAATTATTGTTATTCTCAAATGAATATAATTAAATGGTTCTATAACAAGTGCTAATATATACATATCTACTATAATATCAATAACAAAAATGGGCTACCCAAGAACCCGCACATAAAATACGAAGACCTATCCCTATTTCCTTTGGGGATTACTCTTGTGTACTATGTATAGTTATAGTTTATCCCGAACCTATAAGCTCAAAGACTTAGCAAGGGATAATCACTATGCATTCCCGACATAATTCACAGCCTCTATACCCGAGGCTATAAGCTAGAACTCCCCTGTGTATTCCCACCAGGGATAAGGGTGCGTTAATCATAGGATCGGGGTAAATGGACCAAGGTAAATCCAGTATATATCACCGAGGTGTAATACCCCATAATTTTAATGACTTTTAATATGATATTAATTAAAAATTAATGGGATAAATAAGTAGGGATTAATTGGAATTAATTATGAAAAAAAATTAATTGGGATTAATCCGGATTTAATATTATTAGAGATAAAAGTAATATATGATTTTGAATATTTCTTAGTGATATAAAAGTAATATGTGAAAATAATAATTTGTAACAACCCGCGTAATTTTGGGGTATTTTCAAAATATAGAGGAAAATAAAGTTTTTGGTAAAATTATTTTTATTGCTCAAATATGTTGGATTTTATTTTTAAAGATGATAATTTCAAATGGTTTCGGAATTAGAATTAAAATGGAGTTTTAATTGAATTTTTATTATATAGAAGAGTCCTCAAAACATAAAACTCTCCAAGACTCCTCAAAACATAAAACTCTCTAGCAAAAAAAAATATTTAAAAATATTGAACGGTCCGATCGAGCTAAATATTTTTATGTAGTTTCCTCTCGTCCTCAGTTAATTCTCTGTAAAATTTTATCTAATTCCAACGGTCTGATCGTTCGGAAATAAATTTTTTAGTATTTGTATCTGATTAAAACTCTTTGCTTAATCAAACACTTAATCCTTTATATATCAACAAATTTGTGGCTTGGCTTTTCAAATCACTTTTTCTCAAACTTTTCAACCAGAAGACCTCTCCAAAATTACTCCCTTTCATCTACAAACCATAGCCCCAAACTTATTCAAGATTTCAACCTTAGATTAGAATGCTTATTTGGTATTTTCTCGAGTTTGGGCTAGAACAAGATTTGATTATTTTCGCGAGAGGAGCTTGATGGCGCGATCAAATTTAGAGGTTTATTATTATGTTATGATTCATGTGATGATTTTGAGGTATGGGGTTTTACACAATATGCTCCTAAATCTCGCGAGTATTATTCTCGTTGTTTTCTTGTGATTATTGACTCATATTTGAATTGATAAAGTCATTTGGAAATCTGAAAATATTTGTTGGAATCTAATTTTTGATTCATGTGGTATTATTATTGTGTTGAGCATGTTGTCATGAGATTTTAATATGGCACTGAGGTTGGGCACCCGTTAATATTCCTTTTTCCGGATATGCTAAAAATGCATATGTGCGGTACGGTGGTGAGGCTTGGTGACCCGGTTAATGTGTTATGGAGACATTATAGTGATATAATTGCTTATGTGATTCGCATTTGATTTGAATATTTGTATTCGTATTGTTCCGTTTTATTCACCGCTAATATTTGTTGAGCATCTTTCATGTCGTATTGTGTACTTCCCCATATTTTCTTTTAGTTGGCAGGTTAGCGCGGATTTGAGCGCTATGGACCAATTGGGATGATATTTAGCATGGATTATTATTGGGAAGAATATTTGAGAATACAAGATGAGAAGAATTGTATTTATTTTTTATGTATAGAGCATTGGGATTTATTTTTATTTCGAGTTAGATAGTTGGTTTATTTCGAGTGAATTATTGTATTTATTTGAAGAGATTTGAGATTAGTGGTTTCTTTTCTATTATGGGATTTAGATGCTCTATACCTTGTTATTTATGGATTTTGATAGTTTTTATTGTAGTAGCACGTCGCTCGCTCTCCTTGGGCGGGCGAGGTGTTACATAATTATTATCGGGAGTTACAAATACGACAATAATGGAAATTAAGTCGGGACGCGCTTATGAGTCGTGTTGGGACTAAAGTTGGGAAATAAAATGAGTTTTATTTTTAAGTCATTTGGATGATTATTTCGAGAGCACTGTTGAGTCCGGAAGGGTCGAAATAGGAAGAAAAGTCTACCCGTGGATTCGTTTTGGGTCTCGATTCAATTGGAAGATGAAAAGACACCCCGAACGTGCATTTTAGTCATTTTGCTTGGGAGATGAATAGTACCTAAGTTTTTTTCACTTTTAGCTAACCTTGGAGACTTATTATATATATGGGTTTAGATTATACGTAATATTCATTTCATCTAAACACAAGTGAGGTCTTTTGAGAGAGAGTGAAAAGCCTTAGAGAGAAAGTAAAAGGTTATGTTGTGGAGATGAAGAGTCGCTTGGAATGAAGGGTCATCTAGGGCAAACTAAGGGGACAACCACCATCTTTACACCTTGCACCACCACCGAATTATCATCAAAAAAAGGGAGAATATGTGCCAAACACTTGTCTTCATCAAAGGTTCAGGCCTACACATAAGGTAAGTGTAATTCTTGCTTTATTTTGGCGCTTATATTATCCATGTTAGAATAGGATTTCTTTTTGGATTGATGAACTTATGAATTTGGGATTTAAAATTATTGATAAATCAAGTTTAATGGATAGGAAAATTCATGTAGTTGGAGATTTATATATGTAGAGATTATGAATATGAAAATGGGTATACATGTAGAGACTATGAACATGAAAATGGATAGGTTTTACATGTAGAGGATTTAATTATTTATTGATGATATGAAAATGATGTTAGGAATTTCATGTAGATAAATTCTACTCGTGTTGAAGATGGAAATTTGATGATTTAGTTATGAAATGATAATTCTAAATTATGGGTTTTTAAGAGGTATAAAAATGGAGGATTTAGATGAATTGGAATTTTAAGGATTTAATGGGTTTGATGATTATACCCTTATAAACATATGAATTTGATGTTATTCTTATGTGAAAATTACCCTTGAACATGTTAGAACACTGTTAACAAATATGGGTTTTGGGTAGAATATAACCCATAAGGGTTTGGGTGTAAGAACAGTTAGAAAAACGCAGAAAACTGAGGTTGAAGGCGAACTGGAATGACACTGTTCTCGTTCAAACGAGATTTCTGGGTTTTTGACGAGATTCCAGAATTTATGTTTTAGCCCAGAACAGTTTAGAAAATTGTATTTTTAGCCCACAGTAGGTTCTGGATAATTTTGGTACATTAACAAGGAGTGAGGGACTTGGTTTAATGTTGGAAAATTATATGAAATTAAGGAATAAAATTATGTGAGAGATATCTACATAATAATACGATTAAGAGATAAATAATCATCATGATCAAGTATGGGTTAATATTGGTGATATATAAATACACGGGTACTTGGAATTATGTGAGTGATAACTACATAATAAATATACGATGATAATCGTGATTAATAAGTACGAGTGGTATTAATAAATACGATAGGTACTTGGGGTAGGATGAAATCCTAATATGCTATTGGTCGAGTGCGTACCAAATTTTATATATGTTGACGTGGTATACCTATTGCTTGTTTAATTTATGTGTATGACATACCTAGCCCACATGCTATCGACGGGAGGTTTATGCATAGAGGGCAATCATATCGTGGTGAGCCTTAAGGGGGATTTTGACTTGTTGCCTCAGAACATAGGACTTAGGTTGGATTGCCATTACTGAGAACAATGGTATTGAATGGTCTTTTAGGTGCATAGGTATATGCTTAGCCCAAAGGCTTAAGACTATGTTTACCTCCACTATTTGTGATTTGTTAATTATGGTTAGTGGGAAATATCGAACCTATATTCCTTTATACAGTGATGAGATGTACTGGGACATGATAGCAGAGTACGCATGCACCGCAGCTGAGCCTCGGGGTGCATTTTAGTATATATATATATATATGATATAGTGAATGTGTATATATACTTGTGATAGTGTTTACTGTGTGAATTAAGTAGACATAAAAGATAATGAGATCTGAAATGAATTAAGTAGGTGAGTACTTAATTATATTGAATTGAAAAGGGCTTATCCATGTGATAGAGAAATTGGATATCTTATGTATTACCTATATTGCGAGAGAAATACGTAGCGAATATATAGGCTATGGATAGTTGGCACTGATATGAGCTAATTAGCATGGGGAAATAGTAACTAGTATGATTTTAAGGTACGTTAGGTGTGCACTCTAGATGAGAGGTGAGAATATCAATAGAGAGTCCGATAATCTAACATGTATATAATAAATGATGAATATAGCATTTATTCACTTGCTGTTTCCTAAATTATTATTACATCTGGGCTCTGAACCATTTTCTTGCATATTCTCTTCTCTTTTGTATCTCCTATATCAGGAGTCCAGCCGCAGGGATGCCAACCATAGAGGATTGAGATTTTTGACGAGTTGTGGATGCTATGGAGTCTTGGACTTTGTTAGACGCTTTCATATTCATTGATTCATGCTTTGTAGTTGATCTTTCATTTAGGGCATGTCTCCCAAGAGGATTCTAGTTATTTCTTCTCTATTATTGACAAATTAAGTTCTTATGTTGGTTTTGGTACATTTAATTTGTGTTGGGATTTTTGTATTGAGATACTTAAAGTGGAGAGTTTTATTCCAGTTACATTTAATTCAGTTTTGATATTACTCGATTATTATTCATTATGTGAATGAATTGTGTTAAATGGTTTATGTTTTAGAAGTGGAAATTTTATTTACATTAAAACTTGAATAATTTTAACACTTGCTTAGTTGGATATTAGGTGATTTAATTAACGAAAATATTTTTCGGCAGTGATGTTAAGAATGAACTAACTATAAATTCTGTTTTAATTGGGTATAGGAACGATCACCCGGTATTTAATTAAGCAGGGTGTTATACGAGGTACCAGTACGGTCAACATCATATGCACCCATCAAAATCCCTCCTACTATATCCCCCACGAGCAGTCAAACATGGTATGCTTAACACATCAATTAAACACATCAGAATAAATCTTACTCTAGGGATTTACCAACACAATGACACTTTCAATTTTTCTAACAATCCAATTATAACCAAAACCCATAAGTTTTAACTCTAGTTGACAAGATAACTTATTGGAAGTTTAAATCCTTTATTCTATTGTCTCTAACATAAATTAATTATCTCATTAGACTTATAGTTGAAATAATTATACTAGGTACAAAGCCCAACCCTAAAGAGTGCCCCCTTTAGTTTCTTCCCAAACTGAATCAATTCACCCCATGTGCGAATGAAACCTCCAAACAACATAACAATGGCAGCCAAAACCCAATTCAATCCAATTCTAAAACCGTTAAATTCAATAATATCCCATCCCCATAAAAATATAAATGATACAACATCATTACTAAATTATATCTAAGTGTTTTAAATAATTATATCACTAATTAAATGGTTAATTTCATATTTTCAACTCAAGAACCCTAGTTTCATCTAACCATTTAGTCTCATATTAACATCAATTAGTGAAATAAATAAGGGGATTTGACTTGATTCAATGGTATAAACATGTTTATAACAATTATAGACATCTACAAAGTCAGATTCATGAGGTTAATTACTAATATCATTTATTATCATTAACATGAACTTCAATCTTAATATATCCACTAAGTTAATTATGAAATTAGGGATATATTTACCAAATTAGATTGTCAATTCGTTTAGTTTAATCTCGAATGAATAATTAGTATTCTAACAGAAGGCAATCAAATTCCTACACTAAGTAAACTTGCCTTAGTTAATTAGATAATTTCCAAGTTTTAAAGTCACAAAAGTTCCCCCTCTCTTGAGTTCCTATTATTTCAAAGTCTCTTAGGGTTTCTCAATTGTGTATAATGTGTTTTTGTTAAGCCAAATGAATTGTAAACACTAATACCCACATAATAAAACTTAAACCCCATACGTGCCTCAATCTAATGAGCCTAAATACCACTCCAATTGGCCTAAAAGTCTACTTAAGCCATGTAATGACCCATCCCATTATTTAAAGTAAAAAACGGACATTCTAACGTCCCAAATGCGAACTCAAAATATTACATAATTCAACTAATTAAATAATCTCAATGACTTGTTTAATCTGGTACAAGTTCAATTCTCAATAATTTTAATATTTATTAGTTAAGTGCGACACGACATTATAATTAACTACTTCACGATCGGTGGGACCTGAATCCAAGGGAATAATCCAAACAAGGAAATTCCTAAAACCTAGTCTTAGACCATTTCATAGTCGCCCATAATACACCGTCGCTTCCAAATATTTAATTAATGAATCACCGTATATTAATTTCTATTTTCACAAATGAATTAAATCACATATTAAAGATAAATAGTGACATCACATGTCACAACAGTCAATTAAAACAAATTCCAAAATTTAAATAATGCATTGAAAATACAAGTTATTACATCCCTCCCCCCTAAACAAGTAATTTCATCCTCGAAATTTGATTTATATACCTGACTCAAAGATTTTTGGATACTTCACATGCATGTTCTCGTCTCTCTCCCACTTGGACTCATCCTCGCTATGGTGTCCCCACAAGACTCTAATTAATGGTATGGCCTTCGATCTCAGGGTCTACTCTCTCCAATCAAGAATACGTTATGGTCGCTCCTTATGGCACTCATCTGGCTGCAACTCAATCCTATCAAGGTCAATATGTTGATAGTATTCCTTTGTCCTTCAGAAACTTCCTCAACATCGACACATGGAAGACATCGTGAACTCGATGAAGATGATCGGGTACAACGAAATGATATGCCATCGGGCCCACCCTATCCAATATCATAAAGGGACCTTCGTATCGGGGAGTCAACTTCCCCTTGAATCCAAATCTCGTGACTCCCTTTATCGAGGAAACCTTCAGTAATACCTAATCCCCTACCTGAAATTCTACCTTACGCTTCCTCTTATCCACATAACTCTTCTGACTATCATGTGTCATCTTCATCCCTGCTCAAAAAAGTACCACCTTCTCTGGGGTGTCCTAAATAATGTCTAGCCCAAACATCTCGTGCTCTCCTAACTCCAACTAACAGCTCAGCGAACGAAACGATTGCCTATACAATGCTTCATATGGTGCCATACCAATAATCTGTTGATAACTATTATTATAAAAGGACTCCACGAATGGAAAGTACTTATCCCATTTCCCCTTGAGATCCAACTCGTAAGCTCTAAGCATGTCCTCAAAAATCTAGTTCACCTTCTCAGTCTGATCGTTTGATTGAGGTTGAATGTCCTAAAAAACCCTCTATAACTAAGATACAAATGCACTGTTCCTATTGGATACAATATCACGTGGCGCCCCATAAAGACTTACAATCTCTTTAACGAATAGTCCAGCATATTGGTGCTCCACATTTACTAGATGATAAGTAACACACCTAGAGACAAAATAAACAATGCCCTTTTGTGTTGGTATATCTTATCCCCTCTGGGATGCACTATGAACCACGATCTATGTGCCTTGTCCAAAACTTCCCTCTGCAAATCAAGATCACGCTGCACAACTAAATGTCCTTGAAATCTCAATCCTCCATATTAACTTATCAAGAAAGAGGGAACCCCTCCTGATACAAGTTCTCGCACATTATCCTAACAAAATGAGTCTAAAGTATGTGCCTAAATCACCCATGACACCATAGTAGGTGTAACGATCACCACCACTAAAACCGCATTTGCTTAATCTGTGGCACTCCATCTCTGCCCAAAGTTCAGGTAAATCAACTTCATGCTCTGCCCCTAATGCTGTCAAATTAACAGTAGGTCTACGACTCAATGTGTCTGCTACCAAATTCGCCTTCCTCGGATGGTACTTAATAGAAAATTTGTATTCCTTCACAAAGTCTAACCATATCTTACATATCATATTCATATCCCTCGGTGTGAATTAGTATTAAAGACTTTTTTTATCGAAAAATAACGTGAACCTTTAACCTAATAAATAGTGTCTCAAGATAAAAAAAATCAAAGACTACCACCACCAATTCCAAATCATGGGTAGGGTAGTTTCCCTCATGAGGCTTGAGATTGCGAGAATCATAAGCTATCGGCCTCTCTTTTTGTATCAATACTCCTTTTAACACCTGAAGTGATGCATCCATGTAAACCAAATACTCCATGACATCCCGTGCTAAGGCAAATACATGTGCGGTCTTGTGCCTCTCCTTGAGCTCCTCAAAGGCTCGCCGATAGTCGGCGCTCCACACAAATGGTACTCCCTTACGGGGTGAGGTGGGGTGAGTTAATGTTCTGGCCATCTTAGAAAATCTACCCAACCAAACCCAAGAAACTTTTAACCTACGTAAGCATCGTGGAATGTCTCAAATCCATAACTACAGATACGTTGCTAGGATTCATTGAAATCCTAGCCTCCAATACAACATGGCCCAAGAACTTCACCTCTCGAAGTTAAAACCCAGACTTAGAGAAATTAACATACAACTTATGTCCCCGTAGTGTTTACAAAACCAATCTCAAGTGTTGCACATGCTCCTCCTCCTACCGAGAATACACTAAGATGTTATTAATAAACATAATAATGAACTTATGTAAGAATGGGAGGAATACCCTATTCATCAAATCTATAAACACTGTTAGCACATTGGTCAATCCAAATGTCATGATCGGAAACTCATACAATCCATAACGCGTTAAAAAATCCATTTTTGGAACATCCTCCTCTCGAATACGTAACTGGTGATACCCTAAGTGAAAATCAATATTGGAAAAGAATGACGAACCCCTCAACTGGTCAAGCATATAAATACAAATGGCAAAGGATACTTGTTATGTATCGTAACCTTGTTCACCTCTCGATGATCCACACATAATTGGAGCAATTCGTCTTTCTTCTTCACATACAAAATTGAAGCTCCTCACAGATACATACTCGTTCGTATGAACCTCTGTCTTAAAAATGGATGAATCTACTCACACAACTCCCACATCTCCATTGGATCCATCTTATATGGTTCTCTCGCAATGGGCCTGGTGCCTAGTGCAAATTGATACAAAAATCTATCTCCCGAGATGGCAATACCCCGATACCTCATCAAATACGTCCGTAAGATATTAGACAATTGGAATCAAATATCATGATATGGTGACCTCTTCAGACGAAGTCGCATATACATAGTACAAATGTGTGCTAGACCCTCCCCTGAGCCTAGGCATAACAACTAAATACATCTCCTACTACAGAATAGTAAACATGATCGCCTTTCCACTGCAGTCGATCTAAGTGTGATACTGTGCTAACCAATCCATACCCAATATGATGTCAGACGTCGACATGTCCAAAAGTAGTAAATTAGTTGAGAAACAAAATTGTCAGATATCAACTACCAGGTCCCTACAAACCAGACGTAAGGCAGTACCACTACCCACTGGTATATCCACATGCATAGAGACATCGGTAACAATAACTAATAACCCTAAAAAAATGTAACTAGAAAACGAGTGTGACATGCCCGTGTTAAAAAGGACTCGTTCATAACTACTATAGATATAAAACATACCCTCAATCCCCTGAGGTGACACTGATTGATTTGATGGGTAGACGTTGAACACTCGTTCATAATGAACTGTGGGTGACCATGTGCCCGATCTCTCGATGGTGGAAAATTAGATACTACGACACTGGATGAAATGCCTAAAATAGCTATGATAATGGCCCAAACTGCTACGGCCCCTCAGGTTATCCCTGCTAAAACTAACCTAATCGAGCCTGAAAGCCCTAAGGGAACCTCCTAAAAAAGAGTCTATGATCACAGCATGTAAATAAAACCCTTTGAATATGCAGTTATATTAACCCTAACCTTGGGGTTTATGCTGCCTACTATGGCCCTAGCCCTTATGGATTTGATACAACTGTCCCTAATGGCCCGACTACCCCGGTGACCTTGACCCTAACTATATTAAGAGCGTTGGTCATCACCTCTAAACCTCTTTAGGGGCTAATCTTCCTGGGGCTAACCCAACTCATGTTGTTATGAGCCTCCCTATCCCTTGGACGATAAACTACCTTAAACACAGTCTTCGGCCCCTAGCCAACTCCTACCTTTTATTCTTTGGATTCTTTTCTCTCTAGAAGTCCCAGTAGTCCCAGCAGTGAAGCAATACGTCATCCACTACCTATGTATATATAGTGAAAGATGGGTTGGCGAGAAATGCCTACTTGACCCTCCACGTCAAGCCTCGAATGAACCTATCCATCTTCTTCACCTCTAAACTAACAATGTTCGAGGCAAATCATAAAAGGTGAGTAAACTCGCATTCATACTCAACAACTGTATGATCATCCTGCTTCTTCCAGTCAAATTGGGCTCTTAAATGTGTCTGGTGTGATGGAGGGAAATACATCCCCTCGAACTTCATCCAAAACTGTGAAACGGTCAATTGAGACCGGTCCTCCTTAGTGGTAACAGACTCCAACCACAGCAAGTTTGACCCCATATGTCTGAAATAGGCTAACATTTGCCTCTAAACATCAGTAAACTCTACTAGACGCAGATGCCTCTTAATGTCTCCCCTCCACTATAGCACAACTACTGGGTATATGGATCTCATAAACTTCAGTGGATGCCTTTTTCTGAAGGCACTCTTGGATGACTCTCAGTAAAAGGTAATATAAGGGGAAGGTATAGGTGTGACTATAAGTGGTAGTGATGGTGGCTTCTCCTGGCATATGGCTTCCATAGTCACAACCATGGTCTGTACGATAATGGTAGACAAATTTATCAACGCTAATCTGGCACCTACCCTTGTTGAGGTTGCTACTGAGGTGCATTCACCTATGACTCGACACTCACAATCGGCCTTTTACATGCTACCCATCCCCTAGTGTTCACAGTCTAAAAGGTAGGAAACAAAAGTGTATCAATACTGTGAGACATTAAAGTACACTAATCAAATTAACAAGATCTAAAATATTAAAGAACGCTACGCAAAAAAAATGGTGAACGCATTCAAGATCACTAGGACACTATAACCTGGGATGTTCTTATATAAACTTTGACACCATGTAAAATCCATAAATAGGTTGATCAAGTCCAATACAAATAATACAAGAGTCTAAAACAATTGAGTATCATTCTAAGCATAACTGAGATAAAAATAAAATGCATAAAGTAAAGAAATATATAATAATAAGTTAATAACCCAATACCATCTATAATACCATAAACTAAATAGTAATAAAATCCAACATAAGAAAATACAACTATTTCCAAAATAATCCAACTCCCCTAAAAAAGTAACTACTACGTAAAATCCGACTCGAATGGAAAGTAAATGAAATAAAGAGAATAAACACGTAGACTTGAAACCTACATCCTATATGATCTACAATTAAACATAATGCAAGTAGATGGATCAGGGTTGAGGTGACAACTGCGACCTAGGTACTGAAAACCGATATAACAACAATATAAACAAAAACTCTGGATATTCAATTACTAGACCGAGCATAGTAAGGGTATGTGTAGAGCTCAATCTTCTTAAAGAAAGACATCACAGAATCTGGATAGGATGTGGATCACAAGGCTTTTGGTAACAGATCTCCTATGAGAATATTCCACCCTTCTGTAAATTTTGTATGAAAAAAGGGCACGATGTGTCAAACTATATGATTAAGAATCCCAATCTTAATAATAGCACCAACAAGTCAATTAAGAAACTAGTCTCAAGAAATAATTAAGATTAAGATCTTGATAAAGTTTAAGAAACAAATCAGGTGGTGCAGGATAAAAAATTTCAAGATACTACAGGAAAAAACAAACAAAAAGAAGTATGTAAAGAAGACCAACATATTGGATGTTCAGAAAATTATGTTGAAGTTATTGAGAATTGTTCATCAGATTCTGATGAATCAATTGAAAAAGAAATAAAAAATAGTGCTATCCTAGCCAACCATAACTTGTTGAAAGTAATATTGAAACAATAATTCCTTCACATGATCAAAAGGTTCTTATACTGGGAGAGTATACTCAAGAATAAACTATTATAGTGAATCAATATAACATCTCTCCAAAATGCTCAAATCTCCCCAAAATAACCAAGATTTTGGAAATTGACAAAGACTACAATTTTGATAAAGAAACTGGAAGAAGTTCTATTCCAATGATAGAAGAATTATAAAATTTTGATTCTTGGCTTGATACAATATGGACAACATTTCAGAACAAGAAGAATGAAAAGAACAAACTCAGTAAGGAAGCAACATCAATGCAACCTCAGAAATCCAGTAAGCCTAATGATCCTCTATATAGACGAATCACAAGATCTACAAGTAAGTACTCTAGTTCAAATCTCCAACTTGCTTATAAATGGTAAGCTTTATATATTGGAATGCTAGGGGAGTAGCTAATAAAGTAACTTTTAGAAGGATTAAAAGAATGATTAAAACAGATCAGTTACCAACCTCAACTCTATTAGAACCAAAAGTTGCAGAATAGTCATTGAAAAGTATCAAAATAAATGGCAATTTTCAAATGGAATAAGCAATAGAAACAGTAAGATATGGTTTTTATGGAATAATGACATTCAAACCAAAATCATTCAAGACACTCACCATTTATGATTAAAGAGTACCAATTGTTGGATATCAATCTCTAACAATTGTTTCTATTGCTTTGAGCATAAATATTGATATTGATAAACTTTTTCATGAATGGCCTTTTTCTCCTAGTCTTTTCATTATTGCTCAAAGTTTCAGCTCAAACTTTATGCTCAAAGTTTCAGCTGCAAATCCTAAATAAATATTTATGCTTAAAGTTTCTCCTAGTCTTTTCATTATTGCAACTGAAACTTTGAGGATAAATATTGATAAACTTTTTCACATGAAAAAGGCCATCCCATTCTCTCATCCTAAAAACGGTCAGCTAATATCTCATTTAGGATTTGCAGATGACTTAATAATCTTCACCAATGGTGGTAGTAGTGGTCTAAAAGTTATATTAAACCTTATCAAATCTTATGAACAAACATCATGTCAAAAAGTTAATTACTCCAAGAGCTCATTCTATGTAGATGATAAAATCAACCCTAACAGAATATATATTATAGTAAAAAACACAGGTTTAAATCATAAAACTCTTCCCATAAAGTATCTAGGAGTTTCCCTAAATAAAGGTAGAAATAAACTCAATCAATTCACAGAGATAATATCTAAAATTAGAAAAAAAAAATACTTAGTCATCAAAGTTAATCTCCCAAGTTGGTAGAGCTACTATAATATGGCATGTTTTGCAATCAATGTCAGTATACACTTTAGTTGTTATGAATCCTCCAAAAATAATTATAAAAAGACTAAATTAAATATTTGGTAAATTTTTTTGGGGAGGGTGTCAAAATAATAATCCATTTCATTGGCTAAGATGAAATGAAACCTTTTACCCATTTGACGAAGGTGGGCTAAATATGATAATTCTAGAAGAAATAATTAAAGCATCAACCATCAAGCTTTACTGAAAATATAAGTTTGATACATGATTATGGGCTTCTTTCATAAAGAACAAATATAATAATGGTTTATCTATGACTAGAGGCATAAAAGTGATTAATAGGATGGCTAATATTCAGGATTGGTCTGACAACTTCGTTACTGAAGAAAAAAAGATATAGCAACCCTCCCTATTAGGGCAATTTTATTTTAAATCAGCATATTTATGTAGACAGTCCAGACCTAGCTCTTTATCTTGGAAAATAAACTGGATACCTCAATGTCTAATTAAATTTTCAAACTTTATTTGGAAATTGTTGAACAATTCAGTTCCTTTTGAAGAAAATATTCGGAAAGCAGGAATAAGAATAACATCAATATGCAGAATTTGTTACAATAATGCAGATTGTAGTCCGCATGTTCTGATAGATTGTCCTCTGGCTACTGAGGTATGGTATTATTTCAATAGCTTAGTTGAGTCGAATATTAATAACAGGAATTGCAGATCTTTACTTATCTCTTAGTGGTTCTCAAATCCTAAAATAGACTACATTAAGATTCTGTTTTACATTCTTCCAAAATTATCTTTTGGGAGCTTTGGAAAGTGAGAAACAACAAGTTATTTGACAATAGTTACTCTTCAGCAACTATTGTTATTCAAAATATTATATTTCTTGTTTCTAACATTCTCCAAAATTTGTAGTTTTATGATAAAGTCAGGCCTAAAGATTCACAAGTAATCAATACATTCAATATCAAATGTTTTCCAAAGGTTATTCAACTATTCAAATGTATGTGGACTAAACCTCCTCCAGGACATTTCAAGCTTAATACTGATGGTGAATCAAAGGACAATCCAGTGCCTAGTGGAATAGGAGGAGTTATTAGAGACTCAGAAGGTCATTTCCGTATAGGCTTTAGTAAATCAATTGGCCATCAGAATTCTTTTGTTGCAGATGCTTGTGCTCTAGCTGAAGGTCTAAACCTTATTGTTCATTTTAAACTCAACAATGTCATCATTGAATCTGATTATAAATCTCTTATCGACATTGTCAATAAGAAAGCCAAACCTCCTTGGACTGCAACTGATATTATTGACAAGTTCAACTTACCAAACTCTTACAAAATTCAACACATTTGGAGAGAAAAGAATAATGTGGCAAACTACTTTACAAAAAGTGCAACAAATAATTCAAATGACCAAATCTTCTGGTCTTTTAACTCTATCCCATCTCTTGAAAAAGGCTACCTAAACTTGGATAGGTATAATTTACCTCAAATTAGATTAAGATTTAAAATAATGTAATGGGGATATTATAAATCCCCATGTTTTCATTTATTTTAAGGATTCTTTAGATCGTAATAAGGATCTTTATAAATCCCCATATTTAAGGTTTGCATTCTAGTGTATTGGTCCCAACCACTAGAACTAGGTTAGATAGGACTTGTATGCCATTGGAGAGGTTGTTTCTCAATTATTTTAAAGAAATAAAATTTATGGGGGTACCGTTCCTCTTTGATTAAAAAAAATAAAATTTAACTGAATTTGGGATACAATAATAATTGGGCATCCTCCTCTCATATTTTAGTTGTTTTTAAGTTATCCCAGCCCAAACAACCCTAAATTTAACATGTGTCTAATCCCAAGTCTATGTGAACCCCATAATTAACTCTTCTTTTTCTTCTCACTTGAATATAATTAACCAGTTCTATAATAAATGCGAATATATACATATGTAGTATAATATCAATAGGGAAAGATAGTCTTTATGTCTAACATCCATATAAGGATAAGTACGGTCCCTGACACGTACAGTAAATGGGTTACTCACGAGCAATCATATAAATTACAAAGGCCTATCCCTTTCACCTTCAGTGATCACTCGTTCATACTAGGTATAGTTATAGGTCATCCCAAACCTATAGCCTCAAAGCCTCAACACGGCATAATCACTACGCATTCCCATCATAACTTATAAGCTCAATACCTAAAGTTATATGCTATAACTCCCCCATATATTCCTCCTCAGGATATGGGTACATCAACTATACACGTCCCATCCCTCACACATGGTATGATTAACCATCAATTAAACAAATAAGAATAAATCATACCATAGGGATGTAATAACATAATCACATATATAGTTTGTTTAACAATCCAATTATAAGCAACGTCCATGAGTTTTAACCATAGTTCATAAGATTAATTATAGGAAGTTTAAATCCATTATCCAACTGGTCTCTTACGAAAATTAATTAACTAATTAAACGTCTAATTGAAATAATTAAACTAGGTACAAAGCCAAACCCTAAAGAGTCCCCCCGTTAGTTTATGTCCAAACCGAATTGATTCACCCCTTATGTGAATGAAACCTCCAAACATCATAACAATGGCGGCCAAAACACAATTCAATCAAATTCTAAAAGCCTTTACATTCAACCATATCCCATCCCCTTTCAGTTAGTTGGTTTTTAGTGGAGATTTATTCATTTTTTTATCGTGGACTTTTTGAGATATTATTTATTCAAAGACATTTATCGTTTTAGTTTATCGCATGTTGTGCATGGTTTAAATTCACTCCGTTTTATTTATTAATTGATGGTGAGAATGATATAAATTGTTTGACAAGCCTTATCTTCCGAGGTGACGATTATGTGAAAAATAGGGGTTGTTACACGAATCATAATGCCTTGGTGGGTCTTATAAGTGATCCATTATAGAGGAAATATATTAATGAAGAGGTTAAACTTATTGGTATTATAAGGTATCCAAAAACCTTTCTTGAATACGCCCAAAGCCTTAGATCTTATAGTATATGACCCCCCAAAGCAGACCTTGGGTATGAGAATTTTTGGAGATGAATATTTGGCGATTTGAGTGAGGTATGACCTTGTCTCTCCACACCCTTTCACAAGAACGTGAATAGTAATTTTTATCTCCCTCTCTAACCCTTAATTATGTTTCATGCAACTTAAAACCCTAGATTACACCTTTATATATAGGTAAAATATGTAAGATTGTGAAAATCTAATCTAGTCACCACCTAGACTTGAATCTTACCCGTGGTCATGTTCAATATATTCAAAATGTACTGGAACAATCCTTTTTAAACTACGAGACAAGTTATTAACCTATCAGACATATTTCCGTAGTTAAGATAGACTACTACGATTGTACTCGAAACTTTAATGATAGGATGTCAACTCCCCATATGAAATGTGAATTTTTTAAGTGTACTAGAACTAGAATTATGATCTTCCATGATCAAGCCAAACCAAACTCACCAGAACTCCTATTAAGTCCAATTGAACGACATGCACACAATATATTTAAAACAAATATAAGGCATTTTCACAAATACGGTTCTCATTTCAAAATGAACCCAACACACCTTTATTGAAAAATAAACTTCATACATGATTTTAAGAATAAAACCCCTAATGATATCTCCTCTCAGCCTCAAAGAGAGTGTGGCTGACTTTATAAATCTACTTTTGTTCTCCTTCCCCTGATTGGACCAAATCGCCACTGGTTGCGTATTGTGAAATAACAAAGTACAAGTGGAGCTCGCCATTAACTAAAGTTGACAACAAAAGTGGGTAATTGTAACACCCCACTCTTCCACCACCAATATGTCCCCACTTTAACCACTGCACACGGAGATATGGGGTTTTATTAGCTTTAAATCCACATACTGGTGTCAGTGGAGTTTGAACCTTTTATATGTGCTTAATCAATCACATGTCATACCAGTGGAGCTAAAAGGCCTCGGCGTTAGAAGAGTGAACATCTACATATATGAATCATTGATTTTCCTCACCCAAGCGATGTGGGATGTAACTCTCTGTTTACTAAATCAACCATGACACCAGTCTGTTAAAATCCACCCTTTTAGGGAGCCTAAAGTCCTCGTTGGGATGAAATCAACCATCACACAACACGGAAGAGTGGAGTGTTACAAAATGGTATCAAAGTCAGTACCCAACCGAAATTGTCCTCACTTTAACCACCGCACACAGCGATATGGGGGTTTATTAGTTCTAAATCCATAAATAGGTGTTAGTGGGGTTTGAACCCCTCACACGTGCATCATCAATCACATGCCTCACCGGTAGAGCAAAAAGCCTCAGTGTTAAAGGAGTAAAAAATTATATATATGAACCACTACTTTCCCTCACCGAAGATATGTGGGATGTCACTCTATGATTACCAAATCAATCATGACACTAGTCTATTATAGGAACCAAGGTACCTCTTAATCTACTCCAATGCTTCATCACATTTAGTTGTCCAGACTATTGTATTGGTCTTCTTCAATGCCAGAAAAAAGGGTCACTTATCCGATGATTATAATATAAAGTCATGAAGCAGTTCAAGCATCCTAGTGAGCACATGCACCTCCCTGACTTTGTTTGACCTCATGATCTCTTGTAAGTCCTTAATATGATATGAGTTGGCCAATGCGCCCATTTGGGCGATAATGTAACCGAGAAAGCATATCGAGTTGACGCCAAAGGTATATTTAAAGGCGTTGATATTCGTTATGTGATTACTAAGAATCCTTTAAGTGATAGATAGATAATCGATGTGATTGGTGGCAAGATTGGGTTTTACAAGCATATCATCAATGTAAACTCTATGGTTGGGCCGATTTTCTTTCTGAACATTTTAGTGACTAATCGCTCGTATGTCACCTCGAGATTTTTTAAGATGAATGGCATGACCTCGTATCAATACATAGTTAGGGTTGTATTGAAAGATGTCTTCTTTTGATCGAGGTTGACCACGGGTATTTGATGATACCCATTCTAATCATATATGAAACTCATCGTATGGGCCTATTTTCTATGATGTTGTTGAGATAGCATAAGACTGTTTTACTATGGGTTGTTTATAATTATCCTAATAAGTTTGAAATGATTTGGTTCCAACTGGCCTATATGAGTCGGTGGTCGATGAGACTCAGAAATATTTTAAGGAATCTGTGCCATGCATCTTGCCTAAAGGGCCAGGTTGGTCGCCTTTCCCTTCATATCAATGTTGAGATTTTTATCAAATTTTAAAATATATTTTATTAACCATTATATTAATTATTTTTTGGACTAAATATCAAGAGTAAATTACTCGTTTGACCCCTAAACTATCATAATTATCTTAAGATTTTAAGTTGAACGAAAATGTTCCATGTGCCATGGACATGACCCAAGACATTAATCTTATAGGGGTTAACTGTAATTAACTATACACACACACATGCACATGCACATACACACACACACACACCAACTACCTCTCCTCTCCTATCCCTTTTTCTATCTCTCACACACCTACATGAATACATAACATACTAAACCCCACTACCTCGATGAAACATTTATTTCTCTTCTCTTTCGTTTGAAATCAAAATCGCAAGATCTTATATCTCTTTCTCTACCAAAAGCCCTTTGCTAACAATCTAGACAAAAAATAAATTTTTTGACAACCGATCTAGATTTGCAATTTTGGCAACTAATCTAAGTTTGTACAAAAATTGGATAAAAATGTTTTTTTAGAAACTATTCTAGGCTTGTAAACACACTTAACCAAAATGGGTTTGCAATTTCGGGCAGTGTTTGTTGGGGATAGTGGTAATGGTGGGTAGAGTTGTAAAAAAATACGATAATATGTTAACACGACACGACATGACACTATAAGTTAATGGGTTTGCCTTTATTGGATTTAGGCTATTAACCAGTTAACACAATAGACCCGTTAAAATAATGGTTTGAGTTTGTAAATTTACCTATACCCATTTTTACCCGTTAATACCCATTAAAACTAATGGGTACCATAAGGTCATTTAGCCCGTACCCAATAACCATAATCATTCATAGGGTGAAAAATAATAAATAAATGGTATTGTTAGTTCGATTTGTTTAGTTTTAGGTAGTAGTGGGAAAACTATGGGTTGAGTCACCTATGGATGGGCCAAATATGGATTGAGCTAAATATGGGTGAACCAAATACGGCTAGACCATTCCGTCTTTAATTCTATCCAAGTAAGGATTAAAATTCTAAGTAAATTTAAAAAAAAAATATTTACTCGTAACTTTTAAAGAAAAATTATATATTTGAGTCATATTTTTTGTTCATGGACTATATATTTGAATCATAGCGTTTAAATGTGAGCCCCATATTTGATTTATAGTTTTTAAATATTGACCTCATATTAATAGTATGGGCTAATATGGATTGATTTATTATTTGATGCTTATTTTGTCACTACTAGTTTGAGAATTTACTTAATACTATTGATAGTTTCAAGATACATCTATATTATACCTCTAATACGATAGTATTAAAGGTTAATGACATCTAATAAATACTCCAGTTCCATTGATTTTTTCCAATTTAACTTTTCAATATATAAAAAATCCCAAAAAACTCTTAAACTATCCACGGAATATCTGAGCAGTTCCACTCGAAACGTCCACAAATAAAGGGATGGTAATCTAAAGAAATGGGAAAGGGTTCTGTGAATATCAAATGTTTAGCAAAAGTTATTACCTTACTGTTGCAAGAATGGGAACAGTTGGGCGTATGTAAGTAATGAGTCCAAGATTCTGCAAAAATAATTGGGTGTAAGTAATTTATTTACCTACTTTCCTAATATTTCAAGTCATTCCTCATTTGCACAACATTGAATACTAACAACTCTTTTATTTGATTTCTTTTCAGGACCAGAAGATGGACATGCAAAGCCTTTTATTAATGAGTACATTTCATTAAAAAAATTCATCATTTGCCTACACTGTTGTATTGATTATTGCATACGTTTTTTCCATGATTGTGGTTGATGGAAGTTACTACTGATTTTTACAGAGTTTCTCATGCCCATGGGACTGTAAAGGTAATTATTATGTTTTAACCATTTAGATTAATTTCTGTCATTCTATGCGAGTTAAGTGAACAGATTTAAGATTGTGAAGGTTGTGATGTTGAGTGTGATATAAGATTTCATGTATTGCCTTTTTCCTCAATTATTTACAAGGTCAAATATAGATGCACTTACTTATATTATTTTTAATTTTTTCTATAATAATTATTTTTAATTAAATGTATTTATGCAATCAAAAAGTTTTATAAAACGAAAAATGTTTTACATATATTTATAAAAAAAATAGATAAAAAAATACATTATAAAAAATAGTTTATATATATTTATACATTTTTTAAATAACGTTTTTACTGTTTTGACATGTGTCATTTTTATTGTTTTTTACTTTTAAATAACAGTAAAAAAAGTAAAAAATAATGTTTTTTTATTTACTATTTATTAAATATTTTTTATAAATATATATAAAAGCTCTTTTTTTATAAATTTATATAAAAATAGCAAAAAAATAGTAAAAACAATTATTTTTTTAAATATATACAAAAATAGTTTTTAGTGTTATATATATATAAGTTGTTTTTTGAGAAAAAAAAAAGATGGTAAAATAAGAGTTAAAAAGTTTTATAAAATATTTTTTATGTACTATTTTTATCAAAAAATGTAAAAAAACAGTTTTAGAGTTTTTTAAACAGTTAAAAAGTTTTTCTATTATTTTTATAAACTGTTTATAAAAAGTGTCTAAATATTTTTATTGTTTACTGTTAAATATTTAACACTAATTTTTTTAATGTTGTTTATAAACTCTTTATTAATATTTTATAAAATGTTTTTACTGTTTTTAACTTTTAAACTAGAAAAGAACTTTTTGCAGTTAAATATTTTATAAACAGTTTTTACTGTTAAAAACAATGATTTAAAAACAAATAGTTATAATTGTTTTTATTATTTTTACTATTTATATATATATTTATAAGAAACAGTTAAAAATTGTTTTTATTGATATTTACTGTTTTAAACATTTATTTGTAAACCGCGTTATAAAAAGTTTTTTACTCATTTTATTATAAATATACATATTATAACCATGTTAACTTTTTTTTTTGTAAATATATATAAAAAAAATTATTTTATAGAATTTTTGATTTTGTAAAAAATATTTAATAGAAAAGGTTTTTTATTAAAATAATGTAGAATTTGTTTTTAAACACTAATATATACTTATGCTAATGTGTATTAATGTATTAGTGGTGACCCGTGCGATGCACGTTTGGGTGAAAGGTGTTTTGAAATATATTATTCTAATATGTAATATAATATATAATTTTGATTAGTATTTAAAAAAATTATCGTAGCCATGACCGTGAACATGTACATGTAAGTAATTTGGTGGAAAACGCAATGAATTGAAATGAATATGATGAAATGAATGTTAATAACCACACTATCATACAATGAAACATAGTCTGGAAATTCAAATTAGAAAAAAAAATAGATATCAAAGTTAAATTTAAAATAAAATAGTCGTTCAAACGGGTAAAAATTATGTTTTTATAGAAATGACAACGATGTTCATTTTTTTAGCCACAATATGAATTTTCATCGTATTCGTAGTTAGTAAAGCCATATTTTCTGAACATAGCTTTCCGAAATTCTCATGTCTTGATGTAAACGCATCTCTCAAGTTGTGGGATAAAAATACAATATGCTAAGTCATATAAAATTGAAAATATATTAATTGGTTATAAGTAAGAGTAAATATCAATGCACCACATATTCTAACACGTGTTAAGAAGTTATGTTTTATAAAAATTTGTATGAAATAAAGTTTACAAAAAAATACATTAATGTGTTGTGTTGTGTTCATGTTATATTTTTTTTAACATGAAGTCATGTCTTAATGTGTGTTATTCATATTTTTATGCGTGTTACCGTGTGTTAGTTAGGTGTAAACGATTATAATCATTTTGTGTCGTGTTTTAAATGGGTGGTGCTTGTGTCTGGTAAAAAAATAAGAATTTGTATCGTATCGCGTTTTGTGTCTAAATTGTGCTAATCGTGTCTATCCTAAACACGACACAAAAACACAAATTATCACTCTTATATAATACATACTTGAAAACTACACTATAATCCATACACAATCACACCTAACATAATACATCTATTATACTCCTGTATACACACACAATATTATATGCACACAAATATACACATAGATCCAGCACAACTACACACATACCCACCTAATATTATGGATACATATAACGTCTATATTTAATATTTGGTGCTTATTAATGTTTTTCACAAATAATTAAAGAAAAGAAATAGCGTAAAATTTGAATCGGTGTAGAAGTATGTATACACAGTAACATCAAATGAGAAGCAACAACAAATAACTGATTTTTTTTTAAATGATCCACGAACTTTTATTACAACTTCATAGTAAACATTATGTACAATAAAAAGAATATATAATCGTAATGAAAAAAATTAGAAATTATTGAATTTGCAAGTCATCTCCACAAAGAAGTGTTTATGACTATTGTATCTTTATCCAAGTCAATGTGGTATCCTCAAGATGCACAAACATATAGGAGGGATGGTTAAAAAAATAAAAATAGTGGACAAATAGATCAAGGGTGAAAACATAGATTAACCCAACCCTGATGTGTAACATGCTATGAGCAATACAACAATGTATGTGTATGTGTATTATAAGCCTAAGTGGCTATAGTTTCATGAAAGCAACTGGTCACTTAACCACATATAATAAACCAAATAAAAAAATACCATGTAATAATAAAGTTAGCCAATTTGGTACCTCTCACATTGAATGGTCACTCCACCCACATTCCTTTGCCCCCCAACCCTGATGTATGCTCTATGAAATCCCGCACTCTCTCTCTTTACAATACATACATTCATATTAGTATATATACAACTAACTCACTCACACGACACACATTACTATTAGCTACTCTCACACACTATCACCCACTCCACAAACCCCATTTAACCAATGGACATGTACGGTCACTCTCACTCAACACCAGATTTCTTTTGCATTGATGATCTTCTTGATTTCTCAAACGACGAAATCTTCGACAAAACTGAATTTCATCCCACTTTCGGAAATAACAACAAAACCTCACTCACTACAACTTTCTTATGCTTCATGTCATTCCAATCACCTTACTGATTTCTCTACCGACATATGTGTTTCGGTAATCTCCCAACCCCTACATGCTTTTCAATTACATATTTCGAAAACAAAATGCATATTGTCCTTCAAAACTCCTTCAACCCAAAAGTACCCAAAGGAACTACTATAAAAAAAACTCACTGAAAACTACTAAATCTAACATTTCTAATTTAAAAAAAAAACTTAAACAAATAGGGAGGCAGACCCCCCCCCCCCCCCCCCCCCCACACACACACAGAGAGAGAGAGAGAGAGAGAGAGAGAGAGACCAGTAAAAAAACCCACTTCCGTAAAATACAAATAAAAAGTACTATTCTATCTCATAATTGGAATTTCGAAGGAACAAAACTTCCAAAAATTAATCTCCTAAAGTGAGAGGAACGGTCATATACATAGACACAAACCTAGTCTGGGGCGTGAGTTGTTCCTTCTGCAGTTGCGATGAAGATGGAGAGAATAGGTGAGTTTTGCTACGATAGAATAAGTGAGTTATGAGTGAGTGTGTATGTTTTGTATACAGAGAAAGAGAGAAAAGGAAAACAAAAATCGTGGGCTAGTGCATGGAAGTGGGTGGTTTTTAATTTGTCTCGGTTATTTGTATTCATGTTTAAATGGTTATTAGTGGATATGTTTTTATGGAATGAATTAGAATACACGTCGATGAGCAAATGTGGGGCACCTTTATTTTTTAATTAATAGAAATTCAAAACTCTGAAATAATAGAGTTAAACTCACGGAGGTTTTTTAGGCAACCTACTACATACGTATATATAATAAGATTAGGGTGTGTATACCTATGTATCTATATCTATATTAAATCTATGTCATCTCTATATACTATAAAATGCTAAACAAGACATTTAATACTCTCAAACATAAGGCCATCCACGTGGCTGGCCAATCTCGAGAGACGTTTAATCTCTCTCTCTCCAAACATTTTTTATCATCATTTTTCTCTCTTCCCCAATCTGTTTTTTATCTGCACCCTTTCATTATCTCCATTGAACAACTTTTTGTCTTCCCATCTCATCACCGCCCTCTATTTAGTAATCGGATGCAGGTAAGTTCAATTCACTTATATCTCAAAGTTTTTTATATCGTTTACAACCATACTTTTAGGGCTTTTGGTCTCTTTGTGACTTTTTATTATCTTTCAATGTTTTATGAATCAGTTTCACAATATATGGGTTTTACGTTTGCTGAATCTGATATGCGCTCCATTTGCGCATCCGTTCTTTATTTTCTCTCTACATAAATTCACTAAATCCATCTTTTCTTCTACCTGACAAACGAAAAGGTTATGGTGAAATTACTTTTGCCCTTTTATCTTCTCTAACTTTTATTTTAAACAATGATCTCTGATCTTTTTCTCATTATATATATTGTTGTTCGAATGATTTCTCTCCTTAAATCTATTCCCAAAAATAAAGATAAAAACCTTGATTCAAACTCACTACGGCAAAAAATATTAACCTACCAAAAGGAATCAATTCACTGCGCCCAAAATAGCTTTACTTCAAATTTGTGATTTTTGTTGAACCGGACACAGACAAAACACACAAGATGTAGGAACGAGCTTCATTGGCTGCTGCATTCTACAAAGCAATGTTTGTTGCCTTCTTCAAATCGCCATTTAACTTATCGTTAAACTCACTCCTCCGATGATATTTTCACATCTATCGGGCGCACCATCTACGGCGCTGTTTTTGGTCCGTCGCCGGCACTGTTGATGGCCAGAACCTTGATCCGATAGACATTGAGTCGATGTACCATGAATTCATTAGTACTATAAGAAGTATAAACCGATGGATCTTTGTTTTCCCAAACTTTTGAGCGTTCTAAACACCGAGTATGTTCAAAACCGACTCAACACATAGTCGAAAGACGACGAACCTACGGTATCAATTGGATGACTGACCTCAGTATTAATCGATTCATGAAATCCATTTCCCCCCAAACACACCCCAATTCTTAATTTTATAGTTGTGTGTTTAGTCATTTTTCCTAATTATTTTTTTTACAGTCTTAAAAATATTTCACTACTATTCAGTGAAGCTTTACTCCATTAGCAACTTTTATGAAGGGTTAATAGTTTAAATTTGGAAAACAAAGTTTATTCTCAAAAACCTTTTTCCATTTGGATACCAAATATATTAATTGGTTATAATCTTTTAATTTTATTTCATTTTGTTCTCAAGGATATTGTGCTCTGTTTTATTTCGTCCAATAGAGAAATACATACAACTCCTCTCATCATTTTTAGATTCATTTTAATTGGTATTTATGGGAGCCTAGCTTTCGAAGACCCTTTTAAACAAAATAAGAATTTGTATATAGAGAAAAAGGCACAAGAGAGGCTAAAAGGTTTGGATTATATATTTGGTTTTACAAATACTAAAAAAAGGGTGAGGGTTTTCGATTTGCGTATTTATTTTTATGCTTTTTGCTGCTTAAACATATAGAAACTATAGTCTATTAAGTTCTTTACATATACTGAATTTGTAAATTACTAAGATGATATTGTAGTTAGTTACTATTATTCATTTGGAAATTTAAGGTTAAGTTTCTTCTTGATCGACTGAGATCGGAACTAAAGGATTGATATTCAGAGGGATCGAAATTGATGCATCACATCACTGTGTCGCATCAACTGTGTCACAAAATCGTGTAGGTGTAGAAGTACTCTTAATTAATTTCAAGCAAAGTCACAGATTCAGAAGTTGATATATAAAGTTGTTCACAACTCATCTATAAAAAGTATGTAGATGAGTTTTTGAGTTTTTTTGCCAGTGTATTAGAGCACCAACACTTCCCATGTGTAAGTTTTCTCTCACCACAGTTTTATGTTTAATTTGTGTAGGTAATATGATTTCTCCTACTTTTCAATCTATCCCACTTTCATCATAACGAGGGCAACTCTGGCCAGATGCGAGACAATTGTAATTGTAGAGCACTTCGATAATCTATAATACCCAATAAACTAACTTAAATAAGGTATGATTTCATTTTTCACCCTTCTTAAACTTTTTTAGGGCTTTTATGCTTCCAATGGTGAAACCTTTCTCTCTGCCCTTTCAACTCTCTGTACGTGTGTATATATAGCTTTCATATAAAAATGGTTTGCACTTTAAGATTCAAGTATCTTTTATAAATAAAATAAACGGTTGGTTGATATTCGAGGGCCTGATTTGTCCCTTCCAGCCATAATTATTTTAGTTTTCATTTTTTCCATTAAAGTCAAACACTTTGGTTTTTTGTAATTTTCATGTTTGTTGTTTTGTGTTTTAAATACTTGAAAGGAAGAAATTAATGGCAAATATTATGTTCTGCCCTGATTTTTTCTTTGTTAAGTTCTTATGCATTGGGAAAATATCTTTGCTGTGATCATAAAAACGTTAAGTGTTGTTGGTTATATCCTCTTTGAAATTTAACATGCGTCTATGAACTATTTGGGTAAATTTCATAGAGAAAGTTATATTAGATTTACAACACTTGCAGTATCAAGCTCCTTATTATATACTGTCTCTTGAATGTGTTACCAAGAAGAGATTGGTATGCTTTTTTATCTTTTTGAGGTCTATCTTAATATGATTTTTTTGTGTGAATGTGAACAATGGCACATATGAATGTGAACTTATCACTTAACTTTCTTAAAACTGTATAAGGTAAAGATTTTTTTTCTACTATATTATTATGTCTACAGTAACATGGAACAATAAGAAATATTCTACACCGTTCACCGAATTTTCAAGAACTTTTCTGTCTCCAAATTGCAATTTACTCGGTAGACAATCACAAAACATCGATGAGAATAAAAAACTAGGAGAGAATTATCCGAACATTAGTGAGGATTTCATGGTTTCGTGCGGTCAATGACTAGATTGAAAACCCATTAACCACTATCTACCAGTTTCTCTATGATGATTTGGGTTTTGATTATGAAGTTTTTATTTATTAGGTGTTTGAAAAATACTTAGTATTAACTTTTAATATATGGTTGTCAAATATTTCTCTTCCAATGTTATATTAATTTTGCGCCATATTTTTTACGGTGGTTATAAAAGTCTATATAACAGTGTAATTTTTTTTTTCATTTACTCAGCTTTTAACTGTATGGGCATAACAAACACAAACCTTATCTTCTTAAATATATCTTTACACATATTTAGCATTCATTTTTTGGATGAATGTTAAAGGAACTGTAGAGATAAGTTAAATCAAATTGTATATATTAAAATGTATGAGAAAAAACCCACCTCATATAATTGTATCAATACGCACAGGGTTTCATTTTCTATCCGGACTCAGCTGTGTTCATAGAATTTACCCCTTATGTATAGCTTTACTGACTTCCGTTCGTCATTTTGGAGGTTCGGGTTTTGCTTAAAGTAGGACTTGGTCGAGTATGGGTATGGAGCATACTCGGGTAATGGGTCATGAAAATGGGGCTGGTTTTGGGAAGCAGGTGGGTCGAACAAAGAAACTGGGTTCGTGGATCCAGGTTATAGGGCAACGGGTACAACGGGTTGACAATTTTAGGTAGATGTAGGATGTAGAGGTTCAGATCAGTGGAGAGGTGATGCATGTGGGTTTTAGGTGGACATGGGAGCTTCGATTATGGCTTTATCCGGGTTCAGGTCAGTGGAGAGGTGATGCATGTGGGTTTTAGGTGGACATGGGAGCTTCGATTATGGCTGCAACTCCACCTTCCTCTGTTTATCGTCATTGTTACTAATATAAAAATGCTTTATAGGAATTAAACTCCCCTAAACTCTAGGAAACCCACATCATCTGCGCATTCATTTTCAGCTGTCACACCATTTGTAGTTGATCAACAAATGCATTCAATTCAAATCGGCCCATCTCCTGCTGCCATTCAGTGTTTGGAGTATATTTTTTGCCAAGTGACCCTTTATCTCCAGCATTGAATTAGAATATTCCTCTGAGGTTCTTGAGAAAATTCAATCGTCCATTCGTTCTTTACCTCTCCCTCTATCTCGGGTCTCCTTTTTTCTTAGAAAACACAATTACTGGCTTTTTTTGCTCTCTCACTTTTTTCCTTTGGTCGAAAATAATTTGAGAGCTGGGTTTTTATGTATGGCTAAAGGATTATATATTTTCGATGGAGATGTTTGGAGTAGGAAATTGTTTTGACAAGATTAACAGGTGGGTGGAATCATAATCAAGTTCTTTTTTTTGAATGCTAATGAATATTTATGTTTACACTGTATATGGATCCTATTTTCCAGGGCTTTTTTTCATCTCATTTCATTTACTGTAGGTGAACACTTTCCACCTTAATCCCCGACACCATTCTTCATCAAAACGAGTGAGCGAGGTACTTCAAATTTGTTTGTATTATTTGCCATATTTTTTCTATTTTGAACAAATTTCATGAGAGTTTGTTCTTATTTCCCATTTTCCTTTTAATCCATAAAGTAATTCTTTTGTAAATATGAATAAGGAGTTTTGGGTTTACTATTTGGATTTAGTGTTTCAGTTATCAATTATATTCTTATATCAGATTATATATTTCCTATTTTTATTGGATTTCTTTTGGATTTCCAGGTTATCAGGTTATATTTATATGGGTTTTTCTAATAACCAAAGCAAAAATATGTGTAAGTATACATTAGTCGACTTTTTAATCATATATTAATATACGTGCTATGCATATATACCCCGTAACATAGTTCAGATTGCATGGCCAGAGTAACTCATCCATTGTTTAGAAACAAAATTTCCCAAAAATGAACATTAACACACCAGTTAATTATTTGTAAACGAATCGTACTTAATTATTAAGTTGCAAAAGTGTGATCATGTGTTAAAGTGAGGGGTCAATCTTAGTGTGCTTTTGATTTGTTAAAAATTTACTATGTCTGTTATTACAACATCATCTTATAGATTTATTATCTTTTATATGTATGGTAAATAACTAGAAATTGTTGCGTTCTTTGTTACTGTGTTCTTTGTTATTCAATTCAGGTGTTGTCATATCACACAAACCAATTTATCATGACAAAAAAATATGAAATTCTTTCCACTCATGTAGGATTGCTCTTAATAATTTTAAATGATTATTTATTGGTGATAACTTTTCCCCTCACTTTATTGTTTCATCTTGATTAATTTGTGGTTTATAATGGATTTTATACAATTATTTACAATTTAACTTTTTAGGAGGGAGCTTATAGCTATGTGAATATTGATTGGGTTTAAAGTATGTTTAATATATGCCTCTGTTTTCTACTTTCACACGAGTGCATCATTGACAAAACCTGCACTTTCCAATTTACCCAAAATATGCCTCTGTTTTACTTGCACATGAGTGCGTCAATGACAAAACCTGCACTTTCCAATTTACCAAAAAGAATTTAATGTGTATTTTAAGTTTTGATTTAATACTTTTGTGTTAGACATGAGATTCATTTGTGAGTATTTTTACTGAATCTCTCTGTTTCATTTTGGGGTATTTTCAACCCTGCTTTTTAAATCTAATTCGGTTAGCTACGCCCAATTAAATTAAAGCGGAGCATCAATATGTTGGCATTAGAAATAAAATTTAAATTAATGCAGTAAAGTAAACATGTCACATCATAACAGCTATAACAAGTGAAACCAACTCATAACTATTAACTGTAATAATCCATCAGTAATCTCAAACTGAAAATATAAAATGCCAATACATGCGGCCCAACAGAAAATGGGAAAGAATAATACAACAATTCTCTCAAATACCAAGTAAAAACAACGTGATATTAATCTCTGATACCACCCTCAAGAAAAGGGAAATACGCGACATAAATTAAAATAGAATAACTCCACATCTACAGGAATCCTAAGATTGATATGATCTCATCAAGCTCCATAGTCTATTGTCCATTGGGACGAGGACCGTACTACTATAAAATGCAAAATAGGCATTAAAACTCCTCTCCAACCAGCCTATCCACTTAGGCAAAGCATTTAATCTCACATTTCATCTATTTTCTCCCTCCGCCTATTCCTTTTCTCCATAAATGCCAGTTCACTTTCTCTCCCTCATAACTGTTCACATCCCAAGGCATTTCTTCTGTCTCTCATTCGTGAACCTAAATCTCCTCAAAACTGTCAATTACTCTCTTCCAGCATTAAATCAACCCTCCAAAGGCTCCTCAATTCTTACCCTTTCCCCTATCTTAATAAAGAACTAACTCTTTCTTCAAAGAAATGAAAGTCTGTCTCAAAATATTTATCTATTGTGTATCTCCACCAAAGCTCAAATCAAAGAAGGCGATACGTTCTATTTAATCACTCAAAAGGTGCCAATTCATCTTTATTCCTAGATCTGTTCAGAATTATTATTTTATATATATATATATATATATATATATATATATATATATATATATATATATATATAGGAGAAGGCTCACCTACATCATGCTCTATACATCACCCATGCATCATGCCTAATTCTGGGCTCTAAATTTATTTATTTTCAAATTTTATATTTTTCCCTTGAAATTAATCTTCCAATCAACCCATATGCAAAAAATTAGGTCAAAATACATTTTGTAGCTATTTTTAAAAAATCCACAAAAACCTGCTAAAAATACCTTATTTATAAGGGTCTGCGCCAGCAGTTTTTTGTGAATTTTTTAAAAATAGCTACAAAATGTATTTTGACCTAATTTTTTGCATATGGGTTTATTGGAAGGTTAGTTTCGAGGAAAAACATAAAATTTGAAAAAAAAGTTTTCAAGGTCCTAGAATTAGGTGTGATGTACGGTGCGATGTATAGAGCATGATGTAGGTGAGCCTTCCTCTCTCTCTCTCTCTCTCTCTCTCTCTATATATATATATATATATATATATATATATATATATATATATATATATATATATATATATATATTCTTCTTATTAATGTCTAATCTTCAAGAATTCTGATTAGGTGGTGTTCTCTATGGTCGTGGTTTGGGTTGGGAGAAGGAATAGTGAGTCAGGCGTTTGGGGAGGTGGGTTTGGGAATGGGGTTTATGATCATGGTGGGATGAGATGTAGAGGTAGAAAGAGATGGAGTTTAGAGCAAAGAGAGAGAGGATGATTTTCAGGGTCTACACATAGCCCTGCTGAAACATTTGTTTCAATCTCTCCTGAAATCTTTACACACCAAGTGTATTTATGTGCGCTAGAGCCTAGATTTATAGATTTGTTTCCATGGAAGACCGTGGTGTAGTTTCCATCAATATTACTATAAATCATCACCACGTCACCGTCTTCACCATCTTTTCCACAATCGTTTCGATAAAGAACATGACTAGATTTTGAACGCAATGAATATTGATCAGTATTTTTGGTGTTTGAACCTTAATATTGGGTATATTTTCTCTACATATCTAAATCCAATGGAAGACCAAGAAAATTCAGAATGGATTCGATGTTTTTCACTGTAGACCCAGTCGACACTTTTACCTTGAAACTGTATGTAATTTTTTTTTAATTTTGATTGAGCATATATTTACAGGTTCATATATTTAACCATCCTCTTTAGTTGTGACTTTTGTTTGTAATTGGTAGGTTATTACTCATTTAGTTTTGGGTTTTGTTTTACTTTTTTCCCTCTATTTTCTCAAGAGGCTTATAATTGTAAAAAAATCATTTGCCTATTTTAATTAAAAAAAACGTAGTGGTATCTAAATTCCTCCGCCTTTTATTTTTTGTTCTCATTTTTATCATGGTGGCTATAAGAGAAAAATCATTTTACTCTAATTAAGAGTATGGGGAAAAACTTTTTAATTTGTAACTATTTGAATATTATTAGGTTGACTTGATTAAGTTGCATATACTATAATATGGGCACATATTTGCTTGATCATTACCCTTAATTATTACATTTTTCTTTCATCTATGCGTAATTTATATCTTTAGTTAAATTCTGGGTACATTTTTTATTTAACATAGAAATGACAGGGATTATTTGGGGAATACTCAAAATTAATGTATTAATGTTTTGATATAATGCTTTTTCAATATATAGTACAAAAAATATAATCCACCTACACATCGCATATGCGTAAATCTTTAAAATAAAAAAATAAAAAATCTCTTTAAAATAGAAAAAAAATGAATAAATAAAAAGTCTCTTGAAAACTAAAAAGATGATCCATTTTGAAATCTATTAATTAATATCTCGATCCAACACAATCTAGATTTAATTAATCTCTTTTTATCATTTTGCACTCAAACCATATTACACAATGCTACTAATACTATTACATTGGGTCACGTATACAATACAAGTTCAAAACACATAATATTATTTGTTATGTATTTATGACACTTTTATTTTTGTAAAAGTAATTTCCTTTTATTTTTAAGGCTTATTTTATTCACATAACAAACCAATAATACCTACATTAAAAGTTCATCCCTATATTCATATAGAGAATACAAGTTTAGAACTTATAACGTTATGCATTCAATCTCCTTCAACTATGTTTCATAGTACTTTTTCTCTATATCTTCATATAGTACATGTTAAAAACGTAGCTACTGTTCACCAGGTTGTATGTGTTCATTCCATCTGATTGATTCTATAGCTATGGTTTAGAGTTCATATAGCAGAGCATATGTTAGTATATTCAATTCGGTGCATATGGTTTAGACTTATTTTAGTTACAAATAGAATGGTGTATGTTTCTAACTATCTTATGCACAACTGTATGCTGGGCTGGTGTATATTTAGCTAGGCTGATGTATGTTTCTAATTATCTTAAATGGGACTTTGATTGATCTTATGATTTTCAAAACATAAAGTTCCTTTTTTTTACATATTAGGTTTTAAGAGTTCCCTTTTAGTACTTGATTCAAAAACTTGATTCCTCTATGATTATAAATTTGGTTTTAGTACGACCTGCTGAGCTTGGGTTATAAATGGTAAGTTACTGAGTTCAAGTCTATTTTGTGTTTTGTGGAGGGCTCATTTTTAATATCCCATTTTCCTTTTTATTACAACTGGTGTATATTTTTTCTTAATTTATTGATATCAGTTTGGATTAGGGATCATTATCTGTCTAAAAAGTTTTTTTTATCATCTATACGTTTTGTGTGAGTTTTGAATTGTGTGTTTCAACTTATATTCTTTGTTTTAGTTTAAAACAAGTGTTGTCGAATTTTACTTAGTTTAGTTGATAAAGTTAAGATGATATCCAAAATATATGAATGATAAATCAGAGATATTTACAGTCTATAACAATCTCCCTCAACTTTAGAGGCCGTTTTTTATAATTTACGGTCTTAACTTTCATATTGCTTATGCATCCATTTATCTGTATGAATAGCTCACGATGATCCCGCGCATCGCGCGAGTTTTTACCTAGTTTATATTATAATTATAAACTCAAAGCTTGTCATTTAATTTCCAAAGAAATATAGATACTCCACGTGGACCTCTAACTACAATAAAGGATGAGTTGGATGTTATCTCTTTCTCAGTCTCCCCATATTCTGTCATTTGAAAAGTCGTCCGTTTTCTACATATTTAACTAGATTGTTTGTTTCCTCAAGTAAATATTCTCTTTTATACATGCATATTGAAATTGAAAAAAATGAATTATCCTCTTTGTTTATATTTATTTGTTCATATTCTCACCATCCAAATAACAATTGTCAGACAAGGATGATACACATAAAAAATAGGTCAATTAGTGGTGTTGAATATCTCTCTATAGCTTTTCGTGATCATTTTTTTTATGTTTATTTTACTGAGATCATATGCCTATGTAATTGGAAGAATCCGCTCATTTTTTATGAGAATAATAGTCAACATAATAGTCCGCGTGATGATGAGCTAATCTCATGCCTAAAATCTTGGAAGACAGTGACTATGCCAAGAACATTTTGAATACTCAAACAACCTTGAAAAAGTCAGCCGTCAATCTCTCACATATCTGACCAGTTTGCTATTTTCTTGGTTTTACTTTTTCATAGCATGTACTCCTATATATGTTGGCTCTATGCGTGTACTTGAACTCAATGAGAACAGTTCCTATTTTTCTTGTTCTACGTTCTCTATATTCCATTATAGTTCTGCATTTTATATTCAGAGTATATAACTCGTTAAGGTTAAAAACTCATTATGGTATCAAAGCGATAAAACTCTCATGAGTAATCCTGATATGTTTCTTCAGCGGCGGTAGCCGCCATTTATTACTACTGCCCGTCGGGTCTAAAAACTAAAGTAAGAGATATTTCATTGTCTCGTGCATTTCCAGCATTTGGCTATAAGATTCCCAATATCAAATATGTTTAGTCTTCCAGTTCAAGATTTATGCCAGATTCATATGCTAAATCAAGATCTAAACAATCTACTCAAGGTTCTTGGGATGCATCATCTTCAAAGAATATGAAGTCAACAAGTCACCAAGGTGGTAGGTTATTAACTCCTTCTAAAGAGCGTTCCATTGTAGATAAGAAAACACCGATATAAGAGTGCCAGTCAGTTGTTTTAGTCCATCAGCTTCATGTTTATAATCCAGTTCAATATTTCGAAAATTGAATATTTTTTTATTTTGAGAAAAAAATAACAGATTTGTTGGAAGATAACCCTCATTAAATTACGTACCAGTTTGCATGCTCCAACAATTTAATGGGCCCCTGAATCCATCGTGATCATGCCCAAGAAGTAAGAGCCTCTGAATCCATTGCGATCAAACTCATTTTGGCCCAAGAAGTCCATTACAGGTGTCGGTCCAGACAAAATCGATAATTAAGCCTCTGAATCAATTTTAATCAAGCTCATTACGGTCTAAAAGACCTTAATTCTTTTTATTAAGTTGATTATTGCGCGCTTACGTCTACCGTGGCGAAAATTTAAGGGTTTTGGTGACAATGGAGATCTTCTCACTCGATTCGATCGCACACATAACCAAACTTCTCTACTCAACAATTGACCCAGCTCCATGGCTTGCTTAGAACTCGGTCAATCTCATTTTGAATAGCTATTATATTAGCTGTTATTACACCAGTGTAATACCCCGTGCTTTTAATGATTTTTAAAATGGGTTATATTTTAAATTAATGGATTAATTGGATTTTTTTTATTAATTAATTCATTTGGGTTTTATCCGAATTGTGGATATTAAAATGGATGATTCTGAATATTACTTAAAGATATTTAGGTAATATATGAATGTGATTTTATTGATATTGTTGTGAGTTATTAATTCAGTAATTTGAATTTTTAGTCGGACGCGGTATGGGACGTGTCGGGACTAATTTGTGAGAATTAAAAAGGAAACTTATTTTTACATCAACCTTATAGTCGTTTCGACTGCGTCCTTGCATCCGAAAGGATTGAAATAGTCAAAAAAGTTTATTTGGATATTGGTTTTGGGTCTCGCGTCATTTGGAAATGAAAAGACACCCAAAAAGGGCATTTTAGTTATTTTTACAAAGGGGATGAATAGTGATTTTGGATTTTGTCCTATTATAAATATTTGGAGATTAGTTGAATGTGGGTTCATTCATCTCTTCTACACAAAATTGAAAGGTCATCTTCTTAGAGAAAGTGAAAGGTTGCTTGGGAAGAGAAAAGTTTGCTTGGAAAGGAGGAGAACCAAAGGTCAAAGGTCACCACCACCAACCACCCCCGGAAGTTGGTCGGAAAAGGGAGAACCACCTATGATATACTACACCAAAGGATCAGATCTTCATTAGAGGCAAGTGTTTGATAATTGCAATCTAAGTTTGTATATTGTCCATATTAGGATAGTTATAAAAAGATGAGATTTTTACATGTTTGGAAGATAATGAAGAGTTGTTAATGGATTTCTGAAAAATGGAAGTTTATAGGAATCAAACTCATGCTGTAGGTAGATAGTAATCCACTAAATAATCATAAATCTGTTGAAGAAATTATGAAAACCATTGATGTGTTCTTGAAGATACTATGTTGATAATTTTCTAGAAAAAGAGGATAAACACATGCTTTTAATTCAATCCCTTGATGATTCTAGGATGTTTAGATGATTAGAAATCATTTATATATGTTGATATATTATGTAGTAAGGATTATAAGTCATTTTGGTTGTTAATATGAAGGTTTGGATGATAAAAAATGGTCAAACTCGTAGTAGAAGAAATGCAGAAAAATTGGGTTGTTACCTGGGCGATCGATCAATCGACCCCCTGCCTTCGATCGATCGATCTCCCCAGAATCTTTGAAGTTGTTTCTTTTTAATGCTTGTTCTTATCCCGAACCTTTTGTAGATCTTTGGTGATTATTAATTAGATATTATGGGACTTAGGAAGGTTCAGTAAGCCCTAGTTAAGAGTCGAATTGATTTGATTGGGATTTAATTGATTAGAATGATGATAATTAAATTGAAAGAAATTTCGGTTGCTAAATTGATGTGTTGGATTCTAATTGGTATGCATGAGGATTAATGATAGGTCCAGTAGGGGAGATTGAATATAACACCTGGGTAGCCTTATGGTTACAATTTGAACATCAAGGACGGAGTTTAAGCTCATTATTGATTTCGCAAGGACTGAGTGTAGTACAATCACTTAGTGGTATGGTTCCTGGATAGAGATAGGAGTTCAGACCACATTTGGTTGAAAGAGGGGATGAGGTTATCTCGATTGCGTATTAGAAGTTGACGGACCTCCACGATCGATAAAGTTAAGTAGTAGTGTATTGGAGGGGTTCCTTGTTTGGATTTCGCTTTGCGAGACGCTCCGCGCATGAACCTTAATGACGTCGGGAGTGGAGAGATGTTATAGGATGCGAGGATGTTGATTTTGTTGATAAGTCATATAGTGTGAATGAAACACTATAGACTATGAGCCATGTGATGATGGTATTCAATCCTAGTTGATAGAAGATGTGTTTATAAGAGATTTGAAACTATCGGTTTTAACCCTAATTAAAGGGAAAGTTTAATTCGTAGTAATTCGAGAGATATGATGTTATGGACCAGTAGGATATTAGTGATTTCTTACTGAATATACTATTGAGGAAAACCTATATTGATCCTTGGGTAATGAGTGAGACTCTGGAATAATTAAATTAAAGAAGTAAAGTCATGATATTTTAATACGTAGGATTTGAGAGATATAATGCTACGTAGGGGAATTATCTTAGAGTAATGTGAGTAACTTGTTGATATTATATTATATGTATGATAATGCCTATTTGATTGATTAATGTTTATGTGTATGACATACCTAGCTTACTTGCTATCTACGGGAGGTTTGCGCGTGAGGGCAATCATATCCTGATGAATCCATGGGATCTTTGATTTGTCGCTCAAGAACATAGGTCTATGAAAGACTAATCGGGGAGTTGATAAGTCCGCTGACTGTGGGTACGTAGGTATGTGCGTGACCCATAGATACGAGAACTATGTTCGCCTCCACTTTGTGTGTTATTGTTTGTGGTTCGAGGAATCCTTACCGAAACTTTAGTCCCCTATTCGGCGACCAGCGATATTGGGACATGATAGCAGAGTAATGCATTGCACCGCAGCTGTGTCTTGGGGTGCCGTATTATATATATATATAATGATGAATTAAATGAATGTATATAGTGGTTTGATTAATCTACTATGTGATAATTGTAGATAACGGTGAATTGAGAAGAAGAATTAAACTAAGTTAATGAATGTTTATTCTTAAAGATTTGAAGAGCTTAATTCATATTAATGAGAAACGATTCATATAAATGAGAAATGTAGAAGAATGATTATATGACGTATGGTATGGGACATATGGCGTTATGATATGGGATGGAATCATATTATGGAAACTAGTGAAGAGAAAACATTAACTAGGAGGTTAATAGGAAACGTTAAGTGTGCACTCTAGCTGAGAGGTGAGAATATCAAGTGAGAGTTGGATACTAACATGTATATAATAAATGCTTTATTGCACTTGTTAAATACTTGCTGTTTTCAAAATCATTTTCACATCGGGCTCTGACCCGTTTCCTTGCATATTTTCTTTTCTATTGTACCTTCTATATCAGGTGTCCAGCAAAAGGGACACCAACCTTAGAGGATTATGACGAGCCATGGAGCTATGGAATATTGCTTAGACGCCTATCTTCATTTGATTCATGTCGTCCCAAAGGAATTCAGTTATCTCTTTTCTATCGGAGTCAAATACTCTTGTATTCGTGTCATTTTAATACATTTACTATTGTTGGGATTACTGTATTGAATTATTATGTGGGAATGTTTATTCCAATTGCATTTAAATTCTTTTATGTTATCTGTTCGGTTATTGGTGTTGCAGAATAATATGTGTAGTGTTATTCGTAAACTAAAAATAAATTTTGTTGAAATTAAAATTTGGAAAGTTTTTAACACCAGCTTAATTGGGTATTGGGTAATTAGTTAATTTTTTCGACAGTGATGCTAAGAATGAGCCAATTGTATATTCTGTTTTAATTTGGTATGGGACTGGCCACCCGGTATTTAATTAGGCGGGGTGTTACAACCAACTTGCAGATCTTTACCAAGACTTTGCCAATACCTACCATCTTGCGTTTACGTTCCAAACTTGGTGTTTGGTATTCACCCACATCAGGTTTGAGGGGGAATGATGAGAATAATAGTCAACATAATAGTTCACGTGATGATGAGCTGATCTCATGCCTAAAATCTTGGAAGACAGTGACTATGCCAAACACATTTTGAATACTCAAACAACCTTGGAAAAGTTAGCTGCCAATCTCTCACATATCTGACCAGTTTGCTATTTTCTTGGTTTTACTTTTTCATAGCATGTACTCCTATATATGTTGGCTCTATGCGTGTACTTGAACTGAATGAGAACTTGGCTCTATGCATGTACTTGAACTCAATGAGAAAAGTTCCTATTTTTCTTGTTCTACGTTCTCTATATTCCATTATAGTTCTGCATTTTATATTTAGAGTATATAACTCGTTAAGGTTAAAAACTCATTAATTTTCTCTATAATACTATTATATGAATGGTTCAGATACATTCAGGGAGGCTTAAAAAGTTATGTAATAAAGGGAGGCTGAAAAAGTTATGTAATAAAGGCTGACAATTAGATTTGCGGAGTTGTGGGTCTTTTATGAGGCTAAAGATACTTGAGTATATTTTTATTTCTTTCATTGTTGTTATTTGGTTATGAGTAAGAATAATTTAGTGTAAATAATTAAAGTTATTTAATATTTGGCTTATTATATTGTATCCTAAAAATAGGATATAATATAATAGGGTAGCAATGAACATAGCTTGGTGTATAAGATTCGTGCTTGGATCAATTTAGGCTTATAGTAGCATTTTATTTGCAGATCTTATATTCAAAGTAGGGTAAATGTATGTAATTGTAGAGATACATAACTTATGTGAATAAATAATTACTCACATTCAGTATGAATAAGAATTTTTTAACCAAAAAATATCTATATTTATTTGTGACATTAAAGGTAAAATAATTTCAATATCAATAATAAATATAATTTTTTATGATGGACAATGTAATAAACAAAATAATATTTTTAACAAAAAATGTATTATGTTTATATAATAAAAATTATTAAAATGAATCTTCATTATATATTTGATTGTATATATGCATATATTATAAATATTTGATGTACATGTTAGTTTATAATATGGGGAAGATTATTACAAATCTTAGCTGTCGTGATTAAGCAATTTAACCCTTTATTTCTAAAGCGTACGTGTTAAAATGAAATCCTAATTTTGTCCCTTTTGCTTTTGTTTAAGCAGAGGAGCAGTCTTAGTCAGTCACCTAGCGTCGGTGGCTAGTTAACTTCCCACTACCCAAACGCCCGTTTACAAAAAGTCCTCACCAACTTCACGGAATACTTACTCCTCCATCCTTCCACACGTAAAACTTTTCCTAGTATTCCATCCTCTCAACTAAAGACTTGGGACACCGACAGCTCTCCCAGCTAATCAACCAACAGTGGCATTCTCGTCATTCCCCCCAAAACAACACAAATCTCAACAGATACAGATTCACCTCCACTTGTCGGTGCTTTCTTAACAAAACCCCCCCAAACACACATTCACTGGCATTACTCAATGCCAGTGTTTTAAGTGGTGTACTCAACTCTAAAATTTGGAATTTTAGATCTCTAACTTGTTGAGAAAATGGGGGAGCGTACCAAGTCTGGGAAATCGAGGGGATGGTGTGGCTATTTCATTGTACTAGTAATTTTAGCGGTCGTCGCTCTCGCAATTGCTCTTACTATAAGAAAAAAATTTGGTCACTCCGATAACTTGCCGCCTGTTCCGGGGCCTCCTGGTGCCATTACTAAGAAATACGCGGATGCTCTTAAAATCTCTCTGCAGTTCTTCGATGTACAAAAATGTAATGTCTTCTTTTGCTCTTGCTTATTTCATAACTTGATACACTTCAGATCTGTATTTTTTTTCAATTTTGTTATCTCATTTATGGCGTGGCATTGCATGCATTCTTCAGTTTTAGGTTTTGTTTTTGTTGTCATTGGTTTTTGGTTACAATCACTAGTGAACATTTTGTTAACACTTCTAACATGTTAATAATGGAACATAAGCCCTATTTTTGATTAAATTATAAAAGAATAATGTTATGCAGGACATACCAAATACGCTTTATATGACTTAAAACTAGGGACATAAATCAAATTGTCACTCGAACATTTTTCAATACCCATTTAGTCTAAGCTTGCCACATATTTTGGAGAGAGAGTGCCGCTGGCGCGACCCTCTAAAAATAAGAGAATATTAAGTGTTTGAGGGACTAAATGGGTTAAACTAAAAATACGTGTCTTTTTTAAAAAATATATATTTATAATAGGGACTATTCAATAATTAACCCTTAAAACTATAGTGTGGGTCCCGTCAGGGTACAAATCATATAAAGCGTATTTGGTATTAACGCGGTACTAAGTACCGGTAAGACTATCATTACTCATTATAAAAATTGTCCTTTTTAATGTTTCTGTATTTTTGTCTTTTAGTTTCATTGGTGTTTTATGGTGTTGTGTGTTAATGATTAGCATTTGGTATTGTGTAAAAGCTGTTGCTTTTTTTTTTTCGTGAAGTTTATCTGAAATGTGTTGAGCACTACTGCTGGATTGTTTGTGATTCTGAAAAATGAAGCTGTAACTCTGTAGTCTTATAATTTTTAGATTTTTTAAGTTTTTGGGACTGATTTGTTATGAATGCTAGTGAATGTGTTGTTAACATTTGTACCATGGGAAAAAGTATTATGTGTGGCGGGGTACCACGTGTATGTGCTTAATTAATGTTTAGCTCCTAGAAAATGGTTCCATTTTATTTTTAGTCCAATATTTTCAAAATTATTTTTACACCCTAAAAAAATGTTCCATTTAATATTTAGTCCAATATATGTTTTTAAAAATAATTTTTAGCCCCTCCCTCCCAAAAAAAATGTTCCATTTAATGTTAATGTCACTACTAGGGACTAAAAGTTATTTCTAAAACTGTTGGACTAAAAATTATATAAATAATATATCATGGGTTTTTTGTCAAATGCCCCTAAAAAATGCGACACATGCGATATAAGTCCCTCATGTTCACTCTATAAATACGATTTTTGGTATAAACGTGTCGTGCCCTTCTCCTTGTACCACAATCATGGTTCTAAAAAACACGAGGCGTGACCGAGGCGTGGAGGCCAAGCCTTAAGCCTTAGAAGGCTAGGTGGGCCTTAGGCGTAAAAAGGTGTTTAGGCCTTTTTTAATATATTTTAATATTTTTAACCATAATAAGGCTATTAAAAATACTAAAATTGTACATACCTTAAAAATATGTCTGAATATGTGCAAATTAAAATACTATTTGATTGTTTTGGACGAGATATTGGTCCGGTTTGTAAAAAAGTCTTTAAAAGGCGATATCGTTTCACTAAAGCTTTTTTGTTTTTATAAAAAGTGCGCCTTAAGGTTTTTACCAAGAATAAGGCGCAAAAGGCTTAAGGCGAGACGTTTCTCCCAAGCCTCAAGCCTAGCTTTTAGAACACTGACCACAATAATAATGCAACATACAAATAATTGCGTTCTATTCTTGGTTAGAATTGTATCTTTCGAGTCTTTAAGTGTGCTTGTTTGGTTGAGTTTTTTTGCTTTCCATGAACAATATAAATTTATAAATTCACATGTAAAATTTGAGTTTTAGGAAATGAATGACATCTTGTTTTTCACACCCTTGACATAAATTGTGAGACTTTATGTGAATTTAACATTCGAGATTCCCAGAAAGCACCAAAAACTCGAACCAATTGTTAGGCTAAGGGCTTGAAAATTAGTTGCCTTGAATAGAATTATTTTAGTGGAAAGATTTTGTTTGGACATCAGTGTTTGTTTAGAATTGACAAATTGTGTTGCGGAAATGTAATTATGATGTTGCAGCTGGTAAGTTGGTGAATAATGAGATAACTTGGAGGGGGGATTCGGCTCTTGACGATGGAAAGGAAGCAAGGTTGGATCTTTCAAAAGGAATGTATGACGCTGGGGATCATATGAAGTTTGGATTCCCAATGGCTTATACTGCCACAGTGCTTTCGTGGGCTATTCTCGAGTACGGGGATCAGATGAATGCAGTTAATCAGTTGGAATCTGCCCAAGACTCGCTCAAGTGGATCACTGACTACCTTATCAACGCACATCCTTCCGAGAATGTGCTTTTTGTTCAGGTTACTCTAATCTTAAACTTCTTTTAAATTCTTGTTTTTTGTTCATTCGTGTGGTTATGTCCTGTGTTTGTCACAGTTCTCCCCCCCCCAACTTCCCCCATCCCCCCAAAACATCAAGTATTGTCCTCGAATGAGTTGAATGGTTTTGTAGAAGTAGGATGTAATTCATAGCGTTTTTGACTTTCCAACACAATCACAACTTCAGTCAGGGTGCCAAATTTTGGAATTTTTGAATAATCCTGGAAAAGAGTTAAGTTTTGTTAATATTTTTTTTAGAATTTAAAATTTAAAATTTAAAATTTATAAAATTTAAATTTTTTATTTTTATATATGTAGTGAGAAAGCATTGTGCTTGTTTTACCTATATCTGCACTGCTAAAATGTACTGCCTGTGTGATGGAATTTGCATAAGAGAGTGTAGCAGTAAAAATTTATTGAAGATGATGGTAAATAGAATGGCATCTAGGCTGTTTGTTGTTTTAATACATTACTATTTTTGGCAGGTGGGGGATCCTGATGAAGACCATAAATGTTGGGATAGGCCTGAAGACATGACAGAGAAAAGGCCTCTCACACAAGTAAACACTTCTTCCCCAGGATCAGATGTTGCAGCTGAAACTGCAGCGGCTATGGCATCAGCATCGCTGGTGTTTAAGTCCGTAAACTCCACATATTCGAGTTTGCTTCTTAAGCATGCTCAGCAATTGTTTACTTTTGCCGATAGGTACAGAGGTTTGTACAGCGTGAGTATTCCTGAAGTCCAGACGTTTTACAATTCAACAGGTTATGGGGATGAGCTCTTGTGGGCAGCTAGTTGGCTTTATCACGCAACAAGGGATCAATCATATCTTAATTATGTGACTGGCCAAAATGGAAGAGTCTTTGCTAAGTGGGGAAGTCCAACTTGGTTTAGTTGGGATGACAAACTACCCGGAACCCAGGTACATTCACTTTCTATGACACATGTATTTTGAACATTAGACATAGTATTTGGTGTAATCACCTGATATTTCTTATTTTGCATTAAGCTACAGTTACTTGGTGAAATTTGACACTACAAGCAATATCAATGAGCCCTCAGAGATTTTTTTAGTCACAATCTCTATTAACCTATGAAGCACAAACACGAGTATGACATGGCACAAACACTATGACAGGTCAACATCTAAAATTGAGGGATACATACACATAGGGACACGTTATTTAAAAAATATGTTCTCTCTCTCTCTCATATATATATATATATATATATATATATATATATATATATATATATATATATATATATATATATATATATATATAGTGAAGTATAAACAAAAAATATTAATTTATGGCAAGTAAATCTAATACTCTCCTTCCTAAATTAAGAGTCTTATTTTTGTTTTTGGGCCTATCAAACTAAGTCTTGTTTCTAGAAATAGAATATAAAATAGCATGAAATTCCAACATCACCGGATGCCTAGAAGTTCAATATTATATACATGTTGATGATATTGTTCTCATGCCTTAATAAAGTTGGGTTAGGAGTGGAAAAAATGTTTCCTACATTCGTGAATTTCAAACATGAACACTTAGTTTGGGATGAATGGGGTACTATAAGGTTTTAATGTGAACCATATTGGTATATAAGTTTAACATATAAATCATAATAAAAACAGATCACCTTCGCCATGGTTAAAAGAAAAAGATCAATTAGAAACGTATATAAGCATTTGTATATTTCTTTATCAAATTGGCCCTTATTTTTTCACACCAATTCTTTAAAATATTCAATCGCTTGCCGTTATTATAATGAAGTTCATGTGTTTTTTTTTAGCAGTTGTTTTTCTTCCCATATGAAAGAGTCTTATCTTAAAATCCATTATTTTTGGTAACACTAATTGTTGAGCATGTTAATTTTGTATTTGAATCGTGGACACGTGAAAGAAGTGTCGGTTTCAGACACGGACATACCATCTCATAGGAGTCCGTGCTTCCTAAAGGCACGAACTAATTTTTCTTAAAAACATGCATGTGTTCGTCAAGCTTGTATGTAAGAACTAATTTTCCTGAAGATACAACTAATTTTTTTCGACATATACCAACACATGATTGTATGATGGGTTTGCTATTCAAACCCTACCAAAAAACTGTCAAAAATTTTTCATAGATAAATTTTTAACTTTTTAACTATGTAACCTAGATCAAGAGGTCGTACCTTGGTGCGTGCCCTCGCCCAAGTTACGGTTGGTCTCGGGTTCGAGACATGGGAGCGGCCTCTCCATATATGGGGGTAAGGCTAGCCGACATCCGCCTCTCCCAGACCTGTAGGTAAGCGGGAGCCTTGTGCACTGGGTACGACCTTTTTAACATAGATCAACCACAATGTATTTAAAATACCCAATTCAGACTACTTACGCTTGGTTGTATTTTGACACAAAACATGGTACATCATGGCAATTCACAACAAAGGTAATTTCTCCAGTTATTCTTAAATACTAATAAGTAAAAAGTTAACATTGATCCCAATATGCCCACGTTATTCCAAAACATAAATGAGCATTAACTTGATAGATTAAACACCGAATTGGTATCATCAACCTTCGACCATAAATTCAAAACAATTACCCAAATGTTGGCGTGATGAGACCTAAGTGTCAACATGGTATAAGATTTCAACCTCAATGACAATCGTCACACCATTACATGCAAAAATCATAGTTGGTCGTTAGTCACCAAACATTAACATTTTACTCCAAATAAAGAGACTTCAAAGTTAAGACAAAAGGGATAGGTTAAGACAAAAGAATATTAGGTGTACATACTGTGTGAGCTACATATTTAGTTAAATGCCTAATATTCTATTATCTTGACCAAAAATCACAATCTGTATTCCAAATAGTTGCGCAAGACCAAAAATATGCAAAAATCAGATCAACCAAAAGGGTTTCAAAATGTAAAAAAGGAAGGTTCAAATATGTCTTATCTAATAAAACGTAAAACAAAATTGAACTCCATTCCAAACATCAAACAAAAGAGGACTTGATCACAAAGTAAACAAATTAACATAATTACATGTATAGTTTTACTTTTTTCACTCTCCGTGGATTCTTTCATAACAATCTTCCACATTTGACTCCCAAGATGCAGAAATTACTATCATCCATTCTATCATATGCATCCATAGTTATAATTTTTCCATCTCATTAAGACTATGAACATCATACAACAATACTTTCAGGAGCCCAAGCCTTTCAAAATTTGAAAGTTGAAACGGTAAGCTACTAAACATTCTAATTGATAATCAAACAGAGAGAGTATAAAATAGATGGGGTGTAATATGCAAAGAATATACTTGTTGGAGGTGTGGAGAGAGAGTAGTAGGTTTTGAGAATGTAGAGGGATGTGATGGTAGCTTGTGTAGTTGGTTTTCTCTTGATCTGGGGTGTTTTGAGATCGTGGATCTGGTAGCTTGTGGATGTTATCTCAACCCTTAATTATTGGTGGCGTGGTTACATGTAGGCCGTCTTTGTAGAAAGATATTCTATAGTACAACACCATGCTCAAATATATATTATATAGATGTTGAGGATATTATTCTGAACTTCTGATGCCTTACTAAAGTTGGGAGTGGAAAATATGTTACCTTAACATTCGTGAATTTCAAATGTGGACACTTAATTTGGGATGAATGGAGTACTATAAGGTAGTCATGTGAAACATATTGGTATATAAGTTAACTCATAAATCATAATAAACACAGATCACCCTCGCCATGGTTCAAAGAAAAAGATCAATTAGAAACATATAAGCATTTGTAATATCTTTATCCAATTGACCCTTATTTTTCCACACCAATTCTTTAGAAAATATTCAATCGCTTGCTGTTATTATGATAAAGTTTATGTGGTTTCTTTTAGCAGTTACATTTTCTTCCCATATGAAAGAGTCTCATCTCAAAATCCATTATTTTTTGCCACACTAATTGTGAGCATGTTAATTTTGTATTTGAATCGCGGACATATGAAAAGAAGTGTCGGTGTCAGACATGGACACGTCATCTCATAGGTGTCCGTGCTTCCTAGCTCTTAACAGTTAATGAAAAAATATGTGTGTGAGAGTTTCTAAAACCTTTACCTTTGTTCTTAATTTTCTTATTATTTGATCAAATTAAGGAGGAGTTGAATTTTTCTTTTCTTCATATATAGATCGGTGCATATAATGAACTCTTCATTGAGTTATCTTGCCCTCTAAATTCTAAATAGATTGATTGGCATGTCTTGGCGATCTTAGTAGTCTCAGGTGTGATCAACATTCATTGGAATTTTCTAACCTGAATATATTGGATAATTGTTCACAGTGTATTTTGCTGAACTCAGTCATCTTTTTTTTTTTTTTTTATGTAAACTCTCGCTGTATTAATAAAAGTTCTAGTTCTGTTATATATGACAATTGAGTGGCATCGGGATTTTATAAGCTCAAATTTTGACATGTTCTATCCAAATATTTTTCTATTGGACCTTCCTTCATTCCTTTTATCTAGAGTAATTATAATATTTATGTGAATCAAGTTTTAATTGATGTTTTATTTCTGAAATGGGTGAATAGTTATGACTTAGGAAAAGGGGAATAACTATGAAATTTGTTGCAGGTTTTGTTGTCCAGGGTAAGCTTCTTTGGTTCAAAAGACGAGTCAAACTCAGCAAATCTCCACAATTACAGAAAAACTGCTGAGGCTATTATGTGTGGCCTCCTACCAAAATCTCCGACAGCTACATCCAGCAGAACAGATAGTAATCCCTCTTCAGTCATTTCTTCATATATCCCTCCGCTCTTCTTATTTTTCTGGCCATTATAACTTTTAAAAGGAATTTCTGTTGCATATTTTTCTTGTCGCACACACAAACATTTATGCATTAACACAAGGTTAGTTTTACTTTGACCTTCGTGCATTTTGCAAAATTGAATTTTGGCTCCCATAGTTTGCATTCTCTAAGTTCCCCCCCAAGTTTTTACATTATATGTTTTCTTTTGTGCATCTGGAAACACCCTTCTATTTTAATATGAAATTTCTAAATTATCCTGATCTTCTTCCTTTAATGTAATATCTCTAATCCTAATTCAAAACCTCCCAATTGTACGCCTGCAATTTTTATCTAAAAAGGTCGTACCCAGTGCACAAGGCTCTCGCTTAAATGCAGGGTCGCAAGGTCTGAGAGAGGCAGATGTCGACCGGCTTTACTCTCATATATGAATATGGAGAGGCAGCTCCCATGTCTCGAACCCGAGACCAACCGTAGTTTGGATGAGGGCACCAATGTACGACCTTTGCCTGCAATTTTTCTCTCTAAACTCTAATTCTCTGTAGATCCTTATTTACATTCCACAAGTGAGAGGTTGTTGGTTCTTAACTACGTAAGGATTATCATTGTATAATTAGAAAAAAAAGTTACTCTTTCCTTAGTTCCAACAGAATAAATTTCTGTAAACTTGGCGGACCCTGGTGGTGACATGGAGGTTATGTGATGTTGAGGTAGTGACTGAATAAATTTGTACAAAGAAGAGACTTAGACCTTCCATTCTTTAAGAAATATATAAGCAATACTATAATGCTCCTATATTTCTTTTGTAGTCTAGTCGGTTGTTCTGATCTCAACACCCCCCCCCCCCCCCCCCCCACCCACCCACCCACCCACCCAAAGCAACCTTTTTATTTACATTATGGTTTTTTCTTGCCTTTTCTGTGAAGGGTGTCTTTGTCATTTAACAGAGTTTGTCAAGCAGAAGCTGCTCTGTTCATGCATACAGGGATGCATATATAGAACCATTTTTATTCTTGGTGTCATGGGGTACTCAGACCTCTTATGGTACCTGGCTAATCCCCAAGTGTACGCGTAGACCTTCCAATCTGAACGAAATATAAACTTGAAACCCATGCAATCCAACTGCCTTCTGAAAAAAACAGACGTCCTCAACGAACACAGGCTCATTTTTCCATACCCCCCCCCCCCCCCCCCCCCCCCACACACACACACACACAAAAATAAAAAAAAATAAAAAAAGTTGCAGTTTTCTCTTTAAACCAGAAAAAGACAAGGAAGCCAACCCTCATGATCTAATATGATGTGAATATGGGTCTTTTCGTCATTTTTTAAAATTCTTTTATTCTTTCCAATGTTTAAAAAGGCGAATGAGGCGCTTAAAAAAAGCCTCAGGGTTGAATTTGAGGCTTACGCCTCACCCCTTTTTGTTGAGGCGGGAAAAAAAAAATTGTTTTTTCTTCTTAACTTAAAAAATGTTGTTTTAATCAACTAACTCTTAATTCTTTTTTTTTTTTTAATTTTATTTTTGTTTTAAAATTGCACTTAATGTTGTTTTTCTTTACTAATTTGTTTGAAATAAGTGTATAAATTTGTTTGAAACTATATTTTTGTTACAAATATATAGTTTGTTTGAAATAAATGTACTAACTTAACTTCAATATGACTTTTTTTTAAAAGGTTATTGTTTTTTTTAAAAGATTTATGTTTTTTGGTTTTCAACTTAGATCAATATATTTTCTTTAACTTGGACTAATATATTTTAAAGGTTGCTTTTTTTTTTTAATAAACTTAGGTTGATATGTTTTATTATTTTTTTTAATAAAGTTGCCGTTTTTTTAATCTTAGTTTGAAAATCAATGTTTTTTTAATAAATTTTCTTGTTAAGTTGCATTGATTAATTTATTGTCATATTATAAAATAACCAATATGTGAATGAAGCTAAAAAAATGATTTTGCCAATACGATTTTGCATTGATTAATTTATTGTCATAATGTAAAATAACCAATATGTTAAAAATGATTTTCTCAGATTACTTTTGTTTAAAAAGTTATATCGGGGAACAAAAAATTGTCAAACTATGTGAGAAAGCCCTCAAGGATGTTTTTTTTGTAGTTTTATTTTATATTTTGTTGTTATTTTATTTTTATGGTTTTATTAGTATTTTTTAATATTATTTTGCTCTTTTTTTTCTCTTTTCGGTGAGACTTGCTCCTCAAACGCCTCGAGGCTTATGCCTCGCCGCAACTAAAACGCCTTGCGTCGCCTTTTTAAACATTGATTCTTTCTAGTAGTACACTGTATTTTTCTTGTATTTTCTTTTGTTAGTATTTAGAGGAAGGAAGGCATCTAGGAACATAATTGTAATTAGATTGATAGCTTAGAGCCCAAGCAACCTCTTACCTACAAATACTTATTTATAGCCTCATTTGAGGCATTCTTCCCTTTTGAGATATATTGCTTTGAGAGAGTTTAGACGAGAGTTATTATCTTCTTGCTCCCATTTGACGTCATTTACGTCAATTGGTATCAGAGACTTGTTGGTTCTACCCGTTGTTATTGAAAAAAAACACAAAAATCGTAAACAACGACAAATGGGTTTTAAGAGGAGATGTGCTCCCGTGGAAACTCGTAATGAACGACTTGTGAGGATCTTGGATCACCTCTTGACGTGAATGAATGATCTTGAGACCCGCCTCTATTCCACCACCACCCAAAACCCTAACCCTAACTCAAGAAACCCTAACCCTAACCCCCAAAACTCCTCTACCTACGCTTCCGCAATGCATTTCACACCCTATCCAAAAAAAAAACCTAGTTCTACAAACCCTAATATTAATTACCCCCAACACCACAAGCAGTGGAGCTCCACCACCACCCTCTGCCACTTCTTGGCCATTCTTAGTCGCCGGCGAACCACCGCATATGGGGCAGAACCTGTGACGCACATCAACTCACTCCTGCCAGCGAGGCAACTCACTTCTGGTCATTTTTTTCAACAAGCAGCATACCTCCAGCGTTCAACTACCGCTCGCGACCCTCCCACTAGTGGTCGGACCACCATTCCGGTGGTCGGCAACAAGTTTCCTACCTTAGCAGCAGTCGGCCAAAGCCAAAACCCCTCTGATCTGAACCAGCAGGCCCTGATCTCTTCTTCCAGCATACGTCCGCCCCGACTAGTGGTGCCGACCATTTTCCGGTGTTGAAAAGCTCCGACCAGCCTCCAGGGCCCACTTCCAGCACCAAACCATTCCCCAAATGCCAACCCACCTCCTTTGGCCCCCTATCAAAGTCCTAACCCAATTGAACCCAATAAGTAAGCCCTACCACTGCTTGGTTTTGGCCAGAAACATCAAATCTTGGCCGGAAGCCACCCATATCAAGCCGACGGCCATGAAACCCTAGGATTTTGACTCGTTTTGGCCCAAAACCCTCCTATGCTAACCGATCTATCTTCTACCCGAGGTGGAACCTTCCACCAAATTCAAGAACTAGGGTTTGACACCTAGAAAATGGTTTTTGACCTCAGGATATTTTTGATGATTCACATGAGAGGCAAGAGGAAGATGATGATCTTGATGCACGAATTTAAGGATCTTCCTCAAATTTCCAGTAATTACTTTTGGCTCCACAATTTTTGCCTCTCTTCCGCATATTTTAGCGCTTTCACGCGATTCTCCAATTTTGAAGATTTTGTGCATCCTCAACTTTCAAAGCTCGAGGACTAGCTTTTTTCAAAGGCGGAGAGAATGGTGTGAATTGGAAGTTTAGGGGCTATTTTTAGTATATTTATGACTTTATGGCATTTTTGTTATTTTCTTTATTTGGGTGTATTTTCTTTTAGTAAATAGTTATTTGGTATTATAGAAAGGAAGTAACAAAGGCTAATACAGGTACATTTGTAATTAGATGATAACGTGGAGCCTAAGCTACTTCCTATCTATAATACTCCATTTGTATCCTCATTTGGGGCATTCTACATTTTAGATATTTTAGCAATTTTCTATGAATCATAGACTCGACACGTAATACGTGTTTCGACACGACACGCGACACGTGATTTTTCCAAAAACTAGGATACGTATAATATATAATATATGTTAAAATATATAATATATAATATATATTTAAATATATATATTAATGAAATAAAACAGATTTTTTTCCATAAAATACATTATTATAGCATTCTTAACATGAAATTATGAAAATGGACTTTACAAAACAAAATTCAAACACATTTTAACATTAAAAATTATAAATAAGGAAAAATCACAATAACAAAAGAAAAAAAAATTTAAAAAATAAAAATAAAAAAAATAAAAAAATAAAAAAGGTGTCCTTTTACGTGTCCCAGCACGTCGGCAACGTGTCCCAGCGTGTCGGTCAGCGTGTCAGCAACGTGTCCCAACGTGTCGACAACGTATCCTAGCGTGTTGGCAACGTGTCGGAGCGTGTTGCATGTCGAACTCGTGTCAAAACTGACTCGTGGCTTCTGGGAGAGTGTCGGTACTTCATAGGTAATTTTTGTGGGAGTTTCGGAGTCCCACGTCTAACAGGGCAATACATGAGCAATTCTTCCGTGTTGATTAGCATGTTTTTTGTCTCTCCCCTAGTTTGAGCCAGGAGGGGAAACAATCTGTATAGCTTTGCAAAGATGGAGACATGGAAGATGTTTTATTTCTGAAATTTAGGATTTAGATTTAGTATTGTGTTCTTGTCTAGTTGGGTCAAGGACTCTTGCTAGTATCTCCTCCTTTGTAGACGCTTAACTTAAAAATCTTCCCATACGTTTACATCGAAGTGGTAGAGAGCCTAGTCACTCTTGGTGTGTTTTTGGTATTATGTGTTCTTGAGTAATTTGTTTATGTAGTCTTGGTTTTGGTGCATGACAATCGGGATTTAGGTTGGGAAATCCTTTCATGCATCTCCACCTGCCCAAAATCCATGGTCACTTTTCTCAGCATGGACATGGTGCTTTGTTTCAAGTTTTGCACGGATAGATCTCTCATAATGTTATGGAAGGAAAGTGGCAGTATATCCTCCTTCATCTGAAGCCAAATATGAATCAAGCCAAGTCCCTAAGCTTTCGATGGCGGACATGCTCGTTCCACCAAACTTGGGCAAATCCTTTCAACTTTGTGGCGGCCAAATGAACACACTTATTCCCAAGACTCCTTTATACTTGAAACTTTCTCCAAAACATCTAATCAGTCACACCCCATGTGCCCATCGAAAGCTGGCACATTAACGCGGATATCCCGTGGATGATCTGTAAAATAATCCTAATAAGATATCATGTGTGGTTCTACCAAAAGGATCATCAAACTCATTGTCATCAAGGGGAACATTGATTCGACCTAGATTGCATGATCGACGAGGGCGATATGGTGGAGGGGGAGGAGCTTGCTACCCGAGGACTAAAAAAGGAGGAACTCTTCTCAGTCGGAAGACATATGATGTTCGAAGGGCCAATCTCAAGGTGGGTTGTGAACGATGATGTTCGAAGGGCCATTCAAGAGTGTCGGGTAGCACTGCACTTAAGCTTTAATCACGTTAGTTGCATATTTCTATGCAGGTCTTAGCAAAAAAAGGACTAGGTTATTTTGGGAAATATATTCAACCAACTCCAATCCTTTTACCCCTTAACATCTTAAAAGATTTCACAAAGCTTATGAACTAAAGATACATCTAATTTGCTCTATTACTGTGAATTTAGATAGGGATCCCAATAGAAATCCTCCCGTCTCATCGGTCTTAATGATGGTTGTATTTACCGATTTTCGCAATAATCCCTTGGTCGACAGCAGGATTAACCGCATTTTATATGTTTCGGATCTGTTTACTTACTTTTGAAGGACATTTAAACGTCCATTTTCAAAATTACAGTCGAAAAAAATACCCCCTTCTATTCAATATCTCTATGGGGTACAGAAGGTTCAAAAAGGCTTTAACAAAATAGAGATATATGGGATTCTTTTTCAATTTGTATCTACAAATTGGTGTCAACAAGGTTTGGGCCCTCGACATGTGGTATCATCTACCACATGCCTTACTAGTTGAGTTGAAAAGGCCTCGGTATTAGAATAGTGCAAGTATATACATGTATTGAGTGTTACTTTCACTTATTCTGGTGATGCGAGATTTAACTCTATGGCTATCAAATCAACCATGATACCAGTCTGTTACAAATTGTTGTGTCAAATTCTTAGAGATATGCCTTGCTCATGGTTTTCACGTTTTCCAAAGTCATCGTTGATTTCTCCGCAATCTTACCCAACTCTATGTGACCCTCATCAAACAGTCCGTTGTAGACTGTCTTGCATTTAACTGTGTCCAGATGAGTCCTAGCTTGGTTCTCTTCAGCTTAGGCAATGTCGTTGAAACTGGCTTGAGTTTCTTTTGACGCGTGGCCTTAAAAAATGAGGGAATAAACCCCTAGTTCAGTCGCTACTCTATCACCAAGGGAAGAGACCAATCCAGATTGAGGGTTGCAAAGATGAGTCGCACCTTCATTTACCATCTTGGAGTTGTCAGGGTCTTTGCGAGGTTGAGAATTCGAGGATAGAACCTTCCGTCTGTTAGGGATCAATTTCACTGTTGGAGGTTGCCCTTTGGTCAATATCTATGGGGGTTTGATACTTCTCGGGTGTTTGCTTCTCTAGTTTTGACCTATGAAGCACGAATACTCTCGGGAGGTCATGTATTTATTTTGGACATGTATGGGATATGCTGGGATACGCGCATCCTAGAGTTTCTATTATTTATTTGTTTATAAAATAGACCTGATACGCTAGGATTTGCCCTAATACGTTGGGATTATTTTTTTTTTTCCCCCCGGATGTTTCCTTCACTCTGATGCTTTGTTTTTCTTCTTTAAATTTAGAGTTGTGCTTTCTTTTTATAATTCATTATGAGTTAATTTTGAACCCAACTTAGGCTCCTCATTTCTATTTTTTTTCCTTTAGAGTTTTCCTCCTCAAAAGATAGTTAATTTTAAACCCAAGTTATACTAATATTCCGAGTTATATTTTGTATTGATAGACAATTAATTTGAACCCAAGAAATACAATATTGAGTAATTAAACTATAATTTTACAGTAAACAAAATTGTAAATTGTCTGAAAAATTGTCTGAATCTTTTTTTTTTTCTTTACAAAAATGTTTAAATCTTTTTTGTTGGAATAACCTTTTATGTTAATGATGTTTTATTCTAAAGGTGTTTGTTTGGTGACAACAATCATCAAATTTGACCATTTTAATATAATGTTGTTTGATGCTTTGCTATTATCTACTTTCATTTTATTCAACTTTATTATTAATATATATAAAATAAAATAATATGTATTTAACGTATCCTAGCGTGTCCGTATCCTACATGTTGGAAAAATCACGTAACCCGAATCGAGTTGTATCCTGTATTACGTGTCGAGTCTGTGCTTCCTAGGTTTTGTTGAAGAGCTTTGAATTATTAGACATTGGAGTTTTGTGATGAGCGACTTTTTATACATTTTTTGAAGAACCCGATGAGTACTTTACCATTGGGGTTCTCTTTGATATATTTGTCGAGGAGAAATGGGTGACACGTACTAAGTGGGATGTACGGAAGAGTTTGTGTTGGTGACTTCTATCCTATATTTAGGGAAAACGCTAACGTTCCTACGGTTCTTATCTTATCTGGTCTATGAAACGGAGTTTTGCTTGAGAGAATATATAAAGGGGTTGATATTAAAAGTTCAAACATACTCTACATAAGAATATATTAAAATGGCCAGACTATGAATAAAAGTAAGAAATAGGAATAGAAACAACCACAGCCAAAAGAACTGTACATTCAGTGTTGTGTAACAAAGGACAGAGATATAGTCCTATACTCCTATCCAGGATTAAAAACATTGGGATTAGATTAGCAGACTATGGATGGTTCAAGATGGAGAGTAAGCTCTCCGTCATCTCTAAAAGCGAGGTGTTTAGGTTCAAGTCTTCATCAATCGGGTGGTCAGACACAATCTAATAGTATATTATACGGATACAATTTACTATAGGCACGAGTATACTGTAGACACACGTAATTTTTTTTGTAAATATGGACTTAATAATGTCGTATATACAGATAATCTACTGTGAATACAGACTGTAGTGTCACAAACACAGGGTGATCGACACACTGTTATGACCCATGCATGAATATGCTAAAGCAAATTATAATCGTTTCATCCGTACAGACACCCAGGGTGCTGAAGGTATAACTAACCGGTGTGTCTCAGAACCGAAAATACCAGAACAGTATAATAATTGTGTCGTAGTCACGGGTATCTGCTAGTCTGTGCGTGTGTGTATATATATGTAGGGGTGGAAGGGGAGGGGGGGAGAGAGAATAATGTAAACTATGTCACGATTATGGGATAACGTGGACATTCCAGCAGATAAGCCTAGATTAATTCATCTTTGTAACCCTAAATTTTATGATTTTATCATTGTATTCTGTCTAATTGAAGGAATTAATTGACAGAAGTGAGATGCTTCACCCAGATAAATATAAGCAGGGGTCTCCAGATTGGATGATTTCCAGATTATGCTATTAATTTGACGATAAATGTGTGGGTTTCAGGACTAATGGCTGCTTCTAGTTCCACCTTATTATCCGATAGTATATCTCTAGTTACAATATAGTTTTCAGCCCTTGCATTTTGTTGGAATGAGATTACAACAAATGCCTTGCCTCGAGACAACGATGTTAAGTAAACCTGTTACATTAACAGTTTACTCTCCTCAACACCAATTGGTTTTAGGTGAGATGGCGTCATGATATCCGACAAGTCATTTAATAGAAGGAAGAATAGAGAACTCTTTACATAAAAAGGCTTTAGTAGTTCAAATATATATCACAAATTTAATAGATCAATCTGAGTATGTAGTTTGCACTCTATTTCCTCATACAATGAGCCATCAAGTCATAATTTCAAACTCCTAGGGGGGTTGGTGGTGGGAGGGTAAAATTTAAAACAGTCGGATGTGGATCTTTGAGTTACGAATTATCTGTATCGTGTATTGAACATGTCTACTTGTCTACATGTGATTTGTTACTACTAGCTAGGTTTTGAGTAGTCAAATGTAGCATGTTTATTTTCTTTCCCTTCATTTTTTATTTAAAAACAAATTGAGTTTGTGTAATAGCTACTTCCATTTCTGATCGTAGTTCCATTAAAACAGGTGGTCTGATATGGGTGAGTGAATGGAACGCTTTGCAGCATCCCGTGGCTTCTTCATTTTTGGCGGTCATTTACAGTGATTACATGCTTACATCCAGGACTGCAAAACTATCTTGCAATGGAAATACCTATTCAGCGGCAGATCTTCGGAAATTCGCCATGTCACAGGTACGCCTTGCATCTCTCTCTCAAATTCAAGAGCCACTATTTGAAAGTGAGAACTTTTTAAGAAAACACTGATACAGAACTTTAGCACATTGGTTATGTAAACACCCGCATAATGGAAAGTGAGACGAGAGGGATTATACCATTTATTAGGATTATAACCCAATAGTATTTTTTTTGTAGGCTGATTATGTATTGGGCAAAAATCCATTGAAGATGAGTTATCTTGTGGGGTATGGGGATAATTACCCAAAATATGTGCACCATAGAGGAGCCTCGATCCCAACAGATGCAACCACCGGGTGCAGTGATGGTTTCCGGTGGCTCGACTCAACTGACCCCAATCCCAACATTGCTGTTGGAGGGCTTGTAGGAGGGCCGTTTCTAAATGAGACGTATGTGGACTCAAGGAATAATTCAATGCAAGCAGAACCAACCACATACAATAGTGCAGTCATTGTTGGCCTTCTTTCTAGTTTGGTAACCACCTCTTCAGTGGTTCAATCTTTCACCTAAAATAACAACCTCTCTGTCTGAGTGATTGGTTGGTATGGTTTGTATTATAGTATATGCTAAAGTAAAAAAGAAAAATGCCCAAGTTTTTAAAGTTTTGCAAATAACCTCCTAAATGTTCTAATACCCCCCTGAATTATGCATTTCGCTGCAAGTACCCCCATTTTGGGTACTTTCTAGCCATGTTTTTTAGCTATACATGGTGGGTCTTTGTAAAAAGAATGTAGTTCAGGGGGGTTCTTGGTTATGAATAGTTTAGGGTTTTTCTTGCAAGAACTAAAAAATTATAAGTTTCTTTTTTCTTTTTTGCACGGTAACCTATAATATATGTATAGCTGTATGCCCCCATCGATGTTTTTTGTTTGTTTGTTTAAATAGTTTGCCTTGCAAGGTTGAATTGGTGAGAATGTTCTTCTGTTCATTATAGCTTTATTTGTTCAAGTAGTTTTTTATTTTTTAAATTATGATTCTTTTTTCTAGCGGTATTGTGTGGCAGTCAGGTTACTGGTCCCATATTTCTTCCGCAGTTGATAAATGGGGGTTCTGAGATCACAGTGAATAATGCCTTGTATCTAGTTTTCCTTTCTGTTTCCATTTCATTTACGTCTGTATTGGTTGAATAGTACTATTAGTTCCTCGTGCACAATCCTAAAAAAGGAAAATTCTAGGGAGACAGAGGCATGTGTCCGCTTCATTGAATTGATGTATCCACTAAAGATGTTCACCAATGACATATAAAGACGTGTCACCCAGATACATCCTCAAAGTGTATCTCCTTGACGCCATTCTTGAAAAAATGTTCACGACTGTTGACAATATATCAATGTTCGCAATAGCCAAAAGCAGCCTTGAGGCATTTTCACTGGACGAGGTCCATAATCAAAAGTCAACAAGACGTCATCATAAGAAAAGAAAAACAGCAGAGTATCATCATATTCTGAGTCATAACATTTTTTTTATTATCCTTCTTTATAATATTGGTATATACAAGTATAGAAATACGTATGTTTAGTTAATAAGCTGAAACTTAGGCAGTGGCTAGCCTTGAGACACTATAGACTCGAGACGTTATGGCCTAGAAAGTTTGAGCTATGGGTTTGCTTTGTGTTGCCTGCCGTGGACTCGAGGCGGGCCTTAAGGATATAGCTTCTGAAACTATTTCGAACATTGTAATATCATATACATATTATATGTATATGAAAAATTACCCGAAACCACTTTTTTTTTTCTTCGACTCTGAACCTCCACATTCAAATGAACCAATTTTTTAAACTCTCCCATGCGGGCTAAATTGAGGAGATGTGCGAGAGTCACTCAACATACTCCCTGCTTACTATTAGGTATCCGTTGGAGAGTTTCGAATCTTAGATCAACGGTTATAATCCGTGTCTATCATGTTTCCTTTCTTACCATTGTGAGAATCAGAATAGATACCATAAACCACCTTTTTAATGATGTCAAACAAAGGGTTAGTCTAAGCCCTAATGGCCACTGTATATCCCTCGTTGAAGTGAGAGGTTGTGAGTTTAAAAGTCATCATTCCTCTAATTCATTGAGAGTAAGATACTCTAAGCAAAGGGGCTTGCCCCGATGGTTACCGTAGGCCCCTTGGCTAGCAAGGGTCATTCGTTCGAGGCCCCCCACCCCGGAGGCTTGAACTTGTGACAAAAAAAAAAAAGACTCTAAAACCGACACATGTAAATGTAATTGTTTTTGCGGGATCAAGGAATGAGGGGTTAATTACACTTGGACCTCCTAAATTTTATTGTCATGCACATGAGGCTATTTTGGTCCAAGTCAATATAAAATATTTAAAAAAAAAAGAAGAGAAATTGTATAAAAACATTCAAAAAATATTTACAAAATCTTATAATTACAAATAATATTTAATAAATCTAAAAATGATAGAAAAACAGTTAATTGTATTGACATAAAAAAGCTGAAAAAAGTATTGAAAAATATTTTAATAATTTGGCTAATATTGAATAAAAATCTAAAAAAACTATAAAACCCAGAAATAAAAAAATAAATATGTTTTCACCCAAAAAAAAAAAAAATTTTTCCAGCAAAATTTAAAAAAAAATGAATTTTAGATTAAAAAGAACTGTTTTGTAATCGATAATTATCATCAAATATACCAAACAAATGAATTAAAAAAAAAGTCATGCAACAATCTAAAAAAAATATCTAAAAACATTTGATAAACATTTTCACCAAAAAAACCCACTCCAAACAATCGCAACACCCTAGTCTCAGCAAAAAAAAAAAAAAAATGCTCAAAATAATCCTAATCCCACCCCTGATTCAACCCCCTATCCCCAGTCCCAGGCCCGCCCTCCCAACCCTAGCATCGCATCCCCCCCCCCCCCCCCCCCCCCCCCCCCCGCGCGCGCGCGGATTCAACCGTCCAGCCCAACCCCGATTCAAACCCACATTTTTTTGTGTGTATGTGCGTGGTCATGCGCGCGCGCGTGTGTTTGTGTGTGAGAGAGAGATGAATGCTTGAACTAGAGAGTGAAGAGAAACATGTGTAGATGAAAGAAGAGAGAGAAGATCGTGAGAGAGAGAGAAACCTTAGTTTTTTAAAAAAATGGTAAAATATTAAAAAAAAAAACCTTTACAAAAGTCAAAATTGTTGGCACGTGTCATTTTTTGTCAAAAATTTAATGGTGTTATCGTTTGGAGGCTACTTGTAACTGTTTATAAAGTTTGGTGGATTAAGTGCAAAAACTGAAAGTTCGGTGTTGAAGCAATTCAAGTAAAGGGAAGTAACGTTCAAGGGATTCAAATGTAATTAACCCCATAATAAAAGTCTTCATAGTTGTAACTTGGAAAGAAGGGAATAATTAGGGAGGAACAATGAATAAAGAGATTTAGATATCACCTTTTTACGAAAATATTGAAGAAAGAAAAAGCCCACATTAGTGATACTATTTTCAATTTACTCAATTAATCAATTCGAGTGTAACAACCAATTGAAAAAACTCTCCATTCACTAATGGCGTACAAGGGTTTACAGTCACTCACTAAGTATTCGCTTAAAAGTAGAATATCTTTGAAATACCCCCCCCCCCCCCCCCCCCCCCCCCCGTCTGATAAGCTCCCAACATGACGCGGCAGGGGAACACGGCCATATAACTAAATTGATTGATCAACTTAAGTTAAAGAATGTATTATTGTTAGAGGGTCTCATATGAATTTGACACGTAAACTAATGCATGTCTTATAAATTTACGTAACTAGTCAAAAGTCAAGTAATTAATTTAATCAGTGTAATATTTACCCTTTTTTTTTGGGTAATGAGGGAGCTTCCTAAGAACGAGCCACTTTGTGAAATCCCCCCTTAGTATCAAACCCCGGGATTAGATTTTACACTCGCCCAAAGTGTCCCAATCAGTTTATGTCAAGAACTTGGTATTGGCGGTGAGTATCATTCCCACACCAGCGGCTACTTTATTTCACTTAACCGAGGAAGAGTTCCCATTATCAACGCCTAACGTCCAAAAGAGCTGGCCCCAAGACTGGAACTAATGACCTCAAGGCTTTACCAAGAGTCTCAACCAGTTGAGCTATCACTTGGGATCTGGGGTTCTGTCATATTACCCTTAATCAAGGAGGGGAGTACATTTTAAGCAAGTAGGTAAAAGTTGAGAGGGACAGGCCAACAACCGGCTATCATTAGTAAGCACATGACATGATTGTGTGAGTGAATGACCACTCTCCCGTTGGCCCTTCAACTTTGGTATCATGACTGAGGCTTTTGGACGTTTGTCCTATAACGTATAAACTACTTTGGTAAAACTAAAATAAACGTAGAATCCAAGGCTCCTCGAATAACTACTCCCACAAGTTTACTCGTTATCTCTTATCTGTACGGATTTAAGCCCTTTTCTGGTCTTTTTGACTCGTATTCTTTTAAATTAGTCAGTGCTATTTGAATGCATCTCTTTCGGGACCAATTTGTAAACAAAGAAAGCACTTGTCCTTAAAGGAACGTGGCCAATTGCTCATGATATCTCTAGGCCATTTTGACATGTTGCCTGTTATTACAATCATTTTGTATAATTAAAATTTGAATGATGCTACAAGCAACAAGACAATTTGTATAGTTCCGTGGCAGTTAAAAGTCTTGTTGCGGACTTGGCGCTATTGATATGCAAAATAACAACTTGTGTGCATGATATCCAAATCTGGAGATGCACTGCTTACAAAATAGAATAAATTCAATGTATGACATTGACATACAAGCTGTTGATGTGGTAACACGACACCTCCCGTGTCAACATTTGTCTTGCGGCACCATGAACAAAAACTCAACGCTCCTTGGTTTAAAAAAATCAATAAATAAGTCAATTTTGGACTGGTAAGTCCAACACTCGGGCCATATGTTCAACATTGGGTCAGTAGTAGACCAAACACACGAGTCATTAAGTAGAAAGATTCTAGACAAATAATTATGGAAGGTGCTTTGGAGTTGTTAACTTATGAAGTTTAAATTTTCTTTTTTTGGTAGCATATCATGAGGTGTTCGGGTCAACTTATGTGTACCCAAATTAATCCTCATTCGTAGTTTGTGACTTTCGCTGACGAAACATTATTTTGATAGTACCAAAAATCGAATTGAGATCAAACCTTACACTAAAGACTCTAAATATAGCATTGGGAATTTTATTGCTCCCCCCACTTTCATTGTTACCCTTATCGTTCCATGTATTTCTTTAATTTTCTAGTTGCACATCATCGACAACTGTGATGGGTCACTTTCAATCCGCTCGCACATTATTCCACATTCACTCATCAAGTGACATCAAGTATGCCGTCATACAAGTCTTTCATATAAATAGTTGTCATTAAAGATGGACTTCGATTAGACGGACTTCCATCCATCACACATAAAACAACGATTTAGTCTAAGTGACAAAATCTACACATAAGGAGAACCTATGAGTACGAACACTTCTCCGAAGGCCGCGTACGAGTGTCGGACATGCAAGGGACACGACTGGGACACGTGTCCGACACGTCACGTGACGTGTCGGGCTTAAAAGGCATTTAAAAATAGTTGGACACGCAAGGGACACGGCTGAGACACGCAAGGGACATGGCTGGGACACGTAAGGGACATGGCTGATATAAATATATAATAACTTTAAAAAAAAAGGGGGCAGGAAACATATGTTTTTTTTTCTCATTTTTCTCACCTTTTTCTCACCTGTTTATTCTTTTTTTTAATCTCTTGTTCAATAAATTGCATTAGCAATATGCATTTTGATTGTTATTATTAGTATGGGATTTAGTATCATTGTGATGTTTGATGTGTAGAATGGATTTAATACTCTTAATGCTTATATGTTTAATGTTGTTCTTAGTATGAGATTAGTATTATTGTCATATTTCATATTTTTTATATATAAAAATAATTATAAAAAATATTTATTTAATACCGTGTCCCCCGCCGTGTCGTGTCCTGATTTTTTTAGATTTGTCGTGTCGGCGTGTCCGTGTCGTGTCGGACACGACACCCGTGTCCGTGCTACATAGAGGAGAACCGTCTTGAATACAAGTTGAGCGTGCACGCTCTCGATTGTTGCTACCCAATTTCAGTGCAACAGTTATTCTGAATTTATTATACATCATTTTCACCACATTTTCTTATACATTATGTTATGTCACCTTGCCTACCTTCAACCACCACTCCACCACCATCATCCACACATCAAAAGTCAACCCAAAATGTGATCAAAATAGAATTCAAAAGTGCTTAAAAGTCCAAAATCTTGTTTGTTCTATTAGTACAACAAATGCTATCTTGATTATTTCACTGCTTTCACTTCATTTCTAGTTGTTAAATTATATTTATATCACTAATCTGAGCCTTTTAAATATAAGTATATCTTCAAATCTACTTTTATAAATCCAAAACCCCCCAAAAAGGGATCCATACCATATTTTCCAATTTAGAGCACTTTCACAATATTTCACTTAATTTTCATAAATCAAAATAGACACTCTAGATTCTAGTAACTAATTATGGGCTAGACTGCAACCTTGTTCATATTGCAAACTATGTAGACTATGATGCCATTTTGGGCTACGTGGGCATCTCGAAGTGTTTTTTGAGTTCAAGTCCTTCTTTCCTTACTTCATATAGTTTATTACCCATATATCGACATTTTATTATTATAGTTAACATGTTTTATTCATTTAGTTAGATTTCTTACATTTATTACCTCTTTAGCTATCCCATGTACGCGTTTCTATTATGAGATTATGATTTTGGAGTGTCGCTAATAATTTAAACTTTGTATACATTCTCTTATTATATTATTCATATTTAATTAGTTTATATTCTTAGGAGGATTCATTTCCATCATTCCCATGATGTGGATATGATAATTCCACTCCTCACACACATACACACGCTTACACTTTCATGCATATATTCATTATTCTTCACTTTGCACACATAACATATTTAACACATATGAACATATTCATACATTAGGAGATGTAGAATATTTTAGCCCGTGAGATACTAAAAGGGCATAGTGGGTGCCTAACACCTTTCAACTTCGTAACATAGTCTCCAAGCCCATGTCTCATTTGATTTTGCATGCACTAGTTGTCTTTTATGCTATCTCTTCGGAAGTGTCTACCCTATTTGCATGTTTTGATTAAACTAGGTTGTCGACTCTGATCTCCACACATTAACACACCTCACATTGTCCATGACTACTATTTATGTCCTCTTAGCCCATTATCCAAGCGCGCGTGAAAATTCCGTCACCCCACCACCATTTTGGGGCGTTTCACTATCGAATGGGGGCCAAATGTCCACAGTGGAGACTCCGTTGGGGGCATTTCGAGGACTAGATTATATTATACACATTCTTTGTTTTTATTTCTCCTACATCATTTTCTGCATGTGTGTAGATATTGTCACTTGTATATTTACTTATCTTATCTCCTATTCTATATTCTCACGTGTTTTATATGTCATGTGTATATTATGTCATCCATGCATATTTCTCTTATGTACATACTGATCTCCTCATCACATTTATATCCCACTTCTTCTATCGCACGTTTCACTCCACTTGTATATTCACATACTTCACTTCACTTGTATATTTCCATGCTCCACTTCACTTATACATATTCCCACGTTTGACTTCACTGATATGTTAGTTCTCTTACTCCATGCCTCTTTTACTTCAGGCTTTTGTAGTTGTACATATCTATACTCCATGCCTCTTTACTTCAGGATTTGTAATTGAACATATCTATATTATCATACATAATAATTTGCATAAAATACTAATAAGACTCATCCATTTACACACTACATTACATGATCATTGAGTATTGACCATATATTTATCCCGTACTAGGATGTCACTTTGTGATGGGTTGATGGTTTTGCAAAGCGCGATTAATTAAACCTAAGCAATATGCTCCCACCTTCCATTATCCAAGTACCCTCGATGTATATCAAACAGTTTCCCCGCATCGTATCACTTGAATGAACTCATACCGGGAGGTATATAGTATAAACTAATTCATGTACGACATGTATATAGAATTTTCTCTCACACGTACTTTCACCACGGGGTATATAGTGAGGCAATTCACGTAGACTCGAGTAATGGCTTCTCCACACATATTGATGAATGACTTCCCTAATAGGAAAGAAGTATATCATGGAAGTCATGCCAAAAGGGGGAACCCCTACAATAACCTCCTATGCATAACCTTCATACAAATATTTTCCCTTGGACACTCATATCTAAATTGGTGGTTTCAATGCAAAACTCTATCGAAATTCTAGGTCATCTTATCGCTCAATTTTATGCTTTTTCGCCCATTTTAAAACAGGATTCTGTCCATGATAAATCAAACCGTATCTTTCATTACGCACCCTATTTTCTCCCAAACTCGGGTCCTGTCCGACATTTCACTTTCACCTGAGGGGGAATATAATACAAGTAAAACCTAATAATAACAACTACATTGAGGGCATTTCCCCCCTTTCCCCCTTTTAAAAAAAATATACCAAAAGTATTCTTTTCATTCCTAAAATAAAAGAAAACATTTTTTTCTAAAATTAAAGCGCTTCCCTCTCAGGTGTAACCTTATTCCCCCTAACTTGACTTGGATCCTAACTTATTATGGTTCTGAAAAGCCCCGGATTTTAATAATGTCAAATTAAGATAATAATTTCCTTTTAAATAAATGCGGAAGCGTTGAGATGGTTTTAACTTTCAAAACAAACAACAAGTTTTAATTTCTTCAAAACAAATTAAAACATATATAATTCAAGTCCTAGAATTTGCCTAAATCATAATTAACAATTATCCAAAGTTAGGCGAAACCAAATTAATGCAAGTGACTAGAATTACACAATTTTACCCAATATTAAATTAAAGTCCAATTTTAATATAGTGTGAGAATTAAACCGAATTTTATCTTGAATTAAATCTAAAGCATGCGTTCTAAATTTTGAGCAAGATAAAAATAAACAATGACACACTACACCGCGATGTACGAGGAAAAACCCACTAACGGGAAAAAACCTCGGGACGGCCCTAGCCTCAAATCCACTAAAAACGGTATTACAAAATACAAGACAAAAGACTTACTTCCTAAACTCGAACCCTCTCAAGTCGTGATGCTCCTTCTTGTATCAACCTCCAATTAGCGGATAACCAACGGAGCTCCACCGTGGTCTCGGAATACACCGATGGGACTTTATATGGTCACCGTCACCCAAGCATGGAGCCTTTCTCCTTGTGGGTAGAATCTCAACAAAAGTCTTCTTTGTGATGGGGTGTAGAAGCAAACCCGAAACGTTTCTTGAATTCGGTAGAGAAAACCGGTGCCAAAAACTCCAAGCAATTGATATAAATATAGAAACTTGGATAAACAATTATTGGGTGTAAACTAGAGTGTGTATGAATTTTTCATTAAAAATTAACACTCAAAACTTGAACATTTTCCTAAACTAATTTTGCTCTCAAACTCTCTTTTGGAGATAAACAAATGTTGGAAAAGTTGTCTTGGAAAATGTGTTTCCCGCACATAATAATGCATGAAAAAAGTTGGTTGAAAACCAAGTGGAGGAGTGGGGAAAAACTGCAAAAAACTGCCAAATAACTGTTCCCGCTGGAAGTTCGTTCGAACGAACGTGATTCTCGTTCGAACGAGACTTCTAACGAGTGACCAGCCTGGGCTCGTTAGAAGTTCATTAGATACCTCGTTAGAACGAACATTCGTTCGAACGACATATCGAACGACATATCGAACGACTGTCCAGTTAGGGTCGTTGGCAAAACTCGTTCGAACGAACTTGGTTCGAACGACAAAACTCGTTCGAACGAAATCTGGTTCGAACGAAAAAAACTCGTTCCAACGACATTTCTAACGAACGACCAGAAAGATTGAAAAATTCGATTTTGGCCCAGAAACTTTTATATACTTATTTTAAAGTTCTTAATTGATTCTTTCTGAAAATAAAATGCAGTTTTTATTTCACCTAACACCCAATACATATTGTTCCAAGCTCCTATATACATATAATTACATTCATACCTTGGGAGCATGGAACCTTAGTTGATGACGTAGAAACGAGGCACACAAACCGGCATTTTGATGAAGCTTTAAGTTCTTTGCCGCTACGTCTTCAACATACACTTCATAGGCTTGAGAATATTACAATAAATACTAACCTATGAATAAATGTTTTTGTCCGGAATTGAGCCAAAACTATATATGGACTCAATTGGAAATTTGTGTCCTTACAAATCTCCCCCTTTGGCTATTCCGGGACAAAAACCAAACAAAAATCCTAAAGGGCCATCAAGCTCTACTAGACTCAAAACATAACCCGCCCAATCTTGACTCAACCCAAGGATCAAACGCTTTGCCATAGAAAGATGCCGCTTTATAATAATTCTTCCTGCACACTTAAGCAAACTCATCAAATGCATAGGGAATATCAAAATATTAAATGCAATTAATTAATTACTCCCCCTAAATTAATTCTCCCTTTAAACACATGACCTACTTAGAAAGACGTCTCCCCCTAAGATAAATCTCCCCCAAACGAAGATACGATAATAATAGGATTAGATATCATCATTCTCCCCCTTTTTGTTCGGGAATAGGCAAAGGATAAAGAACTAATAAACAGCATGTGAAAGCTTAAAGTGATAAGACATGAAAGCATATGGGCAATTAAAGCAAGGCAAAGACAAACAGATATCATATATATATATACTTTAAATTTATCAATAAGTACATGCATATATAAATAGATATAAACACACACATGACACAAAATACAATAAGTTTGCACACTCGTATGGCAAAAATGTGTCATATGGAAACGGAAGTGTAGGGGTGTGAACTAGCAACAATTAAATTTAGATCCAAACACTTAAGAAACGTTCACGGAGTTCTCATTTGATTGCAAACTTTATCACATTTAAATATAACCTCATGTGACAATATAAAGATTGAACTCAATGAACAAACATACACAATGCATACAAGCCTAGCATGATGATGATTCTACAAACCAAATAGAGTCATGACATTAAAGACAACTAGGATAAACGGACATTGTGCAAACCGTTGATATACCATCCAATTCTCCCTCAATGAGCATATATATTCTTTTGTTTTTGAATGAATATATCAAACAAACATAGGCCTTGGCAATTGTTTTCTGTTTAATGCCAAATATTCTGTTTTTAGGCCTTTGGATCACGTATATCTTTTAGATCCAATCAACGGTGGCTTACTATCGCAAAGGATTTAATTCATCCTTTCGGAGCCCTTCCCCGTGCATATATTTATTTATCATGTTTTCATTTTTCACACAAATCTCACATGCAACGGATTTTGACATGCACTAGTCCTCCTAGGTCATAGATATGTAGATGACTAGATTGATAGGAGAACACCTCAAAAAGCTCAAATATAACATGTGACATTAAGATTTCAAAAGAGCTCGTGCATGTGTGAATAGAGGCATATAGAAATAGAATTCATTTAAACAATACAAAATCCAACTACTCCATATAAAACATGGTAAAGAACATTTTAAGGATTGAAAATCTAAACCAAAAGTTCTAGCCACATGGAAGCGTAAACGATAGGATTCAAACACAAATATATGCCATATAAAGTGTGTCAAACAAAAATACACACAAAATAAAATCTTTTTGAGTTTTTAACATTTTTAATCAAAAATAGATATTTACTCAAAAGGACAAACAAAAATCATTTGTATTTTTCATTAAGCTTAAATGAAATAAATAAAACACAAATGATAAACAAAAATCTTTTTATATTATGCAGTCGATTCAAACACAAAATATAATACAAAAAGATAAACAAGTCATAATTTCTAGCATGTGATATGAAATAAGGCAATGACTAGAAAATGACTAAACAAGCATACATTTAGCATATGAATATAGCATGAAGTACAAACGCTAAAGTATGCAAACACTAACACATTCATCCATTAGATTTAGCAAGGGAGGAAGCATGTGTAAGTAAATGAGAATCAACAACCCTATTTTGTAAGGTAACCAAGTCGGATTTCCGAACCCAAATTAATGAGGAATGACTGTCTTGGGGTGTAGGAACGTTAACTACCGTGGTTACTTTACTATGGGGTTTTCTAGGAATTCGTTTAAGATCTAAACAAAATTTCCTAAGATGACCTTGTCGACCACAATGTGTACAAGTGAGAACATGTCGAAAAGATTTACTTAAGGAGTGATCTTTAAAAGTAGTCCTAGTTGATTCTCCTAAAACATTGGTTTGGGCATTATGAGTAAATTCATTACAAGGATTGAAGCCTAAACCACAAGTGTCATTTTTAATTTGGACCGTTCCTAACATTTTATCTAGTTTTTCCGAACGACACTCCAAATCAAATTTGACAATACTAGAATCTTTTAATTTATTTTCCAATTCAACAATGTTAGATTCTAGTAAAACATTTCGCTCTTCAAAAGCAAGAAGCTCCTTTTTCAAGGATTCCATTAAACCCCTAAGGCTATCTCTCTCGCCTTCTACATAGTTAAGCTTCTCTTGAAGAGTCCTCTCACGTGTCCTAAGGTCTTCTATTAAGGCACTTTCATCAATGACCTTGACACTCTCTCTCAAACTCGCTTCTAACTTCAAATTCGCTCTTTTCAATTTAATAGATTCTTAATATAATTCATGGAAAGCATTTTGAAGTTCACTCTCATCAACCTCTTCTTCATTTTCACTCTCTCTTTCTTCTTCACTCTCACTATCATCAAAAATAAGAGAATCATGGACAATGACATTGGAAGTGGCATGTGCTATTATTTCATCATTCGATGAGTTCTCATTATCACTCACATGTCTAGCCATAAAAGCCACAAAATTTTTCTTAGTGGGGGAATCGGGCTTTTCTTCCTTATCACTATCACTAAGGGTAGCATTATATGAAATAGGTCGCTTACCATCTTTCCTTAGTTTATTGGGGCACTCATAAGCCCTATGGCCATAACCTTCACAACCAAAACACTTATTAGACTCGTCCCTATCTAAATGTTCATTACTAGGTTTAGGGATTTTCTCGGCTTTAGAAATCTTCTCGTTTTTATCATGTTTAGAAGTATCAAATTTCTTAAAATCATTTTTAACATTATCTTTGTTAAATTTAAGAAATTTTCTAAATTTACGAGCAAACAAAGCCATGTCTTCCGAGTCACTATCACTATCGCTCTCTACTACTTGTTTGACCTCTTTACGGGCTTTTAAAGCAACACCCTTTTCAATTTTCTTTTCAGTTTTAGAGGGAAACATATCCAGTTCATAGGTTTGTAAATCACCTACAAGCTCTTCTAATTTCGTAGAGGCTAAAGTGGGTAAAGAATTTAAAACGGTCACCTTAGGAATAAATCTATCGGGTAGGGACCTCAAAATTTTCTTTACAACACGGTCGTCAGGTATTTTCTCTCCCAAGTTAAAGGATGAATTAACAATATCAGAAAGTCTAGCATAAAATTTATCAAAAGTTTCTTTTTCATCCATTTTGATAGTTTCAAATTGAGTGGTGAGGTTTTGGAGTTTTGAAGCTTTAACGACACTAGTTCCTTCATGAGTTAATTGTAAAATATCCCAAGCTTCTTTAGCGGTTTCACACGTCATAATACGACGGAATTCATCCGGTGCGACAGCGCTAAACAAGGCATTTAAACCTCGGGAATTAAAGTTAGCAAGTTTAAACTCATTTTCAGTCCATCTATCGATGGGTTTGGGAACACGTTCATTTTCAATTAGATGAGTTGGTGGGGAGTACCCGGTAACAACAGACATCCAAACACGTTCATCGATAGATTTAAGTGCCGATTTCATTCGCGCTTTCCAATACGCGTAGTTTGAACCATCAAAAATAGGAAATTTTGAAAATGGGGAAAAATCCATTTTAGCCAAAAATTAAAGGATCTTAACGAAATAATTTATCGTTTTTGGCTCTGATACCAATTTGAAAAGCCCCGGATTTTAATAATGTCAAATTAAGATAATAATTTCCTTTTAAATAAATGCGGAAGCGTTGAGATGGTTTTAACTTTCAAAACAAACAACAAGTTTTAATTTCTTCAAAACAAATTAAAACATATATAATTCAAGTCCTAGAATTTGCCTAAATCATAATTAACAATTATCCAAAGTTAGGCGAAACCAAATTAATGCAAGTGACTAGAATTACACAATTTTACCCAATATTAAATTAAAGTCCAATTTTAATATAGTGTGAGAATTAAACCGAATTTTATCTTGAATTAAACCTAAAGCATGCGTTCTAAATTTTGAGCAAGATAAAAATAAACAATGACACACTACACCGCGATGTACGAGGAAAAACCCACTAACGGGAAAAAACCTCGGGACGGCCCTAGCCTCAAATCCACTAAAAACGGTATTACAAAATACAAGACAAAAGACTTACTTCCTAAACTCGAACCCTCTCAAGTCGTGATGCTCCTTCTTGTATCAACCTCCAATTAGCGGATAACCAACGGAGCTCCACCGTGGTCTCGGAATACACCGATGGGACTTTATATGGTCACCGTCACCCAAGCATGGAGCCTTTCTCCTTGTGGGTAGAATCTCAACAAAAGTCTTCTTTGTGATGGGGTGTAGAAGCAAACCCGAAACGTCTCTTGAATTCGGTAGAGAAAACCGGTGCCAAAAACTCCAAGCAATTGATATAAATATAGAAACTTGGATAAACAATTATTGGGTGTAAACTAGAGTGTGTATGAATTTTTCATTAAAAATTAACACTCAAAACTTGAACATTTTCCTAAACTAATTTTGCTCTCAAACTCTCTTTTGGAGATAAACAAATGTTGGAAAAGTTGTCTTGGAAAATGTGTTTCCCGCACATAATAATGCATGAAAAAAGTTGGTTGAAAACCAAGTGGAGGAGTGGGGAAAAACTGCAAAAAACTGCCAAATAACTGTTCCCGCTGGAAGTTCGTTCGAACGAACGTGATTCTCGTTCGAACGAGACTTCTAACGAGTGACCAGCCTGGGCTCGTTAGAAGTTCATTAGATACCTCGTTAGAACGAACATTCGTTCGAACGACATATCGAACGACATATCGAACGACTGTCCAGTTAGGGTCGTTGGCAAAACTCGTTCGAACGAACTTGGTTCGAACGACAAAACTCGTTCGAACGAAACTGGTTCGAACGACAAAACTCGTTCGAACGAAATCTGGTTCGAACGAAAAAAACTCGTTCCAACGACATTTCTAACGAACGACCAGAAAGATTGAAAAATTCGATTTTGGCCCAGAAACTTTTATATACTTATTTTAAAGTTCTTAATTGATTCTTTCTGAAAATAAAATGCAGTTTTTATTTCACCTAACACCCAATACATATTGTTCCAAGCTCCTATATACATATAATTACATTCATACCTTGGGAGCATGGAACCTTAGTTGATGACGTAGAAACGAGGCACACAAACCGGCATTTTGATGAAGCTTTAAGTTCTTTGCCGCTACGTCTTCAACATACACTTCATAGGCTTGAGAATATTACAATAAATACTAACCTATGAATAAATGTTTTTGTCCGGAATTGAGCCAAAACTATATATGGACTCAATTGGAAATTTGTGTCCTTACAGGTTCACTATTCGACCACCTCAGAGTTCTACGTTATCCTCACTCTCACTTACTTCAGAAGAGACAAAACAGTCCTCTCGGAGCTACATCATGCAAAAATTTAATTAAGAAGTCAACCTTAAGGAATATTTGATGACCATAATACCGCAACTTAGTGCCAATATCGATAGTCCACAGTCATATATCAATAAGTTACAAAGGAACAAGGCTCAGATCCTAGAGACGCACGAACCATATTTCTTTCCAAATCGGAAAGCCTCCTTCTATTTTGTCATGGATCAAGGAATACCCAAACCTATATGGTACCCTTACTAATACTAAAATTCTTAGCACATTGGAATGCCTATGCGTGTCTTGCATGTCAGTGAGCCTCTGTATGCTCATTTGTTTATGCTAAACTTGCTCAACAGGGGCTAACTTGCATATGTTTGTTCCTACAAATCTTAAAAAAAAGAATTCAGTATGGTGAAAGAAGACCTCAAGATTCTCTCTTGCAAGTTTAATTAGGTGAAACTTCAAGGAATTATGTAATTATACCCGTATATCTCCCTATACTAAAGCTCATCTTCCCGAGAAATAAAAAATGCCAAATATTGAGAAGTTTGGAGGAAGCGGACCCCATGGTGCAGCTATCCAACTATCATTGAACCATGAGTTTTCTACAATCCACTAAATAAATCATGGCCCAAATGTTTTAAAAAACCCTCTCCAATCCAACCACTTCATGGGCATCAAAAGCCCACATTACTGATGTCAAAAGATATTACATCGAGCTTTACGCTCCCTCTCAAATTTTTTTTAAGACTTTCTCTCCCCTAATATTATTAAACTGTTGTACCCTCGTCCATTATCTGATCCTCTTCCTATATACTTCAAGCATGATTCCCACTATGATTTTCATTAGACTCCTGGGCATACCATTGATCAGTGTCATTATCTCAAGAATGTTATATAATGTCTCAGTGACGAAGACATTATCTCCCTCCCGCGGGACAAAGCCAAACACTACCTAGAATTCTTTACATTCACACTAAGCCTGTATGAATTCCATACTAATTTATGAAGACTCAAATTTCGATCCCTTGAACAAAATCAAGCCCATAAATAACCCTACTTCATCCATGAACTCAAATAGTTCTATAGCCCCTATCTAAACATGTATAACTAATTTGTTACACCCAAAAATTGCTTAGGGTATGGACCTTATCTTAATGATAAGAGCTTGTATAGAAGGACAAACCAAGTCAGATACACAAATCATGGATTTACCAGCCGTCCTAGATTAGCTAAAGGAATTCAAAATAAAATTTTCTTCAAGATGGACTCTTGAAGAATAAAATTGTGATAATATAAACAATATCTACGTGGAAGCCCACAACCCTATTAGTTCCATGACTGGTTTGTAGCTCTAGAGGTATTTAGCCTTGGTTGCATAGTCTAAGTTCTGATAGAAGAAAGTATAAAGAAAGGAATATTTTGTGAAGCTCCCTATCTCCTCGTTGCAATAAAACTCAAGGGATACTTGGTACTATATCAGAAAAATATATCCTCAACATGGGAAGATTTTTATTTTGAATCACTTGAGGTCATCCAATGTACAGACTTTTCAAGGAGTAATCAGATAGCCTCCACAGGATGGGGCGATGATTCCGATGACTCAGATGAACCAATGAATGAGACCATTAATAAAGCCACTGATATGTCTAACATCCTTTGTGGGGTAATCTATTTCGAAGAACCCATGTTTGAAATCAGTGAAGTCCCCAACATACCCAAAGTAGACAAAAAAATGGGATTCCACTACACCAAAAAAGGAGATTTGTAACTGCTAATAGTAGTTATAATTGGCCTTTATAACTACTCTTTGTGGTCATGATTGGGAGGGTCACAAAACAATAATTATCACTCCTAATAACGATAATAATTTTTTATAACCCCTATGGGGGTCAAGACTGATGACTCCAATTTGTAAGTGCTGCCAGCAGTTACGAATCCAATATTTATAACAACTATCAGCAGTTACGAATCTAATATTTATAACCGCTATCATCAGTTACGAATCTAATATTTATAACCGCTGTCAGCAATTACGAATCTAATATTTGTAACCGCTGTCAATAGTTACAAAATTAGCAGTAGTGACAAGTTTAATATTTGTGACTGCTATTAGAAGTTACGAATCTAATATTTGTGAGTGCTATTAGCAGTTACAAAAGTTGTATTTGTTAAATGTGGTAAGAGCTACTACAAAAATCTTTATATTTTCATAAAATGATAAAATGATGAGAGTAGAATAAATATCATGAACATGTAATAAGTCTAAAGATTCAATAACATTTTATTTATAATTCTAAGATTCCAATATCCGGTACACATTTCATTTTATTCATGCAGTTATTCACACTGAGTAATATTTCATCACCCAACACGATTCATTCAGTTCAGTTCATGTGAAATGAATGAATGATTAAGCAAACATTTTATAATGGCAATCTACTGAATGAATGTTTTCAATTAGTAGTTCCACTTTTTCTTCAATTGGTTAAGATAATAAGCATTGCATGAATTAAGTTTAAAACTTTGATATTCACTCATCTCAAATTGATAACCCCGATTAGGTTAACTTTTTAAGAAAGCATTGGCTATCATAAAATTTGATACATTAATTTCCAAAATAGACTACAACCTTGCTAAAGTTTTTATAACGAAAACAACATTAATTCTTTTGCAAATAATTCACCGTAGCAGCAAACATCTAACAAGTTATATAAACATGTACAAATAATTCATATTAGCCGCAAACGACATTTCCAAAATAGATGCAAATCCCCAAATTATTTTTTTAAAACGATAGATCCACATATACATAAACATGTACATATTCAAGAATGGACCCCTTTTTTTACTTTATCAAGAAAAAAAATAGATTCAAGAAAACGATCTACAAAATTTAAGGTACACAACAAAATTTTGGCCAACACTTAGTTTAGAAATGGAATAGCAACTCTCATGATTTAAATGTAGTTGGTATGAATTTTAAACTCAAATGATTTCCATTTCTAGTAGTGCTCTCTCTCTCTCTCTCTCTCTATATATATATATATATATATATATATATATATATATATATATATATATATATAATCATTCATTCAGTTCTTCACGTTGAGTTCTTCACAAAAGCAAAAACAAAAACTAAATTGAAAGCATAAACTAAATCGAAAGCATACATCTAATTAACGAAACCTAAATCGAAAGCAAAAACAAAAACTCACAGTTGAGTTCTTCACATTCAGTTCTTTACGAAAGTAAAATGAAAGAGAGAGGGGCGGGAGTTGTCAGAAGAGAGAGAGAGGAGAGAGAAGAGGAAAATTAAAGTAGGGCAAAAATTTTGTGACCCCTAATAGTAGTCACAAATTAAGTCTTAGGACAAAATTTATGACTACTGGGAGCAGTTATAAATTTATAACTGCTAGTAGCAGTTATAAATTTATAACTGCTAGTAGCAGTTACAAATTAAGTCTTGGATCAAAATTTGTGACTGCAACAAGCAGTTAGAAATTTATGACTGTCAATAGCACTCACAAATATAGTATTAGTCTAAAATTTGTGACTCTTCATAGCAGTTATAATTTTTTGATTGCTGATAAGATTCATAACTTATGCCTACTCATAAATTTATGACGGCTTGTGAAAGTTATAAATTTGTGACTGCTTATAAGAGTTGCAAATTAATTATATGGTAACATTTGTGACTCTCATTAGCGATGACAAATTAATTGACTCAAATTTTTTATTACCCATTGATTTTATCACCCCTAATGGGAGTTACAAATAATTTTGTAACTGCTCCCTAAAGTGATAAGTTTGTCACGCCCAGTAAAAGTCACAAAAAGGCAGTCACAAAATTAACATTTTGGTGTAGTGTTCCTCCGTTACTTATCATTAATGAATCATATGAACCGATTGGGCTAATACTACAAAGATCTAATTCTTCCCATTGATAGTACACCCACAAACAAAGGGAAGAGATTTGTTGAAGATTCACCAATATTTTATATAATGATAGGGAAAAGAAAAATCCTTGAGCAATTGAAAAAAATCCAATAAAACATCACCTACGGGGACGATTCATGTCCTCCCAGCTCTATAGAAATTTCCTCATCAAACTCCTCACACAAACTATAGTTCCTCTCAAGTCTACTGATGAGGCCATACACATAGTTGGCATGTTGATCTCCAAAAGGTTGATCTCCTTTCTAGTGGAGAAATTCCCCAATTTGGTCAAGACTAAAATTATGCTATTAATATCTCAACTTATGTCTTATTAAAGGCCGTTCCGTTGGTATTAGTTGATAATGATTTTACTTTAAATGTTTATTCAGTCCGAAGTCTCTGATGTCTAGGGATACATGTCAGTGATTCTACTCCTACATCAGTCATTGTGTGAGCCTATGACAACACTCTTCGAGAGGTTATGGGATCAATTCTTCTCACACTTGGGGCTAGTCCGATTTTCCCTCAAGTTAACTTTGAAGTAATTGACATCCTAACCCGTTTCACTTACTTCTTGGTCACCCATAGCTCCACAGTATCAGAGGTGTTGCTTCCTTTCTCAACCAAAAATCAAGTTCTATGCTGATAACCAAATCATATCGATAATTAGGGATAATGACAATTTAAATGGTATTGGCACCAACCATTTGGCCTTAAAGATTCAGCGCTGTACCAATGAATTGTTGCACTCTATTTCAAGGTTGACCCATTCCCTTTCCCAGTTGGATATAATTTTAGAAAAGGGTATGCCCCACGCATAGCCCACACATAAATATTAATTTGATATAGATATTCAAGAAGATGCACTTCATGGCCAGAATGGGGCTCGACTGTATACATCAAGGGATCATTAAGCCGATAATACTAAAAACCACTTATCCGCCGCATGGTATAGGATTCCAACCTTTCCAACATAACCCATATGTATTCGTAAACCATATAAGAAGTGGGCACTAAAGAGAAAAGAGGTAGGCAAAAATAATCAAAAGAACAGGTAATTAATAATTTTGTATGGATCTATAAATCTAACACATGAATATCCAATTACACATATTATTTGTTCTTTAATCATACAAAATGTTATGTATCATACATTTAACATTATAATCTTATATTAACATGATTATCACATATTGTGTAAACTAAAAGATAAAAAAGCATAACTTGATTGCATTTAAAAGTAAAATATTAAGAAATACTTTATCCAAATTTGCTTGAGAGGAAGAAGCTGGAAATATTATCCTCCACTTGAATATGGAATCATCATTTTGATGATTGAAGTTGTTGGTGTTATACTCCATATGAATCAGTAATCATCATTTAGATTATTAGAGTTTTTGTGTTTCTTTCCCTTAACCTAATTGCATTAATGTTGTACTTTTATAGTGTCTGATTGATGGATATCAGTCACTTATTTATAGGTAGAGACATGACCCAATCTCCAAAAGTCACTCAGTTTCAACCGTACTTCAAGGTAGATAACGATGGGTTTTATTAATTTTGTGATTAACTTAAATGGTTTATTTTATTAAATAAAAACACAATGAACCCTTAGCATTAAGGAGAAATCCTTTCATTAACCAAAATGATTCTTAGTATTATTTAATTATGGAACACATCATAGAGAATTTTTATTTAAAATAATTTTAACATTCTCCCACTTGGTCCATAATTTTCACAAGACGCGCAATAATCTTTGAGTCATCCTTAAATAGTTTTTCATAAAAACCTTAGTTAAACAAACCATTAATGCGAGTCATGGTGATCACATACTAATTCAAGTGCATGATCGCTTCCATGTACCACAATATTAATAACTCATCCAACAGGATTTATAAATAGGGTTATACAATAATGGTCCAATAATGTCTTATATAAAAGACTATTTCGGTTTCATTCATCAATTCACATGCATGTAAACAAATATTGCAAGATAGAAATTTAAATATTCAGAGAACATCTTAATTGATATTTAAGCATAGTTTCAACTAAATAAGCACTAAGAAATCCACAATGTCATTACATTTAATGACTATACTCGAGATTCATCCGTTCAACATGTTTAGCAATATCATATGTGGTAGTCCTTTAGTGAGTGAATTTGTTATGTAAAAACTCTTACTTATGTGTTTAAGTGACAATAGTTGTTTCTGAACTTATTCTTTGATAAATAACCATTTTAATTTAATGTGCTTGACTTCATTAGAATACCTATCAATTCTTTATAAAGAATGCAACGTTAACATAATATTTCATTGACTCGATAATAATGTCGATAACTCCTAGTCCTGAAATAAAATTTCACAGCCATAATTCATTCACTGTAGCCTCAAGGCATGCTACAAACTCAGTTTTCATAACCGATAAAACATTAATGTATTATATCTCACTCTTTCATAATTTTGGCTATTAAGACAAAATAGTGAAACGTAATAAAGATTGAGACAAATACATCCATAAGATATTAAAATTCTATATGTAATAACTCATCATCCTTAATTGAAAACTCCTCATAAGTGTGAGCATATACTGTTTGAAATATCTTATTCCTTAATATTCTTGAAATATTTTATTTCTCTAATATATCTTCAATGTATAAAGAAATAAAAAATATATAAAATTTCTCCCACTGACCTCAAGCTATATATAGTAATATAAATACATAAAATATTTTTAAAATACCATTGGTGGGAAACTGACATAACTTTATATAGTGATTTCTCAACGAGTGGATGCAATGTGGGGGTGATTTGAATATTTTAAATGCACATTAATATGTGGTGGAAAACATAATACAAAAATCTTTTTGCCTTCTTCAAAAAAATTTATCAAAAACAAAATCGTTTTGAAATTTTTTAAAACCTTTTCTTAAAAACGAAAAATCTATAAAGTTCTTTTCTTAAACGCTCTAAGTTTTTACACTAAAAGTAACTCTAAATCAAATGGAGTTACTAAATCCATACAAATTTAACATTTTAAGATATAGCTGAAAATGTTTATTTACACCCCCTTTTCTAATTCATAATGAAAACTTTGACCATAAGTCTAGCTTTATGTCGTTGATTATCACCAGGGTCATGTTTTATTCTTGATGACGCATTTACACTTGACTCTAATGTATCTATTAGGTAATTCAACATGATCCTGAACTTCATTTTGGTGAATTAATGGCGTTTTAGTTTTTAAAACTTATAAAAACAAAATTGAATATTTTCTTACTCTTTGTCAAATTCACATTCTTGTGATAAATCTCATAATCATGCAAAATAGCAAACTAATTTAAGAGCTTCTTAAAACTATTTATATCCACCAACCAAAAGAATAATTACTTTGGATGTTAAGGGAATGACAAGAGTATCTTAACTTCTTTTATAACCACATTAGGTGATTTGACACTCCCACTAATTTCACCATTCTTTAAAGAATTTGACATTTTCGATTTCAACAGTAAATAGTGTATCCTCTTGAAAGTGTATAGATATAATTCTAAATTCCAATTCTTTTAATGGATTCTAAATCCATGCATGTACTAGACATTTCCAATCTTACGGGCATGTCGAATTAGGTAAGTAAAGTGGAATTTATATAATAAACTTTTAAGCATATATATATATATATATATATATAGAGTTAGGCTCTCCAACATACCTCCTAGCAACATACCTTTTTTTAAAATAGTAAAAAAATAATTTTGAGATAATATTTTTTATATGCTTTCATGATATTTAAATGTGACCCTACGAAAAAAATCAGAACAAAATAATGTGTTTTGATATTTTTAAAAAATAGTTAAAAAAACTGTCAGTTTTTACCCTTTAAAACTGTCAGTTTTTTTACCTATTTTTTAAAAATATCAAAACACATTATTTTGTTCTGATTTTTTTTACAGGAGCACATTGAACTATCATGAACCCATATAAAAAATATTAACTCAAAATTATTTATTTTACTATTTTAAAAAAATAGGTATGTTGCTAGGTATGTTTAATGAGGTATGTTGGAGAGTCTAACTCTCTCTCTCTCCCTCTCTCTCTCTCTCTCTCTCTCTCTATATATATATATATATATATATATATATATATATATATATATATATATATATATATATATATATATATTCATTTTCGTGTGAATAAATCTTGTGTCAATAACGACATTGCGGCGTTTGACTTGTTGTTTTATAATGACGTAATCTATGTAGGTTCACTATCCGACGACTATAATCTCCCACTTGGGCCATATAGATCTTTTTAAAATTGTAAAACCTTAAGAGCTCGAACATGAGTATCCATATTCATAAGTGATAAGCTAAAGACAGTCTAGTCTATCAAATCATTAAACTAAGTCAAGATTTAAAAAAGTCTGATATTCAATTATGCTACAAGATTGAAGAGTTTTAATAATAAATCTACTTTTAAGTTTCACATTATAATATATGATCAAAATTATATTCCTTGTAAAAGTTTCATAAAAACATAATTGTACAACCCACCATGCCTGCAAATAACAACAATGAATGAATCTAAGCAATCGAAACCAAATAAGGAAATAAAATAATCTCCAACAAAAGGATTTATGTGGTTCGGCAATTGCCTACGTCCTCGATTTTTATTTTTATTTTTTTATTACTTCTTTAAAATTCTTTAGAAAGAAGTTACTTTCCCCCTTTTCCTTGGAGCGAGGGTTACATTTATAGAGATGGAGGAGGTTGAATCATGTTGGACTTCTCACGAATGTTGGTTAAGCCGCTTTTTGATTTGCATTAATCTCTTCCGAGATCTTTGGTAGTTAGATTGATCTCTTCATAATCGTCTCTTGTGATGCTTATCATTTAACTTTGTGTTGCCCTCTATTTAGAATCTAGACCATACTTGGGCCGCTAAATATTAGCCATTCGGGCTATTGATCCCAAGGCTGCTAATGCGTCAGCATGGCTATTATGCTCTTGGGGGAACTGTTAAATGTGTATGCCTCCATTTGTTCATCCCTAGCATTGAAATATCTTGTTACTTATTGGTTACCATATTTGAATCGCAGTATATATCAAGATGGGTTGCCCTCAGTGAGTAAGCATTGTTTAGTTTGATGATGAGGGCTTCGTACGTAGCGTCATTGTTGCAAGATTTAAATCCAAGTTTGATCCCCTCCTCGATCATGGAATTCTTCATGGAAATTAGTACAATTCCTACTCTTGTACCTTTGGAGTTGGATGCCCTGTCTAGTAAAAGTGTCCACTTTTTGGACTGGTTGATTTCCGAGCTTCTTAACTAATCGGCTATATCTTGGTTGCTGGCTCTTCTCCTCCTGTAAAACTTGTAATGAAATCTGCCAATGCTTGACCCTTAATCGTCGTTCTTGGTTGATAGTTGTTATGATCTAAAACTATTATATGATTTTTTGGTCCTTAACTATAATATACTAATTATAAAAATAACAAATAAAGAAATTATCACTACCGACATGCTAATTTGGGAAGAATAGAGAGGATTCTCACGAAAAGCCTTAAAAATGTAGAGATAAAGGAGGGTGTACCTAAAAAAACCCTAAAGAGTTTTGAAGACAGCTAGAGATGTCTCAACTCCAAAGAAAAGAAAGTGTAAAATCTTGGGAGACCGCTAGCTATGGCGGAAATGGAGAAGTGGGGAAGAAGGTTTTTTGAAAAAAATGGAGTTTTCTCTCTCTAAAAGACGCTCTAAGGAGGATGATTGATTTAAAAAAGGTAAAAGGATTTTAAAATGGGTATTTATACTAAAAAAGGGAGGTAACATCTTATCATGACATGTGATGTCATACTTGGAAAAGCGGACAAACGCTGTCGGTTTAGACGGGTGCGCACTGTCCTATACGTGAGTAATAAATACTCCAGGTGCAAAAGCACAACTAGCAACGCGTATCAAATTTAACTTTAGAGTGAAAAATATTTTAAGTCAATATTTTAGGTGCGCATCAAAAAAGATTTAAAGATGACTAGATTCCTAAAAGGCCGACCATATCCTACTAATTAACACTTCATCTATTCATTTCACCTAGGGACAACTCCGAAGATCCAATACTACAGAGAGACTGCTACATGTTCCAGTCATGGATGACGTCTTGGGGGCTTTTGTTATACACTAAATATAGGACACCCTGTGGGACTCTCAGAAGGTGACACGTATCCTCATTAAGGGCAGAGAATGGGGTTGATTTAATACTGATTCTGATCGGTATCTACTATGAGGTCAGCTTAGGTGCAAATGTGTCCGGCCCCCCTATATATTTGATTGTCTCATTGCTGTTAGTTCATGCTGTCAGCTAACTCCTTCAAGGTATACCTACATCACGTGATGGAATATAAACAGTCCGACTTATACCGTTGGTGCACATAAGTAACATACGTAATACTCCACCCTTTAGTGGGTTATTACCAACTCATGATTATTCTCCTCATGGCATGTAAAAGGTGTAAATGCCTGACCTACGAAGGCACTCCACCTATCTCATTACACATATTCTCTCTCTCTCTCTCTCTCTCTCTCTCTCTCTCTCTCTCTCTCTTATAACCACCTATAAATAGCAAGCAATCCCACACAATGGTGCATCCAAATAATATTCTAACTAACGGCCATACGCAAAACCCTAGAGATATTTTTGAGAGCTTGTACCCATTCCTTTCATAGCTATGGACCATTGAGATCTATACAATCAACACTGCACTTGTGAGTGTAGGCACCACTTTAAGTCGAACCAAGTTAATCAATGTTTTCCTTCTTTGTCTCTCATCCCTCTCTATTCTTCCCAAATTGGCATGTCAGTAATGATAATTTCTTTATATGTTGTTGCTTATAATTAGTATATTACTGCTAAGGCCCAAAAATTCATATACCAGTTATAGATGATAACAATAGTGTATATCAAATCTCCCAAGTTCGATCGACTATTTGTACATCTTCCCAAATAGGTCCGACTTTTGAAGAATGACTTTTAGGAGAAAGGAAGTGATTACTATAATTGAGTGACCTTCAAAGTAGTGCTTCAATTTATGAGATGTGATGACCAAAGAATTGGATAATTTTTCAAGTGGGAGGTAGTATGGCATGGCATCCAAGCGTGTTTTACTGACATAGTAAATGGGGGATTGACGTCCCTCCTTATCGTACATTAAGTTTGAGCTGATTGTATGGCTAAAAACTGCTAAGTGGAGATAAAAAGGGTCTTTTGAATCTGGAATGGACAATATGGGAGGTTTACTTAGGTAGAATTTGATATACTTAAGGGCCCTTGAACATTCCTCGTTTCAGGTGATGCCTTTTTCCTTCTTCAATAGCTGAAAAAATAGTCGGCATTATTTGAAAGAATTTGAGATGAAATGGTTAAGGGTTGCTAACATCTCTGTTAACTTTTGAATCTCGCGCAGCATCTTCGAGGGATGAACGTTGTTAATCGTAACTATCTGGTCAGGGTTAACCTCAATACCCCTCTTACTGACTAAGTAACCTAGGAACTTTTCGGAATGAACCCCAAAGGAGAATTTGGACGCATTAAGCTTCATTTGGTAGTACTTGAGGATCTCAAATATCTCCGTTAAATTCTTCAGATGGTCGACTTTGAGCTTGATCTTAATGAGCATGTCGTCAATGTATACCTTCATTTTGTCTCACAACTGGTGTTTTAACATCCTTGTAACCAATCTTTATTACGTGGCTCCCCTATTTTTCAGGACAAAAGGCATGACCTTGTAACATTACAAGCCTAGAGTGGTAATGAATGAAGTTTTGTCTTGGACAAGGCCGAACTAAGGGATCTGATGATACCCTGAGTATGTGTCCTAAAAACTCTTTAGTTTATGGCTAGCTGTGGTGTCGACCAGCTGATCGATCTTAGGCAGAGGAAAACTGTCATTGGGGCAGGCCTTGATGAGATCAGTGAATTCCACGCACACTCTCCAGTTATCATTACTCTTTTTACCACCACCTAGTTTGAGATCCATTTTGGGAATTGAACTTCTTAGATGGACCTTACCTCCTGAAGTTTTTATACCTCTATTTACATTGCCTTTGCTTTCTCCGAGGCAATTCGGTGGTACTTTTAGGTGATCGACGAATACTTGAGATCACTATGAATTTTGTGGCCTGCGACTTCAGTATCGATCCCAAGCATATAATACGGCTGCCATGTGAATACATCTTGACTCTTTTTTAGGAGAAAAATTAGTTCCTCACTCTCTTACTTGGATAATGTAGTGTTGATCAAGAATCTCCATTCTGATTGAGTCTCATCAAACGCTACCTCTTATAATTTCTCCTGAAACAAGAGAGGGAGGAACTGATTTTTCTCCTGAAACATTAGGATCTCAAATTAATATTATTATCACAAATTGTGTAAACAAATGTGACAACCCGCCTACTAAAATAATAGGTGGCCAATCCAATACTCTAATAATCACAGGAATCGTTGATGGTCCATTCTCAGCATCACTGTCGATTAAAATAATAGTACGAGATAACCACCAATCATTTTAGAAAATGAACTGTCAAATTTAAAATTTTGTAAATAAAAGAAAACACTTAGACAATCCCGTTTGTAAAAATGGTGGATATCAAAAATCAACGGATAAAGAATGACAATATAATAAATAATCACCGAATAAGCTGTCGGTGAACATACCAATACAAATAGTTACACCGAGTATTACAATTCAATTATTACAATATAATAAATGAATACAAAGCGTGGGAAACACGCCCGAATATATAACTGAACATAACTAGAGTACAATGGAAAGAAGCGTCTAAAACAAATATCCTACAACATCCTCAATATGCTATAGCTCCAAGACAACCGGAATGGAAATGTAAATACGGGTGTCCATGCAGTAGAGCATCTGTACGACAAGGAGTATATGCAAAAATAAAGAAATATAGACGGGTCAGGGCCCGATTTGATATGATCACCATGTGACTAAAAGGCATGACAGTTAAGTGCGTAATTCTCTCGCAATTAACAATAATATTTCTCACCTCTCAATCTAAAAGCACAACCTAGCGCAATATCAATGATGATGCTCTATTTAACACAAGTACTAAGGGATAACTTCTCCCGAGTCTCAACACTATGCCCTATTCATGCGTGGGGTGTCTCGCGAAGAGAAATCCAAACAAGGAACCCCCCCGATACACTACTACTAGGCAAGGTTGATCGTCGAGATTCATTAGACCCTTAGCACGTAATCAATATATATATATATATATATATATATATATATATATATATATATATATATATATATATATATATATATATATATATATATATATATATATATATATATATGGGAGGTCACATCTACAACTACTCAGGGAGATACAAAATAAATCCATTCACCATCTATCTATATCTATCTATCTATCTATCTATCTATATATATATATATATATATGGGAGGTCTCATCTACAGCTACTCAAGGAGATACAAAATAAATCCATTGACCATCTAAAGGTGCAGTTCCTATTTCTATAGGAAATACGTATATGGCAATTCATTTTATCAAATGTTTGCCAATTAATCTCATTTCAAAACTTTCTTTACCAATTTTATTTCCTTTCTTCCATCCAGGAAAATACATATTTAAAAGCAAGTTTTATTAACATAAAAATGCTTTTCTTTCATTTCATATCTTCCATTTTCCTTCTTCCATCCGGAAAATGTATTTAAATTTTCATTTCCCTTCTTCCATCCGGGAAATGTAATTAAAGCCATTTCATTATCATAAAATGCTTTAATAACCAATAATGTCCCACATTATTACGAATAGTTATATTCACATACATATAACGATTCTATGACCGTCCCTCCGGGTTTCCCCACTGGACGCGCCCCTAAATGGCTATCATCTTCCAGGGCCTATCATACAAGACAACTTGGGATCATACCAAAACATCGGGAAGTGGCCATACCCCTGCGAGTGAGTCATAACCACACCCATAATTACCTCACTAGCGCAGAATAAATATACAATAACCGGTCATATGTCCTAGGGATATATCCACCCTGCATTCATTAGCCAGGGGGCTTCACCACACGCGCAAACTTCCCTTATGATAGCGATTTAGAGAGGTGTGTAACCAAAAATTAATATTGATGAAAATCATTTTCCTTTCCATTTGAAAACATCCATTTTTACATTCTCAAAATCATTTGTACTTATTCATTTAGTACTACATTTTAGAATATGTTTTTCTTATTCTTAGCGTCGTATTTTATTAATGACCTAAGACCCGAAGTGCCATAAACCTCAAACAAATCTCCAAGAGTTCAACATCATATTTCAAATCATCAAAGTGAGTCTCCCTCAAAATTGACTCCCAAAAGTCCTAACATTAACATTTTATCTCCAATTTATTTTTAGGTTAACCTCCTATATCATTCGGACATTAACCTACATAAACTAGCCCCCGGGATAAGCCCAATTATCCTCATGTTATCCTAGGACATTAGTCTACCCAAGACAATCCTCTAGGACTCCCCATTACTTCCCAAAGGAAGGTTACTAAACCTTGAACCTAAAATAAAAGGGCTAAACAAAACTAGGAAAAATCTCACAAAAACAGGCAGCCAAATCGATTTGCCCTAGGGCCGAATCGATTCGCCCCTGGTTGTGAATCGATTTGCCCAAAAGAGAATCAATTCGGTGAGCGAAACCAACTTTCTGCATCTATCCGAATCGATTCGGCCTTAACCCGAATCGATTCGGTCTCCTAGACCTGTAGCTTACCCCCAAACCGAATCGATTCGCCTGGGAGCCGAATCGATTCGTCCCTAAAAATATACCTAGCTGTCAGCAGGGGTCGATCGATCGACCCTTGGCCGTCGATCGATCGAAGGCTCGATCGATCGATGCCGATCATGGTGGGCAGCTTCGTCTCCGAGAAGCTGTTTTGGCCATTAACGAAACCTCCAAGCTTTTATTCGTTAATCCACCCAAATACAACAATAAAAATTGCTACCTAATCATTTCTACACCATTATTAACTAACATAATCTCCTCCAAACCAAATTAAATCAAAGATTTAAACACCAAAAAAATCCCAAAACCCAAAAATGATTTAAATCTCCAAAAACCTAACTATACATGCAGTTTATCACATTAAATCAATATCTAGCAAGTAAGAAACTTGCCTCGAGTTCGTAGTCTCGGATTCTCCTCCGGTAGCAACGGATTCCGGCCTCAAATCTCCATTTTCCTCTCTTTTTCTCCATTTCTCCCAACTCTCTCTCTCTCTCTCTCTCTCTCTCTCTCTCTCTCTCGGCTTCTAACAACTCTCTCTCTCTCTCTCGGCTTCTAACAAAAGATTGAGAAAATAAAAGGGGTGGGGGACTTAACCGGGTTTTAAAACATTAGTTCCCCTCTTTTAATTGCTAATACACCATTAAAATGACTCGTAACCACATAATTGAGTCATAACACGCCAAAAGTGCCCAAAACTAAAAAATACAACTTGGCACTTATTTCGACTATTCTAAAAACAACTGCACCCCTTATTTTGGCATTCGAAAAAATGTGAACTATTTTTGTGTTCCAAATTCATTTTATTTCATTAATTAGGCTCCAATTTAAATATGAGTCATAACCATCGCATAACATAGAACGACGCAATAAAACACAATATAATGCTATTTACCTACTCACAACGGTAAATAGACAAAACATAGTAAATATTATCCCTAAATATCACGGGAAATAATATTTACTCCAACTTCCTCTATTTTATAAAATTAGCCCATCAGGCAAAATAATATAAAATAGTCGCTCAAATGCCTGGGTTGTTACATACTCCCTCCCTTAGAAGGGAATTTTTCCCTCAAAATTCAGGCGTACCCCATAATCATACAAAGAGTATACTATACCAAACTATCGTTCTATCATTCTTTGCAAACCCCTCGGCAGTGTGGCGTCCCCCTCGGCAGTGTGGCGTCCCCATCGGACTCGGACTATGGTCATCCCTATTCGATCTCAGTCTTCATTCTTCGTGCTCTAACATCGCACCAAATCGTTCCTCATGAACCATCTATCCTACCTTCCTACTACGGAAGGAGATACCTACACATCTCGGCACAAATTGTCTTTCTTCCCGAATCACGTCATACCCTTTCCAGGGAATAACTATACTAACATAAAATCGCTCACCCCAACACTACTTACTTCTATTCGCATCGGCGTAGCCCTTAAAAGTATACGGCTCAATGAGCCCAATCGTTAAAGAAATATTCTCAGACCACTCCAAGCCCAAGGAATATATTATCCGCTGGTTCCATCCCAACGAATAGGCAAATTGCTCAGCTTTCTACACTAGGCCATACACACGGTACCATACTTATAGAAAACGATCCGAACTATCGTACGGAAATTCGACCCATAAAAGCTACTACTCAATGCACCCATTCGAGGTATGCCTTTCGGCATTAAGCTAACTTCAACCACTCACGAGTTTTCTACGTAGAGCATCAGCTACCCCATTCGCATTTCCTTAGCAAAAGGGAATATCCAATTGATAGTCCTTTACGAACTTTAAACACCAACTATGCCGCCCCGACACATATTACAACACCTTGTTGCTCGTAAAATGACCCAATTTCTTGCCCAGGAAGTAGTGCCTCTATTTCTTTAAGGCGAATACTACCGCTATGAACTCTACATCAAGCGGGGGATAGTACTTCTCACGAGGTTTAAGTCTGTGAGACGCATAAACAATGGGTCCATGCTCCCGTATTAATACTTCTCATTCCTGGCAGAGACTCGTTCGTTAAATCCACTCTAGATCTTAACAAAACGAGTGCAGGAGTAAAAGTCGACTCATCCTTTTAACTCCCCAAAAGATAGGTTACCGACGTAATGCTCTATCTAAGAGAGGCCCCACCTTCTATGGCCTAACATTCCGCATCACTCGAGATCCCATACCTCTTTGTTCTAGGGACTTAATCCTACTTAGAGTTAACCCACAAACCTATTGTGATCAACTCCCTTCAGCCTTCCTAAACAAATGTCACATGCCCTAAGGGCCGTACGTTCTAATGATCCTAAGGTTGATATATATCCTAATCAAGTCGTATAAATATTATACTAATTATATCCCTAGCGTCCAATACCTTTCTCAACTTCCGACATTCACTCGGTTTCATGTGTGGGACGTCTCGCCGAAGTGAAATCCAAACAAGGAACCCTCCCGTTACACTATTACCTCGCATTGTCGGTCGTCGAGATGTAATGGTCAAAGACACATGATCGGGACCGCTAAAATTTTAACTCTTAACTCTACTACTGCACTTCTACTTCTATGTATTACTATCTCAATTTAACTGAAAATTTACTAATCTGGCATTTACTTTCAGTAAAATGCCACAAACGCCTTATCCCAATATACATACATACATCCTCTTAAAATTTTATTTCTTATTAAGGCATAACCATAAGTCTCAATTTAGCTTTCTTATCTTAGTCTCCCCCACATCGATCAGAGGGAAGGACTACTATAGTGCTCCGATATCGCACATCAACTTAGCCCTTAATCACTCAATTACGTGATTCTCGGCTAAACCTTCCAGCCCAGTATCTTAACAATAAAAAGAAAGAAAGAAAGGAAAAGAAGAAAGAAGAAAGAAGAAAAAAAAATGCCACAATCATGCATGCAAAATGAATGAAATAAAATGAAAAGAAAATCCTTGCATACCTTAAACCACCTCTATAAAGTCTCAACCTGTATCCAGGAGAGATATTATAGAACCACTAGTTCCACTTTGAAACTAGACATAGGATATCCTCGCGATCTATTCTCTTGCTACCGCACCCACCAAAACTAAGAATATTTCCACTCGTATATCGCATATAACACGAGTAGCACACACCACACATATACTTCTAAAATATCATCACTCGCCATTAGCGAATGAAGAAAAATATAGAACTTCCCTATCATGGAAGCCATATAGATATACTACATAACAACATCGATACTACCACAAGCTCGATTTACACACCCGAATCTAGAGTAAATGCAATACTACTCCATCTTATCATAAGGAATGCTCCACCCTCCTCTGCATAGGTGGAAATTCCCACCAACATACTTGCCAATCTCTTTGGCCACTACTAATGGTTCCTCGACACATATTCTAGTCTTATCCGAACCAAACTACTTCCATTAATGCCCCAACTAGGCACCCTATTCTTGCCTTTGTTCTCCAAATGACAAGATCAAAATGCGTAGTTCCCTTAACTTCTTCAGCAAAGAGAACATTCTACTAGCCTTTTCGGCCTTAGTTCAATGAGTCTTCCCCAGGTGGATGTCCACCAATGGGGTCTCATGAACACTACTTCTCTAGAAGTGTTAACAACACTTACTTGTGAGCCTATCATTTCCACTGAAGGGCTCTCTTTCCTTTGTATCAACCCACTTCGATTCAAGGTTTCCTTAACCCTTCAACTCTTGTTCACTATCGGCCTCTGACCGAACCTCGCGTGAATACTTGAGAATATACTTTCTCATCATTCCCGTTATCCCAGAGAAACTCGCTGTTAAAAATATCTACCGGGTTTCTCTATGGGAAAAACTTCCTGCCCCACCAAAATATGGCTACTACCATTTTTGCCACTTCAACCTTACACCTATGGGTGAAAGATTTTCCCCCAATCTTCGCAACTGGGAACTTCTATACCCCTCTTTAGGCCAAAAATCCTGGACCTTATACTCTCACCGAATGAGATTACACTTCCTCCAACCGATCGAACTTCAACATGTGGTCCTCATCAAGGACTTCTCAATTTTCAGATTGACATCACTTGGAATCCCAAACTCAGTACCACTCTCTACTGGCAGCGGTACTTGGAAAACTATATATACTGTACTTAGTAGTCACGGTAGCAATATGGGATAATGCTATAAAGGGAGCGACCTATTAAGTGGCCCTCATCCCCGACTACAGCTCACAACTCTTAGTAATCCCGTCTCATGATGCCTTCACAATGGCCTTCCTTGATGCCCTTCATCTAACGACTTACGAGTCTCACACGAACGCGCAAAAGATTTTTGGGGTCCTCATATCATAGAAGGAGAACGAAATCTCACAAGAGAAATCAACGATCTTAAGCCTAAGGCTCTATATCAATTCAAAAGTAACGCTGAAAGCATAATACATCCGCACAGATCCCTAAGGACTCTAGAACCTAATGCTCTGATACCATCTGTGACAACCCGCCTACTAAAATAATAGGTGGCCAGCCCAATACTCTAATAATCATAGGAATCATAGATGGTTCATTCTCATCATCACTGTCGATTAAAATAATAGTACGAGATAACAATCAATCATTTTAGAAAACGGACTGTCAAATTCAAAATTTTGTAAATAAAAGAATACACTTAGACAATCCCATTTGCAAAAATGGTGGATATAAAAAATTAACGGATAAAGAATGACAATATAATAAATAATCACCGAATAAGCTGTCGGTGAATAGACTAATACAAATAGTTACACCGAGTATTACAATTCAATTATTACAATATAATAAATGAATACAAAGCGTTGGCAACACACCCGAATATATAACTGAACATAACTAGAGTACAATGGAAAGAAGCGTTTAAAACAAATATCCTACAACATCCGCAATATGCTATAGCTCCAAGACAACCGGAATGGAAATGTAAATACGGGTGTCCATGCAGTAGAGCATCTGTACGGCAAGGAGTATATGCAAAAACAAAGAAATATAGACGGGTCAGGGCCCGGTTTGATATGATTACCATGTGACTAAAATGCATGACAGTTAAGTGCGTAATTATCTCGCAATTAATAATAATATTTCTCACCTCTCAATCTAAAAGCACAACCTAGCGCAATATCAATGATGATGCTCTATTTAACCCAAGTACTAAGGGCTAACTTCTCCCCAGTCTCAACACTATGCCCTATTCGTGCGTGGGGTGTCTTGCGAAGTGAAATCCAAATAAGGAACCCCCCGATACACTACTACTAGGCAAGGTTGATCGTCGAGATTCATTAGACCCTTATCACGTAATCAATATATATATATATATATATATGTATGGGATGTCTCATCTACAGCTACTCAAGGAGATACAAAATAAATCCATTCACCATCTAAAGGCGCAGTTCCTATTTCTTTAGATAATACATATATGGCAATTCATTTTATCAAATGTTTACCAATTAATCTCATTTCAAAGCTTTCTTTACCAATTTTATTTTCGTTCTTCCATCCAGGAAAATACATATTTAAAAGCAAGTTTTATTAACATAAAAATGCTTTTCTTTCATTTCATATCTTCCATTTTCCTTCTTCCATCCGGAAAATGTATTTAAATTCCCATTTCCCTTCTTCCATCCGGGAAATGTAATTAAAGCCATTTCATTATCAAAAAATGCTTTAATAACCAATAATGTCCCACATTATTAAGAATAGTTATATTCACATACATATAATGATTCTATGGCCATCCCTCCGGGTTTCCCCACTGGACGCGCCCCTAAATGGCTATCATCTTCCAGGGCCTATCGTACAAGACAACTTGGGATCATACCGAAACATCGGGAAGCGGCCATACCCCTGCGAGTGAGTCATGACCACACCCATAATTACCTCACTAGCGCAGAATAAATATACAATAACCGGTCATATGGCCTAGGGATATATCCACCCTGCATTCATTAGCCAGGGGGGCTTCACCACACGCGCGAACTTCCCTTATGATAGCGATTTAGAGAGGTGTGTAATCATAAATTAACATTTATGAAAATCATTTTCCTTTCCATTTGAAAACATCCATTTTTACATTCTCAAAATCATTTGTACTTATTCATTTAGTACTACATTTTAGAATCTGTCCTTCTTATTCTTAGCGTCATATTTTATTAATGACCTAAGACCCGAAGTGCCATAAACCTCAAACAAATCTCCCAGAGTTCAACATCATATTCTAAATCCTCAAAGTGAGTCTCCCTCAAAATTGACTCCCAAAAGTCCCAACATTAACATTTTATCTCCAATTTATTTTTAGGTTAACCTCCTATATCATTCAGACATTAACCTACATAAACTAGCCCTCGTGATAAGCCCAATTATCCTCATGTTATCCTAGGACATTAGTCTAACCAATACAATCCTCTAGGACTCCTCATTACTTCCCAAAGGAAGGTTCCTAAACCTTGAACCTAAAAGAAAAGGGCTAAACAAAACTAGGAAAAATCTCACAAAAATAGGCAGTCGAATCGATTTGCCCTAGGGCCGAATCGATTCGCCCCTGGTTGCTAATTGATTTGCCCAAAAGAGAATCGATTCGGTGAGAAAAACTAACTTTCTGCATCTATCCGAATCCATTCGGACTTAACCCGAATCGATTCGGTCTCCTAGACCTGTAGCCTACCCCAAAACCGAATCGATTCATCCCTACAAATCTACCTAGCTATCAGCAGGGGTCGATCGATCGAGCCTTGGCCGTCGATCGATCTAAGGCTCAATCGATCGATCCCCCATGATCGATCGATCGATCATGGCTGGCAGCTTATTCTCCGAGAAGCTATTTCGGCCATTAACGAAACCTCCAACCTTTTATTCGTTAATCCACCCAAATACAACAACAAAAATTGCTACCCAATAATTTATACTCCATTATTAACTAACATAATCTCCTCCAAACCAAATTAAATCAAAGATCAAGGGATTAAACACCAAAAACCCCCCCAAACCCAAAAATGATTTAAATCTCCAAAAACCTAACTATACATGCAATTTATCACATTAAATCAATATCTAGCAAGTAAGAAACTTTCCTCGAGTTCGTAGTCTCGGATTCTCCTCCGGTAGCAACGGATTACGGCCTCAAATCTCCATTTTTCTCTCTTTTTCTCCATTTCTCCCAACTCTCTCTTCTCTCTCTCTCTCTCTCTCTCTCTCTCTCTCTCTCTCTCTCTCTCTCTTGGCTTCTAACCCAAGATTGAGAAAATAAAAGGGGTGGGGGACTTAATCGGGTTTTAATACATTAATTCCCCTCTTTTAATTGCTAATACACCATTAAAATGACTCGTAACCACATAATTGAGCCATATCACGCCAAAAGTGCCCAAAACTCAAAAATACAACTTGACACTTATTTTGACTATTCTAAAAACAACCTCACCCCCTATTTTGGCATTCGGAAAGATATGAACTATTTTTGTGTTCCAAATTCATTTTATTTCATTAATGAGGCTCCAATTTAAATATGAGTCGTAACCGTCGCATAACATATAACGACACAATAAAACACAATATAATGCTATTTACCTACTCATAACGGTAAATAGACAAAACATAGTAAATATTATCCCTAAATATCACGGGAAATAATATTTACTCCAACTTCCCCTATTTTATAAAATTATCCCATCAGGGAAAATAATATAAAATAGTCGCTCAAATACCTGGGTTGTTACAACAAAAAGATAAAAAAATATAACTTGATCCTATTTAGAAATAAAATATCGAGAGTCATACCTTGATCCAATTTTTTTTTTAGAGAAAAAAGTTGAAAATATTATCTTCCACTTGAATCTGGAATCATCATTTTGATGATTGAAGTTGTTGGTGTTATACTCTATATGAATCAGTAATCATCCTTTAGATAATTGGAGTTTTGGTGTTTCTCTCCCTTAAACTAATTTAGTTGAAGTTATAATTTTTGTATTGTCTGGTTGATGGATAACAGTCTCTTATTTATAGGTAGGGAGATGGCCCAATCTTCAAAAGTCACTCGATCTGAACCATCCATTATGGTAGATAATGAAGGGTTATTAATTTTGTAATTAACTTAAATTGTTTATTTTATCAACCAAAAATAAAATTAACCCTTAACGTTCAGGAGAAACTCTTACATTAACCAAAGTGACTCTTAGTATTATTTAATTATGGAACACATCATAGAGATTTATTATTTAAAATAATTCTTACAAGGTAATCTCTAGAGGAGACTCCTTAAACGACCACTTCATTAAGGCAAGGGGAGATTTACCCTATTGTGGTTTCCCTAAGTCGTGGTATGATGAAATTGAAAAGAAGATGAAATCATGATTTGAGATATTCTATGAATACAAGATGACTTGGACTAAGGGATCCAAACACTAAGTGAATCCATTGGCCATCAAATCTTCTAACTCGAGCCGTTTGAATAGTAAAATCATCGAGAGCACTGATAGTGATGAATCTTTTGGCCTCGCTAAATTGGGGATATATATTTTCATATTCTGTGTTGAATTTATGTCATTGGAACCCACTAAGAAGATATTTCCTTCTAACAAGCCTTTGAGTAATTTGTGGAGCATCTTGGCCAGTCCGACCCTACCAACCAATAACGCTTCCATTTACCAACTTGAGACTGAACCTAATCCTATTTTTTTAGTTTCCAATGTTGATGTAAATGAGGCCTCCTTTGAGAAGGTTCTCATTATTATTTTTCCCAATGATAATATCAAATAAATAAATATGTTTAAGAATCTTGTTGTGCTTTATATTAATTGCATTGATTCTATTAATCAAATAATTGATGAAGATGATTTAATGAGTGAACAATTCCCAACTGATCTCAATAAGGAAAAAAATAAAACAATATAACCACATTTAAACTAATGATTAGGAAACTATATCTTGGTTCTAGTAAAAATCTTAACAAGATTAGGATATGATCAACTCTCAATAAGCAAGAACGATCGCAATTTGAAGAGCTTATGAAGGATTTCGTGGGCGTATTTGCTTGTTCTTACAATGACATGACATGTATTGATCCCGGAATCGTGCAACACAAGATCCCTACATACCCTGAATGCAAGCCTGTTAAGCAAAAGCTATAGACACCCCATTTTGGTCCATAAATGTAGCACTATTTGTCATGTCCTCCCAAGGGCATAAATGAAATTCAAGCCTCAAGGAAACCCAAAATACCTCACTAAAAGGCCCCAAATCCTAATAGGACCAAAAATAAGTCGTCAAAATAGATTTAAACTGGCCCATAACAGACCCCCAAACCAAGTAAAAATGCACTTAGATGATAGTTCCTTAGTGTATAATACCCATGGCCGATTGATCATGTTAGGGGACCAATTGGTTCTATGCCCAAGCAGTTTTCCTATAAAAGGGTCCCTCACCTACCATTTCAGCACGCATTAACTTCGATCTAAAAAGATAGCTTTCTGTCTAGAAGTGATTTCTCCCCCCCAAAAAACCTAAAACTCTCTCCTTTTACCTTCAAAACCCCTCATAAGATTATATCTAGAGTAATAACCCAAAGCCTTAACTTCTCCTTTCGCGTTCAAAACCAAAAGAAACCAAAAAACCTCTTTCCTTTCTTTCTAACTTTCTTTTTCCTTTAAAGGTAATTTATCTTAAAGTATCCGTAGATCCACTCTAAAAAGGTTGATTCCAAGTCAGAATGTTTCTAAAATGAAAAGGAGCACGTATAACATTATAAGTGAGCTTTTTATCATTATTTTATTTTGAAGTTTTGTTATAAAAGGGTTATGTTGTGCTACAACCCCCCCTCCAAATCTTCTTTTCTTCATCTGTTTCTTCTCTTAGACTTGACTTTTCTCTAAAAGTCATATTCGAACTACGTTGACTGTAGTTATGCCTACGGTGGGTACATAGGCATATTAGAGAACTCAATCTTTAAAACTGAAGACAAATCTTATATACAATCATATATTTTCATTTTTATTATCGTAAATCATCCAAAAATCAAATGAAAAGGTCAAAAATCATGAAATGTTCTTATATAGGTTAGAGGATTGCTAAATCCGAAGATTTATCTACTATTATGTTCTTAATGTTGGAAGTTTCGTCATCCTTTCATCATCAAAGTGACTTTTTGAGTGAATCAATCTCATACAAGTTCATAAATAATTTATATCTTCATATACGACTTTCTTTCACTCAAAACACCTTGAATGATCAAATGAAATCTAGATCTCTCGTATCGAGCCTCTATAAGTGGTAAAATTCTTCTTATTTCTTCACGAACTACGAGAACTTTGATTTGCTTCGTACGATTATGTAGGATCACTCATACTGTTGTCTGAGTATACAATTCTAACTTTTTACATATTTATTCTTTATCTATATTATTTACACACACATCCCATGCTGCACTGCACAATTTATATACATACTAATTATTTTCATTTTATTATTTCTTTTTTCACTATATAATTCTTAGATAAAATTTTTATATTTAAATTTGAGATCAAAAGGGCGCAACGAGTGCCTAACACCTTCTTAATCCATAATCCAGTTCCCGCACCTTGACTTTTTGGTTAATACGCAGATCAATCGCCTTCACTAGGACTCTACGGAGGTTCTTTTGTTTATTTTATTTAAAATAAATTGGCGAATCCATTTACTTTCAATGAAAAGATAACGAGGTGATGATCATGCGTCACCACCAAGAGAAGCACATGGGGTGGGGTGGGGAGTCTCGCCGTGGCGACTCTGGTGGGGAAATTTTTTAAGAGGATTAAACTCAATTTAATGTAGATTTGTATTTACTTTATCATGTTATTCCCGTATATTTTTATATATTAAGTTCATTGCTATTTATTCTTATTCCTTTTTAGATACCTGACTGGGTAGAAAAATAATGGTATTGCATGCTCTTATGGGGATAAGGTTACACCCTAGGCGTCCGTTGAAACTTGTTTGTGACATATATGCCCAGGTGTATAATAATCTCAAGTGAAAATGGATCTTTTCAAAAAATAAAACACTTTCCAAAATCCGCACACTAGTACACCACATAACACTTTCATATCACTACGTCCCCTTTACCCTGGGAAAAGCCTAGCTATGAGGCTTGGGTCTAACCAACGTGGGCCCCTAGCAATAGCTTCCACTCTTTTTGGCCTTGTACATACAATATATATAAATTGGTATATTAGCGCTAAACATCATTCACGTACCTCGAGTATAACGAGTCATCTCTCCCATGTAGTGGCCCCACGAGGTATATCGAAGGGCTCTATTTGTGTACATTTGGGCATATCAAAATTTCACTCTTACACGTTCCCCTAAGGTATATCGTGAGTGGTCATAGCCAAAGGAGGGACCATTTAGCTTTTTGAAAAGCCTTGCATAACCGCATGCAGTAGAATCTTAGGGCATATCCAAATAAATAATCCAATAGATTTGCCAAATAGTGACATCTCGAAAAAGGATTTTGTATCCCCCAAGAAAGTTTCCTAAAATATGATGGGACTCTTGGATTAAAAAAGTCCACTCACTCTTCATAACTTCTGACTAGGGGTACATATTAAGTGAGGAGTACCGAAGGAAATAGATCATCACCCGAGCTTACCCAAGACAAAATAACCATGATTGTTTAAACTCATGATTATTTTCCTTAGGATAATGCTTAGGAAAAATCTCAATTCCACAATATTTGTAACATTACGATTACCGTCGTGGACAGGGACAAATGCCGCATCTCTCGAAATCCCATATCTCATAGCCTGGACAACATGCAAAATGAAAAAAGTCTGTCATGGGTCGACATTTTTTCTATCCTAAATGCCACGAGGAGAGAAATGTCAACTTTGGGTCAGGAATAGATCTCTCTCCAAAACCGACCGAAGAATATCGAGGAAAAAAAATCAAACCCACACCACAACAATATCGTGCAAGATACCAATAACCCTTCGGTTGCGAATACCTAAAGCATAATTGTAGTCAACTCAATCGAAGCTCCAATGGATCTTGGTTTCCTCAGAATGGAGTTCCAAACATTCCAATAGATTTTTTGACAGCTCCGACCTATAGACGACCTTATAGACATCCAATGCCTGTCCCTTTTCCCCAGTGCTTGGCTGCTCAACAAGTTTAAGATGTAGAATATTGATAATTTCACTGGAATGAGTCCTCCAACGGTTTACCTTAAATTATATGTATGAGCCACGAAAAACCTAGGGGCTTATGTGGAAGTTATGGTGTAAATGTTCGGATAGACCTAATCTAAAGGATAACTCAATTGTTCTCCTCCATAGATAATTGACGGACCACAAGATGGAGTGACATTTGTAGGGAGTTTGTAAAGAAGTACAAGTATTATGACAAAATGGAAATTACTCTTTGAGATTTAGAGATGAAAAAATAAGAAATCAACGATCAACTGGGTACCTTCATTGATTGTTGGAGGAACATATCTGCTCATATGGTAAAAAGACCTTCAGAAGAGGAACATGTGGCCATTGTGAAGAATAATTTGATCTAGTCATACTGGGATCAACTAAAAATATAGTATTTTCCCCACTTCAAAGTCCTGATGGTTTTAGGAGCCCAACTAGAAGACAATCTCATGAAATGACCTCCAAAGGTTAAGACTAACAACAGGTGGAATGCTCCTCCCTATCCGAGTAAGAGGATCACTAAAACTAAACAGCGCTACTATCAATGCTATTCAGGAACTTGTGCATGCATCCATATTCTAGAATACTGAAATAATATAATGTATATTCCATCCCCTGTACACTTCCATATGTATAATATATGAAGACCTCATGAAGAAGGGGCTTTTGAAGCCTCCAGATTCCAGACCATTACCCAACTAATTTCCAAAAGGCTTCTAGGACAACCTTTAGTGCGAGTATCACCAGATTATGGGGCATAACTTGGAAGGGTGTTAAGCTTTAAAATTCACCGTCCAAGACGTGATCAACTAAGGAATGATTACCGCAACTACTAAACCAAAGCCTAATGCTAGTGGAAATACTCTACCCGAACGGGGCTCAGGGGTGAATGCCATTATTAAAGAATATGAGTTTGTAGATCCGTCTCTCTGGATTAACCCTGTCAACTTAAGAAAATAAAAAAAATATCCAAGCCTCAAAATTCTCATCAACAGATATCTAGATCATGGGGTGTTAACCCAAACCCAAAATGATCTAATGGTTCAAATTCTTGGAGCTTTGAAGGCCACTCGTCGAGATCATTTGGAGGTAACATTGTATCAACTAATGTACTCAATGTTCTGAGAAAATTCAGATATCCTTTTATTAGACACGATTAACAAACATGAAAACCTCTATAAGCATTAGAAGATGATGTACAATGATGTGCAACAAAGTGCAGGGTACATAAGAGAACTAAAGAATAGATAAATGATCCCTACTGGTTGGGGTAAATAATTTAAAATTAAAGACAATCAAAGATCATGGTTATGGTCATTACCAAATGATTTAACAACCGAGTTGTCAACCAAATAAAACCTAATATTTTGCTTCGATGATCTAATTATCTCCACTCCTCAATAAGATGTTGAATATGTTTGTACTCTGAACTTTGGCAAGATATTAGCCTAATTTATCACCCCTGATTGGGAATCAGTGGAAGTCAACCATGTCATACGACTGGAAAGATTTGATAAGGACCCAGTCCTTAGCCGTATCCTTTTTGGGGAAAAGGACAAAAGTAAAGGAAGTGCTTGAGGAAGACCCACCGGGAGAAGCCCATTAAAATTAAGTTTTAAATCAGATGAAAAAGACACATGCTAAGATCTTTATATAGGTACTCCTCATGTCCTCCCATCCCCATAAGAATTTCATACTGAAATAATTCTCTCAAAATATAATGCCCATCTCCTCCTACCCCGAGGAACTTATGAATATTTTCGGAAGCCTGAACATTGCAAAGAGAATATAATTTGCCAACATCAAGTTGCCTAAGACAGGACCATGTCACAACATGGCCCTAAACATCATTGTGAATGTCCAAGGGAAATGGATTTCCATGGTTCTTATTGATAACGAATTTCTCCAGAATGTTTTCTCGCTAATATTTGCTAAATGCTTGGGGATTAAGAATGAGTACCTCAAACCTACTATGAAAACACTCAAAAAGAAGTGATAGGTTATATTAAACTCAGTATTGGGATCGAACCACTAGATAGCCTCATCGATCTTTGAGTAATTAAAATACCATCTTATTTCTATCTGATTTTTCTATATCCATGGCTTCACGATATCGGGGGTGTTACTTTGTCACTACATTACAAACTGAAATTATTTTGTGGAGAAAATCAAATCACAATATTCGAAGATTCTAACTTACTCAAAGGGTAGGAACACATATACACAATCCTAGAAATCCATCATTAAAGCGAAGACATATTCATCAGTGGTTTTCAGCTAAGCCTACCTGCGAAGGTCATCTCAATCGATGATAATGAACACATCCTGTTGCCATAATTTGAATATGGTTGCTGTAACTTTACCCACATGATGAAGACAATGAGATTTCTATTAAGAATGGAACTTGTGAAAAATCAACAAGGGATCAGTGAACCCATTAAGATACCTTAGCTGTTTAGCGCTAAGGGACTAGGATATAAGCGAGAGAGTGACGATCTTATCTCCAAATCACTGAAGGTTTGGGGCGCAAAATTTAAGAAAATGGGTGTTGCGTATGCACTCGGTCACTCTAGACTCAACGGACACTTTGTCAAGGAGGGTAATATTTTCCCTTTTACGGGTTTCTCGGACTATTGATAGATACTATATCCCAAAAATAGATGCCAGGGTAAGAGATCGAATACTGATGTTAATGAATATCATACAATGGATTCACCTTAGAGATGGGTCTTTCACAAATGTAATTAAACTATAAATAACCAAACAAACTCACAGAAGAGATGAGAGATAATATATGAACACAGGTGTTTAAGTGGTTCGACCCTTGACTATATCCACTTTAAGAGTATGAGACTGGTTTTTTACTATATTTGGGCACTAATGGCCATGGAAGACATACAAGCAAACTTTCTCTCTCTAATACATATTTAGAAGAGTAAAAATAAGGTTTTTGGAGTTCGATCGAGTGAAAAAGACGTAGTGAGTCTTATATAGACTAAAGAGTGCATAGTATTATCCCCAAGCATGCATCCCACGTCTAGCTGAGGTCATGGTGAATGAGAGAGTGTCAGCTGTATGTGCATAAAGTAAAACCAACATGAAGAATATTCCCTAACGTTGGTTGTTGATCTTTGATAAAGATCTTGTGTAGATATACCTAAAATTATCTTTCCACATTGTCTATGCCCGTGGAAACATATCGGAGGTATGATGTCTAGATCGAGCGGAGACTATAGAGGGTCCTACTAAATGATGTGGGCCGATACGTGGTTGGGTGGTCGTCTGTGATCAACACACCAACCTCAGGCTGAGGTTTCTATCTAACATTGGTTTCATCTGAGGCCGATACCTATTGTAAGGACACAATTCTCCAATTGAGTCTTAATGTAGTTTTGGCTCAATTCTGGACAAAAACGTTTGAGTCATAGGATAGAGTTATTGACCATCCTTCAAGCCTATGACATACTAAAGTTGAAGAGGTAGCGGCAGAGTTTATAAAGCTTCATCAAATGCCGATTTAGTGTGCCTTGTTTCTACGTCATCAATAATGTTCCATTGCTCCTAAGGTATGAATGCATTATATATTTATATACGAGCTTGGAACAATAGTTAATTGGGTGTAATTTATAATTTTTCTAAACGACTTTGTTTTACTCAGAAAAATATTTTTTAGAACTTTCCATAAAAGTTTGGGCTTAAAATTAATATTTCATTTTTCTGACACATCATTCGATCCACACTGGAATCTCGTTCGAACGAGATTGCCAGGTCAGTCAAACGAACTAACATCTCGTTCGAATGAGATGCCAGGTCGTTCGAACGAGATTTCTGACGATTTTCCTTCTTTCATTCTGGAACCTCGTTAGTAAATCCGTTTGAACGAAAAAGTCGTTCGAACAAGTTTTGGCGGGAATTTTTTTTGGGCAGTTTTTGACGGTTTCCCCACTATTTCCAGTACTTTTCCCCACTATCCTTTGCCAGATTTGATAAGGTGAGGGAACTAACTTTTAGAACCAACTTTTTCATAACTTTTCATCTCCTAGAGAGAGTTTTAGAGAGCTTCAATTTACAAAGAAAAAGTTCATGTTTGAGTGTTTATTTTTCAAGAAAAATCCTTAAAACACTTGTGTTACACCCATTTGTTTAGTTTATCCAAGTTCCTATATATATATATACATTGCTTGGAATTTTGGCACCGGTTTCTATCTCTACCATTGGAAGAGTGTTTGGGTTTACTTCTAAATCCCTCAAAGAAGAAGAAGTTTGTTTCGGCTGCAGCATTCTGACATAGTGAAAGTAACTATGTGTGGTTGATGGTTACTTCTTAGTTCCTCATTGGTTATCTGTCGTTAACGGGTGGTCCCCACCTACACATTTACTAGATAATGAGCGTGTTCCTAAACCCGCCGATAGATGGAGTGAGAATGAATTTAAACTATCTAATTTTAATTTCCGAGGTTTAAATGCCTTGTTTAACGCGATCATACTGGATGAATTTCGTCGCATTATGACGTGTGAAACCGCTAAAGAAGCTTGAGATATTTTACAACTGAAGGTACTAGTGTCGTTAAAGCTTCGAAACTCCAAAACCTCACCACTCAATTTGAAACCATCAAAATGAATGAAAAATAAACTTTTAACGAATTTTATGCTAGAATTTTCGACATAGTTAATTCACCTTTTAATTTGGGAGAGAAAATAATCGACAACCGAGTAGTAAAGAAAATTTTAAGGTCCCTACCCGATAGGTTTATTCCAAAAGTGATCGTTTTAAATTCTTTACCAACTTTTGCCTCTACAAAATTAGAAGAGCTCGTAGGTGATTTACAAACCTATGAACTAGACATGTTTTCCTCTAAAACTGAAAAGAAAATAGATAAGGGCGTTGCTTTGAAAGCCCGCAAGGAGGAAAAACAAGTAGTAGAGTGTGAAAGTGACAGTGACTCGGAAGATATGGCCTTGTTTGCTAGGAAATTTCAAAAATTTCTTAAATTTAACAAAGATAAATTTAAAAATTATTTTAAGAAACTTGAAATTTCTAAGCATGACAAAGCCGATAAGATCCCTAAACTATTAATGAAAATTTAAATAGGGACGAGTCAAATAGGTGTTTTGGTTGTGAAGGGTAAGGCCATAGGGATTTTGAGTGCCACACTAATCTAAGGGGAGCGGGTAAGCAACCAATGTGTTTTAATGTAGCCCTTAGTGATAGTGATAATGAAGAGGGACCCGATTCCCCCACTAAGCCCCACTTTTTGGATTCTGGCTAGTCATGTGAGCACCGATAATGAACCTTCACATGAAGATATTCAAACACATGACACTTCCGTGGTCAAAGTTTATGATTCCTTTATTTTTGATGGTAGAGAGAGTTAAAAAAGAAAGA